>CM044886.1:16175707-19025561 GCA_024500025.1 Syzygium aromaticum
CAAGACAAATCCACGACTCACCTTCATAATGCAGGCATATGGATGTTTACCCCTTGCATGATGGCACTCATCCATGATGAGAACCTTTATCAGGTCAAGCTTGAAAAAGCTATGCCTCAAACAGTTGAGCAAAATAGCCGGTGTCATGACAAGCACCTGGGAGCACAAACACGGCATAAGATCACCACTCAATAAGATGACTCCAGTCACTGATCAACGGAGGACAAAAGTACAATGATCGCCCTCGATACTTACAAAATTAAAGTCCTCTCCCTTAGAAGAGATGAAGCAAATATATATATCAAGGTAATTATCAGGATTACCTAGGTATAATTTCAAAGGATAGCCATAGATGATAGCTCAGAACAAATTAATTGGGGATGCACCAAAGAAAACTAATAAGAAACCACATGACATTCACAATGACGCAAAGAGACAGAGCTTGACAAGATGCAACGATGTAAGAGAAGCAACTAGAGAAACGGTTGAAAAGTGCAGCAAAGATGAACAAAGAAATCAAACCTCATAGCCATCAAGTTGTCGCCGCCACATGGCGGCATCCCAGAAATCAACCCCCTTATCTCCACAGTACGTTTGCACCTTCAAGTCTGTGTGCATCTTTATGGCCTCCGCTTGCTTACATAACCGATGATACAAGGAGAGGAGGAGTTGCAGAAAGAGAAACCCAAAAACAAAAGAAGGAAAACATTCTCAGTTGGACAATTCTTCAAAAGGGAGGGAGGGAGGGAGGGAGGGAGGGAGAGAGAGAGGGGAAACCTGGGAGACGAGGACGACTTGAGGGACCAAGAAAACGGCGATGAAACGGGAGGGCTTGCGGAGGAGGTAGGCGTAGGAGCGGAGGAGCATGATGGCGATCAGAGTCTTGCCCGACCCTGTCTCCAAGTACACTATCGTGTTCTCCTTCATGGCCTTCTCTAACGCCTCCACCTGATAACTGTTTGTTTTTTTTTTTTTTTTTGGCAATCATCAACGCCGAAACCATCATCAGCCCAAATCACCAAACCCCAAAATGGGCAACAAGAAACGGACAGTCTCGATACAATTGGATGATGACCATGCGACAACTGGGATTGTCAAAACAAGAGAAGACAAGGCAGAAGCAACTGACCATCTGGCGAAGGGAAGAGGATCGGCGGAGAGCTGCGCATCGGCCTGCACGTCCATGACCCCAGATTCCGAAGCCATCCGCGACTGACCTCGGCGAAGGAGCGCACAGTGGCAACGCTTTGCTTCAGGGTCGCGTCGCCCGAGCGTGAAGTATCAGCAGGGAATGCAGAATCAGAGGAACCAAGAAAGTTGCAGCGAAACCCACTTGAGTCCAAGAGATGGGAAGAAGGAGAAGGCAGGGATCAAAGCAAAAACTCGCCGACGGAATGCGAAAAGACCCGGAAATCAGAATGCATGAGAGCAAGCGGCATCGCTCTTTCGTCTCCATATATATAGAGGAGGAGTCCGAAGCGAGTGCTTGCGGTTGATATCAGCTTGGTATAGCTTTGCAAGGAAGGAACTTGCCGCTGAAGGTCCGCGAGGCGACCCCCAAGTCACGTGACCCGTCGGCCCCCGTCCCATCTTCTTCCTCCTCCTTTAACTTCTCTTCCTCCATCCTCGCCCCAAAGAATCTAAACGCAATTCAAACCCAATTCCCCAAAAGCGCGGCCCCCCGGCAACTACGGAATGAAATCGCACGCGATCTACAACGTTAAATGTACGATGATGATTTCTTGGGTCGATTCCCACGACACCCAGATGGCCTTTACAGACATTCATTCCGCCACTTACAGCCGAATCTTCGAATTGACTGTGGCAGACAGAGAGGGAGAGAGAGAGAATCATAAAGTTGAGTCCTTTCTTGACTCATCGTCCTCTAACGAACATGGGTTTCCTTCGCCATGCATAAGAAGGTAAGGTATCGATTTCGTCACGGACTGTTGACGGCAACTTGGCGATTGGGTTCTGGTTTCGGTGACTGTTTCCTGGTTTATAGTAAAAGAGCAGAAGTGGCAAGGACGCACCCGTCTTTTGTCGGGATCGGGAGAGCTTCCTTGTTTGAGGATGCCACGTCCGCCGTCTACGAGTCCAACCGTGCGTACACGTGGGCCGTTGTTCCCGAGTGACAGTGACGAGTAAGAATGGGGAATGCCCGCGTGCTGCCGAAACGCTGCGGGCCCCACGACCGCGAGCCCATCGCCGCTTATCAACAGCGGGCCCTTCAAGTTCAGATGAGTTTTGGACCCACCCACCATCCCACCGCACAGTTGGCATTGCGTTCCTGCAACCTTGTTCAATCATCCACCGTACATTGCGTATCATGCCCGTATAGGACTGATAAGAGAATGCTTGTAATGAGATGAGGTTCATCATGGAACACATTGCTAGGAGTTAGCCCACAATCACAAGAAAATAGAGAGTACAAGCAAAAAAAATATCGAGACACAAGATTTTTATTTCGATTCACCATTAAACTAGGGCTCTAGGGCTACGTTCAGTAGAGAATTTCATTATAATTAGCACATCACATCTTTCTGTTGCATCCATTAATTACAAGAGAAAAAGATTATACATAGGCAACGCAGCAGGACCCTCGTGCTTTTCTATCTATCGACGGAAAGTATGAATCACAACCTAACACATATTCTAGGTCTTTGATAGTCGATTTGGATTGGAAGAGACCGAGCAAGATATGATGGAGAAAAAACAGGCAAAGAGTTGCAAGCCCTTGGTTGGCAAATTCAGTTGGTCGATTATAAAACTGCGTTTAGCTGACGGATTATATAGATGAAAACAACTAAATCCAAGAGTAGAATATCGACAATCAAAGGTATAACTCAAGTGAGAGAAGACCATGATTGACATGACCATCAACAAAGTAAAGTGACCGGTGGAGGTAATGATTTGGGAAGCAACCATTGAGTAGTGGAGCCAAGAATTTCATGAGCAACTGAAAATAACACTTGTACATAAGAGCGGTGGAGACAACACAATCGGTGAAGTAGTAGAGGTATAACCATCAAAGTGGTAGAGTCAGTTATTTATGAATAATGTTTATATAGAGAGATTGTTGAATTATAGGAATCGAGTAGTGTGTGTTTAATTTCTCCTACAACCGGTGTTAAAGTGCCGGTAGTAGTTTAAATACTTTAATTGTAGTTTGTAAAGAGCGTGACTAGTCAATCAAGGAACACTAGTTGCTCAATTTTACCTTCCTAATTATCTTTACATATCCAACACATTTACATGGCGGAACACGATTGTCTTCAGTTTTTTTGTTTTTTGTTGTTCACATTTTCTATCCAACAATCATCGGAGAACCCTTTGTAACTTTTGTCAATTTACTCATCTGTCCATACTTCAGAAGGTATTTCGTACGCATTTTTCAGCCCAACAATAACACATTGATCCATCTCCTTTCCCCATCATACCAACATACGAGCACAGGTATTAGCTTCTCAAAGGATGTGTTCCTGCTAATATTCTCCTGCAATCATCAAAATGAGGCTTCCATAAGACATTGCTATCACTAGGGGATTCGCCAGCCTATGAAACAGCTAAAGATGAGTGACACTGACATAATCCTAACAAGAAGTTTCTATTGAAATCCAAAAAATATAAAATTACTTTCGTTGTAAATCTCTTGCTAGAGGAAAATGTTTGCAGTGAAAGTAATTTTAAAGGGAAAATGACTAATTTTCAGTTATTAAGAAAGTGGGACAGAAATTTTTTTTCGATATTCAAATTTTACTTTTAAAAATCCTTCTCTCTATTACGAATATGTTTTGTTGTTGTTGTAAGATATTAAGATGATATCGAAATGCTTGTCTAAAATATTATTAATATATGTTGTATAAATTTTATGTTTATTTGTATTATCAAAAAAAAGTAACCTTAAAAAAGATGCCAAATAAATAGAAAATGCAATAATTAACAAACTTAATCTCTTAGTCATAAAACACTATGTGAGAATGCTTCTCCATTCCAAAAAAGTAATAAAAAAATATACCACGGTAAGCATCCCAATTGGAGGTGTCGAAGAGAAGTAAAGATCAGCATAGAGAAGCATAGAGAGGGAATAGATTGAAGCTTTGCGTGAGCGTGAGGGTGGGAAAATAGCTTGGGAAAACAATTTTTTCTTTTTAGGATGGAGAAATCGTTTTCCTCGATTTTAAGTAGGGTTGTATTCATTGGCCGTAAAGTCTTTTCCATTGAATATCCATTTTCAGCTAACCAAACAAGGAAAGTCTGAAAACTCGTTTTGGATAATTACATTGGATTGCTTTGGATGCTTCTTGCTTTCAGTAAAGTAAGGACTGTGCTTCTAAGCAGCATTAACATCAAAGAGAGGATTTAGTGGAAATACGGAAAAAGCAATGTTGTAGTTATGCTTTCACTAATAGTAGGAGAAAAGAGTACAAAAATAACTTGATTACTTTTAGATAATAGTAGATAGAAATAAAACTCACATGGAGTCCTATTAAAACTAAGAAGCATAGGCCTGCCTGCCATCTACACTAGAATAAATGGAGTTTTCCGAAAATACCCGTTGCTGGAGGAAGACCTCATAGGGATAAGAGACATATGGCTGAAGAGAGACCCAAAAAAGGATCTTTCATGTACATCATGAACTGTCCTGCGATAAAATCCGTAGTTGCGGATATTATCTTCTCGGTTCCTTCTTCTCCTTCTTCCATAACCCAAACTCGAAGAAGGAAGAGATAAGACAATTCTATGGAGAATGTAGTCGGAAATCCAAAATAGAGGCCGGCCATAACAAGTGAATTTATTGTCTTCATGCATAACAATACTAGATTACCTAGTAGTTTCGAAGGTTTGAATAGCCCTAGTCCTTTTTTTTTTTAGAGAATCCCCCCACAAACAAAGAGCTGTACATAACTATCGGGTTTAGATATTCTTGGTAAGGAAAGGAAGAGAGAGAGCCTTGGGGTTTGAGAGTGTGACGTAAGAATTTCATAATGTGGACTTCATTAATTGAAATTAACTGAGTTAATTTGGTCTAATAAAGGTAAGATATATGAGTTCTTAATAAATCTAATATGGGGCTAGCTGGTGTGAGCCGAGTACGGCCTGGCCCGTAATGAGAAGGCCCGTGGTCGAAAACTTTATAAATAGCGCTCAAATCCCTCCTATAACCTGATAATGCACAATTTGACTCACATACGGATCTAGAGAGAATTTTCTTCTCGTGAGTGACAATCTCATTAGATCGGTGCTCTAACAAAGAGATGGGGGAGAAGCACTTGAGTTCGTGTTCGGAAACCATCGTAAATTCCGCGTCAAGTTCGATGGATTCCAAACCAAGTACGCGAATCGATAATTTCTCTCGTTTGTTATTTCAATTTCTGATTATAGTGATCCTGGGCGTGCCATTCTCGTAGCCATCATGTGGTATTAGAGCCATCCATATATTAGAATCGAAACATGCGGATTAGGATCGTTTACTCATTTTCGAAATTTTTTATCAAATAAATGTAAAATTTTATTGCATATTCGGAATCCACTCGTCGAGACGAGAAGATTGATGGGCGGTACATCACTGGAAGAGACCGGACGCGCCTTCACGCGCCGATACACGCTGTAGGCGTGGCGGCGTGTGATGGCCACGCGCAGCCGTGTTGAACCGGTGCGTTGTTTCGCCGATAACCGCATGCTAACGTCAGCATGACGTCATCGAGGCGCGGATCCGGAATTGACCCAAATCCTTATCTGACCCGATCGTGACCCAACCCGGATACTAACTTGACTTGTATTTTGACCCGACCCGGAAGTTGACCCAACCGGTCGGACCGGTCCATTAATCATTGACTGGTTGGACCGGTCAACCGGTCGGACCAGCTGTGTTGACCGATTTGACCGGTTTGGATACGCGCGCACGCGCCGCGCCTTCCGGAGGCTCGTGAAGGCGCGTCCGACGTCCGTTTTGGACGTTTTTGGTATCGACGCGCTCGTATCGAGATTCTCTACATTGTGGTGTATTTATTTTATATGTTTGAAGCTTTTAATGATATGAAAATACGTATAGAACCCTATATACGAGTATTTTTAGGGTATTTTTGCGTATTTTCTTGTATTTCTCTATGGTTTTGGAAATACATATGGTAGCTTACATGTATATCACCACATAAGGATTGTGTAGAGTATAATTCATTGTCTATCAATGAATGGAACAGTGTAATTAGCATGGCATGTAATTTCGGAGACATATGCCCTGTCTTTACGTCTGGCATTATATGTATATAGTGAATGTGATACGTAAAGATTATATCCCTAGTATGAGAGATTTTCAAGGATTCAGTTGGATAGTAACCACCAAAGTGGCACACTTGACTGGGTTTGAGAAATATTGGTCTCATATTATGGTGAGATGTCTCATGTTTTATTACGTGATCATACTCCCAAAGGAGGTGATCTTGTATTGGTTCATGGAGGGATACATGTATAGCATGTGCTTGAGAAATGACTGATCTTAGTGGTTCATATACCCAAAGGTGGTGATTTTATGAAAGATTAGAACATGTTCTCATTGCCGCTGTCATGTGAAGAGTATACAACTACATGTCATATTTTCTACCTAAAGGTGATTATGTGATGATGTATGTAACTCTCTAGATAAGTACTCACATGATGCTGATTATATTGTTTGTTTGTTTTTCCAGTTACCTTTTCTGTAAACGGCAATTCCATTTCGATTGAAGTCCTTACTGGGTTGAACTTTAAGAAATGGAAAGATAATTTTCTATTTGGAATGGAGCTGGCAAATGTTCACATTGCTCTTACAAAGGATAAGCCAGCAGATATCACGGCTACCAGTACTAAAGCTGAGAAAATGGACTATGTTGCATGGGAAAAGAGCAATCGGATTTGCTTATTGACAATGAAAAAATCCATTCAAGAACACTTGAAAAGTAGTTTGCCAACTGACTGTACTGTTAAGGAAATGATGGCAGCCTTAGAGGCTAGAAACCGCATTTCATTTAATACTGAGGTTGGTGCATTTCTTCAAAAGTTTTTCAATATGAAGTATGATGGTACTGTTAAGGTTAGAGATTATGTCCTTAAGATGGTAGACCTAAAGACAAAACTTCAAGCTCTTAATGTTTCTATTCCTAATGCTTGCATTGTACATCAAGCCCTAAACACTTTTCCACCTGATTTTGGGATTATAAAAACAAACTACAATTCCCAAGATGAGACTTGGTCAGTTAATGACTTGATAGCAAGGGTAGCGGCAGAGGAAGAGAAACTGAAGAAGGAAAAAGGGCATCTAGCCTTATATGTTTTTGGTTCCCACAAAAGAAAGGAAAAGAAATCCTGAAATCGTACTCATAAAGATACTTATGACACTATCGGTCAATCTAACAATATGGGTCCAAAGAAAATATCTTTCAAAAGGAATGGTGACCATTGGTTCTTTTGTAAGAAGAAAAGTCACATAAATAAGGACTGTGAAAAATTTAAAAATTGGTTATCCAAACGTGAGCCTACAGGTAATGATTCTTTAGCACTTGTTTGTGAATCTAACCTATCAGAAGCATCATCCAGATCTTGGTGGTTCGATAGCGGTGCAACTAATCATGTTGCATTTACCATACATGGATTCATAAATCGGAGGAAGCCAAATCAGGATGAGTTTTAACTCACTGTGGTAAACAACGAGAAAGCCGATGTTGTATTTGTGAGAGATGTTATCCTGATTCTAGATTCTGGTTTTAGATTAATATTGAAAGACACTTTTTATGTACCTTTTTTAGACGAAACTTAGTTTTCGTATCGTGTTTGGACATGTATGGTTACTCTTTTGAAATCAAGAACAATGTTATTTCTTTGTTTCTTAATTCAAATAAGGTTGGGTGCTGTTATATGTCCAACGGATTGTACAGATTGTGTTTGTCTCCTAATGACATATACGTCGCTTATACAGCTAAAAATGTTATTTCGAATAGACCACTGCCTAAAAAACAATCTTATGCATTGTGGCATAAACGGCTTGGTCATATCTCTAAGGATAAAGTAAAAAGGCTGATAAAAACTAACATCCTGCCTGCTCTTAAAAATGACCTAGAGACATGCGTAGACTGTTATAGAGGTAAAATAACCAAGATAAGGAAAAAAACTGCATTCCGAAGTTCTGACCTATTGGAGGTCATTCACACTGACATAAGTGGACCCTATATGGCAATCTTGTGTATAAATTTTTATTTCATCACATTTTTTTATGACTATTCTCGATATGACTATCTGTACTTGATTAAAGAAAAGTCTGAGTCTCTTAACAAGTTCAAAATTTTTCGGACTGAAGTCGAGAAACAATTGGGAAATGTCATAAAGGTTGTTAGATCTAACCAAAGTTGGAAGTATTATGGCAAGAATGGCGATGCCGGACAGCTTAAAAGGTCATCTGCCAAATACTTAGAGGATTCTGATATAGTGGCTCAGTTTACTATGCCTGGAAGTCATGAGCAAAATGATATAGCCGAAAGGCGCAATTGCACCCTTATGAAAATGGTGAGGAGTATGATTAGTAGAATAAATTTACCCGGTTTTCTGTGGGTGAAGCTTTGAAAACAGCTTTGTACATTTTGAAGCGTGTACCTACTAAAGCTATTCCATTGACTCATTTTGAGTTATGAACTTGACGTAAGCCTAGCTTAAACCATCTTAAGGTTTAGGAATGTTCTGCAGAAGTGAAGTTGTATAATCCAACATTAAGCAAGTTGGACTCTAGAACTACTCGGTGTTACTTTGTATCTTACCGGGAATATTCGAAGGAATATCGATTCTATAATCCCAATGAAGGCACAAGAATTGTGGAATTGCAGACAGCGAAGTTTCTGGAGTTTGATGTGGCTGAAGAAAATAGCTGCTCATAGACTATTGAGGATAATAGTACTGTAGATAATGTTGTATCTTTATCTCCTCCCATACAGATAATTGTGGAGACTCCCACACCACAGACTGAACATGTTGAGGCTCGGGATCTGGTTGTCAAAACAACTCCTAATGAAGTTCCTCAAGGCTCTCAGGTGTAGGATGTAGCTATTGCTGCTTCAGTAAGAAGATCCATTAGGAAGAGACAATCAGCTATACCATAAGACTATTTAGTCTATATAGGAGAACAAGACTATGATATCGGTTTTATGGCTGATCCAGTGACTTATGTGGAAGCTGTTTTTTATTCTCAGTCAGAATTATGGTTGGATACAATGAGAAATGAAATACAGTCTATGAAGCATAATGATATTTAGGAACTTGTTGAATTATCTAAAGATCATAGACCCGTTGACTGCAAATGGGTGTATAAGACTAAAAGGGACTCTAAAGAAAAGATTGAGAAGTTTAAAGCCAAATTGGTAGCTAAGAGTTTCACTCAGAAAGAAGGAGTAGACTATGAAGCAACTTTTTCTCTAGTCTCTTATAAAGATTCTTTCAGAGTTATCATAGCATTAGTAGCTCATTTTGACATGGAGTTACACCAGATGAATGTTAAAACTGTTTTTCTCAATGAAAACCTTAATGAAGAAGTCTATATGATGCAACCCGAAGGTTTTGCGGCAGATGATTCAAATACGCTTGTATATAGATTGAAAAAGTCTATTTATGGTCTCAAGCAAGTTTCTAGACAATGGTACTTGATGTTTCATAGTGTTGTCACTTTATTTGGTTTTATTGAGAACAAAGTAGATCAATGTATATACTGCAAGGTTAGTGGAAGGAAATTCATTTTCCTTATACTCTATGTGGATGATATCTTGCTTGCAAGCAGTGACCTTAGTTTACTGCATGAGACAAAGCATATGTTGTCAAAGAACTTTGATATGAAGGATCTTGGTGAGACGTCTTTTGTCATTGGCATTGAAATTCATAAGAATCGTTCTCGCCGACTATTGGGTTTATCTCAGAGGACATATGTTGATCGTATCTTAAAAAGATTCAACATGCAGCAATGTAAGCCAGGAATTGCTCCTGTCAGTAAGGGTGATAAGTTGAGTCTGTCACAATGTCCTCATTCAGATTTTGAGAAAGCTCAAATGAAGAATATATCTTATGCTAGTGCACTTTGGAGTATTATGTATGCTCAAATATGTACTAGACCAAATATTGCTTTTGCGACAGGACTTCTAGGCAGATATCAGTCAAATTTAGGACACGATCATTGGGTTGTTGCTAAAAAAGTTTTGAGGTACTTAAAGAGAACAAAAGGCTATATGCTGATTTACAAACATGTTCAGAACCTACAGCTCGTTGGGTATTCGGATTCAGACTTTACTGGCTATTAGGATGAAAAGAAGTTGACAACAGGTTACATCTTTAAGTTAGCGAGAGGTGCAGTATCATGGAAAAGTGAGAAACAAAAATCAATGACATCCTCTACCATGCAAGCGGAGTTTGTAACGTGCTTTTCGACCGCTACTCAGGCAATTTGGCTCCAGAACATCATTAAAGAGTTGACTGTATTTGATTTTATAGATAGGCCCATACAATTGTATTGTGATAAAAACTTTGCAGTGTTATTTGTTAACAACAATAGAGGTATCAAGGGGTCTAAGCATATGGAGGTCAAGTACTTGACTATAAAGGAAAAAGTTCAGACTGGTGACATTGCAGTAGAGCACGTTTTAACAAATGATATGATTGCAGATCCGCTAACTAAAGGCCTTCACCCTTGTGTATTTGATCGACGTGTCATGAACATGGGCTTAGGAGTATCATGAGATATTGTTAATTAGTGGGAGCTGTTTAGATTTATGTTGCTCTTATGAAGTTTGTATATGATTTTATTACATTTTGTAATATTTGACTATATATCAACTCTTTTGCATTCAATGAAGTATTTGTGAATATAGATTTATTAAGTTGAGTACACATATTTGATGAAAATCTTGAGGCATTGTGTAAACCTTAAGTACAAGCTATGGAGCATATTTGATATTAGCCTTAACGATATGTATTGTTACACATAAAGTACAGTTAACTATCAAGATAAGACATATGTAGGTTCGTTGGACACATGAAGGATATTCTCTAGTGACACACTAGGTTTTGTGACACTTAAAGAGAGAGAATTTGGACTAAAAAAAATGGATAACACATGAAGTATCACTCATTATGAGGTATTGTCCATTTGACACACTACTATATTGAATCCATATCGGTAAAGTTGAAAGCACTTGTGACCATGGAAGGCTCTGTGTGAGTATACGCAGTTACCGCCATGATTCGGTGTTCGAGACTTTATGGGATCGGATTGACTATTAAGAATAATCTCTAGACTAATATAAGGATGCGCACACAGTTCTGTTTCAATTAATATTGCCTAAGTGGGAGAATGTAAGAATTTCCTAATATAGGCTTTATTAATTGAAATTAACTGAATTAATTTGGTCTAACAAAGATAAGATATATGGATTCTTAATAAGTCTAATATGGGGATGGCTGGTGTGGGCCGAGTACGGCCCGGCCCCTAATGAGAGGGCCTGTGGTCTAAGACTTTATAAATAGCACTTAAGTCCTCCCCTAACCTGATGATGTACAATTTGACTCGCATATGGATCTAGAGAGAATTTTCTTCTCGTGAGTGGCAATCTCATTAAGCCAATGTTTTGACGAAGAGATAAGGGAGAAGCACTTGAGTTCGTGTTTGGAAATCATCGCAAATTCCGCATCAAGTTCGATAGATTCCAAATTATGTATGCAAATCGATAATTTCTCTCGTTTGTTGTTTCAATTTCTATTTATAGTGATCATAGGCGTGCCATTTTCGTGACCATAATGTGAGTCCTTGTCCCCCAAGCAAAGTTAAAAAGCAGGTTCTGTGTGCGAATTGAGAAGCTGCTCCTCCATGCTGTGGCTGTGAAGGTGGGGGCAGCCACCTCCCTTGGGTTTTCTAGTGAAGGATTCCATCGAGGGTACTCTATCAGCCTTGTTGAGAAAATTTCTGACTTACAAGAAAGAGCCTTATAAAGAAGAAGTCAGGTATATTTCCATAAAACAAACACATTTTAATAGCTCATATATCTGCTTCACTAGCATTCTAGCAGCCAGAGTTCTGAGCAGCAATCCAGAAACCATTGTGGTCTCTTATAAACAGCACTTTATATCGGCTCTCTTCTTGGACGCAACCTCTTTTCTTTGGTACCCATTACATCAAAAAATTCACCTGCTTTAGGAAATTTCCTTAAGTTACGAGAAACGCTTTGGTTTCGCTTCAGCCAGAGAGAGTTGGGGAAGATGATTTTCCAAGAAATCTTTGGTCGATCCTTCCAGCTCTTGGACTGAAGTTTCTTACGAATCCAGAAAACCGAACAGCTTGCGAACCCCTCTAATGGAATTCCATTCGAGTCGATCGTAGGTCTTCTCTAGGTCAATTTTCATTGCGCAGGAAACTTTTGTACCCTTTAGTATTTCCCATCTTCTGAACAAGCTCTTCAACAATGACAACGTTATCGTGCCGTCCGCCTCCCTTGGATAAGGTTTGCTTAAGAAGGCTGATGGAAACCATCAAGGAAAGGACTCAGATACTTTCACAAAACTTTTTTACACGATTATGAGCACCGTATGGCGCGGGCTAATTGGACAATATTCGTTTAGGGTCTCCGGACCTTTGCATTTAGGAATGAGCACCTCGCAAAGTGTAACCGAGACCCGGAGGGATGCGGCGAGATTCAGAAATATTCCTTATACTATCACAAACAGACCTACCCACTGCATCCCATTGGGACTGAAAGAAGTGAGCATGAAGTCCGTCCGGACCAGGAGCTTTAATTAGGTTTGAGATCCCACAGAGCTCTTTTAATTTCCTCACCAGTGATAAATGCAGTCAGAACACTCCAGGCTTTGATCAGACAGCCTGTTATTCCAAGTAGCAGGAATCAAAGGATTGAGCTCACATCTGGATTGCAGAAATTGAGCACGTGATTCTCATTATCCTTGTCCCTCACAATCCAATTTCCCCCACTTCCTTTCAAGTAAGAACCGGGTAGGTAATCTCATGCTTTTTGGATGCCGTCAAGTCTCTTTAAAAGCTGTTTTATCTTTGGAAAAATAGTTCCAAATCTACTCTTGTTCCGGTTCTTATCCTCCTTTCTAAAATACTCAATCTGAGGAAAAAAGATTACTGTTGTTAAAGTTCCCAATGCCATGCAACAAGAGAGTGAACTCCTCACAATTAGTCCATATCGAACAGGCCTCTTACGGTCATCCCTCTTCGAGGGATCAACCCCTAGAAGGAGAGGGCTATGAACAGAATGAATCCTTTTCAAATGTGTCATGACAGCTTTGTCCAATCTTTCCTGAATGAAGGAGTTATGATCAAAGGAGCTAATCCAGGCAAACCGAGGTCCCAAGAAACTGGGATCAATAAGATGGCAGTAGTTCAAATGCGATAATAGTCAAACATACACGTATATAAATTTTTAGCTTGACCCTCTCTTTGGATGCAATGCAGGGAGAAATAAACTATAACCCACGTGCGGGGAGAGGGCAACTAAATCAAGACGCGCGGGACATGTTTGTTCTTTGTTGTAGGCAAGGCGCACGTGTAGTCGCCGTCGCCAGACACATAAAATATTGCATGCATGCTTCGATCACAAGAGAAGTAAGGAAGAACCAAAGGGATATACAATATAGTTCTGAGGTTGAGATTGAGAGAGATGGACGGGGTTGCCCCATGTTCATGTTCACTGTCCATGATGTGAGGTTGGTCCCCATTCAAAACCAACCTCAGAGCGGGTCAAACGGGAGGTGGGTATGAATCCCGAAAACAGTTTCTGTCCACCATTAACGAGGTCTTCAAGCTCAAACCCCAATGAAAAAGAGAGACGACGAAGCGGTAACGAGCATTCCCAGGACTAAGCGTTTCTTCTCTCTCTCTATCTATTTGGAGACTTTAAAGACACTAGCCGACACGCATGCTCTCTCTCTCTCCCTCTCTCTCTCTCTCCCTCTCTCCCTCTTTCACACGTACACACACAAATGCATATAGAAAAACGCGGAGACAAAAGGAAAGGACAGGCTGCATGGCTTTTAATTGTATGTACTGGATTCAGACTTGATTTGGCTTGAGAGAGCATTGATTCTTTATTTTGAGGAACAAATCTATTCGCGTCATTCAAGTTGGAGAAGTGAGGGCGGAGAAGCCACCGTTCCATTTGGAAGACTTACGGCACCGTCTGCTCACCATTTTCCTTGTGCATAAGGAGCTTCTGTGGATTGGATTGACGCGCGAGGCTACTCACACAAAATAAATTCGAATAAAATCCGGCTTTGAGACCGTTTCAGAATGTCTAACCCAAAATTAAATCGATAGATAAAAGGAGACCACATGTACTTAAATGGCATATCAATCCGTAGGTAAATGATATGGATACTTTATCACATCTATGAACTTATGAGGGAAAAGGAGAGAACTATTAACGTCAAAATCCAAACCCTGTTGATATCCGGATCTAATTATGGTTATCAATTATGTTCAATCAAATTGTTAACTCAATTGTTTACCCCAGATTGTTGCGACATGTATCCAATGGTAAGTATCTATTTCTCCATAGCCCCTGTCGTCAAGCATATAAGCCACGTCTTTTACGCGAATAAGAGGATGCAACCGTAGTTATATATAAAGTTAGGAAGAAGAGCGAAAAAAACATATTTTAAACTTTTGAAATGCGCCACTTACATCGATTTTTTACTAGTTTCTGGATTTTGTCAAAAGGTGCCATAAGTGTACTTGTTAAGTGCCCAAATATTTGACCAAAAAAATAAGTGCCCAAATAAATAAACATGCTGTAGTTTTTTATGCACCGACTATCCAAGTGATATGCACTATCGATTCCTTAAAAATCAAATATTTTTTTATTAAGTATGTTTAACAAGTATCCCCGAAACACTCATTGACAAAATACATTGCAATATATATTCAGATACATTACTTGCTTTAATAAAGTGTGGAAAACGTGTTTTAAAATTGAAACTTTTCTTGTGCAGTATGTGACATGACCCCAGTTGAAGAGGGGTTTCATTACAAGTATTCTATGGCACTTTTAAATAGGGCTAAATATAATTAAGTTCAAATTGAAGTCAGATTTGAAGAGGTGATTTCAAAACTCCCGTTCATAAAATGAATTGGATTGAAAATTGACAATTTAGTTCAGTATGATCTTTTCTCCAAACCGGCGAACCAAATTACTTTTTTTTTGTATTTATTAACTTTTTTAGTATGAGAGAAGAGTAGGACAGAAATATAAAAAAGAAGGAGAGAGGGAAAGAAGTATAATAGGTAATAGGTAAGAAGAAAAAGAAAAGAGACGAAACATGTGAGCGAAAAAAAAGGGAAAAAAAAGAAAGAGAGAGGTTAAGTCGATTTTTATGAATAGTTTTGTGCTCGTGATTAACTGAACTCAATTGAAATATTCAATTTAATCAATTCGCTTCGGTTTCAAATCCTTGTTTAGTTTATTTCGATTTTGCCTTTTTCCAGACTGTATCATGTAAGACTCAGTTCGATATTTTCATACAAACCAAATTGTGCTCACCCTTACTTTTAAATGATCAAGTACAGAATTTTAAAAAATACATAAAGTAAATGATCAAGTACAGAAATTAAGTTTGTTATATCCAATGCACGGACTCTTTTCGGTACATTATATGTAATCAACGCAGAAAATGAAAACCTTCTCTTATTTAAGGTGTGTTTATTCTCGAGAAAATCTTTTCCATGAATTAGGTTTCAAGACTTGCATGCATTTGATTTGCTGAAAATAATCAGACAACAAATAATTATTTACGGTGGAAGAAAATATACATACTTAAATTTAAAAAAACAAATTTCCTAACCTAAAAAGGAAAAAATATATTTCTATTTTCCTGTACCACGAAAATTTTCCCCGAAACAAACGCATGGTTAGAAAATACTTTCAAGACTCGTTAATTAGACCCTTGTAATATGGAAAAAGATGATTGCTTTCATCGGAGGAAATATCTTACATAGGTAGGGTTTATTATCATTGTTATTATCGTCATCGTCATTAATGTTTAAGTATAATTAATGTTGTTATTGTTGGGGCATGGAAAAGAGCGCAAGAAAGAAACGAGGATAACGAGGAGGCACGGGCGCTCCGCCGATTTCTCCGATGCAATCCCCACTTCCCACCGCCCTCCTCCCCTTTCCCCCACCCTTCATTTCCCCCTTTGGTTTTCGAGCCTCCTCTCTCCTCTAATTTTACTCTTTCGATCCGCATTGCAATTCCATTAACCTTTTCTTTTTCCTTTTCCTCGTCTCTGTCTCTTATCTAACTTTTAATGCACTCGATGTATCATTTTAATACAGCGTTTGTCCTTTCATATTCTATCTTCTTTGTATGAATAAGTTGTTAGGTCCCAAAAGAAACCTTGAAAGGCTTCGTCCCGAGTCTTGTCTAGATCTCGAGATTCCCGAGATGTAAAACTTTCAGAGGATATTCATTTGCATTTGAGGAAGATAAAGATACAAGTAGGGATTAGGGATTAGGAGAAGATAGAACATGCAAGCACCGACACGTTAAAATAATAAACACATCTGTGGAGTTTCTCGGCACTACAATGTAAACGGACAGGTTACGGAGACACTCGATATATCATTTTATATAGCGTTTGTCCTTCATATTCTGTCTTGTTTATATGAATAAGTTGTCACCTCACGTCTACAAGTCCAATAAAAGCAAGAATGCTTCATATGATAAGTGCCCCCTAGGGCTCCATAGTCCATCCATCAAATGAAGGAGATTCCTTATATTAATTCTATATTAGTTCAAAGTTGAAGTAGATACGACTGCAACTACATGTTGAAGCTGAAAAACGGGGCATGCGGCGTGAGATTTCATAGGACCGTTGTCGTTCGTTTTAAAATTTTAAGCCGTTAGTATATAAATGTTCCAACACTTCCCCTCGTGCACATGCTAGACTTTGGCCTAATGCTAAGCGTGGAAATATATAACGAATGAGTCAAATAAGTGACCTAGAAAGATTTAAATTCAAGACCCCATGTCCTAATACCATATGAGATTTTGTAAAATCACCGTCAGCTATTTGAATTGTTAGGTCAATGCGTGATTTAAGCTCCGTTTTTTTCACGGAAAATGAATGATTATGAAAATATTTTCCCTAAAATTAATCTATTGTATCGCGTGAAATAATTAGTCAATGAAAAACGTATTCATTATTGATAATAATTTATAACTAAATATTTTGTGAATAATAAAAATATTTTTCGTTTATTTATTTTTATAAGCGATATAAACGATCGTTTTTTACCGTTATTCATTTTATAAGCGATATAAACAACCATTTTTTAAAAATATATATTTTTTAAATTATTCATTTTTTTGCAAAATAAACAGTCTTAGTATTTGAATATTCTAACACGAGAAACACATTAGCCTCTCTAATCTTTCCCCCGTTTTTTTTTGACATGGTCGCCCTTTCTGTTCTATCTTCATATATGGATTTAGGTAGGAATAAATATATACTTGGTGGGTGGGTGGGTGCGCAACAGATGGCATGCATTGAGTAAGTGCACTGCATGCACCCTGCTCTAGTATGACATGATGTATGTCCAATCCATGCATGATGTTACACCCACTGTCAGAGCAATCAGAAACTCGACATGCTGGACCACAGGGGCGGCATCCTGTCCCGTGACATCCAAATTGATTTATAATCACATCTCATCCGGTGTGCATGCATGTAAAATGTTCCACAAATGACAGATGGGTCATGTTCTCAAAGTAATTAAGCCAACAAGGTTTTTTTAAGGGTTTCTATCAACACATTCATTTCATTTCATAGCACGTGTGCAATAATTCTGAAAATAAGAAAAAACAATCTCGCAATTAAATATGATTATGAAGCATTCTTTACTATTACTATGTTAACACCATTTTCTTTGCGCATTTCGTTTACGGTTAAATATCTATGTAAAGAAAGTTTGTGATTAAATGTGATGGATATTGCATTGCATGGTGGAAGGTGAGTGCATGAATATGGATGGATATATAGGGTGAGATGTTATTGATTAAGTGAAGAATAATCGAACCTGAAATACCCTGTTCGATGTAAATACGATTCACACCTCATGATGTTCCCTTCAATGTGTTTAGTTTTGTTCAACGGTAATTTCATAACATTAATGAGGGTTAGTAAATAAGTCATGGATTTAAATTTGATATTAGAAGAAGAAGAGGACATGCCAGGGAAAGTTATCAATTCAAAAAACGACGTCTTTCGAAAGTCGCTCTCTTAATATCCGAGTTATTCAAACTTTCAAAACATGAATTATATACAACATGAGATAATTCAAGATATCAAAAGTCGTAATTTATTTAAGTTGTTAACTTAAAAAGTGTGCGAAATGTTTTTCCAAATACAAAAAAAAAAAGCTATTAAAATCAGAAAGGAACATGTAGCTAGATTTTACAAGCAAAGAAGGGAATGAGGAATACTACAGAGAACGAAATAAGAAAAAAGATAATCTAGTAAGACCCAGAAGACCAGGGCTGATGTTCTCTCGTGGGGGTGCAACTTTTGCAATTAATATATTAATTAATTAATTCTCTCTCTCTCTCTCTCTCTCTTTAAATTTCAGAATGAATATGAATATAAATATGAATATTATAAGTGGCATTTAATACTATATTTATCTGCTGTTTCTTAGATTGCACTGCTAAAGCCTGCATGCATGAACAACCCCATCAGTCTGCAGAATATCTCAGAGTGAACCCCCCCGCTTTAAACGGGGGGATCAGCAGTTCGTTGGCGGTGGTGACGTTTAGGGAATTAAATGCCATTTTGCAATTCGATGGTGGTGAGAAACAAAACTTGTTTTGTAATTAAGTAAGTTTCATAAGAAAACTTTTGCATTCGGAAAATGTTAATTACACTCTTTTTCTCGAAATTAAAGAAGCATGATTTTTTCTATAACTGATTACTTAGTAAGAGTCCAACAACTGCGAGGAGTTTAATAGCATTGTCGGTATATAATTACTCTTGCTTAAAACGGGGACCAGTAGTTCGTTGGCGATGGTGACGATTAGTGCAATTCGATGGTGGTGGAAAAATAAAACTTTGTTTTGTAATTAAGTAAGTTTCATTAATAAACCTTTCCATCCGAAAAATGTTAATTACACTTTTTTTCTCGGAATTTAGATAAGCATGCTACTTTCTATAGTTGATTAATTAGTACGAGTCAGACAACTATAAGAGCTTTAATAACATTGTCGGTATATGTTATAATTACTCCCAGTTTCTTTGACTAGACAGAAAAGGAAAGCAAAACACCTGCGCGGGGTTCAGATGGCATTTGAAGCCAATCCTACGACGATAGGAGTAGATACAATAATTACAATGATCTTAAAGAGGATAAAGTACATGCATGTGGTCAACATTTTCCTAGAATTCAAGTGCTCATAGATTCAAAGGTCCCATGCCCATGACCACGGTGGTGGCAGTCGCTGGTTGTGGTGGGCTGGTTGGTGACCAGGGGGGTGGAGTGGTCTATCCGATTGCCCTGCAAGTTACCATTTTCAGAACAATTCGTGGGTCTTCTTCCTCATGGATTTTAGGTTTAAATTAAGAAAGCACACGCATGCTCATAGTCATATCATAATGCATTTGTGTATATGCTAATGAGTTCTTGCACATGATCTTTTCTAAAACCAGTAAAGACAAAAGGGTAGGAATATATAAGCTCAGCTTTCCCTACTTGGTCTTAGTTCCAACATATTCGAATTGGCTTTATTAAACTATTCCGCTTGGGAAGTGCATACCTCGTTCAAACTTTGCTTCTGTACTTTTGTTATTTAATGAACTACTGACGAGACGATGTATTGTAAGTGTAGAGTCTATAATCTCGGTCTAGGTAGATGGAAGGCGCCAGGTTAAAGCTCTTGGGGCGATAGCTCTTGGTCCGAAGAAGCTGCGTGCACAATCTAGGTAAAAGATCTATTATCGTATATTAGGGATGGAATACATCAATATATCTATGTATAAAGCTCCCTCAAAGGAGGTTGATTAGGTGTTTTTAACTTCTATATCAATGTACACATATCCAACATATGAACAAATGATGAACCCTTAGGCTACGTTTAGTAGTCCATATAAAATTCAAGATAGGATAAATTTTATCCTATCCCGTATTTGGCGCTTGTTCAAGACATGATAAAGTTGGATAAAGGAAGAATATAGCTCAGATAAAATTATTCCATGAGGGAGGTTAGATAAAGGTGGATAGAATTTTTAATATCTACATAAAAGTTATTTTTCTTGAATAACAAACTTGTTAAACTAATAAAATTAAAAAATATATGAATATAATTAATATTTTAATTTTAATATAAAAATTCAAATTAACAAAAAAATAACAACAATTTCATTTTTATTTATATATTCAAATTTATTTCTATCTCATGATATAAATTTCATATATATATAAATAAATTTAGTATTTATATTTACTACATAGTTTAAGTATATTAGTATAGTTTACTATTTAATAAAATGTTATTAGAGAATGATGGAAGGGGAAAAAAGAAATAAAAAAAGAAAATAATTACAAAAAAGAGAGGGAAAAATAATAAAAAATGAGCAAATACAAATGAAGTAGGTAAGAGTGTGGTGAAAATTTTTTATCGTGTCAGTTTGTGCAGTTTTTATTTTCATTTATACTGATGTGACGTTTATAACAAATAATAAATATTATAATATGTAAAAATGTTTGGCTTTATTACTGCGATTTACTAAACAGTATATAAATTATAGCAAATTCCTTGAATTTCATATTCTATTCTATTAAATCCTATTCTGATTAGAAATTTAGACGACCAAACGTAACCTTAAATGTGGCATTGAAGATAAAGTAGTCAAAGGAGGTCAATTAGGTATCTGCAGTTTTTTTCTTAAAAGTCAATTTTTGTGGGTTATAGGGGAAATGCTGAAATGAATATTTTATGTTTTTCAAAAAAATTTAAAGAAAAAGATGACATACAGTTAAACAAAAATGAAGATGGGGGTATGGCCTTTATCACTTGCTCTCTCCCTTCTTCCACCTGCAGTCTCAAAGGCCCAAAAACACAGAAGTCGTATCAGGGGGAATGCTTCTCTCTCTCTCTCTCTCTCTCTCCCCAAAGTGGAGTCTGGCTCCTCCTCCATCTGTTTACTTAAGGAAGGTTGATCAATCTTATGCATGAGAAGGTAAATGTTTAGGATACAGAGAAGGTGAATAGATCCAAAAGGCAAATGGGTTCGATGAACAAGTGGTTGGGTTTCTCTCTCTCTTCACAGTCACAGCAGCCCCTTGCTCTCCCACTTCCTTTCCTCTCCCATTCCCAGTGCATTTCTGATCCCACCGCTGTTGATGATGGTGATGTTTCAGGTAATATTACTGAGCGCGCCTGCACACATACCTTCTCCTTCTTCTTCTTCTTCTTCTTCCTGAACCCGATACGTGTTTATGATGGATGGATGAAGTAATGGGTAGACATTAATGAACAAATGAATGGGTGTGAGTGCAGATTGGAGGGTGAAGAGGGTGGGAGGAGGTGGAAGCTTCAAGGCAGTGAACTCGGTGGTGGATCTATCAGCATCAGCTATGCTCTTGGCCCAAACCCCAGTCGCTGATGATGAACAAGCCCCCAATAAGCTCGACAACTTTCTCGGGTGCAACCCCCTCTCCTCTTCTTCTGATCATGACCACCTCCACCTCAACCACAACTTCAACATGGGCGGCTCCGGCTCCAGCTGCGGCTCCGGCTCCAGCTCATCCTCCTCCATGCTTGGCTTGTCCATGATCAAGTCTTGGCTGAGGACCCACCCTCCCAATAGCAATACTAGTACTAGTCTGGCCGGGACGGAGATCGGTGCACCAGCACAAGCGCTGTCGCTCTCCACCGCTTCTGCCAGTGGCGGCGGTTGTGGTATCGATCACAATGATCCCCAAATTGAAACTTCCCCTCCTGCTCCTCCTCTTCTTCTTGATAACTCCTCTACTGATGATACCCCAACCACTTTGTCCGTCGACTCACTCCCTCGTAGATCTGCCGATACTTTCGGACAACGCACTTCAATCTATCGCGGCGTTACAAGGTTCGCTCTTCTTCCTTTTTCACTAACTCCTCTCCACCTTCTCATGTTTATCTATGCATATATATGTTCATTGTGGAGAAGCATTTATTGTACTTGTATGTCTCAATACATATATTGGGATCTCTTGGCTTTTGGTGCAGGCATAGATGGACTGGGAGATATGAGGCTCACCTTTGGGACAATACCTGCCGTCGGGAAGGCCAAACTCGCAAGGGAAGGCAAGGTAACAGTAACTTTGGTGCCCTCTTCAGATGCTATGAGTCACTATTAATCATTTGTCTCCTGGTTAAGTGCTTACCACAATGTATGTCCTCTCTACTTTCATGTGTCTGCATCTTCTTCTCTACTTGAACGTCTTCATTTTGGCCTGGCTTCCTCCATCCTCACTGACTTCACTTTGTCGCAGTTTATCTGGGTAAGTATCCCTTTCTATGCCAATATCAGCCCTCCATATCTTTCTTTGCAATCAAATTGAGCTCATTACAGATCATCAGAATCTCTATTATATATCTAACTTGTTTTGTGATGATTGATTTGTTCATGTAGGAGGTTATGACAAGGAAGAAAAGGCCGCCCGAGCCTATGATTTAGCCGCTCTCAAGTATTGGGGCACCACCACCACGACCAATTTCCCGGTAACTTCCTGCACCGATTATTGCATCGCCTCTAATTTAATCTGTTAATTTGGTGGTTAGACTTCGTATGGATGTGTTAACCTTTTACTCCCGGGCAGTGACATGTTTTAGATGAGATCCTAAATGGTCTCCCTAATACGAGGGATGTGTCCTCAGTTCACCGATGAATTACCCGACAAGTGTACCATCTTTTGTTTCCCACTCAGAGGACTGCGTCCTTTTTTGTCTCTTTTCTATCTAAAACAATGTGTTGGGTATGAACTTTCAGATCAGCAATTACGATAAAGAGTTGGAAGAGATGAAGCACATGACCAGGCAGGAGTTCATTGCGTCTTTGCGAAGGTACAGTAATGCATCGAACAATACATGTCTTCGTCACTCCTTAACACAACAGATATATATTTACTTAACGATTTGGACTGCATTAAGAATGAAGAGAAGGTGAAATTCCAAGGATTTGCTCTTATGGAGATATTTTTTTATTTGTCTCTTCGATGCCTTGTTGCAGGAAGAGTAGTGGGTTCTCTCGTGGGGCATCCATTTATAGAGGAGTGACCAGGTAATGTATATGACTTTTGCATGAACTGATTGTGGCCCACGGTTGAATGAATCCCCAAGATTAGATTATCATTGTCTCACATATTATATCAGGATTTAATATGTGTTTGAACTTAATTAATTAGAGCTTTTGTGGGTATGTGGTGGCAGACATCACCAGCATGGAAGGTGGCAAGCAAGAATAGGAAGGGTTGCTGGGAACAAGGACCTTTACTTGGGCACTTTCAGTGAGTTCTCTCCCTAGTTTCCTGTGTTCATATAGTAACAACAATTTAAACTGTGCATAAACGATTGAATATGTATTTGAATCTTGACTCTGTTAACTGTTATAGGTGCCACGTTAGGTATCTATATGTACATGTATCTGATGAATTGCACACTGAATGCAAAAATTGCTGGCAGGTACCCAAGAGGAAGCAGCTGAGGCATATGATATAGCCGCCATAAAGTTCAGGGGGCTGAACGCGGTGACCAATTTCGACATGAGCCGTTACAACGTGAAGACCATCCTGGAGAGCACCAACTTGCCTATTGGAGCAGCCGCCAAGCGCTTGAAGGAAGCCGAGCAGTCAGTGCCTGCCATCGTGGGCCACATCACTCTTGGGGGATCACATGACCACCCTAACTTTGTCTCTGGATCACCACTCAGCGCTTTCTGGCCCCATACAACATTCAAAGGTGGTACCACTGATTATGGGGATTTCCTCCATGCACAAGCACAGATGCAGGCATGGATGAGCAACAGTAATATGCAGAATGCGATAAATCGGCATCATCAGTTGCCCTCACCATATGGATACGGGCATGTGCAGAGGGCGTGGCCATGCAAGCAAGAGCAAGAGGATGATTATTGTTACTCCAACTCCAACACCATTAACACCACCCACAATTTCTTCAACCACCAGCCTGCCTCTTCCAATTCCCTCTTATTGAGCACCACTGACTCTTCCAACAATAACATCGACTCCCCAATATCCATGGAGCACAGTTCATCCTCCAATTCTCTTGTGTATGGTGGTAATGGATTCAACAATGCAGCTGCATATGGGAATAATAATCATTCTGGGCTTGGGATCCCGGTGGGAGCCGTCGTGGCTAGCAATGGCATTGGCCATCATCAAAATCAGCATACCGAGATATTCAGAGTGAATGAAACTAAAGATAATGATGGGCTAGTGAAAGTAATTGGGTATGGTCAACAGAATCACATTCAAGATGATTGCAGCCATGAACATTATCAACAAGGTGGTGGATACGAGCTGGGTTGGCTACCCACTGCAGTGCCAACAACAACAACCCTCTTCTCTAGTAACAATTGTGCGATGCATCAGGTGGAGGCATCCCCTTTCGCCGTGTGGAACGACACTTGATCTGCGGCCATCATCATGCAGGATTTCGCTCACCCTTTTTAGTTTTGCGTTCGCTGTCTTTTGATTATTCTTAAGTAAATCCGCCTCTCCCCCATTCGTCATTAGCTAACAGAGAGACAGATCGAAGATAGGACCCTTCCTTTCACGAGTCTTTCTTTCTTTCTTTCGCATTTTTGCCCCTTTAGCTTTTAAATGTGCACTTACAATGGTCGCTCACTGAAGTTCATGCAATAGCATCCGAGAGCTTAATTACCTCCCTCTCGCTCGAGCTCTCTCATGCTATAATTTTGGGAAACTTCAATTGGGCTGCATGCATTGGATACTTTCGGAAAAGCTTTTGTCACCCTTTATCAATCTAACCATGCTATGTTACTCTGAACGATATATATACATTGATCTGGTCACGCAAAGAATGCCAGTTGCTTAGACTTCTCTTCCTCTTTGGCATCGGCAATCCTAGAAACTCATGGCTACGTGGGACACTTGAGATCTCGATTCCTAGATTAACAAGGCAAAGTGTTCATGCCTTCCACTGAAAGCTACGCACTGGGAGTGACTCTTTTCTGTGCTTATGGTTACAAACCTCAAATATGCAACCGTGAGAGAACAGAATCTCTGCTTGTTGGGACCTCCCCACGGCGGCCCTCAGGAGCCAAGAGGTTAAGAGGTTAATGGATTACTAAGTCTAAACCTAGAACTTAACTCGAGCTCTCCCAAACTCATATCAACTTACGACTTAAAATCTAAATTATTAATATGCAAATCAATTTTATCCAGGAGTTACCACTAATCAGTTTAGGGTGGGTCGATCAGAAACTCAAGTAAGATGGTGGGAGAATCGCCTTACTTCTACGAACTAGAGAATTAAAGAGTTCGTGGACTTGATTACACTAATTATACAACTAGTGCTCTTTCGATACCTTTATCCTATTCAATTCCGAAAATATTTGTCAGATAGTTTGGATTGATTTCGAATCTCTCCACTAATAAATAAGGTGATTAGGCGGGTGCGCAATCATTAAACTAACAATTGGCAACCAAAGTATACATGCAGTAGTTCTATCAATTGTGAATTATAGGGTTCTAATCCTAATCGGGCTAAGAAAACAAAAATCTATGCGTCGGAAGTGTGCAAGCAATGGCCTAACATGCTTCTAAACATCTACATGCAAGACCGAATTAAACATGCGATTCAAAACGTGCGAATCAAACAAATTTTAAAAATTATTTATTTTTTAATTAAGAAATATTTTCATATATTAAAATAATGTAATATTATATTATATAAATGGACCCGAGTTGGGTCTTCGGATTTGAACCGGGTTAGCCAACACCTGCAAACCGGTCCGACCGAGACTGCGGATCCGATTCGACCCGGTTCTTGCATGACTCAGGTGGGCAAGGCCTCAATGAAGGCCGAGGACAGGTGTCGGTAAGTAGCCGAGCTAGAGGCCAGCCGGTAGCCTATCTCGCCTGCCTTTAAGTCTCGGGGCCCTACTTGGTCGGCCACCATTCTAGCTGACTACAATGACCGCCGAGCGAGCCTTCAGCTAGGGCCTCTTGGCCCCGCTCTGGCTGAGGCTTGGCCGGCGAACCTAGGCCAAATTTTGGCCTCTATTCGGTCTCAAACGAAGACCACAAGACCGACTTAAGCCTCCTAGCTCCCTGGCTAGCCTCTACATCGCTGGTCAAGGACCAAAACAAACGAATCTTGTTCAGGAGTTTCATCGAGCAGTTGGTGTGCACGGTTGAAACGAGAGGTCCTCGACCTTTCTCGGGGCATAGACCTACTCCTGCAGCCATGGCACACCCCCTACGGTGCCGCCTAGACCAGGAACAGGGATGGTATGGGCCGGTGTTCGCGCAAAAAGGACAGCCATGAACTCCAAGCCAACCTGCGCAGAAAAAGGGTAAAATAGGGGCCGTGAGAGACTCACCGGTTGAAGCTTCGGCTGGGGGTCATCGGTTGGCTCATGGGTGATAGTGAGGTTGGCCGGTGCTCCCTCTCAGTCACTCTTCACTCAACTCTTGCTCTTGCTCTCTCTCTCTCTCTCTGTTCTCTTTCTCTCTCTTTCTCTGTTTTTCTTCTTAAATTGGACGACCCCTTCTCTATCCTCTCTCCTCAGCTTTTATGGTGGCCGGCGGCCACTTGCTCTGTCTCTCCGGGCTGCTCATGGTCTGCTTTGCTTTACTTTCTCTGCTCTACTCTCTTCTCCGCTTGATTTTGCTCGGTGGAACGGCGAAACTCGTTTGAACGGTATCCACTGCGACTAGGAGAGAGAGGTCGGGCCAGGGGAAAAGGAAGAGTGGACCGCGACTAGGAGAGAGAGAGGTCGGGCCAGGGGAAAAGGAAGAGTGGGCTAGGCCTATGATATCCCGAATGTAGGCCTCGGTGGCCAAAGGTAAATAGTGATAGATTAAGCAAGTAGTCTAAGCCGAGAGTCGATAATGGAACAAATAACATGGTCGGAATGAGTGTACTGAGAATTGATCATGGTTCAATCAAAAGATTATCCTTGAATTGATCTAGGGATCGACAATGGAATGACTCCCTGATCATGCAAAACGGTTAGAGTGATATGACTGTAGATTGACCCTTCGACCATAAGGATCGTTAGTGAGATGGTTTGGGATAACTATGGATTAGTCTTATATCAGCATGTGTCAGTCGCGTCGGTTGTGGGTGATACGAAACGGCCACGGATGACCATGGGTTGCTTCCGAGGTACTGAATTCCACGAGGATCGACCATGGGTTGTTAACACTCGAACATGGACTGATAGTGAATCAGCCACGGATCGTTGCGTCAAGTTGGATAAGTCATGGATGAGCCATGTGCCAGGCCACCGATGAGCCATGTATCAAGCTACAAGCCTAATGATTTGGCCGCGGACTTAAGCTATGTGCCAACCGTCCCTGCCAAACCTCGTGCCCGGACATGATCGGCCATTATGCCCGTCAACTAAGGCACAGACCGGCTATGTGCCTGGTCGTGTTCTATAAGTGGCAGTGAAGCTTAGAAGAGGGTTGGATACGTTGATTTCAACAATTGTAATCTAAGCTAGAAATTATCTCTAATGTTATTATGAATATCTCTCTGTATTGGTTTAGCACTGTAATAATAAATAATCAAGTGTACAAGTATAAGGGTAGTTCTTATGTCTCGATAGTGTGATTTATCGTGTGAATGGAACGATACTGGCCAGTTGTAACTCGCATTGTGGGTTTCTGGTGGAATATAGCTGCTATTGAGGCTGTTAGCAAGAGACTGGACTGGACGTTTGCTCGGGAATAAGCTAAACCACAATAAATTGCTATGTGATCTATCTATTTCACGTTGACTTACTTCTAACACTATCTTGTGTGCTACTTGTTTGATATTCCACAAAAAAATAATCTTCAATTTCTTCAAACAACCTATTCAACGACCCTATAATTACGTTTCTATTTATAGAGAAATCAAAACATAGGAAATAACCAAACATTTAAAGACATAAGAACTAGAAAATTTAATAAAGACCTGGGAACTAGAAAATGCATTAAAATACATAAAAATTTAAACTTTGACTTTTCCAAATTCGTGCTTCAGTCTTGGAAGCCTAATAGTTATCGTAAAAGATCATCAAATAACATAGAAATTGATCAGAATAGCTTCCAATTACTAGGTAATCGATTAAGAGCCTCGTAGTCGACATCAACCTTGTAAATTGACATCTAGGTAGCCAATCGGCAATCATATAATCGATAACTTATTCACTGAATTAACAACTAACTCGTAGAACCAACATCTACAACTTGAACCCATCGAGTCAAAGTATGGTCGAAATCGACCTATGTTTATAGGAATAAGAAGTGGGTTGGTTTGAATGACGAAACATGAGTGGAGCTTGAGAACTGACCCGATGCCCTACATCAAGTTCCTTCATATATTGAATATCATACATAAAAGTAAAGCCAGAGCTGGTATAAGAAAAAGACCTCCCGTCTCGAGTTAGGTTTAGGCCATGCCATTACTAAACGAAATAGTTATTGAATTCAAGATGTTAAGTATTAGGCCATGCCATTACTAAACGAAATAGTTATGGAATTTAAGACGTTAAGTTTTTGGTTAATATCATGAAAAATCTCAAATCGGTGCACTTTAGATAAATTTACCAAAACTAATTTTTAAGTCACAAAAAACCTCAAATCGATTATAGCAAATTTATCCAAAAATAATTTTTGAGCCACCAAAAATATCAAACCGGTATACTCATGACATATCTACCTTCCGTTAACTTCCGTCAAATTATATCATGAAATTACCAAGCTGAATGAAACATTGTAATAACTTAATTGACATGACAAGTCCATGGAAATCCATATCAGTGGAGGTAAATTTGTTGTACCAATTTGAAATTTTTTATGACCCAAAAGTTAGTTTGAGGTAAATTTTTCGCAATAAACCAAGGCTTTTCAATATTAACCCTTTTAAGTTTTTTTTTTTTTCATGTTTCCGTACTGGAACAAACAAATACGGGCAGTGGAATTCGGCCATCACCGTGAGACGGGGGGGCATCTGACCGCCGCCGCAGTCGATCGTTCGTCTCTCCGCAGCCGGCGGAGATGGTGGTTCCGTCCTCGACACGGCGACACAACGCCGCTCTCCTCCTCCTCCTTCTTCCTCCACTCCTTGTTCTTCATCTCTCCGAAGCGGCGGGTGGCCGGAGAGTGATAGAGGTGAAGGGCGCTCCGGAGTCGGTGGTGTGGGTGGTCCAGCTCTCCGATCTCCATTTCAGCGTCCATCACCCTCTCCGGGCGGCCCACTTCAAGACCCACGTCGCCCCTGCCCTCTCCCTCGTCAACCCGTCCCTCGTCCTCGTCACCGGCGACCTCACCGGTCGTCCCCCTGATTCTACCGCGGCCGATGATGTTCTGTTTTTCCCTCAGCGCGTGCGTTCGGCTCGCGGTCGTGAACTGATTCCCGGTTTTCTTGGCAGATGGGAAGAGCAAGGATCTGCTCACGATGAAGCTGAACGAGGAGGAGTGGGTGGAGTACCGGGACGTGATGGAGGACGTGGCGAGGCGGAGCGGTCTCCACAAGGGCCTCTTCTACGATCTCAGAGGGAATCACGACAACTTCGGCGTCAACGTTGAGGGTGGTTCGCTCGACTTCTTCTCCAAGTACAGCATCAACGCCGAATTGGGTAGGACTGGGAACATCAACAGCGTCACTCTTCAGGTCTGTTTCAGTTTTGACATTTCTCCCGTCGCTTAGATTTTGGTGTTCATTCAGCAGCATCGCCGCCTGTTGCTCCTGGGTTCTTGTTCTTTGGCGAGATCATATGTGCAAAGTTGCTTCCCTTTCTTTTGATTCGTCAGAATTAGCTCAGTCATAAATTTAGCCTCGGCCCCTTTTTGTGCATCCCAAAAATGGCTCCTGTTTGATGGTATTCTTTGCTTTAGTTCCAGAGTGAGGAGGGGTCTCCATTATTAGTCTTAATTTGTTGTCATGTAGTAATTCCAATTGCTGTGTTCTTCATAATGATATTTCTTTTGTCTGCCCTGTTACGGATCGATTTATTCAAGGCAGGGGAGCGGAAATACTTGTTTGTGGGATTGGATAGCACAATGTCTGTGGGTACGCGAGGCCCGACTAATCTCTTTGGACATCCCACTGATCAACTCTTAGAAGAATTGGATTCTGAGCTATCACAGTGGGATTCACTGACCACTAGACCAGTAACCAAGATATCGTTCGGGCATTTCCCACTTTCATTCTCGGCTGCCTCATCTTCGGGGAAGAGCTTGAGAGATATTTTTCTCAAACATTCACTATCTGCTTATCTCTGTGGACATCTCCACACAAGGTTTGGCATGAATTTGAAGCGTCATCACCAGTCAAGTGATCACGATTCTTTTCTGCACAATTTGTTCCAGCTAAACATTCACCAAGTGCCTACTTTATGGGATCAGAATTGTTCTTTTGGAGCCCCACCATACAAAGAATTCTGGGAATGGGCGATGGGTGACTGGAGAAAGAGTCGAGCCATGCGTATTTTGGCCATCGATAGTGGTCATGTTTCATACCTGGATATTGACTTCAAATCAGGAGTCAAAGAAACTATTATTGTGCCCACATTTCCACTAGATTCTCGATTTATGTCCACGTCTTTGTCCCATCAGAGGTATGAATGCCAATATATGGTCCCTTCATCTTATGAAACAATTAGAGCTCTGGTGTTTTCAGTTTCCCCAATCGCATCGGTTGTCGCTAGAGTATATGACTCCAGAGATGGAGATCTAAGCATGGTCATGGAAGCACATATGACTAAGCATAAGGGTAACGCCTCCAGGGGGAATTTTTACAGTGCTGCCTGGAACTACAGGGCCTTTGAGGACCCGTCACCCGATAGATATTGGCTTCAGATCAAAGCTATAGACATGGCTGGTAAATCAAGTTCGACAGAACTAAGACCATTTTCCATTAATGGTCTTACTGCTCAAGTCTCGTGGACATGGAAGGAGTTTTTTGTCATGGGTTGTCAATGGGCTGGCTTATATTTCCCTTTATTCTGGTCTGCCCTGTGCTTTATGTTTTCTATTCACCTTATCCCAAAAGCACTCCAAACATTCCTAAAGAAGCAGTACTCATACATGAGATTTGCCACTGGTAAAGGCATTGTGGGGGGTATAGCTTGGTTTTTGCCGGAGCTCTGCAATATTCCTGGGTTATGGTTTGGCATTTTGGGGTACCTGTTCTTCCTTCTTTTGTTCCCTTGGTTAAGTGGCCAAATATTTAGCAACGGTGGAATGGGATATATGACTTACAAGGGTTGGGTTGTTAAGGACATCCATTTAGGTGAAAATCATGAGTTTGTGGGATTTCCGGATGTCATGGTAATTGTTCTTCCTCATCTTGTCACTGTGGTATTGCCAATGATACTGGTTTGTGGAGCTTTGGCTACTGAAAGAGGCTATCATCAGCATATATGCTCCACCGCTGGGAAAAAGAAAGATGATTATGGTCAGGAGAAAAAGAGATCGCTAAAGTCTGATACGCCAGGAGTTAAGAGACTGGTTCCTGCAATTGGAAATCGTTGGTTGCGGAAACTTCTTGTGGTGGTTTGCTTAGCAGTTTGTTGCAAACATTTTATGGTAAGTTTTGTCAAATGACCTACTTGAAATTGAATGAAATGAACGGCTTATGTGATTCCATGAAGTATTCTGGAGTGAGATCCTCTTCAATTACTTCATGCATTGAGGATGGTGAGGTCTAGAATGAAAAAAAGTAGCATAGAGGGTTTTTGGACTCTATGAAATTGAATGAAGAGATTAACGTAGAGAGTTACGTAAAAGTTAATGTGAGTAGAGCTGAATGGAGGGTTCCTCAAGTCTACATTCACTGTCTTTCCAGAAATGGTGGTTTATCCTCAACATCGTTTATGCTCTGGCTTGGTTTATTAGTAGTCTATCACTCAGTTTGGCCATTACACCTGCCTTTCATTGTATTTGGAATTTTCTTAAAGAAGTTAATTGACATAACGTTTGGTCCTACCTTAAATCTTTCATGTATATCACATGATTCATGTTACCTGGTTATAGAAAGTTGATGCTGGATATTTCTTGGTTGATTTCTTTTTGTCTAGGAGTTTATATGATGTGAGACCCTCTGATGCATGCTTTGAATGTCTATAAAATACTCTGTTGCTTCTTGATTGCCTAAGCTTTTGAAAAAGTTGCGAATGGATAATGTAGTACAATCCGGAAGCATACAGGTCACTTACAGTCAATGATCCCACCACAACCTTGGTGTTAATTGTTGCTTCTCCATCTTTATCATTTCTCATTACAGAACTGCAGAGCTCTTATGAAAGCTTACGAGATGAATCCGTTCATAAATTTTCCGGGATATAGCCTTTCGGTTCCTGTATTACTGGCTTATGCAGTCTACAAAACGAGGAGCAACGACCAACTCAGGCATTGAAGAGGTAAAACTCTTGCTCGCATGGCTTGGACTGGTCTTTTCACTGCTAAAGAAAAATTCCTACTTCAACTACCATACACTTTTTCTAGAAATCTGAAAACTTTTTTCTCAAACCAAACATGGACAATTGTAATTCTCCACCTTGTAGCACTTGTAAAGGATATGCATGATGCTAAATTGCGGCGGTTCCTTGTCTTCTTAGCTTTTCCACGTGCTTTTCTTCTTTCAGAAATGCCATCTCGATTCACATATATCTACTATCGTCGTGAATGAGAATGATATATGACCAAGGGTATGAATGTCCACTGAGTATGATAACATAGACAATGTTACATTCTTGCGCGCTTTTAACCACCCATTAAATGTTTGTCGCGTCATTTAGTAAACAAGTTTCGATATAACTATTTAGACTACACTCAACATTTCTCTATTGACGTCATGCATGTGATACCATGCTTGCAACTAAAGGAGAGAGCCGCTGAGATAATGGATTGGTGCCTATTTTCAGACCATGCATATTAACCTTGTGTGGGCGGTTCCTCGAAAGCTAGTTCATATACACGGAGCATAGCAAATAATCTTACCCGTGGTATAATTAAAGAGCATACGGATCTAGGTGTTTATCAAGAATTTAATTGTGTATGTTAAGATTAGTTTGTAGAATCGATTTACAGATTTATATATGTGTTAGAGTCTTATTAGGCATTAGATATGGGCTACTCGTTTAAATACTTACTAGTTGTGAACCATCTTAATAAGACTAGCACTTCTGTGAGAAACAAACCACTACTTATTGAGAGGGAGCCTCTAAGGAGTCGACATGTGGCCATCTCTTTGATCGACACATACCCCAATTGATATTTTCTTCTACTTTTTATTCCTACACCATGTCATTTTTTTGTATTACTTGCTTCCTGTTTAGAAATGTAAAAATTAATAAAAACAAGACCATTTGGTAAAATTAATAATCTCAAGTTAATTTTGAGAGCCCATGTTTAATTGTTTTTGTTGTTGTAGTAGGTTGCTTTCTTTAAAAAAAAAAGAAGGCAAACCCAAGTGAACTAATAATACGATCAACCCATGATTACACTTTTTGTTCAATTTGAGATGCACAAGTCAATGACATATAACTCGTTTAAAAAAAAATTAATCTACACATGAAATTGTAGGTAAAGAACCATATTCGCCTAAGTCACTAAGTGGTTTACTAGAGAACTTAGGTAACCCTTTCAAAGATTCGAACTAGCCTTTCAAGATAAGAGAAGCTTTACCCTTTAGTGTATACCAACGATTGCACCTATCATACCATATTTTGAAAAGTTACACCGTACACCACCCAATGTTTGATTAGATCATTGGCTTTTCTACCCAATAACGATTAATTTAATCATGCTTCTAATAATCATCAATGATGTCTCTTCTTCAATTTGCTTGGAACTACATCAAAAGTGGAGGCTAAACCCGGTAATACAATTGTGCATCTGATTGATAAATCTCATTGAATCAAAATATGGCCATATTATTAGAAAATGCTTATGAGTGTTGCGAGAACTTTTCGATGAGTTTTACTACTTCTGTGCATTCGTTGAACACAGTAGAAGTCCTTTGATAAGTCGACAAGTGGGGACTCTCATTGTGTAACACGTCTCCGACCTTTTAACAAAGTTTGAAAGCAATAGAGCTCCCGAAATTAGAAAAATCCTTAACACCTGTCTACCACCTTCTTCCTTTTCTTTTCTCTGTTTTAATCTATTTTGAAAGTCCTTTTTTTTTTTTGCTAAAGATTTTGAAAAGCTAATATATGGATGATCTAGGCACAAAATTTTTTCGAAAGTCACATCTAAGGAATTTGTGGAGAATTCACCTTTTAAGAGAACTTCAAAATTTAGAATTGCCGAGGGTAATGAAAAGAAAATCTCGAAAACGAAGTTGTTCGGGTAGTCAAATAATTCGTCATTTGTTTAAATTTGAGGAAACCCAAACTTATTCACGAAAAGCCAAAACAATTCATTTGAGTAATTATGTCCAAACAAAAACTTTCAAGAGTTTTCTTCTCAGTGAGCATATACATGGAATGAAGAACAAAAGTAAAACATGAGTTGCAAAACATGTGAAATGGAGAAATAAGTATAGAGAATGAGATGAAATAAAGAGAATGAGATGAAAGAGTCACCAATAAGAAATGACAAGAAGGAAGATTGTATAGCTGACCAAGGAGAATGTATAGTGTAGGGGTGAGCAACTTGGACCGACCGAATTGGGAACCACTCGAACCAAACCAGATCGGCCGGTTCTAGGCGGTTTTCAGGGGCGTCAGTCCGGTTTCTAGTTCCATAAAATTAAAATCGGTGATTTTTGTTCTGGTCCGCAGTTCCAAGGCAAAACCGAATAGACCGGACCACCTAGACCGGATTGATGATTTTTTATTTTATTTTATTTTTTTATTTCTCATACAAATTTCTTCCCTTCCCTTCTCACATGTCCCGCTCTCTTCTCTCCTCTTTCCCTCTTCTCTCTCACCTCACGTGTCGTCTCTCCTCTTTTCCTCTCGTCTCTCCTCTTTCCTTCAAAAATCCTAAATCTCCTCTCAACTAAGCTCTGCCTCTCACGGCTCATGCCTCACTCGACCTCTCGCCTCTCAACTTTACCTCTCAAGCTTCTCAGCTTGGCGGAAGACGACTTGGAAGGGCTCTGCTTCTCACGCCTCTCGACATCTTGCTAAATTTTGTCGCTTCAAGGTTACCCCACACCTCTCAACGTCTCATCATCTTGGTGATGGAGCTATATGTAACAATATCAATGATTTTTTGTTGAAAAGCGATGGCTACGTTCTTTGGAAATTATTTGCAAATCAACCAATTCCTCTGGACCACCCGGAACTGAACCGAACCGATTAGATCTGGTCCTAGGACTAGGTGATCTAGTCTTTGGTTTTAGAAACTGAGAACTGGTCCTTCTGATCCGAATCTTGATTCCTGGGTGGGACCAAACTGGGATGGGTGATGATCACCTCTAATATGGTGAACCTCTTAGTATGTATTGCATCTTTGGAGTGCTTCAGCTGCCAATGGTTAAGCCCAATAGAATTGTATTGCAAAGAGATTTTACCAAGCATTCAGTATTTGAATAGACCGATTCTGCAAAAATCACAATAGTAAATACAATAGGAGTACTCAAAAAATGGGAAAAGTACCAAAAAAGTCTCAATCCTATCATATTGATACCAATTCAGTCTTAAATTTTTTAATTGGACCAATACAGTCCTAAACCTTTTGTATTTATGCCAATTGAGTTTATTCGGCCAATTTCGGCCAAAAATCGCTGACATGAACACCGGTCATCCTACGTGGCATGATTAGTGTTGACATGGACAAATTTTACAAAAATTTAATATTTTCTAAAATTTTTATTATTTTTTATTGTGGCCTTCGAGGGCAAGCTGTAAGGGTTGAGGTCTCGAGGAGGGCAACCCTCACCCTCACCGGATTTGGCGAGGGCTTGGCAACCCTTGCATGCAGCAGATGATGGCCTGGGTAAGACCCTCGCTAGCCACAATGAAAAAAAATATATATATATAATTAAAAAATTCAGAAAAAAATATTAAAGTAGGAGGGCCAGTGTTCATATCAACGATTTCTATCCAAAATTGGTTAGATGGATTTGATTAGTACAAATACAAAATATTTAAAACTAAATTGATCAAATTGAAAAGTTTAGAATTGTCGTTACCGATGCAAACGATCTAAGACTTTTAAAGTCAACTTGGTATTTTACCGGACGCGCTCAGCATGGGCTAAAAAGCTAGCTCTCTAATTATGCCGGTGCAACCACGATATCAGACCAGAAGGTCTCGCGATCACATAATACGTGAGGACATAAGGTTGCTGCACACTCCCACCACATGCGTGCATGGGAATCATTACGGGTGCGTCGCAAACGTAGCGTTCGTAAATGGAAAACATCTGGTGCGGTCCTTTTTGCCATTGACACGGCAACACGGAGAGAGGGGAAAAATCATTCGATGTTTGAAGCAGCGCAAAAGAGGGGGAATATATGAGCTTTTTAACCTTGTTTCCCTCGATTCCCCACGCGTCGACGACACATGGTATCGCAGGTTCACGCCCCAAATACTTTCCCCCTCGGAAAAAATGGTGCAATGAAGTGGTTTATCTCGTCCAAGATGGGGGAGGGAAAAGGTCCATCATCTTTTTCTTGGTCTTTTTTGGGACCTGATGCATCCAACCCAATAATGCCGGTTCACTTTGGAAAGAAAAACTATGCAGTGTTTGGACAGAACAACGTCGATTTCATGAGGCATATATGAAAAAGGAGCGCCTCTTTCTGGCGCAAAGAAGCAATCCCCCCCTTTTTCACCCCCTCGCTTTGCTTTTGGAGGGAGTGGCTGTGCGACCCCCGGCTCGCATGAGGGCGATAAAGGGAGAATTGTCGCCTAATTAACGCATCGCATGGGTTGGCAATGTCGATTTGTCTGCACAAAACGAGTATGGTATCGGGGTTATGAACATTTGATGTGCACTCTGTGGTCATCCTTGTTGGTGCCTGCCGGCCGTCATCGAAAACCCAAGTCCTGTCATGCCCGGGTATGCCATCATACGTATAACACACAAAACACAGATGTATAGGTGATGAACCTCCTTGAAAGAATTTACCTGGGATGGTGCGACTGGACTGATGTAATTCCAAATGACAAATTTTTCCACGAGACCTAGGTTCTCTCTCTCTCTCTCTCTCTGTTATGGGCTTATCACCTCTCCTTTTTGGCTAGCAATTCGAAAGTGACCTGCCTTTTTCCATCGTCGGACCGTATAGGTTAAAGGCTGTGGTGCCCTTTTGTTGTACCAGGTACTTACGCAAAACGCTCAGCTCACAAGCCTGCCTTTGGATGTTCTGCTTTTTTTTAACGATCGAAAGGGCAAGATTCAGACACCAGTGTAGAATAATGGGATGCTCTTTGATGAGGAGCCCCCTGGACGGTGTTCTGTTCAAACGTTATACTCCTCCTCCTCCTCCTCCCGGTCATCGTCTCGGAATATTAGCACGGGCACTGACGTATAGGTCCCCTCAACTTTTTCTAGCGACGGTCTTCAAAGACTGAAAATAACACCAGAGTTAGTGACAGTACCTGGCGGGATAAAAGGAAAAGATACCGCACAGTGACTATATATACACTTGGAAAATGCATCTTAGTTTCACTATACATTGAGAGAGAGGGAGAGGAGACAGTCGTACGAATACTTCACCATCCCCCCCACAGATTGCGAGCTGTTGTACCATGTGTACATATATATAAATCACAGAGAGAGTGAGAGAGAGAGTGAGAGAGAGAGATATGGCGAGGGACAGGGATAGAGATCCACTGGTAGTAGGGAGAGTGATAGGGGATGTGTTGGATGCATTCACCAGGTCCATCTCTCTCCGTGTCATCTACAACAACAACCGAGAGGTCAACAACAGTTGTGAGCTCAAACCGTCGCAGGTCGTCAACCCGCCTCGCATCGAAATTGGGGGTGACGATCTCCGGACCTTCTACACCCTGGTGGGTCGGCAACCTCGATGCTTATCGTTTGTTTTGTTGAAGTATGTATTGACCTTTTGATCTAATGTCCCTCTCATCCTTTGGTCCCCGGCTGTTGCAGGTCATGGTAGACCCTGATGCACCCAGCCCTAGTGATCCAAATCTCAGAGAATATTTGCACTGGTGATAAAAGCATTCTCTCTCTCTCTCTCTCTCTCTCTCTCTCTCTCTCTCTCTCTCTCTGTCACACACACACACACACACACACGAGACTATTGCTGAAAAATAGGTAACTATATCCAGTAAGAGACTTCATGGAGTCAAGCGAGAAAGAGAAACTAAAGAACCCGGGACTTCATGTTCACTCTTGCCTCTGTTCCTTATCTTTTGTGAGCTTAGTCTAGTGATCTCACTTATTTGAGAAATAAAAAAAAGAAACCCGGGATTAATCATTGTCCGGTATTTAGGCGAGATACATTACATGTACATGCGCCTAAATATCTCCTGTAATAGCTCTATACATCATGTATATTCTGCATGGAAGAAGAGAAACATATGCATGCATCCTTTTGGTCTCTCCTTTTGATCCCTTTCTCGCTTATTCTCTTCCTCTACTTTCTTCAATGGATATACCGGAATCTTTTGTCTTGTATATATAGTCCTGATTCATCCCTTGACAATGTTGGTTCTCATAGGTTGGTGACTGATATTCCAGCTACAACAGGAGCGAGCTTTGGTGAGTATATAAAAGTGCACCGACCATTCATTTCATCTGTAGTTCATTATCTGCAAGTGACTATGTTTCCCTACATATTCCACAACTGTGGAGGGAAAAACCAAATAGAGAAGGGATGCTGAAATGATCTGGGCCGTGCAGGGCAGGAGATTGTGTGCTACGAAAGCCCGCGGCCGACGATGGGGATTCACCGGTTCGTGTTCGTGCTGTTCAGGCAACTGGGGCGGCAAACTGTGTACGCTCCTGGGTGGCGCCAAAACTTCAACACCAGGGACTTTGCGGAGCTGTACAACCTGGGTTCCCCGGTCGCCGCTCTTTACTTCAACTGTCAGAGGGAGAGCGGCTCCGGCGGTCGACGAAGATGAGCATCCGTCATCTTCCCAACGTATTTCTCGAACCGAACCATATTCCTAGAAGCCCTATATATGTAACGAGACAACCCCACTACGTAGTTATGAACACAGATGCAATCGCCCATGCATGGATAAATGCTGCTCTATCTGTACTATTATTATTCATATAATCAATGCCCGTCTTCGTATTATCTTCTGATCTGTGTGTGCTGCTCTTCCAGTGGACTTCACTGTTTCGCTATGAGACGAAACTAACATGGAAATACATGGCTCGTCCGCGTCATCGTGTAGGAAAGGGAAGATGTTGCTTTTCCACTTTCTATATATGAACGTACATACACATGTGCACTGGAGCCAACGCTTCATTCCAGTTGGGCCCATGATACGACATGTCGTCCTAAGATATTTCCAGCACGGCACGAAACTGATGCACATTGCAATGTTTCCGTGCTTTATTCTGTACTCAGATTTGCGTATCAAATAATTCTTTCAAGAGAAAATAAGACATAAACTTGCGGTTTTTCGACGTAATGCACGTGATCCATTGGTCGCAAAATAATAGAGACATGGGGTTTTCAAGAACTTGATCCTTAAGTTATATGCGTGATTGTGTGAGATACGAAATTATTATGATCCATCATTGTTCAATGTCGTTGCTTGAGAATGGGGATCAAAGTCATTCATGACAAATTCGTATAGGTTTGGCCGAGCGGAACATAACAAAAGTTTTCAGGTCCCAAAGAAGGAAAGAGACATTTTCATGGTCAATATCGATTAGGTTTTTTTAGGTGACTTGGTAAGAATTTGATTACGTAAAACTAAATACATACATAACGAGCATATATAGATGCCACCTACCAATCCAAGACTATGAGGAATCAGTTAAGTAAAAGCTATCTAATCACGCGCATGTGCCACTCAAGATCACGGTCTCCTCTTGAGTTGAGTCGTATTTTGGAATTAGTAGTGCGTCAGCAGCAAATAATTTTAGGCAAAATACACTAACTGTAGGAGTAGGTGGTGATGATTGGCTTATTGGACCATTTCACAGGTCAAAAAGTGGACCCAAAAACAAAACAGAGAGTTATTGAAAGGCAAGTGATTTTCGTCCATTGAATAGAGAGAAGAAACCGTAGAGAGAGGAGAGAGGAAAAATTAACGGGTACACGATTTGGACACCCTAACTGTGATATCCGGAAATTCCTACATCAATTAATGTGTAGAAAATGAAGACAATAAGGGTGCGCAAAGAATGCGTTCCGAAATAAAAATTCTGTTTCGAAATGCATTCTGGAACAGGATGGCGTTTGTTAAAAAATTTCTGGAATGCATTCTGGAGAGATTTTTCCATTCTCAAATAAAAATGCGTTTATTAAAAATATTTGATTCCATAATGCATTCTTGATTTCAGATTGCATTCTTGATTTCAGAATGCATTCTCCTTATTTTCTCACAAATTTTTTTTCAAAAAATGCATAAAAATTGAAAAATTCTAGAAAAATTCATAAAAATTTCTAGAAAATGGCTTAAAAAGAGTCAGATTTCGGGAAAATTTGAAATTTGGTAAATTTTTTTTAAAATAAAATAAATCAAAAATTTTAAAACTTCGCAGAATAATTTAAAACACATGTGGCTATTCAATTTGAGTGAAATTTAAATTTTTTGACGTGCCCAAAAAAAGAAAAATAATAAAAAATTAAAAAATTTCAAAATTTCACAAAATGACTTAAAATACCCGTGGCCACCTACTTTGAGTGAAATTTAAATTTTTTTAGGTGCCCAAAAGAATAAAAATTTTCAAAACTTCACAAAATGGCTTAAAATACATGTGGCCACCTACTTTGAGTGAAATTTAAATTTTTTGAGGTGCCCAAAAAATAATAAAAAATAATAAAAAATTTCAAAACTTCACAGAATGGCTTATAATACTTGTAGCCACCCACTTTGAGTAAAATTAAAATTTTTTGAGGTGCCCAAAAAAATAAAAAAATTCAAAACTTCACAAAATGGCCTAGAACACCTATGGCCATCCACTTTTAGTGAAATTTAAATTTTTTTAGGTGCCAAAAAAATTTAAAAAATCAAAAATTTCAAAACTTTACAGAATTGCTTATAATACCTGTGGCCACTCACTTTAAGTAAAATTTAAATTTTTTTAGGTGCAAAAATAATCAACAAATCAAAACGGATTTCTGTTCAAGAAATCAATTTCTAGAGTAGAATTAGTCATGTTTTACTAAACAGATTTCTCCTCTAGAAATTAATTTCTGGCAAGAATTTAATTTCTGAAGCAGAATGATTACCATTCACACCCTAAATGTCACAACTGGGAATTCCAGTTGGATTATTAACATCGTAGTAAAGGAAGGTCTGAATTGTATTTCACCATGTCCATAGTTTTGGGGGAAATTGGTTCCATTAGGGTTAAATTAATTCATATTGGTCCATAGTTTGATTTTATGGAGTGACGGTGAATCCTATGTCCCCACTGTATTTGCTAATGGAGACTAATATGCTTTGAGATAATGTATCGAATAAGCGATAAGTTAGAAATTTTCTAACATTCAACAAATTTTGCTGAACGTTTTAGCGAGTTTAAAATATTTTTCCATATTATCAATGTTTAGATCGGACAATGTTTTTCTTGTTTACTAGCTTTTTAATTTATCAAAATATCTACTTTGGAATCATATAGTTGAGCCATTTGTCTATTTCCAATTTGTACATCTCCCACTCAATTTCAACCTATTGTTGTTAACCCAATGTTATCATTGCTTTTAACCCTGGTTAAACATTCTTATTCTTTTGTAACTCATGTAAGTTTGTAAATACATCCCCTTGGTCATGTGATTCCATTCCGAAATGCTTCAAGTCTTCAATTTCTCTCTATCTCTCAATTTTCACTTTCCAATCTACTGAGTAAAAGCAAGGATCTCACGTTTGCATTTCTAAAGTTTCTAGTTCAATTTTGAGTGTTTACAAGATGAATTATTGAACTTCCTCTTCATCTAATCAAACTGGTTTTGTTGCTTTAAAGATTGAGAGTGCTAATTTATGTTTTTTATTATTTTGCTTTGAAGGTAATAAAAGCTTTGATTTGCTCAAGTCACTTTCAAGTAAGTGAAATTCTAAGAGCTAAGTTAGATCTATCTACTTAGTACTCTTAACTTGATTGGTTGGTATTTGATAATTCAGTTAAAATGTTAATCTTTAGTGTGACTAAACTTCGATGACATCATGCTGAGGCATTGAGTTTAGGGTTAATATCACGAAAACCCCAAACTGAGACACCTGTGATAATTTTACTTTGAGCTAATTTTTTTACCACAAAAAACCCCAAACTGGTACACTGTGACAATTTTACTCTAAATTAATTTTTTAATCACAAAAATTCTCAAACTGGTACACTTGTGACAAATTTACCCCGAAATAATTTTTTAACCACAAAAAACCCCAAACTGGTATATTTGTGACAAATTTGTCCTATGTTAAATTGGATTAATATCACGAAAAATCACAAATTGATAAACTTGTGAACAAACAGTGGGGTGAAACCCCAAAATGGTACACCGGTCAACTATCACGTGTCATCAAACTTAGCAATTTGACAGTAAAATTTAACAAAAACTAACGAAGAGTAAATTTATCACAAATGTACCAGTTTGGAATTTTTGGTGATTGAAAAATTAGTTTGAGATAAAATTGTCACAGATATACCGATTTGAGGTTTTTTTATGGTATTAACCCTTAAGTTTATTTTACTTAAATCAATGGGTATTTTCATGTATAGAAAGTGTAGGTTGACTTCCCATAAGCCCTGGTCATTCGTTAAAAGGTAAAGTGTAAAAACGTAGAATTTAGACTTGAAAAGGATATTCACGTTATTTGATTTAGTGTTAACTGATAAATCACTTTACCAATTTGGGTCATGTAATCGATTTCTGAGAAAATTTCTAATTTTAAAAGTTATTAATTTCTGATAAATCACCAATCTTGACCAATTATCATTTTTCTAACTATTCTTTCGATTCTTGTCATTTACCGTTGATCATCCATTCGACTTTCTAAGTAAACCGATTTCATGATCAACTATCGATTATCCAAGTCATTGATTTTTGCGTGTCAAACTTCAAGTAGCCCATTTCAAAGACATTGATTTTTGACCAAAGTTGTCCATTCCAAGTTGTCGATTTTGGCTAACATCGTCTAGTTGAAGGTTTTCATATTGTGGATTAAGTTGTCTATTTCAAAGATATCAATTTCTGAATAAAGTTGCATGTTTTGACATTGTTGATCTGTAAGTATCAATTCCCAAGTTACAAATTACCTATCTAGGGCATCCAATTAAATGATGATGGCTTAGCATGGAAAGAATGAGGGTATATGTGTGGAAATGCACACAATTATTTGTTTATCATTATTTGCATGAAAAAGGACAAATTATTGATATGCATATGGCAATTGTTGTGTTAATGATGAATATGTCTTTGATGCTACGTGATAAAGACCTTTGCCACAAGCTATTTGCCATCGAGTGAATTTCCTTGTATGAGTATTTGGATGAAACTCTTGAGCTAGCTAGATTTTTTACCGTAAGTGACGGCTCTTTTCAAAGTTGAGATGACATGAAATTCATTGATGACATGGCTTGTGTAGCCATGGTATGACATGGCTTGTGTAACCATGGTATGATGTTAAGAAATAGCAATCATTATACAAATGTACAGTGGTGTATTTATCCTCCCTAATCTAGAGGATACTCGTGATGGATGGGCTAAGAGGCATGGCAAATGGGTATATATGATTTCGTCTCCTATGAGTTGGAGGTGATGATGCCGCGTGAGTCAAGATGGGTTCTAGCTAATGACAAGTAGGAATTAGAAACTCACATTTATATGTCCTTGAGCTACCGTGTGGTATTTATGTTATGACATCCTTGAATTTGGACCTAGTTGATCAAAGGTAAATGGTAATAGAATGGGCAAGCAGTCCGACCCGAGGGTCGGTAATGGAACGAATAACATGATCGGGACAAGTGTATTGAGGGTTGGTCATGGTTCGATTAAAAGATTGTCTATGAATTGGCCACGGGATCGACAATGGAATGACTCCCTGATCATGCAAATCGATTAGAGTGATACGATTATGGATTGACCCTTCGACCATAAGGGCCGTTAGTGAGAAGATCCGAGATGACCATGGATTAGTGCCGTGTCGGTATGAGTTGGTCACGTGTGATTTTGCACGGCTATGCATCGGTTACGGATGACCATGGATTGATTCCGGGGTACTGAATTCTACATGGCTACATGACAACCGAGAGTCGACCATGGATTGTTGATACTCGAATGTGGACCAGTCACAAATTGGCCATGGATCGTTGCGTTAAGTCAGATAGGTCATGAATGAGCAATATGCCAGGCCAAGAGCCTAGTGGCTTGTGCTAGCCGCACCGGCCATGCTTTGTGCTTGGTCATGAACTGGTCATTGTGCCCGTCAACTAGGTCACGGACCGACCTCGTGCTCAGTCATGTGTTAGTTATTGTGCCTAACCCTTGTACCCGTCAGATCCGGCTTCGACCTAGTTTCTTGCCCAACGGACTTGGCCATAAGCCATGCATTGTATCTATCCATGAGCCAATGCATATGTTTGGTCCATGAACTGGCCCTTTGCTTGTGTGACTCGGCATTGCGCTTGACACACCACCCGTGGGGCTCGGCACGACGCCTATATGGCCCCGCCATGTGCCAGCCTTGTGCCCGTGTGGCCCGAAACGTGTGTGCTAGGCCTTGTGCCCGGTCAGACTCGATCGCATAGGCCACGTGCTTGGTCAATCTAACTAGCCTGAACTTGCACAATGGGACTTCAACTCTGGCTTGGTTGTATTTGGAGGTATTTCTACACTGGACCTCGGATCGAACGAGACTAACGAGCATGTTTTGTCGCGAAAAACCCTCGGAAAATAAGATTAATAAATATGATGCGGGGTTATAAGTTAGTTGTCAATTAGTCGGTATCGTGTAACCTGATTGATCCAGGCTAATTGTGCATAGAATCAGCACTCGTAGAGGACCAAGACAAGGCCTCACGCCAAAGAAGATAGGGAACAAGAAGACGAAATTGATCAAGTCAAGGGTCAAATCTTCTTGTTGAAATCACAGTTATTGAACCATGCTTACGTGTTCCTCCTCCCTCATTGATTACTAACTGAGTTATCCACCTTTATTATTAATGGTATGGTGACTCATTGCCACCAATAATGGACAAAAGACAAAGGAGAGGGGCAGCTAGAGGAGGACGGCCAAGGGAGAGGCCATGACTGAGAGAGAGAGAAAGAAAGAAAGAAGGTTAATTACAACTTGATGACCAAGCTTTAAGATCTTAATTACACCTCTAGGTCATCATGAACTCTATATTGAGACTTAGGGCCCAAGCTAAGATTATGTGGCTAGAATTAAATCTTGCTCAAGAAGCCAAATTAATGGCTAAGACTTTCAAGGCCATTTCATTATGATCTTTTGACTCTTCTTCATTAATAACCAAGATTTTTAAGACCAAGATAATTATGGCATTAGATTTTAAGGGCAATTTCATTATGACATTTTCTTCTTTTCTATGAATAGCTTAATGTGGATCACTATAAATAGAAAAGGTCCCTACTTGAATTGCGGAGGGGCCACATACTAGCCAACCACCACCTCTCACATGCACTTGATTTTCCCCTTTGTTTCTACATCCAAGAAGCTCCATCGTCCACCTCTTTCCCTTTTGTTTATTTGGCCACCAAGGTGTCCACGCCCAAGACCTCACCTTGTTCACGTGTTCAAGCCACACGCCACTTGTTGTCATCATTTTTCACGTGTTTTAGTTTTACTGTATTATGTAAGTGAATTTCCTAACATCAGGAAAAGAAGATGAGATGCGTGGTGACGTGATTTGCTTGGATCGTGTTCGGTCATTTGATTGGTTGTGGTTGGTTCTTTCCATATCCTACCTATGTTTCGTATTTGATATTCACTTTAATATTTCAAGATAAAAAAATCAGAACTTGATTGGTGATCATCGTATGTAATAGGCATGTGATGTTTCCCTGTTAATTGTCAGCATGCACTTGGCTATTGTTTTGTTGTCAACGTTGAGGTGATAAAGGCCGACTCTCGTTAACAACAATTGAATCATCCTCGCTTGTTATTAGAGAGTTCACTTATTAGGTCTCCCCGACTCATCCTCCGTTGTTTTCCTTTACAGGTCTGTAAGATGGCATCACCCTCATTCCGTTTCGGCACCCCGGTAAAGATGCATGTTGAGGTGCTCAACGTGATTGACACCCATGAACACTATGCTTACCACCGGGTTACGATCTATGTTGTGGTGGACGAGGGTCTTGAGAACTTGGTCCCCCACACTTACGTGGCGTGGTATCGCTGGTTGAATGGCAACCTAGTTGGACCCTTACACGGGTACAATGGGGCCCTTTGGCGAAAATGGTGGGTCGATTCCAGGGGACACCATGGGGATGGCTGAACGGATGGGTCATGGGGAGGAGATGTGCAAGTGATTGAAGTATGAAGTGCAAGGAGTTGTGATGTCATAGTAGGTGTAGGGTTACCTAAGCTGAAATTTTGTTTGTTCATAGTCGTTTATGTGCGAAAAAGCCTTTGTAATAGGCCTGTTGAATATGTGTGCTGTTGGCAAGGACCTGAAGAACAAGCTTGTTAAATAAGTATGACATACGTAAATACAACGTGCGATGTTTTGCTTGTATTGTTTTGTGATGTTTCACATAGAATGGCTTCCGCTTGCACATTGGATTAAATGAATGGGACATATTAACTCATTCCCGGGAGTTACGGGCTTGATCGGGTTGTGATCGGTCAACTATTATCGATTTGCGATTTCGGGTCGAGGTGTGACATATCATGAAAAAATTTGTCATCGACTTGCATATGATTGATTGATGTTAGGCAATGTAGTTAATGTTGTCCATTGGTATATCATAATAGGAAAGATAGGGCATGTACTTCTGCGTTGGTTATTCATGGCTCATTCGTACTTATCTTGAACTTACATTGTTTCTTGCTATCGAGTTGAGTGGTAAGATGATGTCTTACCTTATACTTTATATATTTCATTTACTGAGCTTTGGCTTATCCCTTTATTTTTAAGATATGTAAGATGGACCTCCCACCGCTACTGCTTTTTAGAGCTCCCAGTGTATTTTAATTGTGAATACCAAGATGTGCATGTACATGAGTTAATAATAGTATATACTAAATGTAGCTCCATCCTATGGGTCGATGTAAGGCTTCAAGAGTGGATTCCCCATCAATTTATTGCTTGGTACTAGAATATCGATAGGAAGTCAGTTACACCACTTAGGGATTTCGATGGTCCCTTGGTTTCGATGGTAATGATGGCATATCGATGGGCGAGGTTGTCGATCCGTAGTCTAGTATGTGACTTTGTATAGGCAAGTGTTTTTGGATGCGAGAGTAGGGATAGTATTGACAAGACCCGACTTTCTTCCCAGAATTAATGCTTCTCTTTCTTCCAATACTCGTATCAATACTTGGAAAAGGGTTGACAATGGGAAAACTCGTGTGTGTAAATTATTAGACCCTGCCAATTACGTGTTTCATGCGATGTGTTTATTATGCTTTTGCATGCTTACTATTAATAATAATAGTTTTAGCAAAAGACCTCATGTTTAGCATGACGTTCTGGGGCATCATACCAACAAGTCGGAATAACTCCATTTCAAAGCGACCAATAACTATTCAAGCACTTTTGTTCATCAAACCTGAGAAATTTTTGAAGTTAACGCATATATTCGAAATTATGTGAATTTTGAACTGCAAAGTTTGATTTAGGAGTTGTTAAGCTATAAAATTTTGTGGCAATGATAGATTGGGGCGTTGTGGAACCATGGACTTTGATAGAAATTGATTCGACAGTTTAATCGAAACGAATTTTTAAAGTTTCTCATGAAAGCTTTGCGTAGTGAACAACAACAAATATCTACTTTGGGCAAGTGTTTTGTTGGTGCGTAAGAGTAATTTTTTTTAGTGAATAAGCTTAGTTTAGTTGTTTCGTAATTGAAGTAGCGTTTTACTAGATTTTGGTATTGTTTTCGGTAAATCGATAAGACTTTGAGTTCGTTAGCTTGAAATAACTTTTGTGGTTTGGTTAGACTTTCCCAATTGAGCGGTGCTTATCTTTTCTTTAAATTTGTGGATTGTAAAAAGTATGATGCTGTAACTAACTTTCTGTTTTGTCATATATATAGATGAATATATATATATATCTCAAAATCAAAGACAGATAAAATAACTTGCTATCTAACAAAAAAATGTTTTAAAGCAATATTCATAACATCTTTTTGTAAGACTTCTTTTGCTGATTTACAATATATTGGTAAAAGGAATGTTTGATGTAATAAATCTCCTTGAAATTTAGATATTGATAAAACAATGAGTAATTTTTTTTTCTTTTTTTGGGTATAAATATGTGAATATCATTAATCAAATGAAGTACAAAAGCTTAGGACTAACATTTTAAAGAGACTAATTATGCGAGAAGATGGAGGAAGGAAGCTTGCATACAGTAGCCAATAAAACATTTACTTAGAAAGGCCTACACTGTTAGTAGAGTGGCATCTTACCTCTCACAACCTTTCGTATCCTAGCCAATAGAAGATGAGCCTCAATCAACTTGTTTTGAAACTATCTACAATTGCGTTCCATCCATATGCAGTAGACAGTCGCTAAGAAAGACAGCTTGAGGAGTCTTGCCTCAAATTTTTTGCCCTTGGTGGCCCTGATCATCCATTAAAGTTCTAAATTCTAATCTCCTGCAAAACGCCAAATTCCATTTTGTGCCAGAATACTACGCCATACACTGTTTGTCCAAGTGCACTCAAAGAATAAGTGGTTTCTATCTTCTATACTAGTCATACAAAAATTACACTTAGTATCAACTGAAAACAACTATCGTTCTATGGCTACTACTATCGATAGCCTATCTCTACAAACAAGCCAGCCAACAAAATTATGCTTACTAATACCACTGGTCCAAATTAATTGATACTATTCCACGACCGGTTCCTCTTGTCTGAATTCCTTGTATATCTCTTTGCAATAGTATGTTTGGCTAGAGATAATAGGAGTTAGAGCAAGTCTTAGCTTGAGAATACATTGCCAACTCCAAGCCATATTGCCCTTTATGTCGAGTTACATAATTTGAGTACCTCCGCATTAATTGTGATGAACCTAAGTACTTCATAGGGACGAGGACGGATGATTGATGAGGCTCCAAAGCATGTGTCCCAACAATACTTTATTCCAGAGTTTTAGATCGAGTAGTCCTATTCCTCCCTCCTTTTTTGGTGAGCATACTACTTTCCATTCAACTTTGTGGGATCTGTGAGTTTCAGCATTTCTTGCCCATAAGAACTGCCTAATCTTCTTTTCAATCTCATGTATAGTTTGCTTTGGGAGGAAAAACATTTGCATCCAGTAAGTGCAAATGGAAAAAATACCAATTTGGCCAATTGAAGTCTTCCTGTGTAGCTGATATGATACATTCCCCACCCATCTATTTTCTAGAATATCTTTTCCGTTAGACCCTTGCAATCCGCATGTGTGAGCCTTGGCGTAACAAGTGGACACCGAGGTATCTGATGGGCAGGGTGCCCGTGGAGAAAGGTGTGTGATCCAATATAAGGAGCTTTTCATCTTTAGACAACCCAGAGAAAAAGATATCGCATTTGTTTAGGTTAAACCTAAGTTCTGTAAGAGCCGCAAAATCATCAAGTGCATCAACAAGGCAAAGGAAGGAGTTCACATCCCCATGGGCAAATAAGAACAGGTCATCAGCAAAGCATAAATGAGTAATCTTTTGCGATTTGCAACGTCAATGGAACTTAAAAGATGAAGTAGGAATTTTCCTCGTGATAATTCTATTAAGGATTTCCATAACCAAAACAAAAGAGGTAGGGAGAGAGGGGGTTGCCTTGTCGTGGCCCATTAGTGCTAGCAAAATACCCAATTTGTTCACCGTTGAAGTTAAGTGAGAACATTGGGATAGTAATGCATTGATTTATTGGATCAATCTAGTATTGAGACGTATTAACAGCTTTCAGAACCCCGAGAACAGCATCCCATTTTACCATATCATAAGCCTTCATGCGATCGATTTTGATTACCACTCGTTTACCTTTATTGCCTTTATGGTAGTCATGCAAAAGTTTCTAGCATAATAGAATAATCTCTGAAATCTATCTTCCCTTAATGAAAGCAGTTTGGTTGAGGCCAACAATTGAGGGGAGAATACAAGCTATTCTTTCTACAAGTAGCTTTGATATGATTTTATATATAACGCTGCACGATGAATTGGGTCTTTACTCCTTAAGGTAGAATGGATTTGAAACCTTCGGCTCAAGAGAGATCAATGTAGTATTGATTTCAGCATTCTCCTTGAAGAGAAGAATTTCATGATAGAATCTTCAATGTCATGTCCTATGATGGGCCAAGCTTTTTTGTAGAATAAGCTGTTATACCCATCTGGACCGGGAGCTTTGTAATTGTTGAAACCCTTGACGACTTTGTGAATATCTGCTCTTTGAATAAACGATGTATTAACTAGAGCACTAACATCTTCATGAAATAAAGATGCGAGCTTGTTATATAGGATGCAACTATGATCGGAGTTTCCAAGTAAGTGGCGGTAATAGGATATTACCGTATCCTTGAGAGCCCTCTTATCAGTGATAATAGAGCCATCGTTGAGTAAAAGCTTATTAATCATGTTTTGAGCACTTTTACTCATCATGGAGACGAAGAAAATCTCGTTGTTGTTATCACCCTCTTTAAGCCATAAATCTTCTAGATCTTTGTTTGAGAATGACTTCTTCATGTTTGCCAAGAGCAAGGAGCTGTTCTAGTTGTGCCTTTTCTTCGCTCCGAAAGTTAGGGTTGAAGGGGTCTAGAATGAGCTCTCGTTGAATCCGCTATAGGTTTCCCTAGCCTCCTTGACCTCAAATGCAGGTCACCAAATTGAGATTTATTCAGGAGCTTTAGTTGTTGCTTCAAAGCTTTGAGTTTCTTCACTACTGTAAACATTTTGGGTCCTCTTATTTCCCATTGCCAACAAGTGTTTACCATGTGCAAGAAGTCAGGGCTTTTGGTCTAGAAGTTGAAGAATTTAAAGGAGGGTTTTTTCCTCCTAGAGTTGGGTCGAGGTGCACTAAGCATGGGGAGTGATCAGAAACACTTGGAAGCAAAAATTCGACCGAATAGTGATTATACCTATTTTGCCAATCCACATTGATCATGACTCTATCAATTCTGCTTGCTTTTAGATTACCATCCACCCTTTTGTTAGTCCAAGTAAAGAAAGGGCCTACAGAAGGAGGTTCAATTAGTGCAAGTGCATCAATCATGCTGTTCATCTCCTCCATACTAGAAGTCCATCGAGTGGTGGAGCCAATCCTTTCATTAGTATCCCTCGTTTCATTGAAATCCCCCATTAGTAACCAAGTTAGATTTCCAGAGTTAATAGTAGAAAAGGTTACTATGTCACGCCAAACCCTGCGTTCAATTTCATTATTACTTCAGTATATAGCAACTAGTAGAAGAAGGGTCATCACAAGGTTTTTTTAATGAGACAAAGCATGACTTCTGCTAAGACTTCCCTCACTCTTAGACTAAGAATGGACTACTTTCACATGTGTTGATTTTGATGGAAGCATAGACTTGTGCATGACTTTTCTTATTTGATGGTAGAATAATTTTGCTATGTTTTATCCCAATGTCTAGAAACAAATTGGATAATTTGTTCCTTGTTATTTTAATTTGCTTGAGTATTCCACCATACCCTATTTCTGAAGCATATGATTCTCCTATTTTAAAAGCAGATGGGTCAACTAAATGAAGACAAGAAAATTCTTTGACATATGTTTTAATTTGTTTAATAATATCAATATGAATTGAAGTACAAGGTGGAGGATTTTTTTTGTAATCGTTGTTGTAATGATTTACAAAGTATATTAATATTGGGGAAGAAATTAAAATATAATTTAGACTTCCAAATAACCTTTGTAATTGGGTTTTGTCTTTGATCTCATTAGAGAATATTTTTGCAAATAAGATTAATCTTTTTATAAGAATAATTGTGACATCCCCGAATTTGGGCCTAGTAAGCCGAGGGTCGGTAACAGAACAGATAATATGGTCAGAATAAGTGTACTGAGGGTTAGTTATGATTCAATCGAAAGATTGTCCATGAATTGGCCTAGGGATCAACAATGGAATAACTTCCTGCTCACGTTAGACGATTAAAGTGATATGACCGTGGATTGACTCTGCGACCATAAGGGCCGTTAGTGGAACGGTCCGAAATAACTAGAGATAAGTACTGTGTTAGCATGTGTCGATTGCAGGTGATACCGTATAGCTATGCATTGGTCACGGATGACCATGAGTTAATTCTGGAGTACTGAATTCCACATGGCTACATGACAACCAAGGGTCGACTATGAGTCGTTGATACTTGAGCGTGGACCGGTCGCGAATTAGCCACGAATCATTACACTAAGTCGGGTAGGCCATGGACGAGCCATGTGCCAGGCCACGAGCCCAGTGGCTTGGCCACGGACTAGACTATGTGCCAATCACGCCAGCCAGGCCTTGTGCCCGGACATGACCTGCCATCGTGCCCGTCAACTAGGTCACGGAATGGCTACATGCTCGGTCGTGTGCAAGTCATTGTGCCTGACGCTTGTGCCAGGCAATGTACCCATCAGATCCGGTTCCGATGTGGTCCCGTGCCTAACGAACTTGACCATGAACCATGCATTGTGCCCATGCATGAGCCAATGCCTATGTTAAACCCATGAACCGGCCCCTTACTTGTGTGGGTTGCATTGTGCTCGGCACGTTACTCGTGTAGCTGGCGTGGTGCTCGGCACGTTGCCCTTGCAGCCGGGCACAACACCCGTGCGGTCAAGCTATGTGCCCGACCTTATGCCCGTGTGGCCCAGTTGCGTGCCTGTATGGCCCAGCAGTGCGCCCGGCCTGGTGCCCGGCAAGACCCAGCCACACACCTAGCCAGCCGGTTAGCTTAGGTTTATTTCATTTAACTTGGACCTTCGTTTGCTTGTGTTATGTGATATTTGAGGACATTCTCGCACCGAATCTCAGATTATATAGGTTTATTATACGTGTTTTGTCACAAAAAACCCTCGGAAAACAAGTTTTATGTTATGATGTGGCGTTGCAATTTAAGTATCGATTAGTCGGTTTGTGTGAATCGATTGACCAAAATCATTTGTGAGTGGAACCAACAATCCCAGAGGACCAGAATTGAATCCCACGATTCATGAATTAGAAGGAACCAGAGACAAAAATCTTGACCAAGTCAATTCTTTAGAAGTCACCAATAATGGACTTCAAGCTTAGTTGTTCCACTTCATTTATTTCTGACCAGCTGAGTTATGCATCTCATTAAATGAAGTTTGATGACTCATGGTCATCAATTATTGACACAAAACAAGGGGGAAGTCAGCCAAGGAAGAGGGAGCCGAGAGAGAGAAAGGGAGAGAATTAGAGCCAATAATGGCTTAGATTTGTCTAGATCACCTTCATCATGTTCTTTGGCTCATGTCCATTAATAACCTTAGACTTCGAGGCATTTTCATGATGACAAAGCCTTAAATGACGTTAGACTTTAGGGACCCCCCTTTTCATGATGGCATTTTGTCTCTTCTTTTGCTTTGGCCACTATAAATAGAGAAGCCACGTGAAGAAGAACCTCTCATGCCATCACTATCTCTCCCCTCATTCTCACGCCCAAACACATTCACATACCACCGGCCACTTGTTCTCTTCTTTCCTTATTCACGCTCAAGGAGAAAGCCCCACCGACTCTTCCTTTTCTTTTAATTCTGCCAAACTAGAGAGCTACGCTCGAGAATCGCTCGAGACTCCCGTGTTCACCACACACCTCTCACTTTCCAGTTCTAGTTTTATTTGTTTTTGTAAGTGAATTCCCTAATATCGGGAAAGGAAGTTACGATACGTTGTAACATAGTTTGGATAGGCCATTTCTCGGTTACTTGGTCGATTATAGCTTGTTCTTTCTTTGATAAGTGATATTCACATGTGACAATCATGTTTGATGTTCTTTTGTTGTTTTGTAGCACAAACTTTGCTATTGATTTGCTATCGATGCCAATACGGTAATAGCCAACTTATGTGAACGACGATTGTTTCGTCCTCGCTTGATATTAGTGTTTTCACTTATTGAGTTTCCCCGACTCACTCCTTGTTATTTTTCTTCTTTTCAGGTCCATAAGATGGCATCTCCCCCTACTTGATTTGGTAATCCCGTGGAGATAAGAGGCAAGTTACTCACGATAATAGATGCCCAAGAGGGTCATGCTTACCATTGAATCACGACTTATGTGATGGTGGATGAAGGCCATGAGGACTTGGTTCCTCACCCGTGCGTGGCGTGGTATCGCCTCGCGAATCGAGATTGGGTTGGACGCCTACGTGGGTTCAACAGGCCGTTTAGCGGAACAAGTAGACCGGTTCTGGGGTAGGCCACGGGTGGGGTGTAAGATGGCCAGATGGACGAGATGCGGGGAGGAGATGAGCGTAGAGTGAGGAGCGAGTAGCCACAAGAAGTAGTAGAAGTAGGATCACCAAGCCATAGTTTTGTTTGTTAGTTGGTTCACGTGCGGAACAGCCTTTGAAATGTGCATGTAAAATATAAGTGTCGTTTGCAAGGGCTCGTAAGAGGGGCTTGTCAAAATAAGTATGGATCATGTAAATACAATGTGCGACGTTCGCTTATATTTTTCATGTGGTCTTGTTTATTTTTGTTTGCTTCCACTTGCGCATTGATTAAAATGAATGGGACGTACTTATTTATTTTTGTGAGTCACGAGTCTGAACAGGTTGGGATTGATCAATAAGTATTGATCTTGATTCCGGGTCGGAACGTGATAGTGATATCGTTTTTTGGTATCAAAGCAAGTTTTTTCTCAAGTAGGTGTAGTTCAAGGCAACTTACGATTAGACGATCTGATGAGGGCGGGAGTGGCGCTGGGCCATACAACCCGAACATTGAGCGGCTTCTAAAGAGGTGGCACAGGGGTCATGAATGCATGATCATTGTGCAGCCTCTGAAATGAAGCAGCTTTTGACTGGGGTGGCACCGGGGCAAAAAGCCTGATCATTGTGCAGCCTTTGGGTAGAAGTGGCATCGGGGTCTATACCACTTGATCATTGAGTGGCTCCTGGCAGGCTTCTAAGATGGCTAAAGAATGAGAATCACCGAACTTTATACCAAATTATGGAAAACGGTTCTGAAAACCAAGCGGAAATAAAGACCTAAAGTGATAAGGTGCGTTGAAGTTGGGGTAGTTAGCCAAGAAACTATGCATGTGCTTGTGACTGATTGTTGGTTGAATAGTTTTTGGTTGATAATTTTTTGATTACTAACCTATTCTTGCGTTGTAGAAAGCCTTAGTAGAATACCAACAGTAGTATGAGTGCTCAAGACCCGGCCACGACCTCGCAAGGGAAGTCAAAGCAAGATACCCCAAATAGACGGAATTCTGTAGGCTCTTGGGACCGTTGGTGATTTACTGGGACAACAGGTTTAGCAACGGTTGCCTAATGCTGAGCATGAAACGGCAAACGGAAATGGGAATGGTGACTGTACGATGCACAGGTTAGTCAAGCAATTCCTGAAGCTGCGATCCCTAAAATTTGTCAGGACAGAAGATCCCGAAGAAGCGGAATCCTGGATAGACAAGTTGTAAAAGATCTTTGAATTACTAAGGTGCTTCGAAGAAGAGAAGGTGACCTTGGCAACATATCAGTTGCAGGGTAAAACCAATCATTGGTGGAAGGCGACAAAGAAAATCGTGTTCCCAGAGAATACTACTGTAACTTGGAATGCCTTTGTCAAGGCATTCAATAGAAAGTACTTTTCCAAGTGCGCTCGGGATAGAAAGGTGAAGGAATTTCTACAACTCCGACAAGACAATCTGACAGTGGATCAATACGAAGCGAAATTTGCCCAATTATCGAGGTACGTCCCTAGACTTATTGAAGACCCGGAGGATAGGGCAAAGTGATTCCGGGATAGTTTAAAACCCGACATTCGGAGTCAGCTGGTACCTTTAAACTTGAAGAACTATAATGAATTATATGAACAAGCCCAACTAATCCAGAAAGATTTGCTGGAAAAGGCAACTCTAGCAAAGCCCCACTATTTTGCTCCTCGGGCAAATTAGTGCTTGGGCAAAAGACCTTTGGTAGTAGGCAAGTGTTCCTTCATTCCAAATAAGAAGCAAAATTTCCCAAAGGTACCTACTGATACTTGTTCTATTTGCAGAAGGCGACATAGTGATGCTCCATGTCTAATTCGCACAAGAGCATGCTTCGGATGTGGCCAACAAGGTCACATGGTATGAGACTGCCCACAAAATCAATAGAGAATGCCTTCACAACAAAGGCAAGCAACGGCATCAACTGGAGTTCAACCTCGTGATAACAATAGCAATTGTCCCCTAGCAAAAGGATGAATATACACACTTAGTCAAGAAGATGTTGAGAACTCTGAAGCAGTGATTACAGGCACGATTTTTCTCAACAACCGTATTGCATATGTGTTATTCGATACTAGAGCTACACATTCATTTGTATCTAAACAATTTGTGCATCTGGTAAAATTTGAGATGAAACCGTTAGAAAATACATTTATTGTTTCTACTCCTATGAAAGATGAAGTATAGACCACCCTAAGATGCCTAGGGTGTAAGATTATTATAGTTGGGATCAAGGATATTATAAATCTAGCAGTAGTAGACATGTATGATTTTGATATTATCATAGACATGGACTGGCTCAGTGGACAGAGGGCCAATATAGACTGCTATAGCAAGGTAATCCAGTTTAATCCACCTGATCGTCCCTACTATACATTTGTGGAAAATGGATGAGGACTTTCTACTCCTCTAATTTCTACAATTAGAAGCAACTAGACTTTTGAAAAAGGGGTGTCAAGGGTACTTGGCAATAATAGAAAACAAGTAAAAGGAAGAAGAGCCAAAATTGGAAGATATATTGGTGGTACAAGAATTTCAGGATGTTTTTCCAAAAGAATTACCGGGACTACCTCCAGAACGGGAAGTAGAATTTGCTATTGAAGTAGCCCCTTGAACGAAACCCATTTCCAAAGCTCCTTACAAGATGGTTTTGATCGAGTTGAAGGAATTCAATGTACAACTGCAATAGTTACTTGACAATGGATTTATCCGTCCAAGTGCATCTCCCTAAGATGCACCAATATTGTTCGTGAAGAAGAAAGGCGGATCGCTATGACTCTGTATTGACTATCGGCAGTTAAATAGGGTCACTATAAAAAATAAGTACCACTGCCGAGAATCAACGATTTATTTGATCAACTCTAAGGAGCATCTGTGTTTTCCGAAATCGACTTGAGATCGGGATATAATCAACTAAGGATCAAGAAAGAAGATATTCCAAAGACGGCGTTCAAAACCTAATATGTCAATTATGAATTCACCATTATGCCATTCAGTTTGACAAATGCTCCAGCTGCTTTTGCGGACCCAATGAACCGAGTATTCAAGCCATACTTGGATCGTTTCGTCAATCTTTATTGACGACATCCTAGTATACTCGAAGACTTCAGCTGAACATGAACAATATTTGAGATTTGTGCTTCAAACGCTCAGGGAACATGCACTTTATGCAAAATTCAGCAAGTGCGAGTCCTGGTTATCTCGCATGGTATTTCTAGGCCACGTAATCTCAGGAGAAGGCATATTAGTGGATTCATCCAAAATAGAAGCGGCAATTAACTGGCCAAGACCAATGACCACCACAGAAGTTCGAAGTTTCTTGGGCTTAGCAGGTTACTACAGAAGGTTCGTGGAACAATTTTCTAGCATTGCTATCCCTTTAACGCGATTGCTAAAGAAAGAAACGAAATTCGAATGGACCGACAAGTGTGAGTGGAGTTTCCAAGAATTGAAATAAAGGCCAATGATTGCCCCTGTTCTGACTATATCTAAAGGACCAAGGGGATTTGAAATATACAGCGACGCCTCTCACAAAGGGCTAGGCTATGTATTGATGCAGGATGGCAAAGTGGTGGCTTATGCCTCGAGACAATTGAGGCCATACGAATTGAATTATCCAACCCATGATTTGGAGCTTATTGCGATCATGTTTGCCTTGAAAATTTGGCGGCACTACTTATATGGGGAGCAATTTGTCATCTACACAGATCATGAGAGTTTGAAATATCTATTGTCCCAGAAGGAGTTGAATATGAGGCAAAGATGTTGGATGGAACTTCTTAAAGACTACGACTGCAAAATATTGTACCATATTGGCAAAGCAAACAAGGTTGCCGACACTCTTAGTCGAAAATCAGCCATTACTCATTTAATGGTCAAGGAATAGGCATTGCTTGAAGAAGCTGGGGACTTAGATTTCAAACTTGAAGCTGGATGACATCAAAGTCTATTAGCTACTCTTTGAATTAAACCAGAAATTATATTGAAGGTCAAGGCATTACAACAGACATACCCTGAGATGCAGAACATTCGAAAAGGACTCCCAAAAAGAAGAAATCCGATTTTCATACGACTAACGACGAAATCTTGAAGTTCAATGAACGCCTATGCATACCTAATAATGAGCAACTTAAAAAAGAAATCTTGACGGAAGCCCATAAAAGCAATTATAGTATTCATCAGGTATTACTAAAATGTACTAGAATTTGTGATAACATTTCTGGTGGAATGGCATTAAGACGGACATAGCCAAACAAGTGTCAGCAAATCAAGGCTCAACATTACAAGCCTAGATGATTATTACAATCGTTGGAAATTCCTGAATGGAAGTGGGAACACATCACAATAAACTTTGTAATAAGATTACCGAGAAGTCAAAGAGGAAATGATTCAATATGGGTAATTGTCGATTGATTGACAAAATCAGCCCATTTTCTTCGGGCAAGAAAGAACTTTTCATTGGAAGATTATGTCGAGCTATACGTTTGCCAAATTGTGCGACTACTTGGAGTCCTAGTAACAATCACATCCGATTGAGATCCGAAGTTTACTGCAACTTTCTGGCGGAGTCTTCGAACAACTATGGGAACGAAGTTACAATAGAGCACTACTTATCATTCACAAACGAATGGCCAAACATAAAAGACCATCAAAACTGTCAATGATATGTTGTGAGCATGCGTTGTTGATTTCAGGGGGAGTTGGGATGAACATTTACATCTCATAGAATTCACATACAATAATAGTTACCAATAGGATAACGGAATGGCACCATTTGAAGCATTATACGGCTGAGCTTGCAGAACTCCAGTATGTTGAAACAATGAAGGGGAAAAGAAAGTTACGGGTCCAGAGCTAGTCTAACTTACAGTAGAAGTGGTGCAAGTAATTAAAGATAAACTTAGAACAGCCTAAAGCCTATAGAAGAGTTATGCTGACAAACATAGGAAGCCTTTAGAATTTCAAGTAGGTGACCATGTGTTTCTTATAGTGTCACCCATGAGGGTGTGTCGCGTTTTGGGAAGAAAGGTAAACTCAGTCCAGGTACATAAGACCTTTCGAAATTTTAGAAAGAATAGGGAATTTGGCGTATCGATTGGCGTTGCCACCAAAACTTGTTCAGGTGCATGACATGTTTCATGTATCCATGTTGAGAATGTATGAGCCTAATCCGACGCACATGCTAAATTTTGACGAGGTCGAATTGGACAGAAAAGTGTCCTATGTTGAGGAGCCAGTGCGAATTGTGGATCGTAAAGAGCAAGTGTTGAGAAATAAAACCGTTCCCTTAGTAAAAGTCCTATGGTGACACCATGGCACAGAAGAAGCCACCTAGGAGGGTGAGGAAATCATGAATTGTCAGTACCTGCATTGTACGCGTTTAAATTTCGAGGACGAAATTTTATTAGAGGGGGAGAATTGTGACATCCCCGAATTCTAGGCCTAGGAAGCTGATGGTCGGTAACAAAATGGATAATATGGTCGGAACGAGTGTATTAAGGGTTGGTCATGGTTCAGTCGAAAGATTGTCCATGAATTGGCCTAGGGATCGACAGTGAAATGACTCTCTACTCACGCCGGATGATTAGAGTGATATGACTGTAGATTGTCCCTTCGACCATAGGCCGTTAGTGGAACGGTCCGGAATAGCTAGGGATTAGTACCGTGTCAGCATATGTCGATCGTAGGTGATACCGTATCGCCATGCATCTGTCACCGATGACCATGAGTTAATTCTGGAGTACTGAATTCCACAAGGCTACATGACAATCGACGATCGACCATGAGTCGTTGATACTCGAGTGTGGATCAATCGCGAATCAAACACAAATCATTGTGCCAAGTTGGGTAGGCTATGGACGAGCCATGTGCTAGGCCACAGACTAAGTTATATGCCAGTTGCGCCGGCCAGGCTTTGTGCCCGGACAGACCAGCTATCGTGCTCGTCAGTTAGGTCATGAACAGGCTACATGCCTAGTCGTGTGCTAATCATTGTGCCTAACCCTTGTGCCAGGCAATGTGCCTATCAGATCTGGTTCCGATCTAGTCCTGTTGTAACGTCCTGAATTCGACCTACTTTCGTGATCAATGAAATTGATATTATTTCTCATTACGTTTCAGTAAGTCTCGCCCATATCTGATCAATCTTGGGATATGACCAATAGGAAATGGCTATATAGGAAAACGGTGCGTGGACCCAAGAACTCAACTGTGAATCGAGTTCGATTTCGAGAAGCGACAAGGGAATATTTTGTGCCAATGTGGGCCGGTCCAAGAAGAGTGACGGATTTGGTTCGACCGACGACGTATGATCGGATAGTGGGTGATTCTGCACAATCGAGAATGCGCGCGACGAATGATCTCGAACTTATTCCAAACGACCGTAACCCTCGGGACTAGCGATAAATCCATGTGTTCTCTGGAAAATTGACATCGTTACGACTCAAGTAGCCCTAGGTCGATACGCATAACCCCTAAACAGCCGCCTGTTAGTGAGAGATACTAAAACAGCAAATTGAGCGAAATCGATCGTGAAATTGAGTCCGGACTTCGATGTCAGATTTCGTGGGTGTACATGACTATTTTTGCAAGGACAACGTCTTATAAGCATGGCCAATCATATTTAGGATCAGTAGAGCTGAAAATTAGAAATTTGACCTGGGACCGGAAAATTACCATTTTGCCCCTAGATCCCTAAGCTTGGATTCCGAATTTTGAGATTATTTAGAGATGATTTTGGGGTTTTATATTATTGTATCTCAGCTCAATGATATTGAAAATTATGGTCTAAATTGCCCCCAAGATATTTTGGCTAGTTTAATCCAAGTCCTTGAAGTGAGGGCAAAATGGTCTTTTGTGCAAAATTGGTCACCAACCCCACTAAGCCCATTTGTGCATAAACACTCTAGTCTCTCTCTCTCCCTCATTTTTTCTTCTCCCCCAAGCCGGCAACCCCTCCTTCCACGCCTCTCTTCCTTTTTCTTCTTTGCTTGGCCGTGAGGGGTCCTCGCCGGAGCAAGCCGCCACTGCCGCACGCCGGTGCCGTCGCCGCATGACACCGCCACCATCCCGACTGCCTATTCTCTTCTCCACCTTGCCCCATCCCCTGTTGGCCGTGAGGATCAGCCCCTGCCTAGAACCGCCATTGCCGTTGCTACCGCTGAGCTCTGCCGAGGGAGCCGCCACTCGCCGCCACCGGTCCGGCGCGGATCAGCCACTGCTCAGCCACCCTTGCCACCTGTCCAGCCTCATTAGGAGCCTAGGAATTCAAGTGAGTATAACCCTAAACCCTAGCTAGGCTAATGTATATTTCTAGACAAGTTTTAGGGGTTAATTTGTGGAGAATGTTTAGTGCTGATCTTGTGGCTGATTTAGTGACTTAGTGTGATAATTTAAATGAGGTTTGGTGGTCTATGAGGTGCTGCGTGGTGGCTGGTCATGGAAGCCGTGATTCGGGTAAAATTATGGATTAGGCGGGTATAATTTGTGGACCGAGTGGTGGCTATTTTCGTGGTGATTCTTATGGCCTAATGTGGTGATTTTGTGGTGATTTAGTAGCCTAAGGTGATCTAGTTGGTGACCGACTAGTGTAGGCTTGATCGGATTATTATGTCGATTAATCATGGTCTAAATACGGACTTTAATTGGTGCAACAATCGGGCCGTGTAGTGGCTGTTTAGGTGGTGGATTCGAGAGCCTAATGTGATGATTTGGAGGTGGATTGGAGGCCTAGAGGGGACCGATTAGTGGCTAGCAATAGTGGAATTTATCGGGCCTTGTTCGGCGAAATTGAGGATTAATTGTGAATAGCCGTGTGTGCTTGATTTGTCCATTAAGTGGCCGATTGTTTATGGCTTGGTAGTGATTACGTGATGCCAGGATTGAGTTCTTATGTGGCCGAGAAAGGATAGGCTTGGTGGACCTTATATTTGTGAAGTTTAAGGGCTTAATTGCGTGATTTTCGTATGCCGATGATGTACCATGGCTGATTTGAATTAATTGATTGATTGGGCATATTGATTTATTAAATTGAATATGTGTGGTGTAAATTGAGCATATCACGTTGTGAATTGAACAAGTGGTGTTGTGCAATTGAATGCTCATTGTGAATTTCTTGAATGCTCAAGTGCGAACGTTATGGCCATGAGTGTGCATCTCGAACATTGGCATAACAGGTGTATATGCGAGTGTGCACGAATGACATGAGCATGTGATCACCTAAAATGCCCTGATGCATTTTACGCGGGGTTTAGATAATAACTGGTGTATGTGAATGTGTGATCACATAAAGCCTTGATGCGTTTTACGCGGGACATTAAATCCTTCCTGAGGCGTGTTACGCAAGACGATGCCTGGACTACCGGAAGATGACCAACCTGATGCGTGGTACGCGGGTTTTGTGTCATAAGCCTGATGCGTTTTACACGAGCTAGAGATCGATCTCGAAGTGATGGACCTAATGCGTTTTACGCAAGTCGGACCTGATGCGTTTTACGCGGATCGGAGGAGAACTGGTAATTGCAAGTGTGAAAGAGTGCAAGTGTGCGAAAGTGCATTGATGAGGCATGAGCATGAATGTGAGCATATGCATATCATGCGTTGTGACCAAGTGACATATGCATGTGCCGTGATTGAGTTCTGTGTTATTGTTGTGAATTTTAAGTGCCTAACCTACAGGACTAAGGTAAATATTGGATTTAGTTCCAAGGGCCCAAGTCATTTATGATTTGGATTGTGTGTTGTTTAGTTCTCGCCAAGAGGTGCATGTTAGCCTAGTTTAGGTTTAGGGAACCTACTCATTGAGATTTATTCTCACTGTTGTATAAACCCAATTTTTCAGACCTCCGGCCTTGAGATGTCTGCAGTGCCTGTTCATTTTGGGATCCCTTACCGGATAGACCGAGAGGAAATGGTGTACCCCGCAGGGAACTGTGATTTTTGGGTTAGATATTTGTCTATAGTTTGGGTTGATGCGGGTGAACAGCTAGACCAGGCCCACAGATATATAGCGTGGTGTATTAGAGACCATGCAGGGACCTACAGGCCTTTTCGATCTTTTGAAGTTCCACTTAGCGATTCAGGAGATGTTGATCCTTAGTGTCCCAATGGGGAATTGGCGAGCTCGGAGCCGATGGATTTGGAGGATGAGGAGCCAGAGCCCATGGAGTAGGAGGACGAGGCCAAGCTGATGGATTCTGAGGGGGAGTCAGCTGGGGCCGAGTCTGAGCGGAATTCCCTAGACTCTGAAGTTGAGCTGTCTGATAGTTCTTCCGAGTCATCGGGATCCGACTCAGACTAGGTTCCATAGGTCTAGCCTTAGTCTAGGGTAGACAGGGCCAGCACCCTTTTCACCAAAGCCCTTCTAGTTTTAGTAACCCTAATGGCTCGGTCCACTTACCCCTTTTTGTTTGTAGTGGCCATTGACCTGCTTTTGATTTTTGGAGCGTAAGCTGTAAATGGATGTTGTATATAGTTTCCAATATCAATGCAAGTGTATATTTGTTCACGTTGTTGGTTGTGTGGCTATCCTTGGTCATGTGTTATTATACTGTACGGGTGCTATAATACTTTCGCATATGCTTTAATCTCTATCGTGTTGGGCGTTGGGTCGACAACGCGTCTTGGGACGTCAAAATCGAATCGACCTCGGTTGGGTTGTCGCGTGCTGTTGGGTTCGGGGCGTGACACCCATGCCCAATGAACTTGGCTATGAGCCTTGCATTATGCCAATGCATAAGCCAATGCCTATGTTAGACCCATGAACCGGCCCCTTACTCGTGCGGGTCGGCATTGTGCTTGACACGTTGCTCATTTAGCCGACGTGGTGCTCGGTACGTTGCCCGTGTAGCCCGACGCAGCGCCCGTGCGGCCCCGTCATATGCCCGTGTAGCCCAGTCACGTGCTCGTATGGCCCAGACCCGGCTAGACCCGGCCATGCGCCCAGCCAGCCAGTTAGCTTAGGTTTATTTTATTTAACTTGGACCTTGATTTGGTTGTGTTATGTGATATTTGAGAACATTTTCGCACCGAACTTTGGATTATATAGGATTGTTATGCGTGTTTTGTCGTAAAAAACCCTCGAAAACAAGTTAGATGTTACGATGCGGGGTTGCGATTTAAGTATCGATTAGTCGATTTGTGTGAATCGGTTGACCCCGAATTATTTGTGAGTAGAACCAACAATCCCAAAAGACCAAAATTGAATCCCAAGGTTCAAAAATTAGAAGGAATTAAAGACAAAAATCTTGACCAAGTCAATTCTTTAGAAGCCATCAATAATGGACTCCAAACTTAGTTGTCCCACTTCATTTATTTCTGACCAGTTGAGTTGCACATCTCATTAAATGAAGTTTGATGACTCATGGTTATCAATTATTGACATAAAACAAAGGGGAAGTCGGCCAAGGAAAAGGGAGTCGAGAGAGAGGCCAAGAGAGAGAGAAAGGAAGAGAATTAGAGCCAATAATGGCTTAGATTTGTCTAGATCACCTTCATTATGTTTGTCACGCCCCGGACCCTACCGAGCTCACGATACCCCTCCATTATCATATTTCGAATGCGACGTCCTGGGACTAGTCGCCGACTCACACGAACATCAAAACATAAAGCTCAAGTGAAAACGATTAAAGGCACCCGGACAAGATTAAAGACCAAGGGTAGTAAAGAAAACACTTAAACATTTAACGATGTACTTCATACAATAACATACTTACAACTTTCAGCTTTACACACATTAGGCCACTAGGGTTAAACTTCACCTTCATCAAAAAGAGACTGGTGGTCGGGTAGGCTAGCTTAGCTATACAAAAATGGTCTACTAAAAAGGGTTTTTAGACTTAGCACTACAACATCGCTACGGCTCCCAATCCGAGTCGGAACTCGCAGACTCAGGCTCCGACTCCATGGGTTTCTCTTTGGGCTTCTCCTTCGTTGGCTCTTCTTTGGGATCGGACTTCATTGGCTCTAGGATGGCCTCCTTAGGTTCCTCCTCCGGCTCTGACTTCATGGACTCCTCGTTGAAGTCGGACTCCACTATCATTAGCCGGGGGTCGAAATCTTTAGGGCCAGGATTTGGGCTCATGACCAGACCTTCAGGTGCAAGAGCCACTGAAGGGTCCCGCTCACTTACCCTATTAAACGGAACATCGCAGTTCTGAAGTAGACCATAGGTGTCGTACAAATCCCGATAACAATAAGCCCGATGCATATTAGGTTGCAGCGTCTGTCTACCCACATCTACTGACACCACAGTAATATGCTTAATATAAGCCTCCCTGTCTCCTAATGGATATTCCATCATCGAGTGCTCAGTATGCCTTGGGATCCCAAAACGCTCTGATGGATTGCTTGTGGTCGGGATCGAGGGTCTGAAATGATTATATAATAACCATGAGAATGAGTCTCAATAAGCAACACTCTAAATCTTACCTAGGCTAACACGTACCTCCAGATAAATAGAATAACACCCAACACATTCAATCAACATGCAATAACATTCAAAGGTACTCTCTAGCCTTACCTCTATGCATATATAACCCTGCACGTTAGTTGGATCGTAATAACATATCAAACCATATATGGTCCATACACTTCGAAATACCACCAATTCCTAATATATGCAATTATAAAGTCAATCCAACAACTCCTCATTCATTACTGACCCGCGTAACACGCCTCAAGTCCACCACTTCACATGACTAGCATAATATGCATCAAATTCACGACACGACTCGCATAGAGACGCATCAAGTCGGCTATCATCTGGTATCACCAGACATTGTCTCGCGTAACACGCCTCAAGACACACTCAATTCCTCGCATAAATACGCATCAAGGACTAAAGAATCACATGTACTTTCTCGCTCAATTTCACGTTTTTCCCCACACAAATACGCCTTAGGGCCTATCGATTATATGCAATACGTATCTCACTCCAACCACATCATTAACATGTCCTATTGATACTCAAACATGCTCAATTTTCAACCAATCAATTCAGCCACTTTAATCACCGATCCAATCACCGAATCAACAATTTAAGCCACTTCTCAGCAATCACAAGTGAACACACTAAGGCATTCAATCTCGGCCATCAAATCATCATAGAACACCCATATTCAAGCGCCAAACCATCCACAACGGCGGCAAGCATTCGGCCACAACATCCTACGTTACTCTAATTTACCACTTAAGCCATAAATCACTAATACTAATCCACCCATGCCAACATTAAATTCAACCCCTAAGCATCACAATGCGGCTACAAGGAACAAGGGAAAAATCGAATACACAAATTCGGGGCAAATCTAGGCCAACGCACAGTTCTGGAATTCCATTTAAAACAAATAGTAATTTAACTCCAAAAATTATGAATTTTGGATATGTCCTAGAAAACATCATGATGAACATTTTTTATAAGAACACAAAACCCAGTTCTACCTAGAACCACCTCTTTTTGTCACCCAAAGTTAGACATAAAATATTTCATTCGAACTGGCTATCCGGCTTTCAAAATGCATTTCAATCAGTAATCAAATCTCCTTAGAAAGTTTTGAAATTTTTATATGTCATAGCCACAAATGTCCCCAACAAGTTTTGTGAAAGAAGTATTTTTGAAAATAGGTTTGAAAAAATATGTAAAAATTCGAACAGACCCGAAGGTCGGAAGAACAGTGTTTCCAGCAGACTAATTTCGGTCTAAAGATGGACTTTGGAATGGCCTCAAATGACTTCCAAAAATTCCCAAATTAAATTATGTTGTACTTCAAGATGTTTTTAACAACTTTCATGAAGAACACTATCCTGGATTCGGCCCACACAAGTCTCAACAAAAATAGCAAAATTTTGCGGCACAATAGCAACAACATCTTGTCTGGCCCTTAAACCAACTCACCATAGCCGCTAATCAACCCCTAATAAGCCCATTGGTAACCTCTTAACTTAGACAAGGTTTAGAATGCCACTTACTTAGAGAGCCTAAGCAAACCAAGCAAAGAAAGAGGCAGCAACAGCTGGACAGCGGCGACGGCGATGGTTACTGGTGGCAGCCGAGCAAAAGGGAGAGGGAGAGAGGAGAGGATTCAGCTGAAGCAAAAATGGGGAAGGGAGAAAATATGAAAGAGAGAGAGAGAGAGAGAGAGAGAGAGAGAGAGAGAGTAGAAGGGTTGTTATCTTTGGTGAGTAGGAGTGGGTCAACCATCCCACTACAAAGACTAAACTACCCACCCCACTCACATTCTCATCCAACGATCCAAATTCAAGCACACATCATATCCACCAAAAATCAATGGCTAAGATTGCATCTTGCACAAAATATCTAAGGGCAAAAAGGAAAATGAGCAAAGTTGATGGGGGCATTCTTATCTTACAATTTTTAGCCACACTAGAGGGAGAGGGGGTAGCCAAAGACCATTATAACCTTCACTTAATCAAATGCATTCATAGAATCCCAAGGACAAAATGGTAATTTTTCCATTTCCGGTCCAAATTCCAAATTTCTGACAAATCCAATAAACTTTAAGGTTGGCCACGCTTATATGACATCATCCAAATAAATTAGTCATAACACTTCAAAAAATTTGACATCCAAGTTCGGATTCAAATGACGGCTAATTTCACTCAAATGCGACTTTAGTGTATCTCTGACTAACAGGTGGCTTTTTAGGGTTTACACGTATCAACCTGCGGTTACTCAAGTCATGACAACCTCAATCATCACCGAAGGTCGACTCAAGATCGAGTTCTTAGGTTCACGTATATTTCCCTGGGTAGCCAAATCCTAAATGTTAGTATCCTGAAAATGATCAACTCTGAGTGAGATTTAATTACAAATGTATTAAAGAATATACACATTTCATTTATTCCGAAAGTGGATCGAAATTCAGAATGTCACAATGTTCTTTAGCTCATGTCCATTAATAACCTTAGACTTTGAGGCCCTTTCAAGATAACAAAACCTCAAATGACCTTAGACTTTAGGGACCCCCCTTTCATGATGGCATTTTGTCTCTTTTTTTGCTTTGGCCACTATAAATAGAGAAGCCACGTGAAGAAAAAACCTCTCACGCCATCACCATCTCTCCCCTTATTCCCACGCCCAAACACATACACATGCCACCGGCCACTTGCTCTCTTCTTTCCTTATTCACACCCAAGGAGAAATCCCCACCGACTCTTCGTTTTCTTTTGATTTGGCCAAACTAGAGAGTCACGCCCAAGAACCGCCTGAGACTCCCGTGTTCACCACACGCCTCTCACTTTCTAGTTCTTGTTTTATTTGTTCGTGTAAGTGAATTCCTTAATATCGGGAAAGGTAGTTGCGATATGTTGTAACATGATTTGCTTAGGCCGTTTCTCGGTTACTAGGTCGATTATAGCTTGTTCTTTCTTTGACAAGTGATGTTCACGTGTGACAATCATGTTTGATGTTCTTTTGTTGTTTCGTAGAACAAAATTTGCTATTGATTTGCTATCGATGCTGGTACGGTAATAGCCAACTTATGTGAACGGCGATTGTTTCGTTCTTGCTTGATATTAGTGTTTTCACTTATTGAGTCTCCCCGACTCACTCCTTGTTGTTTTTCTTCTTTTCAGGTCCATAAGATGGTGTCTCCCCCTATCCAGTTTGGTAATCCTTTGGAGATGAGAGCCAAGTTACTCACGGTAATAGATGCCCGAAAGGGTCGTGCCTGCCGTCAAATCACGACTTATGTGATGGTGGATGAAGGCCATGAGGACTTGGTTCCTCACCCATACGTGGCGTGGTATCGCCTCGCGAACGGAGATTGGGTTGGACCCCTACGTGGGTTCAACGGGCCATTTAGCAAAACAAGCGGTCCAACTCCGGGGCAGGCCACAGGCAGGGTGTAAGACGGCCAAATGGACGGGATGCGGGGAGGAGACAAGCGTAGAGCGAGGAGCGAGTAGCTGTAAGAAGTAGTGAGAGTAGGATTACCAAGCCAAAGTTTTGTTTGTCTATAGTTGGCTCGTGTGCGGAACCGCCTTTGAAATGGGCATATAAAATATAAGTGTGGTTTGCAAAGGCCCAAAAGAGGGGCTTATCAAAATAAGCACGGATCATGTAAATACATCGTGCAACATTTGCTTATATTATTCATGTGGTCTTGTTTATTTCTGTTTACTTCTACTTGTGCATTGATTAAAATGAACGGGATGCACTAATTTATTTCCGAGAGTCACGAGTCCGAACGGGTCGAGATTGATCAACAAGCTTCGATTTTGATTCCGGATTAGGACATGACAATAATAGTAGGGGTAAGCATGGTTCTAGGGTAGAACTTGGAATCGAAGAACCGATCCAGTTCCAAGTTCCAAGGTATGTAGAGTAGATTCCGTGTTTTAAAAATTAGGGAACCTATTTCTATGATTAGGTTCCAGATTCTAGGTAGGTGAAACCTGGAACTTGAGACAAATTTTTGTATTTTTCTTGGTTATGTCTTCGAGTGATCTGTGGTATTCCATGGAATTTGATGATGAATGTATAATTTGGAACATTGGTCTATGCTTCCATTTTATGACTAAGACTTTTACTTTGTTAATATTTTATATTCTTCTTCATACGTCTAAATATAAGTCATGGCTAGTGAATTGTAGCATCAAGTGGTGATCATTAAAGGTGATAATTCACTATAATCATTCAATTAATAATACAGGTGAAACTTGAATAGCCCCTGGAACTGATCCTGAAACTTGTGTCATGGTAGAGTCCAGATTTCAAGGTATGCGGAATAGATTCCAAGTTCCAAAAAATGAAAAACTTGTTCCAATTAGTAGATTCCAAAATCTACAACCTATACAAAACTTGGAATTGCTCATCTTTAAAGAATAGTCCTTGTAAAATGTAATGTCCAAAAAATCTAATTTTTATTTGGAAAAGTGATATTTTAGTATGAGAGACTACTAGGCCATTTTTCTTGATGATATTTATGAAGACAGATATATGTTTGAAGGAGAGGAAAATATCATGATAATATCTATATAAACTAAGATATATTCAGAGTAAGGATTAAAAATATCATTCATAATGCGTTGGAATTCTGATGAAGCATTTTTAAGATCAAGAGGGATAAAATTCCATTCATATTGTCCAAATGGTACTGTGAATGTTGTCTTATATTTATCGGCTTCATTGATTTGTATCTGCCAAAAACTTGACTTCATATCAAATTTTGCAAAGATTTTTGAATTGTGGAATCTATTTAGTAAATCTTTTTTATTAGGTATCAGATATATTATCCATTTTAATGTTTTATTCAATGGCTTATAAATGATAACTAATCTTGGCACTCCTCTTTCTAATTTGATATTTTTATTGATATAGAAAGCAAAGCAACTCCATTGTGATTGTCTTTTTCTTTTAAGTTTTTTATTTAATAAATCTTGAATTTCTTTTTGACAAAATTTCAAGACTTCTGGATTCATTTGAATAGGCACAGCTTTTGTAGGGATTTATTTTTCAGGAAAATTAGGTTCATATGGTAAACTAACAATATGTCTTTTTCTCTCCCATAATGCATTCGGTAAAATAGAACATATATTTTGTTCTATGTGTTTTTGGAGTGATGTAATTTTATTTTTGATTCTTGGTTCAATAAGATTTTGTTCTAATCTTTTGAACCCTAAATCTTCTTTTAAATATTGGAGTTGTTCCTCTTTATTTCTGATAAAACAATTATTATTGAATGTTCTTGTAAAATGTTTAAATATCTAGTTTGAGATCTTGTGATAAAATTGAAAGTGATTTTTTTATTCAATAGTTGGGTTTCGATTCCTTCATTTGTGATGGTAAAAGGTTGTGTTAGTTAGATAAGCGGTGTTTCTAGAATCACATGTTGTCTCATATCTTTAACTAGAATAAAAGATGTTTTATAAGACATTTGGTCTTTTTATGACTAATGCTTCTAGTAATTTGTATTTAATCCTAAGTTTATCTCATGAAGCTGATTTTAATGATACCGTTATTTTTTCAAAATATTTTGTTGGTACTAGACCTTCTCTAATACAATTTAAATCAACACTTGTATCAAAGAGAGTCGTAGCATTAATAGCAAATTCATCATAGATTTTTATTGTGATTTTTATTATCCATTTTCTTGAGATTATTTCTAACAAAATCATTCGAAAATTTGGATCTGAAGCACCTTGTTCATTTTCTTCTACTTCCTTTCTTTTCTTTTCCTTTTTCTATTTTGGTTTTAATTGATAATATTTCCTTTTGCATTTGAATTTAGGCAGCTTTAAGAGTCTGAATTTCTGATTTTTGGTCTATTAATTTCATTGTTGAGATCATTAATGTTGACAGGCCTTGATTGAATTTTCTTATTCCTGTTAAGAATATCTTTGAGGCTATAAGTAGTATTGGCTTTAGGAGTTTTATTCATGGAAGATTGAAATCTATCTAGATGTCCTTTTTTTCACTTCAAGATCAGTTACTTTATCCGCAATATCAAAAAGGAATTCTTCTTCTTTTGTTAACGCATTTATTTCCGGAGTTGGCTCATTAGAGGGGGAATCTTCAATTTCTGATTCAGCGAAGTTTCAATTTCATAAATTTAAAGGCTTGCTTTGTCAAAAAAAAATCTTTGGACGAAGTTTCATCGTCAATTGCTGTCAGTATATCATTTAATTGATAAAGAGTTTTTTCGTCTATTAACAATTCATGTAATCTTTTATTAACTCTGTAATATTTCGAAATGTCCTCTTTTTCCTCATGTATAACAATTAATATCTTTGTTGATTTTTCTCTTAGGATTACTTGGTTTATCTCTTTGGGGCTTGCTCTTTTGATAATTTTTGAATTTTCTCTTTTGTGGTTGTGAAATACATTTTTGAAAATTTGATTTTTTATTTTTAGTAATTGAAGGATCATATTGTGAGCAAAAGTCACCTAAGTCTTTATTAGTAATTGATTGTTCCTTTTTAAGTTGTATTTCTAATTTGATTGAGTTACATTTGTGTTCCTTGTTTATAAGCATATGAAACTAACCTCTATAGGATAATAAGTGATAGGGGATTTAACGGTCATATTGTTCTCTAATTTTATTACGACTTGGTCTCCTATTAATTGAGATAATCCTGCTAATAATTTTTCTTTCCAAAATGTAGATTACAATCAAGTATAACAAAGACTCTTTGTTGAAAGAGGTATTTATGTTCCCTAAACTTTTCTAAGTATTTACATTTCATATTTGATAAAAGGTCTTTATTCCTATTTCTTATATGTTAAGGGTCTCCTATAAAGTGTTAGGATATGGAAAATTAAGTGTATTGACAACATCTTGAATAATTTTTGTCACACCCCGAATCCCAACGGGCTCGTGACACCCCTTTCATAGTCGTATTGAATGCGACGTCCCAGGACGCGTCGCCGACCCAAACGACACATGCAAAGGCATAAGCAAGCATAAGCAGAAATCAAACGACTCAGACAATAAACGATGACAAAAGGGTAGTACATGCTCAAATCAATAAACTCACATTATTAGCAAGAGGCTAAAATTCATACATTAGGCTTCTAGGGTTAGCATCCACCTTCATCATAAAAAAGGAATAGGTGATAGGGTAGACTACGGAATACACAAAAAGGCTCTATCAAAAAGCTTTTAAGCCCAGCACCTAAATACTTCTATGGTGCCTATTCCAGATCAGACCCTGAAGACTCGAACTCCATGTCATAGTTGATCTCGATCGGCTCATCCTCGTGCTCAAACTCTATAGGCTCCTCCTTGGGCTTGGGCTCGAGCTCGGGCTCTAGTTCTTCAAATTCCTCCTCGAGCTCGAGGTCCTCAGGCGCTACGGGTTTTAGACCAAGGTTCTTCGGTGGTTCATCGAGGTCCGTCACCTTGCTATCGGGAGCATACTTGTCCTAGGGCTTCCAATTCATTGCATCCTTACTACCATATTGTAGCCCCTCAAAACCACGGATTGGCCTAGTAGTCTTCAACCCGACACGATGAAACCAGGCCAAATAAGTATGGCACTACAAGTCCTCTAAACCCTTATTTACCCAGATTGTAGTAAGGTGCCTAATGTAAGTCTGGTTTGGGCCAATCGAATACTCGGTCTTCTCACACACCGTATGTATAGGGACTCCAAAATGCCTAGCTGGCGGCATGCTCAAGGACGAGAATCTGAAAATGTTTGCACTATAGCAATGAGAATAAATCTCAATAAGTAGACAACCTAAACCCCACCTAGGCCAATGCATACCCAGACGAGTCTAACATGCGATCTAACAGCCAATACAATCGAATCCACACAAACATGCTTACCTCGCCATAAACCAAGTGCCAACTCTACATATTAGTCAATTCACATTAATGCAATAACATCTCATGTACATATTACAATCACTCGAACACCATATACACGTGCGTTCACCCAATTCTATCAAGTACAATACACATGCGCATTCATCCAACTTTCTCATGACCCAGGTCAATACCCTACAGGTCAGCTCTCCGATCAATCCAGGCTTTGTCCCGCGTCAACACGCTTCAGGACCTTTCTCACGACCCGGGTCAACACCTCACAAGTCCTTTCTCACTTTCTCACGACCCGCGTAAACATACCTCAAGTCAGCCCTCCGATCAATCTGGGCTTTGTCCCACGTCAACACACCTCAGTACTTTTCTCACAACCCGAGTCAACACCCTATAGGTCCTTTCTCATGACCCGGGTCAACACCCTACAGATTGACATCCCTCTGATCGATTCGGGCTTATTCAAGCAAACACACATGCCACATAATTCAATCAATTTCCACGTCTTTCACATAATCAAATATCACACAACCATTTCCCAACGACCACAACACAATTCACTCTTTTAACATGTCATAATATCCAAACTCCAGTCATAAGCTCACCAATCTAACGTTCAGGTCGGCCACAATCAAGCATCCATTTTCACCCACGAGTACCACAACAAACTAGCCATTGAACCTACCGTAATTCAGCCACTAATTAAGCCACAATATTATTGCAATTTAGTTTACCAATGGGCCACATTCAAACATCAATAATAACCTTAACTTAGCCACTAAACCGATATTAATCAACCCCTAAACAAGTCTAATAATACCTATTATACTAAGTAGGGTTTAGAGAGTCATTTACCTAAGTTTGGCCGGGGAAAAATCGGCAAGGGGCCAAAATGGCCCGGGGGAATAGTGGCAGCTCGGTGTGGGCGAGGGTGCAACGGGCATGGTGGTCGGCCACGGCTCGGTACAGCCCTCGACCACGCCCAAGACTCTCAGCCACGGCCAAGCAAGTGGCCTAGGCAAACGGGCGACAGCTGAGCACGACGGCGAGTAGTTGGGCAGCAACGGGCGAGCGGCTGGGCTACTCGTCCATGGCTGGGACGGTGGCTAGGCGCTCGAGCAGCAGGCTTGGCTATGGCCCAAGCAAGCGACCGGCGAGCTGGGCGGGCGGCCGGGCTGGCTGGTGCGTAGCCAACCGACTAGCTAGGTGGCACGGCAGTGGCGGCTTGGCTGGGCGAGTAGGAAAGTGGCCGGTGAGCTGTGCTGCACGGCAACAATGGTGACAGGATGAGCGGCGGCTGGGCGGCGACAGCGATAGGCTCAGCTAGAACAATGGGGCGAAGTAAAGGCGGCCGCGTCATCGCCGAAGCAACAGGAGCGATGACGGCTTAGGGGGGAAAGCTAGGTGGGTGGTGGCAAGTCGAGGGGGGGCAACGGCGTCTAGGACGGCAACGCGTGGTGGCGAGCTAAGTTGGGCGAGGATGAGCTCGGCCTGGCGAGCAGAAGCCGACAACGGAGATGGCATTTGGTGGCTAGGCGGCTGCGATGGGCGAGTGGCGGCGCAAGGTGGACGGCGAGTGGTGATTGACGGTGAGCAGCAAAGAGAAGGAGCGGAAGCAGCGGCAAAGGAGGAAGAAGAAGAAGGAAGAAGAAAAAAGAAGAAGAAGAAAAGAAAAAGAATGAGAGAGAGAGAGAGAGAGAGAGAGAGAGAGTTTGCATGGGGAAGGAGGAGAGGGGACTTGCTCGCAACATGAGGGGAAGGGGATGTGACCGGGGGGAAGAGAGAGAGAGAGAGATAGAGAGAGGGAAAGAGGGAAAAGTCAACACACTCGAGTGCGATCCGACGGTCCACATTTGAACTCGAAATCGATCCAACGGTCTTCGAAAAACCCTAATTATAAATTAGGATTTAGCCAAAAGACACTAAATAAAACACACTACGAGGGAAGTCTATTAGTTCAAATCCGCACCCGATTAAAATTTCACTTTTCACCAATCCCGGGCAATATCGACGCTAGCCACCATAATATCAATACCGTCTAATTAAATTCGTTACGAAACTCCAATAAATTCAACACCAAAGTTCAGGCTCTAAATAACGGCTAAATTCGAACGAGTGCGATTCTAGCGAAATCTCTAATTTAAAAAAATAACCCCAGAGTGATCAGTTCCGGGCGAGATTTTATCATAAGTGCACTGACGAAATACACGTTTTATAAATCCCAAAAATGGGCCGAATTTTGGAATGTCATAATTTCTCCATTTTCATCCTGAATATGTTGTCCACATTCATATATTCTACATGCATTTAATATCCGAGTTTTTTGTTCATGTGTTAAGTAATTATCCCACCAACCTTTTAACTGGAAAAGGCCTCTGAATTTAGTAACTAAAAGATTAGCTACTACAGACTTCTTGTTGGGTTTTATAAGCATTTGCTAGCATGAGGTTTAATGTGTTGATTATATTAGTTTCTGCTACACCATCTATATTCTACTTATATATAGCATCATAAGAACATTTATTTTCAACTTTTTGTGATGATTCTTCTAAAGCTATATCGGGAGGGGTAGATCTAGAATAATAAAGCTGTTGCGGACTTTTCCATGTGAGTCTATTTATTTAAGGAGTGGATTCATTATCAGATTCTTAGTTGAAATTTTCAAGAACATTTATTTGATCAGGAGTATCGTTTGCAATTAATCCTCTTGATTTTTCCAGAGTTACTATTGTCATTTTTAGGTGGAAGGGTAATTATAGGAGGAAGGTTTGGATGGAGATGAATTGACCTCCATGACGAGGATAAAGGGATTGATCTTAAATCAAATTATCTTCTAGGAAATTGAATGGTTACGTTAGCTTTAGGATATCGTATAATATTGGTTGGTTCCTTGTTTTGAACAGATTTATTGGGAAATTTGGCTTTCTAGTTCCCCTTGATCTGGTAAAACCATTTCACTCCAATTGATTTAAAAGTTTCTTCTATGTTAAGTCCTTTTATCTTAGGAGTATTTAGTATGGGTAAGTTTCCTAAGGACTTTCTATTATTTTCTATGCTTGAGCAAATTCTGGACTAAGAGTTTTTTGGAAATTAGAATGTTTTGAAAATTGGAGATTTAAATGTTTCTACTTTTGGCATTTGGGAAGAACATGATTGAATAGTTATTTTTGTCCTATTTAATTGGTTGCCAATTATATGAAGGTGTTGATTGGTATAATACTTTTGTTGTATTGTTTTTTTATGTTATGAATTGCATCTGATTCAGTAGTGATTCTAAAAGGGGTAGCTATAATTTCACTATCTCTATGATGAAATTTGATTTTTTTTTTGGTAGATAAAGGTACAAAACTATATAATTTAACGTCTAAAGTTTACTATTCCAACTTTATCACTAAACAAGACATGAGATAATTTGCTAGGAGGCTATAAGTAGAATGTAGTGTCCAATTGCTTCTCGATTCCAATATTAGCAAGAAGATCAACGGGTCGATTGTCTTCTCGAAAGTTATGCTATATTTTGAACTCGAAATGAGAGCCCAAGAGTCTTCTTATATCTTTAAGTAGAGCTAGTCCAGTGTTATCCGCTACACACTCTGGGTAGACAAGTCTAGCGATAACTTTGGAGTCCATTTTAATGATAATTTTATCTAAACCATGTTGCTTTGCAATGGTCGGTCCCAATCATAATACCTATAATTTTGCTTGTGAAGATGAACATATTTCAAGAAATGAGGTCAAACCTCTAAGCCAATCATCCCCTTCATTTTGAAATAAGCCTCCTACTCCTGCAAGTCCAAGATCCATATTCAATTTAATCCATCCCGAAGGTGGAGGGGTCCCAAGTGACTATAATAGGGGAAGTAATTGTTCCATATGGTGACAATTTGACCATAGAAGAAGCTATGATTTCCTTTATGTGTGATTGTATTACTTGAACAGTTGGAAGGGAAAACGGAGTTATCTTGAAAAAGTGACTTGTTTCACCATTGCCAGAAAAGCCATATACTGTCACACCCCGAACTCCAACGGGCTTGCAACACCCCTTCGACGGTCGTATTGAACGCGACGTCCCAGGACGCGTCACCAACCCAAATGAAACGCTCAAAGACAAAAGAAAGTGGAAGCGGAAATTAAACAACCCAGACAATTTATAATGACAATAGGGTAGTACTTGCACAAAACAATAAACTCGTATCATTAGCTTGAGACCATAAAATTCATACAATAGACTTCTAGGATTAGCATCCACCTTCATCATAAAAAAGGGATAGGTGGTTGGATGGGCTAACTATCTGCACAAAAAGGGCTCTACCAAAAAGGTTTCTAAGCCCGGCACCCAAACGCCCCTACGGTGCCCAATCAGGATCAGACCTTGCAGACTCGGACCCCGTATCGGAGCTGATCTCAATTGGCTCATCCTCATGCTCGGACTCCATAGGCTCTTCCTCTGGCTCAAGCTTGGGTTCTGGATCGGGGTTCTCCAATGGATCATTGGGGTCCGTCACCTCACTATCGGGAGCATACTTGTCCCAGGGCTCCCAATTCACCGCATCCTCACTACCATGTTGTAGCCCTTCAAAATCACGGATTGACTCAATAACCTCCAACCTGACACAGTGAAACCATGCCAAATAAGTATAACGCTGTAAGTCCTCTAAATCCTCATCTACTCAGACTATAATAAGGTGCCTAATGTAAGTCTGGTTTGGGCCAACCGGATACTCGGTCTCCTCATGCACCATATGTATGAGGACCCCAAAATGCCTAACTAGTGGCATGCTCAATGACCAGGATCTGAAAATGTTTGCATTACAGCAATGAAAATAAATCTCGATAAGCAAACAATCTATACTCCACCTAAGCTAATGCGTACCCAGACAAGTCTAACATGTAATCTAACAGCCAACACAATCGAATCTACATAAACGTACTTGGCTCGCCATAAACCAAGTACCAACTCTGCATATTCGTTAAATCACCATAATTGCAATAATAATTCAAGAACGTAACATAAACACTCAAACATTATAACCACGCACTTTCACTCAATTCAACCAAGCACACTTTGCATGCGTGTCCAGCCACTTTCCACGACTCACGTCAACATGCCTCAGGTCTAGCCCTCCGATTAATGCGGGCTTAGTCTCGCGTAACCATGCCTTAGGACATTTTTCTCGACCCACGTAATTATGCATCAAGTCATTTCTTGCCTTTCTAGCTACACCGCGTAACCATGCCTCAGGTTCTTGCCTTTGATCAATCCGGGCTTAATCTCGCGTAACCACGCCTCAGAACATTTCTCTCGACCTGCGTAATCACATCTCAGGTTATTTCTTGCCTTTTTAGCCACACTTGTGTAATCACGCCTCAGATTGACAGCCCTCCGATCAATCCGGGCTTAGTCCTACATAACCATGCCTCAAGACATTCCTCATGCACATGCACCACAACACAATTTACCATTCTAACACATCGTACTATTCAAATTCAAATCATGAACTCACCACACTAGCCCATCAATTCGACATTCAAGTTGGCCACATACAAAACATCAATTTCACTCACAAACACCATGACAAACTAGCCATTGAATCCACCATAATTTAGCCAGTAATTAAGCTACATAATCTCCACAACATAGCCCATAGCCTACCACATTCTAATCACAACTCCATCCCTAACATATCCCTTGAACTGATATTAATCACACCCTAAACAAGTCTAAATAATACCCAAAGTACTAGGTAGAGTTTAGGAAGTCACTTACCTAAGTTTGGCCTAGGAAAAACCGGCAAGGGGCCTAAAATGGCCCGGGCAACAGTAGTGGTTTGGCGCGGGCGAAGGCGCAGCGGGCATAGTGGCTTGTAACGTGCTCCACCACGGTCGGGGTGCTTGGCCATGGCTGGGCACTTGGCCCGGCGAGTTGGGGCACTCGGCCGCGACCTGGGCAAAGGCCTGGGCTGTCCGACCACGGATGGATTGTTCGAGCAACGGGCTCTGCCACGGTCGAGAGAGCGGCTAGGCTGCTCAGCCGGCGAGCTGGGGCTAGCAATGGTGACAGCAGCGATGACGGCTCGGCCAAGGCACGAGCAGTTCGACTAAGGTAGCGGTGACTAGCGGTTGGGACAGAGATGAGTGATTGGGAGCAAGGGGTGGCGATGACGAGCTAAGCGAGCGAGCGGCTGGCGAGCTAGTCCTTGCGAGTGGCGGTTGCAAGGCAACGGCGTGAAGCTACTGGGCGACGACGAGCTTGGTCGGAACAGGGGGCAGCTACTTTGTCATCAGAACAGTAAGGGCGATGGCGGCCCAGGGGAGTTGGGGTGGTGATGGCGAGCCGGTGGTGGTCGAGGCGGCGCAGCGGTGTCGCAGGCAATGAGGCGAGGCCAAACAAGCTGGCTGGTGGCTCGACGGAGCCGGGCTGCTATGGACGCGGCGGCGAGCTGCTGCTCGCACGCAAAGGGGAAGGGGGAAGGGGGAAGGGAGGAGAAGGGTAGTCGGGTCAGGGGAGGCGGTTGGACAGACAATGTAGCGGCTAGGCGAACGGCGACAGCGGGCGGACGGCCGGCGACGGTCGAACACGGCGAGCGTCGATTAGCAGAGGGGAGCAAGAGCAAGCGAGGGAGGAAGAAGAAGAGAAGAAGAAAGGAAAAGGGAAGAAAGAAGAAGAAGAAGAAAAGAAAAAGGAGGAGAGAGAAAGAGAAGGGACGTTGCATGGGGGAAAGGGGGAAGGGATGTGTGTAGGGGAGGGACGTGATTGGGGGGGAGGGGGAGGGGGGAGAGAGAGAGAGAGAGGCAAACGTGAACGCACTCGAGTGCGATTCGACGACCCACGTTCAAACCCAAAATCAATCCAATGGTCCACGAAAACTCTAATTATAAATTAGGAAAAAATGGTCAAAACACTAATTAAAACACACAACGAGAGAGGTCTATTAGTCCAAATCTGCACCCGGTCCAAATTTCATTTCTTTTCATTAATCCCGAGCAATGTCAATGTTGGCCATAATAATATTGACACCGTCCAATTAAATTCGTCACGAAACTCAGAGAAATTCAACACTCAAGTTCAGGCTCTAAATAATAGTCAAATTTGATCAAGTGCAATTCTAGCGAAATCTCTAATTTAAAAATAACCCAAGAGTAATCAGCTCTAGACAAAATTTTACTTTAAGTACACTAACGAACTACACGCTTTATAAATTCCAAAAATGGGTCAAAATTCAGAATGTCACATATACTCACACCAAAAACAATGCTCTAATCATGGTGATGGTTAACTCTTGATTTATCAGCCAAATTTGAATTCAACCATTGAGAAAAGCTCTTCAAGATGAAGCTGTGAAACGAGTTCAACTCATATGTTCTGAATAACTGCACAGTCTCTCAAAACAAGCAAAGCTGTCTCCTCTGAAGACTTGTAGCACCCGCAGTAAGGGTTATCACCCAAATTTCGAGACATCCTCAATTCATTGGTTAATAATCGTTTATGTGTCGCTAGCCAGAGGAAAGTTCTACTACGTTGAAGTCCCCTCCACCTCTATATATAGGGCCATATCCTGTCACTTTGTTGACCATCTATCCCTCTGATAATTTCACATGCTGGCTTAACAAAGAAAGACCCACTTCCAGTGCATTCCTATATTAGTCCATATGCCCCATAAGAGGCTATCAGGGTTTGATAATGTAATAATGGGCTTAAATAACCCATTATTTGTTAATAGAGCCCAGCCCATTAATTCACTCTTTATCTTCAACGCAAGGGTCGAAGAAACAAGACCCTCAGTGACCAAAAACAAGAAAGAAGAGGACGTAAGCAAAACGAAGAAGAAAAGGGGAACTAGGGAAAATCTTTGTGCGTTTATGATCCGGACGACTTGACTGTCACGACCTACCTCACGAGGGCCGAACTCGGTGAAGCGGGTTTAGAGATAAGTGTTCATAAAACGGTCTATATGGCAAATCATAAAAGATAGCTTTACCAAAGCATCGACCTTTTAGTCATCCATACGGTCCGCCTGGCACATCATAAAAGACGGCTTACCAAAGCGTCAATCTTTTAGTCATCCATACGATCCGTTTGGCACATCATAAAAGACAGCTTACTGAAGTATTGATATTTTGGTCATCCATATGGTCCATTGATCATAAACGTGAATTTTTCCTAAATTCATACCTCGTGTGACAGCGGATCAATTTTATCTTTTTTTGGAGTCGCCACTAGCCTTAGTCGGGGGTCGGCTAGATTACCCAACCAAAACATAAGAATTTCATTTCGATTTCTACGAAAACCAAAGATCATGAGTTCGAGGACTAACTTATGTTAATATTTCTATTAACGCCCTTTCGGTACCGCTAAACTTATCATGGTTGTTATCTAAATTGTCATGCATTTATTTTTAACCATTTTCATGTTAAAATCTTAGTCCACTAGGTGATCATGCATTTTGCTTTTGTATTTTCATTTAAGATTCTAAACTAATCCTATCTTAGTCTAGAAAAAGAAAGAAACAATCAATTGTATTGAAAGACATTTCATAAAGTAAACACCCAAAGTATTGAAAAAACGAGCTAATTCTAAGTGCGAGAAAAATAAAATCCGCAACTCGTCGGGTGTTTATTACAACATAAATTGAAAACCCGAGGCATGATCGGGGACGAATGAATTGAATACAAATTGAAACCAGATCGGACATCAATCTATCGCCTTGGTCTTTTATAATTTTGGATTATCCCCTCCATGAACCGCCTCTCGAGTGTCGGTGTTTACATTCACAATATACATTCACGACAAATAATATACAAAGGAATAACTAAAGAAAAGCAATGGTGCAAACAATTCATTAGTCAAGAACGGGCCTCGGGATCGGCCTTTGTTTTTCATGTATTTCGATTCACCACCCACCTAATCATTTAACATTATTTGATTAATGGTTAACAATAATGAGATACCATTTTCGTTCACAAAACAATAACTCATATCAATTAACCCTTAAGTCAAGTTCTAAATGACCATAATAGGCTACCCGCCGAACATGCACCGGGCCTAACATCTATCTAACAAACACATGCATCGCAATGAGTAAAACATGCATTCAAGCCCATGGGCCTTATTTCTCAACCAATCAAGCAATGGGAAGTGGGCTTCATAAGGAGACCATTTATTCAGTTATTATCTAATTCGGATTACTTCTGTTCATATGTAATTAACTAATCTAATGATATCCAAATGAAGTGATTCAGATGTCATTAGAAAGCTTATGTAATGAGGATCAAAAGTTAAGAAGACCATTTTTGCTAAATCCCCACCGATTTTCACGAAACAGACAATTTCACTCTCGGTGACAAACTGGACCCAGTTCTGTTAGGAATTTCAAAATAATGGCGGGAAAAATAACAAATCTTATCAAAACTGTGTGAAAATTTTTATGCAGTTAGGATTCTCTGTGTGTGACAACTTTTATGTTTTGATTTTTTGCAAAGAAGTCCCTCAAATTTTTATAAAATTCCGTTTTCACAAAGGACTCAACTGCAAATCAAATTTTAACTCAAGAAGACCTTACATGAAATTTTTAGCAAATTGACCCTCTAAAAATTTCTATTAGGCCCTCAAAATTTCCAGTCAACATAATGAGACCCCAAGGAACAACTTTTTAGTTTTGAGTTTTTGCAAAGGAGGACTCTAACTTTATCAAATTCGGAGAAACATCTTTTGGATTCCAAATGAATGAAAATCAGATTTGAACACAGATACTGATTAGATCATAAAAATTCATTTTAAAAATCCAAATGAATTCCGATTTTGATGAAATTAGTATCACTGGAAAGATCTTGATCTCAATGTGTAACTTTCGTGAAGAAACCTTTTTCATATTTTGAACACATGAATTTATAAAAATCGAAGAACACATGAAGGTTAGCCTGAAACTAGTCTGTCACCAGATCAATGCATAAATGGCGTTGCAAATCATACAATCCTAACATCCTTGGAATTTTATGAAAATTTTATGATGAATAGATTACGATGTGTTCTACAACTTTCATGAAGAAAGTTTTTTCAAACAACGATCATAGAAAATCAGAAAAATCATAGAACAGCACAACGTCAATTAGGAAATCATCAGAACATACTTGAATAAGACATTCCAGATTCTAATCCTAACTTCCAAAAGAGTTTTGACCTAGCAAACTAAGTCCGATTAAGGCATACGATATATCAAATCGAAGCTTGAGACGTGTTTTACGACTTTCTAGTTTATCATTTCGCAAAATTTCTTCATTAATGAGCTGAAATCAGTATCTCAAACATACAGATTTCCCTGTACACGAATTTACAGAATAACATTGAAGTATACTTACCTTGTTTAATGATGCTTTGACGCGCAATCGAGCGATCCGGTCTCTGTATTCAGATCAAGAGCAGCACGGAGAAGTTTCGGAAAGCTCGACAAACCTATGAGAATCAAGTGCACAAGCTATAGTGAGAACAGACTCGATTTCGCGCTAATGAACTAATAACGAAAAATCAAGTAGAAAGAAGCGATCCGGTGGCTGTTCGGTGGGAAGCTGGCCACCACAACCACATGAAGACACCAAGGAAGGCTGCCGAAGGTTCGGGATCGCTGGAGAACGGCCACGAGAGGTGGAAAGGCCGACGGCCGAGAGAGAGAGAGAGCAAGAGGGAGAGAGATACATGAGCTAGAGAGAGAGAAGGAAAAGAGGAAAGAGAATTCAGATTCGAAAATGTGAGAGCCCTCCTTTAATTTTGGAGGAAAAAAAAAACTATATACTCCCATCAACTTTGAATCATAGCCCTTAGATTGATCCAATGGCCTAGAATGCATCATTAATGATTAAGAATATTCCTTAGAGGCTAAGGATTGGTGACATGGCATTATGGATGGACATGATCAATTCTAAATGGATGGCCATGATTGATTTGCTTACCCTCTAATTAATTTGCTTAATCCTTAATGAAGGGCATTTTGGTAATTTCACTTAGGGGCATTTTTTTAATTTTCATTAAAGGGCATTTTTGTCATTTTTAGGCTCAGAGGGATGTGGCCGGCCTTGGCTGGTCGGAATAGACCACCGATCGCTGGATTTTTGATCGGAAAATAGCCAATCCGATCGGACCAATTCAATTCAGGTCAAACCGGGTTGAACCGATTGGAAATTCATGCACAAATTGATCCAATTTAACTTGTTTAGCTCAATTGTTCTTGAATTTGAGTTAATTGCATGGTCAAACTAGACTAATGAATTTAATTGAAGTCCAATTAGCCAAATTAAGCCTCAATTCATCAAATTAGATATTAGTCTAGAGTGGATCAAATTAAATTGCACTAATTAGATCAATTACTCTTAGACTTCTCAATCGTTGGATCACTAAATTGATTAAATTGGCTCAAATTCATGTGAATCTTCCAAATTTGATTTCGAATTTGGATTTCATATAAGAAATTAGGCTCATTCATGTCTTAATTGCACAAATCATGAAGAATTAATCAAAATCACTTATTAGGGCATAAATTGGGGATTTTTGCGTTTGGCTTGGAATCACAAAATTAGTTCAAAAATTGAATATAATATGACCTCTAGATCAAATGTCGTGAAGAAAACTAACCTAAAAAATGACTAGAAATGAAGTAATTTCATTTTTGGCCAATTTGAACCAAATTCCGCAAAGTGGGAAAAAGTTGATTCTAAACCGATTTTTGTAAAATTTCAAATACCAAAGTCAAATTGAATGTAAAATCAGATGATTTTTGAATTTTTACATTTTCCTATTTTTTTGTCAAAGGTTTGACCAAAAGTCAAACTTTAGTTGACTTTTTACTAGGAATTTGATTTTATGATCAAATCTTTGAATTTTTCTGAAATTTCCACTTCTAAAGTGAAATTGAATTTGAAAGGAATCTTTTTATGCGAAAAGCCCCAATTTGAACCGGGTTGATTTTTGATCAAATGGTTGACCAAAAAATCAACGCGAAAGTCAGCCGTTTGACTTTTCAGGTTTTTGCATGAAATGAATAGAAAATTATTTACAAAAGTTAGGCCAACAAACAGAATTAAAAAACAACACTTTTTGTTCAAGAAACGGGTTCTATTGCGATCGAAAACTATAATCTCGAATTTTCTATTTTTAATGATGCGTCGGCTAAAAATTAGGTATCAACATCGACAAGTCGAGTCAACACCATTTTACAACGCTGGGTAAGTAATCGATGCCTCTATTTTTCTAATCATAGTGATTTCAGAAATTAGGGCATAAATTTGAAGGGATATTGATTTTGAATTACGATGCTCAATTGAGGAGTTATTAAGCTACGATTTTGTGTGAAATGACGATTTATGGTGTTGTAGATTAATGGGGTTTATCAAGTAACTATTTCAAAGTATAGTTTGTCCGGGATGAATTTCGAAGGTTTCGCGTTCGAGTTACACATATCGGATAATACACGTGACGGAGAAAAGTGAACGTTTGCTATAATCGAGTTTATTCGTCAGCAATAGGAGTCATTTTATCAACAAATAAGTGTAGTCCAGTCGAGTCGTTAGTTAAAAGTAGATTTTACTTGGTTTTTGATACCGTTTTTTGATTAATTATTAGGAATTCGAGTGCATTGACTCAAGCAACAATCATAAGTTGGTTTTGGGCTTTTCTCAGGTGAATGGTATTATTTCTTCTACGAATTTACAAACTCATGCTTTAAAAATGGTAATGTTATAATATAGTAAGAGTTATTAAAATCATGTTTTCTACATAAATGGGATCGAACTTTTACTATCTTTTAGTCAATTGACAATATATTGGAAAGTCTTACAAAGTAGCTTGAAATGAGTATTTGCAAATGTTTTGCTTAAATGTTTTGTGAAAGGAATTACCAAAAGTTATTTGTATTCGATGCGAAATGTTTTATGAAATGGATTTTATTTGATGATAGAAAATGATTATGTGATTCGGTTTGTAAAACCAGTTTATGAAATGACTTTTTGATATTAATTGTGAGTTGTCGGAGAAAGATTTTGGTTGTTATGGCTCATATCACTATGGTCAGAACCCATTAAGGGGGAGTATGCAAACTGTCAGGACGTTCTTCTTGGCCGAATCGCCGGCTGATATAGGTGGTAGATCTAGTCAAGGGGGGTAAACTTAGCCGCCTTTATCACGGTGTTAAACGTGACCATAGTTTGATAGTGAGCATTAGATTAGTCAATGGAGTGGACCATCGACGTGTGATTTGGTGAGATTAGTCAATGGATTAGACCATTGATGGTTGTTGTTGTTGTTGTTGAGTAGGTTTTATTAACTAATCTTGTACATTGCAAAGTTTTGTTGGAAAGTTATCATATATTTTTTATAATTTACGTATATCATATATTGAATTTGTGACAAGGAATTGTATTGTCATTTTATAGTGTTACAATGTGATTGTTCAATCCGCTTCGAAGAAATATATTATTCACTGAACCATAGTAGCTCACTCCTTTCATCTTATTTGCTTTTGAGATTCTTCAGCGAGTCGCAAATAGGGCATGAGCATATCGTTCTAGGGAAAACTTTTGGTAGTGGGGATTTTTGGTATGAGATGTCTATAACTAGTAAGCTTCTAAGTTAGTTGTGGTGGACATCTATATATCTTTTTGATGGATTATAGAGAACTCTAATACTATAACCAGATGAACTTTTTATCACACATATATATGGATGTATATATTTGATATTAGGTTGAGTTTCGGTTTTATTGAGGTTGCGTCTTTGCGTGATAGGACGACCGTGTTATGCCCTTACTCTTTTGAGTTGGGGGTGTGACATATAGCCCGAATTCTAAGGATTACATCTTCCTGCAAAAATTCTTGTAGAAGCGAAAAGTTCCAATTCCCATTCCACACATAATCACATGCTTTTTTGTCCGTCTCGGATGGAGGTAATTGGGGAGTAGCTATATTATAGAGTGACTCCAAACCTGTAATCCATACGTCTTTCCAAAAACTTACCTATTCACCATTCCCAAGCTCTACGTGGCTCCTTCCTCTACTGTCGGCCATATATTAACAATTGCGTTTCATAACATCAAGTCACCAAGTTTGGTACAAATGGTATTCCTCGCATGCAAAACCTGTGTCCATAATGAGTGGGGTTGCATCTTGATGCCCCATGCTAGTTTCATTGAGAATCCCTGGTAAGTAAGTTCAAGGGATCTAAGATCAAGACCACCACAATTTTTAGGCTGACAAACACACTTCCAATTCAAAAGATGTATGCGACGCTTGTCTCTGGTATCTCCCCATATGAAAGCATGACAACCTTTCTCAATCTGATGACAAACATTAGTTGGGACTTTAGTACATTGCATATGATAGTTAGGGACAGACATGATTGCAGATTGAGCTAACGTGACGCGGCCTGCCATCGACAGGCTATTAGACTTCCATCCACTAAGTCTATTTGTTGTCTTCTCTAATAATGGTTGGAAGTGCCTCGAAGAGGTTCTTCTATGAATCAAAGGCACACCCAAATATTTGCCTAGATCTGAACATATTGTAAAGCCAGATATATCGCTCAAACTTCGTTTCAGCCCTGGAGAAGAATTCTTTGAACAGAACAGTTTAGTTTTGGCCTTACTCACAAGCTGCCTTGATTTGTGACAAAAATCATCCAAACACCCCAGGATGACATCCATCTGTTCTATTGAAGCTTCGACTAATAATAGTAGATCATCTGCGAACATTGAATGAGATATTTGCGGTCCTTTCCTACCAAAACAAAATGGTTTCCACCGTTTTGAAGTCGCTGCAGCATTGATAAGATGGGCTAATCTCTCCATACACGGCACAAAAACATAGGGAGAGAGAGGGTCACCTCGACGTATTCCTCCGGATGGCAAGAATGCCTCTGTAGTCTCACCATTCCACAAAACTTGCAAGGATGATGAAGTGATGCATTTCATAATAAGCTGAACCATTGATTTTGGAACACTTGTCAAGTGGGGAGTTTCCTCAATGAAGGACCATTTCAGACAATCATACGCTTTCTCCAAATCAATTTTAAGGATCATATGCCCTCTTTTCCCCTAGGACTTGCTCAATGAGTGAATTACTTGTTGAACAATAATACTGTTTTCCTGAATGTGTCTACCGGGCACAAATCTGGTTTGATTAGGCAAGACAAGTTGTGGTAGGACATTCTTTAGTCTATTAACGATCACTTTGGAGAGAATTTTATGATTGACATTACACAAGCTAATTGATCGAAAGTTGTTGATTGTCTCTGGTTAGATTCTATCATTTGTCCATTATACAATATTTATATAAGTGTGTTTTAAAACAAGGATTTATGTTGCTTGTAGAAAATGTTCTTCAAACCAGTCAAAGAAATATATGCGGGTTTCATTTTTGTATAAGTAATCATAATATTTTTCTTTAATTTCATTGGCTTGCTTTTCGAGAGTTCTAAAAAATCATTGCCTAATTACTTTGTTTTCTTATCAGTTAAATTCTTTGTTTAAAAATTTCTCATTAGGTTGAAATTCTTTTTCAAGAGTAAATACTTCAGGGTCTACTAATTGGGAGTAAGTAGGTGAATAACGAGGGGAATCTGGGTTTTCGGTAAATGCTTCAGGTTGGTCTTGTTGGTAAACTGGCCGACAAATGCCAATTCTATTATCAAGTCCACTGACGTTAGCAAGTAAAGGGTTATTTGGTGGATTTGTATTTGTTTCGGAGTTACTAATGTCATTTTTAGGTGGAAGGTAATTATAGGAGGAAGGTTTGGATGGAGGTCAATTAACCTCCATAACAAGGATGAAGGGATTGATCTCAAATCAAATGATCTTCTAGGAAATTGAATGGTTACGTTTCCTTCGGGATGTTGTATAATATCGGTTGGTTCCTTACTTTGAACAGATTATTGGGAAATTTGGCTTTCTAGTTCCCATTGATCTGGTAAAACTATTTCACTCCAATTGATTGACTTAGGAATAATCATATTAGCCCCAGAAGTATCCATATGAAGAAGATCACAACTTAAAATGTACTCAAAACATTTATATAAACCAAAAAGTAATAGATTTAATGAAAAGATAGCATTTTTTCCTGATATAGGGGGTAAAGAAAATGAGAATATATTTGCAAATATAGGCAGTAACGTAAATACGAAAATTTGTAAATAGTACCGAAAGACTGGTTTTGACTTTGTTACGGAAATTGAGAGGCTAAAACAAACAAATCAAAAGCGTAGGGACCTAGACTGAACATTTAAAAATAGTTTGAGGATCAAGTTGGATGAATCAAAAGTTCAATGACAACACTACACATTGTGCAAAAGTCTAGGGTCAGTGTCATTTTTTGACGATTTTATCCTTTTCTTTTCTTTTGGAAATAGAGGGTGAAAAAAAATCAAGATACATTCGTTTCACGGAAAATGAGTGATTTGAAAAATATTTTCTGAAAAATGATTACTTATATCGTTTAGAAAAATTAATCAACGGAAAATATTTTCATCATCGATAACAATTTATGCTTAATTATTCTTGTAGGTAATGAAAAAAAAATTCATTTATTTATTTTTGTAAGCAATACAAGTGATTATTTTTTAAAAAATATTTTTTAAATTACTTATTTTCTGCGAAATGAACACACCCTAAAATTGTCAAAATGGATCGATTTAGGTCAGACCATTTTCGATCCGACCTAAACCTGACTGACCCACTCATTTGATGGGCCTAGATACACACAAACCTCTTTTTTTTTTTGTGTCGGATGAAGCAAATCCAAGAACAACATTACAGATCGGGCCAGAGTTTAGGGCTCGTGTCGGTTTTCCATGATTTCATCTTTCTTCTTCTTTCCGAAAAACACGGAAACACACACAAACCTCGTGTTTTTTTTGTGGTATCCTGTGGTGGTTGGGCCTGTGGTCGGAGCTCGCGATGGGCCTTTCCTTGGCCTTCGCTCCCCGTGCGGCGGCCATGGCGGAGAAGAGGCGCGAAGCCGAACCCCCCCCCCGCCCCCCGAACACCGAAAATTTTCACCATCTCCGCGCGCCACCTGGCGGGAAACCGCAAGCGCATCCGCCCTCATTTCAAAAAGAAAAGCATTTCGCCACTTTTCAATTCTTGAAAAAAGGAAAAAGCGGAGAAACGAAAGGGAAATCGAAGAAGCGATTTCGTTTGTTCCTTCGCCTTGTGATGCAGTGAAGAAGGGGAGTCCGTCGCAGTGTCTCGGACTCCAAATCTTGGCCGCGCTGCTTCGCGGTTCGTCGTCTCCTCCTCCTCCTCCTCCTCCTCAGATCGACACCTCCAAACCCTAGATTCTTGCCGGCGAAGACAACCCTTTTGCTCCCTCCTCCTCTCTCTCTCTCTCTCTCTGCATCTCCGGTTTTGCAGATTCTTGGGTTTTCTTTCGTCTCTCTGTGGGTGTGCGTTTCTTGGGTCTTTTTCGTGGGGGGGGCAGACGAGGACCCTTTTCCTCCCTCTCTCTCTCTCTGCATCTCCTGGTTTGCAGATTCTTGGGTTTTCTTTCGTCTCTCTGTGGGTGTGCGTTTCTTGGGCCTTTTTCGTGGGGGGGCAGACGAGGACCCTTTTTGCTCCCTCTCTCTCTGCATCTCCTGGTTTGCAGGCTCCTGGGTTTTCTTTCCTCTCTCTGTGGGTGTGCGTTTCTTGGGCCCTTTTTTGTTGGGGGGTGAAGGGAGTGGAAAATGGCGGGTGCTGGGCCGACGGCGGTGATCGGCGCCGGCGACGGCGCGAGCCGGCCGGTGGCGGCCTCCCCCCCGCGGGAGACCCTCAAGCGCAAGAGGGGTTCTCGTTCTTTGCTCAAGAACCTCAGCGCCGACGAGAGGCGGGACCGGATCGCCTCCCTCGACGCGGAAACCCGGGGCCTCCTGTCTTACTACCGCGAGATGATGGGCCAGCAGGAGCTCGCCCTGGACTTGGGCTCGGCGGAGTGTGGGTCCGACAACGGGGCGATCGCGTGCTGCTTGGAGGAGAGCGCCTCGCCGCTTTCCAAGTTGGTGGAGGAGGTGTACGGCAAGTTGAAGGAGGGCAATGCTGGGGGAGGAGGAGGCCTCACGGTGGCGTCCGTGAAGAGTGGAGTCGTGTTCGTTGGGCAGAGAGTGATGTATGGTGTCCCCAATGCCGACGCCGACGTTCTGGAAGATGATTCTCCCTCCTCTCTCTGGTGTTGGGAGGTCCTCGCTTCCTTCCCTTTTTGCTTGTTCATGATTTCCTTATCTTTGTTGTTCTGAGCTCGTTAGATAGGCTACGTCTTCAATTGGATCTCTCTTTTGCTTTAATATCCAATTTTTGTGCAAATTTAGTTCCAACATCTGCATGGTAGTTATGATTCATGATTTTGCGCATGACCCAGTTGCGTCGACTGGGTTTGAATAGCATAGAAGGATAAATTATGGTGCAACGCAAAGTCCCTCGTTTGAATGAAAAATCCACACGGTCTTGGCTAGTCAATTCAACGCTAATCAACATTGGTTGGGACACAATTTTGTCACACTAATGCGAATCCCGGCGACTATTATTTTTTTTACCCCCTTTCAGTTATCCAGCGCTTTATTAGACTGATGATCTACTTCTTCTTTTTAACTTTTACAGACTAGAGAGCTGAAGTTGTTGCCCAAGTCTGTGCATGGTCTTATCAAGATTCGACGCACATGTCGGAAAAAGATTCACAAGAGATTGTGTGCTATTTCTGGTGATTGAATTGCTTCCTTTTTCTTTATTTGGTGCAGCTATAAATTCTTCTACTTAATGTGCTAGAGTTGCAGTTCACAAATATTTGGACACTTAATGCTTGTGGTGAAGCTAAAGTTCTGTGTTTTGTTTTGTTAACGAAAGTTGCTAAGCTTTTGCCTTTAGGAATCCGAGCAGCATTAACAAACATGTCTTGCATTATGAACTTCTAATTTGTCCGTAGAGTTAACTGCCTGTTGCTCCATGTCATTACATTCTTTAGTTAGTAAAAATAGAGAAATGCCGGGTCACTCTTAAAAAAGGAACAGAGGAATTATAGGCTATCTTTTGGAAATTCTCTCTACCATTCCATTTGGTTCTGTAGTATACGCCATTTCTTTATATATCCATGGGGATTAATTAATTTCTCCATCTTTCGGAGGTTATGTTTGTATAGTGATTTCACGTGCTGTGGTTAGCATCTGACACCAGCCAATTTTACTGGGTACACATCTTTACCAATATGTGTTTAAATAACTCTTTATAGAATAAGGTGCTTATGGTTATCTATTGGAAATTCATTATACTCATGAGTTCCATTTAATTGGACTTGGCTGCTCAGAATCATTTGCCCTTGTTCTTCATTATCTCTCTGTATTTCTAATAGATCCTGTGAGACTATATCTCAGAATCCATTGCCTCTCTTTTCTCCATGTTTTTGGAGTTTTATCTAGACTCCAGAGTAGTGAAAGTAAGACCTCTCCGAATACTTTTATTATTAAAATTTCTGGTCAGTTGACTGTATTAGCTATGTGCAGAACTATTAGTGCGTCAATTATGATAGTTCAGTCAAAAACAGAATTCTATAAAATATGAAGTTTGGCTTTTCTTTTCCTGCACTGTACATGAAGGAAAATTGTTCCTCAAATTGTGGTTTGCTTTGGGATTGGATCTCTTGTCTGATGACATTTCTTAGGCTGATTATGGTACATGTCGTCTTCTTTCAGCAATGGTAAATGCATTACAGAAGTCAGAACATGATCCGGATAGCGAGCTTGATCTGTTGAAAGCCTCAGAAAAGCTTTGTAAAGCGCTAAATGAGACAGAATTACGCTTGTTAGTGGATAGCATGCTGCAGAAGACTCGTGCTGACATGTATGCATCTAAAGATGGTCTATTAGATTCATTGCAGTGTATAAATGTTAATTAAAGCATTTATATTATTTCAGGGCTGAGAAGGAGGCAATACAAGATCATAAAGCGTATATAAAGCAATTGGAGAGAAATAAACAAGAAGTTGAGAAAGAGAAAAAGAGAATGGACCGTGAACTTCAGAAGGAAAAATTGAGAGCTGTAAGTTCCAACATCTTTTTAGCTTCTGGCTTGTCTACATGATTGAATTGTTTTACTATGCTATAGTCATTATTCTAACGGATGCATCGCGGTTAAAGAGTTGTGACACAATGAACTATGGGCTTGTCCGCCCTAGATCTTTTTTAAGTTTGTATACATAGACAATGCACGAGTTCATTTGCACCTCAATGAGCATGTTGCTTTTCTGATTCATGAGCAATGGTTTGACTATAGGAAAAGGAATTGAAGCGCTTGCATGAGGAGGCAGAGAAGGAAGAGAAGCGTTGTGAAAAAGAAGAGCTTGAGTTGAAGAAACAACTGAAAAAGCAGGAAGAAGCTAAGAAAGATCAGCGTCGGAGAGAGAAGGAGGAAGCTGAATTGAAGAAGCAACTTGCCCTACAGAAGCAAGCTTCCGTGATGGAACGGTTCCTTAAAAGAAGCAAGACTACTTCACATGTTCTGGATGACAAATCCACACCTGGTTTGCCTTTGTCCAGTAAGGCAAGAGAATGTATCCATGAGTCAATTGCATGCTTGATGGATTCTTCCCTTTTCTCAAATCAAGAAATTACCATTGGCCAAATCTGGAAGTAGGTTTGGATGTTCTATTTTTTTCTTTTTATCTTCTTCACGTGCTTGTTATTGTTGTTTCTTTCTTCACTGTGTCATACAAGTGTGTCAAGATTAATGTTTCTGTGGTTAGCAGGTCTCATTTATCATCTTGGCGTCGTCTGGGTCTGTCTATCCGCTCAAATCAAGAACAGCATTGGGGCATACGCAGGAAACCCAAAACCGAAATCTTCAAGGAACTTAAGCTCACGACACCTAACTCTGTGAAAGGGGCTGCGCAGGATGATGAGTTGAACCTTGAAAAGATAGTGAGTGGATGGAATGAGAGGATTTCTGATGACGCGTCAATATGTAAAGCTGGAGATAAGTCTCATCTGGGTATGAGGAAATGTGTCAGAAGGAAGCAATTATTGCAGTTTGATAAAAGTCATAGGCCTGCATTTTACGGTATATGGCCTGCAAAAAGGTAATTCTCTTATGTTGTATGAGACTTAATCCTCTCTCTGTCATCCATCCATTTTCAGTTGCCGGGTTATTGGATGTTAGCTTTCTTTGACGGTTCCATATTTTTCAATCAAGAGATATTCATTAAATTTTCCTTAGGACCTCTTTCCCAAAAGAAAAGGAGGGGGGGCGGGGGGAGGAATTATTGCTATATCATAATTAGAAAAAATACAGTTGCTTATTCATGCAAAAGTCCGATGTACTTTATGTCTTTAAAAGTTCTCCCATTTTCTTGGAGTTTTATAAGATTAAAACCGGTGCGGATAGCAATTAGCAATTTCTGGCTTTTTCCCTGTTTGAGCATGGTTTCCCTCCAACATTTGATATTTTTTTTAGCATTTATGTTGAGAAGACACCAAGCAGCTCCCAGTGCTTGGTGGGTAGTATTCCATGAAGTTCTAGTCTGAGAGGAATATAGAATAAGATTGATTTATTCTCCGGCTAGTAACCCATAGATATATCTGTATCTGTCTTCAACATATGTCTTGGTTTACTTCCTCATTTTTTTTGACTCAGTGTCCTTATAAAGATCATAAGTAGCTGAAATTCCCTATTGCCAGAAATATTAGGTTTCTACTAGAGAGTTGGATTGTTTTCCTCTCCCCATTTCGAGGATATGTTTTGAAATTGTCTGAAATCCAAGCAAAGATTGAGCCTTTTGCAAATTTTGTTAAGGTTTTTTCTGTTGTATATTAACAGTTTGTGCTTTATTGATCATATCAGTGAAACTGTTGGGTCGCGCCACCCATTTAGGAAGGATCCGGAGCTTGATTATGATGTTGATAGCGACGAGGAATGGGAAGAGGTATATCTTCACAAAATCCTTAACTTCCTTGATATCATGATTGCAGCTGCTTTTGTGATATAGATGTCACGGTTGTTGTGCAGGAGGATCCCGGAGAAAGCCTATCTGATTGTGATAAAGATGATGAAGAAAGCTTAGATGAGGGTTGTTCCAAAGTTGATGAAGATGAAAGTGAGGATGGGTTTTTTGTACCCGATGGTTATCTCTCGGAAAATGAGGTAGCAATTAAAACCCTATAGCCTTGCATCTTCTTTTTCTTGCAATTATTTCATTTGCCAAAGGTATATCTCCATTAATGGTGCTTGGGGATCGATGAAGTAACGCTTTGCCTGTGTTAATCATTATCAATACTCACCATGTTGTGTGCTTTCCTTTTTCAACAAGATCTTTTTGTCGCTGAATCTCTTTATCTGTAAGAAGGGTCGATGCTGATGAATTTACCATTGCATAGTGCTTTTGCTTGGGAGAAATGTTTGTGAAGTTGGGAATTGGTGGGATGCATTTTATTTTCGGTTAGCAATGCCAGGCCTGAATACGTGCCAGGCCTGGGAATTGGTGGAATTGGTGGGAATTGGTGTAAGTTTTCAGGTGAGTAGTCTGCATCTGCTACTAGGGGCTCCTATTTCTGGTGTGCCATGTTATATTGTCAATGCCATTAGCTGGATGTTATGAATGGCAGTATTACTCGAGTGTTTTTGCTCATTTTTATCTTGGTTCTTATAGAGCGGAGCTTTAGTTTCTAAATTTGGGCGGACACTAGACTATTTTTGGGCATGTATAGGTCGAACAACATAAAGTTGCTTAATATGCTGCTTGGTGACACACAGTATAAGTAAACCCAACATTCTTTTCATTGGATAGGATTGTCTAAAGAATCTGTTTGTTGGCAGGGTGTACACGTTGACAAGATGGCTACTGACATTTCAGTCAAGGGCATGACTTCATCTTCTGACCAAGACTCAGAGCATGTGGTCTTATCTGCACTTCTTCAACAGCAGAAGCATCTGCACAACGTGACAGAGCAAGCACTTCGAAAAAATCAGCCCTTTATAATTACTAATTTATTCCATGAGAAGTCCACCAAACAAATGGCTGGAGAAGTTAGTGCTGCTCAAAAGCTGGAACAGATGTGCTTGGAAGCGTTAAGCATGCTTATCTGTCGAGGTGCCAAACTTCCAGAATGTCTGGCTGACAACATCTTGAATGAGGATGAAGAGGATTGCCCAGCTATCAGCAAGGGCTTATCAACACCAGCAATGCACGCCGATGTACCTGATTCTGAGTTGCCCACCATTGTAAGCCGTGTTTTTACTCTTAAAAGAATTTAGTTTCCTTGTTTTCGGGGAGCAACCTGAACTGACTATTCACTTGTGTGCACCTAATCAAGTGATATTATTGTGTTTCCTCCTTGGGTTTAGTGGTTGCTTGTTGATATTTCAGGTATCCACTATTCAATCATGTCCACGAGGTATTAACAAGGTGGTCGACTCTTTGCAACAGAAGCTTCCTGATATATCTAAAACACTGTTGAGGAATAAAGTTCGTGAGATATCAGATTTTGTGGATAACCGCTGGCAGGTCTGTTTGAATGTCTGGATTGCAAAAGCAAAAATGTATGCAATTTAGTTTTGTTGCTTTAATGCTGGTTTTTGTTCTGGCAGGTCAAGAAAGAAATCTTGGACAAGCTTGGTTTGTCTGTTTCGCCAGGTATATAAATCAGTCTGGACTTGTCACAAGCTGTATAAGCTGTCTCTTTTATTGTAGCTCTTAATCTGTTTTTTTATTGCTCATATTGGTAGAGAGGAGCAGTGGAAGGGCCAAAAGTATAGCTTCTTTCTTGAAGAGGTGCTTGCCACCTGCCAATGGGAGTGTGAATGCAGATGGGATTTTGTAGTCATCCTGAAGTTCTGCTGTCTGTGTGAAGCAGATTGCACATAAATCAAATCATCTCTCACTAGGATGTCCCATAAACGGTTCCACTTTTGAGCCATGTGACTGGCCAAGTCTAATGCCATCTCTCACTAGGATTTTCCCGTAAATCATGTGTGAACCAATTTTGAGCTATGTGATGTATACTGGTCAGAAGTCAAGACGTCTAATGTACTCTCCTTGACTATTATGAAGCAGATTGCACATAAATCATGCTGTTCTTGTTCCAAATTTGAGCTATGTGATATGTGCACTCATACTGGTTGGGTAAAAATGGTCAGAAGTCGAGGCTGGCCAAGTCCAAAATGGTGGATGAATTACCAAACTTACCAAGGGGGTGCGCGATTGAGCTGGTCTGGTTCGTTTACTAGTGCCATTGATAGCTGCTTTTGGGGACTAGTTCGGCAAGTCGATGACAGCAAAAAAAAGTGGATCGGATTTCACATTGACATATAGATGTTATGAACAAGATCGAATTGCAAAACTCAATACGGTATTACCGGTTACAATCACGATATTGCTGATAAGGGGAACGAATAGAAAGCAGATACATGGATCATATATGCGAAAACAAATGAATGAATGAAAGGGAACGGGGAACAGATCGGATCCCCAGATGCTTTTTAGACCTGGAAGGGCCAGGGCCAGTCGCTCATGCTCTCCTCCTGCACCTTGGCACTCCTCCTGAGAGGGTTGCTGCTGCTGTTGTGGTCACCCTCGACGTAGGCGTAGTACTTGAGGAAGAAGGCGAGCGTGAGCACCACCCACTCGAGGCAGAACATGAGGACGCACAGCCCGCCGGCCAGCTTCAGGATGATGGTGCCGTCCTCCTCCCTCACGTAGGACTTGAGGTTGCTGAGGAAGTCGCCGGTCCGGGTGAAGATGAGCACGGACACGGATCCCTGGAAGATGGCGGTGAGGACGGTGGCCACCATGTGGGCGGCGTACCACCTGCCGCCGGCAGACCCGGAGGAGGCGGCGGTGCAGCCGGAGACGGCACCCGCGATGGTGAAGACGTGGAGGAGGATGAGGAAGAAGCCGCAGAGGGAAGGGATCAGGCGGAGGGAGAGGGTGAGGAAGATGCAGCTGGAGGCGGCGCCGAGGAGGACGTAGTTGCAGAGGAGGAACACCTTGTGGGTGTGGTAGTAGTGGGCCGAGGCCGACGACATCGAGGCGGTCGAAATCATCCCCATTTCTTCTCTCTCCCTCTCTCCCCTCCCTCTCTCTTTTCACTTGGGCAAAATCTGAGTGAATTCAAAAAGCAGCCAAAGCCTTTGATCTGAGAGCTGGTGGATTGCTGAAGAGAAGAAGGAAGTGAGAGGAGTTGTTGATGGGGATGGCAAAGATGGAGAGGTCGTATTTTTATATTGGGCATGGAAGGTGCTCCAACGGTCTCATTTGGCACTGTGGAGCAAAATTTGACCGTTGCAAAAATAAAATATAAAAATAAATAAATAAATAAATGATAATAATAAAAAGAACGGCAGATCCTAAGGCTGAGGAGGTCCCACCGTCCTTCGTTTGCTTTGATTCTGATTGACTCGTCGCGGGACCGGAACGGCTAGTTTTTCTTCTTTGTTTTTTTTGGCCCTAATCATCATCACATTCATGTTAATCAAAATCACACCCAAGAATTTTTATGTCTTTCGCTCTTCCGATTCAAAATTAGCAGTAACATTATACGGGTTTTCACAGTGGTATATTCTCGCGCTGATAGAAAGGTCAATGCGAATTTCTCAGCATTTCAATAAACCACCATTCGTGTCGGACCAGATAAAAATTAAAAAAAGAATGAATTATTCGCGAAGATTCCGTAAATCCGCTCACGATCCACCGTTAATTTAAAAAAAAAGGAAATCTCCAATCCCGCTCGATTTTTTGTTTTACTTTTTGCTTTCGTTTTTGCCAGAGAAAAAACAAATATAATGACTCGGCTGATACCGATCGCAGCCGCATCGCAGGTCGAGAAAAAAGGCTGACGATTTTACTGCATCAGTCGCTCCCCCCGTGGTCGATCTCGCGGTCTCTCGCTCGCGCCTCCGATGGCGGCGGCGGCGGCGGAGGAGGAGCTCGAAGCGGAGCGCGAGTCCAACCACCACCCACCGCCGGCGCCGCCTCCTCTCCCGCTCCGAACTCCCCCTCCCGACTTCGCCCTCGGCGTCGCCGCCTCGGCTCCGAGCACGTCAGATGGGATCACGGGGCGACGTTGCATGAGGCTGTCTCCTTTGTTTCTTGGCGTCTGCAGGGCCGAAGGAAGCGAGCTTCCGGCGGAGGGTGGGTGGTAAGAGGCTGCGACCATTTTGTTGGGACGATTGCCTTCTCCTCGCGCGTTGAAGGGCAAGGCCAGGGCAAGGCTTCTCTCTCTCCAGCAGCGTCTCTCTCTTGGCGAGAACCGATCGCAGCTGCTCTTACCGTCGTCGCATCTTCTCATGGAGTCATGAGATGGGACTCTCTACCTTTTAGCTCTTTCTGGGAAGAATCGGACATGGAAGTGGCTGTGGACTCTTGCCCATCTTCCAAAATTTCTCATACGTCTCTCTCTCTCTCTCTCTCTCTCTCTCTCTCTCTCTCATCTTTTTCCTCCCTCTCAACCTTCTCCTCCTCTGTCATGATTTCACAGCAAGCCACACATATGGCCACTCGTCGGAGCGATGGTTTCTGTCGACCCAGGATTGGCTTGCATCGCGGCGCTCTCGAGCTGCGACACCCTGATAACAAAAGGCCGTCCTCGACGTGGTGCGACGGACCTGAAGCTATTCATGTCCCAGCCCAACATGGTCTTTTTCGTTCCCTCCCGTCCCCCATGAGCGCGACCTGCTAGACCTTGCCGGACTCTACGGCGAACGCGCGGTTTGACGAGTCCCCGTCGTTTCCGCACTGAAGAGGCTGATGTAGCCGTCGTAAGAGGCTGTCAAGAAGTCGGAGACGGGTGTGACATCCCGAATGTTGGGCCGCGGCCGGCGAATAATTCTCTCTATAACTCTTCAATTCTCTTCATTATCGTTATTTTTCCGGGAAACCGTCATTGTCCAGGCTTTCATTCCACGAGCATAATAAAAGAACCTCTCCGAATAGCCGAGAGAGTAGGAGGAACGCAGAGTAATCAGCGGATCGTCGAGAGAGCTGCATATGTCGGATCGATAGCTCGAGGTCTGCCGTGTCGAGGACGAGTGATGAGGCAATCCCAACGAGCCTCCTGAAGCCAAGAGTGTTCGTTCGAGCGGAGACCGGACTTGGAATCCACCATCGATCTCGGCAAAAAGAGCCTTACGTGTGTGGCTTCCTGTGAAATCAGAACAGAGTAGAAGCGGGCTTATTTGAAATTTTCACCATTATTTTTTTCTGAATTGCAAAGGGTGTTGAAGCTTAGAAACTCTTGTAACACCTTCTTCCCTCTCAAACTCGCACCACATATCTAGAGGAACGAGACCAGTTAATGATATGATACGAAAAATAGACAAAGGAGGAAACATCATAAAATGGGTTTTTAACAGGAAATCGGTTGGTCATAAGTTAAGAACAGAGAGAAAAAAATCGTTAATAGTATTAGACCAAATCGGATATCACAAGGGCATATTAATCTATTACTTCAAAAAAGGTGTGTTATTAGTCAAAAGAAGTGTGGAAATAGCGCCGCTCAGGACTGAACTCTGCGCTGGACAGTTAGGCTCAGCTTCCTCTTGTTCATTCACCACTCTCCCTCTCTCTATCTTCTTTGCTCTTAGTACTGTTTCAGCCTTCCGCATTGTCCTTTGCACCTATGGAGGATGACCACGCATTCTGTCACGGAAGGAAGGCTTCGTTGCTCGTCCTCGCTCTCGCCACGGCCCATTCCCGCGCTTCGTTGCCCCCTCTCGCTTTGACGCTCAATGAATCGAGGTCCTTCTCTTTCACCGTCTCCCGCCGTGGTCGCTCATGTCTTCTGTTGAAACTTTTCCTTCTTCACTTGGATCGAGACACTTGGACGGAGAATGTGCTCGTTTCGGTAACTTCTGATCTTTCTCCGGGACTACACTTCTGTTTCGGCCATGTGTTTCTTCTTCGCTTTCAGCAGTTACTTGTCGAGTGTGGCGTGGACTAGAGTCCAACTTTCGACCTTCTGCTTCGAGACTCGTGTTTCCTCGTTTTGCTATGTTAAGAGTGAGGAAGGAATGATCCTCTGCCATTACATTAGTAGCTGTGAACATTTTTGATAGCTCTTGTTTCGGTGTTGGGTTTCCATTGCCATTTCCATACGATGATTCTGTATTGGCTTTGAGTAACGGTTGATAACTTAAGCAGGAAAAGCTTTGACGGCAGTCAAGGCATCGTTGTGTTTGCTTGACTGGGACGATGCGCACGATGACGATTCTGTTCTTGGCGAGGAGTGTTCTGCGACAACGTTAGCCTCCTCTCCGTCATGTCTTTGTGAGCTCCTCTTCTCCCTTGCGGAATGCACTGTTTGATATTCTTTGTGTTTTAGACGAAGAATGATGCTGATGATGACTTTTATGTTGTAACAGATATTCTGATAAGTCCACTATGGTTATGGTTTCGTTGCAGAAGGAATCTGTCTCTAGGAGGCGAAGTTTCTTCCTCGTGATTATTCTTGCATGAAACCTCTTTCTTCCTCATGATTATTCTTCCTATTATCATCTCGTGTGTCATTCTCATTAATGGAATTGCATTTTGAATTGCAGGGATCCGTCTGATAATTTGCTCTATGGAGACATTCCATACTCCATCTCTAAGCATTAGCAACTCGAGTTTCTGTAAGTAATGATTGTTACGATGTCATTGGTATATCTACAGTGGCGTTTAAGTGAAGTCGCGCTGATCAGCGTGTATCAACTGTTTTCATGCAGAAATTTGAAGAACAATCAGTTGACTGGTCCCATTCCCTCTACCCTCACACAAATTCCAAACCTAAAAACACTGTCAAGTTCAATTTGCACTGCATTTGTATAATGCGCGGGCTATATCTTTTGCAACTGGTCTCTCTAGTTCATCAATTTATATTTTGATTCTGTACCTCAGAGACCTTGCTCGGAACCAACTTACAGGGGAGATGCCAAGGCTAAAGCAATTTCTGTAAGTGTTGAAAATGTGACGAATTTAAACTGTCCGTTTTTGTCACATTCTGTTATTCATTCAGCTGATGTAGTGTTGGATGAAGTCATTTGGTGCTATTAACAAGCAAGTCTGGTTTTATTCGCTAACGTTGCTTTTGCTTTGAAACTCCACAGGAAGTCACATGGAAAGTTTTTAAGTAGGACACGGTCCTGACATGTGTCAACTGACTGGTCTTTGGTATTTGTAAGCGATTACTGTTGCTGCTGATATTCGTGGCTATTATGTGCTTTCTGTTTAGAATCGTTTCCATTGTCGATCTCTTACTTCTTATGCTCTTGCTGTTTCTAGTGATGCCTGGGGCAACAACTTAACTGGCACCATTCCAGATAACATCGGTAACTGTACTAGTTTTGAGATCTTGTAAGTCACTGTCTCTTTCCTTGGCTTGTTATTAGTTGTTTTTTTGTATATGTTATCTATGATGGTGTTTGCCTATAGGGATATTTCATAAAATCAGATGACTGGGGAGATCCCGTACAATGTTGGCTTTCTGCAAGTGGCCACCCTGTAAGCTTCGCTCTTGCACATTGTAACTTCACTGTTTGCCTCATCAGTTGTCAACGTCAAATGTAGTTGCAGTCTTATGATTTGTTATGTCTAGGGATTGAAAATATGCTGTCTCAGGTCTCTGCAGGGGAATAGGCTAACTGTATTTAGTCCTGAAGTTATTGGTTTGATGCAGGCCCTTGCTGTTCTGTATGTATCACAAGATTTTTAAATAAATCTGTTTTCATCAGGAGTGACAGAATGTTCCAACAGACTTCATATTTTCTATTGGTGGGGTTATTAATTCCATGTCCTTCAAGCAGAGATCTGAGTGAAAATGAGTTAGTTGGACCAATTCCCCCAATTCTTGGAAACCTGACCTATACTGGAAATTTGTAAGTTCATTGTTGGGATATTGTTAGTTTTTCTGTACTGAGGTCTTAGTCTGTGAATTTTGTATGACAGGTATCTCCATGGGAACAAGCTTACTGGAGCAGTTCCTCCAGAACTTGGAAATATGTCAAAACTCAGTTACTCATGGATTGAAGGAGAGGATTTCTGATGACTTATCGGTATGTAAAGCTGGAGATAAGTCTCATCAGGGTATGCGAAAATGTGTCAAAAGGAAGCAATTATTGCAGTTTGATAAGAGTTATAGGCTTGCATTTTACGGTATATAACCTGCAAAAGGGTAATTCTCTTCTGTCGTTGGAGACTTATTAGTCCTCTCTCCATAAACTGTTTTCAGTTGGTGGGTTATCAGATATTAATGGTTCATGTTAGCTTTCTTCGGCTAGTTAGTTCAGCTTTACCAATGGGCATTGGGCCTCCAAAGCCCCTTGGGGTTAGACGTACAGTAGCTAGGCATTGCAGAGGGTTTATGGTTGCAATAAGTTTGTTGAAGTTCTCTTCTGATTGCTGATCTTTCCACTTAGAATTGCAGAGAACTTAATAGATGTCCAACTTGTTCTCTATTTCTGTATACTCTCAATTTATTGGGCAGATGTGGGGTTGAGTGCAGGCGCGTCGATATCGATTTGTTCTGGACCAGCACATCAAATTGTCATAAGATGATCCGGAGGAATAATGGATGTGACAGTTTCCAAGGCAATCCATCTACCAAAGTTGTGTTAATGGGACCAGCAGTTGAAAAACTACAAATTCAACTTGTCCGTCCTCAAATGGGTGTGAATAGAATGTTATGAAGAGAGGGTATGGAAGTCTTACTATCAAAAAAAAAAAATTAGAGGTTGTTTTGACAAGAAGAGTGCCCACCAGGAGACTCCTCGTCCTATTTTGTCCCTATTTTTGTATGATACTATTACTGTTTCTCTTTAATATCATATGGTGGAGAATAATATTTACTCATTCAATCTTTCCTCATATAGAAGAGAATATCATAGTTTTTTGGTTCCAAGGGATGTGGTCCAATGGAACCTCGAAATAACTATAGCCACGAAAACACTTCTGACACTCCAAATTCATGGAATTAGTATATAAGTCGAAAGATAGGCGTCCTGACATAGTTACAGTTTCCAAGCCGTAGCTAAATTATTTCCTAATATCTCGGCATACCACAGTAGAAGCATATGACTCGACTATTACTAGTTCCGGAGTCGATATGAGAAAGTAAAGTTGGGATGTACATGCTGACATAGGAAGCTAGGAAATTGATTATATTGTCGAAGTTCTTGATTTGAACACTCCTACCTATATGTTTCCTACATCCTTCATAGGTTGTCTATGACTAATTGTCACATGTTTTGAACCCTAGACCTGTCAAAATGGGTCTTCAACCAATTTCTTAACCCACATATGACGGGCTAGGATGTTAATTGGGTTAGTTATATTTAGAAAATGAATAAAAAACGGATTTAGAATGGTAAAATCCAATATATATATGGGTGTTAAATGACTTTACAATTTGCTTAAATCCAATACATTTCTATGACTCTCTCTTCATTCTTCCTAACGCTCACACTCAATCTTATGCTCATTCATTCCATACTCTTACCTCAGTTTGGGTATAAGTTTTTTGAGATTTGGTTAAATATGAAAATGTTTAATAATATGAGTCAGGTCGGATATGTTTTGAGTATAAGTCGAGCTGAGTATGGGTCATTAGATTTGCATTGCATGAAAATAGGTCAAAATGGGTTTATTTGGGTTAGATCAAACCAGATCTGATCCACCTATTTGATAGGTCTATTAAACAACTAAATTGTATAGAAAGTCCCGATTTTACTTCAAATCTTTCTAGACTGCTTGGCCGAGAATCATAGAGCTGCTTTGCTTCTTCCTTCTTCTTTCAAAGAGTAGCCATTAGGCCAACTATCTGCATCTAGACATTGGACACTAGATTCGATTTTCTAAAGAGCCTATGGTTTAGAAGCTTAAGTTGTTCGTTGAAGGTGTGATTTAATATTTAAATATGTTGTCAATCTCCTTCACATTTGGTCTGGTGTATTTACCTAGCACAAAGAGTGGACATATTTAATTAGGGAGGCTAATAAGGCTGGAAAGATTTGAACCCAAGACCACCTAGTACTAAGTGTTGATATATTTAGTTAGAGAGGCAAATGAAATTTGAAAAGATTTTAAATCAAGACTTGCTGATATCATGTGAGATTTTGTAAAATCACATCTATCTGTTTTAAAAGTTTAAACTCATATATGAAAGTATTAAGCATTGACTTATTTAATTGGAAAAGTACATGAAACTTGAAAAGACTTGAACTCCTTACTCTGATATTACGTGAGATTTTATGGAACTATTATCAACTAATTTTAAAAGTTTAAGTTGTTAGATGAAGACGTTGTTTAATATTTAAATATTTTATCATTATATACTCATTACTCTAATTGTAGGGCAAATTGGACAAAGAAAAAGGACCCAAGTGCAGAAAAAAGTGTGAGTACTCACTTCCCATTTAGAAAATTGTACTCGGTGAAATTCCTTAATTGTCCTCAATGATCAAACTATTATGAACGAATCGTGCATAGATTTAGGGTACACTTTTCTGCTCTTTCTTGTACTTAGACACTCATTTTTTTGTTGTTTTGACATCCTATCCTGCCACCACTCCTACTACAATTTTATATGGTCCCTTTTTTATTGTTTGGTCAACTCTTTTTTTGTTCCCTACTATCTCACGTGCCTTCTTCTTCTTTCTTTCCATGCCTTCCACTAGTCTCTCTGATCTCTGTTGCAAGCAATTCTCTTCTTTCTACTCCTCCCACTCATTTTCTTCTTCTTCCACAAATCTCTCCTGCATATATAGTCCCCAAAAGAACTGTTTACTTCCACAATCCGTACCCACTCATTCGCTATTGGAGGTATGATTATGGAGAAACCTTGTTTTTTTCCATTTTAGTTTTCTTAGTCTTGAATTATGCTCATTCCGGTCGCTATTGAGTACTTATTAATATCTTTTCTTAAAAGTGAATGAGTTTTGGGTTGTGGAATTGCTTGATCATGTGTTTCACTCCTGCGGTTAGAGCGTAGTGCGCATCAAAACAGTGTTTGTGAATTAATTGTGTAATTGCTTGAATTTTATTTTTCGTCACATGTAATAGAGTGACTGCAATTAGCTTCATGTAGTTCTTTTGGTTTATTCTTTCTCGTTATTGTAGGTCGTTTTGATTTCCATGTTGGCGGTTTTGTTTAGTTGTCTATGAGTAGGTTGCTTTACTTTTCTGCAATTTCACCCGAAATTCGAAGCTTAAGCTTGTCGCTTACTGATAAAGAATTGGCGATGGTCTTATTCAAGGAAAAACATTGGAGTATGAGTTGAACCACGATGGGCACCGTGAAGAGAAAGAAAGATATAATGACCTACAACTTTTGATTTGGTCGGCAAAAGCTAAGAGTCATGATTAAGCCATGTTTTCAATGGAAAAATCTCTTATTGCGCCACTCTTTGGGATAATATTGTTTTTTTTTTTACACTATGAAAAGTACGAGTTGGAAGAGGGCCACTGTGGCTGAAAGAAGTCAGAATAGAGGAGTGTGTGATATGGATATAGAGCAGTAAATGATGTCAAAGGCCTGATTGCTCTGTAGTCTGTACTCTGTAGCATACTTGGGTCCTATAAACTTTTGTCATTATCAGTGTTGGGATGCCATCGTTGCTTCTTGTTAATTGACTTGTTGGAAATAATGATGTAGGATATGCTTAATGTGGTAGTATGATCTTGAGGAAAATTGAGGCAATTTACTTTCTTTGACGACAATGGAGGCCGAATGATTTTGCTTTCTCAAGATTGTAGGTGTTGGGTTTAAAACTAGAGTGGATGGTGAAGGAGTGGGAGGCGTAGAAAGAGAAGATTGTGAAGCGTGGAGAAGATAGAGAGACGAGTAAGGCGAGGGGTGTGGAAATAAAGAAGAAAAAGGAAAGTGAGACCCTATGGGAAAAAAAATAAAAAAAAGTTTGACCAAATAATAAAAAGGTATCATATAAAATTATAGTAGAAGCTAGTGATGAGCCTTATAAGGGATATGATGGTCAAAATAACAAAAAATGGAGTGTCCAATCCGTAGGATGAATGAAAAAAGTGCGGCCCTAGACTTAAACACCCGAAGTGCGATATTTGAACTTCAGTGCAACATTAAGATTTGTCTTTTTCTAAAAATTTCTTTTCTTGACAATTACTATGATATTTGATTGTCATCTTTTTCTGTCACGCCCCGAACCTAACGGCACGGAACATCCCTACATTAGTCGATATGATCACAACGTCCTAAGAAGCGTCGCCGACCCAACGCCCAAACAGAGCAATAAAGCACAAGCAGAAGCAATAAATAAACAAACCCTGACAAAACAATAAGAGACAATGATAGCCAAGCATCAACCAACACAGCTGAAAATATAAACATACTTTATAATACTATTGAAAACTCTTTTTACAATACTTGTGTACATACATCAAAATCTAAAACCAACAGCCACAGCTAAACAAAAAGGGTAGGGTGGCTAGGGGTGAGTCAAATTAAGCCTACTAGGAGGGCCACAATCAAAAAGGTACGGCCTCCACTTCTCAGATGCTAGCCTGTCCTAAGGCTCCCAGTTTGGGTCTGAGGATTCCGTAGGATCTTCTAAAGACTCTTCTGAAGACCCTTCACTCGATTTTGATTCCTCCGACTCCACGTCCTGTACAGCGGCCCACTCGTCTTCTGAATCCGGTTCCAATTCCGGATCAAGGTATAGTCCATGTTCTTTGTCATCTGGTCCTAATTCAGCTACTTCTCCATCCTCACCTGGGTTCTGGTCCATTGGCTCTAGCTCGACCTCCTCGTCCATCAATTCGGGGTCGTCGTACCATATCCCGGGCTCCTGCTCCATCTTTACCAACTCGTCTGTACTTGGGGGATCTATGACTTCACATCAGCCATCTAGGGAATCATCATCTCATGCTCGTCTACTGAAACATCGAAAGTCTGAAGGGATCTGCCTATATTCCCATCAGCGTCTCTCAAATACCACGCTACATACTCCTGACGCTACATACTCCTGCGTCTGATAGTCATGCTCACCCACGTTGACATGAACTAGGGAACGGTATCGTACATAGGCCTCTCCGTTTCTCGAGGGGTATACTCTAGTGGTCCGCTCGATTTGTGTAGGTATTTCAAAAGGAGGCAGTGGCCACGACATCTCAAGGCTAGGGGTTTAAAATGTTTGGTTATAACAACCGTGAGACAAATCTCAGCGAGTACAACCCCTAACCGAGACTATGCTAACATGCATTCTCCTGATAGGCAAAGCACAGCAAACATAACACCCACAACACAAATATCTTCTGACCCAGGCACTGGGCTCCCGATTACTTACCCCGGCTGACCCTGCAGGTTAAGCATCTCAATATAATACTCAAATCACATACACGAACACACTATTCATACGTACGTCATATGCATGTTCACGCTCAACAGTGTTTATATCACATGCCATTCACCGAGTCTCGCATACCCGCACACTAGCCCATGCACTTTTATGCATACAAATATTGTTATCATGCCATATTTATGTCTCGGCTCACTAGCCCACACCAGCACACTGGCGAATGCTCAATTTTTAATCATTACGACCAGAAGGCCACGATCTGAAAACCCACAACACGACCCGAAAGCCCATAACACTCCGCAGTTAGCGTAAAAACGCATCACTTGGCCCAGTGTCTCTAGCCTGCTATAAAGTGCATGAGGCGCAATACCGATTTCTTTACGAACCAGAGCCCACGTAAAACGCATCAGATGGTTGTCTTCCGAACGTACCAGGCATCATTTGCTACAAAGTGCATAAGGACGGCACACCCCGCGTAAAACGTATCAGAGCGAATTGTGATCACACATACACACAGCCAGTTATTATCCAAACCTCGCGTAAAACGCATCAGGATATATTAGGTGATCACATGCTTACGGCAAGCACGCATCCTCACATATTTCCATCTCATGCCACACTCTCGGCATACATAATGCATAATCATGCAACGCAACACAATGCACCATGAGCATCAAACATAGTTCAAACACTTAATCAACTCAATGCCACAAACACGTGCTCAATTGGCCCATTTAATACCGTGCGACCCAGTACACAAATCTCAATTCGGCAGTCAATTCAAGCCACAATTGGCCAATTACATACCGCACAATTCCGGCCACGCGAGCACACGACATGGCATAGCACATTCTAACACAATTCAGCCAATAATCAAACGATCCGGGCAATCCCGGCAATACAGCCAATAAACCCCTGAATAGCCTATTACAGTCTAATATTCTTGCACTGGCTAGCCCCCAAATTAGCCACTCCGAGGCCTCCATTATCCTCAAATAAATCTCATCCATTCACCAAAATTTGTTCCGATATAAATCTCCACCAATCAATTCTCAAATTCTCTTAGTACACCCTAATATTACCCGAACCAGTCTGGAATACGCACTATTAGTCCTAATCTGGGTTTAGGAGTTACACTCACCAACTCCTGAGTCAAGGTCAACAGAAACGGGCGGTTGATTGCCGGTAAACGGTGAAACCGGCGACGGTGTTCAAACGGCGGCGACGGTACGGACGACGGTTCCTTGGCCGAACCGTACGGCGGTGATCCAAGGTGGTGATGAGGGGAAAATGGGTCGGTGAGGGTGGCGGTGGTGGCTAGTCGGCGTGGACGGCGACGGCAAGCGACGACACACAGCGATCTCCCCCCGGCGGCGATTCGGTGGTGTTCTCGTGCCAAACAAAAGGGGAAGAGAGAGATAGGATGGCGGTGCTGACGAGGTGTGGTGGTGTTGGCGTCGGACGAGGCACGGCGGCGGTGGATGGCGACTCACGGCGATCCGGTGGTGGCGACGGCAAACTTGGCCGAGAATGAGGGAGAGAGAATTTCGGGTGAGAGAGAGAGGAGTTTGGCCGAATGGGGAGTGAGGAGAGAGAGAGGATGGTCCAAAGTGGTCAAATATAGTGGGCTTGGGGTGCCACGTGTCGCCGATCCACGCGATTTGACTAAAACGCCATCGATCCAACGGTTCTAATTCGATCCTATCCAATAATTGAGGGGCAAGATGGTAATTGGGGCCAATAATTGAGCTGAATCATCCAAATAATTATCCCAAATTTTTTTTCAAAATTCGGAATCCAAAATAGGCTAAGGATAAAACGGTCATTTTTCTGGTCCCGGGTCGAAACTCCATTTTTCACCCGTATCTACCCCAAATGTGTATGGCTAACATAATATGGCGTCAGAATCGCGAAAATAATCTCACAAGCCCTCGGAAATCGACCTCAAAGTCTAGAGGGGCGAAAACGTAAATTTTTCCGATTTTGGCCGAAATTCCAATTTTCAACTTTATTAGCCCTGGATGTAGGTGGCCACTCTAAAATGATATTGGCCAAGAAAAATAGTCGCATATGACCTCGAAAATCGATGCCCAAGTTCGGGTCCATTTTTCGCGATCATAATCGTTCAATTTCAAATTTTAAAGTCTTTGACTAACAGGCGGCTATTTAGGGGTTACGCGTATCAATCTAGGGTTGTCCGAGTCACGGCGGTCCCGATCATTGAGAGAATGCAAAATTATCATTAGTCCTAGAGGTCACAATCTTTCGGTTTAAGTTCGGGACTAGTTGGCCACGTGCACTTTCGATCATGCAAAATCACCTGCGATCCGATTGTACATCGTTGGCCTTGGCCAAACCCAATCCGTCACTTTTCCTAAGATCGGCCCACATTGGCCCAAAATATTTCATCACTGTTTCTCTGAATTGGTGTCCAATTCGCGATCGGGTCCCTGGTCCACGTACCGTTTCCTAATTAGCCATTCCCTTTTGGTTAGTATCCCGAGAATGATCAATTCCAGGCGAAACTTATCAAAATGAAATGAGAAATAATATTCACTTTATTGACCCCGAAAATAAGTCAAAATTCGGAATGTTACATTTTCTAAGTAAATCATTAGAAATATTCTTTCTAATTCATTCCGAAATTAAGTTAATTCTAAATATATTTTAATAATACGGGTCAGGTCTAGGTCGGATTAAGCATGGATTGCTAAAATTGTATCAATAAAGATTTGACCATTTTCGACCCGATCCGCGTATGTCTATTCACCATTGTTATTATAAACCATTACATGGTGAATTTTAACTTCGGACGCACTCCGACACTCAATACCTCCTCCGCTTTGAGCCAATTAAGCTTGATATGTCCAACTTTCAACTTTTTACCACGACATTATCGGAGCCAATACATCGACCAACTTAATAAGTCAGGGTTTGTATGACCAAATCTTGGTTGCAAGTTGGGAACAAAATGCTCTCCACTCGTGAGGTGAACAATGGGTGAGGGCTGAACATCCGGACTACATATGAACGGTGCTTTCACTTGAAATCACTTAGGCTCCATTTGTTTTACAAAAAATGTGACGTGTTTGAAAATGTTTTCCGGAAAGTCATTTTCAAGGAAAATGATAATATTTTTCCGGTGTTCGACTAAGATCTGAAAATGAATTGAAAAATATTTTCCGTTGTTCAATATGGAAAATCCTCATTGCACCCTTTTTAATAAAATTTTTGTTTTATTTTTAAAAACATTATATTTTTTTAATTATTTTTAATTTTATAATGATTTTTAATAATTCTTTTCTTTTTCTTTTACCTTTCTTCTCCAGTCGGTCGCTAGCCATAGGCGAGCTCGAGCTTTGACACAAGCTAGCGAGCATAGGGTTGTTTAATGTCGTTCCTGCACTTTGTTGGAGTGTGGTTCATACTCCCTATCAACTAGACAATATGTCTCTTGAAAGCCATAGTTTTTTTTCTTATTTTAAATTCGTGATTTTTTCAGTAATTTGGACTTGGGCCAATAAATAGTTACTGGATTGATTTATATATTCTCTTTCTCTTGTAATTGAAATGTGATGCACCAATTATAGTGGAACCCTCAATTGGACATGCAGCTCTAGTTTAAGGATGAACTCAAATAATATCTTGCGTCTCAAATTCTCTTTCTCGTTTTTGTTCTCTATTTTCTTTGTGACTGTGCAGCGAATCCTAATGAACGTTAATGTGTAATGTCGTCCCAAACTTTCAATTCCTTTAATCTGGTCTGTTTAATTTGGTCGCTAAATTATATAAAAATATTCAATATTGTCCCCGAACTTGAATTAATAAAAGGATAATAGTCCAAGAACCAACTCAAATATGTACAAAAAATTGTTACTCGTTTTTGACAAAAAAATAAAAATAAAATGATATTGCATGTTGGGCTAAGGTTTTGAGGATTATTAAGGCGCACTTAATAAAGTTTATGTTTCTGGGAATGATTTCTTTTCAAAAATAGTTTTTTCTATTTTTATTTCCTGCATGAGTTTTGAGCAAAAGAATGTATTTGGTAACTGCACAAAATTTCTATTGCTGAAATAAAAAAAGAATAGAAATGTGCTTGGTACAACAAAAAAAATTTCGATTCCCAATTTTTTGCATTCAAATCTGTCTTTTATTTAACCATAAGTACAAGTTATAAGTGAAAAAAACCAATAAGCATGGTTTATTGGTTTGTCTAATTCTTTTTAGAGGTTTAAAACCCCTTTTAATTCCTAAACTAAGGAATCTTCAAAAATACCATTTGGGCACCTCAAAAATTTAAATTTAACTCAAAGTGGGTGGTCACAGGTATTCTAAGCCATTTTGTGAATTTTTTAAAAAAAAATTTGGGGTAGAATTTATTAAAATTTTTTACTTTCCCTAAATCTGTTTCTTTTTATTTTCCAAAAAAAATTTTATCAAATTTTTTAAATTTTTTTCAATTTCGGAAATTTGAAAATTTTTATGGGTTTTCTGAGTTTTCCTGATTTTTATGGATTTTCTAAGAATTTTTCTGATTTTTATGAATTTTTAGAATTTTTGGAATTTTTTATGATTTTTTTTATTATTCCCGCCGAGAATGGACTGAACTGGTGCTTTGAGATGGTCTACAGACAACAGAGGATGGAGGAGGAGCTAAGGCCACACCTTGAGGACCGGGCTTTTCTATTTTTTTTTTTTTGTTTTTGAGAATAAAAAAGTAAAAAAAATTTATTTCTTATTTCTGTTCTAAATTTATTTTTTGACCTTTTTTTTATTTCAGAAAATAAAAAAAATAAAATACGTTATCAAATAAATTTTTGTCCTTTTTTTGTTCTAGGAAACAGAAGAGTAGCGACGTTACTAAACGCGCCTTATCATTTGGAAAAACTAATGGCTGACCTTTCACAGTCACAGGCGAGCTGAGAGATCAAAAAGCTGACAAATTTACTTTACCGGTCACTCCGTCGAATCTCGCACGCGCACTCTCTCTCTCTGGCGCTCGAAGCAGCTCCCTCGCATGGCGAACACGGAGGAGCTCGTGGCGGAATGCAACTCCTCCGCCCACGACCGCCGCCGCCTCTCCCGCTCCGATTTCCCCCCCGGCTTCGTCTTCGGCGTCGCCACCTCCGCTTACCAAGTACGCACCCGCACACGCACACACTCTCTCTCTCTCTCTCCATCTCTCTGTATTCGGAGCACGTCGGATCAGATCGCGAGGTGGATGGTGTATTTGCACGGCGCTCGCTTCTCACCTCCGTTTTCCCACTCGTTTGTTGTTTGTTCGCCGGCTGCGGCGGCGGCGGCGTCTCTTCTAGATCGAAGGAGCTTCCGGCGAGGGCGGTAGGGGCGCGAGCATCTGGGACGCCTTCTCGCATGTCGAAGGCAAGGGCTTTTCTTCTTTCTCTCTCCCCGGCAGCCTCAGCCGATCGTGCTTGCTTCCGCGTGACGCCTCCCTCTTTCCGGCCCTGTTTTGTAGGAAGGATCGTGGATGGGAGCAATGGGGATGTGGCCGTGGACCACTACCACCGCTACGAGGTTTTTGCGCTCTCGAGAACCCAAGAATCAATGCTTCACGTTAATCTAGTCTGATAGATGAGCACTTGAGTTTGTAGTCGGGCTTGTATGTGGTTCTTCCATTTCTTCAGTGCGCCGCACATCAGCCTCTAATTTCATGACTATCTCGTGTTGCCGTTCTTCCTCGTTTGAAGGACGCCCTTGATCGTTGTGTTTTTAATCTTTTTATTTTTAATTTTTTTATTAACTCCCTAAAAAAGATTCCTTTCTCTGATCTGATTATTTGATTATGCAGGAAGACATAGATCTTATAGCAAAGCTTGGGTTCGATGCTTATCGATTTTCCATATCGTGGTCTCGCATATACCCTGGTATGCTGTGGATCAATTAAATTTTACTTAAAAGAAATATCTTTACCAAAATAAAGACGTTCGGTGCTTAAAAGGTCGAGCTAATTTGTTTTGTCAATTCAAAGTTTCTCGCTTATCGAGAGTTTGTGTACCAACAAGCGCGGGATCGCACATATTTCTCTCAATGTGCTGTATTGTGCTAGAAAATGCGCTGGTTATGTTATGTGGGTGCGGAGGGAGTGCGGTAACTAGGTGTTGAAGATGATTTATGGTTGCAATGAGCTGTTGAAGTTTTCTTTCTGATGCTGGTTTTTCCACTTAGAATTGCAGTGAACTTAGTAGATGTCGAACTTGTTCTCTGCTTCTGTATGGTATCATTTATTGGGCAGATGTGGGGCTGAGTGCAGGCGGGGTCCGCGTTTTGGTTTCAACTGAGAATTGTGGAGAACTTACCAGATATTGAACTTGTTCTCTATCTCTGTATACTGTCGTTTATTGGGCAGGTGGGGGGTTAGTGCACGTGGGGTCCATGTTTTGGTTGCGACAGGACCAGATGCCTACACCCTTCCATTGTCAAATGATTTTCTAGGGATGTTGGTGGATGATACAAAACCCTGTGTCATCTAATTTTAGTTATTTGGTTGCAAGGCTCCACCTCAGGCAATAGTGTATGCATTACCGATAACTTCTCTTCAGCAGGATTGGAACTCTATGATTGCATTCTCCAATGAATCCTCTTTGGTTGAACTTTTAAAGTAAAGAAATTCTTAATATCCTTCAAAACAAGAAAAAAAAAATCTTAATGGTTGACATTAGTAAAGCATACAAAATTGAGAGATCTTCCCTGGTGAAGCCTATTTCTGGTCATAATACTGGCATCTCCATCCATCATCATGTTTTATCAGCATAGTTAATTTAAAAATGGTATTACATGATTTAAGTATTTTGAAACAACAGGAAACGTTGACTATTAATCATCGCTAATTCTTTCTGGTTTAGTTCGGAAGTTCTTTGTATTTCTTTGACCTGCTAAATTAAAGGGTGAGTTCCCTTTCAGCAGCAACTCATCTGGTTATTTGTGTTCTCACACTAGATTCCCCGTCTTGTTGCCATGGATTTGACTGTTGTGACCTTGTCTGAGGGCAATTCTTTCTGCTGGCTGTAGCTTTTTTCTGTTCTTTTTAATTTCAATTTTATTTTGACTACTGTTGTAAAAGTTTGAAATAAAGTACATTTTACTCTACATTGCTTTTTAAAAAGTCAATTACCACCTAAACTTTGATTTTTCTCAAGTCATCATCTAAACTTTTCAGATTTATCTGTCTTACCTTGCATACGTATTGTGAAATTTCAAATTGCCAATTCATTGAAACTTCTTTTCTTCATACGATAGCAGGTAACTGACTACTTTTCCGGGCACAAAGTGTCAGATGTTTCAATCAGCCATTGGACTTTTGATATGGTTGTATGAGCATCAAACCGCTTATTTGACTCTTAAGTAAATTATCTGCTTACCCCTTCTGCATGGGTGGGAAATAGTAACTATTATTCATGTTCTGATATCCATTGAATAATGTACTGTTGATCTAGGTGTTGGTAATCCAGTCCTCTATTCACATAAGATTATTTGCGGTTCTTTTTAGAATTCTCCCCTGCCATTCGTGTCTGCTCATCATAAAGAATAATCAATGAGGACTACAAACTAGGGAGAGGAAAATATACAAGGATATATTAGACAAATGCAGGACAAGTAGTCAAATTTGAATGGTAGGTAAGTACTTTTATTTGATGCCATAATTTGGACTGAAATTTGCAGTTAGCCCCAAAGTATTATGTGTAGCCATCCATTCAAGTGATGGTAGATCGACAAAAAAAGGTGTACTTGATTATCTTTGGCCAGGCCTCAGTGCAAGTTTCCAAAGTACACGATGTCGTTCCTATAGTCACCCTAGAAGATTGGGAATCATAATAAATCAGCCTGAATGAATTTTTATCTCAGAGGAACTCAAAGAAAACATAATACCCTGCAAGATTAAAGATAAAATGAATTAACTGTAATTGTTTTGTTGTATTAAGATAATTGAGACTATGTAGATCCTATAAAGGGTAAAATGTGCACGCTATAAATTTTTAGAAGGTAGGGTTTAATTAAATGAGAATGTATATGGCAATTTGAGAATTTGGAGAAATTACAGAGGTTAAATTTGAAAAAGTGAAACTGATGTGAGAAAAATGTTCTAGCCCTTATTCTTTTAATTCTGTCCTGTCGATATCCTTAACTTACTCCAACTTTTTATGTGTATACACACACATCTGTAATTTGGAGAAATTACAGAGGTTAAATTTGAAAAAGTGAAACTGATGAGAGAAAAATGTTCTAGCCCTTGTTCTTTTAATTGTGTCCTGTGGATATCCTTAACTTACTCCGACTTTTTATGTGTATACACATCTCCACAGAATTGTGCTAAGTATTGCAAGCTCTTTTATTTTAGTTCCTTATACATAAAGTATTTTATATCAGTGGTGGCTTTTTGTCATCCTAACGAGGCCATATTCAGAGGCTAATCTATGTTCTCAGATGGTTTGGGTTCTCAGATCAATATGGAAGGGATTACGTATTATAACAAACTTATTGACGCGCTTGTTAAAAAAGGTATGGACTCATTTGTTTCGTCAGCTTTCTTTTGCTTCAAGTGAAGCCAATTGGACATATGTTTTTCTTCCTTGTAGGTATCCAGCCATATGTGACATTGTATCACTGGGATCTTCCTCTGCATCTTCAGAACTCAATGGGAGGGTGGTTAAGTAAGCAAATTGTGTAAGTTCTATTTCATTTTGTTGCTGGCAAAGATCAAGTTGCGGCTCCTTTGCAGAAGCATTCATCAGTTCAATCAACTAGTTATTAGCTTTTTACTGTTCTGATTTGATTTTATAATATTAAATTGTGTTTTTGGCTTTCAGTTCCTCATTTTCAGTTTAATTTATTGTTCATCAACCTCAAATAAGATGACTGAGTGGTCAGAATGTATTTCAATAGGTCTAATATGTAATTGTTTGCAGTTTTTGAGATTATGTGAAATAGGAGGTGCTAGCAGTTTTAGTAATGTTGAACTAATGCAGGATGTGGTAGACGTGTATTTGGTGGTGGTTAAATAAAGTAATCATAGATGGAGACTGGATAGTAAATATGTCACCAAAGCTGCACAGCAACATGTAGGAATGAAGAATTTTTCGGCACTGATGAAGATAAATCAACTTGAGGCCCCTTCCGTACCATGACCACTATTGATTAATGCTTTTTGGAGGACCTTTTTAATGGTTTTCTTTGTTTCCTTTTCTTTTTCCTTTTTTTTTTACGTGGAAGGGGGAGGATTGGTAAAATTAAGTGTAATCATCGTGTTTGGCATTGAGTTGTGTCTCTCGAGTATCAATCTGTGGGATAGTCTCTTTTCTCTTATCTGTGTGACTTATGTGTGGGACAAAGACAGTTTTATCCCACCAATTGAGATAATATTGAAAAAAACTTTGCCTTGCGGACAGAATGAGTAAAAAGCTAGTTGAGTGAGAATTTCCATTCCTATCGTCTGTCTACATTCAGATCCCTCTCTCTCTCTCTCTCTCTCTCTCTCTCTCTGTCTCTCTCTCTCTCTCTCATGTATCTTTTTCTGCATCCACCTTTCTGCTTTATCGAACCTTTTGACTATTGTCTGAAATTTATGCTTATGTTTTGGTAGTCACGGTTGTAGAGGTTCTTTGTCTTTGCATTTGTGATTGGGTGTTGAAAACTTGTTGGTGCTATACGTACCTTTCCCTTTACATGAGTAAAAATTATTCAGAAGGAGATATGAGTGCAACTTAATCCTAGAACTGTTAAAAAACCATTTTGATGCGAGGAAGGTAGTTACTGCAATACATGCAATTCTAACCAAGGCTCTTTCGTATGATACTATTTAACTACTTAGCAATAGTGCAGAAACCTTTTAGAAGTCTTTGACAACTAAGGTTTGTTCTTACTCAATGTGTGCAACAACCAGGCTATGTAATACAGCAATCCTTATTGTTTGAGGCTTGTGACTTCCTAAGATATCCCTTGGGAGCTGTCAGAAGCTCTGTGAATCACATAATAAGTTCTTTGAGAAAAGCCTCGGACTTGCTTAATTTTCCCCTGGTCTAAATATTTGTCTGGTTCGCTTTCCTTCTGTTTCTATTTAACTGCAATTTGAATGCGAGACTAAGAGTCATGTTCATTATGAAGTGCAAATATTAGTTCAAAAGATAAGTGTGCACAAAGTGATTGATCCCTTTTTTTGCTTCTGCCGGACGACAAGAAATTGCTTTGCAACTTATGCGGAAACATGCTTTGCAAATTTTGGTGATCGAGTAAAGAACTGGATTACGATCAATGAACCCCTTCAAACTGCAGTCAATGGGTACGGTATCGGCATATTTGCTCCTGGAAGGTGTGAATGTTCCAATACTGAACCATACTTGGTCGCGCACCACCAGCTCTTGGCACATGCTACTGCTGTCTCAGTATATAGGAAGAAATACAGGGTAATACTTGTATATTATATTTAATGTATGACTGTGTCCATTAGTCTTAAATGGTGGTGTCTGGCACCATCTATTCCCTCACTGTAGGATCAGCAAGGTGGGCAAATAGGTTTGGTGGTGGACTGTGAATGGGCAGAGGCTTACTCGCAAAAGACCGAAGACAAAGATGCTGCAGCAAGGCGTCTTGATTTTCAGCTTGGCTGGTGATTCTTTGATATAATTTATCTATCAACCTCAATGCCTGGCTTAATTTTTAAAATTTTGTCAACAAATTGACATCTTATTGATTAGCTTTTGGTTGGAGAGGGGCCACTACTGTAGGTATTGTGTAATTGGTAATATGGCTTTCTATTTTTCAGTTTTATTCACAAAATTAAAGCAAGGAAGATGAAACTTATTGGTAAATATCTTTCACTTTTGGACCACCATCCTGAATGTATACCACTAAGCATATTGAGATAATATGTAGTGCATTTGCATATGGGGCCACATGAAACTGTCACCAACCTATCTTAAAACATGAATTGATCAATGGAAATGTGGTTTATTATCTAAATATTATCCAATCCTTTTATGAAATGGGGGGACTAATTAATTTAAGCCCAGATGGTCAAAATTGATTATAAGCAAAAGACAATGAGGTAGCCTGGACTCTCCCCTTCTCTTTCACTCTAGTGCTGAATGATTATCTTGTTCTTCTTCCATAGTCACTTTAGAGCTCTTATCCTCAGTTTAGCATAAGAAAAAGTTCTTGCACAGGTACCTTGATCCTATATATTATGGAGACTATCCTAAAGTCATGCGTGAAAAACTTGGAGATCGGCTTCCTGAATTTTCAGAGGAAGACATCGAGTTGCTTAGAAACTCAGTGGACTTTGTTGGTCTAAATCATTATACAACCAGGTTTATAGCTCATGCAAATGAAAGCCCTGAAGAAAGTGATTTCTACAAAGCTCAACAGATGGAGAGATTAGGTAATGTACAGATTAGCTTAGTATTTTTTTTCTTTTGAGTGGTGTTAAGATTTTGGATACGTACTCCATTTTAATCTCTTAATTTCACAGAAAAATGCGAAGGAGGAGAAACTATTGGTGAAAAGGTCTCTCTCTCTCTCTCTCTCTCTCTCTCTCTCTCTCTCTCTCTCTCTCTCTCACGCATGTGTATATGTTCATGTTGGCTGAGAAGATAAGTCATGCTCAAACTTGGCTGGCTGAGTTGCTTCCAAACATGTTTGGGGTTGCTTTAGCTCTTAGGTGTGTGCTCAATTGATTCACCAAAGAATGCGTGGAACTACTAACTGCCAAAAATTGAAAATTCTGAGCATCTGATGGGTGTTAGGGAGGTAGTGGTCATTTCCTTTTGTCAGAGCTATCGGAATGAAGTTATGGTGTATGTCTGATCTGGTCTCTTTTTTATCAAAATAAATAAAAAGAAGAATTCAATTTTTTTGTGAGGAAGCTCTCTTAAATTGCTTTTCACGACCAGCATTCCTATGAACTGAGAAGGATGTAAAGCTGACACATAGGTGAAAGGTAACCTAGGGAGAGAAGTCAAAGAGGTGCAGCGCCATTAGTTACCAGAAAAATATTGGGTGGTTCCACTTTGCTAAATGATGATCTTGTTGATATCTTGGGGTGGGGGCAGGAACCTGAATACATGTGAAAAACTGGAAATCCACTGTGATTGGTATGATAAATGCATGTCTAAACGTGCTCAGATTCTTTGGGTTTGGTGGATATCATCTTTCTGTTTGTTAGGATTAGGATTAATAGACCCATCTTTGACCCTGTCTTTATTAATTTTTAGTGTGTAAGGACCTTGATGGTACAATTTGGTTCTTTTTAATTGAGAGTTTGCCTTAGGAAAAGAAATTAACCTTCACTAGTGGCAAAGGAAGATTTTAGTTGCAAATTATAACTTGAGACAGTTTCATAAATCTCATTTTATTTTGTTAGCTAGCTTGATAAATCAGGTGAAAAGTTACAAGTAAGTGGCTCAGCTTGTAAAGTTTTACAATGCCCTGTGTGGAGCTGAAGCTTGTGCAATACTTGCACCTTTATTCAATTTGTTTACGAAAATTTGATTGGATGTGAATGATATTTTGATTAAAAATTGACCTTTCAAGTTGTCGTCCAGCAAGTCTCAGAAAATTACATGCTTGTCCATTTATTTGATGACATGGAACTCCCAGCTTAAGTGGATGAATCTAGAGCCCATGGAACCCACAACCGAAGCCCAAAACCCAACTGTCCCATTTGAATTAAACTCCAAGTTTGAAATATTGTTTGTTTGGTTTAGGGAAGTGAATTCAGTCAAGTTGACTTGGTCTTAATTTGAACTTCTTCCCAAATTGAAACCAAACAGAATAACCAAAGTAGGTTTACATAATTTTTTAGAATAACTATTTAGTTACCAAACTAGATTTACGTGATTTTTAAAATAACTATTACTAATAGTAACTCGCTTGCAAAGTCATTTGCCTTTTGAACTTGTCATATTTACCTGAGCTGGTATAGCTCCACTTTTCCTGCTTTCATATGAGTGAAAGCCAAATGCATACTGATACTTTCATGTTAAGGTCCGATTCTTTTTGCTTAGTCTGGTTTTACATTGCAACTTTTCCAAATTGATTGGTTGGGGTTTTTTTGAAAACTTTTACTAACCAATCGAATGAACTGTCAATATACTAATTCACTGCACCAAATGGAATGGCTTCAAAGGGTTTCCAACTAGGTATGCTTAGTATTCTGTATATCTAGCCTTGATGTGATAGTAAAAGGTCTAAAGATCAAGCTCGAACAACTTGATCTAGAATATCTCCCTTATCTTACATGTGATAATGCAATCGATACAATTCCCTGTATGTGCATGGAGACACGGTCATTTGTTTATATTGTATTAAAAGTTTCTACATGTGGCAGGCAGCATCAGAATGGCTTTATGTTGTTCCATGGGGCATTCGAAAGGTTCTCAATTACATAGCGCAGAGATACAACAATCCCCAAATTTATGTTACCGAGAATGGTATTGCTAAAAGATTGGAGCTCGTCTTGCTTATTTGTTAATTTTTGTTCCTTTTTCTGAAAATGTGTTATGCCATATTACTTATTAACGGGATTTATCATGGTCTTACATGCATGTAGTCTCCTTCCTTCAACCTTATAATTTAAGTATTGCATTTGGACTTTCTAACCTTGTATGAGAGTCAACTTCTAATTCATCATGCCCCATTTTAAATTATGGAGCGCTCGGATCCCTATTACTCAGTTTTACATGTATTCGGTTTGAGTCCAGTTTGGATGTGGAAGAGGGTGTTAAAGTGCGTTATCCTTCAGTGCTTGTTTACTGGATTTATCATGGTCTTGTTTAGTTTTTGGTTGGCCTTTGTAGCATTTTTTAATTATTTGAGGAGTATAATTCAGATGCAATTGATTTTTCTTCTGGCTTAGTATCCTTTTGGACTATGTATAAGAGGATAGACGTGTTTCTGTCAACTGGACATATTTGCATTCTAAAAGAGGTTCAGGCATTCTGAATGGCTATTACTTTTATCTCTTTAATCGCAAAAAACGGACGTCATTGAGATATCAAAATCTTAGTTGTCAATAATCCTAGAAAAGTTTTGAGCATCAAATATTGTTTCACGTTCAATGCTTTAATTTCAGAAGTTTCTTTGCATCTTGGGTTGTCATTTCAGGAATGGATGATGAAGACAATGACCTTTCACCTCTTCATGAGATGCTAGATGATAAACTGCGAACTACTTATTTTAAGAGATACCTGGCTGAAGTTGCTCAGGCAGTCAAGTAAGTCACTTTGCTTTCTAGTGTTGCACATGCATATAGCTAGAAAGTTGTGAGGCCATATTGGTTAGCAATAGATGCAATGGGGTCGCATGTAGATGTCTTGACGAACCAGGAAAAGAGGAAAGCCTGGGAGAGAGAACTGATAACTGTTCATAGTGATTTATCGGGCACATAAATGTCCAGTTATTGATAAGTAATTAGACATTAGATATGTGAATTCTGTGAACTAGACAACGGTATCGACTTGGTTTGCAGTCAGTCATTTCCCCCACTTACTATGCAAGACATTTATCAAATCTGCGGTTGCATCCCAGCTTTGCTCCTGGCAAAAATAAGCAAAATTTGTCCTTGGAACTGTGACATGCATAATAATTTGTGTTTCTTGCTGTCTTTATCACCATTTTGTTCATCTGGATAGCTGGAACATAAAACTTTTATTGGATGTGTACCTGACAGAGATGGGGCGGATGTGAGAGGACATTTTGCTTGGTCGCTTTTGGACAACTTCGAGTGGGCTCAAGGTTATACGAAACGCTTTGGGTTGATATACGTGGACTACAAAAATGGGCTATCTCGGCACCCAAAGTCGTCCGCTTATTGGTTCCTGCGGTTTTTGAAAGGCGTGGATGGAAAGAGCGGGAAGGACGAGTAATCGATTATATACTTTCTCCTTTTGCTATATATCATTCTAAGGCAATAATAAATTGGTAAGTAAGAGATTTGCCGCATTACATTGGTCATCAGCTAGCTGACGTGCGTAAAGGCGACATTGTTCGCAGAAGTGCTTCAGCCTTCAAATACTGGGACTGCATCCCTTGCGGCCTGTTTCCCTTGTTGCGGGGGTGTTGCATCATTATGATTGAAGGTCATCATGCCTATGGTACAAAATCTCTACCGACTGTATTTTTTATAGCATCCCAGTTATACTTTCGCATCTGTGAGCGCATACTCAGATCACACGGAAAAGAAAGATTGGTTGCAATACGATCCCTCCTTATATTATTGCATTTGTCTTCTAATAGAGATGTAGTAAAAAGTCGTCAAACTATTGTTCAGAATACACCTTAGTTCAGTCCGACAGCTATTCAACTATTTAGTTGGGTCAATTTTTTTTTATATAGAAAATGACTCGATGGAGAGATAGACAGAAATCCGTAGGAGAGGTGATGGTTATTGGTAACGAATTAAAGTTTAGGGGCAGTATAGTCTCGAAGGGAGATTCTGCGGTTTATCCGAAGCACACGGTTTCAAGAAAATCGTACGCGAATGGTTGTCCGTACCAGCTCTTTTTTAAGCCATAAACTAACAACCTCGGTAATCAACTCTGTCACAGAGTACGCTCAAATTTCATCATAATCGCCACTGAATGCGAATGCTACTCAGATCGCATGCAATCAACTGTCGCAAAAAAGAATTATTTACGCCATTTTTGCCCACTTCCAGTATCCGACATCGAAACAAGGAAAGCTGAGTTCACATTCTATAATGAGCACGCGAGCGTTCCCTTGCGATAAGGCAGGAAGGATCAAAATGATAGCAAATCAGAAGTCAATAGATTGAAACAAGAGTCGGCCTGCGTGTCGGCTCAGGACACCCAGGCATATATAATGTGGACTAGATCAAACAAACAAGAGGTAACTTCCCAACTTTCTACTGCAATGGCAGACTGAACTATTTTACATATATATACAAATTATTACAGGATTACAACACTAGCTACATGTCTACACCACCCAGTTATCTAACAATATTAAGGTTAACCAAAGAGTGATTATATTAAAGTTAAAAAAAAGACAGATTCCCAAAGCGGGGGAGGGGGAAAGAGAAGCCTAACAATGCATGCTACGCACCACCTGGATATGGACATGTCTTGATAAGTACAAACGCCTTTCATATATCAGGGAGATCAAAAGTCAGATTTCATCAACTTGACCCCAGGCCGGATATTAATGTAATCGAACGGCATTTCCTGCTCCACATGGATGTAATCCCTCGTTTTAAGAACCTGCAAACACGTTTTTTTTTTCCACACATTAAACAGGGGAGCAGGAAATATACCACTTCCAACATTCTCAGTCATAAAGTAGTCATTGGAATACTACTAAATCCTCTGCGACATTCGCAATCATGAAGCAGTCATGTAACCTAGGAATAATGCCATAAACGAAACACCAGATGCCAGAGGAAAAAGATATGCTTGGAACGAAGTTTTTTTTTTCAATCGCGAGGCACTCATCTTGTGTGATCTAGGATGGTGGAGCGTGTAACCTATGAATTATGCCTTAAAAGAAACATGAGATGCCAGAGGAAGAAGATACACTCAGAACGAAGTTTTTCAGCTTACCAGTGATTCGAAAAACAACCTCGATGCTTCTTTACGAGTCTTACGAGCCAACAAATTTTCCATCACAAGACCCCTTTTAACATGTGCCACTTCTTGACGAAATAAAGTTTGAAAGTAATTCGCAACAGCCCTGTGAACACAAGAGAGAGAACAAATTATCTTAAGGAGATCATATAGCATATGACATCAAACAGCAGCATGAATTGTAAAAGAGAGAAACACAGTTAAACTTGTGATTTTCTAAAAATCACTTTTTAAGAAAGCAGACAGCCAGATGACCAATATAAAATGTACTCCAACATCACAAAAATTTGTGCGTACATGCGCGCATGAGAGAGAGAGAGAGAGAGAGATCACCAGTAACTAAAACTCACTCATGCAGCGAGGATGATCAGGGGAGGTGTTGAATCAAGGGTTATAATGATAATTTAAAAACAGAGGCAACATGACATTTCAAAAGCTTGTCCTAATTGTAGTAACTAAAAGAGGGACCAGCCAATTCTGAAGGGGATAGACCAGGCTTATAATAGACGAACATATGTACAAGAAGCAGACAAACAATGGGGTAGAGAGGATGATAGTTCAGCACGACAAGATAAATGGACCGATATAATTTTTGTAGACTATAAATGAGAAATGCCAGCAATGAGTGAAAGATAATATAAAAATTAACCATGCCAGCACAACTGGATCCACACTATAGGAGAATGTAAAAATTATGAGGGCTTAGAAAATGCACGAGAGAAATCCATAGGTATATGACAGAAAAAAGTCCCAAGTATCAGGAGGGCGATACAATGTTCCTCACAAAAATAAATAATCCATGATAATTCAGGCATAAATTAGCTCAATACAGCCGACATGGATTAACTTCGGATAAATGAGATTGACAGAAAACCTCTAAGATGAGATCCAGTCCGGTCAATTGATTTGACATTCATTTAAAAATTTTTTGGCCCACAATTTTCACTCTAGTTTCTCACTGAGTGTTCAATAAGATCATGTGAGCTGAGAGAGAATGCACACAGAACTCACAACATATAATTCTTTATTTTTTGTATCTCGAAACAGAGACACCAGAAAGAAACAGATCCGGGAACTTCCCGAAGAGCAGAGAACGCATTCAAAGCATGAAACTCAGCTTTTCAGAGGAATCTTGGGAAAGCAAGAATAGGACAGATTACTCATGCACCTAATTAACCTAGAGATAATGTCAGAATATTCCCAGGGGCTTATAAAGGTTCATCAAGAGAGACTATTTATTCATTTTCTTTAACCCTTTGTCACATATTCAAAGTAAGATTTACTTGAAAGGTATAAATATTGGTATCACCTATCCATAATCCGTTGAGGAAAATAATAGGCAATCACAAGATTTATTTGAATTGAATATAAATTCCTCATTATGCGTGAAACATATCCTGATAATCATTTTTTTAATGAGAAAAAGACCTTGTGCGGGAAGACCATCCACTGTTTTCGAGAAGCTGCGACTCTTCTGGATCAATCATGTTCTCATCTTCTGCTAGTTCATCATCATCATCCACATTCAAAAAATCTGAAAAAAGACAGAATAAGGTTAAGTTAGACCTCTGTATTAACATGTCAACTCTAGAGGGCCAAAACAAGAAGGAATAAAGAATAATTGCAGATGATTATTCCACAACTTTACTTATTTCACAACATAGTAAAAGTAGTGCACAGAACAGAGAAATAACCTGTATCATGAGGAGCGGCAGTCATACCTTCAAAATCCTGCAACAGTTAGCCAAAAATACATCATTCATGCTTTAAAGAAATTATATTAAAAAATAAGTCCAGCCTACAAGATCAAGAGAGAGTATAACAACAGCTACATCCTTTTTCTGATTTTAGCACATCAGTGCGTGAAGAAAAGAACCACTTAAACAGGGAGAAGATTTTAAACCTAGAACAGACATCTACAAGCAATCACTGATCATCACTTTACCATATCATCCAGTATAAGACCCGGCAGCATGCTAGCCAGAGAATATACTCATGCAAGCTTTCATTAACTGATGTTCATGGACTTTTTGTGTACAGCTTTTACCACAAATAACAATATGAGCAGATATTGTACATTAAACCAATCCAAAAGTTCACCCTCTGTGTGCGTGCCATCCTTGTTGTGGATGACAAGTGTCCTTTTAACCTATCCACCATTGGTCCTTTCACATTCCACAGAAGTACTAACCCATCGGTTTTTTCAAAAAGATTCCTAACAACTAAAATCAAAATATTAGCACTAGCATATCTTAATAGTCGTTGACAGTACTCAGCTTTGGAACCAATCAATTAATATAGTAGACCACCAAAATCTAGCAGTCCCTTGGTTTTCATTCAAGTCTCATAATACATACTCCTACCAAGAAGATGACGGCCTTCCTAGACGAGTTCACTATGTAACTTCTACCAATAACACCACATCGTTTTTATATGAAGAAATAAAAATGGCTGGATTCTTACACTGCCACGTATCATGTATAGAAACATCAATTGCCGTTTTATTAGCTGGGTAAAAATTATTCAGAGTGTAGCATCTATTTAAGGACCAGGAAAAACTACACTAGAAGGGGAAAGGGACAGAGAGGTTTCACAGAGAAAAGGTAAAAATGTGGTTTATGAAGTTAGATGAAAATCAGAAGCAACTTACAAGTTGGTCATCAATAACAGTGCCGTCAAGTACAGTAAATTCTGCATCCTTTCTGCTCTGCGCATCACAGGTGCCTGTATTTTCCTCATTAATCAAGGAAGCATGCCCATTATCAGCCAGCGAGTGAATAAAATCAGCTTTTGGGTCACTGGAACTCCAAATAGATGCCTCTTCAATATTGCACTCCACCTGCCCATCTTGAACTTTATCATTTGAAAATTTACTAATTTCATCAGTCGATGCGCTGCAATTTCTCAAAACCGGCTCATCAAAATCACCAGCTACTGCCACCGCAGTCACCAATTCCACATCAGCATCATTCCCAGTTGAACAATATTCAGTATCAACTCCTGTATCAAATGTGGCACCACACTTCTGATCTTCCGTATAACCTTCCTCTATTGTATGAGATTCAATTTCAACACCAAAATCGACAACACTAGGTTCATCTATTTTAATAGCGTCAACTCCGTTTCCAATCAATCCATCACCTTTAGGAGAATCCTCCTCAGCATTCAATATGTTAGGTGAAGGACTCAAAGCATCCACATGAAGAGATTCATGAATGTCAACCCCTTTATCCATGAAATCTGACTTCTTAACAGAATCAACAGAAGCATTAACTGGGTTTTCGGGAAATGAACTTGTTAAGTTTTGTGAATTAACCTCAGAAACAATAAGGTGATTTGCTGCATCACCATCTGCAATTCTCTCTCCCTCTACTTCCATTTCAGTCATCTTCACCGAATGTTCATGTTGAGATTTCGACACTTCAGAATTAACACTTGGATAATCACCAATACCTTCACCCTGCTGGTTCTCTGTATGTCGTAAAGTCTCAAAGACTTGCTTCTCTGGCTCATCTCTAATGATCAAAGGTTCCACGGCACCACCCATTTCAGTGTCTAAGTCAGGCTTGTCAAAAGAATCTATTCCACTTGCAGCTATAGGATGAGTGGTACCCTCATCATGTTCAGAGATTTTGGTTCTGCTCAAATCATAGGCTTCTTTATGCATATAAAATAGATACGTTGACACACCTGAAAGACAAGTCCAAACTTTCATTTCTATGACACTTACACAACTCTCCTCAAGCAAGACCAATGTGTAATGATCAATAGCATCTACCCACTGACATAACTCATCTGTCTGTATTAGTGCAGGCACACAGATTACATGTTTTCTTTATTACCATTTGAGGGAAAGTGCTTGGCCGTCAACATGTAATCATATTGACCAGTGCCGTTTCTCAATAAAAGAGTCTGGCACCATAACAAGGCTACCCAATCAAAGGGGAATGTGATAGAAAGTAGGACTGAACAGCAGTGCTCGGAACAAAAAATAACTAGTAAAAGACTAGCAAAGGAAGGGTGTGACACAAAAAACCAAACAGAAGAGAGACAGTAGCATAGCAGGAAAAACAAAGCACATGAGAATGGCACTGCGAGCGACACTAGGGGCATTACTTAAAGTATTTAGCAGTGCACAAACCACAACTAGAGCCAATAGAGAAAGAACATGCTCGGAAACCTCTTATAACATGTAATGAACTCACCAGTATGTATAGGTTCATTAAATATCTCATCTCCCACAAAATTTCTTTGAATCACTGATATCTCAGGAAGGGTGCAAGGCGCTTTTCTCCGAACACGACGCAAGTCTTCTGTGTTGATCAACTGTTGCCGGATTGCACTACAGAGCAAAAAGAAATCTACTAAGGCAATGATGTTACAGGCTATAGAACTATCTTACTTCATAGAATGGATTAAAGATTATACAACATTAAACTGTGACATACTCGCCATGTAAAACCATGGTATCATCTAGCAGAACCTTCCTTTTGTAAACACTAGCTCGCTGAGCAGTCTTCTGACGCTTAGATAAGGTGACCTCAGTTGCTGCTGGACTAGGTTTCATTTTCAGAACTGAGGATCTTCTTCCCACTACAAAACAACATAGCTTTTCAGTTGTAGAACATTATAAAAAAGTAAAGTCTAAAATGATTCCAACTTTGGTAAATAAGAGAAGGGACGGTTTTGACTCATCATAATAAAGAATAAAACATTCAGGCAAAATCACTTCAATACCTAATATGGAGGACAACAGATCGTCATCATCAGGAATGGACTCAACCGTTCTCTTAGAAAAATCCAACCCAAATGATTCCGAGTTAATCTGCATAGTCACTGTACTTTCAGTAAGACTGCGTTTTCTTCCCGATAAGTGTCCAATGCCAGCTCCAAGTCCAGATTCAGGAGACTCCTTATCTGGTGTTGACTCTTCTAGAAACTTATTTGCTTCATCAATAACCTCATCTCTCACAGAGAGCAACTTCTCTGGAGGAGGCAAGGCTGAAGCCGCTGAATTCATAATTTCTGATTGATCATTCAGAGCTACATCCTTAAGTTGCCCATCTAAATCCCCATGATCTTGTATCTTTTGACACAGAGAAGGTTCTGCTATATGGTTAGCATCTAATGCTGATTCAACAATGGCAGCTGCAGGGAACTCATTTTCGCCTCTGACATAAGATATGCCTTGATCACTCATGTTGGAATCACAAAATTGACGGTCATGCATGTGGTTTTGCTGAATAATGTCAGGCAAAGCTGAGTTTTTACTATTCAGATTCTTTATATCCTCACGCATGTCATGCTCAACATCAGGCGATGCTTTTTCAAGGGAACACGCCTTTTCCACACTTCCAGAATCATCATTGGTATCGTTTTTCTCTGGTTCATGAGGAATCAGAGACAAAGCAGAAGTTCCAACAACTTCATCAGGTCTTGTATCCGCTTCTGAAGATTTAGTATCAGCTTGACTGTTGACGCATCCACCTCTACCCTTGATGCTTCCAACCGCATTATCAACACCTCCCACCCTATCTGAAACCATCATTACAATATTTAGACATTTTCAGGCCAATAATAGCAGACTGACTGACTCAACAAAATTGAAAGGGTAGTCAACAAGATGAATGACCATCATTTCCTTCTCTATTAGATTGTGTGACCTCCATCTCGCTGACGAGAAGGCCATTCTCCTCAGCAGCCATTCCTAGAAGGGTATTGCATTAAAAAAAAAAAAACACGTAGTGAATAATCATCTGTGTTTGTAACATGATAAATTTCGGTCTCGCCAGATAAACAAACCCTACCTTCAATTGCAATTGATTCTGCTACATGATCATCAGAGACAACAGTGTCCTTAATGCTATGCAAGTTTGCCTCTCCAACTAATCCAGGAGTGGATGGAGCCTCAGCATACCCGATGAATTCAGAATTGGTATCTTGAGCTTCTCCCTGCTTATAAGAATGTAGCAGTTATTACATGAATATACTTGAGAAAGAAACAGTGTCATTTAATTGACATGCCAGGTAGTTGAGCCAAATGAAAGATAACCTGATGTCCAATGCAATTTTCCAACTCTTCTTTCAGGATTCTATCATCATCATCGTCTCCTTCAAAGGGCACCATAGACTCGGTGTGTCCAAGAGGATGAACTCTGTAATAAGTTAGGCATATATCACTAAATTCATTGAATAGCCTACCACAGATGAGATTTCAATGAGACTGAGCAATGTTGAAGAGGCCAACATCAGCATTCAACAGGATAAAAGAAATAATAAAAACACATCTTTGTCAAGCAATATAATCACAACCAAAAACAACCTATCATTGTTAAGTAAATCACCCACTTCTGAGCCAACACTAGCAAAGTCAACATGATGATCAAGCTGGGCTACAGCAAACTCCAGATAGGTTTTGGACAAGTGAAAGGAGAAAAAAGGTACTTATGACCCTGCAGAGTCAAACTCCCCTAATAACAGCACATTCCAAGGGAAGAACACTACTTTTTTTTTTATTAGTAAGTGCAAATGATATTTTTATCCATCCATCAGCACTGCTACTTGCAAGAATCCTATCATCAAAGCAAAACCGGATATTTTCCACCTCAGAATTATAAATGGAAAAGTCGATGAATTGACAGAAAATGACAGCGCAAAAGCAGGTACTGAATTGCCAATGCCTACAGTCTTTGCCAATGAAGGTAGGTTCAATGAATGCTGCAGTTTAGCAGGGAGTATTAAGAATGAGTGCAAGTTGAGTGGTGGAAGAGAAAGTGTTATAGGTTGTTCAAGTCAGGTGAGCTGTGAGTCAAGTCATGCAAACTATAGGTTAAGTGTGCGTCTTAGGTCAAAGGACTAAAGCTATAAAGCAATAAGTTTAGGATGAAAAGTATTAGTGTCTTTGTACTGCCTCTGTATGGTCTATAGATAGACCCACCAATTGGGCTCTTATTACATGATAACAATGTACCTCTCTCTCTCTCTCTCTCTCTCTCTCTCTCTCTCTCTCTCTCTCTCTCTCTCTCTATATATATATATATATATATATATATATATTTTAAAATCGTAACAGCCAGAAAACACTGGCCTACACAACATGTACCAACTCAACTGGTGCATACATTTGTCATACTCAAAGGTTAATTTAACAGGACCTCAAGAAGTTCAAAAAAGACTATATCAAGAAGTACATATATCATACTTTTGACTTTGATTTCTGATTAGTAACTTGATCAATTGCTTATTTACATTCAATAAGATGATAACTGGCGAAACTTACTGCAACAGAGTTAGCTAAGAATTCATGCTAACATCGCCAAAGATCTCCAACTTTTGAATAATCTTACCACTTGATGCTTTGATTCAATTCAGAGAGAGGGAGAGAGGGAGGGAGGGAGGGAATTAGCACAGCCTCAGCAAATACAAAACAGAAGCACATGTACAAATACATTTTCAGCAATGTACAACAGGTACACGTATGAATTTGAATTTAGGAGAAAAGCAGAGCAAGTAGAAATAGAACTTACTCAGTATCTCCATCAAACACTGGAGCTGCAACCTTCTCTACCAAAGAATCCTGTTTGCAGTAAACATGATAGCACAAGCCAAAAACAAAGTCAGAAAGGCTCAGTTATTATGTAACTGCATCAGGTATGACCTCAAGATCTATGCACATCATGTCAGATATCATTTTCCTTGACAGAAATTAGGATTGCAAACCATATATGTGTTTCTATACCATCAATAGCAGAAACTTTTCAAAGATCATACCATTCCGCACAGTTTCTTATGGATCTACAGCAACAGACAATCAATCCTAAGTAAGGATGTTTTGTGCGCAGAATATGCCAAAGTAAGTCCAACAAATAACACCAAGAACTATTATCCCACTTGAGAAGAATAAATATAATTTTTTATCATCAGCGAGGAAAACCGACTTAAGCAGACATAGCAAACATTCAGATCTAGTTTACTTGGCACAACTGCTGGATCTGGCTTCCTTGGCACAATTTCTATGAAAAACTTCAAGTAATCACAAATCTTATGAAATCAAGTACAAAAAGATATTGCTTATCTATTAAACTTCCAATCCGCAATCCAACCTAAATTCAGTAACACAACATACAAGGAAGTTACCTGATCAAGATCGAAAGAGATTTGACAAGTATCACCATCGCCAAAGCGCTCTGCAACCATAATACATAACGCAACAAATTCAGTATTCAGATGAGCAAAATAATTCATAAGTTCAAATATGCAGCAGATGAAAATGATGCTAACCATCCAGGCCAAACTGAGATGTGGGGTAAACCACACCCTCCATTGTGTCTTGGAGAGTAATTTGCTCCCTAGCACTAACATGATGGTCAACATAGTTTCTGCAAAAGAGTAGAAAATTGAATTTTTCACAGCGCAGTTAAATCCAAGGCAATCAGCTTTCACAAAGAGTAGTCATTGTTTGCCCAATGGCCAAGCAGGGAGAAGAAAAAAGAAGAGGAAAGAAGACTCGCGGGGGGTGGAGAGGAGCAGGAAGGGGCAGGGGGATGGTTGAGTTGGTTGTTCACAGAACAAGCTTAGACATGAGTCAGCCAGACATATTTGTGTGCGTGCCGATGATCCACAGCTAGTCGGGGGACCAAGAAATACACCCCCACAAGCACATGCATGTGAAAGGAAGGAGGGACACAAAGGTTTTCTTGTTTGAAAGCTCATTGGAAGAAAACGAACATTGAGAGAAGAAAGTCACAACAACTGTCTCCATACCAGTCGCTGCATAATTCAGTCAGACAAAGAAAGCATTGGCTTACGGTCAGAGAATCTAAATCAAAAGTTTGAAGAAAGAGTATTACATGCAGCACAAAGCACTGCATTCTTAGCACACACAGTGGACACAGAACTTTGACTTAGAGTGGCAAAGTTAAAAGATTTGTGTAAAAATTTGATAGGATAAGATTCTAGAGAAAAAATTTTCTGCCCAGAGCTTCATCAGACTTATAGTCGTCACCACCGTAGGCCTACCACTCGGTATTAAAATGAAACATTTTTCTTACAAACTAGGGGAAAAATCAATAACAAGATGTCAATACATACGGCATCGAGCTACAAGTTTGAGTACCAACCCCTGCAAAATTTCATTGTCTGGCAGCTCAAAGTCATCAAGGTCAAAAGTCTCTGGCAACGTGATAGAGTGATATGGAGCAGTAGATTCTTCTGGAGGCAAATCAACAGCAGTGGATCGGAAAGCCTGCTTTACCTTTAGCAGAGCTTCACTGCAGTCATCAAAAAGGTAACCAACCTTCCTAGAATATATTCTCACCACTCCAAGCAAGAGATGGCTAGAAAGCCGGAGGGCAATGGGCACTTCAGGGAAAAGAATTGAATCTGTTCAAAGAAAACAGAATGTGGAGTTATGCAATTTAAGCAAATAGTTTTCGGGCATATAAAGGAATTCACAATAGCACCAAGAGGGTGATAATCCAATGCAAAAACTTGATTATTGTCCTGAGGCTTAAAGGCTATATATAACAACAAAAAGTTGACCAGTCTTTTGGAGATAATCTGATCAGCATTGTGTACTCTATTTTGTGCCATCCGTGACTGCATTTCTCCTAGTCATTAATAGAAATTTTTCCCCTCACATGAAAAGTCTTCGTGATAGACTCCGAGAGAGATATGAACAATGTCAAAAACTTATATGCAGCTAAAGAATATCAAAAAGTCATTGTTTTGCTACTCATTATTGGGGCTGACTCTGCATCTGATTTCCACTGAGACCATCACTCCATTCTTTAGAACCAGACAGTATCTAGGAATAATACAGCATAGAAAAGATAGCAAATGATGTTATTACAAGGTAGAGAAACAGGATGTATACATGCATGATTTGTTAATATCATATACTTATTGATTTGCAACTTAACTGGGCACGAGGGATGATCTTGAGTAAAAAATAGCATAGATTTCTTTCTTTTTCCAGAAGACAATTTGTTCTGAGTAGATTTTACTAGTGATCTTCGCCAGTACAAAAAGCAGCTTGCCTCTGGTCACGGCATTCAAAGTGCGGCACATAAATTTTGCCAAGGAACAGCTTCCTAAATACGCTTCTATAAGCTTGTACAGCTCCCAACACTTCTAGTCATGCAGTCTCCCCATTCTCGTTAAAAATTGCTATTTTTAATTGTGATATTGTACGACCTTATGTTTCTAAACTGACTGAATGATATCAATCGTCTCCAAAATTCAAAATCACAGTAAGATCACGATTTAAGACTGTAAAATCAGTAAGATCGGATAAAATCATAAAACAGAATTCATTGTAACATCTGCTCATTTTATGATGCGATTAGCTCCCAAAAGAAGGAAATTGGTCCAAACAACTCAGGAACCCAGCCTGTTTTAGTGATCTTGAAAAAGCAAAGCATGTCTTGGATACAAGAGCTCAACCAATACTATCCTAGGTATCCTAGAATACGGTAGATCAAAGCCATCAGAAATGTATTTCAATTTTCCTTGTAGACCACAATCGTCAGATTTGAATATAAAGTGTGAGTAAATTGTTGAAAAACAAGTTACATAAAGATGGGCAAACCTCAGCTATTACTGTAGCTAATAGAAAAATTTGCCACAGTTTCAGCACATTGCTGGCAATTACTTGTGCAATTAAATGGCCCTTCCTGGTTCAGTCATGTGACAGCAGGGGTTTCGTGCAAACATAAGATGCGGGAACTCGGATAATTCATCTTGCCCGGGAAGATACGAACGAAGCAAAGCATACGAGCCGAAAAGCCGTGAGAATTATAGAGCCACTGACCTACAGAGACGCCGATGTCGGTGTCGGCGACCTGGTTCTTGCGGAGCTTCCTCTCCAAATGGGCAGCAATCCAAATCGTCCCGAGCGGACCTTTCTTGGCCAATATGAACTGTGAATAGAACATCCTTTCCTCCTCACCACTCACTCACCCACCCCTACGATTCATATACACCTACGGGAGCGAAAAGAAGGAGGAGGAGGAGGAGGAAAAGAAGAATCCCCCTCTTCCACAGCGATTCTCCAGATTCTCAGCACCGCGCACCCAAGACCTATCTCCAACTCAGCTCGCGAGCCATCCTCCCAAGCAACCCGAAACGCACGATTCAGCTCATCCCACCGGGCACCCTCAACGACAAGAAACCCTAACTTCAAGCCGCCCGCCCTCCCTCCAATCGCTCCATCCGAAACCCTAGACAACCCACACCCAGGAGCTCACACCACGGAGGCGAAATTGAGCGAGACGGCACCGAAATTGGGGCCGCGGAGCGGCAATTGGGGGGACGCGACGGCGCCGGCACCGAGCCACCCGCGAGCTCGCGCGAGAGAGGGGCGGGCCTTCGGCCCGGCGGCGGGCGACGACGACGACCGGCGGCCGGGGAAAGCGGGCCGGAGGGGACGCCCCGGGAGGCGGGGGAGGGAAGCCGGTGGGGAACGATTCGGGCGGCGGAGGCGTAAATTTAGAAACTTTTTCGTGCGCGCGCGCGAGAGAGAGAGAGAGAGAGCGAGAGAGAGCTCGTCGAGTTCGAAGGAGAAGAGGAAGGAAGAGGAGGAACAAGAACGAGACGAAGAAAGGCGAGAGCAGAGAGAGAGAGAGAGAGAGAAGCGCCTTTCGGATTTTCGAACTGAGGGGCGCGCTACGGTGCGGCGCCGCTCGCGTGCGCTCGCTCGGTCGGTCGCCCGCCCCCCCGCGCCTCGTTGACTCGGGGGAGTCGTCCTCGGGTCAACGTTTCACGGGGCCAATAGGAGGGCGCCAGCTCAGCCGGGGGTGGGAGCCATTAGGGTAGGGGAGGGGAGGGGAGGGGAGGGTGGGGAACGGAACGGATACCGACCGCCGTCGGTCCGTAACGAGCCGTAACGGAGGAGGATCGAGAAGGACCGGACCAGCGGACGCCGGCTGGTGTCGAGACCCGCGGATGAAAGGGAGGGGGCACCGCGACGTCGTTTGATCCCTTGAATTGCTCCCAACTTCGATATCAAACTCATATGGGCGGTGCGTGCATTTCGCGACAAGTGTAATCATTCGGAAAACATTTTTCAAAGAATGATCGGTTGAACCGCTTGCAATAACGAACAAACGGAAAATGTCTTCATCGTCCTGGAAATTGTTTAGATATAAATCGTCATCGTTGATGATGAGAATTATTATTCGTTGGCTAATTATTTCGAGCGATACAGATAATCATTTTTTTTTTCGGAAAATGTTTTTGAGATTGTTCATTTTCTGTGAAACAAACGGAGTCTATGTCAGGTTTTGGTCTTGTGAAGACGACTCTCGGGAGGAGATAATTTTCTGGACTTTCGCATGTTTTTTGTTCACTAGATATGGATAATTGACGGAAATGACCTTCGATCTCGAGGAGAACAACTGTGGTAAAAATCGATGAAAATGGTTTCTCCATCCTGAAATGAAGAAATTGTATTGCCAAGATCCGTCTGCACACGTAAGCTTGCACGGAGAGTAGAGAATATTTCTTTCATTTTTTTCCTATTTTTCTTTTGTTTCAATTTTACTACAGACGAAATTGGCCATGATCCTCTCAAACAACATTTGTCAAGGTTAAATTGTGGAGCCCACTTTTGATTTAATATTGTTTCTTGCTTTCTTTTAATATTTTTTTTTTATTTTTTTCCTTAACTTTTTTCAATTGGATCAAAATTGGTGTTCCTCTTTTCCAAAAAGAATACCTTATTTGGTAGATAGCTAACTAATTATTATGTTAATAAGTTGATATTTCTCTGTTTTGTACTAGGAAACTATAAATCAAAAAAATAATCTAAGCATAAGCAATAGTAAAAAGAACCATCTACCAGTTTTTATACACATGTCGTTTGATTATAACTTTAATATGTGCCCTTACGTTGTAATTAGTGTATTTTTACTGGTCAACTTTCCTTTTATTTGGTGAATCTAGTATTCCGTTTTTTATTTATTTTTCATGCCATCTTTGCACGATGTTTTCAAAGATTCCAAAAAAGTTAAAATTATGACAAAGTTAGCACATAAAAAATTCAATATAATTATTTTTATCATGCAAATGCAAAAGAAAATGCTACCTAAACGTTATTACATAGAATGCTACCTTTACCTTGATTGCATGTACTATTGACAAGAAATTACGGCAATTGTAATTGCATTTTAAGACAACCCATTCAAACCATTTGCAAACGCATATATTTGTTCAGTTCTAAACGCATTAGAATTTTCATAGAACCATCAATGAAAAGAAAATTATCCTCAAAGTACATATGTACTACAAGAATAACAAATTGCATATGCACTATTGTCTGTACAGCTCATTGGCTCCCTCAAAAAGGTTACTCTCTTGAAATTAATATTTTACCTGAATTAGACAATAAAACTTTTACTTAAAATAAATATATATATCAAGGAAAAATTTTCAATTTCATAGTGTGAGAAGCTCCAATCTTAGAGTGCATATTGAGTCCTTCGTGCTTGCTATATTTCACCACCATGAATTCCAACGGTCTTTGAATGTGAGTTTGATTCGGTACCTTTGCCTTTTGATTTACATGTCCTACTATTATGGCCATAAACCTTACAAGTACCATAGTTATTCCCATTTTCAGCAATCTGAAATGCAGAAGGATCACATCACGTGAAAGTTACTTCCACTTTAGTTTTTGAATTGGAAGGACGACCTTTATGGAAGGTAGCTAGAAACTCAATTAAGAAAAGATCACTTATCCATACAAATTACTCAATTTACTTTTGAATGACTTTTCTTTTGGGAAAGTGGCCATTGATACCTCATTCCCAACTCATGAAGTAGTTGCGGAAACGAATCTTCTTCATTATTTTGTATAATATCACGATCTAGAAAGGACCCTCTATCAAGTCTCCATTGCTAATGAATTATATACGGAGTAAACCCTCAGAAAACCTAAATTTTATTTCTTGCACACATGGAAGGCTCATGGATTGCATAAAAAGCCCGGTAAAAACAAGCAGCTCAACTCTACATTTAGCAACCTCATTGCTTGTGGAGCTTATCTAAAGCACATTCTGACACTCGAGCAATCAAGTTCATAAAAGGAGGAATACGAAGATGATAAGGAACTCTTACCTTTTGACTTGATGATTTGATTTTGATTTTTTGAAACTGATTCTCTATAGCAATGCATATTTTATTTTTCACCTTGACTAAATTCACCATTGAAACTTGTAGATATGCTTTCAAAGTTGAATGTGCCCCTTCAACTCTTGAAGTAACGCGATTTCCAAAATGCATGTGCAGGTTTGTCCAAATAGGCACAAAAAGCTCTTTGAAAGGAGTCGTGCATTTTTAATGTAATTAAGAATGGCTTTTCCTTGCAACGATCTCCAAATATTTTCACAATTTCCACTTCACTCTTGAAGTTCATAACCTTGGACCAACCAGACATAAAAGAATTACAGTCCGTTCCTTCTTCATACCGAGAATTACATTTTACCAAGATATTCTTCTCAATGTTCCAAACACACAAGAAGTTCGCACTCTAAGAAAAGTGAATCGTACTAAATTCATCAATGCCAACTCTCTATCAGTGATGATAGTTGAAGGTTGATAAGCATCCCACCATATGTTGCTAAAGATCGTCAGAGCTCAAACATATTCTTCCTCTTCTACCTTTCTAAGAAAGGAAAAGCATGAGTAGAAAAGAAGTATTAAAGTTGGAAACTCCAATAATATCCAACCAAGGTATTTTGAATATATTAGTCTCAGAAATGCAATTCATCACAAAACACTTAAGAAGCTCTTTGTCAGTGCCATTGAGATAGAATGTGAGAAAAATAAATGCGTTAGGTGATAAGGGGTGTCAGAGCCAATAAGAGAACGGAAATAACGGGAGCCTTATATAATGAACCAAAGTATAATTATCATGGAGAAAACAAATTTTGAAAGTAAGATCTAACCATCAACAATTTTTTTCCATTTCACTTTTAAGTACACCACCAAATGATTGAAAGCTAATCATTTTCTTGAAAGTAATTTTCACTGAAATCATCTTCTCAGGTAAGAAGGTTTTTCGCATAAAAAACACACTTTTTTTTTGGGAAAAAATTCGTGATAAATGAAAATACTTTTCGAGAAATCATTTTTTAGGAAAATGTTTTTTTTCTTTTTAGGTTGAGGAATTCATTTTCCTAACTATAAGCACGCATATTTTCAATTGATCACTCATGTGAAACTCTAGAAAACTAATTCGTAAAAAATTCTTTCACTCAAACAAACACAACCCATGTCTTTCTTCCTTCGACATTGCTAAGAATTCTTTACTAGGATTTATTTACTAAGCAATTCGATGGGATTGGATTTAATGTTTAAACATGAGAAATTAATTCGCATGGTGATTGACTCATTTAAAAACTCAACATTTCCAAATCACTTGGTAAATAAGTTTCAAAAACTAATTAATTTTTATGCTTTAGGATTCATTTGTTTCATCGAATATGAATAATTTGGACAATATTTCTAGAAAACAATTGTTTATATTGTTTGACAAATTAGTTAACAAAAAAATGGTTTCATTATCAAAAAAGAAAACCTTCAATTAATATGGTCTTTTTCTATGTTTGCAACAATATCTAGGCTGAAGTAGTAAATTAGATCAATTGCAATTAGGGTTAATATCACAAAAAACCCCAAACTGTTACGCTTGTGATAAATTTACCTCAAATTATTTTTTTTACCACAAAAAACCCAAAACTGGTACAACTGCGACAATTTTACCTTGAACTATCTTTTTTATCATCAAAAACCCTACATTGATACATCTGTGATAATTTTACTCTCAAACTAATTTTTTGACTACCAAAAACTCTAAACTGGTACACTTATGACAAATTTACCTTTTGTTATTGTTAGTTTTCATTAAATTTTACTGTCAAATTACTAAGTTTAATGACATATGATAATTGACGGATGCATAAATTTTGGGGTTTACCCTTTTGTTTGTCACAAGTTTACCAATTTGTGATTTTTCGCGATATTAATTCAATTTAACGGATACTAACGGAAGGTAAATTTGTTACAAATGTATAAGTTTGAGATTTTTAGTGATCAAAAAATTATTTCGAGGGTAAAATTATTATAATTGTACCAGTGTGAGGTTTTTGGTGATTAAGAAAATAGTTCGGAGTAAAATTATCACAAGTATACTAGTTTGAGATTTTTAGTGGTAAAAAAAATAATTCGGGATAAATTTGTTACAAATGTACCAATTTAGAATTTTTTGTAGTAAAAAAAATAAGTTAAGATAAAGTTGTCATAAATGTATCAGTTTAGGATTTATCATGGTATTAACCCTTGCAATTAAGCCTAATGACCTGCTACAAATGATCACTCCGAGCACCTTTAAACGCTGCAGGTCCCTCTACCTTTCGTGAATATTTGGCGCAAAAACATTTGCAATCAAAACTTCTACAAGCAGAATAATTGAATTCGCAAGTAGTGAAACATCCCTTTTATGATTTGAGGGTTCTTTAGCCTTTGAGCCTTAGCCTATATGAATTGGAGGAGTAAGATTCAGTCCAAAAGTGACAACAGGACGATATTATTATGTTCAGGAATGAACAATGTGAGGAACAACTTCAGAGAGCCCCGGTCAATGATGTTGTGAACCCTGAAAGGCAGATGTTCTTCTCTCATCTCTAATTCCATTGCCGAGACGGAATGTACTTTCTGTATATTTCAACTATCACATGCGCAGTTGGAAGTTCTGAACTTAGCCGCATTATAGATAGCATCGCCAACTTGAACGGACAGGTCAACCAATGTTGGTATCCAAATTGGAGTATGTCTTCTAAGCCGTTTTCCCCTCGCCTGGATTGTCATCTTCCGTCTCACTTCCCAACCGAACAAGGTCTTGGACTAGAATTTTCCCTTCTGTTCAAGCAAAATCACAAAAGCAAAATAATCTGTCCACAACTTTTTCATGTGTAATACCAACCGACAAGTAAAAAGATGTCGAGAAGTTTTGAACAAACTTCCAACACCTCAGATATTCCTTGATCACCATTTAATGTGCAGAGTCTATTTGGAAGAGAAAACTGCAATTTTTTGTTACTAACCTCTATCTTTGGAAAGGTTGCTAATAAGTTCTTTAATGCCATCTTTACCAAGGGTGTCCTTGAGGAACATAGCTGCAGATGCAACCTCCTCCGGAGTAATTTTACCATCATAATCCCTAGCAAATGAAGGGTACAATTGGGGACTTGAGATACAACAAGGAGAAACAAGTAACCAACTAAAGAAATCTAAAGCTTCCTCATAAAAAGTGGTGTTACTAAATGCAAGTGGTTAACAGACTTGTCAAGCAGTCTCCAGCGGTTTCCAATTTTTGCATCAACGTCATCAATTTCTTTTTCAAGCTTCTGGAGCATGGCATCAACCTAAGATGAAGAACCATAGCCAAGCATTCAGTCGTTTTCACATTGCAGAGTCATGCATCAAGAGGAACACTGTTAAGTTACTGCAGAGTGCACTCAAAAAAACAAAAGCTAAAATTAGAATCCTTCAAAACTGCCATTACCCTGTCAATTAGGACAGAGGAAGCCTTGTTTCCAATGGTCATCCCCGCAGCACGGTCACTATCCTCTCTGGCAGCTCTATATGCCTGCTTTGCTGCTTCTTCACCTTCCAAACCCTCTTTCTCCACCATAGTGTTATACAAATCAACCTGGGGGATGATACCAAAGAGTTAGGAACTAACCCGTGAAAAGGAATCTAAACAAGACTGTTAATGAGAATAAAAGAGGACAGATATAACTTCTACAGGTTTTGATTTATCTTTATTCCTCTTAATGCGATGCTAGATAATTAAATTCAACCTCACCACAAAAGGTTACTGCATTATGTAAATTCTATTGAAACCGTAGAGAGGGAGAATCACATCCCTGACAAGCCCAGGTCAACAAAGACAACGTTGGCCCCCTCAACCCAAGTCAACAAAGAAAGTTTACATCATTTTGTGACAAAGACCAAGAGAAATTAGTCACCCCATTCATGATGAAGAAAGTAGTTATATCATGCTGAGCAAAACTGTAAACAGAGCGGACAACGGATTCCCCTTTATGCACATCCTTCATGTATAACATACTGTTTTACTTCTCATAGCCTGAGAAAATGCAGCATCTGCACTCAGCTCAAAGAAGGGGAGGAAAGAGTTGTATATAGACGCTTAATCTGAGAAGGGGCTCTTGCAAAGTCGTGAAACACCTTCTGATCACCGATCAGTGTAAGCAACAGATGCATTGAGAAAGAAGTTCAAATCCAAGGAACAGGGGCCTCAAACCTTCAACATAAGCGTATCTCACATCACGCAATTAACTATGCAGTTGTAAGATAAAATTAGATCATGCACCGGGTAAATTGTGAAAGAGGAATCACCAACTAATGTACTCATATAGATAAAAGGAACTAAGAGTTATTTAGATGAAATTTTTGCCACCATATGCAAGACAGAGGAAATAAACACTCAAGATAACATATTAGATATGTGCATTCTTATATTGGTTAGTTCTCTCTTTGATTTATGTCCAAGTAAAAGTAAATATCTGGCATGCTAGATTAAATGCCTACCAACCAGAAAATGGGAAAAGATATTCTTCAGAAGTTATATCTAAAGCAGTCCTCAGAAATCTTGGGAAGCGAAATGCAAATCCACACATGATGAAGGATTAAATGTAGACTTCCATATCAATGACTCGAATTGGAATACCTCCTTCTTAACAAGCCTCAGAAATTCTTCACGCTCTCTACTCACTGACTGAAATCACAGAAGATAAAAACAAGAATCAGATGAAACACCAAAAATCAACAAGAAACTGCCTCCTCCTTGTAGAAACAAGTAAAATACAGATGCATACAGATGCTGAAGCTAACACTGCCAATGCACGGCTAAGCTCACAAAGCTGCTCATGTTTTTCCAATGTTTTTGATTTTGCCTGTTCTACTGCTTCTCTGGACGTAGAAGCGGTCATTTCCTCCAAAGCGACATCCTTTTGGCTACCAACTGATTCTTTCATTCTAGCCTGCTCCTCTTCTTCCTCTTCTTCCTCCTCCTGCACATCAATCATGACATTATATGTGAAGATTAAAGCTAAATCAAATATGAGAGATAATGTTCTCATTCTTGTGGCAGAAAACATAAACAGATAAGTTCTTGTTCTTAGCTTCACTAACAAGGCATGTGCAAATTGAAGAGTGCCTCTCTCTCTCCCCCAACCAAAAATACATCTAACCTAGTTTTGCCACATAAATCAACAAAACAGGGAGCTCAGAAACTACTTAAATTAAGAGCATAATGTGAGTCGAAAAATAAATAGACACTGCACCAAGGACATTAAAAGGGAGAAACCCACTTCCAAGCAGAAACATTAACCATATGCACTCTCAAAACAAGAAATGATGGCAGAATTGGACATTGCATAGGTAACTGCCTCCAGCTAGCTTAGGCGGTAAACAGCCTTGACAACCTCGTACTATAAGAAAACCTCAAGAAAGATAGTCGACCTTGATCAGTTCTTCCTGCATTTCTAGGAACTCCAACTTCCTCCTCCTTTCTGAAACAGAATCTTCAGATGGCAACGCTGTCACTCCAACAGTGTCCACAACCTCATCCGGCAGAGATGATAGTGTTGCTTGGACAGCTTCCTCTGGCCTCACTTTTCCAGATACAGAGAAGGCTCTGTTCAAAATGAGAACAAAGTTGCAATGAAGAAGATGACATAATACACAATGCGACATCCAAATGCACAAAGGTTTACCTTGAAAGAATTAGAAGAGAAGATGGTACAGCATGGTTGAGAGATAAATCCAGCCAATCACGCAGCTGAAAAGAGAAGCCGCAATTTAAACATCTAGATTAAAACATTAAGCTCATGTACCCACAGGGGGATAAACCAAGCATGATGATGTATCTAGACTCTGTAACTCTTATACAAAAACTTGACTGACAAAAGAAGCTCAATGCAAAACTATTACTCAAATGAATAATCAACGTAGCTCAGAACTATTACTCAAATGAACAATCTACCTAGCTTGAGACATTATGTTTGAAGTGACTTAAACTTTTAAGATTTCATTTTGCTTTAAATTTTAGAGTTCGGGATTTTTTTTTGAACCCTCTCAGATTTTTAAAGATATATAGATATGGGCATTTAAACCTATTTAGGTTTTCTCCAAGTAAATTTAAAACAACTTGGTAATTCAGGCAACTTACACCAAGCATATATTTTAAGTGGCCCCAGGCACCCCATAAACTGTTCATTTAAAACCCCACTTATTACAATAAAGTAAATTAACACAACAATGGAAATGAAGAGCACCTGTTGCCGCATTTCATCCACAGAAAGTAATCCCAGCAAACCTCGATCTCTGCAGGCTTGACGAAGCTCCTCCTCTGAAAGAGACTTCACACCTTCTGCTTTAATCATCTTATCATCATTCTTTATCCTGCCAAATCCGACAGATAAAATTATATTAAGTCATCAATCAACCAAAAGTCCAGTTCCCTCCCATATGACTCACAGCAGAAGTTCTCATGGACCATATGAAGGATTCCATCTACTCGCTAAAACTTAATTAGAAGGGAACTTATTAATAAATAACCATCACGGGTATCTACAGATGAGTTAAATTTTTGTGAAGAACATATTGTCTCACTCTTGCAGTCGCCTCCGGAGCATATAACGAAGGTATGCATCTGTTCCAAATGGGCTAATTCCCATATATTTGCACATGTTCACTAGTCGAGGCCTGTAATCACAACAAAATGGAATAATAGCCATGTGAAATTTCAATTCGCTTGCAAGCAAAACCAATCTTAGACAACGGCCAAGAATGCCAAAATTTAGAGAAAGGCCAACCTGCTGATGTTATCTAAGGTAAGTTCGTCATTAAATAACTTGGCAAAGCCCAAAATTTCGTCATTGGAAACACGAGCACCTGTTCTTACCTGTTAAAAAGAGAATCTAAATACACCTACAAACTGGGAGTGAAATGACCTAATCGAAACTGTAAAGCAAATAACTCTTTACCTTGTTCAGAAAGTCATCCAGATCTTCTGCTGTCTTCTTAATTTCTCCACTTCGCGAGCTTTGAATTTCCTTTGCCATTTCTTTGACTGTGTCCTGAAGAAACTTGGCATACTCTATCCTAGCAATGAGCCGTTTTTTCAGTGCCTCCTACAAATCAAAAATTTCTTCTGAGACCGAAAGTTCACATGACTGGAATAGTGCAGTTGCAAGAATAGTGGAAAATGCACATCTGGAGTGTACATCTCATGGCTGAATTTATATGCAGGTTCTTCCTGACCATGGCTTATGAATGACCAAGAAGCAGCAAGATAAGCAGGTTTAGTTTTGTCCCAGGGACAAGACTAATATTGCTATACTTCCAATCATCCAGCAGCATTTGTAAACCTTTGAATGTGTTTCTGCTCATTATGCCAACATTTCAAAACAAAATTTTTACATAATAGGGGTGAAGAAATTTGATTGGTCATTTTGCTGCCCAATTAAAGCATTAGGAAAAAAGTGGCAGCAATTTATCAGGCATCAAAAGAGGACCGCGCTTACAAGATTTGAGGTAAAAACTCTGGAATGAAAAGGTAAGAGTAAAATAATATACTATAAGCACATACACTACACAGATATAAACCTACTCGCACTCTCCATCAAAAGTCAACAAGATATTACCATTACCATGCAATTAAAGCGCAGTTGGTTCAGGCCAATAATTTTAAAAAAATCACAATTTCAATCCTTGAACAATAAAGCACTTTTCTAGCAACACCTCTTTGTAAGGTGTCACTCTCAAGTCCCACATGGAGCTAGAAAGAGGTTGCGAAATGATACACATGTAAAGACCAACCCAAAAATTATGCACGAGAGTAAGTCTTTTGGGTTTGTAAGGAGGGGTTTTTTTTTTTTTGGTTGGGGGCGGGGGTGGGAGGAATTGGTGGTTTCAAGCGAATCTGGATCATAGAGGAGCACTTCCTTGAGATGGCACATTGGTTTGTGCATTGATGCAGCATAGTAGGCTTGCACTCCCCAAGTCTTCCACACACACACACACATATAGAGATTATGAAATGGTGTCCACAAGTAAAAATCCATCCCCCAAAAGGTCACTGCTTGGAAGAACCCTTTACAAAGGCTTGGCCTCGTATTTTAGCCCTGAGGCTACCATTCTCGATCAGGGGAAAGTGATAAGCAATTATTTCGTACAATATTGTTCAAAGGATGGTTGATGCTCTTTATCTTAAGCACCGCACTGTTGCAGAATGTTCTCGTGAACTGTAATTTAAAAATGCCACCAATGCAAGTACAATAGAAATGAAGATTATTACATGAGGAAGCAAACATATAGGAAGCTCACCTCTTCTTTCATTTTGTCCTGGAATGTTGATGGCAACATGTTTGGAAATAGTTTCAAGAACACAGGCAGCAGAAACTCCATGAATGGGACTATAATAAAAACTGCAAAAGGAACTAGCCTGAAAATATCAGCTGTAGTCCGTGTAAGTTGTTGCCTTTCCCTCCTAGAAAGACCCTTCCCATTTGCAAGTTTTATGAGTAACCGCGAGCTAATCCTAACATCAGCCCACAACAATTTTGTGCCCAACCAATAATGCTGCAGGGTAGATATAAATTCATCCTTCCAATGGCGAATCTTTTTAGCCCAGTCCTCCCTGAACAAATTATAGATGATAAGAGACACCAATAAAGTCTTGAACTAGTATAGCCACGAGGCAAGAATATATAAACCTGCTCATGGAAGCAATGGCCCTCAAAGCAGGACCAATTCCCAAAAGTGTAGCCCACATTCTCTTCAGTAAAGAATCATCACTCTTCTGGGATTCTAGCATTTGCTTAGCCTTTACTTTCGCTTTTGCTGTGCTCAATCCTTCAACTGCCTGGTCGCAATCCTCAGGTGAAGCCTCCTTTACCTGCTTAGAAGCCTTTTCGTTGCTTTGACTGTTACCACTACGAGTTTCAGGTTGGCCAGCTGTTGCCGTAGAAGCATGCCGCATCAATTCTGAGATCCCTGTTACTCTAAAAGAAGAAACAAGATCCTTCCTATCTAGTATGCAGTCCAATGTCATGACCTCATGTGGCAAATGTCTGAAACATCGTTGCATTACAAAAGTAGAAGGCTGATGTCTACTTCGGTCAGCTTTAAGATCAGTATTAGCAAATGCATTGCTTGGTGTACTACCCAAATCCTGAGGGCCGTCACATAGGGGAAGTTGGCCATGCTCAGAAAATGAGAATGCCCTGATTAAGCAAGTGGGGCGATTGAGAAAGTCAATGAGGTACTTCTGCTTGCGCAAGATTGCTTTGGAAGCCATTCCCACGAGGCCCAGCAATGCAGCTACTGAAGAGAAGTTATTGGCACATCCTGATCATCAAGCCCCTCGACCGTTCCAGGTAATCGAACCAGTCACCACAACCACTTCACTGGAAAGATTGGAGGGACTAACCCAGCAGCTCTATATACACGTTTCGGACTTGGAGATCCGTAACACAATCATCCGCCTATTCTTCCTACTCGCAGTCTGCAAAAAATAACAATTCATCCAATTGGGTTCGTCTTCAACCAGACACCATTGGCAAACAACATAACAATCATACCCAAGAACAAATTCTTTTCTCAAAGTAAAAAAAAACATATATCAGATATGCGGAGCTAGTCAGACAAGGCGTTCTTGGATCCTCCTTCCCGGGTTGAAGGCCCGGAAGAGCAGGGCGCGAACGGAAACGAAGAGAGAGATTCAAATTGCCCAAAAGAAGGATCACCCAACGGCGCAAATCGATCCCCCAGCATCCTAACCAGAGAGCATTACCCTACTTGCGCGGGAGCAGGCAGGAGGAGAGGAACGACGCGACCCACGAGAGGGAGCACTCACCGGACAACGGAGGAGTCGCCGGCGGGGCGCGTACCGATCGGAGCTCAACGGACGAGGGAGAAGGGATTGGCGGAGTTCTTGGAGGCGTCCCGGTTCAGAGAGAGAGAGGGAGAAGAGTCAGCAGATACGGGGCACTGTGGGCGGAGGATCCCCCCCCGCTTTCTAGTTTCTACTGTTGTGTCGAAGATGAACGAGACAGCACTCCGAGGAAGTCATTTTTGGGCCACTTTGAGAAGATGCGAATGTGTGTATGGAATAATAAGTGCATCAAATCTCTGAAAGTTCATGTGACATACATGTTGTGTACAAGTCCTTGGAATTATGGAATGCTGCGATTAGGTCCCAAAGCTTGAAATATTCACTCGGTGGTGAAGTTCATCCTTTAGCGCCGTCTGAATTGATGGAAGGAAAATATTGACTCGGGCGTTTACTAATGACTCGGTCCACGGCGAATTTAAAACCCTGATTCTTCATCTCCGACCCTTCAAAAATGACATGCCATGTAATGACGTTCAAATGGGATGGTTGGGTCATCATCTTCGCGCGAGCCTTGATTTCAGTGATTCGGCATTTGAGGGGAATAATCAAGGGCATTGGAGAGGAAAAAGGCTCATTGGAGGGGGACAAACGTTCTCTCGCGCGATGTGTGTCGAGCTTATACTCTGTTGTCATTTGCATTTTTGATTTGGAATTGCAAAAGTATTGCAAAAATAGTATTTTTACGTGTCAGAATCTTCGATTTGTTGGGACCTATGTTTGTTCCGCATTATTAAAGAAAGGGATCGGTGCACTAAAAGCTTTAAAACTAACCACGAAAGTGCAATCGGTTTTTAAAACTTTCAAAAAGTGCAATTAATTTTTAAAATTTATCACGAAAGTGAAATTGATTGCTAAAACTTTCGAAACGTGCCATTAATGAAAGGACTTGATTGGACTAATTTGACAAGTTTTATGATTTGATTGCACTTTTTGAAAGTCTTATAACTCATTTGCACTTTCATGACATAAAAAAAAAGCTGTTCATTACATGTTTTTGGTCTCTTGCAAGTCCAGCGATCGACTACAAGGTCCTTGTCACATTTTCTTTGGGAAAAAGTCATAAAAAAAACCTCAAACTATGCATAATATGACATAATTACCTTGAACTTTTTCTTCTGACATCAAAAAACCAAACATATGCCAATTGTGATATATTTACCTTAAACTTTTTTTCCGACGTAAAAAAGCTCAAAACTTATATCTATCTGACACATTTACCTCCATCAATGTTTCGTTGGATGATTTTTCAGCCAAGATAATGTTGCTTTTATTTTACTTAAGCCACGTGGGCGTCAACATTGTTTACTTTCTAGTGTCCATGTATGTAGATTTTTAATGGTTTTGACTGAATTTTGACGGAGGGTAAATGCCCTACATATGAACAAGTTTGAGATTTTTGGTGTCCTAGAAAAGAGTCAAAGTAAATGTATCAGAGTGGGCATAACTTAAGGTTTTTGGTGTCTTTTGCCTATTTTCTTTCAAGGTAGCTTTTGAGTTGGATGACTCTTTGAATACGTAGATGGAAGCGTTGCTGTTATCAAAATAAACTTAGGTAAGGGTTCACTCTATCATATAATCGCTATTATGGATTTGGTTGGGTATAAAATAGACAAAACTCTTTTATAGAGCTCCCAAAAGTAGTGCTCTCGAAGATGGTTTCAGGTTTCAAGGGGTAGCTCGACTATGATAGATCTCTCATATCATTATCTACATTATGAGATTCTTGACATGTATGCGGGGTATTATGGTGGTGAGATAGGGGGAACTCAAATTAATTTAAAGGTCTATAAGAAGTCAATGTGGAAAGGAATGTAGTTGAGAATGCTAATGACGATGGGAATCCGGTTGAGTGGCGAATTTAAGTTTCGCATCTAAGTTTTTGTTTTGAGTGGCGAATTTCTCCACGAGTAGATAACTTACATTCCACTCGAAGTCAGTAAATTACTTACTCTGGTAGTCACCTACTTCCTTGGAAACGGAGCTAGATCGACAGCTTACCATGCCATGGATTTGGAAGAAGAGGAGGAAGATGTGGGGAGGAGAGATGGAGAAAAAATTCTTGCCCATTTCTCCTCCAAGGAAGGCACAGGGATACATGGTTTCATACATTTGTGGTCGAACTTTCTTTATTACTCAGCCTCCTGCTTTCATACCTTTTAACACCAAACGTGGGATCTCTTCTTTTTCTATGTGAGCAATGAGTATCGCATGAGCCTCGACTTGGCCGTTCCTTTTCAATGCCAACAACATTTGTTTTCCTTGGTCTGAATGAGGGCGTTTCTCAGCAAGATCTTAGTGAGATATGATAGGCCTGAGGATTCATCTTCTTTTTGGAATAGGTAATTTTCGCATACACCTGGACCTTCATGAAATTCGATCGATGGTCAGGCAATAGAGTCTGGAATTTTCCAAAACCGAGCCGCGGCTAGGAAGGCAACAGTACTTGCCATGAATTCGAGCCATGACCAGCGATACCCAAGAAAGACTGTCCTTCTCGCACCAGTATTTCAAGTCGCTAAACTTTATAGTGTCAACATTGGAGAGATGGAATCGGAATGTTGTCATCTTCCTCCCAGGTTACCGGGACTTTTAGCCCGTACAGGGAAAGTAAAAGTTTCTGAATGGTGCTTGGATGGGATAGGCCTTCAGACACACTTCTTCCCTAGTTTCTGCCAAATTCATTAGCCATCCTATGGACTGGCAACATAAATGACCTGCTTGCCGACATTTCTACCCGAAAACAGGCCGATGAATGCAGCTGGAGCATTTTCCAATCCACGAACCACATCTTCCATATAAGAGATTTTCCCCTGCTTGTAGTATTCCATGACTTGATTGAAGAAGAGGGGAAAAAGGTGCAAGTAGTCGCTTTGCAGGAACCCCTGCAACCTGACGCGCTTTGTTATCAGATTGAACAAGTTCTGGATCCCTCGTGGATCGGTTTGACTATGCTGCGATACCATGCCGCAGACCGCAATGCGCCCACCGACCTGCATGTTGAGAAGCGCAGCATCCAGCATGTCTCCCCCCACATTATCAAAGTAGATGTCGATCCCTTGAGGAAAGTACCTGTTAGCCCATCATATATTGTTGAGCTACTCATCTGAAAAGATAGCAAGGAGGAACGCACACAAGTATCTATGATCTTTCCCAGAAAGTGTATAATGAAAGATGATCAAGATGATTTGTTCACGGTTAGCCTGTCAACAAGCAACAAAAGCAATGCAAATATACTAGTAGCACTGACCTCTTCAAAGCCACATCCAGGTGTGGCTCATCTTTATAGACAAAAGCTTCATCAAATCCAAGTTTATTCTTCAGCAGGTCAACCTAAACATTCCGTACTCGAACTTTTAGATGTTTCTCTCTGTAATCTGCAGTTAAAAGAATCACACTATAAATTCCAATGACTAACAGACTTGCCTTTTGGCTTGAGCCAGCACTTCCAACTACATAGCAGCCATGCAGTTTAGCAAGTTGGCCAACAAGCTGTCCAACTGCTCCAGAAGCTGCAGATACGAGGACAGTATCTCCTTGTTTAGGGGAGCATATCTCATGAAATCCTACATATGCAGTAAATCCTGGCATACCTGCGTAAAATCTATTATTTAGGAACCATGAAGAGGCTTGTGCTACCATGAAGATGCATGTGCTGACTATACGCCAGGGAATTTTTTAGGAATTGAGTTGAGTACGGTTTGTTTCACTAGACATAACATGAGAATTTGACAAAATTAGTTGTGCAATGGGATTGTATAGGTCCACCAAATATTGTAATGCACAGCAGCTACTAAAACCCATGCTTCAAAACAACTTGCACATTTGATGGAAATTTCGAAACCTTTGAACAAGTCATTCGGCTTTCTAAACTTTAAATATCGACCTTAGCAGCAAATTCTACTGAAGATGGCATCAATATTCAAGTGGTGCTCAGGCGACCATCTGATTAACCAATGAAAGGCGCTATGAGTCGACCCAGAATTCAATTGATTAGAAAAATTATGGTAAAATTCATCCGTGCCACGATCCCCATACTCTTTGTTGGGGGGGGGGGGGGTAGGAGGGGGTGGAGAGGGAGAGTCTTGGTGGGTTGTTGTAGGCCTTGTTAAATTCATCCCATCTGGATCCTCATGCGGTTGATTTAGATAGTAGCCGATAAGGGAAGTTTCTGATGGTAGCATCCCAAAGAATGTTTATCAAGCAAAATAATCTTTAGCTAAAGAGACTTGCAGGTGAATGCAATGTGGCTCCTAAAGTACACTAGATAAGAAAGTTAGGTGCCAGTTTGCAGGGGCTCTTTACCTATCAATGAAAAGTTACCCTGAGAAATGTATCAGACAAACTCGTCTGAGAGATGCTCCATGTAGTAAGCAGGTACAGTAGGAGAAACATACCAAGAAGTCCCAGGTGATATGACAGAGGGACATCATGTTGCTCGATTTTTCTCAACTGGTGATTCTTCCTTATCAAGCTGTATTCTTCCCAGCCAGTTAGCCCCGAAACTAAATCCCCAGGCTTGAAGTCCGGATCGTCCGAGTCAATAACCTTGGAAACGCCGAGCCCATCGATGGGCTGCACCAAGGAAACTGTTTCGTCTATTACAACTCCCCACGTTGAAAATATAAAATACAGGCAAATGATAACAAAACAAGTATGATGCATCGACTCCACAAATGGTGTTTCATCATTTCATAGCAAGGAGCGGTCCGGACTCCATTTGGAGACGAGCTATGCATGGATAGAGTTAGGAGGTCTGATTCCCACCAATAGAAAATGATGTGGTCGCGGAATTTACGGATATTACTGCAAGACGAAAGCGAGGATACAGACCGAGAAATTGTACCTGACCAGGAACAAAAGGGGGGATATATGAAGTGCGGGAATCGCGCATACGTCCCCTCATGTAGGGGTCGCAAGAGAGGTAGAGATTCTTGACTAGGAAAGCACCCGATCCCGCAGGCGCCTTGAGACTGCCATTGATGCTTCCCACCCTGAATTCCATGTCCGTCTCCCTTGGAACCCTCTCTATGAACCCCTTGAATATCACTTACCTGTTCTCCATCTGTTGCTCCATGTACGTCGGTCGACTCGGTCCTAGACCCGCTCTATTCAGCTTGCTTTGAATTGCACAATCCACAGTTCACAACCATAGTCCTGAAGCCTTGTAATGGCTAGTATGGTTGAACCCAGAATTTCAGGCTGTAGAGAGAGAGAGAGAGAGAGAAGGGGGGGAGAACATATGATGTTAATTTGGACATGTGAGTCCTGTCACTGGTGGCTGTGAGCGAGGTTATGTACGTCTGCAAAAGCATTATGTCCCACACGTCAGGTTCGCAATAATGCCCATTAGAGCAAGATGGTTATGACGGCATTAAATGTCCAATTAGTATGAAGATCAACTCGGGGTGTTTGACCAATAAATGCCCGCTTTGTCTTCCGGGACGTTGTATTCATTTGACAGACATTCTCGAAACTTGTCCGTTCCAAGCTGTATTTTCATGCATGTCATCACGATATTTTTCTACAGCTTTGAAGTACTTTCATTTGATCCTTCCGTAAAATATTCAATTCAAATGTATTGCCCGGACTTGGAGATGCTAGTGTTGCTTAAAAAGTAGATGTTAAGGACTACCGAAACAAAGTAGATGGCATGTGAGCATTCATCATCTTAAGTTTCAGAACCGAAACAAAAATAGGCAGTACTAGGAGTGTCCGCATTTTCATATTAGTCACTCTTCGCTCTCGAAATCAAACGACAAATTGAACCGAGTTATTATCATTGGTGAATTGAGTCTGTGACATTGATAGCAGGATACAGTCCAAAACCTGGTCTTTGTTTCTGATGGTTTGAGGCTTTGTGTAACTTCTATTGAACCTCAAGTACCAAACCTTGTTGGTGCAGAGCATGAAAATTTACTCGGTTCATGGGAAACCAGTATTTCTTCCCGCAGGCTTGCCTGCTTTTCGAGCATTCAATACTTTCTCCACCATACTGCTCCCTAGTAATACTTGTGAACCATTTTGTGTTTGACTGGTGCCCCTCAGGCGAGACTGCGAGGATGGTGCCGTATTCCCTGTGACATTTCCGGATTTTGGTTCCAGTTTCCGGCCCCTGGTCACACTTGGTGAGCATGATTGTCTCCTTTGTGTTGCAGAGGGTTCTGGTGGTTGTTCAGTTACTGATGATTTAGAATTATTGCTTGGCCGACCACGTGAAGTAGATGTCGGACGATCTTTTCTAAGATTAGAGGGAGTTTCGTTGGAGAAACCTAGAAACTGGGCAGGTATCGTTGACCTTGTTAGAGGCGACACGCCTCTCTTATTGTTAATATTGCTTGGCCTAATTGCACTAGAGTCTGCTCCTGTGGACTTGGTAATGCTGCTGAAACGACCGTATCTGTGGCTTGCACTGGCAGGCTTTGAAGCATTGGGAGCTGCCTCCGTCTTTTTGGCGAGTACCAGCTCTTGAGTTATCTTCTGATTCAGAATAAATAAGGCTGGGGACCTATTAGTGTGATCAGCTGAAGAGACACTGTTCTTTTGGGTTACTGATGCAGATGCTGGAGGAGTCTTTGGCTTGTTTCGTGGAGACTTTTGGGTTCCGTTGGTTGCTTCTCTCCCACCCACAATTCCTGCAAACTGGTTAGGATGTTATGAGTCATCAGGCTCCTATACTCGACACTGTAAACTGTATAATCCTTTGATCACAGCATAGAACAATGGGGTTATAGTTGCACAATAAGATAGCTAGGCGAGTTTAACGTTGATTCCAGAAATTGAAACTGAGTGCTGCTACTCATATGAGTAGCCTATAAAAATGAACTTGATGCTAGAAAATTTGTTGATTTTCTTTAGGCTTGGGAAGATGACTTGCAAGAGATTACCATGTCTTCTGGCAGAGTCTTAGGTGTGGCATTGTTCTCCATCAGTATCAATCTGACACAAGCTGCATGCCTTTACACAATGTTGGGGGGTTTTTGATTAGCTACTTACCATAAAAGCGACTCTCTCACGCGTGCATTTGTTTGCAGAAGACTAGCTACATGTTTGGAAAAGTTCCCAAAACCTTATTTACTGAGTGAACTGGCGAAACTCATACAGTCGAATCATATAAAAACAAACGCGTATTCTGTGCAATAGGCTTTTGCAAAATCAGTTTAATGCTAAGTGTATTACCCACATAACTCACGTCAGAATATTCGTGAGGCTTCAATTTGAACATGGTTAACAAACTATCCTACTTCCAGCAGGCATGCACAGAAGAAAAAAAGTTCAGGTTCAATATAGAAAGCTGAGATAGGCATTGTCATCAATAGTACCATTACCCGCGTAAGAGGCTGCAAAATTGGTATTTCCCGCTGCATCGGGTAGTCCCCTGCGTTTGCTTCCATCTCTAATGATGGGAATAGAGGAGTCGCTGGAGGTGTCTTCAACCTTAAACAGAGTACAGCAGCTTCTCATGATCCATAATATGTATGAGCAATTGAAGAGGGCACATATAGGAATGTGATAAAAAGCAAGGACGGTCGAGAAGGGAAGGGAAGAAGGACGACTAACGTACCAGTTGTAATCATTCTTGTCGTTCTCGGCGAGGAAGTCATTTCTACCCGACGCGGTTTTGTACATAGGAAGAGGATAGTTGCCTGCATCGAGATCGAGCCAGAGTCTGCATAATTCAGTCTTACACCCAAACACAAAAACCAAGTGTCCTTAGAAGAGGGACCATGTACCTGGAATCCCATTGGGCTCGAACTCATCGGAAACGGGCAGGAGGAGGTTCACGGCGCGGTCCTTCTCGCGACGGTGCAATTCCCGGAAGAGGAGGAGGTCCTCGTCCTTGTTATCCCTGCGGCCATTCCTAGGAGGAGGTCCGGTGCCACGGCTTGATCTCCGGGTGTCCATGTGCTGTACGTGGATTCCTCAGCTGTGTGCTTGGCGTATGGCCCAAAGCAGGAGGTTTTATGCTTTAGGAGGCCGGCAGTTTGGCAACGGTACTAGATAGAGTGAGGCCAAAGGGCAAAAGACAAGGCATTGGGAAGCGGACATTTGGACACATTTGACCAGGAATGATACATAAGGCAGTTCCGGCCTTGCCCACCTCAGCTTTGTGCGCACATGTACAACTTATCATTTTGTTAGGTGATAGGTTTTTGGGGAAAATACCACAAAAACTCCCACGTTACGTCATTTATGATAAATTTATCTTGAATTTTTTTTTATTTTACGAAAAACCTCAAATTATGCCACTTTTGATAAATTTACCATGACCTTTTTTATGTAATGCAAAAAACCCCAAACTATGCAACTTATGACACATTTACTGCACAATATTTTGGCCCATGGGCATTTTTATCTTTTTTCCTTTTTTTTTTTCCTTTTTTTCTCTCTTCCCTCTGCCGTAGGGAAGAGAGAAAAAAAGGAAAAAAAAAAGGAAATAGACGAAAATATCCATGAGCCAAAATATTGTTGGGTAAATATGTTACAAGTGATATAGTTTTGGATTTTTCGTGCCACAAAAAAAGTTTAAAGTAAATTTGTCACAATTGGTATAATTTAGGATTTTTCGTGTTACAAAAAAAAGTTTATGATAAATTTATCACAAGTGACATAGTTTGCGGTTTTTGATGATATTTTCCCTAGTTCTTTTAGGTTAATACTACGAAAGATCCCAAATCGATATATCCATGACAAATTTACCGCAAAAAATCCAAAACTTGTATACTTGTGACAAATTTACCCTCAGTAGATTCTGTTAAATTTTACTGTCAAATTGCCAAATTGAACGACATGTGGTAATTGATTGATGTACCTGTTTGGGGTTCTCTCCTTCGTTTGTCACATGTATACATTAATCCAATTTAGTGGAGATTAATGGAAAGTAAATTTATCATAAATAGATAAGTTTGATAGTTTTTGGTGATTAAAAAATTAGTTTGGAATAAATTTATCACAGTTGTATCAGTTTGGAGTTTTTTATAATATTAATCCTAATTTTTTATTTGTTAATTTCCCAAAGTAAAATGAAAGCTACTAACTTTATTTTTTAGTAATATAAATGGTCGGCGGAAAGCACTTTTTTGCATAAGCAGCCATGAAATGGGTACTTTCACCAACTAATTGATTCGTTTACCAGAATTAAAAAGTGTTCACGTGTCAGCACTGAAACCCTGTTCGCGCAATAATTTCCTTCACGCCATCATCAACGTACCGAATAAAAAGTTCTCAATCAGTAGGGCTAAGTCAAAAAAAAAAATTACTAATTTTATCTTGAATAACAATTTTGATTTGAATTTTTTTATTTTAATAAAAGACACAAACTTTTACTCGAGTCCTAAATCTAGCTCCTGTGACGTGACATTTTCAAATTGTTCGGGCAAGATTTGTGATTTAAGTGAAAATTAATGATTCTTTTACCAGACAAAAAAAAATTATGTCATAATTGTCATTCAAAATAAAGTTAGTGCTTTCTTTTTTGAAATTAGGCTCGGATTTATATAACACATAAATACTTGTACCTTTTTATAGAATCATCGTCACGAGGACTCCATACTGTTCTTGCCCATGGTTTGGGATACAACGATCGATGCGCATTTTAATCCATATAAATATAACACACTAACCAAATAGTCCTGCACCGAGTAAGCTATTTTGACAAATTTTGACCAGAACTTTTTTTGTCTCAATAAAAATCAATAAAAATCACTAACTTTTACTCGAGTTCTAAATCTGGCTCATCTCATGTGACATTTTCAAATTGTTCAGGCCAGATTTGTAATTTAACTGAAACTTGATGATTCTTTTACGAGATAAAAAGAGTTCATGTTAGAATTGTCATTCGAGGTAAATGCGGTATTTTTTTTTTTTTTTTGAGTTAGGCACGGATTTATATAACAGATAATTACCTGCACCTTTTTACAGGATCGCTGTCGTTTATCAACTTCGACGACTCGATACCGTGCTTGAGCGTGCTACTTTGACAGGTTAACGTGGGCAAAAGGCTGAAGTAAAGGAAAAGCCTTCATTTCTCATTTTGATAGTAGAGCAGCATACGAGCTTTTCACTCCCATACAAAAAGTAAAAACGAGAGACCATCATCACACCAGATCGGGATTGAAATTACGTAGGCGGGGATGCAGTTCACAGGGAAGAAATGACGAAGGTTGACTTCTTGTTGGAAGTGGTAGGGGGTGGATCCTTCAGCAAGGCGTCCAGCTCCTGCACGAATCTTCGCATGGCCGGGGCCGGCAAGCACACCGGGACGACGATGCCGCTCTCGCCCTGCCGGTTCCGGAAGGGGATGTAGAAGCTGGCCACCCCGGGGATGGCCCCGACTCCCCCCTTGGCCGGGCCGCCGTACACCGCCTTCCCCCACCCGAAGTCGACGTCCCTGAACCCGGCCTTGGTCGTGTCCGACACCAGGAAGGACCGCACCACCGTGAAGTGGGGCCTCCCCCTTATAACCATCAGGTCCGCCAGGGACCGCATGTACTCCTCCGTCACGTCGGCCTTGGCCTTCTTCACGAGCTCCAGCGCGTACCCCAGCGGGTTCTGGCACAGCTTGTCCGCGCTAGTCACCGCCACGGGGAACGCGAACGCATTCCCGTAGTACCCGGCCGGCAGGGGAGGGTCGAACTTGGCCCGGGCGTTCACGATGCACAGCACCCGCACCTCCTCCTCGGGGTCGGGCTGGAGCGCGATGGTGCGGCATCGCCAGAGGCACGCGGTGAGGATCTCGAACTTGGAGCTCGCGTGCTGGTGGGGAGGCACCCGGCTGCGGAGGGCGGACATTTGGGCGGCCCCGAAGAAGAAGGACCGGTGGTCCATGTCGTCGAGCGGCATGAGGGTGCCTTTGGTGTCCTCCACCTGATCGTACTCCTCGTGGGTGCACGTGATCTGGGGCGGGTCTCGGGCGTCCAGGAGCTCCCTCTCCCATACGGGGAGGACGGAGGGGGCATCGGCGCCCCTCGCCATCTCCCCCACGGCGCTCATGAACTGGACCAGCCCGGCCGCGTCGCACATGGTGTGGTTGAGGCGCACCGCGAAGATGAAGCCCCCGCACTTGAGACGAGTCACCTGAAACACACACACATATCATCACACGACCATTCCCACCGTCAGCACTCGCTAACAAAACCCAATCCGTCGCATCACTTAGTATATCAATTTCTATTAATCGGTCCTCTACACCCGAAGACCATTCCAACAAGCAGCACCAGCTCAGATTCGGATTAACAATTCTAATCACCAGAGTTAATTAATAATTAGTCACGCAATTAATCCACTAACCCCTCCCGTTAATGGACCCATTGCTTTGCTAGGCGGGGGGCACGGGCACTTGAGTGTTCCCATGGGAATCCAACCTTTTTTGATGGTGTCGTGGTTCTCGAAATGTACTGTGCATGATTTTTGCCCATTCCTTTGGCTTCTTGCGAAATAGGCCATGGGACCACCACTCCCGACATCGACAAGATTTTTCTATATATGGACGGCATGGTTTCCTTATGTAAATTGATTCTTATTGTTGAAAAGTCGGGATGAATTCTATTTCGAAACGATTTGTAGCTGGATGTTGTTGTCCAAACCTTCAAATCATGTCCATCGGTATGATCACTGTGAAGGTACAACGTGCAATAATTGAGTTAACGATATAATTCAGCAGATTAAAAACCGTCACCCAAGAGTAAAAAAATTGTAACTTTGGGAATGGATTCATCGTGTTCCGCGGATCTGCTGAAATCCCAAGCCTAAACATCCAAAAATCCGAGACGACTCGTGGGTGCCGTACGTACGTGCTCTTACAACCCCGTGCCCTTGTCCCCACCATAGCAAAAATTGGTCACGTACTTTCGTTCACAAAGCATTTTTTCAGAGAAAAAAATGATGCAGCAGAAGTCTGTCATGCAGCATGCAAGCTCCATCAGAGTTCACGGAGATCATCGACGGACTGTTTTTTGGACTTTCAAAAGAAGCAACCTTGGACCGACGACCCATGCAGATTGCAGACTCATTTCGTGTGCGTGAAAATGGGCACAGGGTCCTTCGCGGTTTCTCTTTAAAACCCTTAATTTTTTCGAGCAGCACGAGGAAGGAAAGCCACATGTCGTGGAACCTCACTTTCCTCTGCATGCACATGTCCATGTCCAGGTTTATGATGCTTCTGTTTTAAGTTAGGAAGACGGGAGTTTGACGTTACAGTACCTGAATGAGCAAGAGAGGGGCGTCGAGGACGCCGGAGGAGCCCGGGACGTCGAAGAGGAGGTCCTCCAGGCAGGGGAAGGGAGGCTGGAGGGCGTCCCCGAACTGCTCGAGGGTGACGTCCGCGTCGGCCTCCACGAACATCACCCCGGCCTCGTTGCAGTCCACCACCAGCTTCCGGCCTGGAAGCTCCCTCAGGCGGCCCGCGAGCGGGTAGTAGAACACCAGCGCCCTGGCAAGCCCCTCCCGGACAGCCTGCACCGGGTCCCGACCCGTGCCGTCGCCCCGGTAGAACTGGATCGCAGGGATCTGGAACCGCAGGCCCTCCTGGTCGTCGACGTCCGACAGCCTCCTGCTCTCGCGAGGCGTCGGCTTCGCCGGCCGGACCAGCTCGGCCTCGCGTCGCCAGACCTTGAACACTAGCGAATCCTGAGGCGCCATCGTTCTGTCCCTCCTGATGATGGCTACGAGCACTAGTGCAGATGTAATTTGTGTGTGCGTGCGTGTGACACTTGTGAGGTTCACTTCCCTCGCGCCCTGCTTCTTTATATATATACTCGGGGAGAGAGGCTAGTGCGAGCGGGTGGGAGAGGCGGGACCTACGGACAACTTCCCTGGCTGGTGCATGATCGACTTGACCCGAGTGGGATGTATAATTGCGGGAAAGTTGCCTCTATCTTTCTTGGCTGCCGCTCCCTGTGTGATGACAATTTTGAATCTCGACATTATTTCTAGTTGGGAAGCAGCCGGAGGCCACCCGTTCGATCCTGACGAATCAAGCGCAATGAAACTTGTGTGTCGAGAGAGCCCAGCAGAAGCCCGATACCTTTGATCGAGGAGATCGACAAGAAGAAGTCCAAGTCCGAGTCCGTCGGACCGCGTTGGTCACCAGATTCCTTCCTTGAGATATTCATCAAACACCAGAACAGATTGAGGACCCACCGATTTACCATCAACTTTTTTCCTTGCGATATTCACCAAAACATCGGAATAGATTAGGGACCCCACAATACCAAATCTCCTAGAGGGGGCCTCAGTTCGAGCACGTAACATATCCGGTTGGACCAAACTTCACTCAAAAACTAAAACCAATGACCAATAAGCCAATTAAGATGTGAAATTTCCCCAACATAACTCACACTTGCATCTTAATACTGTAGGATGTTTCGTGGGTCTTTAGTTAGCACCGAGTCTTCACATCCATGCTCCCAAATAAAAAATACATATATATTTTTTCCATTCATATCACTAATTTACGCTTATAGATTGAGAATATCAGCCACTTGTACTTAAGTAATGTCCATATTGATGACCCGCCAAGCAAAGACAAGGTTTCGACCGTGGGAATCTGACGTTGCCCCGTACCTCCGTGCTTCACGGCTCTCCTCACCTGTCCATCAACCCAATTTCCCAGCACGAGGTCCACAAATTTTTAATATCGCTGTCCCCTATCGTCTTGCGGTAACAAGCAGATCAGCAGGTCGTCTTCCTACCATTAAAGAAGAGGCAAGACAGGTCTTGGTCGTCCCCTTTACATTTGTTTTCCGGGTTAGGAAGGAGGCGACGGTCATCCGAGCTACTGGAATCCGATTCGTCTTCCGCGCCCCAAAAGTCTTGGTCACCGGAACAGTCCGCGTTTCACAGGTCAGTGCACACTGATGCTGAGCATTGCTGACTCTTCCCCACCAACCGAAGTCGCCGCTCGACTTTCCTCCGAAATTGCGCTGATGGACCCACGGTCGCATCCATCGCCCGGCCCCGGCCCTCATCCCCGGACGGAGCGTGGATCGTGCATTGGACTCGTCTCCGTTTAACGGTCTAATGACTTTAGTATCGAATTTTCGTGATACACTCCTTGAGTCTCCAAGTCCAAGCCGGCGGCTGCCTTTGATTCCAGTTCTGCCCTTCACCTTACTGTCCATTTCAATGCACAGGATCTTCGGCTTCAGCATGGAGGCTCGGAAATTTAGCACAATAAGGGCCGGTTTATTTCGCGAAAATATATGTTTTTTTTCTTCATTTTTCGGCATTTGTTTAGCTAAGGAAAATGAGCCGACAGAAAGTATTTTCCTAATTGATGGAAAAGATTTTCCTACAAAAATTTACGTTCAGAAAATTGATTTCCTCTTTGAAAAAGCACCGGAAAATGTTTTCCAAAATATTACTAGTTATTGATGCTTGGACCCGAAACTTTATGCTTGGGCACGGAAATCCCAATGCTGTTTCTTGAGTCCCGACATTCAGGACTAGGGCACCGGCGGCTAAGCCTGGGTTCATTAAGATCGGGCCCGAACCCTTGGTGTCCGTACCCGATGCTTCGACACTCAAACTCGAGTCTATAAAGGCCGTGCTTGGGTCCTAGACGCTTGATCTCAGGTCCAAACTCTCAGGCTCGGGTGCACAAAGGCCGTGCATAGGTTCTCGGCACTTGGACTTGGGTCCTTGGTTAATCAAACGTTTGTTCTTATAAAAATATTTAGAATTTTTTTTAAAATCGAAAATTTTAATTATTTTAATCTTTTCTTGTCTTCCTATTTCTCTTTTTGCTTCTTCCTTGGGCGGTCGCTGGCCACAGCTACTATCAGCGAGCTCGCGACCTATGGTGGTGAGGCTCGGATGAGCTCGGGTTGCGCCAGATCAGTTGTGCTTGCGGCCTTTGCGGCAAGCCTCTAGCTAGCCCGAGGTCAGTGAGGCTCGAGCTCACTGCAATAGGGTGACCTCGAGCCTCGCCGGCCTTGCTCAAGGCTTGAGCTCACCTATGGCCGATAGCAAAAGCAAAAAAAGAGGAAAAAAATAAAATTTAAAAATATATAAAAATAAAAAATAATCAAAATATGCAAATTTTTTTTGATAATTTTCCCCATTAGACTTTCCTTACCAAATAATGGAAAATAATTTCCAAGTCTTTTTCAAGTTTAAGCTAAACATGAGAAAATGAAGTAATTTTCCTTGGAAAATATTTTCCACAAATGGTACATTTTCCGCGAAACAAACAGACCTCGCAAAAAAAAAATAAACGATTAATATTTCTTAGAAATCATCGCTTATATCTCTTATAAAAATGAATGGACAATAAGTTTTTTTATTGTTCATGAAATTGTTTAGACATAAATTGCTGTAGATAATAAAAACATTTTTTACTGACTAATTATTTCAAGTGACACAAGCGAACAATTTCAGGAAAAATATTTTTTAAATTATTTATTTTTCGCAAAATAAATAGAGCCAAGAGACGCTTTAATGCTCTCAATCATTTTCATTTGCCAAAAAGGAAAGGAAAATATAACATTGTTGATGCATTTCTTACCAAAAAAACAACACTGTTATTTTCTTTCCATGAAAACGGATTCGAGACGACTTGGTTGTGCTTTGATGATATTGTTAGGTAACGAACTACACGTGTACTATGGTCTCGAAATTGCTTGTACAGATGAAATTGTTCTATGTCGGGCTATATATGCACTAGCCATGTGCGTATGTGTCAGTCTACTCAGGTGCTACAAGGGAATTAAATTTTTAATTTTTATAAACATTATATTGTTTCTTAATGATCTCAGAATGTGTATAACAACCCACAATTTTTCAACTTGTCATATACTTTGAGATTTTAATTTGAAGAGACCGAAAACTATTTTTTTTAGGGACAACAAATACACATGCAAAATAAAAATTGTCATTCGAGAAAAGAATTTATTTTCAGTCAACGATTACGCATGTTTGGAAATAATGATATAAACAAGATTAGGAGTTCGAATGATGTCGTGAGCTTATCTTTAGTCGGTTTCTATTTGGGACACCGATTATCTCGTGCAGTGAGAACTCCTCACTTCTAGCATGCTATTGGAGATAATACAGTGATTGGTTCAGCAACCTCGACTTTTGGATCACGAGGTAACTTATTGAGTAATTATAACTCAAACTAAATACTTTGCAGCAGTATGACGTCTTCAATGAAACACCCAAGAGAGTAAATGCATTGGTCGTCCCTCTCCGCCCTTTTTTATATAATAAAAATTAAACGTATTATTCAATTACTATTATGAAATGGAAAATCCAAACTTAATAGATAATATTACTTCCAACAAATTTCAGTGTTAGTGTCTTGGAGTCTGTACTATAAATGTATGATAAGATGACATCAAATTATTAGATGTGGTTCATTAAAAATGAGTCAAGTATAATAGTGTGCTTTATCCGGCCCTGTCCCTATCCATACCTAACAAGACTATTATAGATATTTATTTTTAGGTTTTTTTTTGTCAGAATTATTTTTAGGTTGTAGCTAGACATATTCGACATCTTACAAAGAAAGAAGTACAACACTACGATTTCGTTTGTTTCGTTGAAAATGAATGATTTGAAAAACATATTTTTTAAAATGGTCGCTTGTATTGTTTAAAAAAAAGACTTTTATAGATATTTATTTTTAAGCTGTAGCTAAACAAATTCGACATTTTACAAAGGCAGAAGTACAACACTATGGCTCTATTTGTTTCGTGAAAAATGAATAGTGCTTGTATTGATAAAAAGAAGGCTTTTATAGATATTTATTTTTAGGCTATAGCTAGACAAATTCGACTTCTTACAAAGGCAGAAGTACAACACTACGGCTTCGTGAAAAATAAATGGTTTCTAAAAATAATTGTCCGTATCGCTTACAAAAATAAATGAGCGAAATATATTTTTATTGTTCACAAAAATAATCAGTCATAAATTATTGTCGATAATGAAACATATTTCATCGATTAATTATTTTAAGTAATATAAGTAATAACATTTGTGAAAATGTTTTTAATTATTTTTCAAAAAATATATTTTTGAAAATGATAGCGACTTTTTATCCGGTGCCATTATTGCGTGAGGACACTCTAATTTTAAAAGTACGTGTCTTTTCACGCGTCCCACATGGTGATTCATACGCATAAAATGTCCCAATCCTCCACAGAAGTTCGGTCCTAGATAAACCTACTTTGTTCACACTAGTGGACTCGTGTCGTGCGTAGGATTGCCACAACCCGGTGGGAAATCGATACGGAAAAAATTATCCAATTAGTCCTAAATTTATTGCGCGAATGCTAATTCAATTATAATTTTTAAAATTTAGTCCTGAACCATCACATGAAGCTCCAATCTGGCCATTCCGGCCAATTCCCGCGGGAATTGTTGACACGGCGAAGCGCCGAATAGGACGATCAGCGATGACTGAACCATTGCGTAGGCGATTTTCGATGAAGATCGATTGGAAGGATTACACTGCAATTTTACACAGGTTTTCAGACTAAACTATTAAAATGTTTAGGACTGAATCGATATCCGTATAATGGGTTTATAGCTGATCAGGTATTTTTTCAATTGAAATCAAGGTCCGAGCTAGGACGAATTTGATGGTGGGGAAGCTTGCATGTGCCCCCATGGACAAGTACGGACGGTTGCAAGACCGGCTACGGAACCTGAAGTACGACCTGTGCTTATCAATCCACAAGGTTCACAAAAGAGAAAGGGCAAAAGTGTGATCCACGCCTTGCCCTTCTGTTTCGTTCGGTTCGCCTCCTCCAAACTCTCTTCCGTACGGTCAAATTTTCGATTCGCTGCGATTTGATGGGTACCGGCATCGGCGAAGTTCTGTCCATGTTCATGGTATCCTTGACACGCCGTGATGATCTGATGGGTACCAGCATCGACGAAGTCCTGTCCATGTTCATGGTCGCCCTATCATGTCGTGACGCCCAATTCGAGCTTTATCGGTTCTCTCGAAATTATCCAAACGTCGCTTGTTCACGGGATTTATATGATCTCCCGTCACTTATAAACTCAAGATTTTACTCGCAACCCGGGTTCCTTTGTTTCGTCGATCACTTCGTCGGGGAAAATTTAGTACATTTTGGGCATGCCCCTCGCGCCCGCCTCGATAGTCGGGTGCAGATTCAATTTAGTCCTTTGAATCCTCCGCTTTGATTTTCTGCCAGATGTTAGCGAATCAAATGTTGCCTGTCCACTTGGTTGATGTTTAGATGATTGAGAGTAATTAACTTTAAAATTGGCCGGCGGTATTATTTTAGGCGATTGAATGTTATGATAAACTATTGTCCTATCCTCCACCTAACGTTGGAACCTTGCTCAAATTCTTGTCCCATCTGGTTTGTCGACTTCCCCTCCTCACTTTCATCGATGGCGACACATTGAATTAACGGATACTGCCTTTTCAAATCTTAAACCGGTACGCCATGACATGTTAATCGAGTTACTAATCGTTTTATAGAAAATTCCAAACCGGTACCCCATTAATACTTAGTTAGCATTCCGTCCGATGCCCCGTTCAAATGTATACGTGTCACCAGACCGATGCAAGACAAATCTAACGTGGAAAATGCAATTTAATGAGATATTGAACAAAGTGCCGACGGAAAGTAAAATTTGTGTCGGAGTACCAGCCTGAATTTTTCATGTAACGAAAATTAGGTTTCGATAAATGTGTCATGATTTACCTTCCTAGGTTGCTTGATTACATATGCCGAAAAGTTTTTCTCTCACTTCTCTCTCCATTGTCTTCTTCAAGCTTTAGCCACGAGGGAGGGTTTGAGCTAGTCTCACCCTTGCCTCCCGTTGATTTTATTGAGTCTCTTTGTTCTTTTCTTGTTTTTTCTTCTCTCCTGATCTAAATCCGAGAGTTCTTTTCTCCCGATCTAATTCTAGATTTGAGAGTTTATATTATCTTGATTTAGTTCTAGATCTATGAGCTTTTCTCTTCCGATTTAGATTTGGTAGTTTAATAATGTTTTCGGGGATTCGATACCTTAGTGCTCTGTCCGTGTATAGGTTATCAGCCTCCAGTTTCATTGATGATCGTAAGAGCTTTGACGTCTCACTGAACTATGAAGATTTGCTCTTCAAGTGATTGGTCACTGATTATTTTGCTAGACGGATCAGTTTTCATGTAATGAGTATGTGTTTAACCCTATCGATACTCTGTTGATCCTCCTTATATTTTGAATTTGGCTTTGTTTTTTTGTATTATGGGATTTGCTCTGCTTTGATTTTCTTTGCCATGAAAGTCATTGTATTTCTTATGTATCATTTTGAGCAATGAATGCAATTTTCTTTCAACAAAAAAAAATGCATCATGTTTTTAATGTGCTATCCTGTGAGTTAATAATATATTTGTCGACCCTTACTTGCTTTCTTTTTGAATGTTTTCTTCAATTCCATTCCCGAATAAACACGAACATTTAGCAGCTTCTCTCCTCCCAAATTGTATACATTGGTCCTTAGGAACGAATGAGCAATCTATACTTTACGTGAAATGTAATGAACATTACTAGCCTCAGCAAAGGTCACGCGACCCCGGCAGCACGTCACTATTCTGTTGGTCTTTTTCTTTCTTTATAATTTTTCTTCCGTTTCTTAAGTTTTTTTAATATTTTTTTTACCATTACCTACTTCCGAATTATTTTTATTTCATTTGCCACGTAGAATGCCATGTCGGCATTTAACGGCAGCTTAATGGCCACGCTTATATCTCTGTCCATAATTTCGACAGGCCAACCAAGTTGAAAAAGAAAAAACATGTACTTTTAGGGACCCAATCGCATGAAAATTAAGGTCAGGCATCTGGTTAAACAATTTGGAAATATTCAAAGACCTTCAAACTATAATAGTCAATCGACGCAAAATGTAACAACCTATAAAATTATTTATATAATAAATTTGGGGTTAATATAAAAAACACTCCAAACTATACCCAACCGTGACATAAATACTCCAAACCTTTTTTTATTATTAAAAACCTTAAACTTGCCCATTGTGACTAGTCCTAGATATTTTTTTTTATGTCATAAAAAACCTCAAACTTATACTAGTATGACAAATATACCCTAGATAGAAGTAAAATACATGGTATATATATCACACATGTATAATCTTAGGATTTTTTAAAACACAAAATTTAAGGTTTTTTGGTGGTATTTGCCCTAAATATGGCTCGCCTACAATGAGGCAGGCTCAAGCATAGCAATTGCACACCATTAAACAAGAAGTATCCGTTGCATTCTTAATGAAGATTGAACGTATCAGCATGGAAATCATTGTCGTAATTGATGATTTGATTCGGCTATACTCATCTGCATCGCAGGGTCTTTCACCTTTCTCGATTGTCAATAAGTTAATATTAGGGGTGCACGTGGTCCGGGTTGGGCTGGTACAATACTTAACCCAAGGATCAACCAGCACAATGTTGATTCCCATTTTTGAAACCGAGGATCGACTCTGTTGAGCGTGGGACTAAAGACTGGACCAACCTTATGGGTTCAATCCGGTTCCAAGGTAACCCGGGACCAATTGATTATTTTTTTGTTTCATTTTTTATATTCCTTGAAAACACAAAAATAGTATTTCAAATTATATATCTATCAACAATGTGACATTGAGCAACCAAATTATGAACGCCAGTACATATCAAACATAAATATAAGATAATGTAACAACATAAAATTCACACTTGCTAAAAGTAACAAACCAAGAAAACGAACACGTAACATACAATTAAACCATAAGAAGTTCAAAATACGTAATACAAACCGTGATTTATATAACTTCATATCTTGTTCATTCTTAAATGTTCACTAACTTCCGAATACATAAAAACAAAATAAACAACACACATAATTAATACTTAATAAAGTATATCTATCCAACTGAGCTGCACTTGTAAGGCGAGTGGAGAGGCGAGCGACCAGAGGTTGGCGACAAGGCGAGTGAGGCAAGCGAAGAGAGGCAAGTGGCGAGGCGAGTGAACATAGGCAAACCAGCTGAGGTGGGCGAACGAGGCAGAGATGAACAAAGAGGGTTTCTATTATTTTTGGTTGAAGTAGTGCTTGGTTTCTTTATGCTTTCTATTTACACGGCAAACTGAATTGTAGAAGAAAGAAGAGAACAGAGGAGGAGACACTACGGTTTAAAATAGATTAAAACATAAAATGTATAATATAAATAATATATTTATATTATATTTATATATAATATATACAATGTTGGTCTGGGTTGGACCAACCTTAAACTCTCACGACTGATGACCAACCCATACAGTACAAGATCTAGGAATCCCAGGATCAAGGACTGACCCAGACCCTCTAGGAATCGGATCAAGACCGGCCGGCCAGTCCAAGGTCGGTCCAGGGTCGTCCCTGGACCGATGCTCACCCCTAGTTTATATTCTATTCATCGACCATCTTCTTTCCACCGTAGAACATCAGCAAACAATTGAAAGAAAAAGGGCAGACTTTGATCCGCAAACAATTGAATCAGAAGGTTTGAAAGAAAAATTAAGCTGGATGACATGAAGAGTATTGTAATGGATCTTTTGATCTCAATTAGAAGGAAGCATCCTAAGGCAGGGAATGACGAGGTAGTTGAAGCCATTTCTGACGCAGGGGAAAACAGACATTGGAAAAGGATTCCAAAAGATAAAGTTTATTCTAAATCTTGAAATACCATTTACAATATCTTAGGCACCTACTTATAGAGAGGTCGCCTTTTGGAGAGCCAAATATTTAAAATCAAATAACATAATTAGTTAACACAATATTGATAAAGGGGAAAGTCTTCAAAACACATTTTGAAATTTGCAAATCACGTCCAAAATCTCTTAAGGCAATATTGATAAAGGGGAAAGTCTTCAAAATGCATTCCGAAATCTGCAAATTACATCCAAAATCTTTAAAGGCCTGGAAATTAAGGATTATCTTTGAATGATCGAAAATCAAGTATTTTTATTTGATATGCTGTTCGCATCATAACTTTTCAGGATAAAAAATTATAATCGTTTGAAATTGACTCACCACCGCGCTCGCTCTTATGACGCTCGAAGGTTTCCATATAAGCATTTGCTATTTGTTCTACATCAATTTCACTAGCATTTACTTTGTCATTATAATATAGACAGTGTTGTGGCTATTTCTATCACACCCCAAATCGATTTCAGTCAGATTCCATGGTTCCATGGCTTTCACAACATTATTTTACAGTTCAAGAACCTCTAGAATCACCCCAGCAATTCAGAATTCATCACAGTCCGAAATTATAGACTTGGATTTCTTATCAAACACTTCGGAATGACATTGATTCAGCGTGTCGAGGTGTCCATGGCTTGCTGAACCGAAACCTCGCTTTTCTCTGTCGCAGTTTCCCTCTCTTTTTTGTTCTTCTTCCTATTGTTTTATGGAGAACACGGTTTCCTGAAGCTCTGGTTTTGCCGACCCTCCTCTCCTCTTCTTCTTTTCTTCTTTATTGCACCAGCTGCAATAATGAGACATTTGGATTGAAAAATTGACTTAGAGGGCTCGAGAAAGAAAACTGGGCTTTCACTTATTTTATTTTCTTTTGTTTTACTTGCCCATTTGTTACATCCTACCCTTTTTTATCTCCTCTTTGTGCTCCCAATTGGCCTCTCTCTTGATTTGGTTTTTCCATTAGATCTTCACATAAGGAATAGTTCAGTATTTCGGCGCGTTCTTTTTGTCAGTAATCCGAATAGGTTGCTCCTAATAAGTTAAGATCTCTTTTAGCCCCAAAGGTGTAAAATCTAGCATGTGTTCACGATCAGGTACATATGTCCGTAATAAAGATACATGAAACACATTATGTGCTCCGGATAGAGCTAGTGAGAAAGCAAGTTTATAATACCATCGACAAATCTTCTCTGAGATTAAGAATGGTTCCCGAGAACGAAGCTTACATAGGAATTTCGACAAACGGTCGGTGGGCAGCATGACTCCGGTGATGAGGGGTGGCCATGCAAGTACCTGGAGGCAAACGGAGGAGGTAGTGGCAGAGGCAGACGATCGAAGCGTGTTGCTTTCGATGTTGCGCCCGAAAATCAAATGGACCTCCATGTTCGTCCCTGTGGTTCAGTTGCTGGTGTGCGAAAATCACGCGGCCATAATGGTTTGCTCACGATCGAAGGAATTGGAGAGGTAATGGAGATGCAGTAGCGTCTTCAGGGGGAGCCCGAAGAAGAAAAAGCTAAAACGCCATGAAGTTTGAACTTTGAACTTCCCTCTTTACCCTAGTCTCTATTGAACTTCCAAAAAATGGCACCAACATTTGCAAAAATATCCTCCCAAAAGAAAATCAACTTTGGGATTAATAACTCGAAATACTTCGAATTGATATATTTACGATAAATTTATCTCAAATTAATTTTTTGATCAGGAAAAATTCTAAACTGTACATCTGTAACAAATTTACCCCAAACTAATTTTTTGACTATCAAAAACTCAAAACTGGTATATTTGTAATAAACTTACCCTCCGTTAAATTGAATTAATACCGCAAAAAATACAAACTAGTACAGTTGTGACAAACAAAGGGTAAAAGCCTAAATTTGATACACCCGTCAGCTTTTACATGTCATTCAACTCAAAAATTTGATGATAAATAACCGAAACTAACATGGAATAAAATTATCGTTGATGTACTGGTCTAGGGTTTTTGGTGGTAAAAAAATTAATTTTGAGTAAAATAATCACAGATGTACCAATTTAAAAATTTTTGTGACATCAACCTTTTTTTCTATGACACTACTAATTTCTTTTCAATGAGAAATTATCCAACTCATAGTAGCCCGTGAATGGCAAAATTGATATAAAAATGCACAGCCCTCGTTATAAGAGTTAAACTCCACATTTAAACGAGTAATGCAAGTTTCATGTTTTCCGGGGTCATATGATTCTTCAATTGCTACCATCATCCGTTGAAATTCTTCCTTTCTCCTTTTCGTTTGTTTTTTTTTGGGTCAGGAGGGTCATGATCATCTAGCCAACGAAACTGAGACTCCATTCATTTTACGAAAAATGCGACGTTTTTTAAAAATATTTTCTAGGAAGCCAATGGCAATTCAAGTTCGTGGACTATATTATACATTTTCATATAGTTTAGAGACTAAATTGAACATGTACCAAAAGTTTATGGACCATATTGAACAAATTAAAAGTTCATGGATCATATTGAATATTAGGCTAAAGTTCAACGACTACATTGAACAAATAAAAAGTTTAGAGACTAAATTATATATTTAGTCAAAGTTTAAGAACTATTTGTGTCATTATTCTTCTTGTTTAAGAATGGTGCGTGGATTGCTCTCCTGCCAACCCCTTCGTTTGCACTTCCTTCAACCGATTCTCCTCTCTAGTCTCGTCAGGATTCGCGGCGATTGATGAGTATTGACGCCTCGATTTGAGCTTCACTGGGGTCTCTCGTGATACTCAGTGCAAAAAATTTGATCTACTTCTTGGAATCCACTTTGAGTTTCAGGCAGATGTTGGAGAATTTACAAAATGTCTGTCCATTTGGTTGATGTTAGATGTCTGTGAGTAATTAACTTAAACATGGTCCGCGGTGTTAATTTAGGTGATTGAATGTTGCCTCTCTTGAATAATCACAAGCATGATAAACAATCGTTCTACTTCCCACCTAATGTTTCGGACTGGATTGCTTTCTTTCAACGATGACGAATTTACACCTTTTAAGTCTTCTTTCCAAGCCAAATTGTGTTTTGTACCGATGTGTTGTCATTGAATAACGTTACATGGCCGGGGTCGGTGGCCTCCACAAACACCACCCCCCTCTTTGTTGCGGTCTACCACTAGCTTCCGGCCCGGCCACTCCCTGAGGCGGTTCGCGAAGGGGTAGTAGAGCACCAGTGCCTTGGCGAGCCCCTCTCGGATAGCCCTCGCCGGGTCCCTCCCCGTGCCGTTGCCCCGGTAGAATTGCATCCCGGGGGCTTGGAACCGGAGGCCATCTCGGTCATCGACGTCCGACAGCCTCTCGTACAAGCGAGGCGCGGGTTTCCCCGGACGGACCAGCTCAGCCTCGCATCTCCAAATCTTGAATACTAATGAATCCCGAGGTGCCATTGTCGTCCCTCCTGATGATGACTAGAATTACCAGTGCTGATATAATGCCCAATTGAAATTGTGCGTCACTGAGTGAGCCCGCTTGTTCGCTCCCCACTTATATGTTGGATTGCGGAAACGTAATGATGATGGTAAAACGAGAATTCGTAATGGGCAATTCGAAACACACTTATACCAAATGATGTACATAAAAAACCTCACATTAGAGAATCCAACGGCCAAAATCAATAAAAAAAAAATTTTGGTCGGATTTTTTTTTTAATATTTTAACATTATATACTTATGGCAAATGTACTAAGGAATTTGGTGCTTGTCCCCCTTATAGCTCGGGAGAGGTTCGGTTTTGATTTCGAGAGGTGTGAGACAATTCACCAGCCAAAATCAATGCTCGGGTCTTCGCGCCCCAGCTCCTAACTTTGTAAAAAAAAAAAAAACATTTCTTTCTAATCGGATCGAATGAAACCGCCTCTTAGCTATCATTGGTTTGTGATTACAAATTAGACGTGGCACACGTAAATTTAGGCAAATTTAAGCATAAGCGACATCGAAACTTGTAACCCCTCAATCAGAGATACGATGAATCAGATAACAGAGACCCGATATTTATATATTTGGTTCACGTATGGGCCGCACTTCAAACTGCTTTGTATGTCGTATCATCTATTGCCAAAGCAAACGAAGGGATTCTAGAGTTGCAGCTTTATTGAATAAATGACCAACTCATCATATGTCAACCAGAAGAAGAAGTGGGACAAGCTTGAGATACCTCTACAGCATCATATCAAGTCTCGAGAGAGTTGGTTCGACAGGACGAGCCAACTCCTCCTAGACCTTTAGCATCTTCGCTAGCATCTACGCAAGTGTAGAATATGAGCTAATTCCACTCTACAAGGCGGATCACTTAGATATGATAAGGAGTGTCACGAGCGCAGATCTAGATCGATGAGAAGTTGCCATGTTCATAAGTGAAGCCCTGACTCGGCATCAACCTTTTTCTAAGCTAAAATTAGCTCGCTATAAACTTGAAGCGAATTAGGCGACGGATTGAATTGCAAAGGGCCCAATATAAAAGAGCTCTTTCTCCGTACCCTCCTCATGCCCTATGAGCTCTTACTTGCTCCGAAGCATCACCGACGCATGCGCGAACTCTTACCTTAATGAAATTTTCTTTCGGACCAAAAAAAAAAGAGAAAAAAAGGGGGCGTCATGGAGCACTTCCTTGACCCATTTTTCTTCTTTTTTGCAAGATTTGCCTCGGCCATCTTCTACCCACTCGACTAGTTCAACTTCCAAAGCGAGTTCTTACGCCATGCATTCTCCGATCCAATTCCTCATAACGTGTAATGGCAGGGACACCACACGAGGCAAAAAATCTATTGGCGAGCTCGGGGTTACCCACGTTCAAAGGGTAGTACCGGCTGCTTCAAATGGAATGGAAAGCAGTCGGAATTCACGAAACCATCGGCTGCTTTCCATTCCCAATCAAATGATGGCTCGAAGAGGACATTCTGGACAGCGGAATCTCTCAGTCCCGGCAACAAAACCGGAAAAAAACAAGGGCGGATCTTGCTTGGACGAGACGAGATCTTCGTGCTGAGCACTCGTTTTTTATGAATGGAGTCATGGATCAAAGGACGAAACCTGCCTGGTAGTCGTCAATCCAAGCAAGTAAATTGAAATTCGGATCAAACGATGGAGCCAAACTGCCGGACGCAATTGCATCAAGGTGTTGAGCTAAGGAAGCATCGTGCAAATTAAACGAGTTTCGGAAATTGTATGAGTTGATTATAATTAGAAAATTGAAATGAGAAATTCATGCTTTTTAGAGAAAAAGGAAACGAGATGTGATAATGACATAAAATGTTTCTGAGCATTAGTCTAATATGATTTCATGAACTTTTAATTTGTTCGATACGGTTTCTAAACTCCACTTCAATGTGTAATGTGCTTTATAAACTTTTAATTAATTCAACGTGATCCATAAGTTTTTAATATATAATCAATTTAATCTTCAAACTACATCAAATATATAAAAAGTTCAAGAATGATATTTTATATTAAAATAAAATTAAAAAAATTATATTAAATAAATTAAAAGTTTAGAGATAGCTGGAGTGATATCTCCAAGTTTTCCAAACAAGAAGTGAAAAGTCAACGATGGGAATTGGAAGACCGCTATTTTCATTTATTCGTCGGGTTGAAGATCAGGCAAAAGACGGCGACGGAATACGCACGCCGGACACTCCGATTTGCGCGCTGTCCGATCCGATTCTCTCCTTCCTTCCAGCCGTCGAGAGGATGAGCGACAATTACGATTTCGACCTCCTCACGGGTCCCACCTCCGCCGCCGCCGCCGCCGCTCCTCCTCCCCAGTCTCCTCCGCCGCCGCCGCCGCCGCCCTCCTTCGGTCCCCGCTTCGAGTCCTCCTCAGAGGAGGAGGAGGAGGAGGAGGGCGGCGGCGGTGGCGATGGAGCCGAAACGGGCGGCGCCTTCTCCTCCACCACCAGGCGCCTCGATTGCATGCTCCAGTTCTTGGATCGCAAGCTGTCTACTGCTGCCTCCTCTCCTCCGTCCGATGCTCCGAGCGGCGAGCGGGATCCGAGGGGATCGGCGGCGCTGCCGGAGTTCGTGGGCCGGGGAGGGGGCGCGGGCGTTTTCAAGTTGCCGGCGAGGGCGGCGGTCCACCCGGGGCGGCCGCCGTGCGTGGAGGTGAGGCCGCACCCGCTGAGGGAGACCCAAATCGGGTGCGCCCTGGGGACCCTCGTGGCCACCCCTTCGCAGCTGTGGGCCGGCGGCGAGAGGGGCGTCAGGGTTTGGGACTTGGGCGCGAACATCTACGCGGCGGCGGCGGCGAGGGGCGAGGGCGTCGGCACAGGAGCCGACGCCGAGCCCGACACTGTGCCCTACAGGGAGTCGGCGGGTGGGATGTCGCCCACCTTGTGCTTGGTGGCCGACGAGGCGAACCATCTGGTGTGGAGCGGTCACCGGGACGGCAGAATCATGTGCTGGAGCATGTCGTTCAGTGCTTCTTCTTCTGTTGCTGCTGCGTGTAGCAGTAAGAAGACTCGCTTCAAGGAAACACTTTCGTGGCACGCTCATCGCGGCCCCGTTCTCTCCCTCGTGATCTCTTCTTATGGTTAGCTCTTCCTGCTCAACCAGTGCTGATATAATTCTAGTTTAGGCATGAGCATTCGCTTTTACGTAATGGAGATCCACTTGCAATGCATATCTAGCACTAACTGCAATGTAACAGTATGTTAGCCCTTCAACGCACTATCCTAGGTTTCGCACTTGCGAAAAGATGGACAGTTAGATGATTCAAAAAGAAGATTCGACTTTCTGTGGAGATGGATGGTACAATGGATAAGGGAAGACTTCGGAACCGGATGTTTTGAACTTTTGTACTACATAAAGCACAATAGCTAAAAGGAGTCGACTTTCTGTGGAGATGGATGGTACAATGGATAAGGGAAGACTTTAGAACCCGAAGTTTTGAACTTTTGTACTAAATAAAGCACGATAGCTAAAAGGAGCTGATATATCTAACTTCGCTTAGTGAGCGTTGACCGCCGTTGTTCATTACATATTTTACAAAGACCAAATCCACAAAATCAAAGGTAGCCTAGTAAACTAATGGACAAAACTTAGACAAGAAATCACGTACATTTTCTCCGTCCCAATCTTTTGCGTCTTAGAGAAATGGAGTGAAGTATTTTGGCTGAGAGGAAATTCTATAGCTGAAGAGCTTCTTTTCTCTTTGAAATGGAAATAACTTCAGCTACAAGCATCCATAAGCTGCATGTCTCCCAAATGATAAAGGGTCCATTCTTTCTGCCCTGGAGTTTGATAAGTTTTTTAGTCTCCTTCTTTCATAACTTTGCAGCAGATGATTTGAAAGATTGTTGTCAAGTTGCAATTATTGATGTGTCAATACTATTCTTTTTAATAGTTATATGGTGCTCTCGATTGATGTGGCTGTGTATTTGGTGTCTATAAGTCTATTGGTGCTTGTGCTACCAAAAGACTCTCATGGGCTCTCAAAAAGGTTTGTAAGCTGATGAATGCCAGTTACAGCTCTAGACACCAAATTGAACCTGCTAGTATTTCTGCAATTAATTGAATTGTTGAGTCTGTAAAGGGTTTATGGTGCATGTTTACTCTTTGCCCGATTTCAGGATTATAGCTTGTGAATGGGTTTATCTAATGGATATGGGCTGAATTTGTGTTTAATAAAGTGGTGGGGCTGCATTTGGTTGTGTTTGTGATGAACTCAGGGCTGAGTTGTGTACAATGCGCTATTCTTTGACAGATGTGGGAATATTTTAATTGTTCATCAGGGTGTCATGATGATTTGCTTGATATACCGAGTTTTTTATTTGACTGATAATTGTGATAAGAGTGTGGCACCAGATAGATGCTTTAGTGGATTGTTCAGGCATGTTCCTTTTTATATAATTATGTGAGATTCGGCAATCTCTCTGATATATCAAGGTTCCATTGAAAGTTTCTGTTTTTGCTTGGGAAGCTGCTTGGGAACGTATTCTTACTTTGAATAGTATTAAAAGAGGAATAGGTGTTTTTTGTGCAAGACTGAATGATAGAGTGCGAATTACTTACTTTTAAATTGTAGCCAGGAACAATAAGAGTTTTTGCAATTTTAGGAGTAAATGGGTGACCTCAGGCATGGTGCAATATGAACTTTGGGCTTGGAGAGGGACTTCGGTTGGTGTGTTGGAACGAAACAGATTGCTAATGATTCCTCTCCTTTTCTTTTGGCTCATTTGGAGAGAGAGGACAAAAGGGCATTTTAAGGAGTTAAATCCTCTTGGAACTATTTTTAGGGATTATTGGTTGTACACTCTTCACTTTTGGTATAGCTGGAAAGTTCAATTTGATACGTCTAATTTGTTGGAAATGTTAACAATAGGCTTTTGTGCATAATTTTGTATATGGTTCGCTTCCACCTGAATCCTTGAATCCTCTTTTTTCCTTTGTGGGTATAGATCCTTCTGTTGATTTATGGTGAATGATATCAGAGTAGATATGTGATTTCATTGTCAAGAGCGTTGTTTTCTTAGCTTTCTCTGAACCTAAGTCAGTTTCTCTTCAATTCAGGGGATCTGTGGTCAGGTTCAGAGGGTGGTGTTATCAAAATTTGGCCATGGGAACGTATTGAGAAATCTCTTTCTTTAACAGTGGAAGAAAGACATATGGCTGCTTCCATTGTGGACAGATCATATATTGACCCTCGGAACTATGTTAACACAAATAATTTCAGTAACAGTTTAGCAGCTGATGTCAAGCACTTATTTTCAGATAATAATGCGGGAAAAGTGTGGAGCTTTGGAAATCAGTCGTTTGCCCTGTGGTATGTGCATATTTGATACTGCTATTTGGAGTGTTATATATATAGCTTGATTTGCTCTTCCAACTTGTTATCATGATTTTCTTTTGTCCAATCAATTCTTCGTAATGAGTTTGATGTTTTTTGTGAATTCTCATGAATGGGTGTCTGATTCTTCACCTTTATTTGACAATAAGCAACCACCACTATTCAAATTCAAGCATGGAATCGTCAATTTGCACATTACCATGGATATTTTTGCAGTGTCTCAGATGGTTTTAATATGAAGGGTAATGTTGATGAACTGTTCTCAGTCCTTATCTGTGGATATGCAAGACAATCTGGGAGGATGGAGGCCTGTATATCGGTAGTTGCCAAGTCTTGTTTGAACATACCTAAATTAATATTTAATGAGCTTTTGCAAATGAAGCTTATGACTTTATGCTATTAGGACAGTATTACTTTTAGTGCATGTATTTTTATATGCTTTATTTCAACAGACTTGTTTTCCTTATTGCGAGAATAACTGCCTAGGAGATCTTTTTGCACCTCTCTTCAACCTAGCTGTTGGTCTCTCTGTGTTCATCCTTGTAGTTTTTCTTCTTCTTCATCTGGTTGACCATCAGCAAAATGTTTACCTTAGCAGTTGTGGGTCTCCCCTTTCTTAATCATGGAGATTGCAGATTCAAATTTGAAATCTAAGTTTCATTTATTGGGATAATTGCTATGTGTAGGGATGCTTGTACGAGGGAGTTGTTGAAAGTGTGTAGTGTAGATGGACAGGTAGAGAGCCGAGGCGACATCTCAACACCGCAGGATTTTTCAATGGAATATTTTTCTAGTCAAAGAAAGGAAAAATCACAGGGCTCCTCTGGTTTTTTTCAGAGGTCTCGCAATGTTATATTAGGAGCTGCTGATGCTGTTCGTCGAGTGGCAACAAAAGGGGCATTTGGAGACGATTCTAGGAGAACAGAAGCACTTGTTATGACAATAGATGGGATGGTTTGGACTGGGTGTGCGAGCGGCTTACTGATACAATGGGATGGAAATGGAAATCGCCTGCGAGATTTCCAGCACAACTCTTTTCCTGTGCAATGTCTTTGTACATTTGGACTTCGCATATGGGTTGGTTATGCAAGTGGTTATATACAGGTACTGGACCTTGAGGGTAATCTGATAGGAGAATGGGTAGCCCACGGCAGTCCCGTTCTAAAATTAGCTGTAGGGGCTGGATATGTCTTCAGCTTGGCTAAACATGGTGGTATACATGGGTGGAGCATTACATCTCCTGGACCTATCGACAGCATACTACGTTCAGAATTGGCTGGCAAGGAGTTTTTGTACACTAGGATAGAAAACATAAAAATATTGGCTGGCACATGGAATGTTGGACAAGAAAGAGCTTCTAGAGACTCTCTCATATCATGGCTGGGCTTTGCGGCCTCTGATGCAAATATCGTTGTTGTTGGGCTGCAAGAAGTTGAAATGGGCGCTGGTTTTCTAGCTGTGTCTGCAGCCAGAGAAACAGTAAGTGACTTCTTTTGTTAATCATTCGCATGACTGTTCTCTGCTTCTTAGAGTCTGTTAGAGGAAATTGGAATAGAATCTGTTAGAGGAAATTGGAATAGAAAACAACTTTTTTCCCCTATCATTCTGAATATACATGTCGTTTGTGATATCCAGTGTTCCCTATCCCAGCAATTAATCCTCGAGTTAATTTCATCTTTCTCTTTTAAATCAACCATCTGACTTTAGGGATATTCACAATTTTCTCCTCCAATTCCACTCTTCTCAAATGCAAGTCAAAAAAATCACTAGGTATTTCTTTTATCATGCCTTCCCACTCTAATTTGCAACCCTCACTAAATTTTATTGAGACTCTGATAAGGTTTTGTGCAGTATATATGACACCTTATGCAGCAGTGGTAATGTTTCCAGAAGAAAATAAAATCAGGAGAATTGCGTCATATTTCCTGCGTCAACTAATTTGGTATTTTATTTATAGGTGGGGCTTGAGGGTAGTTCAGTTGGAGATTCGTGGCTTGCTATGATTGGCGAAACATTGGATGAGGGGTCAACCTTTGAACGTATGGGCTCCAGGCAGCTAGCTGGCTTGCTCATTACCATGTGGTCAGTTCTTTGCTTTTCTCTTTTCTTCTGATCACAAGTGATATGGAATGTTCCTTTTTCCTTTATATTGGCAAACACTCTTTACGATAAGAAGAAATAAAAGTGTATGTTTAACTGAGTTGCTAGAGTGGATTAAAAGATCCTACATTTTATTAAGCTCATTTCTACGAGCCACCTCAAAATTAATCAGCAATATGTAGGCCCAAAACATTTTTACCAGGGGCAAGACACAATTTGAAATGGTAGGGATGTCTCTGCATTTTTATCAACACTTAAAGAGTATTCAAGCAAGTTGTCTAAGTTAGCTGTAAACTACGTATGTAAGGAAATACATTTTTCCTTTATCCTTTATCAATTAATGGGAAGTTTCTCCTCTGATGTGTAAAGTGTCTGTCAGGGTGAGAAATACTCTAAAACCTCATGCTGGAGACGTTGATGCTGCGGCAGTTCCTTGTGGCTTTGGGCGTGCAATTGGAAACAAGGTATACACTTTTGGCTGCTTCTTTATTGCTTATTGCTATGAGAATATTTCATTGTAGTAATCTCATAATACAATGAACTTTCATAAAGGAGCATGTTTAATCTCTGACTGACTGGCAACTTCTCTTCTCTGTTCTTAAGAAGAGGAAGTTATATTTTTAGCAAAAAAATAAAGAAGAGTAAGTTATATTCTCGTCTGGTGATTTTAATTTAGGGCATGATAAGACAATAGATGCCCTTTGTTACGTTTGGGCGGGATATGGTAGGATTATGGTGTTTATAGACTAGGATGCAGGGTTCAGTTTGAGGAGTGAGATAAGCCCATTAAGTAGATGTTGAGGAGTGAGATAAGCCCATTAAGTAGATGTTGATAATCTGTGCCTCACAATAGAGAGTATATGCTATGCCGTTACTCACTGGTCAGGCTTTGTAACTGGTGAACTTCATACTTTTTCTCCTTGGTTTGCCTGTCTTGCTATCTTCATGGTAGTGAATTCGTGCCAGCATCCTCGTAAAAAAAAGCTTCGACCAGTTTACTTAATGGTCGAGGGTGGTCAAGTTGTTGAAAAAGTTGAACTATTTCTTTGGTTGCTTTCATTGATAGATTTTTCGTTTCCATGTGTGTTTTGAGAAGACATATCTGTTTGTTCACATGTTTACTTTTAAATGCTCTCTACCATGCAATCCCCCCCCCCCCCCCCCCCCCCCCCCCCAACAAAAAAAAAACAAGAAAAGAAAAGGAAAAAACCCCCTCCTCTTCTTCCTTTATTTTGGATTATTGTCATTAACGTGGTTGAAATACAAACAGGGAGCTGTTGGTTTGAGGATTAGAGTGTATGATCGAATCATGTGCTTTGTGAATTGTCACTTCGCTGCCCATACTGAAGCAGTTGCTCGTCGGAATGCTGATTTTGAACATGTATATAGGAGTATGACCTTCACCAGAGCATCTACGTTTTCCAATGTGGTAGCTGGTATACCATCAAACCTGTTATTGTGTTGTGAACTTGCCTGCACGGTGTATGTATGTTGGCTTGCTTACACAAATGGCTTGCCATTGATCCTTTCTGTTGCAGTCGGTGCTTCTTCTGCTGTGCAAATGCTCCGTGGAACAAATGTAGGTATAAAATCTTAACACTGGTATCATTCTTACATTATCTAGTTACATGTGATGATCTATGATGTTCTGGTTGGTACTGATTTAGTATTTGTTCTGAGCAGGGAGTTTTCTCCCTGTCAGCTGAAGTAATGCCCGAGTTGTCTGAGGCAGATTTGGTCATATTTTTGGGCGATTTCAACTACCGGGTTGATGGTGTAAAATTTGATGAAGCCAGAGATTTTGTTTCTCAGAGAAGTTTTGATTGGCTTTGGGAGAAGGATCAGCTCCGAGCAGAAATGGTAGCCGGTAATGTTTTCCAAGGAATGCGTGAAGCAGTTGTTAAATTTCCTCCTACATACAAGTTTGAACGGCACCAGGCTGGAATAACAGGTAGTTTCTCAATCTGAATTTGGTATCAGCTGTTAATTTACCATTGTGTCTGTCATTGCTGGTATATGTGGCAGATGAAAGAAATATCTTACTGTCCCCAAGTAAACCAGGATGAGCACCTCTTTGTTGGTTGGTCTTGTAAAGTTCTTATGGTTAATGATGTTGAATCTCTTGAGCACTAAACTTTCTGTTTGCTCTAGGGTATGATATTGGTGAAAAGAAGCGCATTCCTGCATGGTGTGACAGAATTTTGTACCGTGATAGCCGCTCAGCTCTGGAATCTGAATGCAGTTTAGAGTGTCCTGTAGTCTCTACAGTAGTACGGTAAATTTTAGTATTATGGTGTGTAATGCTATTCTGTTAAAAGGCCTCCTGACATGACAACCTGTGATTTGGAGGCATGTTGCATTTGCTTATTGTGACCTTTTAGTGTGCATGAGCATCCTGTTTAACATGGTTTGCACGAGCATTGGTCTTCCATGTAAACCTCAGCTAATCTTGACAAGTCCCAGCTACATTTCAGTAGAATTTGCGTTCTCATAAATACATCACAGGATTCCTATAAGCATCATTGACTCAAGCACTTGTTGCCATTGGATTCCACTCCCCCTCCCTCTCCCTCCTCTTTCTCTCTTGTCTTAAGCATACCTCTAAACTCTCTAATCTCTTGGATGCATGTTCTTTCAAGAAATCGGCGGAAGTTGATTCAGGCTTATATTCATAGATCTGACTATGCATAACTGCTGTGATTTTGCAATGTTCAATTGCAGATATGAGTCTTGCATGGATGTGACAGACAGTGATCACAAACCAGTTCGTTGTATGTTTAATGTGGATATAGCTCGAGTTGATGAGTCAGTGCGGAGGCAAGAATTTGGTGAAGCTGTTACCCAAAATGAGAGAGTTAAGTCTATGCTCAAATGGTTTTTTGTGATACCGGAAACCATTGTCAGCACCAACAACATAATCCTTCAAAATCAGGATACGTCTATTTTGCGGATTACAAATAAATCTGGGAAGAATGATGCTTTATTTCAAATAATTTGTGAAGGTGTCTCTATGATCAGAGACGATGGACAGGCATTAGACCATAACCCAAGAGGTTTTTTTGGCTTTCCACAATGGCTTAGGGTAAGACTCTGGCTTTGAATTTTATTTGATATTATGGTTTTAAATGTTTCTTGAAAAAGTTAACTTTTGGTTATTTATATGAAGACAGTAAAAGAATAAATCGAGCCAGGGAGCTGATCTTAAAACTGTTAATGGTAGTTGATCTTCTGAAGATGTGGTAAATTATTAACTGGTATATTGTTGGGACTTACAAGGTGGGTCTGCTCTCTGATTGATTTGGCTTTGATTGACTTAACTTGTAGACTAGTTTAGCTCTTCGAAAAATCTTTAATGATTGTTGGTTAGGTTCAGTGGCACTTTGAGGAGAAACATTATTATTTAGATGAGTGCCATGCTCTGCAGTAGTTGACTGTGGCATCTTACGTTTAGAAGCTGTCAACTAATGGGATGTCATGCAGATATTTTCTCCTGGAGGTTTATCATATCTGTTGGGTGTTGGCAGCCTTTTGTTTAATCATTTAAGTTAATGGGAGGATCTAAAGCGGAGTTGGCTAATTTCATGTCTGGTATTTTCATTAAACCAGGTTTGCCCAGTTTCTGGCATTATTAAACCAGAACATACCACTGAGGTATCAGTTCATCATGAAATGTTCCAGACCTTGGAGGAGTGTGTCGATGGTGTCCCTCAGAACTGGTGGTGTGAGGACAACAGAGACAAGGAAGTTATATTAGAGGTGAGGGTGAGTAGCAGCTATATGTCTGAGACAAGGAATCACCGTATTCGCATTCGGCACTGCTTTTCATCCAAAGGGAAACGAGTTGATCATGTATCTTTGGATTCCAAGCAAGCACAAGTTAATCTCCTTCACCGATCTGATCTCCAACGACTTAGTGATTCCTATGACATGGTTGACCACTTTCGCAATTTACATAGTCCATGAAATGACGGGTGCTAGTGGTGCACAAGCTCATGCATCGTTGACAGTGAGTAAATTGCTACAAGCTGACGACTATTGTCTTGTTGCACTCTGGTTCACAAGCATTGCCGCCTTCCCCCAAAACTTCGTTTGTTTTCTTTCTCAATATGTACAAAAACTTGTTTTGGACTTAGAGGCCAGCATAAGCAATTACCGGAGGCAGTTACAGGTTTGGACATTGGATCTTGAGGTGTGGTTGCCACCGGCTTCACCTTGGCTTCATAGGGTGGTGTCAAGCACAAACAAGAGTAAAACACCAGTGCTTTCGCGAGATAAACCAGTTTGTTGAGGATAATTAAATGTCAAGTTAAGTGGCTCATTACCAATGTAAAGAGGAAAGGAAGCCACCATGCGAAACTTTATAATCCATGAATAAGTTTCTTCATTTTGTTACATATGTGCATCTCCTCCTCCAAGGTATTTTAAGCTTTGAGCGAGTTCGAATTTTTCAGGAACGTGGAAACGAAGGTTCTTTGTGCTCTATTCCTGAGGATTGTTGTGCAGTCTATTAAGCCAACATGTTTTATGTACTTCACTTTTCCTTTTACCTGTTCACTCTGGAAGTTGTGTTTATTACTGTATGCCTACAGTCACACTTGGGTTAGTTGTTTGTGTTATTTGTGAAAAGTCGTCAATTTACTGATTTCCGATCCAAAAGAATTCATATGCTTTACATCTTCTGTAAATTGTGACTAGCAGTCTAAGTTGGATATGTAACGATGCATTAGACTCAAAAGGTGCAAATTTTCTTTTGGGTAGGACATTTGCTTAGCAAGAATGACCAAAATACAATTATTATGGGTCTCTGTATAGGGGGGCGACAACTTTACAAGCGACGCCTGTTTAAAAGCTCAACTCTTCGGTATGTTCGACAAAACTTATGATGTTTTTTGACACTTCGGGTGTGCATGGCAATTATTTTGTGCTCGGGAACTATTTCTGAACAGAAATAATTCTTTTTAATTCTATACCTGGAAACAACTTCCGAGTATTTGAAGGGATTAGTAACTGTCCAAAATTTCTGTTCTTGGGATAGAAAAGAATATAAATACATTTGGTAACTACATAAATTTTTTTTTTATTAATAATATTTTAAATTGTTTAATATATTTTTTTCTTTCTACCCTTCCCTTCTTTGGCCATGGCCTGTTGCCGGTGCCAGCGACCGGCTGCAGCCCAGGGCGTCGCCGCCCTCGTCGCTTGCCTCACCGCCGGCCTTGCCCAGATCAAGCGAGGCCGAGCCTCGTCGTGGGTCGCGACGGTGAGGCTCGGCCTCACATAGAAGCCTCGCCATCATGACCCATGGCAAGGCCGACCTTGCCGTCGCCACTTACGATGAGGTTGGCCTCGCCATAATTGACGGCGAGCCACCTCTCTTAGGCGGCGAGGGTCCAACCCTCACCCTCGCCGGCGAGAGGTACCCTCGCCTCCGTTGGCGGCTGGCGAGGGCCATGACGCCCTCGTCGGCCCTGGGCTGATGACTGGCCATAACCTAGAGAAGAACAATACAAAGAAGAAGAGAAAAAGAAGAAAAAGAACTTATTCTCAAAATTATACCGAGAAATAAGAAACAATTTTTTTTTACTTATTGTTTCTCTTCCAAAACTGTTTCTGGGCACAAATTTTTGCAAAAATATACTCAGGAACAAAAAGTTTACCATACGCATTTCTGTTTCCAAATTATTTCTGAAAATAAAAGAACAGAAATTTTCACTGTTGGCACGTTATTATTTTTCCAGCGTGTTACTTATGCACAACGCTGGTCAACGCACAAAAATTGAAAATAATGAATGAACCTAGTAAGTAGATGACCATGTCACACACAACAATAAGGAGTGCCGTTGTCTATCGAAATGAAGCAAGTTCGACATCTACAGAACGAGCTGCCCACCAATTGAAATTGGAGATATCCCAACGATTTAGATATGTTCCATAACCCGAACCCAAAAGTCACGTCCCCGCAAGGAGCAGGAACGCCCCGCGCTCCATTCCAACCCACCGTGATTTGCCCAAAAGAGTTGCAGTTTATCTCCAGAAGGACAAAATCAACGACTGCTCGAATGTCCTTACGTTAAGTATGGTTGTGTATTGATCGCAGCTCAAAGAAAATAGGCCTTTTCACATAACCTAACAGACACTTGTGTCGGCAGCAACACAACAGAGGAGAAGGACAAATAAACAAACACAAAAGCTTCAGATGGAGGTGCCAGTGTTTTCCTTCTTAGCAGAGATGGGTATAGACCAGGAACCTTTCCTCCATTCCAAACTACCAGAAAATCATTTCCCAAACTAAGAAAAGTTCCCTTGCTCAATGAGAGGATTTAGCAGATAATGGTTATAGAAGAGAAACGTTACCTCCCATTTCTCTCGTCCCAAAAGGATGAAAAATCTGCAGCATCTATACAAAGAGTTCACCATTGTACAAGAAATGCACATATTCACAGGAAGTATTTATACCGACTAATCCAGCTCCCCATCACTAAATTATCAGTAAAATATGAGGCTGCTGTAAAACCAAATCCGTTTCTTTTTGGCAACCGCTACAACTACAGTAAACTCATTTTGCTTTTAAGTAAGCAGGAAGTTACATGTACAAATCACTACTGTCCTCTGAATTGCTATTAGTTGTTTTGCTGGACCAAGGTGTGGAAAGGAAATGTTGCGACTAAAACCAGATCCAATACATGCTCTCTCTCAAATCTTCTATTTTTATGGGCGAAACGGAGACAACAAAAGCACGTTATATGTCTCTCCTAAGTAAAATTGATCTGAGCTACACTTGTTACCATAGCCTGACCTGTAACATCATGTATCTAAGCCGCAGAAAGAAAACTGCCGATATTATGTTGGACGATGGTTTCAGCCAAAAGTCCTATCGGCTGTTGATGGACTCAGAAAAAACAGACTACGTTGAACAAAGGGTTCGGCCAAACATCCTATTTGTTGTTCATAAACTGGGAAGGATGTCCAAGGTATGCCGGACTTGACCAACAAGCTAGTACCAGTAGTTTAAGCTACAGCCGTTAGTTCTCTGGTGTCCGCTGCTTCACTTTCCAATTCTTTGACGGCTTTAATGAGCCCCCGCGTGATTCCATTTAGATAGAGTCCTCTCTCTTTCACTTCTTCCAACAATTTCTCCGCCTTCTCCCAATCTAACGCCGTCAAGCAAAGCGACTGAATTAGTTTATTGTATTCATCAACGTTAGGCTGCACTCCACAATTCTTCATCTCACTAAACAATTCGAGGGCCTTATCAAATTCTTCAAGTTTGCAATAGCCACGGATGAGCGTATGGTAAGTCACTGGTGTCAGCTTAGAGTGCTTCCTTTTGGCCTCCAACAGGACTTCCCTGGCCTGATCCATCTCACCACCGTTTGCATAACCACTAATGATGACGGTATAAGTATACACATCAGGTTTCAATCCCCGAGCTTCCATCAATTTCACCAACTCCCTAGCTAATCCCATCTCCTTGGCCTTCGAACAACTGCTGATCACATAGTTAAAAACCGCATTTCCCGGAGCAGGTCCCTCGGCAATCATCTTATTGAGCAATTCCTTTGCCCCATCGAGATCCCCACTCCTGCAAAGACCGCGAACAACAGCAGAAAATGGCTTAATAGCATATTTCCGTGCCTCCCCTTTTAAGTCACCCAGCAACTCCCCACCTAATTTCACTGTCTGATCCTCTCGACACAACGAGTCAATCAAAAAGTTTATACAGGATCGAGGGGGTGAGTTGCCCTCCTTGGCGGCTAAATAAACCGAGTAGGCACATTTGGCTTTCTTCCCCTTGCAAAGCCAAGATATGATCTTCCCGACTTTATGGCCGTCAGGCAAGCGTCCCGCATTAAGCATCCTCTCACACACGGACCACACGGGGTCGTTCATTGAGCGCCTACAGAGCGCCTCTACAGCAAAATAGTAAGACATATCGTCAGGAACGCATCCGAATTCATCAAACCTGTCGAGCACCTCGAGCGCAGCCTTCCCTTTACCCAACCTCGAAAGCGCAGCCAACAAAGGATTGAGAACGGCCGCGTCCACCACGCCGTTCCCCCTCTCCCCGACCTCCTTGATCAAATCCCACAACGCGTACACGTCTCTCCGCCTCAAATCGCCGCCGCCCCCGCCGCAAATGCACTGAACGAGAGCTCGGAGAACGGGGTTGGTCACCTCGAAATCGGAATGCTTGGAGGAAGCCCACCTGAAGAAACGGAGGACGTTGTCGCCAACGAGGAGCGGGGTCTCGAGCACGCTAATGACGAACTGCGGATGCAGGGCCAAGCGCATCTCGTCGAGGGTCAACTCCAAGGACCCGTCGGCGGTGCTCTGCAAGAGCGACAGCACGCCCTCCAACTGCTCGGTGTCGATCTCGACGGCCTCCTCCGCGCCTCCATCGCCTCCGCCGTCGCCCCCGCCGCCGCCCACGTCTTCTTCTCCTTCGGCCGCGACGTCGCCCACCACCCGGCCGCCGGCATCCGCGCCGGGACGCGGCGCCCCGTCGTCGAGCCCGCCGGCCTCGCCGGAGCTGAAAGACCGGTGGGAGATGGATCTGGCGTTCCAGTTCAAGGGAGCTCTGGGGAAGACGAGGGAGCACAGGCGAGTGGGCGTCGAAGCAGGAGGAGGAGCTTCCGACGGGATCGCCGGCGAGATTCCGAGCGAATGCGAGCTCCGCCGCAGCCGGCGGCGAGACAACCTCAGCCCTGATCTCCACATTCTCTCTCTCTCTCTAAAACCCTAACGACTACTAAGCAAGAAATAGCGGCAGACACAGAGCAAAGTCTGTTGTTGTTGTTCATCAAAAAGAACTGCATTTTTTCTTGGGAAATTTTTTTTCGGACATACCCCTGAAATAGTGATAATTTGTCAAAAGTCCCCCAAAAAGTAGGGTTTGTTTCAAAATAGCCCTCGGATCGCAGCAACTTTATTTCGATGAAACTCATCGCCGGCGAAGATTAATTCCCGCCTCGCCGGCCGACGAGTACGTGCTCGTCCGTCACGTGTGCTTTCTGTGCCTCTTCCCAAGGCATTTGGTAAGAGAAGAAAAGATCGAGTTTTTGAACGGTGCCCGTGAATCCGTGCACACGTCGATAAGAAAGATAAAAGGAATACCGTAGTAAAAGAAAGAAGTTCCAATGTCGTCCTTGAATTTGTCAAATATGCAATATCGTTCTTGCACTTTTAATGTTAATTTGCTTAACATGATTGCTGAATTTTTATCTAATATGCAATATGATCTCCTAACTTTTAATCATTTTTATAAGTTTGGAAATTATATTGACATTTACCAATAATTCAAAAGCCGCATTCAACAAATTAAAAATATGAAAAATAATATTACACATTAAATCAAAATTCAATGAAATGAACATTACTTTAATTTATAAACAGACATTTTGCCAATTTGGTAGTAAGATGTGTTTTCAGTTTGCTTAATTTTTCTATTAATATTTTAATTTATTCTACAATTAACGTCATCAATAAACTTTTACTATTAAGTGAAATGTGTTCATATCAACTGCAACTGATTCACGTCATATAACTCATGACTACAGAAAGTAATGAAATTGATGAAAAACGAGTATAAACAACATTCGGTGGGTTAAGCGGCTAGTGTTATTTCCATGAGATCCTGGTCTACGAGTGACCCCAAAAATCAGTTCAGCTTTCATCTGCAGAATTCCCAGATTCGAAAGAGAGCACCAAGAATGGAACCCAGATGAACTCGAGAATCCGGCAAAAGAACGCTCTAGACAGAAGTTGCAGTAGTTCAGGAGGGCTGGTCGAAATAAAAAGGCTATCCCTAATATCACATGTAGGTGTAGCTCCTTGCACCCTCTAGACACTCTCTTCTGTACAAGTCGAGATCTCGCCGGCGACCCGAGATTCCAGACGGTGGGGAACCGACATCAGAAGGTATGCAATAGCAAAACTTGTACACACACATTCGGCAGAGCTCACTCAGCTTCCAGTTCAGCCCCAAACTGCTCCAACCTCGCTGCATCCTCATCTAAATCCCGGACTTGAGCATGATTGACAGAACCATCATCCACGCTGGCATGTACCTGTCTACCCCCGAACCTAAACCGTGAAGCAAAGTAAATCAAGATTATGAAAGTGATGAAGAAAATGTTAGACCAACATAAGAAGAGAAAGGCAAGCGTTTAGCGAAAAATGAAAACGAGAAAAGCAAGCAGGTTTCTTCAAAGGAGAGTTTACCAAGTTTTCTTTGACATTTACCTAAAGTGAGACTAACAAGAATGTGAAAAGAGATTTGACAGAGATGTAATTTACAAGCACTACGGGACGCATCTACTAGACTAGTAGAAAAACGTGAGATGATTGTTTTGATCAGCTTTTTACATGCAGCGGCAAAATTTTAAATTCAATGCCACCAAATATCGGAGATCAAATAATTACCATCTTCCATTCATCAACTCGATGCACTTTTCAGCATCTTTCCTATCTTTAAATTTCACCAAAACAACACCCTGCGGATGATTCTCACATACCTGCAGGAAAGGCAAAACAGACAATCCCAAGATTTGATGTTATTATCAAAAGAACACCATATCAAATGAATAGAGGCGCGAATTTAACAGGACTGAATCATCCATTGCTTGACTTTCTGCGCCTCAAATAATAAATTTGCCAGCAAAATGACATCAGCTACAAGCAAGAAACTTGTAAAAAAAGATCTCCTGAAAGTATATCAGTAAGAGGGCTACTGGCCACGGCCAACCTTGTGGCCTTTGTGGTCAGGCATGAGTTGATGTGACCTGAAGGTCAAAGGCTCATGGCATGGCGCGCCCGAGAGAGAGAGAGAGAGAGAGAGAGAGAGAGAGAGAGAGAGGTATGAAAAAGTAAGGAGGCAGTTTGCTAAGTAAATAAAAAGCATCAGTGAAGAGAAAAACCAGCATGTCTGTGCATCAAACTTACGGCATACTAAGAGGAAAGAGGGTCGAGAACCATTATTACTAGTATTTAGACTATAAACGAGAACTAAATGCAAGTAGCAATCAGAACTCACCATGAGACCATCAATAATAATTGAATTAATTACTCTAAACTCATTTTGCTACAAACAAAATTACAAGTGGTAAACCAAAGTGATCCATGGACGAAAAAAAAAGAACATTTTTAGCCCATTGATCAATCAGTACCTAAATCCTAAACCCTCGACGTGAGCTCTCAGATCAAGATTCTCCAGTCAGATGAATGGCAATGCATGAAATGGACAGTAATACTAAACTACCTTTACAGAATCCACAGGACCAAGTTTCACACATTCCTCTCGAACATCTTCCTCCAGTTCCAGGCGCAAATTTTCATCAGCCTGCGAAAATTTCTAGAAAAGTCAAATCCAGTCGAAGACAACATAAGTATCTAAAAAGTTGTCCAAAATTCTACATTGAACTGTAAGTGAATAAGCTGTTTCCTTTCTTGACTGGTTTCTCACTTTTTGGGGCCAACTAAGTCAACATCAACTAAAAAGGGAGATCAGAATCTGTTACAGACTTGAAAACATGCCAGAATCTTCCATCAAATATCAAAGCGATTCTTGCTAAAGTAGAACGTGATTAATTTCTGGCATTTGTTTTCACATTTCAGTTCAAGTGGATGTTCCAATGTGGAGGGCAGAGGCAGCTTCTTCGTGCTATAACTGGGCGTGCTTTTCCCATATATACTTCTGGGGCAAATGCAAATAAGCAATTCTCACTAAAGAAAAAAATCAAAATTTGTTTTAACATATTAGTTCAAATGTATGTTCCAACTCTCCTCTGATATACTTCTGGAAGATGCAAATATTAAAAGTTCAGAAGAGAATGAACAATGAACTTCTGCTCCTGTAAATGTTATGGACACAACTGTTGGAGGCAAATTTAACTTACTGCACTATGTTTGATGTCCTTATCATGATTTGATTCAAAAAAATCTCAAAGGCTCAACAGTGACTTAAAAGGAATAAAATGTTCCATCCAAGACCCAAAGGAAAATGGGCTAATTATGACAGGAAGAAAGGTTTCTTACATTAAGGTGGCAAAACACAACCATCAGAATCCCAACATAAGAAAATCATTTCTGATAGATGAGAAAAATGAAAGAAGGAATCGTACTTACTCATCTAGTAATGAGCAAGCACTTGCCAGTGCCTTCGACCCCCAAAAAAAAAAACACTTGCTAGCGCCAACTTTCAAGCAGAATTTAGAAAGTGTGCCTTCCATGACTTTCCTTAATACTAGTTATTCATGTCCAGATAAGTGTATCAAACTTACCCTCATTTCAGCAGGTGTGAACATATATTGAAGAACAACAGTAGCTGGAACTAAAACCTTTGCATCATCCCTCCCACCTGTACAGGTTATGTAAATTGTAATGTCCGCGAGTATCATCAAATATGACAGCAAAACCTTCAAAAAGTATCCCAATTAAGGGCACACCCGGGAAAAACATCAACGCAATTATGTAATTCTCATTTGGTAACTCATAGGCACAACAACTTACTAAGACCTTGTTTTGACAATAACACCATGGGAAGGCATTTTAATAACCAATATTTAAAGGACAAATGTGGATAGAGTAACAGTGAATGGTATGACTTCCATAATCTATATTTCCTATCTAAAGGACTCGATCTACATTAATAAAACTGAAAGACATCCTCTCTTGAAAGAGTACGGGGAATGCTAATCGATTCCATGACAAAGCAGCTCCAGTTGCCCAGTATAGTGAATCACTTCACTCCTTTCACAAAATTCTTACTCAAAGCATGTCAACAGGGAAGATATATAGACTACACGACATCAGAAACTTTGGAATGAGAATAACTCAATCTGACATGACATTAATAGGGTTCCAGTTATGGACTACTCTGCTACTTAATAAGAAAACAACAAAAGAAAAGAAATTTCCCAAGGAAATTATCTCAAGCGTTGTAAGTTGAAGGTCTGAGGCAACATCTAAAGACTTCATGCATCCAAACGCTCAGAATTTTACTGGACTCGAGAGAAATATAGACCCTGAAGAGGACTATACCCCAGCCAAGTATCTTCTCTTCCACCTTCCTCAGTTTCTTTTTTTTCTTGCTGTCGACTTGTTTAGAGATAAATTTATCACCTGCATTAAACAACAACAAGGCATCTCGTCATGAAGATTAAGTGGGGAAGAAAGAAGGGAAGGGGGAAGAAGAGGAGGAAGGGGGGAGCCTCAGGGAAGGAAAGATATATTATGTATATCAACCGAAAACAATGGTTACCTTTCTGCTCAAACTTAGCTTGGCTAACTGACATCGGTACCTTGCCACCAGGACGAAAAGGTGCTCCATCCAATATTTGGATGGCTAGGGCAACTGAGGGCTCCTACGCGGACATATTAACGATTAATTAAAAACAATGATAATAAGGAAGCCATACAGGATGAAGAAAAAAATAAGCAAGCATGCAACTTCCAGAAATTACAAGCATGTAGATTTGCATATGTCTGCATCCACACATTAATTAGATATCTGCATAATCACCTTCAAATAAGTGACAAGTGCATCTCCCTTTTTTCTTCCAGTTTCTTTGTCAAAATATATCTTCACACGAGGCTTTTTTGTTTCAGGATCCTGGAAGAGAAAGTCTTAGCGCTCATGAAATTGGAAGCATGACATGAAATCATTCTGACAAATCAATATGTTGCCTCTCTCCTCTATAGCACAAAAAATATACAGGATATAACGCACTATCCCTAAGCTGCACATATAGCTTCAGTCACAAAACGGAAAAAGTGCACAGCATCTGAAATAAACAAAAGAAGTGGGGTCAAGAGGGATGTAGTTTCAGCTAATAAGGAACATTAAAAATAAATCAGCTAATTTAAAAATAAACAAGACATTTTAACGACACCATCATAAATTAATATGCTAGCATGAAGAATGAAGTAGGAAAACTAAACCACCTCCTTTAATATTCCACACTTGGAAAAAACCTCCACCACCTGCGCATCCATCCCAACATCAGTTGTTGCTATATGAAAGCTTGTAAGAAAAAAAAACAGAGTAGCATTCACTTACTTCCTCCATAGTGACATCCTCAGGCAACCCAGTTACATACACATGCGTGTTAACCTTCAATTCAAACCAACTATCGGGCGGTTTGTTTGGTTCCTGAAAACAACATCCAGAAGAGGAAAAAGGTCAATTTTCAGATTTAACACTGTGATGCATAAAATTTCAGATACGATAAAGGACATTTCATGCAGCACTGTTGCAGGTTTTAAAAACAATCCCTATCATCAATATGGCATGCCTCTCTAGTCTGTTCGCATTCAGCTCAAACCCAGAGAAAGTAAGAGAATCAAGAGCTGTAAGCATGTACGACCATTATCAATATGTCTCGGTTTTGTCACTTTTCCATCTCATTTAATTACAACCCAGTGAACCAAAGATGTGAGAACACAGTCAGTGCAACATCCAGAGGATTAGTATTATCGAAATGCAAGTACCACATCACATGGCAGTAATAAAAGGATTTGAATCTCCATGAATAACAAAATATGCAAAATAAATGAGAAAGTAGCACTGGCATCTTCATTGAGATAATCTCTCTATATAAGAAGCCAACCAAAGGTAGTTTCAATCTCAAACTTTTACCAACAAAGTCGAGGAAAACCTAGGTATACCAAAACGAATCATAACAATAAAACATTAAACTAGGGACTAGTTTGTAATTCAAAAGTCGTCAAAGTAATAATTCTTTAAATCTCGAACACTTTGAAAATTTAAACTCAAACCTTTCTTGCCTTTTGATAAAATCCTAAACAGATTGAAAATCTTCAACCATTTACCTTAATTCACAACATATTTATTTTTCTACTTTCTTTCAGTATGCAACACGCGCCATTTTGCTACTATTAAATAGGACGCAAACAAAGTACAAAACAACCAAGGCAAACCTTCTTTAATTCTTCCTTCTCGGGCAGTTTTCTCTTAGCATTAGGTTTTGCTTCCTCCAAATCACTGATGGTCCTCGCTTCAGCTATATCAGCCGGTTCATGAACTTCTTCCTTCGTAGGTTCATCCAAATTTCCAGTAGGGAAGACTTCCTCTTCTTGCAGGAAAGTCATTTCTTCTAACCCATAGCGGTCACTATCCGCTGAGATGTTATCCTATCATATTAGCAGGTTATTCAACATTAGTGCAGGAAACGAAAAACTGATCAGAAGTAACAACTTCCAATCCAAACGCACAAAAATGTTACAGTAGATATATAATTATGTATGTATCACATTAAAATTTACGGACTAATCATATCTTTTTGGGATCAGTACTTACTAATCAGAAGTTAAAAGCATGTTCTGCCCTAAAGTAAAGTTCAATCCACAAAGATGTTAATCTGAGCAAAATACTAGCACCCACTCTCCTTAGACTCTTTAGTTGCAAGAGATTTTCATAAATTTTCTACCGTGATGACAGTCATGCTTTTTCTATACTTAATCCACTTCAGCGACGTAATGACATCAACCTGAAACTACTGAAAGCTCCAAAGAGTAATGTCTCTATAAATCTGTCTTTCAACAATATTTTAGACAAATGATTTGAGTCGACAATAAATCAACATACATGAGAGGAGGATACAGTGATACAGCTATAGATGTCAAAAACACCGCAACATCACATCCCACGAGAGGCCCAAACATCAGAATCATCGTTGACAGAGATAAGCTAATTCTCAAAAGAGAAGTTCGCAAGTTGTTTATCGATGGCCATGTACTCCAATAGAATCTTATATAATCTCAAACTTTGGCGAATGGAGACAGGGAGAGACCTGGGGAACCCATGCTCGGAGACCACGGTCCCACTTGTACCTAGTTCCATCATCATCAACAAACTCTTCCTCACCCTCTGGTGGTGTCGAGGGCCGGTCATCGTCATCTTCTGCAAACTCAGCACTGACTCCGACAGAAAGAGATCCATTCTTCGAACCCTTGGCGTCGGGCTCTCTAACTTCCCTTTGCCATTTCTCAAACTCGTCTTCGCTGTTTAATACGGCTGCACAGCCCATCGCAATGTCATGACATACGCTCGGCGGCCACGGCTACTAACGAAAAGCACAAGGAAAGCAATTCACCCCACAAAAGCACACACACCTGGGTTTTGGGAATCACCCCCATTATCCGACAACGGTTGCATCAGCTCAGGGACAGAAGAGAGAGGCTGCCAATCAGCTCTTCCTTCAGCCCACACGAGTGTATTCTCAGACAGGTACCCGCTTCTCAAATGCTCTGCCCGAAACACCCAATTACACTACTTAACCACGGGGACGCTACTCAAGACCAAATTTCTGCTCGTGGTGCACGAAACTGAACAAAGAAATCGATACCCATCGAGATCAAGAATTCAAGGAGTTGGACCTACCGAGCAACTCGGCGGCGGCATAGGGGCCAACGTTCTGCTGATTGTCGCCGAGAATATACCACCCAACTCCGGAAGCCATCAATGCTTCGGCAATAGCTGCACCAACTCCCAGGCCGAACCCCAGAAAGAGAGAGAGAGAGAGAGAGAAGGGGGGGAAGTGGCGACGGCGGTTGGGCGTTGTCGTGGAGCCGGCTGGGATGGGGTCGGAGCACAACGGCGGGCGACGGCGGCGGCGGGCGGCGGACGGACGGCGGCGGCGGCGGCGGCGGCGAAGAGAAGAGGGAGTGGAGAGCGTGAGGAGCGTCGGGCTCAAAAGCCTTCTTCTGTTCGGGCCGAAACAAGAAGGGCCGACTTACTATGGCGATTCGCCAAACGTGCCGTCGCCTGTCGCCGGAAAGTAGCATTTGAACTTGACTCACTCCTCCCGAATTTTCTAGGGTCCCCCCTGTCCCTTACAGCTCAGTTGCGTCCGTTCCACGACGTCACGAGTTCGATTCATTGCCCAAGCCCGCCCATTTACCTCCCTGGGCAGGCTTAGGTAGGCCGAGCCCGGAAGCCGATCGCCTCTAGTTACAAGCCACCACTACAGTTCTACCAGGTTTTGAATGATTTGAGTTTGGTTCTCATCCGATCTCGGGATTATGCGCATGTATACATGAAGTCATATATTGAATTAGGTTATACACTGATGAAAAGATTATTTAACCAAAAGAGTTAGGCCTAATTTCCTGAAGCAAAATCATAATTTTAAGTTCAATCTCAATTCTATCCCGGATTATTATTTTTTTCTTCTGTCTAATATGGCTTAGCAAATCTAATCTCCTAAATATTGATAGAGTACACATCCCTAAATGGGTGCATGATCTTCTCGATTAATATGGAAACAAAACGCGAGCAAAAGCAAGAGAGCATATTGCTTAGCAAATTGAATCTCCTAAATACCACTAAACGGGTGCATGATCTTCTCAATTAATATGGAAACCAAAAGTCAGCAAAAGCAAGAGAGCATATTGCTTAGCAAATAGAATGGTACCACACTCTTGAGTCCACGTACTAAACGGGCATATGATCTTCTCAATCAATATGGACACTGTAAGCGAGCCAAAGCAAGAGAGCATATTTGGAAAAATTATTCAAAAAATTTTAAATTGTGTTTTTGCCGGTTGAGTCATAAACCTATTCACTTTTTGACAATTGAGTCCACTCGATCAATTTTGATCAAAAACTGCTGCGTGGACATCGACCATCCACGTGGCACGGACAACACTAACGTGTTTAAGTTTTAATAATTTTTTTTTCATTCTTCTTCCTTTTGCTAGTGGTCAGCCACCGATCATGGCTGGGTAGGCTGGCCTCGCCAAGGTGAGGGTCGCTGTTGCCCCCCACAGGCCAAGCCCGGCCGGCCGAGAGCTCCCTTCACCAGATCTAACCTAGGTGAGGCCGACTCATGCCAAGCTCACCTAGGTGATCTAGCTTGCTCGGCCATTACCTATGTTCAGTGGTTGACCACTGGCAAAAGAAAGAAAAAAGGAAAAAAAAAAAAAGAAAAAAAGAAAGAATCAGAAAAACTAATAAAAAATTGGAAAAAAAATATTAAAATATTATTGAAATTGTCTATATCAATGCCGGCCATGACATGTAAAATGACCGATATCTACATTAGTAATTTCCAATCAAGATTGGTTGATTTTTTCCTCTCCTCTTTAGAGTTCTCTCTTCTCCTTCCTATCTTCACATTGCTTTCTTCTTCAACCTCCATGGAGGGGAGAGTTTGAGTTACAGCTCTGCCTCCCCTCTCTTTTTCCTTTTTCTTTGACTGATTGGGTTCTCTGTTCTTTATCTTGCTTTCCCCCCATTTGGAGGAGCTTTTCTCTTCTAAACTAATTTAGATTTAGAATGTTCTCACTCCTGTTTTAGAGAGGTTTCTCTCCTAATCTAGTCCAAATTTGAGATTTATTTGCGCATATGATTTTGGAGTTTCGCTTCCCTCGGGCTTTATTGGGGAACAAGTCCAGTTTCGAAGGAGATCAGAAGAATTTTGTGAAGGTTTCGCTCTCACAATTGTCAGATTTGTTCGCGTTCAACTTTGTTACTCTATACAACGATGGTGTTGGGGTTGCTGCATCGAAAGGCAAAACTGTAGCAACATATAGAGATCTCGGTGTGTGTGCTCATTATTAAGACAAATTCAATGATCGGCCACCGATTTTATTTTGAAGAAGTCTCATATCTACTCTTTGAGCATATGGCCGATAACCTTGTTATGATGATTTATCTTTTTATTTGGAACTTGTTTTGTTATATTGGTTTTGCATCTAGATTGTATATCTCTATTGTGTATTTGTGAAAATGAATAAAATGTTTCTTTGACCAAAAAAAAAATTGAGCGAAAAAATTATAAAAATTGTCCACATCAGCGCCGGCGATGCCAAGTAGAACGACCAACATCCACGTCGAATTTTTCAGCGAAGCACATTGACGATGTCACTTAAGTGATCTATTTTTTAAATTTGTGATACTTAAGTAAGCGAAAAAAAATTACAATACTCAAGTGAGTGCCATACGAAAGTCATGACACTCTTGCTGTTCTTATCCCCAATAAATTTATGACTCCTAGGATAATTTTCCCGAGCATTTATCTTAGCAAATCGAACCATGCCACTCTCCTAAATATTGATAAGAGTCCACGTCGCTAAATAGGTGAATAATCTTCTCTATTAATATGGAAACTAAAGTCAGCAGAAGCAATTTCATCCAAATATAGAAACAATTTGCAATAGCTGGAGTACACAAAACATGAAGAGGTTAGCCCTTAGAATTGCTTAATTTAGATATCGTATGATCAGGCACCAAATGAGCAGACTCGACAAAATCTTGTGTAGCTTCTTTGATTTCTCGAAAAAGAGAAATATGAACGACAGCTCTTCGAATGTATATACAAACAATTTCTTTTTTTTTTACACTTCTTACTATTACATAGTGCCCATGAATTTCATGATAAGTACCCAAAGATTCATAGTGAATCTCTATAGAAACTTCTCTTGAAGCATAACGCGTTCATCTAGTCACCATCGAAGCCACAAAAGACTATCTAAATTGATTCTTTTGTGTCGATAAGCTCCAATTGCATCTTAAGAATTACAAAAAAAATGTTCTTTTTTTGTTATACCATTAATTATTATCATAAGTTTTTTTTCATTTTGATAGTTTCTGCGATTCTTTGGATTATACCTATTTGTACAAATACCCCAGTGATTCCCACTATGCGGTCACCGGGTTATGAAACTGCATGTTTATTCGATTTTGTGTCGCTTTATTTCAGCAATGAGTCATCTTACTTTAAGAACAGCTTATGCCATCGATTGCTGAAATGCTTTTCTGAATTTGATCCTGAAATTTAGAATTTCACCAAATTAAAGTCATCAAACTTGTGGAACTTTTGCAATCGAAGTCCGTCCATCCGAAATTTGGGCAAATGGAAGCTGGCACGATGAGTAGCGCTGTATAAAACCAAGCATAAGGTCCTATGGCATCTTGAAATTATGGTGCGACATGTATATGAATGTTTCCATCGTTCTTCTCATACAAAGGTATCCAGAACTTCAGCCATATCAAAGCATAGCATCAACTTCTAGTTGCTGTATTGCTTTAATTCGGTGAAATTGAACATAGTTGGACTTGACTGGAAAAGTTATGAATGTTCGAGGATTTGATTAGCGAAATCACAATTTTTTTGGGGATCGGATTGAAAGAGCAATGCAAGGTCGTGCACTGAACATGCACTTTTCCTATCTCTCCTTCCCTTAATGGATTGGACCCCTTTAATATCTACGATCACGACACCTCAAATGTCAATTTTTTCTTTTTTTGGTTGGGAAAAGGTCATTTCATTCAACTAACATCACGAAAGAGACTATACATATGAGTTTCTGAATATAAAAGTTCCCATAAAATTGGAGGTGGTTTGGACAACCAAACTGATGGAAAGGCTCTTTGACATTGGGTTTTTGCAATTCAATCTGCAATCTGGTCAGCCTCTCCCATGGGCTACGGGCCGTTTGAAGTTTTCTCGTCCCCTCGCTTGTTTAGACAAAACTAAGTTCCAGCATTTAAAGTTCTTATCCAGAGCACGAGCACTTTCAACAATCGCGTTTGGATCTGGTTTTCGATTCTGAAAAATGAAGGAATTAGGTGCTTTCCATAAATTCGACAAGATTCAGCAATCTCTTCCAAGGAAAGTGAGTTCCGTATGTTGTTGAGCTTGCTCAAGAAACTTCTGGTCCAGCCTAGTGATTTCATAGTCGCAGACCCTCGTGCTAATTCTCAGGTCAAGCCAGATAGCTTTTGTCCAGTTGCAGAGCAAGAAGAGGTGTTCTATTGTTTGTAGGAGCTCGCGGCAGAACGGGCAAAGTGGGTCAATGACTCTAAGGAGATACACTTGGAAAAGGATTCCAAAAGATAGTGTTTATTCGTAATAATGAAGTATGTTTACAATATTGTAGGTGTCTATTTATAGGGAGGTTGCCCTTTAAGAAACAATCAAATAACTAAAATCAATTAACAGAATTAAGGAAAGAAATATTGATAAAGGAAAAAGTTCTCAAAATGTGTCCGAAATCTCTAAAGGCTCAAAAATCAGGAAAATGCGTGAATTTGAATGATCGCATATTCCTCAAATCGACGTAACCATTTTGCAGCTTCAAAGATCTTGCAGTCTTTCTTAAAGTTGACCCGTCATTTATGGCATAGGTGGGATCGCCCGCATTTAGAACAATCGAAGATTTCCATTTAAGTATTTGCCAGCTATTCTACATCAGTTTCCTCCACTTTAGAAAAAATCAACCTCGAGTTATTGTCAGGATAAAGGGGAGTATCTGGAGAATGGTACTCGAACAGGTTCGCCACGTAGAATGTTGGGAAGATGTTAAGGTCACTCGAAAGATCAACAATATATGCATTGCCATTGATCTTCTTCACGGCTCATTATGGGCCAACTTTCTTGTTATTCAACTTGTTATATGTACCGGCAAGGATGCGTTCCTTGCAAAGGTAAACCATTACTTCATCACCCTCAACAAATACTTTTGGGCAATGATGTTTATCGATAGCAGCTTTGTAGACCACAGTGGAAGCTTCCAGCTATTGCTTCACACCCTTTTGTACCTCCTATAATTTTGTTGCTAAGTTATCGGCCGCAAAACTATATCCCGGGATTTTGGGCAAAGGCATAAGATCCATCGTATGTTGTGGAGTTCGCCCATAGATGATCTCAAATGGAGACCTGTCTGTGGAGCGATTAACAGTGTTGTTGAAAGTGAACTCAGCAGGAGCAAGGTACCAATCCCATTGCTTTGACATGTCACTATAGAGGCAATGAATGATATCCGCTATAGTATGGTTGACAACTTCAGTTTGATCGTCAGTTTAGGGATGGAAGGAGCTACTATACTATAAATCCATCCCAAATAAGCACCACAGATTCCTCCAAAAATGACTAAGGAACTTGGTGTCACAGTCGGAGGTGATTATTTTAGGCACACCATGCAGGCAGACTACTTCTTAAAAGAATATGCTCGCCACATGAGAAGCATCAAAAGTCTTTTTGCAAGTTATTAAAGTATGTCATCTTTGTGAACCTATCCACCACAACAAAAACAAAATCCATACTTCATTAGGTTCTGGGAAGGCCCAACGCAAAATCCATTGAAATGTCTACCCAAGGTCCAAAAGGAATAAGTAGACAGGTGTAAATACCAGTGTTTCAAGAGTGGCCTTTGGCAATCTGACGGATGTAGCACTTTTTCACAAATAGCCTAACGTTCCGCTTCAATTGAGGCTAATGGTACCGCTCTTCAACCAAGGCAACGGTTTTGTCTCGCCCAAAATATCCTCTGAGGTGCCACCATAAAGCTCTCAAATAATTTATTCCCGTAAAGAGTTGCGAGGGATGCACAATCTATTGCCAAAGAACAAGAATTTATCTTGAATGATCATGTTGCCATGAGAGCCTGCCAAAGAACACTTCTCCCAAATATCCTGAAAGTCATAATCCTCGGCATAAAGGGCACATAGGTGGTCAAAGCCCACAACTTCAATGCGCATGGTGACGCGTGTAGTAGCACGACGACTAAGTGCATCAACAACTTTGTTCAAGTGACCCGCCTTGTGTCGAACCACAAAGTTGAATTGCTCCAAAAAGGAGACCCAACATGCATGCATTTGACTCAGATGCTTTTGACTATTGATATACTTGAGTGCCTGGTAGTCAGTGTTAAGGACAAATTCATGTTGATAAAGATAGAGCTGTGAATGCTTGATGGTATATTACAGCAAAGTACTCTTGCTCATAGGTAGACCCTCACCTGCAGACATCATTAATTTCCTCACTAAAATAAGCAATAGGCTTACCTTCCTGAAAGAGAATAGCACTAATGCCTACTCCAGAGGCATCACACTCCAGTTCGAATATATTTTCAAAATCTAGGAGCATCAATACTGGTGCTGTGGAAAGTTTCTCCTTAGTGAGAGCAAAGTTGGCTTCTACTTCATTACACCAATAAAATTTCCCTTCTTCAATCATTCAATGATTGAGGCCATAATGGTATTGAAATTTCGGATGAAGCATCAATAGAATGTTGTGAGCCCGTGGAAGTTGCATGCCTCCCCAATGGTCTGGGAAGTTGTCCAGTCACAAATGGCATCTTCCTTTTGTGCGTCAACTTAAGGGCCTTCTACTCCAACAATATACCCCAAGAAGAGGAGTCAGTTTATCATGAAGCTCTATTTCTTCGGATTAATATACCATTTGTTCTTTTGCATGGTCGACAAGACATAATTTATATGCTCCATGTGTTGTCGGTCATCTCGATTGTATATGAGGATGTCATCAAAGTAGATTACCACAAACTCGCCAATAAAAGGTTTGAGAACCTGAGTCATTCAACGCATGAAGATACAGGGTGTATTGGTAAGACCAAATGGCATGACAAGCCATTCGTACAACCCTTCACTCGTTTTAAAGGCTATCTTCCATTCATCGATGGGGCGGATGCAAACTTGATGGTATTCGCTACACAAATCAATCTATGTAAAAACCTTTAATCTAGCAAGCCGATCAAGCATGTCATCTAGGCAAGGAATTGGGAATCAGTGCTTGACAGTAATTCGATTAATTGCCCGACTATTGACACACATACAGATGCTCCCATCTTTCTTCAGTGTGAGGAGTGCAGGGACTGCATAAGGGCTCATGCTCTCATGCAAGAAGCCTTTTCAAAGGAGTTCACCCACCTAGTTTTGTAAGATCTGATTTTCCTTCGAGTTCATCCTATAGTGTGGCAAATTAGGGAGATTCACTCCTAGAAGAAAGTCAATCTTATGTTGTATAACTCTCAAGGGCGGTAATCCGACAAGTAGATCCTTTGGAATGACGCTGTTAAATGCTTTTAATAAGGGCTGAAGAGCCTCATGAATGGGAATAACAGCTTGTTTATCACCTTTCTCCACAATCATGTACATCCATTCACATTTACAAACGTTTAGCATAACACCCACGCAATGCTTCTTTAGGGCCCGGAGAATGTTACTCCTCGGTTTCAAAGTAATCTTTGTCTTTTCCCACATGAAAGTAGGTGTTCTCTTGGGCTTGGTGGGTGATATTAACGTCGTACTGCCACGGTCGTCCCAACAAGACATGGCATGCATCCATTTCCTCCACATCACAAATAATAGTGTGTTTATAGGACTTTCCAATTGAATAGGTAAACAGCATAATTACGTTATCTTGAGTTCTACTCCTTTACGAATCCACATGATTGTGTATGGGGAGGGATGACTCTATCTTTAGTTGTAAGTGGTCCACTAGGGCCTTGGACATAATGTTCTCACAACTACCACTGTCAATGATGACATCGCAAACTTTGCCGTTGACAATACAACGGGCACGGAAAAGACTATTTCAGTGGGTGTCCTCTTTTCGTTGGGCAAGCAGTAGTCACTTGATGATGCTATTGACATGCTCACCCACTTCGTCCTCCACATCTTCTTCATCCACCCATTCATCTTCGTATATTTTGTCATCGTGCTCAACAACATTAGCTACCTTCTGTCGTGGGCAGTCGCTTGAACGATGGCTCAGTTCGTTACGCTTGTAGCATCTAATTGGTAGTGGCTTAGCGTATGGATTCTGGACATTCAAATTGGTGTTACGGTTATTTGCAGTAACTGGTTCCTTGGGCACCCTAGCAATACTCCACGAAGTTCGTTTCATATTGCTGGTATGCTGGTTGGAGGATTCTAGAACATCTTGTTGTCTCCCCCTTCCAAATGATCCACGGGTGGAATAATTATTAGCTCGATAAGTAAGGCTAGTTCTCTCCGATTGCATCTTGACCTTTCGGGCCATTTCTTGAGCATCCTCAACAGAGAACAAATGATGTAGTAAAATTTGGTCTTGAATGTTGAGTCACAAGCCATTAATGTATTTGACAATTTGTTGTGCCTCTAATTCAGCCAGGTTGTTGCGGGCGGAGAGTCGGAGAAACTCTAGGCTTGAACTGATCAACTCAACTGCTTACAATTCTGGAATTGCTGAAATAATAATTATTCATAATCGGTCGAAAGGAATCCGACCTTTAACATTTGCTTGATTCGATTCTACGTTCGGATGAGAGCTTTCCCTTGTCAGCGTCGAGTCAGCTATGTTTTCTTCCACCAAGTTGAGGCGCCTCCCTTCAACTTGTATGCCACCAGTTTTACTTGGTAGTCCTCTTCAATTTTCATGGCATCAAAGAATTTCTCAACTTCCCAAAGCCAATCTAAAAAGTCTTCGATATTCAAATTTCCATTGTAGGTTGGGAGGTGAACCTTCAATTTATATTGCTCAGGGTCTCGTCGGTATCCCCTATTCCGGTGGCCTCCATAGAAAGGCCTGTCCAAGAACTCTTCTTCTTCTTTGAAGTCCTCGACATAGGCTTTTTGCCTCTTTTAAGGATTTTCCCCACGTTCCATAACTGCTTCCGAGACTCAAGCGGCCTGAGCACGTTCGGCCGAAAGATTACCAGGTATAAGGTTGGTGGACAAACGCTAGATGGCGACAAGTAATTCTTGAAACCTTTGTTCAATTTGCTCCACAAATTGGTTGAACTCAACCTATGTAATAGGCTCTTTTTCACAGCCCTCAGCTACTGGGAGATTGAAATTGACATTATTAGTCATCATCACATCACAGGAAAAACCTACTCTAATACCAAATGAGGCACGGGAAGATATACTTGAAAAAGGATTCCAAAAAATAGTGTTTATTCTTAATAATGAAGTACGTTTACAATATCATAAACATCTATTTATAGGGAGGTCATCCTTTAAGAAACAATCAAATAACAAAATTAAGGAAATAAATATTGATAAAGGAGAAAGTTTTCAAAACGCATCCGAAATCTCTGAAGGCTTGGAAATCAGGAAAAGAATGATTTTGAAGATTGCATATTGCTTTAGTCAATGTAGCCATTTTACACCTTTGAAGATCTCGAAATCCTCTTTGATTTGATATGATCTCACAATCTTCTTTGAAGTTGACCCTCTTTTATGGCGTGGTAGGATTGCCCACTCTTATGAACTTTTGTGACGATTGAAGGTTTTCATATAAGTATTTGTCAGTTGTTCTCATGAGTCAAGCAATATCTTTCTCCTGCCTAGTTTCTACCGGGTGGTTAAGCCATTCTGACATAAACTCCACACAAAAGTTATAATTTTTAGATGTGTAGAGAGGTTTCAAATGTACCTTCATAGAGTTTAGGTGTATAGTTTGAAGAAGAGGCGTGATGTAAATGTTGTTGTTGTTCCGTTGGGAGTATCCTGTTCTTCTATTTAACATTTCTATTAATTGGCCATTTTTTGTGAGGCGTTTTTTATAGCTATGCAATAAACTTCCTAACCTAGTAAGAAGCATGCTTTGTTTCCATATCCCCTCGCAATTACAAGTCCATTCCAAGATGTGGGTCCATGTAATAAATTTTGCGTGTCAAGATGATGAAGATTTCACGTCCATTGTTGTGTGCATGTACCATAATGCCAAGCACAAGATGATGCCGGAAATTGCAATTCCCTTAGACAAGGACATATATTGTCAAATTGATCTATTCCCCTTGTTATTCCATTCCGTGCCACTTTCGTGCCTTGATCATGTCCATCAATACAAATCTTTCAATAGAAATTGAACAATCTAAATAGGAAATTACCTTGTCAACATATTACAATTTTTTACAAAATTACCGAAAGACAAAAAAAAATAGCAAGATATTATAACTTTAGAAAAACAATGTTGTGTGGTTTATAGAATCTGCAAATCAGAAGTACCGTTCATATAGACCTCGTAATAGGTCCTATTATCTCCTCATGCGCATGCCCCTTGAAAAGTGCAATTATGGCCACTGTTACCCTTTAATTTCTGCCCTTCAACAAAAAGGAATACTGCCCTTCAAGTTCTAATCCTGGATCAAATAACATATATCAACATTTCTCTCCTCAACGCACTAACTCTACCTATGCCTAGCATTTAATTTTAATTATCCACATAGATCAAACATCACCGACCAATGGGACAAGAACAAACGAGACAACTCTAGGGCTATCAAGCAGGAAGCAGGAAGCAGGAAGATGGATAGGGTGGCATGACGTGTACAAGGTGGTGGGCTCCATGTTTCCATTGTACGTGGCACTCCTCTTTGGCTACGGCTCTAGGTTGCCTCTTCACCCACGAGCAGTGCGACAGCATCAGCCAGTTTGTTGCTCTCTTCGTTCTTCCCCTCTTCAGCTTCAACTTCACCGCCATCCTGAAGCCGTATCCCATTAACCTCTGCCTGCTTGCCATTGACGCCGTCTCAAAGCTCGCAACCATCCTAATCCTCGCCCTCTGGGAGAGGTTCAGCAGCCATGCAAACTATGATTGGTGAGTTACCACATTCTCATTGTGCATATTGACGAACCTCCTCATCTTCGACGTGCCAGTGACACAGATCATGTGCGGCCAATGGATCGCCAACTCGGTGGGCCAGCTGTGCGTGTTACAATCGCTCGTTTGGATCCCTTTACTTTTCCTATTGATGGAGTTTAGAAAGATGAAGATGGTAGATTTGGCCGGTTCTTCTCCTAATGAAGATAATGGCGTCATTGATGAAGAAAGGGACATAAAAGATGGATTTGGTCAATTCTCCTCCTCCTTCACCACTTGAAGATAAAGGCACCAATTCTTCTTCTCCTCCACTTGAAGATAATGACACCAATTCTTCTTCTTTTCCTCCTTCTTCAGAAGATAACGGCATGGTTGATGAAGAAATGATGACATAGAGACCGATTTGGCCGATTCTCCTCCTCCTCCTGAAGATAAAGGCGTGCCTGATGAAGAAAGGTCATTGACAAGAGTGGTGTTGATGAAGCTGGCTGTGAACCCTAACGTGTATGCCAACATCTTGCTTTGTTTGGACTCTCTTAGCTGGCAAATATTCATTATCTAAGCATAATTCTTGATACAATGACATCAGTTTTTACAAAATCGATTGATTGAATGTACATATCTTGCATATTATAATTGTCTACTTAATATTAGCATTAAAGGCGAAATATTGATTTATTTAAGTAATCAATTTCTAGTTAAATAGCCTTCGATTCAATTCGTTGCTCTCTACATTCTTCCCATCTTTGGCTTTAACTTCATGACTCACCTGAACCGTATACCTTGAACCTCCACCCCGCTTGCCGCTATTGCCGCTAACGCCGTGTCAAAGCTCGCAACCTCATGATCCTTGCCTCTAGGGAAGGTTTGACAGCCAAGCAAGCTGCGACTGGTGCATCGCCACATTCTCACTAGGTGTGCCTATGCCAGTGACACGGGCCATGTACGGCCAGTGGGTCGACGGCTTGGCATGCAGCTGCACATTTTATCTACGCGACGACTTTAATTTAGTTTTACCTGTAAAAAAAGTTCACTGGTGAAGAGTTAAGATTGAATAGTGACCAAATTAAAAGGGTGAAGGATGACTCAATAAAAGAGAAAAAGAACAAAAAAACTACAAATGTCAATCGGGTGGGAAATGGCCGTGCACTCCTTTACAAAAAACCAAGTTGTAAACATCAACATAGCCAGCTCACCTAGCTCTCTGTGTCGGCATACTTATTTGGTTTTCGTATCATGACTGCTTGGCGATCGTACAACGCATGACATGGCCTATGCCTCGGTCGGGCCCCTTTTTTGGGAGCAATAAATTTTGTTTTGCAGGTTTGATAAGCGAGCGGTGCATGAATTAAAAAATCAGATTGTTTCGAAGTAATGAAGAAACTAACAGATTGGTGAATTCAATACCAAAACTTGAGATGACGAAATTACTGAAGAAATCAATGGAAAAGGATAGGAACGCCAACAATTTGCATGGTTTGGTCCGAAACATTATCTATGTCTACTGGGAGAGCCAGCCATAAACGATCCGCTATCAGTGGGAGAATGCACGCTTATAATCAGTCACTTGTCAATCTAAGCTGGTAGCCAAGTGTTGGACCAGGTCTTGGTGATCGATCGGCCCATGCTTGATAGCTTCGTGCTACTAGGTGGGTTAGGATAGGCTCTTGGGCCTTGAGCCGGGGCATCTAGTCCCCCGTTCCAGCGCACCATGCACTCGTCCAAACCCGTCTTGGATCTATCTTAATTTCCGTGCCTCAGATCTTAACTTTGATTTGGCAAAAAATGAGCCACAAAACAACAATTTCCATCTTGGCTCAATATTCACAACCAAGTCATAGTACTCGACATCCATGTCGGCTCTCCCACTGCCCCTCCGAGTGCTCATCCTTTGCAAACACCCATGAAGTCCAAGCAAAGCTTACTCATAATGCTACATCTCTTTTGAGACCAAGACCTTTTATCATGATTTGTGCTTATTGCATAACCATCATGTTTAGTTGCTACCGTTGAGTTTGGAACCCTGAACAGACTGTTGACTGTTGGTGATAATACGAAGGAAGGTGAGGATGACGTTAAGTCATCATGCCCCTTTTTTTATGCTACTTAGCCAATCAAGAAAGTCCTTAGGACATTTTTCTTTTTCTTTTTTTTATCAATGAATAGATGGCTTTACTTGCTTGACTTAGATGTTTTGCCTATTTCGAAAAAGTGATTCAATGAAACTTTGTCCAAGAAACAGGTTTCTTAACAACAACATCACCCTTTGCCGACATCTTGGATCAAATGCTACTTAATGTCGATACACTTCGTTCACTCGTAATAAATAGGATTCAAAGCTATATATAACATAGCTTGGTTGGCACAGCTTGTTTTTCGATAGAGGCAAAGTACACGACACTTACCTTCAAAGTACAAGAGTAAACCAGCCCCCTAAGCTATATCACCGTATTTGCTATAAAGTAAGTGTCGTGTACTTTGCCTCTATCGAAAAACAAGGCAACATCATCTTGCAACAACACTTTCCTTTCAATTTACTGCACCGCTTGCCAACGTAAACAATGTACCCATGTTGATTTGCGCCTATCCAAGTCACCTGTGTGAATAGAATTCACATAATCAATTGGCTCACTACAATAGTCATCCCTTAGCTACTCAAGCCAAGCCGTCTCTTCAGATATCCGAGTATCTACTTCACAACCTTCCAGCGAGCCTTACCCGGATGCTTCATGCACCAACTAACAGCGCTCGGTCCCCTATTCCAACGCACCTCAAACTCATGTTGGACCTATCTCAATCTTCGGGACTCGATCCAAACTCCGATTTGGCAAGAAATTGACCACAAAACAAAGAGAGATGTATATACTTTTGCGTCGTCCATGTATAGCTAACAGGAAAGTAAGGAGGACTTATAAAATATTAACCTTGCAATGAAGATCGAAGATAAACAAAACCCCATGTGGATCCAAGAGTCGACACATACGAACATATAATCAAATAAGGCAGCACACTTCTAGCTCTCACCTACATTGATGAGTGAGAGATGCGCTGATTTTGTGCGCTCGACGTTCATATACGATGCTTGCATGTATACATCCGCAGATAAAATCCACACATGCACATCTGTATCTGCATATATTCACGTACGTACCAAACCCTCCCAACGTGCATCTATATCTATATAGTTGTGAATAAGGTAAATTAAGGTGATGGATCGTCTCAGGCCAAGAACTTGTGGAACAGGGACTGGAACTTGGCCATCTCCAGGGCGGGCAGGGCGACCAAAACATTAACGCCGTCGCCGCTGTTCTGGCTAGTCGTGATCATGTCCGGGAAGAGCAAGATGATGTCCTTGCGGTGGTACACCAGCGGGCAGCTGTACCTCGGCCTCCCCCACGGGTACTCCACGTCGGCAAACCCAAGCCTCCACCACGACGACACCAGCACCTCCCCATGTGGGAACCCGACGTTTACTTCCCCCCAGTCAATGGCTGACCTCGCGTACTCGTCCGTCATCCTCCCCGCCCCCTCCGTCACCATCTCTACCAGCCTCCCCAGCGGCCATTCCTCCAGCTCCCCGCACGTCGCTGTTGAGTATGCCGTCAGCACCGCATTCCCCGCGTAACCCCGCGGCAGCGGGGGTTCCAGCCTCAGCCTTATGTCCACTGCATACAGCAGGGTCGATGCTCGGCTCTTACTACTGCCATCGTCGGCGTCAGCACACGACGACAGGGCCTTGCACCTCCATATGTGGGCGGTCACGACATTGAAGCTGGTGATGCGAGCCTTAGGATAGGATGATTCCAGGCCGCCACCTGCAGCATCCTTGGCGGCCTTCTCCTTCAGACGGGCAATGTCCTTGGGAGAGAGCTTGAAGATCTTGAAGTCAAGGTCCTCGGGGGCGTCTTTGAAAACGAGGGGGCGCGAGGAGTCCTGGCCTTTGGGGACATCAAGCTTGAGCAGCTCCGGGTGTGGGAACGAGACGAGCGGCGGCGACCGGGCAGCCAGGAGCCGCCTGTCATTGCAGGGATCCACCACCAGGGGCTTGTCGGCGGCGAGTGCGCCCAGGTTTTGCAAGAACATCTTGAAGCTCAACCCGTCGAAGGTCGCGTGATTGGTCGATACCCCCATTGCGAATCCCCCGCACGTGAACGATGTCACCTGTCCAACCCATCATCAACAAAGACAACACGAGAATCGCCACCTCCTCTCATCAAAAGGAGAGTGCCGAAAGATCTACGTCTATCAACAAATCATGTGAAGGCGTAGTGACTGATGAACTCCTTTATGAAGTTCCGTACGGCTAACCATTGTACATGCTAATCTGCAAATGCATGTGTAAGCTGAAGGCAATGAGCGAGGACCGATCGAGCTAAGTGAAAACAATGGGACATCTGTCAATTACCACGTGATCAATACAACACAATATGGAGATCAGTGCTATTGAATTAGGCTTTTCAAACCCGCGCGGCCCAAAGTGATTATAATCACAGAGACACCGATTTGATCAGCCACAGATTTTGGTCGCGTAGTACAGCCCTCTGTTTCTTCTTCTGACCGAGACTGATCATAAAGGAGGTGGTTGCGGAGGTGGAGACAATTCAATAGGGTCCTGATCCCCAGCGTCTCAAGAGATATAAGGAGATCAAGGGCTCGTGCATTTATTGACGAACTGCGTTGGTGGAGGTTGCAACAGGGCAAAGAGAAATCTACCCTACCCATGTGCGACCGACGATAATCACGATAATGTGACTGATCCAAATCAGGAACTTCACCATAGAAGAGTGGCTGATCGAGTCTTGTTTTTGGAGATTCAAGGGTTATACACCAAACATGTTCACAAAACTTCTGATGTGATAACGTTAATTTTACAAGTTCACACTGATGCGAGGCCGGCGATTGCTATTCCGGAATGTGATTTAGTTGGGTTTACATGGTATTTCAGGAGATGCTATCTCACTTTAGTAGCAGTTATGTCTTCTCTAGATGATGGGTAATTTCCATCTCACTAATCCATTATTAAATATTTTTATAGTGGGATGTTCACTCATGTATACCTCCGTTTCAGGGTATCACTTCAGTTGCTCATACATTAAAATACCTGGACTATGCACAAGGGCTGATTGTCAGGTTGCAGAATGTCCAAAGACTTGGTGACCAACCGCTCGAAGGCCGGGTTCGGATAAACCAAGTCCCCGCAATCGTCCAGGCTGCACTCGCTTGAAGCCACCACGAACCCGACCCCTTCCGAGTTGCACTCAATCTCCAACCGCCCACTCGCGGCGTTGAACTTGAGCCGTCCGCTTAAGAACTCGTAATGCACCGAGATCTCGGCGAGCACGGCCTTCAGCCTCTCGGCCACCTTGTCGGGGGGGAACTCGACGTGGGCAGGGAAGAAGTGGATGGTCTGGACGTCGAAGTTGAGGACCTTGTCGATGTTGGACATGAAGAAGGGCTTGTTGGGGATGTGCTCGGACGGGAACACCAGAGATGTGTCGTGGACGGTGACCTTCAGGTCCTGGATGAGAGGCGGAGGTTCTTGGGACACAGTCCCCATCTTCTTCTCTATTTCTCTCTATCGATCTTTCTCGTGCGCATCACTCACACATGACCAACCTTGCTTCCTACTTCTAGATATATATATATATATACACACACACACATAAAAGGTGCTTAACCAATCCCATTAAAAATCTCAAGGGAAAGAAAATGGTCGCGTGACTATGGTGGTCCCCCTAGGAAGAAGCAGTAGAAGAAAATCGTATAATCAGACTCGATATGATTCGATAAACAACGCGAAAGACGTATGTATACTAACGGCTCCACTTCTACTGTGATTGGCTTTATTCACCACGGGTTTTTTATTTTTCTTTTCCGGGTGTTCCTCTCTGGTCCACGTTATCTCATGACATCTCATTATAAATGTGGAAACTGGCACCTGAGCGGTAGGCCAAGGCCAAATCTACGTATGGAAAGCGACTGAAACCGCAATGGGAGCCAAGGTGCGTGGAGAAGAGTGGGCAAATATACTGTTCAAGCTCTCTCCTTTGGTGCCTGTGAGATTTGCCAAGAAGACTGTGTAACATGAATGTTATCTCCGACACACAATAAATATGGATTCAATAGCCAGCTGCTTAGATGCAGTGTGGGGGGGGGGGGGAGGGGGCGGGGCGGCGGTGTTATTTAAGATAGGTAGTTGAGTAGATAAGAGAGAGTGGTTGGGCAGGGTTTCCTTGGTTGTATGGGGTTGCCTCCTATATATAGCTGTGTATTTATGGGCGTTGTATTGCTACTTGTGTATAAAGCCTTCTTGTATTTGCATCAAAACCCCAATAAATCATCTGTTTCTTGGAAAGGCTTGGGTTGGGTTTCTTCTCATGTCTCTCAATCATCATAATCATTGAAGCCACCTAGGGTTCATAATGCCACTTTTGCACAAGAGTAAAACTTTGTCTCTCGAGTTCCAAGTTAATCGAACTCATCTTTTTTAGGCTTGAGTACTAGATAGATTGTCGCGATTGGAACAACCCTTGGATCCCTGGCAGTCTCATGGCCTACCTCCTCGAAGAAGGTGTGCCTCGCTGTCAATATCTGGTCAAGATCCTCTGAATTTATTGAGGTTAATTTACGGATTACATTTACCCGCTTAAATAGTTGAGATCGACACTTCAACAAGCAAATTGGCGCTCCTAAATTGCTCTCTCTCTCTCTCTCTGCCTATGTGTGTGACTGCCGCCCCAGAAATCGCAGCGCCCGTCGACTGGGTCGCACGAAGACATGACGTCTACAGCTGCAGATAGAACCCCAGACTGGCATGGCATTGATGACAAGGATGGCGTCGCGTTGGTACGAAGTCACAACGACCGCAGTACGGTAGCGTGGAACTGCTAGAAAGAAGAGGAAAAGAGAGAGAGAAAGACATAAGGGATGCGTATGTATGTGTGTGAGTGCTGCCATAGAAATCGCAACTCCCGTCGATTAGGTCGCGCGGAGATTGTGACCTCTGTAGTTGCGGATGGAAACTCAAGCTGGCATAGGCATTGACGACAAAGATGGTGTCGCGTTGCTCGTAACGACGGTGGTATGCTAGCGTGGAGCCGCTAGAAAGAAGGGGAAAAGAGAGAAAGAAAGACATAAGGGATAAGAAAAGAAGGGAGGAAAACATATCCCAACCCATGAATACTTTAAATGTTTGACATGCATGTTTTCATCTAAAAAGGCTGAACTTAGCTTCTAAATTCAAATTTTAGAAATCACTACCCTAAAAATCTTGGTTTTGCCTCTTGCTTTATATGTGAGATGGCATAAGGTCGTCAAAAAAGATCGATGGATTAACCTAATGTCGAAGTTGAATGTTTTTGCAGGTCAACAAATTATTCGAGTAGCGTTGCTAGACTGATGAAATTAGTTCCTAGGACCCATTAAAGATCCTGGCAATACGTACAAGACATGTGCATTGTGTGGTATTTAGTTAAAAGGTGGTGTTTTAATTTTATGGCTTCAGGCCATGGACAAGGACCATATCGACTTTTTCCGGCGTAAAAAAAACAATAAATGTGTTTCCATTTTAAACGTTATGGATGTATCAGTTTAGGGTTTTCGTGATATTAACCCTAAATTAAACGTTAAATCACAAGAACGAAAAAGATAAAAATCAGATAAGCCATCTAACCTAATAATTAACTAACAATTTGTTTTCCTCCCCTAATTGTTAGAATTTTATAAATGGAAATGTAGGGAGGTGTTGAATTTAATTAAGCTTGAAATAATGAATGGCTCAATGTAATTGGCCAACATGAACTTTCGGTGCGAAAGAGATTTGGCCATGGTTGTGGCTCTAGCAAAGCGACGTGTATGGGGAGGACGTGTAAGTTTTAGAGCCCAAAAAGTTGTCAAACGTGAAAAAGTAAGGTAGGCCGTCCTCACCGGATGAATGCCACAGAAAATCGTCGTCGGAGCTGGATAAAGAATTGGACATTCGAACCAAATAGAAATTGTTTATCTTCGTTACATGATATAATGACATGTTGCATATTCGATTTGATATGTTACTATTCGGTTTGATATTTTCCACGATTCACGGGCAGGGCGGAGCTTGGGTCGGTGCCATGACGTGAACAAGGTGCGGTTGTCGGCAAGGATCTGGCTGCCGACGTGCCTCGGGACGGGTCCGAACGTGTGATGGTGTGAGCAGGGTCTAATGTGTTTCGAACATTTCAAAACTCCAATGCCCCTATAGCCTCGGACAAATCTACGGAAAGGTTTTCTATATTGTGCTGAAAATGAATACAAGCAATGGCGATTGCTTGAACAGACTCCGAATCAATATCGAAACATGTATACCAAAATCCCACGACATTCCACATGCATGTGAGATTCGGCAAAAATCGTGAAAACGTCAAACCAAATGAAAAGAATATATCAAATCTAAGTACACAACACATCACACCGTGTGTGCCATAACCATTCTGTCGGGTTACCACGTGCTCCCAACTTCGTTCTTCAATCGTTTTAGCAATTATGCGAGATAAAACACCGGAAAGGTGATATGTCCAAAAGTATGGACCATATACAGTGTTGGAGGACTATGAAGATAGATACTTTAAGTGATCGTGAGCTACCAGATTGATCGATGGATAGGACCATCATAACTGCTGCACAAATTTGCTCGATTGCTTCCCTTTTTCTTGGTATATTTTCATTGATAAGGGCAAAGTTGATCTGGATCTAACGTGGGGTCATGGTCACTTTCTGAGGGTGTCGTGCATGTGCCATTTAATGGTCGCCCAGTTCTCGCTCTCTTTGTAGGACATTCTCAATAGCTAGCCGCGTTCCCCAATGAGTAATATGAGACTGTTCCCATGTCGTCCTCGTGAATGTGATAACATGATTTTGGTGTTATCTATACATATGAATACGGCGGATTCCTAATGGTACAATTATAATGATTATGTACATTATGTGTTAATCGACATGCGATCGACACTCAACCAATATCGAGTGCAAATCAAAGCTTACACAGCTCCAGGAGTCAAAGAACTTGGAAAGCCGTCAAGCACACAACCCGACGTATTAAAAGTCGACTCTAAAGCAGCGGTAGTGACGAAAATAGAAAAAAAAACATCTCAAGCCTTGAATGATGAGATTTATACTTTGACCTAGCACTCTTCCACCACATCAAAAGGTCAAGATTAAGAACATCTTCACTTTCGACTTCAATATACTACCGATTAAGCTCGGATTTGTTGTCATCACACACTTCTTCTTCACACGAAAGAAGGTTTTTCACCAAGCTTGGACATTATACTTGCCGTTACCTTCATTGCCACCAGCATTGGAACCGCTATTACTGCAACTCACACTTGGACCACCAAAATTTCGATTACCAGAACCAACAAAAGATTGCTTATAAAATTCACACAAACAGTCCAAGGTGTTCCTCACCTTATCGTACATCTCATTAATTTTCGTTTCATCATCATAAATTTATTCATGATAAAACTTCACAAAATTCAACGTTTTTGCAGGATCAATGCAACCGCAATCAATACCATCACATTTGCTTTATCCAAACTCTAATAGTACTTGTTGTTTGGCCGAAATTTCTCCCATGACGAAATATATTTCACTAAAAGTTGTTCTTCAGTTTTTAAATTAAAGAAAACTAGGGTCCTACGCCAATTCCAAAGAGGAAATATCATGGACTATTTAGAATCAACAACTTTGTACAAAACGAGACTATACACACGCAAACCGTGCCGGAATTTAACCAATGACAAGGACAGAAAGATACAAACTCAATGAAGTAACCATATGTAAACAAACTATCACACCCCGAAACCTACCAGAATGAGGGATGACACGGCCGTCCTTCCACCCGAAGAACGCAGCCTCAAACCACCTAAAATGTCTTCACGACATCGCTCTCGCTCTATTAGCTATTAACCAAAGAACCTAAAAAAATTGGAAAAAAAGAGGGGTGAGCAACCATAGCTCAGTAAGCAGTGCATATCTCTTCTAAACAAATCGAGCAACTACTATGCATATATAAAGTAATACTTAAAAACTCATAATTTAAACCTATAATATCATATACATATCATATCATATCAAATATGAGTTATTGCATTTCATCAAAGTTTTATACAAATTCAGAAAATACTCATTTAAATCATCATAAACATCAACGGTCAAGTCCATTTATCAATCTCTATTAAAAATCACGTCAATGGTCAATTCCATTGACTAATTTTAAATCACACAACAATGGTCTATTCCATTAACACATCTCATCAAAAGCACAAGCCAATGGTCCATTCTATTGGCCAATCTCATTGAAAAAAACACACGCCAATGGTCAACTCCATTGGCCAATCTCATATCACATCACATGTCGATGGTCCATTTTATCGACCAATTTATTACTCAATATCCAACCATGGTCACGATACAAAGTTTTGTGATAAGGTTACCAAGATTCCCCCCTTGGCAAGATCTCCACCTACAAAGCCGGTGGCTCGGTCCAAAAGGATATCCTAACTCGGTATGCATACCCCCAAGTCCCTCAATGAGCTTACAGCAATATTGAACACAAAACACACATCTTCTAATAATTCACAATACCAAATCCACAATAAATCTCATAATCCACAATCAGTATCATCAAATATCAGAAATCCACTCCAGAATACATTTCACAAACCAAACAAATAATATTCTCGCAACACGGCTCATCTGCTAGAAATACGTTTCGTAGAGCATTTCTTAAATCATTTCCGAACTCATTTCATAAATTAGTTCATAATGCATACACATATGTATTCTTTCACAATACATTTCCAAAAACGACCTTCAAATCATTTCACGATAATCGATATATAAGCCATTTCCAAAAATGCTTTACCATACCATTTCAAATAATCAACAGGGTAGTAAATGCCCAATCTGAGTTTTTATGCAATAATAATGTTATTTAAATCACAACATATATTATTCATATCACTTTCGAAATATGAGTTTACAAACTCAAAAAAGAGATAACACCACTCACCTGGAATCCCCACAAATCAAATAACGACGCTCACTCGAACCGACGATCTTGTAATCATAACACTTAAACGAGAATCAACATCAAAACCAAGCAAAATACTACGATAACTACGAAACGGCTAAACGATGCTTAAACACTAACAAGACAACTCAAAGGTGCCCACAAATCGCTTCTCCAAAGTGATTATCCAAACCATCCGCAACACGAAGTTTGAATGCGAAACTTTTTCGCACCATAAATTCCTCCACCAAACCCCGTTTCAAGCAAACTTATAGTTAATAGAAAGCCCATTCAAAGCACTACAAAAACCCCAACTTGGCCATCTCAAAATCGAGCCGAAAACTAACAAAAATAGGCCTAAAAGCCACTAGTTGCGCATTGTTCACCTTGCGGGGCCAACTTCGAAAATTCATATTAGGCAAACTGTAAGTCCAAATCAAGATCTGTAAAATCCCATGGCTCCATGACACCATAAACTACCAATTTTATATATATTCATTGCTCAATGACTCAAAAATCGGATTTCGCCGCTCAAATAACACATTATTCCGAAATATGAGCTCTAACCCAAAAACTTTTCCGATTGGACGAATGAGGGGCGCGAATGCTTACCGGGCATTAAAATACGAAGTCGAATTGGTTAGACGAGGTTCGCGCGGCCCCATACCTCCTCCTCCTCCTCTTCTTCTTCTTCTTCTTCTTCTTCTTCTCTCTTTCTTTTCCTTTCTCCGAGCACTCGGTTAAAAAAGAGAACCGAGCATCCACTATAGCCACTTTTTCTGCTTTTCTTCTTCTTCTTCTTCTTCTTCTTCTCTCTTTCTTTTCCTTTCTCCGAGCACTCGATTAAAAGAGAGAACCGAGCATCCACTATAGCCACTTTTTCTGCTTTTTGACTTGTTGTCTTTTTTTTTTTTGAATATCCAAATATTACATAAACTATACCGGAATTTAATTGACAACACAGCCTGAGAATACAAAGATACTATGCCAAAATTTAATTAACGATACAACACCTAAAATAGAAATGACATGTTAGAATTTAATCGATGTCTCAAACCTGAAAGGAAAATAAAGTGCACTGCATGAAAGTAAATATACTAAAAGGATAGTAAATTTGTTTGATTTGTGCAGGAGTTGTCTTTAGTAAACGATTGGTGGTATTTATAATGGTCTAGTGATAACTATTCTCCGGCGGTTTTCAACAATTTCATTTCTTCGAACAGTTTCCATCAATCGCCTCCATGTTCCTCCATCTCCGCAAATTTCGTGCCCACGTTCTCATTATGCCATGATTCTATTTCCAAGCAATTGCTCTTCTTCGACGGTGTGTTAACTGCCCCATGATCTTACTTTTGCGTGATTACTGCCCTATGGTCTTACTTCCCAAGTGATGATTGTCGCACAATCTTGTTCCTAATTGGCAATTGTTCGCTTCAAAAGTACATGCCCATTTCTCCTCAATCTCAACTGCTTTGTTGATTTTGAATTTCGTGGTCGCACTTCGATGGTCCTTAAGTAAACACCTGCCAGTTAATCCATTGCCCCATTGCTTCGTCTTGAATTAGTAACCATATTCCTATACTTCTCATGCTTTCAAAGAACTTCAATGGTATGTTGCTACCCACCCATTGGTATTCATACCAGTATCCATGCTGATAGTTACTAGCCGTTCTTTGTCGTATATCGGCAACTGAATACGTGTCACCAATGTGTGTCAATGTAGATAAACAAATATCAAACTCTACTGTCATCAACAAGATGTCATGTGCATGGTAATGTTCACACATTAGTCACGTGATTATCTATGTTCAAGTGCTGGCCACGTGCTATTCATTTTTTGACCTCGTGAGCAACGATGAGGACAAGCCTAGTCAGTGGATGGAAAAGATCGAGCCTCACCAAGGGCGAGCGAGGCCAACCTCACCAATTGCCAATGGGGACGACCTTGCCAGCCCCTCCTTTGGCCAGTCACGGACGACTAACTAAAGGTTGAAGATGAAGGAAGGAAAAAAATAAGAAAGGGAAAGAAAAGAAAAAATCAATAAAAAGATTTGCAAAAATTACCATGTCAGCATTGGCTAGATGGTCAGTGCTCACGCCAGCACCAGCCGGCCAAAATTGACCAGATTAATTGAATTGGCACAATTACAAAAGGTTTAGGATTATTTTGATAATTTTTTTGTCATAAAGTCAGTAGAGAAAAAGGTCAAAGTAGAAGTGAGACTTTCTTTGCATGTGCTTTTGGACTAGGGAAAATGACACAAATGATTCTTGAATTTTGGCCAAATGTGCAATGTGATCCCTAAATTTTCAATTTTATTCAATATGGTCTCTAAACATTCAAAACATGTTCAATTGAGTCCCTCAACTATACAAACATGTTCAATGTTGTCCTTAAACTTGAACTAATTGAAGGACAACTTTAATTGAAAGTCTAGGGACCACAACGCACATTGAGCTAAAGTGTAGGGACCACATTGGACAATTTAAAAGTTATTGGACCATATTGCACATTAAGCCAAAATTCAAAAACCATTTGTATCATTATTCCTTTGGACTAAAACCAAGAAGCCCTTGCAATAGGCCTACCATGAGCTTACATCTTCACCTCATTTAGCATTCACGAGTCAAGCAAGCATACCTGGGAGTCCAATACCAACAGAGTGAGATCCACTATAGAAAACTACCTATTGAGGGAGAAATTCCCCAAGCTAAGGCGAACTACTAGGAATGCGAAGCTCGAATCCACACTCCAATCCGAGCTCAACACGTAGTGTTTTGGCCTTGTAACAGCGCTAAACTTGTGGAGAAGATGTGTTTCTTAAGTTGAAGATAGTGCTAGTTCCTGCTTATTAGGGGTGAGCATGGTTCTAAGGTAGAACTTGGAACCTAAGAACCATACTGCTGGAAACCCGTAGGTTCTATGTTTCAAGGTATGCAAGGTAGGTTACAAACTCCAAAAATTGGAGAACCTGTTTTGACGACACCATAAGCTAAACCTACGGACATCGGAAGGATCTAAAACCACACTCGAAAAGAAAAAGTACACGGTTAGGAGAAACTATGATGCCATTAAAGTTCGGCGGAGTTTTGGCATAGGTCGAGTGTGCCTTCTTCTTCGTCATTCTCTGTATCGAAGCTCCATTGCATCCTCTTCCAACTTTTCCCACGAACTTCACGTCTTTAGCTCAGCTGTCGCTGTGATCTCTTCATGTTATCGTAGGCTTACGGCGTCGCGTGCTGCTCCTCGTCTCCAAGAACAGCCATGTCAAAGTTTCCCATTGCTCCTCCGTCGAGTTCCCCCGCCGGTTCGAGGATTCAAACTCCCCAATTCGATTCTCCATGATCGTGGGCTGGGCCTTTATGCAATCATCAGAGGCCACGATTTCGACCCCAGGCGCCACCGTTTCAAATTGACAATTGTCATCAAAACCAATTCGATTTTCAGATTAATAAATTGTAAGGCATAGCTTGCCCAAAAAAAAATCTGTAAGGCGTAGAACAAATTGAAAACACGTGATTTACGTAGCTCGATTAGTGTGCCTTACGTTCGTGGAGAAAATTTCGAGGGATTTCATCCTACATCAAACAATACAAAGGAGATTATAATTTCACTTTCATTACTCAAATGTTCCCGTGTTTTGCAACCTCTAATTTTACTCAATAATCTAACAAGCAAGTGTATTCACAGAATTATTAAGAAACTTTCTTTCTAAGTCCACGGAGAAGCTTCACAGTCCTCTTGATGTTTTATATGGTGTAAGTTCTTGTCTAACATGTAACATCGAACTTATGACACTCAAATTATATGCTTAAAGTCAGGTAAGCCCCATCTCAAGTATGTTTACGTCGTGTCAACATAAAGATATCCTACGGAATTGATCTACTCGGGTTAAAATTAGTTAATCATACCGAATTTCAAAACACGGACGTGACCAAAACAATAACAATTGACACGATACGATCTGTGTGACGTAATAAAAATAATGGGTCGACACAAATGCATGATAGCCCATGACGTATTATGAAATCAACCCCCGATCATGAACCTTACAAGAGATATGATTCATGCTTACTATAGTCTGTCAACAGTAGATGGAAAATTGTCAAAAAAGTCATAAATTTACTGCACTTTTACAAATTCAATCATAAAAAAAGTCATAAACCTTTCAATTTTGTTAATCGAGTCCTAAATATTTTCACAATTTACCAATTAAGTCCATCCGGTCAATTTTAGCCGAAAATCGCTAACAAGAATGCCAATCATCTGACGTGGCGCGACTAACGTTGATATGGACAATTTTTTATAATATTTTATTCTTTTTCTTTTTCTATTTTTTCTTTTCTTTCATTTTTTTCTTCCCTTCTCCCTCTAGCCGGTCATCGGGCGTCAATGATGGCCAACGACCGGCCAGAGACAAAGGCCAGCGAGGCTCACCCTCTCCGTCGCTAGGCAAGGTTGGCTTGCAAGTTCAAGTCTCACCAATGGTAGGGTGAAGTCGACCTCACCCAGTGACAGTGAGGTCAAGCCTTGCTAAAGGGGAGCAAGCAAGTGAGACTTGCCCTTACCAATGGCCAACATCCATATTAACAATTTTCAATCACGAATACATTTAATTGACAGAGTATGAAAAGGTTAATAACTCAGTTGACATAATTAAAAGTTTCAGGACTGAATTGATAAAAATTCAATAAATGTGGGACTTTTTGGACAATTTTCCTAACAATATATCATCAAAACAAATTGAACAACCTGTTCTTAGTCACTGTAGTATCATCAATAACATAACACAACAGTCTTCTAGGTAATCGAATCTAAAGAGTTCAGGTGTAGGTTGTGTTGATACTACTTCCTTAATTTAAAAGGGTGTAGGTTGTGTTGATACTATTTCCTTAATTTAAAAGGGTTATACGGATGGTTTTTCTTTTCTTCTTCTTTTGTCGAGCAGATTCGACACTAACACAACACAATTATTAACCGCCCTGCTCATGTTGGCACGAAACCGACTCGAACAGTAGTAGCATCCACCCAAGTCCAATCCAATCGCTTCGTGCCGTGGTCGAGCCTAGTCATTTTACCGTGTCGGGAATTGCCATCCCAAATTTCAAGTATGCCAGGTCAACATGGATGGGAAATTTTTATTTTTATTTTTTTTATCTGTCCTACTCTAATTATCAACTCATTTTCAGACTTTTATCATGTCTCTTGCAGGGCGTAAGAATCGAAATCCACATCCGAAATTACACATCCTCACCCTTAACTCCCTAAAAAAGTAAAGATTCGAACTCCTCGCCTCTCCTACTAGGATTTGCCCCGGTGTGGTCAGCATGGATGGGAATTGGTTCAAGCATGTAGAAGAAATTCTTAGTAGAAAAGTGGAATGCGCCGAGAGGTGAACAAGGGGGTGTAGGATAAAGAGATCGATATCCTCCATACGAACCGCCACGTCAGCACGGAACCCCAAATCCAAGCCTCTCTTCATCGTCCGGGAGGGAAGCTAACGGCCACAGAAATTTAAAAGCCACATATTTAAAATCCATTTAAAAAAAAAAGAGAATAATTGGGTCAAAAATGAATAAATGAATAAATAAAATTAGGACAAATGCGAAGAAATTAAGGCGAGTGTCGGAGAGGGAGACGGGACGAGAAAAACCGAGGGGAAGGAAGGGGAGATGTTAAGCAGAGGAGTGATCAGCTGCGGCGCGCAATCGCAGAGACTGTTCCCCGCCGTCCCCAGGCCTTCCGCCGCTCGCGCCGTCCCTCCTCCTCCGCCGTCGCCGTCTCCTCCACCGCCGCCGTCTCGGTTCGCGGGCGGCCGCGCCGCATGGAGGAGGAGCAGCTTCTGCTCTAGCGGCGATCCCAGCAAGCGCCGGCCGAGGATGGAGACCCTCAAGGCCAGCGCCTCGGCGCAGCCCCTCCAGGACGCCGACGACCTCATCGACTCCGTCGAGACCTTCATCTTCGACTGCGACGGTGAGAACCTACGTACCTTCTCGCTCTCGCTTCTTCCCGTGCTTCCCCCGGCGCCGGGCCGCGCTCCTCCTCGGTTGCGATCGCGCGGGAGAGCCGTTGCTTGCGAAGCGGGGTAGCTGAAATGGCGATCGTGACGCTGCTCTTGCATGTATTCTTCTTCTTTCAGGAGTCATATGGAAAGGGGATAGCCTGATAGATGGAGTCCCTGCAACGCTCGATATGCTCCGCTCAAAGGTATGGCATAACATGTTCCGGCATGTTCAGACTGTAGGCCATCTCCACCTTTTCTACTTGGCACTTCTTTCCTGCAGAAGAAGGCAGGGGTCTTGGGTTTTCCTCTTCTTGATTTGCTGTGTAGCAGAAGGGGTTTTCCCATTTCAATCTCCATCTTTGCTAATACCAGCCGAACATGGGTTCACTGACATAGCTCTTATCTACCTTGCACTGGACAAGATATTGTGATATCTTGCTGAGCGCTTTAGTAGTTTGAATCCATTAAAACATTATTGTGTAGGAGGTTTGTCTCTTCTTTTGAATGAAGTGATTGTTCATCATCCTTAACCTTTTAGGGCAAGAGGTTGGTTTTCGTTACCAACAACTCGACCAAGTCTAGGAAGCAATATGGAAAGAAGTTTGAGACCCTTGGACTCAATGTGAATGAGGTTAGCCTGCGGCTTCTGCATCCTTTGCCAGTGGTGATTCTCTTGCTTGCTTCTATCAAAAATTTATCTTGTTTCAGGAAGAGATATTTGCGTCGTCTTTTGCAGCTGCTGCGTACCTAAAATCTATCAATTTCCCCAAGGATAAAAAGGTATGCTTTGCATATCGGTTCATTCTTTGGCACGTGAAACTTTACTCATTTAACCATGAATGCTAGAAATAGATACTATATTCAGGATTTGAATCAATTTAGCAAGGAAACTAGTTGTACCTCTTCGGTAATTGTATTTTTCTAAATCACAATGTAAGGGATTAGCTATGGTTTTGAAGTATACTAGAACTTCCAATGACAGGACCAGGCTTCCAAAAAGTGTTCTGCTTTGCTGCATAGCTTCTTTAGCCAATACTAACAAATGGCTAATTATGGCTTAGGTTTATGTGATTGGTGAGGATGGCATCTTGAAGGAGCTTGAGCTAGCTGGATTTCAATACCTCGGCGGTCCTGTACGAACTACTTCTAAAAATCCTTCTATCTCCTAATACAGTACAAGACATCATATTGAAATGTCGGATGCTATGTGAATCGTTTTCATTTTTCCTTTCTTTTTTGTTATTTCCTTGTCTAGGATATAGTTCAATTCTATATCTACACAATTACTTCAAAGAGAACAGCAAACGCGCCCCCCAAATATCTCCTTGACTCTAGATCCTCCCAAAACAAATGCCTTATTTCAGACTGGGTACTCATCTTATATGTGATGGGCTTACTGAAGTGCATGATCCATGGAACTCATTCACACTGGCAGGCCCGAGGTTTGCTGGTTCGTTTGTGAACGGATCTAATGACCAAGATTTCAGAATCGTTTATTATGTTATCCCTCAATTGTGGGGTTTCCTACTTTTGTGAGTTGACTGGTCCTGTGTGTTGTCTCATAATATCTGAAGGATTTTCGAATCTCCTGGATGTATTAAGTGCTTGCTTCATCGGTCTGTCTTTTACAGTCCTGCAATGCATTATTTCCACATCAGCCATTTCCCTCCCTGTTGACCCCAACCCGCAACCACCCCAAGCATCTGCCATGCGAATTACACTCATGCCAAAATGTTATTTCCAGTGCAATTTTAGCAACCACTCAGAAGGTGTTGCTGTGCTAACTGACGATCATGTACCACTTAACAGGAAGATGGTGGGAAAAAGATAGAGCTCAAGCCTGGATACTACATGGAGCATGATGAGGATGTAAGCTTATTCTCTATTTCTCGGAATTTCTTGTTCATTTGTTCGCTTGAATATCCCTATGAGCTTATTTGTTCTTTTTCTGCAATGTGGAAATGAAGGTCGGTGCTGTTGTGGTTGGATTTGATCGATACTTCAATTACTACAAAGTCCAGTAAGTTCAACATTATGGAATTGTGCAGTCGTTGTGAAAGCCATGTAGCGCTCTTGCATCACACCATGATATGTATAACCAGAGAATACAGATTATTTGGAAGATAAAACAAATTACTTTCCGTGCAATGATAACCAAATTTGTATATGTAACTGCTTCATTTCTTTGCTACCGTAGCAAAACACAGCTCTTCTACAGAGCCGGAAGGAAGTTGGTGCGTGGTCAAATCTGTTTTAAGAACCTACAATTTTTGCTTCATGCAAAAACCTATATTTTTAATGGTCTTTCACTCATAAGTTTTCATTGGCTTTTGAAGGTATGGAACACTTTGTATACGCGAAAATCCTGGATGTCTATTCATTGCCACTAACCGCGATGCTGTAACTCATCTCACTGATGCACAGGAATGGGCAGGTTTGCTATCACCCACACCTTTTGTCCTCACATGAAGTATACACATCTTGCCTCCCAATGATTCTGTTATTACTCTGCATCTCTTATGCGAGCTTCCGTAGTTTCGAATTTTGTGAGCTAAGCTAATGATCGATCATTAAGATAAGAAAAAATGCCGTGTCAATGTTTCTCAGCGAGGTTTTGGACCTCTAAAACAATGTATAACATAGGTAGTGTTTTTATACCTTTTGGTTCCTAGTAAACACTGAATTGCCTTGGATATCCAGGCGGAAGGTTTTGAGGACATGCGGACAAAGTGAAGTACAGTCTTTTAATATAATCTTGAAGCTGATCCATCTAATTAATCAACTTTTCCAGGTCATAAAATACTGCTTAGAGAGAACAAGCTTAAGTTGATTGCTTTGAATTCCATGAGATTGCTGGATTTGCTATATGTCCCTCATTTTCGCCAGTTACAATTGTGCATCCTCGTAACAGGTGGCGGTTCTATGGTTGGTGCCATAAGTGGATCGACTCAGCGTGAGCCATTGGTTGTAGGGAAGCCATCAACTTTCATGATGGACTACCTAGCAAACAAGTAAGGCTCTGAATTGTATCTTTCCTTCCTTTATCTCCAGTGTCCTGGAAGTCCCAATGCAGGTTATATGAGCATACACATCACATAGCAGTGGCGTTGCACTCAATTTATTTGTTATCTTGCCTAGGAAGTGGGTAGGATCAATGAGAGCAAGGTCAACTTACTAGATTTTAAGTCACTACTGAGGTGCTCCGTTCATTATCCTTGAGAAATGCACTAGAAGTTTGCAAATACCAAAGGGAAAATGACACAAACAGAATCTAAACTTCGGCCCAAGGTGCAATGTGATCCCTAAACTTTTAATTTGTTCAAAGTGGTCCTTGAATTTTAACCCAATGTGCAATGTGATTCATGAACATTTAATCTGTTTAATATCGTCCCTAAATTTTTGTTACATGTTTAATTTAATCTCTGAACTATATGAAAATGCTCAATATTGTCCTTTCATTAATTCAAGTTTAGGGACTTCATTAAATAGGAAGGGGAAAACATTACATCTGCTTATGCTAATCATTCGGAGTAAAGACTTTGTCTAGCATGCTATTCGTATTGTTCTACTACAATTTTGCCGTATAGCTTGGCTAATGAGAAAACAGTGCAGCAGCCATAAGAAGCTCAACAAGAACTAAGTTATTGCATATGAATGATCTAACTTGAGGGCTTAATCCCAGTATTCCTTTTCCGTTAACTATCGTCATTGTGATGAGTGATGTAGGTTTTATGCTTTGATAAAACTGAATTCTCAGTCTCACTTAGTTCTTTCCCTATTCGGAGTAAATACTTTATCATGGTGGCAGGATGTTACTGGTTAATATAGATAGATGTTGGACCATTCAATCACAAGTAATGTCATCAATTAGCATGCAGATCTTTCCCCAACTTAGCATTTCTTACTCTCACTCATCTATTTGATCACCAAACTTCTTCTCCTCTTGTATCGGCAGATTTGGCATTCAAAAGTCTCAAATTTGCATGGTCGGGGACAGACTGGATACTGATATTCTGTTTGGGCAAAATGGAGGCTGTAAAACTCTCCTAGTTCTCTCAGGTGCCTAGTTAAGTCTTTCATTCTTTTCCAACTTCTGTTGTCTATTTCTGGTTCTGATCGCTCAATGTTCTTTTGATAGGTGTGACCTCTTTGTCAATGCTTCAAAGCCGGGACAACAAAATACAGCCAGATTTCTACACCAATAAAATATCCGATTTTCTCTCTCTTAAAGCAGCAACCGTCTGACAATTTTTCGCACTGGAATTTGGCTATGTCATTATTTTGTGATTATCTAATTTGTGTAAAATAACTAAAGTCACTGCTCACAATGTTTAGGCACCTTTTATGTACCACAACCATGAGGAATGCATTCATTTGAAGCTGCATTAACACTTCTGCTTGAGTAGCAAAAACAAATTGGAGAGTGATGGAACATTGGTTATAAAGCATTGACACCTCTCTTCTGAGGTTTTCTTTTGTTACTTCATTTGTTGTTTTGACACTTCATAATATTTTACCTCTAAGGGATGCCACATAAGGCATTCATGAAGATCCTACAGAAGATCAGAGTGGTCAAGAGCTAATACCAGATTGTTGCTCAAGCCTCAAGTGCACAAACTAGTTCAAAAACAAGTTGAACCGCCCTGCTTCCAGTCCAACTAAAATCTGAACCTACTGGGCTTAGGACACCTCAAGCTCGCAACATATCACACGATTCAACATATGAAACAAAAAGGGTGAGTGAAAGGAAAAATAGGCATGAAGTTTTCAGATGGAAGCATGAGAAAAATGATACTTGATAGGCCTACAGAATAGATTACTTCAATTCAAGGAAAAGCGAACCAGAACCTATTGATTCTTTCCAACACCGAGGATCCACTGTGCAAGGTGAGTCAGATACGGCTCTGCTTGTGAATGACTGCTCAAAATTGTGCCCAGGCTCTGGATCTCAGCATTAAACTCCTTCTCAAATTTGCTGCAACAACGAATTGAATGAGAATGGCAGAGAGGACCTCGTATTGTATATCGACAACGTTGCATCTTTTGTCATAGTTCCATACTTACAGGACAGAATTGGTCACCGTTGCATTTTTCATCATTGATCTTGAAGCCTGAGATTGGGTTACCAATTTCCATGACTTGGGATCTTCTGACCTTCGGGAGTTATCTGGTTTTTCATGAAACTGCGGGATGTCTACAGAAGACGATATCAGCCACTGAGTGGCTGCAGCATACTGTACACACAACAGCTTCAACTTCTCCACTTTCTGCATCATAAAATCCACTTGTACAGGTGAACCACGGAAAACAAATAACGTACGTAGTTCTGTATTGCAGTTTCAGCTAAATCCTATGAATTAGTGCCACAGTTATCAATCTGATCAATAGCTTTGGTTTAGCTCATGTCATAGAACTCGTCTGATACGGAGCTTGCACAACCAACGTAAAGTTGCATTACAAGTGTCACAACAGGCCGACAGTGATGCAACGAGAGATTCTAGGCATTCTTCTAGGAACAAATTCCCTGCCACTAATACCTGTTGCAGTATTCACGTGGAACTCAAATATCTCAAACGTACCACCACTATCCTAAACGAATAGGCAATGACTCAAAAGCTCGCTTGTTCATTTAAATATGGCAATCAGGACAAACCTTGAGTAGGCCAGGCAAAAGAAGTAAACATTCTCTCAAACACTTCTCGAGGAAATAATCGTGATGTTGGATGACCTGTCCACACAGACAGATACGTAATAAGCAAAACTAGATGGACAGTAACGCTAAAAGGAAACTTTTGAAAGCCACGTGTCAAGGCATCTCAATGAAGCACAACCCCCCTTTGCTTTCCTTTTTCCTTCCAGGGGAGAGAGAGAGAGAGAGAGAGAGAGAAGTCCAACCAACCTCGTCTATGCTCTTTGCACTCTGAAGTCGATCATGCATCACATGCCAATTAGGTTCAAGAACCTGACAAAAAAAAATAAACCTAAATAAGATGATTGAACCAGTAGGTGCCTAGCTCGAGTTTAAGTAAAGAATGCAGCCAAAAGTTTAAATCATCTTTAGCCATAGATTCCCACCACTCATACATAAGGACACGGCTTGCACCGCTGCGCTGCCAATAATACTGCTCCTAGTCAAGCATAATACACATAAGAGTGACAAGTCCTGTTGTGCAATCTTGTTCGCCTCATTTCATATTGTGGTCAAGTATCGCATATATTTACATGATAATTAAGAATTGAGAGTTCTTCAACAATGGGACAAGAGGATAATATTATATTGCTCCAAATGGATCCCTTTCATTTCAGGTCACAGTTCCATCTCTTTCCGTAGCATGCATTTATGCTCATGTTGCCTGAGCTAATTCATGTACTTAATAGGAAAGATCAATAACCGAAGAGCTAAAACGAAGAAGAAAGCTTCTTTATCCTGTCATCTTTCACTTGTTCACTTGATGAAGGACTAATAAGAACAATTGTGCCCCAGTAAAAGCATTCAGGATGAAAAATAAAAGTAGAAAACCTGCCTCAAAAGTAAGGTAGTGCAGAAGGCTGTTAATAAATTTGAGCATACTGCGACACAGCAGAGAGGATCTTGTTATAGCCGTTCCACCAGGTTTAAGAGCACGGACTCCCTGGATAGAGAATACGAGGAGAATTTACACATGGAAGAGTAAGGTATTCTTTCAGATAATACTTCAAAGCAGACACATACTTGATGCACTTGCCATGCTCCACAGAGCTGGCGTTCTACATGTTTACAGTGAAAAAGAAAGCGGAAAATCAACTGATATTTCATCAAGGCTTTTCTTGATATAACAATGGATAATGGCCACCGAACCTGAAAATGCAAAAGCAACAGCACGTCAATGACAATGTTAACCCTTGTGACACTATGTTAAAGTGATACAGGTATAAGTGAAAGATGTAGTCTTCTGACACCTTGTAATTTCCAGGAACTAACATTCCTATTGAATATGGTCATAACAAGGGACAAGATGAAAAAAATTAAGTATAGTAGACATAAGCTACTCTTCACCCAATGTCAAGGAATACCAAATGACATGGTAACCCAAAAGGCAATTGGAGTTATGAAAAGTAGGGTAAGTTACTATAGCAAACCTCCAGTTGTGTTTTAAAAAATTACTTGGACAGCTCTCCGGTTTTGCTCGAATCCCTAGGAATCCCCTTCATTAATAAGGTATTTGAGATAAAGAGTAACTGCAGTGCTAATGAGTCAAGTTTTACTTTTTCAAAGATTTTTAAACTAAGTTTTAATATTTTTTAAGTATTCCAAACTAATTCAATTTTTTCCAAAAGGCACTTTAAAAAAATAAATAAGTTTAAAATTACTCAGGAAAAAATTAAGATTTAGTTTATAATAGTTTGCAAATCTTCAAAGACAAGCAAAACTTGTCTCATTAGCATTGCAATTACTATTTTTCTTTGAACATCTAATTAAAAAAGGGTTTCAAAGTAGTTTTTGACCATATAGAGGTGGTTTTCTAAAAGTTGATGAAAATACAGGAGTTGTCTAAGGGTGCGCATGGCAATAATTCTGTACCCGAAAACTGATTCTGAACACTTGAAGGCGTTTGGTAATAGCCCAAAATTTCCATTCCTGGAATAGAAAAAGAATATAAATGCGTTTGATAACGGCATAAAATTTCTTTTTATTAATAATATTTTTAAATATTTTAATATTTATTTCTTTCTTTTTTCTTTTTTTCTTTTCTTTTTTTCTTCTCCTCCTTGGCTATGGCCGGCGACTGGCCTCAGGCAAGGGTCCCCCTCGCTAGCGAGGGCGAGGGTTGGACCCTCACGGCCTAGGTGAGGGCCGCCCTCGCCGGATTCGGCGAGGGCTGGATTTTCACTGCCGCCCTTGCCCAAGCTGTGATCCTCAAGGGCAGCCCTTGCCGACTCAAGCGAGGGCTGGAAAAGGCCAGCGAGGGTGGCCCTCGCCGCTAGTGGCCAGGGTGAAGGCCACGACGCCCTCGCCAGCCCTCGCCTATGTTGTCGGTTGCTGGTCGCCGGCCAGGCAAGAAGAACTGAAGAAGAAGAAGAAGAACAGTAAACAACAGGAAAGAAGAAGGAAAAAAAATTTCTTTTGCAATTCTGATTCTTGTTTCCAGAATCAAGAAGCTACTTCTTTTTTGCTTCTTAATTCTGTTCCAAAACTAATTTTAGGAGCAATATTTTGCAAATTTGTGCCTAGGAACAAAAAGTTTACCAAACAGATTTTTATTCCAAAACTGATTCTGAGAACAAAAAAATAGAAATTTTCACTGTTTGGCAACTTGCCAAGCGGGCCCTAAAATTCGAGCAAAACAAGAAGGCTGTCCAAGTCATTTTTCAGAATATATTGTCACGGAAATTTAATCATAATTGCAAGGTTGTTCCAAGTAATTTTCCCTACAAAAATTGAGGCTCTAAGAGTTTTAGCTGTTGAATGTCACTTTCCACACAAGGGCCATAATCATGATTCATTAAGTCATATTCCAGCACATGCCATGTATGTTTTCACACACAAAGGAGGATAGGAGCAGGGGAAACATACCTTGTAACTAAGACAAAACGTCTCTAGACCAGTAATGCTCAAAGGCTCCTCAAATTCACTATCATCAGGAATAGTGTGGTTAAGCTCCATGTCTTCCAGTCTCTTAAGCAAAGATGATCTTTCCTGAATATCCATATAATTTTTCAGTAAGAGCAGATTGAGACTATTCTCCACAAATTTAATGTCAGCTGAGTAATTGGAGGACCTAGCAAGCAGCTTCTTACCACACAACATGTTAAATCCTCATGGCAAGGGTCTGCTGCAGCTGCTGTGGTACGCAAGGCGAGGTCTAGCAGAGACTTAAAATGACAAAGGCTACTTAGCAAACCAAAAAGAAAAACACATACAATCAGAAGTTCTTGTCTCAATAGAAATGTTTTCTGTCCAGAAATTGTTGCACAGTAGACATCTGATATTTGAATTTACATGCTCCACTAAAATAGGGCAATGAGATAGAACCTGCAGCTTCTCCACAGATATCTCATCAAGCTTCTTTGAGAGTTCATCTCGAGCTATATCCATGAAGTGAACCAGGAAATCGCCCTAAAAGAGCATAAGGTACATGGATGATGAAATGCGACAAACAAAAAACCTAAGAAAAGAAACTTCAGCTTCAATCACAAAATACAAGAAGGAAAGCTATTATACGCGACGTCTATCAACCTGCAAAAGGGTAATGCCAAGATTCCTAAGGGGACGAAAAGAGAACTTAGTTTTCACCAACATGCTTAGATCCATTACATGTCAATGGAGATACTTCAAGGGAAAAAAACATGCTCAAGCCATCTCCTTATCTATGAAAATTCAAGGCTAATGCGAAGGAAGACTTACATTTTAAAAGAATTTGTCAAAGAATGGAGAAATCACTTCCTGTCTCCAAAAAACAAAAATGAGGAGTTGACTTTTGTTAAAGCTCGAGGAACATGTCAGATGGGAAGAGAAACAGCTGTTGGCAGCGCTAGAGAATAGTAATTTTCTTGGCAAGGATGTTTGCAGCTTACTAGACTTTTACGTTAGGCAATATTCTATTGTGCATGTTTTTCAAATAAAAGGGATAATGTTGAGAGGCTTTCTCATGTGTTTGGACCTTGTTAGGTCTTGGAAAATATCAATTTCTTAGATGAGCTTTCTTCGATCAGAATTAGGTGGAGGCAGCCTTGGATTATTGGGGGCCATTTTTTTATGGTTTGTGTCTTTCTGAAAGGCCAGGAGGACTTGTTGAAAAAATCAGCATAAGAGAGTTTCAAGATTTTGTTGCTTCATTAATTTGATTGATCTGCCACTTGTAGGTGGACGGATTACCTGGTCTAACAGAAGATGGGGAACTCTTGGTTCCTAAGGTTGTTCTAGTTTACTTCCTACCCAATTCTAATTATTTTTTCCTATTTTACTAGATTTTGTTCGTGTGAAATGCAGTCCTATTCCTATTATTGAGAATATGAATAAGGGTTAGATGACTTTTCAGAGATAGTTAAAGAGTGGTGGTGAAGATATGATATCCAACAAAGTTCTAGTTTCATTCTCTAAAGTAATCTTTATTTGTTTATACTTATTGATTGAATACCTTCCAAAAAAGGATATAATCTCACTTGATTTCACCACACGCTCCAATTTTTTGTTAGCTGAAATTCTTTTTTGGGCAAGACAAATGATATCTCGATCAAGGAAAGAAAGGGAAAAATTGGACCAACTACGAAATTCTGGCGAAGATGTTGACTAAAAGGGGAAGGCGTGTAATGAAGGGGTTAGTTAGGCCTTTCCAGTTTGCTACTATGGAAGGGAGACATTCAGGATTAAACCATGATTGCTAATGGCAGCAATGGTGCTTTAAGAAGATTCCATGTTCGCAGAATCAGGGAACATACCTGATCAAGGAGAAGATAGTGCTTCATGGACCGCAACTTTCCCAATAGATCATACTGAAAGGAGAAATTTCTTATTAAGAAAATTCCATGTAAACATATTATTGGAGTTTGATGCAATTCGACCAAACTGAAAAAAAATGAATGGCCATTGATAGAGATATTTAAGGAAAATGACTAATAAAAAATTAAAAACATGAATAAAAATATCTCACCTTTTCTCTTACAAGATTTAAGAGCTCACCGCTGGCAAAATCATAAGAGGCTCTTATACATTCAAGATAATGATGGTTCGAGCCAGAGCTCATTAACTTTGCATTGTCTGATCCTGGGACCTATAAACATGACCCATTAATGCAGGTACAAGAAGGTCACAGCATAATCATTTATTGTTTACAAAATCGTTTAAAAACCTGAACATGGTGCCCACATTCTCTCATCACATTTAGATATTTTCCAGTAGTCAAAATTGTCTCAGCAATATTTGCAAGAAAGCTAGGAATCCCATCCTTGAGACTGTAACGCTCACTCCAAAATTTAGCATCATCATCCTGTGTAAGGCTTTCCTGCCCAAAGTAAAACAATGGAAGCACATCAATGAAAAAATTGGACCAACTACAAAAGATAAGGAGCTACAGATAAATTTAAATGATGACTTTTGTTGGTGGAAAAATGAAAATCAAGGGCATAGGACTCCAATTCTACACTTCGCTGATATGTGACTATCCTCCCAGTCATGGGACAATCAGCACTTCGAAGACTTTATCATAATTCTTGTAGACATTCCGGCATATAATGTAGTGTCCCAATCAACTTTAAATTCGGTAAGCATGTCAATCAATAGAACCCCTAAAGCAAGAGCATCGGAATAAAAGGTTTTATTTAAGCTTGAAACAATCATTAATGGAGGTCCTCTTGCTGCAGCCAATTAACAAAGAGAGTAAACCACAAAAGTATTTTCTTAAGCTAAAATACAATGACAGGGTAGTTCAGCTGTATAATCAAAGAGGAAAATGTGACAACATCAGATAATGAACGTGAATCACACACTATGACAGTACCTTCTTTAAAGATTTGTTCTCCACGATGAAAAATTCACCATAAGGGTCGTCAATAACTCCTTCATAGACCCACCTAAGACATCATGACAATCCACATGAGAAAGAAGATTATATTAAATCACAAAAAAAAAAAGATTTGGCCAAAAAGCAAAAAATAAAACCACCAAGTAAAAAGGCCAAGCAGTTTTACTGATTGATGCAATGAAGTAATATGTTCATCTCGTTCATCTTTTTAAAGTAAAACCACCAGAAGCACCAGCAAATAAGGAGGCAGACCATTAAATTTAATCAAGAAGAGGACGGATCATGTAATGATTTTCAAATATTCTAGTTATGATATTAGAACAATCAGAAGATTTCTCCATAAAAATATACTTTCAATGCTGAATCCCTGCCGTCTGACGGAATGATACTAACCCCAATCATACCCAGACATTTAAAAAAAAAATCAATCATAACCAGAATAAAGTCCAATTCTGAACTTTGAATCGGTTCCATAAAGGGCTAAGATACTTAACAAGGATTAATATTTGAAAACAGATTTTTTGATTTCCAACTTGTATTCACCTTTCTAATATACTCAGATACGCGTTGCTTGCCTGCTGGATCATCTTTTCCAGTAAGGACCTCACAACATTATCGCCAGCCATGACCTTAGCCTGGATAAAGGGAAAGCTCCATTAGCAACCCAGTAAAAATATCACATGTGAGTGAATGATGACGAAAACTACACTGCCTGATGCAGATATCTTTTAAAGAGGAGATATTTGTCTATATGCGTAGCTTAATTTAAGGCTGACCTGACTCTGTAAGAGGTTAAGTACTGCAGAACCCACAAAATTATTGGATGAAACCTTCTGAATCACCACTGACAAAGCTTGCACGGACCCCATCATAGGCTGGAGCAAACATGGAACAACCTTCAAGCAAAATCCCTAGCAGGTGTTCATAGAGTTAAGAGATACACATACCTGACAATAAAACCACAGCCCTTGAATGGAAAGTCTTCCAAGTCGAAATTGGTGTTCAAGCTGCGCCACCTTCGCCTCAAAGCCCTGATGAGAGTAATGAAGAGGCAATATTAGTTGGTAAGAGATCTTCTTGAATGGCAACACTTCACAACTATAACTCTCTGGTCATTTAGGAACTCTTCATAAATTCACCAACTTTTAGTTGCATCATGACCATATAATTTTGACCCTTCCGGCATATAAAAAATTCCACAGCATTGCGTACACTAACAAGCAAGCTTAATTGATTGCTCTGAACTTTCAACGATCTGACGTCTTCTTTTCTGCAATTATCCAACAGATTTGACCCCGCTTGTCACTGTTCATTCTTAGCATCAGTCTTCAGGAATTCAAAGTCAATGGATCTATAAATTTTTCCTAAGTGAATGTGTATTATGAAGGCATCACTTAGACATGAAGTTATAGTAAGATACGTTCACTGCCTTCCAAGTATCAATGTGATATTTCCTCCTCATGCTTTTGGTAAAGAAAAACAACATCTCAATTAGAAAATAGTACATCCCAGCAAAGCCCCAAAGTGAAATCTCTCTCTCTCTCAAGCATGAGCGCATGCCCAAACATCCGCACACACATTCACTCGCCCATCCAGCTAAGGAAAAGATTTACTCCCGTACACAGCCTACAAAATATTAATAGAGGTAATAATAAAGATATAAGCAGATCTTTCTACATTTCCATCATAAATGACATGATGAGCATATATAGAAGCTGAATGCATTCAAACATGCAAAACTTACCAGAAGCAGCTCTCTGAGGGCTGCAGCAAAGGCATGATTGACAAGGCCATTCTTGAACTGGGACCTTGACTCCACAAAATGGCTAATGAGAAGAAAACTTTGACACAAGGGAAAAATCCTTTTAGCCATTTCCTGACAGTGAAATGCCTGGTTAGCTCATCAGACAACTATGCCAATTATAAAGCCAACATCAAGTATCTTAAATGCAATTTGCTTGGTTACATTCCCAATAGTTGAATGACTTTGCGAAATTTAAGCAGTCCAATTTTTGTGAGTGAAACAAAATTTAAGCACATGTGAGATGCGTTCATAACTTTAAATAGTCGATCAATTTTTAGGAGTGAGCCTGGGAAAGCCTGAATGCCAAACCCAATACCGCCTGATCTGTTGACATTTGCTTAAATCCTGAACCAGGTTAAGTGTGCCAATGAATCAATGAAGATCCCAGCACTTCTTGACTTCAAATTGTTGACAGTCAACCCATCCTCAAGGTGCACATGCATAGACAATTTGTAGCCAATGACTTGGCACCTAGAAATTTGACTCAGGACAGCACTAACTATGATAATAGATCCACCAATTCTCCAAGTATTATCCCCCTGCTCGGAGTAAAACATTGTTTTCCCAACAACCATGCCGTCAACATAGTCAGCACTAGCAACCATACATTGAACACATGAAGAAAGAACAACATACAGAAGGCTGCATCACGGAAGTTCGGAAGTCAGATATAGAAAGAGAGGAAAAATTCCATAGCATGTTACCTGAAGTGCTAAGTCCATTGATGCATCTACGTGGAAGGAAATAGCATCTTCCTTTCCGCGTACTCTCGTAATGGATATATACCGTCCTTCCACACCAACCAAAGCAGAGAGAAGATCATCGAGAACGATAAGTTCCTATCGTGAAATGAACAAGGAAGTTCCGACCGTCAGGGTCTCAAGAGACGTGCTTTTTCCAGTTAGCCAAGAGAAAACAACATTTACTACTACCCATCTAACTAATACTCCTTCCAAAAGAAGTCGAAACACATGGAGTCAAAACTATGACGCTAAACGCACCAACGAAGGAGTCCGTAATGCATTTAGCTAAGTAGTTCACATCTCAGTTTCTATAAGGAGGTCAGGAAGTTTCTATAATTCATGTCATTATCCAAATAAACAATGACAAAGTTCGAAGCCGGACCCCGAAAACTAAGGCCTCCGACCATTATAGGAAAGGAGTCCATGTTGATGAGCACTCTAGCATACCTGAACTGCAGCTTCGTAGCAGCCGATTGCCCTGTCCGATCCGCCACTGCTTTGCGTTCCATCGAAATTTCCCAAAAAAAAAATACAAAAACAACGAATCAATGGACACGGCACGCGCATCAAAACCTCGGAAACAAGTATCCGCAACCGGGAGCGAACGTACCTGAGCGAATCGAGGGCGAGGCGGGACGTCCCCTTCACTTCCTGAAAACAGACACCGCGAAATCGAACGAAGTTGAGCACACTAGGCATCGCCTCAAAACTCATCGGCGAGAAGCTACCGAGAGAAACATCACCTGGTGGAAGCGGCCGGTGAGAAAAGGCCTCTCGACGTTCCAGCGGGGAGTGGACGGCGCCGCCACCGCCGCCGCGGAATCCGCCATGGTCGGCTCAGTTCATGCGAGGGAGGGGAGGTCGATCCGGAGGTGGGATTCGAGAGGATCGCGAAGATCGCCGTCGGAATCGAGCGCCGAAAACAGCAGAGGAGAGCACTCGAGAACAAGCTCCGATCTTCCGCTGAAAAAAATTGAAATGCGAAGCAGAACAGCGTCGCCCGCGCACGGCCGAGCCTCCCTTGTACCCGCAAAACGAGAAAGAGCTCGGCTTCGCTGGAAGGTGGAATGACTATTGTGCCCCTCGCTGCCTATCTTGCCTGCTATTCTTCCCTCCCTCCAAATGAGATGTGAAAATTCAAAAGGCGAAGTATTTTGTGAGGAAAATGACATAAATGATCTTTAAATTTTAGCTTAATATGTAGTATGATTTATGAACTTTTAATTTATTCAATATGGCCTCTGAATTTTGACTCGATATGTAATGTCATCCTTGAACTTTTAATATGTTTAATGCGTTCCTTATATTTTTTGTACATGTTTAATGTAGTCCCTACACTATTTGAAAATATTCGATGTTGTCCCCGATCTTAAATTAATTAAAGGATAATATTAAATGTTTTTTATATAATTCATGAACTAGATTAATTAAACTGAACAAATTAAAATTTTAGAGAATACATTATACATTGAAATTAAAATTCATGAATCACATTGAACAGATTATAAATCGAGGGACTATATGACATCCCCGATTTCGGACCTAGAAAGCCGAGGGCTAGTAATAAATGGATGAGTGGGTAACTCGAGCCGAGGGTCGATAATGGAATGGACAGTATGATCAGAACGAATGTACTGAGAGTTGGTCATGATTCGATCAAAAGATTGTCCATGAATTGGCCTAGGGTTCGACATTGGAATGACCCCCTAACTATGCAAATGATTAGAGTAATATAACCGTAGAGTGACCCTTCGACCATAACGGCCATTAGTGGAACGGTCCGGAATAACTGTGGATCAATTCGGTGTCAGCATGTGTCGGTCGCAGGTGATTTCGCACAACCATGCATTGGTCCCGAACAACTATGACTCAATTTTCAGGGTATTGAATTCTACGAGGCTACATGACAATCGAGGGTCGACCATGAGTTGTTGATACTCGAACGTGACTCGGTCACGGATCGTTGCGTCAAATTGGGTAGGCCATGGACAAGACATGTGCCGAGCCATGTGCTTAGTGGCTTAGTCACGGACCGGACAAAATTGCCAGTCATGCCAGCCAAGGCCATGTGCCCGGTCATGACCGGCCATCGTGCCCGTCAGCTAGCCCACGACCGGCTACGTGCCTGGTCGTGTGCCAGCCATTGTGCTCAACCCTTGTGCCAAGTGTTGTGCTCATAAGATCCAGTTCCGATCTTGTCCCATGCCCAAGAAATATGGCCATGAGCCGTGCATCGTGCCATGAGTCGTGCATCGTGTCATTCATAAACCGTTGCACGCGTTTAGCCATGAACCAACCCCTAGATTGTATGACCAAGCATGGTGCTCGGCATATCGCCTATGTGCCCGGCAAGGCGCTCAGCACGTCGCCCATGCAGCCCGGCATAGTGCTTGTGCGACCCGGCCATGTGCCCGTGTGGCCCAGTCGCGTGCCCGTGTGGCCCGATACTGTACCCGGTCAGGCCCGGCCATACGCCCAGCAACCCAATTTACTTGGGCTTGTTCCATTTTGCTTGGGTCTGTTCCATTTGCTTGGACCTTTGTTTGGTTGTATTAGATGGTTTTTGGGGATATTCTTACATCAAACCTCGGGTTGAACGGGCCTACTATGTGGACAACTCTCGGAAATTTTGAGAATAGTATGATGCGGGGTTGCGATTATAGCATTGTTTAGCCGATTTCGTGTAAACCGATTGGCCCAAAAAGTTTTTATGTGAAACCAACTAGCTTGTAGCCTCCCATAGTTCAAATTTACTGAGAAGAAAAAGACAAAAATTGTTGACTTGGTCAAATACCTCAATTAATGCTATTTATAACCTTCATTATTAAACCCTATTGGGTGTCCTTCTTCATTGAAGGCCTTTGTGCTGAGTTATGCCCTCAATTATGGTTTATTTAAGATACTTTGATGACTCAATGGCCATCAATGATGGAGCACAAGGCAATGCCAATAATCGGCCAAGCCAAGGGAGCCGACAGAGAGGCCATTCAGCCAAGGGAGAGAGAGAGAGAATGGATCAATAATGCTTGGATAAGTTTGACTTTTTCATCATTATTTTTTGCTTTAGCTCATAAATGGCATTTAATGCATGTCATGATGATTTTTGACTTAGGAGCTCCTCCATTATTGCTTTATTCTAGAGTGTTCCAAAGCCTCTATAAATGCATAGAACCCCCCTTCTCCCTCCTTCTTTTTTCTCACGCCAACATCACCTTCTTCTCCTTTTGTTCTTGTTTTTCTCACTTCTCGACTAAAGAAGCCTTATGCCCAAGGAGTCTCGAACCGGCCCATGTTTCGCTTCATTTCCGCCCAAGAGTTCACGGTTTGGCCAAACAAGGAGAAAGCCCGAAAATTGCCTAAGCTCACACGTCTCTAACTTGTTTTCTAGTTCTTGTTTGTCATTAAGTAAGTGAATTCCCTAATATCGGGAAAGGAAGTTGCAATACGTTGTAACATGGGTTGCTTGGCCCGTTTCTTGATTTCATGGTTGATTATAGTTTGTTCTTTTTTGACAAATGATGCTCACGTGTAATTCTCATGTTTGATGTTTGTTTTGTTGATTTCATAGCATGAACTTTGCTATTTGAATTGCCATCGACGTCGGTACGGTAAGAGTTGACTCATGTGAATGGCGATTGTCTTATCCTCGCTTAATATTAGAGTTTTCACTTATTGAGTCCTTTGACTCACTCCCGTTGTTTTTTCCTTTTTCAAGTCCGTAGATTGTGACTTCCTTGACCCGGTTTGGAAACCCCGTTGAGATGAGAGCAGAGTTACTTAGCATTATTGATGCCCGAGAGAACCGTGTGCACAGTCGCATTACTACGTATATTATGGTGGATGAGAGCTGCACGGAACTAGTCCCCCACCCATACATGGCATGGTATCAGCTAGCAAATGGCGACTGGGTTGGACCCCTTCGTGGGTTCGAGGGGCCATTCGGTGGCGCGGGTGGGCCAGCTCCGGGGCAAGCTGCGAGTAGGGCGTAGTTTGGCCACCGAACGAGGGAACGAGAGCAAGGAGATGGAGGAGTAAGGAGCGAGAAGGTAAGCAGTAACCGTAGTGGGAATAGGTAATCAAGCCAAGTTTTATTTGTTTGATAGTGGCTTATGTCGAAACCGCCCTTGAAATGGGCATGTAAAATATATGCGTGGCTTTTAAGGACCCATAGAGAAGGGCTCGATAAAATAAATACGTATTATGTAACTACAATGTGCGTTATTTGCTTATCTCACTCTCCGTTTGTCTCATTTATTGTTTATTTGCTTCCGCGTGTGCATTTGATTGATTAAAATAAACAGGACAAACTAATGCATTTTCACAAGTCACGAGTCTGTTCGGGTCATGTTCGGTCTTAAGCATCGATTGTGATTCCGAGTTGGAACGTGGCAGACTACATTGCACATTAAGTCAAAATTCAAGAACAATTTGAGTTTTACAATTATAAGAATAATCACTTGATAACTTTTTCAAATTTCTGAACATTACATGAAAATCAACTTTTAACTGCAAAAGGATGTTTTATTATAAGGTTAATACTACGAAAAATCCCGAACTAATACACTTGTATCAATTTTATTCCAAACTATTTTTTTTTACCACAAAAAACCCTAAACTGATATATATGTGATAAATTTACCCCAAACTAATATTTTGACCACTAAAAATTCAAAACTTGTACATTTATGACAAATTTACCCTCCGTTAATTTCTGTTAAATTGGATTAATACCATAAAAAATCACAAACAGTACACCTATAACAAATGGAGAGTAAAACATAAAATTGATATATCAGTTAACTGTCGTGTGTCATTTAACAAATCAATTTGACAGTAAAATTTAACAGAAATAAACTGAAAGTAAATTTGACACAAGTATATCAGTTTGAAGTTTTTGGTGGTCAAAAAATTAACTCGGGGTAAAACTATCATAGATATACCAGTTTAGGATTTTTTGTACTATTAACCATTTATTATACAAAGGAAATCATTCTAAATGCTCATTCGTGTTTGCATCTTAGGAATTATTTCGTGTTTCGTATATCATAGTGAAATGAAATTGGGGAATAAAATGGAAAAAGAAAATTATGATTTCACTATATAAAATTTTTTTTTTGGTCAAACACTACATAAAATTTTCAAATTAGTATTTTATGACACATTTACTTCAAATTAGTTTTCATCTCATGAAAAATTACAAACTGATATCTTGGCCCAAATCTTCTCTCCCTTAGCAATTCAGGATCTAGTGTGAAGTATAAATTCGGGTTAAGGATACCATATTGGAGCTTTTGAAAGGTGAAAAATAGTTTTGAATAAATATTTCGTGGTCTATCGATTTAGAATTTTTTGCAAGATGAAAATTCACTTGGGTAATGGGTTATCGATTTGAAATTTTTATAGGGATAGTGATATAAATGGTCTATGGACTTTGCGTCAATGTACAATATAGTCTCTAAACATTAGTCCAATGCATGAACTTTTTATTTGTTTAATATGGTCATTGGACTTTTTGTATATGTTTAACTTAGTCCTTGAACTATATGAAAATTTCAAAATTATCCTTCCATTAATTCAAGTTCAGGAACAACTCTGAAAATTTTCATATAGCTCGGGGACTACATTGAACATGTATCAAAAATTTAGGAATCACATTGAACAAATTAAAAGTTTATGGATAATATTACCCATTAAGCTACAGTTTAAAGATCATATTAAATAAATTATAAATTCATGGACTATATTGCACGTGAGATTAAAGTTTAGAAATTATTTGTGTTATTTTTTCATTTTTATATGGCAATAAACTTGTAATATGGCAATAGTGTCAATAAAATAAAATAAAAAAAGAACATGGCCGACCGAGGGTAGTGTTGAGACTTCTCTCCTCCTGCTGATAAGAATCGCAGGTTGTCATCAGCCGTCCGTCCCCGTTGCTTCCCTCTCGAATTGAGGAACAGAGAGAGAGAGAAGAGAGAGCCGTACGGCCATGGAAGGTCGGAGCAGCCACTGATCGCCGCCATCTTCTCCCTCTCTCTCTCTCTCGCGACCTTCACCTCGGACCTTCAATGCCCGAGGCAAAGTGGGCAGTCCACGCATTTGCAAATGCGAGAGTGATACAGCGGCTGCGATTCCCTCCTTGTCGCTGCTGCACCAGATAAGACCAGAAAAGCGACTCTCAGAGATTCTTGACATCGGGCGCAAGCTCTGCTTCACAAGTAAGTACCCCGGGACCTTCATCTTCCCATCGTTGCCGAATTGTTTCTCTGATCTGAACATGTACCAGCCATTCCTTTTGACATTGCAATGAAGGTTCTTTTAGTGTATACATAAGTTCCGGGGCTTCTTGTTTTTCTTTTTTTATCTAAGTGATGGGTGTAACATTTGAGAGCTAGATTATCAAGAACTGTCGATACTGAAGCTACCCAAATTCAATTAGACTTGTTTGCCATGTGGGTAGTTTAAACGGTGGCAATCATCTCGGGTTAAGTCGGTGTCTGACGATGGTGTTTGTCGATCTTTTTCGGCAAGGTCCTGGCTTTGCAGCTCATGGCGTGCCAATCTGGAGCCACGGTAATGCAATTGAGTCTGACGCCGGGGGAAATTGAAGCCTCCGGAAGTTCCTGCATGGTCCTCGCCCCTCGTATGGTTTCAAACTCGAGATTGGAATCCTGCATCGAGGGTCGAGTTTTCTTTCGGCTAAGGTCTGCATCTTTTGGTTGGAACAGGTACTTTTAGACCATTGTTCGTGTTCTTCGTTTTAGTATGTGAAAATTGTGATGTGTTCCTTACCAAAAAAAAAAAAGAAAATTGTGATGTGTTGTGTTTGGGTTGGGCTGGGATGGGATGGCATTTGTCACTGTCAATGGTAACCGATAAAAATAACCTCTCAGCCAGTGGAGTTGCTTCTAGCATGGAGATATTCTGCTCATATTCTTGTAGCCCAGCTTAATTGTGATCTAATGGTGGTCAAATTTTCTTTCAACCTTCTTGTGCCAAATTCACTGCACTCATGATCTCTAGTCAATTGTGCCAGATAATCTCCTGTTTTCTTAACTTAGACTTTGAGCTGTACCATATGATTTTTATATAGAATGGCAACTCAATCTTACCTTTTTTGTTTAATTGTATATAGCTACATAAGTCAATCATATTAACCTAATTGTCAATGCCTTTTTGTCAAATTTATAAAGTAAGTGAAAGCTTTTTGGATTTTGATAGTGGTAATCTAGTGTTGGTTACAGAGATACTACATGGCTGCTCTTGTAGGAGAAAAAACTTTTTGGATTTGGGTCAAGTCCTTTTGTTTTGTATGTTTAAGGTGTGATCTGTCTATGTGGTTCACTTTTATGAGTCTCTTCATATGATTTTGAACAAGCCAGTCATTTTCTTTACTTCGGATAGTTCTCAGATGAGAAGACATGGCTGGAAAATAGCCTTTGCCCTGAATACGGGCAGGATTCCTGGTAATGGCGAGCAAGAGGGCCTGAACGGTGATGATGCAGATCTCAGTCGTACTCGATTGGGCAGGATAGTGAGCGCCGGGGGCAGACAACTTCTGCAAAAGCTGAACTCGGCTAGAAGGAATTTCCCCATGAAGATATTTCTTCTTCTGTTGGGTTTCTATACAGCAAATGCATTGGCAACAATTCTCGGGCAGACGGGTGACTGGGATGTGCTTGTTGCCGGTGTCGTGGTTGCAGCCATTGAGGGGATTGGTATGCTTGTGTATCGAAAACCCCCTTCTCTTTCTAGCAGAAGACTTCAGTCCTTTGTCACAATGATGAATTACTGGAAATCTGGCGTTTGTTTAGGCCTCTTTGTGGACGCTTTCAAATTAGGTAGCTAGAAACCCTTTAGCTATGTAATAATCTCATCCTGTGTCCATGATTCAACCGAAGAAGAAACTGCAAAAAGTAAAATGAAGAATTTTTGTTCTCTGACTCTATCCGAATTGGGTGCTGTCTCCAGGTGCATATGTATAATAAACCATTCAAATGTATACTTGATGCTGTTGATATATATGATCCAATGTCGGTGCGAGGATTTTTCCTTCCATGACTACGTGACTGTTGAATGTGCATCTGTATACATGTGTTTCTATGTGCACTTGATGGGGCTCGCTTATGTTCGCACGTGAATACCTCTAATCCATCTGCTTTTGTTTCAATAGCAATGTGGCTTGTTAGGCCGAGAAAATGAGGTGTTAAGGCTAAACACAATTGATCGGTAAAAAATGTTCATGACGGTGCAGGAGTAGACAGAGCAGTAAAAATTTAAGTATTTGCCAATTTCGTTCTAAACCCTGCTAGGGGATTCAGTTTAAGTGTTCTTTCTTTCTCTTTCTTGCGTCCACAAGTATAACTTGACCGTAAGGAAAATGGCTTATGACATTGCACCGGCGTCGATGTTGTTGTATAGTCCTAAAAACGAGCATGCTGATCAGACATACTCACTTTGACATATGGAAACAGTAAATGTGTTGAGTTATTATAACTCTATCATTGGTCACTCATCATATGGATCTTACTTTGCTTTTTCCTTCTTTTTTCTCTTGCCTTTTGGCTAAATCTTTGAATCACGGGCAACAAGATTTATACACGAAGTTGTATTCTTTGCTTCTTTGGATGCTTTGTTTCTGCTAAGTCGACCCACTTTTCCTTATTTAAAGCTTGTAGTCATTGAATGCAGCTTTAAAATGTACATACTCTCTTTGTTTACTACCTGGTGCTGTGCTGTTCAGAGATGATAGTATCCTGGACATCAACTTTCAGATAAATCATCATAAAATCAAATTTCTTTTACATTCAAATGGTGATGGATCTAACATTTTCGACAATGCGAATACACATTTCGGTTTCCAATTTCCAGAGAAAGGAAAAGACTTGGAGAGCAAATTCTCCTGTACGAGTCAACTCCTATGCTATGTCTATACTCTTCAAGAAGAATCCATTACTCTCGAAGTCCTAACGCGCTTGGGGTAGCTGACCTGCTCATATCCCAACCATTTTTGGATGAGTTGAAAGACAGTAGGGTCGCGTAGTAATTGTCGGTGACCAGCAGCAACCCCCGCTCGCTCCGCTGCCTTGAGTCCATCAGCCTGTCAATTAAGAGTTCGCTTGAGAAAACCTGGAAACTTTTGTATCGCACGTTGTCACAACATGACATCATAATGCAAGATAGATTGTTTGAGTTGCATTTCGGACAACTGCTAACAGATTGAACATAAACAAACAGGATAATGACCAGAACAAGGAGTACGATCCGGATCTTGAAATATTCGACCAAAAAAAAATCATCCTAAAAATAAATATCTATTCACTCTTCCCGTGCATGGCAACAAATCAAACTGCATCAAATCATCTCAAAGTACAGTAAAAGGAGAAAAAGCTTTGCCAAATAGATACCCGAGCTGATTCTGCAGGGACGGTTCCATCTCCATCCACATAAGAGTACTCGGGCTGCAAGATGAACCATAGCAACATTGAGCCAAGAACAAGAAAAGAAAAGTGAATGGAAAAGTGCATCTGATATGTATGTGAGAAGAATGAGGATAAAATTAGCCTAAAGGGAAACTGGAGCAGCTGTGAAATGGCAACATCAGAATGAAGGACATCATCTCCTGCTACCCAAGCAAATCAATTTATGAAACGCCAAACACCCTAAAAGAAAATTGAAAATCCAATATTATCCGGACATGACTCAACTTTGAGGTCCACATCTAAGTTCTAAATCTCCTGCATATCGCAACGTAATGTGACGAATAAAATGTCAACTTCAGCGAGAACTCGCTCCGTTGTCAGCATCAAATGCAGCTGTGGTCATTCTAGTTTAATTTGGTGGAGAATATCAACAATTCCAAGAAGTGCTATTAAACAACTCATTTAATCATGACCAAACAAAGGAAGTCGTTCAAAAAAAGAGAATGTCATCCAATCAGACGAGGTTTTTATAATAATATAAGACTGCTCACCAAAGTGTGGCATATTTCAGACAAGTCCTCAATGGGGGATTCCTCTGAACCATAACTGTCACAGGAGCATGTCATCATATCTTCCGCCAAAACATAATATTAACTTGCAAAACACAGAGTAGAAGCTGCATACCGAACATCAAAAGGTGTGTCCAGAGATGTTCCATAGATGTTATAGAACTCAACCTCACTAGGAAGTTTAATGTCATTGATAATTCTGCGAGTTTCAGCAGTCCATTTCAGAATAGAGAGGTTAAAGGGCAAGGGTATTGTCCGTCCTTGGTAATTTAGCTGTAACCACAAAGAATGCAATTCAGACTTCGTAGAAGAAGCAATGAGAAGACCTTGATACTGACAAGAAAAGGGTGAAGGGGAGAGAAGCTTACACTTTCAACAAGGGAATGAGGATTACAAAAATTTTAATAAAAAAAATCACTCTACATGCTTATTTGAAATCCATCTTTAAACAGCTTATCATGCGGTTCCAGGAAACATTTCAGAAGAGATTTCATAGAGGCTCATTGATAAGAATACAACTAGTAGAAAAGGAGGCCAGACCTGTTGAGGCAGCTTTTATCTAGTTAACAGGAAACATACAATCAATAAGTTCTCCTTATTGGTTAAAGATTGGGTAACATTCCCGGCATTGGCATATATTCCTTTTGTTACCCTGCTTTCTGTATAACTGAAGAAACGCCAAGATAGAATGTTTTTTGTTCACCTCCAGTCGCTTGAACGCCACTTCAATGAGGCCCGTAATGGGGATTCAATATTGTTGAGTTCTTTCAGCAAATAGAGGAACCAGCTAAATTTTAGCATCAAAAGATGAGCAAAAGTTGACACCAAACTGAACTAGATGCCTGCTTCTGTAGAAGAGTTCAGAATAACTAAGTAACCAAGAAAGAATTTGGACATGCTACCTCATTATTTCGCAATGCTGATTCAAATAGAGGGACGCTTTCAAGGGGACCATAGGTCTCCAAGTTGACAGAAACATCCCCGTCAATAGAGTCCTTTTGCCAGACTTCAATCTTAGGTTGCTTCGCCCACTCAAATTCAGGGTTCGCCATCATTTCATATATTGATGGACACTCAATCAACTATATTCAAAATAGAACGCACTATTAGAAAGAGAGCACAAGATCATACCAAGCAAAAAGCAGAAACAACTGTCAGACCCTCGAACATGATCAGTGAACCACCTTCTCTTATAGAATAATCGAGTTAGCTAATCCAAGCATTGAAAAATTTCCATGAGTGAAGTGCAAATGGACTAAAATTGTGCACAAATATGAGAAGGCATATTCTCTTGTACACTAGTCTTCCGCATGTTATGTACGCTAGCACTACAAGAGGAGAAAAAGAGCATTGCCAAAAGAAAGGTCGGAGTCAGCTAACAAAGGAGTACCACTCCAAACCGTAACTCACAGGACACAACCTGACTTGCTAAACCATCTCATGCTATACAATTGGTAAAATCCATCTCACATGTTTCTGAGCAGTTTTAGGTAGAAGCCCTCATACTTTTGCAATTTCCTTCATCATTTAGTGCGTAAAAGTGACTGGAGATGTATTCAGGACGGACTTAACTATTGCATAGTGGGGGCACTTGCCCCACTCCTTTTTCTAAAGTTTTGAAAGAATTAAGGATTTTTAAGCAATGCTAAATAACTACTTGCTTTAGAAAAGCAAAACCTACACTTGATTTTCTTGTAATCATTCATTAATTAATTTTTTGACCCACTAACAAAAGTATCTAGATCCGTGCCAGTATGTATTCCATCCTCCTTTATGCTAGTTCTACACAAACGGTAGGATGTGCGCTAAGTGACCTTGAGAGATGAATAGAGAAATTACCAATTGGTGCATTGTCCACCTAGACACAAAAAAGTAGCTCTCAAACCCCTCAACAAATTGCAGCCCGGTTAAGAGAGAGTCATTAACGCATCCCGGTGCACCTATCACATAAAATGATGACACTCTGAAACCTTAGGAGCAATACAATCTGCTAAGCACACGGAGGAACTTTTTTATTCAAAAACTACATAAGCAATGGCCGAACCAAGATGAAAATGAGCATTTAGCCTTCAACAGTTGGAATACAGTAGAGATATCATAGAAGTTGAAGATCCAATTGACGAACAGAACAAGCAAGTTTCAAAGTTTAAGATCAAAAGAAGAAGAGCATCCAATTTCAAGCCAACAGAAAAATCATGATCACTCAATCAGCCTGGCATCAGGAAACAGATGTTCTTCATCAGATAGAGAACGTTACAGCCTGTATCTACGCTTCTTTGAGTATCTTTCCAGACATTAGAGCGTCATGATAGAATGAATCTGGAACTTTGCCCAAAGGCAGTTACCTTGAAAAGGGCATGCAATACAAATCCACTTCCTTACATACTTTGAAAAGACCTGTCAATTAACAACTAAATTATAGTCTTATTGCTAATTCTGCGCATATAATCCAATATCATAAGCAACTAGACAATCTCCAATAAATGCTTCCAGCAGTTAATGATAGAACACTCACGTCTCGATGGAGTGATAGAAAACATGACACTAGCAATCCACCCATTGAATGAGAAATTATGTCAACTTTTCTACCTCCAGAAGCTTTGTAAGCAGTTTCCAACTTTGATTGAAGACCTTCTAGGAGCTTGTTAGCTCTGCGATGATGCAGCAGATAACGGTGTTTACAGTTATCAGAAACTTAAACTTGAGCACATTGCTGATAAATTAGCTAACAATGCAGTACTTAAGATACCAACTTTGATTTTCAACAACCTAATAGACAAAACTGAATTACCTATTACTTTGCCGGAAATCATAACCATATCCAAACAACGTGGTTCCCTTCTTATACCCTATCCCCACAAGCATGTCGATCATATCATGAAAATGATATACCTCTTTCAGATGCATAAGTTTCACAAACTGAAATGTGAAGAATTTTCATCAATACGTTTCCATTAGTAGTAAAATGTTGCGGAATTAACAGCATAAACGGAAGCGAAATATTTCTCTGACAAACCACCAAAAGAGTGAAGAATAACTTAGGGCCTCACCCATGATGGGTCTAGTATGTCGATTGCATAGAGCCCATAATCATCATCAGGAACCACAATTTCAACATCATCATCCAATGACTCGCTCAATCCTTAAGATGACAAAAAGCACAAGCTCGTCAAGGATTAAATCATTGTGTGTGATTGAGGAAATCTGATGCCATGAACAACATTGACATGGAAAGTGGCAATACATCTAAATGCAGATACAGCAGTTCATGTCAGACAAGATGATTTAAATTCCATAGACAATGTAGGCAGCATGTGCCGTAAAGATATAAAGAAGATAGAGAAACTTCTGCAAGTACAAAATAAATTTGTAGGAAACGTCCATGAGCAGGACATTCTCAAGTAGAAAACATCTGTAACATGGTGCTATTTCATGAGGAGGGGTGCTCTATCTCAAACCAAGCACACAAATCAGATCTATACACATGATCAGTTGAGGAGTCAACTTCTATTCAGAAAGTACATCCAAATCGAATTACTCACGAAAGCGACTTCAGGGTACAGAAAGAGCAAAGCAGGTTCGAACCAGAACTCAGTTTCAATGTACAAAAGAATGATTCGAATTGATCCTTAATCTGCAATAACTACATAATTTTCGAAAAGCAAACCATACCAACCCAGAAGGTCAAAACGTGCTTCAAGGTACACTAGTACATAAAAGATATTCTGTAATATCGATTACTGATAAACCATTGTGGCCATTGACGAGTTTGAGGGACCATGGTAAAACATCCCACAGATTCCTGGAAGTCACAGACTGCTGAGAGTGAGACCAAGTAACATGGCAAACAACACAGGTACAGCTATGCTGCATCGATAATGATGGGGTGAGGGAAGTGGCAGCAACAAATAGCAGAAGCTACAATACTGCGCATGCGCACGAGTATTCAAATGGGTGTGGAAGTGGAATTCCAAGCGTGCGGATTGCAGAGAGAGAGAGAGACCAGTGGAGGGGTTGAAGAGGGACCAGAGCTTGTTCTTGAATTCCAAGTCGGCGAGGAGGATGCGGACCCAGACCCGGGTATCGAAGCCCAACCACCTGTCCTCCTTCTTCTTGGAATGGAGTATGGAGCCACCCATCCCCGACACCAGCAACACCGGGTTCCTCTCCTCAGAAGCTTCATGATCATGGCGGCTGCCGTTTCCGAACCAGAAGCAGGGACACACTCTGTCCCTCCACATGATGACACCGATCCGATGCCCCCTCTCTCCCCCTCTCCTCGCCTCCTCCCACCAAACTCAAAGAGACTCGACTCCCAAACAGTCCCTTCGAAGTTCAGAGGAGAGGAAAGTGGAAGTTGGCCCCGGGACGGAGAGAGGTATACAGGGTAGTTACAGCGCCAACAGTGGCAGCTACAGAGATGGTGGAAACAAGACGACACTTCCCTTCAACCTTTCTTCCAGGTAGACCCCGCACGTGGCGTGGGTAGGTTCTGTTCTGTTTTGACCATGTTACATCCTCGTTTCAATTACTTCCTTTTTATCTTTATCTGGTTTGGATGCACGCTTTCATTCATCTGCATCTAAAGCAAAAATCGTACCGCGGGAGCCGTAACAAGTTCGTCTTTCCGCTTCTGCAAACCATATAAACTTCCTCCGATGGGGACAAGCGGGGCCCCCCAGTAGTATATACTAAGGAATTGTGCTCTCTTCTGACTTCGTGATTGTTCCAAAGTAGAGTATCATTCAATCCGCAATGGTCATATATAGTTAAAAAGATGTCATCAAACACCACCGTCTTCCTAACGCTATCCTCCGTTTAGTATTTAGAATGTTCATAACTCGTATTCGAAAATCATCACGTTGCAGTTCGACCAGTAGTTTACCAACCAGTATTTGATTGTCAATAGTTGATGGGAACATTTAAAGAAACTACCAACTTTTGCTTTGAATTCACCAGTGACTGCTTGATCAAGAATCCCTTTAAACCCCCATCAACAGATGACCCTTTTTGCGTGCAGATGAGAGTTTTCTTTGTATTCCAATATCAAACGTTTGTTCACGGATGAAATCAAACAAATTCCAAAGCAAGCATAGCACCCCCAAAACTTAATAATCTGAATAACCTCCCACAAAATTTCAAAGCATAGATTCACTCCGCGCAAAACAAATGGAGGCTCCATTGATCAGATAAAAGCCAAAACTGAAAACTCGATTCAGTCTAGAATAGAACTACACTGGGCAATCCAAATAACAGTCAAAATGTTAAAAACAATGCTCGAATGGTTCGAAACACGACTCCTTGGTAGTCTCTGAGTTCTCCCGCGTAACGCAAACTCATACGCATTCAAAGGTCTTGCACGCTCAAACCTACAGAAATGAAAACAAATCCAGGGGTCATCAAAGGTGCCACAGAGAATGAAAAGAAGAATGTTGTAACTTGTGTCATCACATCCCAACGGTAGGTGAACCACGAGGCATCTCGAGCCAACTTCTCATGCATTTGCCATGAACATATTATAGATTGTATAAACACGGTTAAGCACCTGGAGGAAGGGATTGCTTCAACTTGTCAGCCTTCTCGGAGTCGAACACACACAGTGTGTAGAGGTACTTGGAGCAGCGAACCTTAAACTTGACAACATCCTTGCTCCTCTTGATTTTGACAGACCGGGCGTCCTTCCTCCTGGCGGTGAGGAGAAAATCCTTGATCTCGTGGATTTGCTTTGGCTGTTTGTCAAAATTTAAAAAGGACATTTAAGTTCTAGGGGCATTGAAGATATCAACTATTTTGCACAAAAACAGAAAGGCCTGTATAAATCTACAGAATCAAACAACCATGAAGAGAGCAGTTTTTAGCCATTCATCAAAGAACAGGAAGAATATATTCAACCAAATTTGTGACAACCAAAGCAAGCAAACAATCAAGTGTTCTGAGGGAATGGGAAGCCATATCAGATACCATAACCCTTGCATCACGAGCGCATACATATAAAACATTTGATGGCGCTGGACTCACTAAACAGGACCCTTATGCAGGCTTTAAACTTACCAGGGCACAGGCGAAACACAGTCTCTAGCTGGGCATGTCTACATCTATACATCACTGCAGCAGACTGCGTGATAGCTTAGTCTAAATAAATCCCATCATGTGCTCCTAGATATACAACATTTGACACGGCAAAATTCGCTAACTAAGGGCATGGGGAGCCATATCAAATGCCATAACCCTTTCATCGCGAGCAAGTACATACAAAACATTTGATGGCGCTGGACCCACTAAACAGGGCCCGTATGCAGGTTTTAACTTAAAGTGGCAAGGGCGAAACACGATCTATACTCAGGCATGTCTACATCTACACATCACCCGTATGCAGTGGACTGCATGATAGCTTTGTCTAAATAAATCCCATCATGTGCTCCTAGCGATACAACATTTGACAGTGCCGGATTTGCTCACAAGAGCCACATGCAAATTTAATCTTAAAACACCAAGGAACGAGCACCATCTATAGCCCGGGGCATGTCCGCATCCATACACCACAGCAGCAGTAAATTGGGGCCTCTATGCAGGCGTTGAACATTGTTGGGTCTCCTCTACGTCGCAAGGCAATACCCAAGACCCAATTTTTTTTCTCTGGCACGAGAACCCGGAAGATAATAAAGAATCCCCACCATCATCACAGCAGAACCAAGGTCCCCGTCAGCGAAGAAACAAGATGGCCCATGACATTTTAACACCAAAACAACAGACTCCCCGGATCCACGGCTCGACCTCGCACACGACGAACACGAGACAGAAAAATCTACGAGCCACGACCCGACTTCAGGAATCGGTGACTAAAATTTGCTGACCACATCGCTCAACAATCCTTCGGGAGACCGAAACACGAGAACGATCACAACTTTACATGTACCCAACACCTTCACGACCACGTATGCTAGGACCGAACAAAGCATCATGAGCTCGTCCTGGAGGAGGAGGACGAGGAGGAGGAGTACTTACCATGGCTGCTATGACGGCCGGAGCACCAGGGGAGGTTGCAGAGCAGCGGGAGAGCGAGGGAAGCGATGAAGAGAGGGGGAACTCTGATGGATGACGGTTTATATGCGACCATACGAAAAACCCTAATGGGCTTGGTGGGCCGCAACTCGCGGAGCTGATTTGGGCCTCGAGCCCACTTAGTTGGGCGCGTGATTAGTTTGACGAACGAAGAATGGCCCGCAAAATAGCATGCAGCCTAGGACCATGAAGATGGTCACTTTATACATATATACACACACACACATATATATATATATAGGAAAATGACACGAATGGTCCATGAAATTTAATCCGATTTGTAATATGGTCATTGGACTTTTAATTTGTTCGATGTAATTTCTAAAATTTAACCCAACTTAGTACCTGGACTTTTGGTAAATGTTTAATTTTGGTCATTGGACTATAAGAAAATATTCAATGTTGTCTATAAACTTGAATTAATGGAAGGATGACAATGAACTTTTTTTTAAGTTTAGGATTTAAATTAATTGTGTACCAAAAGTTTAGGGACCACATTAAACAAATTAAAAGTCCAGAAACCATATTGTTAAAATTTTTCCACTTCGGCGTCGGCGGTGCCACGTAGGCCGCTGACATCCACGTCAGCAATATCCGACTAAAATTAGTTGAAATGATTGAATCGGCACCATATCGAAAGGATTGAATCGACACTATATCAAAAGATTTTCCCCTCCATGCACAGTAGTCATGGTGCACAAACCTTGTCGTCCAAATTATAGAGCTCGTTGCCCATTCTTATGCCTTGGAGATCATCACGTCGGCAGCCACTTAGCTTGCACAACTTTGCGGCGCCGTCGGCCGTTTTAGTTTCCTCGAAGTGCTTCAGGAATGCATATGTAATGTTCACATCCAGACCTCACCCTTCATCTCCTGCTACAGCAATACTACAATCAATCAAGTGCTCCATGGCCTTGGAGGAATTGTGTCCATTGCTCCTCCAAATTGGCCTCATGGAATAGTCTCGAACCCTCTTCTAGCCTGCCATGCTCTAGGCTTTCTAGATAAGCCATACTGGGGTCATATAAAGTAAAAAAGATCGGTTTCGTTTGTGACTTGGTAGCAGGTCTTATCGTATATAGCCTTTCTACGTGACACGGCCGACCATACCCACCTCATTTGAAACTCTCAACTCCTCTTGAAACATTCCCAAACATCTTTCTAGTATACGGTCTTGGTGTTTCCCCTTTCATGGGGTGATAGGTTAAGAAAAAAGGGCTTTGAACTCATGGTCTTGAAGCTTCTCTGTTTTCCTCTATTATATATGTGATTAATATTTTCAGTAATTTTCCTAATCTTCGATATGGGTTATGATTCTACGATAAATGAAAAAAAAAAAAAAAAAAGGCTGGCGAGTTTGTTATGACGTGGATGCCCTGATCGATCTCATTGACATGGAAAAAAATAAATAATATGTTTGGATTTTTATATGAAGAACGGAGTTAACAGAAGAGTTCGATTGAAGAATTGGAAACTTGGAAAGGAGAGTCAACTGAAGAGTATGCTGTCCTTCTTCAACTTTGCCCCCCTTCTGCACACTCGACTGGTGCGATTGTTTTGCGGGAATTGAATAATTCAGAAGATAATTTTTTTTTAAAAATGATTCGCTTCCATTGTTTACGAAAATAAATTAGAAAAAAATATTCTCATCGTTTACGAAAATATCTAGACATAAATTGCTGTCGATGATGAAAAGAATTTCCACCGACTAATTATTTGAAATGAGTATAAGCGATTATTTTTTGAAAAAATATTTTTTAAATCATTCATTTTCTGCAAAATAAACGGAAGCCAAATATAGGTATACTTAAAAAAACACATGAGATGTTAAGCACATATCGATTGTGTTGTAAATGGGATTCAAACTCGTCTGTTAATATGAAACATAGAACTCATTCAAATCCTACAAAGGGTCAGTATCGGGGCCGAGGCAAAGCGACAAAATCATATTAAATCCAACATGCTTCATCTCGATGAATCAAGCGTGCTAATTTGATTGATCATGTCATCTTTATGTATGTTATGAATTTATATAACCACACACGATGCTAATAAACTTACTTTGTTTCGTATAGTAAACAATGTTTTTAACTCAAATTTCCAATTTCAAAACCATCAACTACAATTAATATTTTTCTTCTTCTATTGATAAGAGTAAAGAGGGACAGCCACCGTAGCTACCTCTCTATCACAAGTATCCCACACCCGATACAAGTTTGTCCAGTTGGTGACATGACTGCTCATTCCACATGTGGCTAGGCCCATCAAACGGGTAGGTCCGGCTTGGTTTGGATCGAATCGAAATTGATTTGACCCAAATTGACCCATTTGATCCATTTCTGTGCAATACAAATATAATGATTCATACCCGACCTCACCCATATTGCTACATATTAAACTCAATCTAAGAAAACTCATATATAAATTGATGTGAGAGCGCAGAGTGACCGAGCACAAAACCGAGTTAGAGTAAGAGAGTCATAAAGATTGCTTGAGTATAAGTAAGTTATGAACCCATTTAATATCAATATTATTTTGGACTTTACAATCTAGATTCATTTATAATTCATTTACTCGATATAATTAACCCATATGACAACCTAGCCATCAAATACGGATTAAGAAATGAGTTTTATGATATATTTTAACCGGTCTACTTACGGCTCACAAATTTGATAAATTTGTTGTAGCGATCACACATGGGCACTAGAAGTCAAAAAGTCTTTTCTCCGCAAGAGGTGGCAAATTGGCTAGAGTTCACACACGAGACAGTTCAAACCGTGACACCGTTTGCATCATTTACATCTAACAAATGTTTGATCTTTCGCGTAAACTTAAATGTGTCATTTTTCAACTAAGCATTTACCATTTCACTGCCTCGTGGGTATTCATGCAGGTAGTGCATATGCATAGGTTGTGGCTTATGATTTCGACGTGAATTTCATGCATGTGCGACCTTGAAAATCGCATGTGGTCTTCTTCAAATAATTTTAAAAAAAATCAATCCCTTCACGATGCATGGTAGTGTTGATACAGATGAAATAAGAACAATAAAATTAACAAAAAGTGAATTAGATGGGCTACTAGTAGCTCGATTAATCTCGTTACTATGATTAATTAACAAGGATTGAAGTGAGAAAATTTGTACATGATACCGATGCTTTCTATTTTGTTGGAGGCGTGCTCTGCCTAGAAGTTTTGCTTCTGCCTTCCTCCTTGATTTGGTTGTAGCCGGAGAAACCGTCCATAAAACAGAAGAGTTCAGCATCGGTCATGCTATCCATCAAGACATCAATGTGTGGAAGCAGGAAATCATTCTTCGGGCTAGCTCGATTTAAGTCCCGATAATGAACATAGGCCCCGACCTGACCGTCCTTCTTCGTCACGGGATAATGTGTGCGATCCAATCCGAGCATATTGCGAGGCTTCGATGCAGCCGAAGGGGTGAGTTGGGTTCCATGGGCTTGTGCTTTGGACAGCTTTCTCAGAGCTAAAGCTCTTGCAAAAACGTTGTGCTTATGTTCGGTTGTTGACTTTGATTGCTTCTCCAAAAAGGTGGTTTCCTAGACCGACTCGTAGAAGCCATTGTCCGGTGCAGGTTGTACCGTTCCCGATCATCTTACAAGCGAAATCGGGAACATGTACAACCTTACGCGATTCACGTACCGTCGATTCCACCTCGCACTTGAAATATGCTCTACGATTCTCGTTGCATTTATTAGAGCGGAAGCAAGCACCACTCGGGCGCAGAATCTATACTGCCGCGAGGCTCGAGATGGAGAAACATAAGAAGGACAAAAACATGGACAACCTAGGACCATGAAGATGGTTGATACCACTGGGATTAGGGAGGTGTTGCCACAATTCTCCTATGAAGTTCAAAAAAAATGAGAAAAGTGTATTGGAAATTCTAAAACTTATCACGAAAGTGCAATTGAATCCTAAAACTTTCAAAACGTGTCATTAAGTCCTAAACCTTGTTACGAAAGTATAATTGAATCTTAAAACTTTCAAAATGTACCATCAAGTCTTGCAACTCGTCAAATTGTTTTGATCAAGTTCGATCCCTCGATTGCACTTTTTGAAAGTTGTAAAACTCGATTTCACTTTCGCGATAAGTTTCCCGGACTCGATTGCACTTTCTGAAAGTTTTAGGAATCAGTTACACTTTCGGGACAGGTCCGAGAAGGACTCGCATCTTCGCAACGAGTCCGAGGACTCCCGACACACTTATTTCCTTAGAAAAATGCGGTGCGATTCCTTGATCCTTAAATCTTGGCGAAAATTTTCACCAATCGGATTTCGATCTTCTACTGCAAATACTATTTGTAGAGAGAGAAAATCCGGGTCAGCGGTCAAGCTGCGTGTGCTTCGGGCTCGGGGCAAGACAATGGGGCTTCTGGAAAGATGGGGCAAATGGGGTTGGTCAGCCCCCCGGAGACTTGGAAACGGGAGTCAACGGGAAGAGTCAGGTCTCCCCTCTTGGCTGCTGTCCTTCCGCCCGGACCATTTTGCCCTCCTCCTTCCCTCGTATTCACGCGTCCGACCCCACTCCCGGGGTAGCCCGACCCCGAGCGGTGATCCGCCCGAACGTGGCGTCGGCGATTTACGATTGCGCCCTCGAGCTACGCCTGCCGCGATGTGTGCGGACACCCGGCGATTTCCTTTTGGTAGAGCCAATGCCATGATTGTTTGGTTCAATGGACCAAGAGCAATTACTTGAAAAGTCATCTTAGGCGTGTGCTCGATTTCCAAATGTAGATATGCTCTGTGAAAACGCATAAAATGCCGTGCCATTTTCGACTCGCGACGTCGTGTTATGTAAAATGGGATTCAGACTCGTCACGTGATCTGAAATCCGAAACCTATGTAAATCCTACGAGGGTCAGATCGGGTTCGAGATGGAGAGGTGAAATCGTATTAAATTTAACTTGCTTCAATCTCTATGAATCAAGCGCACTAATTCCATCGATCATGTCATCTTATGTGCTTCATAAAATACACAACTATGCGATGTTAACAATGAACTTCGTTCCGTATACTAAACGGCAACATTTAGTCAAAATTTCCCATTCAAAACAATCAACTACAAATAAATACCTTTTTTTGGATATGTTCATCATAAATTGATTCATGAAGGGACATGTCGAGGGCAGGGGCCACTGACCGGAGTGAAGTCGTAACAAGGTAACCATACCGGAACCTGTAGCTAGATCTAGAAGTAAAGAGAGGTCACCGATGTAGCTACCGCTCTATCATAAGTGTCCCATACCTAATACGAAATGTCCAGTTAGTAACATATCTACTCATTCCACCCGGTTCTCAGCCACACATGGATTGACAGCAAAAAGAGTCCAAACAACCTACATAGGAGGTTATATGTAAATAGCACCAAATTATACATAACACGTGTTCAAGATTAGTAACCTTCCCTTCTTCGGATCTCTCCCTCGTTCCTGAAAGACGTGTTAATTGGTTGTCTGTAAATAGCATTGAACCGTACATTTATTTATAACATGTGTGGCGCTAGGGTTGGTGACGACCCATCCGTGCTAAATGGCATCCTTCATATGTCGACCGCTTTCCCTCCGATGACGATTCCTTCCAAAGTTAGGGATAAAAAAGCCATTAGGCATCAAACATCACTTGTGCACGCGAATGTCTATGTGATTTTCGTCTCCGGTGAGTTATATTCCTCGCTATGGTTTAGTTTTCTTACATTTTAATTGGATTGCGCTGATCAATTAAACATCCCATAGTGTCTTTTTATACCATTGGAACCCGACATGCTCTTATAGCCTAGTATGCTCCTTTCGTTCAGTATAGCCCGGTACGGCTTTTACGGCCTTTCGAAAATTTATGCGGAATCAAGAAAAATATCGCTCGAAAGAGATACCCGAGTAATGAGCTATGCATCTCAAAATCTTGTCCTGCTCTTGCAATAGGAGAAATAACAGAGACATGCTCAAATAGTATTGTTCCCAATATTTTTCTAATGATTACGTGATTATGATTAGTTGTTCCTTAGGAGAGCGTATCGCTATTCTATTCCAAATAAGGGTAAAGTCTCATTACACACGAGGCTTGAAATGGGGCATACTAGGAGACAACACTAAGAAAAGTGTCTTTCTTTCAAAATCTTACCAATATTTGCTCACCCATCTAAATCCCGTATTCGGATTTTTTTTTTTTTAATCTTCCAACATATTACGGGATAGTTCAAGTCAAATCCTCCGACTACACAATTGATAACACGTGCATACATCCATCTCCCACCGGCATGACGGTCGGTATTGGCCTTTCGTACAGCTCCCCAGAAACCGGTTTCCTAGTTCAAAACCGTTCCCGGCGTGAAATAGCAATGTCGTTGATGCTGGGTAGAGGCCGGTAGAGGAGCAGTTCGAGGGCATAATTGTAAAAGCACAACTGCCACGCCGATCCAACCGCAGTTGATTCCCAATAAATCGTTTTTTTTTTTAGCCTTCTTTTTTTTAATTCAAAGTATCTTTATATTGGCCAGCATAGATAGTGCTGATACATAGTAGTTTCGAAGTAATACATAATCTGTATTTGTATTTTTTTTATATATATAATCTGTACTGGAAAAATACGAAAAAAATCATAAAAAAAAGAAAGGGAGAATTAATTAAAGGACGAGGGAATAGAGGGAGAAGTGGAGGACGACCGGCGTTCGATTTGACTAAACAACGGAGCGACGTGATTGGAGGACGCCACGTGCACCCTTCCTTCTCATTGGCTGAGGCGCCCTCCTTCCACGGATCATAACCAAGCAAAACTCCGGGTCAAAAAGTCAAACGCAAGACGACACGACATTTGCTTCCTGGGAAAACGAACGACGCGAAAACCATTTTCCCAAAAAATGACTTACGTCATTTTTGTCAAAAAGTGAATGAATGTGACGAAATTATTTAGATCCCAACTATTATCTTTTCAAATCATTCATTTTTTGCGAATCAAACGGATCATAAAATTCCATTGAATCACACGTACAACTTGTTTAGCATGACCATATTTCGTTTCTTTTACTCGATTTGCAAGATGAAAGCTCCATGCATAATTGGTATAGAAAGTTTACTAAATTTGTCTAATATTGATGTCCTTTATTGTTATAATTCCAGCTCCGCTCATCCTTGGGTTGTCTTTCGTTTCGATGTATAGAGTTTTCAGATTCGATAATGCTTAATGCTGAGACATGCATAACTTTGTCGACTGGAAGATGGAACTACGTGCAACGTTACCCGAGGTCATGGAGGAGAGTGTATGAGCTATCATGTTAGGAAGTTCGACCCAAAAATTTAAATTAGTTGGTGGAGGGAGATCGTGTGTATATAAAAAAAAGATATGCAAAACCCAATAAAGTAAGAGACGCCGGGGATACTTTGACGGGGCACGTGGGAAACGTTTTACCGCTCTATTTGTTTCGAGAAAATCGAATGATTTGCTTATCCTAAAAATGATCGTTTGAATTAATTAGCTAGTGGAAAATGTTCACGACGGACGATAATTTATGTCTGAACGTTTTCATGGACGATGAGAATATTTTTCGCATGCTCATTTTTGTAAGCGACACAAATGATTATCTTTAAAAAAATATTTCTACAAATTATTTATTTTTCGCGAAATCCGCTAACCGTACGAATGGCCCAATTAATTATAGTAATTATGGAATCGGGAACAGAAAGTGTCCCCCCAAAAAAAAAAGGGCAAAGGTTCGAGCCCGGACAACGCGAAAAAAGCGGGCACGAATGTCGGGGGGCCCCGCGTGGCATTTTCGTGAATAAGAGGGAATGCGAGGTCGGAAGACGAAAGACCGGCTCTTTTTAACAAGTGGGAAGTGCCGAAGCCACTGGAAGGAAGCGGCCGAAGTAGGAGTAGTAGAAGTCGCCCCCCCCCGGAGCTTACGCCGCAGCGCCTCCATCAATGGCGGGGAGCGAGCGCGGGCGCCCCTCCCTCCTACCGCCGTCGCCGCTCTGCATCGCCGCCGTCCTCCTCCTTTCCTCCCTCGCCCGCCTCGCCCTGTCCGAGATCATCTTCGAGGAGCGCTTTCTGGGTACTTACTCTCTCTCTTTCTTGTTGTTCCTGCTGAGCTACCGCGTGTTTCTGCTGCTGCTGCGCTTGCTGTTTTTCGATACCCGCGTGCTGAAATTTTCCCCGGGTGGGGGGGGGGCAATCCCTCGAAGCGGCGGTCGAGAATGTTAAGCTTAGTCGATCCGTTTCTTCCCCGTGCTTTTTCTTGAATTGCGCGCCTCTTCGTTTGTGTTCGTTTTCCTTGGCTTGTCGATGAGTAAACTGTGTGGTGGTGAGATCGAAGTCGGCTCAGTTGTTGTCCGTGGGAGCCTTTTTAAAGCTTCTAGAGATGCGATTCATTATGCCCATTTTGTTGGTGGAGAGTTTCTTCCTCACGGACACTGTAGTTCGATCTACTTCTTTAATGCTGTCGACGCTCTTGGTCCCGAGATCCTCAGTTCCTGAATTGCTCCGTGTAGGTTTTGATACTGTTTGAAAATTTGAATGACGTGTTTTGGTTTCTTTGCAATGAAGATGGATGGAAGAGCCGTTGGGTGGTATCCGACTGGAAGAGGAGCGAAGGGAAGGCCGGGACATTCAAGCACACGGCCGGAAAGTGGCCTGGCGATCATGACGACAAAGGTATTCGTCCTTCCCTTTTTTCTTGGTAAGATTATTTCTGTCTGTCTTTATTTTGTCAAAATATTCAATCACGCAAATCTTGGGAACCTTAGTGTATCTTGTTTCACAATTCGAAGTTCTCTTGACGTTAGCTGATCGCTTTGGTCATGGCCCGACTGCTTGCTAAGGCCTTTGTTTATGCATGACAAGTTGTAAGTTGTGCACGTGGTCTATTTGGCCAGATAAATGAAGTCTAAATCAATCTCTTGTGCCGGAATTGATGCTTGGCTGGTGTATATGATCTTCTGTGATCTCTTCGTTTTGCAGGTGTCCAGACTGCTAAAGATGCGACGCACTCTGCGATGTCCGCGAAGCTGCCGGAGTTCAGCAACAAGGACAGGACTTTGGTTCTCCAATACTCTATTAAGTTTGAACAAGATATCGAGTGCGGTGGTGGTTACATAAAGCTTCTGTCTGGATTTGTCAATCAAAAGAAGTTTGGTGGGGACACTCCTTACAGGTTTGTTCTATTTTCTAGTAAGGCATCTGTCTGGTGTGTGCAAAAGCAACTCCTTTGGTTTTTGGTTTATCATATCAAGATTCTATGAGAATCTTCCGTTACGGTTTTCTCATCATCAAGTTCCGTTCTGAAATATAGACAACACGGAATTACCTGGGCACTTCTGTTACAGATTTCCAAGGATAAGTTTCCTCTGCCCATGCTATCCGAGGATCGATCAAGGCTCGATAATTTGATTAGACTTTCAAGCACTCCACTACATTACATGTACCCCTTGCTTGAAGCCATGACTAGCTAGTATGACACCTTAAAAGAGAATAGGCTCGCCCCGTGACCAAGATATAACCATGATATCTCTAAGCTTCTCCAGCTCTATGCTTATAACCAGTTTCCTCCCCTGGACTCTAATTATATTTGATGTCTGTCTCTGACCTCGTGACGCTCATATTCGTTTTTTTTATTTCCTTTTCTAGCATAATTATTGTGCGAAGATTCCATTTAACTCATTCTTCATTTTTTTTTTCCAATTTTGGGTGTTCAGCCTAATGTTTGGACCAGATATATGTGGTTCCCAAACAAAGAAACTCCATGTCATTCTTTCCTACCAAGGGCAAAATTACCCCATCAAGAAGGATTTGGAATGTGAAACGGACAAGTTGACTCATTTTTACACATTCATCCTCAGGCCAGATGCTACTTATAGCATTCTGGTTGATAATCGAGAAAGGGATTCGGGAAGCATGTATACAGATTGGGATATCCTTCCTCCACGGAAAATCAAAGATGTCAAGGCTAAAAAGGTCTGCTCTTAGGCTGTGGTCTTCAAATATTTGATAGTTGGACTTGAACCGTGACTCGAGATGTCACTTTGTATCATGTTTTTGTCTGCCTGAAGTCGTTTCACTTCTTTTCTTCCTGTCATTGTTGTAGATGCCTCGGCAAGATGTAGCTTAAACCTTTTCATCACATTAATTCTATCATATTTCATTTCTTATGAACATGACCTCACTGGCTGTCTATCACAGCCTGCAGACTGGGATGACAGAGAATACATTGAAGACCCTAATGAAGTCAAACCTGAGGTAGGCTGTTTCGATAACCACCAATGAAGAGTCCCTTCAGAAATTTCTCAAGAATTTTAATGAGTTATTGAGTTTTATTCTCACCATATACAGGGATATGATTCCATTCCTGCTGAGATTCCTGATCCAAAAGCTAAAGAGGTTAGTTTGTTTTTGTTAGAGAGTATGCCTTGAACATGGTAGCATCCACTTTTTCAGTTATTTTAGCTGCATCAGGAGACTGGTACTTTAGTTCTCTGGCCTTTCGCTTAATAGAACTTCCACTGCTGATGCTTACTCATTAGCTCTATATCTTTTAGCCTGATAATTGGGATGAAGAAGAGGATGGAGTATGGAAACCACCAAAAGTACCAAATCCTGCCTTTAAAGGACCATGGAAGCGGAAGGTGCGATGATATGCAACTAAAATGAACAGAACCTTGACATTCAATACACTGTTGCAACTTCTGATCTTTTTCCTTTGCTCCAACAGAAAATAAAGAATCCCAATTATAAGGGAAAATGGAAGATCCCTTGGATCAACAATCCAGGTACCATCTCATTAGAGCCTGAGTCTTTTTGCAGCATTAATTCATGTTAGAAATCTTCACTGTTGATCTGAGAAGATTGCTAGATAATAAACGGGTTACGTTCTTGTCTGCAGAGTTTGAGGATGACCCTGACCTTTATGTGATGAAGCCAATAAAATATGTAGGCATTGAGGTTTGGCAGGTAGGATTTGATAAGAAAACATATTTGGGCTTCACCTTGTGAAGCTACAACTACATGCATGACTATTAGAATGAACTGATGTGCGTTCTGTGTGCAGGTAAAGGCAGGTTCAATATTCGACAATATCTTGATTTGTGATGATCCAGAATATGCGAAGCAAGTGGTGGAGGAAGTATTCGCCAATCGTGAGGTCTGGTCCTGCACTTTGACTCCATTTAGCAATTTCGTAGACTAAAAAGATGTAAGCTAATTTAAGTGTTCCTCTTGTTTACTTTAGATTGAAAAGGAGGCCTTTGAAGAAGCAGAAAAAGTGAGGAAAGCACAAGAAGAAGAGGTGATTGGAGCGATTTATTAATCATATGTTTCGTCCCTCATTTTGGATTTGTTGAGATGACCTTCAAGTGGTGGATCTCTTATATATGCAGGAAGCTCGAAGAGCAAGGGAGGAGGGTGAAAGGAGACGACGCGAGAGGGGTCATGATCGACGATATCGTGATCGATACAGAGATAAATATAGAAGGGTTTGTATACCAGATCCTCAATTTTATCTCTTGGTTGCATTTCTTTTCGTTGGATGCATCAACTGTTATTTAGTTCCTTTAACAAGATACCTCTGGCAAGAATGGCTTCTACTAGATTTAGCATTAAATTTGCTTTCACCAGCACATTGGATTCTGCTTGTCTTCCATGTTTCTTGGCATACTGGAGTATTGATCAACTCAGAAATCTGTTGAAGCTCGTTAACGTAGTTTCACCTAGAAAAGAGATTACTTTTCTCCATAGGATTGAATCCATTCAGGAAACAGGCTAAAAGAATTGTAGAGATGCTCTTGCAAACTTAAAGTCACGTCATATTTTCAAGTCGCTCATCTTCTGATAGAAAATGATTGATTCTTGAACTTTTCCTGCTACTGATGCACTCCATTGTCAGTTGTCTTGCACTTTGCCAAGCTCATTTATTCTTACTGGGAAGTTCTCTTTTGCAGCATGATCGCCGCGACTATTTGGATGATTATCATGTAAGCAAACCTTTCAGTGATTTTCTGTTCTTGGATACCGTAGGACTTAAAATTGAAATATACTCGTCCTTTTGCTAAATGATTTCTTTGAGTTAGGGATGCTTCTCTCTCTCTCTCTCTCTCTCTCTCACATGTAAATGTAAGTTGCAGTCTTGCTGATGTACATTAAATGTCTCCTACTGGTTGCAGGACGAGCTTTGATGCTTTGACAAGCCCGTCTTCAGGGGTGATGAGGGAGTTTTGGCACCACCATCCGCCCTCCTCAGCAACTTTTGTGTTTCAACTCTTCGTGAGCCTAGAGTTTTGATTCAAGCTGTAGTTGTTACATTTAACATAAAGGGTTGTTCCTGAACATTGTAATGAGTTCCCCCAATTATTTCTGCATCGCCATGACTCTCGCTCCAATCGAAGCTCGGACGTCGATCTGGGACTTCTAAATTTTGAATGGCGGTGCAGTTTCTTGATGATATCTCTGTGTTCTCTAGTATTAATGTTTTCAGGAAGTGGAACTTCTTGTGTGCTCACCAACCGGATCAATCTTAATGTCCCCCATTTCCTCTTGGTCTGTTATTGTATCATCATTTTGAAAAGTTGGACCTTTCTAAGATCCCACCACCGAAGGAAAAGAAGGGGCCAGTATCCATCTAAAACGAAAGTGGACGAAATAGAGCAATCGATTGGACTTTGGCTGTTTCCATATAGGGGTGGTTAGCGAGGTGCTATCGACCTTGACCAAGGTCTACTTTTTCCAATAAAAACATTTACTGAAATGTCGGTACATTGTTTACATACTAAGAAGTCATAATCAAAACATACTCTTGGTAATCTCTTACAAATTACTATGTAACAATTTGCCTCGCCGGCTGTAAGTCCTCATTTTCGAAAGCTAAATATGGGCATACCGTATTGCAATTACTCGTTCGATAAGCAAGTTTTCCAGTAGGCAGCGACTCTCGACACTGTTTTGCTTGGTAGCTTCTCACGTAAAAGAGCAATTGTCAATGTATCAACTAGATACGCTAACTGATACACTATTGTTAATGTTCTTTAGAAAAAGCAGTAAGCATATCAGCAACTAGTAATCTGCACATATGATTCGTAAAGTCTTCCTTGTACCGAGCAATTTTGAGTCTATAAATAGCAACTTTTCCACGTCGAAAGTAACTTCAAGGGATAATTACATTGAAGTGGATTGCCTCGGGATATAGCAATAGAGCTTTTTCAGACATTTGTAATTCGTGAGCTAATTAGACATCTTGCTTCGAATATTAGAGTTGCTAAGAGTAAAATTTGGGAAAAGGAGCCCATTGTGTAGGAAATACCGCAGGAAGTTATGCAGGGGCATCCGTACTGCTAAATAAAATGCCTACTCTACATAGATTAGGCATACAAGCATTTCAACCCATTTTAGCGGAAGGACATGCTATTTGTTTACATCCATTAGTTCGTAAGGGATTTAATTCGGACTTTGATGGTGATCAAATGGCTCTTCATGTACCTTTATCTTTGGAGGCTCAAGCGTAGGCTTGTTTTCTTATGAATCTCGTCTCTAGCTACTGGAGATCCCATTTCTGTACCAACCCAAGATATGCTTATTGGTATGTACGCATTAACAAGTGGGAATCACCGAGATATTTGTACAAATAGGTATAGTCCATGAAATAGCATAAACCTAGATTTGGGTGAGCCTCGCCGGCCCTCCTCTTGAGCCATCTAGGCTTGCACAAATATGGGTTGTGGATGCCCAGATCTGGGCAAGTCTCACCGGCCATCACCTGAGTCTAGCGAGGCCTCGCCCCGGGCTAGCGAGGGTTGCCAATGAGGCATTGCCTGGGGCTAGTGAGAGTCACCGACCCCAGGCAAGGGCTGGTGTCGCCTAGATCTGGGTTAGCTGCCTAAGTTTATTCAAGGCAAACCTAGGTGAGCCTCGTTTGCCGTTGCTTGGGATTAGCAAGGCCTTGCCTGGGCCAGCCACCCTTGCCAGCTTGGCAGCAGCTCCGGCAATGGGCAGTGGCGGCACCCCATCAGCCTCCTACCATTCTCTCTTTCTTTCTGTTTTTCTCTCAATTTTTTTAAAATAAGATATTAGCCTCTGCCAATTTTTAAAATTAATTTTAAAAAATTAAAGAAAAACAATAAACAATGCCACATAAAAGAGAAAATAATTTAAAAATGTCACGTCAACATTTTTCGTTAGCTATATTGTTAGTATTAACAGAAGAACGTAGTTCTTGAAAATTTGAAGGTTATGCACATTTCATTTGACGGTCAAAGGCGACCTACTGGTCTAGGTAAATATCTAACGCGTTCCCGGCTCCATGTTGTTCAAGAATAGTGGAATAGTAGCTCAATCACAACAAATTTTACGACATTTAGTGCACTTTTCCTATATAAAAAAGTTAGACTAAACACGTCATTAGAAAACTTCTACAATAAGGCATCATGAGATTAATATTTGAGGGAACCAAACGTGCACAATAGAAGTATCAGCCATAACAAGTAATTAGGCAGATTCTATCAGCTATGTAATTCACACTTTCAATCTATCGTCCCGCTTCCACAAAGGTCCATTGATTGCAGCCAACTATTCTTTTCACAGAAGTTTAACTACAGGTATTTGATGGGACTTTCCAAAGCATATTTGATTCGTGACTCGCAATTCAACCGACATTGGTGCGTTCAATGCATTCGCTGGTCGTCACTTCATAACCGCAGAACATTATCTCGTGTATCACAAGCCAAAAAGAACATGATCTAACAAGCAACCTCAGGACAAAGGCCGAAAAGCCCGTTTTTGCTGCAGCAATTAGCTCGACCGTGCGTGTACTTTGTATATGTAGTTGAACCCTCAAATGGTTCAGATTGAGCACACAGACATAAGCACTCCAGTCTATAGCTCAAAGGAGCAAAACAACTCAAGGATGAAAACTCGGGTAACGGTACTTCCAGTAAGAAAATGCAGAGGTCGACCAGCAAATCTAAGTACAAAATACACGGTACACAGCAAGCCAAAACTATACCTCCTAAGCATAAACTCCAAGACTATCATATGAAGCAACCACAGATGATGTCAGAACATTGTTGGAACAAACAGTTATAGATAAGCTTGTCCTACAAGAGTTTAGTGATCTCTATGAAACCACATCATTTCCATCTTCATATCCATAATCCCCTAGTAGCGGTCACGACGCCTGAGGAAAATCGAAACACCAAGTAATCAAAAGAGAGAAGAAATACACTCACCACTGTGCATTAAAACAAATACTGTAGATAAAACAAGTACGTATTGAACTCAAAGATAATCATTTAACCATACTCTAGACAATAACACTACCGAATCCGAGGCAGAGAGAGACTGGGTGTGAAAAAAATGGTGGTTCACAAAATGAAATATAAGGCAGGCAGTAAGCAATTCATCATTCAGCTGGAAAAACAAGCACGCATTGAAGAAGAAATAGACACCAACAGGAAAATTATTTGTGATGGTTCCATCAAATTTATCCAGAAATCAAGGATCTCTACCTTTCTGTTTTTCATCTCATATCTTCTACGGTTCTACAATCTTGCAAACTATAGTAAGAGACAAAAGAATGTTCTTAAGGGTTTTGTCCAAAGGTTATCTCGAGTGTCGAGGCAATCTTTCAATTCAGTAAAGGAATGTATGTCTTCAAGGCATTGAAATTATCGAACCACACATTAGAAGATATTATAATATTAAAAGTTACCCTTAAACATTTTAAAGCATGTCAAAAAAAATTTAACTATGCCTGTAAGGGAGCATGTTAACAATTTCCTGTTTCTACTAAGTCATTGAAGTCAGATTTTGACACAATCCACTAATCTACAACCAATGTCACTGCACTTGCATTTCCATATTGTGGTTCCAACCTGCCATTCTTAGAAAAGACCTTACTATGGAACACACAAGCAACAAATAAAAATACGTCTCCCGCTAGGACAGCCTTTATTCAGACAATTTGCAAGAATTTCCTTCCCAGCCAGTCCCAATCATCGATAAAGGAGGACATTAGTCAGACGCCAGTACTTGTATCCAAATCGAATATCTGTGACCACAAAATACGTATATGACCCTCCACCAAAACCACTTAGCTCCCACTAATCCCTATTTGATATCTGGTAACAAGGAGAGAAGCTGACAGTGCCCTTGATTAGCCAAGAAATGAAAAATGATAAGTCACTAGAGCATAGTTGCACGACCCCTTTATCGTCCCAAACTCTTCATAAGAGCAATTCTTCAGCAGACAGGAGGCTAACCTCCTGAACCTAGTGAAAACCCATCTTTTTCATTCCACAGATCCACGCATAAACATGATGTTTGATTCATCCCAAAAAATATAAGCACTAAGAGCTGAACATGAATTGAAAGATAAAGATTGGAGCAATAGAACCAAATTTTGTTTCCTTTTACACAAACAAATGTACCTGTGGCGGTCATAATCCCTAGAACGTTCCTGCGACCTCGATCGTGATCTGCGACGACTTCGGGAGTCATAGCTGCGGGTACGCTCTATATCTCGGTCACGTTCCCTTTCATGTCCACGATCTCTCTCATGGTACCTATCACGATCCCGACTCCTACGATCATAATCCCTCCCTCTATCACGACTGTCCACTTGTTCTCGATCCTTACTTAATTCCCTATCACGATCCCTACTCCTTTCTTTTGATCTGCATAAAGAAAATATATTTGCTTAGGAATTTGGAAAACAAGACAATAGTTGAAGGCATATATTCATCTGACAGATAAATAAGAGAACCCCACACACTCACATAGGTCAGCCAGATGATGGAATACAGGAACATACCTTCTGTCATCATGGCGATCAACCTTACGGCTTTTGTTTCTCTCTTCCTGACAATGAAGTATAAAGAGCCACTCAGACTCATCACTAAAATCAATTAATCAAAGGTGACACAAAGACTATCAAGTAGCAGGATGAGGTGAAAACCAAATCAGAGTCAGAAATGGTCACTACACCATCAAAAAATTAAAGCTCATCAAGCCCGTCATCTGACAACAGTTCAACTACTACATCTCCTTAGCGCTTTAGTAAGAAAATTTATGCTCAATGAAGTAACGAATAAGTGATGATGGATCCAATAAGCTCAAGAGGACCTATCTTTTTTTAATCTCCTATTGCAGAGAATACAAGACAAACAAAAGTACAAAAGTCAAGTGACAAGAACCAGAATTATCTCACCTGTAGCTCTGCCAATTTATCACGAATTTGCATATAACCCAAATGAAGCTTCCCGCCAAAGTGATCCGCTAAACGACGGTCACTGAAATAACACGAGGCATCAAAATAATTTGCTTAATCTGACACCAATAGTGGTTAGATAGTTTACAGAATAAGAATAGTGCAGTTTTCTGATAACTTTGCTAACAACAGCATGATCTACAAACAGAAAACAGAAAAAAAGACGCACATTCTTTAGCTGGAAAAGTTATCCTCGTAATACTGGGCCCAAAAGCCTGCTGGTGACAAGGAGGGATAATTGTCGGGTCAAAAGATGAAGAACTTAAAACCCAAAGACCGACTCTATGTTTTCCACGCACAATCTCTGAAATCTAGAGGGACTAGTAAAAACTCAAGATAATTACCTGTCATAGACACTGAGGAATGCTCCACAAATGTCACAAACACGTAGCTTCTGGTCAGTCTGAAAAAAATTCAAAGAATGCAGTTACTAGTACGTCAGTTGAAGTATGAACAAAATGAATTGGAGTGAACTATTAATAAATTGGAGCACCAACAGCAAGTTGGGGTAATTCTTCTGAAAAGATGAGCCCAAATTGGAGAGAGGCATGCATATAATGCCATGCAATGAAACTTGGAACTCTTTCTATTTTTTTACATGAGGACGGGCCCCCCCCCCCCCCAACTTTCAAACAGTAAGAAAGTATCATATGAAATGTATGTGTCTAAATATAACTTTTATTCCTTACTAGACACGGATTCCTTGTTTTTCTGGTTAGACATGTCATAAAAACTCCGAATGGAATTCTGGATGTGTTCAAAATGTTCAAATAATTAGCAGATACAAGACTTACAAGCATAAAAAGATAATGGGGACCATGTAGTAGCTAAGGGTACACTGTCAAATTGAGCACATTTCCTTAGTTCCTGTCCAATCTATTGAGCCAGAAGGTTTAATGAAGCAATTTAAGTAATGAATGAATATCAAGAAGTCATGCTCATTTTCTTTAAGTCTCTGGTGCACAAGCAATTCAATCTATTGAGTGCTTCAGGGTAGGTCAACAGTAGAGTGTACTTAGTGCAATGCAATCCAAAAGTGAAGGAATGCATTACAAAAATAAACAACTCAATTTCAATAAAATTGCACTCACAATTCGCACATCTGCAGCAGTGTACTTAGTAGAATCCTGTGCAGGTTCCTGTCTGGCATGCAGCTGAGGCAAGAAATGAACTGTTAAATTCACTGAAGGATATAGACATAACAACAGTTATATGGTAAAACTGTCAAACAAATAAAAAAATCAGAAAAGAGATTTCGAGAGAAACCTTTTTAAGGGCTTCAGCCTCTTCCAATGCTTTTTGTGCTTCATCCACCATACCTTGCTCACCTGAGACAATGGAATTGGATTAAGATCATGAAGTGATGCAGCAAAGCTATGCACTGAAAGTTGAATCATATAGGTCTATGTTAAATTAAACACCGAGATAAAACAAAGATGTACTTCAATATGCAAACAGATGTAAATGAAAAGGTAACCCAATACTTAGCAGCAAAGTATCGTTTAGAAAATTTCCGCAACAAAATCTTAAATCTGAAAGAAATATGTAATGAGCAATAGCTTCAAAACTAACCAAGATCCTCTGCTTTCTTCAGCTTCTCATTTATCATCTCTTGAGTGCGAGGATCGGGAGCAACTACTGGCAAGGGGGCCAAAGGTGGTGGGTTTGGTAGAGGTTGCGGTAAAGATGCCCTGTCTTTATTGAATGCATCCAAAAGAAGCATGGACTGTCAAAATCCACATACAAGTAACACATTCATCAAATTACCATCAGAACCAGGAATAAGTTCTTAATTGCACAAGTTATTGCAAATGTCATGTTGTTAACATTCCTATATCCCAAATAAAAAGGACTAATCCCAGAAAAAAAGACCAACTTTACCTTGAGTGACAACTCTGGCTCGAACTTTTTTTGTCTCAATAAAAAACATTAACTTTAACTCGAGTCCCGTATCTAGCCTCCGTGAAGTGAAATTTTCAAATTGTTCGGTCAAATTTAGGATTTAAGTGAAAGTTGGTGATTTTTTATGAAACAAAAAAAAATTTGTTCGAGCCAAACTTGTCACTCAAGGTAAGGTAGAGTTGGTGCCATTTTTTGGAATTATGCCCAAATAAAAATGCATTCAAAATTCTCAGGCGCGATATCATATAAAAAATCATCTCTACTGGTATTTTAGGGAATTGGGGGAAAGTAGGGGAAATGCAACCTTAGGTGGAAAGTGCGGATCTTTGTGAGAATGGACAGGAGGGAAAATTTGTATATTACCGTAATTTTCACCACCTCCCACTCCCAAACAAAGCCTAAAAGCTGAAGAAGCAACAGTTTACCTGCTTGTCCGCCCTTTTAGTTCTGAGTTCTTCAACAATCTCCAAAGCTCGAATCTTGAGATCTGTCTTGCCTTCAAGATCTGCAAGCAAATTGAGAGTAAGTGCATACTGCACTACCAATTCCAAATATGCATGAACCAAATGAAGCATGGAGGAAGTAAAATTCTTCAAGATTATTAACATCTTGGTCCCATTATATCCCTGCAAGAATTACCGCCTAATCCAGACCATGGTTCGGGCAAGTATCTAGGAAAAACGATTAACAATCATTTACGGTCATGCACCATGTCAACAAATTTCCAGTCAAAGCAGACATGTTATAAGGAATGCTAGTCAAGAAGACAAGGAAGGCTTGCTAAACTAACCATGTTGGTCAGCTTCATTAAGCTTCTCCTTGATCTGCTTCGACAACTCAAGTATCTCGGGTGTCTGCATTTTTATTAAGACCATAATGTTAACCACTTCAAGGACGTGCAAACCAAGTATACCAATTGGAAGATTGATTGAAGCAGCACCTGTGTAACCTCAGACACAGAGATGGCAATAGCAGCCTTCGCATCGTCCTCCTCTAGTCTCTTGAGAGCTCTAGCGATCTTTCTATCGCACTCAACGATGAGACGGTCTATGACATCCTCCAAGTCCCGGTCATAATTATCGACGCCTTTTCCTTTGGCTTCTTCGTATCTGAAACAAGTCGTTAAGGCGCACCAAATGCCAAGAGAACTCAGAAAGCTCTAGCGGCCAGACATCCGACCCGTCGACACACGTTTCCTCTTCAAACGGTCGCATTCTCAACAAAATGAAACAGAAGCGGCATCACCCGAAAATCCTATCTTTCCACGCAACTTCATCACCTAATCCCAGCGCGGGATCCTATAACCCCAGCCCGAAAGGGGAAGAAGGGTCTCTAAACCCACAACTGCATATTAGAAAGAAACAAGACTCGGACTTCCATACCCACTTACCCTTCTCCGTCCCTCTCGGCATCAATCGCGTCACATTGGTCGTTTACACGCGCCAATGCAGAAGGGGTGCCGCAAGAACACGTAACGCAAGACACACGAACGGACAAAGAGGATACTCTTTACGGAGCTGGAGCGAGTGGACCTTCGGGCAAGGCCCCATGTCCATTTTCTGAAACGGGAAGAAAAACAAGAGAGAGCATATAAGACCCGGAATGCTCGAACGGGGCAGCGCAACAAGGGAGCGATCCACCATAGGGCACCTCCGCGAAAGGAGAAAGGAAAGGAGAGGACGAACAACAAAACGGCGCGCGCGCGAGAATCGAAGGGAGGGGGTGGTGGTGGGGGTTAGTATTGTACCGTGAGCTGGAAGAGCTCGTGGGGGCAGAGGCCGACGAGGAACATGCGGCAGACGTCGCGGTCGTAGTACTTGCGGTTGACCTCGCGGACGTCGCCGTTGCGGTTGGCGCCCATGAGCACGTCCAGCTGCTTCCGTATCGCGTCCATCGCCGCCGCGAAGCTCGGGCCGCGCGCGACGCGAGGCCAAACGCAGAGGGAGGGAGGGAGGGGGAGGAAACTAGGGTTTTGTTGTTGCCGAAGCTCTCTGGAGGAGGAGGAGGAGGAGGAGGAGATATGAGCGACGGGGGAAGAGAGAGAGAGATATGCCGGGGACCGCAGGTGTTTTTGAGGGCCTTCTTCTTTTTTCTTTTTTCTTTTTTTTTTGAAGTTCTCGTTCCTAGAAAAATGCATGATTTAAAAAAATAATTTTAAATTAGTACCACGAAAAACTTCAGACTGATATATTCGTATCAAATTTACCGGGAACCACTGAAAATCCTAAACCGGTACACCTGTAATAAATTAATCTCGGACTGATCTTTCGATCGCCGAAAACCTCAAAACCAATACGCTCGTGGCAAATTTACTATCCGTTAAAGTGGATTAATACCACGGAAAATCACAAATTGGTAAACATGGTAAAACCCCAAGCTGGGTGGGCAAGGGTCGCCCTCACATGCTATCCAATTCTACAATTTGGTAATAAAATTTGATAGAAATCGACGGTTGGTAAATTTATCGTGAGTGTACTGGTCTGGAGTTTTTAGTTGTCGAAAAATTAGTTTTTGGTAAATTTATCACAGGTATACCGGTTTAAGATTTTTCGTGATATTGTTATATCACTTAGAAAAATGAATAAATAAAAAATATTTTAGTTGTTCACGAAAATATTTAGACGTTGATAATGAGAATATTTTTCATTAATTATTTATTTCAAACTGCATAAGTGATTATTTTTAAAAAAATATTTTTCATATCATTCATTATTTACGTATATCGAGATACTTCAAAACTTTCTATCAGTCAATGATGAAAAAAATACCTTGAAAATTACCTTTACATGTAAGAATGCGTATCAAATTTGAAGTCAAAAAACTTGTTAAGATGATTAGTTTCAAGAGGCCATTCATATTTCGTCACCGTAACAAAGGGATATTTTTTTTATAATGATATCACATGTTAACATGTATCTCGTGTTGACGTCATTGTTTTGATGACTCAATCCGCGAAAATGCAAATTGCAAATAATAATTTTGCGATCACGTATAAAATAAAATGCATATAATTTATATCAATAATGCAAACTTATTTTGTTTAGGAACTTAAAAAAGACATTTAGAAACGTACAAATTATCAAGTTCCAATTCGTAGTTGGCACTTTGAGTTATGTAACCTTATCTCATACTCATATTTGACGAAAGAAAAGCATTATTGTAGCTCGAAGGTCGAAAAGTAAAAGAATTATGGAACAAAAAAGTGACAGAAAGGAAAGATTTTGTTTTTTTTTGGTCAGAAACAGAAAGGAAAGATTACAAAGCGCAAAAGTAAAAGTTGACATAAATGTAGCGAAGCGAAGTTTAAAAGGAAATAGACAAAAGAGAATTGTTGATGTGATATATCCTTCTAAAAATCTCTTTTAGTATAAAGAAGGATTAATATTAAGAGTGATCGGTTCCCGGTCCGATCAGATTGAACCTAGATTGGTCTAGTCTAATAAAATCGATCCCTTAGGGTTTATTTTACATTTTACTGATTTTTGTCAATGAATTTATGTCATGTACTTAAATAGAACCTCTAAAATTTATTTTGAAAAAGAAATTAGATAAATCAAGAATTATAGAGTACTATAAATATTGAAAAATAAAATAAAATTCAAGCTACAATATAAAATTTTGGGAAATTTTCAAATTAGTATCAAAAGTAGGGTTATTTTCTCAATAAATGGTCCAAAGTAGATAAATTGTTAAATAAGGGCCTGAAGTGCCCAATTAGTTTCAAAAAGGAATTCGAAGTGCCCAATTTGTCTCAAGTAAGGGTCTAGATTCGTCGGCCGATCAAATGCTCACCGCCCAGCAAGCACGTCACTGTTCTGGCAATCGGAACAAAGGCAATTTTGTCTTTTATTTTTTTAAATTTTTTTGTTTCTTTTTTCCTTTTTCTGTTTTTTTCTTTTCCTTTTCCTTTTTTTCTTCTGTTTTTTTCCTTCTTTTCCCTTTGGCGACCATAGCCATGGTTGGCGAAGGTTACCGGCTTTAGGCGGAGGCTGCCATCGCCGGCGTCGGGCGAGGGTCGCTGTTGCCCACCTAGCCTAGCCTAGGGGAGGGCAACCCTCGCCCGACGCCGGTGAGAGCAGCCTTCGCCCGAAGTTGGCAACCTCCGTCAACCATGGCTATGGTCGCCGAAGGAAAAAGAGGAAAAAAAAAAGAAGAAGAAAAGGAAAAAGAAAAGGAAAAGACAGAAAAAGGAAAAAAGAAACAAAAAAATTTAAAAAAGTAAAAGACAAAATTGCCCTTATTTCAATCGCTGAAACAGTGACGTACTTGTCAAGTGGTGAGCATTTGATCGGCCGACGAACCTAGGCCCTTACTTGAGACTAATTAGGCATTACGAAACCCTATTTGAGACTGATTGTCCTTATTTGGCGCTATGTCTATTTTGGATCCTTTTTTGAGAAAATGACCCCACTTTGAATACTGATTTGAAATTTTCCCTAGAATTTTTAATATAACGAACACTAAAATGTTGTGACTGTTGAATCCTTTTGGTCCCATAGCAAGGTGCGGGTTAATCCTCTAGTTTGTTAAGTAACAAGGTTTTGGTGTTCAAGGCATTGAATTTTTCTCTGTGTATGCAACAGTTTTTTTTTTGCAAAATAATTTATTTCATCGTGTATAAATTTGTCCCTGTTTTTTTTTGGTCAGATAATTCGTCCTTGTTTGCTTTGACTTTTTTGAGCGGAAAGTTACCTACAGTCTTTACCCTTGATGTTTCAAATAACATTTGAGTTTTAGAAGTTCATGGAAAATAATATATGATTGTATATGGCAAATCTAGTTCATTTTGGAAGATTTAAGGTAATTTGTATTAAATGAAATTCATATTAGAAGAGTCTTAAGTAAAAAAAGTAAAAGAAAAGGTTATTCCAAATAAATTTATCCTGAATTTCATCTTTGAGAAATTATTTGAGGATCTTAGCCTACTAAATTCAAGTATCCATATGACATCTAGGAACCATGTAAGACTTCCTACCTAATGTTGATTCATCATTGGTCCGGCGAATCTCAATCATTGATATGATTGGAACTGTGTCGACGAACATCATTTAGATATAATTCCTAAGCCCATTAAGATATCAGGTAACCTAAAAGACGACTATCCGAATCTATGTGTCAACACTTGTATGTACTACAAAGATTTCGGAACGAAGCTCTTCAACCTTAGGCTCGCGGAGTACCTCCGCAAATGGCACGACAGTTACATATGTTCTGAAGGGAAGGAGCCAAAAAGAACCATGATCTTTTAATTGTCCTAGGCATGAAGTTGTTCATCTTCATTTCTCAATCATCAACTGCTTAAAAAAGATAGAATTGACACTGAGCTAAAGTCATATGGTCAAAATAGCACAGGCAGCAATGCTTCATGGTACGAAACTGAGGCCCAACTAGTGCGTCAATGACTCAATGAACTGTCTTTGCTTCTCCCAGACAGAGAATGGAACTGGTTCTCATCGCAGATTCCCATCACTGATCAACAGATGCTTCACTCTGCTGAAGCAGAAGAGGCAAATCACCTTGCATTGGCTGAGTGCCTGCGTATTCTTACCTATATTGCCACAATATGCAGAATGTGTAGGCTCATCAAATAAGAGGGTGCCTGAGCAGAGCTGAGCGCGAGGCATGTTGCGAGATTCACCGTATTTCAAGATTATATAAGAAGAAACTTAAAAGGGATTGAGAAGAAGTGGGGAATAACAGATAAGCTTCTGGATGTAAATTCAGATTGAGCTAAACAGCAAAGTACATGACAATGAGAGAATTTGTCTGGACATGCACGCAGCTGAATCTGCAGCGATGTTCTTATCACAGTATTCCACTATCATCCCTATGAATCAACCATGTGAATTCAGTTGCTAACAATGTATCAGTGTCATTCTAATTGGAGCTTCTCGAGATCAATATGCTTGTAGAAGATTAAATCGAGTAGAACTGACAAAGAACTAACACTAAGCTCTTCAAACTTCTTGACTACATGCTCTAATCCTCTCTCTTTTATGGGTTGTCAGCTGTGGCACATATTGGACGCTGATACTTAAGATCAACTTATTAAGAAGTCAAAACTGGTGAACAGACAGCCGAAGACAACACACTAGATTAATCTCCTTTCTCAAGCAATTCCAGAAGATTAACTCCCCTATGTGCAACTTTCATAACACCAATTTGATAACCTTACATAACGTGGGATCACTGACTGGCTACAAAATACATTTCAACTGGTCTACTGTACCAAGCAGCTATCTGAATGAAGAGGAGAAGAGGAGGATGCCAAATAAGACACTATACCATCGAAGCTTGGTACCTAAATCCAATCAGAGAGGAAGATTCACCATAATTTTGAGCCAATCTAACACAAACCTGGGAAGTTGAAGGACTCAATGACACATGAGTGAAATTTAGTGGTGAAGTGAGACAAGAAGTTTCTCAATGGGGCCAAATGAAATTGAGACACAACTAAATGACCCAAAATAGAATTTGCACTTCTCAACGAACAAAGCCTGTTTTATGAAAGCTCTGAGAGATTAAACAAACGGAAAGTTTGAAGAGATAAATCTCCAATTAGGGAGGAAAGGGCGAGAAGCATCTAGAAACAGAAGGGGGCCAAACTTGATATAAAATTCCATGTACATGACAAGATCATTGGCAAACTGCTCCTTTGACAGCTCCACGGTCCACCACAACAATGAAAAAAAAGGCAGCTGCCAAAATTCAGACCTATGGAATGAGAATTGACATGTACCAAGATTAGTAAAGGATAGCGAGATACACCAAGATAAAACCCGTAAACACAATAACTAATACTCTAAACTCCACTATCAATGGACTTCCCAATCAAAACATACAATCTTTCCTCTTGCTTTTTTCTTGGTTTTCAGTGGTGGTGGGGGTTGTCAGGTGCACATTGCAGATGAAATGGTAAGCAATTTGCTTTAGCTGCCTCATTGATATTCAACACTCGTATGCAATTAGGCTCGAAGGCACGGCATGCCAATACAATCAATTAATCATCCCTCGACCAATTAAGGGAACTTAAATGTTAGAACTCCATCTCGGGTGAGGGGATCAACAGCAAGGTTTCGATAACAGTAAACTCGAATCGAGCTTGATATGAGAACCCGGTGAGAATCGGAACCCAATATACATGACAGGGTATTCAATCATGTCAGCTAAAAACAATGGCAGAAGAGAAAACTTTGACGCATCTGCTTTACCAGAGAAATGCAACTGCCAAACGCCAATGCGATTACAACCACCGGAACCTCATTCAGCAGCTAAAGTACATGTCATTGAAAGACCAGCAAAAGCAGAGCAAGCAAACAAGAAACAGCTAAGCACTAGACTCATTCAAATGGGCCTACCAAAAACTTCCACCGGAGCACTCGTCAGTTCCACTAGAGTTGCCTCCCGGCGGCGTCGGCGACGAAGGGCAAGTAAGGGGTCCGACCCAGAATGGAGGAAGCGAGGCTGTAGAGGAAGCAGAGGGCGCTGAACACGAACACCACGTTGTGGCCCCAGACCATGACCCGGAACCCGAGTCCGGCCCGGCCCGGGTTGAAGATCCGCTGGAGGAGGAGGGGGAGGACGAGGAGGACGTCGAGGGTGACGGCCTGCATGGCGTTGAAGCGGACGTAGTGGCTGAAGGACGGGTTGCGCACGACGCCGAGGTAGAGGGCGAAGAAGGCGACGAAGGAGGCGTAGGGGACGGACTTGTAGAGGGAGAGGAGGGGGAGGAGCGGGTCGAAGAGGAAGGAGAGGGAGGGGTACTTGAGGAAGAGGAAGCGGCCGTACTGGAGGGAGTTGAAGAAGGGGAGGGTGTAGGCCGCGGCGGAGATGAGGCGGTCGGTGGCCGGAGTCGGGCTGTAGGACATGCGGGCGGCGGCGGCGGCGGGCCTGGGGGGGCGTTGGCGGCGGGGCTCGAGGCTGAGGGAAGGGGGGAGGGAGGGGGTGAGGGAGGAGGGCGGGAGGCGGCGGGGCTTCGACGGGGCGTTTGGGGCCGGCGGGCGGCGGAGCGGGGAGAGGCGGAGGAGGGCGGCGGAGGCGGTCGCCATTTCTGAGTCTCGCCGTAGAGAGAGAGAGAGAGAAAAGAGGAAGAGGAGGAGGAGGAGGAGGTGGAGAGCAATTAGGATATTTATTTATACTTTTAGTCCCCAAACTTTACGGTTTTCATACTTTTACCCCCTCATACTTTGACAGCAATTTTAATTTCTTCTGTCAATTTTCGTGCCAAAATGATAAATTACGCATCTTATTACACACATTCTCAAGAATGTTACAATTTTTAGTCTACATAATTAAGTAAACACCTGTTATTTAGACCAACAATTATGTTTTTAACTTTCTTCAATCGACACGGACCGCCTTACCGATGACAATGGACAGTAAAAACTTTTCACTGTAATTAACACTACCTTGATAGGGCCAAAGGATTCAACAATAACCAAATATGCAAATGAATTTACTGTTGCACCAAAAATAAGAATTGAGCATAATTATCATACCATCAATATGATTGCAAAGCCTTGTCCACGTATATTGGCACGTTTAAAAAACCAATAGAAAAGACGTCGTTGGGTTTACAATTTACTTGACTAGATTGACTCTACTTTTAATTTTAAAAGCTTTATATTTTTATAATTTTCATATTATTATTTAATAAGAGATACTTAAAAGTTTTAGAATATTCGCGTATTGATATGCAAATTCATATATAGTCATCTCATGATTTTTCCAAAATTTGACAAAATTTTACGTGATTGGATTGGCCCCACTTTTAATTTTGGAAAAACATCACCAAAAACCTCAAATTATATCACTTGTGACAAATTTATTCTGAATTTTTTTTGATATAAAAAATCCCAAACTATGTCACTTGTGACACATCACCCTCGTTGGCTTCCCTCCGCCAGCCACGGTGGAGCGAAAGAGAAGAAAGCAAAAAAAAGGAAAAAGAAAAAAGATGAAAATGCCATTGGACAAATGTATTGTGTGGTAAATGTATCACAAGTGACATAATTTGATGTTTTTTGTATCACAAAATAAAGTTCAGGGTAAATTTGTCACAAGTGGTATAATTTGAGATTTTTGGTAGTGTTTTCCTTTTAATTTTAGGGTTAATACCACTAAAAACCCTAAATTGGTATATGTGTGATAATTTTACCCTGAACTTTTTTTTTATCACAAAAAATCATAAACTAGTACACCTGTGACAATTTTACCCCAAACTTTTTTTTTTACCATAAAAAACTCCAAACTAGTACACTTATAACAATTTTACTCTAAACTAGTAAACCCGTGATAAATTTACCCTAAAATTTTTTTTAACCACAAAAATCTCAAATTGGTACACCTGTAACAATTTTATCCATAACTAATAATTTTTAATATTATTTTTTATTTTTTTGAATTTTTTATTTCTTCATATTCAATTTCTAGCTGGTTGCCGGATCGGCGACAGGCTAGAGGCGGAAGCTGGCAAAGTCGGTCTCGCCGACGTGGGTGAGGGCCGCCCTTGCCGGATCTGGCGAGGGCTATCCTCACTCGACTCAGGCGAGGGCTCCCTCGCCGGCGTCTAGCGAGGGTCGCCCTCGCCTGAGCGGGCGAGGACAGCTCTCGCCCGATGTCGGCCAAGGCCACCCTCACTAGATCTGGTGAGGGCCGCTCTCACCGGATCTAGGGAGGTCGGCCCTCGCCTGAGTAGGGCGAGGGTTGACCTCGCTTGGGCGGGTGAGGACAGTCCTCGTCCAACGCCGGCGAGGGCCGCCCTCGTCGGATCTCGCCTGAGTCGAGCGAGGGCAACCCTCGCCTGACTCAGGCGAGGGTCGTCCTCGCTAGACGTCGGTGAAGGCAGCCCTCGTTAGCAACCGGCGGGGCCGACCTTGCCGGCAATTGGCCAGAGGTTGAAGATGAACAAGAAAAAAAAGAAAAGAAAAAACAAAAAATAAATAAAAATTCGAAAAAATAAAAAAATAATATTGAAATTTTAGTTCAGGGTAAAATTATCACATGTGTATTGGTTTGGAGTTTTTTGTGGTATGCTCAGGGTAAAATTGTCACAAATGTACAAGTTTGGGGTTTTTTAGGGTATGTTTGGGGTAAAATTATCACATATGTATCAGTTTGGGGTTTTTGGTGATAAAAAAAAAAGTTCGAGATAAAATTATCACACGTGTACCAGTTTGGAGTTTTTGGTGGTATTAACCCTTAATTTTAAGGTTATTAAATGTTTATAGTATGCATTGTTTTTGTTTTAACCAAAGATGCCTAAAACATTTCAAACTATTCAAATATCATTATGTGTATTTATATAAAACTATGTCATGATTTCTTAGAAAATTTAACAAACCTTGTTTTCAGTTTGGAAGTTTGAAGGGGAAATTCATAAATTGAAATTATAAGCAGATTAAAAAAAAATGCCCCAAACGTTAGTGATTGTGAGAATATCATACAGACAATTTAGATAATTCGTGTTAAAACGGTTCTTTTAGTAAAAAAAATAATTAGACCGGCCATACATTTTCCAATTGCAGATCATGGTTATGCTTTTTACATTTTTTAATGCCCAATGATCAGTCTAAATTGTAGCTTATGGTTCATCATAGCATAATTCAAATCTTCAATATACATATAAACAAGAAAGTAATGTAGTGTTTTAATGCGCATAAAAGCACAAATGCTGAAATAGGTTGGTCAAAGAAGTCCGCAGCTAAACCTTGCCTCGAGCAAAATCACTATAAAAACACAAGCTAGTGCAAATTCATTTGCCAGTTGTGTGTACTTCCACATTCAAGCAGTTGCTACACAAGCCTCAATTTCTTCTCCATAGTACATAAGGGACCAATTCGAGCATACCGCAGAAACCAACAGCAGAGAAGAGCAACAAAATGCACATGTTCTAATGTTTAAATTTGTCACTGATCGCTTGAGCATCGCGTGTAGGAAAAGAACTTCATATGCACTGTAGATTCCCGAATTTGAGCTCCGATTGCATGAAGATATTCCGTCATCAAGGAAGAAAGTGAGCCAACCTATTGAGGCAGGTAAGTACTTGAAGCAAGACAAAGAAGTGTCCGTGTCTAAGGGTGTCTAGTACTCTTTAGCTTTCCTCCTCAATTCATTCAACTCCCTTTCGATTTCGGAGTCTTGAAAGGGAAACGGAGAGCTCGCTGCTACCGCGGTTCTGCCAGGCGGAAGGTCTCCTTTCTGTTTCGAAACATAGATGCAAATTAGAACATTAAAAAAGACAATGCGTTCTCGATCAAACTTGCATGGAGTCCCAACTAAGCTATAAGAGAACTCTTCAATCACAATGCAGTCGCCGACTCATGTATCAGAAAAGTATCAGAAATCCTATTTACTTGAGCTGCATTTTTATCCTGATTTCTACTAGAGTAGAGAATCTTCCCAGGAATGTAAGCAAAGTGGAGGACAAAATTTTCGTTGGTAAACTAAGAAAAATTGGTCTATATGCCAGAGCATCAAATCAAAAAAGAAGAACACGGACAGTTACCTTTGACACCCCGGAAAGCTCTTTCTTCAACTTTGCAAGATCATCATCAACAGAAGAACTCTCTAACAATGCGAACTGGGAAAAGAAAAATCATAAAGTGAGTTCTCTCAACAAGAAAAAAAATTCTTGAATAGCTTTTATCTAATAGACGCAACACTGAATTCATCTATCTCAACCTTGAATGGTAGATCAAAGGTGAACACACGAGTTCCATAATAAGACTCGTTATTCAGATACATGATATCCGTGAAGCAGTTATTTTATTGTCTCTTCATAATATACAACTCCAACATTAGTTCGTCTTTCACGGTACAAGGATTACCTCTCATTGTACTTTATGGCACTACTGCATATGATAATTATGCCTTGGTTTTAAAACAAAACCTAAAAATATGCTTAGCATAATTTTTGTGTCTCGAGCAGAGCAAGTATTCTAATTTGTAAAATGCTACTATTCCCTGACATTAGGATTGAGTTTCCAAAAAGTACAAACTGAAAAGAAAAGCTAAATCTGAACTCTGCCTTTTGCAATGTGTCTGATAAGCTTTTTGACTTATTCAAGAAAATGTAATAATTCTTTGTTCATCCCATTAATCCAATTTAGTATCATTCACTCCTTCAGAGAAGATTCAAGTCATTGCATCGGCCCAAAAACAGCTCTTAATTAGGGAATATCGGTAACACTGTAAATCCGGACCCAAGAAATTAAAACATCAAACAGGGCATTGGTCATTTCCAATTCTATATTCACTTACAGTTTCGATATCATTACAAATTGCATCTATTGACTTGTAAAAGTTTTGATTGCGCAGGAAAGATAAAAGGAAGGAATAAAGCAGGAAAGAAATGCTACCCTTCCTTCAAGATCATCAGTTGTTAATTGATTAAGTGCATCTGCTTGGGACTCCATTGCCAACACTGTCACAATGAGAAACCGATCAGCCTACTAACCAATGCTATGATTAATAATATTATAATGATAATTGGAGCTTCATACTTTTCCTTTTATACCTGCCAAGCAATATCACCAACTAAACATACATGTATGCCAAGGTGTCAACCAAAGAGAGAAAAGGAGCAAGTCTACACCAGTACTAGCCATGTATTTCACGTCTTATAACGCCATGTATGAACATGTATTCAAGTAAAGTAGGTTCTCCCTATGTTGAGAGCACCTCATAAGAAATTGACAAGACCCAAAAAAGCATAAACCAAAAAAAAAGAGAAAAAAAGAGATCTGATTTGAAGAGTTGTGTGCTACTAAAACATGAGTAATTTCTACATACTTTCAAAGTCTGCGAGATCTCCAGCTACTACAGCTTGAAAGTCATACAACCAACTTCCAGGAAACTATTTTCAGAAAGGTTAAAACGAGTTCAAAGTATTCTTATTTCTAATGGTTCTCAGGCTTTTCAGTTTATCAGAAGTAAATTCTAACACACAGCAGGAGAATAGGTCCGTAGGCACACTAATGGATGCCAAATATCAGTACTTGTTCTGGAATCTACAGTATTTGGACATCATGCACCAACTCCAAAGTGTTGAGCATCATTTGGTGTCACACAGCAGGCCAATATAACTCACATTCATTTTTGTTATTGATTCAGAGACTTTTGATGAGAAACGGTTCATATATTATTAGAGGGTAATTTCGGAATTGGTGCTTCAACAAACATAACAGTTGAAAATGTGCTGAACATAGACGCATTCCAGTTAAATTCCAGCTGATGAAGGACGAGATTCTTTTGATTGTAAAACAAGACTCCTAATATCAGCACGTGCATAAGAGAGGCACTCAAATAATTGAAAAGGCTACCTTTTTCCTCCATCTTTTCAAAAGCCGCAAGAGCACTGCTTGTGTTCACATTCCCCAGCATCTCACTGACTCTGGTTGCAGTCCTGCAGTTAAATCAAAAGCATCGTCGTTCATCCTATGAAGTTGGGAGATGATATAAAAGTAGTTGGAGCAAGAGATGAGACAAACTTCGCTGACTGTGCGCGTGCTCTAAGGGTGTCTTTCTTTGACCTTGCCTCCTGGATCTTGCTTTCCAGAAGCTGATGAACAAAATTAGAGAATTTAACTTAATTAAACCAATCATCTGGAGCTAAGAGCACAAAACATATAATGCAACTGGATGAATGAGCATTTGCTGATTTAAACTCAGCATAGCTGGACAAGTTGGTGGTGAGAAAAGCAAGCAGGGAACTTAAATTAAAGACTTTTTCCCACACAATCTTGGCGAATCAATTTGGAATTTATGGATAAGATAACAGATGCCTCCTTTAGACCAATTCAAGAAACAAGTAAAAGACCAGCAACTCTGCTAGTGCTCAAGATTAGTCTTAATCCTGCACATAAGCAAACTAAGGGGTATCGCACAAAATAAGTCTTTTTCCTAACTAGACACATTAGAACACGAACAAAAACCTTGAGTTGTGTGAAAGACTTGACACGAAGCAATAACATAGCTTGGTGAACCCCTTATTAAAGTAGTGCCACAACTTATCAAGCATATAAAATAATTATGCAAAAGGACAAGATACACCCTATATGTTGCAAATTCATAAGCTGATGGAGTGGACAAATATTTGGACAACACACAAAACCGAGAAAGTCCAACTAGCATCTGTGTATGCCAGCTTAAGCAATTCTAAAGCTTGCCGCAAGCACTTTCTGATGGGACAAAGTATAGATGTATAGTACAACAGCGTAACTCACCCTTGAATGCCAGCTTAAGCAATTCTAAAGCTTGCTGCAAGCACTTTCTGATAGGACAAAGTATAGATGTATAGTACAACAGTGTAACTCACCCGTGTATTTGAGACAAGATTATCCACAACAGTCTTCTGCTGATCAAGCTGAGCTCTCAGCGCACCTGCATTATCCTAGACACAACACCAAAAAAAAAAAAAAAACAAGGCTATGTCAAATCTATTTTCAGAGCATGATCTGATTTGTTATCTTTCATCCATTTTCTCCATAAAATTGCCAATAGGATAGGAACTCTGGAGCAACGAACATTAACCATAGATGTAATCAGCTTTTATAGCTACAGAAACTGTACAACGCAACTAAGCATTCATGATTTCGTGAAACCCAATTCCACTTCGACTGAAAGAACTTACAGCATAAGCCTTTCTGCGCTTAAGTGCTTCTCGTGCAAGGTCCTCGTCGCCTTTTGAAAGAGCTAGCTGTGCTCTTCTGTACCTATCATCAAATGAAGCACAATGATAAAACCATCTAAAAAGACAAACCTTCTTATAAGAGCAAAGCTTTGAAGATCCGCATAGATGATAGAGCAAGGCTGGGAAGAAAAACTCCACCATTCATCAGAAGCTTGCTGTGCCACTTTATATTTGTTTTCTAATTGCTTTTGAGATGCCAAGACCTTCATGAAAGAGAAGAATCATTGGCAAGATTTTAGTAAGTATCATTTCTCTTCACAGAATCCAAGAAACCTATAATAGACTAGATACACTTCCCTTCAAAAAAGCATGTGTGTATATAGAGTAAATAAACACTTTCGTAGACGGGTCATTTGTAGGCCATGTGAAAACAGCACTCTGCTACTATGTAAGTGATGCTGGAAGTGGGAGGAAGGAATGTGACTTAGAGAGAGAAAGAAAAAACACTTTCTTCCAAATAAGACAAGTCGAACGGACATACCTGAGCTGTGGCCTGACGCATTTTTGTCAAGTCATCATTCATCTCAAGTACAGCTTGTTCCAAGATCTTCTCGGGGTCCTCAAACGAACTGATGATCGCATTCGCATATGACTAGACATCACCCAGAAAAAGAAAAAGCACACTCCAAATCAACACAACAATAGGACATCAGAACAACAATAGTGCATTTAGCATTATACCCTTATGACTCTAGCGAATCGATCGAAAATATTCATGCTGGCGCCAAGGGAGCCTCCACCATGGGCATTACATCTCAACCTATTGGAAAAGGCGACTCTCACCCCAGTGGTCCTGAGAGCTGCAATTTTGACCATTACAATCTCAGCATGAATATCTCAACAATCAAGCAAGGCTGTTCACCGCATCACAAGCATAATGAAACAAAATCAAGCGGAGAAGGCAAAATTCATATGATCAGAGAAAGTCCCATGACAGTGAAAGCGACGGCCGATTGCACCACCGAGGACATTAGCATATAAGGGGAAAAAAAAACAAAGCAAGCACAAACACGCTCCGTTTTCCCTTCTCTTGTATTCCCAAAGGAAGCGCAAAGAAGAGGCTCAAAACTCAATCAAAATTCGAAATTGAGAACGACCCAGAAAGGCACGAGGCAAGAAATGAAAAGGGGTGGTTACCTCCATGATTGCCGAGGAAAGAGGACTTGAGCCGGGGGACACTGAGCGCGCACGGCTTGCTATTGGAAGACGAAGCAGCAGGACGCAGGGAGGCCATGCTCAGCCCGGTGATGGGCGGTGCTTTAATCGCCATGTCTCTGCTCCTTTCTCAGCTAGTCCGACCAAGCCTGTCGACCGAGTGCCAAATTTGCTATGATGCGATAAAGAGAGAGAGAGAGAGGGACAGGTGTGCTTGATCTCCTTTCTTCGGTCGGAATTCTGCCGGTTCTGTGTTTTAAGGAAGATGTTTTGGTGCTCTTTGTTTTGTGGTGGCGAACAATTCCTTCTCGAGACTGTGATTACACCACGAACCCAAGACGAAAGGCACAATCAAACACTCCATAATTTAGGCACCGTTTCTTTCATGAAAAATAGGCTTAATTCCAAAAAAAAACATCAGCTTTAGGTCAAGGGACAATTATGACCCGAACATTTTTTTGTTCCATAAAAAAATACCAATTTTAGGTTGAGGAACAATTCTGGCCCGAATTTTTTTTTGTTCCATAAAAAAACACCAACTTTAGGTTGATGGATAATTTTGGCCCAAACTTTTTTTATTCCATAAAAAAACACCAACTTTAGGTCGAGGGACAATTATGGCCCAAACTTTTTTTTGTCCCATAAAAAAACACAAACTTAAGGTTGAGTGATAATTTCGGCCCCAATTTTTTTTTGTCTCATTAAAAATCATTAACTTTCATCATGATCTTAAATCTGACTGCCTGTTGACTTTCACTATTGTTTGAGAAAAAATGTTATGGTGATGAACTTGGCCAATCTCGTCCATGACCTTTGTCGACAAGCAGTGGTCAGTTTCAGATTACGTTTGGTCAGAGAGATTCAATCTAGAGATATTTTTAACTTGTTAGTGAAGTGAATGAGATAAACAGTTTTACCGTTATTCTTCAAATTATGGCTTAAAAATAAGACAATAAATATCGCTTTAAATCCAGTTAGCAAGTCACATGGATTTATTGTTAATGTGGAATAGTCAACTTAGATAATCAATGGTTTTAAGTCAATGGGGGCCAGATTTGGGATTTAAGTCAAAGTTAGTGTTTTTTTACGAGACAAAAAAAAGTTGGGGCCAAAATTGTTCATTGACCTAAAGTTGATGCTTTTTTACGGGACAAAAAGAAGTTCGGGCCAAAATTGTCCCTTGACCTAAAGTTGGTGTTTTTTTATGAGATAAAAAAAAGTTCGGGCCAGAATTGTCCCTGGACATAAAGTTGGTGCTTTTTTTTGGAATTAACCCATGAAAAATATAACCTTTATAAAAAATAATTTTTAGAAAGTTATTTTTAAAAAAATAATAATATATTTCGGTATTCGGTTAAAACCTAAAAATGACATGAATAATATTTTCCGCTGTTTGGTATCCAATTTGATTTTCTATGGAAAATTACCAAAAAATTCGAATTTTTTTAATTATTAATTTTTTTTTCTTTTTTTCCTTTTCTTTTTTATCTAAAACCTTGGCTAGTTGCCAGCTGCCGTCATGGTCGGCAACCGGCCGAGGAAGAAGCAAAAAAAGAAGAAAAAAGAAATGGGAAAAAATTGAAAAATTAAAAAATAGATTTTTTTAAATAAAAAATAAAATAAAATTGTGTTATTTGAAAAAAAAATGAAGTGGAAGATGATATGGAAAATGTTTTCCATTGTCCTCACTTTTGCATGTGTTTTTTTTTCATTAGAGGAAAATATTTTCCGTGACTAGTTTATTTTTCATGAAATAAACGCTGGAAAATCATAAAAATATTTTTCTGAAAGTTAATTTCCGCGAAATGAACGAAGCCTTAGGTTTGGAAAATACTCGATCATGTAAGCAATTATAAGTTTGTGGATTGATTAGTGGGTTATTCTTTGCCGAGACTCGCGTGGAGTAACTACCATATTTCGAATCGAATTATGTAAATCTGTGGTGTTTCTTTTTATTATTCTTCATTTTATTTGTCCGATGATTTCACATTAATTTAATTGCAAGATCCAATTAGTCTCCATGCTATACTACAACAACATTCGATGAGCTCTCGAATGATGAATTTACCCCGCAATGAAAATTAACTCGAGTAAATTAAATGTGAGCTGACATGTACATATTTATACATAGGAAGGATAGAGGGAAAACAAATCTTGTAAATCCAAGATTTAAAAAGGACAACATTTTCTACTTTTCTGTTTCTAGACGGAAATAGAAATAACAATTTTTCGCAAAGCTCGCCCTCGCCTACTGCTAAGTCGGCACTCGCCACCCTCCTCGCCGCCTTGCCTGTCACCCACCACACCACCACCCGTTGATGTACGAATTTTACGTCCACGTTATCAAATGAATTTATATTCTGGAAATAGAAATTTTGTGTCTTTATTAAACGCTGCTTTATGTTCAGAAACTCGTCCATAGAATAAAAATAGAAAAATCTATTTGGGCCATAATGATTATTATTCGCGCCCTTAGAGACTTAGGACGCGCACGATAACAATTATGTTTCTTTATTTTTCTATTTTTTTGTTTTCAATTTGGAACAGAAATCCGTGTAGTAACGTAATTTCAATTTTCTATTTCCATGACAAATTTTTAGCCCAAAAATAGATTTGGAACAAAAATGAAAATTTTCAACTTTTTTATTTCTGAAAAAGAAACAAAAATAAAAACTATTCTTATTACTTACTCCCTCTCCCTCGCGTGCTTTTTCCCTTTCCCTCCTTTCCTTCTTTACTTTTTTTTTCTTTTTTCTTTTTCCCTCCGTAGGCCATCACCGAGTTTTGTTGATGGCCTATGACCACCAGCCTCAGGCGGGGGTCACCCTCACCAGATTGGGCGATGGCATAATTAAAATGTTTATAACTGAATTAGCACAAGTACATTAGGTTTATGACTTTTTTAACAATTTTCCCTCTATTTTTCCCTTGGCTTCATTTTGGGGATTATTCTCAAATCTACTTAATCTAAGGTTAGGTTGGTGTGTTACCTGGAATTTTATGAATAAAAACTTTACTTATATAAATATAAATTGATACATGATTTTTTCAATGAATAAACATTTAAATGAATATATAAGATACTCGATAGAGTAGGTATATACTTTTTTCTAGTGTCGTGGTATGTTTTCTTCCCTGATATCCAAAATATTCTTTTCAATATGGATTGAAAAAGGTTATTACCTAAGTCAAAAGAAGTTACTAATAGAACGATGAAATGGTGCTTGAGTGATTATAAAGATATTTAATGAGATCATGAACGGGAGAGATGGAGAGGTAACTCTTTATAATTACCAATTATGCAAAATGACTGAGGGGATTTAGCTTTTCTATTGAATCATCATTTTCCTTTTCTTTTACGAGACAAAAAAAAGCATATCCTTCACATCAACCAAAGTATCAATTTTGTAGCGCCTCAGGAATCAGGGATTTTCCTGGATTCTAGATTCATAGGAGTTTACAAAAATCGATTGTCTAAGATTTGGAAACAAATGAGTTTCCCAAATTGGTTCTATGGATGTGGTGTAGTGACTTGCTCAGTTCATCATCAGACCGGCTCACAGCGCAAGGCCATTCGTCTAGTCATTCCTTTTTATGATGTGCATTTAGCATTCATCTCTATCTTAGAGTATTACAACCTTAGGGCTGCGTTTGGTGAGCCAGATAAAATTCCGAATAGGGTAACTTTTATCCTATTCGGTGTTGGAAGTGACGTGAAATCCAGATATGATCGAATATAGCCCGGATGTAGTCCGGATAAAAAAATCCCACTTAGGGAGTGAGATGGACCTGGATAAGATATGTAAATATGGAATTTTTTTTTTTAAAAATAGAAAACTAAATTTCGGAATATTGGCAAACCCTGCAACTTTTGCCCTCTCTTCTCCTCATCTCTCTCCCCCTTCATCTTCGGCTTGTTTATGCTCACCCACCACCACACGAAAGACAAGAAAGATCTGAAAAATCCCTGAAATCTACTCTGCTTCGCTCCGACTAGTGATAAAGGTTTTGATTCTGGTCTATATTTTTCATGCCTATGAGTACAGGTCTTGATTGCATATATACACAATCTGCACGCTCTATTGCATGGACAACGATGGGTTGCGCCAAAACAAGCATCACAAGATCAAGCTTGTCCAAGACTAACTTGACAATTCTGAGGAGTCACCACTGTGTGTATGAGCGTTACCAGGAATAAAAACGTGAGACTAAAACGTCACGGCTTGGGAGAGAGGAGCTTCCTCCAGAAACAGTAAAGGCGTGAAGAGTGGAGGAGGTACAAGGATGATCAGAGAAAGATATTTTGAAAGATTTTTAAAATTTTCAATCCAGGTTACACTAAATATATGATAAGATTTTGTACAATCGAGAGGATATTTTGAGGATTTTTAATCTTACTTTATCTCATTCTATCCCAATTCAAATCTAGATAATCAAACGCAGCCTAAAAGTTATTCATAAACACCTAAATGTTCCTTGTAACTTTGTGATCAAACATTCGCATAGAGAGATCGGACATTCTTCCTCTTTTTCATGTTCTAGAAAATAGGAATTTTATGATGTTATTAAATGAATTTCTATTCTAGAAATAGAATTTTTATATGGTTATCAAACGCGTTTCTCTGATCATAAACTTGTTCAAAGAATAAAAAAAAAATTTATTTCTAGTAAAAAATTGTTCTTAGGAATAAAATAGTTTATCATTCATGCCGTCAGTGGATTGATTTGACATACTAGGACTTGCAAGGATTCGGTCATTGTTTGTCTCGTCAAATTCCTTTGCCATTTCCAGATGTACCCAGATGAACAATTTAAAACTTGCAGAACCTGCAGTTCCATGACTTGATGCGGACAGCTTCAAGCGGAGATTCTAACGAACTCTTTCATGAAGTAAGATGGCTGCGGTGGAGTGTCGCTGGAAGCGATTTGTCTATTTGGACAACCAATTTGCATCTATCGAAATTAGCGGTGCTTGATTTTTCATTTAGTGACATTACACGGGATTGGAAAGGACGGAGTTCAATCATCGTAAGATGGGAAAAAAAGACATCCTCTATGATTTTTGGTTTGTTCTGTTTAGGGCGTGAATATAATCATTCTGTTCCTGAAAATAATTTTTGACCATGAATAGATTTTTTTTTCTATTCTCTGAACGAGTTTCTGAATAAAGAAATGCGTTTTATAAATATACAAAATTTCCGTTTCGGAATAGAAATTTGTTTAATAACAACATAAAATTTTTTTTTTCTAAAATAAAAATCTGTTTGATAAGAGCACAAAATTTCTATTTCCAAATTTTGTTTCCACGTTATGTTCTCTTATGTTACGAAATAGGGTAGACAAGTGGATTTTTCCTTCTTCCTTTTTTTTTTCCACTGTCTTGGAACAAAAATAAAAGGAAGCATTTTCCGCGTGTTACCTAAAATAGGATTTATCCCGATGTGTAATAAGGCATGTGAATCGAGAAAAGTTTCATTGGACCATGTTGTCGAGCATCACCAATGAACGAATCGACTGGTAATGTGTTGGAAAGTTTTGGATAGAGTGATGATCATCTTCCGCTAATGAGTGACTCACAAGCCACAAATTCTGAGCGGATTTAAGAGAGTAACCCATTGCTATCACGACCAATGGGAATAGCTAATGTCCACTGTAAACCCGGAGGAAGCTTGACGAAATCATCGAACTGGATCTCGATTAATATGGGTATAGATGTTTGCAGCCAAATAAGGTGGGAATGTTCATTAAATGCCCTTCTTCTTTCCCCAAGAATGTAAAAGACCACATGCATCATTACACTCTATTCTCAAACATTAGGACTAATTAGTAGTGACTAATGGTTAACCTCATCAATGCCATAAATGCTCGGTCCACTTTGCCATAAATGTCCTTTGTGGGATGCCATGCAGAGATGGTGTACCAATTCAAGTGTAGAATTTTTTATGTCAAGATCACATCAATGTATTGTTCTATGACTGTTAATAAACGAAATAAGTGAAGAAAATTGAAAGGGGACGTCCGCATATCAGATTGCACAAGTTGCTGAAGACACCAATTGGCAGCAAAAATCTCAAAAAGAGGAATACCAATGCCGTTGGAGTCAATCGCCGTTGAACTTTAAAAAGATGAAGAATGCCCAAAGTGTCATGCAATCCAAGATTGCAAACGATATATCAGGCTGGGGGAGAGTTGCATAAATTCCATGATCAGGGAAAAAATGTAAACCATCACTGAAAACAGAAGCGTGTGTAAGAATTTCCTAACGTGGGCTTCATTAATTGAAATTAACTGAATTAATTTGGTTTAATAAATGTAAGATGTATGGGTTCTTAATAAGTCTAATATGGGGTTGGCTGGTGTGGGCCGAGTACGGCCCGACCCGTAATGAGAGGGCCCGTGGTCGAAGACTCTATAAATAGCGCTCAAGTTCCTCCCCTAACCGGATGATGCACAATTTGACTCACATACGGATTCAGAGAAAACTTTCTTCTCGTAAGTGGCAATTTCATTAGGCCAGTGTTCTAACGAAGAGATAGGGGAGAAGCACTTGAGTTCGAGTTCGGAAACCGTCGCAAATTCCGCGTCAAGTTCAATGGATTCCAAATCAGATACGCGAATCGCTAATTTCTCTCCTTTAATGTGTTTCGATTTTTGATTATGGTGATCCTGAGAGTGCCATTTTCATGGCCATCAGTGTGGAGGAGGATAATCGAGCCTTTTCATTCTCAGTGAAAAGGAGAACAACGGCCCTATGATTAGGTGAAGTTGCAGTAAATCAAAACGTGACAATAAGCATATATGGCATTCAAGGACTGTGGTTCGCAACTGTCTGTTTCGCGAACCACGGGAAACACGTGAAAAAATGCCAATGAACACTAAGGTGGCGATCGAGCTAGGGTTGACTACAGAAATCGTGGTTCACAAGCGCGTAAAATAGGGTCCAATCCAAAAATAGAAATTGCAGAAATTGTTCACAAATCGAATGTGAATCAGACGACAAAGAGGGAGGTGTAGCTAGGTCATGACAACAGAGAGGGAGAGCGAGACTCACCTTGTTGTGATAGAGGCTAGGGCTGCAATGAGAGGGAGAGCTATGATTGTGGCGACAGATGTTCGATAATGGTGGCGAGGCTCCCTGTGGCGATGGAACTCGAGCGACGAGGAGATAGAGAAGTTTGGCTATTTCAATGCACACGAGAGAGAGGGAGAACAAATGCAAGAGAGTTTTTATTTCCGTTTCTGTTTCAAAAATAAAGAAGTAGATTTGTTCCAAATCTATTTCTGAGCTAAAAGTTTGTCCTGAAAACAAAAAAACAAAGAAAAAGAAATTACATTATCAAATGAATTTCTATTTCAAACCTGTTCCGAGAATAAAAAAAACTGTGAAACTATCATGCTCTTCCTCCTTAGTCTCACGGAGAATTACCTTGTGTCATGAAAATAGTCATGTCTTCACAGAGAAAATGCCTACGCTTGGATGTAAACTTCACTTTGCCACTTGAAGGAGTCCCACGAGCAAACCCACTGGGTGCGTCCAAATTTGTTTTACATTGGACGCCCGCAAACAAGAAATCTCTTTATGTTTTGTAGGTTATTGAGATATATGTGTCAGTTGTATTAGAAAAGTTCACATTAAATAATTAATATGGTATGAAGTAGTTAATAATCCCAATTAGCCCATAATTCATTGACTTAAACTTTTGAGTGAATGTGAGTTTAAATGGATATGTTGACAGGTTCAGATTTGGGCTTCTTCCTAGCAATCTCCCCACATAATGGTATTGGGCTTCTACTATCCACCCCTAACGGAAACTTGCTGATTTTGATGATTGGATTGTTTAATGTGTTGAAAGAATCAAAAGTTAATCTTGAATTTGACACCAAAATGGGAGGAACCTTCAAATAAGGGTTAAACACGGATTAAAATTTCTAAATTTTAGCAATGAGGCAATTTGATCCTTTGATGCTTTCTCTATCATCGAAATTGACATTGTTAAATTTATTTTTTATTTTATTTTTTCCCCCTTGATTTAGCATCGCTTATTTTTTGTGTCATAAGTAATGCCACTCTATTGATCAATTTAATGGTTTAGTTTGAGCGATTGATTGAAAGATATGATTACACAAATTGAGAAGTTTCCATTTGGTTCAGCATTCCTAAGGGACTTTTAGCCTTGAAAGCCCTTTGGGAAAATGCTAGGGCATTTGGCAAGCATTCCCAATGGGCTTTCGACCGAAATCCCATTTGGAATGCTCAAAGCCGGACCATCATTGGGCTTTCAACATTGGCCAAATGTTGAAACTAATTTTTTCTTCTTAAATTATCCTCACTTGTTTTTTAATATTCTGATTTTGCCCCTCGTTGTTACTGTTCATCTTTTTTGTGCAATGGCGATCGGATACACTAGGTCGAGACAGCGAAGGGCCGGCATGGTTGCACGACTCAGGCGACAGCCGCCCAGGTCGCGCGACCTTGTTGGGGGTCGCCTAACCTCGGGCGATGGCCACTGGCGCTAGATTTGGCTCACCGGCTACCATAGCCCTTCACCGGCTGCGGCAAAGGATAAGCTTTTTTTTTAATAAAAAAAAGTCCCAAAGCCCTTTGCAAAAAAGATTTGCCAAACACTACATGGGAAAAAGTAGCTTCATAAAAGATTTTTTGCCAAACGCTACTTGTATTTCCTCAAAGGGACTTTATCTTAAAGGTATTTGCATTCTGCAAGGTTCATTTGCAAAATTGAACCAGACGAGCCCTTAGCAACATAGAATAAAACTTAGAGGACCAGTTCATGCACATTCAAAAAGTAAGAAGCATAATTGAACAAAATAAAAGTTAAATGATTTTTTTTGGGTAAGGTAAAATAAAAGTTAAATGATCGATTCTCATAAATGCTAAAACTTATGACTAAATATGTACTTAATCCATAAATTTATTATAGTTATTTTACATGTTAAGTATTCAATAAGGTGCACACTCAGTCGGGCCTAGGATATTATAAGAAAGAATACAGAAAAAAAGTGAAGTACCTTAATAAATTGATGATTAGGGTTCCTTTTTCAGAATATCGAGGGATTGAAAAGGGAGATTGAGCAAGGCTAAAATGAGCAAATATGGGGATTGCGGATTAGTGAAACCTGAATTAAACTGACCCGTTGATATCCCTGTATATGTGTACTTATCCAACTTCTCAACAAACGTTGCAGGTTTAAATTTAAGATGTTGAGCATCATGGAAGGCTCCATTGAGATCCTGTCAAAAGTAGGGACGAGCATAGCCATGTTCAACATCAGTACGTACCCGCCAAGCTAGGTGATCCCCGATTCCAAAATTTTTTATTTAGATGAATTTAGCATCATTGTTTGAACTCACTACTATTTCGACAATTAATGGAAGTGTATGGTACATATGGATGCAAGGATATTCATAGCTATGCAAGATGAGCTTATGGCATGTGGAATTAGACCAGCAGTTTTTGGCATGGTGTTGAGCTTCGTAAATGGGCTTGCAACTATGGCCGCATGTTCTCTGTCGCGTCTCGACTTGGAATCACGATCGATACTTAATGACCGAATATGACCCGAATGGACCCGTGACTCGTGGAAATATATTAGTTCATACCGTTTATTTTAAACAATCAAATGCGCACGCGGAAGCAAATAAACAATAAACGAGACAAACGAGAGTGAGATAAACAAACAACACACTTTGTATTTACATGATACGTACTTATTTCATCGAGCCCTTCTTTACGGACCCTTACAAGCCATGCACATATTTTACATGCCCATTCCAAGGGTGTTTCCGACACAAGCCACTATTGAACAAACAAAACTTGGCTTGGTTGCCTATTTCCACTACGGTTACTCCTTAGCTCCACGCTTCTCGCTTCTCCATCTTCTCTCTCTCGTTCCCACGTCTGAAGGCCGAATTACGCCCCGCCCCTGGCTTGCCCCGGAGCCGGCCCACCCGTGCCACCGAATGGCCCCTCGAACCCATGAAGGGGCCCAACTTAGTCACCGTTAGCTAGCCAATACCAGGCCACGTATGGGTAGGGGACTAGTTCCGTTTGACCCTCATTCATTATAACATACGTAGTAATGCGACGGTAAGAGGTTCTCTCGGGTATCAATGACGGTGAGTAATTCCGTTCTCATCTCGACGGGGTTTCCAAACCAGGTCGGGGGAGTCGCCATTTACGGACCTGAAAAGAGGAAAAACAACGGGAGTGAGTCAAAGGACTCAATAAGTGAAAACTTTAATATCAAGCGAGGACGAGACAATCATCGTTCACACAAGTTGACTCTTACTGTACCGGCATTGATGGTAATTCAAATAGCAAAGTTCATGCTACGAAACCAGCAAAACAAACATCAAACATGAGCATCACTCGTGAGCATCGTTAGTCGAGAAAGAACGAACTATAAACAATCATGAAACCTAGAAACGGGCCAAGCAACCCATATTACAACGTATTGCAACTTCCTTTCCCGATATTAGGGAACTCACTTATACAACAACCACTAGAACACGAAAGACTAGAAGAAGAAGTGGCCGGTGGCTTGGCTTGAGCACGGAACAAGCTTGATTTAGGAAGAAATGGAGCCTTGGGCGAGTCTCGGGTGTGATTTTCAGGCTTCTTTCTTGCTTTCTCCTTGCTTGGCCAACCGATACTAGGCACACGAAGGACAAACCGTAGGCTCTTGGGCGGACACGAGTAGAAACACGGGCCGGTTCGGGATTTCTTGGGTGTGGGCTTTTTGGGCCAAAACGTGAGAAAAATAAGAAACAAAAGGGAGAGGAAGATGATGGTGAAGTTGGCGTGAGAAGAAGAAGGAAGGGGGGAGGGGGTTCCATGCTTTTTATAGAGCTCTTGGAAAACCCTAAAAAATCATAAAATTAAGCCAATAATGGAGGTGCTCGAAGTCAAGAGTCATGATGGCATGCATTAAATGCTATTAATGGACTAAGGCCAAAGGAAATGATGAAGAGGCCAAGCTTATCCTAACCTTATTGGCCCTCTCTCTCTCTCTCTCTCTCTCTCTCTCTCTCGCTCTCTCTCTCTCTCTCTCTCCCCCTTGGTCGAAGGGCCTTCTCGGCCCTTTCTTGGCTTAGCCAGTCATTGGCCTTGCTTTGCGCTCATTATTGGTGGCCAATGAGTCACCAAGGTGCCTTAAATGAGCCATCATAAAGGGCACAAACTCAGCACTTTGGCATTGAATGAAAGGGATACATAAGCTAGGCACCAATAATGGAGGCTTAAATGGCAATAATTAAGGCCTTTGACCAAGTCAACCCTTTTTGTCTCTTTCTCCTTAGCAAAGTTGAATTGTGGGAGGCCTACAAACTGGTTGGTTCCACTCAAAAACCTTTCGGGCCAATCGGTTTACTTGAAATCGGCTAAACGGCGTTATAATAGCAACCCCGCGTCATATTAATTCTCAAAATTTTCGAGAATTTTCTTACGATAAAACACTTCTAATAATCCCATTCAAATGAGGTTTAATGTGAAAAAGCCCTCACAAGTGACCAAATATGACTATTCAAAAATCTACGCCCAACTAGGCCAATTTGGGCTTCTCGGGTGGCTTGGGCACGTGGCTGGGTCATCGAGCGCATGCTGGGCTTGATCGGGTGAACGGATAAGTACGTTGTCGGGCCACATGGGCACATGGCCGGGCGCAAGACTGGGCCGCAGGGGCGCTGCGCCGAGCTGTACGGGCAATGTGCCAAGCGCCTTGCTGACCGCATGGGCAACGTGCTGAGCATCACACTTGGTCACACGAGCGAGGGGTCGGTTCATGACTAAACACGCGCAACGGCTTATGAATGGCATGATGCACGGCTCATGGCCATATTTCTTGGGCACGGAACGAGATCGAAGTCGGATATTATGGGCACAACGCCTGGCACAAGGGTCGGACACAATAGCCGGCACACGATCGGGCACGTAGCTGGTCTGTAAGCTTGTTGATGGGCACGATGGCCGGTAATGACCGGGCATATAGTCTTGGCCGTCACAACCTGCAATTTTGCCTAGGCCATGACTAAGCTACTAGGTGCATGGCTTAGCACATGTCTCGTCAATGGCTTACCCGACTCAACGCAATGATCTGTGGTCGATTCGTGACCGAGCCACGTTCGAGTATCAATGACTCATGGTCGACCCTCGGTTGTCATGTAGCTTTGTAGAATCCAGTACCCCAGAATTAGCTCATGGTCATCCGGAACTAATGCATAGCCGTGTGGTATCACCCGTGACCGACACATGCGACACCGGATTGATCTACAGTTATCCCGGACCGTTCCACTAATGGCCCTTATGGTCGAAATGTCACTCCACGGTCATATTACCCTAATCATTTGCGTAGTCAGGGAGTCATTCCACTATCAATTCCTAGGCTATTTCATGGATACTCTTTCAATTGAATCATGACCAACCCTCAGTACATTCGTTTTGATCATACTGTTCATTCCATTACCGGCCCTTAGCTCAAGTTACCCATTTGTCCATTTATTACTAGCCCTTGACTTCCCAGGCCCGAAATCGGGGTTGCCACAATTCTCCCCCTCTAATAAAATTTCGTCCTTGAAATTCAAACACGTACTTGGTTCCTTGAATAAATGCGGATACCGCCGCTTTATGATTTCCTCGCATTCCCAGGCAACTTCCTCTATGCCATGGTGTCGCTATAGGACCTTTATTACGGGAACAATTTTACTCCTCAACATTTACTTTTTACGATTCACGATCCGCACAGGCTCCTCAACATAGGAAACTTTGTTGTCCAATTCGACCTCGTCGAAATTCAGCACATGTGCCAGATCGGGTTCATACTTTCTCAACATAGATACATGAAATACATTATGCACCTGAGCAAGTTTCGGTGTCAAAGTCAACCGATAAGCCAATTTCCCTATTCTTTCTAAAATTTTAAAAGGTCCTACATTCCTGGGGCTTAGCTTACCTTTCTTCCCAAAACGCAACACACCCTTTATGGGTGACATTTTAAGAAACACGTGGTCGCTTACTTGAAACTCTAGAGGCTTCCTACGTCTGTTAGCATAACTTTTCTGTCGGCTTTGGGCAGTTATCAACTTATTTCTAACCACTTACACAACCTCATTGGTGAGTTCTATTAGCTCTGGACCCGTGACCTTTTTTTCCTCGACCTCGTCCCAATAGATTGGAGTTCTGCAAGCTCGACTGTATAACGCCTTGAATGGTGCCATCCCGATACTTTGCTGGTAACTGTTGTTGTATGCAAATTCAATGAAATGCAAATGTTCATCCTAACTTCATTTGAAATTCACAACGCATGCTCGCAACATATCTTTAAGGGTTTGGATAGTTATTTTTGTTTGGCCATCTGTTTGCGGATGATAAGCTGTACTGTGTTGCAACTTCGTTCCCATAGTGGTTTGGAGATTCTGCCAGAAAGTTGCAGTAAACTTTGGATCTCGATTAGATGTGATCGTTACTAGGACCCTATGTAATCGTATAATATGACAAACATATAACTCAGCATAACCTTCCAATGGAAGGTCCTTTTCACTAGAAGAAAATAGGCTGATTTTGTCAGTCGATCAACAATTACCCATATGGAATCATTTTCTTGCTGACTTCTTGGTAATCCTATTACGAAGTCCATCGTAATATGTTCCCACTTCCATTCAGGAATTTTCAACGGTTGCAATAATCCACCATGCTTGCAATGTTGAGCCTTGATTTGTTGACATGTCAAGCATTTAGCCACGTGTTTGGCTATGTCCGTCTTCATACCATTCCATCAGAAATGTTGTCGCAAATTCTGATACATTTTGGTGCTGTTTGGATGAATACTGTAATTGCTCTTATGGGCTTCCATCAAGATTTCTTCGTTGAGTTGTTCATCCTTTGACACACATAAGCGTCTATTAAACTTCAAGATTCTGTCATCAATCATATGAAAATTGGATTTCTTCTTTTCTGCTAACTCATTTCGGACTTTCTGAATCTCTGGGTTTGTTTGCTGTAACGCTTTGATTTTCAAGATGATATCCGGCTCGATTATGAGAGCAACCAATAAATTCTGATGATGTCTAACTTTCAGCTTGAAGTCTAAGTCCCGAACTTCCTCAAGTAGGGCCCATTCCTTGACCATCAAATGGGCGATGACCAATTTTCGACTAAGAGCATCGGCAACCTTGTTTGCTTTGCCAGGATGATACAATATTTCGCAGTCGTAGTCTTTGAGAAGTTTCATCCAACGCCATCGTCTCATATTTAGCTCCTTTTGAAAAATAAATATTTCAAACTCTGATGATCCGTATAGATAACAAATTGCTCCCCATATAAGTAGTGGCGCCAAATTTTTAAGGCAAACACGATTGCAGCAAGTTCCAGATTATGAGTTGAATAATTCAATTCGTATGGCCACAATTGTCTCGAGGCATAAGCCACCACTTTGCCATCCTGCATCAATACATAGCCTAGCCCTTTGTGAGAGGCATTGTTGTATATTTCAAATCCTCCTGGTCCTTTAGGTATAGTCAGAACAGGAGCCGTCATCGGTCTTCGTTTCAATTCTTGGAAGCTTTGCTTACATTTGTTAGTCCATTCAAACTTCGTTTCCTTCTTTAACAATCGCGTTAAGGGTATAGAAATGCTAGAGAATCATTCCACGAACCTTCTGTAGTATATTGCCAATCCCAAGAAACTTCGAACTTCGGTGACAGTCGTTGGTCTTGGCCAATTAATTACCGCTTCTATTTTGGATGGATCCACTGATATGCCGTCTCCCGAGATCACGTGGCCGAGAAACACCACTCGAGATAGCTAGAACTCGAACTTGCTGAATTTTGCATAAAGTGCGTGTTCCCTGAGCATTTGAAGCACGAATCTCAGTTGTTGTTCATGTTCTGCCGAATTCTTCGAGAATACCCGGATGTTGTCAATAAAAACTATGACAAAACGATCCAAGTATGGCTTGAACACTCAATTCATCAGGTCCATAAAGGCTGCTAGAGCATTCGCCAAACCGAAGGGCATAACGATGAATTCATAATGGCCATATCGGGTTCTGAATGCCGTTTTTGAAATATCCTTCTTCTTGATTCTTAGCTGATAATATCTTGACCTTAAATCGATCTTGGAAAACACGGATGCTCCTTGGAGTTGATCAAACAAATCATTGATTCTTGGCAGTGGGTACTTATTTTTTATAGTAACTTGATTTAACTACCGATAGTCGATACAAAGTCGCAGCGATCCGTTTTTTTTTTTCACGAACAATATTGACGCACCCCAAGGAGATGCACTTGGACGAATGAAGCCCTTATCAAGTAACTCTTGCAGTTGCACTTGGAGTTCTTTCAACTCGGTCAAGGCCATTCTGTAAGAATCTTTAGAAATAGGCTCCGTTCTAGGAATTACTTCGATAGCAAATTCTACTTCACGTTCCGGAGGTAGACCTGGTAATTCCTTAGGAAAAACATTCGGAAATTCTCGTACTACTAGGATATCGTCTAACTTGGGTTTGTATTCCTTTGCTGTATTTTCTATTGTTGCCAGAAATCCTTGACAACCTTTTTGCAACAGTTAGGTTGCTTCTAAAGCAGAAATCAGAGAAATAGAAGGTCCTCCCCCATTTCCCACAAATGTATAGCAGGGGCGATCAGGTGGATGAAACTGAATCATCTTGCTATAACAGTCTATATTAGCTCGCTATTTACTAAGCTAATCCATAGCAATGATAACATCAAAATCATATATGGCCAGTATCGCTAGATTTATAATACCCGCTAGTCCATCTATAATTATCTTACACCCTTGACATCCTAGGGTAGTCTGCACTTCATTTTTCATTAGAGTATAAACACTAAATGCATTTTCTAACGATTTCATCTTAATTTTGGCCAGACGTACAAATTGGCTAGATACGAACGAATGTGTAGCTCCAGTATCAATTAACGCATATGAAGCACAGCTATTGAGGAAAATCGTACATGTGATCACTGCGTTGGAGTTCTCAGCATCCTCTTGAGTAAGTGCATATATTCGTCCTTGTACTAGAGGATGATCGCCGTTGTTAGCACGAGGTTGAACTCTAGTTGATGCTATCGCCTGTCTTTGCTGTGAAGGTATATTCTGTCGCCATTACGGACAGTCCCTGACCATGTGACCTTTATTGGCCACACCCAAAGCATGCTCTTGTACGAATAGGGCATGAGGCATCGCCATGCTGTCTTCAGCAAATAGGACAAGTATTGCTAAAAATATTAGCTATCTGCTGGAAATTCCGCTTCTTGATGAAAACAAAGGGATGTTTTCCCCTTGTCACTGGTCTCTTGCCTGAATGCTAATCCATCCGGGGAGTAGAATAATAAGGTCTTGTTGGAGTCACCCTCTCCAGCAAATTTTTCTCGATTGGTTGAGCTCGTTCATGTAATTCGTTATAATTTTTCAAGTTCAAAGGTACTAATTGACTCCAGATGTCAAGTTTGAGACCATCACGGAATCATTTTGCCCTGTTGACGGGATTTTCAATAAGTTTAGGGGTGTACCTTAACAACTAAGCTAACCTTGCTTCATACTGGTCCATCGTCATATTTCCCTGTTGGAGTTGCAGAAATTCTTTCATTTTTTGATCACGAGCACACTCGGAGAAATACTTCCCTTTGAATGCCTCAACGAAAGCATTCCAATTTACAGCAACATTTCCTGGGAGCATGGTTTCCTTAGTCGCCTTCTAGCAATAGTTGGCATTTCCTTGCAGTTGATAGGCTACTAAGGTGACTTTCTCTTCCTCGGAACATCGCAGAAGTTCAAATGCTTTTTGTAATTCATCTATCCAAGATTTCGGCTTTTCGAGATCTCTGATTCCAGCAAATTTCAGGGGTCGCAGTTTCAGAAACTGCTCGACCAATCCATGCGTCGTATGGTCACCATTCCCATTTCCATTTGCTGCTGCATTCTTAACATTAGGCAGTCGTTGCTGTACTTGTTGCTACACTTGTTGTTCTAGTAATTCTCCTACGGTCGCAAGAGCCTACATAATTCTGTCTACTCGGGGATTTTGCTTTGACTTTCCTTTCGAGGTCGTGGCCGGGTCCTGAGCACTTATACTGCCGTTGGGAATCTACTAAGGCTTTTTACAATGCAAGAATATGTTAGCAATTAAATGCCTACTTACCAGTCAAACAGGTGCATAGACACACAATCACATGCACGGGGTGTTTCTTGGCTAATTACCATAACCTCAGCACACCTTATCACTCTAAGCCTTTATTTCTACTTGGTTTTTAGAACTGTTTTCCACATTTCAGTGCATAGTTCGGAAATTCTCATTCTTTAGCCGTCTTAGAAGTCTGCCAGGAGCCGCTCAATGATCATGCCCTTCACCCCGACGCCACTTTTTTTCAGAAGTCGCTTAATGATAAGGTGGTATATATATACCTCGGCGCCACTTCTTTCCGGAGGTCGCACATTGATCAGGCTACTTGCCTCAGCGTCACCTCGGTCAGAAGCCGCACAATGATCAGATATTATTGCTCCGGCGCCACCTCCGTAGAGGTCACATAATGTTTAGGCATTCATGACCCCGACACCACCTCCTAAGAGGCTGCTCAATGTTCAGGCCATATGGCCCCGGTGCCACTCCCCACCCTCGTTAGATCGTCCAATCGCAAGTTGCCACGAACTGCACCTACTGGAGGGAAAATCTGCTCTAATACCAAAACAAACGATCCCCCACACTGTTACGTCCCGACTCAAAATGACGATCGATACTTAATGACTGAACATGACCCAAACGGATTGGACCTGTGACTTGCGGAAATATATTAGTTCATCCCGTTTATCTTAAACAATCAAATGCGCACGCGGAAGCAAATAAACAATAAACGAGACAAACGAGAGTAAGATAAACAAACAATTCACGTTGTATTTACATGATACGTGCTTATTTCATCAAGCCCTTCTTTACGGGCCCTTACAAGCCACACACATATTTTACATGCCCATTCCAAGGGCGTCTCCGACACAAGCCAATATCAAACAAACAAAACTTGGCTTGGTTGCCTATTCCCACTACGGTTACTCCCTAGCTCCTCATTCCTCCATCTCCTCGCTCCCGTTACCTTGTCTGGAGGCCGAACTACGCCTCGCCCATGGCTTGCCCCGAAGCCGGCCCACCCGTGCCACTGAATGGCCTCTCAAACCCACGAAGGGGCCTAACCCAGTCGCCATTAGCTAACCTATACCAAGCCACGTGTGGGTAGGGGACCAGTTCCGTTAGGCCCTCATCCACCATAACATACGTAGTAATCCGACGATACGCGTGGTTTTTTCGGGCATCAATGACGGTGAGTAATTCCACTCTCATCTCAATGGGGCTTCCAAATCGGGTCGGGGGAGTCGCCATCTATGGACTTAAAAAGAGGAAAAACAACGGGAGTGAGTTAAAAGACTCAATAAGTGAAAACTCTAATATCAAGCGAGGACGAGACAATCGTTGTTCACACATGTTGACTCTTACCGTACCAGCATCGATGGTAATTCAAATAGCAAAGTTCATGCTACGAAACCAACAAAACAAACATCAAACATGAACATCACTCGTGAGCATCGTTAGTCGAGAAAGAACGAACTATAAACAACCATAAAACCTAGAAACGGGCCAAGCATGTTACAACGTATTGCAACTTCTTTTTCCGATATTAGGGAATTCACTTACACAACAACCACTAGAACACGAAAGACTAGAAGAAGAAGTGGCCGGTGGCTTGGCTTGAGCACGGAACAAGCTTGATTTCGAAAGAAACGGGCCTCGGGCGAGTCTCGAGTGTGATTTTTGGGCTTCCTTCTTGCTTTCTCCTTGCTTGGTCGACTGATACTAGGCGCACGAAGGCCAAATCGTAGGCTCTTGGATGGACACGAGTAGAAACACGAGCCAATTCGGGATTTCTCGGGCGTGGGCTTTTTGGGCCAAAATGTGAGAAAAACAAGAAACAGTAGGGAGAGGAAGATGATGGTGAAGTTGGCGTGAGAAGAAGAAGGAAGGGGGGTGGGGGTTCCATGCTATTTATAGAGCTCTTGAAAAATCTAGAAAACCCTAGAATTAAGCCAATAATGAAGGTGCTCTAAGTTAAGAATCATGATGATATGCATTAAATGCTATTAATGGACTAAGGCCAAAGGAAATGATGAAAAGGCCAAGCGTATCCTAACCTTATTGGCCCCTCTCTCTCTCTCTCTCTCTCTCTCTCTCTCTCTCTCTCCCTTGGCCAAAGGGCCTTCTCGGCCCTTCCTTGACTTGGCCGGTCATTGGCCTTGCTTTGGGCTCATTATTGGTGGCCAATGAGTCACCAAGGTGCCTTAAATGAGCCATTATAAAGGGCACAACTCAGCATTTTGGCATTGAATAAAGGGGACACATAAGCTAGGCACCAATAATAGAGGCTTAAATGGCAATAATTGAGGCTTTTGACTAAATCAACCCTTTTTGTCTCTTTCCCCTTAGCAAAGCTGAACCGTAGGAGGCCTACAAACTGGTTGGTTCCACTCAAAAATCTCTCGGGCCAATCGGTTTACCCAAAATCGACTAAACGGCGTTATAATCACAACCCTGCGTCATATTAATTCTCAAAATTTCCGAGGGTTTTCTCATGATAAAACTCTTCTAATAATCTCATTCAAATGATGTTTAATGTGGAAAAGCCCTCATAAGTGACCAAATATAACTATACAAAAATCTAAGCCCAACTAGGCCAATTTGGGCTTCTCGGGTGGCCTGGGTGCGTGGTCGGGTCACCGGGCGCATGGCCGGGTATGTCGCCGGGCCACATGGGCACATGGTTGGGCGCGAAACCGGGCTGCACGAGCAACGTGCCGAGCACCTTGTTGGCCGCATGGGCAATGTGCCGAGCACCATGCTTGGTCACACGAGCGAGGGAACGGTTCATGGCCAAACATGCGCAACGGCTCATGAATGGCACGATGCATGGCTCATGGCCATATTTCTTGAGCACGGGACGAGATCGAAACTGAATCTTATGGGCACCATGCCTGGTATATGGTTCGAGCACAATGGTCGGCACACGACTGGGCACATAGCCGGTCTGTGGCCTATCTGACGGGCACAATGGCCGGTCATGACTAGGCACATGGTCTTGTCTGTTGCGACCAACAATTTTGCTAGGGCCACAACTAAGCCACTAGGTGCATGACCTGGCACATGTCTCGTCCACGGCCTACCCAACTCAACGCAACGATCCGTGGCTGATTCATGACCGAGCCACGTTCGAGTGTCAACGACTCATGGCCGACCCTTAGTTGCCATGTAGCCTCATAGAATCTAGTATCCCGGAATTAGCTCATTGTCATCCGGAACTAATGCATAGCCGTGCGGTATCACTCGCGACCGACACATGCCGACATTGGACTGATTCACAGTTATCCCGAACCGTTCCACTAACCGCCCTTATGGTCGAAATGTCACTCCACAGTCATATTACCCTAATCATTTGCATAGTCAGGGAGTCATTTCCTTATTGATCCCTAGGCCAATTCATGGATACTTTTTTAATCGAACCATAACCAACCCTCAGTACACTCGTTCCAATCATATTGTCCATTCCATTACCGACCCTTGGCTCGAATTACCCATTCATCCATTTATTATTAGCCCTCGGCTTCCTAGGCCCGAAATTGGGGATGTCACATTCTCTTGCAGTGGGCTTGCACGACTTTGTCATCGTTCAGGTTGACTTTAGTTTGTTTTGTTTATTCACTAATAATAAACAAATATCTTAAGTTCACCGAACATGTTTGTTTTCAAAATATATTTCTCATTTAATTTCTTAATTACTACTTTTTTTTCTATACAGGTGGCAATTCCACAGGCCATTGCTTCCTTTGTAATGAAACAAATATAGATTGCACGCGAAAGTCCTCAGTAGTGTGTGAGTTCTACATCTCAATTTTTCTGATTAATCATGTTGTTCTATAGTTACATTTTCTTATTTAAAAGACCGCGTTACACTATACTGTTGTTGGGTTTAATTGCTTGGAGTTTGTAATGAATGATTAACTAGTGCTAATTATCTAACTCTCTTATAAATCTCTGTAGGGTGGTGTCTGGGAGGTGATTTCCGCTCCATTGTTGATCGACTCTTTCGTTGCGTTCGAATCGGTTTGAGAGCAGAGATAGTTGATCATTTACTAAGTAAAGACAAGGTCGCTGAATTTGTTGGAAGTTTGAGGTAGGAGTGAGCATGGTTCCAGGTTCTACCCTGGAACCTAAGAACCTAACCGGTGAAAACCTATAAGTTCTAGGTTCCAAGGTATGTAGGGTAAATTCCAAGTTCCAAAAATTGGATAACTTGTTTTGATAGGTAGGTTCTAGATTTTAGGTTGAACCTAGAATCTAGAACTTGGAATTTGAAATCTAAATAAGTTTTTTTATGTTTTTTCTTGGTCTATGTTTTCACACAATCATGTAGTGTTTCATGGCGTTAGATGATGAGTGTATAATCTAAAATCATTAATCGGAGCTTTCATTTTATGACTTGTTAATGTTTCATATTCTTCGTGTGTCTAAATATAAGTTGTGGTCAGTGGATTAAAGCAATAAGTGGTGGAACATGGATAGACCTTGGAACTAACCTGTAACCTGTGATAGAGTAGGTTCCAAATTCTAAAAAATGAGGAACCTATTCTCATGAGTAGGTTCTAGGTGGAACCTGTACAGAACATGGAACCACTCACCTCTAGTATCGATTTACGCAATAACTTCTCATTTTAATTGTATTTATTTGAATCGTAATATCAGGAAAACTAGTCTTTTGTATTCTCTTTGGTGGATGACAAGGTTGTTCGGTATTATTGAGTTTATTTCCGTTTTGTTTAACTAAAAATGAAATAAATAAATAAATAAATCTATTAGATCTTGGAACCTGTGACAGGGTGGTTTTTAGGTTTCAATTTCGGACGGGTAGGTTTCGGGTTTCAAAAAATGAGGAAGTTGTACCCAAGAGTAGGTTCCAAGTGGAATTTATGAGGAATTTAGAACCGCTCACTCCTAGTTTTGAGGACCTTATAAACAGGTGATGTGTTAGCTTGAACTTCAAACAAGTTTACATGTGAACTCTCGTGATTGTGTGAATATGACCTATGCTTGCTTATATTAGATTTGTATATACATATTGTCGATCAATTCCTTTTGAAAAGATTTGTACATACATGACGTGCAATTTTTGTGAAATTTTCGTGTCTTGGTCATTCCCATCAATGTAAATCTTTTCAAGAGGAATTGAACAATTTAAATGAGAAATTACCTTGTCATCATATTACATTTTTTACAAAATCGCCAGAAGACAAAAAAAATAATTTAAAAATATAGGGATAAGTGCATTCAAAGTCCTAAAACTTTTTACGAAAGTGCAATTGAGTCATAAAATTTTCAAAAAGTGCAAACAAGTCCTAAAACTTGTCACAAAAGTACACTTGAGTTTTAAAACTTTAAAAAAGTACAAACAAGTATTAAAACTTGTCAAATTGGTTCAATCAAATCCTTCCATTGATTGTACTTTATAAAAGTTTTAGGACTTGTTTGTACTTTTGTAACAAGTTTTTTCGTGACAAGTTTTATGATTTATTTGCACTTTTTGAAAGCTTTAGGATTTAAGTATACTTTCATGACAAGTTTTGGGACTTGTTTGCACTTTTTGAAAGTTTTAGGATTTAATTACACTTTTGTGATAAATTTTAGGACTTCTAATGCACTTATCCCAAAAATATATCATACCATAATTCATTCAAGGATAGACTCGTAGCCCATGGTCAGCACCATTCCATAGGCAATGCTGCGACTATGCCTTCAGTCTCAACCGTTCACGAATACCTTCGTTGCTCCACTATTTGTCGTCGACGAGGGGACATCTCGCAGTTTCATGTGATTGCCTACACATTGACGGCAGCAACATTGAGAGTACGGGTGAGCATGGTTCCAAAGTAGAACCTAAAAACCCAACTAGTGGGAACCTACAAGTTCTAGGTTAGGTAAGTTCCAGGTTTCAAAAATTGGGGAACATATTTCGATAGATAAGTTCGAGGTTCTAGGTGGAATCTGAAACTTGAAACCTGAAATCTTAAACAAGTTTTTTGTGATTTTACTTGGCATATGTCTTTGCGTAATCCTGATATTCCATGACGTTTAATGATGAATGTATAATCTGTAACCTCTAGTTTGAACTTTCATTTTATGACTTGTTAATTTTCATATTCTTTATGTGTCAAAATATAAATTATGATTAGTGAATCGTAACAGTAAGTGATAGTCATTAAATGTGATGATCAATTGCAATTATTTAATTAATAATACATATGAAACTTGGATAGACTTTGGAACCGATCCTAAAACAGGGTAAGAAGGTCGGTTCCAGGTTCCAAAGTATGTAGCGTAGGTTATAGATTCCAAAAAATAATGAATCTGTTATCATGGGTAGGTTTTAGGTTTCGAGTGGAGCCTGTACGGAATCTGAAACCATTCATCTCTTATCGAGAGAAAGTTTTTGTGTGTATTTTTTGCTTCATGTTTTTTTTCTTTTGTGGTCAAAGTCAAACGGGTCCAAGAAGTTCCGCCCCTTTTACTTTTGGGCCCAACGGGTGGGCACCTGCCCTCCCATTCTATTTTAAGCCCTATAGGCCATACGGTCCTTTTCAATTCTTAAATTATTTTTCTTAAAAAAATTCAACCCATATGAATTCTTATCTTCCTATTAATCAAGCAAATCTAATGATCATTTCAATCTCAATTTTTTTTTTCAAAAAAGAAATTGAATGTTACCTCATTCATATATATGAAGTACACTATGGCCATATTGTAAAAGTTATATGTGACGTCACTAATCTGAATCGTAGAGCTGTATTATTACATGACAAGCAAAATATCTTATTACGAAATATTTGCAATATCGAATGTTGAGGTGGTTTGTTCAACCTGAGCATTCCCTTCATGGGATACAATTTGAGGTTCAATGAAGAAAAAATAGTTAACAAAATACACAATACGATTGGAGTGATTGAGCACATTTCAAGAGAACAAAAACGATTGATATCTCTTAAAAGTACGAGGCCTTTTTTACTTTATATTATACACGGATAATTTTATTTTAAAATAATTCCAGTCAAATTCAAACATAAAACTTTGTATAAATTTGTTATCAAGGACTTAAATTGGCATTCCTAGTTGATGACTTCAGAGACTAGAAAACTCGTATTTATGTGTCATTTATTATCGATATATATGCCACGTGTAGTATTAGTAGACAAACTTGAAAAAATTCTTCGATTACTATTGGAAATCAGCATTAGACAATAGTCTAATTTTCCTACTTGAAAAATAAGTCGAAAGTCAAATGAGAGACATTCCAAAAGTCTCTCAATTGGAGTCGCACTACTATCGTCTTACGAAATGACTATCCGTCATGCTATCTTCCAAAAGAAAAAGAGCGATTCCGGACGGGCAATTTAGAAGATTATCGATTGCTCCGGTTCAGTATGAATATCACTTTCAATAGCTGCTAAATTATAATGCTATTATAATCTTCGTGACGAGTCTCTTATGGATCCAAGAACGTCACAATGAAGCTTGGGTTCGCGAAACTCCATTCCTATACATACTCTCAGTCATCCCAAGAATTGTATCACATCATGTCTGATAAAGAACATGATCTGAGCTCAGTGAAGGCAAGCAAGAATCGGATGCTAACAAGAATAATATGGTCGATTCTGCTCGCTTATCCCTGTCATACAACCTCAAAGCATAAGAGTATCTGCTACATCTATCAAATGTAGCAAATCCAGTTTTGGCATTGGACTGCATTTCACTTGCCCCACCAAATAAGTACATGCTGGTTTCCGAGCATGGGCTTTGCGAGGTCAAGAAAGACAAGAAACACGGTATGAACCGCACAGATTCGACCCCATACACACCGGTGCACAGAACAGTTCAGGTAGGTATCAATCATGCAGCTACAAGCAGACGGCAACTTTTAATTCGCTTCCTTCCACAAAGTTTGATTGTTGGATGAGAGGTTTAATCTCACCACTTGTATTCCAATCCTTATTAGTGTCTGGATTTGTAGGAACTATACCAATCATTGCCATGAAACGAGCATCAAATCTGTAGAAGCCCATACTGGTAAAAAGAGAAACACTTACCGTCTCTTGCATTTCAAATGTAACTACATACTTACCCGGACCTTCACATGGCGAAGATTCCTCAGAATTATGAACGTATAGATTGCCGGCTGGAGGGCTTGAGCAGCAACCTATGATAAATCTGTTCTGTAGCTTCTCCTTGTCCTTGTCCTCCTACCTTTTTTTCTTTAAATCAGACCTTTTTTTGGGTAAAATCTTTAAATCACAACGATATACCCATAGCTAAAAGAACTGTATGATTGCACAATACCGGACAGCCGTCGCGGCCCAAAAGAAACATTGCAGGCGTTTCTTCCATACAAACCAATCTCAACCATATGTTAGCAGATAATTATAATGAACCAACAGCTCTTTTCATATACAGATGACACGAGAATAATATTGTCCTGTCTGTTTAATCACAAGATACAGAGGCTAAGCCCTGAAATCATTATTAAAGCCAAAACGAAATGACCGGACCACCAGATCGCCAGACCCCATCTCCTCCTCATTTTCACATACCCCAGTCTCTCTCCTCTTTGCAAAAATAGCCACAACTCCTTTTTTAAAGATTTGGCCCCAAAGTCCACATGAAAGCACTAAGCACATGTATATCAAAGCATAGACCTACCAAAGCAGACTTCTTACGGACTTGGGTCCGTAAGCAACTGAGCTATCATATATTGTTCCCATATTCTGGTCACCACCTAAGAGACCGCCTTTAGTACGCTCTCCTGACAAAACCAGAAGAAGAAACATATTAATTCATTACCACCACCTTATCAAAAAACATAGGAAAAATTAATGGGACAACAAAGTTAACCTCTAAATGTGACGTATAGAACTATGTAGACTAGTAATGCATCAAACAAGGCAAAGTTTACACCCTTGGGGGGTAACCTAATCCCACAAAATCAGCAAGCTCTTTCAAACTGATAGACAAGAATCTATATAGAACATGACAAATGTAGAAATCGTAAAAAGAAGACCCAACCCCAAGGACCAAATCTCCAGGGTCGAAGGTGATCTCAATGGAAGTGCTCAAGCCATTACACATTTCATGCCAAGCAATTCGACAGTTAAAACAATTCTCAGGTAAAAATTAATAAGACGTTATCTTTCTATAACATGGAATTACGATTTCATTCGCAGTTCACGCTTTTGCTTTTAAAAAATGCTACGCCTCACACTTGATGGAGAACAATAGCGACAACCTTTTAAGACTTACAAAAGGTGCACCCAATGAAGATTTGGTATTTGTTCTCCTTGATTAATGAGGAATCTCCTCAAGTGATTGGATTCTATCAGGATTTTATTTGAGATTGGACTTAATGTTTCTTTCTCCTAGTTGCGGTGGATTTGTTTTCCTAGTTTTATTGGAATTAATTAGATCTCCTATTTTGACTTAAAGAAGTACTTTAGAGAGTCCATATATACCATTGCAATTCTTTCTTTCGAATAGAGTCGATAATTATATCAATTTGAAAATTCTTTGCTTTGGGATTGTGAGATGCAATTCTTCTCTTAGGTGTGATGCTTAAGAGAACCTTGGCCGGACGCATAGGAAGCTTTGGGTGTGAAGCATAAAGATTTATTCTTTGTAGTGGGACTTGTCACACTTTGGCTCGTTTCAAGGCTGGTTTGATGGCTGATCTCAAGAGGGAAAAGATGCTTAGACAGCCAATATACAATGTAGAGCATGCATTTCAAGTGACCTCGGACATGCCGCCAGAGAGCAATTGATGAGAGCAGACACTAATCTGCTCTCGAAACTACGTGATCACCGAGGGCAATCCCAGAAAAACACAGAATTGTAGAGATTTTTATGACAAGATTCACCGTGCTTTGGAGTAAGAAAACGCAATGCGCTAATCAGGCTACCGGAAAGTCATAGCGAATGCGCAAAACCACATAAGGGAAGCACCATGACAACCACTTCGAAACCTACAATGCCAAGTGAACACCAGCACCTCTCTAACAAAATCCCAGGCTATGAATCCACACACACAAACTCAATGAGAACGACGACGATCAATCATCCAAATCAACAAAAGAGAATAGCACGGTGCACCTTAGCTCCGACAAGCAGAAGGGCATAAGCGGTCACCTCACCGGACGAAGAAAGGGAAGAAATTCCGGCAACCATCTAAATACAGATGCCGGAATTGAAAGATGCGGCCTGACTAGCGCATCGAACTGTGCAGGAATGATCAGCAACGCTGATGATCATCCCCAATTTCCCAGCAATCACGACCACCGCAATCTCCCTAAAACCCCAATTGGGGGACGAACTAGCGAAGCGAAGAGCAGAGGCGATTCAAACCTGGACATGCAGAGAGAGCAGCTGGGGATCGTCGCCGCCGGGCCCGGCGGCGGTGCAATCGGGAGGGGACTCGAAGAGGGAGAGGGAGAACTGCTTGTCGGCGACGCCGACGTCGAAGTGGATGACGCCGGAGCTGGGGACGTCGACGCGGATGCCCTTGACCGGGAACCACAGGAAGAGCTCCTGGGCGGACACCCCGGACAGCCCGCCGATCTCGCCGAACCGGAGGGTGCCGGTGACGTTGAGGTCGTAGTGGACCTCGTTCTCGAACCGCGCGTTGCAGGGCTGCGCCAGGCCGACCCGGAACTCGCCCGTGGCCGGGTCGACGGCGTAGTCGGTGATGCCCTTGGGGAGGAGGCCGATGGGGAGGCCGTAGCGCCGGAGGTGGTCGTAGATCGTGTCGCCGTCGGCGCCGGCGGGGGCGGCGGCGGAGGCGAGGATCGCCGCCAGGAGGGGGAGGAGGAGGAGGCGGCGGTCCATCTTCGCCGGCGGAGGACGGAGGAGAGAGGGATGGGGGGGCGGGTGGTCTGGTAAAAAGGGGAGTCTCCGGGGAGGCGGTTTTCGGGAATCTTTGATTTTTTTTTCTTTCGGAATTTAAATAAATTAGCAGCGAAGAAAGAGAGCGGATTCTTGCTTCATTTTCTTTATTTTTATTTTTGTTTTTGTTAATCTGTTTTGTTTTGTTTTGATTTTGGTTTTTTCTGGTGGGAGGTGGGTTCGGGAAACAGTTGAAACGATTGGGGGGAGGGAAGCCGACGGTTGCGAACGCTGCACGCGATCGCGTGGAGTCTGCGCCCCACGCGCCGCCTCTTTTTTTTTTTTTAACTAGTAGTTGTGGTGTAACTTGGTTGGTTTGCAAAGTAGTTTTTTGGGGGGGGGGGAGGAAGGGTCGAATAGAATCGAGGGCAAAAGAACATTATAAGTGACATAACTAATATACGACGCTCACTTTGGTGCCATAAATTTTTTTTAGATCACTTTAGTGTTAAAATTTTTGAAAAACGATCACTTAAGTGCTAAAATTTTTTAAAAACGATCACTTAAGTGCCAATTCCGATGTTATACACAATTTTTTGCCGGAAATCCGACGTGGCATTTTTTTTATTAATTTCTGAAGCTGATGTGGCTGGCCGGAGATTGGCATTTAAGTAATCGTTTTTCAAAAATTTTAGCACTTAAATGATTGTTTTTAAAAAATTTTAGCATTTAAATGATCGTTTTTCAAAAATTTTAGTACTAAAGTGATTCAAAAAAAACTTATGACACTTAAGTGATCGTTTTTCCTCCGACTTGACATCAAAGTGATCCGAAAAAAAATTATAGCACCAAAGTAATCTCTGTACATAAGTTATGACACTTATAATATCGTTTTGCCTAGAATCGGGTACATACCGTGCCCCTTTTCCAGGGCCAAGTTTTCGAACTTATGAGATGTCGACCGAGTCATGGCCATGGGGACAGAATCGGTTGACCTTGTACTTTTCAGATCCCCTTTAGCCTATGATGGGGACGGTTGCTCTTGTGTCGGAAGGTATTGGAAGCGGGGTCGTTCTCTGTTAAGCCGGCGTGCGAAGTATTCAATGAGGCAAGCGATTTAAGAATCCGACAGTACACGGTCCACGGTTTGGATGTGGAAGGGGACCTCAACGTATTAGGAATTTCCTCCGGCTCGCGGTTCATAAGCGGCTGTTGCCAAATGAATCAAAGAGGTCCCGCAACTTTTAGGAGGAAATTCATATCGCTTGAGATTTGAGCCGCGTTTGGAAATAACTTTACATGTTCGATGGGATTGTCAAATTGTCCATAGGATGTGGCTTGAGCTTGTCGAGAATTCAATGAGTTTGTCGCAATGGTCGAATTCAAATCTCGCCGGTAAAGGGTGATCGAATTTTCATTGTAATTGGAACATAATTTTTGGTGTAGATGTATTGGCTTTTTTGGGCAATGGGGAAATAAGACGCTTTTCTAGGACAACTTTGTTTTCCCTTTATATCTGGTACAAGTAATTCGGTCATACACAAAGGAAAATAGTAAAGCTTTGTCTAAAAATCACTCGATGTTGAGTGGATCATAAATTTTTCTGATTTTGGTCAAATGGGATCCTCCACCTTGTAGGTGGATTAAACTGACCACTAATGGGGCCTCCAAAGGCAACCCAAGACTTGCTAGCGCAGGGGGATTTATTTAGAAATGAAAGGGGTGATCGGCTTGAAATAGGAATATTTTTAACAACACAAGCAAGACTTTAAGCTTTGTGGTTGGGAATCAACTTCGCAAAACAACTTGATTCTCATAAGATCATCATTGAGATTAACTCTAAAGTCATCATTAGTCACTAATCTTTTTTTTTTTTGGTCGAACATTAATTACTAATCTTATTAGACCAGAACTTATGCTTGTTATTGCTGGCCTTACTTTACTTAAATATATCATAATATTGTTGCGCTCTCACTTTGAGAATATCGCTTTGCTGATCTTGAAATCGATAAGTGCTTGGATACTAATTTCTTTTTATTACCTCCTAAAAAGTTACTTCATGTTTGGTTAGGTGATAAAATAGGCATAATAGATTAACTACATTAAATTTTTGTATTCGGCTTTAGCCTGTTTTCATATAAAAAAATATCAAAGTCACTCTAAACAAAATTTAACATCCTAAGAAGAAAAATCCAAGCCAGTGACAGATCTAAATGGCAAAGTAGATTTAGATGCACATCGCTAGAGACAAAGCAGAATTTCAACCCCAGCATGTTTGGGCAATCGAACGGTTACCCAGTCGGCTCATTGGTAACCGGACAAGAAATATATGCATAGGTGGTAGGCAAACGAGGGCGAGGCGACGTCGCAAGCTGAGGACAAGCCGACCACATCCCACCTATTGTCGTCATTCCCATTTTCAACTGGCTCTAGGCATGAAACCAGGGACCGGGATCAAACTCACCCTCATATCACTGGATTGCCACACGTTGCTTTTTTAGCGACGTTGGCACCCAAGCCAAACACAGGCAGTCATGCTAGCCCTAAACGACGCCCGGTAACCATCTGCTAACCATAACATATACCCAGTAACCAGTTGTCAATATGCAAGTTTTCCCGTCTGCGGACGAGTCTCTACAACCCGAGCAACATAACATATCTAATCCAAGCACATAGATTACTGCATTCATTAAGTTGACAGATTATGGAACCAACCATTATTGTCCACATAACATTGCTCTGCTTGCACATAATAGAATTGATGCAAAGAAGCCAAAAGTTTATTCGGGTATATCATCCCAGCAACGCAGTATTGAAAGGAATTACAAGCAAACCGTCTTTACTTCTCTACCTATCAACTCAACTTTCAAAATATACCAACTCAAATCAATCAATGCCGCATGTCACCACAGTACCAAGAAAATTACTCTTCTTCAACATCCTACTGAGTTGTGCTTTCGCCTCCTCAAGATCAAAGGTTTACGGTTGGATGACAAAAAGCGGCTGCAAAGACACCGAAAATCGTCAGGTTAGTATGTGCAAGAGTAACACGATAACCAGTAGTTGAACGTCCGTCAATCAGCAGATCGAACTCACCGTGTCAACGCTGACTGGTTTGCCATCTTCTGCAAGAACATCGACTATAGTTCCCGATTGATCGGCCTTCAAGATACATAAGAACAATGATTTATTGCAAAGTTAGAAGTGAATTCTCTTTACAATTAGCTATTTGTAGAATGACCACAAGCCCATAAGAAGGACCGGGAGCCCTTTCTAATGTGAGCAAATGCATCTAGTGGGGCGGATCATGACAATATACCATAGCTGAACCGTAAATAATGATTGCACATTATAAACTAAACGACCACTTACTTCAATTTCATTCATCAACTTCATGGCCTCGATAATGCATACAACCTGTCCTTTCTGTACTTTGTCTCCTTTCTGAAAGAAAAGTCAAACCATTTGACCCAGTAGAAAAAGAATCCAGACATAAATGGGAAAGGTATTTAAGTCACTTAGTGTCAGCCGTTTCAATCTCAGTAGAGCCACAGTAAGAGATAACAAACCTTTACAAATGGGGGTTCGCCCGGTCCTGGACTTCGATAGAATGTTCCTGCCATGGGACATTTAAGAGGTGGAAGCGATGATTCAGCCGGCTTGCTAGCCGATGGGGGTGGTGGCCTGGGAGCGGTGGGTGCAACTGGGGCAGGTGGGCCTATAACGGGAGAGGGCGCATGGATCATCATAGGTGGAGCAGGAGCTGGCGGTTGAGGCAAGGCCTCTTTCTTGCGAATAATTAGCTCGCAGTCGAGCTGCTTTAGCTGCAGCTCCACGATATCTCTAGAATCAACAAGCCTGCAGATATGAATGGAACAGATGTAATTCACAATTTACAACAAGGGAGCCCTGGAAAAGATGAGGTAGAAAACTATAAACAAAAGGTTCACGTACTTGACTAGATTTGAAACTTGAGAGATAAATTCTGAGATTGACTCTTGGGTAGCCACACTTGCAGAAGAGGGATCAACAGGTGGCTGAGCGTCCTTTGTTTCTGAGGTTGGTACTGCAGGTTTTGATGGAGGTGTAGTAGCAGCATTTGAGGATCCATCAGCAGCAACCTTTAAAGTAACAGATGACCCCAGAAGCATGTCCATGAAGGAGCGAAAATTTGAACATAGTTCCTCTAAAAAGAACCATTGGAAGTACATTACCTCTTTTGATTGCGCCTTTACCACTGCTGAGCTCCTCGAGGTATGACGCAACCCCTGCCATAGAAACATCAACTTTAGACCACCACCATACCTCACAAGTATGTGTTCTTCAGTGTGAATAGGTATATGGAAAGAGAGAAGGAATGACATACAAATATGAGAGAGAGAGAGAGAGACAGAGAGAGAGAGAGAGAGAGAGAGAGAGAATCTCACATTGAATCTCTAGACACTAACCAGAGTATATCATCAGTATTTTCTTTTTGGTTATTCGACTATCTCTTTATTAACATTGCAGTACCAAGAAAAATGTCATACAATGCCAGTTTCCTTTGACTACCAAACAAGTGGCAACTTTTAGGTAGCAGTCAGCTAAAGATTCTATCCTTAAAACCAGCGAAATACACGGGCAAGAAATTCCGCCACGTGCAAGTGCAAAGTTAAACTCAAGCTTCTTTACGGTATTCATCTTGACAAACCCTAGGAGACACAATTCAGAATGTCCCCCTTTACCTAAAGGCCAATACCATGAAACAGAGCTCCTGCTGCAGAAGAAAAGATACGTGCAGAAATAAATGGATTGACTATGCCCCTTGTCGCTTAACTTTGCAGGTGGCGCCCTATTTTTTTCACTCTATCGCAAATAGACCCTGAAAATGGTTTGGTCAAGACAGCTACTGCTTTTCTCCCATTTTAACATATACAACCCCAACCCACAACTACCAATACCGCATCTATTCTCTCAGATCTAGTAGCTCGTAACCAGATTTTAGAGGATTTAGTTGCCAACTGCAAATTAGAGCATGTCATTGATTTACTACTGACCTCGCACGGTTGGTTTGGAGTCCTCGAATGGTGAAACTAAGGAGGGTAGGAGCTAACTGCTAATTCAAAGGATGGGATTCACATTGCAACTTCCCCAACAATTGAGGAGATCAATTTGCAATGAATCCTAAAAGTACCATTTCCGACGCAATCTAAGAACAAGACCATTTTCACTATCCAATCCATTCCCTCCAGCCACCCTTCTGATCTGTGGATTACAAATATGGAAATCACCCACATTATGTCTCGTTAATTTTGCATGTGGGTGATACCTCTAACTTGTAGCCCGCCAATCATCAAGGTGGTTGGAATAATAACCACAATGGTAGAAAATACAACCCATTCATATGTTATTCTATTATTCTGAAAGTACAGATTAATAAAGTACCGGAACTGATGGGAACAAATAAAACCACAACCACCGTGACTTGTGAGGAAATGTGAGTCGCCACATGTGCAGTAAAAGGTGCTCAATCAAGAATTCATTTCCAGCTCACTTCTCGAATAAGGAATTCTTTGAAAATTGTTTGGAACTCAATGAGTTCAACCTTTCTCGAAAGTACAATTACCAGCTTTCCAATAGTATCAAACCCCAAATTTATTCACCGCAGCACCAAAATCTCGCGCAGCATAAAGGGTTCAGCATAGAATCTATCAAAAGTCAATCCAGCAAAAATTTGTGGCAACACATGAACTTGGAATAATCGATTAATAGATTTACCAAGTAAAAACTTACTCGAGAGCTAAAAAACAAGGGCTGGACAATCGACACTGCTTTACAGCACAAAAATTCGAGGAGGGAAATGAGTGTCCCAGAGGAGTTATCACTGCATTGTATCAGACAAAACTGCACATTCAGTGGCCATGAAAGCTGGGCCATATGAGGATAAGCCGTGAAAAGAAAAAAAAGAGGGATCATGTTGCCTTGGGCTTTTGCAACTCCATAAGAGGAAACAACGGTCCTCCTTCACCTAGAATTAAGCTCCGAAAACTAACCAGGAGGCACAGTTTTCACTCTCAAAAGAGCCTACCACGCTTCCCATCATTGCATTGCGCTTGCGACCCATGCCCGCCAAGCAAGAACTCGAGCAAATCAGGCCAGTGACTTGAAAACCAACGTTCCGACTACCGATTCGCAGGCAACAGAGCAAAGAACCACAAACGCACGGAAAGGATCACCAGCTCATAATTCATGCAAAGTTTTTGCCCCCGCGGCCCCCTCCAACAACGACATGCGCGCAACCAAGAACTCCCCCTCCGACTCTCCAGAAACGACCCAACAGCAGACACTCCTCCTCCCCCCCGCGCCAAGAACAGAAGGCAAAACCAGAGACGGGAGATCAACCAAGAACTGGGACATACCCGGGCCAAGAACCGGAGCTTGGGCTTGTTCGGGGAGAGGCGGAAGGAGAGAGCGCGCGGACCGTCGGGGGCCCAGCCGCGATGAGGAGGGAGGGAAGGAGAGCGGGGCAGGCGGGAGGCGGAGGCCTTGGCGAGGGCGGTGGAAGCGGCGGCGGCGGCGGCGGTGGAGGAGAGGGACGACGCCATTAGGGAAAGGCGGCTCCCTTCGGCGCGAATCGCGAGGAGGGAAGGGGATGGAATGGTGGGTTCGGCTCAGGAAACTCCAGTCTGTATAATAAAGAGGAAGAGGAGGGAGGAGGGGAGTGATTCGGGGGAAGTCCGTCCGCGGGAGGGAACGGGGAGCGAAGCGACGGGGGGTGGCGATGAAACCGAAGTAGTCGGCGGGTGGTCCTGCGTGCGTGTGCGTTTGTTGTTTAGGGAAATTGACGTAAATAATCTAGGATTAATATCACGAAAAATTCTAAATTGATGCAACTGTCACTAATTTATTTCAAATTATTTTTTTGATCATAAAAAATCATAAACCGATACACTTGGGACAATTTTACCCCGAACTATTTTTTTGACCATTAAAAACCCCATACTGGTATACCTGCGACAATTTTACCCCCGAACTAATTTTGTGGCCATAAAAAACCCCAAACCGGTATACTTGTGACAAATTTACCCTCCGTTAGTTTCCGTTAAATTCTTAAGTTTAATGACACGTTGTAATTAACATGTGTACCGGTTTTGGGTTTTAGCCCTTTGTTTGTTACAAGTTTACCAATTTGCGATTTTTTATGATATTAATATAATTTAATGGACACTGGCAGAGAATAAATTTGTCACAAATGTACCAGTTTGGAGTTTTTAGTGGTAAAAAAATTAGTTTGAGGGTAAAATTGTCATAGGTATACTGGTGTGGGGTTTTTGGTGGTCAAAGAAATAGTTCGGGGTAAAATTGTCACAAGTATACCAGTTTATGAGTTTTTGTGGTAAAAAAACAGTTCGGGATAAAATTATCATAGGTGTACCGGTTTAGGGTTTTTTGTGGTATTAATCAAATAATCTATGAACTTTGACCAAATATATAATTTAATCAGTGAATTTTTAATTTGTTTAATATAATCTCTGAACTTTAGCCTGAAGTTTAATTTGGTCAATGAACTTTTAATTTGTTCAATATGGTTCATTTATCTTTAGTAAATGTTCAATTTAGTCCCTAAACTATATAAAAGTGTTTGATGTAGGATTTTAGGCTGAAGTTCGGGGACTATATTGAATAAATTAAAAATTCAAAGATCAAATTATATATTGAGCCGAAATTCAGGGACCGTCTGTATCATTACCCCCTGTCGTTTTGATTGTTGTTTTTCGTTCGATCGTTTGTCACGTGCCGAGCACTGTCCATCCAACGCTCTAGTTTCCTTTATGCGAAAGTGAGACTTACCATACAACCGTTTTTCGCATTTATTTTCTGTCCCCGAGTTGCGTATTGGTTATGGTATGCCAAAAATGAAAAATAAGAATTATTCTAGGGTCCTGATGAATATGAATTGCGACACAATGGATTAACTCGCCGAGATATTGTTCGATTTGGCTCGAGTGCTCTCACCTGAGCACGTGTAACTTTGGAAATTCAAAACTAAATATTGCCGTTTGTGCTTTCGTGAGTTAATTACAATTTTCATGCACACACGCACATCTGTATCTAAGAATCGCTCTCCCCTGTTCAGTGCACAATTCGATTCATCACTGCCTTCTTCGCCATTCGAGAATCCTGCCAAAAATCACTCATTGTCCAAACCTCTAGCCCCGATGACCACTTTCTGCCTTCGTCGAATTGGGAGCTGAAATTTTTCTATTGGGTTTGTACAAACCCAAGTTCACATAATCAAAGATAGAGTGTCCCGATCGGTCATACTTATTGATGATCATGATCAGTTATCAATATACAATAGCGACTGACTGGTGATTGTCATGATAGAGTTGACCAAATGCTAGTAAAACGTAGACACCGAGCGAAAGGCATCAATCGACAACTAGATGATAAGTCATATGAAACTGACCGTTTTTGCGAGCAAAGTTGGTGAGATTTAAGCATAATAGTATTCGGATTTGAAACTGCTTACGGATAAGACTGTGGAGCACAACAGATCGTGAAGAAGAATTTGAAGGAGTAACGACTTGGATTGAGAGTCAAGATGGTGACGAATGAACGTGAAAGTGGTGGCGACATGAAGATATGGAGCGGAAAGCCTTAGAGGCCTGAAGACATGGTTAAAACTGCCGAAGAACTTATCATAAGCAGTTACATTGTAAAACTATAAATTCTAGTTCTTGTGCAATATAGAAGCCCCGCAAACATACGAAAAATTTTATCTTTCAATTCCTTGTGTCATTGCTGAAGTTTCCAAATATCCAGCCGTCGATTACATTCCGGCATTTTATCTAAGCTGTGGCTCTAAGATTTTCGTCGTTGATTAAATTCTGGCAAGGTGTTGTGTACTTCAACGTTAATTGAAGTTCGTTGAAGTATATTTATCGATTTCCTTGTGCTCCAATGATCTACAATGTCCGGAATCACCACAGGATCTATCTCCTCTTAATAAAAATCGAAGAATGACTTTGAGTGAAAGGTATTTCGTCGTCAAGACAAATTCCGGCGAAACACTCCCGAAATTGTAACTATTGTAATAATTATAAAGACTTCAAAAATTAGAGAAGTGTCCTAAAAAGATAGGATTTTTTTTTTAAATGGATTGAAATAAAAAGATTTTTGATAGCTGGGCAATATTGTGATTATGAAAACTTATGAATAGTGCTGTAAACTAATTTCACTTTGTTGTGGAAAGTTAAGGGGTTACATTAAACACATTGAAAGTTTAGAAACTAGATTGAACATTTATGAATAGTTTAATATTCACATTGAACGAATTAAAAATTCAATAATGACAATGCACATCAGGTTATAGTTTGGGGACTATTGATGCCCTTTTTCCTTTTTTGGTTTGGTCAAAACCAATTTTCCTTTTAATTAACCAAGAACAATAGTGATTAGAGGCCCTCTTGACTAGAGAAAGAAGACATGCAAGCTAGTTTGTTTCAAATGATCTTAAACCCATTCGCTATTCTAACTCATTGATCTCCCTTAACATCATTCAGTATGATACAATTGCACGCTAACTTATGTACTGAGCTTGGTAGAAATGGTAGGGTTCTTGTCTTGGAACGTGGTGTTGAGAAGATAAAAGAAGAATTGCCATTAAAGTGTATGTCACAAAGGGCACATTGAAATCCTAGGGCGAAAAGAAGTAGCTCCACCGGTCCACCCATTAGAAGAAGATCTGGGGATTTGTTTGTAACCGTGAGCCAGAAGGGCAAAGGGACACTATAAGTATCATAAATTGTGTACGGAGGCCACATTGTTGTTATAACTTTTTTTTGGATCACTTTGATATCAAGTTGGACGAAAAGAGATTATTTAAGTGTCAACTCCAGTAAGTTTGGCCAAAAATCCAACGTAACATTTGTTATTAATTTCTAACGCCGACATGGCTCGCCAGAGAATGAGTCAACGTGTACAGTCAACATTTTTTATTTTAAATATTTTTTCCATTTTTTTTCTTTTTTTTCCCTTTTCTTTCATTTTTCCTTTCTTTTTTTTTTTCTTTTTTCCCCTCGTCGGCCGGTTACCGGTGGCCGGGCCGGCCACTGGTGAAGCCCGAGAAGAGCTGGGTGAGGGCGGCCTTGCCCATGGCTAGCGAGGGGCAGCCCCACCAAATTTGGGCGAGTTGACCCTCATTGGTGACAGGAGAGGCCGCCCTTCGCCCATGGCCGGTGAGAGGCGGCCTCGCCAGATCTAGTGGAGGCAACCCTCGTCGGTGACAGGCGAGGTCGCCCCTCATCCATGGCCGGTGAGAGGCGGCCTCGCCAAATCTGGGCGAGGCAACCCTCGTCGGTGACTGGCGAGGGGTGGCTTTGCCAGATCTAAGGGAGGCGACCCTCGTCGACGATAGGCAAGGCTGCCCCTCACTTATGGCCGGCAAGGGGTGGCCTTGCCTGTCGCCGGCGTGGGTCGCCTCGCCCAGATCTGGCAAGGCCGCCCCTCGCCGACCATGGGCAAGGCCGCCCTTGCCCAGCCCTTCCTGGGCTTCACCAATAGCAGGCCTAACCACTGGCAACCGGCCGATGAGGGGAGAAAAGAAAAAAAGAAAAGGAAGGAAAAAACAAAGAAGAGGAAAAAAATTATTTTAAAATAAAAAATGCTAACTGTACACATTGACTCATCCTCCGGCAAAAGAAGATCTGGGGATTTGTTTGTAACTGTGAGCCAGAAGGGCAAAGGGACACTATAAGTATCATAAATTGTGTACGGAGGCCACATTGTTGTTATAACTTTTTTTTGGATCACTTTGATATCAAGTTGGACGAAAAGAGATTACTTAAGTGTCAACTCCAGTAAGTTTGGCCAAAAATCCAACGTAACATTTGTTATTAATTTCTAACGCCGACATGGCTCGCCAGAGAATAAGTCAACGTGTACAGTCAACATTTTTTATTTTAAATATTTTTTCCATTTTTTCTTTTTTTTTTTCCCTTTTCTTTCATTTTTCCTTTCTTTTTTTTTCTTTTTTCCCCTCGCCGGCCGATTACCGGTGGCCTGGCCGGCCACTGGTGAAGCCCGAGAAGAGCTGGGCGAGGGCGGCCTTGCCCATGGCTAGTGAGGGGCAGCCCCACCAGATTTGGGCGAGTTGACCCTCACCGGTGACAGGCGAGGCCGCCCTTCGCCCATGGCCGGTGAGAGGCGGCCTCGCTAGATCTAGTGGAGGCAACCCTCGCCGGTGACAGGCGAGGCCGCCCCTCGTCCATGGCCGGTGAGAGGCGGCCTCGCCAGATCTGGATGAGACAACCCTCGCCGGTGACTGGCGAGGGGTGGCCTTGCCAGATTTGGGGGAGGCGACCCTCGTCGACGACAGGCAAGGCTGCCCCTCACTTATGGCCGGCAAGGGGTGGCCTTGCTTGTCGCCTCGCCCAGATCTGGCAAGGCCGCCCCTCGCCGACTATGGGCAAGGCCGCCCTTGCCCAGCCCTTCCCGGGCTTCACCAATAGCAGGCCTAATCACTGGCAACCGGCCGATGAGGGGAGAAAAGAAAAAAAAGAAAAGAAAGGAAAAAACAAAGAAGAGGAAAAAAAATTATTTTAAAATAAAAAATGCTAACTGTACACATTGACTCATCTTCCGGCGAGCCACGTTGGCGTCAGCAATTAATAAAAAATGCCACGTCAGATTTCCGGCCAAACTTACCAGAGTCGACACTTAAATGACCTCTTTTCCTCCGACTTGACGCCAAAGTGATCCAAAAAAAAGTTATGGCACCAAAATGACCTCCGTACACAATTTATGATACTTATAATGTCCTTTTGCCGAGCCAGAAGACACCATTGGCAATTGAGTTCTGTAAGCTTCTTGAATTTCTAGCAACTGTCCAGTTTTGCATACATACATCGGGTAGACAACGATGTTGTGCGTTACCGCAATTGAAAGATAGGTAGTCCAGCGACTTCAGCGTACGATGCTGCGTGTAAAATCACTTGGCTCATTTCAGCTACGGCTCAAAATGTGAAGTGATTGATACAAATAGATACATGTAAGTACAACAGTTATTCGGGCTGTGAAGTTAGTCACGGTATGTGAGAATTTCTTTGGCAGGGTGGATTCAGCTCGATCTAACAGTCTTGATCGCTAGAACTAAATCGTCGAACTTAGCTCCGGTGACTTCCTTTATGATCTTGTTGTCCCTGAGGATCTTGAAAGTGGGAACCACTCTGATATCGAGCTCCTTCGCTAGAGGCTGCAGACGATGTTTCGAGAATCATGAGAGTGGCAAAGAGCGAAATTTGGAACGAACCATCCAACAAAACCATCCTGCAAGTGAAAGTGATTGTTACCTTGTTGTCTTGGGTGCAGTCCAGCTTTAGAAAGATAACATCAGAGTACTCCTCAGATAGTTCTCGGAATTTCGGAGCCATCAACTTGCAAGGCCCACACCTGCCAAATGTAAGGAAAGCTCGATGAACACCAAGGTATCCACACTTTCAACAATCGAAGGAAAGAAAACCAGATCTCCCCCAACATGATCCTAGAAGCCATGCCTAGAATGCAAAATTTCCAGGAAAACTCGGCCACCCCGAAAATTTTCATGTGATATCGATGCAAATCGAGCGAGACACATTGCGGGAAACTCCCAGGGGAACACGACACGCCGAGGCCATCCACCAGAAGCTTTGGAGTAACGGGCGCGGGTTCTGCTGCTCAGGTAACTAGCAGCTCAAGATATACGGAGCCTCGGTGGCAAATTTGCCGTTAGAAACATCGGCCTACTTCCCCGCGACTGATACACCATATAACCCTTTTACCGTATCGGCAGAACATGACGACGACAGGCCGTGTGGGGTGAAAATCTCGTGTACGGTTCTATACAGCGGCAGTATCGGCTAGATGGTAATGAACAACCAAGATACTATTAGAACAGAGTTTTTCTCTGAACTCCCCAAGAGTTACTTCTGTTCGGTAGTTCGATCCAAATTTGGCAATCGAGCGAGTTCATGCATTCCAACGAGTTCGTACATTCTGCAGTCATGGAAGATCGGCTACGCCCACGAGCTCTAAACAAGCAAGGCCGTCCTGGGTTTCCCCAATGATCAGCGCAGATTTCCCCACTTCCCCACTAACTAAAACAGACGAATTCCTACAACAGATGAATTCCCACAGCTTCTCCTAGTCTCGGTCATGGATCACGATTCACATGAACAGCACAGCACATCGAGATCGAGAAAAGCATAATCCAACTCACGAAGAAGATGAACGATAAGAGAGACAGAGACAGATAGAGAAAGAGACAGAGAGCGTTACCACTGGGTGTACATGTTGAGGATGACGGTCTTGACGCCGGTAGACCTCATGATGGGCCAAAAGCTGTCCTTGTCAACCTCCATCACCTGCCCGACCGCCGGGACCGCCGTCTCCATGCCGCACCACACCGTGCCGATCCCGCTCCTCCGTGTCCGACCGACGACCATCTTCGCGCTCTTCAACAAAGGCGAAGAAGAGAGGGAGGAACGAGACGAGGAAGCGATCGAGATACTACCAGCACAGCCGGAGTGGAGGGAGGGCGGGTTAGAGAGAGAAAGCTGCAGCGCCATCGGAGTTGATCAGAGAGAGCAGAACAAGAACATGACGATGACGAGAGGGAATGGAACGAAGGATTGGGGAGGAGAGTTCAAAGGGCCGCGGGCGATCATATATACGACGAGGACCGTTGTCGTTTTGAAAAGGATGGAATGACGGAAACGCCCTTCTTCTTGTGGATGCGGCATGAGGATGGCGGGGGTAATTCGGGGATATCCGGGAGGGGCAACGAGAAGTGTTGAGGTAGCTCGTGGAAAAATCGGTGTCGCGAGAGATTTTGATCGGGGGGCGGTGGATAGGGGGGGGAGGGACCATCGCCGGAAAGCGACTCGGGTGGAATCGAACCTTTGTCGTGGCCCTTGAGCACGCGATACGATCGGTTGATCGTGCGAATTGAGCAATGGCGCGTACCAGGACTCCACGAGCCAAATTCAATTCGATTACCACCTAATGGCACTCGTGGTAATTAATAAAAAGTCATATACTTATTGTACGGATATTAATTTAGTTCTAAATTTTTCAATTTTATAAATGAACATTTTCACGATTTGCTAATATAGTCATTTCGATCAACTTTTGGTCAGAAATCGATGATGTGGACACCGACTATCTTACGTGGCACGGTCGGTACTGGTCAATTTTGGCAATTTTTTTTTATAACTTTTTGAATTTTTTTCATAATTTTTTTTTATTTTCTTCTTTTCTTTTCTCTTGTTTTTTTCCTACAAATTTCAGTGAGAGCTGGCGACCCTTGCCAAACTTAGTGGGAAAAAGGAAAAGAAAAAAATAAAAATAAAAATGTAAAGAAAAATTATAAAAATAATACAAAAATTGTCCACAACAGTATCAGCCGTGTCACGTCGAACGGCCAGTGTCCACGTCAGCGATTGCAGACCAAAATGGACTGGAAGGAAAACATTATTGGTAAATTATCAAATGGTTTAAGACTCAATTGGCAAAATCGAAGGGTTTAGGATTGAATTGGTATCCGTACAATAAGATTTATGATCTAGTGATTCTACATTATCTCACAGTCCGGCATCTTTCGGGGCGCGCAAACGGAGGACACATCGTCTCTCGTGCAAAATTTCGTTTCTTTCTTGATTTTGAATAGGAGAGTGTATGGCCGAAAAAGCAAATGAATTAAAATGTAGGTACTCAAGAGTTAAAGATCGAGAGCAATGTAAATGGCACGGGAAATGTGTCGGAAAGATATTTGCAGGAGAGGTACAGATGAACATATGTTTGTAAGAATTCCGATTGATTGTATCATAGGCAGGGGTTATACAGATCACGATGTGCATGCTACAATCGCACGATCGACAAACAATTATGGATTTTGAATCCACAAATAATTTCCTTAGCGCTATTTATGGTTGTCGAAAAGCAATTACACATTCCGAGATTCTAGTCTTGATAATTCACAAAAATTACAATTGTCAAAGTGGCGAGCACAATCATCGGGCAATCGTGTTTGAGGTTGATCAACTGCCTCTGTCGTCGACTGTCAGCATGCCTCTATTTGCTCACTAACGACACTATCTCACGACTTAGCCAACATTTGAGACTGTCCGATATCGATGACTCTGCCGATCAATTTCCCTTTAAGTCGTCAGTTGGTGGAGGGTCTCTTCACCAATCTCCACATCAAATGCTGATAACGAATTTGTGGCGAGCTATCGATTTCTTCGACTCTCGATGAGTCCGCATCTCATCGATCGTTCTGTTCGCTAGTGACTTCTGCTGTGGCCCAACTTTTTTATATCGGTTAAGCTAGCCACTTGTCTATACCGATCGAGAGTCAAGAACAAGATAGCCACTCGACAAGGTTAACTCCATCTCAACAATAAATCGCTCTAATCCTCAAGGGAACCCGAGACAGATCTATGTTGATAATCAAGAAAATGATCGAGAAGTTTCAAGCACAAGAAAATTCCAGGATTCAGATGTCAATTTCGCAAAATAACACCCAGCAATTTTTCATCTGGATTGGGCTTTCCTTAAGGAAGGCCCAAAATGGTATTCCAAAAGCTAGGCCTTTGGCGTCTATTTACGAGCCCCGTTTTTCATTTGCGCGAGCTTATGCTAAAGCTCCGTTCGTTTCAGGAAAAATATGTTTCCAGAAAACATTTTCCATGTTTTCCAGTGTTCGGGGGCGGAAAATGCTTTTCGTGGAAAAACATTTTCCTTCCCCACTCCAAAATCCTTCATTGTTTTGAGGAAAATGATTTCCGCTTCTGAAAAGCGGAAATCATTTTCTGCCAAACTCCTCCTCTCCCCTCCAGTCACCGACCGCCGCCACCGGTCGTCGGTCGCCGGCCACTACCGCCGGCCGCCCGTCGCCCGTCGCCGCCATCGCCCGTTGCCCGTCATCGCCACCACTCGTCGATCGCGGCCTCCGCTCGTCGATCGCTGCTGCCGCCGGTCACGGTCGCCGGTCATCCGCCGCTGCCGCCGCCGCCGGTCATCGGTCGCCGCCGCCACCGCTAGTAAAAAATATTTTTCGAAACTTTTTTATATTGGTTGCCGAACACCGGAAAATTATATTTCGGGAAAACATTTTCCAGGAAAATGACTTCTGGGAAAATATTTTTCAAAAACACAATATTTTCCGCCAAACAAACGGAGCCTAAGATGTTACCTCCAAGCAAATTTCAGGTCAGCATACATTGAACTTGAACGAGAGTTTTAGTCCTTACTAGAAACGTTCATTTCCACCAATTGGGCGAGCTTGCCTCGAAGAATGTCCCCCCCCCCCCCCCCCCCCCGGCCGGCCCCCACAGTGATGTTGCCGACATTGTCGAATGTTTCGTCGGGTCAACTTCTCTGCACCGGACTCCGTCGCCTCGTCGGTCTCGTCGAGGCTTGAAATGGGAATGACAAACTCGATTCGAAGTGTTTTACTAGAAAATCAATCCGCGGGGTAACGAACGGGCCGGGGCATCTGGATTTTGAGCTCGAATTGTTCCTTCGATGCTTATGAAAAGATGGAAACTTGGAGGAAAAGAAAAGGATGCGCGACTCAAAGATGAAGGGAGAAATTCTTTCCTTGGAGAGAGAGCATTTGTACCGTTCCGGGGGCCAGTGTATGTTCGACCTTTCAGGTAATGGTAGAACTGTTGCGTGCTCCGATGACGTGATATTGAAGCGGTGTATGCATGGATTGGAAAACTAGATCCGAAGCATAGGACTCGACAACTTGCGGATATCTTAGGAAGGAGCTAGGTTTTGGTCGGGGTATGGTTTCCGTTTCCGAAAATCTCGTTGGGAGAATGGCGAAACCGTTCCCGACGTCGGGGCTCGAAATGGGAATCATGAACTCGGCCGAGGCTTCGCCGGAAAAACCAACCCGTGCCGCAACAAATGGGTCGGGATGTCGGGGCTCCGTGCCCCGACAGGCCCGTAACACCCCGGAAATGAGGGAAATTTACCGGAGAAGTTGAGGATGATCGACTCTTATGTTACTGTAGTGACTTAGAAGTGCCAAGAAATTGAAGAACCGGGTGATCCCAAAAAAAGAGTATAGAAGGTCGGGCAAAGCGATCCATTGCTAAAGTTGGTGGTCTTTCACAACTTCTTATTCCCTTCCTTTTCTTTTCCCAAACGTCAACTCATCACACACCCAAAATGAAAAAAAAAAAAATTTAACCAAATCATATATATATATATATATATATATATATATATATATATATATATATATATATTCTATTAAGTAATTTAATTTCCCGTTACATATTCTATGTGATCGAGATTGGGCAAAACATAGGGAACAATCTAGCTTACATCCGAACTCCGTGGAAAATAAATGATTTAAAAAGTATTTTCCTAAAAATGATCGCTCGTATTACTCGAAATGTTTAGTTTATAGACAACGATTTATGTTTGAAATATCTTTGTTCATTCATATTTAGAGGCCATACGGGCGATTATTTTTAGCAAGAATAATTTCCAAATCATTCTCGTGTTGCGAAATCAAGATTGCTGTATTGGTTCGCAATTTCGCAATTTCTTCGTGATTGCACACGTGCGTGTGGAATGAGCGAGGGATTGATGTCGGGACTTAAGTGGATTGGCAAATGGCAATTCCGATTGATGTTCCCCCAGCCTACTAGCTGCATTGGCCCTTGTGTACCATAAAAGTCGGCATTCAAGTCCGCCACAATAAAATTTTCGAAGAAGATTTTTCAAGTAAGCACTTGTTAAACAATCAAATAAGGACGATTAGACAAGAACGTGTACGCTTTTCTAAGGCGATAGGGTCCGCTATGAAATCGACGGGGGAGTAAGTTCCGTCGATAATCGCCGCGCTTTATCGGGGTTTTTTTGTGGTAAACGGGGTGCTGAATTTCGATTTAAATCCCCGAAAAAACAATTAAATTCTTCGTTTCCACTGCATTTTGACGTGCCTCAACCAGAAGCTGAATGGTTTTTGGATCGAGCGCCGATGCGATGGCCATGTGGGCGGTGGTCGTGGCGTGAGAAGAGTTGGCTATTTGTCCGTCGCGTCAGCGAGTTGTCGATAATTTTGCTGAATTCCATTCAAGGAATGTGAGCTGCGAAGAAATGAAAATTTGATCTAAGTGCGATAGTTTAATTGCATAATTCATTTAACGGAGACATCAAAAACCTTAAACTACGCCTACCGTGACGACAATACTTTAAACCTTTTTATCGTGTCCCCAAAAGTCCGAAACTATCCTCGCTATGACACTAATACCCCAAGCTTTTTATCTTTTGCTTCACCAAGGTGTGACAAATCAGTACAAGTATGGAATATTGATGGCACGGAAAAAAAAAAATTAGGACGGTGATGTCACAACAAGCAATCTAAGTGATTTTCTATCGAAGACTAAGGGTATTTTATTCCAATCTGTATATAGTTCAGAATTTCGGTGAGGAATAATTACACAAATGGTCCTTGAAATTTGGCCCCCACGTGCAATATTGTCCATAAACTTTTATTTTGTTTAAATGTGATCCATGGACTTTTAATACAGATAGACTAAATCAAACACGTGTCAAGAGTTCAGAAATCATATTGAACCAAATAAAAGTTCAGGGGACGACATTACGTATCGGGGCAAAGTTCAACGATCACATTCGATAAATCAAAAGTTCAGGGACTGATCACATTGCATATCGAGCCAAAGTTCGACGACTCCTCGCGCCGTTCTTCCAAAAAAAAAAAAATTCGGGGTATTGATGTCACGCGACGACCATAAATTCACGGAAAAATCCCAATTGAGGACTCCAAATGGGGTCAAATTCTCAAAAAATGGTCCAAAATGAACAAGGTGTTAAATAAGGGCATGAAGTGTTCAATCAGTCCCAAATAAAGACCTAAAGTGCCAAAAAAATCTCAAATAAGGACCTGGGTCCCCAGCCGGCCAAAATACCCGCCGGCCGGCGAAAAAGTTATTGTTCCGGCACCGGAACAGTGTGCCGGAACAGTAACTTTTTATTTATTTTTTTTAACTTTTTCGTTTTTTCTTTTTTGTTTTTTTTTTTCCTTTTTCTTTTCTTCTTCTGCCGGCTATAGCCGGGGTCGGCAGAGGTCGCCGGCCTCAGGCGAGGGCTCGACCTCGTCGGCGTCAAGCGAGGGCTCGACCTCGCCTGCAACCGGCGAGAGCGACCTCGCCCGACGTCGGCGAGGTCGAGCCCTCGCCGGATCCGGCGACCTCCGTCAGCCCCGGCTATGGCCGGCGGAAGAAGAAAAAAAAAAGAAAAAGGAAAATAAAAAAAAACAGAAAAGAAAAAACGAAAAAGTTAAAAAAATAAATAAAAAGTTACTGTTCCAGTGTCGGAACAGTAAATTTTTCGCCGGCCGACGGGTATTTTGACCGGCCAGAGACCCAGGTCCTTATTTGAGATTTTTTCAGGCACTTCAGGTCCTTATTTAAAACCTTATTCACTTTGAGCCATTTTTTGAGAATTTGACCCCACTTGGAGTCTTTAATTGGAATTTTTCCTAAATTCACGATCTCTATCGTGGTGGTTTCCTCCCCCCTTCGTTTGGGCAAAATGGAAGGTTAAGGAAGGAAGGGAAATGCGTTCCGTACTACTTTGGAGAGAGAGGAGGAGGAGGAGAAGAGAGAGGGAGCAGGAAACGGGGGGGACGTCAAAAGCGAGAATAGAAACGTGAAAGCATCCGAAAAAGCCAACGCCAGAGAGAGAGATAGAGACAGAGACAAGAGACAGAGAGAGACAGAGAGACAGGGAGAAGGCACGATGAACACGAAGGGGAAGAGAGAACGAGGCGGGCGCTGTCTCGTCGTCCCCCGGCTCCCCCTATAAATACGGCGGATACCCAGTTGCGTCCAGCCCCGTCCTCGTGTCCCTAACCCGCCCCCTCTTCCCCTTCGCCGACTCGTACTTCCCGAGACAGAGAGACAGAGAGAAACAGAGGGGAGGGAGGCAGGGAGGCAGGGAGAGAGAGAGAGAGAGAGAGCTCGCCGCGAAATGGGTCCGGCGAGATCGCCTGCGGCGGCGGCGGCGGCGGCGGCGGCGATGGTGGTGGTGGTGGTGCTCGGCCTGGCGTCGGTGGCGGCCGCGGAGAACATGGTGCTGAAGGTGCACCGCAGGTTCGAGGGCCGCCGGGAGAGGCTGGGGGACATGAGGTCGCACGACGCCCGCCGCCACGGCCGGCTCCTCTCCGCCGTCGATCTCCCCCTGGGTGGCAAGGGCGGCCCCACCGATACTGGGTGATTTTTCCCTTTTTCTCTTCCTGCTTTGCCGCCTCCCGTGGGTTTGACCTCTTGGGGTCGGTTCTTCGTGTTTGCGGGGCGTCTCCCCTGTCGAAATTTGAGCTCCGCAACCTGGCTCCTCCGCGAGGCGGGTGTTGGATCGTTTGCATGATTTTGTCGCCGGCTTTGATGTGGCGTCTTCTCGTCACCTTCCCGCGTTTTTGTACATGCCGTGGCCTGTTTCGTGTTGACTTCCTAGTCCGTTGTGTCCCTGTTAAACTGTATGTTGACCTATGGCAGCACAGGACGATGAGAAGAGAGGCGTCCGTGGTATAGTTAATGTTTGTAAAAGTCCAGTCTGAAGTTCCATTGAGATGATTCAAGTTATATCAAAGTCTGCAATCTTTTTGGTTTGATTATTTTTGAATTTATTATGTGTCGAGCCACATTGACTAGGATATCATGACCATCCTGTTTCTCATGAGAGCACATTGTTGGGTTATGTTTATGTAGCCTCTACTTTGCAAAAATTGGAATTGGGACTCCCTCCAAGGATTATTATGTGCAAGTTGACACGGGAAGCGACATCTTTTGGGTTAACTGCATTGGCTGCGACAAGTGTCCCAAGAAGAGCGATCTCGGGGTATGTTGTTGTACTCCTTACATCTTTGAACTGCACCTAGGACAGATTGAAATGACTGTTGGACTTTGCAACTGGGTTTCCGAATCACATTGATCTTCTATGAGAATTCATTTTGTTTTTCTTATCCTATAACAGGTGGATTTGACTCTTTATGATCCAAAAGGCTCAAGTACAGCAGACCTGGTCCCTTGTGATCAAGATTTTTGCACTTCCATGTACCAGACCCTCCTTCCTGGTTGCAAGCCTGACATGGTTTGCGAATATAAACTCTCTTATGGAGATGGAAGCACAACTTCAGGATACTTTGTCGAGGATAATGTACAATTAGATCAAGTGACTGGGAATCTTCGAGCATCATCCTCGAATTCGAGTGTGGTATTTGGGTAGGTTGCTCAACCAACAATATAATGCTTCTCTGAGAGTAGTAGGATTTCACATATTGCACTGGGTAAGTGTAGAGAATCATGTCTCGACATGTTCTTTCGCGGCCGGTTCTTGCTCAGCATTGACTAGAAAGGGGTGATCCGTTTTAGTTCTACTAGCACTTGTAGCAGCTGCTTATTTACTTGCAAAGCATCTTTACTTGTTAAACATTACTTGAAAAACTCCTCCTTTTGCCAGGCACTTGGGATATAGATCCTAAAAGAAGAGACTAAATTTTACATGGAATTTATTTTGATATGCTGGTGAACCTCAATGGGCTGTTTGATCTGGACCGGTTTAACTTGTCTCTTGATGTTTGGATTTTTATTATTAACCCTTTTTTTTCCGGTTTACATCTTGAGAGTGATGAATGTAAATATAAATGGTTTATTGCATTCTTGTTGTAAGAAGTTTCCCTCTTATGCAATTCATTTTCAGTTGCATGCTGGTTCTCCATCCTTAACATGTTATGTTGGTGAGCAGGTGTGCAGCTCAGCAATCTGGAGGGCTGGGCACATCATCTGCAGCTCTTGATGGTATTCTTGGTTTTGGACAAGCAAACTCATCCATGCTTTCTCAGCTTGCTTCATCTGGAAAGGTAAAAAAGGTTTTCGCACACTGCTTGGATAGTGTAAATGGTGGTGGAATATTTGCTATTGGGGAAGTGGTGCAGCCAAGAGTCAATACTACTCCATTGGTACCTGATCAGTACGTGGCCTGATCCTTGCACAAAACATCTCATTTAACTTGTTACGTTATTGTTTGTTATGTTTCCAATTTTATCGTCATTCTTTACATTGATCTTCGACCTAGCAGTTTGATGTACCTAATAAGCTCTTCTCGTGCCTGGCAAAGTTGATGCAGTTTTCCAAATTTTTACATTGGGATACAATCTAGAAACTTCTTTGGTTCACTAATGGCTCTTTACATGTCACACTTCTCATTTTTATTCTGTATCTCTTTCTGTCATCTCACTTTTGTCCTACATCATATTGTGCTTTTTTGGCTTGTTTGTCTCCTCAATTGTCATAGATCCTTATCATTTACCGAAAGGTCCTTGTTTGGCATGTCTTTCATACTGTGCTTGTTGTCAAAGGCTCAAGCAATTTGAGGAAGAAGATTTAAAAGACTGGTTTTGCAGAAGTAGCTAAAGATAGTCTTGTAGTTTCATAAGGAGAACATAACTATAGTAAATGAAATTACAATAGTTTTTTAATGGTTTGAAATGCTAATTTAATAAGAAAAAATGACACAGATGATCCCTGAACTTTGGCCCGATGTGTAATGTGGTCCCTAAACTTTCAATTTGTTCAATGTGATCCCTGAACTTTAACCCAATGTGCAATGTCATCCCTGAACTTTCAATTTGTTCAATATGGTCCTTGAACTTGATTTAATGGAACGATAACATTGAACATTTTCATATAGTCCGGGGATTAACTTGGACATGTATTGAAACTCTAAGGACCACATCGAACAAATTAAAAGTTCAAGGACCACATTGCAGATTAAGTCGAAGTTTATGGACTATTTGTGTCATTATCCCATTAAATAAAGAGATTAGCTGGTATTTTACTCATAAAGATTCTCAGCAGCTCAGATTATTTAATTTCTTTGTTTTTCATTTGCAGAGCACTTTCTCTTACACATATGTACAGCTACTGCATTATTCTAATGCATATTTCTAGCCATGTTAAAGGGTTCCCTTTGAAGTGATTTATATTGCTTAAATCCCTTCTAATATAATGACGATGGGAGGCAAGCATTTTTTAAGATTAAATACATTTGGTCCTTGAATTTAGGGCTTCGATTTTTTATTAACATTCCACTAAAAAAAAGAGGAGAGAATGTGCTGGTGATATCGGGGTCTCCTCTTCCTTTCACTATTTGACATCCATCAGTCTTCATTTGTACATTGCATCGGACTCTGTACTTGGTTTGATCTTTTATTCATGTTCAATTCTATATACATTGTAGGCATCCATTAGGCAATTAGGTTAGATCTCAGCTTACAAAAAGTGATTCTATTTTCATCAATTACTTTAGGGCACATTACAATGTTGTCATGAAGGCTGTTGAGGTGGGTGGTGATTATCTAGAACTTCCAACAGATATATTCAGCTCTGGAGATGGGAAAGAAGCAATAATTGACAGTGGCACAACATTGACCTATCTTCCGAGTGATGTGTATAACCCACTTATGGAAAAGGTATATATATTGATTCTCCTATATTTTCTGCCCCTTACTTTTTTTTCTCAGTATTTTTTAACTCTTTGTGATAACTTCATCAGATTATGGCTCAGCAGCCTGGACTGGGACTACATACTGTTGAGGAACAATTTAGTTGTTTCCAGTTTGCTGGAAGGTAAGGGCTAGGACAAGGTCTGTATCGGCATGAATGTGTTTAAAAATATCTCCTGAATGCCATAAATCAGATTGCTGTTGATGTGTACCGATGATTATTGGTGTCTTACAAGTTAGTATTACTCATTGATAGGATGTTGTCTTGTGTATTGTTTGAGATGTTATTTCAATGTGTTTAGACCCATTTATTTGAAAACAATGGGCCAGACGGTTTGAGTTGTTTAGGCAAGAGAAGTATCTAAGTTCACTGAAGCTACAAGGATTTATGCCAAATCATCATTCTTTTTCCTTTCCCTGTTTTCTTCAGTGTTGACAATGGATTTCCAGTGGTAAAGTTTCACTTCAACGGTTCACTTGCTCTAGCAGTTTATCCTCACGATTACTTATTTCAATATCGTGTAAGTAAAATGTGCTCATTATTCTTCTATAACCGCCTTCCTAGTCATGCTTGCTTTCAAATCCTTTACGAAGATTTTAGCTAGAGAACTTTGCTTCTCATTTTATATCTACAGTGATGATGAATTTTTAAGCTCGCGGTTCTTTACATGTAAATTTAGTTTTTTTTGGTCCGTAATAAAAAGTAACACTGGGTTTATTCCTCTCTGTGGCATTGTTTTTCGTACTCACTTTTGCAGAGTTTAAGTGTGTGGATTACTGTTTGTGAAAGACTTGGTTTGTGTAATATTCATTACAGTTTCTACAATTGACAGCAGTGCAGTGTGTTTAAAATCTTCTTCAATCCTCCTTTTTTCATAGTTGTTGTTTTCGCTCAAGGGAAGCATATTTTCTTTCTTCAGTTGACCAAATGTAGATTAGAAACTGAAATTTCACTTTTGCTTGTTGGATGTGCATTGAGATAGTGCTATCCTAATAAACCAATTTTCTTTCTTTCTTCAGTTGCCTTAATTTTCTTTAGCAAAAAAAAAACAAGTGTAGAGTACAAACTGGGATTTCACTTGTTACCTGTTGGACATGAATCCAGATACGGCTATCCCAATAAACCAATTATAACTTGAACATTTGACAGGATAATATCTGGTGCGTTGGTTTTATGAGTGGTGAGATGCAATCTAAGGATGGGAAAGATATCACCCTATTGGGAGGTATATTCCTTTCTCTTTTAAACATATTTTTTGTACTGTTGTCATTAAGCATCATGGCATCCTCAGGTCAAATCAAATGGGAAGTAAAGTTTGTATTCAAGTCATTTTAGCCTGTAATCTCTCAATCAAATCTTCTAGAAGGTGAAAGTTCAAGAAAGGAGCTAATCCTTAATAATGTAGTGGAATGTCCATCAGCAGTGTTTGTAGAAAATCAGAGGCGGATAAAGGGTCAAGATTCCGAGGATGAATGAGCTTCATTTTCATGGAGTTGAATTTGTTAATGAAGGAGGAATGTTACGATAATACACACATGATGTCGTGATGTAGCGAACTAATTGATATGACGGAAATCACTAGTTAAATTTGACAACTCCCCCTACTTTTTCGCATGCAGATTTGGTGCTCTCCAATAAGCTGGTATTGTATGATCTTGAGAACCAGACGATTGGTTGGGTTGACTACAATTGTAAGTGTGATTATATCTTTATTTTATCTTCTGCCAGCTTGTTGTTTATCAAGTATCTTTTCAGTTGAAGAGTATGGATATTGTTGTTGGTAATACTTATCTTGCAGAGTATTTCTAGAGCGTAAGAGACATTCGTTCTATTTCTCTTGGAATTATTGAAGTGCGAAATGTGTGTCATAGTGTACGCAAGACATTTGAACCTTTTTGTTATTTCAGCTCATGCTTTTGGTATTTGCAATATCTGATTTCAGGTTCCTCGAACATCACAGTGAAAGATGAAGAGTCTGGAGCAACTTACGCTGTTGGGGCTCATGACATAGGTTCTAGTTCCAAACTTGTCAGCCTAAGAATATCAGCAGACTTGCCGTTGCTAGTCGGGGTGCTGTACACTCTCATGTTGTAGCATGATTTGAACCTGTTCAGTATGGCTGAGAGTAAGATAAAAATAACCAAAAAGCCTTGTGCAGCATTCATTCCTTTCCTTTCTTTTGTCGAGCTCATATTTTAATTGATGTTGGCGGGATTGGTATGATTCATTTAATAACGTAAAGAATTAATGTGCTACTTAAGTGCAACTAGTTCTGCAGCGCAATTACACCAAAGACTCTGATTGATGCCTCCTAAAGACATTCTAGATGAAGTGGTCTGCCTTCTTGAATTGGTGGATGCTCATATTTGGTTGTTTTGGGTTAGCATCTGCTCCGTAATACAGCAAAACTAAAATTCAGTGAAGTTTTTTTCTTCCGATCTGTCTTAATTTATCTGAGAATTGCAGTGTAGTTGCACGCCAAATATGGGCATTTGAGCAGACTCGCTAGTGGTTGGAAAAGAATGATGCAAATCTAAAGAGTTGTGCGGTAATCTAGTATCAAATTTGTTAGAATAATTAATTATTAAATCACGCCTTCATCTAACAGCTAAAACTTTTTAAACAGTTGGCAATAGTCTTGCTAGATCTCACATGGTGTCATAGTTGGAGATTAAATATTAAATCATGCGTTCATCTAACAGCTTAAGCTTTCAAAATAATTTGCAGTGATCTCACCAAATCTCATGATATATTCTGCAAAGACAATCTCATATTGATGCATTCACAGTTATGGCTGGTGTAGTCTTGGCAGCAATAGGTTTCAGAAATCCAGGACCTATGTAACAATCACGGTTTTCTTCTTACCAAGTTCAGGTCAAAAGGGTAGTGAAGTATGTCTCAGTCTCCAGCTTATCCGACAATGAACATTAGTAAGCAACCTTCTGGTCAAAGAACCGTCCCGTGTATATAATAGAGGTTAAGGATGTTCTCGTTCTAGAATATGTGGACAGTTGCTCTTGTAAGTGAATGTTTTGTGGATGTTTCCAAAATTCCCTCTTTTTGGAAACAAAGAAAGATGTCTAGTTGCTGACATTCGCTTTGCACAAAATCAATTATTTTCCAGGCCAACAATGATGAAATCCAATGTAATATAAACTCTCATCAAGTTTGGCTACGATTGAACAACATGAAGTTTTATGGGGTCATATGCGTATATGCGAGTTAATTAGTCGGCAATTATCGGATCATACATGATGTAACTAAAGGACACTTGGAGGGAACTATACCATTAAGCAAACAAAAGGGACAGAAATGTTTTTACAGAAACAGTATGCCCAGTGCAGTGACTTGCAGTTTTCTTCCATGAGGTATAACTTCTCATACAATACTTAAAGTAACTAATTCCTTTTACACACAGCGTGTAGCCAGAGTCTATAAGGTTGTCCTCAAGAACTGTACAACAAAATAGAGGACCGCCAGGAACAGTGCTATTTGGTAGAGGTCTTGCTGGAAGCCGGCGTCCCTCTGGAAGAACTGCATCAAACAGATTATGTCGCGTGTTAATGGGAGGTAATGAAAGGAAAAAATGGTGATTGAACAAATTTCATCGCAGATATGCCGACAAAATGTTTGGACTGCAGTTTAAGCTACCGAAAAATGCAGAAACTTGGAAATGGGATGTAGTTGAATGAAACAAATGCCTGTTGCAACTAGAAATGATGGAAAGGAGGACTCTTGCAATACAAGGCAAGGATATGAGCAGTTTAAGAATCATAAGAATCCGCACAACGGTACTTAAATCAAGTCACGGTAGCAGCACCTTTCAGAGTAAGTGAGAAGCTTTGCTCGGTGAGGAACGAGCGTTAGACACTACGGTAATAAAAAATAGATGATGAGGTGTCTCGATTCATAAGTGATTTTCCTAGTCTTCCCAAGATAGGAGCCTTTACTTTTTCATGTTCCAATTCACGGCTTGGAATGAACTTAAGACTGACTCATTGTTACAGGCATTGCATCTTTCCTATCCTTTTCAACTCATGCAAGTCTTTTCATCCTTCCTTCGTTAACACCTGCCCATTGTCCCAAACTACATGATGATGTATGGTATGCGTGTGATGCATACTCAAAAGTCATGACTAATGACAATATGCATCAAAGCTAACACATTTTTGAACCACGGAAGAGAAGCCATCTGATTGCCAACTAATTTTCACCGTATTTACTAGACAGACTCACTTTAGTTGGATCACCAGAGGGATCAGGATAAATATCCATGTTCTCTTTTTTAGTTGACAAGCGGCTGGTGAAATTCTTGACGTACTCCGTCAAATCTTTTCCAGTCTCAACTGTAGCAAAGAGACGCCGCGAAGTCCAGAAAAATGCTTGAGCAATAGGTGATGATGCTGACAAATCCCAAATTTCTTCGTGCTCGATCACTTGGCCACTGATCTGATTCAAAGTAAATTTAGAGGTGACTTTGATTATTAAGTCCCCTCCCACACTCGAAATTGCGGGTTTAGGCTTCCCTCTAATTGTCCACTTGATACTTAAGACACTCGTTGACAGCATCACCATTTCTTGGACAGCCTGTAAAAGTACGTGACACAGCAGATATTACATAGATAGGCACTGCACCTTCCAGAACAAGTCAGCGTGACTTGCGCTGTCTATCCAGATCAAGTCAGGAGTCGGAACAAGACTCCAACTTTGAAGCAATGTATTACTGGTTTTCACCATAAGGGGCAAGTCTTTTACTGCACTACTAAGCTTACTATCCAAAATAAGAAAAAAGAAAGAAACTACAAAAACAAATGCAATTGATGTATATGCATACTTGTTTAAACATGAACTTACCACAGAGGGATTGTCCAATGCTCTAGTAACCCATAATGGTCGCTTATATTTCTCACGACCAGTGAAACTTCTAACTGGATCCTGCAACAGAAGCTTAGTTCGATGTAGTAAGAGCCAACAAAGAATGGTTCCAGATGAGGTGTTGTCAACTCTCAAGGAGAAGAAAGAAATTCGGAAGCCAAGACAGAAGGTCTGGATTGATAAGCCATCAAATGATGAGAATATCAATAAGCAACGAAGTGTGCATTTGATGAATGATCACTTCTAACTTTTATATGCAGATACTAAATCATCATAGGTGAGTACAATGAGTCAACAATACACTCTATACATTCTCTACAGGGTCGTGCCAGAACAAAGTGATACCTTGTATTTGACAGACACAGCATATGTCCCGAGGGCACGATTGCCTTCACGAAGTTCAAAGATATCACGGGCGAGTTGTCTAGCCGTAGATTCCACCAAAGGGCTACTTATGCACTCAAACTCATTGCACAGCTCACCAAAATCCATACCATCAACGATTTTATCAGCCTCCAATCTTTCCAAACTGTGATCTTGGGACAACTCTGTCCCCCTCGACGAATCATTGGTAACTGCAAAACGACCATGATGCATATCGCCATAAAATAAAGGCATCAACACTTCTTGTTCTTGAAAACAAAACGCAGCTCCTCTTATAAGACATCATAGAGCTGCTCCAATTTCATATTCCAGTTATATCCTAAACAAGCTTTTTATACTCAGGTGAATATAAAAAGAGCACTCCTGCCAATTTCCATCCAAATCCATCCCTCTATGAATAAGCGATGATCACATTTCTTAACCCCGTTTTATAGATGCTACGAATGAAATGAAAGAAACTTTGCAAGGATGACTGGAAGATGGCTTGGACATGTGGTGCCAGTTGTGTCCTGTCGACTAGCAGAGGTAGTTGTGGTCGAGTTAAAGTGTTAATTAGCAAGTTCATGTTTCCAATATAATGACACTGCTTTTCTTCAAAATTTGAGCATACATGTTTTGTCAAGATCACGAACCCCGTAACTTTGTTGTGATAAACGGAATTACATCATTCCAAACACAGTTCTAGAAAGCATGCTGAAACGAGCACTCAGAAAGCATGTCTCCTACAGAAAGAAGAGGCCGCAGAAATTAAAGTGGCCAAAAACCTCTGAGTAAAAACTTGTGGTGGTCATGAAGGGAACGAGGGGTATAAGTTGGTGACTTGGAGACGAAAACGCAAGTGTTGCGGCAACTGCTCCGGTGAAGGCAGCCTCCGCTGGCCGTGGCGGTAGACGAAGTGACGAGAGCAGCAGCAGTCATATCCTCCCATTCTGGTAATGGTACAAGTATGTGATAGGATTAAGAGCTTCCTATTGTTTTTGTGATCTTTCTCCTCTCAATCCGGATAAGATGGGAGCCATGTACTTGTTTGACCACTTATTTCTCTGAGGGAGATTACATGGGCCCACAACATGCATGGCTGGACGTAGAGGTAGAAATTTGATTTTTTTCCTGGAAATAAAAATATGGCAAGGTTTAGTTCAAGCAGAAGACAAAAACCATAGGAAATTCTGTAAGCTATGCCCTGCCTCTGAGATCCTCCAATTCCAAAGTCAGATCTTGCCATAAAGCTAGACATTGTCCACATAAGCATACCTCAGATCATAGCTTCTGGTACATGAATATGTGAATTAGATAAGTAATGAAACCGACATGGCACGAAAGATAAAGGAACTGAAAATGCTTAGCCATGATAGACAAACTGAGGTGAATCATCAGGGTCAGTTTGTGCATCTTTTGCAGGAAGGAAAGCTGGAAATTGGGAAACCAAACTTCAACAATGTCCGACCTAAAAAAGAAAATCTTCATCAATGACAATGAGGATCAAAGTTCGAATTCTCTGTCTCTCTATCTCTATCACTGGGTTAAACAAATTAATAGAAAAAGTCAGTCTTGTAAGTGCATACTGTCCCTGTCTACTAAAAATGATTAAGATGAACACTTACCACATTCATATTAACCATTATAATACATAATTCTCAAAGAATGACTATTGACACCGTGGATGTTACAAAAAATTGAGGTGGAGTATACACCAGAGAGAGAAAATCCCCCAGACATTCTAATACAGCCCGGGCCACCTCCCAGGAACAAATTAACAACTACCATGGACCTCCCAGTAATCATCTCTGTGACTAAAAAGAACAAAAAAAGATTGCAGACTTTATTCAGATGAAACTTAAGTCAACAATACCTTACCAAAAAAAAAAAAACCTTAAGCCAACAAAAAGCACATGTGCACACATTCCTTGCGCTTTACATATGACTCTTCTCTCCAGCATCCTTCCTTTTGTCCTCCCTCCCTGGCACAAACCTGGGAAGATTTACTAGAGTGTTCACACGAGAGACTCCTTCTAGGGCAGACCAGTCCGTTTCTGATTCTGACTGCATTTCTTCCAGCTTTGCCGCACCTTCATTGCTTTCTTCAGTCGTGATCTCCGAGTCATTTTGGATGGGTCTTGAGATCAGCAGATCTTTCTCGCTCAACATCTCAGACTGATCATCCACAGAAGCGAGCTGATCGTGGGACTTTGTGCTGGAAGCAGCAGATGAGTTGCTCATGTCAAGGAAGAGGCAGACAGCAGCGCAGTCATCAACTTTTGCAGAAGGGTACTTGTGCCTCCAAGCTCTAACAGCATACTCAACCAGTGCTTTTGATGCAGAGGAACGTGCGGGGGCTGATGCTACAATTTCTACCACTTCCTTGTTCGATAGCACATCCCAGATCTGCATGAGATGAAAAAATAAACAAAAACAAAATGTGAAACCCGGGATATAAAGAAAATTGGAACAGAATACAGAAGATGACGGGCTGTAAATTCAAGATGTGTCACTCACCCCGTCAGAAGCCAAGACAACAAATTCATCTTTCTCACTTAGGCAGAGACATGACAAATCAGGCACAGAGATTAGACCAAAATTTTTAAGGCAGAAATCTCCAAAAGCCCGAGCCATTGCGAGGCCAGGAGAGTTATTGTTTGGCAACCAAACCCTGGCAACTTCTGGTTCATCCTGAAGTGCAAAAACTCTCCCCCTGCATTTGCGAATCCTTTCTGCTTCCGCTGTGAGGGGAATAAAAGAGACAGATGAGTGATACAACAGCTCTGATATCTGCTTATAGTATTTGTGCTCCAAAATCAGACTCTCAATGAACTTGTTTATTATCTTACCCATCTATCCTACAATATACAAGGGGCAAAATCTTCAGCTTATTCAACTAAGGAACTACTTTCAAGAAAGAGTAAGAAAAGCAACCTGGAATGCTGGGTTTTAGATCCACAGTCAACTGAACTGCAATAAGAGAACCATCTTTATCTCGTGTACCCAGGACAGCTCTGGAGTCTCCCACATTTCCGATGACAACATAATGACCCTATTTGACAATCAAGTGATTCGTGATCAAATAGGTGGAATAAAAGATCCGGACATTGGTCAACCAATGACATCAAGGTTCAGAAGTCAGACCCGTTTGACTAATGTAACTGCTGTAGTGCCACTGCAGAAGCAATCAATTTTCCTCTGCATTCTGAGTTCTCTATCCATGACTTTAAAAGCCTTCAAAAATGATTCTTTCAGCATTTGAAAGATCTCCACCTGCTTTTCCGTTTCCTCAAGCTCCGCGGAGGTCCTTGTCTCTTCACCGGCAGATACAAGGGCAGTCTCTCCAGGAGACATGCTTTCCATTGCGTTGGTGCTGATCTCTCTGACAACATCTTCACTATTTAGATTGACTCTCCAGTGAGCACGCACTTTCAGTGGAAGAGAGTCCCTGACTCTCTTTGCCACCAAATGACCATATGGACCGTGTCCATCAAAGACACCACAAAATATCGTGTCTGACCTGGACCCAAAGTTCTAAAATTCCAAAAAATTTCCAGAATGAGTAAAACACATTTAGAAGGCCCTATTATGCATTCGCCAACATCAACTCCCACGTGTTCTATTTGGAGAAAATTGCTGATAAAAGACATAGAGAGCAAGCGCTTACTGGATCAAACCAGAATGGATTAATCAATCAGTTGAAACATATTTAGTAGGCAATGGTCAAAGATGTACAGGATTTTACACTATGTGAGCAATTACGTAAAAAGAGTTTCAGAAACTCAGCAATATTTTCCAATAGAAGAGTATTTGCTCGGTTGCTTGATAAGCATGGTTATTCGACGCTAGTGTCCAAGCCTAGCAGATGCATGAGCACACAAGAGGTAAGAAGGAGGCTCTATAATTTGGAAAAGGAAAAGCCTCCAAAGAGAATTCAGAGCAAATCGTGAACATGCTCGCTCATTCAAGAAACATGCTAGGCTACTTCAGCAACGCATTTTCTTTTCCTTAACACGCACTCCAGGCATCTCAAGATCAACCAGCACAATCATTCCACAAAACTACTAAGATACTAAAGTACTAGTCGGTCAATTAAGAGGATAATCGGAAGGAGCAAACCTCCCAGACAATCATGGCGTCCTGGTTGGTCCCTTTCTTTCCTTGAAGAGTAAACAGAGAGGCGACCTCGCTGGAACCGTTCAAGAACATCCTCCCCGGAACCTTGTGCAATGGTTCATCAGGTCCCTTTTTCGAGGATTTCCTAGTTGTCGTCAGAGAGCCAGGGACGGGGCTCCTGCTTTCTGCCGGCAAGCAGGAGCCCCATTTCAGCGCCCTGATGATGTTCAGAAAGCACTCCAGACCAGCCAAACAGCCACACTCCCCGTTTTCCCTAGTCGAATCCGTCACAAACTACCGGGAAGAAGCTCACACAGAGAGGGTGTCGAACTCGTGGTCCAATTGTGGCTTAATCTGCTAGCTTGTCACCACCATCTAGGAAAGTACCTCCTCCATTGACAGCTCAAATCAGGGACTAATCCGCCAATCCACCCGTTCACCTATCACCACAAGTTATAAACTTTGAACCAGGGCATCACAATGTAACTGAAAAGCTTGATCACCACATTGATTCACCTTCAGATTCACACAGAACGAACTGGAAGCAGCAAACTGAAGCACATCCATCCTGAGCTCACTGTTGCACAGCAGACTGTCTCCGCATGCCCGCAAAGAATAGTCTTTTCCAGCCTAATAACCAAAGATCCCCGCACCCTTTGCTCCTATGTCTCAACCAGCTACAAAGAAGAGGCGGGGAGAAAGCGCACGCACAAGACAACCAGCAGATAGATCTGTACAGCCCAAGGTGATGCGGCACTCACTCATTAGAGCAGAACCCACGTCTCAAAGCATTACCCCTTTGAAGGAAAATCACTCCAGAAACACCTCCCAATCTCAATGATCCGGAGGAATTCAAGGACAACTCCAATATGGGTCTGCCTCTCTTGTCACCAGGAAAGGAAAGAGTGCAGCCCAGATAGCTCAGATGGAGCAAAACCATTGAGGTTGGAACGAAATGTGAAGGAAAAGAGAAGCAGAGAGAGCCATGAACAAGTCCTTCAGAGAGACAGAGAGAGAGAGAGAGAGAGACGAGAGAGCAGTCGAAATGGAAAAGGGGAGTGCAGAGCAGGTAAACCAACGACGGCAAAATATCGCACGGAGACCCGCTCTCTGTAGTTGAAGACTTCTAGAGAGAGAGAATGTTCAGCGCAGTTGACAGATACGGATGGATGCCATTCACGGCCGTGTAAGTTGTAACAGTGTAAGCATAGAAAAGAGATCAAAAGGAAGGGTTATGGGGATTTTTTTCTCTTTTTTTGTCTATTATATGATTTAATTTTTTGTGTCTTTTAATTACGATGTTTATTTTTGGTAATATCGGTTGAAGCCATTTTGTTTATATAAACACAATTCTAAAACACCTTGAATCGGGATGATTTCTGGGAAACCGTTAAGCCCATAAGTAGATTTAGACTTCTAAATATTGATAGACAACACGATATGAAAACCTTTTGCACCTAATCAAACATGAGCAATCAAAACGGACGACCGTATGGTCTAATGTTATCCCCTGACAGCAACAAGACGAAACTCAAAATTAAGGGGTAGATATCCAAACCTTATTTTTTTTTTTTAAATAAAAAAAAAACCAAAGATCTGATTTTCTCTTACACACAAGTTTCGATAGCCTATTTTTCATACAAAATAGTTGAACAGTTATATGGCCAAAAAAAGGAAAAAAAAAATGAGGCCCAAAAAAATAAGTTCATTCATTTGTATGTGGATGTAACGAGGGCCAAGCCGAGCATATAACAAAGGTATTAGGACATGGCCTAATACCCTAAAAAAAAATCCAAACTTTAACTTTAGCTCTAATTTTAATCTAAATTTCTTTTTGTCCATAAAAATATTTTTAACTTTAAGTCTAATCCCAATTCTACCCTAAACTTGTTTTGGCCCATAAAAAATCTCTAACTTTAGGTTCTGTTCCAATTTGCCATAAACTTTTTTTTTGTCTTATAAAAAATCATAAACTTTTACTTAACGCTCAAATATGTCACATTAACCCTTTGTCCTAAATTTCTCTTAACAACCAAGAAATGGAAAACTCCCGAGCACGGGTTATTCGAGCGCCCCAAGCCAAGTTGCGCGAGCCCTCCGGCTACGAGGGATGGAAGACTCTCGAGTACGAGAGATTAAAGACCAGGTACAAAATCGAAAATTCTCAAGCAAAATGGAAGGAAGATTCTCTTAAAATTAAGAGCGATTGAATAATGCCATCCCTAATTGCTCTAGTGTTTCCCCAAATTTCAGATCGAAGAAGATGTTATTTGGGCTGACGTGGAAATTCATCTCTAAATGATGTCGTTTTGGATCTAAAATTTTGGGAAAAACTATGACAAGGATGTAGAGATGTCACATCACTAAGTGCTATTTTAAACGGACGACTAACGGGGCAGATTTAAAACTCAAATAAAAATTTGTGGTTTTTTATGAGATAAAAAAGGTTTATAATAGAATTAGGACCGAACCAAAAGTTGAGAATTTTTTATGAGATAAAAAAAAGTTTATGGTACAATTGAGATTGCAATTAAAGTTAGGGGTGAGTTTTTTATTGTATTGGGCCTACGGCATATACTATCAACTATACTAATTACCAACTATATAATTTCATTAATTAAAGCTTTGATCCCAATAATTGCTTATTTACTCTAATCTTTGGGTCCCCCTTTTTTTTCTTACTATTTTTTCCTGGATTTGGACTTATGCCACGTGAAGCACAAACCCACCTAAACAAATTTAAATGAAATCATTTGCGTGCAATCATACCAACCATATCTTAGCAAGTATCTACTTATTTTATTCCAAATTTGACAAAAACCCACAAGATATGTCATGTGGATTATTATATTTACCACGAAAATGACCGACTGACACGGGCAACAGGACAGACAATAGTGTCCCATGAGTCGATGAAGATGTGGTTACCACGTGCTAAATTAGAAAATATCGATTGTCCGCTGAAAAATTTAGGTTCGATTCAACTAGCATTCTCCAATCAAGTCGGACCATCTAGCTAACTTTCAAATGGATCCTTTCAACAAAATAGTTATACGTTAAAGTGACGTGCCTTAAAAGGACCGACCGATGAGAAAATTTCATTATATATATCGTTTGACAACAACTACGGTGACCTTAATCACGTGACATTCAATGAAATAGTAACATAAGTTTAGCTGGCAGTAGAATTGAAGAAAGGGTTGCAAAAACAGATATTTCTTCTCGATGTTTATTATGTTTAAATAAAGGTAGGTCATAGTCGTAAAAAAGTGATCCACACTAATCGAGTACTAATTTTTCGAATGGGAGTGCGAATAATTGATTGTATGCTACTAACATCTTTTCTTTTTTGGTTGATACCATTAAGAATCTCAAATTGGTACCTCGTATTGTGTTTATCCCAAGCTAATTTTCTCTCACAAAAATCTCAAAATTGTTACATCCATGATGTATTTAACCCAAATGAATTCGAGTCTAACAAAAAATCTCAAAATTTTACCCATGATACATTTACTCAAAACTAATTTTTATCTCACAAGAATCCCAAACCGGTACCCCAAACTGAAAATTACCTTCCATTAAGATGTACGCATGTAACCACATGAGTATTTTCCACATCGGATCTATCATTGACACGTACGGGATATTGGATTGAATGCAAACAGAATGTAGGTTTAGGTTGGGCATCGAGCACCGGTTCGTTGTTTTTTTAAACGGAAATTTTAGATAAATGTGTCATAGATAGGTTGTTTGGGTGTTCTTGTGGAATGACAATTGTGTTATTAGGATACCGGTTCGAGATATTTTCCGTGAAATAAAAATTAATTTGAAGATGAATTAATCCCCTTTTTCTAAAATTCTCAATGAAATTAACCTTTAGACGGAAAAAGAAAATGAGATCAACCCCTTTTTTTTTTGGCCTTTTCAGCACACTAGAATCAACGCACCTAGCGCATGTCTGGGGATATTCTCATCTGGGTTAGGTCACGAGTACGAATTTCAATGTCGGCCACGTGCAGTCAATAGAGACGGTTGCTTTGCTTCGACAACAGTCCACAACATGTTCTCTTTTTTCTGCCGCGGATGGGTTCTTCAGCCGACCATCTTGTTGTCTCTTGAAAAAGCAGAGCCATAAAAATGGCAATAACTTTGCAATTTACCATATATATTTTACGAAAAATTTCAAATAAAGATACGAAGCGCATTCATTTTTTTCAAATAAGGATCTAAAGTAGATTTTATATCAAATAATGATTTGAAGTGGATTTTGTTTCAATAGAGGCCCGGAGTGATTATATTTGTTTCAAAAAAGGGCTTGACTTATTGTAAAAACATTTTCGTCTTTCTAATTTTTTCCTTCTTTCCTTTTCCTTTCTTTTTTTTTTTTTTTTCTGGTTTTCTCTTTGTGCTTAGCCGGTTGCTAGCTGGCCAATGGCGAATAACAAGGGAGAACTAAAAAAACGAAGAAAGAAAAGAAATAAAAATTAAAAAAAATAATTTAAAATTAAAATGATTTTTGGATGAAAATGCTCTTGATTGACAGGAATATTTCGCCGGTCAGCGACGGGCGAGACGGGCGAGGTTAGGCCCTTATTTGGGACCGACATGGTTACTTCATGCCCTCATTTGAGACTAACATGTCACTCCAAGCTTTTATTTGGCACAAAATCCATTGTAGGCCTTTATTTGAGAAAATGATGTCACTTCAAGCTCTTATTTGCAATTTGCCATATATTTTATTGTGCTATAAAGTTCTCACCATACAAGGCATTGCATGTTAACAAGTCCATCAACAACCAAGTCGCTTTAGCGTGGAACGACATATGCATCCGACGTCCGATTAAATCGCAATACTTCCACTTAGCATCATCAACTTTTGGTCCCGGAAACTCGACGAGGAAGTCAAGGGTCAGGACCATCGAAATCTAATACCCCGAATCGCGTACCCATCACATTAATGTCTACTTTGATGATTACGTGCGCTATGCATGTGTGCAAGAAACGTCGGTCGGGGGAAGAAATTGTGCTAGGAAGCTCTCATACTTGGTGCGGGGTTTTTAGATAAGGTCGCTTCCCGACGCTCCTTTCAAAATCAGAAATTGACCCACAATCTCTCCATCAATTCATTTCTGGTCCTTACAATCTCGCCCGCTAAATTATTAAGAACTTCCATTCTGGTCCCTAATCAAGGATCGAGCGAATGGTGCATCTCACGAAGCAAAGTCCATGGTGCGTCTGTGAGTGACCGTTGCTTTCAATTCACGAGATTCTCGCACTGAACAATAGGAGGCCATCGCATGCCCGTTGCTTTCCAGCATATATATAAACACGTGAAGGCTCTCAATTCAAGCCTCCCCGAGCAAACGACTCCCATCCACAAACCCGCAAAATTGAGGGCGATATTTCGATCGAAAGCTGCCCCCCGGGGGGCCGTCGAATTCAAACGCGAATTTGACGACGATCGGCGTCCCGAGGGGCCCCCGTCTTCCGGTGCCCGGTCCCTTTCGGCGACTGGAGGATGTCGATGGCGCAAGTGGCGACGGAGCGTTATCATCAGAGGTACGAATGATCCGAAAACGTGCACGGAAATCGGCTTCAAATCAAGATCGCCTTTGCCGTGTGGTCCAACAATGGGTGTGGTGTTGAATTGGGGTGCCCCATCCTCATGCTTTGTCTTCTGTGACAGTAACTGATGGGGAGTCTCCAAAAGCAAATCCTCTTAGAATTCTCTTGCCAAAGCAAGGATTTATTTGTTTGTTTATTTTATTTCAATTTGACAAAATGTCATGTCAATTATTTGATTCCCACGAAAACGACCAATTCACAAGTGCAACGGTACAAACCATGAGTTGGTGAAAAAACATGGTTACCACGTGCTAAATTAGAAATATTAATCATCAAATTTAATAATTAGGTTCGACTCAACCAGCATTTTCCAATCAAAATCGGCCCTTTCAAAAAGCAATTTTATGTTAAAGGTGATGTGCCTTAAAAGAAAAGAACGGACCGGCGAGATAATTTTTATAATATATGTCATTGACAAACAGCTTCGAAATTGAACGGAATAATAAAATAAGTTTAGCTAGCAATCATAGTTGTAAATTGTGGTCCACACTAAAAGACTATTACGAGAGCGCAAATTATTGATCGTACGTGACTAACATCTTTTCTTTTTTGGTTGATACCATTGAAAATCTCTAATTTGTATTCCATAATATATTTATCCCAAACTAATTTTCCCTCATAAAAATCTCAAATATGTATATTCATGTTATATTTAACCCCAAATTAATTTTCATCTCACGAAAATTCTCAAACAATTATCCATGATATATTTAGCCCAACTAATTTCCGTTTCACAAGAAACCCCAAACCGGTACTCCTGACCCAAAATTACCTTCCATCAAAACACAAATCTATAATTCTCCACGTCATACCTATCACACAATCCTCTACCGTGTGTGTTGACACATACACATTTCAACAGGACATTGGATTGAATGCAAATGTGATATAGATTTGAGTCGGGTACCAGTTTGTTTTTTGTTTTTAGCGAAAAATGATATGGGTTTGGGATTTTATTTAGAATGATAAATAGTGTCATTAGGATACTGGTTCAAGATTTTTTGTAAAATAAAAATTAATTTGAGGTAAATATATCATAAGTACCGATTTTAGGATTCCTAATGAAACTAACCTTTTGACCAAAAAAAATCAAATCAACCTGTTTTTTTCCTTTTCGATGCACTAAAATTAACGCATTCAATGCACGTTTGGGGATATGAAAAATGATACAAATGATCCTTAAACTTTGATCCAATGTGCAACTTAGTCCATGAACTTTTAATTTGTTCAATGTGATATTTGAATTTTAACCCGATATACAATATCGTTCCTAAACTTCTAGTTTATTCAATATGGTCACTGGAATTTTTTGTATATGTTCAAGCTAGTTCCCACATTAAATGAAAACGTTCAATATTGTACTCGAATTTAAATTGATGGAAGGATAACCTCGAATATTTTCATATTGTCTAAAGACTAGTTTAAATATTTACCAAAAGTTCAATGACCATATTGAATAAATTAAAGGCTCAGGACGACAATGTATTCTGAGCTAAAGTTCATGGGTTATATTAAATAAATTAAAAGTTCACATATCATATTATATAATTAATGTGAGGTAAATATGTCATGGGTATTGATTTTAGGATTCTTATAAAATGAAATTAACCTTTCGGCCAAAAAAAAATCAAATCAACGCTTTGCTAGAAACAGTGCAGAGGTCCGCTACAAGTAGAAACAATGCAGAAAATGCATATTTGGGGATGTTAGCATCTGGGATAGGTCACAAATAGTCAAAAGAGGCGGACGCTTTGCTTCAAATGTCCGCGACAAGCGTTATTTTCCGCCGCAGGTGGCTCCCGTGAACCATCTTGTCTGGTCGCTTTTTTTTTTTTTTTTTGGTCAGCAATGTCTGGTCTCTTGAAAAGCCATCAAAATGGCAATAACTTTGCAATTTACCATGTGTTTTATTGTGCTGTAAAGTTATCACATGAGCACTAAACAAATGTTTCCCTCTTGCGTAAATTAGTCTGAAAATCTCGATAGCATTTCATAAGGCCTAATTTTCTAAAAAATACCAAACTTTATGTCAAATCTCAAATTTGTCCCAAATTTTTTTGTTTTAGAAAAAGCCTCAAACTTTAAGTCTAGTCTCAAATCTGCTCCGAACTTTTTTTTAATCTCAGAAAAAATCTCAAACTTTAAGTCCAGTCCCAAATCTGCCTCAAATTTTATTTTGTGTAAAAAAATCACCAAAAAATTCAATTTATTTTCAAAAATATACCCGGTAATCTAGTCCTAACTTGATATGGCACTTTCACGTCGATAACAAATTCATATTAACAAAGTAATGGGGCTTCTTTTTAGATAAAGAAAAGTTCGGGGCAAATTTGGACTAAAACTAAAAATTGGGCTTCTTTTTAAAATTAAAAAAAGTTTTTTGGGATGAATTTGTTATCGTCCATAACTTTCATTTACTAGAATGGTTTTATTTTGGAGAATTTCAATAATTTTTATTGGGTTGGATTTGTTATCAAAGTGAAAATGTGACGTCAGTTTGTACCTATCACCCAATTACTTTGTTGATGTGGACTTGTTATCGGGACTAAATCATGAGGGTATAAATTGAAATTTGTTGATTTTTTTTGCACAAAACAAAATTAGAGGTAGATTTGGGAATAAACTTAAAGTTTGAGATTTTTTCCAAGGCAAAAGAAAGTTCAAGGCAGATTTGGGACTAGACCTAAAGTTTGGAGTTTTTTCCGAGACAAAAAAAGTTTGGAGCAGATTTGGGACTTGACCTAAAGTTAGAGGTTTTTTTAGGAAAGTAACCCCATTTTATAAAACGTGTTAATAATGATGAAATGGTGTAGTGTTTACTCCATTCAATATTTAGTATTAGAATATTTGAATAATAAATAACATCTTCATTTAATAATTTAAAATTTTAAAACAGTTGACATTGATCCCACAAAATCTCATACGGTATCAAAGCAGCTTTGATTTTTTTAAAAAAAATTTTCGAACAAACTATGGAAATTTAGTGCTTATTTGTTGTGTCGGACAATAATTTCGCAACTAAAATATAATGGGTCGCGTCCAATTGGCTTCCCAGCCCATTTTCAGAATTACAATTTCAAAATAATTAACTTTGCATTAATTGAAAATAAATAGACACGGCTATAATGAATGCATAATTTTTAGAGGCTAATGAATAACTAAAAGGGCACAAATTTAGAGAGGTTAGTAATTTTCTGAAGTCATTGGTAACATACTTTTATATCAAATTCATTTCAACGTGGCCCAAATGTCTTTTGCGCAAAAAAAGTAATCACAGCTATTAAAGTAAGCGAATTGCAAATGGCAATCGAGAGTAATGAAGGTTTTACGTTCATTTAATGCGACAAAAAAATTCTTTTTCTTTTTAAAATTTTCCTCAGTCATATGTTAAATGATAACATGGATGTATGGGTCCATTGTAGCACAACCATAAATTCGAATTCGTACAAATACAGGACAAAAATAGATTTGTTCATTTGTATTCGGTATACAACACCTTTAGGGCTGTGTTGAGTTTGATACTCCTCCTATTTTAATTTCCTTATTCATAAATTTAAATAAATTTAATTTAAAAAATTCGAAATGCATAAGCTTAAATTTTTTTGTTGAAATAGTTAAGAACAATATTTAGATTAATATAAGTACAAGTATCTTTAAATAAATCAATATATTTTAGATATTTTTATGAAAAATACTATTGAAATGAAAAGGTGTTCAGAAATATGAGGAATAGTGTTATATTGAAAACTTGTGAATGGTATAGAAAAACTGACTTGACCTTGTATGGAGATGAGAGAAACTAGATTGACAAACTGAAAGTCTAAGGAACAGATTGAACATTTAAGAATAGTTGAAAAATCACATCGAACAATTTAAAAATTCAAAGATGACATTGCACATTTCGCGACTATTAGTGCCATTCTCTCGTAACGTAAAAAGGAGAACATGTTCACAATGGATTTGAATTGACTTTAGAAATCACAATTAGGGTACGTTTGGCAACTTGCCAAATAATAACTGATTCTGTTCTTTTGTTTCAAATATCAGTTTGAGAATATAAATCCGTTTGTTAAATTTTTTGTGCCCAGGCACAATTTTGCGAAAAATTGTGCTCATAATCAATTTTGGAATAGAATCAAGAAACCAAAAAAGTAACTTCTTGATTCTGGAACAATTTTTTCGAAATTGATTCTTCTTGGTTTTTTTTTCTTTTTTTTGGTTTGTTGTTGTTCTTCAGCCCCACCACTCGCCGGCTGCCGGCAAGGACGACTCGCGGTCGCGATGACGAGGCTCGACCTCGCCGTCGCTAGGGTTGGTGATGGCGAGGGCCGCGACGCCCTCGCTGGCCATGGCCAAAAAAGGAAGGGGAAAGAAAGAAAAAAAATATTAAAATATTATTAATAAAAAGAAATTTTACGTAGTTACCAAACGCATTTATGTTCTTTTTCTATTCTAAGAACAGAAATTTTGAGCGGTTACCAAACGTTTTTAAATGTTTAGAAATTATTTTCGAGCACGGAACCAAAAAGAATAATTTTTGCCCAGAATTTGATTCTGGGCACAAAATAGTTATCATGCGCACCATTACTAAGTCGGTGAGCTAGATTAATTACTTTAGCACAAGAAAGCGTATCCATCGCATCATCAAAGAAATACACATAGCGCAACGGATCGCACGTCGATAAGTCCATCGACAATTAACTCACTTTAACGTGTGAAACAATAGATGTGTTTGATGCCCGATGAAATCTCGATGCTTCAAGGGTCAGGAACATCGACATCTAGTACCACGATTTGCATAATGTGCGCATGTAATGTAGGTGGGGGAAGAAATTGAACTTGGAAGCTCTAATCTTGGTGTGGGAGACTAGATCGGGTCGCTTTCCAGCGCTCCTTTCAAGTTAGAAATTGATCCACAATCTCTCTATCAATTCATTTTTGGTCCATACATTGTCGCACATTTAACTAGAAACTTTCAATGTGGTCCCCTAATTCGCAGATCGTGCGAATGGTGTGTCAGTGAGTGACTGTCGCTTTCATTCACAAAATTTTCGTACTGAACTCTACGAGGCCCTTGCCTGCTGTTGCTTTCAAGCGCACAGAGCGTATTCCAAAACAGAATCTGGAGCTTAAGAGTCGGATCGGTGGAACTTGCTAGTTTCAAGTTTCAGAATATGCCTGATAGGTTTTAAATTTTAAAAATTAGAAAATCTATTTTGACGAATAAGTTTTAGGTTTTAGGTAAGTAGAACCTGAAACTTAAAACTTGAAACAAGTTTTCTTGATCTGTGTCTTCACTTGATCTGTGGTATTCCATAGTGTCCGATGATGAGTGTATAATCTAGAACCGCTAGTCTAAACTTCCATTTTACAATCAATATTATTATTTTGTTAATGTTTCATATTCTTTGTATAACTAAATGTAAGTTGTAGTCGGTGGATTCTAACAGCAAGTAGTGGTCATTAAAAATAATGATTACAGGTGGAAGCTGGATAGACTTTGGAACTTGCGACAATTCCAAAGTATGCATGGTAGGTTCCAAGTTCAAAAAGGTGAGGAACTTATTCCCACGGATGAAACCTAAATGAAATTTAGAACCACTCGCCCCTAATATATATCCACAAACTGCAAATTGAGAGCGATCTTTCGACTGAAAACCACCCCGGGCCATCGAATTCAAATGAATTCGACGACGATTGGCATTTCGAGGAGCCGGTCTTCTGGGGCTGGTCCTTTTAGATGATCTGGAAACATATTGGGAATAGGCTATAAATCAAAACTGCCTTTATTGTGGGTCTAACAATGGTGAGGGGAAATGGGGAAAGGGGGGGGAGGGGAACTATCCTTATGCTTTGTCTTCTGGGATAGTAACTCCAAAAGCAACTACTTCTGAAAGAGTTTGATGCCATTTCTTCGAATTCTACTGCTCCTGCTGTGAATTTATTACCTATTGAGTCTTCTTGACATGAATGGTATCATGGAATACAGATCTGTTTTCAGAAATATCCATTACTTTTTCGCTCTACTCATTCAGCTCAGAATATATTTCAGAATATTGGTTTTAAAAAACATTTTGTTTCAAGTTAGGTCCTCCTAACTTATTATATCTGAAAGACTGATCATCTATATACTCAAGGAAAAGGGTTTCTCTGAGCATAATTGATCTGCAGCTTTGTCAACAAGCGTGATTAAAATTGAAAATGTCCACATACTTTGTGAACCAAACATGTCACAAACACATAATCTGCCGATCAGGCAGTGAGAAGCAAGCATTCTGAAAGTCAGAAAATTCTACCACGAACGAACCAGACAAGGCAGAGAAAATAGAAAGCATTCTAAAAGCTAGAAGCTCTACTGGAAATAAATCAGACCACAGGGGCAAGTGGATGGACCTTAGAGCAGTTCGAAAGTGAATTAGTTGCAACAAGTAGTGCTTGAACTGTAAGCTGTGCATACTGCAGTCAAACAAATCTAGCTAAACCTATGTTAAACCACTGAATCCCGGAATGGTAGGAATCAGGAGCAACCGGGAGTTAGGAGGAGAACGCTTTCTCCTCTAGTCATGGAGAAGTGACTTGCTTCAGCAATCTGCTCGAACGCCTTATTGGAGTGATAACCACCTCCTCATCTCCATTTCGCTTCAGTCAAAGACAAACACCGGCAAAGTGAGATTAACTCTTTCATGTTTACATATAGACATCATCATACTGGGAAAGGTCAGCAAGATACTTACGTGCTTGCATGCGATCTTCTCATATGTGGTAAAGCTTCCGTAAGAGTGGGACCCCATCGAGAGTTCTGAAGAAGAAGAAGCCAGCGATTCCCTCCTATAATTCTTCTTAAGTCTCCTCTCCTGGCTTTGTGCCTCATCGGCACCCTTTAAACCCGTGCCAAGAGATGACTTCTTCTGGAAGCTACTCATTTCTGAAGGGCATGATTCTCCTGCTATGTCAACCTCGGTAGGACAATTTGGAGAAGACGACCACCTCTGCCACATCGTATGCTCCACACTTGCTGACACAGGGCTGATGTTAAAATTCTTGGTCGCCCATGGCTGCTCCACCGGAGTTGGAACACTCATGGAACTGCTTGCTTTTTTCACATAAAAGAAAGCCACGGCTGCTGGTAGACTAAGACCCACCAAAGCGAGTCCCACCATAACAAAGAGAGAAACATTGCCTTCAGATTCCACAATGGTAGAATTCTCTGCCTCCGAACTTTGTGAGTTCATTGCCACATCGACCGCTTCGATGTTTCCTGAGCCAATGACTGTTTTCTTGTCGGAGTCACTTTCATCACAATTAGAAACATATTTCTCTCCTTGGATCTTTGCTCCGGCTTGAACGGAGTCAGGCTTCTGTTGATCCTCGTTGCCAGTCACAGACGGAGCCACAACCACAATCTCCTGGAATTGCTCTTCCTCTGGAAATTCTGGTTCAGTTACTTCAGACCGCAACTCGAAATCTACGAGTTCAAGGTCATGTGTTTCTTCCCCATCTTCAGCTACTTCTTCTTCTTGCCATGCAACAACTTCAGCATCATCCTGCTCGACAACTAGGGCCCCTTCAATCTGAAAACCATCCCCCTCTCCAAGTTCTAGAATATCCACCTCTTCAGATACCATTTTACGTACTGCAGCAACTTCGCCATCATGCTGCTCGACAAGTGGTGTCGCTTCAATCATCGAACCATCACCAATGTTCTTTTCAATCCACGGATTCTCTTGCAAGTCAGTCAAGTTATAATAGCTGAAGCGACTGACTCGCTTGTCCCCCTTCAAGTGGTCTATCAGCTCAGAAATGTAAGACACTGAATCGCCATACAAATACCAGAAGTTCTGAGCAAGCTCGTCGAAATCAACTCCGACACTTTCGGCTACTTTAGAAGTCTCAAAAAGCTCGCCGAACCTCGAACCTTTGACGTAAGAACAATTTCTCAGTGGAGAATTAGCTCCTGTCATCGCCATGCACGCAACAACTGAAAGTACAAAAACCAAAGAAATACACTTGGTTTTCGTGAAGAATCGACGCTTGGACACTTTCTTCACTTCAACGGCCTCTTTCACCATGTCAAGACTAGCTGCATTTGGGATGGTTTCAAACTCTTCATCCAAAAGCACTTCTTCATCACCATCTGCTTCTTTTTCCATCTCGGTGGTAGAAACATCTTCAGGTTCATCACTATCCGCTGCTTTTCCCGTCTCACTAGAAGAAACTACGTCAGGTTCCTTTTCAGATTCATCAGATAGTGTTTCTTCAGTAAGATCAGTGTCTGAAAATCCTCCGGTGCAAAAAGTGTCGTCAAGAGGATTGCCGTCTTTTTCGTCGCTAAGATAACGCATTCTCCGAGGGCTCGGTTTGTAATGAAGAAATTGAGGCCTTGGTGAGAGGTAATTGAATTTGGGATCATAAGGCGGCATCAGCGGATCGGCATCAAGCGGTGCCAAAAGATTACGCGGTGATCTGGGGGCAGGGCTGGTCTTAAGACCCTCATTCACATCAGCACGATCTGACGTCTCCGAGTCATCCTGAGGGATTGTCTGTACGTTGGAGTCGAAAGCTACTTTCTTCCTGGAACCCTTTGATGATGAAGAAACTTCATGATTAGCATCCGCGTGGTCCGAATCAGTGACGGTTGAATCGCGAGAATCTGCTGCGACCATCGCCTTCTCCGCTTCCATTTCTGGTTTTGAGTTGGGCTCTTCTAGCGCTTCAGAGAGACTCAATGAACCGCAAGGACTTCTCAAGTCGGAAAGCGTGACAGAAGTTCGGACGGGCTCGTTCCGGTCCGTCAGCACCCTCTTCTTCGGCGAAGCATTGACTTTAGAAGCCGCGGAAATCGTCGGAGACATGAAATTCTTTGGACTCTTGAAGGGAGCTGCCGATTTGATTCGCGCTTGCTTCGCGCTCTGATCCTTCCCATTCTCTTTATCCTCATGCTCTCTGAACGATGCTAAGCTCTCTCTACCCACCGAGAGTCTTCGCGGGTACTCTACGCATTGAGATAACAAGGAAAAATTAGCAGAGCTCACGACACAAAAGAACACGACGCGCACAATAAGCTGCATACAACTCTTAACGGATTTCACCAGACTAACGCTCAAATCATGGGTTGTGCCCATCCGAACACAATGCAAAGAAAAGGTCGAATCATTGAAGAGAAACAGAAAATGCAAAGCGCTAGCCTACTCTGTTTCTGAACATGCTATGCTGCTCATTATAGAAGAACAGAGTCCGGCATGAAAATCGCGGGGAGATCGTCATAAAATACCCAATTCAGATAGCGAACTCGAGGCATAACAAGCGAGACCCGAGGAAATCTTGGGATAAACCAAAGCCAAGAAAATTTCATCATCTCTAAACCGTGGCCTTTACGACGAAAATCGAATCTTGAATGCGGGAATCGGTCGAAAGGAACCGAACCTGAGGGGCTATTGGCAGGGGTGGCCGGGTTGAACCCTCTCGCGTTGGTGATGATCGCGGGCTTCGAAAACGGGTTGCCGCTGAAACTCCTCCTCATGGGGTTCCCGCCGGCCTCCGAGGATCTTGACCCGGGGTGGTTGTGCCTGGTCGGGTCAGGGCTCTGGCAAGATTTGCTCGAGGGCATGGCCATGGCGGGGGGGTTCGGGTCGCGGCTGCCGGCTTCTCTTCCAAAAAACGCAAAGCTCGGGTCGACGGTTCGAACGGGTTGTGCGCTTCAAGTGCTCGAGATCGAGAGAGGTCGAGAGAGAGAGAGAGTAATTGGCGAGTGAGATTGGAGATCAAAGTGGGATTCGATCTGGTTCTAGGTGCTTTTGATTTTTGATTTCCAGTCGTTGCGTAACGGCTAGTTCTTGAAAGTGGATCGCTTTTCAAAATGAGGGGCATGTGACCGTTGGATGGATTGGGAAAAAGAAACTAAGAAGGCAACGAGCCACGTGGGATATTCTGGTAAAAAGGGGAAAAAAAAAAAACATCCCCCAAATTTGGAATTTCCTTTTCTCTTTTCTAGAAAAAAAAAACTGGCAAAAAAAATAAATAATAAAGGCACCACGCTTACGAGTTTGTAACTATGGAAATTAAATTAAATAGATAAAGACAAAGCGTGATACGAATCAATTTAGGCAATAAATTTCAAAATCTGTCGAGCATATCGATGATTTGATATGGATTTCGAATTTATGAGAGATTTTATATGATTGTACGGTCATAGGTACTATTAAATTATGAATTTGTCCGGTATTAAAAAAAATATTGTGGTTATCATTTATTGGATACTAATCCCATGAATATTATCGGAAAGTCAAATTTCGAGGTTTGCGGAGATGGAAGTGCTGGTAAAAGATGAAAGTCCACTTTTCGTCCTTTAACTTGTGCGCAACTTTTTTTTCAATCAAGTACTTGAACTTGCATGGTTTTTCCAATTAAGTCCCTTCAGCTCCGAATCTAGTCACTTGGAGCCAATGTATTCATCGGCTATCAGCTAATGCATGGGGCTAGAAAGCTCGAAGCCGAAGATTACATCCAAACCTCAGGAAATGAGGTTTCTCAATACAAGCATGTAGTGTTGCACGGGAGTTTTCCCCATCAAAACTCTTATCGATCCTACAAATGGGTTAGCTCCAAATGTATCGATTTAGAATTAGATGGACTTGATTCGAGTAGTCGAGCACGTTTCAGGATTTGATCGGATGAATTAAAAGTTTTTATACTTGATTCTAGAGGCTACGCAAATTTAGGGACCAAAAGTGACATGTTACTTTAACTGAAAAAAAATTATAGATGATGGGATGATTTTAATTTTTACGAGTGAAGGTGACAAACATAAGAGATAATATTATTATGAGTGAAAACCTAATTTTTATTTATACCCAAATAAAAAAAGTTCAGGCTTCAGTGCAAAGCTTGGATGGTCAAAGTACGATATCATATTGATAGTTCTTATTCCTTGGTCTTGTATCAGGATTTGCTGAGCGAGCACATAAGTTCTACGATGTAATGGGGTCGAGTGATTTTCTAACATAGAACTTTTTTTTTTTCACGTTTTCCTGGCAAATTTAGTATTTTACAACAACTATTCTTATTTCCTTAATCTACACTAATATACAATTAGTACAAAGATTTCTACTTTTAGGAACAATTCTCTCAAATTCGCCCCTCTTCTTTTCTTTTGGAAAATTATAAACACGAGTCTTTAACTTTTCACCCCCTTGAAAAAAAAAAAAATACACGTATTTCCCATTCTCAGAACTACAAATTATATACCCCCTTTCATAAAAATGTCCGTCAATTTATAATTTTGTCCATCTACAGATAGCGACGGAGAGTGGTGTCGATGGTGACGACGGTGGGGCGAGAGGTCGACGGCATTGTAGGACAATGGGCTTTGTGGATGGCGTTAAGCTAGATTTGCGAAAGAGACCGGAAGTTTAGAAATTTCCAGAGGGTCAATAATTTGGTCCTTTCAAAATGGGGATTTTGTCTAGAAATAGCAAACTGTCATTTGAAAATAAAAACAGTTTTTTGGTCATTGGACATACCCCCTTTTTTAAGAGAAAAAAAAGGAACCTTTGCCTAAATGGTTGCGTGCGCATGAGGATTCACATATAGAATCGTCGCCAAACTAGACAAAATCACTGACTAAACACCCTTCATTATTGGGACCACTTCTTATCTTCGTTCACATAGAAAGAAACATGTCGAATGTTAATCTGGACATGATAGATCATAGACGATCAAAAGACATGCATCACATATATTATTTTGCTAAAAATGAATGATTTAAAAAAAACATTTTTATAAGAACAATCACTTGCGAAAATAATTAGACATAAATTATTAACAATAATGAAAACATTTTCCATTCATTAATTATTTCAAATGATCATTTTTTAAAAAATATTTTTCAAATCATTCATTTTCCGAATCAAGATCAAACCATATTAACCAAAACCACAAGCTCAACTTGGGGACAGAGTGAGGCTAGTGACGCTCTAACTCGAGTGGCAAATTGGGTTTACTCTAATCACAACTCAGAATTCCGACCCCACTCGATGCTCAAACATGGCTCGGGATTTTTGTCAAGCTTCAATGGCCGACGAGGTAAAGCTCGAATGGCTCATGAGCGCCGAACCACATTCCAAAGCCTCGCGAATTGTCTGCTACAAAACATAGCTAAAAAATATCGCATATACGAAACATTGATAGAAGCCACACTTACATAGAAAGTAACCATATAGAGTGTCAAACTGGGGAACATTATCAGTCAGCCAGAGAGTGGTCATATCATCACCATATCATAGGAGAACAGAAAACAGATTAAAGATATAGTAGAGATAGTAGCTGCTGTTTTGCGAGAGTACACAGGAGTGGAAACATGGGGACTACTCCTCTTCCTCTGCTTCTTCCAGCCACTTCACGAACGGCTCGAGAGCCTTCACAAAGGTTTGCCTGTTGGAGTTTCGAAAATCACACGAATCATGAGTAGGACTCCAAAATAACAGGAGGAGATTCGTATGAGATTCTTTGCACTTACAGCGCACACTTCTTGCATCGAATTGAAGTAGACAAAGCAAGAGAAAACCCCTCGCGAGAGAAGACAGGGAACACAAAACAACACTTTCAAAAGTAAAGCATCTACCCAAGTTATGTGCTGTTTCAATCAATAGGAAACACGCGGCATTTCAAGCTTATATGTTTCTCATGCTAAAATTATGCGTTCAGAAAATTATAGATTTGGCCCAACTTGTCAAATTGCAGATCCTACACAAAATGTCACTAGACCCGGATCTAACGGTAAGCAAGTATTCTGATGGTGACAAGAAGTTCAGTTGAACTGCTTGAACAAAGCATACTGCAGAATTGAATTGTCATATGGGAAAAAAAGACATCGTGTATTAGAAAGTGATTCCGACTTGCTATACCATACCAATAAAGATTGCATACCTGCCCTTGTTGTTGGACCCCTTGCGGAACCAGTGGAGGATGGTATCTTCAGCAAGCACATCCTTCTCGTACAGTGACCTCACAAGCTCAGGGAACAGCTTCATCAGCTTAGTGTCCTCATAGCACTGAGTTTGCACTTTGTACATAAGCTCCAACTCAAGTTTCCCATTTGTACAGAAAACATGCAGAAGCTCTGCCCACGTTTTGACCTGCGACAGCGTAAAAAAATTGGTAAGTCTAAAACCATCTTGAACCACTAACGAGTACTATTGACTTTTAACATGACGGAAGAGAAGAAAAACCGATCCCTTTCGAAATACTGAAAAATATCACACCAAAGTTACAGGACACGGGCTACAATGGCAAAATGGCGATGAGCAGCTCAGTTTAGCGCCAGAATTTCCCTTTATTACAATTTCCTTTATCATTTTTGGAGATTCAACTGCAAATCATGAGCCATAGCTCAGTTTAGCTCTAGAATTTCCCCCTATGTCAATTTGCTTCCTCGAAGTCATGTTTCACTGGTATTTATCAGCAGGTTAACTGGCTTTCCCTATGCTTCAATCTAATGTAGATTGATACCAGAGGAATTTGATTACTTTAGAGTGCATTTCCAACTATATGACACAACCATACAACAGAACAAACTATTTGTAGGAAGGAAAAGTTTCCAGGAGTGGTCTAATACATTACAGAATCTCAATACCAACTCTCCCTGGAATCTACTAAAATGGTCTTTCAAATATCACCAAACCGCCAGATACATGTACGAGAATGAAAAACATGAGCTGTGAATAGCTATTCAACAGATATCGAAATTATCGAACTACATATCCCATTACTTTAGCACCACTCAATGCCATCCACACCCAGACATCATAGATCTATCGAAGCAATCCAACAGGATAACTTGAGCAGTCAATGCTAAGACTTGGATACAAGAATGAGCTATAAAGGTCCACCCAACTACATCAAGGATAAATTCAAATTAAAGTAATCATGGGGTCATCTTCTCTGGAAAAAAATGCTGATCTCCTCGCAACAGATAATGAAATTATCCAACTACATTTTAATCCCATTACTTTAGTACCACTCAATGCCATCAGCACCAGACATTATAATTCTACTGAAGCAATCGAACAGGATAAGTTATGCAGTGAATTTGGAGGCTTTGATACAAGAATGAACTATGGTGGTCCACCCAACCACATCAAGGATCAATTCAAATTAAAGTAAACATGGGGTCGTCTTCTCTTGAAATAGGATGCTGATATCCTCACAAAAACGGAAAAAGGGCACATTATTAGGATAAGAAGTTGAGTACACATGAATATACACCTCCCTGTTTATTTGCAACAGGGTACAATAATCTGCCACAAAGGGGGATAACTTCATCATATATCGTCCTTATTCGTTTCCAACTCTCATCTTGCTAAGACTCCCCTTATGACCTGCTTTTCTATCATGGAAGCACATCCCCTCCCTAGATCATCTTCTAAATGTCTCTTCACATGTCAAAACCACTACAATTGTCTTCCCTTATCTTATCTTCAGCTGGACCATGACAACTTTTTATGGGCATGCTCATTTCTAACTCTTATGTTTTCTTGAATATCCAAATACAGACCTAACCATCCTCATCTACATGCACTCATCCAAGAGGAAATTGTTTAAGGTTCTCTTTTTCTTGTCTTTTCCAAAAACTTGCTCAACTGTGTATCAGTCACAAAATAGATCACAAGGGTTTGGAACAATAATATAGTACTATTTTCAATAAACAAATGACAAAAGTTAAGAAAGAATTCCAGATTTTAGATGCCCGGCGGCACATTTATCAGAAAATATACCTGGCGCAGAGCTGAATTTGCATTCTGCTGCTGATTCTTCCCAGACCACTGGACAGCATCCATAATGACATCCCAAAGCATTCGCACTACCTCAGTGTCAGGCAACTTGGCATCTTTAACTTGCTGCTTCGCAGATTCAATGACTTCAGCAATAACAGCTTCCTCTGCTATCTGTGTTGTCAGTGCTGATTTCATTTCCTTCAATTTTACCTCAGAGACTTTCTTCTCATTGTATTCAACTAAGGCTACCAGCCCTTCTTTGCTGTGAGTAACAAATATCAACATCATATTGAAGGCAAATCCCAGTACAAAAAAGATAATGCGTCATTAATATATCCCACATTAGCAAGGACAGATCACACTACTTCCGTCAAAGAACAGAAAAACTTCCAAGAAGATCAGTCTCATAAGCACATAGGATGGCATGTCTTGGAGATGAAATCTAAATCGCACACTGGAAGAAGAAAAACCGCCGGTTTATGTGCTTGTTCATGAAAACATGCATGCACAACGGAGGGAGGTAAGGAAAGAGGAGGAGGTTGAGGCAATAGTTCAACGACCGCATTCTAGACATAGCAATTATATTCGACAAATAACTGCAACATCAAGATAAACTTCACAGCAGAAAAACAGTTTTTTAAGGAATAGGAGGGTTGCCAAAAATTACTCCATATCAAGTGACAAGCTTCTATTTTTATCGTGATCCATTCCTTAGAAGAAAGAAACTGAGTATAGAGGATGCTAAAATTTCCCAGAAAAAGAAAACATACTCCAGGAAAAATGCAAATTCACAGCCAAATAAGTTGTATCACATGAGCCAAGACCATAAGATTAGAAAGTAGACACTCACGTGAAATGCTCAGAAAAAGCTTCAACAGAGCGCTTATTAGATGGGAAAAAGTCCAGCAGATTTTCTTCCACTTTCCCCCGCTTCAGTATTGCAATCAAATCATCAAGGCTATTATCAATCAGATATTCTTTGAAGAAATCTGTTATGAAGGAAAGCACTAGCCCTTTGGCAACGAGATTATCCTTAAGCATTGGCTGGAAGACAGTCTCAGGCGGCAGGCCTGATAACTTCTGGGAAAATGCCAGGGCTGTGAAAATTGCCAGCTTCTTCCTTTCATTTTCCTCAAACAGCTCCAAGGACTGCAGGAATCTTCGCATGACATTTTCAAGGTTCTTGATGAGAAATGGTCTCCGCCGCAAAATCTTCTGTAGGTAAATGACGGATGGGAGAATCAATTCTCGTTTAGGCTCACACTCTATGATAGAGTAAGGGTGGCGTTCACCCTCATCAGGCTTAGTGGTTCCAGGTTGTGTACGCCCTCCTGTGAAAGCAACCTGTAGTAACAAAACAGTCAAAATCTAGTAAAGTCCTAAACGGTCTGCCAAGAATAAGAAAGCCATATGAATTGATATGGTTTCTTTTAGGACAACTGCAGGAGTTAGTTCACCACAAATTTAATTATCTAATCTTTCCATTGAAATGGAGAATCTACCAAGCTTATATCCCAAAAAAAAATAAAAAAGTAGTCTAAATAACCACAAATATATAATGAAAAATTTCATGCCAAAAACCTAGCCAGCAAAGTGCGAAATGAGAAAATCCAATAGTTACATTTCATTCTCATCTTCATAAAGCACATATATCAGTAACCACCAAAAAATTAAAAAAAAAAATTTATGTGGAGATCATGACTACCCAACATTGGAAGAAGGCATGGCTATTATCTCTTTGCAACCTCCTAGGGATTTACCTGTACATAGTGCAATATCATAAAATGGTCACATTAACATTCTCTCTCCATATTTTATTCGTTTATTTTCCCTGTTCCTATTATACAATTTTTTTTGGCCTATTCTTCTCGTTACTCAACATCCACATAAAGCTTCATATGAGCTGCAAACTGATATAAGAAGACTCTACATATGTAGCCAGAAGGAAAAAATATTCAGGAGGCTAATTTATCCTTCATATGCCTATTAATGCCTGACTACTAGTTAAAAAAAATCATATTATATCCCCTCAAGACGTTAAAAGAGGCTGAAACACCTTCAATAAATCAACTGCACCCTAGAGAGCGTATTAATTCATAGAGAGTTCCAATCCCTACAAGTAAAGCCCGAGATTTAACATAAATAGGTCGCTCTTAACGCGCAGGAAAAAAAGGAAGCTCACAATCAGTCAAAGGTGAAATTTATTAGTGGATGAACTGCATCATCAAAGAAGGCTTAATTGTGACAAAGAACATGCCCGAACTATGTAAGAATACAATTAAGATCGATACATTATCACTTGTCTTATAAAAATAAATGCAAAATACAAACAAAAGCTAAGAAATAGACTTAGAAAGGAGCTTGCCTCAAAGAAGGTGTCACCGTATCTTGAAAAGTCGAGATCTGAAGCTTCAATACTCTTTGCAATAAGTTCCTGAGACAGGAAATACTAGGTCAGTTTAAATTGCAACATGCAACCTTAATAGGATTGTCTAGCACGTTAGCGTGGAAATTACCAGATTGCCAGCATTATCCAGATAAATCTGGACCACTGCATCCGCAAATGCTGCAGGGTCCAGAGGAGCTGCAATATTCCGTTTGCGGGTCTTAATCCGCGTGCCACTGTTAAAGAAGATAACCAGAAGTACATAAGTAAGTGACTAGACACATCCCGAGAATATAAAAGCTACAAAGGTACTCATATGCTAAAGAAAGAAAACCGACGACTAGGGCTCCACATAGATATCTGAACACAAGTCGCATGCAGGATTGCCCGAACAAGAGAGAGGAGATACAGTTAAGCCGACGAACAAAACATGTAATGATTTGTCAGAAGAAACCCATTTCAGAGATTATAGCAGATCCCCAAGAGAGATATCCCAAGATCATATGTTAATGAATTCCCGGTAAAAAAAGGGTCAATTTGTGTGAATAGCTAATTCTATAGCTAAAAACAGGATAAAAGTATGACGATTTGTAGGACCTTTGGTGATTCTTCCCACACTAATTTCGTGACGCGGGTAAAGAAGTTGCAATTACAACGCAGAGAAAAGGAATTAGGCTAGAAACGAGTAAAAGATTACAGAAGAAAACATACCCGAGAGTGGGTCTCTCCTTCGAGCTGCGCACGAAAAAGCAATTATCTACTGTCAGCACAGCAGTCGTGTATACAAAAAAGTTCATGATCTCGAAAGAGAAAACGCGAAACGAAACGAAACGGGCGAAACAATCCACAGAAAACAACCATGAATCGAATCGGATCGAACCGAACCAGATGCAAGGTGGCCATGGGGCAAAAGGCGACAAGGTACCTAAAAGATCGAGACTTCCACACAAATCCGACAGACCCAGAAACAAAAAGAAGAAGAAAAAGGACAACTCGAACCGTATCAAACACCACCACCATCATCCCGGGTAATCACAAAAGTTCTCAAGATCCGTCGATCGAGTCGAGCATCCGACCAAATCCGAACATCACCAGACCAGAGACGCCACCAACGGGGACGACGCGGGCAAGAAAACAGCAGATCCGCCGCTACAGCGCGGAGGAGGGGGGGGAGGGGGAATCGAGATGCGAGATCAGAGCGAACAAAAGCGGGGTGGGTGAATCGACGGTACCTCATAAACCAAGATAAGTGGACAACGGAGGAGGCGGGAGCGCTTCGGTGCTTCGGTGCCCTCTGGCGTCTGCGCTTCAAAGGGTCTCGGATAGAGAGAGAAAGTAGAGAGAGCGAGAGAGGAAAGGGCAGCGGGTTTGGCACTGGACACGGATATATGCGCGCAGGAGAGAGAGAGAGAGAGAGAGAGAGAGGAGAGAGAAAGACAGGGGGCTGGAACTGGAAGGAGATGAGAAAGCCCAAAAAGGAGATATTCTTAGGTTTTAGGTCCATGCCGTTTTCTCTTTGCCCTTTCCCTTTACTTAGGCAACGCCGGCGATGGAAGTTTTCACTTCGGTATGCAAGGAAAGGAAACAAAAAAATAAAATGAAAGAGAATTTGTTATCATATGTGACCTCCGCAGCAGCATTTTACCGGGTTCCGAAAATTTAATAATATATTTCGACGGGTAGGCTCTAGATTCTAAAGTAGATAAGACTTGAAATTCAGAACCTATAACGAGGTTTTTGTGTTTTTCTTTGTTTATGTCTACGCGTGATCTTACGGTATTTCATGGCGTCTGATGACGAGTGTATGATCCGGAACCTCTAGTCTGAGCTTATATTTTATAACCGAGACTTTCAGTTTGTTAACTTTTTATATTCCTCGTGTGTCTAAATATAAATTGTGGATAATGAATTAGAGCAGCAAATGGTAATCGTTAAAAGTAATGATTTACCGCAATTGTTCAATTAATAATACGTATGAAATTTGAATAGACTCATGAATTTGTGGCATGGTAAATTCTAGATTTTAGGTGACACATGTACGGAATTTGGAATCGCCCGTCCTCTAAGCATAATTATATTTTCGAATTGAGCCAAGTGGGTGTTTTGGGTGGCGGACGAAATTTAATTATGAATGTTTGATCTATTTACAAATATGGATATTTGATTTATTTCTTGCATAAACGCATCTTGAGACACCCATATTTCCGGCATGGCAATCGATGTATGGAGGTTAATCTGCATCATAGGCAATTAAAAGAACTTGTTTATGAGTTAGGCCCAGTTGAAATATAAATCTAAGGAATAATCTCATAAAATATCATAAACTTTTCTCTATAAGATATGAGTACCCCGAATCTTTTTTTCTGTCTCATCAACACCTTCAAACTTATACCAATGTCCCGAAAGTATATGACTTTATGCTTTCGTCAATATTGGCCATTAAGAACTTGTTTAAAGCGGGACAACTAATTTCAACCTTCTCATATTTTCTTTTTTAAAATTTGGAATAAGTATTTGCAAATTGTTAATTCAGAATTTTTATCTTTAACAACTTAGAAAGGAAACTTGAGTAGCTAGCCCTAATGGCCTTCTCTAAACATTATCGTAAGAGTCTCGCACACGTTGCTTATTATGGAATTTTCGGATTGAGTCATGACTACTCCGTAACATCTCTCTTGGCGCTACTATAAGGGTTTTCCCATCTACGACGGAATGTTTGAATTGAGTCGTTACCTACTCTACGTCACCATGATCGAAGGTCCGAGGTTGGCAAGCCCGTCACTATTGCCTCACCAAATACTAATAGTTAAGAAATCTCTTTACATGAGGTATGCCACAATCAGGCATTGTAGCATGAGCTATTCAAAGTTTTTTTTTTTTTAGCTATGAAAAAAAGTCGTGTTAGAATTTTTATTTTTCATCCAAATAAAGTTATTAATTCGTCGCGACGTTGCATGAGAAACACAATATAATCGCGCACGCGCACGGCCTATAATAATCCGTATATCATTAAGCCAAGAAATTCTTCTGGCTTAATATTGTACCTAACACTTTCTCAATAACAACGAGAAATTAGAGACCGCGATTACCAAAGCGTTTGATCTATATTTTCGACAATTACCTATTCTTTTGGTCGCCTCTTTCTACACTATTCATCATATCTCTATAGTCATTATACTAAACACATTTAGCGAAACTAATTGAATTATCTCAAGAGTAATGGCGCGGGCGCGTGACACATTTGCGAGAATTAATCGAATATAAAATGACCGTCGACACATTTATAGTTTTACACTATGTTTGAAACCCAACGAGGATGAAAAACTTTATCAAGAATGCATATAAGAGCCAAAACTCCACTGATCAAGAGGTTCATGAATCAGTGCATCACAGTCAACATCAAGTGATGGAGAGAAAGCAGTTCATAAGACGAGTCTTTCTATCATTTTTTTTCTTTTTTGGGGTTGAAAGCTCGCTGAGGACATTCGACAAACACATGGCGTGCGTGTCCAGAACGAGAGCAACCGCTACACCTTGCCGTCGTCGCGAAGGGCCTGGTCCGGTTGCTCCGAAGACGGGTCGAGCAGGACGGCGTCGGAACGATGCTGGGGGGGATGATGATCCGCGCCGGCGTTCATGAGCTTCTCCATGTCTTGCATCCTCGTCCTCACCACGCTCGTCACCAGCACTGCAAATTTGCGGATCCACAAAGCGGGTGAATCCTACAGACAGACGGACACACACACACACCCACACCCACACAAGCAAACGGGGAGGCTTGACCAACCAGCGGCAGTTCCAAAGGTCCAGAGCCAGAGGATCTTCAAGCCAGGGCTCGTCTCTCTCGCCATGAATGCGGTGATCGCCTCAGGTGAAGCTCTGTTGCTCTCCGGCACTTTAGCCGCGAAAGCAAAATGAAACGATGAAGGCGATAAAACGACGGCGAGTAGATCCGATCACGACCCGAAGGTTCATGGGTCGAGCCCAACCCGTTCGGCCCACGTAAGGATGCCTTTGACCAAATGCATTTGTGTTTTGGTAAAGCAATTTGAAAGCTCATTTAGCAAATGAAATGCATTTCCAAATGCATATTTATCTCAAGTTCAGGGGCGAGTGGCTTTTTATTTTTTATTTTTTATTCCGTCTTGCTCTAACTCTCAATTCACTTTTAAATTTTTGCCCCGCCTCTTTACAGAGCATGGGAGTCGCAACCCACATTTGAAATTAAACGTCTTTACCTTTAAACCCCCTTGAGAAGGTGGGGAATCGAACTCCTCGTGTCCCCCTTCCCAAGTAGGGAGGGTCGCCACTAGAGTTTGCCCCAGTGGTTTTGACTTTGGCTTTTCAGCGTTTTCGAAATGCTAGAGCCTAGAGTTAATGAATCTTCCTATTCCAATCTTGCCCTCATTAATATTTTCGTATTTATTTATTTTTGAATGAAATCATGTTCACCGTCTCTCTGTAAAGCCCCAGGTCACCGAAGTTCATTATCTTGCGAGGCTTGCCAAGGTCCGAGTTTGAGGCTCGCCTAGTGTCACGCTGATGCTCACTTGATCGAGCAACCTCGGGGGACTCCCACCCGAGCTTGCCTCTGTTCCAAATTTTGCCTTGCCGCTATTGCTAGATATGGCTTGCATGGTTGGCAATGAGGGTTGCGCGTTGGCACTCGTCGAGGTCGAGGCTCACCTGGTCGTACAACAAGGGTCCCGGGAGTTGCGCGACCTTGTTGGTATATTGCCTAAACTCACCTCTATTCTAAAATTTCCTGAGCTGTCGTTCCTAGACGTGGCTTGCCTGAGGTCATGCAACCACAGTGACCTACTGCTAGTGTCACGACAACCTCGGTGGCCCTTACTTGGGTTCACGCGACCTCGGCAATGAGCCATCTTGTGTCTCTTTTGTTTTTTTTAACTAATGTCTTTTACAAATGCAATTTTGTTCTAAGTTGATTTTCATTGCACTTTTCAATTAAAGTTTACCAAACATTATCTATATATATTTCATAAAAACTCTTTAGTCTAAAATCCTTTACATCCATGCAAAGGCTTTTCTCCCGTGCTCTCCCGAACACACCGTAAAGATTGTTCTGAGTGAGTTCGGACATAACCATTTTAACATAGACTCCGGCTCAATTTAGCTTGTGAACGCCCAACCCAAAAGTTTTTTATGCGTAATTACTATTTTAGTGGGTGAAAAACCTGAATAACAAATTAAGCATTATCTAATTGGTCCGTTGGATAAATTGCTTCCACCAATCGATAACCTCTGATTGAAAGGAGTGTTCACTATCAAATTGGGTTTGTCGATGGATAATAGCCTAGATTTCATTGATCTTGAAATTGTAGTAGGGAAAAGTTTATTTTCTTTTTGGATTGTACCACTATAGAATAGTGAAAAGGAGAGAAATAAATAAAGCAAAATACAAATAAAAGGAAAATGCCATTTATGCTAGAGTGGCTCAAGTTCGGGAAAGTAGTAGCGCCAGTAGGAACATGTTCAAACATGTGCTTGTCGGTATATTTTTTAGGATTAACATCATGAAAAATCCCAAATTTATATATTTGAGATAAATTTACTCCAAATAACCTCAAACTAAAACACCTGTGATAAATTTATCCTCAGTTAATTTTCATTAAATTCTATCATCAAATTACTAAATTGAATGACGCGTGACAGTTAACAAGTAAACCAGTTTGAGGTTTTAACACATGTGTACCAGCGTGTAGTTTTTCATGATGTTAATTCAATTTAACGGAGGATAAATTTATCAAAAATATACTAGTTTGGGGTTTTTGGTGATCAAGAAATAATTGCAAACTTTTACTTCGAACAAACTGTACGTGCGAATCCTGCTTGAATTTAATCATCAACAAAACTTGAAAATATAGCCACTTTCATAGCAACACATGTACATAAACTACGCTGGAATTTAATTGACGACAAAGCTCGAGAACGTGCAAAGATATAACGTTGGAACTTTATCGACGAGGCGAATTTTTGAAGCGGTACTCGTGAGAAGTACTTGTGCCTGATGGTTATGCTAGAGTTAACATATAAAAAATTCGGCTTTTTAAAGTAGAATCTTGAAATTCGAAGTATCTCGTATATCAAATAGGATACGCGTGTATGTTCAAGTTTTCGACGAAGGCCATTTTTCATTTCAAGAATCGTTCGGAGAATATGTTTTCACGTTACTTAGAAAAAAGAATATACTTTTTAAGGAGAAAAGAGCCTACTTTAAATCAATGATTAATACCGCCAAAAACTCAAAATCGGTATACTTGTGACAAATTTACCAAAAACTAATTTTTTGACCATAAAAAACTCAAAATCAATACATCCGTGATAAATTTACCTTTCGTTAAATTCTATTAATACCACCAAATATCAGAAATTGATAAACCTGTGACAAATAGAAAGATAAAACTCCAAACTGGTATATTCGTCGACTGCCACGCATTATCCAACTCAGTAATTTGATGGTAAAATTTAATAAAAACTAACAGAGGGTAAATTTATCATAGATATATCGAGCTGGATTTAGTTTGGGGTAAATTTATTACACGTGTATCGATTTGAGGTTTTTCACGATATCAATCTTAAAAATAACAACGAATGACGCAAAAAAATCTTTGCAACGTACCGCTTTAGATATTTATCGACGAAACGACAAATAATAAGGAAGATTGATAGATTTCTTTTTTTTTCATCTCGGTTTTAATTATTATATATAAAAGCAAGAAAAATCAAAACGGCATAGTGAAAATGCCTTTTCAGTTCAAGTCGTCCGCCGACCAAAAATAAAAAATAAAAAATCAAAGTTCAAGTCGACCCGGTTGACCTGGGACATCTTCCTCCCTCCTTCTCCTCCACTCATGCCTCCGACCTCGCGTCCGCCGCCAACACGGCGGAGGTTCGCCGCTGCCTCCGCCTCGGCCGCCGCCCTCTTCGTTTTCCTCCTCCTCCTCCTCCCGACCTGTCTTCCTCGCGCCGCCGCGGCCCAACCGGCGTCCGCTCCGCCGCCGAGCGACGAATCCTCCTCTCCCAGCCCAGCCTTCGACGACAACTTCAACCCCTGCCTCAGGGCCGTCGTCGTCTTCCTCTTCCTCCTCTCCGCCTACTCCGCCTTCATCCTCCGCTGCTCCCTCGCCCCCGAGGGCTCCGTCTCCGTCCCCTCGCTCCGCCGCCTCGCCGCCCCTCGCGGCCCCGACCCCGCCGTCGTCGCCGTCGAGACCTTCCCGACCGTCGCCTACTCCGCCGTGAAGGGGCACAAGACCGGCGAGGCGTCGCTGGCGTGCGCCGTGTGCCTGAACGACTTCGAGGACGACGACATGCTCCGCCTGATCCCCAAGTGCGACCACGCCTTCCACCCCGACTGCATCGGTGCGTGGCTCGGCTCCCACACCACCTGCCCCGTCTGCCGCGCGGAGCTCGCGCCGCAGCCGGCCGGCGACTCGGAAAGTCAACGAGCCGAGTCGGGCACCGAGCCACCGCCGGTCCAGGTGGCGGTGGAGGCGGCTCCGCCGGATGCCGGCGCGGCAGAGAGGAGCCAGGAAGGAAGAGAACGAGAGGGAATCCAGCCGCCCGATCCATGGGACAAGATCGGGAGCAATAATCGCAACCGTACACGTGGCTCGAGCCAAATGCGAAGGTTTTCCCGCTCGCACTCGACCGGGCACTCGCCGATCCGACCGGGCGAGGACACCGAACGCTTCACGCTGAGGCTGCCGGCCGAGGTGAGGAGGCAACTGATGGACCGGGCCATGCCGGACCGGGCCCACAAAGGCAGCTCGAGGCGAGGGTACCGGTGCGGAGGCGAGGGGAGCAGCCGAGGGAGGTACCTCAGGAGGCTAGACCGGCTGGACCAGGCGGCCAAGTCGGAGAGGTGGGCCTTCAACAGGATGCCGTCGTTCTTTGCGCGGGTGTCGTCGGCCCTGTCGCCTAGGGTGGCTGCCGACGGCGGCAGTGGAGGGTCCTCTCGTGGTTCGGCGCAACAGCCTTGATTGGCCATTAAGTGCGTAGATTAGTGACCAATTTCTGAAATTGAAGTTGATTAAAGAGATTGATTAATCCTCGGGCGTTTAAGGGTGTCATGGAAATCAAAGACAATTGATTAAAAAATCCGAGAAAACGATAATTTTTTTCAGTTTTAAAATATTTATTTGCTTGCTCGAGTTTTGCTTGCCCGTGTTTCGAAGATATGATCAGATCTCTTCATATCTTTTGAAAATTTTGGACTCCACATAAAAAAAACACGCCATCCCCAAAATTATTTAATATCAAAATTTTTTGATGGGATAATTATCCAAGAAGTCTTAAACTTGTTATATGAAGATCAATTCAATTCTAAATTTTTTAATTATGCCAATTTGATACTAAACTTCTGTCCCGAACCTTTCTCCGTGTCATTTTAGGGCCGTTGATTGTGAGTGGCGAACTTTGGCTGCGGCGCTTCAACGATTACCCCCATAAGGTCTTTTGAGGATAATGATTCGATTTGCAGGGGGAGCTTGCGCGCTGTTATATTGGGAGGGAGTCCTGTTCTATGGTCACGGAGGTGACCTTGCGAATGATGTTTGATGAGATCGAACTGCTGTGGAATTTCCCATCTGATGAAAGCCAAATATCGATTGGGCGAAAAGCGTTGCCCTAACCATCGCCGGAAACGAGGACCTCCGATGGGGAACGGCTTTATCCGGACACGAATGAAATCTTCGTCTCGGAATTCGGTTCGACTCGATTCGGCATCGTGCCGTGACTACAGATCCGCTAAGATATAGGCACGTTCTGACACGTGGACCGGTTTCCGGTTCTCATCGCTTCTCACGCTCGCCTGCGCGGCTGCCCCCTTCCCGACTTGCGCGCGACCGGACCCTCCCCACCCAAGAAGCTCCCACGTGGCGATCACCCGCCGGCGCTGCTTTCAGTTCAGATGGAGAAAAAAAAGATCCCACAAACTTCTCTCCTCAGGATTTCGCGTCGGGCCATTCGCTCGCCAGATTCCCCCCGGCCTAACGTTCCTCCCACGCCCCTGGTTCTCGAATATTTTCCTCTTTTTGGGCAATCGTCAACAATTTCTCTCCTATAATCCGGATGGTTAATTACCAAATTGCCCTCCTCCTCGCTTGGCCGGCCAAGTTATTGCGCCGTGAAAAAAGAAAAATTAGAGGAAGGGCATTTTCGTAAAGAAAATAAAAAGATAGGATTATGTTAAATATATCGTCTCGCAGAAAATTACCGAGGATACAAGTCGGCCGGTCTTTTCTAGTGTTTTCATGCACAATTTAAGTTCCCGGAAAGTTCGAGATACAATTTAATTTCTTGAACGAGCATGGAATTTGAATTTCAAATTTTTCGTTTTTGGAATTCGATCGAACACCAGATTGATGTTAAACATGCCTTTAGAGATGCACCATGCTCCTCCTCCGCCTCCTCTAGTCATAGCCACGGGCCAGTTTCGGCCCTGTCAAACTCGGGCCCAGCCCGTTGACAAAGCCCGCTGTTCGGAACCGAAACCGGCCCGTGGCCTATGGGCCCGGTTCCGATTCCATAAATTTTGGAACCGGCGGTTCCGGGCCCGGTTCCAAAAAATTATTTTTAAAAAAATAAATTTAGAAAAAAAAAAAACATGCAGTGGGGCCTGCAAGTTTGCTAAAAGAACTATTGGAGTTGACAAATATTTCGGGGACCCTGGTTTCTTATACCGGGCACACCCACGTGAGCTTAGGGAAATCGAAGTATAATCCGACGACATGTGTTCCCTGCGCAAGAAATGCTTAGGTTTTGAGGATCATTTTATGGCATATATATTGTGCTTCTTTTTTTTTTATAAATTGTTGTAACGAATTGTAATGTGTTTAATGATAATTTATTAAGTTAAAGCCCTCTCTTTCTCTCTTGTCTTTTTGTCAACAAATTTAATTACAATTTATATTAAATAATTTAGTATTTTATAATTTTATAATTTATTATTTTTTTATTTCATAATTTATTTTTAAAAATTTTAAATTATGAATTGGCCTAAAACCGGAACCAAAATCGCCGGAACCGGCCGATTCCGAACCGTGCCTGTGACTAACCTCCTCCTCCTCCTCCTACGTAACGAGGCGCGGAGACCACGCGCACGTCACGTGACGTCACGCCCCTCCCCCCCCGATCCGCCACGTGGAGCTCCTCCCGCGGGGGAGGAAAAGAAAAAGAGACAGCGGAGCGCCACGTGGAGCTCCCGCAGAAGGAAAAGGAAAATCCGACACGACCGCGGAGCGCCACGTGGCGGCGGGGGGGTCCGCCCCCGTGTTAAATTTGCGCCACCGCGCGCAAGGAAGCGAGAGCTGGAGAGAGTGTCTCACGCCATAACCACCGCCCCGCCGACTCTCGCCACTCTCTCTCTACCTCTCTCTCTCTTTCCTTCTTCTTCTTCTTCATCGTCTTCATCCGTCGTCGTCGCCGCCGCCGCGTTCGTTTCTTCGCTCATCGACGAGAGCGCCACGCGATCGCGTTCCCATGCTCCCTCCGCCGCCGCCGCTCCTTCCGTGTAGCTCTCGGTTTTGATCAGCTCCGTCTCTCCCGGAGCTGAGAAACTCTCCGTCCGTTTCGTCTCGGGATCCGATCGGGGGGAGGAAGGGACGAAGGTCGAGCGATGGAGACGCGCGAGCCCTCCTCCTCCTCGTCGGCGGAGGAGCGGCGGCGGGGCGACGCGGCGGCGGCGGATTCGTCGGGCGAGGGCGAGAAGATGATCGTCGGAGGAGGAGGGAGTGGGAGTGGGAGTGGGGGTGGGGGTGGAGGGAGCATCGCGGAGAGGAGGGCCGCCAAGTGCGGGTTCAACGCGGCGGCCAGCACGAGGATCGACACGGCGGCGGCGGGGGCGGCGAGTGGTCTGGCTTCGCCGCTGTGCCTCACGATACCTGCCGGGATCAGCCCAACCGCGCTGCTCGATTCGCCCGTCATGCTCCCTAATTCTCAGGTCCTTTGCTTCTCTCTCTCTCCCTGGCCTTTTCCGCTTTGTTGTTTTTTTTTTTCTGTGATCTTTCTTCCTGATGGAATCGATGGATTGGATCGTTTGGTTTCGCGATCGGGATCTTCCTCTGGAATTCGATTGAGGGTATGCGATCGTCGTTTCGAATGTGAATCCGAGCGTGGCAGCTCGTGCCATCCGATCCTGGCTGTCAAGATTTTCCCTGGAAGCTCCATCCACGCCCGTCCCCGCTGTCAAAAACGTAAAATGACAGTTGAAATTGTCATGTCACGGGCATGACAGTAAATCCAAATCCGAGATCGCAAATACAATTACCATGCTTGAATTTGAACGTCCTAAAATCATTTGAATTCGTTCCTTGATTTGCTCGAATCCATAAATGTTCTGTTTTTCCTTTAGCTCTGCTCTTTGCAAGTATCCTATAAAACAAATTCAAAGCTGACTTTCAGTCTGAACACTTTACCTAAGAATTCCAGTAACGTTCATGTCTAGCATAAGATGAGTAGTGATCAGTGTACTGTATTATTTGAAATGGGCAACATAATAGTCATGATATTCTACAAATTTCTCAAAGGATTCAAACTAAAACAAATCTTTACTGTTCATCAGTAGTAATAGAAGTTCTTATCCTAAAGTAATCAAATTACTCCTTTTTTTGCGTAAACTTATCGCTGTGCCCCTTTTTTGTTAGCTAGATTAGGAAACTGGCAATTTTACTGTTTTCCAATCTTTTAAAGTTTTTCTTGACGATAAGTAATTCAAAATGGGTGGGGACTACGCCCACGAACGAGCCCTCACAAGATGTTGACAAGACAACTACATTCAACCAAAGCAATGAATGCAACAATTTCACACTCTAATGCACCCGAATTACAGCATAATCGCTTATGTTCACTTGCGCAAGACAACCTTAGAGTCGCTCAACGTAAGGCGAACGCCGTATATAAGATGCCCAAAACAGATGTAAGGATGAGGCCATAGATAGTATGTGCATTCCTAGCAAGCTGGCTGGAATAAGCACATCTTTACGCTTACCTGAATCTTTGAAAGCTTCCCTTGTGAATATGTGTCCACTAAATGTAAGGAAGTTATCAGGAGGTATTTTCTTGAATGGTGTCTAATTTGTCATCACAGTTATTGGAAGCCTCCACGTGTCTCTGTTGCAGCTCTTGCTCGATGCTATTTGTTTAATACTTTGTTCTTTTGGGCACAGTTGTCTCCCACCACAGGAACATTTTCATTGGCTACCTTTCCTGCTGATATTTCGATGGCGCACTCAGCAAGTACCACTGATGGCAATAAGGGAGGCTCCAGTGACTGGACTTTCAGCTTCAAGCCTGTTGGGTGTTCCTCCCTTTTGTCTGGTTTTTCTGCTTTACAAGATCAGGTAATACTTGCTCGTAGTGAAAGCAACGCTAACCTGTTTGAGCTCTGGCTTAGACATTTGCTTGCACAAGTATCCAGACAGCTGTTCGATGACTGTGGGTCTCTCTCTCTCTCTCTCTCTCTCTGCTCATCCACGTGCTGACGTGTTACTGATGCTTTCGTGGCATCTGACTGAAGCATGTATTCCTCTTGTTACCTTTCAGCCGAGATCATGCAATCACTGAGAAATCATGTGATGCATACAATAGGAGACAATTAGATGGAAACTTCCTCAAATATTCCTGTCAAGTGTAGAATGAGATTTTCTACTGTCTTGGTGGCTTCCTAATAACCATATAGATTTGGCAGATATCCAAGTTATGGGAATTCATACCTTTTTACAGTAAAATATGATGTCTTACTTTGTTGGGTTTGTTCTTGCAATCATTCGCAGGGGATCGGTATTAATAAACAAGGTTTCCTTCTAGAAGATCCTAAAATGGATTTTGAATTCGAAACAGAAATGTCTCAGGAAGCTGCTGAAAAGAACGGTGCCTTTAATCCATCTTCTGAAGCGGAAGTACTGAGTGAAATGAACTTGAATGCAGGCTGCAGTGGCTTGCAAATCTGTAGCTCAAATGATGCCCGAGAGAAAGAATCTGTTCCCGAAGAGGATATGCAGATCGAAAATGCTGAGGAAGGAGATCAAAAAGGGACATACCCCTCAGTTGGGACAGTTAGGACTTCGGAAGATGGATTTAATTGGAGAAAGTATGGACAGAAGCAAGTAAAAGGTAGTGAATTTCCAAGAAGCTACTATAAGTGTACCCATCCAAATTGTCAGGTTAAAAAGAAGGTTGAGCGCTCTCTTGATGGTCAAATAACAGAAATTATCTATAAGGGTACTCATAATCATCCAAAACCTCAGCCTATTCAATGTGGACTGCTTAGATCAGCATTTTCACTGAATGAAAATTCAGAGATGGCTGATGGCGGTCAAGCTGCTATTAAAGTTGAAGGTGGATCAGTTTGGAGAAATAATCAGTTAGGGTCTAAGGATGTTAGACTTGGTCCGGATTGGAGACCTGATGGTCTGGAGCAAACATCCTCAACATCTGTCTTAACCGTGCCCTCTGGTCCTTTGCCAAACTCACAAGGAAAATGTGCAGTTGCTTTTGAATCAGCACAAACTCCAGAACTTTCTTCTACATTGGCTAGCACTGATGGTGAGGATGATGATGGGGCTACACAAGGAAGCATGTCACATGGAGAGGATGCTGACGATGAGGAGCCCGAGTCAAAACGAAGGTAACATTTTTCTTTCTTGATGCTTCATCCTTCCATCTTGGAAATAGTAGACAGGGAAGCACCTTTTAACTTTTCTGATCACTTGATACAGGAAGTCAGAGAACTCTTTGAGTGAATCGAATTTGCCATCCAGAGCTGTCCGTGAACCAAGGGTTGTCATCCAGATAGAGAGCGACATAGACATACTTGATGACGGTTACAGGTGGAGGAAATATGGTCAAAAGGTGGTAAAAGGAAATCCCAACCCTAGGTATTATATGCCATATGCTCCTTTTCCCAGTTTTTATAATGCATCAGTTGTTTTCTCAGTGCTCTTTTTGTCCTGTGTGATCAAAATTCTACCTGAGCAATTGAGGTCCCAGCTGAAACTTAGAGTGTCTTTGTGCTTTTGAGAAATCCGATGTCATATTCTGACTTGCTGAAGATTCTTATTCATGTATCTCATAGGAGCTACTACAAGTGCACTAGCGCTGGTTGCTCTGTGAGGAAGCATGTGGAAAGAGCCTCTGACAACCTTAAATACGTAATTACAACATATGAGGGAAAACACAACCATGAAGTTCCTGCAGCCAGGAATAGCAATTTACCCTCAGGTGGTGGAAATTTGTCTCCAGCTGCTGTTGGTGCTCAAGCAAACCTGGCAATACCTAGAAACTCTGGTACTAATAAGCTGGAGGCACAGGTTCAAGACCTTCCGATAGTTGATCGAAAGCCCGAGTTACATAATGAGTTCCTGAGATCGAGTTTACTCACCAATTTTGGCAATGATATGAAATTTGGTGCTTCCTCCTCCGTGTTCCCCTTCAAATTCCCTCCTCTGCAAAGCGCCATGCCCTGCGGCTCATTTGGCCTGACTCCCACCCAAAGTGCAATGCATCAAGCCGGTTCTATAGCCTCTTTAGTTCCAGATCTTCCTATCTCTCTACCTTACAAGTTTCGCCCGTACTCAAAAGTTCCTGTGGCCGATCTTTTCGATGGTAATCATATTGGAAAGCCTGCTGGTTCACGTCAGTCAGCCCTTTCAGGACAGCTACTAAAACAGAACGATATGAGATTCCTCACACCAAAGCAGGAGCAAAGGGATGATCATCTGTATGATCCTTGCCTTCCAGTTGTTGGTCCTACAAATGCTTCTTCAGCATCAATCTATCATCACATCCTGGGAGGTTATCCTTCCTGAGTTCGTTCATTTTTTCTTTTTTTCCGCTTTATCAGTATCTGCAGGAAAGGAGTATTCTGCTTGCCATTTCTGGTTAATTTCATTTGGTATTTCCAGAAAATCAATAGCATCATAATACAACAAGAAGCTAGTGAGCTATCTGCATCCAATAGTCTAAGTTTTGTTCTTAGGGTAATCATTCTCTTTATTTAAACAGTATCAACTCTCTCTCTCTCTCTCTCTCTCTCTCTCTCTCTCTCTAGTTTTGTGGTGCATACCGCACAAGGTGGCTTGTTTCGACAGTTTTGGATGACTGAGCAACCTTCAGAGGCTTTGTCATCAAATGGAAGTCTAGTGATCGTAATCTTTCCAGTATATCACAAGACGAGCATTCTGTTCTGGAAGTCGGACAATGGATACCTGCCGATCATTTTATCATGCTAAATTGCCAACAGTACCATTGATTACTCGGTTATCGGCCTATATGCCCGACGAAGAAGAATTTTCAAGGAAGTAATAAGCAAGCAGGAGGGACTCAGGGACATCCAGCTTAGCTCATGGCATGTCATCCAGCAGACATAGGAAAACAGTGTTACTTTCGTCAATCCAATGGAATTCCCTTTAGATTCTAGGAAAGAACAAATCAATTCTCCCAAACAAGAAAGCAAAGGCCGTAAACCTCCAAAAGCGCCTGTGCTGAAGTATTTTCAGAGGGGGAAATCGAATACAATTTACGACTCCTTGCAACGTTGTGCCCTGCCTAGAGACAAAGGTATCCGCCTTCCTTTGTGTCGTGCCTGGGCATACAGACCCTCCCTAACTCGAAGCTATTCGAGTCTTCTGTACGCTCTCTTCTCCGTACATCAACCGCCTCTTGTTGGAACTATAACCTTGGTAACGGTAGATTATGCTGTACAGGCACTGCCTCAGCTGAGTCACGTCAAACGTCTCGATGAACCTCATGTCCGTCATCCTGGATTTCGCGCCAGCAAAGTGCTGGTACTCCTCGAACACAGAGGACAAGCACCAACTCTGCAATTTCCTGAGGCAACCCACCAGAGAACCTGTCCGATGCTGCACGAGGACGAAAGAAAAGACACATTAGCTGAAGATAATGCCCGACAGTACGATCAATACCTACACGATCAACGTGAGAACCCTTGAGGAAAAGAAGAAAGATAGGCGGGAAATATTGAGGAGAGGAAATCAACATGTGAAGGGATGAGAAGACAACATAATTCAGGCCAACAAGCTAGAGAACCAACTTGGTTGATAGCAGAAACAGAAGCAGATGCATAGAAAAGAAGAATCGTTCTGAGAATTAAGCTGGATTGTCCAAGAAAATTATACGTCAGTAGCAGCCGAAGCAAAACACTGACCCATCGAATGGGCGTGTTCCACAGACTGCGACATTATATGTAGATGCATAATCCCCTAAATCTGATGTTAGCATCCAAAGATTTTCAACAATACCTTTCCACGCTTGCAGTGGATCAAAACTGGGTGATTCCTCACATCTGCAAGCACAAAGAATTGAAAGTGAGCCCCATTCTGGAATAATTTATCCACACATGCTCATACACACACAGTTACATTTCCCAGACTAAGAAATCATCCGCAATCAAAAATTGAAATGAAAGACAGATGCTAAGCACATGTCGTCATACCAATCAGAACTTTAAGAGCTTCCATGATGGTTTCCTGAGGAATGGGTACAAAAGGCTCCTGCAAATGCCAAGTTCGATTTTCTCTCAGAACTGATCGCAGGTAACCATAGACGTCAACCGTACACAACTAGAACGGGCAAACCGAGAAATTTTCATATCTTAAAGCACAAAGAAGGAGGCTTCAGCTAAGAATCTATTGGATAACGTAGAGAATGAACAAGAGCTTTCCCATTAATATAGGTATATACCGTCTTCCCTTCGATCCCAAATTGGAAGAGACGAATGTTTTGGGAGCGCAAGAAGCTGAGATTCTCCTCCGGATAGGGCTCAGTGCACAGGTATCTGCAGATACATACATAAACCGCAACCATTCCAGAATTCAGCAACATAAGCAACATGATAGAGAAAAACGAGAGAGACGCACAAAAGAAAGAACACCAATTTGCAAGCATGCATTGATCTCCACAAAACATAAGACAAAATGGCCATGTTTATATTCAATCAAAACAAGGACGAGGTGAGTCTGATTACACGATGGAGCGAAGCTGGAGGGATCGAAGGAAGGGGAAGTTGAGGGAACCAGGGAAGCCAGATCGGTAGATGCCTTCCTCCACCATGGCGAAATTGGTCGGCGGGCTCAGGCTCAGCCCCATTACACCCTCTCCTCCTTCTCCTTCTCCTTCTTCGCGAACCACGCACATCGCGATCCGGACTCGCTCTCCTTTTCCTTATCACCAGATCTTCGCTCCTTCTCCGGTCCTCGTTAAAACGCTCTCGCGCACCCAAGACACGAAGCCAAATTGCCAAGAAGAGAGAGAGAGAGAGAGAGAGAGAGAGTTGTTGATGGGTGTTGCTGCTACGAACGATCAAGAAGGAGAGAGACAGAAGAAGAAGAAGAAGAAGACGACGACGACGATGGGTATGCGTGCATGGGGTTTGCGAGGGGAGTCAATGGCGGGTTTTATATAGAGTGGTCGAAGAGAGAGAGAGAGAGAGAGAGAGAGAGAGAGAGTCCTCTTCCTCTTCCGAGTCGAATTCTGTCGGACGAGGACGAGGAATTAAGTTGGGCTCCGTTTGGTCGTTTCGGCGGCGCGGTCTTTTTCTTGTTCGGCGGCTCCTCGGGAGAAAATCTACAATATACAGATCGCCACAGAGATTCAAACCCCAAACGTGCGGCTTGAATTGACATATTTCCTTACGATATGGGACCGCCCGCTGGCGCAGAGACCCCGCCTATCTGAAAAGCCCACGACGTGCCCGGCAAGCCTCGCGAATCAATTAAATCTAGGCCTTCGATTTATGCAGGCGGGTTTTGACTCGGAGCGGCTTATACACGCTTCAGGGATCTGAACGCCTGGCTTCCAGTTTCCGAGTTAAGAATCCCTCGACGTCTCAATCGATTGCGCCAGTCCTGAGAGTTATGAGTTGGCATTTTTGTGCGGAAATATTGAAGGATTACCCATTTGGGCATTTGTTAGTTCTTACTCGATACACTTAGGGAATTTTAATTTATTGTTTAAAGGCTACCTTATTAAAACGTATCATTAAAATTCGCTTCCAAAGCGCCTCGGAAAGTCTTATTTCCATTTTCAGTTAACTCAATGAGTGCCCTAAGGGCACCTGTCAACAATTCCCCTTTTCGTGTATCCGGCCCGAAAACGAGCAATGCCTATGTATGGATACACAATTTCGAAGCTTGAATATGACACGGTAATTAAGGAGATGCAACATTTTTTTAACGTGCCTATGAAATGACCCCCAATGTAATTTTGTGAATAGGGTTAAGCACGTATAGACGTATTTAAAAGTATACAAATCCGCTATGTGTTGACATGAGCAATCCATTAGCTTATTTCAATATCATTAAACACATTGATGTGTGTCCAAACGGTTTTTAAAATGTCAACTCATGCATGACATGTTAAGTATTCATATATAAATGGGTCGACATGATCGCAGTTGAATATTCAAGTTAAACCGGAATCCATATCATATCTGCATCATGCAAATGAGTTTTGCCTAGCAGTGCTAGCTTCAAGGCATATAGTTTATGTTGCGATGCTTTTTGAAAAATCCATGCTTTGCATGTCGCTAAATTTTTGTAGTCTTCCTAGTGTTACCCTTTTAAGAGATTGGGATTCTTTAAATTTAGCAATCTTTATACTTAGGTAAAATTAACTATTGTACCAAAACATCCTTATACATTGAGATAAATTACACCAAATACCAAAACACATTCATTTTCTCTTTCTCTCTACACCTCCTCCTCCTCCTCCGCACCCGCATCACTAGACCCATCATGCGCCACTATTGTCACGACCAGTCGTTGCCCGCGCCTCCCATCATCATTGTGCGTCGGCCTGATCTCTCTCTCTCTCTCTAAATTCGTGGTTGCCTTGCAAAACACGAGGTCTCAACCACCTTGGCGTCGCCCCAGATCAGATAGCATGGTGAGGCTTCAATCTATGCTCTATATGTTAATATCATCGATAGTTTCATCTGAATTTAAAGGATCTCAATATATCATAAGAACTTAGAATGACATGTGATGGGTTCCCAAAATCATACATGGAAACCCATTTCTATATAAGGAATGCATGGCATGGATCAAAAAATTTCCAACAATTCATCGCACGCGTGAAATTATTAAGTATTAAGCCAAATCCTTTCTTAATTCCCTATACCCCATAGGAATTGGCATTTGCTTTCTTTGGAGTTGTTTGTTTTTTGAATTTCGATCAAAAAGAGAGGCGTGGGTTGTAACTCTTGACCCCCCCTATCTGTTTTTTCTTGACTAGGCAACAATTTGGACTTTTACATAAAGATGGGAGAGTAGTTTGACCTCAACTTTCATCATTTTCTCTTCTCAAGGAGAATCGGTCATATTTCAGCCTAATAGTACCATAAATGATTTTTGAATTTTGACTTAATATGTAATGTGATCATTGAATTTTTAATTTATTTAATGTGACCCATAAACTTTACCTTAATGAGCAATGTGGCCTCTGAACTTTTCATTTGTTCAATATGACTCATGAGTTTTTTGTGTATTTTCAATTTTTATTTTCCGTATTATATGAAAATATTCAATATTGTTATTTCATTAATATATATATATATATATATATATATATATATATATATATATATATATATATATTAATTAATGGAAGTCAAGGTGATGGTCGCGTGACACTCTATTTTGTTGGAACAATTTGGACTTAATTTTTTGCACATGTGCTGATTAATTCTTTGCTCTATTTTCTTCTTTGCCACATCAGCGTCACGAAAGAATTTCGCTTCCTGTATTTGTATGATATTCTTAGCGATTTTTTTCGGATATAGACAATAGATGATAGGGGTGTGCAAAGGAACCAGGAATTGCTCGGAACCAGATCGAACTGGCTCGGAATTGGCAGTTCTTATAGGGATCGGTCTGGTTCCCTGTTCCAATTTACTAGAACCGGTGAGTACCGGTCTGTTTCTTGGTTCTAGGCGTGGAATCGTCTACCTTTCCACCGGACTCGTAATATATATAATTTAAAGAAAAATGAAAACCCTAAAACACCTAATATGAAGCTCAACGCTTATCAATAGAGTGCTCGTTTCGTCTCACTCTCACCTTATTTGAGTTGTCTTTCTATCTCTCTCATGCTTAATACTTATCGACTCACGATCTTGACTCTCAACTCCCATCAACTCATGGCCGGGCCTCCGACTGCTCATCGCTTCCCTTTCTTGCTCTCGGTCACCTCTATTTGCGTGAAATTTGATGGGATTGATTTCATAGATTTACTCGAGAATCGGACTGAACTTGACTGGCGGTCCGGTTCTCAAGTGAATTCATATAACTAATGGGTGGTTATTGATTTTAATTTTTTGGAGTTGGTCTTTAATGGACGGTTTCCAATTCCATGACATGCTCACCCTTGGTAGATGACAGCGAAATGACTTGATTGTAAAGAGAAAAATCAAATTGGCCGTTTCTTACATGCTCACGGAAGAAAATTGTGATGAAAATTGTAAAAGAAATGAGGAAAAAAGAAGGAAAAAAAAAAAAAAAAACTAGACCAATTAAATGGTCCATCCGTGTAAAAAGGAGAAGTAAAAAAGTGAAATCTTCAGAAAACTCGGGGGAAAGAACACTGTGATAGATTCGACTAGCATGAAAGAGTTGATACTCGTCAACCGCGGCAGCTTATCGGAGTCCGAGAAAATCTGGGCCCCGCATCTGCTGTCCCTGCGGGTCTCAGGGGTTTGGTGTCTTCGTTCCATGTTCAGACTCGATGACGTATCCTCTTCGGCCGAAGCCGAGTTAGATTTTTCTGTGTCTGGTGACAGGATTGGGCCGCCACTTCCTTAAGGTACTTCTTGAGAAGCTGCGCGGAGTTTCTACAATCACCATTGGCCATTGGTGTTTGCAGGTACCAGCTCAGTATTTTTGCCCCTTTCTAAGGCGTACTTGTGTTGAATGTTGTCTGTGATTAGTGCCATTCAGTGCTGTATGGTCCCCTGATTGAGTGACCTTCCAGCTTTCTATGGCATTCTAGTCGTTTGTCAAGGGGAATCATTGTGAACAGGATGATTCATAACTTTATGTTTTGAGTTGTTAAGTAAGAAAATATGGTGAACCTTGGAGCTTCTTCCCTATGTTTGATTTTGAACAAATGGATCTGGGATCACTCAATTAGGGACAACAAATGCCACTAGATATTTCTAATTGTTATGGATGCCACTCAACGCAACATTGTTAGATGCTTGTTTTTCACAAGAAAAATGGTTACATTTTCCCATTCGCTCTTTCAGTTTATAGAAAAAATACTATTATATGGAAAGATGACGAAGAGTAATGATTCGCTCAAAAAAAAAATCGAAGAGTAATGGACCTAGTCATTTTTGGTTACTAGAATCGGGTCATGCTCTCTCGTCACACTAGGCTGATGGTCCATGATCATCTTACAGAGTATTCTTGCAGTATTTTACAATGGCAATGGATGTATTTTAGCGGAAGCTTCAGTTGATAACGAGGTTTGCTATTTTATGTGACCAACTATTAGAATTTTCAGATCCTTCAAGTGTCTCAAGTTTTATGTAGATAGCCTTGATTCTTAAAGAGATTCACTTGTTCATTTGTACTTGTAGTATCCTTATTGGTCTTTTCCTGGCTGGGAGACAGTGTCAAAGGATATTGTATTTGGATGAACCGTAATTTTGTTATTCTTTATTCATGTTAAACAAGAACAGAAATACCAACTAATTTTTCTGTTTTGCTTGCTCAATGTGGTTAGTTTCTGTCCGCTTTGGAAATGGCAGGAGTGCCAGGTCCATTGTCAAAATGTCAGAATCTGATACTACGCATGCCAGTTAATTAATGGGAAGTTCCCGGGATAGCATGCATGCTACGAAGTTCACAGCGCCTGGAAAAATTAGTCATACACACGTCTCGCTTTCACCTATTGATGGTTTTGTTACATTTCTATATCATTGTCAGTTCGCTTCTTGTGCTGACTTCCTCTTTGGATGAATGAGTTAAAACTTTAGAAGCACATAAAGATGATCAATCTGAAACTCTTATCTGTTCTAGCAAATGAAATTTGCCCATGTTGGGAAAACTCAATTCCCAATTGACACATTTGATACGTATTCGAAACGAATTCAATCAATGCGGAAAACGTGCCCGAGAATCATCGATTTGTATTACTGATCGTACATGCATATCACATAACGAATATACCCGGTATTGTCACAGATTAAATGCCACTTTGTGCTTGAGAGTTCTTCGATTGTCTTCCGTACTCATTTTCGTTCTGAAGGAAAACCAGAGAATATGTTGTCTATCGAAGAAGTGCATTTGCTTATGGAAAATCACGTTCTGTTTTTCCAAGGGGTGCCTTCTATTATAGTGTTAGACAAATAACTACCTCGTGGACCCTTGTGGACAAGTAACCACCTCGTGGGCCCTTGTGGCTCACGGGCCGAGCTTGGCCTATTTTGGGTGGTCCACCCATTATGTCTTTCATGTCCCACTCGCCCATGATGGACTAAGCACAACTCTCTTCCTTGCAAAGTTCATATTGACAAATAATCCTTGCGACCAACATACTATGAGAGCTTGTTGTTATAAATCTGTTAGGAATATATAATAGTTCAAATTGGGCATTATTCAGAGTAGAATTAGTATGCAGTTCTCTAGATCAATCAGTCACTTTTTTTTCTCTTGATCTCTTTTAATATCTCATATATTGTATTCACAACTATAATTTACTCAAAATCATAATTGGTCAACCTGCAAATATAAATATAGAATGTGACATCATATATTAATTTGATCTTTCTCTTTCCTTAAACCTCTCCATTTCGGTTCGACTCGCTTTTTTAGAAATGTCCCGTTAGACCGAATTATCATGATCATTGACAATATCCTAAGATAACAAACACTGAATAGAAATTTTGAGAATAAGTAAGAGTCGTGAGGGCACTTTTATTGAGAAAAAATTATTTTCCTCAAGAGTCTCACACGACTAAAATTGAGATCACAATTTTGTTACTTTTTATCGGTCGTCCCATGCATATGTAATATGAAATACGTATAACGGTATTCTCTCTTTTTCCCATAGAGCGTATGTCTTTACTCTCAATACTGTACAGATGATAGTTTAGACATACTTAATGTCTAACTTGAGTTCACAAATCTACTCTATTCATAAGTATCTATCAGAACTTCCATTTGGCATTTAAAGACAGGTAAAATGAAAAATGTGGGTCATTTCACTTTCGGATCTAATAATCTATATATCCTCATCTTAACATTCTGTTAAGGCGACATCCATGCTCTAAGCTTGAGCTCTCAATTACCACATAGATAACAAGCTTGAAACTGTCTCATCTCTATTCATCACACAGTGAGTAGAGGCGATTACCCATGTGAGTGGGCTAATCTCTCATTTGTCTGACATACCTTTTCAATATAATGCACTCAACATCAACATTCACAAATGTCATACAAACTTACAGGCTTTGATAATAACAAACTTCATTAATAGTGAACGTTCAGGGAAAATTATAATATTCAGTACATTATATTCTACATAGTCCTAGAGATCTCATATGACCATGGAAAACTTCTCTAAGAATCGGCTTCATCATAAGATATGCTATCATCCTTTGTGTAGATATGTACTTCACATTCACTTCCTTTCGTGCCACCATGTCCTTGACATAGTTATATTTGATATTTATATGTTTGGTCTTTCCATGGTACTTAGGATCCTTAGTGTACGCTATTGCTGATTGGCTATCACAATAGACTAATACTTGGTTTGCAGTATTCTTAGTAACACCTAAGTGATCCAAAAATCTTCCAAGCCAAACAGCTTCTTGTGCCGCTGCTGATAGAGCCACGAACTCAGCTTCCATTGTAGATAAGGCTACACATTGTTGTTTCTTACTGCTCCAAGATATGGCGCAATTATTCAGTAAGAACACGTATTCAGAAGTAGATTTCCTTTCTTTTAAATTTCCTCCCCAGTCTGCATCAGTATAGCCTTCAGGGTGTAGATCACTTCCTTTATAAGTCAGCGCATAGTCGGCACTTCTTTTTAGATATCTCAGGATTCTTTTGATGATGATCCAATGTGCTTGACCTGGATTAGATTGAGATCTATTTATCATTTCAACTGCAAAACAGATATCAGGTCTTGTACACTTCATAGCGTATATCAAGCTTCCAACAGCACTAGCATATGGAACTTGTTCCATTTGCTCATTTTCTTGTGAAGTCTTAGGATACATTCTATTGTTTAATGATTCGCCCTTTGCAATAGGAGTATCTATTGGTTTATAGTCTTGCATACGAAATCGTTCAAGGATTTTATTTACATACGTCTCTTGTGAAAAGGATAGGGATTTCTTTGATCGATCTCTTGAAATCTTAACTCCAAGAATATATGCAGCTTCACCATATCTTTCATTTCGAAATTGGAAGATAACCAATTCTTGACTGTTTTAACAAACTCCATCTGCTTCCGGCAATTAGTATATCATCAACATATAATGATAAGATCATAAATTGATCTTTGGATCTTTTGATATATACACAATTGTCTTCACTAATCATAACAAAATCATATGCCATTATGGCATTGTGAAAACATATATACCATTGTCTTGAAGACTGCTTAAGGTCATATATTGACTTCAATAGTCGACAAAAAACTTTATGCTCTTGGCCTTTTGCAATGAAACCAACGGGTTGTTCCATATAAATTTTTTTCTCTAATTCTCCATTGAGAAATGCAGTCTTTATATCCATTTGACGTAATTCGAGATCTATACTAGCTACTATTGCTAGAATAAGACGAATAGAGATAAATCTAACCATAGGAGAAAAAGTTTCTTCAAAGTCAACTCCTTCTTGTTGATTATATCCTTTTGCCATTAGGTGAGCCTTATACCTCTCTATTGAGCCATCAGTCTTACGCTTTATTTTGAGAATCCACTTGTTCCCAATGGCTTTGCGTCTTTTTGGAAGATCAACCAATTCTCAAACATGATTTGATCTTAATGACTCCATTTCTTCTTCCATTGCAAGTATCCATTTTTCCATATCATGGCACTTTAGAGTATCATTCACATTCTTTGACTCATCTTTATCTTGTGGGGCGATCATGAAAGCTTTTCCTTCAATGTCAAAATGTCGACGGGGAATCTTATTACGACTTGACTGTCGTATGGAATGCTATACTCCTGATGATTCACCACGTTCCATTTCGCTCCCACTCAAATTAGATAATGGTGGTATTATCTCTTTAGGTGGTTGCAATTGAGACTGAGTTGCATTCAACTCTCTATTTGTCACAATGCTTCCATTAACTTCACTATCACGATCCGCAGATTCGTATAGTGAGTAATTTCCACCTACATCGCCATTTTTAGGAAATTCATTCTCTAAGAACGTGACATCCTGTGATTCAAATTCAGTTATACTTTTGCTTTCTTGTTCACCTATGAGTATATATCCTTTTGAGTGTTCTGAGTATCTTATAAAAATACTCTTTTTATCTCTTGGCCCTAATTTTCCATACTTGTGAGAAGACTCACGAGTATAGACAGCACAACCCCAAGGTTTTAGAAAACTTAAATCAGGCTTTTTGCCTGTCCATAACTCATATGGAGTAGAAGTAACTGATTTAGAAGGCATACGGTTAAGTATATAAGCAGTAGTCAACAAAGCATCACCCCAAGAGTTGATGGGCAAGTTAGCTTGTGTCATCATTGACCTAACCATTTTCATTAAGGTTCTGTTTCTTCTTTCCGTAATACCATTTTGTTGAGGAGTATGTGGAATAGTCAGTTGTCTTTTTATTCCCTTTTCATCACATAAATTTATGAACTGATTAGATAGATATTCTCGTCCTCGATCGGATCTTAATACTTTTATTTTCTTGTCTAATTGATTTTCCATGAAACTCATAAATCTTTTAAAGCAATTTAAAGTCTCGAATTTATGAGAAATCAAATAGACATGTCCGAATCGAGTATGATCATCAATGAATGTAATGAAATAAACAGACCCGTGCCTTGCTTTTATATTCATTGGACCACAGATGTCAATATGGATTAACTGCAAAGGAAATTCAGCTCTTGGTCCTTTTTCAAGTGGTTTCCGCGTTATCTTTCCTTCTAGGCAATGCTCACATATGGGCAAATCAACTCTTTTAATATTGCCCATTAAGCCATTTTTAGCCAATCGATTCATTCTTTGTTGGTCAATATGACCAAGTCTAGCATGCCACATGTTCACATCATTCTCATAAGAATAAGATGATGTAAAGAAGGAATAACTAATATTGACTTCACAATAGTTAACATCTAAGAGAATGAAACCATCTAAAAAATATCCGGAACCATAGTAACTTGTACCTAAAGATAAGTCTACACCATTGTTATAGAAGTTTACATTAAAACCAAGCCTTAAACAAACACTGAGACTAAGTTTCGACGAATCTCCGGAACAAATAGCATATTGTGAAGGAACAATGTGCGTCCACCGCGCATAAGTAGTTGACAGGTGCCAATGCCTCTAACCTCTACTCTTGAATTGTTCCTTACGTATATCCACTTCGTTTCTTGTGAAATTCGTCGGAACTCCACGAAAGCTTCTCTGTCTTTAGCTACATGGTCTGTGACTCTTGAGTCTTCTTTGGCTCACTACAGTTGCGAGCAAAGTGACACTTATTGCCACAGTTGTAACATTTCACTCTTGAAATGTTCTTCTTAAAAGGACGTTTTCCTTTCTTCCGTTGGTTGTGCCTTGGCTTCTTCCTTGAAGGACTTGCTCCCTTGTCTTTCCACTTCTTTGACCCAGTAGGGTGTTTCCTCTTGGAGCCCGAAACTCCATGCGAGCTAAAACCAGCAAAGTAAATATCAGTTTCTGGCTTAGCCGCCATAAGGCGATCCTCTTCCAGTTCAAGATGCCGCATAGCATTCTCGAAGGTCTTGATACCCTCATTGTGGGTCAAATGGATCTTCATGTGCTCCTAGCTCTAAGGCAAGGAGCGGATTACTACCTGCACTTGCTGTTCATTAGTGAGTATGTGGCTGGCATCCTTAAGCTCACTAATCATATTTGACATCTGCCTCAAATGTTGTTTCATGGTCTTTCCATGAGACATCTTGTATGAGTCGAAACGGATAGTGAGTTGTCTCAGTTTGGTCACAGAAGTTCGACTAAATCTTGATGCCAGTGTCGCCTACATGTCTTTGGCGTTTTGGAAACGTCCAAACTCTCGCATGTTGTCATTATCTATGCTGTTTAGCAACGTAATGCGAGCAAGAGAGTTCTTTCTTTTTCAAACAGCGAAGACATCTTTGTTCCTCTTATGTTGGGCAGTTATCCCATCTTCAGGTTATTCCATAATCTGGTTAAGAGCTTCGAGTGCCTCTTGCTCTTCCAGTACATATTGAATCTCGAGACTCCAAATCTCATAATTGTTGCCATTCAATTTTTCTCTCTTATTAAGTTCAGCCACTATGTTCTTAGTTGCTGAAGCCATCGTATCTGAACATATCATACATATACGCACGAATTATTAAAAGCCTATCTAAATGCTTCATCAGCATCATGATTACATAAATTAATCATATTAATAAATAGTTTTACAAAAAAGATCTTAGAGTCGAAAGTTCACTATGTTCCCAATCATCGTCTAAAATTCTTAATTTGAAATTATCATTAACATGATCATTTATGTAACGGAATTGGGTCTTCAAAAGTTATTCAAACTTTTAAGAACTTCCCACATATAATATGACAATATAAAATGAGAAATCACAAAGAGAATTCATAGTCATATATTTATTGCATAACACATTCACAATTGTTTAATAACATGTAATATCAACTTGAAACATGTGCAGAATTAATTCTAAATCCTAAAAGAACAATATCAAGTGTACCAATCCAACACATAAACAGGAAAAAACTCATAAAATTATTTAGAAAATTCTATTTTCTTTGGAACAAAAATGAAGTCTCTCAGAAAACCCCTAGATTTGGGCCATGGTTCGCGCCGAGACCCATTCAATGCATGGGTTGATGTTCTCATTGCCTTGACCCTTATGTATTATTGCAGAAAATTCTCCACAAGCATCTTATAACTTGGACCCTTTAGGGTTTCTTTAACCTTATCAAGCATTTTTCCCAACTCCTCAGGAATAGTGCATTTTAGGGCTTCGACCATTACATATTCCGGCATTACAAAACCGTTCCAAATGATATTCTGGATCATTTTGTTGACCTTGATGATGTGTTCTGTCATATCATCTCGAGCGTCCCATTGATAAAGTGCTAGCTTGATTCTTAATTTTTCAAGCTTTTCTTTTTGAGCCGCCGTTCTTGGGATTATCGGAGTGCGTCTCAAATGTACCATTATTCCTGCAACGTATGCAGAACAAAAGGATTACTTATAATCTATGATACATCAAGATAAGGAATGCTTATTCATATACATATGGTTTAGCACTTGTATTTCAAAAGCTATAGAGAAATACTAAAGAAAATGCCAAAAATTATACCTCTAAGCACGTGTACACAGGGTTTATTGTGCATTTTCACATTCATAAGTGCAGTAAACATGTCATATGAATATACCATAATGTAAAGCATTCCAATACGAGTATGTTGATACCAAAAACGTTCAAATCGGAGTTCAAATGAACTTGAACGGGCTGAAAGACCGCAATGGATCATTTTGCCTGGTTCGAACCGGACCGGTCCGATCGGTTTGACCGGTCCGACCGGTCAATGGTCAACCGGGTTGATCAATGGTCAACAGGTCGGGTCAACCGAGTCGGGTCAACGATCAACTGGGTCGGGTCAATCGGGTCGCGCTCCGATGACGTCATGCTGACGTCATCGTCGACGGTTGTGGGTGACCGACGCGCCGTTTCACACGGCGACGCGTGGGCTTCATGCGCCATCGCGCTCGTGGCCCTTGCTGGTGTGTGAGGGCGCATGCGGCCTCCTCCGGCGACGCGCTGCCCATCATTTTGCTCGTCTCGATGAGCACTTTCTGTCTATGCGATAAAATTCAAGTCTTGATGAAAAACAAAAATTGAAACACGCATGAACAATTCGGTGAAGCGAAGAAAATGAACAAAAAACGAGTCCGAAACAAAAAAACAGGCAGAATACACTATAATGTTAGAGACGGTACACATGCATGATCGGGAAACAATTAAAACGGGCTTTGATACCAATGTTGGGAAAACTCAATTCTCAATCGACATATTCGATACGTATTTGAAACGAATTCGATCAATGCGGAAAACGTGCCTGAAAATCATCAACTTGTATCACCGATCATACAGGCATATCACATAATGAACATACATGGTATTGTCACAGATTAAATGCGACTTTGTGCTTGAGAGTTCTTCGATCGTCTTCCGTACTCGTTTTTGTTTCGAAGGAAAATCAGAGAATACGTTGTCTATCGAAGAAGTGCGTTTACTTACGGAAAATCACGTTCTGTTTTTTCAAGAGCTGCCTTCTATTATAGTGTTAGACAAGTAACTACCTCGTGGGCCCTTGTGGCTCACGAGCCGAGCTTGGCTCATCTTTGGCGGTCCACCCATTATGTCTTTCAGCCCATGACTGTCAGTCTACTCGACATTTGTCCAGGGCCGTTTTAAGCTGTTTTAGTTCATGTGCTAAAGTAACTGCAGTGTTATACTGGAGATTCTTTTGCTTCCATGTAAGGTTAGGATCTTGAACTAATGAATTAGCGATGAGTGCCTAGAAAGAGACGATGTTTTACTGTGTAGACTAGTTTAAGAGCTCAAATTGATGAAGACTTGATATAAAGTTGAAGGAAACGAATTCCTGAATATAATACTAAAATGCGGAAAAACGAGTCCATTCTACACTTGAATCACCGATCGTACGAAGCATATTACAAGAACGAACATACATCTTTTTCACGGATTAAATGCACCCACTGCAGCCTTGAGAGAGAACAGTCTTGAACAAAATCCCTTTCTTTTGTCCTTTTGTGAGAATGAGAGTGTCTGTTGTTCAATGTTTTGCACTTTTCCAGAACACAAAACACACCCACACGTACATTCTACAATTCTCACTTTTTGTCCTTTTGTCTTTAGAGAATAACTGTCAAATGCGGTTATTCTCTTTTATGGGCTGGGTTAGCCTATCATGGGCGACCCAATGCACAATACCCATCGTCTCCCACTCGCACATGGTGGGCTTAACTCTCTTTTCTTTGTAATATTCATACTAGCAAATAATCCGTGCGACCAGCATACTTCGAGAGCTCGTTGTCATGTATATGTTAGGAATACATAGCAGCTCAAATTGGGCATTACGTTTTTAAGTAGATATAGTATGCAGTACCCTAGATCAATCAGTCACATTTATATTTCATTCGATCTCTTTTAGTATCTCGTATATTGTATTCACAACTATGATTTACTCAAAATCATAATTGGTTGACCTGTGAATACAAAAATAGGATGTGACATCATCAATAAGTTGATCTTCCTCTTTCTTAAACCTCTCTATTTCAGTCCAACACGCTTTTCTAGAAATGTCCCATTAGATCGAATTGTTCATAACCACTGGCAACACTCTAAGATAGTAAACACTGAATAGAAATTTTGAGAATAAGTCAGAGTCGTGATGGCACTAAATGAGGAACTCATCATCTCAAGAGTCTTACACGGCATAAAGTTGAGATCAAAACTTTTGCCACTCTTATCGGTCGTCTCATGCATACGTAGTATGAAATACGTATTACGGTATTAACTCCTTTTCTATAGAGCGTATGTCTTTTTATGCAATACCGTACAGATGATAGTTTAGACATACTCAATGTCCAAACTTGAGTTCACGTATTTACTCTTCTAAAGAATCCGTTAGAACTCATATCTGGCATCAAAGACAGATAAAGTAAAATATGTAAATTATTTTACTTTCGGACAAATTAAATATTATGTCCTCATCTTAGCACTTAACTAAGGCGACATTTATATTTTAAGCTTGAGCTCTCGATTATCAGCTAGATAATAAGCCTAAAAATTATCTCATCTCTACTTATCACATAGCAAATAGAGGCGATTACTCGTGTGTGTGAGTTAATCTTATATGTCCGACATACTTACTTGACATAATACACTAAGTATTAAGATGCATAAATATCAAGAATAAATTCACAGGCATTAATAATGAAATAATAATTTCATTTAAATGTGAACATTCAGGAAAAATACATTATTCAGTACATTAGCATCTACGCAGTCCTAGAGATTTTACATGACCAATGAAAACATCTCTAGGAATTAGCTTCGTCATAGGATCTGCTATCATTCTATGCGTAGATATGTACTGCAAGTTCACATCTTTTCGTGCTACCATATCTTTAACAAAATTGTACTTGGTATCTATATGTTTGGTTTTGCCATGATATTTCGGATCCTTGGTATATGCTATCGCTATTTGGCTATCACAATTGACTAACAATGTACTTGCAGCATGCTCAACAACACCTAAACGATCCAAAAATCTCTTAAGCCAAACTCTTTCTTGTACTGCTGCTGACAATGCCACGAACTCGGCTTCCATGATGGATAATGCTATGCATGTTTGTTTCTTACTGCTCCAAGATATGATGCTATTATTTAGTAAGAATGCAAATCCTGAGGTAGATTTCCTTTCGTCTAAATCTCCTCTCTAGTCAGCATCTGAGTAGCTTTCAAGTCGCAGATCCTTTCCTTGATAACTCAGAGAATAATCAGCAGTACCCTTTAGATACCTCATGATTCTTTTAACGACATTCCAATGTGCTTGACCTGAATTGGATTGGTATCTACTTACCATCCCAACTGCAAAACATATGTCAGGTCTTGTACACATCAAAGCGTACATCAAACTCCCAACAGCACTAGCATAAGGAACACGTTTCATTTGTTCCTTCTCTCGTGAAGTCTTAGGACACAACCTACGGCTCAATCCTTCATCTTTTGCAATAGGAGTATCCATGGGTTTATAATCATGCATACAAAATCGTTCAAGAACTTTGTTGATATAAGTCTCTTGTGAAAGAGACAATAATCTCTTGGAACAATCTCTTGAAATCTTAACTCCAAGAATATTTGCAGCTTCACCCATGTCTTTCATCTCAAAACTGGACGATAACCAATTCTTAACAGTATTAACCAACTCCATATTGCTTCTAGCAATCAGTATATCATCAACATATAATGATAATATCACAAATTGATATTTGGATCCTTTGACATATACGTAATGATCTTCATCAATCATTGTAAAATTATAAGCCACTATAGCATTATAGAGACGCGTATACCATTGTCTTGAAGACTGCTTAAGGCCATATATCGATTTCAAAAGTTGACATACTTTTTGTTCTTGGCCTTTCACAATGAAGCCAACGGGTTGCTCCATGTAAATTTCTTCTTCTAATTCTCTATTTAGAAAGGTAGTCTTTACATCCATTTGATGTAATTCAAGATCCATACTTGCTACTATTGCCAGAATAAGGCGAATTGAGGTAAATCTTACTACAGGAGAAAAAGTTTCCTCATAATCAGTTCTTTCCTGCTGATTATACTCTCTCGCCACGAGGCGAGCCTTATATCTTTCTATTGAGCCATCAGCTTTTCGTTTTATTTTGAGAACCCATTTGTTCCCAATAGCTTTGCATCCTTTAGGAAGATCAACCAGTTCCCAAACATGGTTTGACTTCATTGACTCAAATTTTTCTTCCATTGTATTCATCCATTTATCCTTATTAGGGCAACTTAGAGCCTCATTTAAATTCCTTGGCTCATCTTCATCTTGCGGAGTGATCATAAAAGTTTCCCCTTCAATGTCAAAACGTCGTCGGGGAACACTTTTGCAACTTGTTCGCCGTAAGGGAGATTGTACACGTGGCATATTATTCCCCATTACGCTCCCACTTGGATTAGATAATGACGGTATTATCTCATCAAATGGTTGCAATTGAGATTGAGTCGAATTTAATTCTTCATTATTCTCATTGCTCCCATTTGGTCGAACTTCATCGATTTCATTATCATGATCCAAGGTTTCAAATAGTGAGTAGTCCTCACCTATTTCGTCATTTTTAGGAAACTCATTCTCTAAGAATGTGACATCTCGTGATTCAAATTCAGTTATGCTCCCACTTTCTTGCTCACCTATAAACACATACCCTTTTGAGTGCTCTGAGTATCTTATGAAAATACTCTTTTTACCTCTAGGATCCAGTTTCCCATATTTATGAGAGGCTCGTGAGTATAGGCAGCACAACCCCAAAGCTTAAGAAAATTTAAATCGGGTTTTCTTCCTGTCCATAATTCATATGGAGTGGAAACAACTGATTTAGAAGGCACACGGTTAAGTATATAGGCAGCAGTTAACAAAGCATCACTCCAGAAGGTGATAGGTAACTTGGCTTGTGCCATCATAGACCTAACCATTTCCAATAGGGTTCTATTTCTCCTCTCGGCAACACCATTTTGTTGCGGAGTATATGGAATAGATAACTGTCTTTCTATTCCTTTTTCATCACATAAATTTCTGAACTCATCAGATAAATATTCTCGACCTCGATCGGATCTAAACGTTTTTATTTTCTTATCTAATTGATTTTCTACCAAGTTCATAAATTTCTTAAAGCAACTTAATGCCTCAGATTTATGGGAAATTAAATAGACATATCCGAATCGAGTATAATCATCTATAAATGTGATGAAATACACAGCCCCATGCCTTGCTCTTACATTCATTGGACCACAGATGTCAGAATGGATTAGTTGTAAAGGAAATTCAGTTCTTATACCTTTTCCGAATGGTTTTCTTGTTGTTTTCCCTGCCAGGCAATGCTCACAAATGGGTAAATCAACTTTTTCAATATTGCCTAATAAGCCCTCTTTGGCTAATCTTTGCATTCGTTGTTGGCCAACATAACCAAGTCTAGCATGCCACACATTCACATCATTTTCACAAGAATTGGAAGATGCAAATAGGGAATAACAAGCGTTAACATCACAACAGTTAACATTTAAAACAATAAAACCATCTAAAAAGTATCCACAGCCATAGAAGTTTGTATTCAAATACAAATCAACACCACTGTTATGGAAATTCAAATTAAAACCAAGTTTGATCAACACTAAAACAGACACCAAATTCCGACGAATTTCCGGAGCATATAATACGTCATGTAGGAACAAAGTGCGTCCACCACGCATCATCAACTGGCAAGTGCCAATCCCTTTAACTTCAACTTTAGAGTTGTTCCCTACATAGATCCATTTTGTACCCGTCGGAACCCGTCGGAACTCCATTTTGTCATTCGCTACATGATCTGTTGCTCCCGAATCTACAGTCTACAAAGGATTAGACTCAGTTAAAAATACAGAACTTGACACATAGACAAAGTTCTCAAAAATGTAAGGGGAGTTTACCTTCTTTGGCTTATCGCAATCGTGAGCGAAGTGGCCTTTCTTGTTACAGTTGTAGCACTTCACTCTCGACATCTTCTTACCAAAAGGAAGCTTTCCTTTGTCATGTTGATTAAACTTTGGTTTCTTGCCCGAAGAATTGGTTCCCTTGTCTTTCCATTTCATAAACCTTTTGACGCGCTTGCGCTTGGAGCCCGAAACCCCATGTGAGCTAGATCCAGCATAATAGATATCGGTTTCTAGTTTCACCGCCAAGAGGTGATCCTCTTCTAACTCAAGATGGCGCATGGCATCTTCAAAGGTCTTGATATTTTCATTATGGGTCAGGTGCACCTTCATGTGCTCCCAGCTTTGAGGCAAGGAACGGATCATTGCTTGCACTTGCTGTTCATCAGTCAGAATGTGTCCAGCATCCTTCAACTCAATAATCATGTTTGACATCTTCCTCAAGTGTTGTTTCATGGATTGACCATGAGGTTTTTTACACGAGTCAAACCTGATAGTGAGCTGTCTCAGCTTGGTCACCGATGTATGACCAAATCTTGCTGCCAATGCTTCCCACATTTCTTTGGCATTCTCAAACCGTCTGAACTTTCGCATGATATCATTCTCCATGCTACTCAGTAACGTAATGCGAGCAATCGAGTTCTTCTTCTTCCATGCAGCAAATGCATCTTTGTCTCGCTTATGCTGTGCAGTGTTCCTATCCTCAGGTTCTTCCATAAGTTGGTCAAGAGCTTCTAGTGCTTCTTGTTCTTCTAACACATATTGGATTTTCATGTTCCATATTTCATAATTTTCGCCGTTCAATTTCTCTCCTTTGTTCAGTTCAGCTACAATGTTCTTAGTGGTTGAAGTCATGGTATTTGAACATTTCAGACATTTAGTACGAATTATTAATGTCACTCATTTATGCATCAATTTTACACAAACTGAATATATTAAAGAGTAATTTCACATAGTTTTTAGATTCAAAAGTTCACTATGTTCTCAATCATCATCTAAAATTTTATGTGAAATTATCGTTAATATAATCATTAAGATAAAATTTACGTTCTTTAAAGTTACTAAAAACTTTTAGAACTCCCACTCAACCATATGATATTAATAAAACAAATATTATAAAATAATAGCACCATAAACTATTCATTACATTAAAAAGATCCAACGACATCTATTCATAAGAACTATTTACATGAGGAACAAATCTATCAAAGGAAAGGAACAAGAATACCAACATAAAAGGAAATCCACCTAGGATATCTAAAACCAAACTGAAATAACACAATAATAAAAAAAAATCAACCGTCTATCAATTTCCTATAGACAGGGAAAGATTCATAAAAATCCTCAGAAAAATCAATCTTCTTCTTTGGCAACCAAGAAAAGACTGTCGGGTATCCCTTAGGCTTTCTCCATGGTGCATTCAATCTACGCCAAGTCATATCCATCCCTAGGGTCGAAGTCTTTGTTGCCTCAATCCTATAATGCTCTCTCACAAAAGCCACAACAAGTTTCTTGTAGTCTGGGACCACATTGACCTCCCACAGACGATACAACACCTTTCTCCATTCAGATGGAAGGGTGTTAATTAGGGCATTCATCTTTTCAAAGTCTGGCATTCAATAACCTTTCCAGATGATGTCCTGTATCATCTTATTGACCTTGACCACGTAATTAGCCAAATCACCATTTTCCCATTGATAAGCAACTAACTCAGCTCTCAATGTTACAAGTCTTTCTTTTTGTTCAGGTGTCCTAGCCATAATAGGGGTTCGATATCTTCTTACCATGTTTTTTGCAACAAATGCAAAAAAAAAAAATCGAATGATTATTATTAATAAAACATGATACTTGCAAGAAACACATTCTACCCCCCCTTCAGTTTTTTTTTTTTCGCCGGTCACAATGGTCAACGGTCAACGGATGACCGGGTCAGGTCAACGGGTCAATAGGTCGAACGGGTTAAAACGGGTTGGGTCCGGTCAAAAAATTTGGGTCGGGTCGAATCGGCATGGCTGATGTCAGTGTGACGTCAGCCACGTCACACACGCGCTCACGTGGCGCATGCGTTGCATGCGTGCACGGCAACGTGCTGCGCACGTGCCGACGGAGCCGCCGTTTGCGGCGGCGTGTGCGGCGTCCCCCAGCGGCGTGCCACCCGTCGTTTTACTCGTCTTGACGAGTACTACGACCCTACACTTTCAAAAATAAATTTTGATGCATGGAAATCGAGAAACCACTCGAACAGTACAGCCGGGTGTCGGTTTTTCGTACCCGAGCGTTCGTCAGCGTTGTTTCACGAATTCCGGCCAAAAAATCCATTTTATAAACATATCAAAAGATCAGGAAATAAGAACATATGCTCTGATACCAATGAAGGAAACGAATTCTTGAATATAATATTAAAATGCGGAAAAACGAGCCCATTTTACACTTGAATCACCGATCGTATGAAGTATATTACAAGAACGAACATATCTTTTTTTCACGGATTAAATGCACCCACTGCAGCCTTGAGAGAGAATAGTCTTGAACAAAATCCCTTTCTTTTGTCCTTTTGTGAGAATGAAAGTGTCTGTTGTTCAATGTTTTGCACTTTTTCAGAACACAAAACACACCCACATGTACATTCTACAATTCTCACTTTTTGTTTTCAGAGAATAACTGCCAAATGCGGTTATTCTCTTTTGTGGGCTGGGTTAGCCCATCATGGGTGGCTCAATGCACAATACCCATCAAAAGTAAAACTTTGACCATCATTTGAGGTGGACAAATGAAAGTTGTTTGTTTGAAATTTTAGTGAGGCAGCAAATTCTTTTTTCCATGGATCTGCATCTAATATGAAGTTTTTCTTAAATGGGGTATCTATGTGCAGTTTGAGCTTGACGAAGAAATTATAGAACACTTTCATGAAGATCTTTTGTGTTCACGGAAGGGGAACTTTCAATGTTTAGCAAAACATGTCAAGAGGTTGGAGATCATTGGTTTTGCTAACAGTTTTGGGTCGAAACATCTGCTCGCCCTAATTAAGTTTCTTCTTGGTGATGCACTTATGCTGGAGAAGATGATTATCGAGGCTAATTTCCATGCACAACGTGGACAAAAACATCTCGAAGCCGCTGATCTTTCCAAACTACTTGATGTGAGCCGAAATGTGCACAGCTATCGAAGAGCTTCCCAAAATGCAGAAGTTATCTTCGATTATCCTTTGGAAGAGTTGTCCTTAAAAAAGCGTATGAAGAAGATCCGGTTTTCTGAACTTGGATGAGCACTACACTGCTCATTCTAAACAGTTGCTGCAATTTCCCAATTGGTGTGGACTGCTATGCCCTTTCTTCTGAGGTATGTGTAATTCCGATAATTTATTGAAGTTTCTTTTTTGCCTTTTAATGATGAATATGAGTGTGTTTCTTGCTCTGATCGTTGTAAATGAAGGAGAAATTTGATGCTTTGACAGCAAGAATTTCGAATGGGGAGTCGATCCCTTCGTTAGAGCCCCAACCTGCCCAGGCACTTCACATTCATCTGATAGTTTATTTGTAGTTTTATAAATTCGATTTAATGTGACATTTTTGGGTGTAAAACTGCAATTTGGGTTGGCATGGTCATTGTTCAATTGGTTTTGTCTGTGATTTGTAGCCTTTCCTGTTCATTAGGAGTAAAGATATTCTACCGGAATGATCTACAAGTTGCTTAAATTGCAGTTGCCAGATTTCTTTTCTCAGTTCTTGCATTTAGTATGACATTGTAGACCTCTGATTGCACTGTTATTTACCTGTGAAACTTAACTGGGGGAAGAGTCCTTGTAATTCCACGTTTTGATCTGAGCATTGAAAATGATGTGAACTTCTATTTGGCTTGTGGTGTTGATAACATTTGGTGGTGTCTGCTTCATTTAAGACCCGGCGATTTATGATTTGTGCAGCAATTCGAGATTTTCTCGAGTATGTTTTTGGTATCCTTTGCAGGACCATCGCGTTTCTTTATTGTGCTGAACTGCATAAGAATGGAAAAAAAGGGCTTGCTGTGATGGATGGCTTTTGTATGCAGTTGTTGTCATTGCCACTTTAAGCTTGTAGTCAGTTTGGTGGTCAAATGCCTAAAACTTTAGGATTTTCTATTTGTAATACTCACATCTGTGACTGGGTTTTGACTCTTTCTTACATGTATCAAGTTCTAATATGCTCTTGTTGTGCTAGTAAACATGTTTGACCTGTCCGAGCCGAAAGCCAATATTTTGGAGCAAGATTTGAACTTCAAATTGTCTAAACTATTTAGAGTCGAAGTAATGACAAGAAATGTTTGCAATGTGTTTTAGCCACTTGAGGGTATTTTGTATGATCGACTGCGGTGAGGCACAGGTTGCCACATACAAGTTGAGAGAGAAATTCCAGGGATCAAAGAAAGTCGGAGGAGGGCACATGGCAGATTGAGCAAGATGAAGGATGGCTTTTGACTTTGAGATGATGAAACTAGCTATCCTGACTTAGTGCGGCTTCTCGGTTTTTTTGTTATGAGCATGCACTGTTACTTAAGGTGGGATCAAGTTGCAAACTTTTATTCGCACCAGCAATGTGTCTTTGAGACTTGTACAGTTCACTGGTCCTTCTAGTATCAACAATGCTATGTTTTGATGTTGAATTGTTGATGGATACAACCATCTTATCTTGGGGGTGAGCAGGTGTTTTCGGAAACTAATGTCACTGGCATTATACTTACATAAATATTCGTCAAAAGTTCTTCATACACGGATTTATGGAGCAAGTATTTGGTGCGTGCTGTGCACATCCTTCACCATAAGTTATTACATATAAGTTGTAACGAATTGTCGGAATTTGTTTGTCTAGCACCAAAAGCCAATATATGTTTGTGCATCAACCCGCCATTGTTTGTCGGGATTTGGTGAAGAGGTTCCACGTCACCATCTTCAAGTGCGGCGAGGCCCTCCGCTCCAAGCTCGACCTCTGGCTCCGCTTCGCGGAGGGGCGCCGTGTGGAGGATCTTCGCCCATGTCTTCATGAGCTGGGGATTTATTGCTTGAGTCGGTTCGTGCGCCTGGAAGTCAGTGGCTGCTGTTTTTCGTTGGGTACTGATGTCAGGTGGCCTTGTCTTAAGGTCTTGTCGATAAGAGATGCGGTGATGAGTGATGATATCCTGGAGGGAATTGTCAGGGGAAGTCCTGTTCTAGAGTCCCTTGAGTTGAACTGTTGCAGGGGCCTGAAGAACATTATAATACATTCGACAAGTGTGAAACAGTTAATACTTGTCGACGGCCGGTTTTCTGACTTGGAGAAAATTTGGGCCCCGCATTTGCTGTCCCTGCGGGTATCAGGGATTTGGTTTCTTCATTCCATGTTCAGACTTGACGACATATCTTCTTTGGTGGAAGCCGACTTAGATTTTTGGGTGTCTGGTGACGGGTTAGGCCGCGACTTGTTAAAGGAACTTCTTGAGAAGCTGCGCGGAGTTTCTACAATCACCATTGGCTATTGGTGTTTGCAGGTACCAGCTCAGTATTTTTGCCCTTTGTAAGGCGTACTCATGTTGAATGGTGTCCGTGATTGGCACCGTTTAGTGCTGTATGTTGCCCCGGGTTGAGGGACCTCAGCTCTCTGTGGCATTCTAGTATCATTGTGAACGGGATGATTCATAACTTTGTGTTTCGAGTTATCACGTAAGAGCATATGGTGAACCTTGGAGCTTCTTCCCTCTGTTTAATTTCAAATAAATGGATCTGGGATCACTCAATTAGGGACAACGAATGCCACTATATATTTCTAATTATTATGGATGCTACTCACCGCAACATTGTTAGATGCTTGATTTGCACAAGATAAATGCATTTAGAGATTATCTGAAAAGGTTACATTTCCCATTCACTCTTTTAGTTTATAGAAAAAATGCAATTATCTGGAATGCTCTCTCGTCACACTAGGCTGATGTCCCATAATCATCTTACAAAGTATTCTAACAATATTTTAGAATGGCAATGGATGGATTTTCTCAGAAACTTTAGTCGATAAAGAGGTTCACTATCTCATGTGACCTACTATTAGAATTTTCAGATCCTTCAAGTATCACAAGTTTTATGTAAATAGATTCTTAAAGAGATTCACTTGTTCATTTCTACTTGTAGTATCCTTATCGGTCTTTTCCCGGCTGGGAGATAGTGTCAAACGATATTTTTTATCTCGATGAACTATGATTTTGTTATTCTTTATTCATGTTAAACAGGAACAGAAATACTAATTAATTTTTCTATTTTGCTTGCTCAACGCGCTAAGGTTCTGTCCGCTTTGGAGATGGAAGGAGTGTCATCTCCATTGTCAAAATGTCAGAATCTAATACTACACGCACCGTTAGTGAATGGGAACTTCCCGGGATAGCATACATACTACGAAGTTCACAGTGCCTGAAAAAATTAGCCATACACCTGACTTGCTCTTGCATATTTAAGGTTTGTTACTTTTCTATATTATTTTCAGTTCGCTTCCTGTGCTGACTTCCTCTTTGCTGGAATGAGTTTAAACTTTAGAAGCACATAAAGATGATCAATCTCAAACTCTTATTTGTTCCAGCAAGTGAAATTTGCCCATGACTGTCAGTCTACTCGACATTTGTCTAGGGCCGTTTTAAGCTATTTTAGTTCATGTCCTAAAGTAACTACAGTGTTATACTGGAGATTCTTTCGCTGCCATGTAAGGTTAGGATCTTGAACTAATGAATTAGCGATGAGCACCTAGAAAGAGAAGATGTTTTACTGTGTAGACTAGTTTAAGAGCTCAAATTGATGTAGACTCAATATAAAGTAAAACTGACTATAATCTGAGGTGGACAAATGAAAGATGTTTGTTTGAAATTTTAGTGAGGCAATGAATTGTTTTTTCTGTGGATCCGCATCTAATGTGAAGCTTCTTTCTTAAATGGGGTATCCATGTGCAGTTTAAGCTTGCCGAAGAATCTACAGAACGTTTTAATGAAGATCTTTTGTCATGGAAGAGGAACTTCCAATGTTTGGCAAAACATCTCAAGAGGGTGGAGATCGTCGGTTTTGCTGTGAGTTTGGGGTTGAAACATCTGCTCGCCCTGATTGAGTTTCTTCTTGGTGATGCACTCGTGCTGGAGAAGATGATTATTAAGGTTGATTTACATGCACAACGTGGACAAAAACATCTTGAAGCCGCTGATCTTTCCAAACTACTTGGTGTGTGCCGAGATGTGCTCAGCTATCGAAGAGCTTCCCAAAATGCTGAAGTTATCGTCAATTTTCCTTTGGAGGAGGCGTCCTTTTAAAGTTTAAAAAGCATATGAAGAAGATTCGGGTTTCTAAACTTAGATGAGCACTACACTGCTCATTCTTATTCACTCTCTTTTGACAGTAGACTTGCAAGAACTACATGACAGTACTCGGTTTTTAACATGTACCTAATTTGCACTTCTTTCAAGTTTAGTTTAGTTGTAAATATGAACCTCCTGAGGAAAGAGGTTAATAGTAGGTGTTTTTGATTATGGACATATGAAAGGGTGTTTTGGTTAAGATATTGCTAAGCCTTTTCTTCTTTTTCAGGCAAAATAGAAAATTTAGGGCTATATCATGTGTCTGCACTCTTGGAGGATTTAAGAAAACGTCCACATCATTATGATATACATTTTGGATATCCTCTTGTATTTGTGCGTAAATGCATAGACATCATTACAATTTGATTTTAATGATTAACTTGAAGTACTTTGCGACCCAAAAGAAGATAAACTTGAATCCTAACATTACACTTTTTGGTGGTCACATTCGGTTCAGCATTTTTAAAACCAAAATAAAAGAGCGAGATCAAACCAAAATACACGCTTTAAAATTTTTGTAATCCGTCATTAAGATTCGAAATAGCTTATGTTTTTTAATATAGAGTTGCTGAAACTTTTGCTATGAATAAATGTGTCTATGAGGTTCATTTTCTTTAAGAGAATAGTAATTATTGTTTGAGCTACGCCATGTTTGTGTGAATTTGTAAGTTCGTGAAATAAAAAACGAAGAGCACATTAAGGGTGCGAATAATAACCATTCTGTTCAAAAATCAATTTCTGGCCAGAAATAGATTTTTCTATTTCTATTCCATGGACGAGTTTCTGAGTCAAAATATGCATTTGATAACGACATAAAATTTCTATTTCTGAAATAGAAAATCGTTTAATAACGACATAAAATTTCTTTTTTCCAAGCGGCCGGCGAGCGGAAGGCGATAGATGACGGACGGCGGGCTGCGGCAGGAGGCGGGTGGCGGTGGGAGGTGGCCAGCATTGGGTGGCGGAGGAGGATGGTGGCCAATGGTGAAGGATGGCGACCGGAGGAGGCTGGTGGCGGAGGATGACGATGGGAGGCAACTGGTAGGTGGGCAGTAGTGGGAGGTGGGTGATGTGGGGCGGCAACGGGAGGTGGGTGGTAGCAGGAGGTGGCTGGTGTTAGGCAGGGGCGGGAGGTGGGTGTTGATGGCTGGTGTTGGGCGGCGGAGGACGGTGGCAGACGGCAATGTACGATGGCTGACAGGCAGCAGAGGACGATAGTCGACGATGGTGGGAGGCGACTGGCGGTGATAGGGGGGCGGTGGGTGAGCAGTCTGGCTAGTAGTAAAGGCAAATGATGAGAAGAGTTTTTATTTTTTATTTCTGTTCCAGAAATAAAAAGGTAAAAGATTTTTATCTTTGATTTCTGTTTCAAACTTATTTCTAAAGTAAAAATTTGTTCTAAAAATAGAAAAATGAAATTGCATTACCAAACAGATTTTTGTTCTAAACCTGTTATAATGAACATAAAATAGAAAAACAAAAAAAACATAATGATTATCGTGCGTATCATGCACACCCTAAGAGAATCAAAGATTTTACCATTGGTTTCGGTCTGATTTGAAACATAATGTGTTTTTGCTTAACACAATTGGGTTCAAATCATGGTAATACAAATTCTTCGGCGAACGATCGGATTTCACGGGACGATGCCAATGTTCTCCTTCTTTTCCTCCTCCGAAATGAAGCGAGGAACCCCGGCTGTTTCATTAGTGGCTTTACTAGACACCCTAATCCGCGACATTATCTCCTTCTCGCGCATTGAAGGCATCGTCAGGACTTGCGTCCTCTCCAAGCAGTGGCGATCCACCTAGACCACCGCCACTGACCTCCTTTTCTCCATTGGCTTTGTCCGCAAAATCAAGCCATGGTAGATGTTACTTCAACAGTTAATACCATAATAAATTCAAATCGATATGCTATGGTATATTTTCTCAAATTATTATTTTTATTTCCTGAAGAATTCCAATCCGGCACCCCACTTTACATTCACCCCTTTCTTTATTTTTTTGTTTATTTATAAATTGATAAGAGATAATCACCTGGGGACGACTATATATATTATTTGACTGTAGACATACTAATTCACATGCAGTGTATATTTGATTGGTATCTTGTAGGGTATGAATGTATGACCCCAATAGTCTTTTTATACTGTATAGAAAAGAGAAAAATTGCAAAAAAAAGCCTAAAGGTCCAGTATAATCCCAAAATACCATTTCCCTTAAAACAGGAATCCAAGATGTCTTTTGGATCATTAAAGAGGAACAGTCACTTAAAGTTGCAAACATCAACTATTGTCAACTATTGTCTATAACTTAAAATTAGGAGTGCCATGAGGACTTGCACAATGCAATGAATGCGGAGTAATCAACGGTTGATGACGGATAGTGTTTATTTTAACTATCGTGAATGTTTGTCGATTTAACAATTGACAATCTGATCTTATCATTTGACCGTGCGAAAAATTGCAATATGGATAGATCCCCGTCTTCACTTGCTTGCACTCAATCCGACTACAAAACCCCCAACTTCCAAAGTTCTTTTGGCGGTAGAATTCACATAAACTAGGGAACTAAAAATTCATGGCGGGATGCTTTTCCCACCGCATGATCCCAGGCAAATTCTCTGGCGAACGACGGAACTGTGCAAAAACGAAGCCAACCTCAATCTTCTTCTCCTCCTAAGCGAAACGAAGTGAGAACTCTGACAATTTTATCCTCATGATTCCATCAGCGCCTTAGCCGAAGCCATAATCTGCCACATCTATCCCTCTTGCACATTGAAGACACTATTAAGACCCGCGTCCTCTCCAAGCAGTGGTTATCCGCCTGGACCACCGCCACCTACCTCCTTTTCTTTGGTGGCTTTGTGCGCTGGGATGCTTACACTTGCAAGACGATCAAAGCCTTCTCCACCTTGGTAGACAACGTTTTGGCCCGTGCGCCTCGCCCATGATGAAGAGGGGATCGGCGACATCTTCTATCGGGAAGCAAATCACCCCATCCATTCCCTCAAGTTCATAACTCCGGTGAAGATGAATTATGAGATTCACAGCACGGGAGCATCATGTTTGTAGCAAATCTTATTAAGAGAGTTGAAACTGTTGATTGTGTGTCTCTCATCATGCTTTGAAGCACGTACACTTGTGCTAGAGAAGATGATCATCAAAGCTAGGATGGACATACCTCGTAGAGGAAAATCTTTTGAGGCAAGTGATCTTGAGGAGCTGCTTGATTTCCATGTGAATAGTTATTGCTTTTCTGTGAGCTTTGTTTCGTTGGAACTTGACTTCATGTAGAAAGGGATCATCTTGTGATTTTGTCAGTGATGAGCGCTCTCGACAGCTTTTTGTTAAGTAATTATAAAAAGACATAATCATAGTTATTAGTAGTACATTGACTTCGTTGCTTAACAAATGTTCCCTGTGAGTCATAATAACCGATAAACATGGTTTTTGTTAAGGAATTTATTCATCTTGCTCTTTTTGGAGTATAGCCTCTGAACTGCAACACTAGTTCCCTTTCTCGAAGCCTTCATTAGAGAGTAAATGGGATTTGAGAACAACGATGAAAGATTTGCCCCCGTATAATTTCTTACGAGCTTAATTATTACAGAATTTGAGAAGCTGCATCGGTTAATAGATTATTTTTGTATCACGACTTTTCAGCCGTCGCAAAAAATGTATGCTATATTGAGATGATCAGTGCACAAATTAGGAGGACCAAAAGTATGTTATTGTTACTTTCCTTTTATCTCTTTTCCACATTTTCTCTTCTTCTTCTTCCTTACAACAATTCATGTGGTCTGACAAAAAGTATGTTATTTTCCCTTTCCTATCTCTCTTTTCTGCATTTTCTCTTTTTCTTCTTTCCCTGATCTGGTTTTACTCTCTCTCTCTCTCTCTCATCTAGCAATTTATGTTGTCTCTCATCTTGATATAATTACATTGTATCAAATTTAGTTCGGCTTGAGCACAACAAATTTATCACTGACCTTTTTGTTTTTGACGTGAATTTTCATCATTTTCTCTGTTCTTCTCTTTCAGATCAAAGTGGTCATTATTCTAGCCACATTAACCTTTTGGGTTACGAGAAAAATTGCTTTGAATTTTACATGAGTGATCCCAAGATCAAGACACGTGATTCTTTTTTTGTTTACTTGTGCTGAGCATCACCATATGCAGACACGTCTATGTGAAACTAACATCATCTAACAATATAATTTGTGAATTTGCAAACTAATTTCAAGAAAAAAAAGTTCATCAAGGTGCCTCCTCCTCATTTGAATTTGCAAACTAATTAAGAGTCAAGTTAATAATTGCATCGAAAAAGCTCATCATATATACTAAAAAAGGAAAAAAGAAAAAGGTTGATTGAGGAAGGGAAAACAAAGGGTTATTGAAGATGGATGACGTGGTTGAATTTGCTTATGCACTTTGGTCATGGAATATATGATACAGTACTAGTAGAGATGAACCGCTAGTGATCCTATTGTAATTAACTCCATTTGTGCAAAACTATGGACCGGAGAAGCAACTTTAGACAAGTATCAAGGTGAGGTATGTTTATACTTCTCATCATATAAGAATTAGTATTGCTATTCAATTTATATATGAGTCGCGCTTTTTTCATTTCCTCTTTGGCTAAAACACTCCTTAACATAACAATATGACTATATTACCCTTTTGTGGGGCTCATTTTTTAGCATCGCTCTTCTATCGATGTTTAAAAAAGCACTGTTCCTTTTTTTTTTTTTTTTTTTTTTTTTCTGATCGTGTCCCTTTTCTTTTATTGATTTTCCATGTTCTCTTTTATTGTCTTCTTCATTCTTTAAGTTCTTTCTTATGTAACCACTCATAGCAATAAAGAGATAGAGAAATGGAGACTTCCATGCTTGTGTAAGCGAAGGCAATTGAACTGCTCCTCATTACCCACAATAGCACTTTCTTGAGCCGCTTGAGTGAAGGCTCTGCACCACATGTTTTATGGCAGCAAGGGGATGGTGCTCGCGAAGAGTGATGCATATTGGTGAGACATGAGGAGGTTATGCACTCCATATTTGACGAACTCGGCGAAGGTGGAGTAGTTTGCGCTGATGAGAACAAGGAGCTGGGAAGGGTGATTGGAAGGCTAAGGGTGGCAACCTTGAGGCATACTCGCCGCAATTTAAAACACTTAATCAAAAAACTCTTCTATATACAAGGAATCAATGAAATTCGCAAAATCAATTTTGCTCACAAACAAATCTTCTTGGTATTTCATTACGTGACAATCAATTTCCTCGCCTTCCACCATCTATAGCTATGGAAAATATTTATGCAAATTTGCTAAATTTCCTCACAAAGAGCGTAAATTATACTAAGGTTGAGCAAGTCAGATCTGTAGCTGCATCCGAAGGTGGTCGAGGAGGAGAGCTTCATCGACATCTTTGTGATGGGTTAATGTGGCCTTGCATAGAATATATGAGCACAAGGACGTGATCTTCATGATTCTCCATTTCTCTTCCTCTTGAAAGATAATCGTGTTTAGCCAAAAAAAAAAGAGAGAGAAAACATAGAGAAGAAAGAAGATTAAAGAAAGTGGATGCGGAACCCACAAGAAAAGAAATAGGAAATCAATAAAATAAAATCGGCAAATGGATGCAAATGGGTGGAACCCACAAAGGGCGATATTATCATAACATGTATTAATGGCATTTTAGCCAAAGAGGGAGTGGAAAAAGCATAGCGTTTTATATAATGAGAAAAATGATAGCACTTATTATTAGATGATTGCAATTGCTAGGGAAAAAGTCTCAAAAACTTCAAAACTATTCTAACTCTGACACATTTATCTTAAAAATTTGTATGTTATTAAAAATTTCAAATTAGTACCCGTATGACACTTTTACTATTTATCAATATCCTGTTAATGAGCATTGTTAAAAATATGCTTATATGGATATCGGAAAAAAAAAAACGGTTTTGACATGGCATCATGCAGCGTAAGTGATATAAGAATGACGTTATTTTGATTGAAAAACCATGTGATTGATCCTTGACGTGTGAATGTGTCACATAGGTATAAATTTGAGGTTTTTTTATGTCATAAGAAAAAATTTATGGTAAATATGCCATAGTGGACATAGATTGGGGTTTTTGATATCATAAAAAAATTTCAAGGTAAATTGACACAGTGAACATAGGTTGGGATTTTTTGTGGCTGTTTCCGAAATTACTAAACCATGTGATGCGGTCATATGATTCTTCTTACATAAAGATGATTATCAAAGATCGAAGAGTAATGTGCATATGGGTCCAATCAGTTTTTTATAATGCACTAAAATCCAAACTGACATAGAGTGAAAATTTATCAATTCAGATCCTTTAGTGAAATTATCGTAATTAAGCCGAATGGAACAAACCGATTTTGTTCGCAAAGTCAATTATTTGAACGATCAATAAACAAGTCGTACCAAAATATGCATACGCTCAAGCTCTATTCTATGGAAATGCATCAAATTGGATTTGAACTCAAATCAACTCAATTTCTTTTTTTTATTAATTCAAATGAAGGCAAAATCGGAAAGGAAGAAATGTAATTTGTCCAAAAACACAAGAGAAAGGCACATATTCTCTCAAACAGAAAGCATCACACAACAAATATCTTTACCGCTAACTAAATAAATGTTAACTTGTTTAATTAAATGTTTCTACGGACGTGATAAAAGCATTGATGGGTCCAAATCTGCGACATCGTGTTTATTTATGTGTTTAAACATGATCATCTATTCATGACATAATATTGATCAAGCTTCAATCGAGCATGCTTACCTTGATGCTATTTAAACACATAATGTCGAAAATAAATACAAAGTGGATTACGGCATCACTTAAATTTCATGTGAATTACTGAATATCTTTTTTTCTAACTCAAGTTTAATTTTGGTCCTCTCTCCTTTTTTTTTTTTTTTCACATTGAGATCGTCTAATTTATTTTTGCGGTGCATTATGAAGTAAGACAAATTATATGTTTGCATAAAAAACTTGAAAGACAAAAAAGGAAAAGAAAAAAGAAAAAAAGAAGAAAACTCTATCAATTTTCATCGTTCTTCGCCTTTACCTTGCTCAGCTATGTTAAAGGATGCGGCGAAAGTAAAATCCTTCGGGAACTCGGCCGGAAAATCCGCAGAAACCCTAGAACTTCGATTCCACGGCGGAGACCTCCGTCCACGGCGCCACCCGCCGCGAATCCTCCGGCGACCACCGGCGGAATCGCACCGCGCTGGCCTCCTCCTCATTTGCAGCGACGCAGAAGCGCTAGCGATCTCATCATGGCGGAGACCTCCGCCCGCGGCGCCGTCCTTCGCGAATCCTCCGGCGGCGACCGGCCGAATCGCGCCAAACGAAACCGAACCCATCCTCCTCCTATGAGCCCCAGGGATCTCATCAGCGACTTGCCAGACGCCGTGATCCACCACATCTTCTCCTTCCTGCCCCTGAGAGACGTCGTGAAGACCAGCGTCCTCTCGAAGCGCTGGCAGTCCACTTGGACCACCACCACCCACCTCGTCTTCAGCGACCTCCGGCCTCGCCATCGCGACCCCTACTACCCGGACTTCCCGTCCCTCGTCGACAGCGTCCTGTCCCGGTGCACCTCGCCCGCGGTGAAGAGGTTCCACATCACCATCTTCAAGTGCGACGAGGCCCTCCGCTCCAAGCTCGACCTCTGGCTCCGCTTCGCGGAGGGGCGCCGTGTGGAGGATCTTCGCCTGGTTCTTATTCCCGATCTGGGGTTCTTTTATAAGCTGCCGCGGTTCTTGTATCGCTTGAGTCGGTTGGTGCGCCTGAAAGTCAGTGGCTGCTGTCTTTCGTTGGGTACTGCTGTTAGGTGGCCTTGTCTCAAGTTCTTGTTGTTAGAATGTGCGGAGTTGAGTGATGATATCCTGGAGGGAATTGTCAGGGGAAGTCCTGTTTTGGAGTCCCTTGCGTTGCGCTATTGCAGGGGCGTGAAGAACATTATAATACATTCAACAAGTATGAAACGGTTAACACTTGTCGAAGGCGGGTTTTCTAACTTGGAGAAAATTTGGGCCCCGCATTTGCTGTCCCTGCGTGTGTCAGGGATTTGGTGTCTTCATTCTGTGTTCAGACTTGACAACATATCTTCTTTGGAGGAAGCCGAGTTACATTTTGCGGTGTCTGGTGACAGGATAGGCTGCCGCGACTTGTCAAAGGAACTTCTTGAGAAGCTGCGCGGAGTTTCTACAATCACCATTGGCCATTGGTGTTTGCAGGTAACAGCTCAGTATTTTTTCCCTTTGTAAGGCGTACTCGTGTTGAATGGTGTCTGTGATTGGCACCATTTAGTGCTGTATGTTGCCCCGGTTTGAGAGACCTCAGCTCTCTGTGGCATTTCTAGTCTTTCGTCTGGTGGAATCATTGTCAACGGGATGATTCATAACTTTGTGTTTCGAGTTCTTACGTAAGAGCATATGGTGATCCTTGGAGCTTCTTCCCACTATTTAATTTCAAATAAATGGATTTGGGATCACTCAATTAGGGACAACGAATGTCACTAGATATTTCTAATTATTATGGATGCTACTCAACACAACATTGTTAGATGCTTGATTTGCCCAAGATAAATGCATGAATAGATTATTTGAAAAGGTTACATTTTCCATTCACTCTTTCAGTTTATAGAAAAAATACAATTATCTGGAAAAATAAGGAAGAGTAATGAACTTAGTCACCTTTGGTTTCTGGAATCGGGTCATACTCTCTTGTCACACTAGACTGATGGTCCATAATCATCTTACAGAGTATTCTTACAGTATTTTACAATGGCAATGGATGGATTTTCTTGGAAACTTCAGTCGATAACGGGATTCACTGTCTCATGTGACCAACTACTAGAATTTTCAAATCCTTCAAGTATCTCAAGTTTTATGTAGATAGTCTTAATTCTTAAAGAGATTCACTTGTTCATTTCTACTTGTAGTATCCTTATTGGTCTTTTCCTGGCTGGGAGATAGTGTGAAAGGATATTGTATCTGGATGAACGGTAATTTTGTTATTCTTTATTCATGTTAAACAGGAACAGAACTACTAATTAATTTTTCTGTTTCGCTTGCTCAATGTGGTTAGGTTCTGTCCGCTTTGGAGATGGAAGGAGTGCCATGTCCATTGTCAAAATGTCAGAATCTGATACTACGCACACCAGTTAGTCAATGGGAACTTCCTGGGATAGCATACATGCTACGAAGTTCACAGTGCCTGGAAAAATTAGTCATACACCTTACTCACTCTTACCCATCGACGGTTTGTTACTTTTCTATATTATTTTCAGTTCGCTTCCTGTGCTGACTTCCTCTTTGCATGAATGAGTTTAAACTTTAGAAGAACATAAACATGATCCATCTCATAATTCTTATTTGTTCCACCAATTGAAATTTGTCCAGTCTACTCGACATTTCTACAGGGCCGTTTTAAGCTGTTTTAGTTCATGTCCTAAAGTAACTGCAGTGTTATGCTGGAGATTCTTTTGCTGCCATGTAAGGTTAGGATCTTGAACTAATGAATTAGCGATGAGAGCCTAGAAAGAGAAGATGCGTGGATGAGTTTAAGAGCTCAAATTGATGTAGACTCGATATAAAGTAAAACTTACTATCATCTGAGGCGGACAATTGAAAGTTGTTTGTTTGAAATTTTAGTGAGGCAACGAATTCTTTTTTCCGTGGATCCGCATCTAATGTGAAGCTTCTTTCCTAAATAGGGTACCCATGTGCAGCTTAAGCTCAACAAAGAATCTATAGAACGTTTTAATGAAGATCTTTTGTCACGGAAGGGGAACTTTCAATGTTTGGCAAAACATCTCAAGAGGGTGGAGATCATCGGTTTTGCTAGTAGTTTTGGGTCGAAACATCTGCTTGCCCTAATTAAGTTTCTTCTTGGTGATGCACTTATGCTGGAGAAGATGATTATCAAGGCTGATTTCCCTGCACAACGTGGACAAAAACATCTTGAAGCCACTGATCTTTCCAAACTACTTGGTGTGAGCCGAAATGTGCTCAGCCATCGAAGAGCTTCCCAAAATGCAGAAGTTATCTTCGATTATCCTTTGGAAGAGTTGTCCTTAAAAAACCATATGAAGAAGATCCAGGTTTCTGAACTTGGACGAGCACTACACTGCCCATTCTAAACAGGTGCTGCGATTTCCCAATTGGTGTGGACTACTATGCCCTTTCTTCTGAGGGATGTATAATTTCGATAACTTGTCGAAGTTTCCTTTTCGCCTTTTAATCATGAATATGAGTGTGTGTTGCTTGCTCCGATTGTTGTAGATGAAGTAGAAGTTCAATGCTTTGACAGCAAGAATTTCCAATGTGGAGTCGATCTCTTCGTCAGAGGCCAAACCTGCCCAGGCACTTCACATTCATCTAATAGTTTATTTGTAGTTTTATAAATTCGATTTAATGTGACATTGTTGGGTGTAAAGCTGCAATTTGGGTTGGGATGTTCATTGTTTGTTTGGCTTTTGTCTGTGATTTGTTGCCTTTCCTGTTCATTAGGAGTAAAGATATTCTACTGGAATGATCTATAAGTTGCTCAAATTGCAGTTGCCAGATTTCTTTTTTCAGTTTATGCATTTAGAATGACATTGTAGACCTCTGATTGCACTGTAATTTACCCGTGAAACTTAACTGGGGGAAGAGTCCCTGTAATTCCCCGTTTTGATCTGGGCATTGAAAATGACGTGAACTTCTATTTGGCTTGTGGCATTGATAACATTTGGTGATGGCTGCTTCGTTTGAGACCCGGCGATTTATGATTTGTGCAGCAATTAGAGATTCTCTTGAGTATTTTTTTGGTAATCCTTTGCAGGACCATCACATTTATTTATTGTGCTGAACTGGATAAGCATGGAAAAAAAGGGCTTGCTGTGATGGATGGCTTTTGTATGCAGTTATTGTCGTTGCCTCTTTAAGCTTGTAGTCAGTTTGGTGGTCAAAAGCCTAAAACTTTAGGATTTTCTATTCGTAATACTCACATCTGTGACTGGGTTTTGACTCTTTCTTACATTTATCAAGTTCTAATTCGCTCTTGTTGTGGTAGTAAACATGTTCTACCTGTCGGAGATGAAAGCCAATATTTTGGAGCAAGATTTGAACTTCAAATTGTCCCAACTATTTAGAGTCGATGTAATGACAAGAAATGTTTGCAATGTGTTGCAGCCACTTGAGGGCATTTTGTATGATCAGCTGCTGTGAGGCGCAGGTTGCCGTGGACAAGTTAAGATAGAAGTTCCAGGGATCAAAGAAAGTTGGAGGAGGGCACATGGCAGAATGAGCAAGATGAAGGAGGGCTTTTGACATTGAGATGATGAAACTAGCTATCCCGACTTAGTACAGCTTCTTGTTTTTTTGTTATGAGCATGCATTTCTACATAGGGTAGGATCAGGTTGCAAACTTTATTTGCGCCAGCAAGGTCTCTTTGGGATTTGTATAGTTCACTGGTCCTTCTAGTATCAACAATGCTATGTATTGATGTTGAATTTGTTGATGGATACAACTATCTTATCTTGGGTGTAAGCAGGTTTTTTCGGAAACTAATGTCACTAGCATTATACTTATATAGCTATTTGTCAAAAGTTCTTCATACACGGATTTATGGATTAAGTATTCGGTGAGAGATGTGCACATCATTTACCCTAAGTTATTTCATATAAGTTGGGGATAAGTGCATTCAAAGTGTCCTAAAACTTATCACGAAAGTGTAATTGAGTCCTAAAACTTTTAAAAAGTGCAAACAAGTCTTAAAATTTGTCATAAAAGTGTATTTGAGTCATAAAACTTTCAAAAAGTGCAAATAAGTCCTAAAATTTATCATAAAATTGTAATTAAGTCCTAAAATTTGTCAAATTGGTTCAATTAAGTCTCTTCATTGATCGTACTTTTTGAAAATTTTAGGACTTATTTGCACTTTCGTGATAAGTTTTAGTACTTGTTTGCACTTTTTGAAAGTTTTAGGACTCAAATACACTTTCCTAACAAGTTTTAGGACTTGTTTGTATTTTTTGAAAGTTTTAGGACTTCTAATGCACTTATCCCTATAAGTTGTAACGAATTGTCAGAATTTGCTTGTCTAGCACCAAAAGCATATATGTGTTGCGCAACTCGCCATTGTTCTGATCCAGTTCATGCTTGAAATTTGTCCTCCTCAGAACAAATCCTGAATTTGAAATTTTTTGATTCCATCCGTCTCATTGGATCCTGATTATAGATATATAATTAACCCGAATGATGTAAATAAGGAGCTAGTGCTTGAAATGATAATACTTCTAACATGACACGTTTACGTGATAGAATAACCTTTCATAGTTTGATCCATTTGCTTTTTTTAGCTAAAAGGCTAAAAAAAGAAATGTAACTTTTTTATTTATAAATTTGTTAATGCATTTCTTTTACATTGTTCTCAACATTCAAATTGTAAAAGTTGTGGTCTTTTTTTAATTCCTATTTTAAACAAATTAAAAATTAAGAAGCTTAAATTGATCACACTAAAGGATTTTTCAAATGTGTTTCTATCAAGCGGCATTTAACTAAGAGTTGCTCCCGATGTTCTTTTCAATTACAATTTACAAAGTAGTCTTTGCATTTCATAAAAGCCCTTTAGATTAAAGTCCTTTGTACTTACTCAAAGGCTTTTCCCAAATACTAGACCAAAAGCAGCCTTATTCACTCTCTTTGGATAGGGAAGTTATATGAACTATGTTACAGTATTAGGTATTGGGTTTTTAACAAGTACCTAATTTACTCTTCTTTCAAGCTTAGTTTAGTTGTAAATATGAACCTCCTAAGAAAAGAGGTTAGTAGTGGTGTTTTGGATTATGGACATATGAAAGGGTGTTTCACTTAAGAAATTGCTCAGCTCTCTCTTCTTTTTCAGAAAAAATAGAAGATGTAGGGATATATCATTTATCTGTACTCTGTGAAGATTAAGGAAGCGTCCTGATCATTACGATATGCATTTTGGAAATTTTCATGTATTTGTAGGCAATTGCATAGACATCACACAGGACGAAGCCAATTTTCTTTTTCTTCTTCTTCTCTGAAATGAGGTGAGGAACCTCGAGGGTTTCATTAATGTCTTTACTGGATGCCCCAATTTGCGACATCTTTTCCTTCTTATGCATTGAAGACATCGTCAAGACTTGCATCCTCTTCGAGCAATGGCGATCCATTTGGACCACTACCACTGACCTCCTCTTCTCCAATGGCTTCGTCTGACAAAACAAACCATGGTAGATGTTACTTCAAGAGTTAATACCATGATAAATTTCAAATTGATATGTTATCGTACATTAGCCTAAATTTAATTTTTTTATTTCAAGAAAAATTCCAAATTGGCACTTCATTTCACATTTATCTCAAATTAATTTTCTTTGTATTGTAGTAAGTTTTGTTTATTTGCAAATTGATAAGAGATAATTACCCAGAGACGACTGTGTATATTATTTGATTGTACACATACAAATTCACATGTAGTGTATATTTGATTGGTATCTTGTAGGCTATGAATGTATGACCCCAATCGTTTTTTTTATACTGAATGGAAAAGAGCAAAATTGCAAAGAAAGCCCAAAGGCCCTGTATAATCCCAAAATACCATTTACCTTCAAATGGGAATCCAAGATGTCTCTTGGATCATTAAAGATGAACAGTTACACAAAGTTGCAAACATCAACTATCGGCTGTAACTTAAAATTAGGAGTGCCGTGAGGATTTACACAGAGCAATTATTGCGGGGTGACGAACGGTTAATGACGAATAGTGTTTCTTTTATCTGTCATGATTATCCGTTGATTTAACAATTGACCTTTGGATCTTATCATATGACCGTGCAAAAAATCGCAATATGGATAGATCCCATCTTCACTTGCTTTCACTCAATCCGACTACAAAACCGCCCAACTTCAAAAGTTCTTTTGGCGACAGAATTCACATAAACTTGGGAACTAAAAATTCATGGCCGGATGCTTTGCCCACAGCGTGGTCCAAGGCAAATTCTCTGGCGAACGACTGAACCATGCAAAAACAAAGCCAACCTCATTCTTCTTCTTCTCCTCCCAAACAAAACGAAGTGAGAACTCCGACGATTTTACCCTCATGATTGTATTAGCGCCTTACCTGAATCCATAATCAGCCACATCTATCCCTCTTGCACATTGAAGACACTGTTAAGACGCGCGTCCTCTCCAAGCGGTGGCTGTCCACCTGGACCTTGGTGGCTTCGTGCACTGGGATGCTTACACTTGCGAGACGATCAAAGCCTTCTCCACCTTGGTAGACGGGGTTTTGACCTGTGCGCCTCGCCCACGATGAAGAGGATCTGGATCAGCGACATCCTCTATCGAGAAGCAAATTACCCCATCCATTCCCTCAAGTTCATAACTCCGGTGAAGATGAATTATGAGATTCGTAGCACGAGAGCATTATGTTTGTAGCAAATCTTATTAAGAGAGTTGAAACTGTTGATTGTGTGTCTCTCATCATGCTTTGAAGCACGTACACTTGTGCTAGAGAAGATGATCATCAAAGCTACGATGCACATACCTTGTAGAGGAAAATCTTTCAAGGCAGGTGATCTTAGGGAGCTGCTTGATTTCCATGTGCATTGTTGTTGCTTTTCTATGAGCTTTGATTCGTTGGAACTTGACTTCAAGTAGAAAGGGATCATCTTGTGATTTTGTCAATGGTGAGAGCTCCCGACAGCTTATGTTAAGTAATTGTAAAAAGACATAATCATAGTTATTAGTACATCGACTCCTTTGCTTAACAAATGTTCTTTGTGAGTCAAAAGAACCAATAAACATGGTTTTTGATAAGGAATTATTCATCTTGCTCTTTTTGGAGTATAGTCTCTGAACTGCAACGCTAGTTTCCTTTCTCGGAGCCTGAGTAAATGGGATTTGCGAACAAGGAAGAGAGATTTGCCCCCCATCCTCTTACGAGCTTAATTATTATAGAATTCAAACAGTTGCATCGATTATCGGGTTGCTTTTGTATCATGACTTTTCAATCATCGCAAAAAAGGTACACTATGTTGAGGTGATCAGTGCACAAATTAGGAGGATCAAAAGTATGTTATTTTCCCTTTTCTTGATCTCTTTTCTACATTTTCTCTTCTTCTTTTTCCTCCTCACAACAATTCATGTCGTCTGACCAAAAGTATGTTATTTTCCCTTTCCTTTATCTCTTTTCTGCATTTCTTCTTCTTCTTCTTCTTCCTTCCAACAATTCATGTCGTCTCTTGATCAGTGCACAAGCTACGCATTTTCTCTTCTTCTTCTTTCCCTTATCTGGTTTTACTCTCTCTCTCTCTCTCTCTCTCTCTCTCTCTCTCTCTCTCTCTCTCTAGCAATTCATGTCGTCTCTTCATCATTGCGTCTTGATATAATTACGTCTTATGAAATTTCGTCCAACTTGAACATGACAAATTTATCATTGACCTTTTTGTTTTTGACATGAACTTTCATCGTTTTCTCTCTTCTTCTCTTTTAGATTGAATTGGTCATTATTCAGCCAAATTAACCTTTTGCATCGGGAAAAATTTCTTTGAATTTTACACAAGTGATCCCGAGATCAAGACAAGGAATTCTTTTTTTTTTTTTGTGCTGAGTATCACCATGTGCACATATGTCTAAGTGAAACTAACATCGATCTAATAATATAATTTGTGAATTTATGAACTAATTTCAAACAAAAAAATGTTCATCATGCTGCCTCCCCATTTGATTTTTTATTAAGAGTCAGGTTAATAAATGCAGGGGAAAAGGTCATCATATATACTTAAAAAGGAATAAAGAAGAAGGTTGATTGAGGAAGGAAAAACAAAGGGTTATTGGAGATGGATGACAGTGGTTGAATTTGCTTATGCACTTTAGTCATGGAATATATGATATACAATAGAGATAAATGCATGTAGACATTATTTGAAAAGGTTACATTTTCCATTCGCTCTTTCAATTTATAGAAAAAAAAAATACAATTATTTGGAAAGATGACGAAGAGTAATGGACCTAGTCATTTTAGGTTGCTGGAACTGGGTCATGTTCTCTCGTCACACTAGGTTGATGCTCCATAATCATCTTACAGAGTGTTCTTACAATATTTTACAAATGGCAATGAATGGATTTTCTTGGAAGCATTGGTCGATAACGAGGTTTGCTGTCTCAAGTGACCAACTACTGGAATTGTCAGATCCTTCAAGTATCACAATTTTTATGTAAATAGTCTCAATTTTGAAAGAGATTCACTCGTTCATTTGTACTTATAGTATCCTTATTGGTCTTTTCCCGCACGGAGACTAGGTCAAAGGATATTTTATCTAGATGAACTGTAATTTTATTATTTTTTATTCATGTTAAACAGGAACAGAAATACTAATTAGTTTTTCTATTTTGGTTGCTCAATGTGCTTAGATTCTACTTGCTTTGAAGATGGAAGGAGTGCCATCTCCATTGTCAAAATGTCAGAATTTGATACTACGCACAACAAGTGAACCCGATCTTCCTGGGATAGCATACATGTGACGAAGTTCACAGTGCTTGAAAAAATTAGTCATACACCTGACTGGCTTTAGCCCATTGCCGGTTTGTTACTTTTCTATACTATTTTCAGTTCGCTTCTTGTGCTGACTTCCTCTTTGCATGAATGACTTGAAACTTTAGAAGCACATAAAGATGATCAATCTCGAACTCTTATTTGTGCCAACAATTGAAATATACCCATGACTGTTAGCCTATTTGACATTGTGAAGGGCCGTTTTAAGCTGTTTTAGTTCATGTCCTAAGGTAACTGCAGTGTTATACTAGAGATTTTTTGCTGCCATGTAAGGTTAGGATCTTGAACTAATGAATTAGAGATGAGCACCTAGAAAGAGAAGATGTTTTACGTTGTAGACGAGTTCAAGAGCTCAAATTGACGAATACTCGATATAAAGTAGAACTTCGACCATCATCTAAGGTGGACAAATGAAAGTTGTTTGTTTGAAATTTTAGTGAGGCAGCAAGTTCTTTTTCCTGTGGATCCGCATCTAATATGAAGTTTCTTTCTTAAATGGGCTATCTATGTGTAGTTTAAGCTCGATGAAGAAATTATAGAACACTTTGATGAAGATCTTTTGTGTTCACAGAAGGGGAACTTTCAATGTTTGGCGAAACATCTCAAGAGGATGGAGATCATCGATTTTGCTTATGGTTTTGAGTCAAAACATCTGCTCGCCTTGATTAAGTTTCTTCTTGGTGATGCACTTGCGCTGGAGAAGATGATTATCAAGGCTAATTTGCATGAACTACGTGGACAAAAACGTCTTTCCAAACTACTTGGTGTGAGCCGAAATGTGCTCAGCTATCGAAGAGGTTCCCAAAATGCCGAAGTTATCTTCGATTATCCTTTGGAAGAGATGTCCTTTAAAAAGCACAAGAAGAAGATCCGGGTTTTCAAACTCGGATGAGCACTACACTGCTCATTCTTATTCACTCTCTCTTGACAGTAGAGTTACATGAACTATACGACAGTATTGGGTTTTTAACATGTACCTAATTTACACTTCTTTGGAGTGTAGTTAAGTTAAATATGAACTTCCTAAGGAAAGAGAGTAGTAGTAGTGTTTTGGATTATGGACATATGAAAGGGTGTTTTGGTTGAGATATTGCTCAGCTTTTTCTTCTTTTTCAAGAAAAATAGAAAATTTAGGGGTATATCATTTATGTAGATTTTTGGAAGATTAAGGAAATCACCTGATCATTATGATATGCATTTTGGAAATCTTCATGTATTTGTGCGTAATTGCATGGACATCGTTATAATTGATTTCAAAGACAGACTTGAAGTACTTCTTTGCTGCCCAAAAGAAAGATAAACTCGAACTTTAACATAACCCTTTTTGTGGTCACATTCAGTTCACCTTTTTGGAAACCAAAACAAAACTGCGAGATCAAACCATGGTACATGCTTTAATTTTTATTATCCTTCATTAAGATTTGAAATGGCTTAGATTTTTTAATGAAGAGAAGCTGGAATTTTCACTATGAATAAATATGTCTGTGAGGTTCATTTTCTTTAAGAGAATAGTAATTTATTGTTTGAGCTATGCCATGTTTGTGTGAATTTGTAAGCTTAGGAAATCAGCAATGAAGAGCACATTAAAAGAATCAAAGATTTTACCGTTAGTTTCGGTTTGATTCAAAACGAATTTGCTTTCACTTGAATACAATTGGGGCCAAATCATGGTAATACGATTTGAAATAGGTGTCGTTTCAAAAGCACATGAAAACCCCGGTTTTTTGTTAATCTCTTGGCAAGGGTATGTTGCCCTGGGCACTTCAATGCTCATTCTCATTCGCACTCTTTTGACAGTATAGTTATGTTAACTACATTATGACACTGTCGGGTTTTTAACATGAACCTAATTTACACTTCTTTGAAGTTTAGTTGTAAATAAGAACCTCTTAAGGAAAGAGGTTAATATAAGTGCTTTGGATTATCAACATAAGCTATTGCTCAGCTTTCTCTTCTTTTTTAGGCAAAATAGAAAACAAATGTGGACTATCAACATGTTGGAAATCTTCACATAATTTGTGCGTAACTGCATAGACATCATTACGATTTGATATTAGTTTTAGCACAACCCTTTGTTTTCAAGTGAAGCAACTCCTTGCACTGTATGCAAATTTATGAATAAGCGACTAACTCCTTCGAATGCTTTTGATTTCAATGACAAAACTAGAGGATGAACTCCAATTATTGTTAGGGTGTGGTTCATATTCTCTATCGACAGGAAGATATAGGGATTCCACTCCCCGGTGAGTGGACAAGGGTCGCAGGAGGAGCGATCCTGAGCTGCTAGAGGGCTTTTATTGTTTGAGTCTGAAAAAGAAAAGTTTCCTAATTCAGTTAGGTTTCCTATTTTAAATAGGTTTTCTAGAAAGAGGTTTCCTACTTTGAAGAGGTTTCCTAATTGATTTCCTAATTATAGTAGGTTTCCAAGAAAGAAGTTTCCTATTTTGAATCAAACTATTACCTATATATAGTCTCTTTCTCTTAAAATTGAGAAATGTAATGAAACGGTGTGAGGTGCTAATTATAGTGAAATTCTCTACTAGACGTAGCCCTAGTTTAAGGGTGAACTGGGATAAAATCTTGTGTATCGATTTTCTTTCTCGTTTTTACTCTCTATTTTCTTTGTGATTGTGCAATGAATCCCAACATCTAGTATCAGAGCAAGGTTTTAGGTTAGGGTTTCTTGGTGAAGAGAGATCGGAAAAATCGAATCTTGGGAAGATGTAGTCGGCTCATCAATCACGGATTGAAGTAGAGAAGTTTGGAGAAAAAGGTTTTGAGTTATGGAAATTGAAGATGGAGGCTTTGCCCATGGACAGGGATTTATAGCACGTGATCGAAGAAGATAACCCAAGCAAAAATCCACGAAGAAGGCAAAGGAGGCCGAGTCGACTTCTGATGAATTGAAGGTGTGGAATAGCAGCGATCGGAGGGCGCAAAGCCTAATTTGGTTATGCTTTGTGGATAGTGTTTTGGTGAACATGACCTCTAAGAAAACAATGAAGGATCTCTGGACGAAGCTTGAAAATAATGTGTTGGAAGTGCAAAAAGCCTGGACACTTGAAGAAAGACTGCAGAAGCAAAAGTATAGGTCTAGAGAGGCGAGATGAGGTATCATCCTCTAGTACAAACAAGGTTGATGACAGCGGCACAAGAGACATGTATCTCGTTTGCAATACATCACAGGGTGACTGCAATGCATGAATAATTGATACTGGAGCGTCTTTGCACACGGTGCCTCATAGAGATTGATTCTACGTTACGAGCCATATCAGGGAGGTATAGTGCGAATGGGGGACGACATGGTGTTTGACATTGTTGGTCGCGAGAAGGTGAAGATGAAGATGAAAGATAGGACAATCAAGAATTTTTCAGATGTGATGCATATTCCTGGTCTTACGAGAAATCTTATTTCTATGGGAACTATGGCAGATGCTGTCATTACTTTCACCAGCAACAAATATTCATGCAAGCTAACTCGTGGACTTATGGTGATCGTCAGAGGTGAACAGTATAAAAAACTATAGAAGTCATTGGGAAGCACAATGATCAACAGTGAGAGTTATGTCTCAGAGCAGGTGGAAGAAGATCTTTCGATGCTATGGCATCGGAGATTGGATCATATTTGTGAGAAATGGCTGATGACCTTACCTCAAAGAAGATGATGGATGGAATTCCAAGCTGTTCTATGGGTTTCAAATTTTGTGAACATTATTTACATGGAAAACAAAATTGGATATCTTTTGAATCCATAGGAGGAAGACTGAAAGGGATTCTGAATTTTATCCATAATGATGTCTTCAGTCCTACACTTGTAGCATCATTTGGAAAATGAAGGTATTATGTTTTTTTTACTGATGAGCTTTCCAGATATGTGTGGATATATTTTCTCCAAAGGAAAGATGATGTGTTTGAAAAGTTTTGCGAGTTCAAAGCTTTGGTGGAAAATAAGTTTGATAGAAAAATCAATGTTTAGCATACTGATAACGAAGGAGAATTCTATTCAGCGAAATTTGATCAATTTTGTGCGATTAGTGGCATTGTTAGGCAGAAGACAATGCCTTATACACCTTAGCAGAATGAGGTGGCAAAGAGACTTAATCGGTCTCTCATGGAAAAGGCAAGGAGTATGCAAAGTGGTGTAGGCTTAGCAGCTGAATTTTGGGCAGAAGCAGTAGCTACCGTGTGTTATCTGAAAAATAGATCTCCCACATTAGTTTTGAAGCATCAGACACCGTCTTGAGGCACTGTTTGAAAAGAAGCCAAATATATCCCATGTTAGAGTGTTTGGTTGTGAAGCATACGTACATGTGCCAAAGGAAAAGAAGAACAAGCTTGATAACAAGTCAGAGAAGTGTATCTTCATTGGGTACAGGGCTGGTGTCAAAGGGTATAAGCTGTGGAATCCTAATACTAAATGTATAATCTATAACAAGGATGTGGTGTTCAGAGAATCTATGACAAATTAGATTGTTCGCCAAGCTCCTGAAAAACCATAGACGGTTGAGTTAGATGTTGGTTTAAAGGAATACACTAGCTGGAGTAGAAAATTCAGATTTTGAAGCTGATGAGCTTGAGGAGGCGGATGATGTAGTAGATTCTGAAACTGAGTTTGACGTTGAATCACCACCTGAATCGGTCTTAACAAGGTCCACACGGCTAAGAAAACACCTGAGAGGTATGCCCTATTTACTAGCAATGAGAATTTGTGCTCTAACTATTATAGATGATGATCCAAGTAATGTCGAAGAAGCAAGAAGCGCAAAGGATGCCAAATAGTAGGAGAAAGCCATGAAAGATGAGATGGCCTCACTAGATAAAAACGGAACGTGGAGTCTGATAAAACAACTCGTTGATTGAAAGGCAATTGATTGCAAGTGGGTGTTAAAAAATATTTACAGATGGAGAGATAGAACAATATAAAGCTCGTTTAGTTGCGAAGAGATACTCGCAAATAAAGGGAGTCGATTATGGTGAGATTTTTTATCCTATTGATAAATTAAATTCCATAAGACTTGTCTTATCTATAGCAGCTGCAAACAATCTAGAGGTAGAGTAGCTTGATGTAAAGGCAGCATTCCTCCATGGTGACTTGGAGGAAGATCTTTACATGAAAAAACTAGAAGGGTTTGCGGTCAATGGAAAAGAAGATCTTGTTTGCAAACTAAACAAGTCTTTGTATGGCCTGAAGCAATATCTAAGGATGTGGTACCAGAAGTTTGACTCGTATGTTTTGAAGCTTGGCTTTGTTTGCTGTGATGCTGATCATTGCGTCTATGTGAAAAGGTTGGATGATGACTTTATTATCTTAACCTTATGTTGATGATATGCTACAAGTTAGAAATAGTTTGAAAATGATTAGCACCATCAAAGGATTGTTGGCAAAACAATTTGAGATGAAAGATTTAGGCCTGGCAAACTTCCTTGGGCATGCAAATATGTTGAAAGTGTGTTGAAAAAAATTCGACATGGCTGACTGTAAACCCATGAAGACCCTTGTCCACAAGTTCCAAGTTATTAGCGCTCTGATGTCCTGAGATTGAAAAGGAAGCTGTAGATATGGCAACGGTCTCATATACAAGTGCAGTTGGGAGCTTGATGTATGTCATGGTTTGTACTTATCTAGATATTGCTCAAGCAGCGAGAGTATTGAGCAGATATATGTTCAATTCGGGGAAAAAACATTGGATGGCAGTAAAGCGGGTGCTTCGTTATCTTTGTAGTGCATTTGACCTTGAGCTATGTTATGAAGGCATGAAAAGCTCAAAGGGACAACAAGCGTTAGAACTGAAGTCTTTCGTGGATGCTGATTGGGGAGGTGACATTGATAGCAGAATGCCAACTAATAGATATGTTATTTCTCTATTCGGTGGAGCTGTGAGTTGGATGAGCAAAAGGCAAAGCACATTTGCTTTATCTACTATTGAGGCAGAGTACATGGCCCTTATTCATGCTGTTAAAGAAGTAATCTAGATGCGCATATTGTGTAAAGAACTTGGTTTTACACAAGGAAGAGTGAATATTGGTTGTGATAACCAGAGTACTATATTTTTCGCTAAGAATCCTGGATTTCATGCAAGAACAAAGCACATCAGCATACAATATCACTTCATCCAAGAAAAAGTGGAACAAATGGTTGTAGTGCTAGAGAAAATTGACACACAGGTGATAGTGCATATTTTTTGACCAGGGTAGTGAGTGTAGAAAAGTTTGAATGAGTAGATTCGAAGATAAGAACCTAATTATAGGGTAACCCTTAGTTTTATTTCAATATTATGATTAGTTTTACCATAATTTAATGAAGTGCATGCTTAGTACATAACCAACCATACTAGGATCAAGTCATCAGATATTAACTTACTCAATTAAATGAAATTTATACATAATAATATAACTCAGTCATTAAACTCAAATAATCAAGATGTTAATTATCATAATTAATTAATGTCATTTTTATTATACTTTATTAATAATAATTTATTGCAAAAACTGTTAGTAGTCCATAATTTGTATGATTGCACTCATCAAAAAAAATTTGATAGATTTTTTAATAAAAGGTTGTAATAATTCTCGACTAACTTAGAATAACCAGAAATTATAATATAGTTCTAATAATTATTGTTTACGATTATGATTAGATGCGAGTAAATTGTAAGTTACGTATCAAATTTATAATTCGAAGCAACAATATTATGATATTAGGATTTAATCATCATATAATTAAAACTGATTAAAAAGAGTTTCAAGCTCTTGGATGTTATTCTTAGATTGTCCTATCAATTGAACAAATAGAATCTTTCCCGTATTTGTTCCGAGTTTAGCTTATCTTCATGAGATTATTATTCATTCCCTTGCAATTTCATTTCGCATATCCAAAGCCCGAGGGATTCAATCTCTCTGTAAATTATAAATAGGGAAGAGATGAGGGAGTCAAAATTAGAATTTTTTTACCCAGAGTGTTTGATGAAATCGCATTTTATAAGGGAAAAATGAAAAAGAAAATATCGAACAGGTTAGCATACCACGTAAGTCGACTACTCGATATCTTTTTTTTTCCAAGCATAAATTTTTAATTGTAATCCTCCACCTCTTTTTTCACATTGAAATATTCTTTATTTAGTCATGCTTGTGTCACGGCCCAAAGAAATGGATCGTTCATGAGGTTTCCTGGACGATGGACCATGACCGACCCTTGAACGAGAAAGCGGATCCCGAGTATTCTGAGTACTAGGGTTTCTTGATGTGTTCTAGAATACTCTTGGGGGCGGGCGATACGGTAATTGTAAACCTCTGTAATTAATGAGGTAGTTGGGTAGATGGGGAGGTACGATCTCCACCGTAAGATCGGGGAGAAATCTACGGATACGGTCAGTCTGGTACTTGTATAAAAAGGGGTCTCCTCCCCCTCATTGTATCATCTCATTCTTTCAAGAAGCAATAGAAATCCAGAGCTTCTCTCTCTAGAGTCTCTCTCTCTCTAAAAAGTTCTTGTGAGTTGAGGTGGGGAAGGCTGACTTGGGAAGAAATTCCTAAGGCCGCACGGGTTTGGGAACGCGAGATCGATCGACCCGTGACAAGTGGTATCAGAGCTAAGATGGCCAAAGGCGCTGCTAAGCCACGATCCGATCTAACGTCACAAACCGAGAAGGGTGTGGGCGAGGATCGTGGGAAGGCCACCGGGACACAAAGTGTCGAGGCAAGGGAAGACCGTGATAGCTCAAATGCAAAGGATATGGCTGGTGACTTGGAGACCCGTTTGGCGAAAATGGAGATCGTCGTGGGAGATGTCCAAGGAATAGTCGAGGATCTTGCTGTACGCATCGAAGGAGGCGAGTCCGGAACGGGGGAGCTCGAGGCCGAAGTGCAAGAGCTAAGTTCTGGCATGGGAGAACTCCGGAAGGCGATGCTGGGCGACTTGACTGATGCCGTCAAAGAACTTGAGCAACGGGACGATGCCTTGGAGGCCTTGGTGGAGGCCATGCGCGTAGAGATGGCCGAACTAAAGGCGAAGGTCGCCGAGATGGAAGGAGCACGTGTGAACGGGATAGTCACCGTGCAAACTGCTCCACGAGTGGATGCCCCGAAGCCGAAGGAGTTTAAAGGCTCGCGGGTGCCCAAAGACGTGGACAACTTCCTATGGTACATGGAGCAATACTTCCTAGCGATGGGAATCACCGATAGTGCAATCCGGGTAAGTACCGCAGCCATGTACTTAACTGATAATGCACTCTTATGGTGGCGTCGTAGGAGTGATGATCGGAGTGGTGTACCGATCACTACATGGGAATTGTTCGTCGAGGAGTTTCGACGACAATACTATCCCGCTTATGCGGAAGAAGAAGCTCGAGATGAACTCCGTCGCCTTGAACAAAAAGGTGGAGCTCGGGAGTATGTTCGGAAGTTCTCGGAGTTACTACTCCAAATTCCGTCCATGAATGACACGGAGGCCTACTTCCAATTCATGGGTGGTCTAAAACCATGGGTAAAGCAAGAGCTAAAGCGGTGCAACGCAAGGGGTCTTCCAGAGAGTGAAGCAAGTTGGGAGCCTGAAGAAGCTCTTTGGCAGTTCAAAAAGCATATCGATACTTTCCACGCCAAAGACGCGACGAGGGCGTCGCCCGAATAGGTGGGGGAGAATGTCACGGCCCAAAGAAATGGATCGTTCATGAGGTTTCCTGGACGATGGACCATGACCGACCCTTGAACGAGAAAGCGGATCCCGAGTATTCTGAGTACTAGGGTTTCTTGATGTGTTCTAGAATACTCTTGGGGGCGGGCGATACGGTAATTGTAAACCTCTGTAATTAATGAGGTAGTTGGGTAGATGGGGAGGTACGATCTCCACCGTAAGATCGGGGAGAAATCTACGGATACGGTCAGTCTGGTACTTGTATAAAAAGGGGTCTCCTCCCCCTCATTGTATCATCTCATTCTTTCAAGAAGCAATAGAAATCCAGAGCTTCTCTCTCTAGAGTCTCTCTCTCTCTAAAAAGTTCTTGTGAGTTGAGGTGGGGAAGGCTGACTTGGGAAGAAATTCCTAAGGCCGCACGGGTTTGGGAACGCGAGATCGATCGACCCGTGACACTTGCATAAAGAATTCGAATGAGAAAAATTAAGAAAGAACTTTCAAGCCACAAAAATGGAAAGTATAATTTTGTTTTGAGTTTTGAAGAAATAGGATTTCGAGTCCATGGCGGAGACCACCATCCACGGCGCCATCGGCCGCAACTCCTCTGGCGACCGGCCGAATAGCGCCAAAAGAAGCCGACCTCCTCCTCCTTTGAGCCCTAGGGATCTCATCAGCGACTTGCCAGACGCCGTGATCCACCACATCTTCTCCTTTCTGCCCCTGAAAGACGTCGTCAAGACCAGCGTCCTCTCCAGGCGCTGGCAGTCCGCTTGGACCACCACCGCCCACCTCGTCTTCCACGACGCCTACTCCACGGACTTCCCGTCCCTTGTCGACAGCGTCCTGATCCGGTGCTCCTCGCCCACGGTGAGGAGGTTCCACATCATCATCTTCAAGTGCAACGAGGCCTACCGCCCCGACCTCGACCTCTGTCTACGCTTCGCGGAGGGCCGCTGTGTGGAGGATCTTCGCCTATGTCTTCTTCAGCTGCGGGTTCATTATAAGCTGCCGCGGTTCTTGTATCGCTTGAGTCGGTTGGTGCGCCTGAAAGTCAGTGGCTGCTGTCTTTCGTTGGGTACTGCTGTTAGGTGGCCTTGTCTCAAGTTCTTGTTGTTAGAATGTGCGGAGTTGAGTGATGATATCCTGGAGGGAATTGTCAGGGGAAGTCCTGTTTTGGAGTCCGTTGAGTTGCACTTTTGCAGTGGCGTGAAGAAGATTGTAATAGACTCGACCAGTGTGAAAGAGTTAAAACTCGTCAAAGGCCACAGGTTATCGGACTCGGAGACAATTTGGGCGGCCCCGAATTTGCTGTCACTGCGGGTATCAGGGATTTGGCGTCTTGGTTCCGTGTTCAGACTTGACGACGTATCTTCTTCGGTGGAAGCCGAGTTAGATTTTGTTGTGGGCGGTGATAAGAGCCGCGACTTGATAAAGGAACTTCTCGACAAGCTGCGTGGAGTTTCTACAATCACCATTGGCAGTTGGTGTTTGGAGGTATTAGCTCAGTATTTTTGCCCTTTCTGAGACGGACTCGTGTTGCATGGTTTCCCTGATTAGGGCCTTTTAGTGCTGTATGTTGCCCCGGGTCGAGCGACCTCTCATCTCTCTGTGGCATTCTAGTCTTTCGTCAAGGGGAACCAATGTGGACGCGACTATTCATAACTTTGTGTTTTGAGTTGTTACGTAAGAACATATGGTGAACCTTGGAGCTTCTTCCCTCTGTTTAATTTCAAATAAATGGATCTGGGATGGCTCAATTAGGGACAACGAATGCCACGAGATATTTCTATTTATTATGGATGCTACTCAACGCAACACTGATAGATGCTTGATTTTCACAAGATAAATGCATGTAGAGATTATTTGAGAAGGTTCTATTTTCCATTAGCTCTTTCAGTTTATAGAAAAAATACAATTACCTGGAAAGATGACAGAGTAATGGACCTAGTCATCTTAGGTTGCTGGAACCAGGTCATGCTCTCTCGTCACGCTAGGATGATGCTCCATAATCATCGTACTGAGTGTTCTTACAATATTTTACATTGGCAATGGATAGATTTTCCTGGAAACTTTGGTCGATCACGAGGTTTGCTGTCTAATGTGACCAACTACTATAATTATCTGATCCTTCAAGTATCACAAGTTTTGTGTAAATAGTCTGGATTCCGAAAGAGATTCACTTGTTCATTTGTACTTGTAGTATCCTTATTGGTCTTTTCCTAGATGGGAGACAGGGTCAAAGGATATTGTATCAGGATGAACTGTAATTTTGTTATTCTTTATTCATGTTAAACAGGATCATAAATACTAAGTAGTTTTTCTATTTTGCTTGCACAATGTGCTTAGGTTATGTCTGCTTTAGAGATGGAAGGAGTGCCATCTCTATTGTCAAAATGTCAGAATCTGATACTACGCACAACAGTTAGTCAACGAAGCCTTCCTGGGATAGCATACATGCTACGAAGTTCACAGTGCATGGAAAAATTAGTCATAGACTTGACTGACTTCTGCATATTTAAGGTTTGTTACTTTTCTATATTATTTTGAGTTCGAATCTTGTGCTGACTTCCTCTTTGCATGAATGAGTTAAAACTTTAGAAGCACATAAAGATGATCAATCTCACACTCTTATTTGTTCTAGCAAATGAAATTTTCCCATGACTGTCAGTCTACTCGACATTTATGCGGGGCTGTTTTAAGCTGTTTGAGTTCATGTCCTAAAGTAACTGCAGTGTTATACTAGAGATTCTTTTGCTGCCTTGTAATGTTAGGATCTTGAACTAATGAATTAGCGATGAGCGCCTAGAAGGAGAAGTTGTTTTACTGTGTGGACGAGTTTAAGAGCTCAAATTGATGAAGACTCGATATAAAGTATAACTGACGTGATTCTAAGGTGGACAAGTGAAAGTTGTTTGTTTGAAATTTTAGTGAGACAACGAATTCTTTTTTCCGTATATCTGCATTTAATATTCTTTCTTGTATGAGGTACTCATGTGCAGTTTATGCCGAATGAAGAATCTATTGAATGTTTTAACTTTGACGGAGATCTTTTGTCATGGAAGGGGAACTTTCAATGTTTGACGAAACATCTCAAGAGGGTGACGATCATTGGTTTTGCTGATAGTTTTGGGTCGAAACATCTGCTCTCCCTAATTAAGTTTCATCTTGGTGATGCACTTGCGCTGGAGAAGATGATTATTAAGGTTGATTTGCATGCACAATGTGTCACGCCCCCAAACCCCTTCGGCGTGCGACACCGCCTCTGGTCGATTCAAGTGATGCCCCAGGAATGTCGCTGACCTCAAAACGCTATTAAAGATTTACTACCACAGCAGATAACAACAATTAAACCCGAACAATAAAAAATTGGAGAGAATTGGGAAAATGTATATATATTTTTTTCATTTCCTTCTTATACCATAATATTTACATTTATAAACTGTCCCATACATGTACATGCACACCGCTTTTCTCAAAAATCGATACTCCAAGGATGAAGACCTGGGTTTACTACTACTCCAAAAATGGTGCTCGCCAAAAACCCATTCCGAGTCTGATTCCTCTTGTACCGTCCCATCCACTGAGGACTCCAAAACGTTCTGGAGGCGGTGGCGGAAGATTCATGGGTCCTGTCGGGGTTCTGAAATTGTTGGTTGAAACAACCGTGAGAACACTTCTCAGTAAGTTCACCCCTAAACCTAACCTAGGCTATCACGTACCTCCAGACAGCAATTAAAACACATATATACAGTGTACTATCAATTCATGATATTTTCATAGGCCCACAGCCCAAATCATTCATATCACAGCCCTACAGGTTAGGCATTTATCCACAATAATCACGTGCAAATTATCCAATATGCACAATTATTCCGACCCGAAGGCCACTTTAAGCAATAAATCGACTCGAAGGCCAACAGTTTGATAAAACGACCCGTAGGCCCGACCCGAAGGTCACAAGTGATATAACGACCCGTAAGCTCGACCCGAAGGTCACAAGTGATTATAACGACTCGTAGGCCCGACCCGAAGGCCAACAGTTTGAATCACTTCAAACATGCACACTAATGCGCCCAATTCCAGTCAATCTACCATATGATATATGGACTATAAGCCAGGACACCAAATACCAACTTTCAATGTCAATATGTTAAACGCAATCATCCTCAATTTAATGAATCAAACACATTATTGACACTCCCAATTATTTTCATTATAGTCCAATCAAACCAACAATCATTCCATGCATTTATTCCAAAGTAAATTTAATGCGCCTAAGGCCTGCATTGGGCAACTCAATCTCAGTAGACATTCTCACTATTACGGGGTCGTCCAATAGGGTTTATACCAGTTCTAAATAGCCACCCAATTGCCTAAATTCAAGTCATTAATCAATGAACCCAATGAGTCCCAACTTAGGCAATTTGCACAAATTCGATTATGTGTGAACAGTACCAGGACATAACACTATTTAGGCCTTAAATCACATTTAAACCACCTCATTAAGTCCTAATCACATACCCTAATCACCCTACATCCAACTAAACCTAATTAGGCCTTAATCAAGCCTAATTTGCTCCCAAACTATCATAATTTCAGCCATAATTGCACCCAAGGTAAACTCGATAAATTCGTCCACGAGACAAACCCAAAATTTGCCGAACACTAGTCCGTTAATACAGAAATCATTATTTTTCTTCCACCAAACGACGTCAAATCGATTTCGGTCATTCACGGGACTTTCTCACCATAAATTCTCGATTCTAAAAACCCAACTTGCATCCCAATCGGACCATCACAGCTCAGTGAACAGTAATCCACAGCCAGTGAACAGTGATTCGAGGCATATGAACAGTAATTCGCAGCCCCTAATTTTCTGAATTTCCAATAAATATTACCCGAATTAATTCCTAAGGCCCGCCATAAAATTTTCACCCCCTATCCATGTGATTCCGCACCTAATTCCATACCGATTTTGTTCGAATTTACCCGTCGATACCCGAAGTCCTAAATTAGGTTTAGGCGCGACTTACCCGCGTTCTAGACTTCCTCGGCTAGAACGGAAAGCGGCGGTACTTAATCGGGGACAACGGCGATGATGAACGGCTTCCAGGTGGCGGCGATCGGCTTGGACGGCGACGGCGTGGCTTGCGCGTGGCCGAGGGCCTCACGGCCAAGAGAGAGAGGGAGGGAAATAGAGAGAGAGGGACGGCGGGAGGGGGTGATGGTGGTGTACGGCGGCGTGGACGGTGGCTTGAGGGTGGTCCGGTGTGGTGGCGGCGAGCGGCGGTGCCGGCGGTGGAGAGAATGGCCAAGGGTGGAGGAGGGGGAAACTCACGGCCATAAAAAAGAAAAAGGGGGGGAAGTCCACGAAGGAGAGGGAGAGAGAGGGGAGAGAGAGAGGGGAGAGAGTCTTATCTAGAAACTTTGACCCAAAAAAATATCTAAAGTAAAAAATGACTAAAATACCCTTTCTTCCATAAGCATGCCCTTTGTTAATCCTTAAGGGCAAAACAGTTAACTTCTTCGTTTCTCGTCCAAATTAAATTTTTCCAAGGAAATTGAGCGCACCAAAAATTGACACGTGTCACGTGCAACGTCGTTCTAATGTTCCGGCGTGATTTCCTAATTTTCCGGCGTCCAATTTGGGCAAAAATTCCATAATTAAATTCTATTAAACGCAACTCAAGTGTTTCTCGGGCTAACGGGCGGCTTGCTGGAGAAATTCGCGAAATCGACTCATGACTGATACTAAATCGAGTCACGTGCAAGTCCGTCCGGTGCGTGACGACCTCGATTGTCATTAAAATCGCGAAGATCAATCACTTGATCCGAGGGATACGATCGTTCGATATAATTTCGGAATCGTTCGTCAAGTCGTTTCGTGGTCCAACGGAATCACTTGCGATCCACTACTAGGACAGTGGTGAACTGACCCCTAACTATCCTTAAATCGGCCAACAGTGGCTCAAAATATCATTTGCGCGATTTAATGATCGAAATCTATTCACGATCGAATTTTCTTTAGTCGTGCAAATTTAATTCCTCTATTAGCCTTTTCCTAACAGTTAGCATTTCCAGGAATGATCAGTTCCGGGCGAGAATTTACTGCGAGCACATTTTATAAAACTCAGTTATTTCATAATTTTCAATTGGCGAAAAGTTCGGAATGTCACACAACGTGGACAAAAACGGCTTGGAGCCTCCGATCTTTCCGAATTACTTGGTGTAAGCCGAAATGTGCTAAGCTATCGAAGAGCTTCCCAAAATACTGAAGTTATCTTCGATTATCCTTTGGAAGAGGTGTCCTTTAAAAAGCCTGTGAAGTAGATCCGGGTTCTAAACGTGGATGAGCACTGCAATGCTCTTTCTTATTCACTCTCTTTTGACAGTAGATATACATGAACTATATGACAGTATTAGGTTTTTAACATGTACCTAGTTTGCACTTCTTTCAAGTTTAGTTTAGTTGTAAATATGAACCTCCAAAGGAAAGAAGTTAATAGTAGTGTTTTGGATTATGGACATATGAAAGGGTGTTTTGGTGAAGATATTGCGCAGTGTTCGGTCTTCTTTTTCAGGCAAAATAGAAAATATCTGCACTCCCGGAAGATTAAGGAAAAATTATGATCATTATGATATGCATTTTGGAAATCTTCATGTATTTGTGCGTAATTGTATAGACATCATTACAATTTGATTTCAAAGGCAAACTTGAAGTGCTTTGCGGCCCAAAAGAAGATAAACTCGAATTTTAACATAACCCTTTTGGTGGTCACATTCGATTCAGCTTTTTGGAAACCAAAACAAAATGTGAGATCAAACCAGGGTACATGTTTTAATTTTTATTATACATCATTAAGGATTGAAATGGCTCAAATTTTTTTTTTAATATAGAGTAGCTGGAAATTTTACTATGAATAGATTTGTCTATGAGGTTCATTTTCTTTATGAGAATAGTAATTTATTGTTTGAGCTATGCCATGTTTGTGTGAATTTGTAAGTTCATGAAATCAACAACGAAGAGCACATTAAAAGAATCAAAGATTTTACCATTACTCTTTGTTCAATTTGAAACATAATTTGCTTTCACTTAATACAATTGGGGTCAAATCATGGTAATACAAATTCTTCGGCAAACAACCGAATCGCACGGAACAAAGCCAATTTTCTCCTTCTCCTTCGAAACGAAGTGAGGAACCCCGAGGCTTTCATTAGTACCTTTACCAGATGCCTTAATCTGCGACATATTCTCCTCCTTGCGCATTGAAGACATCATCAAGACCTGCGTCCTCCAAGTAGTGGTGATCCACCGAGACCACCGCCACAGACCTCCTTTTTGACCGGTGGCTTCATCCACCAAAACAAACCCGAGGGTTAATACCATGATAAATTTCAAATTGATATGTTCTGGTACACTTGCCTCAAATTAATTTTTTTAATTTCACATAAATTCCAAACCGGTACTCCATTTCACATTTGCCTCTAATTAATTTTCTTTGTTTTGTAGTGGGTTTTGTTTATTTACAAATTGATAAGAGATAATCGCCCGGAGACGACCGTGTATATTAATTAAATTGTAGACATACAAATTCACATGCAGTGTATATTTGATGTGTAACTTGTATGCTATAAATGTATGACCCCAATGGTCTTTTTATAGCGTGTAGGAAAGAGCAAAATTGCCAAGAAAGCCAAAAGGGCCGGTATAATCACAATTGACCATTTACTTTAAAATGGGAATCCAAGATGTTTTTTGGATCATTAAAGAGAAACAGTTATTTATGGTGCATTTAGTTCAACTTTGCCAAAATCCCTTGGCATTTGCATTTGGCATAATTTTTGGCGAGCTTTGGGGAGATGTAATTTGCATCTACAAAACTTTCCAAAGGACGTTAGCCTAAGGAAGGTTCCGGGGTACTTTGAAATGTTGTATTTTCGGAATGCAAATTTAATTTTTTTTTTCCTATCAACTTTCTCCTCGCTCAACTTTCATAATTTCAAAAATGTCTCCACCTCATGCAACCTCACTAGAGAGGATTCTGGCGACCGGTGAGGCTAGGCCTATATAGCGAAATGACTTTGATTGGAAAGAGAAAAATCAACTGGCCGTTTCTTGCATGCTCAGTGAAGAAAATTGTGAAGAAGATTGAAAAAAGAAATAAGAAAAAAAATAAATAAAACTAGACCAATATTTTTTTTAAAAGGTCCAATCACAGTCACCGTGTAAAAATGGAGAAGTAAAAAAGTGAAATCTTCGGAAAACTCGGGGGTAAAAACCGCAGAAACCCTAGGATTCCGAATCCATGGCGGAGACCTCCGCCCACGGCGCCGTCCGCCGCGAATCCTCCGGCGACGACCGGCGGGATCGCGCTCAACGAAGCCTACCTCCTCCTCCTCCTCCTCCTTTGAGCCCTGGGGATCTCATCACCGCCATGCCAGACGCCGTGATCCACCAAATCTTCTCCTTCCTGCCGCTCAAAGACGTCTTGAAGACCAGCGTCCTCTCCAAGCGCTGGCGTTCCGCTTGGACCGCCACCGCCCACCTCGTCTTCGACGACGCCGACGCCTACTCCTCCTCGGACTTCCCGTCCGTCGTCGACAGCGTCCTGATCCAGTGCACCTCGCCCGCGGTGAAGAGGTCCCACATCGCCATCTTCGAGTATGACGAGGCCCTCCGCCCCAAGCTCGGCCTCTGGCTCCGCTTCGCCGAGGAGCGCCGCGTGGAGGATCTTCACCTATGTCTTCATCAGCCGCAGCTCATTATAAACTGCCGCGGTTCTTGTACTGCTCAAGTCGGTTGGTGCGCCTGGAAGTCTGGGGCTGCTGTCTTTCGCTGGGTACTGCTGTCAGGTGGCCTTGTCTCAAGGTCTTGTCGTTAGGATATGCGGAGTTGAGTGATGATATCCTGGAGGGGATTGTCAGGGGAAGTCCTGTTCTGAAGTCCCTCGCGTTGCACGACTGCGGGGGCGTGAAGAACATTGTGATAGATTCGACAAGCGTGAAAGAGTTGATACTCGCCGACGGCGGGTTCTCTGACTCGGACCATATCTGGGCTCCGCATTTGCCGTCGCTGCGGGTATCGGGGCTCTGGTGTCTCAGTTCCGTGTTGAGACTCGACGACGTATCTTCTTTGGTGGAAGCCGAGTTAGATCTTGTTGTGTGTGCTGACGGCTTCTTAAAGGAACTTCTTGAGCAGCTGCGCGGAGTTTCTACGATCACCATTGGCGGTTTGTGTTTGCAGGTACCAGCTCAGTATTTTTGCCCCTTTCTAAGACCGACTGGTGTTGAATGGTGTCCGTCATTAGGGCCATTTAGTGCTGTTTGTGGCCCTGGTTGAGAGACCTCAGCTCTCTGTGGCATTCTAGTCTTTCGTCAAGGGGGAACCGTTGTCAATGGGACGATTCATAACTTTGTGTTTCGAGTTGTTACGTAAGAGCATATGGTGAACCTTGGAGCTTCTTCCCTCTATTTAATTTCAAATATATGGATCTGGGATGGCTCAATTAGGGACTACGAATGCCACTAGATATTTCTATTTATTCTGGATGCTACTCAACGCAACACTGATAGATGCTTGATTTTCACAAGATAAATGCATGTAGAGATTATTTGAAAAGGTTACATTTTCCATTCGCTCTTTCAATTTGTAGAAAAAATACTATCATATGGAAGGATAATGAAGAGTAATGATTCGCTCAAAACAAAAAAAATCGAAGAGTAATGGACCTAGTCATCTTAGATTGCTAGAACCGGGTCATGCTCTCTCATCACACTAGGATGATGTTCCATAATCATCTTACAGAGTATTCTTACATTTTTTTACAATGGCAATGGATGGATTTTCTCGGACACTTCAGTTGATAACGAGGTTCGCTGTCTCATGTGACCAACTACTAGAATTTTCAGATCCTTCAAGTATCACAGGTTTTATGTAAATAGATTCTTAAAGAGATTCACTTGTTCGTTTCTACTTGTAGTTTCCTTATCGGTCTTTTCCTGGCTGGGAGACAGTGTCAAAGGATATTGTATCCGGATGAACCGTAATTTTGTTATTCTTTATTCATGTTAAACAGGAACAGAAATAGTAATTGATTTTTCCGTTTTGTTTGCTCAATGTGCTTAGTTTCTGTCTGGTTTGGAGATGGAAGGAGTGTTATGTCCATTGTCAAAATGTTAGAATCTGATACTACGCACGCCGGTTAGTCAAGTGGAACTTCCCGGGATAGCATACATGCTACGAAGTTCATAGTGCCTGGAAAAATTAGTCATACACCTGCCTCACTCTTGCCCATCGACGGTTTGTTACTTTTCTATATTATTTTCAGTTCGCTTCCTGTGCTGACTTCCTCTTTGCATGAATGAGTTTAAACTTTAGAAGCACATAAAGATGATCAATATCAAACTCTCAATAGTGCCAGGAAATGAAATTTGCCCATGACTGTTGTGGGGAAATTTGTGAATATTAAGGATAGAATAATAATCTAGTTTGTGAGTAGGATTAAGGACGTATATATATATATTTGTAACCCTATAATCACATCTTTAAGAAATAATAAACACTATTCTCCTTACATGGTATCAGAGCTCCACACACAAAAAAATAATAAAAAAACCCTAGCCGCCAGATTGCCGGAAACTACAGTTCCGTCACCGGTGAAGTCCCCCTCCCGCCGCCAGGTGGCGGCACCCAAACTCCGGCGACCCTGTCACCCACCCTCAGCAACCTCATTGCTAACCTTTAGCGACCCAGATCTAGTCGTGCCTTGGTGATTCAAGCCTCGGCGACCCAGATCTGGTCGTGCCTTGGTGATTCATGCCTTGGAGACCCACAACCAACTGTCGCCGATCACGAGCAGCCGTCGCCCAACCCCGGCGACCCATGTGCAGCTGTCGCTGAACCTCGGCGATTCCCGACGAGCCGTCGCCGACCCCTGGTGACCCTCGAGTAGCCATTCTTGAGCCCCAACGACTCAGATTTGGCAACGTTCGAGTCTCCCGGCGTTGCCTAACTCTTTGATTGTTGTTGCTCAACCTTGGTGACCATATCTAGCACTATGTAATCCATTCCAACGTCACCGGACCTAGCTCCTCTCAAATCCGGTGATGTCTGACCGAGATTGACCAAGAATACACAAGGAAATCTCTTCTTCTTCATAAATATCACTGTTGCTTGGATTTTATGGCTCCTGTAGAGGATAAAGTTGCTGCTCCTCTCCTTGAAAGTGACGTATTCTTCATTTTTCATTGAAATTTTTGCTGCTGACTTAAGTATTTATGTGCGCGATATTACATTGAATTGAAGGAAGCAATGAGAATGCGCTTGCTGGTGATTTGGTAATTTATGTTATTACCCGCTGATAGATGGAATGATTTTATGAAGTGTTGGTGAATTGCTGGTGGCAATTGAATTGAGTCCTTTCATGCTCGGAACTACTTATGTATTTGATTGGATTACTGAATTGAAGCGCTGGTTATAGTGAAGTCGATTTTTTGGGTTCAATCACACTACTTCTTTCACTAATGGCGAATAGTGGATTGACTTCAGGATCAAGATCCCTTTTTGGTCATTTTCAATTAACATCTGTTAAGTTGGATGGAACTAATTATCCATCTTGGTCAAAAGCTGTTGAGGTCTATCTTACTGCCACTAGGCAACTTGACTATCTCACATTTACGATACCGTCCGATAAGAGTAAAGCTGCTGATTGGGTTGCAGGAGATGCAATGATTCGAACTCTATTGTGGAATAGCATGGATCCTAAGGTCAGTTCTCATTTTATTCAGTGTGACTCTGCTAAGACAATTTGGGATAAATGTGCATTACTCTATTCGGGGCAAAATAATATGATGCGAGTATGTGACACGTGGGAAAAGCTATTTGATATTCAGTGTGGAGATCAATCTTTATCCGATCATTATGCTCAGTTCACGACCCTTTGCCAATGACTGGATACTTATCTTCCTACCTCGAATGATCCAGATGTTTTGGCCAAATGCCAAGAGGATTTAAGGGTAATATTATATCTTAAATCATTGGGGCCCGAGTATTCATCTCTTCGTCAACATATTACATCTCTGAGTTCTCTTCCTACAGTGGATGAAGTCTTCTCCCAGGCTCTCCGTTCCACAATTCCTGAGAAGATTTCTTCCACGCCGGCTGTGGAGATGAGTGCTATGCTTTCCCATGGTCCTAGTGGACGTGGAGGTTGAGGTCGTGGTTACCGTGGTTATGGACGCGATTTTATTCATAGTGGAGGTCGTGGAGGCTGTGATGGGAGAGTTGGTACTCGTGGTACCATGAATTCTGGGAATAATCGTGGCTCATGCTATTGCCATCATTGTCAAAGAGCTGGACATACAGAAGCTTATTGCTATACACTTCACCCAGAACTCAGACCACCCCTGGTTGCATATGCAGAAGTTGAGGATTCTCTTGTTCCTCCCTCAACAGGTCCATCAAGTTCGACTAATGTGAAGGATACAGGTGATTCGGTTACATTAACAAGTGCTGAGTATGATACATTGGTTCGCTCTCCACAGGTGATAGGATCTTAAGCTCCTATTGCAACTCTAGCACAAACCTCCAAAGGTAGTTCATCTTGTTTGTTGTCTGCAGCATCTGACTCTTGGATTATAGACTCTGGAGCTACCAATCACATGACTGGTAACTCCAACCTACTGTCTTCATTTCACTCTACATCTCATTTATTATCAAACTCAGTTACATTAGCAAACGGCTCGCAATCTCAGGTTACCGGTACAGGAATTGCACGTTTAAGTCCCTCACTTTCTTTGTTATCTGTTCTTCACCTATCAAAATCTCCTTATAATTTGATTTCCGTTAGTTCGTTAACTAAAGAACTGAATTGTTCTGTAACCTTTTCCTCTTCTCGTTGTGTCTTTCAGGATCTGAGGACTGGACAAATGATTGGTGGGGGACACGAATCAAATGGCCTGTACTATCTTGATAAGAAGGTGTTAGCTGCTGCAGCTGTAAAGCGTACATCCACTGATGTATATCGAATGCATTGTCATGCTGGTCATCCACCATCGACCATACTTTGGCGTCTATTTCCTGAGTCTAAGTCTGTGAGTTCCTTTCAATGTGAAGCGTGTCAGTTTGGTAAACATCATAGAACTTCTTTTCCTTCCCGTATTCAAAGTCATGTGTCTAGTCCATTTAAACTGGTTCATTCAGATGTATGGGGTCCATGTCGTGTGTCTGATGTCTTTGGATTCAGATATTTTATTACATTCGTGGATGATTTTTCCCAAATGACTTGGTTATTTCTAATAAAAGACAGTACAGAGATTTTTCATTGCTTTCAATTGTTCTATTTTGAAGTATTGAATCAATATAATATCTCTGTCAAATATTTACGGTTAGATAATGCTAGAGAATATCGTGCTGCAACTTCTGGCTTCCAACCATTTCTTGAGTCCCATGGCATTATTCATCAGACTTCTTGTTCATACACTCCCCAACAAAAAGGTGTAGCCGAACGTAAAAATCGACATCTTCTTGATGTTGCCCATTGCCTTATGTTTCATATGCATCTACCTAAAAATTTTTGGGGCTATGCTGTCCTCATAGCATGTTATTTAATTAATAGGCTTCAAACTTCTGTTCTTCAGGGGGAGACACCATTCTCTATTTTACATCCAAAATCATCTTCTCTTTTCATTACCTCTTCGGGTCTTCGAGTGTGTCTGTTTTGTACATTGTCTTACTCCAGGTCTTGATAAACTGGATCCTCGTGCTGAAAAATGTGTCTTTGTGGGATACTCTCGGACTCAAAAGGGATACAAATGTTACAGTCCTACTTGCCATCGTATGTTTGTGTCCGCAGATGTAACATTCTTTGAAGATCAGTCATATTTTTCTTCTTCGGTGGTCCCAATGACATCTAGTGATGGTGATGGTTGTGTCCTACCGACACTTCCACCGCCTTCCATTTCTCCAGCTACATCAACAGAATTTCAGTTTGCTGAACGCACTTCTCATCGACGCAATACTGTTCCAACTATGACAGTAACATCTTCATCAGAACCTGATTTAGTTGTTCCCCCATTAGTTATAGTACCAACCTCTAATCCTGATCAGCCCATTGCTTCTTGAAAAGGTACACGTTCTTGTGTGGGTCATCCTGTTGATCGGTATGCTCCTTATTCCGGTCTTTCTGATTGTGTCCGTACACGTCATCCTATTTCTAATTTTTTATCCTACGATCGTTTATCTCCCACCTTCTCTGCATTTGTCTCGTCGTTGTCTTCTATTTTCGTGCCTAGCAGTGTTGCTAAAGCTTTTGCTCATCCAGGTTGGCATTGTGCTATGGAGGATGAAATGAAAGCACTTATGGAGAACTGAACTTGGGAGCTTACTTCCTTATTTATTGATAAGAAATCCGTTGGTTGTCGTTGGGTTTTTACTATTAAAGTTCACCCAGATGGCACTCTTGATCGATTGAAGGCACAATTAGTTGCAAAGGGGTATACTCAAACTTATGGTGTTGACTATGATGGCACCTTCTCTCCAGCAGCCAAAATACCATTTGTTCGTGTATTTATTTCACTGGCTGCGCGATTTGGCTGGCTTCTTCATTAGTTGGATGTGAAAAATGTTTTCTTACATGGTGATCTGGTTGAGGAGGTCTACATGGAGCAACCACCTAGGTTTGTTGCTCAGGGGGAGAATGTGGTATGTCGTTTACACAAGGCTTTGTATGGACTTAAAAAATCGCCTCGTGCTTGGTTTGGTAGATTTAGTGATGTAGTTATCAAATTTGGATTAAAGCGGTGTCAGGTAGATTATTCAGTTTTCAGCTTTGTCTCTTTAGCTAGTTGTATCCTTCTAGTTGTATATGTGGATGATATCATCATTACTGGCAGTGATTCAGGTGGTATTCAAAAACTAAAGCAATTCCTACATATAGAATTCAGTACTAAAGATCTTGGACGTCTTCGATATTTTCTTGGTGTTGAAGTATCCTACTCACATGCTGGTATCAATTTATTTCAACGGAAGTATGCACTTGACATTCTTAGTGAGGTTGGATTTCTTGGAGCAAAGCCAGTTGATACCCCTATGGATCCCAATGTAAAACTTGACACAAAACATGGAGAATTATTACATGATTCAGCGAAGTATCGGAGATTAGTTGGTAAGTTAAATTATCTTACCATCACAAGACTTGATATATCCTTCGCTGTTAGTGTAGTAAGCCAATTCATGAGTTCTCTGCGTACTACTCATTGGGATGCTGTACTTCGAATTGTCAAATATTTGAAGGGAGCACCAGGTAAAGGACTACGGTTTAAGAATTATGGTCATCTAAACACTGCAGGCTTCTCTGATGCTGACTGGGCTGGATGTCCTATGGATAAGAGATCTACTTCAGGCTATTGTGTATTTCTGGGAGACAATTTAGTTGCGTGGAAAAGCAAGAAACAGCATGTTGTTTCCCGATCAAGTGCTGAAGCTGACTATCGAGCTATGACACACGTGACAAGTGAATTAATATGGTTGAGGATGTTACTATCAGAGATTGGAATGTCATTGTCAACTCCATCAGTGCTGTATTGTGATAATCAATCCGCTATTCATATTGCATCTAATCCCGTCTTCCATGAGCGGACTAAGCACATTGAGGTCGATTGTCATTTTGTGCAAGAAAAAGTTCAAAAAGGCGAGATTATTCTTTAGCACACAAAGACGAAAGATCAACTAGCAAACATTTTTACTAAATCTCTATGGGGGAATAGAGTGACCTTCTTATATAACAAGTTGGGATTATTTGATATCTACATCCCAACTTGAGGGGGAGTGTTGGGAAATTTGTGAATATTAAGGATAGAATAGTAATTTAGTTTGTGAGTAGGGTTAAACACGTGTGTGTATATATATATATATATATATATATATATTTTTTTTTTTTTTTTTTGTAACCCTATAATCACATCTTTAAGAAATAATAAACACTATTCTCCTTACAACTATTAGTCTACCCGACATTTATCCGGGGCCGTTTTAATCTGTTTTAGTTCATGTGCTAAAGTAACTGCAGTGTTATACTGGAGATTCTTTTGCTCCCATGTAAGGTTAGGATCTTGAACTAATGAATTAGCGATGAGCGCCTAGAAAGAGAAGATGTTTTACTGTGTAGACGAGTTTAAGAGCTCAAATTTATGAAGACTCAATATTAAGTAAAATTGACTATCATCTGAGGTGGACAAATGAAAGTTGTTTGCATGAAATTTTTGTGAGGCAACAAATTCTTTTTTCCGTGGATCTGCATCTAATATGAATTTTCTTTCTTAAATGGGGCATCTATGTGCAGTTTAAGCTCAACTATGACGAAGATCTTTTGTGTTCACGGAAGGGTAACTTTCAATGTTTGGCGAAACATCTCAAGAGGGTGGAGATCATCGATTTTGCTTATGGTTTGGAGTTGAAACATCTGCTTGCCCTGATTAAGTTTCTTGTTGGTGATGCGCTCGCACCGGAGAAGATGATTATCAAGGCTAATTTGCATACACAACGTGTACAAAAACATGTTCGAGTTGCTGATATTTGCATACTACTTGGTGTGAGCCAAAATGTGCTCAGCTATCAAAGAGCTTCCCAAAATGCCAAAGTTATCTTCGATTATCCTTTGGATGAGGTGTCCTTTGGAAAGCATCTGAGGAAGATCTCGAATTATAAACGTGGATGAGCACTACCCTGCTCATTCTTATTAACTCTCTCTTGACAGTATTACATGAACTGTATGACAGTATTGGGTTTTTAACATGTACCTAATTTGCACTTCTTTCAAGTTTGGTTTAGCTGTAAATATGAAGCTCCTCAGGAAAGAGGTTAGTAGTAGGTGCTTTGGATTGTGGACATGCGAAAGGGCGTTTTAGTTTAGATACTGCTTAGCTTCCTCTTCTTTTTCAGGCAAAGTAGAAAATTTAAGGGTATGTCGTTTATCTGCACTCTTGGAAGATCAAGGAAACGTCCTGATCATCATGATATGCATTTTAGAAATCTTCATGTATTTGTGCGTAGCTGAATAGAGATCATTACAATTTGATTTCAAAGACAAACTTGAAGTACTTATTTGCTGCCCAAAAGAAGATGAACTCGAATTTTAACATAACCCTCCATTTGGGAACAGTTTTGCAAAGCCCTTTGGACCTCTAAAGGCCCGTAGGCAAATGCTAGTGTGTTTGGCATTTATTTTTGGGAACCTATTTCCCAAATGCTAGCATTTCCATGGCCTTTAAAGGCCTTAAGCTCAAGGCTCCTGGACACCCGCTTTGGCTTTTTGGCTTTCTCGGTAAGCAATAGTACTGATTAAGTAATAGAAATTTCTTCCAAAACTATCCTCATTTATTTTTTGATTTTCTGATTTTGCCCTTGTCTTTGACTATTCATCGTCTTCTTCGCTTACCTTAGCCAGCGTGGCTGTGAGTGGACGACGACGGGCCGACGTGGTCGCATAACCCAACGATTGTCGCCTCAAGTTGCACAACCATCGCGATGGGCCATGCGACCCAGGCGAGGGCTGCTTAAGGTCGCACGACCTAGACGGCCATCGCCAAGAACTTGCACGACCTTGAAGAGGCGACACATAATTCTAGCTGAGGCCGTGCTGTGCAGATGACCTTGAGGGCCGGCGGCCGTCATTTGAGGTCATTCGGCCTTAGACGACGGCCACCAGTGCCAAATCTGGGTCGCTGGTGGCCGCTAGCCCTTCGCCGACTCCGGTGAGGGGTTTTAACTTTTTTTTAATAAAAAATAATAAAGTGCCTTGCAAGTATAATTTTTCCAAACGTTATTTTACCGAAAGTTGCTTTGCAATGGACTTTTAAGTTACAATTTATCAAACACAATTTGTATTTTGGAAAACTCCTTCAACTTAAAGTCCTTTGCATTTTGCCAAAGACTTTCCCCTAAAGTGTTCCCAAATGCAGCTTAAGTGGTTACATTCGGTTCAGCTTTCTGGAAATCAAAGCAAAAATGCAAGATCAAACTATGGTACATCCTTTAATTTTTGTTATCCATCATTAAGATTTGAAATGGCTGGAATTTCACTATGAATAAATATGTGTCCACGAGGTTCATTTTCTTTAATCAAACTTTGGTGCATCCTTTGTCAGTCATCGACTACGGCGATGGTCGGCAACTAGCCATGGGCAAGGGTCAGGCTCGCTTGCCCAAGGCCAGTGAGCTCGAGCCTTGCCTCGCTTGCCCAAGGCCGATAAGCTTGAGCCTTGCCTTGCTGGATCTAGCGAGGCCAATAATTATATAAAAGAATAAAAAAGAAGAGAAAAGGAAAGGAACATAAATTTTCAAAAATTAATTTTTTAAAAATTATTAAAATGAGTGTGAGGAGGAAAATCAAATCAGATTTTTCATATTGAACGACGGAAAATATTTTCCAATTCATTTTCAAGTCTCGGCGGAACACCGGAAAATATTGTCATTTTCCTGAAAATAATTTTCCGAAAAACATTTTCCAAGAACATCACATCCATCTAAAAAGCCCACGATATGCCTAGTAAGTCTCTCGAACCCATTAAATTTGGGCCCTCGATTTATGCAGGCAGTTCTGACTCGGAGTGGCTTACACGCATTTAAGGGATCTAAATGTGCGGCTTCCAGTTTCCGAGTTAAGAATCTCTCGACATCTCAATCAACTGCACCAGTGTTGAGAGTTATAAGTTGGCATTTTTGTACAGAAATATTAAAGAATACTCATTTGGGCATTTGTTAGTTCTTACTCAATATACTTAGGAAATTTAATTTATTGTTTAAAGTGACGTTATTAAAACATATAATTAAAATTCACTTTCAAAGCGTCTCGGAAATTCTTATTTCCATCTTTAGTTAATTTAACGAGTACCCTAAAGGCACATGTTAACAAATCCCTTGTTGGTGTATCCGGCTCGAGAACGAGAGATGTCTATGTATGGATACACAATTTCAAAGCTTGAATATGACTCGGTAATTAGGGAGATGCAACAATTTTTTAACACGCCTATAAATTTACCCTGGATGTAATTTTGTGAATATGTTTAAGCATGTATAGACGTGTTTAAAAGTATATGAATTCACTACGTGTTGACACAAGTGATGCATGAACTTGTTTCAATATCATTAAATACATCGAAGTGTGTCCAAACGGTTTTTAAAATGTCAACTCGTACATGACATGTTAATTATTCGTATATAAATGTGTGATTGTAGCTAAATATTCAAGTTAAACTGGAATCCATATCATATGTGCATCATGCAAATGAGTTATGCCTTCTGACCATAAAAAGAGAAATGAGTTATGCCTAGCATTGCCAGCTTCAAGGCATATAGTTTATGCTGCGATGCTTTTCAAAAAATTTATGCTTTGTATGTTGCTAAATTTTCGTAGTCTTTCTAGCGTTGCACTTTTAAGAGGTTGGGATTCTTTAAATTTAGCAATCTCTATACTTAGGTAAAATTAACTATCGTACCAAAACATCCTTATACATCGAGATATATTACACCAAATACCAAAATGCATTCATTTCCTCTCTCTTTTTCTCTCCATCTCCTCCTCCTCTGCACCCGCATCACTAGACCCACCATGTGCCACTACCTTCATGACCCGTCATTGCCCACGCCTCCCATCATCCTCTTGCGTCGACCTGATCTCTCTCCCTGTGAATTTGTGGCTACCTTGCAAAACATAAGGTCTCAACCACCTTGGTGTCGCCTCATATCAGATGGCGTGGTGAGGCTTCAATCTATGTTTTGTATATTGATATTATTGGTACTTTCATCTAAATTTAAAGGATCTCAATACATCATAAAAACTTAGGATGGTAGGTGATAGGTTCCCAAAATCATACATGGAAACCCATTATCAAGCCAAATCCTTTCTTAATTCCCTATCCTTCATGGGAATTGGCATTTGCTTTCTTTGAAGTTGTTTGTTTTTTCAATTTCGATGAAAAAGAGAGGCAGGGGTTATAACTCTTGATCACCCACCCCACCCCCCCACCCCCCCACTTTTTTGTTTTTCCTTGACTAGGCAACAATTTGGACTTTTACATAAAGGGTTGATGCTACAAAAAAACTTCAAATTGGTACATTTTTGATAAATTTACCCAAAACTATTTTTTTGATCACAAAAAATTCTAAACTGGTACACCCGTGATAATTTTACCCCTAACTATTTTTTTAACCATAATACACTGATATATCTATGATAATTTTACCCCAAAACTAATTTTTTGGCCACCAAAAACCCCAAACCGGTACATTTGTAACAAATTTACCCTTCGTTAGTTTCCGTTAAATTTTACTGTCAAATTGCCAAGTTTAATGACACATGGTAATTGACATGTGTACCGGTTTTGGATTTTAGCCCTCTATTTGTTACAAGTTTACCAATTTGTGATTTTTTTGTGATATTAATATAATTTAATGGACACTAACATACGGTAAATTTGTCACAAATGTACCGGTTTAAAGTTTTTAGTGGTCAAAAATTAGTTCGGGGGTAAAATTGTCACAGGTGTACCAGTGTGGGGTTTTTGGTGGTCAAAAAAATAGTTCGAGGTAAAATTGTCATAAGTGTATCAGTTTGGGATTTTTGGTAGTAAAAAAAATAGTTCGAGGTAAAATTGTTATAGTGTACAAATTTGGGGTATTTTTGTAGTTAAAAAAATAGTTCGGGATAAAATTATCACAGATGTACCAATTTAAGGTTTTTCGTGATATTAATCCTTACATAAAAGATGGTAGAGTAGTTTGACCTGAGCTTTCATCATTTTCTCTCTTCTTCCATTAAAGGAGAATTGGTTATATTTCAGCCTAATAATGATATAAATGATTTATGAACTTTGATTTAATTTATGATATGATTTTTGAATTTTATCCCAATATATAATATGGTCAATGAATTTTTAATTTGTTCAATATAGTTAATGAATTTTTGGTACGTGCTCAACTTAGTCCATAAACTATATACAAATATTCAATGTTATTATTCTATTAAAAAAGATCTTAGTTAATCAACGGTCAAGGTGATGGTCATGTGACATTTTATTTTGTTGCAATAATTCAGACTCATTTTACACACGTACTGATGGACTCTTTACTCTATTTTTCTTTTTGTCTTTTCAATTGAATGGAACGTCAACGTCACGAAAGAATTTCGCTTCATTTGCACGATATTATTAGCAATTTTTTCCGGATATATGGATGGTCGATGGCGGCGAAATGACTGGATTGCCCAGAAAAAAAAAATCAATTGCTTTCTTGCCCAACGAAGAAAATCGTGATGAAAATTGAAAAAGAAAACAGAAAACAGAAAACGGAAAAAGAAAAAAAAGCTAGACCAATTAAAAGGTCCAAATTTCACTACGGTGTAAAAAGGAGAAGTAAAACGTAAAATCTCCGGAAAAAATCGGGGCAAAAATCGCAGAAACCCTGCGATTCCGATTCCATGGCGGAGACCTCCGTCCACGGCGCCGTCCGCCGCGGATCCTCCGGCGGCGACCGGCGGAATCGCGCCAAACGAAGCCGACCTCCTCCTCCTGTGGGCGCTAGGGATCTCATCAGCGCCTTGCCAGACGCCGTGATCCACCACATCTTCTCCTTCCTGCCCCTGAGGGACGTCGTGAAGACCGGCGTCCTCTCCAAGCGCTGGCAGTCGGCTTGGACCGCCACCGCCCACCTCGTCCTCGACGACCTCCGCCCTCGCCGTCGCGACACCTACTACCCGGACTTCCCGTCCCTCGTCGACAGCGTCCTGATCCGGTGCACCTCGCCCGCGGTGAAGAGGTTCCACGTCACCATCTTCAAGTGCGACGAGGCCTACCGCCCCAAGCTCGACCTCTGGCTCCGCTTCGCGGAGGGTCGCCGCGTGGAGGATCTCCGCCTGTGCCTTCATCAGCTGCGGGTTCATTATAAGCTGCCGCGGTTCTTGTATTGCTTGAGTGGGTTGGTGCGCCTGGAAGTCTGGAGCTGCTGTCTTTCGTTGGGTACTGATGTCAGGTGGCCTTGTCTCAAGGTCTTGTTGTTAGGATGTGCAGAGTTGAGTGATGATATCCTGGTGGGGATTGTCAGGGGAAGTCCCGTTCTGGAGTCCCTTGAGTTGCACCATTGCAGGGGCGTCAAGAACATTGTGATAGATTCGACAAGCGTGAAAGAGTTAGTACTCGCCAATGGCGGGTTATCTGACTCGGAGCAAATCTGGTCCCGGAATTTGCTGTCGCTGCGGGTATCGGGGATCTGGGGTCGCAACTCCGTGTTCAGACTCGACGACATATCTTCTTTGGTGGAAGCCGAGCTAGATTTTGTCGTGTGTGCTGACAAGAGCCGCGACTTGTTAAAGGAGCTTCTTGAGAAGCTGCGCGGAGTTTCTACAATCTCCATTGGCGGTTGGTGTTTGCAGGTACTGGCTCAGTATTTTTACTGCCCCTTTCTAAGACGGTACTCGTGTTGAATGTTGTCTGTGATTAGTGCCATCTAGTGCTGTGTGGTCCCCCGGTTGAGTGACCTTCCAGCTTTCTGTGGCATTCTAGTCGTTTGTCAAAGGGGAATCATTGTGAGCAGGATGATTCAGAACTTTATGTTTTGAGTCATTAAGTAAGAAAATATGGTGAACCTTGGAGCTTCTTCCCTATGTTTGATTTCGAACAAATGGATCTGGGATCACTCAATTAGGGACAACGAATGCCACTAGATATTTCTAATTGTTATGGATGCTACTCAACCCAACATTGTCAGATACTTGTTTTTCACAAGAAAAATGCATGAAGAGATTCTTTGAAAAGGTTAAATTTTCCCATTCACTCTTTCAGTTTATAGAAAAAATACTATTATATGGAAAGATAACGAAGAGTAATGATTCTAAAACAAAAAAAAATCGAAGAGTAATGGACCTAGTCATCTTTGGCTGCTGGAATCGGGTCATGCTCTCTTGTCACACTAGGCCGATGGTCCATGATCATCTTACAGAGTATTCTTAAAGTATTTTACAATGGCAATGGATGGATTTTCTCGGAAGCTTCAGTCGATAGCGGGGTTTGCTATCTGATGTAACCTACTATTAGAATTTTCAGATCCTTCAAGTGTCACAAGTTTTATGTAGATAGTCTTGATTCTTAAAGAGATTCACTTGCTTATTTCTACTTGTAGTATTCTTATTGGTCTTTTCCTGGCTGGGAGAAAGTGTCAAACGAAATTGTATCCGGATGAACCATAATTTTGTTATTCTTTATTCATGTTAAACAGGAACAGAAATACTAATTAATTTTTCTGTTTTGCTTGCTCAATGTGGTTAGATTCTGTCCGCTTTGGAGATGGAAGGAGTGCAATGTCCATTGTCAAAATGTCAGAATCTGATACTACGCGCACCAGTTAGTCAATGGGAACTTCCCGGGATAGCATGCATGCTACGAAGTTCACAGCGCCTGGAAAAATTAGTCATACACCTGACTCGCTCTCGCCCATTGACGGTTTGTTACATTTCTATATTATTTTCAGTTCGCTTCTTGTGCTGACTTCCTCTTTGGATGAATGAGTTAAAACTTTAGAAGCACATAAAGATGATCAATCTCAAACTCTTATTTGTTCCAGCAAATGAAAATTTGCCCTTGACTGTCAGTCTACTCGACATTTATCCAGGGCCATTTTAAGCTGTTTTAGTTCATGTCCTAAAGTAACTGCAGTGTTATACTGGAGATTCTTTTGCTCCCATGTAAGGTTAGAATCTTGAACTAATGAATTAGCGATGAGCGCCTAGAAAGAGAAGATGTTTTACTGTGTAGACTAGTTTAAGAGCTCAAATTGATGAAGACTCGATATAAAGTAAAACTGACTATTATCTGAGGTGGACAAATGAAAGTTGTTTGTTTGAAATTTTAGTGAGGCAACGAATTCTTTTTTCTGTGGATCCTCATCTAATGTGAAGCTTCTTTCTTAAATGGGGGTATCCATGTGCAGTTTAAGCTCGACGAAGAATCTATAGAACGTTTTAACGAAGATCTTTTGTCATGGAAGGGGAACTTTCAATGTTTGGCGAAACATCTCAAGAGGGTGGAGATCATCGGTTTTGCTAATAGTTTTGGGTCGAAACATCTTCTCGCCTTGATTAAGTTTCTTCTTGGTGATGCACTTATGCTGGAGAAGATGATTATTGAGGCTGATTTCCATGCACAATGTGGACAAAAACATCTTGAAGCCACTGATCTTTCCAAACTACTTGATGTGAGCCGAAATGTGCACAGCTATCGAAGAGCTTCTCAAAATGCTGAAGTTATCTTCGATTATCCTTTGGAAGAGTTGTCCTTAAAAAAGCATATGAAGAAGATCTGGGTTTCTGAACTAGGATGAGCACTACACTGCTCATTCTAAACAGGTGCTGCGATTTCCCAATTGGTGTGGACTGCTATGCCCTTTCTTCTGAGGTATGTCTAATTCTGATAACTTATTGAAGTTCTTTTTTCGCCTTTCAATCATGAATATGAGTGTGTGTTGCGTGCTCCGATTGTTGTAGATGAAGGAGAAATTCGATGCTTCGACAGCAAGAATTTTGAATGGGGAGTTGATCCCTTCGTCAGAGCCCAAACCTGCCCAGGTACTTCACATTCATCTGATAGTTTATTTGTAGTTTTATAAATTCGATTTAATGTGACATTTTTGGGTGTAAAACTGCAATTTGGGTGGGCATGGTCATTGTTCAATTGGCTTTTGTCTGTGATTTGTAGCCTGTCCTGTTCATTAGGAGTAAAGATATTCTACCGGAATGATCTACAAGTTGCTCAAATTGCAGTTGCCAGATTTCTTTTCTCAGTTCTTGCATTTAGTATGACATTGTAGACCTCTGATTGCACTGTAATTTACCTGTGAAACTTAACTGTAGGGAGAGTCCTTGTAATTCCACATTTTGATCTGGGATTGAAAATGATGTGAACTTCTATTTGGCTTTGTGGGATTGATAACATTTGGTGGTGGCTGCTTCATTTGAGACCCAGCAATTTATGATTTGTGCAGCAATTAGAGATTCTCTCGAGTATGTTTTTGGTATCCTTTGCAGGACCATCACGTTTCTTTGTTGTGCTGAACTGCATAAGCATGGAAAAAATGGGCTTACTGTGATGGATAGCTCTTGTATGCAGTTGTTGTCGTTGCAGCTTGTAGTCAGTTTGGAGGTCAAAAGCCTAAAACTTTAGGATTTTCTATTTGTAATACTCACATCTGCAACTGGGTTTTGATTCTTTCTTACATGTAGCTGTTGACACCTAATTTCACGGGGAGGACAGTATCAAGTTCTAATTTGCTCTTGTTGTGCTAGTAAACATGTTTGACCTGTCCGAGAGGAAAGCCAATATTTTGGAGCAAGATTCGAACTTCAAATTGTCCAAACTAGGAAAAATATTTTTCCGAAAAACATTTTCCGTGTTTTTTGGTGTTCGGGGGCGGTCCTTCTCCACCCCCAAATCCTTTATTATTTTGAGGAAAATAATTTATATTTCTGAAAAGCGGAAATCATTTTCCACCAAACTCCTCCTTCCCTCCTCCGGTCGCTGGCCGCTGGCCCCGGCTGCCGCCGGCGGCGGCGGCCGCGGTCACTGGTCGCCGGCTGCCACTCGTCGGTCGCCGGCCGCTGCCATCGGTCGCCGGTCAACACCGCCACCGCCGGCAATAAATATTTTCCGAAACTTTTTCGTATTGGTTGCCGAACACCAGAAAATTATGTTCCGGGAAAATATTTTTTAGGAAAATGACTTCCGAGAAAATATTTTCCAAAAACACAATATTTTTCGCCAAACGAACGGAGTCTAGAGTCGAAATAATGACAAGAAATGTTTGCAATGTGTTGCAGCCATTTGAGGGCATTTTGTAAGAGAGAAAAGTTCCGGGGATCAAAGAAAGTCCAAGGAGGGCAGATGGCAGAATGAGCAAGATGAAGGATGGCTTTTGACTTTTGAGACGATGAAACTAGCTATCCTGACTTAGTGCAGCTTCTCGGGTTTTGCGTTTTGAGCATGCACTTTTACATTAGGTGGGATCAAGTTGCAAACTTTTATTTGCACCAGCAATGTGTCTTTGGGACTTGTACAGTTCACTGGTCCTTCTAGTATCAACAATGCTATGTTTTGATGTTGAATTGTTGGTGGATACATCTTATCTTGGGTGTAAGCAGGTTTTTTCGGAAACTAATGTCACTGGCGTTATACTTACATAGATATTTGTCAAAAGTTCTTCATACACGGATTTATGGAGCAAGTATTCGGTGAGTGCTGTGCACGTCATTTACCGTAAGTTATTACATGTAAGTTGTGACGAATTGTCGGAATTTGTTTATCTAGCACCAAAAGCATATATATATATATATATGTGTGTGTATGTGTGTGTGTGTGTTTGCGCAACAACCCGCCATTGTTCTGATTTAGTTCATGATTGAAATTTGTCCTCCTCAGAATAACTCCTGAATTTGAAATTTTATGATTTCATCCGTCTCATTAGATCCCGATTATGGATGTATGGTTGACTTAATTGATGTAAAAAAGGGGCTAGCGCTTCCAATTTATAATTCGAAGCAACAATATTATGATATTAGGATTTGATCAACATATAATCACAACTGATTAAGAGGAGTTTCAAGCTCTTGAACCATTCTTAGATTGTCCTATGAATCGAATAAATAGAATCTTTCACATATTTATTCTGAGTTTAGTTTATCTTCATGAGATTATTATTTATTTCCTTGCTATTTCATTTCGCATATCAAAGCCTGACGGATTCGCGCTCTACGACACTCAAAAATAGGGAAGAGATGAGGGAGTCAAAATTAGAAATTCTTTACCCAGAGAGTTTGATGAAATCGAATTTTATACGGAAAAAATGAAAAAAAAAATATCGAGCAGGTTCTTTTTGATAATTTACATTTGTTTTTTTTATTTTTGATAGTTAATATCGAGCATATTAGCGTACCACGTAATTCGATTACTCGATACCTTTTTTTTCTCTAAGCATAAATTTTTAATTGTAATCCTCCACGTCTTTTTTCACATTGAAATATTCTTTATTTAATCATGATTGCACAAAGGATTCGAATGAGAAAAATTAAGAAATAAATTTCAAGCCACAAAATGGGAAAAGTATAATTTCCTTTTTGAGTTTTGAAGAAATAGGATTTAAGAGTGAAATAGAAAAGGTAAAATCCTCGGACCCCCCCGGACAACCCTGCGATTCCGATTCCATGGCGGAGACCACCGCCCACGGCGCCGTCCGCCGCGAATCCTCCGGCGACGACTGGCGGAATCGCGCCAAACGAAACCGAAACCTTCCTCCCTTGAGCCCTGGGGATCTCATCACCGCCATGCCAGACGCCGTGATCCACAACATCTTCTCCTTTCTGCCGCTCGAAGACGTCGTGAGGACCAGCGCCCTCTCCAAGCGCTGGCATTCCGCCTGGACCACCACCGCCCACCTCGTCTTCGACGACGTCCTGCCTCGCAGTCCCGACGACACCTACTCCCCGGACTTCCCGTCCCTCGTCGACAGCGTCCTCATCCGGTGCACCTCGCCCACGGTGAAGAGGTTCCACATCACCATCTCCGAGTACGACGGGGTCCTCCGCCCCAAGCTCGACCTCTGGCTCCGCTTCGCGGAGGGGCGCCATGTGGAGGATCTTCGCCTGGGTCTTGTCACCCGGCAGCTGCAGTTCTTCTATAAACCGCGGCCGTTCTTGTATTGCTTGAGTTGGTTGGTGCGCCTGGAACTCAGTTGCTGCTGTTTTTCGTTGGGTACTGCTGTTAGGTGGCCTTGTCTTAAGGTCTTGTTGATGGAAGTCGTGGAGATGAGTGATGATAACCTCGAGGAAGTTGTCAGCGGAAGTCCTGTTTTAGAGTCCCTTGAGTTGCACTACTGCTGGCGCTTGAAGAACATTGTGATAGATTCGACGAGTGTGAAAAAGTTGATATTCGCCAATGGCGGGTTCTCTGACTCGGAGCAAATCTGGGCCCCGCATTTGCTGTCGCTGCGGGTATCGGGGATTTGGGGTCTTGATGCCGTGTTCAGACTCGACGACGTATCTTCTTTGGTGGAAGGCGAGCTAGATTTTGTTGTGCGTGCTGACAAGAGCCGCGACTTGTTGAAGGAACTTCTTGAGAAGGTGCGCGGAGTTTCCACAATCACCATTGGCGGTTGGTGTTTGCAGGTACCAGCTCAGTACTTTTGCCCCTTTCTAAGACGTACTCGGTGTTGAATGTTGTCTGTGATTAGTGCCATCTAGTGCTGTATGGTCCCCCGGTTGAGTGACCTCTTAGCTTTCTGTGGCATTCTAGTCTTTTGTCAAGGGGAATCATTGTGAACAGGATGATTCACAAAATTATGTTTCGAGTTATAACGTAAGAAAATATGGTGATCAATTATTAGAATTTCCAGATCCTTCAAGTATCACAAGTTTCATGTAAATAAGTCTCGATTCTTAAAGAGATTCACTTGTTCATTTCTACTTGCCAAAGGATATTGTATCTGGATGAACTGTAATTTTGTTATTCTTTATTCATGTTAAACAGGAATAGAAATACTTATTAATTTTTCTATTTTGCTTGCTCAATGTGCTTAGGTTCTGTCCGCTTTGGAGATGGAAGGAGTGCCACGTCCACTGTCAAAATTTCAGAATCTGATACTACGCTCGCCAGTCAGTCAATGGGAACTTCCCGGGATAGCATACATGCTACGAAGTTCACATTGCTTGGAAAAATTAGTCATACAACTTACTCACTCTTGCCCATCGACGGTTTGTTATTATTTTCAGTTCGCTTCCTGTGCTGACTTCCTCTTTGCATGAATGAGTTTAAACTTTAGAACCACGTAAAGATGATCAATCTCAAACTCTTATTTGTTCCAGCAATTGAAATTTGCCCATGACTGTCAGTCTACTCGACATTTGTCCTGGGCCATTTTAAGCTGTTTTAGTTAAAGTCCTAAAGTAACTGCAGTGTTATACTGGGGATTCTTTTGCTGCCAGGTAAGGTTAGGATCTTGAACTAATGAATTAGCGATGAGCACCTAGAAAGGAGAGATGTTTTACTGTGTAGACTAGTTTAAGAGCTCAAATTGATGAAGACTCGATATAAAGTAAAACTGACTATTATCTGAGGTAGACAAACGAAAGTTGTTTGTTTGAAATTTTAGTGAGGCAACGAATTGTTTTTTCTGTGGATCCACATCTAATGTGAAGCTTCTTTCTTAAATGGGGTATCCATGTGCAGTTTAAGCTTGACGAAGAATCTATAGAACGTTTTAATGAAGATCTTTTGTCACGGAAGAGGAACTTCCAATGTTTAGCGAAACATCTCAAGAGGGTGGAGATCATCGGTTTTGCTGTTAGTTTGGGGACGAAACATCTGCTCGCCCTGATTAAGTTTCTTCTTGGTGATGCACTCGCGCTGGAGAAGATGATTATTAAGGTTGATTTGCATGCACAATGTGGACAAAAACGTCTTGAAGCCGCTGATCTTTCCAAACTACTTGGTGTGTGCCGAGATGTGCTCAGCTATCGAAGAGCTTCCCAAAATGCTGAAGTTATCTTCGATTATCCTTTGGAAGAGGTGTCCTTTTAAAGTTTAAAAAGCATATGAAGAAGATTCGGGTTTCTAAACTTGGATGAGCACTACTACACTTCTTATTCTTATTCACTCTCTTTTGACAGTAGACTTACAAGAACTACATGACAGTATTGAGTTTTTAACATGTACCTAATTTACACTTCTTTCAAGTTTAGTTTAGTCGTAAATATGGAACTCCTGAGGAAAGAGGTTAATAGTAGTCTGTATAGCCCTAATATAACTAATATTATAGTTTATTATAACTAATAGAGTAGTTTAGTTAACTAGTATATTAAAATTAGAATAAAATAATATTTTTTAATATAAAAAAATCGATTTCCATTTCAAATATTTTTTGAAGAATATTCGAATTTTGGTGTTTTTGGTTATGGACATATGAAAGGGTGTTGTTTTGGTTAAGATATTGCTAAGCCTTTTCTTCTTTTTCAGGCAAAATAGGAAACTTAGGGGTATATCATGTATATGCACTCTTGGAAGATTAAGAAAACGTTTTGATCATTATGATATGCATTTTGGAAATCTTCTTGTATATGTGCGTAACTGCATAGATATCGTTACAATTTGATTTTAATGATAAACTTGAAGTATTTTGCGACCCAAAAGATGATGAACTTGAATCTTAACATTACTCTTTTTGGTGGTCACGTTTGGTTCAACATTTTGGAAACCAAAATGAAAGTGCGAGATCAAACCATAGTCATGCTTTAAATTTTTATTTTCTATCTTTAAGATTTGAAATAGCTTATATTTTTTTAATATAGAGTAGTTGAAACTTTTGCTATGAATAAAAATGTGTCTATGAGGTTCATTTTCTTTACGAGAATAGTAATTTATTGTTTGAGCTATGCCATGTTTGTGTGAATTTGTAAGTTAATGAAATCAGAAACGAAGAGCACATTAAGAGAATCAAAGATTTTACCTCTAGTTTGGGTCTGATTCGAAGCATAATGTGCTTTCGCTTAATACAATTGGGGTCAAATCAAGGTAATACAAATTCTTCGGCGAACGACCAAATCGCTCAGGATGAAGCCAATGTTCTCCTTCTTTTTCTCCTTCGAAATGAAGCGAGGAACCCAACGGTTTCATTAGCGGCTTTACCAGACACCCTAATCAGCGACATCTTCTCCTTCTTGCGCATCAAAGGCATCGTCAAGACTAGCGTCCCCTCCAAGCAATGGCAATCCACCTAGACCACCGCCACTGACCTCCTTTTCTCCGTTGGCTTCGTCCGCAAATTCAAAACACGGTAGATGTTACTTCAAGAGTTAATACCATAATAAATTCAAATTGTTATGCTATGGTACATTTATCTCAAATTAAGTTTTTTTATTTCGTGAAAAAATTCAAACCGGCACACCACTTTACAATTACCTCTTTCTGTATTTTGTAGTAGGTTTTGTTTATTTACAAATTGATGATAGATAATCGCCTGGGGACGACCGTGCATATTATTTGATTGTAGACATACAAATGCACATGCATTGTATATTTGATTGGTATCATGTAGGGTATGAATGTATGACCCCAATAGTCTTTTTATACTGTATTGAAAAGAGCAAAATTGCAAAAAAAAAAGCCTAAAGGCCCGGTATAATCCCAAAATACCATTTACCTTAAAATGGGGATCCAAGATGTCTTTTGGATCATTAAAGAGGAACAGTTACTTAAAGTTGGGAACATCAACTATCGGCTACAACTTAAAATTAGGAGTGCCATGAGGATTTACACAACGCAATTACTACGGGGTAACCAACGGTTCATGACGGATAGTGTTTATTTTGACTTTTGTGAATGTCTGTCGATTTAACAATTGACAATTTGATCTTATCATCCAACCGTGCAAAAAATCGCAATGTGGATAGATCCCGTCTTCACTTGCTTGCACTCAATCTGACTACAAAAGCCCCCAACTTCAAAAGTTCTTTTGACGGTATAATTCACGTAAACTCGGGAACTAATTCATGGCCGGATGCTTTGCCCACAGAGTGATCCAAAGCAAATCGCGAACGGTCGAACTGTGCAAAAGCGAAGCCAACCTCATAGTTCTTCTTCTCCTTCGAAACGAAAGGAAGTGAGAAACCTGATGATTTTATCCTCGCAATTGCATCAGCGCCTTACCCGAAGCCATAATCCGCCACATCTATCCCTCTTGCATATTGAAGACACTGTTAAGAACCACGTCCTCTCCAAGCAGTGGCTATCCACCTAGACCACCACCACCTACCTCCTTTTCTTTGGTGGCTTCATGTGCCGGGATGTTTACACTTGCAAGACGATCAAAGCCTTCTCGGCCTTGGTAGATGGGGTTTTGGCCCATCTGCCTCGCCCACGATGAAGAGGATCTGGATCAGCGACATCATCTATCGGGAAGCAAATTGCCCCATCCATTCCCTCAAGCTCATAACTCCGGTGAAGATGAATTATGAGATTTGCAGCACGGGAGCATCATGATTGTGGCAAATGTTGTTAAGAGAGTTGAAATTGTTGATTGCGATGTCCGTCATCATGCTTTGAAGCACATACACTTGTGCTAGAGAAGATGATCATCAAAGCTAGGATGGACATACCTTGCAGAGGAAAATCCTTTTGAGGCAGGTGATCTTGGGGAGTTGCTTGATTTCCATGTGCACAAATATTGCTTTTCTACGAGCTTTGTTTGGTTGGAACTTGAGAAGCACTTCATGTAGAAAGGGATCATCATGTGATTTGTTAGTGATGAGAGCTCTACACAGCTTTTTTTAAGGAATTGGGCAAAAAGACACTATAAGTACCATAAGTTGTATACGGCGCTCATTTTGGTGCCATAAGTTTTTTTGGATTACTTCAGTGCCAAATCAGAAGCAAAACGATCACTTAAGTGTCAAAAGTTTTTTTTGGATCAGTTCAGTACTAAAATATTTGAAAAACGATCATTTAAGTGCTAAAATTTTTGAAAAACGATTACTTAAGTGTCAATTTTCGACGAGCCACGTCAACTTCAGAAATTAATAAAAAAAATGCTACGTTGGATTTCCGGCGAAAAATTGTGTACGGTACCGAAGTTGACACTTAAGTGATCGTTTTTAAAAAATTTTAGCACTTAAGTGAACATTTTTCAAAAATTTTAGCACTAAAGTGATCCAAAAAAAAACTTATGGCACCAAAGTGAGCGCCATACACAACTTATGACACCTGTAGTGTTCTTTTGCCTAATGAATTGTAAGAGGACATTATCATAGTTATTAGTACACTGACTTCTTTGGTTAACAAATGTTCCTTGTGAGTCATAATGACCGATAGTAATGGTTTTTGTTAAGGAATTGTTCATCTTGCTCTTTTTGGAGTATCGCCTCTGAATTGCAACACTAGTTTCCTTTCTCGGAACCTTCATTGGAGAGCAAATGGGATTTGAGAATAAGGAAGAAAGATTTACCCCCGTATAACCTCTTACAAGCTTAGTTATCACATAATTTGAGCAACTGCATCGGTCATCGGATTACTTTCGTATCACAACTTTTCAGTCGTCGCAATGTGCACATGTTAAGAGGACCAAAAGTATGTTATTTTCCCTGTCCTTCATCTCTTTTCTGCATTTTCTCTTCTTCTTCCTTACAACAATTCATGTGGTCTCTTGATCAGTGCACAAGGTACTCATTTTCTTTTCTTCTTTCCTGTATCTGGTTTTACTCTCTCTCTCTCTCTCTTCTAGTGATTCATGTCGTCTCTTCATCATCGTGTCTTGATATAATTATGCCGTATCAAATTTAGTTCGACTTGAACACGACTAATTTATGATTGACCTTTTTGTTTTTGACATGAACTTTCATCATTTTCTCTCTTTTTCGTTGGAGAAAGATATGATTTGATCCGTGACTGCTATTCTAATCACGAAGATTGAGAAATAATGGATTCTGTCAATTGAGATAAGATAGGAAAATGTATAATATTTTATTCTTTCTTTGATTTCCTTTTGCACTATAAAAGGTGGCATGTACATGTACAGACAACAAAATATAGAATATGCAAATTTCTCCAATATCCCTTCGTTTATGTTTTCTGTCATGGTATCAGAGCATTCGGTTATGAACTAGCTTCTGCAAAAAATTCTTCTGAGTTGCCCTTGATAGCTCTCTAATTTTGTTGTTGCAAATCTCATCCGGCAAAATGAATTAACGCTCCGGATAGGAATTCGGATTACCTGCACATTAGATACACAATGCCGAAAAATCAGAATAAAGGACCAACCACCGGTGAAAATCAAGAAACGATTCTACCTACAGTGGAGGAATCGTCAAACAACTTACCTCAGGATTAGACTTCAGACCAAGTTGATCCGACGCTCAACGAATGTGACCCTGTTCAGCATCCTCCGGCTCCAGTGCCAACTCCAGTTCAACCTCCAAGCTATGTCCAATGGCCAATGATGCAATGGATTCCAGTTCAAGGCCAATGGGCCATTGGGCCAAATTAGAAAATGGGCCAACAAGGCCCATTCATAGAAGATGCAAATATCAGAGCCCAGCGTAATGGGTCTGGATGGTCACCTTCGAATCATAGACCCGGCTTGCATTCACCGGGTTAGGGGATGAATCCCTACCCGGGATTGCAACCTGGGTTTTAACCCATATGCATTTTCCGCCGCCAGCGGCCGTCCAGAACTTGGGTACGCGCTATACGCTTTGCTGGCCGACGGACTAGAGCTTTGGCTTATCAGTTTACAACTCGCTGGTCCCAATAACTACAATACATGGGCTTGGGATTTTTCAGCGAGCCCTCGTAACAAAGGATAAGGAAAAATTCCTTGATGGAACCGTGCCTTTCCCGACCGGCGACCGGATGCAACGATATTGGCGCAAATGCAACCAACTCGTTCGCACCTGGATCGGCAATTGTGTAACCCCCCGACGTCGCCGTTGGCCTCCTGCCAACCGAAGACCAAAAGAAAATGTGGGATAGCATTCGGGAGATGTATGGAAAAATGGACCGAGCGAAGCAGCATTTCTCGGTCTACACAAGCCCTGTTGGAACTGAAACAAGGTAACCTCTTGGTTACCGCTTGTTTCAATCGACTCTCGCCTCTGTGGAATGAGCTCGAAGCGACTGAGGAGGAGGAGCTTCAAGGGCCTGAAGCAACGCTAGAATAGTATAAACGGGTTCGAGAAAGAGAGAAAGTGACTCGGTTTCTATTAATCTTAAACGAAAGTTACTCACTGTTTCGATCGCAGATTCTCGCTATGAATCCCGTCCCTCCACTCGGTCGAATCTACCAATTTAGCTATGCAAGAAGAGAACTAGCGGCTGGCCACGATCGAATGTGTGAAGACAGGCGAAAGTGTGGCACTCGCTACTACGGCGGTGTAGCCACAATGAGCGTTAGGCGCTCTAGGGCCGCCGTTACAACTGCCACGAGCTCAGAGCTCCCTCGGGTCATACGCGAGAAACTCTACTCGCGTGGAAGAAGATAACCCAAATGTTAGGGTTATGAGGATGGACGGCCCAGATCAAAGAAAAGGATTAGACGGCTCCTATTCTATCATCAACGAGAGCAAATCAAACGGATCTCGTCAGGCCACATCAGCTCCAATCTTTAAGTCATCTAGTGGCCCACGAAGTGCCACGTCAACTAGTGGAAATGGACATAATTTTAAAAATAAAGGTAAATATTGTGACTACTGTAAACGCCCACGTCACACTATTGATACTTACTGGAAATTGCATGGAAAATCGAGTGATAAAGAAAAAAGAGAGATTTTTCCTGCTTGTCAGGTTTTGGCACAAGGAACTAAAAGGGCAAATTAGAATATTACTAATGATCAGTACCAGCATATTATGAGGGCATTAAGACCAGGGTGCAAGTTTTTCAAATACTTCTTTTCCCAACAATGATATTATTTCAATTGATGCATGGATAATCGACTCAGGCGCCAATGACCACATAATCTATGATGAAAATTTTTTTTCATACCCCCACAAAATAGCCCACCCTAACGCATCTGTTCACCTCCCAATGCTACTGTCACTCATGTTACCAAAATTGGAATAGTTCATCTTACTTAAAACATTACCCTTAAAAATGTTCTCTATATTCCTGAATTTGAATTCAACCTCGTATCAATTTTCAAGATCTATGAAGATAACTCTTGTCGAGTAATATTCAATTTGAAGAACTGCTTCTTTTAGGACCATTCGACTAGCAAAACGATGGGCTTGGATAGTGTTTCACAAGGACTTTACTTTTGGATAAGCTTTCCAAGGGATTTTGAATTGTCATTATTCAATAAACGTATTTCATGTTATGCTGCCACCATCAATAAAAATTTCCTTTCTCAACAAAGATTGGGTCTTAGTGCTTGTTTTCCTTATCCAAATTGTCCAATTTATCCCTTGGCAAAATAATCACGAGCACCATTTTCGACAAGCACGTCTCGAGCTACAAATGCATTCTCTTTGCTTCATATAGATATCTGGTGTCCCTATCACACTCCACATCATGATGGGTGTCATTTTTTTTTACAATTGTCGATGATTACGCTTGTGCCACCTGGGTTTTCCTCATGCAATCCAAGAGTCAAACCTTTTCTAATCTATCGAATTTCTTTTCATTAATCAAAAAACAATTCGATAAATCTATCCATAAAATTCACACAAATAATGGACGCTAGTTTTTCATTACAGAATGCAATTATTTCCTTACTGCTCGTGGGATACTTAATGAAACTTCATGTTCATACACTTCCCAACAAAATGGGATTATAGAGCGCAAACATTGACATCTCTTGGAAGTAGCTTGAGCCCTCAAATACCAAGCCTCTATCCTTGAAACCTTTTGGGGTGATTGTGTGGTCACAGTAGCTTATTTGATTAATTGTATGCCAACTAGAATTCTTGAAGGACGGTCTCCTTTTGAAATGCTTTTCGGCAAACCACCGAAAATTAAACATCTAAGACTGCGTTTGGTCGACCGGATAAAAGCCAGAATATGATATGTTTTATCCTATCCTGTGTTTGGTGGTGGTCCAGGATAGGATAAGGTCGGATATAGACCGGATAAAAAATCCAAGGGGTGGTGGGATAGACCTGGATAGGATTTTTAATGCCTATTTTTTTAAAAACCCTACGCTCCACTCCCTATCATCTTTATCCCCACACCTTGTGTGCTTTCACCAAAAAAATTTCTCGGGTTTTTTTCCTTCACCGACTCCTCTGGACCCGTGAATAGCAAAAAAAAAAAATTATCCTATTACACTTTAAATCCATAGTCCATCAAACAGTGGATAGGATATGAAGAAATCCTAAGATTTCTTATCCTATCCTATATAGTCCTATCTTGTTTAGAAATTCAGACAACCAAACGTAGCTTAAGAGTTTTTGACTGCCTGTTTTATGCAACAAATGTGGGTCCACATGACAAAATGGATCCTTAGGTTCTTTGATGTGTATTCATGAGATATTCTCTTCTTCAGAAAGGCTACAGGGTTATGGAAATATCTACAGGTCGATTTTTTTATTAGTAGAGATGTTATTTTCCATGAAGATATATTTTCATTTCAGGAATCGACATATTCTTCTCAAATAGACATGTTAGGACCAAAACGTCACCAATTCTTTTGAGATGAAGAATTATCTATGACTTCGCCATATTTTGTTGCCTCACCAGATCACACAACAGCAGTTCCTGAATACTCAAATCAAATAGTAGAATCATCTGTGACGTATTGCGAAGAGGAAGACCTATTGATTCTATCCCCACAGTAGCATATTGACCAATCACCTCCCTCATCATTAGACTATCCTATAGCAAAACCACCATGGCATTCTGGACATCATGTTCGTCCATCGATATGGACAAAGGACTGTGTATGCTCCACACTGGATTCCCTAGGTACATAATATCCTGTATCTTCCTAGTGTCTTTTAATCGACTATCAACAGAACACATGTGCTGTATTGGTTGCATATCTGAGTAGCAGGATCCTTCATCTTATGAAGAAGCAGTATGTGACCCACAATGGCGACAGGCCGTGGAAGTTGAGTTAGGTGCTTTCATGGATTATTATAGTTGGGACATAGTTTCACTGCCTTCATACAGAAAACCTATTGGCTGCAAATGAGTATATAAAATTAAATGCAAGGCAAATGGTTCCATTGAACGTTACAAGGCTCGGCTAGTTGCTAAAGGATTCATGCAATGAGAAGGTTTTGATTATCATGAAACCTTTTCTCCAGTTGCTAAAGAGGTAACTGTTCACTCTTTTTTATCAGTTGTTGCGTTTCGTAATTGAAAATTACATCAGATGGATGTCATAATGCTTTTCTTCACAGTGATCTGGACGAAGAAATCTACATGGAACTCCCACGGGGTTTACGTAGACAGGGGGAGTCTTGGGCATGTTGTCTCCGTAAATCCCTATATGGACTCAAATAGGCTTTCTGAAAATGGTACACCAAATTCACCACTACACTTACACATGCAGGTTTTAAGCATTCCAAGCATGATTATGCTCTATTCACATGAACCAAAGGTACTTCATCAATTTATTTACTAATATACATTGATGATATACTCGTTATAGGAAATGATGATTCCGTTGTCAGAGAATTCAAGAATTATTTGTGATCTACCTTCCATATCAAAGATTTGGGACCTCCCAAATATTTTCTTGGTATTGAGATAGCCAAATCCAACAAAGGAATATGTCTAGGCCAGCAGAAATTTGTTTTGGAGATCATATCAAAAGCATGATTATCGAGATGTAAGCCAGCTATCATTCCCGTTGAACAGAATGCCAAGTTCACAAACCTTGAATATGATAACAGCTTATCGTCACCAGATGAAGATCCATTACTTAAAGATCCATCAAGATATCAACAACTCGTTGGAAAATTGATTTATCTCATCATGACCAAGCATGATATATGTTATGCAGTGCAGATGCTCAGTCAATTTATGCATAGTCTGAAGCAGCCCCACATGGATGCAGCTCTAAAAGTCGTGAAATATTTGAAAGGATGCCTAGGACTTGGAATCCTCTTGTCTTATGATTGCAATATGAAAATAATGGCTTATTGTGATACAAATTATGTGACTTGTCCCATGACCAAAAGATCTATCACTGCTTTTGCATTAAATAGGGAAATTCTTTGAACTCATGGAAGACAAAGAAACAATCAACTGCCTATCATCAGCTGAATCAGAATATCGAGCTATGGCTAAAGCCATTTGTGAGATAGTTTGGATATGAGGTTTATTATCCGATCTCAGAGTACAAATTAATGGAGCAAGTGAACTGTTTTGTGACAATGATGCAGCACTAAAATTAGCAGCAAACCCAATTTTTCAGGAAAGGACAAAAAATATAGAAGTTGATTGTCATTTTGCTCGAGAAAAAATTCAGGAAGGGATTGTTACAACTCGAGGAATTGGAACTGTGGAGCAGCCTCTAGACATTTTCACTAAGCCTTTGTGTAAGAGACAGCATGCATATCTACTTAGCAAGTTAGGCGTCTTTGACATATATAAGTCGCCGGCTTGAGGGAGAGTGTTAGAGAAAGATATGATTTGGTCCGTGACTGCGATTCTAATCACAGAGATTGAGAAATAATTGATTCTGTTAATTGAGATAAGATAGGAAAATGTATCATATTTTATTCTTTCTTTTATTTCCTTTTGCACTATAAAAGGTGGCATGTACATGTACAAACAACACAATACAGAATATACAAATTTCTCCAATATTTATTCCTTTACGTTTTCTGTCATTCTTCTCTTTCAGATCGAATTGGCCATTATTCTAGCCAAATTAACCTTTCAGGTTAGGAGTAAAATTGCTTTGAATTTTACACGAGCGATATCAAGATCAAGACATGCGATTTTTTCTTCTTGTGCTGAGTATCACCATGTGCACATACATCTATGTGAAACTAACATCAATCTAATAATATAATGGGATAAGTACAGTAGCAGTGCTAAAACTTATCGCGAAAGTGCAATTAAGTCCTAAAACTTTCAAAAAGTGTAATTAAGTCCTAAAAATTGTCAAGTTAGTACAATCGAGTCCCTAAGGTTAACATTGTCAATTTGTTTAACGGAGAATGCTGACATGACTTTTTAAAATTAATTTCTCTCTCCTACGTGGCATTTGTTATTATTATTATTATTATTATTATTATTGTCTTTAAATATTATTTAAATTAAATTAACAAAAACAACAATAGGAAAAAAAAAAGAAAGGAAGACCTCTCCGGCAAGGCGTTGCAGCTACCACCCTTCGTCGGCCCCGGGCAAAGCCATGTTGGCCCATGCGAGGATCAGTGAGCCTTGCTATGCCCGAGCGAGGCTCCTCCAGATTTGGGCGATTCTGGCCCTCACTCAGGCCTAGTGAGGATCATTAGCCCTCTTCCGAGGCCGGCATCGCCTAGATTTGGGTGAGTTGTGCTAGCCCCTGGGAGGGCAAGCTAGGCGTCACCCAGATCTAACTAGCCTCGTAGGTTCATGCAAGGGCCGCGCAAGACGTCACCCGAGGCAGTAGGCGCCGGTCTCCCAGATTTAGGCGCCTTCAACCCAGATTTGAGCGAGCCTTGCCAACCTTTTCCTGGGCCGGTGATGGGCGAAGGGGGGGGCAATGCCCTGCTAGTGAGGCCTCCCCTTCTTTTTTTTTTTTTTTATTGTTGTTTTTTCAAATAAAATTTTATTTTTTAATCTAATTTAAATAATATTTGAAGATAAAATTAATAAAAAAATCCACATAGGAGTGAAATTAATTTAAAAATACCACGTTGGCATTTTCCATTAGGCTAATTGATAGTGTTAACTTTAGGACTCAATTGCACAAACTTGACAAGTTTTAGTATTTGATCGCCCTTTTTGAAAGTTTTAGGACTTAATTGCACTTTCAGGATAAGTTTTAGGACTTTTAGTGCACTTATCCCTAATATAAATTGTGAATTTGTAAACTAATTTCGAGAAAAAAATGATGATCATTTTGCCTCCTCATTTTACTTTTATTAAGAGTCATGTTAGTAAATGCATATACTAAAAAAGGAATAAAGAAAAAAGGGTTGGTTGAGGAAGGAAAAACAAAAGGTTATTGAAGATGGATGACAGTGGTTGAATTTGCTTATGCACTTTAGTCATGGAATATATGATGTGGTACTAGTATAGATGAACCGCTAGTGATCCTTTTGTAATTAACTCCATTTGTGCAAAACTATCGACCCGATAAGCAATCTTAGACTAGTGGTATCAAGGTGAGGTATGTCTACACTTCTCGTCACATAAGAACTAATATTACTATTCTATTTATATAACGAGATAGCTTATAGTACTTTTTATTTGGCGATTGAAATTGCTAGGGAAAAAGCCACAAAAAATCTTAAAATATACATACCATGGCACATTTACCTTAAACATTTTTCCGTGACATCAAAATTTCCAAACTTGTACCTACGTAACGCTTAGACCTTCGTCAAGGTTTCGTCAATGAACACCGTTAAAAAGCTACATGTATGGACGTCGAAAAGCAAATTGTGATGACATCGCACCATGTGGCTTAAGTGAAAAAAAAAAAAAACAATGTTGTTTTTATTGAAAAATTATCTGAGGGAACCTTGATAGAGCATAAATATGTCAGGGTGATCATAGATTGGGGCTTTTGATGTTATAAAAAAAGTTCATGATAAATGTGTCACAATAAACACGGTTTGGGATTTTTGATACCTTTTTCCCAAATTGCTAAACCGTGTGATGCGGTCATATCATTCTTTTTGCATAAAGATGATTATCAAAGATCGAAGAGTAATGTGCAAATGGGTTCGATTGGTTTTTGATAATGCACTAAAATCCAAACTGACATTGAGCAAAAATTTGTTGAATCAAATCCTTTAGTGAAATTAGGCCAGATGAAACAAATTGATTGTGTTCGCAAAGTCAATTATTTGAATGTTCGAGAAACGCGTTGTACCAAAAATATGCATACACTCAAGCTCTATTCAATCGAAAGGCATCATAATGGATTTGAACTCAAATCAAATCAATTTCTTTCTTTTTTTTTTTGTAAATTCAAATGAACGTGAAATTGGAAAGGAAGAAATGGAATATGACCCAAAAAAAACACAAGAGAAAGAAAGAGAAAGGCACGTTCGATCCCGCCACCTGCTACAACGTTTATTAACGTGTCCAACCCAACTAAATGTTAACAAGTTTTGTACGGCCTTATATAGGCGTTGGGGAATACATGCTAGACGAGGGTCCAGGTAAGACAAAGTACACTTCGAACGAGGTACATTATTGGACTAGTGTCCGCAAACTGTACCTAACTAAGTACATTATGTGGCACCCTCACTCGTAGAACACTTAAAATCTATTTATAGGTTAGGTGGAACAGGACTCTAGTACAAGCTTATCTCCATCCAGAGTTGTAGTCATAGTCCGAACTGTCTGAACTATTTGCACGCTCGTATTCTGCTATCTATCTCTGTGTCAGAATATGTTTGAAGTTATCTTCAGTGATAACTGGTGCTGGGTTCGAGGAAGAGGATGCATGTGTCGAAAGGTCTGGAAGAGCAGTATTTGGGGCATTTTGTGGTAACAGGAGGTCATTCCACATTCTGATGTCAAGGCTTGGTTGTGGATTTGGTTCAGGTAAGACTGACTGGGGTAACACTGGTTGGGGCCAATTTTCTAGTTGTGTGTAGTAAGAGGAGGAGCTGGCGTCAAGTCCAACGGATAAGGACAATGGTCCATAGTCATAGGGGTCTTGAGAGAGTGGTCCACCCCATGGATCTTGAGATGACTGTGCTGGATCTCCTATATCTGACATTTCGTGATCTTGTGATAATCCGAGTTGTGTTTGTACCTGTTCGTGCTCGTATTCTCTGAGTGCCTGTCTTGTTGTAGGGGAAGATCCTTCGTGATCCCATGAGACGGGTGTGAAGTAATCCCATGCTTCTTCGGGAATAATGCGATTTTCTTGGCATAGGATCCTTTGGAGTTCTCTGTAATTATATTCAACAGAACCAATGCGACTGGGGAACGATTTATAGACACGTGCAACCAGGAGTTCTGTTTGAGGCTTGTAGGTAGTAGAACCTATTGCGGCGAGAGTATTGGAAATGGTACCATTATTATGCACAAAAGTTCAAGGACGGTGGAGGAGTACAACAGTGTGTATTTCCGGATCATTTCGAACTTTTTTCACCTCTTCAAGAAAGAGTCGTTTCCAATAAGTAGGAGGGTAAAACCATTTGAGCACAGTTAAAAGGTTTTTCTCGTGTTTATTTAGCTGAACGTAGTCAGCTATAAGCAAGTTGGTCAATTGGAGAATAAATTTTCTAGTAGGAAACTCAATAGTTATTACGTACTTATTGGTTAGATACCATAATAGCCATTTAAGTTTGTCAGGGAAATCATTTTTTCTCCAGAATAACGGGTGAATGAAAGGGTACCTTGAGTGTAATCTAGAAGAGTCAAGAATAGATCCTCCATGGTGACGAAAAAGGTCTGTGTAGCATTGCCACATGAGATTGTCAAGATTTTCAATGAGCTTATCATTTTAGATTTGCTCAATTATTTCTTGAGGATATTCCAAGCTTGGCCAATCTCGGAACCGTTCAATCTTGTACTTATCTACCCGGAACGGGAAGGAACGCCCGAGGATATAAATGTTGATTTCTGCTTATGCTTTCGGTCTAGAGAGAAAATCTGCAAGCACATTTTTCTTTCCTGCAATGTGTTTGGTTTCGAAAGAATATTTCGAAAACCATTCAGCCCATCTAAGTAGCTGAGGATGAGGGATTTGCTTTTGCTTAAATTTGGTCATTTGAGGAAAAGAAGCCATATCCAGTTCTACCGAAAAATGATGGCCAATAAGATGTAATTCAAACTTTTTTATTCCATTCTTTACTGCCAAAATTTCTTTGAAGGTAGAATGACAATGCATTTCTGCCTGAGAAAACTTGCTACTTTTGTAAGCACAAAGATGTCGCTTACCATGAAGTTCTTCGAACAATATGGCTGCCCAATATTCATCACTGGCATCAGTCTGTAAAATTCTCTTCCCTGTGGATGGGATTTGCAAAGGGGGAAGATCTTGCATAATTTCTTTGAGTTCTGCAACTGCTCTGGTTTGTGCCTTTCCCCATGGCACTGGATACTTTTTTAACATCAGTTGCAAAGGAATTAACAACCTCGCAATATTCGGAACAAAATCTCTGAGATAATTAATTATCCCAAGAAATTGTTGAACTTGCCGGGTTGTAAAATTGTTTTCATGAAATTTTAGTAATTCCCTGGCGATGTGTGGTCCTGGATAATATGTACCTTTGTTAAGGTGCATGCCGAGGAATTCAACTTCTGTTTGGGCAATGGTCATCTTTTTTTGAGAAAGCATGATGCCATATTTCTTCACAATTTCTGCAAATTGCTCAAGAAGTTGACAGTGGGATTCTTCGTCTGGGTTGTAGAGCAATATGTCGTCAATATAGACAGCTGCGCTGGATAAGATTGGCTGGAATATGCGACACATAGCCTTTTGGAATAAGGAATGAGCAACCTTGAGACCAAATGGAAGAATTCGCCATTGAAAGTGTTGATTGGGGATACAGAATCCCGTCTTTGGTCTGTCATCAGGATGAATGCCCAATTGCCAAAATCCAGCTTTAAGATCAAACTTTGAATAAATATGGGCGTTAGTGATTCCCGCAAAAAGGGAATTTTGAGAAGGTAAAGGGAATTTGTCATCTTGGAGGAAAAGATTGAGAGGTTGGTAGTTGATCACCAATCTCATTTTTCCTCGATTTTGCTCAGCACGTTTATTGACATATAAGGCTTCACAAGCCCATTGAGAATTTGAAGTTTCAATAAGGCCTTATTGTAACAATTCTGAGCATTCCTTTTGAGCAAGAGCCAAATGCTCTGGATTTATTCCCGAATGACTTGCCTTTGTAGGATTTATATCTTCATTTTTCTTGAAGGGGAGTCGAACATAGAATTCTGGATTTTTCCACAAAGGATGAGAACATTTTTAGGAGAACTCGAAATGATTTTCTGAGCATGATTCCAATAGTTTCTGCATGATTGGATCTAACATACTCATTTGAATGGAAGAGAGTCTTTGGATATTGACGAATTCAGAGAATTGGTCTTTATACCTAAGTCCTTTTGCAGGAATAATCCTTAAGTCCGGAAGTTAAGTCATGATATCCCACCCAATAATCAAGTCTTTATTAGGAAGACTAGATCCAAGAATTTTAGTGGTAATGGAGCACTGTGGGAAAAACTGAATGGACACAGGTGTGGTGCGAACATTTGTAGAAAAAGTGTCTCTTGAAGCAGAATTGAAATACCGAACACAGGAAGTCCAGTATTCTTCAGGGAGAACTTTAGTGTCTAGGATTGAAGCACTAGCACTAGTATCTATGAGAGCAATGACTGAAATTGGTTTGGCAAACTTTGAGAGATAAATTTTGACTGGAAAGTGGGGACAATGAAGTTGATTGGAATGTACACCAGGGTCTTGATTTTCTAGTTGTGATGATAGATGGAAAAGTTCTTCAGGTTCCGAGTCAGAATCTGTTTCACTAGGGGTGTGATAATAAGGAATGATGCAAAGTGTTTGGTCAATGGGATTTTCATCGACAGAGAACAGGGATTCAATATCATCATTGTCAAGAGAAATTCCTGTTTCTAATTCGATGTTATGAATGAGATGATTCTGACCTTTCTTTGCTTGGGGACAGTTTTTGGCAAAGTGGCCCTTCTTGTTGCAAATGAAGCAACAATTTGGTTTCTTGCGTCCTGTGAAGTTTCTTCGTTTCCACAGGAATCGCCATTTCTTTTTCCTTCTCAAATGCTGGATCTTTTGATTCGATACTTTTTGAAGTACTTGTTTTTCTTTGAATATTCTCCGCAGGATCAGTCATAATCTTTCTTTGAACATTTGATCTTCAAATATTGCTTAAAGCAAGCACCATCGAGTTCACGATCGTCTCTGATGTAGTTTTTCATCATCTGTCTTCGGAGGCAAAGTTCATCAAGACAAAGATGAATTTCTTGTTGCAGTTCTCCAAAAGGAATATCAACAATTCTTCTTTGCTTATTGAGAAAAGATCTCTCAACCTGTTGGGAGAGTTCTTTAGGAATGTAGACTAAGAAGACTTGTTTCAAATTTGGATCAGCTCCTAAGCCATAAAAGAGTTTAAGCATTTCTCTGTAATGGTGATCTAGGTGTCTTTTTTGAAGAGAACAACACTTTCTTTCAAAGTATTCTCTTCTTTTGAGTTCAAGAAGATCAGCAGGTTTTCCTATGAAATATAGATAAATGATTCCAATGGCCTGGGAAAAGTCTTGCAGAAGAGGAAAAGTCATCTGGTCTGTTTTAGAAGTTGATTGCTACCAGTGTTTAAAGCTTCCAGTGAACCTTGTAGCGAATTCTAGAAGAACATCATATTTGCTTTCAACAGTAAGAGCTCTGGTGTTCAACCAAGCATGGAATTCATCCAATCTTTCTGGCCATTTGGAATAAGGAGTGTCATCAAGAGTGAAAAATTGTTTGGATGAGGAAACAAAAATATGAGATGGGTTATTGATTTGGATAACTTCTGGTTCAAATGGATTTGATTCCATCTCTTGTTCTGGTGGATCGGCCATGAAAATTGGAGGAGTAGTTGGTGGTACTTGGAAAGATTCAATGGAAGGAATTGGGAAAGTGGACGAAGAGGAATAAGAGAGAGAGTCAGATACTGAATCCGAGCTTAGCAAATTTGATACCTTTGCTTCTTGAGAAGTGTACTCTGGTAGATGTTGGTCTGAATTAGTTTTTGGATTTTGTTGTTGATCTTTGCTTAAATCCCTCAAAAAAGATTTCAAGGGATTTGAGATCATCATCTGCAGGTTAGAACTCTTTTCAGGTTTTCCAGAGGGTTCAGGAACAGATTTTTCTTTCATTCTTTCCTTTCGGAGCTTCTCCATTTCCCGAATGCGATTGCACATTTCTGTCATATCACTTTTGTCTCGTTGAGTAGAAGTTTCGGCTGCAAGAGCAGCTGCAGCAAAAACTGGAGAATTTTGCGGTGGTGGAAGAGAGTATCCGATTCTTGGAATAGAGGAAAAATCAGTAGGCTTAAATTTTCCTTTTTCAAGGAGATTGATTTGCCTTCTGAGTTTCTCTATTTCATTCTTCGGACTTTCAAGATAATAGTAGCCGAGATGCTGGCCTGATTCTAGAGCATGAAGTCTTTTATGGAAATCCATAAGCATCTTTTTGATAGACTCATCGTACCTTCGGATGTCTTGTTGTACATCAATAATTTTGGAGTCAAGCATCTTGAAAGCCTGATTTTGTGCCATGAGAGTTTCTGACTGCCAATTGAGAACAGCCTCAGCAGCAGGCGTTCTTTTTGGCCTTCCACGTTCATCAACATCAGTGGGAGAAGGAATTTTTGGAGTATGAAGGTATCTTCGTTATGGATCGGTAAATTCCTCAATAGCAAGAAAAGAAAGTTGAGAACTTTCAACAGGATTTAGAGGAGGGAAATCAGCTTCATTAAATATGGAGATAGATGGAAGTTGCCCAGTAGTTGGGTTTTCAAGAAAGACTGGAATTTCAAGTGGATAAGAATTTTTCTTTGCCTACTTATAGATGGGTTTGTAAAAAGGAGAAACAACAGATTTTTTATATGGGGGTGAAACTGGAGGTGATGGAGTTGATGGGGATGATGAAGGTGATGGTGTACCGTATGAAACTATAAACTGGTATCCACTATTTTCTCCAAAAGTATTAATGGTAGGATCTCCATCTAAATATCTTTGGTAGAAGCTGTCCTTGGCCTTCCTAGCTTTTCGCTTGAGCCTGATAGCTGGATCTACTTCATCTGGGGAGTTTATGCATGAAGAACATTGGCAAAAAGGATCCCAGAAACAATGACCATATGGGTCTTTATAGTGATGGACAGGATGTCCGTCACTTTTGAAGTATTGGACCAACTTTTTTGGGTCTGGTTCCTCAGGAATTGGATTAGGAACACAGGGTTCTATCATAAAGATAGTAGGAAAGATGGAAGGAGTTTTTTCCTTTTCTTTGCAGAATTTGATGGTTACAGTACCATCTCTTTGTCTGACAAATTCAGATTCTGAAAATTGAAGAGGTTGGCTAATTTGGTGGAGCTTTTCATAATTTATAATCCAAGATTCGAGAAGAAGTTTGGCTAACTTTTCTTTTGGGATCTGCCGAGGAATATGAATACAAGAAGCCTGATCATTTTGCATGGAGATGAACAGTGCATCTTCATTTCCATGTTGGAAATTCAGATCTAAGGCATGATTTTGGACTCTATACACCATTTGGTAACAAAGAGTTGCGGCAATGGAATCGGCAGTTTGAGGAGCTCCAGCAAGCTGAAGTTGTACTTTCAAGAAAGAAAGTAGCTGGGGATCGGAAAAGGGCAATATTGAAATTTGGATAAAGGGTTACCAAGACTGTTCCGGCATTTAAGGTGGTTTGGACAGTACCAATACAAGCATGCTGGTATTCTAGGAACCTAGTATCCAAAATAGCTATTTTTGCTACAATAGGCAAACCTTTTCTCCCATGAAAGGTAAGAGCAAGACGAATTGCGCCATAGTGAATATGCGAATACCCTTATTGGATCCACTGTTTGGGAAATTCAGGAGGAATTTGAAGAGTAACAAAGTACTCCTTTTCAGAAGCAGGAATTGGGTGCTGGTCAAACTTGGAAGACTGGACGTATTCTTTGACTTTTTTTGGAGTTTGACAGATGAGATGTCTTATAGACCTTATGGATGAAAAAGATGTAGTAGGTTTGGCAAAGGTTGAATATGGATTCATGAGAGGAAGTTGTGTTTCGGAAATCTTGGTTTCATCACTAAGAGAGACTTCATAGAGATAATCTATCTTAGAGGCATGTGAAGTACGAAACTCAGTTAAAGTTGAAGAAGAAGACGATGGAGTAAGAGAAGCAGTAAGAGCGATTGGAGCAAGAGAAGCAGTAAGAGCGATTGGAGCAAGAGAAGCAGTAAGAGCGATTGGAGCTGTATCTGGGTCGGTCATAATGAGGAGAAAGGATTATTCGCAGCACTGGACAATTACCAACTAAGCGCATAGAACGAACCAAGCTAGACATAAAACCACGCTCTGATACCAATGAAGGGATCTATATTGAAAGTTAGGGAAAACCAGGTCAGCTTACAGTAGGTATGCTATTCCACATGGGCGAACTCCTTGTTCAAGCCCTTCAGAAACTGTCTTTTAACTGCAAAACTACCCGGAGATTTAGCTCAGAGTATAGAGACGCTCAGAGTGACCAAGATGATATTATGCCTAACTGGCCGAGCTGCCTTTCTTAGAGGATCATGCCAGGCTTTAAAGAAAGAAATTTTAGAGAGCCATGGAAAGTGAGAGAATTGAAATTTTACAACTTTTCCCTCTTATTGAAACGGAAGGATTACACGGCCTTATATAGGCGTTGGGGAATACATGCTGGACGAGGGTCCAAGTAAGACAAAGCACACTTAGAACGGGGTACATTATTGGACTAATGTCCGCAAACTTTACCTAACTAAGTACATTGTTTGGCACCCTCACTCGTAGAACACTTAAAACCTATTTATAGGTGGAACATGATTCTAGTACAAGCTTATCTCCATCCAGAGTTATAGTCATAATCTGAACTATTTGCACGTTCGTATTCTGCTACCTACTTCTGTGTCAGAATATGTTCGAAGTTATCTTCAGTGATAACTGGTGCTGGGTTCAAGGAAGATGATGCATGTGTCGAAAGGTCTGGAAGAGCAGTATTTGGAGCGTTTTGTGGTAACGAGAGGTCATTCCACATTCTGATGCCAAGGCTTGATTATGGTTTTAGTTCAGGTAAGACTGACTGGGTCAACACTAGTTGGGGCCAATTTCCCAGTTGTGTGTAGTAAGAGGAGGAGCTGGCATCAAGTCCAACGGATAAGGACAATGGTTCATAGTCATAGGGGTCTTGAGAGAGTGGTCCACCCCATGGATCTTGAGATGACTGCACTGGATCTCCTATATCTGACATTTCATGATCTTGTGATAATCCGAGCTATGTCTGTGCCTGTTCGTGCTCGTATTCTCTGAGTGCCTGTCTTGTTGTAGAGGAAGATCCTTCGTGATCCCATGAGACGGGTGCGAAGTAATCCCATGCTTCTTCGGGAATAATGCGATTTTCTTGGCATAGGATCCTCTGGAGTTCTCTGTAATTATATTCAACAGAACCAATGCGACTGGGGAACGATTTATAGACACGTGCAACCAGGAGTTCTGTCTGAGGCTTGTAGGTAGTAGTACCTACTGCGGCGGGAGTATTGGAAATGGTACCATTATTATGCACAAAAGTCCAAGGACGGTGGAGGAGTACAACAGTGTGTATTTCCGGATCATCTCGAACTTTTTTCACCTCTTCAAGAAAGAGTCGTTTCCAATAAGTAGGAGGGTAAAACCATTTGAGCACAGTTAAAAGGTTTTTCTCGTGTTCATTTAGCTAAATGTAGCTAGTTAGAAGCAAGTTGGTCAATTGGAGAATAAATTTTCTGGTAGGAAACTCAATAGCTATTACGTACTTGTTGGTTAGATACCATAATAGTCATTTAAGTTTGTCAGGGAAATCATTTTTTCTCCAAAGTAACGGGTGAATGAAAGGGTACCTCGAGTGTAATCCAGAAGAGTCAAGAATAGATCCTCCATGGTGACGAAAAAGGTCTGTGTGGCATTGCCACATGAGATTGTCAAGATTTTCAATGAGCTTATCTATACTGAAAGCTAGGGAAAACCAGGTCAGCTTACAGCAGGTATGCTATTCCACATGAGCGAACTCCTTGTTCAAACCCTTCAGGAACTGCCTTTTAGCTGCAAAACTACCCGGAGATTTAGCTTAGAGAATAGAGACGCTCAGAGTGACCGGGATGATATTATGCCTAACTGGCCAAGCTGCCTTTCTTAGAGGATCATGCCAGGCTTTGAAGAAAGAAATTTTAGAGAGCCATAGAAAGTGAGAGAATTGAAATTTTACAACTTTTCCCTCTTATTGAAACGGAAGGATTACACGGCCTTATATAGGCGTTGGGGAATACATGCTGGACGAGGGTCCAGGTAAGACAAAGCACACTTAGAACGGGGGTACATTATTGGACTAGTGTCCGCAAACTTTACCTAACTAAGTACATTATGTGGCACCCTCACTCGTAGAATACTTAAAATCTATTTATAGGTTAGGTGGAACAGGACTCTAGTACAAGCTTATCTCCATCCAGAGTTGTAGTCATAGTCCGAACTGTCTGAATTATTTGCACGCTCGTATTCTGCTATCTGTCTTTGTGTCAGAATATGTTCGAAGTTATCCTCAGTGATAACAGGTGCTAGGTTCGAGGAAGAGGATGCATGCGTCGAAAGGTCTGGAAGAGTAGTATTTGGGGCATTTTGTGGTAACAGGAGGTCATTCCACATTCTGATGTCAAGGCTTGGTTGTGGATTTGGTTCAGGTAAGACTGACTGGGGTAACACTGGTTGGGGCCAATTTTCTAGTTATGTGTAGTAAGAGGAGGAGCTGGCGTCAAGTCCAACGGATAAGGACAATAGTCCATAGTCATAAGGGTCTTAAGAGAGTGGTCCACCCCATGGATCTTGAGATGACTGCACTGGATCTTGAAATGATTGTGCTGGATTTCATATATCTGACATTTCGTGATCTTGTGATAATTCGAGCTGTGTCTGTGCCTGTTTGTGCTCGTATTCTCTGAGTGTCTGTATTGTTGTAGAGGAAGATCCTTTGTGATCCCATGAGACGGGTGTGAGGTAATCCCATGCTTCTTCGGGAATAATGTGATTTTCTTGGCATGGGATCCTTTGGAGTTCTCTGTAATTATATTCAACAGAACCAATGCGACTGGGAAATGATTTATAGACACGTGCAACTTGGAGTTCTGTCTGAGGCTTATAGGTAGTAGTACCTACTGCGGCGGGAGTATTGGAAATGGTACCATTATTATGCACAAAAGTCCAAGGACGGTAGAGGAGTACAACAGTGTGTATTTCCGGATCATCTCGAACTTTTTTCACCTCTTCAAGAAAGAGTCGTTTCCAATAAACAGGAGAGTAAAACCAGTTGAGTACAGTTAAAAGGTTTTTCTCGTGTTCATTTAGCTGAACACGAGAAATTTCTGGAGAATAAATTGGAGAATAAATTTCTGGTAGGAAGCTCAATAGCTATTACGTACTTGTTGGTTAGATACCATAATAGCCATTTAAGTTTGTCAGGGAAATCATTTTTTCTCCAGAGTAACGGGTGAATGAAAGGGTACCTCGAGTGTAATCTAGAAGAGTCAAGAATAGATCCTCCATGATGACGAAAAAGGTCTGTGTGGCATTGCCACATGAGATTGTCAAGATTTTCAATGAGCTTATCCTTTTGGATTTGCCCAATTATTTCTTGAGGATATTCCAAGCTTGGCCAATCTCGGAACCGTTCAATCTTGTACTTATCTGCCCGGAATGGGAAGGAACGCCTGAGGATATACATGTTGATTTCTGCCGATGCTTTCGGTCTGGAGAGAAAATCTGCAAGCACATTTTTCTTTCTTGCAATGTGTTTGGTTTCGAAAGAATATTTCGAAAACCATTCAGCTCATCTAAGTAGCTGAGAATGAGGGATTTGCTTCTGTTTAAATTTGGTTATTTGAGGAAAATAAGCCATATCCAGTTCTACCGAAAAATGATGGCCAATAAGATAGAATTTAAACTTTTTTATTCCATTCTTTACTGCTAAAATTTCTTTGAAGGTAGAATGATAATGTATTTCTGCCTGAGAAAACTTGCCACTTTTGTAAGCGCAAATATGTCGCTTCCCATGACGTTCTTTGAACAATATGGCTGCCCAATATTCATCACCGGCATCAGTCTGTAAAATTCTCTTCCCTGTGGATGGGATTTGCAAAGGGGGAAGATCTTGCATAATTTTTTTGAGTTCTGCAACTGCTCTGGTTTGTGCCTTTCCCCATGGCACTAGATGTTTTTTTAACATCAGTTGCAAAGGAATTAACAACCTCGCAATATTCGGGACAAAATCTCTGAGATAATTAATTATCCCAAGAAATTGTTGAACTTGCCGGGTTGTAAAATTCTTTTCAGGAGATTTTAGTAATTCCCTGGCGATGTGTAGTCCTGGATAATATGTACCTTTGTTAAGGTGCATGTCGAGGAATTCAACTTCATCATCCCTATCAACTCCATCAACTCCATCACCTCCATTATCTCCACCATCACCTCCAGTTTCACTCTCATGTAAAAAATCTGTTGTTTCTCCTTTTTACAAACCCATCTATAAGTGGGCAAAGAAAAATTCTTATCCACTTGAAATTCCAATCTTTCCTGAAAACCCAACTACTGGGCAACTTCCATCTATCTCCATGTTTAATGAAGCTGATTTCCCTCCTCTAAATCCTGTTGAAAGTTCTCAACTTTCTTTTCCTACTACTGAGGAATTTACTGATCTACAACGAAGATACCTTCATGCTCCAAAAATCCCTTCTCCCATTGATATGGATGAACGTGGAAGGCCAAAAAGAACGCCTGCTGTTGAGGCTGTTCTCAATTGGCAGTCGGAAACTCTCCTGGCACAAAATCAGGCTTTCAAAACATTTGATTCCAAAATTATTGATGTACAACAAGACATCCGAAGGTACGACGAGTCCATCAAAAATATGCTTGTGGATTTCCAGAAAAGACTTCATGCTCTAGAAACAGGCCAGCATCTCGGATACCATTATCTTGAAAGTCCGAAAAATGAAATAGAGAAACTCAGAAGGCAAATCAGTCTTCTTGAAGAAGGAAAATTCAAGCCTACTGATTTTTTCTCTATTCCAAGAATCGGATACTATCTTCCACCAACGCAAAGTTCTTCAGTTTTTGCTGCAGCTGCTCTTGCAGCCGAAACTTCTACTCAACGAGACAGAAGTGATATGACAGAAATGCACAATCGCATTCGAGAAAAGGAGAAGCTCCGAAAGGAAAGAATGAAAGAAAAATCTGTTTTTGAATCTTCTGGAAAACCTGAAAAGAGTTCTGATCTGCAGATGATGATCTCAAACCCCTTGGAATCTTTTTTGAGGGATTTAAGCAAAGATCAACAACAAAATCCAAAAGCTGATTCAGACCAACATCTACCAGAGTACACTTCTCAAAAAGCAAAGGTATCAAATTTGCTAAGCTCAGATTTAGAATATGATTCCTTATCCTATTCCTCTTCGTCCACTTTCCCAATTCCTTCCATTGAATCTTTCCAAGTACCACCAACTACTCCTCCAATTTTCATGGCCGATCCACCAGAACAAGAGATGGAACCAAATCCATCTGAATCAGAAGTTATCCAAATCAATAACCCATCTCATATTTCTGTTTCCTCATCCAAACAGTTTTTCACTCTTGATGACACTCCTTATTCCAAATGACCAGAAAGATTGGATAAATTCCATGCTTGGTTGAACACCAGAGCTCTTACTGTTGAAAGCAAATATGATGTTCTTATAGAATTCGCTACAAGGTTCACTGGAAGCCTTAAACACTGGTGGCAATCAACTTCTGAAACAGACCAAATGACTTTTCTTCTTCTCCAAGACTTTTCCTAGGCCATTGGAATCATTTACCTATATTTCATAGGAAAACCTGCTGATCTTCTTGAACTCAAAAGGAGAGAATATTTTGAAAGAAAGTATTGTTCTTTTCAAAAAAAGACACCTAGATCGCTATTACAGAGAAATGCTTAAAATCTTTTATAGCCTAGGAGCTGATCCAAATTTGAAACAAGTCTTCTTAGTCTCCATTCCTAAAGAACTCTCCCAACAGGTTGAGACATCTTTTCTCAACACGCAAAGAAGAATTGTTGATATTCCTTTTGAAGAACTGCAACAAGAAATTCATCTTTGTCTTGATGAACTTTGCCTCCGAAGATAGATGATGAAAAACTACATCAGAGACGATCGTGAACTCGATGATGCTTGCTCTAAGCAATATTTGAAGATCAAATGTTCAAAGAAAAATTGTGACGGATCCTGCGGAGAATATTCAAAGAAAAACAAGCACTTCAAAAAGTATCGAGTCAAAAGATCCAAGCATTTCAGAAGGAAGAAGAAATGGCGATTCCTGCGGAAACGAAGAAACTTCACAGGACGCAAGAAACCAAATCGTTGCTTCATTTGCAACAAGAAAGGCCACTTTGCCAAAAACTGTCCCCAAGCAAAGAAAGGTCAGAATCATCTCATTCATAACATCGAATTAAAAACAAGAATTTCTCTTGACAATGATGATATTGAATCCCTGTTCTCTGTCGATGAAAATCCCACTGACCAAACACTTTGCATCATTCCTTATTATCACACCCCCAGTGAAACAGATTCTGACTCGGAACCTGAAGAACTTTTCCATCTATCATCACAACCAGAAAATCAAGACCCTGGTGTACATTCCAATCAACTTCATTGTCCCCACTTCCCAGTCAAAATTTATCTCTCAAAATTTGCCAAACCAATTTCAGTCATTGCTCTCATAGATACTGGTGCTAGTGCTTCAATCCTAGACACTAAAGTTCTCCCTAAAGAATACTGGACTTCCTGTGTTCGGTATTTCAACTCTACTTCAGGAGACACTTTTTCTACAAATGGTCGCACCACACCTGTGTCCATTCAGTTTTTCCCACAGTGCTCCATTACCACTAAAATTCTTGGATCTAGTCTTCCTAATAAAGACTTGATTATTGGGTGGGATATCATGACTCAACTTCCGGACTTAAGGATTGTTCCTGCAAAAGGACTTAGGTATAAAGACCAATTCTCTGAATTCGTCAATATCCAAAGACTCTTTTCCATTCAAATGAGTCTGTTAGATCCAATCATGCAGAAACTATTGGAATCATGCTCAGAAAATCATTTCGAGTTCTCCCAAAAATGTTCTCATCCTTTGTAGAAAAATCCAGAATTCTATGTTCGACTCCCCTTCAAGAAAAATGAAGATATAAATCCTACAAAGGCAAGTCATTCGGGAATGAATCCAGAGCATTTGGCTCTTGCTCAAAAGGAATGCTCAGAATTGTTACAACAAGGCCTTATTGAAACTTCAAATTCTCAATGGGCTTGTGAAGCCTTCTATGTCAATAAACGTGCTGAGTAAAATCGAGGAAAAATGAGATTGGTGATCAACTACCAACCTCTCAATCTTTTCCTCTAAGATGACAAATTCCCTTTGCCTTCTCAAAATTCCCTTTTTGCGGGAATCACTAAAGCCTATATTTATTCAAAGTTTGATCTTAAAGCCGGATTTTGGCAATTGGGCATTCATCCTGATGACAGACCAAAGACGGGATTCTGTATCCCCAATCAACACTTTCAATGGCGAGTTCTTCCATTTGGTCTCAAGGTTGCTCCTTCCTTATTCCAAAAGGCTATGTGTCGCATATTCCAGCCAATCTTATCCAACGCAGCTGTCTATATTGACAACATATTGCTCTACAGCCCAGACGAAAAATCCCACTGTCAACTTCTTGAGCAATTTGCAGAAATTGTAAAGAAATATGACATCATACTTTCTCAAAAAAAGATGACCATTGCCTAAACAGAAGTTGAATTCCTCGGCATGCACCTTAACAAAGGTACATATTATCCAGGACCACACATCGCCAAGGAATTACTAAAATTTCCTGAAAAGAATTTTACAACCCGGCAAGTTCAACAATTTCTTGGGATAATTAATTATCTCAGAGATTTTGTCCCGAATATTGCGAGGTTGTTAATTCCTTTGCAACTGATGTTAAAAAAGCATCCAATGCCATGGGAAAGGCACAAACCAGAGCAGTTGCAGAACTCAAAGAAATTATGCAAGATCTTCCCCTTTTGCAAATCCCATCCACAGGGAAGAGAATTTTACAGACTGATACCAGTGATGAATATTGGGTAGCCATATTGATCGAAGAACTTCATGGTAAGCGACATCTTTGCGCTTACAAAAGTGGCAAGTTTTCTCAGGCAGAAATGCATTATCATTCTACATTCAAAGAAATTTTAGCAGTAAAGAATGGAATAAAAAAGTTTAAATTCCATCTTATTGGCCATCATTTTTTGGTAGAACTGGATATGGCTTCTTTTCCTCAAATGACCAAATTTAAGCAGAAGCAAATCCCTCATCCTCAGCTACTTAGATGGGCTGAATGGTTTTCGAAATATTCTTTCGAAACCAAACACATTGCAGGAAAGAAAAATGTGCTTGCAGATTTTCTCTCCAAACCGAAAGCATCGGCAGAAATCAACATGTATATCCTCAGGCATTCCTTCCTGTTCCGGGCAGATAAGTACAAGATTGAACGGTTCCGAGATTGGCCAAGCTTGGAATATCCTCAAGAAATAATTGAGCAAATCCAAAATGATAAGCTCATTGAAAATCTTGACAATCTCATGTGGCAATGCCACACAGACCTTTTTCGTCACCATGGAGGATCTATTCTTGACTATTCTGGATTACACTCGAGGTACCCTTTCATTCACCCGTTACTCTGGAGAAAAAATGATTTCCCTGACAAACTTAATGGCTATTATGGTATCTAACCAACAAGTACGTAATAGCTATTGAGTTTCTTACCAGAAAATTTATTCTCCAATTGACCAACTTGCTTATGGCTGACTACGTTCAGCTAAATGAACACGAGAAAAACCTTTTAACTGTGCTCAAATGGTTTTACCCTCCTATTTATTGGAAACAACTTTTTCTTGAAGATGTGAAAAAAGTTCGAGATGATCCGGAAATACACATTGTTGTACTCCTCCACCGTCCTTGGACTTTTGTGCATAATAATGGTACCATTTCCAATACTCCCGCCGCAGTAGGTACTACTACCTACAAGCCTCAGACAGAACTCCAGGTTGCACGTGTCTATAAATCGTTCCCCAGTCGCATTGGTTCTGTTGAATATAATTACAGAGAACTCCAAAGGATCCTATGCCAAGAAAATCGCATTATTCCCGAAAAAGCATGGGATTACTTCACACCCGTCTCATGGGATCACGAAAGATCTTCCTCTACAACAAGACAGGCACTCAGAGAATACGAGCACGAACAGGCACAAACACAGTTCGGATTATCACAAGATCACGAAATGTCAGATATAGGAGATCCAGCACAGTCATCTCAAGATCCATGGGGTGGACCACTCTCTCAAGACCCCTATGACTATGAACCATTGTTCTTATCCGTTGGACTTGACGCCAGCTCCCCCTCTTACTACACACAACTAGGAAATTGGCCCCAAACAGTGTTACCCCAGTCAGTCTTACCTGAACCAAATCCACAACCATGCCTTGACATCAGAATGTGAAATGACCTCCTGTTACCACAAAATGCCCCAAATACGGCTCTTCCAGACCTTTCAACACATGCATCCTCTTCCTCGAACCTAGCACCAGTTATCACTGAAGATAACTTCGAACATATTCTGACATAGAGACAGATAGTAGAATACGAGCGTGCAAATAGTTCAGACAGTTCGGACTATGAATACAACTCTGGATAGAGATAAGCTTGTACTAGAGTCCTATTCCACCTAACCTATAAATAGATTTTAAGTGTTCTACGAGTGAGGGTGCTACATAATGTACTTAGTTAGGTAAAGTTTGCAGACACTAGTCCAATAATGTACCCTGTTTTAAGTGTGTTTTGTCTTACCTGGACCCTCGTCTAGCATGTATTCCCCAACGCCTATATAAGGCCGCGTAATCCTTCGGTTTGAATAAGAGAAAAAAGTTGTAAAATTTTAGTTCTTTCACTTTCCATGGCTCTCTACAATTTCTTTCTTCAAAGCCTGGCATGATCCTCTAAGAAAGGCAGCTCGGCCAGTTAGGCATAATATCATCCTGGTCACTCTGAGCGTTTCTATACTCTGAGCTAAATCTTCGGGTAGTTTTGCAGCTAAAAGACAGTTCCTGAAGGGTTTGAACAAGGAGTTCGCCCATGTAGAATAGCATACCTGCTGTAAGCTGCCTGGTTTTCCCTGCCTTTCAATATAGAACCCCTCATTGATATCAGAGCCTGGTTTTATGTCTAGCTTGGTTCATTCTATGCGTTTAGTTGGTAATTGTCTAGTGCTGCGAAGAATCCTTTCTCCTCATTATGACCGATCCAGATACAGCTCCAATCGCTCTTACTACTTTTCTTACTCCATAGTCTTCTTCTTCAACTTTAACTGAGTTCCGTACTTCACATGCCTCTAAGATAGATTATCTCTATGAAGTCTCTCTTAGTGATGAAACCAAGATTTCCGAAACACAACTTCCTCTCATGAATCCATATTCAGCCTTTACCAAACCTACTACATCTTTTTCACCCATTAGGTCTATAAGACATCTCATCCGTCAAACTCCGAAAGAAGTCAAAGAATACGTCCAGTCTTCCAAGTTTGACTAGCACCTAATTCCTGCTTCTGAAAAGGAGTACTTTGTTACTCTTCAATTTCCTCCTGAATTTCCCAAACAATGGATCCAACAAGGGTATTCGCATATTCACTATGGCGCAGTCCGTCTTGCTCTTACCTTTCATGGGAGAAAAGGTTTGCCTGTTGTAGCAAGAATGGCTCTTTTGGATACTAGGTTCCTAGAATACCAGCATGCTTGTATTGGTACTGTCCAAACCACCTTAAATGTCGGAACAGTCTTGGTAACCCTTTATCTAAATTTCAATATTGCCCTTTCCGATCCCCAGCTGCTTTCTTTCTTGAAAGTACAACTTCAGCTTACTGGAGCTCCTTAAACTGCCGATTCCATTATCACAACTCTTCATTACCAAATGGTGTATAGAGTCCAAAATCATGCCTTAGATCTGAATTTCCAACATGGAAATGAAGATGCACTGTTCATCTCCATGCAAAATGATCAGGCTTCTTGTATTCATATTCCTCGGCAGATCCCAAAAAAAAAGTTAGCCAAATTTCTTCCCGAATCTTGGATTACAAATTATGAAAAGCTCCACCAAATTAGCCAACCTCTTCAATCTTCATAATCTGAATTTGTAAGACAAAGAGATGGTACTGTAACCATCAAATTCCGCAAAGAAAAGGAAGAAACTCCTTCCATCTTTCCTACTATCTTTATGATAGAACCCTGTGTTCCTAATCCAAATCCTGAGGAACCAGACCCAAAAAAGTTGTTTCAATACTTCAAAAGTGACGGACATCCTGTCGATCACTACAAAGACCCTTATGGCCATTGTTTCTAGGATCCTTTTTGCCAATGTTCTTCATGCACAAACTCCCCAGATGAAGTAGATCTAGCTACCAGGCTCAAGCGAAAAGCTAGGAAGGCCAATGACAGCTTCTACCAAAGATATTTAGATTGAGACCCTACCATTGATACTCTTGGAGAAAATAGTGGATACCAGTTTATGGTTTCATATGGTACACCATCACCTTCATCATCCCCATCAACTCCATAAACTCTGTCACCTCCACTATCCCTACCATCACCTCCAGTTTCACCCCCATATAAAAAATCTGTTATTTCTCCTTTTTTACAAACCCATCTATAAGTGGGCAAAGAAAAATTCTTATCCACTTGAAATTCCAGTCTTTCCTGAAAACCCAACTACTGGGCAACTTCCATCTATCTCCATGTTTAATGAAGCTGATTTCCCTCCTCTAAATCCTGTTGAAAGTTCTCAACTTTCTTTTCTTGCTACTGAGGAATTTACCGATCCACAACGAAGATACCTTCATGCTCCAAAACTTCCTTCCCCACTGATGTTGATGAACGTGGAAGGCCAAAAAGAATGCCTGCTGCTGAGGCTGTTCTCAATTGGCAGTCAGAAACTCTCCTGGCACAAAACCAGGCTTTCAAGACGCTTGACTCCAAAATTATTGATGTACAACAAGACATCCGAACGTACGATGAGTCCATGAAAAAGATGCTTGTGGATTTCCAGAAAAGACTTCATGCTCTAGAATCAGGCCAGCATCTCGGCTACCATTATCTTGAAAGTCCGAAAAATGAAATAGAGAAACTCAGAAGGCAAATCAGTCTCCTTGAAGAAGGAAAATTTAAGCCTACTGATTTTTTCTCTATTCCAAGAATCGGATACTCTCTTCCACCACCGCAAAATTCTCCAGTTTTTGCTGCAGCTGCTCTTGCAGCCAAAACTTCTACTCAACGAGACAGAAGTGATATGACAGAAATGCGCAATCGCATTCGGGAAATGGAGAAGCTCCGAAAGGAAAGAATGAAAGAAAAATCTGTTCCTGAATCCTCTGGAAAACCTGAAAAGAGTTCTGACCTGCAGATGATGATCTCAAATCCCTTGGAATCTTTTTTGAGGGATTTAAGCAAAGATCAACAACAAAATCCAAAAGCTGATTCAGACCAACATCTACCAGAGTACACTTCTCAAGAAGCAAAGGTATCAAATTTGCTAAGCTCGGATTCAGAATCTGACTCTCTCTATTATTCCTCTTCGTCCACTTTCCCAATTCCTTCCATTGAATCTTTCCAAGTACCACCAACTACTCCTCCAATTTTCATGGCTGATCCACCAGAACAAGAGATGGAACCAAATCCATCTGAACCAGAAGTTATCTAAATCAATAACCCATCTCATATTTCTGTTTCCTCATCCAAACAGTTTTTTACTCTTGATGACACTCCTTATTCCAAATGGCCAGAAAGATTGGATGAATTCCATGCTTGGTTGAACACCAGAGCTCTTACTGTTGAAAGCAAATATGATGTTCTTCTAGAATTCACTACAAGGTTCACTGGAAGCCTTAAACACTGGTGGCAATCAACTTCTGAAACAGACCAGATGACTTTTCTTCTTCTACAAGACTTTTCCCAGGCCATTGGAATCATTTACCTATATTTCATAGGAAAACCTGCTGATCTTCTTGAACTCAAAAATGTTGTTCTCTTCAAAAAAGCTCCTTTTCTATTCGTTGTGTGGTACTCTAACCTTGATGGTGAGTTAGTTGGCGCATTGAGGAGCTTCAACTTTGACGATGGTGATCCTGCATTAGAAGGCAAAGTTATCGATTCATGACGTTTTCAGACTTTAGTCACGTCAGACTTTTGGTGTAGAATCTAGTTGGAGATAGGCAACCTTGACCTACCTAGTTTTTTTTTTTGTTTTTTGTACTTGTATGATGTTTTGGCTAGGTTTGTAAATTTGACAAGGGTTATTAGTAAGAAACAAAAGTATGTTAGACTAAATTTGTTTGATATTCACGTTTAATACTTACTTCAGACTTTAACTTTCACTAGCCAAATTATAAATAATATTAAAAGACACACGTCGCGTGACTTTATGGAGCATCACAATGAATGAATGACCCTAAGGTGCTACGATTTCCCAATTGGCACTATGCCCTTTCTTCTGAGGGATGTGTAATTTCGATAACTTATCGAAGTTTTCTTTTTGCTTTTTAATCATGAATATGAGCGTGTATTGCTTGCTCCGATCGTTGTAGATGAAGTAGAAATTCGATGCTTTGACAGCAAGAATTTCGAATGTGGAGTCGATCCCTTTGTCAGAGGCCAAACCTGCCCAAGCACTTCACATTCATCTGATAGTTTATTTGTAGTTTTATAAATTCAATTTAATGTGACATTTTTGGGTGTAAAACGGCAATTTGGGTTGGGATGTTCGTTGTTCGATTGGCTTATGTCTGTCATTTGTTGTCTTTCCTGTTCATTAGGAGTAAAGATATTCTCCCGGAATGATCTATAAGTTGCTCAAATTGCAGTTGCCAGATTTCTTTTTTCAGTTTATGCATTTAGTATGACATTGTAGACCTCTGATTGCACTATAATTTACCTATGAAACTTAACTGGGGGAAGAATCCGTGTAATTCCACGTTTTGATTTGGGCATTGAAAATGACATGAACTTCTATCTGGCTTGTGGGATTGATAACATTTGGTGATGACTGCTTCATTTGAGACCCAGCGATTTATGATTTGTGCAGCGATTAGAGATTCTCTAGAGTATGTTTTTGGTATCCTTTGCAGGACCACCACATTTCTTTATTGTGCTGAACTAGATATGCATGGAAAAAAAGGGCTTGCTATGATGGATGGCTTTTGTATGCAGTTGTTGTCTGGCCTCTTTAAGCTTGTAGTCAGTTTGGTGGTCAAAAGCCTAAAACTTAAGGATTTTCTATTTGTAATACTCACATCTGTGACTGAGTTTTGACTCTTTCTTACATTTATCAAGTTCTAATCCGCTCTTGTTGTGGTAGTAAACATGTTTGACCTGTCCCAGACGAAAGCCAATATTTTGGAGCAAGATTTGAACTTCAAATTGTCCCAACTATTTAGAGTCGAAGTAATGACAAGAAATGTTTGCAATGTGTTGCACCCACTTGAGGGCATTTTGTATGATCAGTTGCTGTGAGGCGCAGGTTGCCATGGACAAGTTAAGAGAGAAGTTCTGGGGATCAAAGAAAGTCGGAGGAGAGCACGTGGCAAAATGAGCAAGATGAAGGATGGCTTTTGACTTTGAGATGATGAAACTAGCTATCCTGACTTAGTACAGCTTCTCATTTTTTTTGTTATGAGCATGCACTTTTACATATGGTAGGATCGAGTTGCAAACTTTATTTGCACCAGCAAGGTTCCTTTGGGACTTGTACAATTCACCGGTCCTTCTAGTATCAACAATGCTATGTTTTGATGTTGAATTGTTGATGGATACAACTATCTTATCTTGGTTGTAAGCAGGTTTTTTCGGAAACTAATGTCACTGGCATTATACTTATGTAGATATTCGTCAAAAGTTCTTCATTCACGGATTTATGGATTAAGTATTCAGTGAGTGCTGTGCACATCATTTACCATAAGTTATTACATAAAAGTAGTAACGAATTATCAAAATTTGCTTGTCTAGCACCAAAAGCATTACGTGTTGCGCTAGCCGCCATTGTTCTAATCCAGTTCATGCTTGAAATTTGTCCACCTTAGAACAAATCCTGAATTTGAAATTTTGTGATTCCATCTGTCTCATTGGATCTCGGTTATGGATATATAATTGAACCTAATGATGTAAATAAGGGGCCGGCTTTTGAAATGATTATACTTTTGACATGACACGTTTATGTGATAGAATAACCCTTCATAGTTTGATCCATTTGCTTTTTTTAGCCAAAAGGCCAAAAAAAAAATGCGACCTTTTTATTTATAAATTTGTTAATGCATTTCTTTTACATTGTTCTCAACATTCAAATTGTAAAAGTTGTGGTCTTTTTTTAATTCCTATTGTAAAAAAATTAAAAATTGACATAGCATTTAGCGAATAATTCAAGCAAAACCTTGCTTAAAGAGAGTAATCTCAAAATTTAATATTGATAATAATGTTTCGAATGTCAAACCAAACCCTTAAACAAGCTTATATACTTATAACATAATCCTACAAAAATTGGAAAGCGTAAAACATCAAAATTAGGAAACTGCATTTTTTAAATTAACTCATAAAAAATACTAAAATAATAGAAAAACCCATCTAAACGATCTCGAATCACCAAAATCCATTATAGGTCACAGCCAAAGGCTGTAAGTTTTGTTTAGAACGCCGTTTTGCTTCAAATGACCAAATTTGAACCCGATCCGATGTCGTCAACCGTGTCCGCCGGTCCTAGTTGCATCACCATTTCGCCTTTAGTTTGGACTTCTACTTGTCCAATCGGTCTAGAAATGCATCACTAATAGATTCTGCATCATTTTCCTCCACTTGAAAAGAACTCGTGCTCGAGTTAAAATTAGGATTTGGATGTAATAGCTCTGCGGACTCATGAAAAAGTGATAAATCAGCAACATTGAAAGTGTTAGATATGCCCATACTATATGGAAGGTCTATAACATAAGCATTATCGTTGATCTTCTTGCTGACAGTGTAAGGCCCATACTTTTGCTGCAATTTGCTATAAGATCCCACTGGCAATCGCTCTTTGCGAAGAAAAATCATGATCTGATCACCTATCGTAAACACCTACTTTCACTTATGCTTATCTGCTACAACTTTATACTTCGGATTAGCTTCTTCCAGCTTCTATCTGACTTCATGATGCACTTTCTACAATCTGTTTAGCCATATGATCTGCTGCTACACTTTTATCCGCTTGCTTAGGTAACTGTATCAAATCCAAAGTATGCTAAGGCGCCTTTGTATAAACAACAGAAAAAGACAACCTACAAATAAAACTATGAACTGCATTATTATAAGCAAACTTTGCCTATGATAAAGCAACATCCCACTGCTTCGGCTTATCTCCACAAATGCTTCGAATCAAGTTTCGCAGAGTTCTATTAACCACTTCTGTTTGCCCATCAATCTGCGGGTGAACAGTCCTACTAAAATTCAAAGATGAATCAAATAGTTTCCATAAAGTCCGCCAAAAATGCCCTAAAAATTTGTTATCCTTATCTAAGGTAATAGACTTAGGCACACCAAGCAAACGAACCACTTCCATAAAGAATAATCTGGCCACACTTACAGCATTAAAAGTCTTCTTACAAGGAATGAAGTGCGCCATCTTGAAAAATCTATCAACCACAATGAAAACAGAATCTACGCCTCTTTGTGTCCATGGTAAACCAAGCACAAAATTCATAGACAGATCTTCCCATATATTGTCAGGAACAGGTAAAGGCATATACAAACCTGTATTCTTAGATTAACTCTTACCAGTCCTACTAACATTTTTGTAAGTACCTACTAACATTTCTACGCAATTGGGGCCAGTAAAATCGCTCCCAGACTGCAGCAATAGTTTTATCACGACCCAAGTGTGCAACTAATTCACCATCATATAAATCACGAATTACCTTCTCTCGTAATAATGTCCGAAAAAGGCAAAGCTGGTTGTTACGCATCAAATATCCTTCTTGCACATAAAATTTTTGCACAGGTTGACTAGCAGCACATGATTTCCAAATTTGCCCAAAGTCATCATCATCTACATAACAATCTTTCAGCTGCTCGAACCCCAAGATATCTTGGCTTTATGTAATCAACAAGCCAACTCTCCTACTCAAGGCATCTACTATGACATTATGTACACCTGACTCGTGCTGTAATCTGAAAGGAAATTTTTGTAAAAATTGATACCATCGCGCATGCATATCTTTGCTAATCCTCTTCTGACTATTCAAATACTTAAATGCTTCATGATCAGAATAAAGAACAAATTATTTTCCAATCAGATAATGCTCCTAGGTCTTCAAAACCCTTACAACATAATAGAATTCTTTATCATAAGTGTTCCATTTCTGCCTTGTGTCACTAAGCTTCTCACTAAAATAGCAAACTGGTCTGTGCTCTTGAGATAAAACAGCTCATATACTCACTCCGTTGGGATTACAGTCCACTTCAAACAATTTATCAAAATTAGGTAACGCAAGAACAAATGCAACACGTAACTTTTCCTTCAAAATAGCAAAACTATTCTCTGCTTCCTCTCCCCATAGAAATTTTCATTTCTTCATACATTCAGTAATTGGGGTTGCAATAGTATTAAAATTCTTAATAAATCGCCGATAAAAAGTAGCCAACCCATGAAAACTCCTAACGTCAAAAACTGTTTTAGGAGTTGGCCACTCTCTGATCACTCTTACCTTCGCCTTATCTACCTCTATTCCTTCAGCAGTAATAATAAACCCTAAGAATAACAGCTTATTAGTTAAAAAACTGCATTTCTTAAAATTAACATTCAGCTTATTAATCTGTAAGGCTGTCAACACCTCCCTTAAGTGCATCAGATGATCCTCCTCAGTTTTACTATAAATTAGGATATCATCAAAATAAACTACGATGAATTTGCCAATAAAATATTTTAGAGCATAATTCATAAGTCTCATGAAAGTGCTTGGAGCATTGGAAAGTCTGAAAGGCATTACTAACCATTCGTACAACCCCTCATTTGTTTTGAAAGCTATCTTCCACTCATCTCCAGGTCGAATCCGCATTTGATGGTACCTATTCTTCAAATCCAGCTTCGAAAACCACTTAGCATTGTACAACCTATCTAGCATGTTATCCAATCTTGGAATTGGAAATTTATAACCTATGGTTATTTTATTAATGGCCCTGCTATCTACACATATCCGCCAACTCCCGTCTTTATTAGGAGTCAACAAGGCCGGAATAGTACATGGACTCATGCTATTCTGAATGTGTTCCTTTCGCAACAACTCTTCTACCTTTTCTTTCAGAATCTCACTCTCCTTAGGACTCATCCTGTAGTGCGGTAAATTTGGCAGACTAGCACTAGGAATTAAGTCTATATGGTGTTGAATATCACGCATAAGCAGCAACCCATCTGGAATTTCTTCAAGCATTAGTTCGCTAATTTCCTTCAATAAAAGCCTGACTACTTCATGCTGCTCCTCCACTTGTAGTTCAGCCTCAATCTCAATTGCTTGTTTTACGACCAACACGTGAATCTGTCAGATCTCCTTAACCTCAGCTTCAAATTTCCTTGTAAGGGTAAAGAAATTATTTTCAGCAGCTTGTTTTCCTTTGTTCTTTAGTGGCAGTAACGTATACTTTACTCCATCTTTCACAAAGTTATATTGATTGCTTTTTCCCGAATGCTAAGCATCTACATCAAATTGCCATGGCCTCCCAAATAACACATGGCATACATCCATGTTTACTACATCACAATACAGCTCATCATGATACTTACCGATGGAGAATGGAATTTTGCATCGTTCAATCACCTGAATATTTTCCGCTCTAAATTTAATCCATCCTAACATATAGGGATTAGGATTCTTTCCCACAGGTATTTCCAGCTTCTTTACTGCCTCCTTCCCAATGATATTCTCTATGTTTCCATTATCAATAACCACAGCAAAGATTTTTCCCAAAATGGTGTACCTGGTTTGAAATAACTGATGGCGCTGCAAATCATCTTCTTGTTTTGGGGCCAACATCATCCTTGGCACCACACAGTTTACTTGCTCATCTTATTCATCTTCAAAATCATCATCCTCAACATCCGACGCATAACAATATCCAACTTCCTCCTCTTCTCTCGCTGCTACGTTTACGGTCTTTCTCTGAGGGCATTCATTAGATCGGTGCCCGAGCTGATTACACCTGTAACACTTTATCGCGGCTGATTTAGCATAAGGGTTAGGGTTCACAGTTTTTTGTGCTTACGTTCCCTTATCCCTCGCCTCGTTCATAGGGCGCTTTTCTACCGCCTTATCTTCTTGATTTCGTTCTGCATTAAAGTGATCACTGAAACTGCTCTTCTCTACTGAACTGCTCGAACTGCTATCTCAATAATTTTCGTAGCCTCTTCTTCCCCTGTCTTGCTGCATCAATTCTGCCTTCATCGCCATATTCTTTGCTTCAGTTAAATTTCGCAGAAACTGCACCCTAATTTTATCTCGAATGAAGAGTTTCCAACCATCGAGATATCTGGCCACCTGCTGTTCCTCCGTCTCTGATAAATTATTCTGCTCTGCCGGTCTCATAAATTTGGCCGTATACTCATGCACAGTCTGATTGCCATGCTAGCAATATTGATACTGTTGGAACATAATCTATTCATAATCGGGTGGAAGGAATTTCTATTTCAGCAGCCTCCTTATCTTAGTCTAAGTTCAAACTCTATCTTTCCCTTCTCGCTCCCTCTTATTCTACAATCTCTCCCACCATGCAGATGCACCCCCTTTTAATCTAAAGGCTACTAATCACACCATTTTTCTCACCAGAGGTTTTCATATAATTGAAAAATCTATCTATATCAACAAGCCAATCTAGAAATTCTTCTATGCCCATACTACCATTAAAATAAGGGATATCCAATTTCAATTTAAAGTCGTTACCTTCACAATTGTCATAGCGTCATTGTCCATCTCTCCTATCATGCCTTCTCTGAAGTCCTCCTCGACGATTTCTGCCACCATAATCAGCACATTCCTCATAAAAAATTTTAGTTTCTTCTTCTTCCGAACTCTCTGAAAACAGAGGGTTATTTTGCCTGTGGACAGAAACAGGCCTATCAACAGGATAACCGTGAGCAAGTTCTGCACCCAACCTCGTGTCGTTTCGCCAATTCTGGTTCACATCAACGCTAAGACCTCCGAATCGTTCTGTTAACTCATCAAATTGTTCTTCGAAACAACGAAGACTTTGATCGAATCGTCGATTCAAGCGTTCCATTAAACGCTGCTCCAAACGTTGCAGCGCGTTGTCCCCAAGGATTGGGGCTCCAGTCTCCTGAGCATCGTCATGAAGACCACTGCCAGTTGCCATAGGCTTTAATACCACCTAACATAGTGTTCAACGAATAATTCAAGCAAAATCTTGCTTAAAGAGAGAGAGTAATCTCGAAATTCAATATTGATAATAATATTCTGAATGTCAAAACAAACCCTTAAACAAGCTTATATACCTATAACATAACCCTACTAAAATTGGAAAGCGTAAAACATCAAAATTAGGAAATTGCCTTTTTTTAATTAACTCATATAAAATACTAAAATAATAGAAATACCCATCTAAACGATCTTGAATCGCCAAAATCTATCATAGATCACAGCCAAAGGTTGTGAGTTTTGTTTAAAACGTTGTTTTGCTTCAAATAACTGAATTTGAGCCTGATCCAATATCGTCAACCGCATCCGCCGGTCCTAGTCGCAGCACCTTTTCGCCTTCCATTTGGACTTCTACCTATCCAACCGGTCCGGAAACACATCACTAATAGATTTTGCATCAAAAATTAAGAAGCTTAAATTGATCACACTAAAGGATTTTTCAAATGAGTTTCTATCAAACGGCATTTAACCAAGAGTTGCTTCCAATGTTCTTTTCAATTACAATTTACAAAATAGTCTTTGCATTTCATAAAAACCCTTTAGATTAAAATCCTTTGTACTTACTCAAAGGCTTTTCCCAAATACTGGACCAAAAGCAGCCTTATTCACTCTCTTTTGATGGGAAAGTTATATGAACTATATGATAGTATTAGGTATTGGGTTTTTAACAAGTACCTAATTTACTCTTCTTTCAAGCTTAGTTTAGTTGTAAATATGAACCTCCCAAGAAAAGAGGTTAGTAGTGGTGTTTTGGATTATGGACATATGAAAGGGTGTTTCGCTTAAGAAATTGCTCAGCTCTCTCTTCTTTTTCAGGCAAAATAGAAGATATAGCGATATATCATTTATCTGCACTCTGTGAAGATTAAGGAAACGTCCTGATCATTATGATATGCATTTTGAAAATTTTCATGTATTTGTAGGTAACTGCATAGACATCACACAGAATGAAGTCAATTTTCTCTTTCTTCTTCTTCTCTGAAATGAGGTGAGGAACCTCGAGGGTTTCATTAATGTCTTTACCAAATGCCCTAATTCACGACATCTTTTCCTTCTTGCGCATTGAAGACATCGTCAAGACTTGCATCCTCTCCAAGCAATGGCGATCCACTTGGACCACTACCACTGACCTCCTCTTCTCCAATGGCTTCGTCTACCAAAACAAATCGTGGTAGATGTTACTTCAAGAGTTAATACCATGATATATTTCAAATTGATATGTTATGGTATATTTACCTAAAATTAATTTTTTATTTCACAAAAAATTCCAAACTGGCACTCCATTTCACATTTACCTCAAATTTATTTTCTTTGAATTGTAGTAGGTTTTGTTTATTTACAAATTGATAAGAGATAATCGCCCAGGGATGACTGTGTATATTATTTGATTGTAGACAGACAAATTCACATGTAGTGTATATTTGATTGGTATCTTGTAGGCTATGAATGTATGATCCCAATCGTTTTTTTTATACTGAATAGAAAAGAGCAAAATTGCAAAGAAAGCCCAAAGGCCTTGTATAATCCCAAAATACCATTTACCTTCAAATGGGAATCCAAGATGTCTTTTGGATCATTAAAGAGGAACAATTGCTTAAGGTTGCAAACATCAACTATTGGCCATAACTTAAAATTAGGAGTGCCATGAGGATTTACATAGAGCAATTATTGCAGGGTGACCAACGGTTGATGATGAATAGTGTTTATTTTGACTGTCGTGATTATCTGTCGATTTAATAATTGACCTTTTGATCGTATCATCTGACCGTGCAAAAAATCGCAATATGGATAGATCCCGTCTTCACTTGCTTGCACTCAATCTGACTACAAAACCCCCCGACTTCAAAAGTTCTTTTGGCGGTAGAATTCACATGAACTTGGGAACTAAAAATTCATGGCCGTATGCTTTGCCCACAGCGTGGTCTGAGGCAAATTCTTTGGCGAACGACTAAACCGTGCAAAAACGAAGCCAACCTCATTCTTCTTCTTCTCCTCCCAAACAAAATGAAGTGAGAACTCCGACAATTTTGTCCTCATGATTGCATTAGCGCCTTACCTGAAGCCATAATCTGCCACATCTATCCCTCTTGTACATTGAAGACACTGTTAAGACCCGTGTCCTCTCCAAGCGGTGGCTATCCACTTGGACCACTGCCACCTACCTGCCTTTCTTTGATGGCTTCATGTGCTGGGATGCTTACACTTGCAAGACAATCAAAGCCTTCTCCACCTTGGTAGATGGGGTTTTGGCCCGTGCGCTTCGCCCATGATGAAGAGGTTCTCGATCAACGACATCCTCTATCGGGAAGCAAATCACCACATCCATTCCCTCAAGTTCATAACTCCGATGAAGATGAATTATGAGATTCACGGCATGGGAGCATTATGTTTGTAGCAAATCTTATTAAGAGAGTTGGAACTGTTGATTGTGGTGTCTGTCATCATGCTTTGAAGCATGTACACTTGTGCTAGAGAAGATGATCATCAAAGCTAGGATGGACATACCTCGTAGAGGAAAATCTTTCGAGGCAGGTGATCTTGGGGAGCTGCTTGATTTCCATATGCATAGTTATTGCTTTTCTATGAGCTTTGTTTCGTTGGAACTTGACTTCAAGTAGAAAGGGATCATCTTGTGATTTTTTCAGTGATGAGAGCTCTCGACGGCTTTTGTTAAGTAATTGTAAGAAGACATAATCATAGTTATTAGTACACCGACTCCGTTGCTTAACAAATGTTCCTTGTGAGTCGAAAGAACCAATAAACATGGTTTTTGTTAAGGAATTATTCATCTTGCTCGTTTTGGAGTATAGCCTCTGAAGTGCAACACTAGTTTCCTTTCTTGGAGCTTTCATTAAAGAGTAAATGGGATTTGAGAACAAGGAAGAGAGATTTGCCCCCTATCCTCTTACGAGCTTAGTTATTATAGAATTCAAGCAGCTGCATCGGTTATCGAGTTACTTTTGTATTATGACTTTTCAATCGTCGCAAAAAGGGTACGCTATGTTGAGGTGATCAGTGCACAAATAAGGAGGACCAAAAGTATGTTATTTTCCCTTTCCTTGATCTCTTTTCCACATTTTCTCTTCTTCTTTTTCCTCCTCACAACAATTCATGTCGTCTGATCAAAAGTATGTTATTTTCCCTTTCCTTTATCTCTTTTCCGCATTTTCTCCTCCTCCTCCTCTTCTTCTACTTCTTCTTCCTTGCAACAGTTCATGTCGTCTCTTGATCAGTGCACAAGCTATGCATTTTCTCTTCTTCTTTTTTCCCTTATCTGGTTTTACTCTCTCCCTCTCTCTCTCGTCTAGCAATTCATGTCATCTCTTCATCATCGCGTCTTGATATAATTACATCATATCAAATTTCGTCCGACTTGAACACGACAAATTTATCATTAACCTTTTTTGTTTTTGACATGAACTTTCATCATTTTCTCTCTTCTTCTCTTTTAGATTGAATTGGTCATTCTTCTAGCCAAATTAACCTTTTGGGTCGGAAAAATTGCTTTGAATTTTACACGAGCGATCCCGAGATCAAGACACGCGATTCTTTTTGTTTTCCTTGTGCTAAGTATCACCATGTGCACATACGTCTAAGTGAAACTAACATCAATCTAATAATATAATTTGTGAATTTATGAACTAATTTTGAGAAAAAAATGTTCATCATGCTGCCTCCTCATTTGATTTTTTTTTTATTAAGAGTCAGGTTAATAAATGCATGGGAAAAGGTCATGATATATACTTAAAAAGGAATAAAGAAGAAGGTTGGTAGAGGAAGGAAAAACAAAGGGTTATTGGAGATTGATGACAGTGGTTGAATTTGGTTATGCCCTTTGGTAATGGAATATATGATATGCAATAGAGTTAATACCATGGAAAATTCAAACTCGTACACTTGTGACAAATTTATGCAAAATTAATTTTTTTACCACGAAAAATCCCAAACTGGTACATACTGATAATTTTATCCGATGCTAATTTCCATTGAATTTTACCATCAAATTGCTGAGTTGGATGACAAATGGCAATTGACGAGTGTATTAGTTTGGGGTTTTACCCTCTGTCTATCACAGGTGTACCATTTTATGGTTTTTTGTTATATTAATTCAATTTAACCGAAGGTAAATTTGTCATAAATGTACCAGTTTAGAATTTTTTGTGGTAAAAAAATTTCGTGGTATTAACCCTATGCAATACTAGTATAGATGAACTGCTAATGATCCTTTTGTAATTAACTCCATTTGTGCAAAACTATGGACCCAACAAGCAATTTTAGACTAGTGGTATCAAGGTGAGGCATGTCTACACTTCTCATCATATTACTACTCAATTTATATAATGAGATAGCCGACAGTACTTATTATTTGACGATTGAAATTACTGGGGAAAAAATCACCTAAAATCTCAAACTATGCCAATTATGACACTTTATCTTAAAATTTTTTATGTGATATCCAAAAAATTCAAACTTGTACTCGTGTGGCACTTTTACCCTCCGTCAAGGTTCCATCAATTAACACTGTTAAAATTTGCCTATATTGACGTAGGAAAATAAACGATGTTGATATGGCATCATGCGGCATAAGTGAAATAAAAAAAGACTTTGTTTTGATTGAAAACTCATTAGAGGGAACCTTGATGGGTAAGCGAGTCATATAGGTACAAGTTCGGGTTTTTTATGTTATAAGAAAAAATTTAGGGTAAATATGCCACGTTAGACTTAGATTGGGGCTTTTGATGTCACAAAAAAAAAGTTTAGGGTAAATTGACACAGTAGGCACAGGTTGGGATTTTTTGTGGCTTTTTCGCAAATTGCTAAACTATGTGATGCGGTCATATCGTTCTTCTTGCATAAAGATGATTATCAAAGATTGAAGAGTAATGTGCATATAGGTCCAATTAGTTTTTGAGAATGCACTAAAATCCAAACTAACATAGAGCAAAAATTTGTCGAAAAAGATCCTTTAGTGAAACTATCGTAATTAAGCTAGATGGAACAAACCGATTCTATTTGCAAAGTCAATTATTTGAATGATCGAAAAGCAAGTCGTACCAAAATATGCGTATGCTCAAGCTCTATTTAATCGAAATGCATCAAATTGTATTTGAAGTCAAATCAACTCAATTTCTTTCTTTCTTTTTATATTCAAATGAACACGAAATTGGAAAGGAAGAAATGGAATTTGAACCAAAGAAAAACAAGATAAAGGAAAAGAAAGGCACATTTTCTCTCAAGCAGAAAGCATCGCACAACAAATATCAAATACCACTAACTAAAAACAAAAGAAAAAGCAAAGGCGCTTTGTGTCCGAATCTGCAGTATATAGCTTCTACAGCCCCTCCCGCCGTTGATCCAGCCACCCACCAATTGCCCCAATATTGATTAACGTGTCCAACCCAAATAAATGTTAATGTGTTTAATTAAGCATTTCTACGGACGTGGTAGAAGTGTTGAAGGGTCCAAATCTGCGACATCGTGTTTATCTATGTGTTTAAACATATTCATCAATTCATGACCTAGTATTGATTAAGCTTCAATCGAGCATGCTCACCTTGGTGCCATGTAAAATCATCATGTCGAAAATTGCTGGCCTTAGTTGGGGGTGAACAGACTCAAAAGCATGTTCGGATGTAGAGGGGGGGGCGAGTGTCAAGCGTGGCAACGGCTGTGGAGGAGTTGATAGAGGAAAGAGAGTTACGAACATAGGAAATTAGAGATATTTTATCCTAGTATCTGATGAACCCGCATTTCTATAAGGATAAAAGAAATATTGAGTGGGTTACGAGATCACGTAAATTTTGTGTGAATTACTTGATACATTTTTCTCTAAGCGCAAGTTTAATTTTGGTCCTCCCTTTTCTTTTATCACATTGGGACCGTCCAATTTGGTTTTGCAGTGAATTATGAAGTAAACAATTATATGCTTGCATAAAAAACTTGAAAGACAAAAAAAGCTCTCATAAATTTTCGTTGTTCTTTGCCATTACCTTGCTCAGCTATGTAAAAAGACGCAGAGAGGGTACAACCCTTTGGAAACTCGGCGGGAAAATCTACAAAAACCCTAGGATTTCGATCTCGATCTTTGAGTAGGACGAGGCCCTCTGCCCCAAGCTCGACCTCTGGCTCCGCCTCGCGGAGGGGCGCCGTGTGGAGGATCTTCGCCTGTATCTTCATCTGCCGCGGGTTCATTGTAAACTGCCGCCGTTCTTGTATTGCTTGAGTCGGTTGGTGCGCCCGGAAGTCGGTCGCTGCTGTCTTTCGTTGGGTACTGCTATTAGGTGGCCTTGTCTTAAAGGTCTTGTCGATAAGATTTGCGGCGATGAGTGATGACATCCTGGAGGGAATTGTCAGGGGATGTCCTGTCTTAGAATCCATCGAGTTGCACAGTTGCAGGGGCGTGAAGAACATTGTAATAGATTTGACTAGTGTGAAAGAGTTAATGGTCTTTTTGTCAAGGGGAGTCATTGTGAGCGGGACGATTCATAACTTTGTGGTTTTTTTTGATATCGCCAAAAAGGCTCAAGGTAAATTGAGCATAAGTTGGGATTTTTCTGTGACTGTTTCCCAAATTACTAAATCGTGTGATGCGGTCATATGGTTCTTCTTGCATAAAGATGGTGATCAAAGATCGAAGAGTAACGTGCATATGGGTCCAATCAGTTTCTGATAATGCACTAAAATCCGAACTGACATAGAGCGAAAGTTTACCGAATAAGATCCTTTAATGAAATTATCGTAATTAATCCGAATGAAACAAACCGATTTTGTTCGCAAAGTCAATTATTTGAATGATCGAGGAACTAGTTGTACCAAATTATGCATACGCTCAGGCTTTATTCAATGGAAATGCATCAAATTGGATTTGAACTCAAATCAACTCAATTTCTTTTTGATTAATTCAAATGAACACGAAATTGGAAAGGAAGAAATGGAATTTGTCCAAAAACACCAAGAGAAAGGAAGAGAAAGGCACATATTCTCTCAAACAGAAAGCATCACACAACAAATATCAATTACCACTAACTAAATAAATGTTAACTTTTTTAATTAAACGTTTCTACGAACGTGATAAAAGCGTTGAAGGGTCCAAACCTGCGACATCATGTTTATTTATGTGTTTGAACATGATCATCTATTTATGACATGGCATTGATTAAGCTTCAATCGAGCATGCATACCTTGGTGCTATTTAAAAACATCATGTCGAAAATAAATACAGAGTGAATTATGGCATCACTTAAATTTCATGTGAATTACTGAATATCTTTTTTTTCTAAACTCAAGTTTAATTTTGGTCCTCTCTTTTTCTTTTTCCTTTTTTTCACGAGAGATCGTCTAATCTGTTTTTGCAGTGCGTTATGAAGTAAGACAATTTATATGTTTGCATAAAAAACTTGAAAGACAAAAAAGAAGAAAACTCTCATAAATTTTCATTGTTCTTCGCCTTTACCTTGCTCAGCTACGTAAAAGGATGCGGAGAAAGTAAAATCCTTCGGGAACTCGGCCGGAAAATCCGCAGAAACCCTAGAACTTCAATTCCACGGCGGAGACCTCCGTCCACGGCGCCGCCCACCGCGAATCCTCCTGCGACGACCGGCGGAATCGCACCGCGCCGGCCTCCTCCTCATTTGCAGCGACGACGCAGAAGCCCTAGCGATCTCATCATGGCGGAGACCTCCGTCCGCGGCGCCGTCCGCCCCGAATCCTCCGGCGACGACCGGCCGAATCGCGCCAAACGAAACCGAACCCATCCTCCTCCTATGAGCCCCAGGGATCTCATCAGCGACTTGCCAGACGCCGTGATCCACCACATCTTCTCCTTCCTGCCCCTCGAAGACGTCGTGAAGACCGGCGTCCTCTCCAAGCGCTGGCAGTCCACTTGGACCACCACCACCCAACTCGTCTTCAACAACCTCCGGCCTCGCCATCGCGACCCCTACTACCCGGATTTCCCGTCCCTCGTCGACAGCGTCCTGTCCCGGTGCACCTCGCCCGCGGTGAAGAGGTTCCACATCGCCATCTTCAAGTGCGACGAGGCCTACCACCCCAAGCTCGACCTCTGGCTCCGCCTCGCGGAAGGGCGCCGCGTGGAGGATCTTTGCCTATGTCTTCATCAGCCGAAGGTTCATTATAAACTGCCGCGGTTCTTGTACTGCTTGAGTCGGTTGGTGTGCATGGAAGTCAGGTGCTGCTGTTTTTCGTTGGGTACTGTTGTCAGGTGGCCTTGCCTTAAGGTCTTGTCGATTAGATATGCGGAGATGAGTGATGATATCGTGGAGGGAATTGTCAGGGGAAGTCCTGTTTTAGAGTCCCTTGAGTTGTACTGGTGCAGGGGCCTGAAGAACATTATAATACATTCAACAAGTGTGAAACGGTTAACACTTGTCGAAGGCGGCTTTTCTAACTTGGAGAAAATTTGGGCCCCGCATTTGCTGTCCCTGCGTGTATCAGGGATTTGGAGTCTTCATTCCATGTTCAGACTTGACGACATATCTTCTTTGGTGGAAGCCGATTTACATTTTGCGGTGTCTGGTGACAGGATAGGCCGCCGCGACTTGTTAAAGGAACTTCTTGAGAAGCTGTGCGGAGTTTCTACAATCACCATTGGCCATTGTTACTTGCAGGTACCAGCTCAGTATTTTTGCCCTTTATAAGGCGTACTCGTGTTGAATGGTATCCGTGATTGGCACCATTTAGTGCTGTATGTTGCCCTGGGTTGAGAGACCTCAGCTCTCTGTGGCATTCTAGTCTTTTGTCTGGTGGAATCATTGTGAACGGGATGAGTCATGACTTTGTGTTTCGAGTTACTATGTAAGAGCATATGAACCTTGGAGCTTCTTCCCACTGTTTAATTTCAGATAAATGGATTTGGGATCACTCAATTAGGGACAACGAATGCCACTAGATATTTCTAATTATTATGGATGCTACTCAACACAACATTGTTAGATGCTTGATTTGCACAAGATAAATGCATGAAGAGATTATTTTAAAAGGTTACATTTTCCATTCACTCTTTCAGTTTATAGAAAAAATACAATTATCTGGAAAAATGAGGAAGAGTAATGGACCTAGTCACCTTTGGTTACTGGAATCGGGTCATGCTCTCTTGTCACACTAGACTGATGGTCCATAATCATCTTACAGAGTATTCTTACAGTATTTTACAATGGCAATGGATGGATTTTCTCGGAAACTTCAGTTGATAACGAGATTCGGTGTCTCATGTGACCAACTACTAGAATTTTCAAATCCTTCAAGTATCTCAAGTTTTATGTAGATAGTCTTGATTCTTAAAGAGATTCACTTGTTCATTTCTACTTGTAGTATCCTTATTGGTCTTTTCCTGGCTGGGAGATAGTGTCAAAGGATATTGTATCTGGATGAACCGTAATTTTGTTAATTCTTTATTCAGGTTAAACAGGAACAGAAATACTAATTAATTTTTCTGTTTCGCTTGCTCAATGTGGTTAGATTCTGTCTGCTTTGGAGATGGAAGGAGTGCCATGTCCATTGTCAAAATGTCAGAATCTGATACTACATGCACCGGTTAGTCAATGGGAACTTCCCGGGATAGCATACATGCTACGAAGTTCACAGTGCATGGAAAAATTAGTCATACACCTGACTCACTCTTGCCCGTCAACGGTTTGTTACTTTTCTATATTATTTTCAGTTCGCTTCCTGTGCTGACTTCCTCTATGCATGAATGAGTTTAAACTTTAGAAGAAAATAAACATGATCCATCTCAAACTCTTATTTGTTCCACCAATTGAAATTTGCCCAGTCTACTCGACATTTATACAGGGCCGTTTTAAGCTGTTTTAGTTCATGTCCTAAAGTAACTGCAGTGTTATGCTGGAGATTCTTTTGCTGCCATGTAAGGTTAGGATCTTGAACTAATGAATTAGCGATGAGAGCCTAGAAAGAGAAGATGTGTGGACGAGTTTAAGAGCTCAAATTGATGTAGACTCGATATAAAGTAAAACTAACTATCATCTGAAGCGGACAAATGAAAGTTGTTTGTTTGAAATTTTAGTGAGGCAACGAATTCTTTTTTCCGTGGATCCGTATCTAATGTGAAGCTTCTTTCCTAAATAGGGTACCCATGTGCAGCTTAAGCTCGATGAAGAATCTATAGAACGTTTTAATGAAGATCTTTTGTCACAGAAGGGGAGCTTTCAATGTTTGGCAAAACATCTCAAGAGGGTGGAGATCATCGGTTTTGCTACTAGTTTTGGGTCGAAACATCTGCTTGCCCTAATTAAGTTTCTTCTTGGTGATGCACTTACGCTGGAGAAGATGATTATCAAGGCTGATTTCCCTGCACAACATGGACAAAAACATCTTGAAGCCACTGATCTTTCCAAACTACTTGATGTGAGCCGAAATGTGCTCAGCCATCGAAGAGCTTCCCAAAATGCAGAAGTTATCTTCGATTATTCTTTGGAAGAGTTGTCCTTAAAACAGCATATGAAGAAGATCCAGGTTTCTGAACTTGGACAAGCACTACACTGCTCATTCTAAACAGGTGCTGCGATTTCCCAATTGGTGTGGACTACTATGCCCTTTCTTCTGAGGGATGTATAATTTCGATAATTTATCGAAGTTTCCTTTTCGCCTTTTAATCGTGAATATGAGTGTGTGTTGCTTGCTCCGATCGTTGTAGATGAAGTAGAAATTCGATGCTTTGACAGCAAGGATTTCCAGTGTGGAGTCGATCCCTTTGTCAGAGGCCAAACCTGCCCAGGCACTTCACATTCATCTGATAGTTTATTTGTAGTTTTATAAATTCGATTTAATGTGACATTGTTGGGTGTAAAACTGCAATTTGGGTTGGGATGTTCATTGTTCGTTTGGCATTTGTCTGTGATTTGTTGTCTTTCCTGTTCATTAGGAGTAAAGATATTCTACCGGAATGATCTATAAGTTGCTCAAATTGCAGTTGCCAGATTTCTTTTTTTCAGTTTATGCATTTAGAATGACATTGTAGAACTCTGATTGCACAGTAATTTACCTGTGAAACTTAACTGGGGGAAGAGTCCCTGTAATTCCACGTTTTGATCTGGGCATTGAAAATGACGTGAACTTCTATTTGGCTTGTGGGATTGATAACATTTGGTGATGGCTGCTTCATTTGAGACCCGGCAATTTATGATTTGTGCAGCAATTAGAGATTCTCTTGAGTATGTTTTTGGTATCCTTTGCAGGACCATCACATTTATTTATTGTGCTGAACTGGATAAGCATGGAAAAAAAGGGCTTGCTGTGATGGTTGGCTTTTGTATGCAGTTGTTGTCGTTGCCTCTTTAAGCTTGTAGTCAGTTTGGTGGTCAAAAGCCTAAAACTCTAGGATTTTCTATTCGTAATACTCACATCTGTGACTGGGTTTTGACTCTTTCTTACATTTATCAAGTTCTAGTTCGCTCTTGTTGTGGTAGTAAACATGTTTGACCTGTCCGAGATGAAAGCCAATATTTTGGAGCAAGATTTGAGCTTCAAATTGTCCCAACTATTTAGAGTCGAAGTAATGACAAGAAATGTTTGCAATGTGTTGCAGCCACTTGAGGGCATTTTGTATGATCAGCTGCTGTGAGGTGCAGGTTGCCGTGGACAAGTTAAGAGAGAAGTTCCAGGGATCAAAGACAGTCGGAGGAGGGCACATGGCAGAATGAGCAAGATGCAGGATGGCTTTTGACTTTGAGATGATGAAACTAGCTATCCTGACTTAGTACAGCTTCTCGTTTTTCTGTTATGAGCATGCATTTCTACATAGGGTAGGATCAAGTTGCAAACTTTATTTGCGAGGTCTCTTTGGGACTTGTATAGTTCACTGGTCCTTCTAGTATCAACAATGCGATGTTTTGATGTTGAATTGTTGATGGATACAACTATCTTATCTTGGGTGTAAGCAGGTTTTTTCGGAAACTAATGTCACTGGCATTATACTTAATATAGATATTCGTCAAAAGTTCTTCATACACGGATTTATGGATTAAGTATTCAGTGAGAGTTGTGCACATCATTTACCCTAAGTTATTTCATATAAGTTGTAACGAATTGTCAGAATTTGCTTGTCTAGCACCAAAAGCAATATGTGTTGCGCAACCCACCATTGTTCTGATCCAGTTCATGCTTGAAATTTGTCCTCCTCAGAACAAATCCTGAATTTGAAATTTTATGATTCCATCCGTCTCATTGGATCCTGGTTATGGATATATAATGAACCCTAATGATATAAATAAGTGGCTAGTGCTTGAAATGATAATACTTATGATATGACACGTTTACGTGATAGAGTAACTCTTCATAATTTGATCCATTTGCCTTTTTTAGCCAAAAGGCTAAAAAAAGAAATGTGATTTTTTTATTTGTAAATTTGTTAATGCATTTCTTTTACATTGTTCTCAACATTCAAATTGTAAAAGTTGTGGTCTTTTTTTAATTCCTATTTTAAACAAATTAAAAATTAAGAAGCTTAAATTGATCACACTAAAGGATTTTTCAAATGTGTTTCTATCAAATGGCATTTAACTAAGAGTTGCTCCCAATGTTCTTTTCAATTACAATGTACAAAGTAGTCTTTGCATTTCATAAAAACTCTTTATATTAAAGTCCTTTGTACTTACTCAAAGGCTTTTCCCAAATACTGAACCAAAAGCAGCCTTATTCACTCTCTTTGGATAGGAAAATTATATGAACTATATTACAATATTAGGTATTGGGTTTTTAACAAGTACCTAATTTACTCTTCTTTCAAGCTTAGTTTAGTTGTAAATATGAACCTCCTAAGAAAAGAGGTTAGTAGTGGTGTTTTGGATTACGGACATATGAAAGGGTGTTTCGCTTAAGAAATTGCTCAGCTCCCTTTTCTTTTTCAGGAAAAATAAAAGATGTAGGGATATATCATTTATCTGCACTCTGTGAAGATTAAGGAAGCGTCCTGATCATTATGATATGCATTTTGGAAATTTTCATGTATTTGTAGGTACATGCATAGACATCACACGGAACAAAGCCAATTTTCTCTTTCTTCTTCTCTAAAATGAGGGGAGGAACCTCGAGGGTTTCATTAATGTCTTTACCAGACGCCCTAATTCATGACATCTTTTCCTTCTTGCACATTGAAGACATCATCAAAACCTGCATCCTCTCCAAGCAATGGCCATCCACTTGGACCACTGCTACTGACCTCCTCTTCTCCAGTGGCTTCATCTGCAAAAACAAACCGTGGTAGATGGTAAATGTTACTTCAAGAGTTAATACCATGATAAATTTCAAATTGATATGTTACGTTACATTTACCTAAAATTAATTTTTTATTTCATGAAAAATTCCAAACTGGCACTTCATTTCACATTTACCTCAAATTAATTTTCTTTGTATTGTATTAGGTTTTGTTTATTTACAAATTGATAAGAGATAATCAACCGGGGACGACTGTATATATTATTTGACTATTGACATACAAATTCACATGTAGTGTATATTTGATTGGTATCGTGTAGGCTATGAATGTATGACCCCAATCGTTTTTTTTTTTTTTTTGCTGAATAGAAAAGAGCAAAATTGCAAAGAAAGCCCAAAGGCCCCGTATAATCCCAAAATACCATTTACCTTCAAATGGGAATCCAAGATGTCATTTGGATCATTAAAGAGGAACAGTCACATAAAGTTGCAAACATCAACTATCGGCTATAACTTAAAATTAGGAGTGCCGTGGGGATTTACACGGAGCAATTATTGCGGGGTGACCAAAGGTTGATGACGAATAATGTTTGTTTTGATTGTCATGATTATCCGTCAATTTAACAATTCACCTTTTGATCTTATCATTTAACCGTGCAAAAAATTGCAATATGGATAGATCCCGTCTTCACTTGCTTTCACTCAATCCGACTACAAAACCCCTCAACTTCAAAAGTTCTTTTGGCGGCAAAATTCATATAAATTTAGGAACTAAAAATTCATGGCCGGATGCTTTGCCCACGCTGTGGGCAAAGGCAAATTCTCTGGCGAACGACTGAACCGTGCAAAAACAAAGCCAACCTCATTCTTCTTCTTCTCCTCCCAAACAAAACGAAGTGAGAACTCCGACGATTTTATCCTCATGATTGTATTAGCGCCTTACCTGAAGCCATAATCCGCCACATCTATCCCTCTTGCACATTGAAGACACTGTTAAGACCTGCGTCCTCTCCAAGCTGTGGCTATCCACCTGGACCTCTGCCACCTGCCTCCTTTTCTTTGGTGGCTTCGTGTGCTGGGATGCTTACACTTGCAAGACAATCAAAGCCTTCTCCGCCTTGGTAGATGGGGTTTTGGCCCGTGCGCCTCGCCCACGAAGAAGAGGTTCTGGATCAGTGACATCCTCTATCGGGAAGCAAATCACCACATCCATTTCCTCAAGTTCATAACTCCGGTGAAGATGAATTGTGAGATTCACAGCACGGGGGCATTATGTTTGTAGCAAATCTTATTAAGAGAGTTAAAACTATTGATTGTGGTGTCTATCATCATGCTTTGAAGCACGTACACTTGTGCTAGAGAAGATTATCATCAAAGCTAGGATGGACATACCTCGTAGAGGAAAATCTTTCGAGGCATGTGATCTTGGGGAGCTGCTTGATTTCCATGTGCCTAGTTATTGCTTTTCTATGAGCTTTGTTTCGTTGGAACTTGACTTCAAGTAGAAAGGGATCATCTTGTGATTTTGTCAGTGGTGAGAGCTCCCGACAGCTTTTGTTAAGTAATTGTAAAAAGACATAATCATAGTTATTAGTACACCGGCTCCTTTGCTTAACAAATGTTCTTTGTGAGTCAAAAGAACCAGTAAACATGATTTTTTTTATAAGGAATCATTCATCTTGCTCTTTTTGGAGTATAGCCAGAGCACACTTGCCTCAACGGCGACGCGGGGCGTGGGGTAGGCTGGCCGCGGCTTCTGGTCGCGGACAGAGCAGACGGAGGAGGAGTCCAGGTGGCGGTTGGCACAGCGTCGAGCGGACAGAAGGCTGCCACGGACGGGTCGAGCGGCTGGCAAGCTCCGAATGGGGAGGGAGACACGAGAGGGAGAGACTGAATGAGGGAGCTCGCCAGGGAAGAGAGTGAGAGTGGGAGAGCCGAGGAAGAGTGGGAAAAGTGAGGGGAAGGAGAGAGGGTGGAAGGGCTCTTCCCCTTCCCTTGCATGCATGGCCATTGGTCCGCTTGGGCAGTGGGGTTTCGTGACCCAAAGTGAGCGCCACTTGGCTCTTCTCCTCCGACCAGTGGTGGAGGGGAAGGAAGAAAAAGAGAAAAGGAGAAGAAAAGAAAAGGAAGGGGGGCGGTGGTGGTTTCGGCGGTGCAAGGTGAAGAATTGGACGGAAAAATGAGAGTAAGGGGTTTGGCAAGGAGTTGGATCGTGCGGATGAAGCCACGTCGGAATTAGTCGACTCAGAAGCAAATGAACTCGAGAATTAAATTCACGATTCCAAAAACGATGATTGCATCATTAGTGCGACACCCAAATTTCCAAATTCATTCTTCCTAATTTCCGTCAACAAGCGTCCAAATCCATTAGGATCCGTACATTCCTTTGGTCATACCAAATTTCAAGATGCCACAATCAAAGCCTTCTCTGCCTTGGTAGACCGGGTTTTGGCCAGTGCGCCTTTCCCACAATGAAGAGGTTCTGGATCGGCGACATCCTCTATCGGGAAGCAAATCACCCCATCCATTCCCTCAAGCTCTTAACTCCGATGAAGATGAATTATGAGATTCACGACACAGGAGGATCATGTTTGTTGCAAATCTTATTAAGAGAGTTGAAATTGTTGATTGCGATGTCTGTCATCATGCTTTGAAGCACGTACACTTGTGCTAGAGAAGATGATCATCAAAGCTAGGATAGACATACCTCGCGAAGGAAAATCTTTCGAGGCAGGTGATCTTGGGGAGCTTCTTGATTTCCATGTGCACAGATATTGCTTTTCTATGAGCTTTGTTTGGTTGGAACTTGAGAAGCACATCATGAGAAAGGGATCATCTTGCGATTTTGTCAGCGATGAGAGCTCCCGACAATTTTTGTTAAGTAATTGTAAAAATACATATTCATAGTTATTAGTACACTAGCTTCTTTGCTTAATAAATGTTCCTTGTCAGTCATAATAACCGATAGAAATGGTTTTTTTTAAGGAATTGTTCTTCTTGCTATTTTTGGAGTATCAATTGCAACACTATTTTCCTTTCTTGGAACGCTCATCGGAGAGTAAGTGGGATTTGAGAATAAGGAAGAAAGATTTGCCCGTATGCCCTCTTATAAGCCTAGCTTTCACAAAATTCGAGCAACTATATCGGTCATTGGATTACTTTCGTATCATGACTTTTCAGTAGTCACAACGCTATGTTGGGGTGATCAATGCACAAATTAGGAGGACCAAAAGTATGTTCCTTTCCTTTATCTCTTTTTTGCATTTTCACTTCTTCTTCTTCCTCACAACAATTCATGTGGTCTCTTGATCAGTGCACAAGGTACCCATTTTCTCTTCTTCTTCTTTCCTCTAACTGGATTTTGCTCTCTCTCTCTCGTCTAGCAATTCGTGTCACCTCATCATCATCGTGTCTTGATATAATTACGTTGTGTCAAATTTAGTTCGACTTGAACACCACAAATTTATCATTGACCTTTTTGTTTTTTACCTGAACTTTCATCATTTTCTCTCCTGTTCTGTTTGGGATCGAATTGGTCCTTATTCTAGCCAAATTAACCTTTTGGGTAAGGAGAAAAATTGCTTTGAATTTTACACAAGCTATCCTAAGATCAAGACACGTGATTCTTTTTTTTTTTTTTGTGTTGAGCATCACCACGTTCACACACGTCTATGTGAAACTAACATCGATCTAATAATATAATGGGATAAGTGGATTAGAAGTCCTAAAATTTATTGCGAAAGTTCAATCGAGTTCTAAAATTTTCAAAAAGTGCAATCAAGTTCTAAAGTTAACACTGTCAATTTGTTTAACAGAAAATGATGATGTGGTATCTTTAAATTAATTTCTCTCTCCTATGTGCATTTTTTATTATTAATTTTGTATTTAAATCTTATTTAGATTAAATTAAAAATGTAATGAAAGCTACAATTTTATTTACAAAAACAATAATGGAAAAAAAAAAAGAAGGGAGACCTCGCCGGTAAGGCCCTGTCACTGCCGCCCATCGCTAGCCCCGAGCAAAGCCTCGTTGTGCCCGGGCGAGGCTCGCCCGGGTTTGGGCGATTCCAGCCCTCACTTCAACCTAACGAGGGTCATTGGCCCTCGCTTGGGGCAGGTATCGCCTAGATTTGAGCAAGTCACGTTGGCCCCTAGCGAGGGCAACCGAAGCGTCACCAAATCAATCGAGCCTTGTAGGTGCCAAGCAACGGCTAGCAAGACCTCACCCAAGGCGGGCATTGGTTGCCTAGATCTAGGCGCCCTCAACCTAGATCTGGGCGAGCTTCGCTGGCCCTTTCCTGGGCTAACAATGGGCAGTGGGGCCAGCGCCCTGCTGGCAAGGCCTCCCCTTCTTTCTTTTTTTTTCATTGTTGTTTTTTTAAATAAAGTTTTAGTTTTTTAATCTAATTTAAATATAAAAATCTAATTTAAATAAGATTTGAATATAAAAATAAAAAAAAATTCCACAATGGAGAGATAAATTAATTTAAAAGTGACACGTTAGCATTTTCTGTTAGACTAATTGGTGATGTTAATTTTATGACTCGATTGCACAAACTTCTTAAGTTTTGGGATTTGATTGCACTATTTGAAAGTTTTATGACTCAATTGCATTTTTGCGATAAGTTTTAAGACTTTTAGTGCACTTTTCCCTGATATAATTTGTGAATCTATAAACTAATTTCAAGAAACAAATGTTGATCACCCTGCCTCCTCATTTTACTTTTATTAAGAGTCATGTCAATAAATGCATCTACTAAAGGAGGAATAAAGAAAAAGGTTGAGAGGAAGGAAAAACAAAGGGTTATTGAAGATGGAGGACGTTAGTCATGGCCACAGGCCAGTTTTGGTCCGAAACCGGCTCGGTCAAACCCGGGCCCTGCCCGTTGATCGAGCTCGCGGTTCGGAACCGGAACCAGCTCGTGGCCTACGGGCCCGGTTCCAAAAAAAAAATTAAAAAATTTATATATATAAAAAAAACCTGCAGCAAGGCTTGCACGTGCAGGCCCTGCAACAGCCCGTTGTTAGGGCAACCTTTGCAGGCTGCCTTGGCAACAGGCAAAAGCCCCAAAAGTAAAAAAATTTAAAAAAAATTAAAAATTTAAAAGATAACCGTTGTAATGCAACGGTTATCTGGCTTTTTTTTTTTTTTATCCTAAATTTTCTTCTTTTTTTTCTTATAAATTCTTTAAAATTCTCTCATATTCTCTCAATACTCTCAAGTCTCAATTCTCTCAAATTCTCTTATCTCAAATTTTCTCAGTACTCTAAATTCTCTCAAATTCTCTTAAATTTTCTCAATTTTCTCAATCCGCGCAATTCTCTCTTAATTCCCTCAATCAATCCACTCAATTCTCTCAATCCACTCGAAAAATGGCAAGTAGAAGTCAAGTGCTAACTGGCAAAGGTAAAAATATCATGACGGAATCCCATCATTTTTTTTATCCTTGTGATTATGTAGATTTTCAAGATGATGAAATCAACATTTTTCCCGATGTGGAGCGCATCCCGACGCAAGAAAGTTTTCATCCTCCTGTCGAAATATCTACAACAAAGGAGGTGGAGCGGGAACTTACATCTGACATTTGGGATCACTTTACGAAAATGAAAATGTTTGATATTGGTGAAAAAATGTATGATATAATTTGTAAACATTATAGGAAAAATATATAAATATACAGGTGGACAAGGATATGGAACATTCAAACGGCATCTTAGGAACAAACATCCAACCCAAGCGGGAATCGATATCATGCAACAACAAATTTCCGGGTATATCAATCCTAACACTTCCCCTTTATTTCATTTTAATGAAAAATCTTATAAGGAAAAATTATGTAAATTTGTTTCCGTTAAGCATTTATCATTTAGTTTTGGAGAAAATTTTGGTTTTAATCAATTTGTACAAAAAGCATGTGCTCCACAAGTAAAACGTGTTCCTAGAAATTCACTTAAACGAATAATTAAAGATTTTTACAAAAATGAAAAAAAGGATTTACAAAACTTTTTTTGGCAATTTAATGGACGTGTGCATATAGGTAGTGATATTTAGAGTGATCATTAGCAAACACATTCTTACATGGGCATAACTTGTCATTGGATAGATGACGATTGGAGTATTCAAAAAAGAGTTATTGCATTTAGAGTTTTCGATGATAAGCATACGTCAAATAATATTTATAGAATGATTAGGCAAATTTTAAAAAAATATTATTTGCTTAACAAAATTTTTTCAATTGGTTTTGATAATGCCGCGACAAATACCGCTTCAATTGCCGATTTAGAAAATATTTGTAAACCCGCTTTTGGTGGGAAATTTTTTCACGTTAGATGTGCTTGTCATGTTTTAAATTTATATGTACGGGATGGTTTAAAAACTCTTGATATTTTTCTTGAACCAATAAAAACGGTGATTCAATTTTTATGAAAACATCCCCAAAAAATGAGAGAATGGGGTAAATTTTGTAGAGAAAATGCCAGAAAGCCAAAAAGATTTCCAAGAGATGTTCCAACTCGTTGAAATTCTACTTTTCACTTACTTGGTGAATCTTATGAATATAAAAATTTATTATGTACATTCATTTTTAATAATATATCTCAGATTAATTTATACCCACAAGAGTGAGGTATTTGTAAAAAAATTTTAGATATTTTAAAGGTTTTTAATTATGCAACTTATACTTTGTCTGGTATTTATTATCCTACTACGCATTTATTTTTATTAGAGTGTATTAATATTGTCGGAATTTTTGACGAATATGAAAATGATATTGAATTACAACATACTATAGTAACAATGAAAATGAAGTAGCTACATTATTATGGCGAAATTTCCATTATTTATTTAGTTGCTTGTGTTTTTGATCCGCATTGCAAATTAGATGGCTTAAATGATTGTTTGCATACGTATTATCAATGTTTACATTATGATGCGATAAATATTACAACCATAGTACCTTACCAAAAAAAAAAAATATTACAACCATAGTACGTGAGGTTAAAAACGTAGTAATAGAATTATATAATGAATTTTATACTAAATACAATTTAGGTGATATTGGATCTTCTCAATCTATCGAGACACAAAATGAGAGTATAGGTAAAATTAGTAGAGGGTACCAACTTTTATTAAATAGACAAAAAAAATAAATAAAAGGGAGCAATAAGAAATATTTCTGAATTAGAGATTTATTTAACAGTTGCCTTTAAGTTTACTGATTCCGAATCCGAAAGTAGTACAGGTTTTTTAATTTTGGATTGGTGAAAGAAGCACGCAAGTCAATAACCAATTCTTTCTCTTATTGCAAAATAAAATTTTGCAACCCCTTGTTCTATAGTTGCCGTCGAACAAGCATTCAATGCAGGATGTAATATTTTGGACGAACATCGTTCAAGATTAGTTCCGAAATTAGTGGAGATGCAAGCTTGTGTCAATGATTGGACGAAAGTTCAATACCGACAACAAAAGATAAATCGGAATAATGAATCCGAATTCTTTAACGATAGAGATACCACCGGTACCGGTACCATTATCGGAACAGGTAGCAACGACTGAGGATAAAAGAACTATTAGAGTTGGCAAATATTCTAGGGATCCTTATTTCTCATACCGAGCACGCCCACTGAGCTTAGGGAAACCGAAGTATAATCCGACGACATGTGACCCCTGCGCACGGAATGTGGGGGTTCGGATAGGCTTAGGTTTTTGGGTCATTTTAGGGCATATATATTGTACTCTTTTTTTTTTATAAATCATTGTAACGAATTTTAAGGCGCTTAATGATAATTTATTAAGTTCAAGCCCCATCATTCTCTTTTGGTCTCCAAATTTGATTATAATTTACATTTTGATTACAATTTATATTGAATAATTCATTATTTTATTATTTAATAATTTTTTTAAAAAAATTTTAAATTATGAACCGGAACCGAGACCGGAATGAACTGGTCCAAAATCGGACGGTTTTGGTTCGTACCTGGCCAAGAACTAGAACCGGTGGTTCCTAAACCGTGGCCATGACTAGATGTCGTGGTTGAATTTGCTTGTGCACTTTCGTCATGGAATATATGGTATAGTACTATTATAGACGACCGGTAGGGATCCTCAGAAACTCGGCCGGAAAATCCGCAGAAGCCCTAGGATTTCGATTCCACGGCGCCATCCGCCGCGAATGCTCCGGCGACCGGCGGAATCGCGCCAACGAAACCGACCTCCTCGTCATTTGCAGCGGCGACGCAGAAGCCCTAGCGATCTCATCATGGCGGAGACCTCCGTCCGCCGCGAATCCTCCGGCGGCGACCGGCCGAATCGCGCCAAAAGAAGCCGACCTCCTCCTCCTCCTACGGGCCCTAGGGATCTCATCAGCGACTTGCCAGACGCCGTGATCCACCACATCTTCTCCTTCCTGCCCCTGAGAGACGTCGTGAAGACCAGCGTCCTCTCCAAGCGGTGGCGGTCCGCTTGGACCGCCACCACCCACCTCGTCTTCTATGACGTCCGGGATCCCGGTCACGACGCCCGCTCCTCGGACTTCCCGTCCCTCGTCGACAGCGTCCTGTCCCGGTGCACCTCGCCCACGGTGAAGAGGTTCCACATCACCATCTGCGAGTACGACGAGGCCCTCCGCCCCAAGCTCGACCTCTGGCTCCGCTTCGCGGAGGAGCGCCGCGTGGAGGATCTCCGCCTATCTCTTCATCAGCCGCAGGTTCCTTATAAATTGCCGCGGTTCTTGTATTGCTTGAGTCGGTTGGTGCGCCTGGAAGTCAGGGGCTGCTGTTTTTCGTTGGGTACTGATGTCAGGTGGCCTTGCCTTAAGGCCTTGTCGATAAGATATGCGGAGATGAGTGATGATATCCTGGAGGGAATTGTCAGGGGAAGTCCTATTCTAGAGTCCCTTGAGTTGCACAATTGCAGGAGCATCAAGAACATTGTTATAGATTCGACAAGCGTGAAAGAGTTAAAACTCGCTAATTGCTGGTTATCTAACTTTGAGAAAATTTGGGCCCCGCATTTGCGGTCGCTACGGATACTGGGGGTTTGGCTTCTTCGTTCTGTGTTCAGGCTTGACGACGTATCTTCTTTGGTGGAAGCTGAGTTACATTTTGCGGTGTCTGGTGACAGCATAGGGCGTGACTTGTTGAAGGTACTTCTTGAGAAGCTGTGCGGAGTTTCTAAAATCACCATTGGTGGTTGGTGTTTGAAGGTACCAGCACAGTATTTTGCCCTTTATAAGGCGTACTTGTGTTGAATGGCGTCCGTGATTGGCAACATTTAGTGCTGTATATTGCCCTGGGTTGGGAGACCTCAGCTCCCTGTGGCATTCTGGTCTTTCGTCTAGGGGATCATTGTGTTTAATTTCGAATAAATGGATCTGTGATTGCTCAATTAGGGACAACCAATGCCACTAGATATTTCTATTTATTATGGATGCTACTCAACGCAACACTGATAGATGCTTGATTTTCACAAGATAAATGCATGTAGAGATTATTTGAAAAGGTTGCATTTTCCATTCGCTCTTTCAGTTTATAGAAAAAATACAATCATCTGGAAAGATGACGAAGAGTAACGGACCTAGTCATCTTAGGTTGCTAGAACCGGGTCATACTCTCTCGTCACATTAGGCTGATGTCCCATAATCATCTTACAGAGTATTCTTACAATATTTTAGAATGGCAATTGATGGATTTTCTTGGAAACTTCAATTGATAACGAGGTTTGCTGTCTCGTGTGACCAACTAATAGAATTTTCACATCCTTCAAGTATCACAAGTTTTATGTAAATAGATTCTTAAAGAGATTCACTTGTTCATCTCTACTTGGAGTATCCTTATTGGTCTTTTCCTGGCTGGGAGACAGTGTCAAAGGATATTGTATCTGGATGAACTGTAATTTTGTTATTCTTTATTCATGTCCAGCAGGAACAGTAATATTAATTAATTTTTCTATTTTGCTTGCTCAATGTGCTTAGGTTCTGTCCGCTTTGGAGATGGAAGGAGTGTCATCTCCATTGTCAAAATGTCAGAATCTGATACTACGCACGCCAGTTGGTCAATGTGAACTTCTCGGGATAGCATACATCCTACGAAGTTCACAGTGCCTGGAAAAATTAGTCATACACCTGACTCGCTCTTGCGTATCTAAGGTTTGTTACTTTTCTATAGTATTTTCAGTTCGCTTCTTGTGCTGACTTCCTCTTTGCATGAATGAGTTAAAACTTTAGAAGCACATAAAGATGATCAATCTCAAACTCTTATTTGTTCTGGCAATTCAAATTTGCCCAGGACTCTCAGTCTACTCGACATTTGTGCTGGGCTGTTTAAGCTGTATTAGTTCATGTCCTAAAGTAACTGCAATGTTATACTGGAGATTCTTTTGCTGCCATGTAAGGTTAGGGTCTTGAACTAATGAATTAGTGATGAGCCACCTAGAAAGAGAAGATGTTTTACTGTGTGGATGAGGGTAGAGCTCAAATTGATGAAGACTTGATATGAAGTAAAATCTGAGGTGGACAAATGAAAGTTGTTAGTTTGAAATTTTTGTGAGGCAACGAATTCTTTTTTCTGTGGATCCGCATCTAATATGAAGTTTCTTTCTTAAATGGGGCATCTATTTGCAGCTTAAGTTCGACGAAGAATCTATACAACGTTTCAACTTTCACGAAGATCTTTTGTGTTCACGGAAGGGGAGCTTTCAATGTTTGGCAAAACATCTCAAGAGGGTGGAGATCATCGATTTTGCTTGTGGTTTGGAGTCGAAACATCTGCTTGCCCTGATTAAGTTTCTCGTTGGTGATGCACTCGCTCTGGAGAAGATGATTATCAAGGCTAATTTGTGTGCACAACATGTACAAAAACTTGTTCGAGTTGCTGATATTTGCCAACTACATGGTGTGAGCCAAAATGTGCTCAGCTATCCAAGAGCTTCCCAAAATGCCGAAGTTATCTTCGATTATCCTTTGGAAGAGGTGTCCTTTGAAAAACATCTGAGGAAGATCTTGAATTCTAAACGTGGATGAGCACTACCCTGCTCATTCTTATGAACTCTCTCTTGACAGAAGAGTTACATGAACTGTACGGCAGTATTGGGTTTTTAACATGTACCTAATTTGCACTTCTTTCAAGTTTAGTTTAGCTGTAAATATGAAACTCCTCAGGAAAGAGGTTAGTAGTAGGGGCTTTGGATTATGGACATACGATAGGGCGTTTTGGTCAAGGTACTGCTCAGCTTCCTCTTCTTTTTCAGGCAAAGTAGAAAATTTAGGGGTGTATCAGTTATCTGCACGATTAAGGATACGTCCTGATCATTATGATATGCATTTTGGAAATCTTCTTGTTTTTGTGTGTAACTGCATAGACATCATTATAATTTGATTTCAGAGACAAACTTGAAGTACTTTGCTGCCCAAAAGAAGATAAACTCTAATTTTGACATAACCTTGTTGGTAGTGGTATTCGGTTCAGCTTTTTGGGAAACCAAAACAAACTGCGAGATCAAGCCGTGGTGCATGCTTTTAATTTTTATTATCCATTGTTGAGATTTGAAATAGCCTAGATTTTTTTATATAGGGTAGCTAAAATTTTCACTATGTATAAACATGTGCCTATGAGTAGGGGTGAGGATGGTTTCCAATTTCGGGATTTTCACTATGTACACCCTGAAACTATAAACCATTCACTAAGGATCAGTTTCAAAAAATTGAAACTAGGAGTGGCATGTTCCAATCCGATTCCTGGATTGGTTCATAAAATCTATCCCCAATCCCTATAAGTATTGCCTTGGACCTCCAGATTGGTTCATAAAATCTATCCCCAATCCCTGTAAGTATTACCTTGGACCTCGTCCACCAACACAAGAAGGGCACGGTCCAAGTAGTTTCAATGGCCACAAATGGGATCAATGTCTTCCATCAAAGATTACTGCAAGCCTCTCCCAAAAAACACCAAAAATTGTGAGTTTTCATTTGGAACTGCTGCAGGACTTATCAGTTTCATTTGGACCGCGATACGGATGGTAAGTGACTATGCCATAGTTTCATTCTACCACTCGGCTTGTTCTTTGCTGAGATTCACTCGACAGGGGATGTTTTGATTCCTACGGAAGTTGACATCAACATGGCTAAAGTAGGTTGGACAATGAGGCATTGAGCAAGAGGCATCATGCAAGAGCATTTATATTTGCTTTGGGTCAGTCTGGTCAGGACAATTCCCGATTCCTTTGCACATCCCTAATTATGAGGTTCATTTTCTTTATGAGAATAGTAATTCATTGTATGAACTCTGCCATGTTTGTGTTGATTTGTAAGTTCATGAAATCAAGAATAAAATTTCATCTTTAGTTTTGGTCCGATTCAAAACATAATTTGTTTTCACTTGATACAATTGGGGTCAAATCATGGTAAAACAAATTCTTCGGCGAATGACCGAATCGCACGGGACGAAGCCAATGTTCTCCTTCTTTTTCTCCTCTTAAACGAAGCGAGGAACCCCGACAATCCCTCTTTGTTTGTTTTACAGTTGGTTTTGTTTATTTACAAATTGACAAGAGACAATCGCCTGGGACAAACGATGTATATTATTTGGTCGTGGAAATACAAAATCACATGCAGTGTATATTTGATTGGTATCCTGTAGGCTGTGAATGTATGACCACCAATAGTCTTTTTATACCGTATAGGAAAAAGCAAAATTACAAAGAAAGTCCAAAGGCCGCTATAATCCCAAAATACCATTTACCTTGAACCGGGAATCCAATATGTTTTTTGGATCATTAAGGAGGAACAGTTCCTTAGAGATGCGAACATCAAGTGTCAACTAGAAGCTAAAACTAGGACTCATTCTTTAGTTTCGTGAGGATTTACAATACGCAATTATTGCGGGCTACCCAACGGTTGACAACGGATAAGTTTTAGCGCTAATACCACGAAAAATTCAAAATTGCAGCACCTATGACAAATTTATTATAAACTAATTTTTTGATCACTAAAAACTCCAAACTGGTATACTTATGACAAATTGGATTAATACCATGAAAAATCACAAATTTATAAACCTTTGACAAACGGAGGAGTAAAATCCCAAATTGGTACACCGTTAAACTGTTATGTGTCATCATCCAATTCAGCAATTTGACGGCAAAATTGAACGGAAACTAACGGAGGGTAAATTTGTGACACGTGTACCAGTTTGAGGTTTTTTGTGGTAAAAAAATTAGTTCAGGATAAATCTATTACATGTGTATTGATTTGAAGTTTTTCATGGTATTAACCTTAGTTTTTATATCAACGGTTGGGAATGTCTGTTAATTTAACAATTGTTCGTTTGATCTTACCTTCACTTGCTTGCACCCACTCCGGCTACAAAACCCCCCCCAACTTCAAACTTTTGGCAGCAGAATTCACAAAAACCCGGGAATTGAAAATCCATGATCAAGAGCTCTGCCCATCACATGATCCAAGGCAAACCCTCTGGCGAATAACCGAACTGTGAGAAAACGAAGCCAACCTCATTCTTCTTCTTCTCATTCGAAACGAAACGAAGTGAGAACCCCTACCATTTTATCTTCACGATTTCATCGACGCCTAACCCAAATCCATAATACGTTGCATCTATCCCTCTTGCACATTGAAGACATAGTTAAGACCTAAGTCCTCTCCAAGTGGTGGCGATGCACTTGGCCTATTGCCACCTACCTCCTTTTCTTCTATGGCTTCGTGCGCCAAGATGCTTATGCTTGCTAGCCGATCAAAGCCTTCTCTGCCTTTGTAGACGGGGTCTTTGCCTGTGCAACTCGGCCATGGTGAAGAGGTTTCGAATCACCGGCATCCTCTATCAGGAAGCAAATCAACCTATTCATTCCCTCAAGCTCATAATTCTGATGAAGACGAATCATGACATTCGCACATGAAAGCATCATGTTTGAAGCAAATCTTACTAAGAGAGTGGAAATTGTTGATTGTGATGTCCGTCATCATGGTTTGTAGCATGTACACTTGTGCTGGAGAAGTTGATTATCAAAGCTAGGATGGATATACCTAGCAAAGAAAAATCATTTGAGGCAGGTGATCCTGGGGAGCTGCTTGATTTGATCCAACGTGTGTAGAGCCACCGAAGCGCTTTTAAATCTACTCGAGTTATCTTCAATTCTCCCACCAGGGATGTGTAAGAATTTCCTAATGTTGACTTCATTAATTGAAATTAACTAAATTAGTTTGGTCTAATAAAGGTAAGATATATGGGTTCTTAATAAGTTTAATATGGGGATGGCTGGTGTGAGCCGAGTGCGGCCCGGCCCGTAATGAGAGGGCCTGTGGTCGAAAACTCTATAAATAGCACTCAAGTCCCTCCCCTAATCGGAAGATGCACAATTTGACTTACATACGGATTTAGAGATAATTTTCTTCTCATGAGTGACAATCTCATTAGGTCAGTATTCTAACAAAAGGATAGGGGAGAAACACTTGAGTTCGTGTTTGGAAACCGTCGCAAATTCCGCATCAAGTTCGATAGATTCCAAACCAGGTACGCGAATCGATAATCTCTCAATTAGTGTGTTTCGGTTCCTGATTATGATGATCCTGGGCATGGCATTTTCGTGGCTATTATGTGGTATCAGAGCCATCTATATATTAGAATCGAAACATGCGGATTATGATCGTTTTCGTTATGTCTGAAAGGGTTTTTACTCATTTTCGAAATTTTTTGTCGGATAAATGTAAAATTTTATTGCATATTCAGAATCTACTCGTCGAGACGAGAAGATTGATGGGCGGCACGTCACCGGAAGAGGCCGAACGCGCCCTTACGCGCGGCCGTGCCGAATTGGTGCGTTGTTCCGTTGGTAACCGCATGCTAACGTCAGCATGACGTCAGCGAGGCGCAGATCCTAATCCGACCCGATCGTGACCCGACCTGGATACTGACCCGACCCGTATCCTGACCCGACCCGGATCCTGACTCGACTCGTATCTTGACCCGACCGGAAGTTGACTCAACTGGCTAAACGGTCGGACCGGCTATGTTGACCGGTTTGGACATGAGCACACGCGCCGCGCCTTTCGGCGGCGGATGAGGGCACGTTCGACGTCCGTTTTGGACGTTCTTGGTACCGACGCGCTCGTATCGAGATTCTCTACATTGTGGTATATTTATTTTATATGTTTGAAACTTTTAATAATATGAAAATACGAGAATTTTTAGGGTATTTTTGCGTTTTTTCTTGTATTTCTCTATGGTTTCGGAAATACATATAGTAGCTCACATGTATATCACCACATAAGGATTGTATAGAGTGTAATTCATTATCTATCAATGAATGGAACAGTATAATTAGCATGGCATGTAATTTTAGAGACATACGCCCCTGTCTTTACGTCTGGCATTACATGTATATAGTGAATGTGATACATAAAGATCATATCCATGGTATGAGAGATTTTCAAGGATTCAGTTGGGTAGTGACCACTAAAGTGGCACACTTGACTGAGTTTAAGAAATATCGGCCTCATATTGTGGAGGGATGTCTTATGTTCAATTGCGTGATCATACTCCCAAATGAGGTGATCTTGTATTGGTTCATGGAGGGATACATGTATAGCACGTGCTTGAGAAATGATTGATCTTAGTGGTTCATACACCCAAAGGTGGTGATTTCACGAAACATTAGAACATGTTCTCATGGCTGCTGTCATGTGGAGAGTATACAACTGCATGTTATATTTTCTGCCCAAAGGTGATTATACGATGATGTATGTAACTCTCTAGATAAATACTCACATGATGCTGATTGTTTTGTTTGTTTGTTTTTCCAGTCACCTTTTCTGTAAACGGTAATTCCATTTCCATCGATGTCCTTACTAGGTTGAACTTTAAGAAATGGAAAGAGGATTTTCTATTTGGAATGGAGCTGGCAGATGTTCATATTGCTCTTACAAAGGATAAGCCGGCAGATATCACGGCCACCAGTACTGAAACTGAGAAAACAGACCATGTTGTCTGGGAAAAGGGCAATCGGATTTGCTTATTGACAATGAAGAAATCCATTCAAGAACACTTGAAAAGTGGTTTGCCAGCTGACTGTACTGCTAAGGAAATGATAGCATCCTTAGAGGCTAGAAACCGCATTTCATCTAATGCTGAGGTTGGTACACTTATTCAAAAGCTCTTCAATATAAAGTATAATGGTACTGCTGGGGTTAGATATTATGTTCTTAGGATGATAGACCTAAAGACAAAGCTTCAAGCTCTTAATGTATCCATTCCTGATGCTTGCATTGTGCATCAAGCCATAAACACCCTTCCACCTAATTTTGGGATTATAAAAACAAATTACAATTCTCAAGATGAGACTTGGTCAGTTAATGACTTGATAGCAAGGATGGTGGTAGAGGAAAAGAAACTTAAGAAGGAAAAATGGCATCTAGCTTTATATGTTTCTGGTTCCCACAAAAGGAAGGAAAAGAAGTCTAGAAATCGTACTCATAAAGGTACTCATGACACTACCGGTCAATCTGACAATATGGGTCCACAGAAAATATTTTTCAAAAGGAATGGTGACTACTTTTTCTTTTGTAAGAAAAAAGGTCACATAAAGAAGGACTGTGGAAAATTTAAAACTTGGTTGTCCAAACGTGAGCCTACAGGTAATGATTCTTTGGCACTTGTTTGTGAATCCAACCTATCAGAAGCACCATCTAGTTCTTGGTGGCTCGATAGCGGTGCAACTAATTATTTTGCGTATACCATACAAGGATTCATAAACCGGAGGAAGCCAAATTATGATGAGTCAAAACTCACTATGAGAAACAACGAGAAAGTTGATGTTGTGTTTGTGGGAGATGTTATCCTGATTCTAGACTCTGGTTTTAGATTAATATTGAAAGACGCTTTTTATGTACCTTCTTTAGACGTAACTTAGTTTCCGTATCGTGTTTGGATATGTATGGTTACTCTTTTGAAATCAAGAGCAATGTTATTTCTTTGTTTCTTAATTCAAATAAGGTTGAGTGCTGTTACATGTCCAACGAATTTGTACAGATTGTGTTTGTCTCTCAATGACATATGTCACGCCCCGCGCTCTCCGCGACGCGCCACATCCCTCCTTCTTGGTCGTTACGAGTGCGACGTCCCAGGAAGCGTCGCCGACCCAACACCCAACACAGAGATCATACACAAGCGGAAGCAAAACAGTAATACTAATACCCAAACATAATACAATATGAGAACAAGGATAGCATCATAGAAATTATTGTATACAAAATATACACTTTCATATATGCAAAAGCTTTTACAATATCCATTTACAAACCAAATACACAGACCCAAGATACATACAACAAAAGCGGGCCACGGCCACCACACTGGTCAAAAAGGGAGAGGTGGCTAAGGAGGACTAAGTCTCAAAAAGTGTCAGTCCTCGGTCTACTAGGAGAGGGAATCTATCCTAGGGCTCCCAGTCGGGATCTGAACTCGACGCCTCCGACGAACTCTCGGAAAACTCCTGGTCATCGTCTGAACTGGCTGCCTCGGACTCGGTCTCCATCTCCGGGTCCTCATCAACCTCCATCGGCTCCTCGACCTCCACATCCATCGGCTCCGGGGCCGGATCGACGATCTCAGGCTCGTAATCGACTCCTCCTAGCTCCTCATCCTCCTCTCCTAAGTCTGGTCCCTCGTCAATCTCCCAACTCACCTCCAAGTCTGAATCGGGATTGACTATATCCCCATCGGGACACTGAGGGTCTAACTGACCCTCTCCGGTAAACGAAACGTCCATGGAACGAAGGGGTCCATACTCCTCCCCGAACCGGTCTCGGAAGCACCAAGCTACATACTCGTGCGTCTCATAATGGGTGGTCCCTACATCTACTATAACTAGGGTATAGTGTCTCAAATACATCTCCCCATTCCCTATGGGGTGAACCGACATGGTATGCTCCAAATGCTGAGGGATCCCATATCGCACCGGCACCTCCGGCTCCTGCGGCATCGTCAAGGTCTGGGGTCTGAAAGGTTGGGTTTTTCAACCGTGAGACGAATCTCAGCAAGTAAAAACCCACTAAACCTAAACTAGGCTAACATGCACCTCCCGACGAGAACAAAACTAAATCAAGCAACAATCACTGACCTAGGCCCTCGGGCCCAGATCGTACTTACCGTCGACCCTGCAGGTTAGGCAATTTAATATAATGATCAATCACATCCTCGGCATGCACATCCACATTTGCGTCATACGCATGCTCAGGCCCTCAAATGTTAGATCACACGCTCATCACCGAGTATCACAAGCGATCACAACTGTCCATGCGCTCTTATGCGTGCCAATGCATCGATGTAGTACATGCGCGCGTATTTGGATTATAAGATGGAACCGCTCGGACACGTCCCATACCATGCCCAGCAATTCCACCACATAATCTAATACTTAACAATTTACTCATTATCTTATCTCTCCACGGCTCAATAGCCCGGCCTCTGGCCCAATAACAACACTTCGTGGCCAGCGTAAAAACACCCCCGGCCCAGTGTCTCTAGCCCGCATTAAACGCATCAGGCGCAACACCGATCTCCTACGAACCAAGCCTGCATGAGACTGGTCGTCATCCGGACACACCGGGCATCGTCTTGCTCCAAAGTGCATGAAGACGGAATCGACCCGAAGGCCACGACCCGAAGGCCTTAAGTGATCACACGGCACACTTGCCCAATTTTTATTTGAACCCGGCGACGAACGCAACGGGCAATTACACGTGATCACATGCTCATGGCAGACCCGCATTCTCGCACAATTTCATCACATGTCTCACACTCGGCACACACGTAATGCGCAGCCATGAATGCTTATGCTCGGGCGATATGTGATATACATGAGCACCAAACAATTCATGAACACATTTCAAATCAAAACTAATCAACGTGCCCGATAAATCATCATCCAACGTGTTCATAGCTCAAGTCACAATTCGCACATTTCGATCACACGATCAAGCGACGTGACAAGGTTTAATTGAATCCTCATTGCATATAAATCAACCAATTCAAGCATGCCAACCAATCGATCAATCACCCGGGAAATTCTAACGCCTCAATCAAGTTAATCCGGCAACAAATCGACACTTGATCCCTTGATTTCTCCTAGGGACAGCCACTGCTAGACCTCTTTTCATCCTCTAATTCACTCCAATTATTCCTCAAACAACCAATAACATTATCCCGACACTTACCGATCAAACCATGAATTATAATCAACATCAAATATACTAATTAACCACTAACGATTCCTAATCCCGATCTAGAGGGCATAATCGTCCTAATTAGGGTTTATGGGGTAATACTCACTCAAACTTGGTTCTACGACGACGGGGAACGGCGGCCAACTACCGGTGAACGGTAAATCGGCGGCAGATTCCCGAGGATCGGCGGCGGCCTCCAAGCGGCGGTTCACGGGCTCACGGCCTCTAAACGGCCAAGGGGGAGAGAGGAACGGTCGGCGAGGTGGCGGCTAGGCGTGAAGGACGGCGGAAGACGGCTCTCCAAGCGAGCGGGACGGCGGCGAATGGGCGGTGAGGTAAACGGCAACCCCACGGCCAAGAGGGAAGAGGGAGCACGGGAAGAGAGAGAGAGACGGCGAAAGGGAGAGAGGAAGTGGTGAGGGTGATGGCGGGATGATGAGGCGGCGGTGGAACGGCCACGGCAGGCGGCGGCGAGCGGCCTTGGTGGCGGCGACGTGGGCGGCGTGAGGAAGAAGAGGGTGGCCGACGCAAATATGGAGAGGGAGAGACGGAGAAGAGAGAGAGAGAGAAGATGATGGGTTTATAGTGGAGTGGTTGGGGATCAGGTGACAAGTGTCACTCATCCAAGGCTTAGGACAACTCACCCTTAGATCTAATGGCTAAAAACCACTCTCCACCAATAATTGAAGGACACCAAGGTAATTACCAACCCCACTAACTCAAGACCCATTATCCACTTAAAACTAATTAATAAACCACCACTAAAAACCTCAAATTCGGAACACTATTCTAGACTTAGGGGCAAAGTCGTCTTTTGTCCAATTCCGGGCTGAATTTCCATTTTTCGACCAGACTAAACCCCTATATAAATGGCCAACCCAAATTGACGTCGTCCTTGCGAAACTAAACCAGTAAACCCTCGAAAATCAACCTCGAAGTCCGGATCAAATTTCACGATTCAACTAGTTAAATTTCAATTTCTGAATCTCATACTAACGGGCGACTGTTTAGGGGTTACGCGTATCGACCTAAGGTTATCCGAGTCGTGACGGCCTCGATTACCGGGAGAACGAGAGGAATTATCGCTAGTTTCGAAGATAACGATCGTTCGGGTTAAGTTCGGGACCGGTCGACCACGTGCACTTTCGGTCATGCAGAATCACCTGCTATCCGATCGTACATCGTTGGCCTCGGTCGAACCAAGTCCGTTACCTTCCGAAAATCGATCTACTTGGCCCAAAATATTTCCTCGTCGTTTCTCGAAATTGATGTCCAGTTCGCGATCGGGTCCTTGGTCCACGTACCGTTATCCTAGTTAGCTATTCCCATTTGGTCAGTATCCCGGGAGTGATCAGCTCCGGGCGAGACTTATGAAAATGAAATAACAGAATAGACTCGTTTTATTTATTTCCGGAAATTGAGTCGAAACTCGGGATGTTACAACATATACGTCGCTTATACAGCTAAAAATGTTGTTTCCAAGAAACCACTGCCTAAAGAACAGACTTATGCATTGTGGCATAAACGGCTTGGTCATATCTCTAAGGATAGAGTAGAAAGGTTGATAAAGACTAATATCCCGCCTGCTCTTAAAAATGACCTAGAGACATGCGTAGACTGTTATAGAGGTAAAATGCCAAGATAAGGAAGAAAATTACAGTCTGAAGTTCTGACCTGTTGGAGGTTATTCACACTGACATAAGTGGACCATATATGGCAATCTTGTATAGAAATTTTTATTTCATTACATTTATTGATGACTATTCTCGATATGGCTATCTGTACTTGATTAAAGAAAAGTATGTGTTTCTTGACAAGTTCAAGATTTTTCGGACTGAAGTCAAGAAACAGTTGGGAAAGGTCATAAAGGTTGTTAGATCTGACTGAGGTGGAGAGTATTATGGCAAGCATGGCGATGCCAGACAGCTTAAGGGGCCATTTGCCAAATACTTAAAGGATTCTGGGATAGTGGCTTCAGTTTACTATGCCTGAGAGTCTTGAGCAAAATGGTGTAACCGAAAGGCGCAATCGCACCCTTATGGAAATGGTGAGGAGTATGATTAGTAGGATAAATTTACCTGGTTTTCTATGAGGTGAAACTTTGAAAACAGTTTTGTACAGTCTGAATCGTGTACCTACTAAAGCTATTCCATTGACTCCCTTTGAGTTATGGACTGGACGTAAACATAACTTAAACCATTTTAAGGTTTGGGGATGTCCTGCAGAAATGAAGTTGTATAATCCAACATTGAGTAAGTTGGACTCTAGAACCACTCGGTGTTACTTTGTATCTTACCTGGAACATTCGAAGGGATATCGATTCTATAATCCCAATGGAGGCATAAGAATTGTGGAATCGCAGACAGCAAAGTTTCTAGAATTTGATGTGGCCGAAGAAAGCAGTTGCTCAAAGACTATTGAGGATAATAGTACGGTGGGTAATGTTATATCTTTATCTCCTCCAACACAGATAATTGTGGAGACTCCCACATCACAGACCGAACCTGTTGAGGCTCGAGATCTTGTTGTCGAGACAGCTCCTAATGAAGTTCCTCAAGGCTCTCAGGTGCAGAATGTGGCTATTGCTGCTCCAGTAAGGAGATCCATTAGGGAGAGATAATCAACTATACCACCAGATTATTTAGTTTATATAGGAAAGCAAGACCATAATATCAGTTCTGTGGCTGATCCAGTGACTTATGTGGAAACGGTTTCTTGTCCTCAGTCAGAACTGTTGTTGGATGCAATGAGAGATGAAATACAGTCTATGAAGCATAATGGTGTTTAGGAACTTATTGAATTACCTGAAGATCATAGACCCATTGGCTATAAATGGGTGTATAAGACTAAAAGGGATTTCAAAGGAAAGATTGAGAAGTTTAAAGCCAGATTGGTAGCCAAGGGTTTCACTCAGAAAGAATGAGTAGACTATGAAGCAACTTTTTCTCTAGTCTCTTCTAAAGATTCTTTTAGAGTTATCATGGCATTAGTAGCTCATTTTGATATGGAGTTACACCAGATGGATGTTAAAACTGCTTTCTCAATGGAGACCTTAATGAAGAAGTCTATATGATGCAATTCGAAGATTTTACGGCAGATGATTCAGGTACGTTTGTATGTAGATTAAAAAAGTCTATTTATGGTCTCAAGCAAGCTTCTAGACAATGGTACTTGAAGTTTCATAGTGTTGTCACTTCATTTGGTTTTATTGAGAACAAAGTAGATCAATGTATAAATTGCAAGGTCAGTGGAAAGAAATTCATTTTCCTTATATTCTATGTGGATGATATCCTGCTTGCAAGCAATGACCTTGGTTTATTGCATGAGACAAAGCAGATGTTGTCAAAGAACTTTGATATGAAGGACCTTAGTGAGGCGTCTTTTATCCTTGGCATTGAGATTCATAGGAATCATTCTCACCGACTATTGGGTTTATCTCAGAGGGCATATGTTGATCGTATCTTAAAAAGATTCAACATGCAGCAATGTAAGCCAGGAATTGCTCCTGTTAGTAAGGGTAATAAGTTGAGTCTGTCACAATGTCCTTATTCAGATTTTGAAAAAACCCAAATGAAGAATGTACCTTATGCTAGTGCACTTGAGAGCATTATGTATGCTTAAGTATGTACTAGACCAGATATTGCTTTTGCAACAAGACTTCTAGGCAGATATCAGTCAAATCCAGGACATGATCATTGGGTTGCTGCTAAGAAGGTTTTGAGGTACTTAAAGAAGACAAAAAGTTATATGCTGATTTACAAACATGTTCAGGACCTACAGCTAGTTGGGTATTCGGATTCAGACTTTGCTGACTATCAGGATGAAAAGAAGTCGACAACAGGTTACATCTTTAAGTTAGCAGAAGGTGCAGTATTATGGAAAAGTGAGAAACGGAAATCAATGACATCCTCTACCATACAAGTAGAGTTTGTAACATGCTTTTCGGCCGCTACTCAGGCAATTTGGCTCTGGAACCTCATTAAGGAGTTGACCGTATTTGATTTTGTAGATAGGCCCATACAATTGTATTGTGATAATAACTATGCAGTGTTGTTTGTTAACAACAATAGAGGTCTCAAGGGGTCTAAGCATATAGAGGTCAAGCACCTGACTATAAAGGAAAAAGTTCAGATTGGTGACATTGCAGTAGAGCACATTTCAACAGATGATATGATTCCAGATCCGCTAACTAAAGGCCTTCGCCCTTGTATATTTGATCGACATGTCATGAACATGAGCTTAGGAGTATTATGGGATACTGTTAATTAGTGGGAGCTGTTTAGTTTTATGTTGCTCTTATGAAGTTTGTATATGATTTTATTACATTTTCTAATATTTGAATATGTATCAACTCTTTTGCATTCAATGAGGTATTTGTGAATGTAGATTTATCAAGTTGAGTACACATATTTGATAAAAATCTCGAGGCATTGTGTAAACCTTGAGTACAGGCTATGGGGCATTCTTGATATTAGCCTTAACGATATGTCTTGTTACACATAAAGTATAGTTAACTATCAAGATAAGACATACGTAGGTTCATTGGAAGCGTGAAGGATATTCTCTGGTGACACACTAGGTTTTGTGATACTTAAGGAGAGAGAATTTGGATTAACAAAATGGATAACACATGAAGTATCACTCATCATGAGGTATTATCCATTTGACATACTACCATATTGAATCCATATTAGTAAAGTTGAAGGCACTTGTGACCATGGAAGGCTTTGCGTGAATACATGCAGTTACCGCCATGATTTTGTGTTCGAGACTTTATGCGATCGGATTGACTATTAAGAATAATCTCTAGAACAATATAAGGGTGCGCACATAGTTCTGTTTCAATTAATATTGCCAAAGTAGGAGAATGTAAGAATTTTCTAATGTGGGCTTTATTAATTGAAATTAACTGAATTAGTTTGGTCTAATAAATGTAAGATATATGGGTTCTTAATAAGTCTAATATGGGGCTGGCTGGTGTGGGCCGAGTGTGACCTGGCCTGTAATGAGAGGGTTCGTGGTCGAAGACTCTATAAATAGCGCTCAAGTCCCTCCTCTAACAGAATGATACACAATTTGACTCATATACGGATTTAGAGAGAATTTTCTTCTCGTAAGTGGCAATCTCATTAGACTGGTATTCTAACGAAGGGATACGGGAAAAACATTTGAGTTCGTGTTCGGAAACCGTCGCAAATTCCGTGTCAAGTTCGATGGATTCCAAACCATGTACGCGAATCGATAATCTATCCATTAACGTGTTTCGGTTTCTGATTATGATGATCTTGGGCATGGCATTTTCGTGGCCATTGGGATGATTGTTTCAAGGCATACGCAAACCTCGGCCCTAACCTAGTTGTGCTTCGGTTGTCGATGCACTGGTCTTCCCTCGTTAGACGTTAGAATTTACATGTGCATGGGTGATGCTTTTCTATGAGCTTCGTTTGGTTGAATTTTTTTTTTTCTTGTCCTATTCTAATTCTCAACTCACTTTCAGACTTTTACTCTTCTTCTTTGCAGAATGTGGGAGTCGAACCTCATACTTGAAACTAAACATCCCACCCGCTAGCCCTCTTGAGAATGTGAGGATTACGGGAAGGGTGGCCATTAGGACAGCTCCCGGTGGTTGATTGAAACTTAGAGAAACACTTAACGCAGAAAGGGATCGTCTTGTGATTTTGTCAGTGAGTGCTCTCAACAACTTTTGCTAAGTAATTGTAAAAAAAAAACATAATCATAGTTATTAGCACACTTTCTTTGCTTAACAAATGTTCCTTGTGAGTCATAATAATCGATAAAAATGGTTTTTGTTAAGGAATTGTTCATCTTGCTTGTTTTGGAGTATAGCCTCTGAATTGCAACATAGTTTTCTCGGAGCCCTCATTGGAGAGGAGAAATAGGATTTGAGAATAAGGAAGAAAAGATTTGCCTCCATATAACCTCGACGAGCTTAGTTATCATGGAATTTCACTAGCTCGTTATATATACTTAAATAGGATTAAAGAAAGAGGTTAGTTGAGGAAGAAGAAAACGACGGCTATCGGAGATGGATGGCGTGGTTGAACTTTGGTCATTGAATATGTGATATAGTACTACTTTAGATGAACTGCTAGTGATCCTTTTGTAATTAATCTCCGTTTGTGCAAAAGTATAGACCCCGATAAGCAATTTTAGACTAGTAGTATCAAGGTGAGACATGTCTACACTTCTTGTCATACAAGAATTAACATTACTCCATTTATATAGCAAGAATGCCGATCGTAATTGTATGCTTGTAATTCGACGATTGAAATTGCTAAACTGTGTAATGCGGTCATGTCGTATTTCTTGCATTGAGATGTTTATCAAAGATCGAGAGGAGTAACGAGAAAATGGGTCCGATCGGTTTCCGATAATGCGCTCAAATCCAAACCGACGCGAGCGAAAATTCGTCGAACCAAAACCCTCAGGTGAAACCATCGTAATCGAGCCGGACGAAACGGACCGATTTTTGTTCGCAGGGTCAGAACAGTTTCAATTGAAATCGCACCGGATTGTATTTGAACTCAAATCAACTGAATTTCTCTTCCTTTCAATTCTGTATTCGAATGAACACGAAATTGGAAAGGAAGAAATGGAATTTGACCCAATAAAAAAAGGGAGAGAAAGGAAGAGAAAGGCACATATTCTCAAGCGGAAAGCACCACACAACAAATATCATATACCACTACGGCACTACCTGAAAGAAAAAAAAAACAGGAGAAAAGTGGGGTAAATAAAAAGGGAAAAATAAAATAAAAAAGAAGAAAAAGCAAAAGCGCTTTGTGTCCGGACTTGCGGTATATAGCTTCCGAAGCCCCTGCCCGCCGTCGATCCCGCCACCCGCCAGCAGCCTCACTCGCTCTGCTGGCGCTACACGTGTCCCATCAGAATCATCGCCCCCATCAGCAACCCCCATTTTTTATGAAGTTGACGTCAACCCCTCCCCCCTGGAGCGATGCGAGAAAAGGCGAAAAGCGGGAGATTAAAAAATATTAAGGAAATTATATAATTGGTTCCCGAATTTTTGACTCGATGTGTAGCACGGTGCCGTGCTAAAATTTAACTTAACGTGTAATATAATCCATGAACTTTTAATCTATTCGATATGCTCACCGCGCTTTTGGTAAATGTTCAATTTAGCCCTCGGTTCCCTGTAAAAGGAATTTAGTTCGTGCTCCGATGTAGTTCCTGAACTTGGATTAATAAAAGAGATAATAACACAAACGGTTCTTGAACTTTAGTTCGAATGTGTAATTTGGTCAATTAATTTTTGCTTTGTTTAATGTAGTTCTTGAACTTTACCCTAATATTCAATATGGTTATAAACTTTGTTCAATTTAATCCCCGAACTATATAAAAATATTCAAGGGTCACATTGCGAATTAAACTTTTAGGGACTATATATTGAATAAATAAAACATTCATGGACAATAATGCAAGTTTGGGCTAAAGCTCGAGAACCATAAATCTTCGCGTCATCACCTCACAGAAAAATTGGGATAAAGCCAACCCATCACCTGTTAGGCGACATTGAGCAAGAGCGGGAGATCTGGTTGCACCCAAGCTCTTGGCAGGGGCAACCGGGGCATCGTCGGTTTTTGGTTGTAATTAAAGGTGCATTTGTTTTAGGAAAAGTGTTATCTGATAATCCGTTTTCCGGACTTTTACCCGTTTGGTTCACAGAAAATGATTAGTTAATCGAAAACATTTTTCGATCAAAAAAACATTCATATATAAAATTAGGAAAGTGAAATCCCTAATCTAAGAAGGTGAAAATACTTTCCGAAATTACTTCCCTTTACTTTTTTTAAATATTTTATTCTTTTCTTTTTATCTTTTTTCAAAAATTCGAATTTTTTTTGTAAATCATGAGATTAAAATCATTTTCCAAACATTTTTCAAATGAGATCCAAGCACTAGAAAATGTTTTCGATAACGTAACACCAAACAAAGGAAAACTAACTATTTTCTTGAAAAATGATTTTCCGGAAAACATTTTCCAAAAAAGTTACATTTTCCGTGAAACAAATGTATCCTAAATTATGAATTTTTTAAAATTACGAGATCGAAATCATTTTCCAAACATTTTCCAAATGAGATCCAAATACTAGAAAATATTTTTGAAGACATATCACTAAATAAAGGAAAACTAACTATTTTGCTGGAAAATGATTTTTAAAAATACATTTTCGAAAAACATTACACTTTCCGTGAACGCAAACATACCTTAAATTATTAATTTTTTAAAATAATAGGATTGAAATTATTTTTCAAATGAGATCCAAACATTATAAAATGTTTTCGATCACATATCACCAGCATAAAAAAAATTAATTATTTTCTTGAAAAATAATTTTTTAAAAAATATTTTTCAAAAACGTTATATTTTCCGTGGAACGAACGTGTCCTAAATTGTTAATTTTTCCGAAAACGCGGGGCGGCGAAGGGTAAGAAAAACAGAAAAAAAAAAAAAAAAAAGAAAAAGAAAAGGGCACGAAGCGATGGACTGTCTGGTTCTGTGCGAAGACCCATTGGATGGCTGGTTTTTATTCTCTCTCTCTCTCTCTCCTCCCTCCCTTCCCTCTTTCTCTCTCTTCCTCCCTCGTTTCTGTGGAGACGAAGACACGAAGCGCTTTCTCTCTCCTCCCTCTCCCTCTCTCTCTCTCTCTAGAGGCCAGCGAGCGCCCATTCCTCTCGGTCTCTCCCTCGCCCCCGCTGCGACCGAGTGCGAGGGCGACGGCGACGACGGCGGCGGCGGCGGCGGCGGCGGTGGTGGGGGGAAGGTGAAGCGGTTCCCGGGGGTCGCGGCGGCATCGGGCGGCTGATCCCGGCGTCGGCGTCGTCGTCGTCGGCGGCCGGTGGCGGAATGCGAGCTCCGGCCGGGACGGCGGCCCTCCTCGTCCTCCTGCGGCGGCGGCGATAGTAAGTTTGGCGGCGGCGATAGTAGGTTGGCGGCGGCGGCGGCGGCGGCGGGCGATGGAGTGATGGCGTTCGACGCTGGAATTCCGATGCCGCGGGGGTCCGTTGCCGACGGTCCCTCTCTCTCTCCGTCAGGTCGGTCTCTCTCTGTCTTGGCTCGAAATGTTGATGACGAGGGCCGATCGTCGTCTGGAATGGTGCGGCGGAACCTCGTTGGCCGTGGAGGTTCCGCGTTGTGGGATTCGCCCGTCTTTGTGTCTCTCCTCTGATGCTAATCAATGTGCTGCTTTCGTTCGTGTTTTCATTCTCTCTCTGTGGCTCGCGATGACATGCTTGTTCTGCCGTTGCGTTCTCTCGTTGCTTTTTCTCCTCGCTCAAGTGTTACGCGTGATCCCCGCTTGCGTTTGGCGCTTGTCCCTTTCTCGACACTGCGCTGTTTGGTTCCTCCTGTCGTGCAACGTGTCGATGGTGCCCTCCGGTATTTCATATGTGGTTTGATTCTCATCACGTCTCGGGTTTGCGATCTTGTCTGAGCGACTCCGTTTGCATTGTCAGCGAGCGTAGGCAATAACGGCATGTGGTGATAATGTATTTCTATTTTGTTGTTAGGTTGTTTCTATCTTTTGGGTATTGAGTATGAGGTGATCAAGGAAATTCACAGTTAGTGCAATCGCAATTTCTGCGAAGTGAAGCTATCTTTCTTTATTCGACTATTATATTATGTATTTTAAATCGGTGGCATTTTTCTAGTTTGTTCCCTATATTTACAAAAGATGCGGCGGGGGGGTTTATATTCTTTATTTTGTGTTTCTCTTTTGCTTCCATTCATTTGTTGATTAACGGTGGCGCAAAATTGTCCTGTTTAGACATGTCTTATGGGAAAAGTTCCATACTTTGGTCTTCTTCCTCAGTTAATGTTGGCCATATGATTGGTAGATTCAACTGACTGTTATAGTTGTTGGTCTGATACCTTTTCTTCACTGTGGCTCATTGTTAGTTTTGATTGCTTTCATTTCGAACAAATTAGCAATTAGTTTAGCACTCAGATGCTTTGGTAAAGATTTCAGCTTGGCATTGAAGCAAGGTGATATTTCATCTTTATATTTTTACTGGGGTGAACATCTTTTAGCTTCTGACTTCCTTCCAGAACCGATCATCTTGGTGGCATTCCTGTGGTGTAAAGATTGAGAGGATGGGGCAAGATCCTGGGATCACATCTTTGCCTTTTTGGATCTAGAAAGTTTGTGCCGTAGGCAAAAAGAAAAATAGAGAGATTCTTGCAAAGCTACCTTGTAGTTTTGGAAGGTGTTTATTTAGTGAGAAGGCTTTTGATTTTAACAGGATAATACGCTTCTCATAAATTATTTATGCGATTGGTTGTGCAAAATCAGACGTTTCATTATTGCATTTTTTGTGATGGACAATTTCTTGGTGAAATAAATATTACTAATTGTGCACTTATATTATCTTTTGAATTTTGATATGATCTGGCAATAGTCTTTCTGAAATTAATTTCTTTGTCGTTTCAGATGCGATGTGGCAAATGACTTTACGATCCAATGAAACCATGGAATCGGGGCCCTACCCTGAGCGTCCTGGGGAGCCAGACTGTTCTTATTACATTAGAACAGGCCTTTGTAGATTTGGTGCTACATGTCGATTTAATCATCCATCTGACAGGAAGCTGGTATAAACAGTAGCATTTTTTAATATGTTTTTGGCACATTAGAAGTGACAATTCGTTTCTCAATAAGATTTTATTCAGCAAGAAAAGAAAAGGAAAAAAAGAAAAAACACAGAAGCAGGGGAGCAATCCTTCTACAAGCTCAGAAACACAAGTTCAGGCATTAGGGACTTGAGCCCTCATTACAACTTATGGTCCGATGTCTTTCGAAAGAAACCTTTATGCGCACATGTGCACAAGATCGAAGTCCGTCACTAACAAGTATTTTAACCTGAGAAAGAATAGAATCAGAACTTACTGACGAAGAAGGACTATGAGGGCAGCTAATTATGCTCAAAAGTAAGATCAAACTGGTTTGTGGATCTATATTTTAGTCAGAATGCTGGAGAATTAATGCAGCATAGTGAGTATTACGTGAAACAAACTTCCATAGTTAGCTTTTGCAGAACAGTACTCTTTCTCACAGGATTCTGTTAGTTTTACATGATTCTCACCACACCCATTAGGAGTTGCAGTAAGTACTGCATAAGTTTGTGAGCTTTATTAAGCAGCTTTTGCGATTGTAGTCTATGTAAGTTTGCCTTTGCACATGCACATGAGTACATATAAGGACCAAGATGACAATATCTCTTGCTTAAGCATATATTCTCATTCAGCTCATGTGCTAGCCTATGAGCACTGTAAGTTTGATGCTCTGAGAAGCGTGTCATACATCCAGTCACATGCTTGAAGACTAACCGAATTAATTGACTATCTAGTATTTTGCTCCCCCCCCCCTTGCTGTTTCCCTAGGTATGAATGCATCATAAATTGTTCGAATATCCTCTGTTTAGTGTTCTCATGTATGATGTGATTTAATCACTACATTCTGCATTGTAGGCTATAGCTAATGCAAGAATGAAGGGGGAGTACCCAGAGAGAGTCGGGCAGCCAGAATGTCAGGCATGTGTTTCTTCTCACTTCATGTCGCAGAAGATTTTCTGAAACAACTGATCTATTTTAGTATGACAGGGGCAAATTGTACTTGAAGGGAACTACTAATGGCTGATGTCTAGGATATTAGACATGCGAAAGCAACTTATCAAGAGAGATTGTTGAAAATCTTACTCGTTGATCATTGGTAACTGATAATAAACTTCCTGGAATTTAACTCCCAATGACATGCTATTTAGTAAGAAAAAAACATGATTTAATGTACTTTTTAATATCCTACTTCCTTGTGAGTTCATGTAGAATTTGTTGGTCCTGGAGTGGTTGTGAAGAAGTGTAGAGTAATGGAAACAGTTTGTTAAGAGGACCGAGTCTACATAACACATTATTACCCTTTAAGTTGTTCCTTAATTAGAAGTGTTGGAACCATCTGACAGGTTAAATATTGATGTCATCATCATCCATTATATCTAGATCATCTTTTTTCCCCTCTTCAGCATTTACGTTTATGGTTTCTGAAGAATGTTTCTGTTATTTTCCACATTCCAGTACTATCTGAAGACAGGGACTTGCAAATTTGGAGCCACATGCAAGTTTCATCATCCTAGAGACAAGGCTGGGATTGCAGGAAAAGTTGCTTTAAATTTCTTAGGCTACCCATTTCGCCCGGTTTGACTATTTTCCTTCACTTGCAAGAGTTACGCTCAAATTGAGTAATATTCAATTATACTTTATAAGAATTATGTAATTATAATTGAGCTTCATGGTTTTTTATCTTGTACCTTAATTGGCATCATCTGCTCATGTCACTTTTTGATTGGTTTGAAGATACACTTTTTAGGGAGTGGGATCATGACATGCTTCATATTGAATGGATTGTTTGTAGGACAAGATGATTTGGCTATAGTATTTAATTGAAAAGATTATTTATACATGCATTACTCTTGTCCTTGCTAAGTGTTAAATAAGAAGGGAATTGAAGCTGCCACTCAGTCCTTCAATATGAATATTCCTGATGAGGTTCCTCATCGAGTGAGTTATGCGACTGAAGAGATTATATTCGTTAAAGAGGACTCATTATTTGCCTGGGCACATGGGGGAGATTGGATAATAGAAAAGGAGTTGGGAGTTCTTATAGAATAATATGGGTGTCGTAAGCTTTAAATTGGAAAATTATAGAAAGCAGATTACGCATGATCACGTGGGAGAGTTTACTCTTAATTAGCTGGACGTCACCGATACTTGGATAAAGTAGGATCCTAGGACAAGTATCCAATTTGATAATAATGATTTCCTGCTGGTTTTGACTCATATTACCCCCGTGAATCAATCCCCTAAATTTGATGCATTAAGTTCTGCTGAGGAGTTTTGCGTGCAACAGAAACTTTAGGAATGTCATATTATTGCTTTTTCAGTCTTGGCTCTGACTTGTAAAGCTGTCGTCCTATTTAAAGTGAATTAAGTGCTTATGTATTTGTTCCTCATGGGCCTATCCTTTTGTTTAGGTTGATGCTATATGTTTTGCGGATACTATTCTTCTTTAGCTTGGACTCACATTGCCGTTCTCTTCTTTTGGCCAGAATGAGATGGAGTGTGCATACTATTTAAGAACTGGACAATGTAAGTTTGGAAGCACTTGCAAGTTCCACCATCCTCAGCCTACTAATATGATGGTTTCACTGCGCGGTTCTCCTGTGTACCCTTCAGTTCAGTCTCCTACTACTCCAGCTCAACAGTCATATCCAGGAGTTACAAACTGGTCCAGAGCATCTTTTATCCCTAGTCCTCGTTGGCAAGGTCCTTCAAGTTACACTCCCTTGATTGTTCCTCAGGGCATGGTATCAATTCCTGGCTGGAATGCATACAGTGTATGCCTTTCTTTACCCTGTGCTAGCAAAGTGCTGCTGTGTGCTCTAAAGATGCATAATCAAGCATTGTGTGGTTAGCCTAGTATCAGGAAAAAAAAAATTCTGAGGAGCTACATATACAAAAAGGCATTTTCTCTGGGACATCCTTTCCATATCAAGCTGTAGTTTCTTACCTCTCTGCAAATGTGTCATGAATTTTGAGAAGATGCCGTGAGTCATGCATGTGTTCTTGACATTTTTTTTTATTCTTTTGAATAATTAGTTGTTGGTGCTACACTGAAAAAGGAAACTTCTCTTGCCAATAAATTGAAGAATGGTGTTCTGATGGTTATTTCTGAATTTTTTAAACTAAAGATGGTGTACTCTGGTGGCATGTAGAAAGCAGTTCTAGGCCCTGCAATGGATAAGGAAGTTTTTTCCGTCAATGAATGTTCCATGTCTTTTTGGTCTCTTGTCTTGAGTATGGTAATCAACTGTCTACGAATCCCGCCTCTCTTAACAAGTTTTGGTCTTTGACAATTTCTGATGCTTAAAATGTTCCTAGACCATGTGACTTGGTTTTATGTTGTCCATGTGAGAGGGATGGTGTGCCTAGGTGGGATTAGCCCGAGCACTGACGAGGAATGGTTGATTGCAGAGGTGGACTGGGAAGTTTATATGATAAATGTATGTACCATGTCTTTTAGGTTTGCTTGTCTCCAGTGTGGTTAATGACTCCTGGGCAAAGCATTTCCCCTCTGACAAGTAAAGTCATATACATACTGATTTTTTATATTTTCAAAATGAATCTAGATAAGGTACGTTGTTATTCCAAAGTTATTCCATCCCCCTCATGTTCATGGTGATATAACGTTTTACATGTTGCTAGGAAGGATCATTAGCTTTCCTTTAGCCTACTGGCTTTAGAGGCCTCTCTCAAACACAAGGATAGGAGGACGGAAGTTGGTAGAGAGAGAGAGCTTACCTCAAAAAGATTTGTGGAGAGGATTCCTGAGGAATGACCGGTTGCAGAGAAGTTGGGGAGATTTAGAATGAATTCCAGTTCTGTGAATTGATTTTTGAGTTCATCAGAGTAAGAGCTATGGGGGATTGCCTAAGGAAGGACTAGGATTAGCCCGGAGGATCATTAAGTGATTTTTCTGAGGAGTTGCAAATATTTAACGAATGTCTTCTTGTGGTTCCGTGAAATCATAAATCTTTTGGTTTATGAGAGTGGTAATGGTCATTGCAGTGGCATCAAATTTTGCTGCACTGGAACTTGGCAGTTTCCACATGAAAATATATTGGGATCTAATGTAAAAGATTTGACATAATTCTGTAATTGGTGAAGAACATCAAAAGTTTGAGTTGTATAATAAATCTTCTGCAATAATAAAATCACAAAATGTTAGTCAACCTGGGGCACTTTAAGATGATCATGTTGAATTCACGTTATGGTGAAATGATGCAGTCTTGCATGCCATATTCTTGGGTATTAAATGTGCCATCATAATGGTGAATAGCTTGCTGGAAATTAACTATATGAACATCCTGTCAATAAGTTTGCACTCTTATTGAGTGGGTTAAATCTGTGGCTGTGGATTTTCATTGAAAAGGAATAAAGATGTTGCGCTGTTTGATGCAGAAAAGATTGTAAGTACCTGCAGGATAGAGGAGTATATATGTATTCCAGGAATGCCTTACAGCAGAGACCACAGTGAAAGTTTGAGGCATGTTGAATGAATTGCTGTGCTAGGAGTCCTAAGAGGATTTGATTTCCATTTCAAATAAGAGATCTAAGTTGCAATCATGTACATTTACAAAAGCATTAGTTAGTTATTCTGGTTATTCTTGAGTAGATATGTTTTTCTCGTGGTATGGGACCCATAAAATCAAGTTCATGCATCTGTATCGATATATTTTCATATTCTATTGAAGCATAATCTAGAATCACCGCTGTGCTTAGCATGTCCTTTCATATGATATTCCACCACTTAAGGTGCTTCAGAGAATTGTACTTTAGTTTTTTTTAACGCAACTAGTAAATTGTGACTGTGGCGTGTATATAAGAATGTCATGTTTTCAGGGTCAACTGGGGTCAGTTTCATCTTCAGATAGCCAGCTTATAATGATGGGACAAAGTCAGATTTTTGGAAGTTCTGGCCAGAGCGATTCAAATGCTGGATCTCCAGGGGCGTTCTCATCATACCAATCTGGCTCTGTGCCTGTTGGTTTCTATGCATTGCAGAGAGATAACATATTTCCTGAGAGACCTGGGCAGCCCGAGTGCCAGTTTTACATGAAGACAGGAGACTGCAAGTTCGGTGCAGTTTGCAGGTTTCATCACCCCAGAGAGAGATTACTTCCTGCTCCAGATTGTCTTTTGAGCCCCATAGGCCTTCCATTACGTCCGGTTGGTTAACAATCTTATGCTGATTTTACTGAATTTTCTCAATCCTCCGTTGCATTTTCACCGACATTAACTGCCGTTGAGCAACCTGTTTACGTTTCCTTTTTTCTAATTGCATCCAAGACATGCCTGCTTAAGAGAGCAAAGGATTTACTTTGCTTGGATCATTTGTTGTGACTTGTTAGGTCTTTACTCTTGCCACCCATGACAATTGAATGCTTTCAACAGGGAGAACCGCTGTGCATATTCTATTCCCGTTATGGTATCTGCAAGTTTGGACCAAGTTGCAAGTTTGACCATCCTATGGGTATCTTAAATAGTCTCTCTGCATCTTCTCCATCGGGTGCTCCTGTTCGACGTATGTTAGCATCTTCATCTGGATCTGCTGCATTGGTTTTATCTGAATCAGGCCCAGGGAACCCTAGGAGACTTTCATTGTCAGAGACAAGACAGATACCTTCTGCTGATGACAACATCGACTCAGACGAATAAAGACTCCTTCAAGAAGAGAAACTCTGTTCATTTGTGCAATCTCTTGGAGGTGGAGAAAGAGTTGTCTGTAAATCATTGCTTACGGATTGAGATGTACAGAGTTTATATTTGTTACTTCTGTTCTCCTGAAGTGCACTTCAGTCAACCAAAAACTCCTCCAAGTATCCATTTTGTTGCACTCTGTAAATCTGAAAATATGTCACATATGGCAAAACCAATGTGAACATTTCATCTGTTCAAAAGTCAACCTGGTACACCTGATTTATCTTTCACCCTATGTCTCACTTGCATTTAGCTTTAACTGTTAATGGACCAATTGTAGTGTCCTAGTAACCATTCGTTGCCCTTGTTTGTATTTCACCCTCCAGACCAGCCACCTCCCCCCATGCAAGGGGAAGGGTTGGTGTTGGATTCATTAGGACATTCTTTGCAACTCTCTGCAGATGCTCCCTTCCTGTGACTTAACATTCTTCTTCCTGTGAGATTCAGTCAGTTGCTTGTAAGTTTTAACTCAATTCTTTTGGAGACTTTGTTTTCTGCTGTTGCATGATCTCTTTAGCATCAGATTGAGAAGGTTAAGCATATTTTTCAGAAGTAGTGTCAAAGTTTCCATCAATTACTCTGCGAAACAGTGTTTGCAGATTACCGCTAATGAGGTGGAAGGAGCCCCTGTGTATGCCCAGCGCCATCAATTGCAGAAGAGCTTTTGAGATATCCTGTTAAGTCCCAGTATAGCTTTCTCTTGTTGAGCTGGGATCTTCTTTCATTAGTTTGGTGAGAACTTATTCTTCTTCAGTATTAGTTCCATTATTTCTTTTAGCTGATTCTCTTACAGTGGATCTTGTAGGAAATTCCCGTGACAGGAAGCTTTGCTGGTCATTGCACCATGTTATGCTTGTAGCTGTTGCGGATATGTCATTACTTAAACTTAAGTTGGAGAAATTGATGGATGATAAGTTTTTGCACTCTTCTTTTGCTTCCCCTTTTAGAGGTATGGCCTGATTTTGCTGAGTGAATGATGGCTCTAAAGTTCCGTAACTCTCTATCTTACATGTCATGGCTTGAGCTTTGTAAGTTACTTAATTTATCAGTTCCAAAGGTTTATTCCTGTGGTTTTCATAGGTTTTGGCACAGCCGATCATGTTACCCTTTGATATGCACTTAGCATGTGCAAATTTCATGATGTATATGCACATTTTTATCCATTTGTAAGTAATCACGAGGCTAGTAGTCTTTTTGTGGCATGAATCAGGTGGACCTAGATCTGGATGGTTTGGGCTGATTGCTATCGGGTCTAGTGTACTAACTATAGATGGCTGTGTTATATTTTGGTTCGACGGTATTTCTGCCGTCTCTAGATGAGTGGGTGACTCGAAGTATGTAGGTAGCCAATTTAGTTGAAAATTCTAATCATCAGGTCACTTGCTGATCAAACACCGGTGTATTTTTCCAAAGTGAGTACCCGAGGCTTCTGTAGTTTTACATGTACTCTTGTACGCTGAAATTAGTTTGGACGACTGTTTCTAAAAAAAAGGCGTAGCAATGAGAGTAATTGGTGGGCAGATTCCTATTACGACAAAGTGCTATTTAAACTGCTCATTTCTCGCGTTCTTATCATGAAAAAGCCATATTTCGGGAGTAGTTCGACGGAACACCTCTGGCATAGGTTCAATGTCGCTACCGGCAGCTGTGCTGCACTCATCCTTTGTGATGGCCGGTAAGTTTTGAAGGAAGGTGGCTCGTCCTACATGTGTATATGCGCCTGTAGCTGCCTTTGATAATGTAAAAGCGGACGACAGATTCAGATGCCTTAGTCGCTTTATTTGCAGTTTTCCTCGGAAAACTTGGTCATCTGTGGTCGTCAGGTTCGCTCACCCTGCAAGAGGCGAAACATTTGGTTCGGGCACCATGCATTTCGGGTCTGCGTGCACGTCGATTGCTTTAGCATTTGTGCGAGTGAAATCTTGAAGAAGAAGAGTAATGGCCACTAATCATAGCCAGTTGGTTATTGATCTGATCAATGGCCAACGGCTACTACTACTAATCACTGATCACGGCCCCTTCTTGTTTTCTCTTTTGCCCTTTTTGCCAACCCAATAAAAGAAGCAAACCTAAGTCAAGCGCAATGAGTGAAAATAGTGAAAAAGGAAGGATAGATTTCGACATTTAATGTAAACTTCGACACGATATCGAAATGAACAATACTACTTGATTTAAAATTGTTGGGGAAGGACTAATGTGCAAGTACCATGATTTAGTTATACCCAAGCACCGTGATTTAGTATGTGAGCAATCTAGTTGCTCCTCTTCAGAGTATAATTTGAAATTGGAATTTTTGGCATCAATTTAGGTAGAGTTATTACTTTTATTTTCATGTCGGAACATGGTATTCATCAAGTCGACTCAGACGATGCTAGCTTGCGGGTTGTGACTGTGAAGTAGGTGATGCGAAGGGCGTGAAAAACAGAGAGGAGAATAAGGAACGAGAAAGGAAAACGATTTGCTCTCCTCAACAAAAAGGTAATTGATGCAATGGTTATAAGCAGCAACGACAAAAATTCAGACCGTAGGGAAATGCTAGGCGGACTCAGGTCAAGAATGGGTGAAAGTTTTAGAACATGCTTGCATGTGTAAAATAAAAGGGTTAAAGCCGATAAGTATGTGGCCCTGCTAGTAAAGAGATTTGGAGGGTGGGCTGGAAAGTACCGGGTTCTTTACAAAAGGATTAAGCCGATAGGCATGTGGCCCTGCTAGTAAAGAGATTTGGAGGGTGGGCTGGAAAGTACCAGGTTCGGAGTCTGATCCCCGTGAGCACACACATATGCACATAATAGATGAGTGAGATCAAAAAAAAAAAAAAATGAAAGGGCAGAGAAATGCTCGGAAAATCTTATGGTGGTCCGGCCGAAATTGGCCGTTCGCCAAATCTGTTGGAGAGTTGCACCGAATCCACTAGTCAAGAGTTTGTACCGGGGTCGCTTGTTTGTGGAGCCATCTCTCTTTCACAACTTGGCCACAATACCTAACCACTAGCTTACACTTGTATTTCATGATACGCTTGCGTTCAGTCAATGATTTTGTTCGCAAGGTATTTACAAAAGCGAAGAGGTTGATTTTTCGACTATGTTTTAGAAAAGCCGGAGACTGTAAGGAATCTTATACAAGTTTAATTGGCTGTTAGGCATGGCTAGAACGGCTAATTTTCGACCATTATGCCATCTAAGTGGGAAAATTGTCAAAAAAGTCATAAATTTATTTTATGGTGGCCAATGCACTTATAAACCTTTCAATTATGTCAATATAGTTCTATAGCTTTTGACAACTTGCCAAATCAGTCTTAAATATTTCAATTGTGCCAATTTAATTCTAATTTTTTTGATGACCTGTCAATTTAGTTCTAAACGTCTTAATGATTTGCTAATTTCGTCATTCTGACCAATTTTGGCCAGAAGTCGCTAATGTGGCGGTTTAGTTAGTGCTGATTGCATGCCATGTAAGATTGTTGGCGTTGACATAGACAGTTTTTGCAATTTTTTTTTTAATTCTATGATTTTTTTTCTGTATTTTCCTTTCATTTTCTTTTTCTATTTCTTTTTTTTTTTCATTTTTCCCTCCACTAGCCATCACCGGGCCTTGTCGATGGCCGGCAGAGGCAGCCACCTTAGGTGAGGGACGCTCGCACCTAGGTTGACGAGGGCCGCCGTCGCCCAATTTGGTAGGGCTGCCCACATCAGTCTAGACAAGGGTGGCTCTCGCCAGGCCGGTAAGGGCGACCCTTGCCAACCTAGACTCGAGTGGCCCTCACTTGAGGTCAGCGAGAACGGCTCTCATATGAGGCCAATGACCTTCACCGGCCCTCGATGAGGCTCAACAGAGGGAAAACGAAAAAAAGAAAAGGGAAAAAACATGAAAAAATTGCAAAAATTAATCATGTTAGTGTTGGCTGTGCCACATAAAACGGCCATGGCTGACTAGATCGCGTCAGCAATTTCCCATCAAAATTGACTAGAATGATTAAATTTGCAAATCATGAAAGAATTTACAACTATATTGACACTATTGAAAAATTTACTACTAAATCGATATAATGAAAGTGTTCAGGACTAAATTGGCTATCGTACAATAAATTTAGGACTTTTCATATCATTTTCCTCCATCCAAGCGCTTGCACAAGGAACTCCGATCCCCCCAAACGGGCCGAAGAAGTCGCTCATAACTCCAGCATCACAGACACGAAGAAGCTGTCGAACATCGTCGACTTGGTCAAGTATCGTGCCAACGTCCATGAGTTGGACGAAGAGGCTCGAATTCCCCCATCTCGTCGGATGGAGAAAGCACGTCTCGAGAAATCGGAAACCAGGATCGAGATCGATATAAGGATGTCGAAGAAGAGGGTACTTCTTTTCTCGAGCTTTTCCCTTGCCTTCTATGGCTCTTTTGACCTTCTAGTATTACTCTTTGGTTAGAAAATGGTACTTCGCTTGGGCTCTGAATTCTCTCTCGCGCTCGACAAGCCTGAGCAGTGCCCGTTTACGAGGCGACATCCACCAGCCATAGATATCATGCATGGAAAGGCAGAGCAGAGAAAAACGCAAGCGCTTGGCATGGGCACGCATCGAAGAACTTCCGAAGGTATTTTAACAAGAAGTATCTAGTAAACACGGTATGGCCCTGAAAGCTCGCGCAAGCCCGTGTGTCCGGTCGCCTTGTCCCTTGCGCTCGATGAACTTTGTACGAGCCAATACCCGCTTCAAAACACTTGGAAATGCTTTTGGATGTTGATAGTTCGTTTGTAAAAGAAACAAAGAGGTGCCTTGTCTCGCAACCAAAATATATGAGTGGGTGAACTAATATATAAGTGGGAGGCTTCTAGCCTTACAATTGAAGACCGTGGGTTAAGTGGACTAGACCCTATAGTACCCGCGTGCGGGTGCGCGATTATTAGGCGCACTTAGCACGCTTGCACGCCACGCTTGTGGACTAGAATTCGCACTAATCAGCGTTTATTTTTTTTCAAATTCAAATTTACAGTTTTTTAAAACATGTAAAGTTGTTTTCCTTTTTAAACAATATTTAGTTTCACTGTACACTTTCAAAAGGATGCAATGTTTTAGTGGTTGTATCTATTCAAAAATAATTTTCACTATTATAAATTCAACGTTTCTGGTTCAATAATTAACACATTTTAATTTTCTTTCCTTTCTTAAAAGTACAGCTTTATTTTCCAATTGTTTCTTTTTGAGAGTTCTTGGAAAAAAAAAAAACAAAATTGCTATATGGTACTCTCATTTTGAGACTAAGTTGTATCACGAAGGATTGTTTGCCAGTAACCATTAGCAATCTTATAGGGCAAACAATTTCTTAAAAACAGTTTATTTTACGTCTCAAAGTCCGATTCCATTCTTTCCAATTGTTTTTCTAACATCGAAATCAACAAAACTAATTTGGGGCCAACAAAAGTTAGGTCGACTATGGATTAGCCAGTGCAATAATCACCTCTAATTTGATCGGTCAGGAAAATTTTACTATCACTCCTTACAACATTGACACAGAGTTTGATTCTTTTGTAGGGTATAATAGCATTGTTTGTATTCTATTTGCCGTTAGGTGACCATTAAAGGACATAATAGTGACGATCTTGGGCTTTACCCTTGGCCCATTAGTATTCCATATGTGAAAGAAAACATCAAAGTTGAAAAAAATGAAAGATGGTATTCTCAAACATACACTGAGTCAATCTCTAATATAGGAACACTTCAAAAAAGGGAAATTACCAAAAAAGTTCTAAACCTATTGTACTTATGTCAATTTTATTCAAAATCTTTCAATTTGACTAATTTAATCTTAAATCTTATGATAATTTGCCAATTGAGTCATTTTGACCACTTTTGGCTAGAAATCCCTAACTTGGACACTAGTCATTTAATGTGGCACGGCTATTGCTGACGTAGACAATTTTTATAATATTTTTGAATTTTGAATTTTTGAATTTTCTTTTGCTTTCTTTTCTTTGCTTTTTATTCCTTGTGCTGGCCAGCGCCACATGTGACATTCGAATTTTCTTGATAATATTAAGATATTAAGTTAGTGAGAGTTATTGAAGGAGATATAATTAGTATAGTGATTGTCAATAAGGAATGATACGCTCTTAAATACGTATCAAATAATTTTCAAAGAGCCGTACTTTTTCCACACCTTTTGTGACTTAGACATTACCGTTTTTTTTTACCATCCTATCTCTTGTGGGGCCCACCACTTTTGCTATAATATTATATGATCCATTTTTTTATTATTTGATCAACTCTTTTTATTTTGTTTATTCTTTTTTTCCATACGTGTCCCACTTCCTTTCTTCTTCTTTCTTTTCAAGCCTCCCGCTTGTCTCTCTATTTTCTCTCTTGCAAGCCAATCTCTTCTTTCTACGCCTCCCACTCCTTCTTCTTCCACAAACCCCATCGTCCTTTGTGTAATATCTATGATGCCAATCCCGTTGTCGTCCACATTTTCGCTAGCACCGGCATTTGACTCACTGTTGACCTCCCCAACAAACCTTGTCTCCGCACGCAAGCTCTTCTTGCACAATGGAATGCAATATTGAGAAGCACCGCTTCTCTTTCTTCTTTTTTATTATATATTTTTATCTCCTCTTATTGCACATGTGAGAGTGTAGAGAAAGACAAGGCGTCTCCACCATGTGTAGGCATAAAAGTCGAGGGCAATAGGCGTGTTGTGTTCTTTTAGGTAATATGAAGCCAGATTCAAATTATTGGTTCAATTTGATTGCAATTTCAGTGCTGCATCCGGAGTGTTGAAATAAAAATTGTGCTTGCACAAATTAATTTCTTAGAACACAGTGCTACAATGCTGCGTTTGTTCTTTCATTTGTGTTGCAGTTGTTGCTTTCTAGACTATTGTTGTGTGCAGAATTTAGCTTGATTTCTCAACAACCATTTTGTAATCGCACATTTGTTGGGATTCGTCATTTATACTTGTTTAACCCTTTGTTTCACTCACTCATGCTTTGTTGGCAATTAAATATTGTGTTATTATGAGTTGGTGTAGATAATTTGCTAATATAATACTAAGAAAATAGTATCTATTTCAATTGGGCATCCACTTGATTCTCAACAGGTAATATTCAAGAGGACCTAAATTGCTTGAACGTATCTATTGATGATCAAAATATGAATGGCGGAGAGCGATCGATCATGCCAACAAGTCATTTGAAACTTTACCCAGTAATTTTCTAACTCGAGAAGATCTTTGAGTAGTGTGCGGAGCCATCTTCTTGCTCAAGGTTATGTCATCTCTATTAAAAGATCAAAGAGAGACAAATATGTCTATCTTAGGTGCGACAGGAGAGGTAGTTATTATGATCGACAAAATATTTATGTTGCACATTAGAGACAAAAGATTGGATCTTGTTTTATTAACTGTCTTTTTGACATCCATGGCTATAAAAAAGAATGGATCTTGGTCACTCAGAATAGTGAATGCATCACACAATCATGATCCTTTGAGTGATATATCGTGACGACGTGTCGTCGCTCTTCTAAAGTTGAAGCTTTGTGTGTGAAAGAGATGCCTAAGGCTGGCATACCTCCATGCCAAATTCTTTCTTTCTTGAGACAAAGTAATCCCAATGTTCAAGCTATTGCCAAAAGGAGTTACTACATGAAAGCGAAATTCTGTCGTGAATATCCAAATGGTTGCACTATGGTCCAAGCTTTAGTGGATGAGCTTAGTTTAGGTGGATTCATTTACAATTTTAAACATGATGTTGAGGGTCACTTGACACATTTATTTTTCTCCCATCCTATCTCCGTGGCGCTAACGAAAAGTTTCTTAAGTTTCTTTGTAATTGATTGTACTTACAAGACTAACAGAAAAAAAATGCTTTTGTTGGATATTGTTGGAGTTTCCTCCTTTAATACTTCTTTCTACTCATGCTTTGTCTTTTTGAGAAAGGAGGTAGAGGAAGATTATGGTTGAGCTTTGACAATGTTTAGCAACATATTGAGTGTTGATTGTCAACCTTCAGCTATTGTCATTAATAAGGAATTGGCATTGATGAATGCAGTTAAAATCATTTTTCCTAGAAGTGCGAACTTGTTGTGTGTTTGGCACATTGAAAAAAAATATTGTGGCAAAACGTAAATCTCAGTTTGCAGTAGGGACACATCAGGATTTTTTTATGTCTAATTGGTCCAATGTTTTGACCTCCAAGACTGAAGTGGAATATGATAAAAATATCCGGCAACTTGATACCGTTGCAAAGAAAAGCCATTAGTTCTTAACTACATAAAAATACATCGCTTGCTTTCAATGATTTTTTTTATGACAACTTGGACAAACTTGCACACGCATTTCGGAAACCATGTTACTAGGCACATTCGACTTTGAAAGCTTATTTGCAAGTTTCAACGAGGGATTTAATATTTAGGTGAAAAAGAAGATAACCTTGCAGTTGAGAATGGCTCGCAAGAGAGAACAAAGAGACGAGTGGCTTGTAAAGAAAGAAGAAGAAGGAAAGTGGGACCGCCAGGAATAAAAGAGTTGACCAAATAATAAAAAAATGGACCATATAAAATTGTAGCAGAAGTGGCGAGCCGTACAAGGGACAAGATAGTCAAAATAACAACAAAAAAGGGCGTATCTAAGCCATATGAGGATTCGAAAAAGTGCGGCCTATTTCAAATGTTAAAATTTTATTGAGTTTAGGTGTCCCTATTGTTCTATACCTTTTGTTAATAATTATAGTGGTTTCAAAATAATTTTCTGATTTACTAGTGTGTCAAATGAATATCGATTTAACCACAATGTAAAACTGTTCGTAAAATTCTGCACATGTCAACAAACGTATTGAACAAGTAATATAATGATGAGACGAATATCTTCTCACAGAGATTGATGATAATAAACCAATTAAATATTAAAAATGGACTAATTTTAAAATTTATCTAACTGATCAAAATATAATTGAGAACAAATAAAAATTGACAATTTTTAAGAACGAAATTTTATAAACTAAAGGCAAATAATCAATCAGGTAAAATATGTTAAAGCATCCGATTTCACCATAACCACTAGATATGAATTTCGGATCATTATGCATACAAGAACAATATCAAACATGTGATAACAGAATTTCCTAGTCTATTTACTATCATATCTCTAGGTATAGCAAACATATTCAGTTTATTAATTCACTATATTTCTATGTGAATTTAAATATACATAAACGCATTAAAATCTATGAATATTCCCGGTTTACAATGAATCTTTTGGACCACATTATCACTGAAAACTACACAAATAACATAGTATATTTCTATCCACATTTAATTCATGGTTATATATTATAAGGAGCAATTGCATATTATTACTTCTTAGTTTCAAACATGCACATCAGATCATTCAAGTGATGGCCAGTCACCTAAACGCATTAAGCATAAGAATATATAACTCATATGAATAAAATTACTTGCAAAGCATCAGTAGCATGAAATTCATATCACCATGGTTAGACTACATCGTTGCTCTAACAAAGAAAATAAGAACATAATAGAAGAAGAAACGACAATAGAAATTAAACTAAATATCTTGAATCAAAGAACAAGAATTTTGCCACCACTTTTATCTTCTTTTCAAAATATTTGAAAAACTCTCAGAACACTGAAAACAAAAATGATCTCCCAGAAAAAAAAAAAAAAAACTCTATGTTCCCCCAGATTATCATACTTATATAATAACATCAAAGACCCCTCTCACAAGGCAATTGCTTCTTTTTCGCATAAAATTAGGGAATAAATCGCAGAATTCCCAATGTAATATCCACCTTCTAATTCTTCTCTGGGTCGCATATTCCTTTCCTTCTTTTTGCCATATTTTCCTTATTTTCTCCATATCTCAATATTCTGCATAAATAAGGAAAAATTAAGTAAATAAAAGGAAATCCAAATATATTCTAACAAATATTGCATTATTTATTGCCTAGAGTAGATAAAATAACTCTATTTTTATAGAGTTATCAAAAACATTTACTTTAAATAACATAATATCTCCATCTTTTCAACCAAACCATGCCATTTATCACTATTTTAGCTTAAACAAATGTCTTGATTCTCACCTTATTATTGCTCATATGCTTTTATTTGAAGACATTGAACCTACCTCTTGATGATCTCATGCATGACATATGATTATTTTAACCCTAGTAACTTTATAACTACTATTAACTCAATTATATGATTATTTTTAACTCAAGCTAATAAATATGACTTCAAATTACTCTCCAATAAGGATTAAAGAGGGAAGACAAGAGATAAAAATATCATTTTCCCTTCGTCTTCTGAAAGTGCAACTCCATCTTCAAGTTCAGGGCGTATCCTTCAAAACACCATTTAGATATTTTCCTAATTTCGGTCTAGGTCCAATGGCATTGTGTGTGTGCAAAAGTATAGTGCTAAAGCATATAGAGCATGCACAACAATTTATAATGCAAGCATTGCTTCAATAGCAAATTAAAACTTTCATTCTCATTACCACTATGCAAAAAAAAAAAAAAGGTTAGCTAAGAATACTCCCCTTATAACTCACATAAAAAACATTTAATACTTGATGTTAGGGATTTAGCTTGTCTCCACGTTGCCAGACAAAAGTATTTTTGAAAAGAGAAAGTTCAAACTTAAGTCCCACTAAGAGTTTTAATTCAATTTGCCAAGTTGTCATAACATTTTTAGAGGTGAACCATCAAATGAAAAGCTAATGGATTACTAAGTTCAGAGACTTAGCGCAAACTCTCCCAAGCCCGTACCAACCGCAACTTTGGGGTTTTAATTTATTCAATTAAACACGCAATTTACTTCAATTAGGAATCGTTACTAATCTATTATGAATCGATTAGAAATCCAAGTAAAGTGTGGGAGAATACTTCACTTCTGCAAACTGGAGATTCATGGATATGTGGACTTGGTTACGCTAGATAAATTCGACGCCTTTTCGATATCTTTTCTTTTTATCTCAAAAATGTTTTGCAAGTAGTTTTTGTCAATTTTAAGCCTAAACTGCTAACATGTGAGAGTGATCATGCATGGTGCGTAGAAAATAAAAACAACACTCAATAATTAAAGTATCAAGTAAATTTCTAAAAAGAGTAAAGAACCTGAGATGCAGTGAGCAAGCAAAGCAAAGCAAAGTCCCGTGATTCAATCCAAAGATACCTGTTAACAAAAGATCAAAGACAAAGATGTAGTGATATGATAGATGCATAACCTATATGCAATCTAAATGTTTTTTTTTTATCCTTTTCAATATATGACATGTGACCTATGCAAATGTAACTATTCAATAATAACGCAATCCAACGCTACTGATATGCAAGATGTGATTTTTGTATATTTTTCATGATAGGTAACCAAGAATTAAACATAAAGAAAATGCAATTTCAATTATGATACACGAGTCGTGTCTACCCTGATAATTTTTAGATAGTATTCATGTTTCGTACGTCAACTAGATTAACTAATCGTTCCGTGTTTGGTCGACTAGTTTTACAGCCTATTCCTGCAAACACAAACCGCCTCTCCTATATTAATTATGAAGTGTAAGAATAATTGTGGCCAACATAATATTATTAATTAATGGTTTAATAATTATTTAAATGCTATAACAAAATCATATTGGTTATGAAGAGATGCACCTCTTATGAAAAGGCGCAATTCTTACTTGAAGTTACAGTTCTTATAAAGAGATGCAACTATTATGAAAATGTGCAATTCTTATGAGAAGTTACAGTTCTACGAAGAGATGTGACTCTTTGAAGATAGGATATGTTTTGATGGAAGGCACCTATCGAAGACATAAATGAAGGCACCTATTGATAACCTGCATAAATAAAGCCTGGTTCTCTTTCTACCCAAGACAACAAAAGGTTGTATTTTATCCTCCATTAGATAAGATACGCTAAGATAAAAGTGGGTTAAGGAAGATAAATCGGATTTCTTCTTTTCTTATGTTTTTGCAATAATTATTTTCAATGTTATTGCTATGGATAATGTACGTCTCCATCCCTCTTATTGTGAAAAATCATGAAGATTTCAAATCCTTTGAATCGGTATTTTCGCACAAAGAATTACCTTATCGCCTACACGAATTCTTTTTTGATTCTAAGTCATTTAAGGCCATCCAATTAGAAGCATTTGCGTACATGAAATTGACAAAAAGCAAGAATATTAACGTGTGGAGATTACCTCACTTGATTTTCTATGTGTGTTCCACTGCATTTTAGCCAGCATACGACAATACTATTGATAGGAATTGGTTCTATGATTCTCTCAACGGTTCACACGACAAAAATTGGTGCCAAGAGGATCAATCGTCACATCAATTGGATGATAATTAGATTATACTGAAGTAGACCACTTCACATCACTTAATACAGTCGCTTCCTAGGGCACCATGAAGCTAGACAAAACTGCTGTTCAACCCTCAAATCGATTCTCATGGTCTGCTCCAGCTTAAAAAGCACAAACCCCCTAGCTGGAAAATTGCTGAAAATCATTTGGTTTTTTCATTTTCTTTTACCCATATACGTATTTTCACAAATAGAAAATCATGAAATGGTATCAAGATCTATATAATGACACTGAAATGCTTAAGAGATCTTAAATTAGGACTTTGGGTGCGTTTGAGAGAGCATTTCCAAAATCATTTTGGCCTCCAAAGGCTTTTGTGCCAAAGCTGACGTGCTTGACAACACATTCTTAAAGGTCCTTGAGCCAAAGTCTAGCAGTTCCAAAGTCTTTTAACCTAGTGCAACTCCAACCGAGCCTTGGCTTTCAACATTTTCAAAATTCTACTTCAGGGTTTAATGAATTTATACATCTCTAAGATTAAAGTTTCGGCATAAGGGACTTGAATCATTTCATTTTACCAACAGTTTTAAAGAAAGTGGCAACATTCACCAAGATACGACCCTGTTCATTGGACAAAACAAAAGGCCAGTTTCAAGAATTTGTGGGAATTGACTTTTTAGATTACGTCAAATAGATCTATCTTTTCAGGATAGCAAATACTTGGTTTATTATACCAAAAGCTTCCTTGGACGTAATGTTTACACGAGGGAATATATGTGTATCTCTAAACCCCCACAAGAATATAGAAGAGCCACTTTTTGGGTGAGACCCAAGAATATGTAACAACCAATAATGATCTTTCTGCACAAAATCAGAAACCCCAGCTACTTGCAAGATGGTGGTATAGAATAATCTCTGGACATCATTCTTATTCTTTTAGAAAAAGGGACTTAGAGAATGCTGACCACAAGCCTGACCTATTTGTCCCGAAAGCAACTGTGCCTCTTTCATGCACTCACCACAATCCGTGTCCGCCTTCAGCAATCGAGAATCCAATATACCCACCTCCCTGAATGAACGGCTATCATCACTTAAATAATTGTACCAATAAAAACATTAAAAGTTTTAAAAAAAGAGAGGCTTGCGTCGCATTGCATGCATGCTTTTCGCCTCTCGCGTTCCTCGAGTATAAATACTCTCCTTCGAGTTTTGACTACTTCGTCGCAGTCTTCTTCAGCAACCGTTCCGTTAACCTACCAAGCCCAGTGAAGAGCTTGATTACTTGATAAAGAAAAACATACAGAGAGAGAGAGAGAGAGAGAGAGAGAGAGAGAGGTTACATAGAGAATGATAGGGTTGGAGGATGTGTATAAGGTGGTGGAGGCGATGGTGCCGCTATATGTCGCGTTGATGCTGGGTTATGGATCGGTGAAGTGGTGGAAGATTTTTAATCCGGACCAGTGCGATGCGATAAACAGGCTTGTTTGCTATTTCACCTTCCCTCTCTTCACCTTCGAGTTCACGGCCCATGTTGATCCCTTCAAGTGGAACTACATGTTCATCGCCGCCGACGTCGTCTCCAAGGTCATCATAGTTGTGGTACTAGCGTTTTGGGCCAAATGCAGTACCAAAGGGAGCTATTGCTGGTCCATTACCAGCTTCTCGCTGTGCACGCTGACCAACTCGCTCGTCGTCGGCGTCCCCCTGCTCAAGGCCATGTACGGATCAATGGGCGTGGACCTGGTCATCCAGGGCTCGGTGTTCCAGGGGATCGTGTGGCTCACGTCACTGCTTTTTGTACTGGAGATGAGGCGGGCAGGGCTCGACATCTTGTCGTCATCGTCCTCCACAGAGGGTGACTCGCCAGCACGGACAGCCGTCGATACGAAGGCCAAAGTCGATTTGGAAGGAAGGATGGGGATGATGGTGAGCTCTAGTAGGCCATCATTTTGGTCTCTCATGAGGACTGTTTGGTGGAAGCTTGCCATGAACCCAAACTCCTATGCATGCATAGTTGGTATAGCTTGGGCGTTCATTGCAAACAGGTAAATTAAGTTAGAAAAGATATTAATAAAACTCCGTGTGTGTATATATGTGTGGGTATATATTTATAAATATATATAATTTGATGATTAATGAAATTGTTACTCACTAACTACATGTCGGGATTAATTTCCATATATTTGAATGCGTAGGTGGCACATTAAGATGCCAAGCATAATGGATGGATGCATATTAATCCTGTCAAAAGCTGGGACAGGCACTGCCATGTTTAGTATGGGTGAGAATGAGATTCTTTCTCGTTTATTCCGATATTGATCATAGACATATATTCCACAACATGAAGAGCACCTAGGTTTGATGTCAATTGACGAGTGTATGCGTGTGTGCAGGGATGTTCATGGCACTGCAGGAGAAATTGATAGCATGTGGGCCGAGCTTGACCGTATTCGGGATGGTTTTGAGGTTCGTTGCTGGTCCGGCGGCCATGGCCATCGGTTCTATTGCCTTGGGCTTGCGTGGTGATGTCCTCCGTGTTGCTATCATCCAGGTATCGATCTCTTGTTGTTCGGAGTAATCTTGTGGGTCAGGTTTGCCAACTTGACATTGATTGAGGAAGGGGCAGGTGATCAGTTCAGAAGTGTGAGGGAAAGTTTTTCCCTTTTGGGCTATCTTTTGGGGTGAGAAAAGTTCAAGATTACCAAACACTGGTATCAGAGCTTAGATTACCAATAAATCTGTTACTCCGACCAGTAGGGGTGTCAACAGTTTGGTTCGAGTTTTTTGAAAAATTCGAACTGAACCGTTATGGTATACGTTTGAACCGAACTAAATCTTGAGCCAAACCTAATATGAACCAAACTGAAAACCTCGGTTTGGTTCGGATTGAATCGGTTCATATTTCAATTTGGACGAGAAAGCCGGATATTAGGGTTTCTCATTGCGATTTTGAGAGGAGTGAGAAAGAGCATTCAGTTATTGTTAAGAATTTTAGTTTGGTTTGATTAACCGAATCAAACCGAAATAACCCGAACCATAAGAAAATAAAGGTTATTTTCTCATTATCCAAACTGTAACAGAAACAGAATAAAAAATGCATGAAATTTTAGGTAGATTTGGTTCTGTTTTCAATTTGGTTTTTAACACCCCTATTGCCTCGGGCCCAATGTGTGAGGGGTAGATTGTTTGCGTTATTCCAATCGGTAGTGGATTGGACTAGTAATTAGTTTATAAGTATGAAGAAAAGCCTTTTCCTTAAAAGATCCAAGAACACCCAACATGTGGACGGGTCAATGGACGTTCGCAAAGAGTAGTCGAAGTGGATCTTTGGATATCTGAAAAAAATGTGATTATTTTTGTTTTGCAGGCAGGACTGCCACAATCGATTACGTCCTTCATCTACGCCAAAGAATATGGACTGCATGCAGATGTGCTTAGCACTGCGTAAGTACATCTTTCTTCTGCTAATCCAATACATCACATGAACATTAAAGTAGTGCTTTAACAGTCCATCTTTATAATTAACAACTCTTTTGACTGTTGATTGCAGGGTGATCTTTGGAATGATGGTCTCCTTGCCGGTGCTGCTTGCATATTTTGCAATTCTCGAGTTCGTCCACTGATGCCTTAGAGAGTTGAAAATCTTCCATCTTTTTTCAAATTTTTCATCTTTTTTTTTTTTGGGTCTTCCTTTTTTTGTCCCTCTTTTTTCTTTGGTGAGGGAAAGTTGGTGTCCTTTCCTTTCCAGCCACAAGGCGTTGATATGTAGTGTCGTACACACTCTTCTTCAATTATCCTCGTGTTCTTCTTTCTCTTGAATTTTGATTAAGCCGATTGCACCGTATGGGATCAAGCGAACCACGTTCAATGCATTACATGATGATGCAACGAGAAATTCGTTACTGATTCTTTTAGCGATCTTTCATCCTATAATCCGTCCGTAAATATTGCTATGTCAATCAGTATATTTCCATAGTTAGTAAACAATTCTTCTGCTTTATAGATTTTGAGTACTTTGATTGTGGAGTGTGAGGCGGCGAAGGCATGATTATTTTCATGTTAATCATGATTGTAATTTTCATGAATTAAGGATCATGTTCTTGACTTATGGTTATTAATGATTATCAAACGTGGTCAATTCCGGTTATCTATATTGAACATTATAAAGTTGACTCCTGCTTATTAATTATTGATATTATGAAGACTCGTTTGTGGAGTGAACTAACCAATTCCAGATGTTCAATTTACTAAGAGCACGATAATATAAGAGAGATTGCATTTCTCGATTATTAGGAATTCGTTTGAGAGTTCTTCTCCATCTCCAATTGACGTCGAATGGCAGTGTCGACTAAAAGTTCCACGATCCTCATTTTCTTTTTACCCTATCAATGAATATGTAATTTACACACCATTTAAAAAAAAATTAGCCTTTTGGGTTTTTAATTTCCTGAATAATATCGTAGTAAGTTAATTTTCCGTGCGTAGGACGGGTTCATAGTCACTAGTATCAAGAAAAACCCTAGATGATCTCTTATATCAATGAAACATCAAAGAATATTTCTTTCATGCAAGGAATTTGGCTCTTTCTCATGTAATCAGTTTGCCTCAATATAATATAGTCGTAAATGTTCGAATGTGAATTAAGCCCGACCCTTTTTCCTTGATCGCGAGCTTTGTTTTTTTTTTTTTTTTGGATAAGGTAAGATGTATATATACTTTTTAATGTACCAATTACAATGAGGGGGAGACGTATTCAAAAACCTCGTACCAGAGGGAACAGGGTAGATGTTCCAACGGGTACAAGGAGTACGGCTAAACAAGGCTAGAAAGCCACAAGAACGAACAAAACAGGCCAATCCCTAAGAGAAGCTATACAATAGCTAAGAAACTACTCCGGCCTAAAGAAACCTATACAATAGCTAAGTGAATCTAAGAGTCGAAAATTGAGGCAGAGATGCCCCAATTGGCTTGGATTCTCCGGTTGGCAAGGACTATCTTCGACTGGTTTAAAGGATAAACCTCTATCTCTTGTCACCTTAATAAGATAGTTGCGGATGGCTGGTAAAAAGAGAGCCTTGCTCCTAAAAAGGACGTGATTCCGTTCCGTCCAAATGATATTGTATAATGCGCTGAAGGAGAAACGAGCAATGCGTTGATGGAAACTATGATCTCCAATGACCCGAACGGCCCATCGGAGAGTGTCATGCCACGACCCATTACGCCAAGAAAGATAACACTTGGAAGCCCAAAAATTGGCAAGAGTGTTAGTGATGTTACAGCCGAAGAAAAGATGATCGATGGAATCCGGTCCGTGGCTACAAAAGACACAAGCCCCTTCCGTGATCCTATTGTGCCTCATAAGATACTCCTGCGTAGGAAGCCTATTAAGAGTGATAAGCCATAATAGAAACCCGTATCTGGGGGCAATGGAAGGATCCCAAATGAATGAGCTCCAGTTAACTTTCTGGCCCTTGATCCTTTTGAATTCCCATGCCTTAGATGAGGAGAACTCGCCCGAGGGGTGACCGTGCCAAGTGAGGCAATCGCTAGTTCCCGGTTCAAGAGAAACAGTAAGCGGCCAAGAGCGAAATAAGTCTAGGACTGAGGATTGGGGCCAACCGGAGGAGAAAAACTCACTCACCGAGGTGTTCCTCGGAATACCGTAGCAGTAGATATCCTTATTCGCACAAAAATTGTAAAGAGGACCCTTAGCATGCCAATGGTCGAACCAAAATGATGTGTGAACTCCATTGCCAATGTGCCAGAAGAATTGAAGGTGGAATTCGTGGCGTAGGTCTAAGATTTTTTTCCAAGCCCAGGAGCATACCATTGGCTTGGGCGCAATCCAGAAGTTCCTATTCTTCAAGAAATTGGAGTGTATCCATTTGCACCAAAGTAATTCTTTATCTGTGAAAAGAATCCATATGTGCTTGAGTAAGTCGCCCGATTGTAGTCGAGAAGTTTGCGGATACCCAATCCACTCTGATCCTTAGGAAGGCAGACTTCGTTCCAAGGCACTTTTGCCCCCCCTACACCCAAATTTGAGCCTTTCCATAGGAATTGCCTAAGAATCAATTCAATGCTGGAAAACACAAATCGAGGCAAGGAGAAAACAGAGGCCCAATGAACTTGGGTAGCATGGAGAACTGATTTAATAAGCTGAAGCCTACCCGCAAAGGAGAGAAACCGATGCGACCATGAACAAGTACGAGGAGTAATAGCATTTACGAGGGAAATGTAGTTTGTCTTACTCAATCTAGACGCAATAATGGGGACGCCAAGATATCTAAAGGGGAGGATACCTTCGTTGAAGCCAAACAATAATCAGATTTGGGTTCGTACACCTTCAGAACCACCAGAGAAAAATAATTAGCTTTTGGTGGCATTTGGGTTGAGCCCTGACCAAGACGAAAATAATTGGAGGCCTTCCTTCAATAGGGTTGCCGATACAAGATTGGCTTCTACAAAAAGGAGCACATCATTGGCAAAGAATAAGTGAGTAAGACAGGTAGGCTTGCAACGTCAGTAGAACCTGAAGGCCGGGAGCCTAGCCTTGGAGTTAAGGATCCCGGAAAATACTTCCATTACCAAAGTAAAGAGATAGGGGGATAGGGGGTCACCTTGACGAATGCCCCTTCCATTTGAGAAGTAACAATGAAGTTCTTCGTTGATGGCAATAGAAAATTTAGGGGAAGTAACACACTCTATAACAAGCTTAATGAACATCTGGGGAAAGAAGAAGGAATGCAATACCTTTTCCAAAAACATTTAGTCCACCGTGTCATAAGCTTTTTGTACGTCTACTTTGATGGCACACTTGGGTAAATATGGGTTATGGTGAAACCCGGCAAAAAGCTCCTGAGCGAGCATAATATTATCTCTAATCCTCCTTCCCTAAACAAAAGCATTCTGGGAAGGATCAGTGATGGAGGGCAGAACTGATGCAATCCTATTTGCCAGTATCTTGGTGATGCATTTGTAAATTGTGTTGCAACAAGCAATAGGTCTGAAATCACTTATGGTCGAAGCATTAGGTACCTTCGTGATAAGAGTGAGGATGATGTTGTTGGTCTCCTTCAATAGCGATCCAGAGTGGAAGAAATCCTTTATGGCCAGGAGGACCGAGGGACCAACCACATCCCAAGACGCAGTGAAAAAATCCATATTGAACCCATCCGAACCTGGGGCCTTACCCTTGACAAGGGAGAACATGGAATTGCGGATTTTGCTATCCGTGACCTCCGGAGATAAAAGGAGGATGTGTTCCTCATTGAGGACCCGCTCCGTCACGAAACGAATGTCATCCACAAAAGGGCTTAAAATATCAGAGCAAGCCGCATATAAGGTCTCATAATAAGAGACAATGTCCGCATATAAGGTCTCATAATAAGAGACAATGTGGTTGTGAATCGTAATTGGGTCAAAGAGCACGGTACCAGCATCATCCATAATCGAAAGGATACGATTTTGGAGGTGTCGTTTTTTAACTAAGTGATGGAAATACTTAATGTTCCAATCACCATCATTGAGCCACCTGATTCTGGACTTTTGTTTGTAGAAAGATTCTTCTTGAAGACGTAGGGTTGAAAATCGCTGGAGCAGCTCTTTTTCCAGGTTTACCAATATAGCATTGAAAAGGTCTAAAGAAAGGGCATCCTGTGTAGATACTAGATTAGACCTGACCTGAGCTGTATGATTTGAGATATCCGAGAAAGCTTCTCAATTAAGCTGTTTGAGCCGGCCTTTGAGGCACTTCAGTTTCTGGCAAATACTAAACATGGGGGTGCCACCACTAGAAGATCCCTAAACCTGTGAGATAATGGAAGGAAAGGACGGGTGTGACATCCAACAATTAAAAAATTTGAAAGGTTTCCTGGCCGAGCTCGTGGGGACGATTCTGATGAACATAGGTGTATGGTCAGAAACACCGAGGGCTAGGAAGGTCACTTTCGAGAAGGAGACTGTGTTGGTCCATTGATCATTAATCAACACACGATCTATCTTTCTTTGCTTACGAGTAGGACCGGAAGAAGTCGTCCAAGTGAATCTGAATTCGACATAACGGAGGTTATCAAGACCAGCACTATTTAAGCAAGAATCAAGCTCATCAAAAGCGAGGATCCACACATTAGCACTCCCCAGTCTATCAGAATTATCCCGAATAGTGTTGAAGTCACCAGCGACCATCCAAGCATCCGACTCAAAAAGAGAACTTGAACTGATGAGATCTGTCCATAAAGACTGATGGGAGGCAAAGGTGTGTTCAGCATAAATAACCGAAAAGATACAGCTCTTATTCAGTGCTCGGATGGCCACACGGCTATGGATAACTTGAGCCAATTTGGACAGAATTAAAAGATCAATAACCTGGGGTTCCAACCAATCCATATTCGACCATGAGGGGAAAGACTGTAGTTATTTGTCCAAGTCCATCCCGGTAATAAACCAGAAGATATTTCATCAAAAAGAGTAGGCTTAACTTTTGTCTCCAAAATTCCCAAACAAGAAATATCATGGCATCTCACAAAATGTCGGATCTTAGCCTGTTTGAGGGGAGCTACTAGTCCCATAATATTCCATACGCCAAAAAACATAAAGGAGGTAGAGGAGTGTTGCCTCTTTTTGGAGCCGACCCACCTCCTGGCACCCGGTTTGGCCTTAGGTGCGCGGGAACAGAGGCTATCATAGCCGGAGCTGGCGAGTAGGGTAAAAGATCGGTCTCCACAGGAAGGGGGGGGGGGGGGGGGGATGGCTTTCTTAGGTTGTACAGGAGAGGGGGAGTCCGGATCGCTAGATACCTCACTTGCCAAGTCTTCGTTAGACTCTCCAAATTCGGAAGAGGCAGAAGAAGCATTGTGAGAGGATAGAGCAAGTCCTGAAGAAATTCGATTATCCACCAATCCATGACAGGGCAATGGATGCGGTAGCGGGGGTGGTGAAGCATGGGGGTGCCTTGTTTCTGGAACTCCCAACCGTGTGCCTCTTCTTGACCAGCTGCCATGACTTTTCCTCCAAGGTGGGTGGGGCGGATGCAGATGGCTGGGGCAATGCCATATCTCCCGGAGGAGGTGGATCTTCCCCTGTTTTAGCCACCGGCACAGGGGACTTTCCAATAGTTATAGGCAATTCAATAGCATAAGTACATTTGTGACCAAAAGTGTCACATTTAGTACAGGAAATTGGTCTCCACTCATAATCAATCTTTACCGACCAAGTTTTATCATTTAGCAGAAGATCCGCAGATTCTAGCAAAGTTTGTGCTGCCTTGATCTCAATGAAGACTCTTGCATTGGAAATCATACGCATCTTTTCCGTTTGCATGTCAACATATATGCAGGGGTTTGCCAATCGTACTTGCTATGGCGCTTATGCCCAGCGCTGACCATAGAGAACAGGAATATCCCTCAATTTGACCCATACTAGGAGGGATTCATGCTGGTCTTTCTTAAGCTAGATTGCCAGGTGCCGTTGTTGTAGGATCATGGGAATCCTTATAATGGTGATCGGACCCCCATCCAATATCTTCCTATAAAAGGATTCATCTGGAACGTGGAAATAGAAAAATCCATCATTGTTGGCCAGAACATCCACTACCTGATGCCCCCAGACATTCTTTATGGCTGTCTCAGTCAATTTGAATGGTAGCTTTTTACCAACAAAATATCTTACAAGACACTCCTTCCATTTCGGGTCTGAGTTCTGGAGAATGTCTTTCGATATTCTCACACATGGTTTTCCATTAATCACAGTGGGAGGGATATAAGAGAGGGAGTATCCCTTCTCAGCTGATTTAACTATGGCCGCCCAGGAGCGTTGAGCTATAGGCTGAACCAATTCTGGGATTGGGGCTTTCCCCCTACTTGGGCTCCTTCCAGGCTGGGAAGTGTAAGTGTCAAAGTAAGGGTTGAAAAACTGAAGGTGCTCCCCCCCTATACCGCAATACAGCACAGAATAGCTAAAGCCAGTAACTCACCAGATTTGATGATCTGGGCGTTAAGCGTGAAACCCAGAAAGAACCCAGATCTGCTTTAGCGTCAAACAGGAGAAACCAGATTGAAATCCCACCGTGGGATTGACGGAGGGCTTCAAGGCGACCTCAGGTACCAAAGCTCAAGAGAATACAACGGTTTGATCAGCCCAGAGATGAAGATCCCAATGGGCGTGCGCACAATACTCTCGAACGGACGAACAGGAACCCAGATCGCCAGCTTTGTTTTTTTTTTTTTTTCTTTTGGTAAAGTGATCGCGAGCTTTGATTTTTTTTTTTTGGTAAGGAGGATCGCGAGCTTTGTTTGTATTCATGAAACCCGAAAACTCCACATATATCGGCAAAAGGATCAATAAATAATTCTTATAATGGTATTCATGAAAGCAATGCAAGAGATGGTTTGGCATCGGGTTATCAAAGGCAAAACAGAGTGAAATCGCATGAACAACACGCTTGAGTTTGAAGAACTAGGAATACGATTGCTGAAATCCCCAAATGAAATTAAGTAAACGAGAAAGGAAGAATCAGAGCTGGGTTCTCACGTCATGAGGTGAATTAATGGGTGAAATAAGGAATATGAGAAATCGAGTAGGACACCCCGGCTTGTCGAACCAAACTCCATCGTTGGTCAGTCCTAGCTAGAGATGCTAATGGGTTCGATTAAGTCCGTTTTGCAACCTACACTGAAATCTTGGTGTATGATCTATAGATCATGTCAATCAAACTCATTTTGATTGTTGATCATGTCGACTCCAGTTAAGTCCCATATTGTTAATGATTGAGATGATACTAGTTCACATGTCTATAAACCTTGCAATAACTTCTCACAAGTAACAGACAGTGTTAAGTACACCCTAGATGATGAGGCTTGTACGCGTTGTCTCCTCTTCTGCTTTGAGATTGAATGCTAACCATTATCCTATTCAAAATAGGGAACCGGCAAGATTCAAAATAGTATTCTTTCCTTATCTTTCTTCGAGTCCGTTTAATATAGCTTTGGTTGCTCGGTAGCTATGTTATGTCATACTTTTGCAGTGAAATGTTATGTTTATCACATGTGTGGCAATGTATGTTCCAAAACTACTACTTCTTGAAGCTGGGTGGAGGCAACTTCGGAAAAGTTGTAAAAGTATTGTTGTAGTTGTGAAGAAGTTGCAACTATGTAGTGCTTGCCAAGACATTTAACAAAAGCTGCAATACCCTTTTCCACGGTTGAAGCCGATGCGGGAAAGCTGGGCAATACTAAACCACCTCCTTCATAAGCATTCAGATTTCAATGCTAGTCATTTATGCAAGAAATCCTCATTGAGCTAGAAATTCAGGGCACACCCAGCAAGTCTAACTATTTAGAGTTAGTGTAGGTAATATCTCCTTGCAATATAATGATGAATAAACAACCAATATTCGATGAAAATATTCTAAAAGAAACTATTCAGAAAGGTTGTCAATGCAGCAAAACATAGCTGGTGTAAACCTGCCATTTTGAGCTACTTAAGAAGCTGCTTCATAAATGTGACTTTATTTTAATTGAGTAGATGAACGGTCATATGTCTCTCCTACAAAAGGCATAATTCTCTTGAAAAATTTGCATGAAGATGCAGTTCTTTCGCTCAAATTTGGTCTGATCTGGTTTAATAATATGTTGGATTAAGAATTCTTGCTAGGAAAACATCAAACCAGACAACTAAAGTTGGATTTATGCTCAAGGTATAGTAGACATTCCGATTTTCGTGGTTCATGACACTTGACATGTGCAAACTACAATGAAATACTCTCTCTCTCTCTCTCTCTCTCTTTCTCGGCTATTCTTTTTTTTGGGTCAACAACTCTTAGCTATTCAAAGGGTGAAAGATATGTGGCAGGACGTACCATATCATAACCATGCAAGTGTGTATTCGCTTCATGGGGAAACAAATTCAGATTCCTATCTGGAAATTTAATGTCCATACATATTATCCCAATAGCGCTCTCTCTCTGTTTGTTTATGCGTTAAAAAGAAGATATTCTAGGTTCGATGGTATGTATGGAAAGAGAAGAGAAAAGGGAATGCAAGCAATCGTGATCAGACAGGCTTTTTGTTTTAATGGTAATAAGAATGTCATATCTCTTCAAATGGCCATGTGAATCTTCTCCAGTTAGTTCTTCTACCGTCGACCCCTCGCATGGCTTGAATCTGAAGATGTTCATGTTTCTCGCTTTTCTCATCTTGGGTCGGTTGCGTACAACATAAAGATTATTCTAATCGCACAGTGTGCTCGATTCCATCTCGTTCGTAGTCGATGTAGATCAATACGGCATCTCGCGTGCAGAAAAGAAGAGCCTTCCCATCTAATATTTTGGACATTTATGCGTGCGCATACATATAATATATGATACTTATCGAGATGGGGGATTAAGCGACATAAGTTACTAAGCAAGGTTCCCTCTCTTAATGACTTTAATATGATATGTTTTGGGACAATTAAAGGTAATCTTTTGTGCTACGTCTACGGAATCTCAGGTTTAGGAAGATGTGCCGGGGTGAGAAGTACGTTATTTTGTTATAATATTAAATTGGATTAAAAAAAATTATGTTAGAACTTGTACAAAATTTAGTCTAATTATTGTATTTAAAAACTGCAGTATTTGTGTCCAAAAATAACTCGTGAAAGGTAAATCGTTTATTTTACACAATCCATGTATTAAAAATTGTAGATTTTCCATATAAGGGTGCATTTGTTTTGGTGAAATTGTTTTTCGGAAAAGTATTTTCTGGATTTTCATCTGTTTGGTTATTCGAAAATGATTTGGTTAACCGAAAACACTTTTCGATAAAGGAAAACATTCATGTATACATTTAGAAAAGTGAATTCCTTACTTTAAAAAAGTGAGAACACTTTTTAGAATTGATTATCTTAAATTTATTAATATTTTATTTTTCTTTTCTTTTCATTTCTTTTTTTTTCTTTTTCCTTCTTCCACCCTCCACCGGTTGCCGGTGATTGGCCACAAGCGTGGGCCAACAACAACTAGCCTCAGGTGAGGCTGAGCTCACCAACCTCAGCTCGGCGAGCTTCAGTCTCGTCAGGATCCAGCGAGCTCAGCCTTGGGCAAGGTGGAGGTGGCAAGGTCGGGCCACCTGACCTTGTCGCCTCCACCTCGCCGTATCCACTTCGTCTTGACCTTGCCTGAGGCCGGCGAGCTCGAGGCTTGATAGATCCAAGCGAGCTAGGGCTTAGCTGAGGCCGACGAGCTCGCGGCTCACCAGATGCAAGTGAGTCCGAACTCGGCTAATCCTTGCGAGCTCACGGCTCACCAGATCCATGTGAGCTTAGGCTCTCCCGAGGTCGGCGGGTTGACCCAAGGTTGGCGAACTCAAGCTCGCCTGGGGCCATCGCCAAGGTGTCGCCCGTTAGTCGCGGCGGAAGAAGGAGGAGAAAGAAAAAGAAATAAAAGAAAAGGAAAGAGAAGAAAAAGGAAAAAGAAAAGAAAAAAAGAAAAAAATTTAAAATTTTGAAATTTTTTAAAAAGAAAATAAAATATAAAAATAAATTGAACATAATTAAAAATTTTAATTTTTTTTAAATAAAATAATTAAAATAAAGATAATTAAAAAATTCAATTGTTTTTGCTTGAGATAAAGTCAAGAGATTGAAATCATTTTCCAATAAAATCTAAATGTCAGAAAATGATTTTTATTACATATTACCAAACAAAGGAAAACTAAGCGTTATTTTGAAAAATGATTTTCTTCCTTTATCATTGAGTTTTCTGTGAAACAAATGCACTAGTGCATTTGTTTCAAGGAAAAATCAACGATAAAGGAAAATGTTTTCCGAAAAATCATTTCTGGTATTTGGATTTCATTGGAAAATGATTTAAATCTCATGATTTTATTTTAGGAAAAAATGATTTTTTAAAATTTAAAAATTTTGAATTTTTTTTATTAATTTTTAATTTTCGTTTTTTTTTTCTTTCCTTTTCTTTTTCCTCCTCCCTCCTCCCTCCACTGCGACCAGCCGGCGATGGCCACCGGCAAGCTTGAGGCTCGCCTGATGGTGGCCATAGGCAAGCTCAAGCTCGCTCGCCTCTCCTGGACCTAGCGAGCCACAAGCTCGCCGGCCTCGGCCGAGCCTGAGCTCACCGACCTCGATGAAGCTTGAGCTTGCCTGGATCGGCCGAGCCTCGAGCTCACTGGCCTTGGGCGAGCTCGAGGCTCATCGCTAGAGGCCACCGCAAGCTCGAGGCTCACCTTGAGCTCGCCCGCCGACCGTTGCCATCGCCGGCGACTTGCTTGAGGAAGAAGAAAAAGAAAAAGGAAGAAAAGATAAAAAAAAAAAAAAAAAGAATAAATAATAAATAATTAGATTTTAAAAAAAATAATACAAAATTGAATTTTTAAAATAAATAAATAAATAAAAATTCGTTTTTTTAATTAATTATTTTTATAAAAACAATCCTTTCATTAAGGATCTGAGCCTAAGAGCTGAAGACTTGCGCACGGCCTATGTGGATTTGGGTCGGGGGTTGGGATTAGAGCTTGTGTCACGCCTCGAATCCTACGGTACGCGAACATCCTTACCTTGGTCAATTTATGTGCAATGTCCTAGGAAGCATCGCCGACCCAAAGCCCAAACACAGCACAGAGAGTAATACATAAACGGAAGCATTAAATAATTAAACATCCGAACACAAAAGAATAAGACCAAAGATAGCACAAACTCAGCACTTATATATATACAATAAAATATTTACAATATCCATGATACATACGTGAAAACAACAGAAACGGTCGAAGGCCAAAACATTAAAAAAAAAAAAAATGGATCTATGGCCACAGTGCTAGTGTACTGCTATGAGGCTCCACTTCAAAAAGTCGCTGGTTCAGCCTATACGGTGCGCTGTCTGGTCTAAGGTACCCAATCCGGGTTGGACTCGGAAGAGTCGGAGGAACTCTCTGAAAGCTCGAACTCAATGTCAACTTCGGAAGACCCATTAACTGATCCGTCCTCCTCGAGCTCTATATCCACCGACTCATCCTCCAGGTGTGGATGCATCACCAACTGCAACTGCTCCGGATCGTCTTTATTTTCGTCCATCGATTCGGGTCCCGAGTCCTCTTCTCCCGAATCTTCCTCCATCAACTCCGACTCATCCATCTCCACTACATTTAGTTCGTGCTCAGACTCCGTCTCATGATCCAAACTCTCTAAGTCTCCATCCGGACAATAGGGGTCAAAGTTCCCGGAATCATTATATGGTACCTCAAAAGATCTAAGGAGTCCGTCAGTCCCGTCAATGTCTCTAATACACAAGCAAATATACGTGTGAGCCTCATCAAAATCTGTGCCCGCATAGACCCAAATAGTAGATAAGTATTTCACAAAAGTGTCTCCACCTCCGGCCGGGTACTCAGTCTTTTCCCGATCTATGCGAAAGGGAATCCTAAAATGAACCGGTATATTTGCCATCTTCACAGTCGAGGGTCTGAAAGGTTGGGTTGGAACAACTATGAGAAGAATCTCAGTAAGTAAAATCCCCTAAATCTAAACTAGACGAATATGCACCTCCTGACAGGCGAAATAAACACAACAAAATAATATACTAATGACCTAGGCCCTTGGCCCGAATTGTGCACACAAATGACCCTGCAGGTTAGTCAATTCAGTAAAATAATCATGGCACATACGCGGCATGCTTAGTCACACATACGTCATACGCATGCTCAAGCTCTTCAGTGTCTAACTTGCACACGATTCACCGGATTACACATAATCTCCCACAATCAATACACTCTAGCATACATATGTGGTTACACGAATGGCTATGCTCACAATTCGGTCCAAATGACACTCTAGCATGCTGCTCAAATTTTCAATTAAACACGACTCGCGTAAAACGCATCAGGTTTTTTTCTTTAATCACAACACTCCACGGCCCGCATTAAAACGCTTCAACTGGCCCAGTGTCTTCTAGCCCGCGTCAAAATGCATCAAGCGCAATACCGCTCTCCTCACGAACTAAAACCCGCGTAAAGTGCATTAGGTTGGTCGTCTTCCGGATATAACGAGTATTGTCCCGCGTAAAACGCATTAGGATGGTACACCCAGTGTAACACGTATTAGGACACCTTGTGATCACACAATCATGCGGCCAATTATTATCTAGATCCCGCGTAAAACGCATCAGGGTATTTTAGTGATCACATGCACGTCAAGTACGCATCCTCACATGATGGCCATTCATTCTTGGCAAGCGAAGTGCATAATCATAAAATGTGGCACTCGACTGTTGCATAATACACAATGCGTACTAATTATCTAGACATGCTTCGTCATGCACAAAATATCCAATAATGCCATAACATATTGAACACCCAACAAACACACTCAATTTAGCCAAATCATCAATTATTCATGGCAAGCTCGAGAATTCAATGCTCGGCATTTAATAAACAATTTCCGGCCTAAATAAACCAATGCGAACAGCCCTTGTACCGACCTCTTTCTCTGTCCAAAGTCACTTCAAAATACTCTATTAAGCCCCAAACAACATCACTAATTTAATCCAATCCAATTAAACACTAATTAACCCTAAACACCCTAATTAATCACTAAACCTATCTAGAAAATGTTTAATTAGTCCTAATTAGGGATTAGGAGTTAATACTCACTTAATCCTCAATTAATGACGATGAGAACGAGCGGCCGATCGCCTGTGAATGGCAAGACCGACGGCAACGTTCTGGCGGTGGCGACAATGGCGGCTCTCGGCAGCGGCGGCCCACGGCAATCTCGGCGATGCTTGGCTCCCGATGACCCGAACGGCGGCGATGATGATGCTGATGAAGATGATGGTCAGCTTGGGATAGTGGTGCACGGTGTGGACGGCGGCGAGCGTACGAGCGACTCACGGCGACGATGGTTCAGCCAGCGGTCCTCACGGCAGTTCTCTCAACTGGAACAGGGGAAAAGGTGGCGAGATGATGGTGGTGGTGATCAAGGGAGAAAAATAGGTTGGTGAGGATGAATAGGGGCAGTGCGGCGACGGACAAACAGTGGCGGTGGGCGGCGACGACGGCTCCAGCGGGCGAGGCTTAGGCGGGCGGTGATTGGTTCACGACCAAGGAAGAGGAGAGAGAGAATGAAGTGGCCAAAGGGAGTTGATGGTGGCGACGAGGCGAGGCTGAGACGGTGGTTGGCACAGCGGCGTGTGGTGGCGAGTGGTGCTCGGCTTGCTTCGGCGAGCGGCTCCGGCCTGCTTGGCCGAGGGAGAGAGCAATCGTGGAGAGAGAGAGTAGGGCTAGAGGAGTAGAGAGAGAGTGAGGGTCAAAGCTGGTCAAATGGGGTTTAGTGGAATCCACTTGTCACTCATCCACCTTGTTTGACACTTTTACTCATCATCCAATGGCCCATATTAAATCCTATCCAATAATGCAAGAGCAAAGTGGTCATTTGGCTCAATTATTGATGTTTATCCAAATTTAATAATTACATTAATTAAATTTTCAAAATTCGGAGCAAAAAATGACTTAAAGGCAAAATGGTCATTTTTCCAGTCCCGAGTCGAAATTCCATTTTTCACCTATACCAACTTCAAATGGATGTGGCCAACATAATATGACATCGGAATCGCGAAAATAGTCGCACAAGCTCTCGAAAACCGACATCGAAGTTCGGGTCCAATTTCGTGACTAAAGCTCACTAAATTTCTGATTTCAGGGTCTTTCACTAACGGGTAGCTGTTTAGGGTTTACGTATATCGACTTGAGGTTATCCGAGTTGTGTCGATCCCGATTATTAAGAGGATGAGAAATTATCACTAGTCCTAGAGATCGCGATCGTTCAGTTTAAGTTCGGGACTGGTTGGCCATATGTACTTTCGGTCATGCAGAATCACCTGCGATCCGATTGTACATCGTTGGCCTTGGCCAAACCACATCCGTCACTCTTTTCCTAAGATCGGCATGCGTTGGCCCAAAATATTTCATCACTGTTTCTCGAGATCGGTGCCCGATTCGCGATCAGGTCCCCGATCCACGTACCGTTTCCTAGTTAGCTATACCCATTGGTTAGTATCTCGAGAATGATCAGCTCTTGGCTAGACTTACTAAAATAAAATGCGAAATAATATCAATTTCATTGATCCGGGAATTATGTCGAAATTCGGGCTGTTACAGCTCAAGTATCAATGACCTGAGCACAGCCTTTATGGACCCGAGTTTGGGTGTCAGAGCATTAAGTACAGGCACCAGGGGTTCGAGCTTAGCTTCAATGGACCTAGGCATAGGTGCAGGCTCGGGCCCTGGACACCAAGGTCTCGAGCCTAGCCATCGAGGCATGGTCCTAAATATCGAGACTCGGGAACCAACGTGAGGGTTTTCCTGCTCAAGCGTAGAGTTTCGGGTCAAAGTGTCGATATCTAGTCATATTTTGGAAAATATTTTCCGATTTTTTTAAAGGGAAAATCATTTTCCTGAATTTAAGCTTTGGTAAGAAAATATTTTGCGTTGACTAGGAAAACATTTTCTGTTGACTTATTTTCCTAAACAAACCAAATGCTGGAAAATTAGGAAAGTATTTTCCTGGAAATTGTTTTCCGCGAAATAAACGCACCCTAAAATTGCATTGGAAGTGCTTTTCCTTATAAGACGAAAAAAATAATTTAAGGAATGTGTCATTATACAATTAAAATGTACATATCAATTTTATGCATTATATCCATACAATCACGAGAGCTCCCATGAAATCAACAATGAGAGGAAAGGGCCTTGTTTGTATCTTAATAAGCCTTGACCAACATTGAGGGCTCAAATTGATTGAATGGATTGAATTAACACTAATACAAAATATTTAGGATTCAATTGGTAAAAAGAAAAAAGTTTAGAACCGAATTAACATCATTGTAATAAGTTTAAGACTTTTTTAGTAATTCTCCTTAATGAGCCTTGACCAATATTGTAGACTCAAATTTCGTGGGTCCAGTGAGCCCGTACTTCAATTTAAACTTTAAAGAGCCAAATTGTTGGGCAAATGGGTTTGGGCTAGAGTGCTGAATTAGGCTATATGCATTGATCGACCGGGCTCCCTATTTTCTTTTCTTTTCTTTTCCTCTTTCTATAATATTTATTTATCTATTCTTGTTTTTGCTATTTTCTACATTTGTACTTTTATAAGAATGGGCGCTTGAATTGTCGACAAAAATTCAGTTGTCTAACAGCCATTTACAGCCATCCATTATTAGATTAGCAAACGTGCTGTTTCTCATGAAATCAGCTTAATTGCCTCACTATAATTTCTCTTTGGTTCTATCAAGACGTTCGAATGTAAATCAAGTCCGACCCACTTTCCTCAATCTCGAGCTTCGTCTGTGCTCTTGAAACCCTAGCACTCCACAGATATCGCCAAAAGGATCAGCAAATAATTCTTAGAATGGTACTTTGATATTCATGAAAGAAATGCAAGATATGCTTTGGCATCAGGTTTTCGAAGGCAAAACAGAGCGAAACCGCACAGACAACACGCGTGAGTTCGAAGAACTAGGAGTACGATTGATGAAATCCCCGAATTAAATTAAGTGTAAGTAAACGAGAAGAGAAGAATCAGAACTGGGTTCTCATATCTTGAGTTGAATTGAAGGGTGAAAGAAGGAATATGAGGAATTGAGTGAAATACACCATCTTGGGCACCAAATCGAACCATACTGCACCGTTGGTCAGTCCTAGCTAGGTATGACAGTGGGTTGACAATTCTAGCAAAAATCCCTAGTCCTACTCAAAATGGGAGAGCGACAATACTAAAAACAAAAATACTCTTCCCTTATCTTTCTTCGAGTCTGTTCGATATAGCTTTGGTTGCTCAGAAGCTTATGTTATGTCATAATTTGGCGGTGAAATGTCGTGTCTGTTAGGTGTTTGAAAATACATATTTTAAAGTTACAACTTCTTGAAACTGGATGGAGGTGTCAACCCGAATTAGGGGTGGAATTTGACTGATGGGGGTTGGATGTACATATGCGAAAAGGAAAGCACTCGCTCTGATACCATGTTAGAAAATTTAACTAAAAAATTTAAACTGATATGTGCAGAGAGACCACAAAAATATAAATAGCGTGTAGAGCTCATTATCCAACGATGTAGGATAATATTTCAACACGTAAAATGCCTCTTCTACAAAAGTACCCATTTCCGTGGTTTATGACACTTGACACGGGGAAAAGTACAAAAAAAGTCCTAAACCTATCATATTAGTATAATTCAATCCTAAACTTTTTAAAATTGGTACCAATTTAGTCCATTTGACAAGTTTAGACTACAATCGTTGATGTGGACGAGGCTCGGCAAGGCAGCATTAGCGAGGGTCAACCTTGCCGACGCCTATCCTCACCCAAGCACGGCACAGTGAGGCTACCCCTTGTTTGTGGCTGACTAGGGTTGCGCAGTTTTACCCAAATTGTATTAAAAAATGCCCACGTCAAAGCCGACTATACCACGTTGGACAGCCAACGTCCGCATTAGCATTTTCCGACCTAAATTGATCAGATGAACTGAATTGGTACTAACGTGAAAAGGTTTATGATGAAATTGGCATAACTAAAAGGTTTATAACTAAATTGATACTAATGCAATAAGTTTAATATTTTTTTTGTTACTTTTCCCGTTGACATGTGCAACAGATATGTGAAAATTTAGTTTCTCTTCCCTAATACTCTCTTTCCATCCTGAGGGTGAAAGACATGTGGCAGGACGTACCATATCAAAACCATGCAAGTGTGGATTAGCTTCACGGGGAAACAAATTCAGATTCCTATAGAAAATTTATTGTCCATACATGTTATTTCAATAGCTCCCTCTTTTCTCTCTCTCTCTCTCTCTCTCTCTCTCTCTGTGTTTTTGTGTGTCTGTGGGTTAAGAGGAAAAGATTCTAGGTTCGATGGTACATATGAAAGAGAAGAGAAAATGGAATACGCACATGTGTGATCATAAGAAAATTCCTCAGACAGCTTTTTTTTTTTGGATGGCAATAAGAATGTGATATTTCTTCAACTGGCTATGTGAATCTTGCGCAGATAGTTCTTCCACCATCGATCCCTCCCATGGCTCGAGTCGGAAGATGCTTTTGTTTCTCCTTTTTTTCATCTTGGGTAGGTTGCTTATGACATAAGAATATTCTAATCGCACAGTGTGCTTAATTCTATCTCCTTTCTTGCTAGCACATTCAGTGACGACATCAACGATATGTACATACAAATATGAAATAACATGCATGGGTTATATTCACAAAATCACAAGAGCTCATACATAAACTTGCTTGAAGTTCAAGCTAACACACCGCCTATCTATAAGTTCTTGCGGACTTCAACAAATTCAATAACCATGTCTTTACTTAGTAAATGATCAACTATCTCCGCTATCAAACTGCTTCCAACACAATGAAATTGCCGATCAGCAGTGGAAGGGAAATCACCGTTCTGAACACCATAATTGTAGAATGACACGGTTAAGCAAAAAAATTGAGACGTAGGATTCACGCATTGCTGAGAACTTTTGCATGCAATCCATATTCGTTTGGGGAACACAAAGGAAGTAATGACATGTGGAACTGCCGCCTATATAAAAAAAAAAAGCAATTAAGAAATTAAATAATAAGTGTATTATGAAAATAAAACATGTTTGGTGAAATTAAGATAGTTGTTTATTATTAGTGAATAAACAAAAAAAAAACTAAAGTCAACCTGAATGATGGCAAAGCATAAGGCAGGGTCGTGCAAGCCCACGGCAAGAGAACATAAGGCCATAGTTGTAGGCCCAATTACGAACCTCGACACCATGCCAAAGACCGCGGGTTTAATTCCACATGCTATAAGCTCATCTTGCATGGCTCTGAACATCCCTGCATCCACGTGCATCATACACTTTCATTAATGGTCGAATTAGCAGTGAGTTTAAATAATGATGCTAAATTCATATAAATCGGGAGTTTTAGAATCGATGATCGCTTAGCTTGGCCCGCACATACCGATGTTGAACATGGCTGTCACACCCCAACTCTCGAGCACGCGACAACCCATGTTCACTTAGGTTATTTGCATATGACGTCTTAGAATTCGTCGCCGACCTTTCATTTTATTTTTCAATTATGCATCCGGAAGAGACAACAATCACCCAATCATAACTGTAAGCAGCATGGATAATAATAACTAACAACAGTCACGCCAAAGCACCATTTTATTTAATTACTAGATTAACCTCAAGGAAATACATTTACAAACCCTTCAAGGGAACCTTTCCTTACAAGCCTACCAAAAAGATACTAGGCTGGGGGTCAATCTACTCCATCCAAAAGCGGGTCATCCCAAAAAGAACCGATCCCAGGCATGTCCTTCAAGGACTATCAACATAGTGATTCGGCGAGTCAAAATAGGGCAAGTCGGGATCATGCTCCAACAGTTCGTAATCCAACAATAATCCAACAAGTACATAAGATTAAGTTTGGTCTCAGGATTCTTCATTGACCCGTCAGGTGGGTCAATGTCTATAGGGTCCTAGACCTCCTGCCTAGGGCCCCCATCCGGAGGACCATCGAAGCCTTCAAAGGACCGTACAGTCCCTCACCCTCACGGATGAACCATGCCTAGAACTGATGAGAGACTCATAAAGCTAGAACCTCATCCACCCACATAGTAGATAGGTGGCGTTCAAAAAGATATAGCTTGCCAAGAAAATGATGGGTAGTAACAATACTATTTATATCCTACGACACTCCAAATCGCATCGGGTGGTTCGTCATACTAAGGCCCTGGAAAACAGTTAACAATAACAAATGAGATATAAATCTCAGCAAGTTAACAATCTAAGCTTCGTTTAGAAAGCTAACTTGTCTCGGATGCACCTAAAACATGTGACGATATAATGATGACAGATCAATAGCAATGCAAGCCCTTACTTTGCCTTAGTTGTATACAGTGTTTGGCAACCCAGCACAGCATATATAAACACGCTATAACACAATCGCAGACCTCCTTACCTTTCACTTGGCACATGCCCTGCACGTTATAAAATATCATATGCCGTAATAATGCAATAAACATATAACATAATCAGAACATATAACAACTTTCTCATGCATGATGCGCTCATGCGTGTTCCGATTAATAAGATCATTTAGGACCATGGCACAACCCTACGGGTTGGTGGTCTTCCAACATGACTGACATCTATTGCGACCACTCAAGGCACGCCCGTTCTTACATGGGGGTCTTTTGGTTTAACAGGGTATTGATCACGGCCAATCAAGGCACACCCGAAATCCATCAGGGGTCTCATCATCACGGCCATTTAAGGCACGCCCACAATCAGGCGGGGGTTTCATCACGGCCATTTGAGGCACGCCCGCACTCATATGGGGGTAATGGATTTTCATTATGTGATCACGCAAGCACCTCAACAAATCAAGCCAATTTCATTTCTCCTCATTTAACCAATGCAAACGTAGTTATGCTTACACATCAAAATGCTGCAACTTTCATGCCTAAAAATACAGTAATAAATTCACACATGATCACATACCCACAATTGAACTGTCAAACTTTGCATACTTACCTTTTTAAACATCCTTGCCCTATTTAACATATAAAACTTGACATATAAACCCGACATCTCAGGGTTTACTATTTATATGTCCACAAAAACCCTTCTAAAAATTAAATAACAAGGTTTCACATAGGGCAATTATTTTTCAAGGCAAAGCAGACATCAAACAACAAAAAAAAGGCATAATTCAATACTTAACTCAAGCAGAAAACACTCATATAAAAATTCACTTATTGCCCTAATTACGATAACTTATCATCCAAATATCGATAGCTTATCACCTCTTGGTGATAGCTTATCATTAAATTAATCGATAGCTTATCATCTAATTGATTGTAGCTTATTACTCAAATAACGATAGTTTATCGTCCATTTGATGATAGCTTATCCCCCTTTTGTCGATAGCTTATCCCTCTTTTGCCGATAGCTTATCGTCCTTTTAACGATAGCTTATCATCATTTCCTCGAGAGCCTATTGTCTATTTGGCGATAGCTTATCCCCAAAACTTTGATAGCTTATCGCCTATTTGGCGATAGCTTATCGTCTAACTTTTTGATAACTTATCGCTAGTTGATAACCTATCAACTAATTAATCACCATTAGTCACTAATAACCTAATTAACTTAATATAAAACTAATCCTAATCAAGTTTAACATACTAATCAAGGGATTAGAACGTTAACTCACCCGTTAACGATTCCGACAACATGAGTATGATGGCAACGGCAAGGATTACGCATGGCTCTGTCCAACAACGACATGGGTGGCGACGGTGGCATGGACAACAACTTCTGTGGGCTGGTTTGGCTTGTGGTGAAGGATGACTGGCGAGGGGAGCGACTTGGGTGGACAGCACACGGCGATGGGCAGTCACGACGCTCGGTGGATGGTGGCAGGTGGTTCCACGGCGGCAAAACAACAGCTAGGGGTGGTAAAGTTGAGCTCAGTTGAAGGAGGGAGAGAGGGGAGGAAATAAGAGGGAAGAGAGAGAGAGAAGGAAATAAGAGACAAGAGAGAGAGTTTGGGAGATATTATCATCTTCCCCAAAGTCTTCATTCAATAATGCAACTCCCCCAAAGTCTTCACTTAGCAATGCTTAATCTCCCTTTGTCTCTTTGTTCATCAATGCTTAATCTCCCTTTGTCTCTTTGTTCAATAATGCAAGAAGATTATTTTGGTCATTTCACATTTTTGGCACAAATTTCCCATTTTGCCCTGGGCCAAAGTCAAGAGATGGGCCTTGGAGCGGGCCCAATTGAATAGAAATGAGCTTGAAAAGTTCACGAGCTCAATTGGGTTTGAATTTGTTATTGGGCTAAAATTGGGAAAATGGGCTTAATGGGCCTCATTCGGCCCACTTGAACTTGTTTGGGCCTAATGGCCAAAGCACACATTGGGCATGAGGCCCAATGGGCCTTCACTCAGCCCACTTCCTTGTAGACTCCAATTCTAGGCCCAAAATTTCATTTTTCGAGAATATTGAGCAAAACAATAAATCAAAGGATTAACGAAGCGACGTCCAATAGGTTGGTCTTAAAATCTGTGAAAGTTCGATACTCGAATTCGGATTCTAATTCATAGTCAAAATCGATCAATTGTGACTTTTATATATCTCAAACTAATGGGCGGCTTTTAGAAATTATGCGTATTCAACCCGTGATTGATTTGATATCAAATCACGTTTAAGCTTTCTCGAGTCATAAGTGATCTCGGTTGTCATGTAATTGCAAGGGGTCAATCACTAGTTCTAAAGTACACGATCATTAGGAATTGGTTTAGGGTCGTTCGCAATTCATATAATGGTTAGGCGAAATCACCCGCAATCTGATTGTATACTATTGGCAAATCGCTCTATAACCGTTTCTTGATCGGATTATAATAGCTCAAAATTATCCATCATCAATCCTTTTGATCGAATTGTAAATCTATAGTCGAGTTCTCAGGTCGTGCATACTTAATTCTTTAACAGTCTTTCCCTATTGGTTAATCATCTTATGAGTAATCAATTCAGAATAAGATTTAACTAACAATGCATCGATGAAATAATTATTTCATATATCTTGAAAATGGCTGAATTTCAGGATATCATAATGGCCGTGCCCGCCCCTGCTTTCAATACGATCTCAACGGAGCCTTCCATGATGCTCGGCATCTTAAACTTAAACCTGCAACAAATGTGGAGAAGTTAAGTATACATATGCAGGGATATCAACATGCCGGTTTAATTCGGGTTTCACTAATTCGCAATCCCCATATATGCTCATTTTGGCCTCACCCAATTTTCCTTTTCAATCCCATGATAATCCGAAAAAGGAACCCTAATTATCAAAATCCGATTTGCAAAGAACCCGAACCGAAAAATGGGTCTGGTTGGAACATCGCATTGACCAAAGGCTATAATTTAAGAATGAAGACATGTATGATATGAGAGTACACTTCATCAGAATGAAGAAATGGACAAGGATTCAGAAAACTAAAAAGAAAGATAGAATATAAAGGATTTGTCTCTCTACCTCTCTTTCTCCTCAAAAAATACATACGCCATTCACAGCCTCTTATCATTTCTGGTCGAAGCTCGGAAAGAGAGTGAGAGTGAGAGAAGTAGGGGTGAGCGCGGTTCCAGGTTCCATGGACAGAGAGTCCAGTTCTCGGTTCCCCATTTTTAGGAATCGGAACCGGAACCAGGAACCGGGTCCCTAAAAATTAAAACATAAACTACACATTTGGTATTTAGAAACCCTAATTCCCAAATGTTAACTTTTCCTCTTGAATCACTCGATCTCCATCATTGTCCCTCCTGCTTCCACTTTCGGCTCGCTCCCGCTTCGGCTTCTGCCTTGCTCCTCGATCCTGCTTCCACTTCCACCTTGCTCCAGCTTCTGCCTCACTCCCGCTTATGCTTTCGCCTTGCTCCTCGCTCCCGCTTCTGCTTTCGCCTTGCTCCTCGCTCTTGCTTCCACGGTTCTCTCTTGCTTCTGGCTCGCTTCGCCTTCTTCGCCGCAGGTCTCGTGATCTCTCCACACAGATTTGCTGTGATTATTTAGGCTCACCGCCATCTTCCTCCTCTGAAGCTCCGTCACTCTGGTACGTAACGTCTTCGAACAACCCTTGCCATTCATGCCTTCTCTCTTTGAATTCCCGTTGTTGCTTCTGTTCATCGATCGTTGCTTCTCTCTTTGAATTCGCCAGCATCTATCTCACCATGCCCGCCTCGGACTACAGCTTCCTCAGGTTGCCTTGCAACCTCGAAGATCTCCAGATTCTCCGATAAAATTGTTTCTCAATCGATTTTCTTGGAAGATCTCCTGGGGGGGTTTTAGGGGCAATCTGGGGATATTCTTTCCCCCGTTTATAGGCTAAATTCATATCTCTTGATTTTGATGGGAGGTCCTTAATCTGAGTTTGCATGGTTGGTAAGATCATGCTTTAAGCTACGTGTGCCGAGATCGAAGTAATGTGATTTGATTCCTGAGATGAGATTCTCGCGGTGCTATGTATATTCTCCATTAGGGTGTGTTTTATTTGGTGTTTCGTGCAATCTGGTCGATATTTAGGTTAAATGTTCTTTTCTCACTTATTGATGTAACCTTAAAAGACAGCTTGACCGATGTTCTGCTACCAAATTTGTTGAGTTTTCGCTCCGTTAACACCCTCAGACGTTAGTTGCCGAATTGTTCGATGAAATAGGAATGGCATTCCTTTGGTTTCCTGCCGTTTGATATCGTCTTCTTGCTTTTGTAATTGGGTAGTGTGGGAGTGAGCCTGTAATCTTAATTTAATGCATTTTGCTTAGCTATTAGCTTCTCCTGTTTTGACCATTGGATGTGTGGAGTTAATAATTTTGCATCTAGCAATTAGTTCATCGACATGTCTCTTAATCTTCTTGCTTTCTAGAACTTTTGTGATTTTGCCTCATTTTCAATCACAGAAAGTTCCTTTCAGGCTTTAGAATAAAGTAGTTGGATTTGTATTATTTGTTCCCTTTGAAGTTCATTCAACTTGAGAATGTCCACCTTCAGTTCACAAACACAAGATACATGGCTCAAATTGCTCGGGTAGGAGATTCATGTCGTGACTGTGTTGCCATGTTGATGTCAGTCTCATTAAGTTGGACTAGATTATCTTGAGTTTGCTAATGTGTGAGAACAAGCTTTGGCAAAAAGATCTATCATTGTGAACCTCTGATTCTTAACATGTTTGGCTATGGAGAAAAAAACAACATGCTCTTCAGTAACTAAGCCTCTTCTTTATGTATCATATTTGCTCCTTGCCCATACTTTTTCATGACCATGTCCATCTGACTCTGCCTTCCATTTTTGTTCTCTTCTAATGAGAGTCTTATTTTACTCTTCTTTCTAAACAGAAATGGCCATTGTATTCATCACAAAAAATACCCTAGGCTGTGAACAATCTTTTCATGCAACAATGGCAGCATCAAATTCCTCCAGAAAAACATTTACTAGCCACCTATCCTCTGTAAAATTACTTGAGATTGTCATTTGAAGCAATATTGTGCCCAAGAGAAATGCTGTTGAGCTTTTACTTCTAATGTTCTTAAAATGAAATAAGACGATGTTGATTTTTCAATTTGCCGAGCTACTTGAACAAGTCTATTGGAATGGAAATTTATATTGACTGGCTAAACTACTTTGGAATATGGCTGCTTGAGATTCAAATTGCTTTTTCTTTTCTGCTATCTTGTTCTATTCTCGTGTCGTTTGATTGATTGTTCAAGTGTTCTCGGCTAATCTGTTCTCGTGTTGTTTGCTTGGCCAGCGTTGTTTGATTGACATATCAACTATCAAGAATTCAAGATAATATGTCAATGGAGGTTGATGGATGTGAGGAGATGACTCCGATCACAGAATTTAAATTGTCGGGCAATGAAAATAAAGAAGAGCCATCCCCTACCACGAGTGCAACAAACAAGGTACTTGGTTCTCATCGTCCTCCTCTTAATAAGAAATATACATCCGATTGCTGGAATCATTTTGCAAGAATCAAATATGGGGATGGAAAAATATATAAGGTGAAGTGCATTCATTGTGGGTTTGAGTTAAAGTACAATGTTGCTCATGGTACTTCCGCAATGAGGAAGCACTTGAAAACATGTAAGAAGTTTTCTTGCAATGTTGATAAGAGGTAGAAATTCTTTGCACCGCGTAACGTAGACTTGGCTGACAAGGTAGGGGGAGATTCTAGAACCAGTAGTCTTATCGACATGGTCATTTAATCAAGAACATTGTAGACAAATGCTTGCTCGGTTCATCATAGTTGATGAACAACCCTTTTCCTTGGTTGAGCGTATTGGATTTCGCGAGTTTTCCACCGAGTTACAACCTCTCTTTAAACATTTGTCACGTTTTATAGTGGCTAAAGATTGTATGAAGCTATATTTCTGTGAAAGAACTTGTTTGAAGATTTACTTTGGTAAGATAAATTCTAGGATCGCACTCACAACCGATACATGGACTTCCATTTAAAACCTGAATTATTTGTGTCTCACTGCACATTTTATTGATGAAAATTGAAAGTTGCATAAAAGAATCATCAATTTTGTGGTGATGCCTAGTCACAAGGGTAGGGAGATTGGGAGAATGATGGAGAAATGCATCAACGAGTGGGGAATAGAAAAGAAGGTATCCACAATCACCGTGGATAATGCTAGTTCGAATGACGTTTCAATTGGTTATTTGAAGGAAAAACTTTCAAGAGAAAAGTTGTTGATCTTAGATGGTAGTGTTTTACATATGAGGTGCACCACTTATATATTAAACTTGATTGTTAGAGATGGCTTGACTATGGTACAAGAATCTATTGCACGTATACGAAACATGGTTAGGTATGTGAGGAGTTCTCCCATGAGAGCCAACATATTTAAATCTTGCATTGAGGGTGAAAAGATTACTTACAAGGGTTCGGTTATTCTTGATGTTGCCACTAGATGGAACTCCACTTACCTCATGTTAGACATCGCCATAAAATTTAGAAAAGCTTTTGAAAGGATGGAAGAAGACGATTCAGCTTTTGCCAGTGAGCTTAACTATGATCTTCCTAAAGATGATGATTGGGAAAATGCCATTATTTTTTCGGAATTTCTAAAAATATTCTATGATGCCGCCAATCGGATGTTGGGGAGTTCATATGTTACTTCAAATGATTATTTTGAAGGGATAGCTCTTTTTTATAAAAATTTGAAAGATGCAGCGGATGTTTCGGATCCTAAGCTTCAAACTATGGGTATGAAAATGAAAGAGAAATTTGACAAATACTATGAGAGTTTGGATAAAGTGAATATGTTGGTGTTGATTGCGGTTGTGTTGGATCCTAGAGCCAAGTTGAGTTATGTGAATTTCTTGTATGGACAAATTTATGATGATGAATTGAAAGTCAATAAGATGCATTACAAGGTGAAGGATGCATTGGAGCGTTTATATGAATTTTATGAACAATCTTCTCTTGCTTCAAGTGATAGAAATTTTGGTGCCCAAAGTTTGAGTGCTAGTAGTAGTGGTTCCAATGCCGATGCCAGTGGTAGTGAAGGTAGCAAGATCAAGAAGTATGACGCCCAAACTTGGCGAAAAACTTTTATGCACTCGAACCAACAAATGTGCAATGACAACAAATCTGAGCTTGATCAATATCTTGAAGAAAAAAATGAAAATATTCTTGATCTTGACCTTTTGATGTGGTGGAAGACTAGTGACTCAAAATATAAAATCCTACCTTTGATGGCTCGGGATGTTTTGTCTATTCCCGTAACTACTGTTGCTTCGGAGTCGACTTTTAGTATATTGGGTTGTGTGCTTGACGGCTTTGGAAGTTCTTTGACTCCCAAAGTAGTGGAAGCTTTGATTTGCACTCAAGATTGGTTGAGAGCTGTTCGTGTGCCGATTGATGTTGAAGAATGCATCGAAAATGTAGAAAAATTTGAGATGGGTAAGTGATGTTTATATCTTTATATATTATAATTCCTTTTATATATCTAATAAGTGAATTTAATCTTTCTTTTTTTTAGATATGGATTGTCTGAATGAGGAGATTATCGTCAATAAATAGAGTTTACTAGTTGAAGCGGAATGAATATATGTGGTAGGCTTTCTAATACTTATTTTATTTTACCAATAAATTGATATGAATTGTCTTAATACTTTGGTTATCTTTGAAGGAGCAGCTCAGGTCGTGTTATTTGTGATTCTGCCAATTATTTGTGTGTGCCTTTGACCTCATGGTTGTTTAAAGGAGGAAGAAATTTAATGCCGGAGTGGATACCGAAGAAGCTTTTGGTCTTTTGCAACATGTATGGGGAGAAATGTGATATGTATTGAGAAAAATGTGGTATCTTACCTTGGAATTTAAAGTCATATGTATTGCATCCCAACAATTACTATTTATCGTACTATCCCTTTTCTTTTAAGAAAAAATGTAACTTTTCTATAATTTGTCTTTTGTATTCTTTTTTATGAATGTTCATTTTCGTCTTGATTAACTAAAAATAAAACAAAAAAAAGAACCTGTTAGAACTTAGAATCGACCTTGGAACCTGTGACAAAGTAGGTTCCAGATTTCACGTTCCAACGGGTAGATTCCAGGTTCATCATTTTAAGAAATCTGTACCCGATAGTAGGTTCCAGATTTCAGGCGGAACCTACCCGGAACCTGGAACCGTTCATCCCTAGAGAGAAGAGAGATAACAGATGCGAGGTATGTAGAGTTTAATTAAGAGAATTGAATATCTGAAAATAGTATTACCAAAAAGGGATTATGAAAGCTATTAAAAATAAGAATTAAAATTCCAAAAATAGAAAATAATATCCTCGGATTTATTTCTTTAAAGGGTGAATATCACGAAAAATCTTAAACTAGTGCATATATGACGAATTTACCCCAGACTAATTTTTTAATCATGAAAAACTTCAAACTGGTACACATTGACAAATTTATCTAAAACTAATGTTTTGATCAAGAAAAACCTCAAATTAGTATGTTTATGACAAATTTACCCTTTGTTAAATTGGATTAATATCATGAAAAATTATAAACCGGTATATCTATAACAAACGGAGGGTAAAATCCTAAACTGGTACACCTGTTAACTGTCACGCGTCATCTATCTCAAAAAATTAACCGTAAAATTTAATAGAAATAAACAAAGGGTAAAGTTGTCGCTAGTGTATTAGTTTAGGGTTTTTGGTGATCAAAAAATAAGTTTTTGGTGAATTTATCATAGGTGCACCAGTTTGAGGTTTTTGTAGTATTAATCCTTCTTTAAATGTATCAAACTATTTTTGATCCACGACTCCAGTTGCCCCTCTTCCACAAATTGCTAAAATAGTAAAGCTACTTAATAGCAAAGACTGTCATACTAGCAAGGCTATTTAATTAAACATCTCTCCCCCTTTTCTCGAACCTGGATTATTCATCATCGCCCCCATTAACTATCATCACATGTTGTTTGTCACTAAAAAAAACAAGGGATTAGCGACGATTTTTGCAACGAAAAATTTGGCAAAATCCGTCGCAAATTGAATTTGCGAAGAAATTAGCAACGGAAAAAATTCTGTCGCTAATTCGGCGTTGCAAATTTTTGCAACGGAAAATTTCAACTTCCATCACTAAATTGTGACGGAAAAAAATTCGTCGCAAATTTGCCATGAACTTTAATCGTCGCAAAATTCGTCACAAATTAGCTACGACTATTATCCGTCGCAAATTAGCCACGAACTTTATTCGTCGCAAATTAACCACAAATTTTATTCATCACAATTTAGTCACGAACTTTAATCATCGCAAAATTCGTCGGAAATTTCATCACAAAATTCATCGTAAATTATTCATCGTAAATTATTCATCGCAAATTAGCCACGAACTTTATTCGTCGGTACTTATTCATCGCAAGTTAGCCACGAATTGTATTGATCGCAAAATTCATCGCAAAATTCGTCGCAAATTATACACCATTTTGGCCATCAAATCTTGTCCATAGCAATAGCTATGGATTAATGAGCATCATGTAATACATTGAAAACAATCAAAGGATACGAGACAACTATAGATTCTATTTCAGAAAAAGAAAATGTCCACACCAGACACAATACCATATAATTGAAAAATATAACTGAAGGAAATATGCTAGTCCGCAAAAAATAATAATATATGCAAAGTTGCAAAGTTCGAAATGATGCTATTTGATATCCAATCTTATAATACATTCAAAACATTTAAAGGATGCGGGATAACCATAGACTCTACTTGAAAAATGAAAAATCGACAAACCAGACACCAGAAGCAGTCACTTTTGTCAACACCTAATAAAATGTGGATACATAAATAAAGATATTCAATCAGTCTAGAATATAAAAAAAACGTTTATGCATGGATGTAGAAGTAGGTATAAAAAAACAAATAAGAGGGTTAACAAAAAAACGTTTCAGGATAAACATCAATGTTCTTACATATGAATATGAGTCAACTTTGACATCCACTATAGTTTTTGCACCATTGTAAACCGTATTTCTGTCACTTACGAAAAATTAGATCATTCTCCAAACAGCATTCAACAGTTTAATGAATTAGAGAGGTGAATTACCAACACCAATTTCCAGGAAGAGATGATTCAAAGTCAATTAAGGCTTGTAGTTCTACAATATTCAAATATCATGAATTTTTGTAACAAGCATGTCATTCTGGGATCGCTAAATTTTCAGTTTTTCGCAAGCAAAGAACCTAGTTGTAAAAGAGTTGTGCACAGAAAATAATTGTAGGGCAAGATATTGGGCAAACTACATTTATGGCACAAAATATTGTGAAGCAAACTTATCCCCGATTTTGAAAATTTTAACTAAAAAGGACCAAAAAAATCATCATCATCATCATCAATCTCATCATCATTGTGTCGCTCCTCATTGTGCCTATCACCAATTGGATTGGCGGGAGGTACATGAAGAACCTCATCGCGTTGGAGGTTGAGGTGTCATATAATGATTTGCATTTGCTATTTCAAGTCATTTATTTCTTCGTCCTTCTATACAAGTATATTTTTCAATTGGTTCACTTCTTGGGTCAATTCCTCGTCATGTCGTGTCCTCCTTCGAAGAGCCGCATTGGATGATGAAGTTGCAGCATGATTCGGCATGTATAACCTTGGCATGGATCCCATCCTAAATATTTTTCCTTTTTTCATCCCACTCGTTACCTCCACTCACAATGCCATACTGTCAACTGATGGCTCAGACGCAGCAACACCATCACCGCCACTAGCATTGCTCATTAAAAGTTCATCATATTTTTCCTACATTAACAATATAGATGAAAATAAAATAACTTCATATATATAACTACCATAAATATTAAAAGCATTCACAGTTTTCATTCTAATTTCCATAAAGTCGAAAGTATAACCTTACATACCTTAATAGCTTTTGCTCGATCGCCAATCCATGTCTTATCTTTTTTTTGAAATGTATGTTCAAATGTAACTACAAATGTCGGTTCCATCCCCAATTCATGTGCCTACAAAATGTAAACGTGAATAATTGAATTAAATTAATTTATAACTTATTTAACAAACTTACCAATCGTTTGCGATATTCCCCAGTGTTGATAGAGCCCTCAGCATATGTGGTAGACCCTTCACTAGAACTAGAAGATCGATTCTTTTTATTCTACTCATTGATTTGGTGATTCTTTTCAGTTTTCAAAATTCTATTAATTTCCGTCCAATTGTCAACTGTAATAAAAGCCGGCTTCACTTGCTTATTCTTCGTTCTATTCATCACATTTCATATAAAATCACTGACTTTCTTCTTAAATTTTTCTCACTTCATTCTCTTCCTCTTTATCCCACCTGAACCTCCGCTGCAATCAAGAGAAAAACAACTAAAAGTTATTATGATAGTTACATATCCATTACCATGTATCAGACAATTCGGCGATGGATTTTGTAAAGGTTATCTCCGGGCCAATATTTGATCCCTTTAGTACCGAAAACTAAAGGGTTGTTCTGGTCCCTTTTGCATCATTCTTGACCATCAATATACTACACCGAACTTAATTTGAGAGAAAATAGAATATCTAAAACTTACCTTGAACTCATTTCACCAAAAATCTTTCACTTCTTATGGAGCACTACTGTAATTAATATACTGCCTCATCCAATAGTTTTTGACTATTTTGTTCAGTTTCCTCACAACAAACGGAGCATCCGTGAATCTGCAAACATACGGATACTGTGCAACATCGTCAGTTCAGTTGACATCCATATCTAAAACCATAAATATTACATATACTTAAAAAAAAATGAAGTACTTACGAATTTCCAAATAGACATATCATGAATCGGTTATCTTTTTCACCTGTGTTTCCGACATTATTCGATTGTTGCGTTGAATAATAAGGTGAAATAAAATGAGATGGATCTAAAGGTGATGGATCTGAAGGAGATTCAGTTCGCATTTGTCCAGGTCCCCTAACATGTTCTTGAGTGTTTGAGGAAGGGCCTACGTGTCCATATTGTCCGTCAGCGTATAGTGATTGAGGGTTAGCTGAAAGGGTAGGGGAAGAGGAAAGTGATTGGGACGAGGATGAGGAAAGGGCTGGTCTCCTATGCATGTGACCTCCACGTTTATATGACAAGTACGAAGGTTTGACAAATATGTAAGAAAATATGAATACATATTACGGACACATAATGATGTACATGACGAAGCTTATCGTTTTGTTTCAAAAGCAGAAATTGTATCCTCTTAATTAGCAAATGCCGAGTGATTATAACGTGCAATTTCTTACGAACAAATATAGTATGAATCGCACTCATTTTGATATCAAATATCAATATATGATTATGATATGTGATGCTAAGCCAATAATAGCTATCAATAATAGCTATCAAATATCAATATACGATCCACTTTCAAACCACACGATCATTCATAAAGTACAAAATCAACCATGAAACATCAATTTCAGCCATATGATCTCCATTCTAGGCCACACGATCATCAAGGAACCCACATGATCAGGCCATAGTTAACCAATCAGCCACAATTAAGCAAATTAACCACACGATTAAACTAATAAACCATATGTTTGGCATTAAACAACTAAGGGTGCGAATGGCAACCATTTTGTTCTAAAAATCAAATTTTTGCCAAAAATTGATTTCCACAGGAGAAATCTGTTTGCTAAAACATGACTAATTATGCTCTAGAAATTGATTTTTAGAACAGAAGTCTATTATGATTTGTTGATTTTTTTTTCACTTAAAAAAATATAAATTTTACTCAAAGTGGGTGGCCATATGTATTTTAAGCCATTCTGTGAAGTTATGAAATTTTTTAATTTGTTTAATTTTTTATGGGCACCTAAAAAAATTAAAATTTTTCCCTAAAAGTGGGTGGCTACAGGTATTCTAAGCCATTTTGTGAAAGTTTGGAATTTTTTTAATTATTAATTTTTTGGGCACCTAAAAAAATTTAAATTTCACTCAAATTTGGTGGCCACAAGTATTTTAAGTCATTTTGTAAAATTATGGAAATTTTGATTTTTTAATTAATTTTTTTGTGCACCTAAAAAAAATTAAATTTCACTCAAAGTGGGTGGCCACAGGTATTTTACGCCATATTGTGAATCATATTTTTCAAAATAAATTCGGAAATTAATTATTTAATAATATTCAAAAATAATTTAGTATCCAAAATTCAAAATATTTTCTTGAATCATAAACATTCAAATCATTTGCTAAAAATGCCAACTCATACGGCAAAATCCAACATTGGCATTACAATTTGACGTTAGAAATTTTCCAAAAATAATAGCATTTAATTTTCGAAAATTAATTATTTAATAATAAGATATTAATACTTAATTCGAAAATAATTTATTAAATAATAATTAATTCCGAAAATAATTTATTTAATAAAATAATCAATAATAATAGAAATAATTGATAACATATCAACAAATACACGATAGCTTATCGCAACCCAACAATAGCCTACCAAACAATTACTAATAACTAATCAATGAGTCCCCAATAACCTATCACCAAATTTATCAATAACCTATCACCTAATCTCACTTAATTAACCATAAACTTAAACTAAACTACCCTAAGCAAGTTTAACACCCTAAATACGGGATTAGGGGTTAACTTACTCGGCTAACAACGGCAACGACACGAGGACGACAGAGACGACGAAGGCGGTCCACGGAGGTTTCCGGCTCGGGCTCGGCGGCAAGCGAACGGATGATGAACCAGAGCGACGACGGGAGCAGCTGCTGTGGGCTATTCTCGGCAGTCGGGACAGCAGCGGCAACGGTCACTGGTCCAATAGGCTGGGCTGGTGGTCAGCGGGAGCAGCGGCTTAGATGGCGATGGTTCACGGCGGCGAGCAGAGATGGGCAAGGGAGAGCTCGGTCCGGTGAGTTGCAGGCTGCGAGCTGGGCTCGTGGCGGCAATGGGCGGCATGGCGGCGTCACAGGCGGCGGGGTGAGGCCAGACGAGCTGGCAAGTGGCGTGGCAAAGCTTGGCCGTGGCGGCGAGCTTCTATGGCTGCTTGGTGATCGTGGTAGAGAGAGAGAGGGAGGAGAGGGCAGTTGGGTCGAAGATCGTGGCCGGACGGACGGTGTGGCAGCTAGGCGAGCTGCGGCGCAAGCCGGACGGCAACGGTGGCTGGGCTGGTCCTGGCGAGCAGCAAGCACGAGCAAAACCAGAAGGCAAAAGCACGACGTCGGGGGAAAATGAGGAAGAAAGAGAGAAGGAAGAAAAGAAAAGGAGAGAGAGAGAGAGAGAGAGAGAGAGAGAGAGAGAGAGAGAGAGGGGTCAGCGGGGGAAAGAGAGAGAGAGAGGGCCGAAAAATTTTGAAACGTGCGCGAAAGAAATTTTTCCATCGCAAATTTGCGACGGATTGCAAAAAATAAAAAAAAATTCTAATCCATCGCAAATTTGCGACGGAACAGGATTCCGCAAATTTGTGACGGATTCGAAAAATTGACGCGAATTACAATGATAATAACAATAAAAATAATAACAAGAACAATAATAATAATTATGACAACCAAAATAACACATATCGCAATAATAATTACACAACGTTAGTATTTTGTTGAAAAAATTTTAATCTTCATGTTCGTTTTCGTCTTCGTCCTCATCTTGATCTTAATCTTCATCTTCATCTTCATATTCTTCATGAGTATCATCTTCATCATCTGTCTCAAAATCAGATTCTGTACAATTTTATACATTTAATTCGCAAATTTCAGTTAGATCCACATCTATCATTGCTCCACATGGATATCATAAAGTTGTAATGTTATATTCTTCAGTTTCAACCGTGTTACAAACTTCCTCTTGTTGATAAGCTCTATCCTTCTAGTGTTCCCTGATTTTTTTCTGTGCTTTGATTTTACAAATAGTTCACTAATCAGTTTTGTCACATTTCAAACTAGGATATGATATATAACACACTTGAATTGCCTATTGTGCCAAAACAAATGGTTCATATTTCATATATTTTTTCTTGTGATTTATTTCAACTAAATTAAACTTCGTATGGACCTTCATTCCTTTAATGGGTCGAACTACTTGCACTTAAATAACACAACCCGCATTATTAATGGTCCAGGATACTCTATCGCTATGATTTCATCCAACAAGCCATAAAAATCATCTTTTGAACTATCAATATTGGATGACCGAACAGACACACCACTATTTATTGTGGCTTTTCTCATTCCATATTCTTGAGTGTGAAAATTATATTCGTTTATGAAATATGATGGCCAACTGCGTACTCTTAACTGTGGATCCTATGACAAATGATATAGCAATCCTTGCTCTCCAAGTGCATCATGATTACTGTGAACCTAAGGTTACACGTACAAAGTCAATAATATATATTTTAATAAATAATGTATAAAATATTAATAACTTGGTTTTGGTCCATAGGCAACTTACATATATTTTGAACTATGCTGCAAATTGTTGATCACACAAACGGCCAAACTCATTTGGTGGTAGTTCATACATTAAAGTTTAGAAAATCCTAGTAATAAATACCATTTAAATATTAGCAAATATTTGACACATAATACATATATTTGCAAATTTACACTTACTCGAAATATGGCTCGACTTCTGGGCAATTCAGTAAAATATATATATAGGCCACATGCCATTCTTCGCCTGTTGAGTAACAAAACGTATATACGATACTTGATCGACCCAGATAATTGAAAATAGAAAATGATTTGCAATTGAGATCAATGAGGCCCTCATCATTTCTGCCTGCTCGTCTCCTCTTGCACTGCACATGCGATTCAAAATAGTGTGATGCAAATGTTGTCACTTCTTCCACAATATATGTATTACAAATTGAAGCTTCAACACAAGCCTTATTCTTCACTTTTTTCTTCAAATAATATAAGAATCTAGTTGCAATAGAAAGAAACTTATCAGAACATAATATATAATAAAGTAATTTGCACTGAGTTTTTTTAAAAAAATTCACCTCTCAAATGAATACATTCATCGAAATTAGACGGGAACTGCAAATTTGGCCTCATAAAGCAAGTAAACTAAGAGATACTCCATCAAATCAAAAAACGATGGAAGAAATATCTCTTTTAAGTTGCAAAGAATAATTAGAATATCTCTCTTTAGTTTCTCCATGTGTGCTTCTTTTAATACTGTTGTTGACACTTAAATTTGGCGCATCATTTAGTGTTAATTGCATAGAAAATTAGGGATTAAATTTTAACCCCTAAACAAAAATATTAAAATTGCATAACATATAGTTTAGGTTCATATAGATTAATTGCATTCTGCATCGGATCGGCGGTGGTAAGCAAACTTAAAATTCATCACGTAAATCGAGCTCGGGCACCGAACGAAACTCGACTCGGAAGGCAAGGGCCGAAAATTACAAGTCAAAAAGGGCTGGGTTGTCTTAATTTGAGCTTAAATTAGCCCATCAAGCTTAATTAAAGAAAAATCCGAATTAATTCAGCTCACTTAGAATTAAATTAAATTAAAGGGTAAAGCCTAAACCTAAGCCCGTTAAGACTAGAAAGCCCGGTTAATTGACCTAGGTTTACGTTATAAATATATGTTTATGTCTCATAATCAAGAGGGAGCTCTCATAATTTTCAGATCAAATTTTTTTAGAGAGATGCACGAGTGAATCACTTGCGAGAAAGAGAGAGAGAGGGAGACCGGCGAAGCCACCGCCACCGCCGTTCGCGCCCCTCTACTGCCGCGCTCACCACACCACCTCGCCGCTCTGCCGCACGCCGCTGCCTGGAGAGCCGCTGGCACTGCCACACATAACCGCACATCTTGAAGTACATCTTGAAGCTTCCACTCTCTCTGTTTCGCTCTTCGCGTTTGGTCTCTTCACGTCCATAAGCAGCAACACCTGCGGTCTCGCTCTCTGCAAGAGGAGATCAAGGCTGAAGTCGGTCAAAATTTCTCCACCACTCAGACCTTAAGGAGAACGAGACAAACCGAGGTGGAATTGGGAGCCTAAAAGAAAAGGCAAAAGGAGAAATCTTGGTGGCTGGAGAGGATTATTCATGGAGGCATCCACTTCTACATTATGATAAAAGCATACGGGGAAGATTCTTCTCTCTGAGCAAATCAAGACTTACACTTATTGTTTTCACTTTTGTTTATTCCTCACGATCTCTCACGGATGGTCTCATGAATTATCCATGTCACCACTTTGACTTCTTCTACATTTGGACACGCTCAACACGTATACATGCAGGATACACAATACAAAGGGCAGTGAAAGTCCTCGAAGCCGAGTTCCCTCTCTGCCATCACAACGAGTTGCACGTGATCCACATCGAGCTCGATGCCGAGAGAAGCTGCTTGTGATCCACTACTAGCCACCATCCGTCCCATCGCCGCTCATCCCAATCCGCAATCTCGATCCGCTGTAAATTCAAATTAGGAAAGAAATCTGCAAATCAGGTAATTATCCTATCCCAATTTGATTTGAATATTTGGTTGCCTATTTTGTGCTTATTGATATCTAATTTTGCATATTTGGATAATAGGCATTATTCTAATTAGGATTTTTTTTCCTTTTGAAATCTTGGATATCTATTACTTGTCAAATTTGGATAAAATTTAGAATTTTCAAAATCTTTTGAATATATCCAAGATATTTAAGATATCGAGAATTTTTCAAGATGTGATCAATTAGGAAAATTTCCTAATCCGCAACCGCACACGTGGAAATAAATCTATCTATCAGGCTTTAGATAGAGTTATTTCCATAGCAGGTATTTTGAATTTTATGATCGATCTGTCAGGTTTTAGATCGAAACTTAATTCAAAAGATTTAGCGGTTATATTTTTTTACTTGATTTTAATTTCGAATTTTGATTTTAAAAAATTACCAAAAGATCACTCTAGAATAGGTTAATTTCTTTAGTTTAAAATTGCGTGTTTAGATAATTGGCATTTTTAATTCCGAATTTTATTAAAAAAAATACAAAAAAAAATAGGCCCATCATTAGAAATAGGTCACATCGACGCATGACATATAGTTTGCATGTTATGTTGCATTAATCGCATATCAATTTTTTGCACGTCATTACATATAGGTTAGCTTTCATTTGAATAAGTAAAAAATAAAAGAAAATCAAAAAAGAAAGTTTTTGCACCTTTGAACTCTAAGTCAGGATTTATCAAAATTGCCAAATTGAGTATTTTTCCTGAAATTGGTACCAAAATGGCGTTAGGGTAATCTAGCGTAACCAAGTCTCCGAGTCTATAATTTCTGGTTCGCAGGGATAAAATAGTACTCCCGCTATTTTATTTAGATTTCTAATCAACCTACGTTAAATGATTAGTGGCGACTCCCATTGAAAATATTTGCATGCTTACAATTGGACCTAAGTTGCGATTTGGTAAAGTTTGGGAGAACTCGAGCTAGGTTAGTTAATTTAATTGATCTAGTAATCCATTAGCCTAAGATCGAAAACCCGATTTTTTTAGGTCGTGACAACTGTCGAGCAAATATTATGCAGGAAATTATTTAACTCTGTAATTGCGTCCCATATAAAGTTCGGTAAAACTTCCTTGAAAGCTATTGGAATTAGTCTTTCCATAAATATATGACAATCATGAGTCTTCAAACCTATCAACTTGTATTTATTCAAATCAACACATCTTTCGAGGTTTGAAACATATCCATCAAGAAACCATACAGATTTCAACAATTGACAAACTCGTTTGTGCTCCTTATCCAATGTATAAACTGCTTTTGGTTTTGGTCCCTTGCTGCTTGCATTCACATCTAGTATTAGTTTATCACAAATATTTCTCATATCTTTTCTTGCGTTCAAATTATCTTTTGTTTTTCCGGTGACATCCATCACAGTATTTATGACATTGTAGAAAACATTCTTTTCTATATGCATGATGTCAAGATTATGATAAATAAGATGGGCCTTTCAATATGGTAGATCCCAAAATATACTGTGCTTAGTCTACTTATGTGTACTTCCGTACACAATAATCGTGCTGTGAGGGTTCTGAACAACAGTTAGAAAGTCCTGTACCCGCTCCCAAATTTCATCGCCGATCAACCTCAATGATGGAGGTGTTCTTTCAGTCCTATTCATGATGAACTCCTTTTTATTCATTCTGAATATATGATTTATCGGTAAAAATTGCCTGTGACAATCAAAATAGCTGGCTTCTTCCCATGTTTTAATCTAAATGACTTTGATCTCTCCAAACATATCGGATATCCTAAGATTCCAGCTGTGCTTCATCCAGATAACATTCCGTAAGCTAGAAAGTCATTTATTATCCAAAGAAGAGCAGCTTTTATTACAAATGTTTGATCAGTAGAAACATCATATGTAATGACACCTTCATCCCATAGCCATTGAAACTCTTCAATCAATTATTGTATATAAATATCTATTAACTTTTTCGGATTTTGCGGGTCAGGCACGATCAATATCAAAAGCATATAAGGTGTCTTTATGCACATACCGGATAGAAGATTGTACAGTATTAAGATAACTAACCAACATGAATAACTTTTTCCTAATTTCTCAAATAGGGCAAATCCATCAGCACAGAGACTTAACCTGATGTTTCGAGACTCTATCGCAAACTCAGGGCATGTTCTATCAAAATGTTTCCATGCCTCTGCATTTAAAGGATGACATATTAAACCTTCTTCTGTTTCATGATTTGCATGACAAGTCATATGTTCAACAATAGTTTTAGATGCATAAAGCCTTTGCAATCTGGGGATTAAGGATAAATAAAACATTTGTTTGCATGGTCTACGCTTATGATTACGACCTGGCCTCCTATTAATCTCGTATCTAGGTTGGCTACAGAATTTGCAAGATTCTGCATTTTCATCATCTCTCCAATATAACATACAACCCCTACTACATATATCAATCCTTACAACCAGAAAACTTAAATTATCCACTAGCTTTTTCATATCGTAAAAATCACTTGGCATGATGTTATCACGAGGTATTGTTTTCCGCATTAGTTCAACAAAAAGGTTGAAGCAATCTGCAGACACATTATGCTCTGACTTGATATTTTACAGTCTTGCTGTAACTGATAACTTAGTATGGTTCTCACAACCTACCCATAAAGGTTCATCTACTGCTTTCAACACTTTCTAGAACTGATTAGATGGAAAAGTCTCATTATAGACATTCTCATCAAAACCAGTTACTTATATCTCTTCCAATTGTGATGCATAATTAATACCCACTTATTCATGTGTAGGAGTAAAACTAGTACTTGCATGATTTGATTCTGAAACAAAATTCTGACTAGCTGCATCAATCACCATCCTTTCGTATGGGTTCAATTGATCATAATAGCTACATTTTTCCCCAACTAAAAATTGGTTACTTGTTCGATATCCTTCATCAGATATAAATGGTTCACCATGGGAAGTCGAATTATAATAGTTCGGTGTAAATTCAAATTTAGAAAGATGTTCTTTAACTTTATCACACACATGAAATTTACCATTATTGCACTTTTTACACAGACACCTTAACTTATTTCTATTCATGAACTCATATTTACTACTAGCAAAGTCCAAAAATAGTTTTAACCCAGTACGAAACTCATCTGTCAATCATTGACGTCCAAGTAGGTTCTTATTATACATCCAAGCCCTTTCTCTTTGCATTGTGTCTGTGTAAAAATAAAAAGATCCCGTAAAATATTAAAACTATCATATCTACTGTTCTTAATTAAAACCATAAAATTAGGAAAATTAAAATTTTGTTTTTGATGCAACAATTACTTTGAAATTGAAAAAAAAATGAAAAAATTACCATATAAGGAAGACTTACCCAAATATTTGACTAAAATATTTGTAGTAGAAAGTGATCAATTTGATGAGAATTGCACTGTTCATTTGAATTGCGAGACCTTCAAATGGACACGTACTTAAAAAAAAAATCACTTAAGATTCAATTTTTTATAATTTTTAATTTTTTTTGAAATTTATTTTTATTTTTGTTTATCGTTTTTCCCCAATATGTATTTGTTATTCGTCGCAAATTTGAGACGAATAAAAATTCCATCCCAAGCTCAGCCTCCCCCCATGGCCGGCGAGGTCTCGCCGGTCGCCGGTCATTGGACTAGTGACGAAGTTACGAAAAAACAAACAAAAAAAAAGTCCATAAAATAAAAAAATTCCAATCTAGCGATAAATAGTTAGGAAGTTAGCTATGATACTTACCGGTACAAAAGTTTCACCGAGATTGATTTGTGCGTGTACGGATATGTTTATTGAGACATACGAAAGAGGGAGAAAAGCGAGAAGGATAACATGAATCAATACAGAGAAGAGATAGAAATTGACGGGTAGGGTGGAATATCACGGAAGTCATTTGCCTTGATAAACTATAAATTAGCAACAAATTCATTTTCGTCGCAAAATCTGTCGCGAATTAGCAACGAAAGTTTTTATCCTTCGCAAATAGGCGATAGAAAATAAATCCGCCGCAAATTCCGTTGCTAATTAGTGACGGAAAAGTGGTTGTCACAAATTAGCGACGGATTTTTTTTCCTGTCGCAAATTTGCGACGACTACTTTTCCGTCGCAAATGAGCGACGGATATGTTTTCCGTCGCAAATTTGTGATAGATTTTGCGGCGGATTTATTTTCCGTCACAAATTTGCGACGGATTTTTATTTCGTGGCAAATTCCGTCGCAAAGTAGCAATGATTAATTTTCGTTGCTAATTTGCTACGGAAAATGAAATCAATCGCAAAATTCGTCGCAAATTTGCGATGATAAATTTCCCGTTGCAAATTTCCGTGGCAAAATCTATATTTTTTTGTAGTGTGTGTACGTTTCAGTTTTGCCCTTAATGTGTTTTTGGGTTGGTCCAAATTTAAGATCCTATTAAATGACACACTGATTACCGCCCCTTACATACATAACATGGAGAGGATAGAGGCATATGAAGTTTCTCGCACCTTTCCTCTGCGACTTAGCTCCTGTATACTCCATTCTTTACCCTAGACAGCAAACAGATTACGGAAAAATCTGTTGATTAGTCCTAGCCAGCAAAATCTGTCTTCTATGACCTTTCTTTTCTTTAGGAATTTGCTATGTTCTTTTTCTTTTTCTTGCTCAACACCATTCCCTCTCTGATTGCTAAGCTTGCCTCAAAGCTACCATATGACAGATAATCTCTCTTTGATTGCACAACAACTGTTCACTGTGATAGCAAATTAAACATTTCGTTGGAGATATAACTCTCTCCTCTGCTTTGACTTATTTTGGAACATAAACATGACATTCCAATGCCAGTACTATAGTTTTATCTCCACCACAACTGTCCATATTGCTTTGGATCCCACCTCATTCAATCAAAATATATATCCACTAGATCCTCTCCGTTACCGAACCCTCTTTTTCCCTTCAAAGACAGCCCTCTCGTCGGTGCCAGCAGTGGGTGGTGGAGTGGCGAAGGTTGTTGTGGACAGATGTGGTCGAAAAAGTAGTCGCAGCATTGGACGTGGCATGGTATTGACTGTGGTTGAGAGGTGGATGTCTATGTGTAAGGATTTTGGATTTTGAATTCCGTGTGATCGATTGTATAATGAAAGTGACAAATGTCGCGATTAGCTACAGGAAATAGGTGATTGGAACACTTTTGGAAGCATCATATCTACGTTCAGAATTAGATGGACATGTGTCACAATCTTACTAAGTACATAAGAGACGGTAATAGATGGTAATTTCTCGTTTAGTTTTTCAATTCATCTTCAGCTTCTCCATTGCTCTAGAGCACTCACAAATTTAAATCATTAATAGAATGGGATAACAAGGTGAATATAATCAATTTCACCGGCGGATAATGTCTTTATATAGTAATTAATTAACAATCTCCCCTCTTAAGACGTATATTCCAAGCCAATGTAATAGCCGATCAACAGCGGAAGGGAAATTAGTGTGCCGAACACCACCCTACAACAAATTAAACAAAAGTAAATTAAATATCACTCGTTAATCATATATTATAAGCTCCAAACAAGTAAACCCGAAACAATATAGAGCAAGGCAATATGTTAAAACAAGAAAAATATAACTGATGAACTTACGCAGTGCTGAGAACATTCGCATGCAATCCATACTCCTTGGCGAACACGAAAGAAGCAATGGCCTGTGGAAGTGCTGCCTGTACCCGAATTAAATAACAGTAATAATTCAGAAATTGGATATGAAATATATAATGAAAATAACAATGTTCGGTTAAATTAAAATAGCTGTTTATGATAAGCAAATTGAAATTAAGCCAACCTGAATTATGCCAATACGCAAAGCAGGCCCATGCAAGCCCACGGCAAGAGAGCAAAGGGCCATGACCGAAGGCCCCACCACGAACCTCGACACCATTCCTAGAACCGTGGGCCACGTTCCACAAGCTATCACCTTCGTTTGCATTGCTATGAATATCCCTGCAATTGGTATGCACCATATCACTTTCATGAATCATCTAAGAAAGCAGTGAGTTGAGACATTGATGCTGAACATCTTTTGATCGGTTTGAGAATTTTGGAACCAACGATTGCACTGCTTGGCGCGTACTTACCGATGTTGAACATGGCTGTACCCGTCCCCGCTTTCGACATGATCTCTACCGAACCTTCCATGATGCTCGGCATGGCAAATTTGAACCTGCAGCAACACCATCTTATCGTATGTTGAGATACTATGTACGTACATAAATGAAGGGGTTGATCTTAGAAAATTCAACCCAAAAGTTTAAGTTCATAATTCTTAATAACGGTGCATGTAAACTCCGGAGACAAAACGATGTGCCATACTTTACCCGTGTCAATGAGCCAGTTCGATTTGGGCCCCTGCTGATACCATACCCGCAGTTTCAACGGATGACAAGGTATGCGAATATTTTAAAACAGAATGAAAGAAAAGAAAGAAGATGAAGGATTTCTCTGTCTGTCTCTCGCTCTCTCCTCAGAAGCTATGCAAGCTGTTCACAGCCTCTTATCATGTCTGGTCCAACCTCAGATCTCTTGACCCATTTGAGGATTCTCTTTCGCAAATGAACGCCAGAGAGCAGAGAGAGAGAGAGAGAGAGAGAGAGTATAGTGAAAAGAGAGGAAAGAGAGATGACAGATGTGAGGTATGCAGATTTGCATGATGAACACGTTTTGCTGGACATTACTCTCTCTCTCAATCTCTTTCTCGATCCTTGATCATCAGTCATCACCCCTCCATTAACTATCATCACAAGTGGTTTGTTTATTTTTCTGTTTTGCCTTTAATGTGCTCTGTATTGGTTCCTGTATAAGACCCGAAATCGAACTGAACCGTCACAAATCGTATTTATTTATTGCCCAAATCGAAAGGAATTCCAATCCGAAAAAATTCGGGTTGTTTTTTCATTCGGATCATTTCTGTTCGAATTTCATTTCCGGCGGTTCTCGTTCAAACCGCTGCACATATGCATGAGAGGACAAGAAGAAAAGTGGCTTACTAATGAAATTCTTTACATTTGCATGGGACTTGTGTGACTTTTTCAAAACTTCATGATTAGTGATGGAACAATACTAGCCGTATTAAACTGATTTATTAAACTGCTTTACTAGATAAAGTGGTATATGCTCATATTGCAAACGCACGCGCATTCAATAAATGAACTTCGTAAAGCTAATCTTGGTGTATCTGAGAAATAAGCTTACTGGATTTAATAATACCTGCTAGCCATGAGAGCCCAAGCAAGACCGAGAGCATTGGCATACACGTTAGGGTTCATGGCCATCTTCATCCACACCGCTCTTGTGAATGACCAATAGCTCCTCTTCTCATGATCATCATCACCACCATCACTTGTATTCACGACACTCATCTCTATAACCCTCTCTTCATCAATCACACCATTATTTTCAGCAGGAGGAGGAGGAGAAGAAGTGGCCAAATCCATCATCCTCGTCTTTCTGTACTCAAGAAATAGAAGAAGCAGAGGCATCCAAACTAGGGACTGTATCATGCACAGCTGGACCACCAAGTCGACGCCCCACTGGCCGTACATGGCCCGCATCACCGGCACGCCGACCACGAGCAGGTTCGTCAGCGTGCACAGCGAGAACGTCGTGATGCACCAGTTGTAGCTCGCCCGGGTGCTGAACCTCCCCCAAAGGGCAAGGATCGTGAGGGTGGCGAGCTTGGATAGGGCGTCGGCGGTGAGGAGGCGGAAGTTCATGGCGTACGGGTTCATGCGGGCGGTGAATTCGAAGCCGAAGAGCGGGAGGATGAAGAGGGCGATGAAGCGGTTGATGCCGTCGCACTGCTCGTGGGTGAAGAGGCGCCACCACTTGACGGAGCAGTAGCCGAGCATCAGCGCCACGTACAGCGGGAACATCGACACCACCACCTTGTACACGTCGTCCCACCCTATCATCTTCCTTACTGATGATGACGCTTGATAGCCTTAGTGTTGTCTTTTTGGTTCTTGTCGTGATGGTTGGTGATGAGTGATCTATGCGTAAGGTATGTTGTCGGGGTAATCAACATGCATGGAGTGCGTACGTAGTGATAGGGTGTTGCGAGAGAGAGATGGTGATATGTGTTTGATCGGAGGGATTGGGACTTGGATGCGGTATTTAAAGGGTTTAAGTGACCGCCCCTCTTGCATCACCTACCAAAGAAAGTGCACTTCGAAAGTGGTACGCGCGCCACGAAATAAGGGATATATTGGACCGTAGATAGATTAGAGGTCTAATTCCATAAAAAAACTCTCGACTTTAGATTTGATCCAAATTCTATCATGATCATTTTTGTCTAAGCAAAACATCTAAACTTTAGATCTAGTCTTGAATCTGCCCCGTTAACCCTCAGTACAAAAATCAGTGTTAGTCATCCCTAATTTTAATATCAAAGAATGGTTTCATTGTAAAGATAATTTTCCACGTCATGTTCTTGGCCTATATTTGTCAATGACGTGGAAATGCCACTTCAAATAGCTAATGGTGATTTTTTGATGGAGAGTTAACGGAGGAAGATTTGAAGCTAGATTGAAAGTTTGTGATATTTTTTAATCCAAAAAATGTCCAGGGTAGATTTGAGATTGAGCATAAAGTTCGGAGTTTTCTTTTCTAGACAAAAAAAGGGAATGAACCTAAAGTTTTGGGGTTTTTTAGATAAAAAAAAAAGTTCGAAACAAAATTGGGATTTGACTTAAAGTTTGGGATTTTTTTTAAGGAATTAGACCATAGATTATGTAGACCAATACCTTCTCAATCAATTGTTTGGCACACAATAGTTGAGTCAAATGATTGCTGCATTTGATCTGCATGATCTATAGACCATAAAATCCTTTTTAAAATTTTGAATAGGTTTTGGAGTTAGCCAACATTACATAGGCCTCGAGCTGCCCAACATTATATATGTCTCCCTCCATTAAGATTTCACCATGTTTATTTTTGCCTAAAGCTCACAAACACAGAAAAAAACATACCCGAAATCTTATTCAGCAGCACAAACACCCATATCGATCCGTTTCCTTCCCTCTATTCTAGTGCAACACACTGCCGCAACCACTACCATTGCCAAGTCCGGCTAGTCTCAGCCGTCCCCTCCTCCTCGGTGGAGCCCATGACACCACCGGCCACCTCCTGCACATTCTGTTTATCTCTGCTCTCCAGGCAATTCTCCCTTGTTGCCACCACCATGGCCGCCATCTCCGATAAACAAGTCACCAAGGTGCCCTCGCTCAACCTAACTTTGCCACAGGCGCCGTAAATCTGGTTTTTCTTTAAAATACAAACAAATGATTCAACAAAGTATATATCGGTTATCAACAAGTTACAATATTTTATTATAAAAGGATGGAGGGACAATCCACGGATACACCCTCTAGGGTTGTTCATGAGGATCCCCCGATTGCTAATAAATATTCAATTTGAGTCATAACTACTCATTAGTCATTCCACTCATAGTTGTATGAGTTCACCAAGCTGGCTCAATTGGTGTGCTAGAAGTTAGAAAGTCTCTTTCCATGAGGTAGCAAATGCCCGTGACACAAGCTCACAACAATTCCTAAAGTTCTGTGATATTTTTGTTAGTTTATTCATGTACGCACAAGTTGAAAAGCAATGCACTTTTCTAACTCCTGGCTGAAATGTCGAACAAAAGTAAAGTTATCGTAGGAGAGCAAACATGTGCGGCCATCAAAATCTTTGGGCAGACTTGGTTGGAACTTACCAAAATCTTTAGGTACGATATCCTCATATTTAAGTTTTATCTCATCTCCAAACCTTGTGGGTAAAATAAGATATGAGTCAAAGTTTGGATGTGCAATCATGAGATTGTTTGTTCTTGATGTTACAGAGAACCGACCTGTATGTTGCGCATTTGATTCACAAGACCATTCCTCGATTTCTAAATTAACTCATTGAGGTTCACGCGTGTTTTCACGTAAAATTTTGCAGTACCACCACTATTTGTTAGGTTTAGAGTTTTCTAATCCTCAATTTGCTTATGATTGTGTTCATATTGATTTTAAAAGAAGTCCATAGTTGTTCTCAAAGTTAAGTTGTTAGATGAAAACATAATTTAAGTACTTAAGTATCTTGACACTCTTCAATTATGCATAAGTTGTATTTTGGCCTAAAACCTTAGCGTGGAAACATATACGGGAAAGTAAATAAAGATGCTGAAAAAGTTTGAATTTAAGATCTCCCGCTTTTATACAAGGTAAAATTGTACGAAACCACTGCGCAATTGTTATAAAAACTTTAAAGGCTTTATCTAGCTAATATTTAAATATTTAATCTCGCGCATTAAGCCTAGCCAGTCGACCCCCCTAATTGACTCAATTACAAGCTAATTAAAAAAATTATACTCGAGGCAAGTTTGTGGACACCTTCAACCTTGATCGGATTCAGGGACGAGGAGCCAAGTATCATCTGTCATCCGAAATGTGATTGACTTAATTTATTACAACGTGTCTGATTGGCCACTTCTTTGCCCGGGGAGATAACGTTTAGCTAAACACATTAATTCTTTAGACACTGTCAATTGCGAGCACAACATGAACAAGTTATTCCATGAAAGCATGTATGGCTTATCTCTCATCGTTTCAGTTGGATAGCACGTTAGACTTGCTTGCCTATTTTCCCATGTCGAGGAATGTTTCCAGAAGTGGTCGTGGGGACTGAGGATTACACGCCCATAGGGAAGTATGTGGGGCGAATTAGTTAATGCTGTCCAGCGATTCTCCACTTGATCTTGCAATAAGTGGGTCTGATTTTGCTTTATCTGAACTTTAAAACTACGTTCTTTGTTTTTTTTTATTAAGTGACAAAAGTTGGTCATTCCTTCCCTTACCAAAAAAAAAAAAAGTTGGTCATTCCTTTCGTTGAAGAGCCATCAGACTCGAGGTTTCTAATCGCAACAAGAACTTCGTGCATCGGGTATACCACGGGGCGTAATCACTTCCGGAATCATACTCATTTTCAAGTGCGTAGTCAAAAGAACTCGCAAATGAGAATACTAGATCGGGCGGTGATATCGCGTCAACATGAAGGTGATACCGCATCGACATGAAGTAGAAAGTTAATTTCACGTCACTCGACAAAGCACAAAGGAGGCACACACTTTCCTATTAGCTTAGGGAGTAAATCGTGTGGGCAGTGACTATGATGCATCAACAGAAATGGCCGACTGATAGAAATGTCGTCCTTTTAACATTTGATGGGTCGTGGACGTAGAGATCAGAGAGGTCCAATCCATCAAAGATAGGGGAAAACGGAAAAGTGCATGTTCAATTCTTGAACTTGTGTTATTCTTTCATTTTGATCCTAAAAAATTTGTGATTTTGCTAATCAAATCTCTGAATTCGTAAAAATTTCCAGTCGTGTCCATCTATCCTCAATTTTAACGAATTAAAGCAATGTCGCAATTAGCACTCGTCTATGCTTTCATATGGCTGATATTCGTAATCTTTTGTATAAATTAGATGGAAGGAAAAACGCAACGTGAGAAGAACGACGACAATATCCATGGACGTGTCAAGTTTAACGCTATAAGGGAAACCCAATCCAAGTAGATTTCTTAATTTCAGTGGTATATATATAGTGACCAGAAGAATATTTGGTCACAGAAATCAATCGTGTGACGTACTCGTGGAATACATCCTGAAGAAATTGTCAGCGTTTTAAAGCCAATAAATCATATGGCTAGATATATGAAATTCTCTATGAGATTGAATGATTGATTCACGAGAAATTATAAGGGTTAAATATTGTGTGAGTTATTATGTGTAAAAAACACCGAGTGTTTGAGTGACTTGACCTATACCTCTTCATGTGGAGTATGTCCCACCGACCATATCAAGATGCCCGATTTATTCCCTTATTCTATTTAATATTGTCTCTGATCACTTGTTTTTCACAACAATGCCAACTTCATTTACCAACATTTCATGTGGAGGGACTTGGATTGGAAAAGTTCCACGAGTTCAATGGCTTGATTACATAAATTATAAGTTCGAGGATCGAATTCAGAAAAGCATTTCAGCAATCTACCGAATATGCTGCTTTTAAAGTAAGATGATTCATTGCTGAGATAAAAGTGATACAAAACCGAGTAGCGGCGCAACTTCATATGTTGCATGGTAATACTACTCGACTCAAAACCAGGGAACGCATAGCATAGAATGAGCTCGTCTCCACCGTGCATAGTGGACAGAATATGTTGTCCTCTTTCCAACGCAACTTGTACTCCTCTTTTACTATAAATTATAACTCCATCCTAAGACTCTGATCCCAACCCAGCATATTACGCAACATCCACTTTGATGGGTTTTAATTTGTTGGGCATTGTAATGCCACATTTGACTCTAAAGAGAAAGTACTTGATCGTATATGAAATTAGTAAAGCATCAAGCTTTTTTTTTCCACTTGCCATGGCACTTCTACTTTCCTAGGGGAGGAAGAGAAACCCCAATTGAATACGACCCGCGGCAACTCAAATTGTGTTTTGTGTACTCCAGATATTGCAAGTCGTTGTATAGTTGGGTGAAATTTGCTGTTGCTGACTTTAGTTTACATATTAATAGAGAAGATCAACTCTATCAATATTTTGGAGTGTGGAATGATTCGATTTGCTATAAAATATTCTCCCTAGCTTTTGCTAACTTTTAGTTTCCAAATTAATCGAGAAGATCGTGCACCCATTTAGGGATGTGGACTCTATATATCAATATTTAGGAGAGTGGTATGATTCAATTTGCTAAGCAATATGCTCTCACTCTCTCTGATGTAAATTTTTATACCTAATGTGTTTGTCAAAAAAATTATCCAAAAGGTCATAAACATTTTAATAATTTGCCAATTTAGCTACAAACCTTTTAAAAATTTATTAATTTATTCCTAAACCTTTCAACAAATTGCCAATGTAGTCTTTTCGGTTAATTTTGATAAAAAAATCTCTGACTAGCCAGTCTAGTCGAGGCCGTCTATCCTACACGGTGCATCCAACGCTAACATAAATAATTTTTTAATTTTTTAAATTATAATTCGAATTTTTTTTAATTTTTATTGATTTTTTAATAATTTCTTCTTTCTTTTCCTTTTTTTTTCTTTTCTTTTTTTCTTCACAAGACTGGCAACCCCTAGGTAAGGGCCGCAAATCACCAGCTGTAGCCCTCCTGAATCTGGGCAAGGGCCAACCAATGGAGGTCGCCGGCCCTCGGCCAATGGCCAGTGGCCATGCCGATCTTATGAAGAAAATAAAGAAAATAAAATAAAAAATTCATAATTTTTTTTAAAGATTAAAAAAATTATCCACATTACCAGCGGCCGCGTCATGTAAGATGGTGGCGCTAACTAAATTGTCACGTCAGTGATTTTCGGTCAAAATTAGCCAAAATGACTACATTAACAATTCATTAAAAGGTTTGTGATTAAATTGAAAAATCCTTAAAAGATTTAGGACTAAATTGATACCATATAATAGGTTTAGGACTTTTTTGGATAATCTTCGCTATGTTTGTCTAACATAATATTAGTACACTAGCGAAAACTTTCTTCTCTTTCAAAAGTGCTACTTTCACTTGTTGGCCTAAGGAAGGATCAAACCCCTCCAGATACTCCCTCCCATCTTTCTCCATTTGTTAATCTCCCTAAAAAATTATTCATCGACACAATAAAATCTATGTGTTCGAAAACTCCTCCACTTGTTCCTAAGTTCAGAAGAACAAAAGAAAAACGAAGGAAAAACCCTAAAGTAAAGAAAGCCATAATCCTTAAAAAAACAAAAGAAAAAGGCATGTACAAAAAGTCGTCCGTTTCAAAACCTAGTTAGCTTGCGTGATGTCACCTCACCAACTCCGACTATGATGATACTAAAATAAGTTTCAGATCTTTTTACAAGCCGAAGTTCATCAGTCCTGTACAAAAAGTCGTCCATTTCAAAACCTCGTTAGCTTGGGCGGTGTCACCTTACCTACTCCGACTATGATGATACTGAAATAAGTTTCAGATCATTTTACAAGCCGAAGTTCATGAGAAGTTCATCAGTCCTATAGGGTAGAATGGGTTACACAAGCTGAAGCTAGTATTGGCAAAGCCAGAATTTACTCGGAAATCCTAAACTTTTCACAAAAAAATAAACGATTTGAAAAATATTTTCTTAAAAAAAATTATTTGTATTGTTTGAAATAATTAGTCAATGATGAATTTTGTCAACTATGAAAATATTTTTCGTTCATTCATTTTTGTAAGAGATACAATAATTCATTTTTAGGAAAATGTCTTTCGATTCGTTCATTTTTTGTGAAATAAACGGTCCCTTAACATCATTTATCAAAATCAGAACCGTATCACGTATTCGAGGAGACTCGTGAGCAAGGTCGGAGCTAGGAATTTTTCATCATGGGAGCGATGGCAAAAATTATGAGAGAGGCGTTTGAAAATTCCCTAGTATTTATTCATACATATTTTTCTTCAATTAAAGCTTTAGCAGGAAAAATCATGTTTATCTCCTTCTTTTAACCTTTAAAACTATCATTGCATCAAATCACATCAAGATTGGAATTACTCATTACATTTACACCCACTACAAGTGACCATCAAATACATATGTGTGTGTGTGTATGTGTGTGTGTGAGAATAAAACTAATTTTCCATGAAAAAAAATGCGTAAAATCTTGAAGTTCAATGGGGGCACCTGCCCCTACTGAATATATTTCAAAATTTTCCTCTATTAGTTAAATTCTCACACGGACCGTCAAAATACCATTGTGCCATCAAAGGTGTCACGTTAAGTGAGGCTGATAGCGGCAGCCAAGTAAGACTGACATGACGCATGACGCCATGTCATCCTTAAATTAGAAAATTAATTGGAATCTCAATAATATTTCAAAATTGGAAAAAAAAAGAATTTTAAAAAGTGTGGAAGAAAAAAGTACATTATATGGATGAGGAGGGGAGGGGGCCGCGGGGTGTGGCCGACAAAGTGTATTGATCGAGTTCGGGCATGGCCACAACCGGCCCTTGCCACATCATCATTTTAACTTTCTGCGTAAAGGCGAAACCAGTGAATATTATCTTTACATAATTAAACAAGTTGAGGAATCATTCTTCATACGTTTTATTATAAATAGCAACCTTTTTATAAAAAAAATGTAAAGTTTAAGATTTTTAGAGTATATTTTGCCAAGGGGCTGACCACTGTTGTGTTTGGTTCCACTAATTAATTAGATGAGGATTAACACCACTAAAAACTTCAAACTAGTATATTTGTAACAAATTTACGCTAAATTAATTTTTTGACTACTAAAAATCCTAAACGGGTATACCTACGACAAATTTACCCTCTGACAGTTTCCATTAAATTTTACCGTCAAATTATTATATTTGATTACGCATAGCAATTGATAAGCATACCAATTTGAAATTTTACCTTTCGTTTGTCACATGTATACCAACTTATGATTTTTCATAATATTAATATAATTTAACGGAAACTAATTGAGTGTAAATTTATCGCAAATGTACCAGTTTAGGGTTTTTTGTTGTCAAAAAATTAATTTTAGATAAATTTATCACAGGTGTACCGGTTTTTGATTTTTAGTAGTCAAGAAATTAGTTTTAGGTAAATTTGTTATAAATGTACCAGTTTAGAGTTTTTCATGGTATTAACCCAAAGATTAAAAAGAAACACACTTTCACTCTTTCATTGAAAAGAAAGAACTTCAATGGTAAAAACGTTTTGAAATTTCCAATTTAATCTCACATGACCTTACATATGAGGTCTGCATAGCTTAATTTTTGTATAATTGTCTAGTATTAAACTAAATCTAAAATCCCAAGTTTTAAGAGGATAAACTAGGGATACGTTTGTTTCAATGAAAATTTCATGATAAAAAAAATATTATTCATAAAAATCATTTTCAAGAAAAAGAGTTAGTTATTATTTATTTAGCGGTTTAGGAAAAGTGATTTTCTTCTTATCAAAACACGATGTTGTTTTCACAATTTAAGCTTGTTGTTTTCAGTTCTTGGAAAATGTTTATTGTAAATAAATTAGTTTTCCGTCATTCAAATACCTAGAAGTTAGAAAACAATTTTCCGAAAATAGTTTTCCTTCAAATAAACGTATGGCCATTGTCTCAATAACTAGAAGCAAATTTAACATCTCCAACCTCAGAACACGCAGTCCATAGTTTGATCTCCACTAAGATTTGGTAGAGGAGCCTCTCTTTCGGAGCAATTCCGATGGTGCATGAACACACTCACATAAAGACATCATTAGACATTTTAGCAAAAAAAATAATATATCATAAGACATGGACGACCACTAATCAAAAAGGCCGTCGTGAACAGCATCGTGGGCTGCGCCGCCGTGGCTGAGGATCACTTCTTGATCATCTTTGATTTTTTTATTGATTCATGAGGTTATGTAATATTTCCTTCGTGGTAGGGGAGAAAAACATTGGGTGACGGCGTGTGATGTGATGCGGCATTTGCCCAGGTGGCCACAGTCTCTCTTAGTTTTTGGAAGACTCCAGGAACCCAAATTCATGAGGACTTTCCAAATTTTGTTCAATTTGGCCTCCTTCAGTTCATAGTTTGTCGAACATGTGCCTCTCAAGGGCATGATTGAAAACCTAAGATACTTCCAATATTCTCCAATTATTCATATCAGAATGAAACGCTAGAATTTCGGAACTTATATCGAAAAATTAAAGATGAAAGATCACTGTAGATGTGGGAGAAAGGGTGTAACGAGAACCTCTCAAAAACCCAAGGCGATTTCTTAGCTACAAAGAAGTTTAGGGTAAGGTCAATTCAGCTAGCCACAAAACGTGTTCGTGATGAGCACGTGTTCTTTGGTAGGCAATTTGTTGCGCTGGTGATGAGATCATGGGGTTATTAGGTTAAAATGACCAAGCTCAGAGAGTGATTTGGAGCAAAGTCAAATTCGGAAAAGCATTAAATTATGGGCTATCCTTCATGGGGATTGTTTAAATTGGAAAAATGACACAAAACAGTTCATGAACTTTAGCCCAATGTGCAATTTAGTCCATGAATTTTAAACCAAAATGTAATGTGGTCACTAAACATTATGCCTAAACTATATAAAAATATTCAATATAGTCCCTGAACTTGAATAAATGGAAAGAACTGCATTGAACATTTTCACATAGTTCAGGGACCGAATTGAATATGTACTAAAAGTTCAAGGATGACATTAAATAAATTAAAAATTTAGGAATCGTTTTGAACATTCGTCTAAAGTTCAGGGACTATATCGAACAAATTAAAAATTCAGGAATCAAATTACATATTTGATCAAAATTTATGAATTGTTTATATTATTTTCCCTTTAAATTTCTCATCTCTTCTTTTCCATCTTTAGTGACATTTTAAATAGAAAGTTATAAGAAAGTGGAGGGAAAGTTCCAAACATCCCTTGAAAGTGGTGTAAATTTCTCGAAATTCTCTCCGAGGTGGACCTTTTAATAAAATACCTTCTGACGTGATAACTTCGTCATAACGAGTCTCGGGAATGGTGCACATGAGTGACATATGTTAGGAAGCCAAACTTAAAAAATGAAGAAATCATACAAGAAACTATGCAAATTTTTAAGTGAAACATTCTTTTAGAATTAGAAAAAGAAAAATCACCATACAGTTTTAATGTTAGGCAATCTACTCATTATTAGTCTCGAGTTACAATTACAAGAGAGATTATCCCAATATATAGCAAAAATAGGGCATACAAAGTTACTTGGAAATTACAAGTATACCATCGATAGTAAATTCCTCTGTTAGACTCCACAACCCTATCATTCTCCTACTTAGTCTTTCATAGTCTTCAATCATCATTTTAACCCTAGTTGTCCTAGTGGGTCAACACCTCCTTGTCACTAATCATAGAGACCAATTGAGGCAACGCACAACTCTAGTTTCTTAGTGGTGACAATCTTGATTAACATATTTGCTAGATTCTTCGCACCAAGGATCTTCTTCAATAGTAATGTCTCATCATCTATTAGCTAACGAATATGATGATATTTCAACTTAATGTACTTTGTCCTTGAGTGAAATATTGTGTTCTTCACAAGACAAATGCAACTGTGACTATCACCGAAAAAAAAAACATCATTATCATGCTCCTTACCTATCACCTTAAGAAAATTCTTTAACTAGATCATCTTATTGCTAGTTTTAGATATAGCAACATACTCTGTTTTAGTGGTTGAGGGACACACTTCTGAAGTCTAGAGATCTAACTAACTATAGTGCCACCTAAGGTAAAACTAAAACCCAAGGTGCTCTTCCTAATGTCCATGTCACCACTAAGATCTACATCGACAAAGCCTTACGAAGTCATACGGTTATTTATAAAACAAAGACGACACCCATTAAGTACCTCTCAAATATCTCAATAACCACTTTACAACTTCTCAATGCTTTGTTCCTGGATTATGTATATACTACTCACAACTCCCATTGCATGAGCTATGTTTGAGTTAGTAAACAACATATCATAGATCAAATTGCCGACAAATGACACATAAGACAGAGCCTTGTACTCTTGCTCCTCATCTATCTTTGACGATTGCTTCTTGGAGAACTTGAAGTGACTTCCTAAAGGAGTGCATGTAGGCTTTGCATTGTAAACTTTGAATATGTCCATCACCTTCTCAATGTATTTTTCTTTAGGCAACTTTAAAAAAATTTCAAATTTATCTCGCGTGATCCTCATCCTAAGAATTTGATTTGTTGCTCCCAAGTTCTTCATTTCAAACTCCTTTGACAATTGCTGCATTAGTCTGTTGAACTCCCTCGTGGTAGATCCTGTAATGTGTATACTATGCACATATTACAATAAATTAATATAGTAGTCATCAAATTTCTTGAAGTAACATTAATAATCCATTCCACATCTAGTGAACCTAATACTCCATATAAATGTGTCAAATTTCTTGTACCGCTGTCTAGGAGCTTGTTTCAAACCATACAGACTTTCCTACAATTTGTAGACGTAGTAATTAGCTAGGAATCTAAAAACCTTTTAATTGTACCATGTAGATCCTCCTCTAAGTCACCATGGAGAAATACAGTTTTTACAAATAACTACTCTACATTTAAATTCTTAGCAGCAACAATACACAACACTAGCTTGCTAATAGTTAGCTTACAAGCATGATTTGTACCTAATTCCTTCCTTTTTGTTCAAAACCTTTCGATGCTAACCTTGCTTTGTACCTCTTGCTGCCATCCAATTCTTCCTTGACCGCGTACGCCTACTTGTTCTGCAATTCCTTATGCCTATCTGCTAACTGAGTCAACACCTAAGTTTCTTTATTTTCGAGTGAATCCAACTCATCCACTCACCAATTCCCACTTAACAAAATCTTTAACCTGCATTGCTTTTGAAAACTATTATGATTTGCCAGCATAAATTAAAAGCAAATAACGTAATGATTGAGGATACCTTTGTACAAGTGGAGATGTTCCACTAGATCTTCTTGAAGTGAGTTCACGTACAGGTGTTCTCGTTTTGGCTCTTGATCAAACACTACAACAATACTTTCGAGATTCTCAACGAAAATACTCTTAGAAGCCATCTTCTATTCAACTCCCTAGTCTCCTCCATTTTTTCCTCACACTAGATTTCACCGCAGATTTATCATTGTACAGAATATTTTCATTCAATGTAACATCATTAGTTCTTACTATTTTCCTATTTTGTTTATCCCCAAAGCAATGGCTAAAATAATCAGAACCATATATGATGAAAAACATTTTATGGCATTTGTATCAACCTTGTCCATATTTTCAAAATTTAAGTGCACATATGAAAGACAACCAAAAACTTTAGGGAGAAAAACACTAGAAATGCCAAAAATTGAATACAACCATCACTTTAGTACCAAAAGTTCTTTTGAGATCACTTAAGTGCCAAATCAAAGAAAAAATAATCATTTAAGTATCAATTTCGACCAAATTGATTGCGTGGCATTTAAAATTAAAATTATGAATATGACTTGGTATATTTTTTAAAAAATCTAATCCACGTGGACATTCAAAACAACGTCGCACAATCTGACTAGCACAGAAGTAATCGCTTTTTAATAACGATTGGCACTGAAGTGATCACTTTAAACAAAATTTGGTACTCAAACGACCACTATTTACAACTTTTAAACAATGTCATTTAGGAGTTATATGCTGATTGGGCACACCGGCAAGCCACGCAAGATTGAGAAATTAATAAAATTAGGGCGACATCGGATTTCTAGCAACTTAGATCAGAGTTGTCACTTAAGCGATCGTTTTTTTTTTTTTAAATGGCATTAAAGTTATCCGAAAAAAACCATTGGTACTAAAGTAAGCGCCGTACACAACTTTGACACTTCTAGTGTTTTTTTTTTCCAAAAACTTTAAGATACGAGATATTGACCTTCTTCTAGTCCATTCTTCTTTTGGTAGTTTGAAATCAAGTAAAATTGAAAGTCCTTTGTTGATCAGGTGTGCCGCTATGTTAAATGCATTTGCCTAAAACATCTTGGGTAATATTACATGCATCCTTGTACTTCTGGTACAGTCATTCAGAGTTTTATTCATCATTTCAACAACTCCATTTTGTTGTGGTCTGTTAGGAATTGTTTTAGTCATTTCTGATTTCATGTTTTGCACAAAACTCCTTGAAATCCTTGCTATCATACTCGCCACCATTGTCAAACCTTATACCTTCAATCTTTAGACAAGTTTTATTCTCTACTTCAGCTTTTGTCATGCCCCGAACCCCAACGAGCACGTGACATCCCGATCCTCGATCGAATGTGTGCGACGTCCTAGGAAACGTCGCCGACCCAACGATCTCATTAGAGTTGATTCATGGTGGAAGCAAATATATAATCTCGGACAATAAAATTAGAGACTACTAGGAATAATTAGATCGCCGAACCACCAAACATTTTACCATACCTCGATATACGCATATATCTACAATATCCATTGACAACAACTTATACCGTACTGCTATTTACAAAACCATAAAATAAACGGATGCACACCGAACTACTAACTACGAACCATCGACATATAAAAAGGATCGATAGCCTGAATAAGTTTATACCAAAAATGGGACTCTCCAACAATCTTTCTCAACATCGTAGACTAACCCCTAAGCCCTTTGGAGGGCGTCCACTCAGACTCGCTCTCCTCGTCTTCATCGTCCGAATCCTCCTCGGGCACGTGTTCATCCAATGACTCTGAATCAGGCCTAACTTCAATTGGATTACCCTTATCCCCTGATTCTATCCGAATCTCAATCCTCTCCTCATCCTCAAACTCCTCCTCCAGCTCCTCCTCTAGGACCTCCGCCGGCTCATCCTCCGACTCATCTACTAGCGCGTCCTCAGCTGGCTTCTCTCCGAGATTCTTACCATACTCATCCTCCGGCTCTACCTCTGGTATCCCGCCTGAATCTATGTCTATCGGGTCAAATCCTACCTGGAACCCTTCCGGCATCGGGTCTGGCTCGCTCACTGAAGAATCAGGTGCGGCCGGTGCAGGATGGTGCCCAAACTGAGCTAAACTAGTCTCCACACTAGTCAATTCCCCATCAAGAGGGGGTATGGTTGCCGGATCCCAACCACCAACTCCATCGAACAGCACATCAAAACCATGGATAGGACCAAACTCATCCATCTCATCCCGAAACATCCAACCCGTGTACGTATGAGTCTATCAAAGAGGTAGCCCTATGTCTACCCAGACTACCGACGTATGCTTAATCCAAGTATAGTTCTCATCTACGAGATACTCTACGACTTCGTGGTCGGTATGCATGGGGATTTTGAAACGCTGCGGCGGTAACGGCAGGAGGTTCATAGCTCGGGCAGTGGCTCTGAAATGGTTTGGTTGAAATAACCATTAGACACTTCTCAATAAGTTGCAATATAAGCCCTACCTAGGCTACCACATATTCCAGACGAGCTCAGACACAATACCAATCATCACACACACAACAACCACACAAATACACTTACTCGGACTCTCAGCATACTCAGCCTGCGTATTAGTTCATAATCACAGCATTCAAATCTCACACACATTTCAAACTACACACACCTCGAACCACACACACTTGCCAAACCATACTCATTTCCATACCAAAACACACATCGATCACACAACGTTTCCAGCCCACATTCACACTCAATCACGCACTAACATGTCTTTTCCATTTATTTCTCCTCGTCGTACCAGCACTTGCTCAATCATTTTCCTTACCTGCGTAAACACGCCTCAGGCCCACTCGATCGCGCCCCGAGCATCACGCATCGGTCCAATCCCACTTTCACTTGCCATACCACACGTCTTAGTCTCAATTATTTTCTTTGGCCTGCATAAACACGCCTCAGGCCCACTCGATCGCGCCCCGAGCATCACGCATCGGTCCAATCCCACTTTCACTTGCCATACCACACGTCTCAGTCTCAATTATTTTCTTTGGCCCTCGTAAACATGCCTCAAGCCCACTTGATCGCTCCCCGAGCATCACACGCCTCGGTCCGATCCCACAGTCGTATCACGACCCGCGTCAACACGCTTCAGGCTGGTTCAGTTCCCCACGTAAACACGCCTCAGGGATTTAATGATCACATGAACATACTCACATGCTATATATTTTATTTGTACCCCGCATAAACACGTCTCAAGGCTTTTTAGTGATCACGCGTACATCGCATACTTCAATTCTCACACGTGCACACACTCAGGCATTAATCAAATGCACGCAATTGCACCCAATTACATCACAGCAGTTCAGCCACAGTTCAATCATACAACTAACATACAAATTGCTATTTTCGCCATCAAAACTTCAATATCTCAGTCCCGGCCCTTCACGACACTTTCATGAAATTATGAGCCGGTTATAATGGCGCAATCCATGCACCGAACAGCACATCACAGTACCAAAACAGCAAATCACAGCCCACTTTTGGCCTCTAAATTTCCACCAAAATCTTTCAATTTCATTCCTAAGTCCCGTTATTCAATTCAACCCCTAAATCCATACTAATTCACGTCTAAATGGGTCCAATAATACCCGATATACTAGGCAAGGGTTTAAATTAAACTTACCCAAACTCTAGACTAACTCGGCTAGAGTAAAACGAGGTGGTGGTAGGCCGATGGCCTCACGGCAGCGTGTGGCGGCGGCGATTGGCGACAGCGATTGGGCGGAATGGCGAGCGGTGGCTTGGCTTGGCTTGGCTTGTCACGGCCAAGGGAGAGAGAGAGTGAACCAAGAGGGAGAGGGGGACGGCAGTGCGGCGGTGTGAGGGTGGCGGCACGATAGACAAGTGGTGGCCGGCGACGGTGCAGCGAACAGCGGCCAAAGGAGAGAGAGAGAGAGCTCTTAGTGAAGGAGAGAGAGAGAGAGAGAGAGAGAGAGAGAGAGAGATTGGTCTTAAAATACCAATAATTTAGCCCTTGATGGTAAAATTACCATATTGCCCTTTTCTCACAATTTCAATCGACGGTCAAAATTCGTTCTCATCCTGAGATCGACGGCCGAGATCGAATCTTTTCTAAAAATATCCAAGGACAATTTGGGAATTTCATAAAATTCCAAGGGCAAAAATGTCCAACTCAAAAGTTAGGGAAAAATGACAAAAATGACATTCCCCTTTAACACTTGGCCTTAACAAACTCTCAGGGATAAAATGGTCATTTTCCATCCTTCGCCGAAATTTAGTTTTTTTTCTAAAGGATTCAGGTAATCCAAAGTTGTACGTTCTAACCACAACATCGTCTTAACATCCTGTTGTGACTTCCTAATTTTTCATGTCTAATTTGGTCTCTAATTAATAACTGAATTTTATATAACGTAACTCAAGCGTTTCTCAAATTAACGGGTGGCTTTTGGGGAAATTCGCCTATTCGACTCGTGACTGATACTAAATCAAGTCACGTACAAGTTCATTCGGATCGTGATGACCCCGGTTGTTATGTAATCGAGAGGATCGATCGCTTCTTTCATCGGGCATGATTGTTCGGCATAGGCTCTGAATCATTTGTCAATTCATTTCGTAGTCATACGGAATCACCCACGATTCACTTGTATGATAGTGACGAATCGGCCTATAACTATCCTAAAATAGGCCTACATTGGCTCAAAATGTCACATCGACAATTCTATGGTCAAAAGTCAGTTCACGATCGAATTTCTCTAGTCGTATGAATTTAAATTCCTAATTAGCCTTTCCCTAAAGGTTAGTATCTCATGAATGATCAATTTCGGGCAAAAATCAACTACAAGTACATTAATAAAATCATTCATTTTATAAATCTCAAATGGGCAAATTTCAGGATGTCACAACTCTTCCCCCTTTACAAAAATTTCGTTTTCGAAATTTACAATCAAAACAACTATTCAAACAAATTGGGGTAATGATGTTACATCAATTCTTCACTTTCCCATGTCACTCATTCTGTCCCGTGATATTCCTACACGACCTTGACCATTGGGATCGTCTTGTTCCTTAGAACTCTTTTTGACCATCGGGATCGTCTTGTTCCTTAGAACTCTTTCTTTCCAATCTTCGATCCAAATTAGTCTTTCTACATACGATACTCTGTCATCGACTTCTATCTCTTCATAGTTCAGCACATGAGTTGGGTCAGCTTCATATTTTCTCAACATCGATACGTGAAACATGTTATGCACTTGCGATAAGTTTGGCGGTAACGCAAGGCGATACACTAACTCTCCAATCCTTTCCAACACCTCAAAGGGTTCCACGTACCTCGGACTCAAATTGCTCTTTTTACCAAATCGGGATAATCCTCTTATGGGTGATACCTTAAGGAGTATGTGATCCCCTACTTGAAATTCTAAAGGTCTTCGCCTTCTATCTGCATAACTCTTTTGATGGCTTTGCATTGTTTTTAGCCTTTCGCGTATAATCTTAATAGCTTCAACCGACTATTGTACTAACTTTGGCCCGGTTATATTCCTTTCTCCCACTTCGTCCCAACATACGGGCGTCCTACAGGCTCTACCATACAGCGCTTCAAACGGCGCCATTCCAATGCTCTGCTGAAAATTATTATTATACGCGAATTCCACTAAGGGCAACTGTTCCTCCCATTTGCCTTGAAAATCTAACACACATGCTCGAAGCATATCCTCTAGAGTCTGAATTGTCCTCTCAAACTGGCCATCCATTTACGGATGATAAGCAGTACTAAACTGTAGCTTCAATCCTAATGCCGTTTGCAAAATTTTCCAAAAATTGGCGGTAGACCTGGGATCACGATCTGACGTATTTGTCATTGGTACTCCATGCAAACGAACTATCTGTTGTACATACAAATTAGCGTATCAATCTAACGCGAAGTTCTTTCGCGTTGCCAATAAATGCGCTAACTTGGTCAATCGGTTGACAATTACTCAGATAGAATCGTGGCCCTTTTGGCTCCTTGGTAATCCCATCACAAAATCCATTGTGATATGTTCCTATTTCCATTCTGAGATTTCCAACGGTCGCAACAATCCTCTAGGCTTACAGTGTTGCGCTTTACTTGTTGGCAAGTCAGACACTTAGCCACATGCCTGGCTATGTCTACTTTCATGCCAATCCACCAATAGTACTGTCTTAAATTATGATACATTTTTGTATTCCCCGGATGAATATTATAATTACTATGATGCGCCTCTGATAAAATCTCTTCTTTAAGCTCTACATTATCAAGCATGCATAATCGTCCTCGGAACTTCAAGATCCCATTATCGGATGCTTAGAAGTCCAGTTTCCTCTTAGTAGCATCCATTGCTAGAATCCTTTGGATCTCTTAATCCGTAGATTGTAAAGTCTTAACCTTGGATTGAATCTCCGGTTCAATCCTTAATGTGGCTAACGGGCTCAAGACTCGACTTACTTCAAACTTAAACTTCGAGTTTCTTACCTTTTCCAACAGAGTCCACTCATTGACTATCAAATGCGCAATGCTTGACTTCCTACTCAAGGCATCCGCTATTCAATTTGCCTTTCTGGGGTGATATAAAATATCACAGTCATAATCCTTCAATAGTTCCATCCACCGACACTACCTCATATTTAACTCCTTTTGAGAAAATAAATACTTAAGGCTCTGATAGTCAGTATAAATCTGAAATTTCTCTCCGCATAGATAATGTCGCAAAATCTTAAGGGTGAACATTATTGCGGCTAACTCCAAGTCATGCGTCAGATAATTCAACTCATGTGGTCTTAACTGTTTTGATGCATAGGCCACTACTCATCTATTTTGCATAAGCATACACCACAATCCTTTCAATGATGTATCACTATAAATCTCGTATCCTCCAGGTCTTGACGAAATAGTCAACATCGATGCCGTTGTCAATCTATGCTTTAATTTCTGAAAACTCCTTTCACATTTGTTGGTCCATTCAAACCTCGTTTTCTTTTTTAAAAAATTTGTCAACGATGTTGCTATTGTCGGGAATCCTTCTACAAAGCATTTGTAATATTCGGCCAAACCCAAAAAGCTACGGACTTCTGTTACCGTCATTGGCCTCGGTCACTTCATCACAGCCTCAATTTTCGTTGGATCTACTGAAATTCATTCCCCAGAGATCACGTGTCCAAAAAACGCGACTCAATTGAGCCAAAACTCGCACTTGCTAAACTTAGCGTACAGCGCGTGTTCCCTCAAGATCTATAAAACCGTACTCAAATGGAATTCATGCTCCTCTGGACTCTTCAAAATACACCAATATGTCGTCTATAAAGACTATCATAAATTGGTCTAAAAATTCCTTAAACACTCGGTTCATTAAGTCCATAAATGCAGCAGGGGCGTTCATCAATCCAAATGGCATTACCGTAAACTCGTAATGTTTATATCTCGTCCTAAATGCCATTTTCGGTATATCCTCTTTTCTAATCCTCAACTGGTGATATCTTGTTCTTAAATTAATCTTAGAGAATGCCGAAGCCCCTTATAATTGATCAAATAAATCATCAATCCTCGGCAGAGGATACTTATTCTTGATCGTTACCTGATTCAACTGTCGGTAATCAATACACAATCTCAACGACTCATCCTTCTTCCTTACAAATAAAACTTGCGCTCTCCATGGAGACGCACTTGGACAAATAAATCTTCTGTCTAGTAATTTCTGTATTTGCACCTGTAACTCCTTAAGTTCCGACAATAACATTCTATATGGTTATGTTATGCATTGAAAAAAAATCTACTCAGTGTAAATTTTTGAGAAATTGGCACCACTTCAGGTGAAATGTTGGAATTTTCCATAAAGAAACTGAAAGTGCATAGTAATATGCAGCACTCCAGCTCTGTAAGTGGATATACATTGGAAAGTCCAGGCCCAAGTTTGGCGGTCGTCAGCCGGTCCAAACTCCAAATGGAGGACATAGTTTCTCTTGGAATGGATAGGTTTGATAATATAACTATACCCAACTCGGCTTGGCCCGGCCAATTGAACAGTAGGGCCATCTATACCTTGAACTCAACACTTGGAAAGGTGATGAGAAACAAGGTGGACTACAGCATCTATGTCACTATGTGGCTCTTCAAAGCCAAGTCTTGCAAATGAAATACAAGAAGGGAACAAAGTCGCATTAAATAGACAAATTAGATTTGACTTCGAGGATAAATGCCATTAAGGAGAACCATGTGAGACTCCCATGGAACCCATCATTTTGAATGATCCAAATTTTATTTAGTACATATGCCGACTCATATGATACTTTTTCTATTAAGAGGGCACACTTCGTTTTGATCCTCGAATCTATCTGATACCATAATAATTTGACAGTACGTTTTTCCTAAGAAATTGTTTTGATACGCATCTCGTATTAATAATATTGGATCCTTCTTAGAGAGTGTATCTAAGTCCTTAGTGGCAGCATGTAGTCCCTAACTATTTCATTTTCGGTGTGACTGTGGTGTTACTCTGGACTGTGTGCAATCTGATCAAGATACACACAATGTAACTGAAATCACAATGTAATCACACACACACAACACAATTAGTCCGAAAGTAACCCAAGATTACAAACATTGCAATAACAAAACAAATTTCTCAGTAAGATAAAAACAGTCCTTTGCAATGACATTCTTAATCACTTAGGTGACAAACCAGCCAATCTTTAAGTTCTTAACAGCTGCTATTTCAGGTATAACTTTATGAATCCCAAAGCCCCAGAGGCCCTTTGTCTCCCGTCTATTAACAACACTGAAAAGAAGAGTTCATAAAGAAGAATGACACTAACAAATATACTGTCACATACAGTCTATATCCATGAAAAAAGGTACGGCAAAAAGATGTCATCAGCTCTGAATCTCTGATGCTGTTGCAAGTCCTTCAATGGATCGATTGGATGGAATACTAGGTGGTGGTTGCTTTGTCACGGCGACCAGAATGTCTGCGCAACCCACCACCCCAACTAGTATGTCTTCGCTCTCAGACTCAGTCACCCATACATGAGTGGCCCTGTGAGACAACATCTGAGCCATTACTGCAGCTAATGAACTTGTGACCTTACATGTCAAGGGCGCACTTCTTCCCCTGTACATGCTCCTACTAGCGCCAAAACTTGGGCTTGTTGGGTTGCTGAAGAACCCGATGCTCCTACTGCTGAACTTCCTCAGCCGGTTTGACCCGACTCCATTGGCCATACCATTACTGGGTCCAACTTTTGAGTTGTTGGCTTGAATTTCAGGCAGTGACCTCGGAGTCATGTTATCTTCAACCCCCATCACAAACTGACCAGCAGAGAGATTGGCTAAAGCCCATGCTGCAGCAACATAGTCACATTTCCACAGTCTGGAGGCTGAAATCTCACCAATTATCTTGTGTTCACCATCTGGTGAATTCTCCACGACAGCAAGCGCTCTGGGGTCTTGAGGTCGCTTCCCTGTCACTTCGATGGCAGGTGAAGAGGCATCCACAGAACTGTAGTTAGGATTGACAGCTCCAAGGGATGAGATGGAGGAAAGAGGCAACGGCGCAAGTGCACCTAGGCAACCGATGAGGAATCTGAGGATGTCTTCTCTGGAAAGGCAACAAAACTTGTCACGGACAAAGGTGGTGGAAGACGAGGAAGGGCGGTTGGTATTGACAGCAAGATTGTTGCTGCTGTTGTTCTTAAGCCACTTGCCGTTGTACAAAATTGAGAATCTTTTGCTCATGCCTCTCCACACAGTGCTCTTTGGGACAAGAAGACGCTTCACTCCCTGCTTCATCATCTCCAGTGCATCTATCAGTCTTAGACCCAAAAGAACAAAAGTCAAGAAATTTCTCAACGGAATAGGCTACCTCACCACCGACGGCTATTACATATCAAGATTGCATATGAAGTAGTAAGCAACTGATCACTCAAAAAGGGTTACTTCATGCTCTCAAGATTGAACCAGATGACTCCTCAAGTATAGTAAAGATCTACCGTGATGAGGGTAATCACTGGGAATACATGCGAGTCCTCATCAATGAACAAAAGTTCTCTTTTCCTCCATCCTTTTCCACATGCATAACAATAATCGAAACTACATTATGTTGTTCTCCCAAACACGTCAAAACTCAGAACCACTAAAAGGAAGAGATCTCTTATTGAAATTAGCTCCAATGACTACAGTTCTTCCCTCAGGGGTTAGAATTAATGAGCTCAATGGAACACTAGTGGTCAATTTTTTTTTCGTTTTTGGTTGGGAGGGGGCTCTTTTATCATGAAGTTAGCCCAGCCTGGACATCTCAAGCCCAGTCACAAGCCTGATCCCCAACAGAACAGATTTAGCCCGCCCTACATATTTCTGGGCCTCTTCACTTAGTGCCAGGCTAGGCCTGAAATGGGGAAAATCACGAAGTAGTCAACTGGATGACCTATTCTCCTAATGGGCTATAAGAAATACTGTGACAAGCACCCACAATATCTACCTTGAGAGCCTGAAAACCAAGCTGCCTCCGGAGCTATTCACTCTTTATCTAGTACTATATCCTCCAAAATTGTTCTTTACAAGTTTTACCCATATCATCTTAGGCTTACCAAAACGCTAACTACTTTTGGACAATGTACAATTGCATCTCCATAAACCAGCACCAACAAGCATTTGTCCCATCTTTTCTTCATGCTCACACCCACAAGCAACACAGTCATCCAGTCGCATGATACATTCCTTTTATCCACATATTAATGTAGAACAACCAAAGATCATGCTCCCAAAAACATAATGGTTCCTAAATTATCCTGTCGACCATTCTCATTAGTTTAAGGCATCTTAACATTAAAAAAACTTTAATCTCAATTCACACTTCTCAATATTACGCCAAACATCACCATCTCACGGTACGAAGAGGGCACATTTTAATCATGTATAACTAGTCAAATTAACTAGGAGATGAGACTTTTCTTTTGAAGAAGTTCAAATCAAAGATCTCAGGAAGCTGAATGCTGGCCAAAGGGCTTCGACACATAATGCACTCATTCTAGAGTGTGTTGATCATAAGCTAATGCAACAAAACCACCTAGATTCTCACACTAATAAAGGGCAACAAGGAGAACATCAAAGCACACAAATTCCCTAGATGCTTGCCACCATCATTAAGGATATAGAAAATATATAAACAAGTTGAAAGATCAGCCCTACCTATCCGTAAAACAAACTAACAATGCATAACATACCATCATTGAACCAATCACTACGACTATCCAGGAAAAACACGAGGCTAGTGAGCCAAAAGGAGATCTAACCTTGTTCCAGGATCAACCAATCTCAGCAAAGAACTATTGGCAACAACAACCTCCGACACAGGGGTCTTCATGGCTCTCTCCTGATCTTGCAAACACTCATTCCTCGCCAAAAAAGTAACGATATCAAGAGAATCCAAGATACCCACAAACCTCTGCTGCCTCATCTCGGCGCTCTCAACCACACTTCCGGGCAACAATCTCCTCTTCCACACTGGTATCCCTCCTTCCGTCGACTCTCCAATTGCTGCTATCGCCGACTCGACCGTGTCCGTCTCAACGAACTCCACCAGCTCAGGCTTCCCCACGGTCAAATCACCAACCACATGGTATATAAACACCGAGGCCATCCCTATCGATCAATCTAAAACACAGACAAATTCACCCAATTTCGTCAGTCCCATCCCGAACCACACAAATTTAACAAACACCCACAAACGGCACACGAACACCCAGATGCAATTTCCGATCTTTTTCCACTAAAATGAAGAAACACAGAACATCCCTGAAAAAAAACTCAACAGAGTCGCACCGTGGAAACAGGACCTACCTCAGCGGAATCAAACCAGCGGGGAGTTAACGGATCGGCGAGACGTACGGACCGCGGAGCCGAAAGATTCGAACTTTACCGGAACAAAGCTTCCCGCGTTTTCTGGGTCGCCCAAGAAATCGGGGGAAACGAGCGCTTTTCCCCAAAGCGGGGCCCCCCGACACCCCCGGAGGAATGGGATCGAATCAAGAACAACCCACTCGAGGGAATGGCCAGCCGGTAACGGGAGAACCGGCGAGACAGCGCGAGTTATAAAAGGGAGTGGAGGAGGATGAGGAGGAGATTGATGCCGGTGATGGGCAGGATGGGACCGATCAGGAGGAGGAGACACGGTTTGGCCATTGGAGGAGGGAGGAGCGAAGGCCCATCACCCGGGTCGACACGGGGCTTTTCTTGCTGCGGCGGCGGCGGCGGCGGCGGCGGCGGCGGAGGGGGATCGAATCAGCGTCGGCCCGCTAACGTTCTTGCGTATCTTGACATGGAAGGGAGTGGAGAGGAGAGGGAAGCAGCGTCAAAGTTGATGGCTGCGAGAGCTAGAGCGAGAGAGAGAGATTGTGGAGGAGACTGGAAGATTGGGAGACATCAATCAATGCATCAACGCTCAGACATGTGCGCCTTTTGAGGTTGGTTTCCTTTTTCGTCAAAGATGATACGGACTCAACAATTTTACTTTTCATTAATTTTCATTTTATTCGATTTCATCTATTGTAATTTTTTTCTGGAATATCTCAAGTAATTTATTTGTGACAAAAGTTATTTTTTCATTGCTACAGTACCGCTACAGTATTGCTATAACACTGCTACAGCAGTGAACAGTGATGAACAGTACACTACTACAGTACTTTGCTACCGTACTTTTTGAATGACACGTGGCAATTGACGAGAGTGTATCAGTTTGGAGTTTCACCCTTCATTTGTCACAAGTGTACTAATTTATAATTTTTCATGATATTAATTCAATTTAACGGAAGGTAAATTTGTCACAAATATATCAATTTAGAGTTTTTTATTATCAAAAAATTAATTTAGGGTAATTGTTATGTGTATACCAATTTAGAGATTTTGATGATCAAAAAATTAATTCGAAATAAATTTATCATAAATATATCAGTCGTAGATTTTTCATAATATTAACCAATTACCTTGGTTTGTCTGAAGAAGGAATGGGAATCCATTTAAAAAAGAATTTTTAAAGCGCATACCTAACTTCTCATGAGCTTTTTTCCTTCGCATTTTGAAACATTAAAAAATAATTCTTGAAAAGTCATCAACAAGAACAAATTTTCTATTTAATAGCACATCTCGATATATGTACATTTTCATTAATATATTTCAAGCTTTTCGTCAAAGAATCGTAGTGTGATTGCCTTCACTCTATAAACATTTTAAGCGAAATTACCATCCGGACCCTCTGCTTATTGTATGCTAAGTACTAAGTATTTTGTCGACCGTTGCCCATGAATCTGGCTTACCCAAAGATTTTCAAGAAGAACAAGGTGGCCCCACCATCCTATTGATGTGTTACCAACATATTCAAATGTAGTAACTACACACGTCTATACCTCACTAAAATTAAATATGAGAGATGTCTATATCTGTAACTCACTAATCAATGAATTGAGTTCCACTTAAAGATAAAGCAAAACATAACCTGTTCCTAAATGTCTTTGTACTATAACATATGATTAACGGTTGTCCTCATAATTTTTTTTATCTTTTGTCTCCAATATTTCGCTTTTCACCCAACTTACTCTATAAATTATAATGTATGCTAGTAATCAGCATTTAATAACATTATTCGCATAAATGAGAGTTAGTGATAAGAGAGAAAGAAATTACCACCACCCCACTTCCTTGGGGAGGGCTGGCAATTTTGTTGAGGTCTTGGTGAGGGTGGTCGGGCCTCGCTAGCGATTGCGCGAGAGTCACAGGTCCTCACAATTAGCAAGAGCCCTTGTGCACTTCTGGTGTCATCGCTTGCCAATGAGGGTCAATCGACTCTCATGAAGGTCAACTCACCCTGGCTCAATGCTGGCACATGGTTGTGCCACCACCAAGCACAAGGGCTCTTGCTCCTCACCTAGATCTAAATGAGGGCATACAAGCCCTCATATGCTCACTCATGATAGGGGCCAGCCGCCTTCACAGCGTTGGTGGGTTGGCGGCACTATCCCCATTCTCAATGTGACTATACAAATCAATGGCCTGCTAATGAAATGTAGGTTGACCAGCTTGGATTGTCATGTGAGCTAATAGGATCAAATTGTTTCTAATCAAATAGGACATGGACTAATTTGACAAAAAAAATTAATGTCCAAATTGAACATTGGTTATGTTTATTTTTGTTTTCATTTACAAACAATACAATCATTTTATTTGTTTTAGTTTAGTTACATGTTTCTTAATTAAAAGCGTGATTAATAAATGTTTATTTAATATAATTTTCATTAAAATAATATTTATCATGTCTAGGTGCTAATTATAATTTTTTTTAATTTTATAATACCATGATACTTTTTGCTCATAAATTAGATATTTAAACTAAATATCAACTAATCAAAATAAACGACAAAAATACATTTCAAAACCAATACTTAAATATAAAAAGAAAGTGTGAGGAATGTGTAATACATTATTCATCATGTACATATTTTAGACATGATAAAAAGGAGCAAATTAAATGAAGTACTACAATTGTTGTGCATTTCAGACCTACACGTATTAGATACTAGATGAATTCATATCCTTTGGTAATATACTTGTCAATCACAAGACGAGCATTAAATTAAAAAGGGATGATAAAACACATGAACCCTAACTTTGGCCCAGTGTACAATATGATCCTTGAACTTTAAATTTGTTCAATGTGGTCTATGAACTTTAGTTTAATGTGCAATATCATCCCTAAATTTTTAATTTGTTCAATATAATCCTTGGATTTTTATTAAACGTTCAATTTAGTTCCTAGACTATCTAAAAATTTCCAATGTTATCCTTCCATTAATTAAAGTTTAAGGAGGACATTGAACATTTTCATATAGTTTATGATTAAATTAAACATATACCAAAAGTCTATGGACCACATTGAAAAAAGGAAAGCTCCAATGATAGTATTGTACATTGGGCTAAAGTTTTGAAACTACATTGAATAAATTTAAAGGTTATGGGTCACATTGCACATTTTGTTAAAGTTTAGGAATCACTCATGTTATTTACCTAATTAAAAATAAAAGGAATTTTGAGACAAGCTATGAGAAATCTCGATCAATACGTGAAGAAGAACGAAAATGCATATGCATATATGGAAGAGATTTGCAGTTTTTTGGCGTCAAAATTTGCCATAAGTTAATCTAGAATTATATTTTTGGCGTCTAAAATTAATATAGAGACAAAATCGCTTTTCCGAATTTAAAACACAAATATATTTTGTTCTTTCAAGATAGTGGATTATGTTGGCTTTTGTTTCTTTTGAAATGACCGACTCTATCCTTAACCGTCTAAATAGCATTTTGACGTGAAAAACTGTTTAGTTTTGCTTTCAAAAACACCCTCTAAGGTTTCAAAAATCAATTTTGACATTGCCCTTATAACTCAGGTTTCTTCCTGATTGATCCTGGCCCAAGTTGTAGCTGGTGTACACCACATTAATGTAACCACTAAGCCCACCAAAATCCATCTGCAGAAAGACAACCACCAGTAAAACTAGCATCCTAAAGCTGACTTCTAGATTAACAAACATGGCCATCTGAACTAGTGCATCATCAACAACTTATCATAGGAAGCTAATTGAAGTCCAGTAGAACCACCTAACCAAACAAGAACACGCTGATAAATATTTTTTCCTTCACATAATCACTCAAACACTAATTAGTGATTGTAGTTGCCATGGGTAGCAATCCGGTCCATGAACTTGGCCAACACCTTCGCAGACCCCTTCAACGGCTTGATGCTCCTGTTCAGCTTCAAGCGCTTCTTCGCCATCTCCGGCGTTTCCTCCATCATCCTCTTGCTACCAGCCCCACTCAGCTCACCCCAAATCTCCTTCTCCATCTCCTTGTTCACCAAGTTCTGCATGCTGAACTGCAGATGCAGTGCCACTGAGTCGACAAACCTCCTTAGCACAATCTTCCAGTACGGGGTCATCCTCATCTTCAGATCAAACGCCTGCTGAGTCAGCTTCTGGTTGCAAAGCCACAGATGGGTCACGTTGACATTCCCGATCCCCTGGAGGTTAATGACGATCTTGCTTTTATAATTGTTTGCTGGGTCATCAACTTGTTCCGCTCCAACAGGTACTCAGGGTTGCAAGTGTAGTCAGTGAGCTTCTCCATTTCAACAATCTCTGTCATCCTACCAATCGTCTTCTCCTTCATCTTGTTGATCAGATTGGACGCTGCTCTTTTCGTCGACAACTGCAGCTGAGGATACTTCTCTGAGTGTTGCATCAACGCCCGAATCACAACTCCCTCAATGTAGTCCCAAACGCGAACCACAAAACTCAGCAGCTTGCTTGATATCCCCTTCACCTTCCACTGCAAAAGGGTGGGAAAGGCGGTGTGAGGGAGGACGTCTGGGAGGCCGATCCCTTTGACCTCTTCCAAGACCTCCATTTCCTCCAACAAGAAGTTACTCTGCAGGTTGTTCTCGGTGCAGTTTTGGAGCTCATCGTTGTATTGGTTCAGCATCTCTACTAGCCTGGCAGTGCAGTGCATGTCCTTCTCGTCCAGGTACTCGTCTAACTCACCTCTCAGCAAGACTTTCCTCAGCGACTCCTTCGCCGACCCCATCATCTCCATGAAGGCCATCATGGCATCCTCAACCGACGACAGATTCTTGGGCATCCTCTTAAGCTTGGAGATGTTTGCGTCCCGCTTGTCATCTATCTTCATGACGATCTCGGGCAAATACTTGGCCACGATGGTGGCTTGAATCTGCGTCAGCTTTTGTGCCAAGACAGGCACACCAACGATGGACTTGTCAATCTTGCACAGCTGAGGGTGCACGGCGAATAGGTTCGCCTCTTCCTGCCTCGCTTCTTCGTAGGACTCGTCACCAATCCTGTTCCTCACACACACACAACCAAGCCCTATATTGACATCATCAGCCGCCACCTTCTCCAACAAGCCCTCTGGAGCTTTATCAGCCTTGGTGACGACGGCCAGAGTCCTCTTGCCGGTCTTGTCCACCATCTGCAACACAAAAACGAATAATCGTATAGACTTATTTCCTAGAGTAAAATAAATCATTCTAGGATTCAATTGATATGGGAGCCAAGCATGTCTAGAGTGTATTTACTTGCGACATCCTTATGGACTCGCAAGTGGAGAAGTCAACGGTCGCGGACAAGACATTGAGGATGATGCTCTCTTCGGGCCTTATTTAATCCATGATCATCTCCGAGATCTGCTCGTAGATGTTCTCGGGCTGGCCGTGCACGGGCACTCTCGTGATTCCAGGCAAGTCGACCATGGTCAAGTCCGGGACGCCGTGTTTCTTGATGACCAGAGTCAGCAGTGCGTTCGAGACACCCTTCCCATGACCCGCGATCTCGTCAGTGGCATCATTAATGGCCTTGGGGATGTTGTCCTCGTCGGTGGGGACGATTTTTCCGTTGAACTCGAGGCAGAGCTCGGGGCGATCGGCTTGAAGGTTGTCTTGGAGTTGTATGATGAGGGGAACGTGCATGCAAATGCCCTGGCACCTCGGCAGGTTGATGCCGGCGAGGGACTCGAGGACACTTGACTTGCCGGAGGACCGGTCGCCGACGACGATGATGGTGGGGAACTGTATGCCCTCCTTCATGACCATGAGGTTTCGCAGCCTGCTGATTGCATTGAGGAGCGGGCGGATCCGGTCATTGTGGGAGGCGGCAAGTGGTGGCACATGGGCAACTGACAAGGGTTCGGGTTTGGGTTCACTGCGGACAAGAGCCCGGTTGCCACCCATTGTCTGCAGCCTCTCGAAATTTCCTTTTGCTTTGGATGAGTTTGATCGGTGAAATAGAAGATGTGAAGTGATGATTTCGTTCTATAGAGTAGTGAAGTTATGCGTTCATTATATAGAGACCAGACTTCTATTGTGCGCTGGACAATGAGATGACTTCATAGAGGGTGTTGGTGTTGTGGATGGACAAAAGCTAGGACCTTAAAGAGGAAGCCATGTATCATTGGACAAAATTTTGTTGTACAAAAGTCATATCATTGTGTAAACTTAGACCTTAAAGGCAGGAACTTTAACTACAGTTGCCAAATAACCTCCTAATGCTCCAGTTTTTAAACTCTAGGGAACTTAACCCTTAAGAAACTGAAACAGTGACATTTGGGTCTAGAGTTCTTAGCTAGAATTTGTGTTTTGTGGCGTGGCCATTCCCTCTTCATTGTTTGCATCAAGAGCCTCTCTCTTTTTTGGCTCAAGGTTGTGCTTCTTGCTTCTTTATGGAGGTGATTACAATTCGGGCGTGGTGATTAGTCCTATCTATGGTAGCCGAGCATAGGGCTCTAGTGGCGGCAGCGCCTGAGTCTAGTGGTGGCAATGGCCGTGGCAGCGCCAAGCTTGGCAGTGGTGGCGCTGAGTTGATCGTGGTGGTTGGGTGGTGTTCAATTCTAGCATGGACGATGTGGGTGGCCACCAGGTTATTAGCAAAGCACAATTGGCCAAGGCCCAACATTTTAAAAAAAAATCAAATTTCCATTTTATAAGTAAAAGTTCAAATTGTGATTTTGAAATATTAAAGACAATACAAAAATCAATGAAAGGAAGAAACCTCAAGTAACGGAGGAGGTATAGAAAATCTACGTGAAAAAAATATGAGGTCAAGAAAGAACATGTGACGAATGATTTCACTTGAAATGGCTTGGAGTTGTTAATTGAGTTGTTTGAACAGATTTAAAATAATTGAAAGGAAAGAACATTGACCTGGACATTTTTACCCCTCAATGTTGGAGTTGTGTGTGAGCGGCTCATAGGGTGGAGAAAAGGTGCAATTATTGTCCGCCCACTTGCACACCACCTTTCTTTCTATTCTAATTCTAATCCTCTCCCCCACCAAAAAAAAAAAATTTGGTATCGGATTATTTTCATCCCAATCCATACCTAACCTGACTTTACTCATTTGACGAATCTAAAACTTTTATGCTGCATTTACCTACAAAATTCGTGCATGCACGGATGGAAAACAGAAAACGAATTGACTACTGTTCATTAGGATGTGCTTTTTTTTTTTCGTCTTTGTGATAAAAATTGTCTAATGTAATACAATATTAGCATTGGTCTCTCACCAGTTGCTCGTCCTTGACATCAACAAAATGACTTCATCTAGAATATTATGCAGTATATTGCTCTAAAGTTCAATTTCCTCAATCTTTTCGTTTCATTCGATTTATTTTTTGTCAGGTACAATTAGTTACCTATTATAAGAAAAATAAAAAAATCATATTTGTAAAAAATAATGATTTGGAAATATTTTTCTATAAATAATTGTTTGTATCGCTTATAATAATGAATAAATGAAAAATATTTACATTGTTTGCGAAAATATCTAAATATAAATTATCATTACTAATAAAGATATTTTTTATCGATTAGTTATTTTAAACGATACAACTAATAATTTTAAGTAAAATATATTTAATTTATTTATTTTTCGTAAAATAAATGGAACAATATAAAGTGATAGTTTTGGACCGTTGCGACCGTACATTGTTTTTTTTCTTCGCCGTCGGGAGATCGTACAATGGGACTTCTCAAAAGCCGGGAGTTTCCACTTTTTTGCTTTGTCTTTTTGTTTCTTCTTTGGCTCTCATTAATGCGCTTGTCCTCGGACACTTTTTCTTCTTCTTTTTTTGACCATTTTCTATATATGATGCTTTGGCACTTTCGGCTCTTGAAACAAAATTGGATAAAAACATTTTTGTTGAAGAGGTATTAACTCGATATAGAATAGGGTTTTTGAAAAAGTAGGGACACAAGAAATAATTATAACCAATGAGGATTTGGGTCGGTTCTATAATTGTTAGATTTCGAACAACATCGCCTAAATGCGGATAAGTCACTCGAGATCAAGGTCACAATGCATTGTAATTGAATCCATGTCTCCATATAGACTAAACATAAGTCGTCGATTTGTTATGTGGTTGCCCACCTGCGTTAGAATTATCATGGTTTTTCAGTCTCCCGACTGGTGGGTTATAAACATATGCACATAGAGGCATTAGTCTTATTTATGCTTTATTAGAGACAAATGTAAAAGATGTCTATATCTGTAACTCACTAATCTAAGGGATTGCTATCCTACTGAGGACAGAGCAAGATACAGCTTGTTCCGCAATGCCCTTGTACTTTAAAATATAGTGGTCCTCATAATTTATCATTTGTCTCTGGTATTTCTCTTTTAACCCAACTTTTTTGGTATACCATCAATTACGGCATTAATGATCATTCATTAACATTGTTAGCATAAAATGAAAAGTATGTGACAAGAGAAGAAAGAGATTGTTGCCACCCTCGTCACCCCACTTGTATAGCAAGGGCTACCAATCGTTATCAAGGTCTTGATGAGAGTGGTCAAGCCTTACCGGTGGCCAAGCAAGAGCCACAGGCCCTCATGGCGAGCAAAGCCCTCATGCCACAAGGGTTACTTGGCTCTCATAAGGGCCAATTGACCCTGCCAAGGGCTCTCCCCCTCGCTCAAAATTTGGACGAAGGATTAAATTGTTTGTAATCAAATAGGATCAACTAGGTCTGTGCGAACATATGATATGCTCAGCTAATTAACAGATAACTTTTCATATAGAAAAATGAGTACAAATAAGTGTACTAAGATTTTTTTTTTTAAATAATCAAAGGATACGAACGTAGAAGGCCAGCTATTTTAAAGCTTATGAAATACTGTATAAGTTTCAAGAACCGATTAAGTCTAGATATTTTTGGACTGACTTAGAGCAATATACACGCAGTTGATAATATTTTGAACAAGTGACCTTTAGTTTCTAAACTGGAAATCTCCTAACCTCCAGCTCTCTTGAGCAATTTCATCACTACAATTAGTAAATTTCCATATTAGGATTGTATTACTCCACATTTTCTTACATAATAACTTTTCCATTTTATCGGTAACTTCTCGTTTAAGATATGTGATTTTGACTGGTAAAATTTTCAATGTGACTAGAAGTTAGCACCATCCCCACATAGATGGTGACATTCATAATACGATAAGTTGAACATATGAGAGTGACTAGTAGTTTTCTTTCACGTGTTTAGTGTCTTTTGACGTGGAGCAGCAAGAATTCATTATTCTTATTAAGTCATATATGTTAAAATGATTCTCACATTGGAAAATAACTACTAAAGAATCGATATTTGTACATGTGTGTCACAACCTAATCTTTCGAGGGCCGCCTCGAGGAAGTAGGTTTAGAGGTACTTTATTGGACTCTCCCTAAGTCCAAACCTCGCGTGACATTGGTTGTTTAAATCTATTTGTTCAATAGAAGTCGCCACTAGCCACAATTAAATGTCGGCTAGAAACCCTAATCGAGATACGGGAGTATTATCTCGAAAACATACGCAGCCAGAGATTTTTAGAGATCGGAGACTTGATTACACCAGTTTTTCAACTAATGCCATTTCGGTACTTAAACTCAACTATTTGCTAACCAAAATATCATGGCAGTCTTTTACTAATCGAGAATTTTGAATTTTTATCCTAACCATTCTAAAAAGGGAAAACGACAATCAATGAATTTAAAGCGTGCAATCAAATGAAATCAAAATGAAAATAACAAACAACGACCTAGCATCGTCTCTAAAAAAAATAACAAAAATCCCTAAGGTAAAGCCCTAAAGGCTTATTCAATTTTGGGATCAATATTTTTTGTTCAAGCCAAAAGTGTTTTTTAAAAGCCCCAAACTAAGACAATTCTACATCTTTTTAGTTTTTTTTTGCATTTTTTATTTTTATGAATTTTTTTAATTTTTGGATTTCGGACCGGGTCAGGGGAAACCGGTCTGATTTCCTAGTCTGACCCGGACCCAGAAGGCCCAAAGTTGGGTCTAAATTCGGACTGACCCAATCCGGACAAAACCGAATTATCAAATTCCATCTGGCCCAATACTATCTCAGCCCACATCTTTCTCTATTTGGCCCAGCTTATTCCCTTAGCCCACGACATCTTTGATTCAGCCCAATTTGCAACCTGACACGAATCTTTCATTTCCAGATTTTATTTCCTTTTATTATTATTATTATTTTTTTCTATTTTCTATTTCTTTTTCTTTTCTCTTTTATTCTGGTCTTCTTCTTCGATGGTCTTCTTCCCCACCTTTCTCACCGAAGCTTCACCGAGCGCGCACCTTTCTCGCGCCTTTACTGAGCTTTGCCAAAAATCTTAAAACGACACTTCAATCACTACCAAAATATTCTCCGACGCTAAGCCACCACCGGCGAATCGTCCCAGGCCCACTAGTTGTCCGACGATTTCTACATTGCCGGACCAACTCCGGCGAGAGATCCCCAAATTCAAAAATCATGTATACTAAAAACTCTATCAATTCTAGCACACGGAATACGCATATACGTATCAAAGAATGAGAAATGGACTGACTGGAGTGGCCTCTAACCGCGGGCAACTCCGGCGAGGGGATGAATTTCCGGTGAAGTAGAAGTGCACGCACGGCCAACTCAAACAAAGATGTTCATGCCGGAAAATCAATGAAAAAATATAGATTCAGTATTGATTCATCAACCTAAAAAACACATCAAGCATAAAAGAATGAGTTCTACGCACTGATTTCACAAAAATCAATTCGGTTCTTCCAAGCATTTTGTCGAACATATGATATGTGATCTGAAAAACAAGATTCCGATTTGATTCCGATATGATTCTCAATCAAGTACCAAAATATTCTCCGACGCTAAGCCACCATCGGCGAATCATCCCAGGCCACTAGTTGGCCGACGATTTCTACATTGCCGGACCAACTCCGGCGAGAGATCCCCAAATTCAAAAATCATGTATACTAAAAACTCTATCAATTCTAGCACACGGAATACGCATATACGTATCAAAGAATGAGAAATGGACTGACTGGAGTGGCCTCTAACCGCGGGCAACTCCGGCGAGGGGATGAATTTCCGGTGAAGTAGAAGTGCACGCACGGCCAACTCAAACAAAGATGTTCATGCCGGAAAATCAATGAAAAAATATAGATTCAGTATTGATTCATCAACCTAAAAAACACATCAAGCATAAAAGAATGAGTTCTACGCACTGATTTCACAAAAATCAATTCGGTTCTTCCAAGCATTTTGTCGAACATATGATATGTGATCTGAAAAACAAGATTCCGATTTGATTCCGATATGATTCTCAATCAAGTACCAAAAAATTCTCCGACGCTAAGCCACCATCGGCGAATCGTCCCAGGCCACTAGTTGGCCGACGATTTCTACATTGCCGGACCAACTCCGGCGAGAGATCCCCATATTCAAAAATCATGTACACTAAAAACTCTATCAATTCTAGCACACGGAATACGCATATACGTATCAAAGAATGAGAAATGGACTGACTGGAGCGGCCTCTAACCGCGGGCAACTCCGGCGAGCGGATGAATTTCCGGCAAAGTAGAAGTGCACGCACAGCCAACTCAAACAACGATGTTCATGCCGGAAAATCAATGAAAAAGATACAGATTCAGTATTGATTCATCAACCCAAAAAACACATCAAGCATAAAAGAACGAGTTCTACGCACTGATTTCACAAAAATCAATTCGGTTCTTTCAAGCATTTTGTCGAACATATGATATGCGATCTGAAAAACGAGATTCTGATTTGATTCCGATATGATTCTCAATCGAGAGGTGATGTACAGATGCCTAAATCATATTGCTCTACAACAAATAGCCTTATTTCATCAGATTTTCACACAAACTCGGAAATCAAATCAAACTTCTCTCGGCCAAAACAGTACATACACGAGAAAGAAGTCTTTCCTGGTTTGGAAGCAGCGCGAAGTCTTCACGATCGTCTTCGAACAGGAACGCGACGGCTCCGGGGAGTCTTCTGGTGTGGCCGAACAGTAACGAACAACACCCACTCGCACTTCCGAAGTAGCGAGCCGCGGTGTGTCACGTGTATCCGAAATGGCGATTCACAGGGATTGTTCTCCGGCGACGATGGACAGAGATGATGGAAGAAGGGGAAGAGATTTGCCGGAATTCCTCCGCGCAAGCAGAGAAACCGAACGCTCTCTTCTCCAAGATTTGCCGGAATCTTGTTCTGTTATCTCCAACCGATAGGCCAGCTCATCCATTCTTCTTTCTTTATAATTTTTCTTTTTTCGAAAACTTCTATCTTTATAATTTTGCCAAAGAAGCGGAGGCTTGGATGTTCGATGAAAATTCCAAGTGTCAACAATGTGCACATTTATTTTTGTAACATTTGTCATAATCTTTTTGGGAAAATAACATAAATAGTCATGAACTTTGGTTCAATGTGCAATGTAGTCCCCAAACTTTAACCCAATATATAATGTGGTCCCTTAATTTTTAATTTGTTCAATGTCATTTCTGAACTTTTGATACATGTTCAATTTAGTCTCTAAATTACATGAAAATGTTCAATGTGGTCTTTCAATTCATTCAAGTCCAGGGACTTCATTGAATATTTTCATATTGTTCAAAAACCGCATTGAATATGTACAGAAAATCTATGGACCACATTGAACAAGTTAAAAGTTCACGAACTACATTGAATATTAGGTTAAAGTTCATGGACTAAATTAAATAAATTAAAAGTCATGGACCACATAGCACATTGTGCTAAAGTTTTGTGGACTGTTTGGATCATTATCCCTTGCAAGTGTAAAGGTTGGATGGATTGTCATATGAGTTCAAAGGATTGAATTTTTTCTAATCAAATAGGACAAGGACTGATTGGACAAAAAAATTTAGTCCAAATTGAACATTGATTAAGGTGCCGTTTGCATATGTTAATTTTTATTTTCATTAACATTAAAATCAGTTAACTTGCTTTTAGTTTATCTAAATGGTTATTGATTAAGAGAAACGTTTGGTTACCCCTAGCAATAAATGTTTATTTATAATCATTTTTATTAAATAATGCCCATCATGTTTAACTCTCAGTTATATTTTTCGTGATACATTTATCAATACTTACATATTTAACGGACATTATAAAAGGGAGAAGTTAAAGCAACTACTACAATTATTGCAAATTTTAGTGCGACGTATATTGAAACCAAGATGAATTCATTTACCGAACTTTAAATTAAAAAAAAAATAAAGAAACTTCGAGGCAACTTTTTCTTTTGAGCGATTTTGAAGACAGCTTTAAGGAATCTCAATCAATTTTGTTATGAAGAAGAAGGAAAATGCACATTCTTATATAAAAGTAATTAGTGAACTTTTGACGTCAAAGCTTTTCGCTAGTTGATCTAGAATTACAGAAAGATGGAATCAGTTTTCGATTATAATAAGCACAAATATTCTGCTTTCACAATAATAGATTATGTTTGCCTTTATTTATTTATTTATTTTTTTGAAATAAGTGGTACTTTCACGTGATAAACTGGTTACTTTTGCTTAAACAAACAAATAAAAACTGTTTATATAATTACAATGGACCGGCCTCCAAGATCTCATAAACCAATTTTGACATTGCCCTAAAACTAATAGGATTAATACCACAAAAAACTCCAAATTGATATACCTATGATAATTTTATCACAAAAACTCCATACTAGTATATTATGACAAATTTACCATTCGTTAAATTGAATTATTACCACAAAATCTCACAAACTAATATACCTATGACAAACGGAGGATAAAACCCCAAATTGATTCACCTGTCAACTATCACGTATCATCCAATTAAAAAATTCGACTTTAAAATTTAATGGAAACTAACAGGTAAAATTTTCATAAATGTACTAGTCTGAAGTTTTTTGTGGTCAAAAAATTAGTTTGGAATAAAACTATCACATGTATACCGTTTAAAGTTTTTCGTGGTATTAACTCAGACTAATAAGGACAAAGTTTCCCACTTACTGCAACAACCCACGAAGAAGTAGGCATTGAATTCTCCATGCCTCCATCTCACGAAGAAGTAGGCATTGCTCTCAGAAATGTTTATTAACATAATTTTTTGGACGGATAACAACACAAATAGTCTATGAACTTTAACTTACTATGTAATGTGATCCATTAACTTTAAATTTGTTTAACATGATCCGTGAACTTTAGCTTAATGCATTATAATTTGTTCAATGTGATTTTTAGACTTTTAACACATGTTCAATTTAATTTATAGACTAAATTGAACATTAACCAAAAGTTTAGGAATCGCATTAAACAAATTAAAAATTTAGACATGGCATAACATATTCAGCTAAAGTTTAGAGATCACATTATGTATTGAGCCAAAGTTGAGAATTATTTGTGTCAATTACTCTTTTTGGACAGCACCATGTGAAATGATTGTGGGTTGGATTCGCGCATCACTCAGGTTTCTTCTGATTAACCCTTGCTAACTCGTGTGGGCAACGTTAATTGAACCATAGCAAGCCCATCAACACCCATTTGCGGACACAAAACTAACCTTTAAAACTAACATTGAGAAGGCTGATTACTAGAACAACAGAAGCAACACACTCATACCCTTCCTAGGAAAAACGCCTTATCCTAGGAAGCTGGTTAAAGGGCAGTGGAAACAGAGCACACTTACAATAAGAAAGTAGAAAACCCAGTAGAAGAACAACACCTATCAATCATCGTAGTCCCCGTCAGTAGCGATCCAGTCCATGATCTTGGCCACCTCTGCCGCAGAATCCCTCAGCAGCTTGACGCTCCTGTTCAGCTTATCGCGCTTCGCCGCAACTGACGGAGCTTCCTCCAGCATCCTCTCGATGCCGCCGCTGCCATTGGGCCCGATCAGCTCTCCCACAATGTCCGTCTCCATCTCGTTGTTTACCAAGTTCTGCACGCTGAACAGCAGATGCAGTGCCATCGAGTCGACGAACCTCTGTAGCACAATCTTCCAGTAGGCGGTAATCCTCATCTTCAGATCGAACGCCTCCTGAATCTGCTGCTTGCGATGCCTCAGGTCGGCCACGTCGACCTCGCCGATCCCCTGGAGGACAATGTTGCTAGGCTTCGACACGTGGTCGATCGCGTCCATGAATAAGTTCTGCTGGGACATCAACTTGTTCCACTCCAACATGTACTCAGGGTTGCAAGTGTAGTCTGCGAGCTTCTCCATTTCAACACTTTCCATCATCCTATCCATCGCCTTCTCCTTCATCTTGTTGATCAGATTGGATGCTGCTCTTCTGGTCGACGACTGAAGCTGAGGATAATTCTCTGAATGTCGCATCAACACCCGAATCACAACTCCCTCAATGTAGTCCCAAACAAGAGCCACAAAACTCGTTGGCTTGCTCGATATCCCCTTCACCTTCCGCTGCAAAAGGGTGAGAAAGGCGGTACGAGGGAGGAAGTTAGGGAGCCCGATCCCTTTGGCCTCTTCCAAGACCCCCAGTTCCTCCAAAAGGAAGTTGGTCCTCGGGTCATTCTCGGCACAGTTGCGGAGCTCTTCGGAGTATTGGTTCAGCATCTCCACTAGCCTGGCCGTGCAGTGCATGTTCTTCTCATCTGGGTACTCATCGAACTCGCCTCTCACCAAGACTTTCCTCAGAGACTCCTTTGCCGACCCCAGGATCTGCATGAAGGCCGTCATGGCCTCCGCGACCGAGGACAGATTCTTGGGCATCCTCTTAAGCTCGGCGACATTCGCGCTTAGCTTGTCGTTGATCTTCTTGACGATCTCCGGCAAACACTTGGCCATTATGGTGGCTTGAATCTGCGTCAGCTTTTGTGCCAAGACAGGCACACTAACGATGGACTTGTCAATCTTGCACAGCAGAGGATGCGTGTCAAACAGCTTCGCCTCTTCCAGCCTTGCTTCTTCGTAGGACTCGTCACCAATCCTGTTCCTCACACACACATAACCAAGCCCAATATTGACATCATCGGCCGTCACCTTCTCGAGCAAGCCCTCGGGGGCTTTATCAGCCTTTGTGACGACGGCCAGAGTCCTCCTGCCGGTCTTGTCCACCATCTGTGACATAAAAATGAATAATCGTATACTCATTTCCTAGAGTTAATTTAATCATTTGAGTATTCAGTTGATATGGGAGCCAAGCGTGTCTAGAGTATACGTACCTGCGACATCCTTATGGACTCGCAAGTGGAGAAGTCGACAGTAGCGGACAAGACATTGAGGATGATGCTCTCCTCCGGCCTTATGTACCCCATGATCATCTCCGAGATCTGCTCGTAGATGTTCTCGGGCTGGCCGTGCACGGGCACTCTAGTGATTCCAGGCAAGTCCACCATGGTCAAGTCCGGGACGCCGTCTTTCTTCACGACCAGAGTCAGCGGGGCGTTCGATATGCCCTTCCCATGGCCCGCAATCTCGCCGGTGGCATCATTAATGGCCTCGGAGATGTTTTCCTCGTCCGTGTGGACGACTTTGTTGTTGAACTCAAGGTAGAGCTCGGGGTGATCAGCGTGAGGGTTGTCTTGGAGTCGCATGATGAGAGGGACGCGCGTGCAAATGCCCTGCCCGCGCGGCAGGTTGATGCCGGCGAGGGACTCGAGGACGCTGGACTTCCCGGAGGACTGGTCGCCGACGACGACGATGGTGGGGAGCTGGATGCCCTCCTTCATGACCTGGAGGTTTCGGAGCTTGTCGATTACATCGAGCAAGGGGCGGATCCGTTCACTGTAGGAGGCAGCGATTGGCGGCGTATGGGCGGCCAACAGGGGCTCGGGTTCTCTGCGGACAAGAGCCCGGTCGTCACCCATTGTTTGCAGCTTCTCGAAATTCTTCTTGCTTTGGAAAAGTTTAATCGGTGAAATAGAGATGAGAAGTGACGATGATTTGGTTCTATCGAGTAGTGAAGTTATGGATTCATTATATATAGAGACTCGACGTCTATCGCACGATGAACGATGACATAACTTCATGGAGGGGGCTGTGCTGTGGATGGGACAAGAGTGAGGAACTTAATGTGGAAGACAAAATTTTGTAATACAAAAGTCATATCATGCTGTAAAACTTAGACCTTAAAGGTTGGAACTTTAAGTACAGTTTGCCAAATAACCTCGTGATGCTCCAGCTTGGGGACCCTAGAGAACTTAAACCTTAAGGAACTAAAACAGTTACTTTTGGGTCTGGAGTTCTTAGCAAGAATTTGTGTTTTGAGGCATGGCCATTCCCCCTTCATTGCTTGCATCATGAGCCTCCATTTTTTCGAATTTATTTTTGCTTCCGATTGTGCTTCTTGCTTCTTCAATGGTGGTGATTAGAATTTTTTTTTTCGGGTCGGTCGTATTGGGGCGTGGTAGTAGTAGTATTCATGGTGGCCAAGTATAGGGTTCTAGCGGCAATGGCGGCTACGTCTAGTGGTTGTAGTGGCCATGAGAATGCCAAGTTTGGTAGCGGCGACATGGAGTTTGATGGTGGTGGTGGGGTGGTGTCCAATTTCAGCATGGCGGTATGCGTAGCCACCGGGCCATAAGCAAAGCATGGTTTGGGCCAGGCTCGACATTTGTCTACAATTAAATTATACTTTTATAAGAAAAATTTTCAAAATTCTTATTGTCAAATATTAAAAAATTTATACAAAAATTAATGAAGCAAAGGAACTTCAAATAATGGAGGAGGTGGAAAAAATCTTCGCAAAAGAAATAAAAAGAGATCACATCAAATTGATTATTATCATATGCAGCCTTTTGACGGGTTCCTCTGCTCTGCTCTGCTACTGGGTACTGGGCAGACCGTACATTGTTTCCTTCGTCGGGGGGGAAGACCGTACGATTGGGCTTTTCAAAAGGCAAGGGAGTTTCCACTCTTTTTCGCCGGCAAAAGCGGGCATTCTTCTTCTTTGGCTTTGGCTTTCGTCCATGTCCCTTTTATCGGACGCTTTTTATTCTTTTTTTCACTCCTTTTTTATTTGACGCTTTCAGCACTTTCGGCTCTCGAAAAATATATAGAAAATTTCAAATCAGTACATTTATAATTAGTATATCTCAAATAAATTTTTTGACAATCAAATATTCCAAACTAATATCTTTATGATAATTTAACTTCCGTTGATTTATCTTAAACTGGCTTAATATAACAAAAAATCACAAACTAGCACTTTTGCGACAAACGGAGGATAAAACTCAAAATCGATACATCAATCAACCGCCGCATGCATTTAACAGAATAATTTGACAGTAAGATTTAACGAAAACTAACGGAGAGTAAATTTATCATAAATATACCAGTTTATGATTTTTTGTGGTATTAATTCAAATTTTTATAAGAAAAACAACACAAATGGTTCTTGAAATTTAGCTGAATATGTAATTTGATCCATAGAATTTTAATTCGTTCAATATGGTCCATGAACTTTAGCCCTATGTGTAATATCGTTTCTAAAATTTTAATTTATTCAATGTGATCCTTAAAACTTTGGTACATATTCAATTTAGTTTTCAAACTATATGAAAATGGTCAATGTTATTACTGGACCAAATCAAATTTCTCTTCTCATTCCCACTGCAAATTTAGTTCGTGGGACTTTCTTTATCTCTAACTTTAGCGTTAGGTATGAATTCTAGGTACGAAATGGCATTGGATTACTCCCACGCACATCATGCCACCATACATGATACCCATGGGGTATTAAATAAGTACAAGCGAAAATCAGCTAGAATTGATGGATATGGAAAACATTAATTTTTTTTCATATAATCCAAGGACTAAATTGAAACACATTGAACAAATTAAAAATTTAAGGGTGACATTGCACATTGGACTAAAGTTCAATGACCATATTAAATAAATTAAAAGTTCATAGATCACATTGCACATTAGGCCAAAATTCATGGACTATTTATGTCAGTATCCCAAATTATTAAAACGAAAGACTTCTAACTCCATATCGTAGAGTTTTTTAAAAATTTAAGAAAACAAGAAATAATTAGAAGCAATGAGGATTTGGATTGGTTTCATACTTGTTAGATTTCAAGAACATGGCCAGTATGTGGAAATTAGTCATTTGAGATCAAGGTCGCAATGCATTGTAATTGAATCCATGTCTCTGTACGGTACCAAGCATAAGTCATCTATTCCTATTTGATCGCCAACTTGTTTTGGAATTATTGCGATTCATGATAATGCGAAAATTTTTGAAAAACTCCGAGGTTGTTTGATGTCGTAACACGTCATAATTGCATTTATTTTGTCGAATGTTAATGAAAATTTTCAACACAACTTTTCAATGAACATGTCGTAACACATTCTATTTTGTAGCACCAGAGTTAATTGTTGTCTCTTGGAGATCAATAGTTTGATGTGTAAGTATTGGTCGACCTGGACCTACTTTTTTCGACCTAGTTGATTTGAACTACTCATGGTTTATGAGAGTTTTGAAAATATTCTCATGGTTTTTGCGGTCATAATGGAGTGATTGTCTCATCGGTCATCGATTTGCATCATTCATACATGTTTTGCATATTAAGATAGGATTTTATATCTTTACTTGCATCATGCTAATTGGCATATTAGAAAAATTAAACTTTTCATAAATAAGTGTTTTTCATGCACATCTAGGCCATTTAGAATTGCATTTAAATCGCACTTAGGTGATTATTGCACCATAAGAATAATTAAATTAGTATTATTTCATATAGTTTAAAATCTATTTTATTACTTAAATTGGGAAATTCTTGTTAATTAGCCTAGTTCAGTGTACATTTATTTTATGCATGCTCATGGGGGTCTTGTCTTGGACCTTAGGAATAAGGCATAAATTAATTTTGCCCGATACAGATCGGGTCCTTTATTTTCCTTCCATATTTGCTTTATTTGCTTTTTCTTGTTTGATTTGTTTTCTTACTTGATCGAGCATTCTTGCAGAATAACCTAAATTTTCACGTTTTAAGAAAAAAAAAATAAAAGATTGTGTGAAACATTTACATTAAAGAGAAAAATGTACCAATAATGTGCGTCAGACATATTTAGCATAATCAAGTCTCCTGATTCAAGAGTTTCTAGTTCATAGAAGTAAGAAAGGCTCCCGCATCGTACCTGGGTTCATAATGCCCAAAATAGATTATTTTTTTATTCCTAAAGTAAAAAAAAAATAGAGAGAGGATATAACTAATTTACAAATCAAGTCACAATGTGTAAGGCTTGGGAGAACCTGTGTTAAGAGCAAACACCACCTCGCAAGAGGGACTGTTCGTGCCCGCTTGACAATCTGTCGAGCTCCCTCAGGGATTCACCTCGAAAGGGTTGCAACACATCTCCTACTGTCACACCACAATTTATTTATATCCTAAAACACTATATTTGCTCTCAAAGATTGGGTAATACTTTTTCCACTCAAATGATCTGAATTTATCGTGGTTCATGAGAGTTGGACAAATTTGAAAGTAATCTTGTGAATATTTAGGCCGTAAAGCTTTGTAATTAATTGCGATCCTTACATCATAAGTCAATGAAATATTTGGCAATGACTTTCTTATAAATTAGTCGTGACAAGCCATAACACATCTGACATTGCCATACAATAGTTTATTTCAATTCTAACACAATAAATTTGATCTGAAGAGTTTGATCAACCAATATCTGGTCGATTCCTATTTTGGTACTCCACTTGCTTTTAAGTTATCATGATTCATGACTATCATGGAAATTTGAAATACTCTCATAGTATTTGTGGTCATCACTCGCCGTCATCGTGTTCATTTTGTTGTAGATCAATGGATATTCTTCTGATAGCGTTTCAATGAACGAGTCGTATAGGTCATAACTCATCTCATTTTGTCGTACCATTGTTTATATTTGTCCGCAAACAATGAATTTGATCTCAGAGGTCGATTGATTAATGTCCAACCATTGGTTGACCATTTTTTGGACCCACTTGTTTGACATTATGATGGATCATGAGAGTTGGGAAAATTTGAAAATACTCTCAAGGGTCCTTGAGGTCGTAACAGGTCGAACTTCTGGTCACTCTGTTGTAAGCCCCTGAAAACTTACGATATGGATATTTTAATGAAGTATTCTGTTCATCTTTCTACGGTCGCTCGTGAGCTCTTAGAGTTGGTGCTTTAGTGATATCTTCATGCAGGTGGATCGGAATGACTAATGCACCTAAGAGATTTTTAGCCTATTTGGGGTGACTAATCAGTTATTTATCACAATTTGAAAATGAAAATGCACAATCCCCATTCACCCTTTCAGTAACACAATGGCCAGCGATCTGCGATGGTTATTACTGGTCTTGCCCCGATTTCCACACTTCCAGAACAACCCATATTCTTGACTCGTTTAACCTCCATTTCCCCAGACATTCGCACATCAACACCAATACAAATTCTTTTAGTAAATCAGTTAATGGCAACCTTTTATCAGTACAATGTCTGTCTATTCTTCAAGGATTCAATCTAGCTGTGCGTTTCTTCATTCGGCACCCATTTGCTCTCTCGGTGCCGCTTGACAGGCCGACCCCTCTCTATCTCGAGCTAGGATTTTACTTTTGTGGAGGTTATCTACTCTTTTGGCACTGTTTGTTGGGTTGGTTCGACTTAGGAGTTGCTCTTAGTGTATCTTCATTGGTACTCTCCCTGTCTGGCGCTAAGATTCTGCCCTTTGAAGGTCACCTGGTGCCCTGCAATACGAAAAATAGGGATGGAAGGGGAGTGTGAAAATAAGCTTCGTCTAGCGGCCCTGTGCAAAAGCTTAGATGATATGGAGTTGTTATGAGCCACCAGGGATATAATGAGAATCTTGAGCTGGATTTATTAAGAGCTGGGCACTTTCTTGACTTAGTGGCTCGTGAAAGGCCCAACATGGTTTTCCTAATGGAGACAAAGAATAAGGAGAACTTCATGGCTCGTGTTATATGACGTCTCGAGTTTCCGAATTCAATGCCGGTGCAACCGGAAGGCATATTTGGGGGTTTAGCAATCATGTGGGAGGTCTCTTTAGAGGTGGTTTCAAGTTCAAAAGAGTATACCTTTGCAACAAAGACCTAGGTAGTGGACGAGTTATGATGATCACTTTCTTGCATTTGCCCCTATGAATTTCCAGGAGAGGCTTCTCTTGTGGCAGAAATTACGCACAATACATGCTAGCAACCAACTCCCTTTAACAAAATACTTTATAGCTAGGAGAAAGTTGGTAAAGAGAGGCAGACCACTACAGGATAGTAGCCTTTCGAGAACTTTTAAATGACTGTTTGCTAATGGATGTTGAGAGTTAGGGATGTGCATTTACATGGGCAAATAACAGAGAAGGAGATGCCCCGGTAAAACAGTGACTAGACAGGGTCTCATGTAACATCGAATGAAGGGTTTTGCTCCCTATGTAGAAATTATGGCTTTACCAGCCATCGATGCGGACCATAGTCCCATTTTACTTTCCTTGTATTCCGTGTGTGAGAGAAGAAAAACGGAATTCAAATTCGACGCTTTCTAGCCGGATGATAAACAATGTAATGAGATTATTAAGAGAACTTGGCTAGATCCACAATCGTTGCAAAGGAGTTTCATAAGTACAGTTCAGAAGATTTCCAGCGAATTGGATGCATGGAGTAAGAGGAAGTTCTCAAATGCTTCTCCTCATGTTGGGATTTTAAAAAAGAAACCTATCGAAATAACAAATAGAACATCAGGAGCATTACGCAAGGAGGTTTCTCAAGAAATTGTGTATCAAATTGAAAAACTCTGGAGACAGGAAGAAATTTACTAAGGCTTAATATCCGTTATTAATTGGCTAAAATGGGGTGATAGGAATGCAATGTACTTTAATGCAACTACAGTTCAGAGGCAACAGAGCAACTAAATTACAATGCTGACGTGGTACCCTTTATGGCATGGTCGGAGACGACCAACGCCAACGTGAATAATTATTTATTATTTTTTTACGTATTTATTTATTTATTATTTTTCCTTTTTTCCTTTTCTTCTCTTATGCTTCTTTTATTTTCTTTTTTATTATGGTCGGCGAGGTTCACCGGGCCCTTGCCAGACCTTGCCCAGATCTATGTGAGGCCCCCGACCCTTGCTGGCCATAGGAAAAAAAAATGTAAAGAAGGAAAAGAGAAGAAAAGCAAATATAGGATAAGGAAAAGAAAAATAAATAAACAAATAAAAAACTTATGAAAAATTTTATCCACGTCAACGTCGATTAGGCCACGTAAGACGCTCAGCATTTGGGCCACACAGGACACTCGACATCCACATTAGTGATTTCCGATTATAATTGGTTGGATGAATTTAATTAACAAAAATATGAAAAATTTTAGAATTTAATTGGCACAATTAAAAGGTTTATAACTGAATTGGCAAAAGTACAATAGATTTAGGACTTTTTTGATAATTTTCCTCATCACCTTCTTCACATAGATAGCGACATCCATAAAATAGTGAGTTGAACATACGAGAGCAATAAACTAGTAGTTTCTTTCACGTGTTTAGTGTCTTTTCATTTTGAGAAGTAAGAATTTATTATTCTTATTAAGTTATCCACGTGAAAATATTTTCTTAGATTGGAAAATAACTACTAAAGAATCGATAGTTGTACATGAGCACATTCTTTGTATAAACTATCAATACATATGCACGTACGTATGCAATTTGCATTTTTTTTATAACATGTCATAATCTTTGTAGCAAATGCAAGGGTTGGATTGTCACGGGATTTAAAACAATCAAATTGTTTCCAATCAAATAGGAAAACGACTGATTTGACAATAAAATTTTAGTCCCAATTGAACATTTACTAAGGTGCCTTTTGGATATGTTCATTTTTATTTTCATTCACATTAAAACCGGTTAACTTGTTTTTAGTTTATCTAAATGATCCTTAATTAAAAATAATGTTTGGTTACCCTTAGTAATAAGTGTTTATTTATCATCATTTTTATTAAATAATGCTTATCATGTCTAACTATTGGTTATATATTTTTTACTATATTACTCCGTGATACATTTATCGTTTCTAAATATTTAATGAACATTATAAAAGGGAGAAAGTTAAAGCTATGGAAGCAACAAATCAAAAGGCAAAAAATCAGAATGGTTACAGTGCAGAATATTCTACAAATCAACATGAAGATAATATATCAAGTAGAGCATCCACGAGTTGATCATTTGGAGATCTTTTCTAATCTATCTTTTATTCAGTTTCCTTAAAAATCAAATTGCATCTTTTATCTTTAACGTCTACCATAATTATAGGTGATGATATCTCCATTTGCACTGTATAATATATCAATGAAAAGCAACTCTTCATTGACTCAATTCTTTATTTTCTTTAAAAGCAACTACTACAATTGTTATGAATTTTAGTGCAAGGCACATTGAAACCAAAATGAATTCATTTACCTTGGTGATAAACTTATCACTGGCAACACGGACTTTAAATTAAAAAAAAAAAAAAAAGCCTTCAAGGCAACCTTTTAATTTGAGTGATTCTGAAGATAGCTTTAAGGAATCTTAATCAATTTCGTTAAGAAGAAGAATAAAAATGCACGTTCTTATGCAAAAGCTTTTGGTAGTCTTCTGCCGTCAAAATTTTCCCTTAATTAATCTAGAATTATAGATAGAATCACCAGCCGATTATAACAAATTGATTGTTGGTTGGAATGGCAGACACACGACAACCATTAAAACTAACATTTGTAAACTGATTATTAGAACAACGAGATTAATACACTCGTACCCTTCCTAGGAAAAACACCTAATCCTAGGAAGCTAAGCAAATGTCCAGTAGAATAACCACACATAAATAAGAACACACTATGACCACAAAACTACTTAATAATTGTAGCCACCATCGGTAGCAATCCGGTCCACGATCTTGGCCACCACCTCCCCAGACTCCCTCAACAGCTTGATACTTCTGCTCAGCTTCTCGCGCTTCGCTGCCACCGACAGCGCTTCCTCCAGCATCCTCTCGATGCCGCCGCCGCCGCCACCATTGGGTCCGATCAGCTCGCCCACGATCTCCATCTCCATCTCAGTTGACTTGCTTTTAGTTTATCTAAATGGTTCTTGATTAAACGCAACGTTTGGTTGGCCACGGTAATAAATGTTTATTTATCATCATTTTATTAAATAATGTCCGTCATGTTTAACTGTTAATTATATTTTTTTCGTTTTGTTACTATGTGACACACTTATCATTATTTACATATTTAATGGACATTATAAAAAGGAGAAGTTAAAGCAACTACTACAAGTGTTGTAGATTTTAGTGCAACGCATATTAACCAAGATGAATTCATTTACCGAACTTTAAAAAAAAAATTCGAGGCAACTTTTCTTCTTAGTGATTTTGAAGACAGCTTTAAGAAATCTCAATTAATTTCGTTATGAAGAAGAACGAAAATGCACGTTCTTATATAGAAGTAATTAGTGGTCTTTTGACGTCAAAATTTTTCACTAGTTGATCTAGAATTACAAACAGATGGAATCATCACTTTGTGATTATAACATGATCATGGGTTGGATTCGCGCATCACTCAGGTTTCTAATGATTAACCCTTGCTCATGCTGTAACTTGTGTGGGCAATAGAACCGTAACAAAGCCCATCAACACCCATTTGCAGACAAAAAACAACCTCTAAAACTTAACATTCAGAAGGCTGATTACTAGAACAACAAAAGCAACACTTTCATACCTTTCCGAGGAAAAACACCTTATCCTAGGAAGCTAGTTAAAGGCCAGTCCAAACAACAGCACACTCAAAATAAGAAAGCTGAAAACCCAGTAGAACAACAACACTAATCAATCATCTTAGTCCCCGTCAGTAGCGATCCGGTCCATGATCTTGGCCACCACCGCCACAGACTCCCTCAACAGCTTGATGCTCCTGTTCAGCTTATCACGCTTCGCCGCCACTGACGGTGCTTCCTCCAGCATCCTCTCGATGCCGCCACTGCCATTGGGCCCAATCAGCTCGCCCACAATCTCTGTCTCCATATCATTGTTCACCAAGTTCTGCACGCTGAACAGCAGATGCAGTGCCATCGAGTCAACGAGCCTCCGTATCACAATCTTCCAGTATGCGGTAATCCTCATCTTCAGATCGAACGCCTCCTGAATCTGCTGCTTGCGATGCCTCAGGTCGGCCACGTCGACCTCACCGATCCCCTGGAGAACAATGTTGCTAGGCTTCTTCACGTGCTCGATCACATCCATGAATGTGTTCTGCTGGGACATCAACTTGTTCCACTCCAACAGGTACTCAGGGTTGCAGGTGTAGTCAGCGAGCTTCTCCATTTCAACACTTTCCATCATCCTATCCATCGCCTTCTCTTTCATCTTGTTGATCAGATTGGACGCTGCTCTTCTCGTTGACGACTGAAGCTGAGGATAATTCTCTGAGTGTTGCATCAACACCCGAATCACAACTCCCTCAATGTAGTCCCAAACACGAGCCACAAAACTCGGCGGCTTGCTCGATATTCCCTTCACCTTCCCCTGCAAAATGGTGAGAAAGGCGGTACGAGGGAGGAAGTTAGGGAGCCCGATCCCTTTGGCCTCTTCCAAGACCTCCAATTCCTCCAAAAGGAAGTTGGTCCTCGGGTCATTCTCGGCACAGTTTTGGAGCTCATCGGAGTATTGGTTGAGCATCTCCACTAGCCTGGCCGTGCAGTGCATGATCTTCTCATATGGGTACTCATCGAACTCGCCTCTCACCAAGACTTTCCTCAGAGACTCCTTCGCCGACCCAAGAATCTGCATGAAGGCCGTCATGGCCTCTGCGACTGAGGAAAGATTTTTGGGCATCCTCTTAAGCTCGGCGACGTTCGCGTTCAGCTTATCATTGATCTTCTTGACAATCTCCGGCAAACACTTGGCCATAATGGTGGCTTGAATCTGCGTCAGCTTTTGTGCCAAGACAGGCACACTAACGATGGACTTGTCAATCTTGCACAGCAGAGGGTGCGTGTGGAACAGCTTCGCCTCTTCCAGCCTCGCTTCTTCGTAGGATTCGTCACCAATCCTGTTCCTCACACACACATAACCAAGCCCTATATTGACATCATCGGCCGTGACCTTCTCGAGCAAGCCTTCCGGAGCTTTATCGGCCTTTGTGACGACGGCCAGAGTCCTCCTGCCGGTCTTGTCCACCATCTGCGACAGAAAAACGAATAATCGTATAGACTCATTTCCTTGAGTTAAATAAATTATTCGAGTATTTAATTGATATGGGAGCCCAGCGTGTCCAGAGTATACTTACCTGCGACATCCTTATGGACTCGCAAGTGGAGAAGTCAACCGTCGCTGATAAGACATTGAGGATGATGCTCTCCTCTGGCCTTATGTACTCCATGATCATCTCTGAGATCTGCTCGTAGATGTTCTCGGGCTGGCCATGCACGGGCACTCTAGTGATTCCTGGCAAGTCCACCATGGTCAAGTCCGGGACGCCATCTTTCTTGACAACCAGAGTCAGCGGGGCGTTCAATATGCCCTTCCCTGGGCCTGCCATCTCGTCGGTGGCGGCATTAATGGCCTTGGAGACGTGGTCCTCGTCGGTGTGGACGACTTTGCCGTGGAACTCGAGGTAGAGCTCGGGTCGATCCGTGTCAGGGTTGTCTTGGAGTCTCATGATGAGAGGGACGCGTGTGCAAATGCCCTGCCCCCGTGGCAGGTTGATGCCGGCGAGGGACTCGAGGACGCTGGACTTGCCGGAGGACTGGTCGCCGACAACGACAATGGTGGGGAGCTGGATGCCCTCCTTCATGACCTGGAGGTTCCGGAGCCTGTCAATTGCATCGAGAAGGGGGCGGATCCGGTCATTGTAGGAGGCGGCAAGTGGCGGTGCGTGGGCAGACAGGGGTTCGGGTTCGGGTTCGGGTTCGCTGCAGACAAGAGCCCGGCCGCCGCCCATTGTTTGCAGCCTCTCGAAATCTCTCTTTTGCTTCGGATGAGTTTGATCGGAGAAATAAAAGATGTGAAGTGATGATTCGTTCTATAGAGTAGTGAAGTTATGGGTTCGTTATATAGAGACTAGACATCTATCGCACGTTGGACGACGAGATGACTTCATGGAGGGGATTGGTGTCGTGGATGGACAAAAGCTAGGAACTTAATGTGGAAGACATAATTTTGTTGTCCAAAGGTCATGTCATGGTGTAAACTTAGACCTTAAAGGTGGAAACTTTAAGTACAGTTTGCCAAATAACCTCGTAATGCCCCAGTTTTTGGACCCTAGAGAACTTAAAACTTAAGAAACTGAAACACTGACTTTTGGGTCCGGAGTTCTTAGCAATAATTTGTGTTTTGAGGCATGACCATTCCCTCTTCATTGTTTGCACCAAGAGCCTTCATTTTTTTCGATTGTTTTTTTATTTTCTCAAGATTGTGCTTCTTGCTTCTTCAATGGAGGCGATTAATTTTTTTTTTTTGGTCGTTATATTGGGGCATGGTGGGTAGTAGTATTTGTCACGCCCCGAGCCAAGTTCGTGGTGTTTGGTCCTTAGCCCGGTCGTGACTTTTTCTTCATGCCGGGGATTGATATTGTGACGTTCCATTATGTGATTCTTTAATTACGCACAGGCGGAAGCTACAAACATCAATCATGAACAACAACGATGTGAGCTAAAATGCATACTGCGTGTGACACCTCTAGAAGACTCAAGAACACATTCAATTAATGAAGATCTTATGGGATAAGATTCACCTAATGATTAGCCTCCAATAATTGAGTAAATATTGATTTAGTCAAAATTGGCTTCGTGCTCCTCAAGGTTTGGCTGAACCATGCTGGCATTGTCCAATTAATGACACCTAATCATTCACTAAAGACAATCGGCTAATGGCATTTAAACATAATCCCAAAAATTACTAATGGTACTTAGCCAAAATGCCTAAGTAAATGGGGAAATTCTGAGTTTAAAATGATCAACCAATCCATTTAAATCGAGGTTTGGTGTAAAAATATATCTAAATATGACCAAAAATAACCAAACCAAAGTTCAAGTTCAAATGTACAAGCTTGGGCCAATAAGACTGACCAGGCGCGTGGCCTGTGCAATTGGGTTTGACAAGGCATAGAGCTGGACACACTACCGGGTCACATGGGCACACGATCAGGCACATGACCGGGCGCGCAGCCAAGTGCACAAGCGCGGTGCCGGGCTACATTATTTATTATTTTTTGATACAGAACATACTATCAATCTCACAATAGATTAAAGATTGTTAATTATTCATTTCTCATCCATTTATTGTCCCTTTTGGGTTGGATCATTTTCGACCCAACTCGACTCACTCATTTGATGGGCATACAATTTCTATATTGCAATTACTACAAATTCGTGCATGTGTGGACAAAAAATAGAAAACTAAATGACTACTTTCATTAGGATGTGCATTTTTTTTCTGTCTCAGTGATCCAAATTATCTAATGTATTATGGTATTAGCATCGGTCTCTCGCTGGCCACTCGTCCTTGTCATTGACGGCAAAAAGATTTCATCTGCAATATTATGCAGTCCAATGCTATGAAGATTGTGGTCAATTCCCTCCATCTTTTTCTTCCACTTGAAGGGCACTGAAAATAATCAATTTATTTTTTTGTCTAGTTAAAATTGGTTTCCAATTAATAGAAAAAAGAAAGGGTTAATACAACGAAAAATCTCATCTTGGTACATTTGTGATAAATTGACCTAAGCTAATTTTTTTATCACAAAAAATCTCAAATTGGTACACCTATGACAAATTTACCTCTGTTAGTTTTTATTAAATTTTACTTTTAAATTGCTTTGTTAAATGACACACAACAGTTGACGGATATACCGATTTGGGTTTTTACGATCCGTTTGTTATTGATGTATTAATTTATGATTTTTCGTGGTATTAAACCAATTTAACTGAGGGTAAATTTTTCATAAATGCATCAATTTGAGATTTTTGGTTATCAAGAAATTAGTTTATGGTAAAATTGTTACATGTATACCAGTTAGAAATTTTAGTGGTTAAAAAATTAAATTTAAATAAATTTATTATAAATGTATTAATTTAGATTTTTCGTGGTATTAATTTAAAAAAAAGAGATCATGTCAAATTGATTATTATATTCAGCCTTTTGACCAGGTTCCCCTCCTCTGCTACTGGGACTGGGGAGACCGTACATTGTTTTCTTCGTCGTGGGGAGACCGTACGATTGGACTTTTCAAAAAGCAGGGAGTTTCCATGCTTTTTCATTGGCGAGAGTGGGTTATTTTCTTTTGGCTTTCGTCGCCTTTCCTCGGACGCTTTTTATTCTTTTATTCACTCCTTTTTTATATGACGCTTTGGCACTTTCGGCACTTGAAAAACATAGATAATTTTTTCTTTTGGAAAAAGCAACACAAATGGTCCATGTACTTTACCTTAATATGCAATTTAGTTCCTAAACTTTTAATTCGTTTAATGCAATCTCTAAACTTTAATCCAATAATCAATATCGTCTCTGAATTTTTAATTTATTCAATGTGATTTACGAATTTTTTGTACTTATTCAATTTAGTCCATAAATTATATGAAAATGTTCAATATTATCGTTCCATTAATTCAAATTCATGGACAACATTAATATTTTTCATGTAGTTTAGGGAATAGACTGAACCACATTGAATAAATTAAAAGTTCAAGGGTGATATTATACGTTGGGCTAAAGTTCCAGGACCATATTGAATAAATTAAAATTTAAGAGACCACATTACACACTATACCAAAATTCAGAAATTATTTGTGTTAGTATCTCAAATTATTAAAACGAAAGACTTCTAACCCAATATTATAGAGTTTTTTAAAAATTTAAGAAAACAAGAAATAATTAGAAGCAATGAGGATTTGGGTTGGTTTCATACTTGTTAGATTTTAAAAACATGGCCTGTACGTGGAAATTAGTCATTTGAGATCAAGGTCACAATGCATTTTAATTGAATCCATATCTCTGTATGTACCAATTATAAGTAGCCGATACCTATTTTGATCGCCCACTTGCTTTGGAATTATTGTGGTCTGTGATAAACGAGGAGATTTGAGAAACTTCGAGGTTGTTTGATGTTGTAACACGTCATAATTGCATTCATTTTGTCGAATGTCGATAAAAATTTCAGTCATAACTTTTCGATGAACATGGAGTAGCACATTCTATTTGGGAGGACAACGATTTATTTGTCTCTTAGAGATCAATGATTCGATGTGGAAGTATTGGTCCACCTGGACGTACTTTTTTCCACCCAGTTGATTTGAACTGCTCGTGGTTTATGAGAGTTTGAGGAAATTTGAAAATATTCTCATGGTTTTTGCGGTCGTAATGGAGTCATTGTCTCATCAGTCATTGATTTGCATCATTCACACATGTTTTGCATATTAAGATAGAATGTCATATGTTTACTTGCATCATGCTAATTGGCATATTAGAATAATTAGGCTTTTCGTTAATAAGTGTTTTCAGGCATATAATTCTAGGCCATTTAGAATTGCATCTGAATCGCATTTAGGTGATTAATGCACCATAAGAATAATTAAATTAGTATTATTTCATATAGTTTGAAATTTATTTTATTACTTAAATTGGGCAATTCATGTTAATTAGCCTAGTTCAGTGTACATTTATTTTATGCATGGCTCATGGGGGTTTTGTCCTGGACCTTAAGAATAAGGCATAAATTAATTTTTCCCGATACCGATCGGGTCCTTTATTTTTCTACCTTTATTTGCTTTATTTTCCTTTTCTTGTTTGGTTTGATTAAACTAATACTTTGACCACCAAAAATCTCAAATTTGTACACTCATGATAAATTGACTCTCAGTTTATTTCCGTTAAATTTTACCGTCAGATTACTTTGTTTAATGACACAAGACAGTTGATTGATGTGACAGTTTTATGTTTTACCCTCTGTTTGTCACAGGTGTAACAATTTGTGATGTTCTTTTGTATTAATTCAATTTAATGAAAACTAACGGAGGGTAAATTTGTCACAAATGTATCAGTTTGGGATTTTTAGTGGTCAAAATATTAGTTTTGAATAAATTTGTCACAAATATATCAGTTTTGGATTTTTAGTGGTCAAAATATTAGTTTTGAATAAATTTGTCACAGGTGTACAAGTTTGGAGTTTTTTGTGATTAAAAAATTACTTATGGGTAAAATTATCATAGGTGTGCCAGTTTGGGATTTTTTATGATATTAACCCTAAGGAGAAAAATGTACCAATAGTGTGTGTCAAGCATATCTAGAATATCAAGTCCCCATATTCACGAGTCTCTAGTTCGTGGAAGTAAGAAAGGCTCCCACATCTTACTTGGCTTCACAATCGGCCCATAATAGATTATTTTCGATTTCTAAAGTAAAAAAAAAGATATAACTAATTGAAAAATCAATTTGCAATTGATAAGGTTTGGGAGAGTTTGTATTAAGAGCAAGCGCCACCTTGCAAGAGAGACTATTCACGCCCACTTGACAATCGATCAAATTCCCTCGGGGATTCGCCTTAGAAGGGTCGTGACACATCTCCTAGTGTCACATCAAAATTTATTTATATCCTAAAATAATATATTTTCTCTCAATGATTGGGCAATACTTGTTCCTCTCAAATGATTTGAATTTATCATGGTTCATGAGAGTTGGACAAAATTGGAAATAATATCGTGAATATTTAGGCTTTAAAGTTTTGTAATTGCGGTCCTTATATCATGAGTCAATGTAATATTTCACAATGACTTCCAATAAATTAGTCGTGACAAGTCATAACAAATTTGACATTGGCATACATTAGTTTATTTCAGTTCTAACACAATAAATTCGACCTGAAGAGTCGGTCGATTCCTATATTGGTACTCCACTTGCTTTTAAGTTATCATGATTCATGACTATTAGGGAAATTTGAAATACTCTCATAGTATTTGAGGTCATCACACGTCGTAATTGTGTTCATTTTGTTGTAGATCAGTGAATATTCTTCCGATAACTTTGCAACGAACAAGTCATGTAGGTCATAACTAATCTCATTTTGTCGTACCATAGTTTATATATGTCCGCAAACAGTGAATTTGATCTCAGAGATGGATTGATTAATGTCCAACCATTGGCTGACCATTTTTGGACCCACTTGTTTGAAATTATCGTGGATCATGAGAGTAGGGGAAATTTGAAAACACTCCTAAGGATTTGGTCTAGCTGTGCGTTTCTTCATTCGGTACCCATTTCCTCTCTTGGTGCTGATTGATGGGCTGACCTCTCTCTATCTCGAGCTGAGATTTTACTTTTGTGAAGGTTATCTGTTCTCTCGGGGCTATTTGTTGGGTTGGTTCGACTCGGGGGTTGCTCTTAGTGTATCTTCATTAATACTCTCCCTGTCTGGCACTGAGATTCTGCCATTTTGAAGGTCACTTGGTGCCTTGCAATACGGAAAATAGGGTTGGAAGGGGAGTATGAAAATGAGCTTCATCGAGCGGCCCTCTGCAGAAATTCAGATGATATGGAGTTGTTATAAGCCACTGGGGGATATCATGAGAATCTTGAGCTAGAATTGTCGAGGGGGCTGGGCACTCTCTTGACATTCTAGAAACTTAGAGCCTTAGTGGCTTGTGAAAGGACCCACGTGGATTTCTTAATGGAGACAAATAATAGGGAGAACTTTGTGGCTCATGTTATGTGACGTCTCAACTTTCTGAATTCAATGCGGGTGCAACCGGAAGGCATTTCGGGAGTTTTAGCAAACATGTCGGACGAGGAGGTCTCTTTGGAGGTGGTCTCTAGTTACAAAGATTATGTACCTTTGCAACAAAGACCCAGGTAGTGGACAAATTACGAGGATCACTTTCTTGCATGCCCCTATGAATTTCCAGGAGAGGCTTCTCTTATGGCAGCAATTACCCACAATACATGCTAACAACCAACTCCTAGAATTTGTATGGGTGATTTTAATAAAGCACTTTATAACTGGGAGAAAGTTGGTAAGAGAGAGGCGGACCACTAAAGGTTAATTGCCTTCCGTGAACTTTTAAATGACTGTTAGCCAATGAATGTTGATAAGGAAATGCCCTGGTAAAACAGAGACTGGACAGGGTTTTGTTCCCGATGTAGAAGTTACGGCTTTAGTAGCCACCGGTGCAAACCATAGTCCCATTTTACTTTCCTTGTATTCGGTGTGAGAGAAGGAAAAAAGAATTCAAATTCGAAGCTTTATTGCCATATGATCAAGAGTGTAATGAGATTAAAAGAACCTGGTTATATCCACGGTCGCTACAAAGGAGTTTCACCACAAGTAAAGTGCAAAATGTTTCCATCGAATTGGATGCATGGAGTAAGAGGAAGTTCTCAAACGCTTCTCATCATATTGGGGTTTTAAAGAAGAAACTTACCGAAAAAGCAAATAGAACATCAGGAGCATTTTGCAAGGAGGTTTCTCAAGAAATTGTGGATCAAATTGAAAATGGGGTGATAGGATTACAAAGACTTCCATGCAACTACAGTTCAAAGGCAACAGGGCAATAGAATTACAATGTTGATGTGAATACCGGGCACCCTACGTGGCATAGTCGGGAACGGCCAACATTGATGTAAACAATTTTTTGTTTACTTTTTATTCATTTTTTTTCTTTTGTCTTTTTTCTTTTCTTCTCTTTTCCTTCTTTTCCTTGTTTTCTTTTACTATGGCCTACGAGGGTCCTCGTGCCCATGTCAGACCTTGCCTAGATCTGAGTGAGGGCCACGATCCTCGCCGGCCACAGTAAAAAAAAATGCAAAGAAAGAAAAGAGAAGAAAAGAAAATTAAAGGAAAAATAAAAGAAAAATAAATAAATCAATCAAAAAACTTTTAGTAAAAATTCTCAACGTCAACACTGGTTTGGCCATGTAGGACGCTTGGTGTCCAGTCAGCAATTTCCAGTCACAATTAGCCGGATAAACTTAATTGACAAAAACGTGAAAAGGTTTAGGATTCAATTGGCATAATTAAAAGATTTATAATTGAATTGGCAAAAGTGCAATAAGTTTAGGACTTCTTTAGTAATTTTTGCCACCATCTTCACATATATGGTGACATCCATAAAACAGTGAATTGAACGCACGAGAGCAACTAGTAGTTTTTTTCACGTGTTTTGTGTCTTTTCACTTTGAGTAGTGAGAATTCATTATTCTTATTAAGTTATCCATGTGAAGTTATATTCTCACATTGGAAAATAACTACTAAAGAATCGATAGTTGTACATGAGAACATTCTTTTTATAAACTATTAATACATATGTACGTACTTATGCAATTTGCATTTTTATAGCATGTCATAAACTTTTTAGCAAGTGCAAGGGTTGGATTGTTGCGTGAGTTTAAAGAATCAAATTGTTTCTAATAAAAAAGGAAAAGAACTGATTTGACAATAAAATTTTAGTCCCAATTGAACATTGACTAAGGTGACTTTTGGATATGTTCGTTTTTATTTTCATTCACATTAAAGCCGGTTAACTTGTTTTTATATTTTTTTATTTTATTACTCCGTGTTACATTTGTCGTTTTTAAATATTTAATGGACATTTGAAGAGGGAGAAAGTTAAAGCAACTACTACAATTGTTATGAATTTTAGTGCAACACATATTGAAACCAAAGTGAATTCATTTACCTTGGTGATGAACCTATCACTTACAAGATGCACTTTAAATGTCAAAAAATAAAATACTTCAAGCCAATCGTTTTTATTTTGAGTGATTCTAAAGATAGCTTTAAGGAATTTTAATTAATTTCATTATGAAGAAGTATAAAAACGCACGTTCTTATATAGAAGTTTTTAGCAGTGTTTTGCCGTCGAAATTTTCCCTTAATTAATCTAGAATTATAGATAGAAGCACTTCTCGATTATAATAAATTGATTGTGGGATGGATTGGCAGACACACGACAACCGGTAAAACTAACATTTGGTAAGCTGATATTAGAACAATAAGATTAATACACTCATACCCTTCCTAGGAAAAACACCTGATCCTAGGAAGCTAATTAAAGTACAATAGAATAACCACACAAAGATAAGAACACACTATAACCACAAAACTACTTAGTAATTATAGTCACCATCGGTAGCAATCCGGTGCATGATCTTGGCCACCACCTCCGCGGACTCCCTCAATAGCTTGATGCTCCTACTCAGCTTCTCGCGCTTCGCCACCACCGACGGTGCTTCCTCCAGCATCTTGTCTATGCCGCTGCCACCGCCATTGGGCCCGATCAGCTCATCCACGATCTCCTTCTCCATCTCGTTGTTCACCAAATTGTGCATGCTGAAAGGCAGATGCAGCGCCATCGAGTCGACAAACCTCCTCAGCACAATCTTCCAGTACGCGGTCATCCTCATCTTCAGATCGAAGGCCTGCTGAGCCAGCTGCTTGTGATTCCTCAGATGGCCTACGTCGACCCGCCCAATCCCCTCAAGGTCCATTTCGGTGCGCCCATACTCTGAGTTGATCACCTGCATGAACTGGTCCTGCTGGGTCACCAACTCGTTCCACTCCGACAGGTACTCAGGGTTGCAAGTGTAGTCAGTGAGCTTCTCCATTTCAACAATCTCCGTCATCCTATCAATCGTCTTCTCCTTCATCTTGTTGATCAGATTGAACACTGCTCTTCTCGTTGACGACTGCAGCTGAGGATAGTTCTCTGAGTGTTGCATCAACACCTGAATTACAACCCCGTCAATGTAGTCCCAAGCACGAACCCCCAGACTCGGCGGCTTGCTCGATATTGCCTTCACCTTCCGCTGCAAAAGGGTGAGAAAGGCGGTTCGAGGGAGGAAGTTCGGGAGCCCGATACTTTTGGCCTCTTCCAAGACCTCCAATTCCTCCAACAAGAAGTTAGTCGTCGGGTCGTTCTCGGGGCAGTTTTGGAGCTCGTCGTAGTATTGGTTCAGCATCTCCGCCAGCCTGGCCGTGCAGTGCATGTTCTTCTCATCCGGGTACTCGTCGAACTCGCCTCTCAGCAAGACTTTCCTCAGAGACTCCTTCGCTGACCCTATGATCTGCATGAAGGCCGTCATGGCCTCTGCGACCGAGGACAGATTCTTGGGCATCCTCTTAAGCTCGGCGACGTTTGCATTCAGCTTGTCATTGATGTTCCTAACGATCTCGGGCAAACACTTGGCCATGATGGTGGCTTGAATCTGCGTCAGCTTTTGTGCCAAGACAGGCACACCAACGATGGACTTGTCAATCTTGCACAGCTGAGGGTGCACGGCGAATAGGTTCGCCTCTTCCTGCCTCGCTTCTTCGTAGGACTCGTCACCAATCCTGTTCCTCACACACACATAACCAAGCCCTATATTGACATCATCGGCCGTCACCTTCTCGAGCAAGCCCTCCGGTGCTTTATCAGCCTTTGTGACGACGGCCAGAGTCCTCTTGCCGGTCTTGTCCACCATCTGCAACATGAAGACGAGTTATTGTATAGACTCATCTCCTAGAGTTAATTTAATCATTCGAGTGTTCAATTGATATGGGAGCCAAGCGTGTCTAGAGTTAACTTACCTGCGACATCCTTATGGACTCGCAAGTGGAGAAGTCAACCGTCGCTGACAAGACATTGAGGATGATGCTCTCCTCAGGCCTAATGTACTCCATGATCATCTCTGAGATCTGCTCGTAGATGTTCTCGGGCTGGCCATGCACGGGCACTCTCGTGATTCCAGGCAAGTCGACCATGGTCAAGTCCGGGACACCGTCTTTCTTGACAACCAGAGTCAGCGGGAGGTTCAATATGCCCTTCCCATGGCCTGCCATCTCGTCGGTGGCGGCATTAATGGCCTCGGAGACGTGGTCCTCATCGGTGTGGACGACTTTGCCGTGGAACTCGAGGTAGAGCTCGGGTTGATCGGCGCCAGGGTTGTCTTGGAGTCGCATGATGAGAGGGACGCGTGTGCAAATGCCTTGCCCCCGCGGCAGGTTGATGCCGGCGAGGGACTCGAGGACGCTGGACTTGCCGGAGGACTGGTCGCCAACGACGACGATGGTGGGGAGCTGGATGCCCTCCTTCATGACCTGGAGGTTCCGGAGCATGTCGATAGCATCGAGCAAGGGGCGGATCCGCTCGTTGTAGGAGGCGGCGAGCGGCGGCGAGTGGGCGAGGGACAGGGGTTCGGGTTGGGGTTCACGGCAGACAAGAACCAGGTCGCTAGCCATTGTTCTTGCTCACTCTCGAAAGTTTCTTGCTCTTGGGATGAGTTTGATAGGTCAAATAACAGATGAGAAGTTCTGGTCACAATTTATAGAGTGAAGACTTCTGCAGAAAGTTACGTATCGGAGGGGTTTGGCCGTTGGGGACGCGGATGACAAGAGTACTTAAATCATTAAATGGACTTATTTTATGGGCAACATTTTTCTGCACAAAAGTTATGTCATTATTTTACTTCGAACTAATTTTCTAATCACAAAAAACCTTAAATCGGTACATCTGTAAGAAATTTATTCTAAACTAATTTTTTGACCACTATAAACTTCAAATTGAAACATTTGTGATAAATTTACCTTCCGTTAAATTATATTAATACCATGAAAAATCATAAATTAGAAAACCTATAACAAACCGTTTGATAAAACCTTAAACCGATATACTCGTCAACTGTAACATATCATCCAACTTAGCAATTTGATGGTAAAATCAAACGGAAGCTAATAGAGGGTAAATTTATCACTGATATACTAGTTTAATGATTTTTTATGGTAAAAAAATTAGTTTTGGGTAAATTTTCACATGTATATCAATTTGGGGTTTTTCATGGTATTAACCATTTAAAGTTTAAAAAACTATGAAATATTTACAGGTGAATCTACGTGGCAACAATTATATGTTGTGAAAGTTTCAGGTTTTATGGCATAAAAAAAAAAAGTTGAAGTGCATCAATCGCTAGATTTGAATTAAGTAAAATGCAAAAACCTAGAAAGTAATCACTTTTGCAAACACACTTTCCTATTCTTAAGTTGTCGTTTAATGAATCTATTGTAACGTACACTTGAGTTTTGTTAGAGAAGTTTCATGTTGGAGATTTAACGCAGTATAGTGCAGCCAATATCTCATCATTGACACATATGTCATTATCTTAAATCTTTGAATGAAAGGGGATCTAATTAAACATGTTGGTAAATTCGGATTTGGAAGTCCTTTTGATGATCTGGCCCCCAATTTTTTGATTCAATATCGGCTAGGGATCGGTGAGGGAGGGTTTGACTATGGTGAAAATTATCCTATTCTTTCTTCTTTCTCTCATGGCAAACTACCGCTTGCTTTCATCATCTCTTCCAAATTGATCTTCCAAAAGAAACAAGCGGCAAGGTCGCCTAACTTATTAGGTTGCTAGCCTCCTATCTATATTTAGGCACCTCTTTTTGCTCATCGGCGCTAACCTCTGATTGTAGCTAGCGCGTCTGATACTATTGATAGTATCATCTACTACAACTCATATAGTATAGGAAGAGTTTCAGTAGCAAAGGCCAATAGCATGAAGGTTCACTTGCAAATAACATAATGGCGTTCGAGAGTTTAAATCAGCAAGGGAATTAGTAGCGAAAAACCTATCTCCCGTTATGGCATGGAATTAGTTGACATTTCTCTATATGAATTGTTTGGTTATTCGTTATTTCCACGACTTTTGGTCGCATTCACTTACAAGGAGAAAGAACCACCGGGGCAAATTTGACAAAAAAAAAAAAACAATTGAAAGGAAAGAACATGAGTTAAGACATTTTGACCCCACATAATGGAGTTGTGTGTGAACAGCTCAAAGGTTGGAGAAAAGGGTCTATTCGTTGTCAGCCTGTTTCCTCAACTTTCCTCCAAGGGGTTGTGCTAGCATCCTATGTTGCATGACGGTATGATGGTCAATGGATAGCTACAAAATTTTCCTTTCTCCAACACAAGTGCGTGGAAATTTCCAAGCAAAATACTGATCTGTCTCTCTCATGGAAAACATGTGACAGTGATGCTAGCACAACCCTTCCTCCTTTGTTGTTTCCTTGACTCTTCCGAAATGAATGTGTTCTAGATTTCCACACCACTTTTCTCCCTATTCCAATTCCAATTCTCTCCCCCAACCTTTTCAAGTCTTCCAAACATCAAGGGCTGAAGGCCTAGCTCAATGCATTCCTATGCAAATTTCTATACAGCATTTAGTGGCGAAAATTGTGCACGCACGGACGGACAACATAAAATAAAATAAAACGACTGCCGTTCATTAGAATGCATTTTTTTCCCGTATTTACGATTCGAATTATCTTATCCAACACAATATTGGTATCGATTTTTCGCCGGTTGCCCACTGTCGTGGAAAGGCCGACTTTAGCCACACTTTTGGATGCCCGAAAAAGAGAAGTTAATAGCTTGAAATTATATGATGGGTTCCGATTTTATTCTCGATGTTTTGCCAATTCTATCGTTGCTAGTGTAAATCGGAGTTCTTTGGTGTTATCTTCGGTGTACACATTTTTTTGAATAAATAAATACAAATAAATTTTGTACATTCGTGCATGTAATTAATTTTCCAAGTCAATTACAAGGAAAAAAAGATTCTCATCAATTTCCTCAATCTTTTCCTTCCATTTTGAGGGGCACCGAAAATGATCGATTTACTTTTTTTGTCAGGTAAAACAAGGTTGCCAATTATAACAAAATTACAAAAAAAATCACATCAAATTTGATTATTAAATTTCAGACCTTTTTGACAGGTCCCTCTGCTCTGCTCGTTGCCAGTGACTGGGTAGACCGTACACATTTTTTGTTCGTCAACGTCAATGCCAACGTCAACGTCAACGTCAACGTCAACGGGTAGACCGGACAACGGTACATTTCAAAAGCAGGCTTCTCTGGCTTTCATTAATGCGCCTTTCCTTCAATTCCTTGGACGTTACTGTTTAGGGATGATACGAAGAAAAATTTCAAAGTGATACTGTTGGGCTAAATTTATTTTAAACTAAATTTTTCATCATAAAAATTTTAAATTAGTATATATGTGATAAATTTATCATATGTTCGTTTTCGTTAAATTTTACTGTCAAAATACTAAATTGGATGACATATATCTGTTTATGATTTTACCCCTCCATTTGTCACAGATTTATAAATTTGTGATTTTTTATGGATTTGTCATAAGTGTACCGATTTGAGTTTTTTTGTAATCAAAAAATTAATTCGGGGTAAATTTATTACGAGTATTTTAATTTGGGGTTTTTCGTGGTCAAAAAATTAGTTCAGAATAAATTTGTCACAAATGTGTTAGTTTGAGGTTTTTCGTGGTATTAACCATTTTTATTTAATTATATATATTTTTTATTAACGCTTTGGCACTTTCTTTTTCTGAAAAAGTAGATAAAAAATTTTAAAATAAAAAAATCTAACCCAATATCGAATAGTCTTTTTGCAAATTAAGTTAAGAAAATATAAACTAATTAGAAGCAATAAGGATTTGGGTCGGTTCTTTACTTGATGGATTTCAAGAACATAGCCTTAATGCGGAAATTAGTCACTGGAGATCAAGGTCGCAATGGCATTGTGATTAAATTGATGTCTCCATACATATTATTAAGCATTAGTTGTAATTCCTCTTTCGGTCGCCCATTTGTTTTGGAATCATCATGGTTCGTGATAAACCGGGGAATTCGAGATACTCTTGTGAACATCTTTTGTTTAGTAATAACATGTCTGTGTCGAGTAAATTTCATTCCAATTGGCTAGGTTTTGAATAGCTTCGAATTGGTCTAGCGTGCAATTTGATCTTAAATTAACGTCCTAAACTCATACAAATAATCAAGATCAAGCCTGCTCGAGCCCTAGCCTAGATGTGGATTTCAGTCGCTCTCTCCTTTTCCCCTTTGCTCGACCGAAAATTGGACAAGAAAAATGAGAGCTATTTTCATCGTATGGAAATGCATAATTCTGTCAGATGGGATATATGGTTGAAGATGTAGTTAACTTGCAAGATATTTTGAAGAGGTAAAGTAAGGGAACGTGAATACACAAGAGAACAAAAGAGGAAAATTATGACCGAGACATGTCTTTAAAAGACTTTATTATGCGTCTCATCTAGATTTCGCGATCCCTAGGATGTAAAATAGTACTATAGGTTCTTCCCTCATCCCTAGGAAAATAAAGATAAGGGTGAAATTAAAAGTCATGACGTACGAGTACCGATGTATTAATACAAAAAACTCATCCGTAGAACCCGTAATCCTTGTATACGATTACCTCTTAACCGAACACACACGATCAACGTTCATTCAGTTATGATGTAGTTAGTCGGCAAGAGGTTTTGAAGAGGTAAGGAAAGGGAACGTGAATACACGGGAAAACAGGAGAGGAGAATCACGCACACGCGGTGAGTGCACGGATTTCATTGAAGCAGCAGAGAACCCGGCAGGGACCATTCACACACACAAACACAACACGAACATGTACGGGGGAGAGCAAACAAGGCAGGGGCAGTTCACACACGCTCGTCTCGTTCCATGGACTTTTGACGCCAACTACCGAGCCTAGTCTCGAGCGTCTCCTCCTCCTTTTTGTTTGATCTTATGCGACTTCTTCTCCAACTACGACGGTCATTCTTTCACTTCATGCAAGTTTGAAGGTTGTTTCGCCGAGCGAATGGCAAAGTACCTTACGAGCCGACAAAGGTGGCGTGGTGTCCTTCATTCGATTCTCGACGGGAATGTAACTGTCGAAGAAAAAATTTAAAAGCACGAACATCGGGAACTTTCATCGTTAGCAATGTAAACGGTACTACAAATGTGTGTTCTCAAATTGATTGCCGGTCTATGTTCAAAAGCACTTACAATTATGATCGACAATTAACGAATAGTTACTAAAACTAAACATGCTCTGCATGACTCTTTACATTTGGCATTATCTTTATTTACAAACAATCAACCTCTAAAATTGTCGACTGCAGTACTTGACTGTTATATCTTCTCCGCTCCTTCAACGACCACATCTCCTCCACTTCCTTTATGGTTACTTCTTTCACGATCGGCTCCACCAATTGACAATTATATCGTCTCCATTTCCTCAACGGTCATATTGTGCGTATCTCTTTAATCGACAGTTATAAAATTGGTCTATCCTGCGTTGCCGTCGACATTGGCTCATTGCCTTTCGGACAAATGGACGTTGTGCCCCGTCGGTCGCCCTTGGTGTGGCTGACCCATCACTATCCAGCCGCCATTCATCTAGACTTGCATCGCTTTAGTCTGGCTGTCCATCGCGGAAATTGTCAATCCGCGCTTGATTGGGTAACATTGGGTTGAGTTTATTTGTTCTTTTTCAGTGGGCTTTGCTTTTAACGATTTCTCTTGTTTAATTGCTAGCTATAAAAAGATCTTCAGGCATGTTCACGTCATGCATGTTCTTTGCACTTCTTGTCAATTGGAAATCTTATGTCATATTTTGCATATAGGAAATTGCATATCTTATTTTCTCACTTAATATTCATGTTTTTATGTCCAAGTACAGGCATTGATTTGCTATCATTCATACATGTTCTGCATATTAAGATAAAGTTTCATATCGTACTTGCATCATGGTAATTGGCATATTGGAAAATTTGGAATTTTCATGAGCGAAAATGATACAAATGATTTATGAAATTTGGCTTTATATGTAATGCGGTCCCTGAACTTTTAATTTATTTAACATGTAAACTGATACCATAAAGGTTGGAACTTTAACCACAATTGTCAAATAACCTGTAATGCTCCAGTTTTTAGACCCTAGAGAACTTATACCTTAAGAAACTGAAACAGGATCATGCAGTATTATGCATTCCTATGCCCTAAAGATTGTGTTCCATTCCTTCAATCTTTTCATTCAATTTGAAGGGCATCGAAAATAATCGATTTGCTTTTATGTCACATAAAAAATGGTTAATATTATGAGAAATCCCAAACTGTATATCTGTGATAAATTTATCAAAAATTAACTTTTTGATCACCAAAAATTTCAAGCCGGTACATTTATAATAAATTTACTTCAAACTAATTTTTTGACCACTAAAAATCCTAAACTGGTACATTTTTTATAAATTAACCATCTGTTAGTTTCCGTTAAATTGCATTAATATCATGAAAAATCATAAACCGGTACACTTGTGACAAATGGAGATAAAACTCAAAACTAGTACATCCGTTAATTATCCCGTGTCATCCAATTCAATAATTAACTATAAAAATATAACGAGAACTTTTGGATGGTAAATTTTTCATAGGTATATCAATTTGAGATTTTCCATGATTAAAAATTAGCTTGTACTAAATTCATCGCAATTATAGCAACTTGAAGCTTTTCTGATATTAACCCGAAACGCCAATTATTAAAAAATAGAAAAGGATCACATCGAATTGATTATTATATTGAGCATTTTGACAGGTTCCTCTCCCCTGCAACTGGACCAGGAGAGACCGTACGTTATTTTCCTTCGTCCACGGGGTGACCGTACGATTGGCCTTAAACATAAGGCAGGTTGTCCACTGTCCTTTCACCCGCAAAGTCCGGCTGTCCTTTTCTTTGGCTTTCGTCGATTCGCCCTTCAATTGGACGCTTCTTTTTTTTTTTTTAATTCTTTGTGCACTCTTTTCTTTTATTATTTGAATTGACGCCTTGGCACTCTCGGCCCTGAAAAAAATAGATAAAAAATTACAAAACGAAAGAACTTATGAGCCGAAGACCTAAACAAGTCCTTAAAAAAACCTTCATCTCGATCTTCATTCAAACTTTAGGATTATTGAGATGTAATACATTCATAGGGTATTCTCTCTTCCATACAAAGATAGAGGAGGAATTAGGAATGTAAGGCATGTAGGCATCATCACGTAAAAATAAAGAACCGATTAATGAAGCTCGCTCGATAAGATGGGGACAAGCCGCGAAGGCCCTTGCGGGGATAAAAGTTCCATTTCTTTTGTGAGGTTTACACTTAACCAGAACACCAATGATCATTTTCTAATCCAAATACTGTAGAGTTTTTTTTTTCAAAAGGGTTAATATCACAAAAAAATTTCAAACTATGTCTGCCGCCATATAAATATCTCAAACTTTTTTTTTGTCATTAAAAACCTTAAACTTGCTAATTGTGATACAAATATCCGAAATTTTTTTTTTGTCATAAAATCCCTTGAACTTGTAACTCACGCATGTATAATTTTGGGTTTTTTTATGACATAGAAGAAATTTGGAGTATTTATATCACAGAGAGTATAGTTTGGGATTTTTGTGATGTTTGCCCTTTCTAAAAATTAAGAAAACAAGAAATAATTACAAGCAATGAGGATTTGGGTTGGTTCATACTTGTTAGATTTCAAGAACGTGGCCTAAATGTGGAAATTAGTCATTTTAAGATCAAGGTCGCATCGCATCTTAATTGAATCCATGTCTCAGTACGTACCAAGCATGAGTCGTCTTAGGTGGGTGTTAGATTTAGATTTTTGGTATCTTGATGAATGCAGACAAATGCAACGTCCTACTGGTACGTAGTAGCAACCGATCTAAATATATAAATTTAAGGGTTACTAATACACAAAATCTCAAACTATGCCAAACTTAACACAAATGCCCCGAATTTTTTTTGGTTTTACTAAAAACCCTAAATTTACCCATTGTAACATAATTACCCCAAGCTTTTTTTTGTCATTAAAAAATCATAAATTTATATTAGTGTGACAAATATATCATGGATAGAGCCAAAATATAGGGTATATATGTCACGCACAAATAAATTTGGATTTTTTCGTGACACAAAAAAAAGGCATTTGTGTCACAGTCGGCAAATTTACGATTTTTGTTGACACAAAAAATTAGGAGTATTTAAGGGAAGGAGTTCGAATCCCAGCGCTATCATTAGGGATACTTAAGCGTGACGTCGTGGTGGTGGGTCCTGTGCTAGCGTCACCCCGGGTTTATCTCTCCGGCTACCGGTCGTGCGGGGGGTTCTCGGGTTACCAAAAAAAAATTATGAGTATTTATGTCACAGTAAGCATAGTTTGAAGTTTTTTTTTGTGGTGTTTGTCCTAAATTTAATACGGGTTTAAACACATAAATTTATTGAGTGATGCTAGGTTATTATATAATACATCAGGATTAATACCACGAAAAACCCCAAACTGGTACATCTGTGACAATTTTACTTCGAACTATTTTTTTAACCACAAAAAATTCCAAACTGGTATACTTATGACAATTTACCCCGAACTATTTTTTTGACCACCAAAAACCCTAAACTGGTACACTTGTGACAATTTTACCCTAAACTAATTTTTTGACCACAAAAAATTTCAAACCGGTACATTTGTGACAATTTTACCTCGAATTAAGTTTTTGATCACTAAAAACCCTAAATTAGTATATTTGTAACAAATTTACCATTTGTTAATATCCATTAAGTTGGATTTATATCACGAAAAATCATAAATTGATAAACTTGTGACAAACAGAGGGGTAAAACCCAAAATCGGTATACCTGTTAATTACCACATGTAATTAAACTTAACAATTTGACAATAAAATTTAACGGAAACTAATGAAGGGTAAATTTGTCACAAATGTACCAGTGTGAGATTTTTTGTGATAAAAAAAATAGTTCAGGGTAAAATTATCATAAATGTATAAGTTTGGGGTTTTTTATGGTAAAAAAAAATAGTTTAGGATAAATTTGTCACAGATATACCAGTTTGAGATTTTTCGTGATATTAACCCGTGATCTATTTGAATTGAATATGCTGATATGATTTCTTTTTTATGCAATTATTTTTTCTCTTATTGGCACGATGTGATGTGATACAAAAATCAACATCGCCAGTGACCGAGTCAATTCAATTGGATTATTGTCCGGCCATTTCCACACGACGTCTCTTTCTATTCTGATTCCAACTCTTATTATTGCAAATTTATGCAAATTTCTGTACCGCAAAATTTCATTTGGATGTATTTTGTTTCCGACTTTTGTGATCCGCATTATCTAATATAACACAATACTAGCATAGGTCTCTTGCTAGTCGACCGCCGTCGTCCAAAAAATGATTTCATCTACACTTTTAGATGCAAAAGAAGAAGAAAAAAAAATTAACAACTAGTGATTATATGGCCGGTTTCGATTTAATTCTCATTGTTTCATTAGCTTTATCGCTGCTATTGTTATCGAAATATTTCAACATTATCTTTTCAATACCATTTTTTTTAGAGATATAAATTGACTTTTGAGATAACGATTTACATAAGTACTCCTGTAATGAATTTTTAAGTCAATTACAAGGAAAACAGAAATAAGGAATGAGAAAACAAAAACAAAACCGGAAAAGCTGATGCGGTTTGGACGAGGAATCGTTGGTATGAAAGATTGTTCAATATCCACGATATTCTCCTTCCATTTAAAGGGCACTGAAGACATTCGATTTGACATATTTTTTATCAGGTAAAATTGGTAACTCTTATAAAAATAAATAAATTATATTCGAGATACGTTTGTTTCGTAGAAAATAAATGATTTGATAAATATTTTTCTAAAAATAGTCGTTTGTATCATTTACAAAAATGGATGAACGTTAAATATTTTCATCAACTATGAGAATATTTAAACATAAATCATTATCGATAATTAAAAGTATTTTTCATTAATTAAAAAAATATTTATTTTTTGCTAAATAAATGCATCTTAAAATTATGGGGTTAATACCATGTACACTCATAACAAATTTACCTCAAATTAATTTTTTTTATTATAAAAAATCTAAGACTGGTACTTCGGTGACAAATGTACCATTAATTAGTTTTCGTTAAATTTTACCGTCAAATTATCGAGTTGAATGACACGTAACAGTTGACGGAAGTACCAATTTGGGATTTTACCCTCTGTTTGTCATATGTGTGCCGGTTTGAGATTTTTTGTAGCATTAATCCAATTTAAATGAAACTAACGGAGAATAAATTTGTTGTAAATGTATCAATTTAGGGTTTTTGGTGGTTTGTCAAAAGTGTATTAATTTGGAGTTTTTAGTTGTCAAAATACTAATTTATGTTAAATTTATCACAAATATACCAACTTGATATTTTTCATAGTATTAATCCAAGATTCTATTCAATTTTTTTTACAAGTTCTCTGCTATGCTTCTCGTACACTGGACGGTTTTTGCCTTTCGCATGTGGAGACCAGACGATGGGACTTTTCTGGTACTTTTTTATGTGGTAATGCGTCTTTTTAACGTAATCTTCAAATTGATATATTTATGATAAATAATTTTTAAATAGATAAAAATTGTTTAAATCTGAAAATTTTATAGAGTAGAGTTTTTAAGAAATTAAGAAACCGTAAAACAGATAAAAACAGTCAGGATTTGGGTTGGTTCTATCTATGATGGTTAAGAGTTCAAGAACATCGCCCAGAGCCGGAAATTAGTCATTGGAGATCGAGGTCGCCATGCGTTATAACTTTTCAATGAACAAGTTGTATTATCTTATTTTGTAGTTCCACGGTTTACCTTCGTCTCCCAAAAATCGATTGATTGAAGTCTAAGTATTGACTTCCACCTGATTGATTTGAGCCCGTCATGGTTCACAGAGAGCTGGGGAAATTCGAAAAAAATTATCATTGTTTTTAAGGTCGTAAGTCATTGTAATTGCAGTCATTGTACCAGTAATCGATGATATATGTCGTGATGGCTTTTCCAAGGATTAGTTTTAACCGGTCGCCGTACATCTAATTGTTTTCTACTAATGTCCGAATATCGGTTGCCTATTCCTATTTCGGTCTATCAGTTGCATCTACATTATCATGGTGTACGGAGGTTGTTCAGCGGTCCCTACTTTTCTCCATCCAAATTGTTTTGAACTAATCATGGTTCCTAAGAGTTGGATAAATTTGAAATTACCTTTATGAATTTTTAAATAGTAACACGTCGTAATTGCAATCATTTTGTCATAAGTCAATGAAATCTTTTTAACGTCTTTTAACAAGTCGTAACTTATATAACATTGTCATCGTGGTCTATGTTAGGTGTAGCAAAATAAATTCGACCTCAAGAGTTTGATGAACCGATGTCGAGGGATCGGTTATCAATTTCTATTCTGGTAGTCTACTTGCTTTCAAATATCATGTTTCATGACTATTTGGGAAAATTTTAATAAAACTCGAGGTAATAACACATTATAACCATGTTCATGTTTTGAAGGTCCATGCATATTTTTGTAAAAGCTTGTCAATTGACAAGTAAGTTCTAATAGGTCATAACGCATCTTATTGTGTCATACCACAAGGTATTTTTAAAGTAATATATATATATATTAGAAAAAACCATCAAAAACTCCAAACTTTACCCCTTGTGACACATTTACCCCAAACTTTTTTTGTGACACCAAAAACCCCAAACTTTATTATTTGTGACACATTTACCCCAATACATATTGTTCATGGGCATTTTCATCTTTTCTGCTTTTTTTTTTTCACTTTTTTTTTCCTTTCTGGTGAGGGGGGTCCTTACTGGCGTCAGGTGAGGCTTGCCCTCGCTTGGGCGAGGTCGGGCGAGCCTCGCTTGACGCCGGTGAGGCTCGCCCTTGCCAGATCCTGCGAGGGCGAGCCTCGTTGCCGTCGGGCATGGCTCGCCCTCGCCTGGGCGAGGACGAGCAAGCCTTGTCGGAGTCGAGCATGGCTCGCCCTCGCCAGATCTGGCGAGGGCGAGGTCGGGCGAGGGCGAGCCTTGCCGGCGTCAGCGAGGCTCGCCCTTGCCAAATCCTGCGAGGGCGAGGCTCGCCCTTGCCAAATCCAGCGAGGGCTAGCCTCGCTTGACGTTGGCGAGGCTCGCCCTCGCCCTTGCCTGGGCGAGCCTTGCCCGACGCTGGCGAGGGCCCCCCTCGCCAGAAAGGAAAAACAAAAGTGAAAAAAAAAAAAAAAAGATGAAAATGCCCATAGACAATGTGTATTTGGGTAAATGTGTCACAAATAATAAAGTTTGGGGTTTTTGGTGTCACAAAAAAAAGTTCAGGATAAATGTGTCACAAGGGATAAAGTTTGGGGTTTTTGGTGGTTTTTTCCCACATATATATATATGTGCATGTAGAGATCGGTCGACCATGTCCAAGTATCGAACTGCTTTGTACTTTGACCCATCAATTGGTTTAAAACTTTCATCGTCACGAGAGTCAGTAAAATTGGAAATAATCTTGTGGTCTTTTATATTTTAACGCTTAGTAATTGGTCATTTTATAGTAAGTCAATAAGATATTTTGTCATGACTTTCCAATGAACTAGTCATAACAAGGTCGTAACGCATTTAATTTTGTCACATCACGGTTTATTTAAGTTGCACCACAATAAATACGACTTCTAGAGTTTAATCAACTAATGTCAAACCATCGGTTGATTCCTACTTTGGTACTCCACTTGCTTTTAAATTATCACGAATTATGACTACTATCGAAATTTGAAGTACTCCCATAGTATTTGAGGTCATATTATGTGATAATTAGTGGTTCATTTTGTCGTGGATCAGTGAATATTTTTGTGATAGGTTTCCAATGAACAAGTCGTACAGGTCATAAATCATCTCATTTTGTGGCACCACAGTTTATTGTTTTGGTAACACTATCGATTTGATCTCAAAGGTCGATCGACTAGATATCCAACCATTGGTTGACCATTCCTATTTTTCCACCCACTTAATATGAATGTGGACGCGGCCATGAATTCAAGGCATGCGGGCGTGGACCTAAAGAATCTTGGACACCGGGATTATGTCGCATGGTGTTGTGCAATGCCGCCTCATCCGTTGTGTCTAAACTTTATCCATCTCTCACATTTTTGAAATTGCCGCTCGGGTTAGTAATCGGGACCCTGGGATTCCCACATTCTCGGAGAGCCCGTTCTCGAACTCATTGAGCAGGTTTCAAGCTCTCTTAATGTTAGAAATTTGATTCCGGGTCCGCTTACCTTTATGGTTCAGGTTTGAGCTCCAAGAATGTTGGAACCCGAAATCCTGACCCTATCTCAAATGTTTGGGTTCCAAAAATGTTGAAATTCTTAGTCTCAAGGCTCATATCTTTCTTCTCTTAGATCATGAATATCTCTTCAGGCTGCTCATAGAGATCATCTACGGCTCCCTGCAACAAAGGTTGGCCCTGAAATGGAACCTATAATATAAAAATTATGCGAATGCGAATGAGATTTTTGTTGAGAGATCAGACTTAATTCCTAATTTTCTTATGCGATAGATGGTTGATGAATCAGGGCAGTTTAAATTTTAGGGGCCTTCCAACAACTGTAGAGAAAAGGTCATTTTCCCTCCCTAGGTAAAAACACCAGTCATAAGGAGCTGATTGAAGTCCAGTTGAATCCCACACAAAACCACCTAAACAAACAAGAACGCACTCATAAAAATATTAACATAAAAAGAACCCACTAGAGCAACAGCATTAGTTAATTACTGTAGTCACCATTAGTAGCAATCCGGTCCATGATCATGGCCACCACCTCCGCAGACTCCCTCAACAGCTTGATGCTCCTGTTCAGCTTCTTGCGCTTTGCCGCCACCTCCGGCACTTCCTCCAGCATCCTATTGATGCGGCCGCTGCCTTTGGGCCCGATCAGCTCGCGCACAATCTCCTTCTCCATCTCCTTGGTCACCAAGTTGTGCACGCTGAACCGCAGATGCAGCGCCATCGAATCGACAAACCTCCTCACCACGATCTTCCAGTACGCGGTCATCCTCATCTTCAGATCGAACGCCTCCTGAACCAGCTGCTGCTTGTGTTCCCTCAGATTGCCCAGATAGACCTCCCCGATTCCCTCGATCTCAATCGTGTTACTAATGTAGTTGAGCGCCTCCATGAACCTGCCCTGCTGGGTCATCAACTTGTTCCGCTGCAACAGGTACTCAGGATTGCAAGTGTAGTCAGTGAGCTTCTCCATTTCAAGAATCTCTATCATCTTATTCTTCGTCTTCCCCTTCATCTTGTTGATCAGATTGGACGCTGCTCTTCTCGTGGACGACTGCAGTTGAGGATAATTCTCTGAGTGTCGCATCAAGACCCGAATCACAACTCCCTTGATGTAGTCCCAAACAGGAACCCCGAAACTTGGCTGCTTGCTCAATATAATCTTCACCTTCCGCTGCAAAAGGGTGAGAAAAGCGGTGCGAGGGAGGAAGTCCGGGAGCCCAATCCCTCTGGCCTCTTCCAAGACCTCTATTTCCTCCAACAAGAAGTTAGTCCTGGGGTTGTCCTCCGTGCAGTTTTGGAGCTCATCGGCGTAGTGGTTGAGCATCTCCACCAGCCTGGTCGTGCAGTGCATGTCCTTGTCATCCGGGTGCTCATCGAACTCACCTCCCAGCAGGACTTTCCTCAGCGACTCCTTCGCCGACCCCAAGATCTCCACAAAGGCCATCATGGCCTCCTCGACTGAGGACAGATTCTTGGGCATCCTATTAAGCTTGGCGACGTTCGCGTTCAGCTTGTCATTGATCTTCTTGACGATATTGGGCAAACACTTGGCCATAATGGTGGCTTGAATCTGCATCAGCTTTTGTGCCAAGACCGGCACACCAACGATGGACTTGTCAATTTTGCACAAATGAGGGTGCATCTCGAACAGCTTCGCCTCTTCGAGCCTCGCTTCTTCGTAGGACTCGTCACCAATTCTGTTCCTCACGCACACATAACCAAGCCCTATATTGACATCATCCGCCGTCACCTTCTCCTGCAAGTCTTCCGGAGCTTTATCAGCCTTTGTGACAACGGCCAGAGTCCTCCTGCCGGTCATGTCCACCATCTGAAACACAACAACAAATTATCGTATTGACCCATTTGCTAGAGTCGTATAGCTCATTCGAGTTGATACTTACTTGCGACATCCTTATGGATTCGCAAGTGGAGAAGTCGGCGGTCGCAGAGACAACATTGAGTATGATGCTCTCCTCAGGCCTTATGTACTCCATGATCATCTCCGAGATCTGCTTGTAGATGTTCTTGGGCTGGCCGAGCACGGGCACTCTCGTGATTCCAGGCAAGTCGACCATGGTCAAGTCCGGGACGCCATCTTTCCTGACGACCAGAGTCAGCGGGGCATTCGATATGCCCTTGCCGGAGCCAGCGATCTCGTCGGTCGCGGAGACAATGGCGTCGGAGACATGGTCCTCGTCGGAGACGTTCACGATCTTGCCGTTGAACTCGAGGTGGAGCTCAGGGCTGTCGGCGGGACGCCGGTGATGGAGCTGCATGATGAGGGGGACGCGCGTGCAGATGCCCTGTCCGCGCGGCAGGCTGATCCCGGTGAGGGACTCGAGGACGCTCGACTTGCCGGAGGACTGGTCGCCAAGGACCACGATGGTGGGGAGCTGGATGCCCTCCTTCATGACCATCAGGTTTCGGAGCTTGTCGACCGCATCGAGCAGGGGGCGGATCCGGTCGTTGTAGGAGGCGGCGAGTGGCGGCACGTGCGCAACCATCGGGGGTTCGGGTTCGGGTTCACGGCGGACAAGAGCTCGGCGTTTCGCTTCCATGGCTGAGATTGAGCCTGCAGATTTCGTTCCCGCGACAGATGAAATGCGTTATGCTGCTACTGCTACTGCTTCAGCTAGAGGCAGCAGCAGCCCGAGACCCATCACGAGTTCTCTCGCTTTTCGGGAAAGAAATTCGAATGGGAAGAACCGTAATCTGTTCAAAGTTTGTCTTCACGGGTCTACAATCCATGGAAGCATCGTAAGCTGTTCCTTCGTTCTTTGAACGAGAAGACGCAAGAGAGAGAGAGAGAGAGAGAGAGAGAGAGAGAAAGAGAGAGAGATCAGATACTCCCTACCCATGCTCACCTCCTCCTCCGCAGCCGCAGCCGCAGCCGCAACCGGCGACCTCGACGACGGCGAAGAAGCGCTCCCGAATCTCACGGTCGATCCAGAAGCTCCTGCGGTTGGTCTTCAAACCGAAGACGAGCTCGACCCCGGCTTTCGGCGTCGACGATTGGTACTCTCGCGCCGTCGGCGAGGACGACGGGTTGTACGCCGGAGATGGATCGGAGGCGCAGGCGGCGGCGGTGGCGTGGTTCGTTGGGCTAGAGAGAGCAGAGCAAGTTGCAGAGGAGATGGAGAGCATAGCGCGTGAGCGAGAGGGGAGAGGGAGACAATTTTCCGACATGTGGGCCCGATATGCCACGTGTCGATCACTGTATGATTTAATACATATCGCGTAATGCACCTAAATTTTTGTCGTATAGTCAAACAAAAATTAAAAATAACCTTTAACTTTCCCGTCAAAATTGTAATTGTTATTTGGATTTTATAAAAATTATGAAAAAATTGCATGCGAATTCACGTTCTAAAAATTATATATTGTGAAAATTTCAGATCTTACGGGATAAAGAAAAGTTAAAGTGTATCCCATCACGAGATTTAGTTAAACAAAAAGCAAAAACTAAAAAGTAACAGCATATATAAACACGCCTTTATATCATTAATAAAATAATGTCATTGTTCAAATGAATATGTTGTGGTACACGCATGAATTATATTTGAAAAGTCCATCTTGGATAATTGATGCAGTGTGATACTATATAAATCATTATTTTAATTTTTTTAATAAATATGGATCTAACTAAATATGTGAATAGATTCAGATTTGGACTCTTTTGATGATATTATACATAAACTTAATGTAATAAATACATTTACAAATTGTTGCAAACGATGATATTACCAATTTATTTTAAATTTAAATAAAATTATTATATTTTTCTATACACAATGCGACACGAAAATCATCATCACATGTGACCGAGTCATTTCAATTGTCCAACTTCTTTGGATGAAAAATGGAGGAGGTGAAAGAAAGATTAAGTAAAGAAAAGATTTTTCTTAAAATTGTTTGGAGGTATATGAATTCTCTTTTTTCTTTTTTTCTTTTTTTGTTTGTTGATTGAGTTGTTTGAAAAGAAAAATAAATTGATAGGAAAGTGATTACTGTTCTATGCAAATTTATGCAGATTTCTACAATTTGTTCGCTGCAAAATTCGTGCATGCATTGAAGGAACACAGCAAACAAAATGATTACCGTTCGTTAGGATGTATCCTCTTCTTCTTTGTGATCCAACTTGTCTACCGTACCATAATATTAGCATCAATCTCTCACCATCCGGCCATCGAAAAAATGACTTTATCTGCATTTTCCGATGCAAAAAAGATTCATGACTTCTAATTATATGGCGGGTTTCTCATTGTTTCGTTAGCTTCATCACTGCTATTTTTATTGATGTCATTCAACGTTATCTTCGGTATGCATATTTTCCTAAAGAAATAAATCGTCATCCTCTTTTGACATCCGACCAATAGAAAAAAATTTCTCTTGACCGGTAAATGCGGGTTATCTTTAGCTTTAATTGAATTACGCGTGCCGTCGAATCTTATTTTTAATAAATTAGCGTCAATTATTCAATTTTTTTATAATTATTTTACTAGATTATTTAAAGGTTTTGCTAGAAATGATGCTTTAAAAAAAGCATGCTTTTTCGTTTTTAATTTGCGTTGTGTCACTTTTACACCTAGGGGATACGTGCGTTTTGCTTGGATGGGCAAGTTCGATTCATGCACCTTTCCCTGGACGCTTTTTCTTCTCTTTTGAATTTTTTCTTTGACATTTTGGCACGTACGGCTCTTGAAAAAATAGACAAGAACTTTTCAACAAAAATGTTAATTCAATATGGAATAGAATTTAAAAAAAAATTAAGAAAAATATAAGATAATTAAAAAAACAATGAGGATTTGGGCGGTTCTACACTTGCTAGATTTAAAGAACTTCGCCTAAATATGGAAATTAGTCATTCGGCATCTCAACACAATGCAATTGAATCAATGTCTCCATACGTATTATGCATTGGTCAACGGTTCCTTTTGGAGAGGCTCTCATGATATATAAAATCGTAACAAGTCATAGTTGTGTTCGTTTTATCGTTTGTCAAAGAAAATTTTCGTAATAACTTTTCGATGAACAAGCTGTAACACATCTTATTCAGTTTGTACCACGGTTTATTTTTGTCTTTCAGAGATCGATCAATCAATTGATCGGTCCCTACTTTGTTCCACCTAGTTGATTTAAACTTATATCACAGTTAATGAGAGCCGGGGAAAATTGAAAATATTTTTGTGGTTCTTGAGATCGTAACTCATTGTGAGTATAGTCATTTTGCCGTTAGTCAATGAAATATGTCGTAATGACTTTTCCAAGAATTCATTAGAACAAGTTGTGATACATTTATTTATTTTTTCATGCCCCAGTTCGTTTTGGCCGTGGCACAATAAGTTCAACAACCTCAAGAGATTGATAAACCAATCTCTAAATATTGGTCATCAATTCTTATTTTGGTCGACCGCTTGCATTTTTATTCTCATGGTTTATGAAAGTTGCAAAAATATGAAATACTCTTATATAATTGTGTTTATTCTCTCTTAAATCAATGAAAATTCTCATAATATTTTTTTCGAAGAACAAGACATCATAAGTCGTGATACATTTCATATATATCATATCATAGTTTACGTTTGTTGTAAAATAGTGGATTTGGTCTCAGAGATAGGTTGATCATGTCTAAGTATTGGCTCCCTGATTGCTACTTTTTTGGTAGCACAATAAATTCAGGGTCAAGAGACCGATGAACCGATGTCCAATCATCGATCCGATTCCTTTTTAGGTAGTCCATTTGCTTTATATTATCATGGTCCATGACAGTTGAAAAAACTTGAAATACTCTCGTGATATTTGAGATTGTAGCAAGTCGTAATTGAGTTCATTTTTGCATAAGTTAATGAAAATTGTCGTGATAGCTTTTCATTGAACAAGTTATAACGGGTCAACACACATCTCATTCTATCGTACCACACCCTATTTTTATCGTCAAATAATAAATTTGATCTTAGAGGTCGGTTGACTACGTCCAAGTATCGGATGCTTCCTACTTTTTCCACCCAATTGATTTGAACCTATTGTGGCTCATGAGAGTTGGACCAATTTGAAAAATACTCATATGGTTTTTTAGGTCGTGGACACGTTGAAAATGCAATCAATTTGTCGTAACTCAATGACATCTTCTGTAATGGTTTTTAATGAACAAGCCCTAAAAAGTTGTAACGCATCTAATTTTGCCATACCACAGTTTGTTTCAATTGTAGCAGAGTAAATCAACGTCAAGAGTTTGGTGAACCAATGTCGAAGCATCAGTTATTGATTCCTGTACTGGTAGTCCACTTGCTTGTAAATATCATGGTTTATGATTGCTAGGGAAATTTGAAATACTCTCATAGTATTCGAGATAATAACACATTGTAATCGTGTTCTTTTGTTGTAGGTCGGTGAATATACCTATTGACACTTAATTTTTAGCTGATGCGTCATTAAAAGTAGAAAATTCGAGATTACGATTCCTGATCGTGATGAAACCCGTTTCTTCAACAAAAATTGTTGTTTTTTAATTCTGTGTGTATACCTATTGACACTTAATTTTTAGCTGATGCGTCATTAAAAGTAGAAAATTCAAGATTACGATTCCTGATCGTGATGAAACCCGTTTCTTCAACAAAAATTGTTGTTTTTTAATTCTGTGTGTTGGCTTAACTTTTGTAAACAATTTTCTATTCATTTCATGTAAAAACCCAAAAAGTCAAATAATTGACTTTCGCATTGATTTTTTGGTCAATCCTTTGACCAAAAGTCAAAATCGAGTCAAATTGGGGCTTTTCGTATAAAAAAGATTCATTTCAAATTTAATTTCACTTTAGAAGTGGAAATTTCAGAAAAAATTAAAGATTTGATTATAAAATCAAACTTCTTGTAAAAAGTCAACTAGGGTTTGACCAAGTCAAACATTTGACCAAAAAATCAAAAAATACAAAAATCATCTTATTTTACATTCAATTTGACATTGGCATTCGAAATTTTGCAAAAATTGATTAAGAATCTATTTTTTCCAAATTTGCGGAAATAGATTCGGAATCGGCCAAAAACAAAATTTCTTTCATTTTGTTCATATTTTAACTTAGTTCCTTTTACAACATTTGATCCAGAGGTTATCATAAGATTGCTCGTGCGACCAATTTTGTGAATTAGCAATTTGAAATGAAAACCCCCAATTTTAGCCCTAATTAGGGGTTTGAACCAATTATTCACAATTCGCGAATGGTTGATATCATTTGACTCATTTTTGTGAGATAAACACGAATTTGGGGTCAATTTTGTAAAATTCACTTGAGAACTCTCTAATTTTACACATTTAGCTCATTTGCATTTGGGGATTAGGGGTTATTGATGTCCAATTGATGAAATTCAAGTTGACCTATTCAGAACTTCCATTTAATTTGATGAATTGAGGTTCAATTTCAACATTGATCTTCAATTTAATTTTGACATGAAGGTCACGCATTCATTTCAATGTCAATTTGAATGCAATAAGTCACTATAAGCATGGACAATTGATTCAATAAACGTTTTGCAAGTTTAATTGAATGCAACTTCAATTAATTTGCAAATTTTGGCGAGAAATTGCATGAAATTATTCAAAATTAGCTTAGGAAAAATCCAATTTGATGCACCTATGGTATGAGTCCAACGTTTTACATGACGAAATAGATAATTAAAATCATAAAAGTTGTAGGTTTGGTTTAATTGGCCTAATTGGATCAAAATTGGACCGTTTCTCTTCAAATTGGATTATTTTCTTCTCATGATTGATGAATCTTTCTTTTCAATTTAGTCCTTCAAGCACTAAATTGCATAAATTTGGAACAATTGAGACTCAATCGCCCAAACAGAAGACCGATCGAGCGACCCATCCTCTGAATAATTCCCCTCGTGCCCTGCAATTTTTTAGATTTTGCAAAAAAGTCCCCGGATTTTGTAAAATTACAAAAACGCCTCCTAATTAGGTCGTTAATTACAAAATTAATCAAGATCATTGATAAGAATAAATTATGGCCATTTAAATTAGTACATGTTAAATCAGATTTTTGCTTAACTTCCAAGTAAATAACAAGCACAAATCTTGATCATCGGATCAAACCGACGGCGGAGATTGGATCTTGAAGAGGATATATAATCCATTTTCCCTCTAAAACTCTGGAGGGGGTTTTCATTTTGCGCATAAGACCTAGAAAATTCAGAGAAATCTCTCTCTTCCTCTCCCTTTCACGTTTTCTCTCTCCTCTCAAACTGCTCATGCGGTTTGCTCAAGAACTGCCGGTTCACCCCCACCGGCGGGTCCTTGCCGGCGACACCTTCAGCGCCGCCACCCCCTCCGATGTCCGCCTCCATTCCCTCGACCTCCTGGTGGTCGGAGCCTTGCCGGAGCTGCCTCCGATTGCTCCATCTATCCTTCTTTTCCCTCGGTGGTGTGAACTGATCCAAACAGGATTGGTTCTGTCCAGTAGGTGATCGACGTGAATCTGGCGCTGATCCGATCCTCACTCTCGTCCTTCGGAGTTCTTGGAGCATCCTCGACGAGCCTTGAAGGAGTTTTGCTGTTACTGCACTGATCCAATCCTCACTCTCGTCCTTCGGAGTTCTCGGAGCATCCTCGACGAGCCTTGAAGGAGTTTTGCTGTTGCTGCGCTAATCCGATCCTCACTCTAATCCTTCGGAGTCCTCGGAGCATCCTCGACAAGCCTTGAAGGAGTTTTGCTGCTGCTTTGTTGAGATAAGCGCGAATCGAAGCTCGATTTAACCGAAATCGTTCAAAAGGTAATCTCTCGGTTCCGAATCCGATGAAGCGAGGCTATGATAGGTAGCCGGGGCTAGGATTCGCTCTAGGCCTTCTATGGACTCCATATTGATGATTTATGGCTGCTGATTACATGTTTGATGATTTGATGATGATGTTCTTGAGGTGGAAGAAGTTCTGCAATTTTGGATCTCTGTGTGCGATTTTCTGTTAGCACTGGAACGAGGTCTTAGATGTTGAAATCATGCTTCGAGTCCTTCTAGACATTTGATCTATACTTCCTAAGCTTCGATTCGACATATTATGCGTCCAAAACGAAGTTCGTTTACTACCTCAAAATCCCTTTGAAACCTGGGCTCTCTGTTCTGCAATATGTTTAAATATGTTGTTGAATGTCTGATTGTTTTGCTGATTTTATGCCAATTTTTGTGAGTTGATTTGGTGATCTTTCCTTCACGAAAATTGTTCATTAGAATCTCGATCATGACATACTTTTTTCTCAGATTTTTAGGAGTTCATTCAATCGGTGAAAATTCCATAATTCAACCCTAGGTCTTGTCTGCCTATACTGGAACCTGAAATGGACTTGCACAAACATCTTCGTTTGAGTTTGAAATCGACATTTTTTGGCTTAGAATCCTTAACAAAGTTTGTAAAGCACTCAAATCAGTCTTTAAAATGCTAAAGATATCCCTGATCGGAGTTCATTTGGTACCTGAAATCGATTTTCAAAGTTGCAGCAAGAGTAAATTCGTTTTCTGCTGTAACCGAACTGAAATTATACATTTTACTATTTTTATACAAAACAAAGAAAATTGATTTTCGAGTTACATCCTTTTGTGAACTTGTAAATTCAGGTCTCATGCACGTCATATATTTTTTTTAGAATTTTTAGACAATATTCGGTACCCGAAATCATCTCATATTCTCAAGTTGTTCAATTTGCCCTGTACTGATTCGAATTGCATTCCTACAAAATTCATTGTGAAATTGGACTTAATTGTTCAAGTGACCTTCATGAACATCATAGAACATGATGTTAACTCACTAGTGATATTTTCCATGCATCAATTGCTCGTCATTAGTGTGTTTGATCAACCGAAATTCCTTAACCCCTAAATCTGTCAATTAGGGATTAAGTTGTTCATGTAGCACTCTTGCCAATTTTATAGGAATTTTTCTGTTCACAATTAGAATATGAAGTCTTCTAGACTTTTGTAAAGGGCTATTCAAACTTCACATTGACGTATTATATGTATTTTTTGCATGTCATTTGGTAGGTTAAAATCATATACAAACATGCTACCATGTTCTGTCATATTGTATTTTATGCATCATGAACATTAATTCATGCTTAATAGTTCATGAACTTGTATGGTCATTTGCTCATGTAATTAGGATAAGATGACTATATCTTCTTTGGCATTATATCTAGTCCTAATCCATGTTAAATTTTCATACATTGCATGCATCATTTTGGTTCATCTTTGCCATCCATAAAATGTCATTGATACTAGTTAATGCATTGGTATATTTTCATGAAAATCAAACCTAAATTCGGACTTAATCGGGTTTGTGTCCTCTTGGTAAATCGTTATACATGTTATGAAACTTCCGTAGACATTAGGAACATATCATTTGCTTGCCATTTATGACATTTTTCATTTTTTTCTATAAGTTTGCATTAGGATTAGCAACTTGCAAATTCGGAACCCTAGTTCTGTCCAAGGTAAGTCAGATCTCTTATTGATTTTTTATCGATTTTTCTACAAATAATCAGAGGTCGGACCCTTAATGAAAGTTGTAGGACACTTTTTGAACTATTTTGTGTCAAAATTTCAGAAATTTTGAACTACAAATGATAGGGTAAATGGCCTCATATTTGTAACAAAAACTGCAGTAATCCTCTTTTCCTAACACATTTAATCGTGTTCCCGAATTTTTATAAAATCATGTGAACATTTTTCCGGAAAACTTTCTCTACAAAAATTGTTCCTCATTGTATGGTTAGGCTACCATAAATTTTCCAGAACTTTTTAATCATGGGTCCTTTTTCAATTGAATACATCTTGTATCTCTCGTTCTGCTGTTTTTTTTTGTCTTCCTCTTAATAAATTGGTGTATGATGAATGGAATGAAGTGACCCAACGTCAATTCACTAAATTGAGTGATTAGATGAGAATCAAGGTCTTTGTGACGTACTTGCATGTTTATTTTAAGCTTGATGCATGTACTTTCTAGATGTATGACAGAAACCGATGCATACTCGAGGGGACATCATAACATCACATAGAACCTCAATTAGGGAATATGTCACGTTAGTCACTATAAACGAGCATGTTTGGTGGCTAATGTACATAAGTCATCATTAAAATGGAGTGGGTAGGTCGTTAGATGAGGACGACGCATGTTTAAATCAAAGGTTGATCTCGAGATTATTGTTGTGATTACATTTGCATCTTTGTATCTTCTTGCATATTGTGTTCTCTTGCATAGACAATTATTACGTGTTTTGTGAATATTATGATGTTCATGTCCCTTGTATGTACCTAGTCTAGTTTAGCTTTAAAATTAGAATATGTCCAAGAAGATGGCGGTCTTGAAGATGGCAAAGGTCGATGTCTGTTCCGACCCTATTCCTTGCATATGGTGATAGTTGATGTCATCTCTTACCATTTCAATTGTAAAAATCCATTCATTACCTGACACATGTCTCGGGCTTTCAATTCATGTTGTAATAAACACCCAATGAGTTGCAGATTTTATTTTCTTACACTTAGAATTGGCTTTGTCTTTTCAATATCTTGGTTGTTTACTTTACGCAATATTTTTATAATTATTTGTTTCTTTCTTTTCTAGACTAAGATAGAATTAGCTTAGAATCTTAAATAAAAACACAAAAAAAGATGCATGATCACTTAGTGAACCAAAGTTTTGACATGAAAATGGTAAAAAAAAAAATTAATGACAACTTAGATAACAATTATGTTAAGTTTAGCGGTACCGAAATGGTGTTAATAGAAATATTAACATAAGCTAGTTCCCGAACCTTTGATTTCTGGTTTTCGTAGAAACCAATATGAAATTCCCACATATTGGTTAGGTATGCTAGCCGACCTTCGACCTAGGTTAGTGGCGACTCCTAAAAAAGATAAAATTGATCCGCTGTTGCGCGAGGTATGAATTAGGGAAGATTCACATTCATGAATAGTGGACTATACAGATAAGCCATCTTTTATGATGTACCGTATGGACCGTTTTATGAACACTTACTTCTAAACCCGCTTTACCGAGTTCAGCTCTTGTGAGGTAGGTCGCGACAACACCTGTAATAGCTTTTCAATAAACAAGTTTAAATAGATTGTAATACTTCTTATCTCGCCGTACCATAATTTATTTTCTTTGTGAATAATAGATTTGCTCTCAGAGATTGATTGACCATGTCCAAAAATGGGAGGGCTTCCTACCTTTTCCACCCAATTGATTTGAACTTATCATAATTCATTAGAGTTGCGGAATTTCGAAAATAATCTCATGGTTTTTTGGGTCGCAACACTTTATAATTGCAGTCATTTCATTGTAAGTCATGAAATATTTCATAAACGACTTTTCAATGAGCTAATTGTAACAACTCATAACAAATCTAATTTTATCATACCACAATTTATCAAAGTCATTACACAACAAATTCAACCTCAACACTTTGATCAAGCGATGTCCAAGCATCGGTCTATTCCTACTTTGGTACCCCACGGTCTTCAATTATCTTGGTTCCTGGCCGTTAGGGAAGTTTGAAATACCCTCATAGTATCCGAGGTCATAACACGTCGTATTCGTGTTCAATTTGCTGCAGGTCAATGAGTATATGAGCGATAACTTTTCAATAAACAAGTCCTAATAAATCGTAACACATCTCATTTCGTCGTATCACAACTTATTTTATTTTTTCGCAACGACCAACGGGCAAGTTGGCATCGAATTATCTGAGCCTCCATCTGAGGAATGTGGATCAACATCATTTTCCAACAACGCCATGTAAATTGATCGTGTGGGTTGGATAGGCACATCATTCACGTTTCTTCTGACTAATCGGGGCTGCCCAAAGCTGTGACTCGTGTCCACAACACGGATAGAACCGTTGCGAGTCCATCAAAAACCCAATTTGCAGGCACACAAAGACCAGTAAAACCATCATTTGAAAAGCTGATTCCTAGAACAGCATCATTAACACACTCAAACGAAAAACACCTTAATTAAGTTCCAGTAGAAAAACACACAGACAAAAAGAAAACTGAAAAAGCCCACTAGAACAGCACCTCTAACTAATCACTGTAGTCACCATCTGCAGCAATCCGATCCATGATATTGGCGACCACCTTCGCAGACTCCCTCAACAGATTAATGCTCCTGTTCAGCTTCTCGCGCTTCGCCACCACCGACGGCGCTTCCTCCAGCATCCTCTCAATGCTGCCGCTGCCATTGGGCCTGATCAGCTCGCCCACAATCTCCTTCTCCATCTTCTCGTTCACCAAGTTGTGAACGCTGAACGGCAGATGCAGTGCCATCGAGTCCACGAACCTCCTCAGCACAATCTTCCAGTACGCGGCCATCCTCATCTTCAGATCGAACGCCTGCTGAACCAGCTGCTTGTGATTCCTCAGATGGTGCACGTCGACCTGTCCGATCCCCTCGAGGACCATGTTGGTGGACCTATAATCATCGTTGATCACCTGCATAAACTGGTACTGCTGGTTCATCAACTTGTTCCACTCTGACAGGTACTCGGGGCTGCAAGTGTAATCTGTGAGCTTCTCCATCTCAACAATCTCCATCATCCTATCCGTCGTCTTCTCCCTCATCTTGTGGATCAGATTGGACGCTGCTCTTCTCATCCATGACTGCAGCTGAGGATAATTCTCCGAGTGCCGCATCAACTCCCGAATTACAACCTCCTCAATGTAGTCCCAAGCACGAGCCCCGAAACTCGGTGGCATGCTCGATACAGCCTTCACCTTCCGCTGCAAAAGGGTGTGAAAGGCGGTGCGAGCGAGGAAGTTTGGGAGTCCGATCCCTTTAGCCTCTTCCAAGACCTCCAGCTCCTCCAACAAGAAGTTAGTCCTCAGGTGATTCTCGGGGCAGTTTTGGAGCTCATCGTAGTATTGGTTCAGCATCTCCACCAGCCTGGCCGTGCAGTGCATGTTCTTCTCGTCCGGGTATTCATCAAACTCACCTCTCAGTAGGACTTTCCTCAGCGACTCCTTCGCCAACCCCATGATCTGCATGAAGGCAGTCACGGCCTCCGCGACCGAGGACAGATTCTTGGGCATCCTATTAAGCTCGGCGACATTCGCGTTCAGCTTGTCGTTGATCTTCTTGACGATACCGGGCAAACACTTGGCCATAATGGTGGCTTGAATCTGCATCAGCTTTTGTGCCAAGACAGGCACACCAACGATGGACTTGTCAATTTTGCACAGCTGAGGGTGCATGTCGAACAGCTTCGCCTCTTCGAGCCTCGCTTCTTCGTAGGACTCGTCTCCAATCCTGTTCCTCACACACACATAACCAAGCCCTATATTTACATCATCGGCCGTCACCTTCTCCAGCAAGCCCTCCGGAGCTTTATCGGCCTTTGTCACAACGGCCAGAGTCCTCTTGCCGGTCTTGTCCACCATCTGAAACACAATATCAAATTATCGTATAGACCCATTTGCTAGCGTTATATAAATCAATCGAGATCTTAATTGATATGGGAGCCAAGCGTGGCTAGAGTATACTTACCTGCGACATCCTTATGGACTCGCAAGTGGAGAAGTCGACGGTTGCGGACACGACATTGAGGATTATGCTCTCCTCAGGCCTTATGTGCTCCATGATCATCTCCGAGATCTGCTCGTAGATGTTCTCGGGCTGGCCGTGCACGGGCACTCTAGTGATTCCGGGCAGGTCGACCATGGTCAAGTCCGGGACACCATCTTTCTTGACGACTAGAGTCAGTGGGGCATTCGATATGCCCTTGTCGGAGCCAGCGATCTCGTCGGTCGCGGAGACAATGGCATCGCAGATGTGGTCCTCGTTGTCGACGTTCACGATTTTGCCATTGAACTCGAGGTGGAGCTCAGGGCTGTCGGTGGGACGCCGGTGTTGGAGCCGCATGATAAGGGGGACGCGCGTGCAGATGCCCTGCCCGCGTGGCAAGCTGATGCCGGCGAGGGACTCCAGGACGCTCGACTTGCCAGAGGACTGGTCGCCAACGACGACGATGGTGGGGAGCGGGATGCCCTCCTTCATGACCATCAGTTTTCTGAGTTTGTCGACCGCGTCAAGCAGGGGGCGGATCCGGTCATTGTAGGAGGCGGCGAGTGGCTGCGCGTGGGCAACCAACAGGGGTTCGGGTTCGGGTTCACGGCGGACAAGAGCTCGGTCGTCACCCATTGTTTGCAGCCTCTCGAAATTTCGTTTCGTTTTTTGTTTTTTGGGTGAGTTTGATCGGTGAATAAAAGATGAGAAGTGAAGGTTTCATTTTATAGAAGTTGGACGTGAAATAACTTCTTCGAGAAGTTGTGCTTGTAAGAGAAGTTGGAGGCTGTCCGGGACCACCTAATATTTTCTCGAGCTGAGATAAGTTGTGCTTCTAAGAGAAGTTGCTTATATTAATATTTTTATGGACGGGTTTGGTTTAGTGGACGACAAATGGTAATTTTATAAACTTGCTTTACAAGCACCAATGGGAAAATTCTTTTTTGTCCAAAAGTCATGTCATTATTTGTGGCTTTTTTTATTTAAGATATCGAGGTCATGCTCGTTTATAGTCAAACAAAAATTTTAAATAACTGTTTACTTTTCTGTCAAATTTGTAAATATTATTTGAATTTATGAAAAAAATTGCATGTGAATTCACTTGCTAAAAATTATATATTATGAAAATTTCAGATCTTATGGGGTAAAGAAAAGTTGGGGCTCATTTGGCAAGTTGCCAAATAGTGAAAATTTCTGTTCTTTTGTTTCAAGAATCAATTTGGGAACAGAAATCTGCTTATTAAATTTTTTGTGCTCGGGCACAAATTTGCAAAAAATTGTTCCTATAATCAATTTTGGAACAGAATCAAGAAACAAAAAAAGGTAGTTTCTTGAAAAAAAGTAACTTCTTGATTCTTGAAACAATTTTTTTATTTCTGATTCTTCTTGGTTTTCTTTTTCCTTCCTAGTTTGTTGTTCTTCTTCTTCTTGGTTGGCCATTGGCCATCGGCGACCGGCCACAGCCAAGACCGGCGAGGGCGTCGCAGCCGTGATGGCAGCGAGGGCCGCGACGCCCTTGCCGACCATGGCCAAGGAAAGGAAGGGAAGGGAAGAAAGAAAAAGAAATAAATATTAAAAAATTCAAAATATTATTAATAAAAAGAAATTCTGTATAGTTACCAAACGAATTTCTGTTCTTTTTCTATTCTAATAATAAAAATTTTGGGTAGTTACCAAACGCCTTTAAATGTTTAGAAATTATTCTCGGGTACGGAATCAAAAAGAATCATTTTTAAGCAGAATCAATTCCCGGGCATAGAATCGTTATCATACGCATCCTTAAAGTACATCCATCACAAGATTTAGTTAAGCAAAAAGTAAAAACTATAAAGTAATAGCATTTACAAACACACCTTCATATCCTTAATAGAATAATGTTGTTGTTCAATATATCTATTGTGGCACACGCATAAATTGTATTTGAGAAGTCCTCGGATATTTGATGTAGTGTGATACAGCTAATATGTCACAATTAATGCATAAAATCATTATTTTAAATTTTCAATGAATGTGGGTCTAATTGAATTTGTAAATAGATTCAGATTTGGGGTCTTTTGATGATATTATACATAAACTTAATGTAACAAATAATTTGACAAATTATTCTAAACGATGATATTACCAATTTGTTTTAAATTTAAATTTAAATATAGTTATTATTATTCTTTTTCTTGGCATGACGCAATGCGACATGAAAATCATCATCACAAGTAACCGAGTCATTTCAATTGTCCAAATTCTTTGGATGAAAAATGGAGGAGGTGAAAGAAAGAATAAGTGAAGAAACGATTTTTCTTAAAATTGTTTTTTTTTTGGTAAGGTACGATTTTTCTTAAAATTGTTTGGAGGTATATGAATTCATCTTTTTCTTTTTTTTCATTCTTTTGTTAGATAGGAAGAATATCAATTGAGGTTGGAGAAAAGGTGAAGAATTGTTGATTCGGTTGTTTGAAAAGATAAATAAATTGAAAGGAAAGAAATTACTGTTCTATGCAAATTTATGCAGATTTTTTTTTCTTTTTTCATTTTTTCCAAGTCTTCCAAACTTAGCCATAAGGGCCAGCTCCAGGCAAATTTATGCATATTTCTATATTGCATTCGCCGCAAAATTTGTGCATTAACAAAAGGAAAACAGTAAACAAAATGTTACTTTCATTAGGATGTATCATCTTCTCCTTTGTGATCTAACTTGTCTATCGTACCATAATATAAGCATCAATCTCTCACTATTCGCCGGTCGAAAAAATGACTTTATCTGCATTTTCCGATACAAAAAAGATTAATAACTTCTAATTATATGGCGGGTTTCTCATTGTTTCGTTAGCTTCATCACTACTATTTTTATTAATGTTTTTCAACATTATCTTTGGTGTGCATATTTTTCTAGAGAAATAAATTTATATTTGACGTAATAATAATATACATAGGCTCTCCTCTAATAAATAAAAACAACGAATGAAAAAAACTGGAAAAAGGTAACGCAGTTATGACGAGGAATCACTATTCTAAAGATTGAATTCAATTTTTCTCAATCTTTTCCTTTCATTTCAGGGGCACCGAAGATGATCGATTTATTTTTAAGGTAAAATTGGTTGCTTCTTATAAGAAAAATACAAAAGAAACATATCGAATCGATTATATTCAGCATTTTGACCGAGACCGTACATTTTATTTTATCATGGCATCGGGAGACCGTATCAATTAAATTATCGAAAGCAGGAGAGTTCTACAAATCTCACTAGTCCTCAACAAAAAGAAATTATTGGGTAGTCTTCGACCTCCACGTTAGTCAAATTTACTTTACTCATTGATCGCCACAATTATTTCTCAATCGTCGACTTCTTTGGACCTCCCTAAAAAAAATTCTCTATACCGGGAAATGCGGGTTGTCTTTAGCTTTAATTGAATCTTATTTTTAATAAATTAGCGTCAATTATTCCATCTTTTTATTATTATTTTACTAGATTATTTAAAGGTTTTGCTAGAAATGATGCTGTTAAAAAAGCAAACTTTTTCGTTTTTAATTTGTTTTGTGTCACTTTTTCACCTAGGGAGACGTGCGTTTTGCTTGGACTGGTGAGTTCGATTCATGCGCTTTTTCCTTGGACGCTTGTTCTTCTCTTTTGAATTTTTTCTTTGACATTTTGGCACGTACGGCTCTTGAAAAAATAGACAAGAACTTTTGAACAAAGAAAATTTTTGTAATATGTCACAATTGTGTTCATTTTGTCGTTTGTCAAAATTTTTTTTTGTAATAACTTTTCAATGAGCAAGTTGTAACACATCTTATTTTGTTTGTACCACGATTTATTTTTGTCTCTCGGAAATCGATTGACCAATTTTTGAGTATTGATTGATCATTCACTTATATCATGGCTAATGAGAGCCGGGAAAAATTGAAAATATTTTCATGGTTCTTGAGATCGTAACTCATTGTGAGTATAGTCATTTTGCTGTTGGTTAATGAAATATGTCGTAATGGCTTTTCCAAGAATTCATCGGAACAAGTTGTGATACATTTATATTTTTTTTCACGCCCCAGTTCGTTTTGGCTGTAGCACAATAAGTTCAACAACCTTAAGAGACTGATTAACCAATCTCCAAGTATCAGTCATCAATTCTTATTTTGGTTGACCGCTTGCATTTTTTTCTCATCGTTTATGAAAGTTACGAAAATATGAAATACTCTCGTGATATTTGAGATCATAATGCCTTATGCTTGTGTTTATTTTGTCTTAAATCAATGAAAATTCTCATAATATTTTTTTCGATGAACAAGACATCATAATTCGTGATACATTTCATATCTGTCATATCACAGTTTACGTTTGTCGTAAAATAATGGATTTTGTCCCAGAGATCGGTTGATCATGTCTAAGTATCGGCTCACCGATTGCAACTTTTTTGGTAGCACAATAAATTCAATGTCAAGAGACCGATAAACCGATTTCCAAGCATCGGTCCAATTCCTATTTTGGTAGTCCATTTGCTTTTTATTATCATGGTCCATGACAGTTGAGAAAACTTGAAATACTCTCATTATATTTGAGACTGTAACGAAGGGCCAGCGATAGTGGGGGATGGCTGGCTAGGGGACGACGACCCTCATCGACCATAAGGCCCAAGCCTAGATCTGGGTTGCCATTGATCGGGGCCTAGTGACCCTCATTGACCATCCCCCACCATTGTCGACCACAGTGGGGCAGTAATGGCAAGGGATTGTGGCACCCGTCTGTTTTTTCCCATTTTTCTCTCTCTTTTTTTTAAAGTTACTTGTTTTTTTAATATAATTTAAATAAAATTTCTATTAAAAAATCAAATTTGGATCAAAACGATCTTGTTTTAGTCACATCATCGCTATGTAAGATAGAAAAATAATAAAAAAAAGTCATGTCATCATTTTTCATTAGTCAAGTTGGATGGAGTCAACGAAATGACTTGATTGCACCAACTTGATAAGATTTATGACTTGATTGCATTTTTGTAAGTTTAAAAACTCAATTGCATTTTCATAATAAATCATTTCAAATAAGTTTTAAGATTTTCGGTACACTTATCTTTATTACGAAAGTTTCGGGTGTCATAAGGGAATTAAAAAGTTAAAGTGCATCTATCACAAGATTTGGTTTTAAGGAAAAAGTAAAAAGTAACGATCTATGCAAACACACCTTCCTACTCTCAAAAGGGATAATGTCGTTGTTCAATACGTCTATTGTGACGTACGTATAAGTTGTATTAGATTTGATGTGGTATGGTGCAACTAATAATTTCATTAGCACCTCAGCTATTGTCTTAAATTTCGTTAATGAAGGTGAATCAAATTGAATATGGAGATATGATGTGATGTGATGCAAAAATCACAATCACCGGTGACCGTGTCAATTCAATTGAGGGATTAAGTCACGTGTGAACGAAAACGTGTGCAATAATTGTCCGGCCATTTCTACACGACTTCTCTTTCGATTCTAATTCTAACTCTTATAAAAGCGAATTTATGCAAATTTCTATGCTGCAAAATCTAATAGGATGTATTTTGTTTCGGTCTTTGTGATCCACATTATCTAATATAATACAATATTAGCATAAGTCACTTGCCAATCGGTTCATCGAAAAAATGACTTCATCTACTCTTTTAGAACCAAATTAATAACCAGTGATTATATGATGGGTTTCGATTTTATTGTCATTGTTTCATTAGCTTCACTGCTGCTATTGCTATTGGAGTTTTTCGACGTTATCTTTTGGTATATTTTCTTAAAAAAATATATTGACATTTGAGATAATGATATATGTAAGTACTCATTTAATAAATTTTCCAGTCAATTACACGCAAAAGAAAAATAACGAATGAAAGACAAAAGAAATCAGAAGAGGCGATGCAGTTCTGACGAGGGTCACTGTTATGAAAGATGGTTCAATTTCTACAATATTCTCCGCCTAAGATAATCGATTGGATTTATTTATTGTCAGGTAAAATTGGTTGCCTCTTGTAAAAATTAAAATAAAATAAATCACATCAAGATGCATTTATTTCTTGAAAAATAAATTATTCAAAAAAATATCTTTCTAAAAATGATCGCTTGTATTTTTTACAAAAATAAATAAATAAAAAATATTTTCATCGCTCACGAGAATATTTAATAGATTGAACTGTTCTTGTTCGCTTTTTCATGTGGTGATGTGCCTTTCCTTGGACGCTTTTTATTCTTTTCACCACTTTGGACACTTTTTTTTATTCTTTTTCACCTTTCCTTGGACGCTTTTTACTCTTTTTTTTCTGGACTTTCGGTTTAAATAAACAGATAAAATTATTTAAAACCGAAAATTTTATAGAATAGAGTTTTTAAGAAATTAAGAAAACGACAAATAGATAAAAAAAACAGTGAGGAATTTGGTTGGTTCCATGCTTGTTGGGGTTCAAGAACATTGCCCAAATCCGGAAATTAGTCATTGGAGATCAAGGTCGCAATGCCTTAACATCGTCCTCTTGCTTTGGAATTATTATGGTTCGTGATAACTGGAGAAGATATTTTCAGGGTATTTGAGGACGTAGCACGTCATAATTGGATTTATTTTGTCGTATAGCAGTGAAAACTTTTCGAAATACCTTTTCAATGAACAAGTTTGTATTATTTTATTAGGTTAATATTACAAAAACTCTAAACTGGTATATTTATGATAAATTTATCCAAAACCAATTTTTTGACCACCAAAAATTCCAAATTGGTACACCTGTGATAAATTTACCCAAAATTAATTTTTTGATCAGAAAAAATCCCAAACTGGTACATTTGAGATAAATTTACCTTCCGTTAGTTTCCGTTAAATTTTACTGTTAAATTGCTTGGTTAAATGACATGTGACAGTTGATGAATATATCAGTTTATGATTTTACCTTTCGTTTGTCTCAAGTGTACTATTCCAGTTGATTGCTTGCATCTACATTACCATGGTGTACGATAGTTCCGAAAACTTGAAATACTCTCATGATATTTGGGATTGTGCACCTTACGATTGCCGTAAGCCAGTAAAATTTTTGTAATCGTTTTTCAATGAACAAGGCATTATTAGTACTAATACATGTCATTTTGTCATATCACGATATGGTTTTGTTGTATAATAATGGTTTTTATCTCCTAGATCAGTCAACCATGTCTAAGTATTGGTTCAGCGGTTCCTACATTTTTCCATCCAATTGATTTGAACTAATCATGGTTCATGAGAGTTGGATAAATTTAAAATTACCCTTTATAAATTTTTGGATTGTAACACGTCCTAATTGCAATCATTTTGTCATAAGCCAATGAAATCTTTCATAATAACTTTTAACAAGTCCTAACTTATATAATATTGTCATTACACGGTCTGTGCTAGTCGTGGCAAAATAAATTCGACCTCAAAAGTTTGATGAACCGACGTCCAAGCATCATCGGTTATCGATTCCTATTTTGGTAGTCCACTTGCTTTTAAATATCATGGTTCATGACTATTAGGAAAATTAATAAAACTCAAAGGTAATAATACATCGTAATCATGTTCATTTTCCGTAGGTCAAGGCATATTTTTGTAATAGCTTGTCAGTGGACAAGTACTAATGAATCATAACACATCTCATTGTGTCGTGCCACAAGTTATTTTTGTAGTATGCTCATAGAGATCAGTCAATCATGTCCAACTATCGAACATCTTCGTACTTTGACCCATTAATTGATTTAAAACTTCCTCGTTCATGAGAGTAGGTGAAATTTAAAAATAGTTTTGTGGTCTTTTAGATTGTACCGCTTTGTAATTGTGGTCACTTTATCGTAAGTCAATAACATATTTTATAAGGACTTTCCAATGAACTAGTTATAACATGTTGTAACACTTAATTTTGTCACATCACAGTTTATTTAAGTTGTACCACAATAAATACGATTTCTAGAGTTTTATCAACTAATGTCCAAGCATCGGTCAATTCCTATTTTGGTACACTCCACTTGCTTTTAAATTATCGTGATTTATGACTATTATGGAAATTTGGAATACTCTTAAAGTATTTGAGGTTATAACACGTCATAATTAGTGTTCATTTTGTCGTGGATCAGTGAATATTTTTGTGGTAGGTTTTCAATGAACAATTCGTATAGGTCATAAACCATCTCATGTTGTCGCACCACAGTTTATTGTTGTCGTAACACAATCAATTTGATCTCAAAGGCCGATCGACTTCATATCCAACCATTGGTTGACCATTCCTATTTTTCCAACCACTTTATATGAATGTGGATGCGGCCATATATTTCAAGGCACGCAGACTTGGATTTAAAGATCTTTGGACACTGGGATTCCCACATTCTTTGAAAGCACGTCCTCGAGCTCATTGAGCTAGTTTCAAGATCTCGTAATGTTAGAAATTTGATTCCGGGTCTGACTTACCTTTCCGATTCAGGTTTGAGCTCCAGGCATGTTGGAATTCGAAATCCCAACCTTTTCTCTAATGTTTGGGTTCCAACAATGTTAGAATTCTTAGTCTCGAGCTCATCTTCTCTTTGATCATGTATATCTCTTCAGATTACCCATCATGATCATCTCTGGCTCCCCACAACGAAGGTTGGTCCTAAAATGCAACCTATAATATAAATATTATGCAGATGGGATTTTTGTTTAGAGATCAGGACTGATCACTAATTTTTTTATGCAATAGATGATGAAACGGGATAGTTAAACTTTTAGGTGTCTCCCTAATATTTTCCCTTCATCAAACAACTGTTGAGATAAGATCATTTTCCCTTCCCAGGAAAAACACCAGTCATTAGAAGCTGATTAAAGTTCAGTTGATCCCACACAAAACAACCTAAAAATAACCCACTAGAACAACAGCACTAATCAATTATTGTAGTCACCATTAGTAACAATCCGGTCCATGCTCTTGGTCACCACCTCCGCAGACTCCCTCAGCAGCTTGATGCTCCGGTTCAGCTTCTCCCGCTCTGCCGCCATCTCCGGCGTTTCCTCCATCATCCGATTGATGCGGCCGCTGCCATTGGGCCCCATCAGCTCTCTCTGAATCTCCTTCTCCATCTCCTTGTTCACCAAGTTGTGCACGCTGAACCGCAGATGCAGCGCCATCCAATCGACAAACCTCCTCACTACAATCTTCCAGTACGCAGTCATCCTCATCTTCAGATCGAACGCCTCCTGAACCAGCTGCTTCTTGCGTTCCCTCAGATTGCCCAGGTAGACCTTCCCAATTCCCTCGAGGACAATCTCATTACCAAAACTCTGATAGCGGTCGATCGCCACCATGAACTTGCCCTGCTGGGTCATCAACTCGTTCCTCTGCAACAGGTACTCAAGGTTGCAAGTGTAGTCAGTGAGGTTCTCCATCTCAAGAATCTTCATCATCTTATTCATCGTCTTCCCCTTCATTTTGTTAATCAGATTGGACGCTGCTCTGCTCGTGGACGACTGCAGTTGAGGATAATTCTCCGAGTGTTGCATCAAGACCCGAATCACAACTCCGTTGATGTAGTCCCAAACACGAACCCCGAAACTCGGTTGCTTGCTCAATATTCCCTTCACCTTCCGCTGCAAAAGGGTGAGAAAGGCAGTGCGAGGGAGGAAGTCTGGGAGCCCGATCCCCTTGGCCTCTTCCAAGACCTCCAGTTCTTCCAACAAGAAGTTAGTCCCTAGGTCATTCTTGTTGGAGCATTGAAGGTTTTTGGCGTAGTGGTTGAGCATCTCCACCAGCCTGGTCGTGCAGTGCATGTCCTTGTCATCCGGGTACTCATCGAACTCGCCTCTCAGCAGGACTTTCCTCAGCGACTCCTTCGCTGACCCCAAGATCTGCATGAAGGCTGTCACAGCCTCCTCGACCGAGGACAAATTCTGGGGCATACTATTGAGCTCGGCGAGGTTGGCGTTCAGCTTGTCATCGATCCTCTTGACGATATCGGGCAAACACTTGGCTATAATGGTGGCTTGAATCTTCATCAGCTTTTGTGCCAAGACAGGCACACCAACGATGGACTTGTCAATTTTGCACAGTTGAGGGTGCATCTCGAACAGTTTCGCCTCTTCGAGCCTCGCTTCTTCGTAGGACTCGTCACCAATTCTGTTCCTCACACACACATAACCAAGCCCTATATTGACATCATCCGCCGTCACCTTCTCGAGCAAACCCTCAGGAGCTTTATCAGCCTTTGTGACGACGGCCAGAGTCCTCTTGCCAGTCTTGTCCACCATCTGAAACATAAAAACAGATTATTGTATCGACTCATTTGCTAGAGTCTTATGAATCATTCGAGTTTTTAATTGATATGGGAGACGAGTGTGGCTAGAGTATACTTACTTGGGACATCCTTATGGACTAGCAAGTGGAGAAGTCGATGGTCGCGGACACGACATTGAGGATTATGCTCTCCTCAGGCCTTATGTACTCCATGATCATAGCCGAGATCTGCTCGTAGATGTTCTTGGGCTGGCCGTGCACAGGCACTCTTGTGATTCCAGGCAAGTCGACCATGGTCAAGTCCGGGACGCCATCTTTCTTGACAACCAGAGTCAGCGGGGCATTCGATATGCCCTTGCCGGAGCCCGCGATCTCGTTTGTCGCGGTGACTATGGCGTCGGAGACGTCGTCCTCGTCATCGACATCCATGATCTTGCCGTTGAACTCGAGGTGGAGCTTGGGGATTTCGTCTTGACGCCGGTCTTGGAGGCGCATGATAAGGGGGACGCGCGTGCAGATGCCCTGCCCCCGCGGCAGGCTGATGCCGGCGAGAGACTCGAGGACGCTCGACTTGCCGGAGGACTGGTCGCCAACAACGACAATGGTGGGAAGTTGGATGCCCTCCTTCATGACCTGGAGGTTTCGGAGCCTGTCGACCGCGTCAAGCAGGGGGCGGATCCAGTCGTTATAGGAGGCGGCGAGTGGCGGCGCGTTGGCAACCAACAGGGGTTCGGGTTCCGGTTCACGGTGGACAAAAGCTCGGTCGTCACCCATTGTTTGCAGCCTCTTGAAATTTTGTTTTTTTCCTTGGATGAGTTTGATCGGTGAAATAAAAGATGAGAAGTTATGGTTTCCTTTTGGAGGTGAAATACTTCTACGAGAAGTTGCTTATATTAAGTTTCTAAATTGGTATTTTATAAACTTACTTTATAAGCACCAATGGGAAAATTCCTTTTTATACAAAAGTCATGTGGGAGAAGTGCAAAAAAAAGTCTTAAACTTTCTAATCGTGGAAATGTAGTCCTAAACCTTTTGATCTTGCCAATTCGGTCAATTTTTTTTAATAAATTCCGAATTTTTTTATTTTTTTATTTTAATTTTTTTTCTCCGTTTTTTTCTCTTTATTTTTTCAAGATGTTATCTAACATAGATCATATCTAAACGTGCATTTTAATTTAATTACGAAGATACCTTATCTAATCATATGCAATGCAATCTTTTTTGGATTTTTGATATTTTAAAACATGGCAGTTACCTAAATCAAAGAGATAGTATCTTACCTAATCCGCAAGCGCAATCCACGAAAGTTTTATATAAAAGATTGCGATAATCTAAAAAATATCCCATTAAATTAAAGATTATCACAATCTTTGGTCACCACAGTTACCCCAAATTAAGTTGAAATAATTTAAAAAAAAAGATCCGATATGATTAAATTAGTAATTATATGAACCCTCATCAATAAATCCCTACTTGGATAATGCCTAAATCTCAATTAATATCAAATTAGATAACAATGAATCTAAATTTGAGCAGTAAAATATTCAAGGTTAATACCACGAAAAACCAAACTGGTAAAACCCAAAAGCGGTACATCCGTCAACTATTATTTAACAAAGCAATTTAACAGTAAAATTTAACGGAAGTTTGTCATATATATATTAATTTGGGGTTTTCTGTAATATTAACTTAATATTCAAATCGACTTGGACGGGGATTGTTACCGAATTTCAAGGTGCGAAATTCAAATTGAAATAGGCTCGGATTGCGGGTGAGGCGGCTTGCGGTGGTTGAGCAAGCAGGGGACCGGTGGCGGTGCGCGGTGTGGCTTGGCTCACGGCAGTAGTAGCTTGATATTGTTCATCTATTCTTCCCAAACACCATTCTTTCTGCTTGCATGAAATAAAATCGCAAAACCCACCGCGTTACTATCAAATCTGGACAACACCCAAAAAGATATATCCACCAGTTAGACTTATTCAGCTTGGTCGAGAGACACTGGCCTTGCTGGACCTCGGCGAAGCCTGCAAAAGAGAGTGCGAACAAAGCCGCAAGAGCTCGTTGGGTGATCGCCGGTGCTGTTGGAGCTATCGGAAGAGCACTTCAGGACACCGACGGACTAGATGGAAATCTGCACTACGGCAGCGACGGTGGTCCAGGCGACCCTGGGGGCGTGCTGGTTTGTGGTATAGCGGCAGCAGCAGATCGTGGATCGTCGGATGCGCGGGAGTTGCTTGGGCGGTTGATGCACGGAGAAACCGTGGTCCCGGCTGGTCGGGCCTGATAGCGAGGAGCAAGGTCGCGGCCGTGGGTTGGTGTCGTCGTCAGGCAGCCATGAACACCAACAGGAATCGTCAGAGCAACACCGGTGGCGGCAAAGGCATGGTGGAGACACGGCCGGAGACTCTCTCGCTCTATTCTCTATTTCTCTCGGTGTGTATTTTCTAATGTGCTCTCCCACTCCAAAAATGCCCACATCTTTGTTCTCTTAACTTCCTTTTTTATATTATTTTCCTTGTATTTCATGAGTAGATATACCAATCTAGGAGAATCATGCTGATTGCCTTTTGCTGCCATATGACCGAAAATTTTGGCAATGTAATAACCTAATTGCTTCTCAAGTTTAATCAAAGAAATTGATCTTTCTTAATTGAGTGCTCCATGTGCAATTCATGTGACCTTTGCGGTCATAATAGAAAAATGCAATTTATAAGCTTATCGAATTGCTAATGCGAATGCTCCTAATATCTATTTGCAAATTAATCTTTTTGTTTAGGGATCGAGGTCGATCCTTAATTTTATATCCAATTAATGCGTAAGTGGATTGCTAAAATTTAAGTGTCAATATGTTATTCATGAGAGCTGGACAAATTTAAAAAGTGCTCCTATAAGTTTTTATGTCGTAACACGCCGCAATTGCAATCGTCTTGTCATAAGTCAATGACATCTTTCGTGATGACTTTTCGATGAACAAGTCGAAACAAGTTATAACACATCTAATTTGCCAAACCGCAGATTGTTTCAGTTGTAGCAAAGTAAATTCTACGTCAATAGTTGGATGAACCAATGTCCAAGCATAATTGTTGATTCCTATTTTGGTAGTCCATTTGCTTGTAAATATCGTGGTTTATGATTGTTAGGGAAATTTGAAATACTCTCACAGTATTTGAGATAATAACACGTTGTAATCATGTTCATTTGTCGTAGGTCAGTGAATATACTTGTAAGAGCTTTTCATTTGAAAAGTTTTAATAAATCGTAACACATCTTATTTTGTCGTACCATAATTTATTTTCATCTCATAAAGATCGATCGACAATGTCCAAAAATGGGAGGGCTTCCTACTTTTTTCTGGGAAAATTGTCAATAAAGTCTTAAACCTATTGCATTTTTATCAATTTAGTACTAAACATTTTAATTTCACTAATTAAGTTATAAATATTTTTGCTTCTTGCCAATTGAATTTATCCGATCAATTTTTGCCAAAAATTATTGACGTGATGTTGAGCGTCAAACGTGGCACGGTTGAACAGGTTTTTTCTTTTTTTAAATTTCTATGTTCATCTCTCTCTCTCTCACCTTCTTCTTTGTCAAACACGATCATTTCTTCATCAATCGCACGAGCTAATCGATGACGATGGCTTGGGCTTAGACGGTGGCTAGTGGCAAGCAACCGGAAGACGCGATGACGCTGACGACCCCAAAATCAAGCCAAGCTAGAATTAAGCGGGGATCCAAAACCCGGTGGCGGCGATGGCAGCGACGACGAGCCCTCTGATGGCAGGATTGACGATCAGCGAATAGAGATGTAATCATGCACAAATAATGCAAGCAAAAATGATACATATATAATGTTTATGACCATTAGACGCATGAAAAAGTCTTTGCATATGGCAGACGCGCGTGAATTTGATCCTGGAGATCCAATGGTTGAGTCCCCTGCCTGCAGCATTGCTGTTTATTTTGCTACAATATCAAACGGGCCAAAACATTTTTTTTTCTAACCAGTCTGGTCCGATATGAAATTCAGTGTGATTCGCGAATGCTAATAAGGTGAATAATTGAACCGGATCACCAGTCAGTTCTCAGTTCGAACCAATCGAACCGGCTAGTCCAGTCCGGTTTAAAACCGGTGCGTCTAGACCAAATCACATAACTCCTGACCATTCAACATAAGCATATGATCAAATAGCATAACACAAACACGATAAAGAAGGCGTAAGAAAAGGCTTCCTTTTAAAAATTTCTGAAAGTGATAGAGGATGATTGCTCGGTTATAGAACGAGCGAATTTATAGCTCTAAGAGGAACCCATCCAACATATTAAATTTCCGTACTCATGCCTCAGTGGAGATCCAACTACTTTTTCCATCTGTATCATCCTCCCCTTGCTATAACGTACATAAATATAACTCCAGTTTAAAAATCATAACTATGTAAAAAGAATGCATTATCAAGTTACCTGTCTAAAAAATGGCCTAATATCAAAACAAAAAGAGGGAATAAACAGGTGAAATGTTTAGTACCTAAAACTGTGAGTTGCTGAGAAAAGCAAGCATGCATCTAGCACCTTAAAATAACTTATCCACTCCCCGCCAGACAGAGCATTGAGTCTCCAAAAGGACCTCTCCTTTATGCTGCAACGCTGAGTGGCGCCTAATTGTCTCCCCATGTATCTGGCAGAACAGGTCCCCAATATGATTATAGGACAATCTCACAGATACCCAAAAAAGCAATGGAGAGGTAAATGAAACAGTTCTTTCACAGAGAAGGTTATGACTGATATAAAAAAACAACATGAGAGCGAACCGTTATAATGTCTAGATTAATCAAGCTCTGCCACTGGCTCTTCGGCAATAGCAAGAGGGTAACCAGATCTGGAATTTGCTCAGGCAAAGGCTGGAAGGAAGGGACATTTTTAGACTCTGAATGTCTAATGGCAGGCTCATTAGATTCGTCAACTTGAGAACCTTCCGCTGATGATACTGATGGCAATTTAACAGTCACAACTTCTTTGCCACTTGCATACAAATTGATGTCAGAATCTCCAGAAAACATCGATTGGTTAACCCTGGTCAGTCGAAGTTCGTCTCTCATCAGTTGGTCTACATCCAAAAGAATGCAAAATCACCTTAATATAATTAATCTCTAGAAGCCATGTTCTTAAGGCTTCATTATTCCTTGTGTGTGTCTTGACCAATCCCAAATAGATACTTGAACCAATGTGACTCCAAACAATGGACGTGATTATATGACTAAATGAAAAATTAGTGATGCACTAACAACTTACCAGAGATAGACCCCATTTTGATCAACATGTGTTGTGGCTAAAATATCCATGTTTGGTGACAGAGGTAACTTCGTGATGGAGACATCAACATATACTGCGTCTACTTGTCTAGCTGAAATAATATCCCAAATCCTTATACAGCCATCCATACCGGAAGACGAGCCATTTCCCATCCTCGCTAAAGCACAAATCTGTAATTCAATCAGTATGACCTTCAAACTTTCGGACCATTCTTAGGTCGACAACATCAAAAAGATGAATAACAAAATCATCTGCAACCGTTGCCAAAAGACCTGAAAGATTTATCAAGATAAAGTAGACAATTACGGTTACAAGAATAACAGAAGTTCTTTCTTTTCACTATAAATATAGTTTAAACTTATGCTAGTGTATACATAACAACACATGCATGTATACAGTGTGAGTATGTGAGCGTACAAGAAAAAGACATTGCACCGACAGTGAAATAAGACCGGGAAGGGGAGGGGATGGGGCAGTGCTCAGACAATTAATCACCATTCAGACGATGGTAAGAAATTTTTACCAAAGAAGAACCAATTTCCCAACTAGATTTCAATTCACGTCCCATGATATCCCAGACCTGCACCGCAAATAACTCCAGGAATCAGACTTACATCTTATCGAAGTTAATCTCAGAAAGATCTCTAGCACGTCAACAACAACTAAGCCTTATCCACTATTGGGGTGGGCCATACGCATCCTTTTTAAGTATTAAAGGAATATTTGAAGCATCTTTTTAAAGTATAACTATAACTATAACACCTTTCTAACTATGGACAAAAAAGAGGTTAAGAGCATCAAGATACCTGAATATAAGATTTCCCTCGTTTTTTTACCATTGACAAAGGTTGATCACTGAAAAGGTTTTCTCAATCAACTAAACAACATAATTCAATTCCAATTGAAATATGTTTTTGGAAGTGATGCAAGAGCACAGGATAAAAACAAGTTACAATTTATCAGATTCAGCAAGTTTACTTTTACAGTCCTCTTGTATTTTTACGTGAGTTTTGAAATCCTAGTACTATCGGCTCCACTTTTCCAGGCAGGACTCTCATGTATAATGGGTTTTGCATATTGTAGTTGAATACAATCCATCATCTAAAATTATTCCTTCTTTCCCTTAGCCTTGAATTCCAGAAGAAAGTCTTTCCAACGGTTGTTAAGTTCTTTCTGTTTGCTCATTCACTTTCGGCAACTATTTTTCTTGTTAGGGTTGTCGCTGCATCAAGAAATCATTTTCCCTAGCTAGCATGAGTTTCTGCTCCATTATACCCATGGCAATTAGCCACACGACCACGACCACAACCGCCATCTTCAGTTGCTGCCACCAATCTCCAAGTAGGGTGGCCAACTACAATCTCGAAATGCTATCCAAAAAATAAGTTGTATACTCACCAACTTCAATACATGTCTAGAAATTATTTTCAATTTAATGAAGAAGTTTCCTAACTTAAACTTTCTTCCACTGGAGTTTGCATGAAACAAGCACACTCCACGGATATATAATAGGCATCAATGAAGACTCGAGCATGAAACCTTGTTATGATTCGTTTTAATTATCATGGTAGGCATGTGAAAAGAAAGTATATATTAGCTGGAGTTGCTAGATCAGCGACATAAAAACTCAACATAACCACCATCGTTATATTTTATTAACAGACAATTATATTCAGAGACTATAGTAAATTTAACCTTGCTGTCCAGTCATGTGTGCATGCATGTCAGAAGATATTCACTTACTACATGCATGCCAGTAGATCTCACTTTCTACATGCACGCAGGTAGATCTTCACTTACTAAAGGATCAGGAGAATGGTAGAGAAGCCAAATCATATGCATGAAATTAAAACATAGCTTGCACGTTTTACATAAGCTACAACAAGGAAACTTAAACTAGATAATTTGCCAAAGAATTAACAGCTCCATGGCCAAGTAGTAAGGCTTTTTTCTTCTGGTCAAGATTCTAACATAGAAAATCATTTTAGAGTTTCAGAGGAAATGACATTGTTGCATCTCTCTCTTGTTTAAGTGTAAACCAACAAACCCTAAACAAAATCCAATGAGCGGTAAAGTTCGTTTTGAAAAGGGAAAACTAAGATTTGCAACAAGAAGCACTTGCATATATGTCGGGATCAAGTTGGTAGATCAAAGATGTCATATATAACTGGCTGGACTTGTTTGGTGTGAAACGCAAACAAGAAACAAAAATTTAAAGATTTTTTTTTTTGGTCGAAAAAAATTTAAAGATTTAGTAATTGAAGCAAAATATGTTTGGACGTATTTACAGACCTTGTTGTCCTCAGCATAACCAGCACTTACCATGAGAGCATTAGTGGAATCACAAGCCACTCCAACGACTTCACCATCAACGACTTTAGCGGTGAAGGCCTGAGTGGCTTCCACAATGACAAAGGCGGCTGTCGTGATGCAGCTCGGACCGTTTCCTAGGGCTCGATTCCGGCGGCAATGAATTTGTTTTCTGGTATGGCCTATTCCCGCAAAAGGAACAATGACACCATGAAGATAGACTGATGGTATTAGATCCACGAAGGGTCCTTCCGTGTAAAGCAAGCGTATGTCAAGTACGGCATGTTGCAACAATGAATGACAAAAGAAAAATAACATAAATGATCTATGAATTTTGACTTAGTTTACAATGTCATCCTTAAATTTTTAATTGTTTCAATGTGATTCTTGAATTTTTAAATATTTTCATATAGTTTATGGATTCTATTGAACATTTATTAATAGATGAAGGATTACATTGAACAAATTAAAAATCTATGGACGATATTGAACATTGGGTTACAGTTCATGGACCACATCGCATATTTAACCAAAGTTCAATGACCATTTGCTTTACTATCCCAATGACAAATGAATATTTCAAAACTCCCCTAACTTCAACGACACAGAATGTTTCGAATGAAAGCGTATGTTAGAGGGAGAGATTGGTATAACTAAATGAAAAGCGCTATCACAAAATGAACTATGGTACGACTTATCATGTCCTTGTTCCTTGCATAGCCAACGTGAGATTTTATCCTTTAAGTTATGGCAAAATGCACCAAATTGCGACGTACTAGGACAGGATAGGATGCATGAATGTTTTCAAGAGTTTCGATGTTTTCTATCCATCTACAATATGATGGAGAAAATTGTGACGATAATTGTCTACTCAACCATTCTATGCAGGGATGTATGGGCCTCATTTTTTGCACAATCATTTTTGCTACAACATTTTTATATAGATAGCTATAGATAGTTCTCACATTATGGTACATAGTTAATACTTTTTGTTGAGGTAATGGCAAGGGCGATCCTTGAACTTTTCTTTAATTTCAATAAGGTCCCCAAAAACCCGGTTGATGCAGTCATTTTATTAAATGTTTTGCCCATGTCATGTGCATTTCTCTAGCGTCGATTGTTGCATCGGCGCAACATAACGATATGAATTGTCACATCATTTTCCCAAATCGACAAATCTCTTTTTTCCTTTTTTTTTGAGTCAAAATAACGAGAGAGAGAGAGAGAGAGAGAGAGAGAGAGAGAGAGAGAGAGAGAGAGAGAGAGAGAGAGAGAGAGAGGTCTATATGAGTCCAATAAAATCTCAAACTACTTGTATGAATACTAGGGAATGGATGATTTTTTGCCACTTCGCGGCAGCCGTTGTGGTCGGTACCGAGCCAAGCACAACTAGTGGTGGAGAGGAGAGGGGCCGGCGTGGCTTTGTACGAGACGAGGACCATGATGTAGTTGACCGCCACTATGATAGTCGCAATCAATTAGACCGACCAACGCGGAAAAGACAAGTGTTGTGCAACGCTGTTGCAGTTCCAAAAAAGCTTCAAACAACCAATAAATGAATCATTTGCAATGGGGCAAGTCCTTTGTTTGATGATGACTTGGAGCGTGTTTGGTAACTTGCCAAATAGTGACTAATTTTATTCTTTTGTTCCCGGGAACAACAAAAATTTATTTGGTAAATTTTTGTTTATGGGCATAAATTTGTTCTCAAAATCAGTTTTGGAACATAATCAATAATGAAAAAAAAAAGTTGATTCTTGATTCTGAGAATAAGAATTAGAAATAGAAGAGATTTTTTTCTTCTTTCCTGGCCGGCAATCGGTGACTAGCCAAAGCAAAGCCTAGACCCACGTGGCTTGGGCGAGGACCGCAAGGGTCTAGCCCTCGCCGGATGTAGAGCTAGTGAGTGTGGCCCTTGCCCAGGCAGCAAGGGCGACCCTCATCCTTGCCTGTGATCGGCAAGGGCCGCGACACCCTTGTCGACCCTGGCCTGTGGTCAGTAGCCGACCATGGCCAAAAAGGAGAAGAAGAAAAAGTGCAAAGGAAAAAGAAAGAAATATTAAATTATTTAAAAATATTATTAATAAAAAGAAATTTTGTTTTGTTACCAAAGACACTTTTTATTCTTTTTTCTATTCTAGGAATGGAAATTTTGGGCCGTTACTAAACGCATTCAAATGATTATAAATTGTTTATGAGAACAAAATAAAAACAATAATTTCTAAGTAGAAATTATTTTCAAGAATAAAATGGTTACTAAATGCACCTTTGAAGTCCATTTACTTCCGTTTTGTATCGTGAAAAATCAGTAGTTGTCACGGCGCTTTGGCCTACTCGATCGTGCTAGGAGGTATTTTCGTTCATTTCTAATGATAATGTGATTTAATAAATGAACGAGAGTCTCTCCCCAATCATACTTCACGAGACAGTGGGTATTTGTTATTTAATTTTCTATTTAGCCTAAATTTTGCTTTGGAATCGCCACTAGTCCTTATTGGTCGACTCAAAACCTAATTGAGGCATAAGAAAACTACCACGATTTCTATGAACTAGATATTACATGATTAAGGAGACTTAGTTACGCTAATGATCCCGATATTGACATCCCTAACGCCCTTTCGGTACCTAAAACGATTCAAAGTGTCTAAATGTGTCACACGAGTTCTCAAGGCTTATCCACTAATTATAACCATTCTAATCGGGAGAAATCAACCAATTAATAAGGAAATGTACAATCAATTTCAATGAAACAAAGTAATCCTAAAATGATCTCTAAAAATGAAAATCAATTAAAACATCAAAATCCTAGTGGAGTCCTAAAAGCTTGTTCCTTCAAAGGATTGTGTTGTTTTTTAGGATTTTAGGGTTTTTTAGGGGTGAAGACCCATTTTGGGGGTTAAAACCCCTTTTAATTCCTAAACTCAAGAGTCGTCAAAAATACCACTTGGGCACCTAAAAAAAAATAAATTTCATTCATAATGGGTGGCCACAGGTATTCTAAGCCATTATGTGAATTTTTGAAAATTTTGATTTAAAATTTTTTTTAAAAAAAAAGCTTGTTGAAATTTTATCTTCCCGAAATCTGTTTCTTTTTATTTTCTGAAAGTTTTATATGCATTTTTTCGAAATTTTCTAAATTTTTCAAATTTTTATTGGTTTTCTGAATTTTGCTGATTTTTCTAGAATTTCTTAGAATTTTTCTGATTTTTTTTAATGAATTTTCGAATTTTTTTAAATTTTCTCAATTTTTTTTGAATTTTTATAGATTTTCTGAAAATTTTCTAATTTTTCTGAAATTTCCATAATTTTATGAATTTTCTGGATTTTCTAATATTTTTACGAATTTTCTGAATTTTGTAATTTTTTTAGAATTTTATGAATTTTCTAATTTTTTAGGAATTTTCTATTGTTTTATTATTATGTTTTATTCCAGGTCAAACCGGACCAAGCAGATTTGGGCCAGTCCAATCAAGTCGGGTCAGCTTGGCTGGCGTCGATCAGCTCTCCAGCGCGAACAGTGTCAAAACGGCGCCGTTTCCCCTCTTCTTCTTTGTGGCATTTTCTCGTACAAGTGGTGGGCATTGGAACCTATACTATCTTATCCTCACCGTCACTTTGGCAGCCGCTTCGGTGACTTTCTGGCCATGTACCAACTACCCTAATCGGTCCTAGACATTCTCCAAATGATCCTCTACTCATCCATACTTGTTATATTGCCAATAAATCTTCCTAAGCCATTGATTTAAAATCTCAAACTTCACTACTTAACATGGAAATCATTCCCTAAAAACTAAGCCAATCTAACATATCTAGCATTCAGATTAACAAACAAAACATCCTAACCATTTCTAGCGAATCATAACATGCATTTACGCTTAAATGGACAAGATAGACTGACTTGGTATGGCCAATGGCCATGGAAATACACTCCAGTAAGGGTTGATTGCTCCGGCGACAGGGCTTTTATGGTCCAACTCAATGCAAATGCCAAACCGTTGATCCAAAATGCATAAACCGAACCAAAAATGGATTAGGAACATAAAGGGGAAACCAATAAGCATCATTGAAACGAGCAAATCCAAAAAACATACACGAATAAGTTCGGGAAGTCATTTTTTGGCATTTTATCAGACAATTAATGTACGACTGTGAAGCATATTTGCCTTCGTCGCTTGGGAGCAAAACTGAGTTTTCAAACCGGACAGTGGCTATGGGATGGTCCACCGACACTTCTTCTTCGAGCTGGTACTCTCCACTTCGTCAGGAAAGTCGCCGGTTGGTTGATCGGGTCTCGTTTTCAGGACTTCCCAGTCAGCCGGTTTGCTTGCACGGGGGAAGGGGAGGTCACGGCCAATGACCGATTCGCCGGCGCTCCTCCGGTTAGGGGCGGCGCCGGACACTCGGTTGGGGACCTCCAACCCTATCCTTCTCGCTTTCTCTCTCTAGTTTTCTCTATTCTCTCTCTCTCTGGCATTCGGTCGAGTAGGTTCTGCGTGTGATAACTGGTTTTCCCACCCCTTTTCTTCTCCTCCCCGAGGCAATTCTCATCTCTAACCGACTCGTCGATCAGTTAGAATGGATAAGGATGGACATTCTCCAGCTGTCCATTTCATTTTTCACGTGTCGAAATGGGTAGTTTTAGGTCGGTGAAGGGGCAGGGCTGAACTGATTTTTTTTTTCTTCTTCGTTTACCGTGTGTTCCTGCCGGGTGAGGAAGAAGGCCAATCCGGGTCGAGTCGGGTCGGATCCGACCAACACAGCAAACCCGAGTTGGTCTTCTTTTACAAATTGGACCCCGTTTTGTCCAAAATTTTCAATTCTAACCCAAAATTTTGAATCCTTGACACATTTTGCCTCAAAATATGAAATCAATTTGAATTTTCATCCTCGTTAGAGCCAAAAATTCTAATTTTGCATTCGGTTTAATTGGGGTTTTATTCAATTAAAGGTCCAAATAATCCAATTATGCTGTTCCAAGGCCAAAATTGAATTTCCCATGATCAATTCTCCTAGGGAAGGTATGGGCGTTGATAAAAAATTTCAAATTGAAAGAAATCCCCAATTTGGGTCTTAAAATTCCTAATTTTCAATTAATTTTGGGGTTTTTCAATTCCTTTGTCAAATTGTGAAATTAGATTGACCAATATGAAATTCAAGGTCCGAGAATCAGTTTTTGTGATGACACCATAGCCCAAAAATGACTAAAATGACTTAATTGGGTTTTTGGCACAATTAGAATACGAAATTACCCAATTTTGGGAAAAACATATCCCCAATTGAAATTTTATAAAATTGAAACTTCATATCTGAAATTGGAATTAAAATAAGACTAACGGCTATTTTTAGGACATTTTTAGACTTTATTTGGTATTTCTCTTATTTTTTTCTCATTTTAGGAAAAATTCAAGAAAAATCTAAAAAAATTATTTTTTGTTTGGGAATAGGTTCCTAAGCATGGCCAAGGTTTCTAATCCTAATTTTGTGATTTTTAAGTAAATTTTTAAAAATTGAATAAAAAAATCAGGTGCCAAGAGTAGTTTACAAAAGATTTTCCAACCTTTCATCCGTTTATATTGCGAAGAAAAATGAGGTTACGAAAAATGCTCTCATAAGTCAATGAAATATTTCCTCAAAACTTTTTGATTAGCTAATCGTGACATACATCTAATTTTGTTGTACCGGAGTTTATTTTTGTCGTAACACAACAAATTCGACCTCCCAAATTTTGATCAAGTGATGTCCAAGCATCAATTAAAAGCTGATTACTAGAACAGCAACGACATTAACACACTCATAAGAGAAACACATCATCACGGGACAAGCTTAATTAAGGGCCAGTAGAAGAACAGACTAACTAAACCCTGTAGTCACCATCAGTTGCAATCCGGTCCATGATCTTGGCCACCACCTCCGCAGACTCCCTCAACAGCTTGATGCTCCTGCTCAGCTTCTCGCGCTTGGCCACCGCTGATGGTGCTTCCTCCAGCATCCTCTCGATGCCGCCGCTGCCATTGGGCCTGATCAGCTCGCCCACAATCTCCTTCTCCATATCCCTGTTCACCAAGTTGTGCACGCAGAAAGGCAGGTGCAGTGCCATCGAGTCCACGAACCTCCTCAGCACGATCTTCCAGTACGCGGTCATCCTCATCTTCAGATCGAACGCCTCTTGAACCAGCTGCTTGCGATTCCTCAGATGGCGTACGTCGACCTGCCCGATCCCCTCGAGGACCATGTTGGTGGACTTATAATCGTCGTTGATCATCTGCATAAAGTGGTCCTGCTGGGTCATCAGCTTGTTCCACTCCAACTGGTACTCAGGGTTGCAAGTGTAGTCAGTGAGCTTCTCCATTTCAACAATCTCCATCATCCTATTCGTCGTCTTCTCCCTCATCTTGTTGATCAGATTGGACGCTGCTCTTTTTGTCCGATACTGCAGTTGAGGATAATTCTCCGATCGTCGCGTCAACTCCCGCATAACAACCTCCTCAATGTAGTCCCAAGCACGAACCCCGAAACTCAGTGGGTTGCTCGATACCGCCTTCACCTTGCGCTGCAAAAGGGTGAGAAAGGCGGTGTGAGCAAGGAAGTTTGGGAGTCCCATCCTTTTGGCCTCTTCCAAGACCTTCAGTTCCTCCGACAAGAAGTTAGTCCGTGGGTTGTTCTCGGGGCAGTTTTGGAGCTCATCGTAGTATTCGTTCAGCATCTCCACCAGCCTGGCCGTGCAGTGCATGTTCTTCTCGTCCGGGTACTCATCGAACTCGCCTTTCAGCAGGACTTTCCTCAGCAACTCCTTCGCCGACCCCGTCATCTGCATTAAGCCCGTCACGGCCTCTGAGACTGAGGACAGATTCTTGGGCATCCGATTAAGCTCAGCGACGTTAGCGTTCAGCTTGTCATTAATCTTCTTGACGATATCTGGCAAACACTTGGCCATAATGGTGGCTTGAATCTGCATCAGCTTTTGTGCAAAGACAGGCACACCGACGATGGACTTGTCAATTTTGCACAGCTGAGGGCGCGTGTCAAACAGCTTCGCCTCTTCGAGCCTCGCTTCTTCGGAGGACTCATCTCCAATCCTGTTCCTCACACACAGAACCAAGCCCTATATTGACATCATCCGCCGTCACCCTCTCGAGCAAACCCTCAGGAGCTTTATCAGCCTTTGTGACAACGGCCAGAGTCCTCTTGCCAGTCTTGTCCACCATCTGAAACATAAAAACAGATTATTGTATTGACTCACTTGCTAGAGTTGTATAAATCATTCGAGTTTTTAATTGATATGGGAGACTGAGTGTGGCTAGAGTATACTTACTTGGGACATTCTTATGGACTCGCAAGTGGAGAAGTCGACGGTTGCGGACACGACATTGAGGATGATGCTCTCCTCAGGCCTTATGTACTCCATGATCATAGCCGAGATCTGCTCGTAGATGTTCTCGGGCTGGCCGTGCACGGGCACTCTCGTGATTCCAGGCAAGTCAACCATGGTCAAGTCCGGGACGCCATCTTTCTTGACGACCAGAGTCAGTGGGGCATTCGATATGCCCTTGCCGGAGCCAGCGATCTCGACTGTCACGGTGACTATGGCATCGGAGATGGCGTCCTCTTCATCGACATCCATGGTCTTGCCGTTGAACTCGAGGTGGAGCTTGGGGATTTCGTCTTGACGCCGGTCTTGGAGGCGCATGATAAGGGGGACGCGCGTGCAGATGCCCTGCCCACGCGGCAGGCTGATGCCGGCGAGAGACTCGAGGACGCTCGACTTGCCGGAGGACTGGTCGCTGACAACGACAATGGTGGGGAGTTGGATGCCCTCCTTCATGACCTGGAGGTTTCGGAGCTTGTCGACCGCGTCAAGCAGAGGGCGGATCCTGTCGTTGTAGGAGGCGGCGATCGGCGGCACCTTGAGGATGGAAAGGGGTTCAGGTTGGGGTTCCCAGCGGGCAATAGTCAGGTCAAAATCCACATCCATTGTTTGCAGCCTCTCGAAATTTTCCTGTTCTACGGTTGAGTTTGATCGGTGAAGGAAATGATGAGAAAGACTTGGTCCCACTCTTTAGGGTGGAGACCTTCTTCCATGAGATGTTACTTCCGTCAAGATTTTTTCGTGGATGAGAAAAAAGTATTTTATAAAACTTAATGCGGGACCCATGCACCGATGCACCCAGAGTCATTCACCAAGCAAAAAGTTATTCTTTGTACTTTTGCAACAAAAGTAAACCTGTCAAAATTAAAAATATTATTTAAAGTTTGAAAAATATGGAAAACTTGCACGTGAATCAACATATCGAATTTATATATAAAAGTTTCCGGCGTCATGGAGAAAGAAAAAGTTAAAGTGTATCTATCATAAGATTTGAATTTAAGTAAAACGTAAAAAAGTTACGTTATGTGTAGACGTGGCTTCCTATTTTTGATAAGGATAACATCATTGTTCGGCATACGCGTAAGTAATTTTAGAAAAATCTCACATAGATTATTTGATGCGGTGTAGTACAAATAATATCTTCACTAGCACGTGAGCCATTGCCTTAAATTTCGTTATCAAAGGTGAATCTAATTGAGTATGGTGATATGATTTCTTTTCAATGCAATTAATCTTTTTCTTACTGGCACGATGTGATGTGATGCAAAAATCATAATCACCAGTGACCGAGGCAATTCAATTAAGTGATGGAGTCGTGTGTGAACAAAAAAAAAAGTGCAATTAGGTCATGTTTGATAACATTTATATTTATGTTCTTTTGTTCTCTGAAACACAAAAAGAACATAAATCTATTTATATATGTCAATTAATTTTTCCATTTCTCGAAATATCAATGGTGAGGGAATAGATTTGAAACAGAAATAAGAAATAAAATAAAATCTACATTTTTGCTCCTAGGAACAAAAAAAGAAACAATGTCATTTTAGAGAAACAATTTCATAAACCCTAAACCATAAACCTCAAATCCTAAATCCTAAATCTAAAACTCCATACCCAAAACCCTAAAACCCTAAACCCTAAAATCCAAATCCCAAAGCCCAAAACCCAAAATCCTAACACCGTAAACTTTCAAACCCTAAATTGCAATTTCCTCGACTACCACCCCGTATTTGTTTTGTCTATAATAAGTAATTTTTCTCATAATTGTACTAAGGTCATCAAATTCTATATCATAATATATTCTGATTCTATTTCTAGTCTAATTTTATCCAAACATGAATTGTTAAGTCTCCACTGATATTTTTATAATTAAATGCAAAATTGGAAATATAAATTTTTAGAGCGTAGCAAACGTATTTCTGTTCTTTTTTTTTTATTTCGAGAATAGAAATTTTATACAATTATCAAACACGATCTTCTACTCAGAAACTCGTCAAGAGAAATTATTCTCAGGAACAAAAATATTACCATATGCATTCTTATTGTCTAGCCGTTTCCAACAATACCTCTCTTTCTGTTCTAATTCTAACTCTTATTAATGCGAATTTATGCAAATTTCTATTATGTAAAATTCATTAGGATGTATTTTGTTTTAGTCTTGTGATCCGCAATATCTAATATAATACGATATCAACATAGATCTCTCGACAATCGCTTGTTCTTGAAAAAATAATTTCATCCACTCTTTTAGATGCAAAAGAAGAAGAAAAAGTTAATAATAGTGATTATATGGCGAGTTTCGATTTTATTCTCATTGTTTCGTTAGCTTTATCGTTGTTATTGTTATCGAAGTTTTTTGGCATTATCTTTTGGTACTTTTTTTTTTTTTGAGATGATGATATACGTAAGTACTCGTGTATTGAGTTTTCAAGTCAATTACAAGTAAAGAAAGAAATAACGAATGAAAGAAAAAAGAAAATGGAAAAGGCAATGCAAACGAGGAATCATGCTATGAAAGATGGTTCAATTTCCACAAAATTCACTGTATGCGAGACTATTTAGATATAAATTATAATTGATAATAAAATATATTTTATTAATAAATTATTTCAAACAATATAAATAATTATTTTTAAAATGATATTCGGCCTTCGGCGAATAGTCTGGAACTAAGAGGCCGTACAATTTCGTACGATGAACTTTTCTTTTCTTGTACGCTTTGTTATTCAGTAATGTGCCTTTCCTTCCTTTTTTTTATTCGCTTTGGACTCTTTTTATTCTTTTCACGTTTTTTTATTCTTTCCTTGGACCTTCGGTTTTAAATAAATAGATAAAATTATTTAAAACAGAAAATTTTAGGCCTAATATCCTAAAAAACCTTTGACGTTAGCTCTTGTCCTAATTCTACCTTTTGTTTTCTAAAAAAATTTTCAACTTTAGGTCATATTCCAATTTTATCCTAAACTTTTTTTATCCCATAATAAACATTCAATTTTAGATCAAGTCTCAATTCTATCATTAACTTTTTTTATCTCATAAAAAACTCTCAACTTTAGATCTAGTACAAATTATATCCTAAACTTTTTTGTGTCTTGTAAAAAAAATCCCAGCTTTGGGTGCAGTTTTAATTTCACTCTATTTTTTTTTTGGTCTCATCAAAGATCACTAACTCAGCTGCCATATTTTTTCTCAAGTTCGGTGGACACCCCTTAATATAGAAAATTCCTGATTTATTCAGTTTGATGACCTTACCATAAGCAAAACAGTACTGATTCAAAATAGCTGCAATATTTTGACACTCACTGATCTTTCCATCCAAGAAAAATATTGAATCGTCCGCAAAGAGAAGGTGAGATCGAACAGAACATGACCTAGTCAGCTTAATTCTCTGGAGTGTGCCATCCTCAACAGGTCTTTTAATCATTAATGAAAGTACATTTACCAACAAGATGAATAAGTACGGAGAAATTGGATCTCCCTGCCGAATACCTCTCGAAGGTTTGAAGTAGGTAAGGAGTTCTCCATTAAATTTAACATTAAAGGAAACATTTGGGACACACTGCATCACCCAATTAACCCATTTCGCATGAAAACCCATCTTCTCCAAACAAGCTTTTAAGAAGTCACATTATATTCTATCATACGCCTTTTGCATATCAAGCTTCAACATAGCTTGGAACTTCTTCTTACTTGCACGCACTCTCAGATGGTGCAGCACCTCCTAAACAATGAGTATATTATCTTGAATTTGTCGGCCACTAACAAAAGCACTTCATTCTACGCGCATAATATCCGGAAGTAAAGGTTTTAATATGTTGGCCAAAACTTTGGATATTATCTTGTAGACAAAATTACATAGGCTAATGGGGACGATACTGTTCCAGCTTTTCTGGTGGGTATTTTGGGGATAAGTGTAATTTGGGTTTTGTTCGCTTCAGCATTTAAACATCCAATGTTAAAAAAGGAAGTTACCTCCTGAAAGACGTCCTGCTTAATGTCGTCCCAGTGGTGTTTGAAGAACTGTCCACTTAAACCATCTGGACCAAGGGCTTTGAGAGCTCCTAGCTAGTGTACAGCTTCTGAAATTTCCATCATGGTGACCCGAGACATCAACTTTTGATTCATATCTTCCATCACTAAAGTTGGAATTTGCTCGATAATAGACTGGAAGTTTCTCTGCCCTGCTGATGTGTATAAACTCTTAAAGTATTCCACCGTCATATGCTTTAGAGCACTACGTTCACGAGTCCACTCCCCATCTATATTAGCTAGCGTAGAGATTCTGTTTCGCTGTCTCCTTTGAATAGTTGTTGCATGAACAAATTTGGAGTTTTATCCCCCCCATTTCAACTAGCTAATTCTAGATCGCATGCCCCAATACATTTCCTCCCTTTCCACAACGAGCCAATTTCCTCTCTCAGCTTGAGTATCTTTTCTATGCTTTGGGAAATATTTGGGCTGTTTGCTATATTTTGGATCTCTTTCTTTAACGTCTCTATTCTCCTATGAGCATTTGAGAATTTTTTCTTACTCCAAGACGTAAGGGTTTTGGTCACTTCCCGCAATTTAGTCAGTAAATCAGCTCCTTCTTGCTTGGAAGATAGTCAAACCCCCTTAACAATGTTTCCATACTCATCATCCTCTAATCAGTATGCTTCAAATCTGAATTCACTACAAAAAAACAACTGATTAGCGACGAATTTTGCGACAAAAATATTGGCAAAATCCGTCGTAAATCGAATTTGCGACGGAAAAAATTCCGTCGCCACTAGGTCGTCGCAAAATTTTGCAACGGAAAATTTCAATGTTCGTTGCAAAATTGTGACGGAAGTTAATTCGTCGCAAATTTGCCACGAACGCTATCTGTTGCAAAAATTCGTCGCAAAATTCATTGCAAAATAGCCACGGACTTTATTCATTGTAAAATTCGTCGGAAATTTCGTCGCAAAATTCGGAGTAAGTTTCGTCACAAAATTCGTTGCAAATTTCGTCGCAAATTAGCCACGAACACTATCTGTCGCAAATTTGCCACGAATACCATCCATCACAAAAATTCGTCGGAAATTTCGTCGCAAAATTTGGCACAAATTTCGTCGCAAAATAATTCGTCGCAAACTAGTCACGAACGTTATTCGTCGCAAAATTTGTCACCAAATGCGTCGCAAATTTAGCACGAACTTTATTCGTCGCAAATTAGCCACGAACTGTAATGGTCGCAAAATTCGTCTCTAAATATTTGTTGCAAATTTTGCATCATTTTGGCCATCAAATCATGTTTATATCAATAGATATGCATTAATAAACATAATGTAATACATTCAAAATAAATAAAGGACACGAGACAATCATAGATTCCGCTTCAGTAACAGAAAATGAATAAACCAGACACAATGACATATAATTGAAAAAAATAACTGAAGAAAAGATGCTAGTTCGCAAAAAATAATGAAATATGCAAAGTTGCAAAGTATGACATGATGCTATTTAATATCCACTCTTATAATACATTCAAAACATTCATAGGAGGCGGGACAACCATAGATTCTGCTTAAAAAATCATGAAAAATCGACAAATTAGACACAAGATTGGGCAGCTTTGTTACTCGGCAGAACACCAAAAGTAGTCACTTTTGTCGACACCTGATGAAAAGTGGATACATAAATAAAGATACTTGGATTAGTCTAGAATATAAAAGAAGCATTTATGCATGGATGTGAAACTAGATATAAAAAAACAAGTAAAAGGGTTAACAAAAAAACATTTTAGGACGAATATCAATATTCTTACATATGAATATGAGTCAACTTATGTCAGAAAAGATTGTGAAGCAAGCTTACCCCCGATTTTGGGACGGATAACTAGAGAGGACCGAGAAAATCATCATCATCATCAGCAATCTCAGCATTATTGTGTCGCTCATCAATGTGCCCATCATTTATTGGATTGTCGGGAGGTACATGAGGAACCTCATAGCGATTGAGGTTGAGGTGTCGCATAATGATTTCCATTTGTTGTTGCAAAGAATTTATTTGTTCGTCCTTCTGTACAAATATATTTCTTAGATGGTTCACTTCTTGGGTCAATTGCTCGTCATGTCGTGACCTCCTTCGACCAGTCGCATTGTATGATGAAGTTCCAGCATGATTCGGCATGTACATCCTTGACAAATATCCTATCCCAAATATTTTTCTTTTTTTCATTTCACCCATTGCCTTCACCCATAATGTTATATTGTTAACTGATGGCTCAGACGCAACACAATCATCACTACCACTGGCATTGCTCATTAAAAGTTCATCATATTTTTCCTCCATTAACAATATAGATGAAAATAAAATAACTTTATATATATATATATCTACCATAAGTATTAAAAGTATTCACGGTTTTCATTCTATTTTCCATAAAGCCCAAAGTATAACATTACATACCTTAATAGCTTTCGCTCAATCGCCAGCCCATGTCTTATCTTTATTTTGAAATGTGCGTTCAAATGTAGCAGCAAATGTCGGTTCTGTCGCCTACAAAATGTAAACATGAGTAATTGAATTAAATTAACTTATAACGTATTAGACAGACTTACTAGTTTGCGTGCTCCCCAATGTTGATAGAACCCCCAACATATGTGGCTGATCATTCACTAGAACTAAAAGATCGATTCTTCTTATTATGCTCACTGATTTGCTGAATCTTTTCAGTTTTCAAAATTATGTTAATTTCCGTCCAATTGTCAGCTGTAATGAAAGACGGCTTCATTTGCTTGATTTTCGCTCTATTCATCACATTTCGTATAAAATCACCGACTTTATTCTGAAAAATTCTTCTTACTTCATTCTCTTCCTCATCATCCTACCTAAACTTCCGCTGCAATCGATAAAAACAAAACTGAAAGTTATTACGATTGTCAGATATCCATTACCATGCACCAGACAATTCGGCGATAAATTTTGTAAAGTTCATCTCTGGGGAAATATCTGGTTCCCTAGGTACTGAAAACTATAGAGTTGTTCTGGTCCTTTTACATCATTCTTGATCATCAATATACTATACCGAACTTAGTTGGCAAGAAAATAGAATATGTAAAACTTACCTTGAACTTATTCCACCACAAATCTTTCACTTTTTGTGGAACACTTCTGTAATTAATATATTGCCCCATCCAATAGTTTTTCACTATTTTATTCAGTTCCCTCACAACAAATGGAGCATCTGTGAATCTGCAATCATATGGATATTGTGTAACATCGACAATTCAGTTGACATCCATATCTAAAGTTATAAATATTACATATATTAAAATAAAAATGAAATACTTACGAATCTCTAAATGGGCATATCATGAATTGGTTATCTTCTTCGCCTGTATTTCCGTAATTATTCAATTGTTCCGCTGAATAATAAGGTGGAATGGAAGGAGATGGAGCTAAAGGAGATAGAACTAGATAAGATTCAGTTCGCATGTGGCTAAGTCCCCCAACATCTTCTTGAGTGTTGGAGGAAAGGCCAACATGTCCATATTGTGATGGAGCATACTGTAGTTAAGGGTTAAATGAAAGGACAGGGGAAGAGGAAAGGGATAGGGACAGGGATGAGGATGAGGAAGAGGCTGGTCTTCTATGCATGTGACCTCCATGTTTATACTAACAAGTAGGAAGGTTGAGCAAATATGTACAAAAATAATAACACGTATTACGGACACATTATGACGTACATGACGAAGCTTATCATTTTGGCGTAGAAGTAGAAAATGTTTCCTCGAAATAAGCCAATACCGAGTGTTTATGACATGCAATTTCCTATGAACAAATATACTATGAATTGCACTCATTTTGATATCAAACATCAATATATGAGCATGATATGCCATGCTAAGCTAACAATAGCCATAATTAACCACACGATCCACTTGTTGATCCACACAATAATTAATCAAGTAGAAGATCAACCATGAAACATCAATTTCAACCACATGATCTTCGTTCTTGGCCACACGATCATCAATTAACCGACACGATCGGGCCATAGTTGACCAATCACACATATTTAAGCAAAACAACCACACGATTAACCTACTTAATCATACGATTGGCATTAAACAAGTAAGGGTGCAAATGGTAACCATTTTGCCTGAGAAATCAAAATGTTGAAAGAAATTAAATGTTCGCATTATTGCCAGAAATAGACTTGTGAAGGACAAATCTGTTTGATCTGTTGAATTTTATTACCTAAGAAATTTTTTTTATGCACCTACAAAAATTTAAATGTCACTAAAAGTGGGTGGCTACGAGTATTGTAAGTTATTATGTAAAGTTTTGTAATAAAAATAATTTTATTATTTGTAAAATTTTTTGGGCACCTAAAAAAAATTAAATTTCACTAAAAGTGAGTGACCATAGATATTCTAAGACATTCTGTAAAGTTTTGAAATTTTGAAATTTTTAATTTTTTTAACTTTTTTTTTTTAAATTTTTTCGGGGAACTTAAAAAAATTTAATTTCACTAAAAGTGGGTGACCATAGGTATTCTAAGCCATTCTCTAAAGTTATGAAAATTTTTAATTTTTGTATTTTTAAATTTTTTTAGCACGTTACAAAATTTAAATTTCACTAAAAGTGGATGGCCACAGGAATTATAAGTCATTCTGCGAAGTTTTGTAAGTTTTTAAATATTTAATTTTTTTTCGCCATCTAAAAAAAATTAAATTTCACCGAAAGTGGGTGGCCACATATATTCTAAGCAATTCTGTGAAGTTTTGAAATTCTATATTTTATTATAATTTTTCAATTTTTTTGTGCACCTAAAAAAATTTGCATTTCTCTCACAATGGGTGGCTACAGGTATTGTCCATAAGTTTAAAAAGTTATGAAAATTTTGAATTTTTTATTATATATTTCTTTACCACCTAAAAAAATCTAAATTTCACTCAAAGTAGGTGGTCACAGTTATTTTTTGCCATTTTGTGATATTTTAAAATTTTGATTTTTTTAATAAAATTTAGCACCAAATTTAATAGTTTCTCAAAATATGACTTTTTTAAATTTTGTTGAATTTTTTATGAATATTTGTAGAATTGTTCAATTTTCATGCATTTTCTGAGAAAACACATATACCGCCTCATCCGATCGTCATTGAACGCTTAATCAGCGACATAATGGACAAATTAACCAATCAAATATCGATCAAAGTCACATCCAATCCTTAAATTGACCCATAACTTAGCTAACCAATCAGACACTAAACAATTCCTAAACAAGTTTGATTAATACTCATTATACGTATGGGTTGTGGGAGTTGCTTACTTGTTTCAATGACAATAAAAACGCCAGTTGGCCAGTGGCTGACTCGGCCTGAGCGTGGCCCTAAATGGTGGCTAGTGGGTCACGGCCGGGCGAACGACGGTGGAGCTTGGCGGCGACAGTAGGGACGGCGTCTGGTGGTGGCGACGGCACCGGGTGGCGACTGGGCGTCGACTTCAAACGGGCGGCGGCGACGGCCTCGAGAGACATTGGGCGGCGATTGGGTGCCGATGGCAAGTCCTTGAGAGAGGGCGGTGACGGTGACCGATTCAGTCTGCTGTGCGATGGGGCGAGGAGGCACAGGGGGCAGCAGGTGACGATGACGGCGACGGTGGGGCGGGGAGGTGCGCGGGGCGTTGGCGACGGCGGGGCGGCGAGGGCGTTGGCGATGACGAGCTGGGCGGGGAGGCTGGGCGGCGGCGAGGCGGTTGTGAGCTCGCTTAGATTTGGCTGACGAGTTGCGAGCCGGGGTGGGGCGGGAGGTGCGCGGGGCGTTACTGACGACGACGACAGGGCAGGGAGGTGGGGCGGCGACGGTGACGGCGGTGGCGGCTCCAAGCAAGCAGATCTGGCCAGCAGATGGTTTGCAAGGCGAGGCGGGGTTCGAGAAGAAGATGAAGAAGAAGAGGAGGTTGCAACGGAAAAAAAAAAAGGTTCATCGCAAATTTAAAACAAACAAAAAAATTTGCGACGAGATACAAAAATCCGTTGCAAATTTACGACGACAAAAAAGTCCGTCGTAAATTTAAGAGTGAATATTTTTTGTCTATCTAAAATTTGTGACGGAAAACAAACGTTCATTGCAAATTTGAAAAATTTGCAACGGACCAAAAATACTGTCCGTTGCAAATTTGTGACGGAACAAATTTGTCCGTCGCAAATTTACGATGGAAAAAAAAAATTTCCATCACAAAATTGCGACGGAAAAAAAGGTCTGTCGTAAATGTAAAACAGACAAACAAATTTGCAATGGGATACAAAAATCCGTTGTAAATTTCCGACGAAAAAAATGCCTGTTGCAAATTTAAGAGCGAATATTTTTTGTCAATCTAAAATTTGCGACGGAAAACAAACGTCTGTCGCAAATTTGCGACGGGCAAATATAATCCGTCGCAAATTTGGGAGGGAATTTTTTCCGTCCCAAATTTGCAACGGATATTATGTTTGTTGCAAATTTTCGACGGATTATAATTGTCCGTCGCAAATTTGCGATGGACAAAGCAAGTTAGTCGCAAATTTGCAACGAACACATCACGTCCGTCGCAAATTTAAAACGTAAAAAAAAAAATTTAAAGGTTTGTCGTAAATTTAAAACAGACAAAAAAATTTGTGATAGGATACAAAAATCCATCACAAATTTTTGACGAAAAAAAGTCCGTCGCAAATTTAAGAGCGAATATTTTTTATCGCTCTGAAATTTGCAACAGACCAAAAATATCTGTCGCAAATTTGCGAATTTGGGACGGAATTTTTTCCGTCCCAAATTTGCGATAGTTATTATGTCTGTCGCAAATTTTCGACGGATTATAATTGTCCGTCGCAAATTTGCGTCTAGCAAGCAAGTTAGTAGCAAATTTGTGACGGACACATCACATCCATCGCAGACTGTCTTGCGACGGAAAAAAAATGGTCCGTCGCAATTTTAAAACAAACAAAAAAATTTGCGACAGCATACAAAATTCCGTCGCAAATTTCCGACGATCAATTAAATTAATAAGAATAATCGACAATAACAATAACAATAATAACAACAACCATAATAATAATGATAACAACCAAAACAACGCTTGTCGCAATAATAATTACATATCATTAGTGTTTTATCATAAAAATTTGAATCTTCATTTTCGTCTTCATCTTCGTCTTCGTCTTGATCTTCATCTTCATCATCTGTCTCAAAATCAGATTCTGAACATTCTTGTACATTTAACTTGCAAATTTCAGTTGGATTTACATCTATCATTGCTCCACATGGATCTCGTAAAGTTAAAATGTTATATTCCTCAATTTCAACCGTGTTACACACTTCCTCTTGTTGGTAGGTTCTATCCTTCCAGTGTTCATTGATTTTTCTCTATGCTTTGATTTTACATACAGCCCACCAATCAGTTTTGTCACGTTTCAAACTAGGATATTATGCATAACATACTTGAATTGATTGTTGTGCCAAAACAAATGGTTCATATTTCATATACCTCTTCTTGTGATTTATTTCAACCAAATTAAATTTCGTATGCACCTTTATTCCTTTGATATAGTCAAACCACGTGCACTTAAATAACACAACCCGCATCATTAATGGTCCAGGGTACTCTATCTCTATGATTTCATCCAACAAGTCATAAAAATCATCTTCTGAACTGCCACCATTGGATGACCGAACAAAGACACTACTATTCATTGTGGCTTTTCCCATTTTATATTCTTGAGTATGAAAATTATATCAATTTATGAAATATGCTGGCCAATATCGAACTCTTAACTGTGGACCCCATGACAGATGATATAACAATCATTACTCTCCTAGTTCATTATGATTGCTGTGAACCTAAGGTTACACATGCAAAGTTAATAATATATATTTTAATAAATGATGAACAAAATTTTAATAACTTGGTTTTGGTCCATAGGCAACTTATATATGTCTTGAACCATGTTGCAAATTGTTGATCGTACAAACGGTCAAACTCATTTGGTTGTAATTTATATATTGAAGATTGGAAAATCCTAATAATAAAAACCATTGACATATTAGCAAACATTTGACACACAATACATATATTTGTAAATTTACACTTACTTGAAGTATGGCTCGACTTCTAGGTAGTTCAGTAAAATATATGTATGGGCTACATGAAATTCTTCGCCTGTTAAGTAACGAAACTGACATGTGTTGCTTGGTCGACCCAAATAATTGAAAAAGGAGAATGCTTTGCAATTGGGATCAATGGGGCTCTCATCATTTTTGCATGCTCTCCGCTTCTTGCACTGCACGTGCGGCTCAAAATAATATGATGCAAATGTTGTCACTTCTTCTACAATATATGCATTACAAATTGAAGCTTCAACACGTGCCTTATTCTTCACTTTTTTCTTCAAATGATAGAAGAATCTAGTTGCAATAGAAAGAAGCTTATCGGAACATAATATATAATAAAGTAATTTGAACTTTATTTAAAAAAAAAAATTTGCCTCTCAAATGGATATATCCATTGAAATTAGATGGGACCTGCAACTTTGGCTTCATAAGGCAAGTGAACTAAGAGATGTTTCATCGAATCAAAAAACGATGGAGGAAATATCTTTTCTAAGTTGCAAATAATAATTGGAATATCTTTCTTTAGTTTCTCCATGTGCGATGCTTGTAACATTGTCAAGCAAATATCATGTAGAAAATTGCTTAACTCTGTAATGGCGCCCCATACAAAATTCGGTAGAATTTCCTTGAAAACTATTGGAATTAGTCTTTCTACCAATATGTGATAATCATGACTCTTCAAACCTGTCAATTTGCATTCATTCAAATCAACACATCTCCCGAGGTTTGAAGCATATCCATCAGGAAACCGCACAGATTTCAACCATTGACAAACAACTTGTCTCTGCTCTTTATCCAATGTATAAACTGCTTTTGGTTTTGGCCCCCTGCTGCTTGCATCTATATCTAGTGTTGACCGATCACAAATATCTCTCATATCTTTTTTTGCGCTCAAGTTGTCTTTTGTTTTTCCGGCGACATCCATCACAGTATTTATGACATTGTTGAAAACATTCTTTTCTATATGCATGACGTTAAAATTATGATGAATAAGATATGCCTTCCAATATGGTAGATCCCAAAATATACTGCATTTTGTTCACTTATGTGTACTTTCGTAAGCAAAAGTCGTGCCGTGCAGGTTCTCAACAACAGTTGGAAAATCCTGCACACGCTCCCAAATTTGATCACCAGTCAACCTCAATGGTGGACGTGTTCTTTCAGTCATATTCTTGATGAACTCTTTTTTATTCCTTCTGAAAGGATGATTTAGCGGTAAAAATTATCTAAGATAGTCAAAATAGCTGGGCTTCTTTTCAAGTTTTAATCTAAATGACTTTGAACTCTCCAAATATATCGGAAATTCTATGATCTCAGCTGTACCCCATCCAGATAACATTCCGTAAGCTGAAAAGTCATTTATCATCCAAAAAAGGGCAGCATTCATTACAAATGTTTGATCGGTAGAAACGTCATACGTAGGGACACCTTCAATTCATAGCCATTGTAACTCTTCAATTAATTGTTGCATATAAACATCTATTAACATTTTCGGATTTTGCGGGCCTATCACGATCAATGTAAAAAACATATAAGGTGTCTTCATGTATTTATCAGATGGAAGATTGTACGGCGTTAAGATAACTGACCAACATGAATAACTTTTTCTTGATTTCCCAAATGGGGCAAATCCATCAGCACAGAGACCTAACCTAATGTTTCAAGACTCCATTGCAAACTCAGGGTATGATATATCAAAATGTTTCAATGTCTCTGCATCTGAAGGATGACACATTAGACCATCTTCTGTTTCATGATTTGCATGCCAAGTCATGTGTTCAGTAGTGGCTTTAGACGCATAAAGCCTTTGCAATTTGGGGATTAAGGGCAGATAAAACATTTGCTTGCATGGTCTACGCTTCTGATTACGACTCGGCCTCCTGTTAATCTTGTACCTAGGTTGGCTACAGAATTTGCAAGATTCTGCATTTTCATCATCTCTCCAATATAACATACAACCCCTACTACATACATCAATCCTTATAACCGGAAGACCTAAGTTATTAACTAGCTTTTTTATATTATATAAATATCACTTGGCATGATGTTATCACGAGGCATTGATTCCTACATTATTTCAACAAAAGAGTTGAAGCAATCCGCAGACACATTATTCTCTGCCTTGATATTTAATAATTTTGCTATCACCGATAACTTAGTGTGGTTTTCACAACTTGCCCATAAAGGTTCATCTGCTACTTTCAACACACCCTAAAACTGATTAGACGATGGAAAAGTTTCATGATAGACATTCTCATTAAAACCTGTCACTCTTATCTCTTCTAATTGTGATGCATGACTAGTACCCACTTGTTCACGTGTAGAAGGAAAACTAATACTTGCACGATTCGATTCTGAAACAAAATTCTGACTAGCTGCATCAATCATCATCCTCTCGTATGGGTTCAATTGATCATAATAGCCACATTCTTCCCTAACTAAAAATTGGTCACTTCTTCGATATCCTTCATCAGATATAAATGGTTCACCATGGGAAGTCCAATTATAATAGTTCGGAATAAATCCAAATCTACAAAGATGATCTCTAACTTTATCATACACAAGAAATTTACCATTACCGCATTTTTTACACGAATACCTTAACTTATTTCCATCCATGAACTCATATTTACTATTAGCAAGGTCTAAAAATAGTTCCAATCCAGTACGAAACTCATCTGTCAATCCTCGACGTCCAGATAAATTCTTATTATACATCAAAGCCCTTTCTCTTTGCATTGTGTCTGTATTAAAATAAAAAATTCTCGTAAAATATTTAAAATATCACATCTACTGTTCTTAATTAAAACCATAAAATTATGAAAATTATAATTTGGTTATTCACGCAACAATTACTTTGAAATTGCAAAAATTGAAAAAATTAACATGTAAAGAAGACTTACCCAAATATTTGACTGAAATCTTGATAGTAGAAAGTAGTCAATTTGATGAGAATTGCAACGTCCACTTGGATTGCTAGACCTTCAATTGAACACGTACCTAAAAAAATAATCACTTAAGAATCATTTTTTAATAATTTTTTTTTCTCTTTTTTCTCCATTATGCTTCTCCGGTCGTCGGTCCGGCGAGTTCGATCTCACCGTCGCCGGGATGTGGGCGGTGACGAGGTTGATCTTGCGACAGAAACCTATTCCATCGCAAATTTGCGACGGATCAATTACGTTTCCGTCGCAAATTTGCAATGGAATTCTCATTTATTCGTCGCAAATTTCCGACGGAAACCTAATTCCGCAATGGATAAAATTTTCTACGCAATCTCGGCCTCCCCTCGTGGCCGGCGTGGCCGTTTGGCCTCCTCCTAAGGCCAGTGAGGTATCGCCGGTCACTGGTCGTTGAACCGGCGACGAAGTTACAAAAAAAAAACTCTAAGAAAACGACGAAATTTCAATCCAGCAATGAATAGTCACGAAATTAGCTATGATACTTACCGGTAAAAAAGCTTCACCAAGATTGATTTGTGCGTGCGCGGATTTTGCATATTTGAAACACACGAAATGTGGAGAAAAGCGAAAGAGAGAGAGAGAAATTAACGGGGGATGGAAATACTGGGGAAGGGTAGATAAACTATAAATTAGCGATGAATTCGTTTTCGTCGCAAAATCCATCGCAAATTTGCAACGAATATTTTATCCGTCGCGAAATCCGTCACAAATTTGCAACGGAAAACTCGTCGTCGCAAACTAACGACGGATTTATTTTCTGTCGCCTGTTTGCGACGAACTTTTTTCTGTCGCAAATTTGGGACGGATTTTTTTTTCCATCGCAAATTTGCGATGGATTTAGCGACGGAAATTAATCGTCGCTAATTTGCGACGGAAAATGAAATCCGTCGTAAAGTTCGTCGCAAATTTGCGACGAGAAATTTTCATGGCAAATTACATGTCTTTTTTGTAGTGATTGTTTTGCTCTTTTCACTGGTTGTGGGAATAATCTCAACAAGATGGGACTATGGTCTGAACCTACTGTAGGTAAAGCAAAGGCTTCCGCATCTGGAAAGCGTAAATTAGCAACCGTGCATACGACTCTGTCTAGTTTCTTTTTGACAAATTCGCCCCTTCCCTATTATTAGCCCAAGTGAAGGCACATCCCTTGCTTTCCACTTCCATAAGATCACAATTGTTTAGGAAGTTATTAAATGCGACTAGCCGATAATTTTCAGCCTTCCTCCTCCCCACCTTCTCCCAAGGATAAAGTATTTCATTGAAATCCCTTACACACACCCACGGTAGATGGTTCAAATGTTTAATAATACCTTCCAGCTCCTCCCATAACATTAGTCTATCATGAAATATGTGGGGTGCATGGATGCAAGTTATACGCATTCTTAATTTATGATCTTTCAGTTCATACACCATATCAATATATCTATCGGTATTTTGCTCAATAGAAATTGCTACCTAGTTAGTCCATAAAATAGCCAAACCTCTAGCTATACCCCTTGGGTTGACAATGAAATTGCCTTGATACTTCAGTCTCTTCTTTAGACGTAACACCATATTTTCCCCATTTTTTGTTTCCATAAGAAAGATCACCACAGGCCTATCTCGAGCCACAAGAGCTCGTAGGTATTGAATTGTCAGTGGTGAGCCCAACTCCTTACAGTTCCAGCTTATAAGGTTCATTTGTAACCCGATGACTTATTAGGGCTAACCACCGAAGCCCATTTTTCATATATAACTATGATTTCTTTTTGTGACCATAAGTTGACTAACCTTCTATAGAGAGAAGCTAGGTGAGCATCATCCTAATGTTCTTCCTCCATTGTTGTAGATTGTCGCAAGGAAGCCCAGCAGAGAAAGGAGAGAAGATACTACATTAGGGTAAGAAAACGTAGACGCAAGAATCAAGCGGAGCAATACCAGTGCGTTATCAAAGACGAGATGAAACAGGATGCTGGAAAGGGGTTTAGGGTTTCTAATGCACCTAGGGGATCGGTGGATCCGTTATGTGACTAGACGAATCGATGGGCTCGAAGTCAACGATCTCGAATTGAGCTCTAATTTGGTTGGCCGAAGCGAAACGGCATGCTGATCAATACTCACTGCCATTGACTCTGACTAATGATCGATTTTCGCGATTCGGCGTCATTTAGATGAGTTTTCTATTATTTTAGTATTTTTTTATGGGGTAATTTAGTAAAGGACAGTTTCATAATTTTGCGTTTTGATGTTTATTAATCCTAGTAGGGTTAGGTTTAGGGATATATAAGCTTGTTTTAGGGTTTCGTTTGAGTAAACTTTGGATTTTTTTTATTATTAATCGATTGAGAGGACAGTTTATTCCACGTTATCGTTTCAATTCTTCTGTTTAGCCTAATTTCTTTCACACTTTGGCATCAATTGGTATCAGAGCATAGGTTACCTGAATCAATGGCTAAACAGAATCGAGGTGGTCGAAGACAGCGTGCTCGTGGAGGCCGAGGGCGTGGAGTCGTTCCTAATGCAGATGAATAGCCGCGTCTAAGAGACCTACGAGATATAGAAATTCAGGGACAGAGAAGACGAATCCAGGATTTGGAGCAACGTCTTGCGGAGGCAGGGCTTGACGCTCAATCTGAAGAAGAAGCAGAATCTGAGGATCCATCTGATGATGAAGAGGAAAACGTAAACCCTTTCGGAGTTCTGAACTAGGGGGCGGAATCGAGGAGTACGACCCGGAAATTAACGCTCTTCTCAAAATTTTGGGATGAAGATCGAGATTCCCGAGTTTAATGGTAAGGCTTATCCTAATGAGTTTATTGATTGGTTACATACGGTAGAACAAATTTTTTATCTTAAAGACCTAATTAAGGGGCAAAAAGTGAAGTTAGTAGCTATTAGGCTGCGAAAACATGCTTCCATTTGGTGAGAACACATGAAAAAGCAACGCGCTAGAGAGAAGAAGCCGAAGGTGGATCGTTGGGAGAACATGAAAAAGTTGTTGCAAAATTTTTGTTTGCCTACCTATTATAGGCAAGAGGCATTTGTCGAGTATCATAACGTCAAGCAAGGTGAAAAAACAGTTGAAGAATTTACAGGGGAATTTCATCGCTTGCGGATGTGTTGTGATGTAACGAAGGAAGACGAGTAGACGATTGCTTGATATCTGGAAGGGCTGCGATATGAGATCCCTGATGTTGTCCAATTACAGCAGTATTGAACATATGAGGATGTGTGCGGATTAGCCCTAAAGGTGGAGGGGCAGTTTAAAAGAAAGAGCAATAAGTCCAAGTGGTCTAGCAGCGGTTCTAAGTGGTCAGGCAGCAGTTTCAAGTGGTCAAATAAAGAGTACCAAGGGAAAGCAGGGAGTTCTTCAACCTCGATAGTGGTTAAAGGCGTTGATTCAAAATCTGCAACAAAAGGAGAGCAGGGTAGTGCTGGATCTAGCAGGGGAGGACTTGCAGGCAAGCGATGTTTCAAGTGTCAAGGACTTTGACATTTTGCTGCTGATTGTCCGAATCGATAATTTGTAACACTTGTAGATAATCCAACTTTTGATGAATACCTAACTTATGTTGAATCTGATGGAGAGTAAGAAGATACGGATCCAGATCAAGAGGACATTGTCAATACCGATTCTGGTGAGTCTTTAGTTATGCGTCGAGTTTTAAATATTACTAAGGTCGATGATGAATCATGGGTCAGGCATAATATCTTTCATACTAAGTGCACTAGTGGAGGAAATGTGTGTAGTATAATAATTGACCGGGGAAGTTGCGAGAATGTGATATCTACCACTATGGTAGAAAAGTTGGGATTGAAAACTGTCGAACATCTTCAACCATATAAGTTATCATGGCTTAGGAAAGGGAATGAGGTAAAAGTGAGCAAGAGGTGTTTAGTGCAATTCTCGATTGGGAAGAAATATACTAATAAAGTGTAGGGTGACGTAATTCCAATGGATGCTTGTCATATTCTATTAGGAAAACCTTGGCAGTTTGACAGGAAAACACAGCATGACAGATTCAAAAATACGTACACCTTCAAGAAGGATAGACTGACCATTACTCTGGGTCCTTTAGATTTGAGAAAAGAAGAGAAAAGTAATCTGCTTTCCAAATCAGGGTTTCAGGATGAGGCGGTGAATGCCCCAGAGCTTTTTGTTGTTGTAGTCATGGAGCAGAATCTTGATAGTCTAGAAATTTCAACTCAAGTTCTGCTTATACTTAAAGTGTTTGCTGATATCATACCAGAGGAATTGCCACCTGGATTGCCACCCATGAAGGACATTCAACACTGTATAGATCTAGTTCTAGGAGCTGCTATTCCTAATAAGCCAGCTTACAAAATGAATCCTAAGGAGCATGAGGAGATGCAGAGGCAAGTGCAAAAATTATTAGAAAAGGGTGCAATTCGAGAAAGCATAAGCCCTTGTGCAGTACCAGCTTTGTTAGTTCTAAGAAAGACGGGTCATGGAAAATGTGCGTGGATAGCAGAGCTATCAACAAGATCACGATCAGGTATCGCTTTCCTATCCTGAGATTTGATGATTTAATTGATCAGCTGTATGGAGCGGCTATCTTTTCAAAGATAGACTTGAGGAGTGGATATCATCAGATTATGGTGCATCCTGGAGATGAGTGGAAGACCGCTTTTAAAACTTGAGATTGTCTGTATGAGTGAATGGTGATGTCTTTCGGATTATCTAACGCGTCGAGCACCTTTATGAGACTGATGAATAAGGTATTTCGTCCTTTTATTGGCCAGTTTCTTATCGTATATTTCGATAATATTTTAGTTTATAGTGTATCGACTTATCAACACTTGCTGCATTTGAGAAGGGTGTTTGAGACATTGAGGGAGCAGAAATTATATGCTAATACCAAGAAGTGTCATTTCCTAACTGATCATGTGAGCTTTTTAGGATATATAGTAACCAAGGATGACATTCAGATGGACCCATCCAAGGTTGAGGCTATTACAAATTGGGAGATTCTGAAAAATATTCATGAGGTACGTAGCTTTCATGGGCTTGTGTCTTTTTATCGGAGAATTGTTTAGGATTTCAATACTATTATTGCACCTCTGACGGATTGTCTGAAAGGAAGTAAATTTGCGTGGACTAAGGAGGCAGAAGCTGCCTTTCAATTATTAAAGAAGAAGGTGACTGAAGCACTTGCTCTCGTGATTCCTTACTTTAATGAGATTTTTGAGGTGCACTGTCATGCTTTAGGTGTTGGTATTGGGGGTATCCTGAGTCAAAAATGTAAATCTGTAGCATTCTTTAGTGAGAAGTTGAATGAGGCGAAAATGAAGTATTCAACTTATGATAAAGAATTTTATGCTATTATGAGGAGTTTGGAGCATTGGAGGCACTATCTTATTTCGAAAGAGTTTATCTTATTTTCTAATCATGAAGCCTTGAAATACATCAATGGGCAGCACAAATTGAACGCAAGGCATGCAAAGTGGGTGGAGTTCCTTCAAGTTTTCAGTTTTTCCATCAAGTATAAAGCGGGAGTGCTAGATAGTGTGGCAAATGCATTGAGCAGAAAACACTCTTTGCTGTCTACAATGCAGGTAAAAGTTTTAGGCTTTGATACTTTTAAAGATTTATATGTTGATGATCCTCATTTTGGGGATATCCGGAAGAAGAGCAAAATGGAGCTTTTTCAGTAATTTCATATCTTTGAGGGTTACTTATTTAAAGGTAACGGATTGTGCGTTCCTCAATGTTCTTTGATGGAATCTATTATTATTGAGAGATATGCAAACGGTTTAGCTAGGCACTTTGGCATGGATAAGACGAAGGCCTTGTTGAGTGAATATTTTTATTGGCCTCGGATGGAGTGTGACGTGACGCGTTTATAGAGAGGTGCAGGATATATTATATGGCAAAGACCAAGAGTACTAATGCTGGACTTTATATGCCTCTACCTGTTCCATTTGCACCATGGGAGGATGTCAGTCTTGACTTTGTTTTGGGTTTGCCAAGAACGCAGCAGAGTGAGGATTCAATAATGATGGTTGTCGATAGGTTCTCGAAGATGGCCCACTTTGTCCCTTGTATCAAGTCCTATGATATTTCACAGGTTGCTCGATTATTTCTGCAGGAGATTGTTAAGCTGTATAGAATTCCTAAGTCCATAATCTCATATCGTGATGTGAAGTTTGTCAGTCACTTCTGGCGCATTCTTTGGAGGTACATGGAAACAAGTTTGAAGTTTAGTTCCTCTCATTATCCTCAAATTGATGGTCAAACAATAGTTGTCAATCGAAGCTTAGGGAATTTGCTGCGGAGTTTGATTAGAGATAATCCGCAATAGTTGAACTTGGCATTACCTCAGGCAAAATTTGCATATAACAGATCCAAGAACCAAACTACAGACAAGACTCCTTTTGAAGTGGTTTATGGGCTTAATCCAATTACTCCATTGGATCTCACACCGATACCAGTTCTCAAGCAATTTGGTTTGGAAGCTAAAGAACATGCAAAGCATATCAAAGAGATGCGTTCCCAGGTCCATAATCAGATTAATAGGCAGAACATGAAGTATAAGCAGCTTGTGAATATACACAGGAAAAGAGTCGTCTTCAAGGAAGGTGATCTAGTTTGGATTTATCTTAGGAAAGAACAATTTTCGGCGGGTAGGTTTGGCAAGCTTTAACCTAGAGCTGATGAGCCCTTCAGAATTTTGAAGCAAATTAGTGACAATGCTTACAAGATTGATTTGCCAAGTAAGTATAATGTATTCGAAACTTTTAATATAGCAGATTTGTCACTTTACTAAGCTAAATAGGAAGAAGATCCTGAAGAAATTGACGACAATGAAGACGAAGCAGATTCGAGGATGAATCTTTCTCTAACAGGGGAGGATGATGCACCTAGGTGACCGGCGGACCCATTATGCGACTAGACGAACCGACGTACTCAAAGTCAACAATCTCGGATTGAGCTCAAATTTGGTCGGCTGAAGCGAAACGGCGTGCTGATCAATACTCACTGCCGTTGGCCGTAACTAATGATGGATTTTCGCGATTCGAGTTCGTTTAGATGGGTTTTTCTATTATTTTTGTATTTTTTATGGGTTAATTTAGTATATGGCAGTTTCGTAATTTTACATTTTGATGTTTATTAATCCTAGTATGATTAGGTTTTGGGATATATAAGCTTATTTTAGGGTTTCGTTTGAGCAGATTTTGGATATTTTTTATTGTTAATCGATTGAGAGAATAGATTGTTCCCCGTTATCGTTTCGATTCTTTTGTTTAGCCTAATTTTTTTCGCACTTCGGCATCAGTTTCAAGGCATTGTTAGGGTTTTGAGGAAAACTACCGCCAAAGGGGTAGAGAGTAGCTCTTCCTAGCAAGAGTGAAATGGGGCATTCAACCCCAGACAGTTCTGGATGCATTATGCAGCTAGGATTAAAATTGCTGTCCGACAAGATGGTGTCCCACTGGTGAAAGGTTTTCATTCATTCCTTTGAACGCCCATGTATGTACACATTGGTGCTCTCCAAACAGCAGCAGCAAATAAACCTTAGCAGTATGCCTGCTCCAAGTTGCTACCTGTAATTAAAGCATACAATTAGATTGACAAAATGTTCTTGCATATCGTAAACGAAAAACACAACATGTTTTCCTGCAATATATTTAAGGGTAAATGACACAAACTGTCCCTAAACTTTGGTCCAATATGCAATGTAATCTATGAATTTTATATTTGTTCAATGTAATCCTTGAACTCTAACCCAATGCACAATGTTGTTTCGGAATTTTTTAATTTGTTCAATGTAATCACTGGACTTTTGGTACATATTTAATTTAGTCCATGGACTGTATAAAAATATTCGATGTTATCCCTAAACTTGAATCAATGGAAGGAAAATATCTATCATTGTCATATAATTCGGGAACTAAATTGAACATGTACCAAAATTTAGGAACTGCATTGAACAAATTAAAAGTTCAGAAACAATATTACAGATTAAACTAAAGTTCATGGATTCATGGATCACATTGAAGATATTTAAAGTTCTAGAACTGTATTGCAAAATAGATCAAAGTACGTGAATCATTTGTGTCATTGCAATTCAGGCATATGCACTTAATCCCATTATCTCATCACCCCACACCAATCTTGTAATGAGTAATTCAAACATCATATTTTTTTTCTTTTTTTTTTCCTTTGGATAAGCGTGACATCATATTCTACTATTACTAATCTGCTTCCCACTGAGATAAAAACTCTAGCAAGCATTAACCATCGATAAGTCTTCATGTTGTCTTCATCGGACCATTCAAGAACATGCGTAGAATTTGAGATAAAAGTTCTTCACCGACAAAAAATATCAAGAGATAAGTACACTGAAAATCCTAAAACTTTTTATGAAAGTATAATTAAGTCATAAAACTTTTAAAACAGACTTGATTTGATCAATTTAACAAATTTTAGGAATTGATTGTACTTTCATGATAAGTTTTATGACTTCTAATGCACTTATCCCAATTATCTATATATTGCTAGTCCTATCGCATTCAACTAAATAATTGCATAAGTCTGGTGAGAAAGATAGTGCAACCGTAAAATCTCTTTCGATATAGACATTTAAACCTGTTCCAACTCAAAATACCAAAGCAGGAAAATCGACTTTAAGGCCTCTTGGCGGTGAAGGCATGAGTGGCTTCCACAACGACAAAGGCGGCGGTTGTTCTTGGCGTAATGCAGCTCGAACCGTTTCCTAGGGCTCGAATCTGGCGGCGATGAATGATCATGCGTAATTGGAGAGCGTTTGATGTAAATCTGACTTTATTTTCTGGTATGGCCTATTCCTGCAAAAGGCACAATGACTCCATAAAGATAACTGATGGTAGTAGACCCACGAAGGTCTTTCCGTGTAAAGCAAGTGTACTTCAAGTACGGCATGTTGCGACAATGAATGATAAAAGAAAACTAATATAAATGATCCCGAACTTTATCTTAGTATGTTATGTCGTCCTTAAACTTTTAAGTTCTTAAAAGTGGTTCATGAATTTTTAAACATTTACCAAGTAGTTTATAGACTCTATTGAATATTTACCAATAGATAAGAAACCACATTGAACAAATTGAAAATCTATTAACGACATTATACATTGGGTCACAGTTTATGAACAATATTGTATATTAAATCATAGTCCAGTGACCATTTGTGTTGCTATTCCGATGACAATTGAATATTTTGAAACTCCCCTAACTTTGATGACACTAGACGTTTTGAATCAAAGCATATGTTAGAGGGAGAGATCGACATAACTAAATGAAAATGCTATCGCAAAATGGACTATGGTATGACTTATCATGATCTTGTTAATCGCATAGCCAACATGAGATTTTATCTTTTAGGTAAAATGCACCTAATTGCGACGTACTAGGATAGGATAGGATGCATGAATGTTTTCGAGAGTTTCAATGTTTTCTATCCATCTACAATATGATGTAGACAATTGTGAAGATGACAATTCTGTCCAGGGATGTATCGGCCTCATTTTCTGCACAATCATTTTTGCTACAACATTTTTATATAGATATAGATAGCTATAGATAGTTCTCGCATTATGGTACATAGTTTATACTTTTTGTTTAATTAATGGCGAGGGTTATCCTTGAACTTTTCTTCAATTTCAATATGGTCCCCAAAAACCCCGCTCGATGCAGTCCTTTTATCAAGTGTTTCGCCACGTCATGTGCATTTCTCTAGCGTTGACTACCACACCGGCGTATATCGGCACAACATAACGATCTGAATTGTCACATCATTTTCCCAAATCGGCAAATCTCTTTTTTCATTTTCTTTTGAGCCAAAATAAAGAGAGAGAGACGTCTATATGAGTCCAATAAAATATCAAACTACTTGTACGAATACTAGGGAATGGATGATTTTTTTCCACTTCGCGGCGGCCGTGCCTCTCCCACCGCTACCATGGTGGTGGTCGATCAAGATCTCTCTAGATTGTTCGAGGTAAATTTGGCTTCCAAGCCGGCCTTACTCGTTTTGGTACCGGGCCAAGCACGATCCGTGGAGGAGAGGAGAGGGGCTGCCGTGGCTATTAGTGGTTTGCCCTAAGAATCAATCAAAGTTGATACTCTAATATTAGTTGTGGATTAGGTTGTGTTGGAAAATCGACATTCACTATACTTAGGTAGTCATAATATCTTGCTAGAAACCGCTTATGCCTTGTGGGCCAAAAAGGGTTTTGAGCACACTGCTATTGTTTAGTGAATCTACAGGGTTGCACATAAAAGCAAATAGAGTTAATATTTTATGTGCGCCGGGATCTATTTAAAATAAGAAGTAGATTTTAATTTATTCTCCTATTTTATTTATCTACGCGGTCGTGCACGTTATGAGTTAACAATTAAATGTACAATTGAAGGTGGACGATTTGGCAGGCCCAAATTGCCTGGCCCACTTCTTTTAATTTCGCTAGATAATGAGGTTGTATAAATAGATAAAGAATCGTTTTCTGTCTAGGGGCTTTTTGATAGAGTATCAAAAATCAAAAGGCATTGAAGAAAAGGAACTTCACGATCTTTAGCTAGCACTTGGATTGTTGGAGATTTCTGTTCGCATGTGTGGATACCAGTAGAGGCGCAATACTTGGAGCACTAATCCAGACACAATCAATTGTCAATTTACGTTCGATTTACAAAATGTACGTATAGAATTTTTATCTCAATTTCAATATCCACATGAATCCTGTCTAGGGTTCTAGGGTTTCACTTTATAAATATATTCTGCTGCGTTTTGACAACCGTAAAACTCTACGTTGAACCCTTAAGTGGCTTAGTATAAGGCGAGGACCATGATAGAGTCAACCACCACTACGATAGTCACGATCGATTAGATCGACCAATTCGGAAAAGACAGGTGTTGTGATCTCTTCAAACATCCAATAAACAAATCATTGGCAATAGTGCTAGTCTTTTGTTTGATGACAACTGGAAGTCCATTTACGTGCATTTTGTCTCGTGAAAAATCAACATTTTACAAAAGATTTTCCAACCTTTGATCCTTTATATTGCTAAGAAAAACGAGGTTACGGAAAATGCTTTCCTAAGTTGATGAAATATTTTCTCATGACTTTTCAATCAGCTAATTGTAACATACATCTAATTTTGTCGTACTAGAGTTCATTTTACTCGTAACACAACAAATTCGACCTCCCAAATTTTGATCAAGCGATGTCCAAGCATCAATTTAAAGCTGATTACTAGAACAGCAACATTAACACACTCATAAGAGAAACACGTCATCATAGGAAAAGCTTAATTAAGGGCCAGTAGAAGAACAGACTAACTATACCCTGTAGTCACCGTCAGTAGCAATACGGTCCATGATCTTGGCCACCACCTCCGCAGACTCCCTCAACAGCTTGATGCTCCTGCTCAGCTTCTCGCGCTTGGCCGCCACCGACGGCACTTCCTCTAGCAACCTCTCGATGCCGCCACTGCCATTGGGCCCGATCAGCTCGCCCACAATCTCGTTCTCCATATCCTTGCTCACCAAGTTGTGCACGCTGAACGGCAGGTGCAGCGCCATCGAGTCCACGAACCTCCTCAGCACGATCTTCCAGTACGCGGTCATCCTCATCTTCAGATCGAACGCCTGCTGAACCAGCCGCTTATGATTCCTCAGATGGCGCACGTCGACCTGCCCGATCCCCTCAAGGACCATGTTGGTGGACTTATAATCGTCGTTGATCACCTGCATAAAGTGGTACTGCTGGGTCATTAGCTTGTTCCACTCCAACTGGTACTCAGGGTTGCAAGTGTAGTCAGTGAGCTTCTCCATTTCAACAATCTCCATCATCCTAGTCGTTGTCTTCTCCCTCATCTTGTTGATCAGATTGGACGCTGCTCTTTTCGTCCGATAATGCATTTGAGGATAATTCTCTGAGTGTCGCGTCAACTCCTGAATTACAACCCCCCCAATGTAGTCCCAAGCACGAACCCCGAAACTCAGTGGCTTGCTCGATACCGCCTTCACCTTCCGCTGCAAAAGGGTGAGAAAGGCGGTGTGAGCAAGGAAGTTTGGGAGCTCGATCCTTTTGGCCTCTTCCAAGACCTCCAGTTCCTCCGACAAGAAGTTAGTCCGTGGGTCGTCCTCGGGGCAGTTTTGGAGCTCATCGTAGTATTCGTTCAGCATCTCCACCAGCCTGGCCGTGCAGTGCATGTTCTTCTCGTCCGGGTACTCGTCGAACTCGCCTTTCAGCAGGACTTTCCTCAGCGACTCCTTCGCCGACCCCACCATCTGCATGAAGGCCGTCACGGCCTCTGCGACTGAGGACAGATTCTTGGGCATCCGATTAAGCTCGGCGACGTTAGCGTTCAGCTTGTCATTGATCTTCTTGACGATATCTGGCAAACACTTGGCCATAATGGTGGCTTGAATATGCATCAGCTTTTGTGCCAAGACAGGCACACCGACGATGGACTTGTCAATTTTGCACAGCTGAGGGTGCGTGTCAAACAGCTTCGCCTCTTCGAGCCTCGCTTCTTCGTAGGACTCGTCTCCAATCCTGTTCCTCACACACACATAACCAAGCCCTATATTGACTTCATCAGCCGTCACTTTCTCGAGCAAGCCCTCCGGAGCTTTATCAGCCTTTGTGACGACGGCCAGAGTCCTCTTGCCAGTCTTGTCCACCATCTGAAACATAAAAACAGATTATTGTATCGACTCATTTGCTAGAGTTGCATGAATCATTCGAGTTTTTAATTGATATGGGAGACGAGTGTGGCTAGAGTATACTTACTTGTGACATCCTTATGGACTCGCAAGTGGAAAAGTCGACGGTCGCGGACACGACATTGAGGATGATGGTCTCCTCAGGCCTTATGTACTCCATGATCATCGCCGAGATCTGCTCGTAGATGTTCTCGGGCTGGCCGTGCACGGGCACTCTCGTGATTCCAGGCAAGTCGACCATGGTCAAGTCCGGGACGCCATCTTTCTTGACAACCAGAGTCAGCGGGACATTCGATATGCCCTTGCCGGAGCCGGCGATCTCGTTTGTCGCTGTGACTATGGCGTCGGAGACGTCGTCCTCGTCATCGACATCCATGATCTTGCCGTTGAACTCGAGGTGGAGCTTGGGGATTTCGTCTTGACGCCGGTCTTGGAGCCGCATGATAAGGGGGACGCGCGTGCAGATGCCCTGCCCCCGCGGCAGGCTGATGCTAGCGAGAGACTCGAGGACGCTCGACTTGCCGGAGGACTGGTCGCCAACAACGACAATGGTGGGGAGTTGGATGCCCTCCTTCATGACCTGGAGGTTTCGGAGCTTGTCGACCGCGTCGAGCAGGGGGCGGATCCTGTGATTGTAGGAGGCGGCGATCGGCGGCGCCTTGAGGATGGAAAGGGGTTCGGGTTGGGGTTCACGGCGAGCAATAGTCAGGTCAAAATCCACATCCATTGTTTTCAGCCTCTCGAAATTTTCTTATCCAATGGTTGAGTTTGATAGGTGAAGGAAATGATGAGAAAGTCTTGGTCCCATTTTATAGGGGTGAATTACCTAAAAAAAATTCCAAACTTTAGGTCCAATCCTAAATCTGCCATAAACTTTTTTTTATCTCAGAAAAAACCCCAAACTTTACGTTCAATTTCAAATCGGCCATGAATTTTGTTTTATGTAAAAAAAATCATCAAATTTTAATTTATTTTAAAAAATATACCTCATGATCCAGTCCCAACTTGACGTGGCACTTCCACGTCCCACATCAACAAAGTAATAGGGCAATAAGTATATACTGACGTTGCATTTCCACTTCGATAACAAATCAAACCAAATAAAAATTGTTGAAATTCTCTAAAATAAAACCATTCTAGGATATGAAAGTTAGGGACGATAACAAATCCACTCCAAAAAAATTTTATTTAAAAAAAAAACCTAATTTTTAGGTTCAATCCAAATTTGTTCCAAACTTTTTTTGTCTAAAAAAAGGTCCAATTACTTTGTTGATGTGTATTTGTTATCGACGCGAAAGTGCCACGTCAAGTTTGGATGAGGTACATTTTTGAAAATAAATTGAATTTTGGTGATTTTTATACTACAAAACAAAATTTGGGATAGATTTGAAACTGAACTTAAAGTTTGAGATTTTTTTCGAGAGAAAAAAAATTTTGGGGCAAATTTGGGACTGGACATAAAATTTGGAGTTTTTTCTGAGATAAAAAAAATTCAGAGTAGATTTGAGACTCAACCTAAAGTTAGGATTTTTTTAGGGAATTAAGCCCATTTTATGGGATAGAAACCTTCTATGAGATGTTTCTTATGTCAAGATTCTTTCTTGGATGACAAAAAGTATTTTATAAAATTTGATGCGTGACCCATGCACCAATGGACAAAATTTTGTTGTCCCAAAGTCATGGAACCAGCAAAAAGTTATTCTTTGTACTTTTGCAACAAAAGTAAACCTGTTAAAATTAAAAATATTATTTAAAGTTCGAAAAATATGAAAAACTTACATGTGAATCAACGTATCAAATTTATATATAAAATTTTAGGGTATCATGGAGAAAGAAAAGTTAAAGTTCGTCTATTACAAAATTTGGATTTAAGTAAAACGTTAAAAAATTATTGTCTGTGTAGACACATCTTCCTATTTTTGATAAGGATAATGCCATTGTTCGGCGTACGCATAAGTAATTTTAGAAAAATCTCACATTGGTTATTTGACGTGGTGTAGTACAAATAATATGTTCATTAGCACGTGAGCCATTGCCTTAAATTTCGTTATCCAAGGTGAATCTAATTGAGTATGGTGATATGATTTCTTTTCAATGCAATTAATCTTTTTCTTATTGGTGCGATGTGACATGATGCAGAAAGCATAATCACCGGTGACCGAGGCAATTCAATTGAGTGATGGAGTCGTGCGTCAACAGAAAAAGTGTGCAATTAGGGCCTGCTTGATAACATTTATATTTCTCTATTTATTTACTCTTTTGTATTCTGAAACAAAAAAAGACCAGAAATGTATTTATATATGTCAATTAATTTTTTATTTCTCAAAACATCAATGGTTAGGGAATATATTTGAAACAGAAATAAGAAGTAAATTAAAATCTACTTTTTGTTTCTAGGAACAAAAAGAGAAACAATGTCATTTTTCATAAACAATTTCATAAACCCGAAACCATAAAACCCAAATCCTAAACCCCAAACCTAAAACCCCCAACCCTAGACCCAAAATTCTCAAACTCTAAACCCTAAAATCCAAATCCCAAAGCCCAAAGCCCGAAACCCAAAACCCTAAAACCCAAAACTTTAAAATCCTAAATTGCAATTTCCTCGACCTCCATCTAGTATTTGTTTTATCTATAAGAAGTAATTTTCCTTATAATTATACTAAGGTCATGAAAGTCTATATCATAATATATTCTGATTCTATTTTTAGTCCAATTTTATCAAAACATAAATTGTTAGGTCTCCAATGATATTTTTATAATTAAATGCAAAATTGGGAATATAAACTTTTAAAGTCGTATCAAACGTATTTATGTTCTTTTTTTCTATTTTGATAATAGAAATTTTGTGCAATTATCAAACACACTCTTTTATTTAGAAACTCGTCAAGAGAATAAAAATAGAAAAAATAATTTCTAAACAGAAATAACAATTTCTTAAAAAAAATTATTTTCAGGAACAAAAATGTTATTATATGCATCCTTATTGTCTAGTCATTTCCAACAAGACCTCTCTTTCTATTCTAATTCTAACTCTTATTAATGCAAATTTATATTCTGCAAAATTCATCGGGATGTCTTTTGTTTCAATCTTGTGATTCGCATTATCTAATATAATACGATATTAGCATACCTCTCGACAATCAGTTATTGTCAAAAAAATGATTTCATCCACTCTTTTTAATGCAAAAGAAGAAAAAAAGTTGATGACCAGTGATTATATGGCGAGTTTCGATTCTATTCTCATTGTTTCATTAGCTTTATCACTGCTATTGTTGTCAAAGTTTTTCAGCATTATCTTTCGGTACCTTTTTTTTATGAGATAATGATATAAATAAGTACTCGTGTAATGAGTTTTCAAGTCAATTACAAGTAAAAAAAAAGAAATAACAAATGAAAGAAAAAAGAAAATGGAAAAGGCAATGCAAACGATGAATCATGCTATGAATGATGGTTCAATTTCCACAATATTCTCCTTCCATTTGAAGGGCCTCGAAGATAATCGATTTGATTTATTTTTTGTCAAGTAAAATCAGTTGCCTCTTAGAAGAGAAATAAAATAAGTCATATATAATATGTTTTTTCTTGAAAAAATGAATGATTTTGAAAATATTTTTCTATGCATGATTATTTACGAAAATGAATAAATGAAAAAATAAATTTCACTGTCAGTGAGAATATTTAGACATAAATAATTATCAATAGTAAAGTATTTTTCATTAATTAATTATTTCAAATGATATAAATAATTATTTTTAAAAAAATATTTTTAAATATTTATATTTCGTAAAATAAACTGATACTAAAATTATATTCGGCCATCCTGACCGGTTCTTTGCTCTGCCAATACAATTTTTTCAAATGAATCGGTTGCCTCCTAGGCCGTACAATTTTTTCCTTAGCATGTGTGGAGACCGTACAATGGTACTTTTATTTGCTTGTACGCTTTGTTATTCGGTAATGTAACTTTCCTTCCTTGTTTTATTCGCTTTGGACGCTTTTTATTCTTTTGACCTTTTTTTATTCTTTCCTTGGACCCTCGGTCTTATGTTATTAGTTATTTAAAACCGAAAATTTTAGGCCTAATATCCCAAAAAAACCTTTGATTTTAGCTCTTGTCCCAATTTTACCTTTTGTTTTATAAAAAATTTCCAATTTTAAGTCATGTCCCAATTTTACTCTAAACTTTTTTTGTCTCATGAAAAACCCCCTATTTTAGGTTAAATCTCAATTCTACCCTAAACTTTTTTTCATTTTATAAAAAACTTTCAACTTTAAATCTAGTAATAATTCTACCATAAACTTTTTTGTGTCTTGTAAAAAATCCTAGCTTTAGGTCCAGTTTCGATTTCACTTTTTTTTTTTGTCACATAAAAGATCACTAACTTTTACTTGAGTCCTAAATATGTTCTCCATTAACCCTCCGTCAAAATCGCCTTCAAAAATTTTGCACTCGTCAATCTCTCTTGCTTGGGAATGTTCCATCTCCCGCGATTGGAGAGCTTGTGTTCGAGACGCTCGAACAACTCGTGCTTTAGAGTTTTCAATCTCTTGGTTGTAAACGAGAAATTTTGGACGAAGGGTTAATGGGGGCAAATTTGTGATTCAAGTAAAAATTTGTGATTGATAATGTAAAAATTTTAGGGTAAAATTGGGATAAGACTTAAATTTGGAGGTTTTTCATAGGATAAAAAAAAAGTTTATGATAGATTGAGACATGACCTAAAGTTGAGGGTTTTTTATGAGATAAAAAAAGTTTATGGTATAACTGGGATTTGACTTAAAGATTGGGATTTTTTATGAAACAAAAAGGTTAAATTGAGATAAAAGCTAAAATTTGAGGTTTTTTAGGGTATTAGGCCGAAAATTTTACAATATAGAGTTTGCAAGAAATAAAGAAAACGTAAAATAGATTAATAAAAAAACAATAAGGATTTGGGTTGGTTCTATGGTTTGCTGGGGTTCAAGAATATTGCCCAAATCCAAAAATTAGTCATTGGGGATCAAGGTCGCAAGGCCTTAACGTGATCCTCTTGCTTTGGAATTATCATGGTTCGTGATAACTGGAGAAGATATTTGTACGGTATATGAGGATGTAACACGTCATTATTGGATGTATTTTGTTATGTGGCAGTGAAAAATTTTCGTAATACCTTTTTAATGAACATGTTGTATTATTTTATTTTGTAAGTGCCACGATTTACTTTTGTCTATTTGAGATCAAATGATTGACGTCTAAGCATTGATCGACGGTTATCTACTGTTTTCCCACCATATTGATTTGAGCTCGTCATGGTTCACGAGAGCTGGGGGAATTCGATAATATTCTCGTTGTTTTTTAGGCCGTAACTCGTTGTAATTATAGTCATTGCGACGGTAATCGATGAAATATGTTGTGATTGCTTTTCCAAGAATTAGATGTAGCTGGTAGTTGTGCATCCAGAAGTCTTGCACCATTATCGAATATCGATTGCCTATTCCTATTTTGGCCGATCACCTGCATCTACATTATCGTGGCCTACGATGGTTGCGAACACTCGAAATGCTCTCATTGTATTTGGTACTGTAACACCTTACGATTGTCGTAGGCCAATAAAAATTCCGGTATTAGTTCTTCAATGAACAATACGTAATAAGTCCTAATACATCTAATTTTGTTATGTCACGATTTAGCTTTGTCATAAAATAATGCATTTTATCTCATAGATCGGTTAGACCATGTCTAAGCATCAGTTCGGCAGTTCCTACTTTTTTCAATCTAATTGATTTGAACTAATCATGGTTCATGAGAGTTGGATAAATTTGAAATCTCTTATGGTTTTTCAAATCGTAACACATGGTAATTGCAATCATTTTATCATAAGTCAATGAAATATTTCATAATAGCTTTTAACAAGTCGTAACTTATATAATATTGTCATTTCACGGTTTGTTCCAGTTGTGGCAAAATAAATTCGACCTCAAGAGTTTGATGAACCTATGTCCAAGGGTCCGCTATTGATTCTTATTTTGGTAGTCCACTTGCTTTTAGATATCATGGTTCATGACTGTTGGGGAAATTTGACAAAACTCAAGGTAATAACACATTGTAATAGCATTCATTTTCCATGGGTCAATTAATATTTTTGTAATAGCTTGTCAATTAACAAGTCCTATTACACATCTCATTGTGTCACACCCCAGATTATTTTTAACAATTATATAGTTTGGAATTTTTTTTGGGTAATGATATTGATGGCAAAATTATCCAAAAAGTCCTAAACCTATTATGCGCTCGTAAATTCAATTCCTCAACTTTTAATTCGGCCAATATAGTTTTAAACCTTTTGGCAATTTTTCAACGTAATCCATCTAGCCAAATTAGGCCAAAAATCGCCGATGTAGTGGTCCAGTTAGCATCATCTGTCATATGTAACACAGCCAACGATCTATCGTGTTTGATTCTACTCAAAACGACACTGTTTTGAGAAATTTTATAAAAAAATTTGGTTTTTTTTTTCTGATTTTCTTTTTTTCCTTTTCGTCACTGTTCATCTTCTTGGAAAGAGCCAATGAGCGCATCACGGGCAGCCCTCCAAATATGGGCAAGGGCTTACAAGCCATCGTTGTGGCCATCGATCGATGGAAGGAAACAATAGAAGGAAAGAATAGGAAAAAGAGAAAAAAAAGAAAGAAATGGAAAGGAAAAGACAGAAAATTTATTTTTAAAAAATTGTAAAACGACACCATTTCATTTCAAATCGTGCACGTCATTCACCAACTATGCCACATAGGATGGCTAACGCTAACTAGACTGCCATATCAACGACTTCCTGCTTAAATTGGACAAATGAATTATATTAAAAAATTGTCAAAATGTTCGTAACTAAATTCATCAAATTATAAAGTTTATGACAAATTAATGGCTGTATAATTGGTTTGGGAGTTTTTGGACAATTTTTCCCGATATGAATGATCCCTAAGTTTTTAAAAATCCGCTCAATGGAGTCCTATCATGCATCCCCATGTCAATTCATTCTACTACATCAAATCTCTTTTTCGTTTCCTTTTGGACCAAAACACAAACACACACACACACATAGAGAGAGAGAGAGAGAGAGAGAGAGAGAGAGAGAGAGAGAGAGAGAGAGAGAGAGAAGCCATATGTAAGCCATGTAAATGCCTGCATAGCAAATCTAACATCAAGTTAACTGAAATTATGGTCACGTTAGCTAACAGTGTTAGATTTTTTTAACGGAAAGACTACATTAAGTGGATTTTTAAAGGTGCAAGAACTGGATTGAGCAAAAAAGAGAAAAAGTTTATAGATGACATCAAACACGAAAAAAAAAAAAACTCAAGGACAACCTAGTCAAAAAATTTTTTTTCTAATGATGATGAACTTAGGCACAAAGACCCAAAGTTATTAGTGAGACTAAACTAACAGGCTTGAGGGACAGGAGTGATTGTGAATATAAAGGCCCAGGACATGCCAAAAAGAGATATCTAGAAGGGCTTAGCTGAATAAGGGACCCAATAGCATAGAATGTGCTTTTATCCGACATTTGATGGCGCACTTCTACGAGTACCAGAGAACAGATGACTTTATGCCTGCCAAATAGGATACGAAAAAAGCAGAGGAAAAAGAAGAAAAAGAAGAAAAAGTTGACCGTGAAAACTAGATCTCTAGACGTTTCTCCACTTCGCGGTGGTCATGCCTCTCCGGCCACCGTCATCGCAGTCGCCACCCGAGATCTCTCTTGATGGTCTAAGTTAAGTTTGGCTGCCAAACCGGCCCGATCCACTTTTGTGCCTAGCCGGGCACAGCCCATAGAGGAGAGGAGAAGCGCCGGCGCGGCTTAGTTTCAAGCAATGACCACAATAGAGACAACCGCCCTTGCGAAGATTGCTATCGATTAGACGGAAAAGATGCGGGTCCTAATATGCTGTCATAGTTCCAAATCCCTTGATACAACGAAGTAAAAATTCCAAACAAGAGTCCGAAATATCTTTATTTTTTCAAATAAGAGATTAAATTGGACATTATTTCAAATAAAAGCCCGAAGTATCTCATTTTTTCAAATAATGGCTTGAAGTGAATCTTGTTTCAAATAAGGATATGAAGTGGTCATGTTAGTCTAAAAAAAAGGCCAGACTTCATTGGGGTCAAGGGCATTTTCGTCTTTTAATTTTTTCTTTTTTTTCCTATTCTATTTTTTCTTTCCAAAAAAAAAATTCAAAAAAGAAAAAAAATCTAAAGTTAAAAAAGGAAAATTAAAAAAATAAGCGGGAGGGCTAGCAACCAACTTCCTGCTTGTGGCTGTCGTCCCATCACCAATGGGGCGATGGCCGGGGGGGTCACTGACGCCTCAACGAGGGCCTCCTCTAGACCAAGGCCCTTACCCCGGTTTGGGCAAGGGTCGCCTCCCTCTCCCACTAGCCATCTCTATCGCCCCACCGGCGATGGGCCAACAATCATAGGTAGGAGGGATGCTAGCCTAGCCCTCCCGTTTGTTTTTTCTTTTTCTTTTCTTAAAATTTTTTTAAAATTTTGAATCTAATTTAACTAAAATTTATGTTAAAATTATTTTTTGGACAAAAAGGCTCTTGACCGACTGGAAAATTTGGCCGGCCGGCGAGTTGGCAAGGTTAGGCTCTTATTTGAAACTGTTATAACTATTTCAGGCCCTTATTTAACATAAGGTCCGCTTTATGCCTTTCTTTGGAATTTTCCCAACAACAAATAAACAAATCATTTGCAATTAAGCAAATCTTTTGTTAAGGGTTATTACAATAAAAAAAATCCCTAATTGATATCCCATGACACATTTACTCTAAATTAATTTTTGTTTCACAATAATTCCCAACCGGTACTCCCATAACACTTTTTCCAAATTAATTTTCATTTCGCAAAAAAAGCCAAATTGGCACCTCTAATCCAAATCTACCCTCCATTGGCACTTCATCCAATATACCATTAAAACGCATAGGTGTCAACAAACATTACAAACGATTATATGACAGATCTGACATAGAAGTGACAACTTTGACAAAAAATCCACAATTGTTGACAAGTATGCATTTTATCGAAGGGAAGACATAGATCATGGATACCAATTTGAGTTTTTTCTAGACAAAAATTAATTTGATATAAAATTTGTTATGGACCACCAGATCTGGTATTTTTGTCTAACAAAACATACTTCAGATAAATGTATGATAAAAGTATCAATTTGAGAGTTTTAATAATGATTTGAAGCTCATTTATGGTGCATTCATTTCAAGGAAAGTCAATAATTTAGGAAAGACTTTCCTACCTCGATCTTTTATATCGCTTTTGGAAAATGAGTTAACCAAAATATTTTCACTGGACAAAAGCAGCATTAGATTGCACTCACGCACCTTCAAGCATGCATTTCACGAGATGGGGACTTTGAGAGAAAGTAACCATCAGTTCTCTTGAGAGTTGCTTTTTGCTTTTTGTTGAGCCAGTTCTCTTGAGAGTTGCTTCTCATTTGACACGGTACAGAGTAAATTCAATACAGTATACTTGGTTCAGTCCAAAAATGCTACTTCTGGAGTCAAATCTTAATAGGCAAAACATTCGAAATAGATATTCAATACGACGATCTCGATTCTGCTTTTAGGAATCGAATTATCATACAAACAACCATCCTGATGCCCTGTGGTGAAGGTATAACTTTTGTCAACCCATCTTGGTCATGTCCACAATGCAATGCAACTTCTGTTAGCCCCTACAGTGTAAGTTAACCGTGTTGCACGTGAAAGCACATCAGGTGGCCCAACCACAGCCAGTTCGTGAACCTCTTGACCAGCCTCTTTAGAAAACCTCGACACCATGACTACTTTTCGTATACATCGAGCACTAGTATTTAATTTGACCGTCCTAGCTTCCTGAAGCAAACTGTTCACATCGAAGAAAGAAAGGGCAGAAACCATCTTTAGGAAGATTTAAATGAAATAATCATTCATAAGGAATAGGAAACTGAGACTACAATAGCCAAACCAGGGACAACTCAAATGTCTTGCCTATGTCATTCGAGTGTTGCCTGGTTGTGTAAACAAACCCCCTAAAAGTCACTCCTCTGCGGAACAGTATATATGTAAAGTATCAATTGAAAGAAATACTAATCTCGCATTTTCACATGAAACTTAGAGATTACGAGGTATTTCACGACAGCACCTATGTTGTAAAGAAGTTTAAATGGAGTGAGATCCATATACAATATTGAAAAAAAGTAAATGAGTGAAGCGAAAAGATTGGAAATCGAAGCTATGATAATTACCTCCCGGACAATTGGATTTGCCGACGACGTAAACTCACGAGTCATTCTTTCCCAGACTATCTTTCCCTCAGAAAGAAATATCAACCTGAACATGTTAATTTACTCTTATTCATATACTCTTGAGCAAAACGAAAAATGACAAAGAAAACACTGGAGCGATGGGAACAGTAACGTTGAACCTGTCGACGGCTCTTTGGATGGTGCCGTGCTGATGAGAGACAACCACACATGACGTTATCTTCCCAGGCTTTCCAAGTGCATTTTCACCTTTCAAATGCACGGATCGGATAAGATCTTCAACCACAGTGGATGCAATAGGATCAAGCCCAGCTGTTGGTTCATCGCACAAGAGTACCTTTAAGATACAGATGTAAGTTTATTGAACTCTATGCAAATTAAATCGTAATATTTGCACAAGACATAATTTCCAAAACCTTAAAACAAGGTAATTTTCACAACATCATCAGAGACGAAAAACATATCTTGATCCATCATGATTTCTTGTGAAGTAATCAATTGTAGATGAGAAATCTTTAAAGAAATAGGTTTTTCTCTCTTGACCCATATTCACTTTTTGACGTTTTTGATGGAAAAGAAACCGTCATTCTATTCTGGGGTTAAAAGAAGACCAGTTTCTAATTAGATCTTTTATAGTTACATCATCCATCAAGGTACACGGTAATTATAATACACCTCTCTATTGATCAATAGGAATTTAGCATATAATAATTGTTAAACTTAAACCACATATGGGCTAGGCCATTAATCACAAGGGCCATAATAAAATCCAACATTCTCCTACTTGGTCCATATGATATTATTCAACTTTAAGGTTTAACAATAAAACATAATGCGCAAAGTATGAGGTAAATCCTTTTTCAAATTGGCCAACTCATAAATCATCATTAAGTAAGAACTTATAAAGATCATGGCGGTTGTATGTCATTAATTCGACACAGTCCCTTCGATGTATCACGGTATCAGTCCTATACTTAACATGATCAATAATAAGAGATAACATAATGGTCCAGCAATAATGTTTCTTTTTAGAAACAAATCTTGTTAACATTCACATAATTCATTCATGTATATACTAACATAAGGAAACAGGATGCATAAGTGTATTGGAAACAATACATAAGTGATATCGAAGTGTTGAGTACATAAAGAGCATAAATCTTTGACATAATGTCAATGACGGTTTTTCAATAATGCCCATTCTGTCGACATGTTCACTAAATGTCTTTGGTGGCAACCCTTTAGTTAATGGATCCGTAACCATAAAATTGGTGCTAATGTACTCAACTGACACTCTTCGTTTCTGAACTTTTTCTTTAACAGCAAAGTATTTCAATTCCATGTGTTTAGCACCCTTCGAATACTTGTCGTTTTTAGAGAAGAAGACCGCTGCTGCATTATCACAATAAATTTTCAGCAGCTTAACAATACTATCGACAATTCCAAGTCCCGAAATAAAATTCTGCAGCCATAATCCATGAACAATGGCCTCAAAGCATGTTACAAACACAACTTCCATAGTGGATGTAGCAATGACAGACTGTTTTGCACTTTTCCATGAAATTGCTCCTCTAGCTAAAAGGAACAAATATCCATACATGGATTTTCTAGTATCCACACACCTAGCTCAGTCCAAATCTGAATAATCTATCACTTCAAGATGATCGGACCTTCTAAACGTGAGCATATAATTTTTTGTCCCTTGCAAGTATCTCAATACTTTCTTTTCAGCTTTCCAATGATCCAATTTGGGATTACTTTGATACCTGCCCAGCATTCGGACAACAAAATTGCTGTTTGGCCTGATACAAGTCTGAATATACATCAAGCTCCCAACAATAGATGCATAAGGAATTTGTTCCATTTGCTTGCGTTCCAATTCATTCTTTGGACATTGTATAAGGCCTAATTTATCTCCTTTCTGAATTGGAACAACACTTGCATAGCACTTTTCCATCTTGAATCTCTCTAGAACTTTATTAATATATGCTTTTTGAGACAATCCTAACAATCCTTGTGATCTATCACGGAATATTTCAATTCCAATCACATAGGATGCCTTACCCATATCTTTCATTTCAAAGTTCTTAGAAAGGAATTTCTTGGTCTCATGTAACAAACAAAGATTATTAGTAGCAAGCAAGATATCATCAACATACAAAATTAGAAATATAAAATTGCTCCCACTGACTTTTAGATATATACACCGATCAATAGTGTTTTCCTTAAATCCAAAAGAGGTGATAGTATCATTGAACTTAAGATACCATTGTCGGGAAGCTTGTTTAAGTCTATATATTGACTTCTTAAGTTTACACACCATGTGTTCCTTTCCTTCAACTGAAAACCCCTCTGGTTGGTCCATATAAACTTCTTTATCTAAACTCTCATTCAAAAAGGCAGTTTTTGTGACATTCCGGATTTTAACCCAATTTTGGGATTTAATAAACGCGTAATTCGTCAATGTGCTTGTAGTAAAATCTCGCCCGGGAACTGATCACTCCCGGTTATTGTTTTAAATTTTGAGATTTCGCTAGAATCGCGCTTGATCGAATTTTGGCTGTTATTTAGACCCCAAACTTCGGTGTTGAATTTCTCGAATTTCGGGACGCAATAATTCAGACAGTGTCGATGTTGTCGTAGCCAACGTCAAGATTGTCAGGAGTAGTAGGAAGAAAAATGAGTTTTTGACCAGGTACGAATTTGGACTGGTAGACCTCCCTCATGGTAGTTGGTTTAGTTAATATGGCCTTTGTCCCTTATTATATTCTAGGATTAATTTAGACCGTCGGGGTGTTATCGGTCTTAATTATGGGCCGTTAAATTACATTTTATATTTGAATGAACATTTAAATTGTCCCTCCCCTCTCTCTCTCTCTTCTGACACGCCCACACCGCGCACAGCCCCCTTGCCCCGTCTGTTCCCTCTCTCTCTCTCTCTCTCTCTCTCTCTCTCTCGTGCACGTTTCCCCTCTACATGGCTGACACCCCTTCTTTCTCTCCTCCTTTTTCTCTTCCTCCTCATTTCCTGCTTCTTCTTCCTCTCTTCTTTTTCCCCCAACCCCGACTGGCTCTGCTTCGCTTTTGTTCGAGCTCGCCTGACCGCCGTGCGCCACTGCCGTCGCCAACCAGCTCGACTGTCGCGCCACACCGTTCGCTAGCTGCCGCCCCCGACTGGCTGGTCTCTCCCTCTCCTTAGCACTCGGTTTGTTGCTCGAGCCGCCGTGCCTATCTTGGCACGGCGCTGCCCAGCCAGCCGCCGTGCTCAATGAGTCACGGCCGCCATCCAGCCATCCAGCTAGCTCCCTAGCACTGCCCCGACACCGGAGCGTCGCTGTCGCCACCACCGAGCACCCCCCCCCCCCCCAGCCGCACCACCCGCCTCAGCCAACTCCCTCTCCTTCCCTGTGGCTTTCCGCTGTTCGCCGTCGCTCACCGTCGCTCCAGCCGACCAGCCCGACGCCACCCGACCCTGCCAGCCAGCTCGACCGCCACATTGCTCCGTCGCCGCCGGTTCTTCCCTCTCCTTCAGCCCCGATCTCTCTCCCCTTCACCCTCATCCCTTGGCTCACCCTTTTTCTCCCCGTTTTAGCTCGCTGCCGCCACGTCACCGTCGCCGTCGCCGCCACGTCGCCACCTCCACCGATCGCCGCCCTGGCCAGCCAGCCCAGCCATGCCCAGGCTTGCCCAGGCCGTGGCCGGCTCGTCGCCCACGCGACCAAGCCGTGCGCTCGTGCCCGCACCCGCGCCTTTGCCCGCACCTGTGCCCGTGCGTGTGCCCATGGCCGAGCCCATGGCCGGGCATTGTGCCCGTGGTCGAGCCCCGCGCCCGTCGCGCCCTCGCCCGCGCCTAATTAGCATTGTTCACCTGGGTCATTTTTGGCTCGAACCGACTTTTCCCAGGCCAAAACTTGGTAAGTGACTCCCTAAACCTTACCTAGTACATTGGGTATTATTAGGCTTGTTTAGAGATTAATTAGTACAGGTTTATGGGATAAACGTGGAGTAAGGTCAATATTTGCATGTGCATAATTGTTATATTAAATTGTGATAATTGTGGGGCTTAATTAATGACGAATTATGGTGGGCTAATTGATAATATTGTCGTGGCGTGTGTGGGAGAAATTGACGTGTGACTGTGGTCGGCTTGGATGTCGGAGTTGTGAGCCTGTGATTTGGAATTGGGATGGTTTGGGTGCATATTACTGGCTAACGTAAGTGGGTCAATAATTGGCTTGCTGTGGCATTCGTGGGTGGGCATGATGTTCGTATGTGGTTGGCGTGAATGACGGATTTGTGGGCCAGTGTGATGGGCTGTGATGTGAATTGGATTTGTACGACTCGTTGATTGGTGAATTATGACGTGGTGAATATGTCCTGGGTTTTGATTGGTATGACTTGTGAGATTGGCGAATTGTGCTATGGTGCATGTGCATGTGAAAAGGCCCGGATCGATCGGAGGGCTGCCAACCTGAGGCGTAGGTTACGCGGGTGTGGCGAATAAGGCATGACTAGACCTGAAGCGTAGGTTACGTGGGTCATTGGAATGGAAATATGTCCTGAGGCGTGGTTACACGGGACTGAGCCCGGCTTGATCTGAGGGCCGAGCTTGAGCCTGAAGCGCAGTGGCGCGGGCTGTGAGATGGAGCCTGAGGCGCAGTGGCGCGGGCTGTATGAAAGGACCTGGGAGGTCGTGGAAAGTTGTTCGACCACGCATGCGACTTGAGTGTGATTGGATTGATTGAATTTGACTGATTGATTGGATGATCGGGGGTGAATTGATTGAACACTATTGTGGCTGGCGTGTGAATGATTGTGACATGTTATATTATTATTATTATTATTATTATTATTATTATTTTACTATATTTGACTGACGTGCAGAGCCGGCACGCGTTTGATGGCGATATAAGTACTTTGAGGTGATTTCGTTATGTTGGGAGTTAGATTGCATGTACGACTTGTCTGAGTACACATTGGCCTTCGTGGGGTATAGGGAGTTACTTATTGAGACTCGTTCTCACGGTTATTATATAACTATTTCATATCCGCGACCATGAGTGATTGGGAACACTGCAAGGGTATCTCGGAGATCGAAGACTGGTCAAGTACCCAGTATTTTGAGTTCCCCTTTTTGTAGAGGAGTTAAATTTGCGAACTATTATCCCTTTCGAGGAATGTGGTTATGTTGTTGTGGCCTAGCTTGGAGTTTGTCTTTTGTGATCGTCGTATGTATCTACCAAGTATAGGAATTCAATTATTGTTTCGTGCTATTGCTACCCCCCCTTTTGTCATTAATTAATCGTTTGGGTTGTTTCAATTTGTTTCCGCGCGTGCCTAATCTCTGATGTTTGGGTTGGGTCGGCGACGTGCCTGAGACGTTGCATTCAATGATCGACCATCGAGGGATGTCGCGAGCTCGGCGGGGTCCGGGGCGTGATAGTTTTCACATCCATTTGGTGTAACTCTAAGTTATAGTGAGTCACCATAGTTATAATAATTTTCAGAGAGTCCTTCTTAAACACAGGAGAAAATGTCTCTTTATAATCAACACCACATTTCTGAGTAAAACCTTTGGCAATGAGTTTAGCCTTGTATCTTGCAATATTGCCACTTGAGTTGCGCTTGGTCTTAAAGACCTATTTACAGTCGACTCTTTTACAACCTTCAGGCAAATCAACAAGGTCCCAGACTTCATTGTGATCCATTGATTTTAACTCTTCCTTCATGGCGTCAAACCACTTAGCAGGAAGTAACACTTTCCATGGCTTGTGAAAACGAAATTAGATCTTCATCAATTCCTAAGTCAAATTCAGATTCATGTAAATAAACCGCATAATCATCAGAAACGGCAAATCTTCTTTGCCTTTGAGACCTTCTTAATGCCACTTCATATGGTTCATCTACTGCAGGTTCATTTATAACAACTTCATCATGGAGTGTTTGGTCATTTATTTGTTGTTCTTGTATGTTGTCAAGCCGTTCAACAATTGTGGGAACAACAACTTGAGAATGAGTTATGGGTAAAGGTACTTGTACCCTAACTTCTTGAATTTCCACTTTTCGTGGTTCTACACTCCCACTAGTTTCATCATTTTCAATGAATCTAGTATTTCCAGTTTCAACAATTCTTGTACTATGGTTAGGACAGTAAAACTATATCCTTTGGATTTTTCTAGATAGCCAATGAAGAAACCACTGGTTGTTTTTGAGTCTAGTTTTTTTTCATGAGGATTATAAATCCTTACTTCCACTGGGCAATCCCAAACATGCAAGTGCTTCAAACTAGGTTTCCTTTATGTCCACAGTTCAAAAAGAGTCTTTGAAACTGCCTTACTAGGACCTATTTAATAAATACACGGCAGTTTTCAAAGCATGCATCCATAATGATAAGGGTGCAGAAGAATTACTTAACATTCTCCTAACCATATCCATTAATGTACGGTTACGCCTTTCTGCAACATCATATTGTTGCAGTGTTCCTGGCATAGTGTATTGAGCACAAATGCCACGCTTTTCAAGGGATTTAGCAAATGGACCAGAGCATTGTCCACTTTCTTCATACTTTCCATAAAACTCACCACCTCTATCAGATTTGACAATTTTCACCTTTTCTGTCTAGCTGCCTTTCAACCTCATTGATAAACACCTTTAATGTGTCTACCGATTGAGATTTTTCATGCAACAGATATATATAACCATAACGTGAAAAATCATCAATAAAGGTGATTAAGTACTTTTCTCCACCAAACGATGAAACATCAAAACGTCCACATATATCGGTGTGTATTACTTCAAGGAGCTGTATGCTTCTTGTAGCTGCTTTCTTAATTGTGTGTTTTGTGTGCTTTCCTTTAATACAATCCACGCAAATACCAAGATTAGTAAAATCCAAATCATGAAGGATTTCATTCTTTACTAATCTTTGTATTCTTTATTTGGATATATGGCCTAAACGTTTATGCCACAAGTAAGCAGAACTTTCATCTACCAAGCCACATTTCAAACCAATATTATGATGCAGGGTCAATAGAGTCGCAGCAAACAAATTATCAAGTTTTAATTTGTACAAACCATCACAAAGCACACCAGAACCAATAAAATGATTATGTTTAAATAAACTGAAACATCAATTTCCAAACTTAAAAGAATATCTAGTCGTATCAGGTTTCGATAACGAAATTAAATTGTGAGAAACAAAAGGAACATAAAAAGTTTGAAAAAGATCTAAATGATATCTAGTGTCCAAAATTAAACGGTACGTTCCAATGGCTTCAACTTGAGCTTTGACTCTATTCCCCATGAAAATAAACTTTTCATTTGGACTTATGGTTTGGGTCGTAAGAAATCCCTGCATCGTATTCGAAACATAAATAATACAACAAGAATCAATCCACCAAGTATTATAAGGAACTTTTGCCAAGTATGATTCGAAACATACAAAAGCACTAGGCTTACATTTCTTTTCAAACCATGCCTTACATTTCAGGCAACCTTTCTGATAGTGTCCAGGTTTTTTGCAGAAATGACACTTATCATTCTTTTGTTCCTTCTTATGGATTTGGGTAGATGACTCATTAATCTTTAGTGGTCCTTTATTGCCCTTTCCATTCTTCATTCCTGGTTTTCTTTTAGCTTATGGATGACCCATGAGGTTAACAGAGTGGATTCCTTGCTTCTTAAGCCTTGCTTCCTCTTGAATGAGCATACTTTGCAGTTCAGTCACATTCCACTTATCCTTTATAGTATTATAATTTATTTGGAATGGACCATACTTAGGAGGCAAGGAATTTATGATAAACTGCACAAGGAAACTTTCATCCACTTTCATTCCCATGGAACTAAATCTTGCTGCTATATTTGCCATTTCAGTGACATGTTCATGCATGGTACTAGAACCATCGAACTTCATGGTGGTTAATGTACCCATTAATGTCCCAGCAACTGACTTATCAGCAGAATTAGACTAAGAACAACTTTCCACTAACTTCATATATTCCTTAGCATTGTCAGTTTCAAGAATGGTTGACTTGATGTTGTTTACTATTGTCATCCGCATGAACATTAAGCTCAGTCTGTTTGATCTTTCCCAAGCCTTATGGAAGGAACTTTCTTCAATGCAGCTCGAAGCAGTAAGAACTGCAGGCTTGTCATTCATGAGTGCTAAATCAAGATCAAGAACACCTAGGTGAAACTTGACTTGTTCACTCCATTCAGAAAAAGTTAAGCCCATTGAACTTCATAATAGACGAAGCTTGTGAATGAAGAGAAACAGAAACATATGCTACAAAAAATATCGAATGCTCACATATTAATGCTTTGAGTCATAACTTAAACACATAACATTAACTGTACATCGAAGTTCTCCTTTGGGTGATACAACAATGTACAACCATAAAACATAATTGATGCTTAAATTTAAGTTCACATAATTGGTAATTATATATACACCAATTAGACAGGCTTGCAATCTTTGGATATGCTAAACATATCTAACCAAGTATACTAATTAACTACTATTATGTTCATGATTGTACAATTAACCGATCAACCTTTGGGTGATCCTTAAATATTTTATAATCAATGAACTTCAAATTACCCATGACAAACAATATATATATATATATATATAACATCATGTCATCTCATTAGTAGCATCACATAACATGGGTAATTGAATTTTATTTCATTTGACAGTTATGAGAAAATTTTTTATTCGGCCGCTTTGGTGACTAATGAATTATACATAATATAGATGTCAAATTAAATAATCATATCAATAATTATTTTAATTGAATGAAATACAATTAATTCTTGTGACCCGAGCGTTCATGAGGGTCAAAAAGTCATATTTTATGTAGAGATTCTGCTAATTGATTGACATCGATTGAAGATTCAAGAAGCAAAATCAATAACTACTTTAAAATATCGAATCTAAGAAGCTTGGGTTTGCACGCAAAGCCCGTGCCCGTAAGTTGCAGACACACAAGCACGCCCACGGCGCACACACGCAACTGCACAAATACAAGTATCCAAACTCTGCACACACGCACGAACAGACGCATTGCTGGCTGCATCGAAACGTGAAGATCTCTTGTTCTGTTGCTATGAACAGTTTCTGCTCATCTTGGGTTCAACTTCGGCAAGCCCATTAATGGGGCTACGAGATCCAGAAAGAGATAGTGGACAAAGATAGTTTCTTGAACATATGCACATAAACGACGATCGAGGAAAACTCAGAACACACAACCGCGCGAGTCATCCAAAGCTATTGCTATGCGAAGCAAGCGAGCTAGTACGCGAGACCCGACGCAACACGATCGACGGCAAAAATCAAGGGCGCAAGGTGAAATCATAGATCGCAAGGGGTACAGGTTACCGTATCTATCAAGATCTCATATTTACGGCAAACATCAATAACTTTTCTCATCAATCAAACAATCAATGGAAAATCATTAGTTCTTAAACCATGCTCTGATACCACATGTAAGGTCATTGAACTCTATGCAAATCAAAACCTAATATTTGCACAAGACATAATTCCCAAAACCTTAGAACTAGGTGATTTTCACAATATCATCAAAGACAAGAAACATACCTTGATCCATCATGATTCCTTGTGAAGTAATCAATTGTAGATGAGAAATTTTTGAAAAAATAAGTTTTTCTCTCTTAACCATTTTTTCACTTTCTAACGTTCTTGATGAAAAATAAACCGTCGTTCTATTCTGGAGTTGAGAGAGGACCAGTTTCTAATTAAATCTTTTATAGTCATACCATCCATCAGGGTGTACGGTAATTATAATGCACCTCTCTATTGATTAATATGAATTTAGCACATAATAATTGTTAAACTTAAACCACATACGGGCCGGACCATTAATCACGTGGGCCATAATAAAATCAAACAATAGAAAAATCAGGAAGAAGGTGAAGGTTTAGACCCAATATCGTCCCTTGCAGAATATGTATGTTTTTTACATGTTTAAAGCAGTTACACTGATGATGGAGAAAGAAATGAGAATAGAAGAATTAGACATTTGAGGAAATTGTTACTTGTGTTGTAGACTATTAGTTTTTGCTTGCCATGTTGTAATTTCTTCCTCTTTCAAACTTCAAAAGTGTGGCGAATACATCGGACTAAGATTCTTAGATTTTGTTTGCTCAGGGGAACCAAGGTTTGCCTAAGACAATATAGCACAAGCAAGTGCGACAAAAAATAGCCACTTTTCAAAAGAGCTTCAAAAGAAAGAACACTATGAAGATATAAAGACATGCTCATGAAAAGTCACCAACTGAGACTTCTGAAAGGACCGTCTTTTCAGAAGCTGAGGACAAAAAACAAGTGGCAGTGGCTAAATCATTTCTCCTCAATCAATCACAACCATTTATGGACCTTCATAAAAAGAAAGAAAAAAACCAATAAAAATTTTAAATTATATCATTTATGATAAATTTATCATGGCTTTTTTTTATAATATAAAAAATCTCAAATTATGCTACTTGTGATAAATTTACCTTAAATTTTTTTTTTTGTGATACGAAAATTCACAAATTATGCCATTTATAATATATTTACGTCATAATACTTTGACTCATAGGCATTTTTGTCTTTTTTCTTTTTCTATTTTTTTTTCCTTTTTTTTCGTTTCTTCTCTCTTCCCTCAGCCGGAGATGAAAGGAAAAAAATCAGAAAAAAGAAAAAGACGAAAATATCCATGGGTCAAAGTATTATGAGATAAATATATCACAAATGGCATAATTTGGGGTTTTTCGTGTCACAAAAAAAGTTTAGAGTAAATTTGTCACAAGTGACATAATTTGGAGTTTTTGGTGATATTTTTCCTAAAAAAAAATTGTTCATCTAATTGTTACTTGACTAAAGAAACTGCCAGAAAATGAAAAGCAACGAGAAATAAAGGACTTCCCCATTTATTTAAAGTGGAAGAAACGCGATCACATAGCATGATCAAGCAAATTATAGACAACCCAGCCCATGAAATTGTCATTACAAAAAATTCAACACAAGAGCAGTTATACTTCCCAAACGGGCACTACTAATTAGCTTTTCCTTCAAAACGAAAGAGAATGTGAATACCAACATAAAAACAACTCGAAAACCCCCCAATCAGAAGTGTAAAGAGACATTGAAGTAGCTCAGGAATTGCCATGCATACGCCATTTCCCAAAGTACTAGACCCAAGGGCGAAAAAAGACACAGCTTTCGCAACACAAATGATATGAATTCAAACTGAGAGGCAGAGAGGTCAACCCAAGCGCGTGCGCGCACTTGGTCCGAAAGACCCATGATCACACCGAGTCACCCGACGATAATTAAAGGAAGAGATACTCACCCACAAGGACTAAGCTCAGCTTCGCGCACTGCAAGCATCAAAACAGAAAGAAGACGGGAAAAGGGGGACGACGAATCAAATCAACGGGCGACACCCCAATCCAAAACATCAAGTGCGAAACGTCGTACCAAGGGCGTCTTACATTGGACACTTGGAAGGCCTTGCCGACACCGATGGCGATGACGGTCTCGGTGCCGAGGCGCTGGACGGAAAAGGGGACGCCGGCGATGATGTACCTGACTGCTCTGTACGGTTAGAATATCCCCATCGCTTACCACGGACGGAGAGATTGCACGGAGAAGAAGGTGTTGGCCGGAAGATTTGAATTTGGAACATTGTGAGTCGGTGGCAGGGGCGAGGGTTGAGGGTTTAGGCCGATCTTGTGTTCCGACTAGGGGTGCCGACTGCCGTGTCCCCCACCTTGGAATTCTTTCTTTTTTGGGGAAAACTACAATGAAAATCCTAAAACTTACTATTAAAGTGCAAGAAGTTTTAAAATTTTAAGTAACGTAATCGGGTTTTAAAATTGTTCAATTTAATCTTCGGTTAAATCCGTCCAATTTAGGGCGAGGAAAAAAATCCCTCCAATTTGATTGACAGAAAATGTTGATATTGCTTTCTTCTTTTTTTAATTTTGTAAGGCACGTAATCGAGATGTGGCGCCCACCAGAAAAAAAAAAATTATGAATTTGACAAAGATAAATGATATAAAAATTTAAAAAAGAAAAGGAGGATAAAAAATATATATATATAAAAAAAGATAAAAATTCGAGGGAGAAAAAAAAAAAAAAAAGGCAATTGCCTCGCCGATGAAGTTGCAAGCATGCCCCCCATATCGCGCGGTGGTGGCGCTATGAATTGGGAAATCTCACCGAGCCGAAAGCTCATGACCTTCATGCACGTGGCGTTGATCACGAATCTTCAGGCTTTCATGGATTTCATGATGAATACTCGATGGTTGGTGATATCATGCTGGACTTTTTGGAGGTAACCAGCATACTCCGATCTTTCGTTTTGCGAGCTCACAAGTTTCCATTATTCCACAAATTTTTACTCTTTATTTTTTTTTGTGCACTAAAGGCACTTCCGATCTTCACCTAGCCAAACTCAGAGATGCATTTCCTGAAATAGTAGTTTTCTTTTCAAGAGCTTAGAGTAGCATTTCTTACCCGCCAATTAATTACTGGCGCATGACAAAGGAAAGGGCAAGAAAGAGGCCGGATTTGAACATTGCCATGGAATTTTTTTTCTTCACGGAAAATTCATGGTTTGAAAAATATTTTTCGAAAAATCGATCGCTTGTATCGCCTATAAAAATGAATTAATGAAACACACTTTTATCTTTCATGAAATTGTTCGGGCATAAATCGTTATCGATGGTGAAAATATTTTTAATTGAATAATTTTTTCAGGAGATGTACTCAATTACTTTTCGGAAAATATTTTTCAAATTATTCTTTTTTCGGCTAAATAAACGGACCCTTAAATGGACAAAATGTCCTTGCGTATCACAAAAATAAAACACAACATGATTTCTGGCAATATCTTTAATTAGCAGTTCAGGCACGCGCGCCTAGATCCAGTTATCTCCCCACCCCATACCAATCTTTTAATGAGTAGTTCAAACATCATATTCTTTTTTCGTTTCCTTTTTTTTTGTAAGCCAAACATCATATTCTACTATTTCTAATCTGCTTCACACGGATATATTAACTCTTAGCCAGCATTAGCCATCAATATCTCTTCATGTTGTCTACATCGTACCATTCAAGAACATGCATAGAATCTAGGGATAAGAACACACAAGTGCTATAATTTTTGTATAACGCTCACTTAAGAGTTATAATTTTTTTTTCATCACTTAAGTGTCAAATTTTTAAAAAATCGTTCACTTGAGTGATAAATTTTTTAAAAATCATTCACTTGAGTGTCATCTACGATTTGTGTCACCGGAAAATCCAACACCGCATTAATTTATTATATATAAATTGACATGGCTCGCCAGAAATAATCCAATCAGCAAAAACTAGATGAAACAATGTCGTTTTGGCCCTTTGGATAAAAGAAAAGGAAAATATTACCAAAAACCCCAAATTATGTCACTTGTGACAAATTTACTCTAAACTTTTTTTTGTGTCACGAAAAATCGCAAACTATGTCACCCGTGACATATATACCATACAATACTTTGGTCCATGGACATTTTCTTTTTTTTTTTTCCTTTTTTTCTCTCTTCCCTCTGTCGGCCATGGCGGAGGGTAGCCAATGAGGGCTGCCTTCGCAGGCATCGGGCGAGGGCTGCCCTCATTGGATTCGGCAAGGGCGACTCTCGCCGGCGTTGAGTGAGGCTACCCTCGCCCGCCTGGGTGAGGGTAGCCTCGCTTGACGCCGGCGAAGGTCACTCTCGTCTGACACCGGATTTGGCGAGGGCAACTTCGCCCAACTCAGCCGAGGGCTGCCCTTGTCGGATTTGGTGGGGGTGACCCTCGCCGGCAAAGGCAGCCCTTGTCGGCTTCACTCCGCCATGGACGACAGAGGGAATAGAGGAAAAAATAGAAAAAAGGAAAAAGACGAAAATATCCATGGGCTAAAGTATCGTGGGGTAAATATGTCACATACAACATAGTTTAAAGTTTTTCGTGTCACAAAAGAAAGTTCAGGGTAAATTTGTCACAAGTGGCACAATTTGAAGTTTTTCGTGTCACAAAAAAAATTCAAGATAAATTTGTTACAAACGGCATAATTTGGGGCTTTTGGTGGTATTTTCTCTAAAAGAAATGTAAAAAAAACCCGAAAAAAAAAAAGAAAAAGAAAAAGTGGAAGAGATTAATCCTCTGTTTCTCTCTGTTCTTCTCCAAGGTTGAGCAACAGAGCTTAGTCATTCAACATCAGTTTACAATTGACGAAGAGAACACACACGAGAATCAAAAGTTTAAAAAAAAGAACGAGTAGATTCGGTGGAGGGGTTTTTTGCAAAGCTCAAACCGTGAACTTGGCAAAAATTGTGGCGGAGATGTTCAGGCAAGGAGCTTAGAAAGGGGGAAAAACGTGAATTGAGAGAGGGAGCAGTCAAAGAGAATCAGAAAAGGGGGCTGAACTGGAAACAAGATGAGTCGGCAAAATTGAGGGAAAAATGAAAAAATAAAAAAAAATAAAAAAAAAGGGTATTGGCTGGATGCCGGTGATTTTCCACTAATGCAGCCAATGTGGCATCTCCATCACCTCATTTCTCTGCGATTTGCAGGATTCCAGCGAAGAGCATGGCTATTCAGGTCCTTGACCCAACAATGTGTTTGCGATTTCTCTAAATCAAGCGCAAGCCCTTGCATCGCCCTGTTTCACTCATCGTCATCTCAATCTCACCGTAGCCGATTCGACTAGTACAACCCACTTTGCTATCTCGTAAGCTTGAACTCTCTGCTGTTCATCTCAAGGTCGAACCTCTCTATTGCTCAAGCTTATTGCCAGAGCGTCCCCCTTTCCAGAAATTAGGGTTTCGTTTTGAAATGAATTTGGGGAAGAAAGGGCCTCAATGATGTCGTTTCTGCCCTTTCTCCCCATGTCAATCTAAGATTTTCCAAATTGGACTTAAATTTCTTTTAAAAATGCCATGTCGCGGTAAAAATTTAATTTAAAATGCCATGTTAGGCAATTTGCCGGAATAGGAACCCAAGTAAACGATATTTCACCGATTTGGCACTAAAGTGATTGAAAAAAAAAGTTATGACATTTAAGTGAGCGTCATACGAAAGTTACGGCACTTGTTGTGACATCCTGAAATTTCGTCGGTTCGTTAGCAGGCAAAGATGAGCGAATAGACGGTGCTGACACGACCCGTTTATCAGTAAAAGTTGGGAAGTGTCAATATTCGGAAAGTTCGGAATTCACCGCACCGTCACCATCGCCATCACCATTTCCACCACCACGCCACCGTGCCACCGCCCTGCTAGCCGCCGCGCCATTTCCCCACAATTCCTTTTCTCCTCTAGAATTCCCAAGAAGTGGTCAACTAACATAATCTTGAAGAAAGTCTTAGCGCGGTGGACAGCTTACCACGCCTTCAGCCATCATTTTTCTCCACATCAGCCACTTTCTTCTTCTTCCCTCTTGCCACGCTGCTTCCTTTTCCTTGCCACCTTCCTGCTCACCGTTTTCTCTTGCCCGTGCCACATGCCCCCAAGCCGCTGTCTTCTCCACTCTTCATTCGGCCACCCCCACTCACCCAACGCCACAGAGAACCGGCCGCTCTTCTTTCTTCTTTCCCCTTCGGTTTGGACAACTCTCACGCTCACGGCCACTCACCACTCACGCTCACTCGCTTGACCACCGTTCGCACCGCACGTACGCGCATCACCTGCCTGTAAGAACGCCGGTCGATCGACGAGGATCCACGGGAATTCGAATATCTATAGGCAAGTGAATGTTTTCCAATCTATGCTGTGTAATTCCGTTATTGCTCGGCGTGGCCCTTGCACCTGGACGTTAGCTTCTGGTTTGGGGGTTTCTTGAACAAAAATTCGTGTTGTTCAAGTTTTGGGTTGCTTCTTGAACTTTTGCTTCGATTTCCAGAATCGGTACTGCTGGACCTTTACCATTTTCCATTTTTATAGAGCTTTTTGTGAGCCGAATTTGGGGAAACTTTATCATGAAAGTTGTTGAAAACATCTTGAAATATAACATACTTTAAATTCAGATTTTTCTGAGGTCAAATGGGTTGCACGAAGACCCTATTTCTTACCGTGTTAAATCTGTCAAGTACAGTAAAATTAGTGACCTTTATGTCTTCTTGAATTTTTATAAAAATTTCCAGTTCGAAATTGGACATACTTCCTTCACAAAGTTGTTAAAGAAATCCATCACTACAACATATAAAAATTTCGAAGTGTTTTGAAAATGTTTGATCGGCGAAACGAATATTTCTTTTAGTTTGATCATTCTGTTCCAGTGGGCCAGTTTTGGTCTGATTTTGAGCTAATAGATGAGGTATTTAAAAAATATTTAGACTTTGAGTTCTCCACGAGAAATGTTTCTCTGGGTCTCGTCTACGTTGTGTTAAAATTTAGTAATTTTTGAAGTTGATTTACTTAGGTAATGATAGCAACTTCCGAAGGCGTGCAAACTGCCTTTATGGGGCAATTTTGGGATTCTGGATGAAATTCCTTTTCGTAACTTGCCTCTTAAGATTTGTATTGCCGACTAACCAGTTTTATACCATTTCTATGATTTATATGTGGATGGAGGTTGGTTAGTTCTGAACTTGAGTTGTTTCCTTTGCATTAGCAAAGTGAATGATATTTAAATTGAATTATTGAATTGCTGCACCGTGAGTGCGACTATTCCGTCGGTCCACATGATGATGTCCCAAGAGTTGGGATGCCTAGAGGGGTAACCGGGTTCCTCCGGATGTCTGGGGGGTAACTGGGTCCTAGATGACCTCGTGATTTGAGAGGGGTGCGAGATGTTTGAGGGGGTAAGTGGATTCCCTCGAATGCCTGAGGATGTAACAGGGTTCTCCATATGTCCTCGCGATGCCATGTGTGTGCGAGATGCTTGGGGGGCAATAGTTCCCTGGAAGATAGCGCCAGCTGAGTTTTAAATCAAAAGTGATTATTAGTATTATTACATTTAACTTGCGTTATTGGTTTACAGACCCTAAGATATTTCCCTTTTTATATTGACTTACTTTAGTTTTGAAGAAGATTCTCAGACAAGTTGATTTTAAAAATGATTTCAATTGGAGTTTTCCTCGCATGTGCAATGGTGGATTTATATAGTATAGACTGGTAGACATTTTACTTGCTAAGTTTATACTCATTTGTTGTTAACTACCATCTTTCATAGTAGTAGCATTTTGGAGACCAGGCGGTGATTTTTGGACATATCGTGGATGATGAATAGGTGGCATCGTACAAATGTGCTTATCGGTTGGGAGGATAGAACTGACGGAGTTTTGGTATAGCCAAGGGCGGCAGGACCCTTTTTGTTTCTTTAATGTACCCCGACCTATGACGCCTAAGTACCTAAATAAGAAATGAAAATGAGATTGCCTAGTTCATATCTCCTGCATGTATTCCTTGAACTTTTGGGTTGTTCTTTGACCACACACTCTTCTACATGCATAACAAGTGAAAGAATACATTAACCGCGTTAGAGGTGACGTGCCGGGGGCATCACACTTGTGCTGTCCTTATCCCTAGAATTTGAGATAAAAGTTCTTCATCCACAAAAATTATCTATATACTGCTAGTCCTATCGCATTCAACTAAATAATTGCATAAGCCTGGCAAGAAAGTGCAACCGTAAAATCTCTTGCAACACAGACATTTAAAACCTGTTCCAACTCAAAATACCAGAGCGGGAACATCGGCTTTAAGGCCTTTTAGCGGTGAATTCGGCCTGAGCAGCGTCCACAACGACAAAGGCGGAGGCTGTTCTCGGCGTGATGCAGCTCAGACCATTTCCTAGGGCTCGATTCAGGGGGCAATGAATGATGATATGTAATTGGAGAGCATTTGATGTAAATTGACTTTATTTTCTGGTATGGCCTATTCGTGCAAAAGGAACGATGACACCACGAAAATAGATTTGATGGTAGTAGACCCACGAAGGGTCCTTCCGTGTAAAGTAAGTGTACGTCAAGTACGGCATGTTGCAACAAACGTATGACAAAAGAAAAATGACACAAATGATCTATCAACTTTGGTTTATTGTGCAATGTCATCCTAAACTTTTAATTTCTTCGATATGATCCCTGAATTTTTAAACATATTAGTCTAGGGACTCTATTGAACATTTTACCAACAGATGAGGAATCACATTGACATTGCACATTGGGCCACTGTTTAATTACTACATTGCATATTAAACCAAAGTTCAATAACCATTTATGTAACTATCCCAATGACAAATGAATATTTTAAAACTCCCCTAACTTCGACAAACCGGACGTTTCGAATCGAAGTGTATGTTAGAGAAAGAAATCGGTATAACTAAATAAAAAGCGCTATTGCAAAGTGAACTTTGGTACGACTTATCATGTCCTTGTTAATTGCATAGCCAACATGAGATTTTATCTTTTAAGTTATGGCAAAATGAACCCAATTACAACGTACTAGGACAAGATAGGATGCATGAATGTTTTCGAGAGTTTCGATGTTTTCTATCCATCTACAATACGACGAAGACAATTATGATGATAACAACACGCACGACCATTCTATATTATATAGATATCTATAGATAGTTCTCACATTATGGCACATAGTTTATACTTTTTGTTTAGGTAATGATATGGGTAATCCTTCAACTTTTCTTCAATTTCAATATCGTCCCAAAAACCTATCTCAATGTAATCGTTTTGTTAAGTGTATTGCCATGGCACGTGCATTTCTCTAGCGTGGATTGCCGCATCAACATATATCGGCATAACATAATGATTTGAATTATCGTGTCATTTTCCCGAATCGGAAAATCTCTTTTTTCCTTTTCTTTTGAGCCAAAATAAAGAGATATATATATAACTCGTGTGAACACCAACATGGCAAATCTAATATCAAGTTAACAAAAATCTATCGTCACATTCAATGGTGTTAACTTTTACCGAAAAGACTATGTTGCGTGGATTTTTTAATGTTCAAGAGCTAAATTGAGAAAAAAAAATTCGAGGACCATGCTGAACGTTGAAGAAAGGTTCAAGACCACCTCTATATATATATAAAAGTGATGAACTTAGACACAAAGACCCGAACTTACCGGCGAGACTAAATTATCAAAGTTTGAGGTACAGAGGTGATTGTGTATATAATAAAGACTCAAGACATACCAAAAGGGGAGGTTCAGACCGAACAACATATATAAGTTACCGATGGATTATGGGTTTATGGATGTGGGCTGTCCATGTTGGGCTAACCCAGCCCATGACCCCATCATTAGGACCCATCTCAAATGACTACTCTGACCTGCGCGACTTAGTATAAGGCAAGGACCACGATAGAGTCGGCCCTCACTATGATAGTGGCGGTCGATTAGATCAACCAACACGGAAAAGACGAGTGTCGTGCAACGCTGTCACAGTTCCCAAACCACTTCAAACAGCCAATAGACAAACCATTTGGAATAGAGCAACTCTTTTGTTTGATGATGACCTGAAGTCCATTTACGTGCGTTTGTCTCATGAAAAATCAGCAGTTTACGAAAGATTTTCCAACCTTTAATCCTTTATATCACTAAGAAAAATGAGGTTACGAAAAATACTTTAAGAAGTTAATGAAATATTTCCTCATGACTTTCTAATTGAGTTAATCATAGCATACATCTAATTCTGTCGTATCGAAATTTATTTTAGTGGTAGCACAACAAATTTGACCTCTCAAATTTTAATCAAGCGATATCCAAGCATCATTTAAAATCTGATCACTAGAACAGCAACATTAACAGACTCATAAGAGAAACACATCATCATAGGGAAAGCTTAATTTAGGGCCAGTGGAAGAACAGCACTAACTAATCACTGTAGTCACCATCAGTAGCAATCCGGTCAATGAACTTGGCCACCACCTCCGCGGACTCCCTCAACAGCTTGATGCTCCTGTTCAGCTTCAAGCGCTTCAACGCCATCTTCGGCGTTTCCTCCATCATCCTCTTGATGCCGGCCCCACTCAGCTTGCCCCAAATCTCCTTATCCATCTCCTTGTTCACCAAGTTCTGCACGCTGAACCGCAGATGCAGTGCCACCGAGTCGACAAACCTCCTCAGCACAATCTTCCAGTACGGGGTCATCCTCATCTTCAGATCGAACGCCTGCTGAATCAGCTTCTCGTCACGACGCCACAGGTGGGTCACGTTGACGTCTCCGATCCCCCGGAGGTTAAAGTTGTACCAGCTTTTATAATAGTTAACGAACGTATCCCGCTGGGCCATCAAGTTGTTCCGCTCCAACAGGTACTCAGGGTTGCAAGTGTAGTCAGTGAGCTTCTCCATTTCAACAATCTCCGTCATCCTATCTATCGTCTTCTCCTTCATCTTGTTGATCAAATTGGACGCTGCTCTATTCGTCGACGACTGCAGCTGAGGATAATTCTCTGAGTGTCGCATCAATGCCCGAATCACGACTCCCTCAATGTAGTCCCAAACACGTACCCCAAAACTCGGCAGCTTGCTCGATATCCCCTTCACCTTCCGCTGCAAAAGGGTGAGAAAGGCGGTGTGAGGGAGGACGTCTGGGAGGCCGATCCCTTTGACCTCTTCCAAGACCTCAATTTCCTCCAACAAGAAGTTACTCGTCGGGTCGTTCTCGGGGCAGTTTTGGAGCTCATCGTAGTATTCGTTCAGCATCTCTACCAGCCTGGCAGTGCAGTGCATGTCCTTCTCGTCCGGGTACTCGTCTAACTCGCCAGTCAGCAAGACTTTCCTCAGCGACTCCTTCGCCGACCCCATCATCTCCATGAACGCCATCATGGCATCCTCGACCGAGGACAGATGCTTGGGCATCCTCTTAAGCTCGGCGTTATCTGCGTCTAGCTTGTCATTGATCTTCATGACGATCTCGGGCAAATACTTGGCCATAATGATGGCTTGAATCTGCATCAGCTTTTGTGCCAAGACAGGCACACCAACGATGGACTTGTCAATTTTGCACAGCTGAGGGTGCATCTCGAACAGCTTCGCCTCTTCGAGCCTCGCTTCTTCGTAGGACTCGTCACCAATCCTGTTCCTCACACACACATAACCAAGCCCTATATTGACATCATCGGCCGTCACCTTCTCGAGCAAGCTCTCCGGAGCTCTGTCAGCCTTCGTGACAACGGCCAGAGTCCTCTTGCCAGTCTTGTCCACGATCTGAAACATAAAAACAGAGTATTGTATTGACTCATGCTAGAGTTGTATGAATCATTCGAGTTTTTAATTGATATGGGAGAGAGGTGTGGCTAGAGTATACTTACTTGTGCCATCCTTATGGACTCGCAAGTGGAGAAGTCGACGGTTGCGGACACGACATTGAGGATGATGGTCTCCTCATGCCTTATGTACTGCATGATCATCGCCGAGATCTGCTCGTAGATGTTCTCGGGCTGGCCATGCACCGACACTCTCGCGATTCCAGGCAAGTCGACCATGGTCAAGTCTGGGGCGCCATCTTTCTTGACGATCAGAGTCAGCGGGGCATTCCATATGCCCTTGCCAGAGCCGGCGATCACGTTTGTCGCGGTGACTATGGCGTCGGACACGTTGTCCTCGTTGGAGACGTCCACGATCTTGCCATTAAACTCAAGGTGGAGCTTGGGGCTTTCGTCTTGACGCCGGTCTTGGAGCCGCATGATAAGGGGGATGCGCGTGCAGATGCCCTGCCCCCGCGGCAGGGTGATGCCGGTGAGGGACTCGAGGACGCTCGACTTGCCGGAGGACTGGTCGCCAACAACGACGATGGTGGGGAGCTGGATGCCCTCCTTCATGACCTGGAGGTTTCGGAGCTTGTCCACCGCATCAACCAGCGGGCGGATCCAGTCATTGTAGGAGGCGGCGATCGGTGGTGCCCGGAGGATGGAAAGGGGTTCGGGTTGGGGTTCACTGCTGACAATAGTCAGGTCAAAATCCACATTCATTGTTTGCAGCCTCTCAAAATTTTCGTGTTCTATGGTTGAGTTCGATCGGTGAAGGAAATGATGAGAAGCCGTGGTCACATTTTATCGGGTAGAGACATTCTATGAGATGTTACTTCTGTCAAGATTTTTTCTTGGATGAAAAAAAGTAATTTATAAAACTTAATGGGGAACCCATGCACCAATGGTTGTCCCAAAGTCATGCACCAAGCAAAAAGTTTTTTTTTTTTTTTTGGGTAAAGATGCACCAAGCAAAAAGTTATTCTTTGTACTTTTGCAAAAGTAACCTGTCAAAATTAAAAATATTATTTAAACTTTAAAAAATATGAAGAACTTACACGCAAATCAACGTATCTAAATTTATATATTATGAAAGTTTTGGATGTCACGGAGAAAGAAAAAATTAAAGTGCATCTATCACAAGATTTGAATTTAAGTAAAACGTAAAAAAATTACAGCCAGTATAGACACATCTTCCTATTTTTGATAGGAATAACGTCATTATTCGGCGTACACGTGAATTGTTTTAAAGAAATCTCACATTGATTATTTGATGTGGTGTAATACAACTAATTTCTTCGTTAGCACATGAGCTATGGCCTTAAATTTCGTTATCGAAGGTGAATCTAATTGAGTATGGTGATATGATTTCTTTGCAATGCACTTAATCTTTTTCTTAGTGGCACAATGTGACGTGACGTAGAAATCATAATCACCAGTGACCAAGGCAATTCAATTGAGTGATGAAGTCGTGTGCCAACAGAAAAAGTGTGCAATTAGTTCCTATTTGATAACATTTCTATTTCTCTGTTTATTTGTTCTTTTGTTTCTTAAAACAGAAAAATAACAAAAATCTGTTTGTGCATATCAATTAATTTTTCTATTTCTCGAAATATCAATGGCCAAGGAATATATTTAGAACAGAAATAAGAAGTAAAGTAAATCTACATTTTTGTTCCTAGGAATAAAATGAGAAATAATGTTATTTTAGAGAAACAATTTCATAAGCCATAAAATCTAAAACCCAAAACCCGAAACCTTAAAACCCTAAATTGCAATTTTCTCGATCACCATCCAATATTTGCTTTATTTATAAAGAGTAATTTTCTTTATGATTGCATTAAGGTCATCAAATTTTATATCATAATATATTCTGATTTTATTTCTAGTCCAATTTTATCCAAACATGAATTGTTAAGTATCTACTGACATTTTTATAATTAAATGAAAAAATTGGAAATAGAAATTTTTATGGTCATACTAAATGCATTTATGTTCTTTTTTCTATTTCAGGAATAGAAATTTTGTGTATTTATCAATCGCGCTATTCTACTTAGAAACTCGTCCAAATAATATAAATAGAAAAAACTATTTTTGCACATAAATTATTCCCGGGAACATAAATGTTACCATATGCATCCTTGTTGTCTAGCCATTTCCGACAAGACCTCTCTTTCTATTCTAATTCTAACTCTTATTAATGTGAATTTATGCAAATTTCTATGCTGCAAAATTCATTAGGATGTATTTTGTTTCAGTCTTTGTGATCCGCATTATCTAATATAATACGATATTAGCATAGATCTCTCGCCAATTGGTTATTGTCGAAAAAATGATTTCACCCACTCTTTTAGATGCAAAAGAAGAAAAAAAAAAGTTAATAACCAGTGATTATATGGCGAGTTTCAATTTTATTCTCATTGTTTCGTTACTTTATCACTGCTATTGTTATCGAACTTTTTCAACGTTATCTTTCGGTACTTTTTTTTTTTTTGAGATAATGATATATGTAAGTACTCATATAATGCGTTTTCAAGTCAATTAAAAGTAAAAAAGGAAATAACAAATGAAAGAAAAAAGAAAATCGAAAAGGTGATGCAGACGAGGAATCATGCTATGAAAGATGGTTCAATTTCCACAATATTCTCCTTCTATTTAAAGGGCCCCGAAGGTAATCGATTTGATTTATTTTTTTCAGGTAAAATTGGTTGCCTCTTATAAAAAGATAAAATAAATCACATATGATTCATTTATTTCATGAAAAATTAATGACTTAAATATGATTGTTTATATCGTTTATAAAAATTAGTGAACGAAGAAAACAAATTCTTACTGTAATTTTTTCCTTAGCATGCGAAGGCCGTACCATGGGACTTTTCTTTTCTTGTACGCTTTGTTATTCAGTAACACGCCTTTCCTTCTTTTCTTGTTCGCTTTGGACCCTTTTTATTCTTTTCCCCCCTTCTTTTTTTTTTTTTTTAATTTTTCGCTAGTCGCTTTGGACACTTTTTATTCTTTTAACCTCTTTTTATTCTTTCCTTGGACTTTTGGTTTCAAATAAATAGATAAAATTATTTAAAACGGAAAATTTTACAGAATAGAGTATTTAAGAAAGGGAAAATACCATAAAAAAATCCTAAACTATGCTACTCGTAATAAATTTACCCTGAACTTTTTTTTGTGACATGAAAACCTCAAACTATATTACTTGTAACAAATTTACCCTGAACTTTTTTTGTAACACGAAAAACTCAAAACTATACTACTTGTGACATATTTACCTCACAATACTTTGACCCGTGACATTTTCATCTTTTTTCTTTTTTTTTTCTTCTCTCTTCCCTCCGCCAACCATGGTAGAGGGAAGCCAGCAAGGACCGCCCTCGCTGGTGCTGGGTCAGGCGAGGGCCACCCTCGTCAGCGCTGGGGTCGGGCGAGGGCAGCCCAAGCCCGACGCCGACGAGGGTTGCCCTCGCTAGTGCTGGGGTGGAGCAAGGGCTGCCCTTGCTGGCTTCCCTCCACTATGGCTGGTGGAAGGAAGAGAGAAGAAAACAAAAAAAAAAGAAAAAAAAAACAGAAAAAGGAAAAAGACAAAAATGCCTATGTGCCAAAATATCGCGGGGTAAATGTATCACAAATGACATAGTTTGGGATTTTTTGTATTATAAAAAAAAATTCAGGGTAAATTTATCACAAGTGGTATAGTTTAGGGTTTTTCATGTAAAAAAAATATTTAGGGTAAATTTATCACAAATTGTGTAATTTGAGATTTTTGGTGGTATTTTCTCTTAAAGAAATAAAGAAAACGTAAAACAGATTAAAAAAAAAGAGAGTAAGGATTTGGGTTGGTTCTATGGTTGCTGGGGTTCAAGAATATTGCCCAAATCCAGAAATTAGTCATTAGGGATCAAGGTCGCAATGCGTTAACATGGTCCTCTTGCTTTGGAATTATCATGGTTTGTGATAAGTGGAGAAGATATTTTCACGGTATCTGAGGACGTAACACGTCATAATTGGATTTATTTTGTCGTATGGCTGTGAAAACTTTTCGTTACACCTTGTCAATGAACATGTTGTATTATTTTATGAGTTAATATTACGAAAAATCCCAAATTGATAGACCCGTAATAAATTTACCCTCTGTTAGTTTTCGTTAAATTTTATCCTCAAATTGCTAAGTTGAATGACACGTGGCAGTTGATAGATGTACCAGTTCAAGGTTTTACTACTCTGTTTGTTACATATTTATCAATTTATGATTTTTCGTGATATTAATCTAATTTAACGGAAATTAAATTTGTCACAAGTATACCAGTTTGAGGTTTTTTATGATAAAAAAATTAGTTTTGAGTAAATTTGTCACAAGTGTACTAGTTTGGAATTTTTTGTGATGAAAAAATTAGTTTGGAGTAAATTTGTCGTATGTGTACAAATTTAGAGTTTTTCATAGTATTAACCCTTTAATAAACATGTCGTATCAAATCAACCGGGCGACAACCCAATCTAAAACATGAACCATGAAACGTCGTACCAAGGGCATCTTACATTGTACACTTGGAAGGCCGTGCCAACGCCGACGAAGGTCTCGCCGCCGAGGCGCTGGACCGAGAAGGGGACGCCGGTAGTGATGTACCCGACTGCTCTGTACCGATCGAATATCCCCATCGTTTCCCACGGACGAGAGAATTGCACAGGGAAGAAGGCATTGGCTGGAAGGTTTGAATTTGGAACGTTGCAAGTCGGTGGCGGGGGGCCGAGGGTCTAGGCCGATCTTGTGTTCCAACTAGGGGTGCCCGCTAACGTGTACCCCACCCTGGAATTCTTTCTTTTTCAAGGAAAACTACAATCAAAGTACTAAAACTTACTGTTAAAGCGCAAAAAGTCCTAAAATTTTTAAATAATATAATCAAGTTTTAAATTTTGTTAAATTTGTGCAATTTAGTCATCAATTAAATCCATTCAATTTAGGGCAAGAAAAAAAATCCATCCTTTTTTTTTTATTTATCCTATCTCCGACTCTCCTCCCTCTCTGATTTTTGTTCTGTCTCTAGCAAAGCACGGGAGTTGAATCCCACACCTATGATATTAGCGTCCCCATCCTCCAAACCCTTTACGAGCAGGGCCGCATGTCTATTGGCAATCCGTCTAATTTGATTGATGGAAAAGGCTCATATTGCGTCTTCTTTTTCAGTTTTGTAAGGCACGTAAGCCAGATGTGGCGCCTACCGGGGAAAAAAAAATTGAATTTTACAAAGATAAATGATATGAAAGTTTAAAAAAGAAGAGGAGGATAAACAAAAAAATAAAAATAAAAAAGATAAAAATTCAAGGGAGCAAGAAAAAAGGCAATTGCTTCGCCCCTAAAGTTGCAAGCATGCCCCATATTGCGCGGTGGTAGCGCGATGAGCCGGGAATTCTCACCAAACTGGAAGCTCTTTGACCTTCGTGCATGTGGTGTTGATCAATAGTTTTTTCTGGTTTTCATGATTTCATGATGGAGACTTGATGGTTGGTGATATCATGTGGGATCTCTTGGCGGTAATCAGCGTACTTCGATCTTTCGTTTTGTGAGCTCACAAGTTTCCATTAATCCACAAATTTTTACTCTCCTTTTTTCCTTTTTTTTTTTTTTTTGCACTAGAGGCACTTCCGATCTTCACTTTGCCAAACTCAATAGATGCATTTCCTTTCTCTTTCCAGGAGCTTAGAGTAGCATTTCTTACCCGCCTTTTAATCACACAAGTAATTTATAACGAAGCTATGAGAAGGCGAAAACCTCATCAAAATTTTTTATGATCGAGTAAATTGGGGACCACGAGCTTGGTCGCAAAAAGAGCCGATGAATTCGATATTGATCGGACTAAGGTGAAGTTATTCGATTTGTGTAGGGGAGGCCCATGAATCCTAATTTAGAACAGGGATTTGAGAGTGAGATTGACGAGCATGGGATTGATGAATTACCAAAATGTGGATGTGACTGAAGGAAAACTAGGCGAAGATGCATTCAACCGACCTTTTCTTCTTCCCAAGTGATGCTGTGGAAGTTGCCGACCCACGCAGGTGAAGCTGTGCCTTTTTAGCATTTGTTTTTCACTTTGAATCTCATTTGATTATGGTTTGAGGGGAAAAAATTAAGATTTGAGGGGAAACCACGTCGTTTAGGCATTATTTTTACAAATTGAATTAATGTTAACAGCTACGTAGGAGAGAGAAAATTACAATAAAAAAGCTAGGTCGGCATTTCTCACTAACCAAATCGGATGGAGTTAATTGAGAAACTTAACCACACCAAATTAATAAATTTTAGGACTAGACTGCACAATCTGAAAATTCTTAAGACTCGATTATACTTTTTCAATAAGTTTTAGAATTTTCAATATACTCTTTTTTTTAGCGGGTGTCGAGATATGATGGATAATTTCATGATGGATAATTTCAACTTTTCCATCAATTGTTGATACCGAGCGTTAATTGCTGGGTATGAAACAATGCAAACAATGAGTGCTTTTGCAATTTCCATCTAGTGTTGCTTCGTTTTTCAGCTTATATGTTACTTTCATGACTCTTTTATACCGGAAACAAATGGCAAAAAACTTTCCAAATTAATTACAGGCGCATGACAAAGGAAAAGGACAAGAAAAAGGCCAGATATGAACATTGTCATGGAATCCTTCTTTCTTCGCGGAAAATTTATGACATGAAAAATAGTTTCTAAAAAAACGATTGATTGTATCACTTATAAAAATGAATGAATGAATGAAATATACTTTTATCTTTCATGAAACTGTTCAGGTATAAATTGTTGTCGATGGTGAAAACATTTTTTATCGATTAATTTTTTTAAGAGATGTAATCAATCATTTTTCGGAACATATTTTCCTAATCATTCTTTTTTTCGCGAAACAAACGACCCCTTAAATGGACAAAATGTTCTTGCATGTCGTAAAAGAAAACACAACATGTTTTCTGGCAATATCTTTAATTAGCAATTCAGGCATGTGTACTTAGATCCCATTATCTCACCGCCCCAACCCAATCTTTTAATGAGTAGTTCAAACATCATATTCTTTCTTCTTTTCCTTTTTTTTTTTTGATAAGCCAAACATCATAATCTACTATTACTAATCAGCTTCACACAGAGATTTAAACTCTTAGCCAGCATTAGCCAAAAATATGTCTTCATGTTGTCTACATAGGACCATTCAAGAACATGCAGAGAATCTGAGATTGAAGTTCTTCACCGACAAAAAATATCTAGAGATAAATACACTGAAAATCATAAAACTTGTCATGAAAATTTAATTAAATGCTAAAACTTTCAAAAAGTACAGTCAAGTTTTTTAACTTGTCATGAGAATGCAATCGAAAACTTTCAAAAAGTACAATCAACGAAAGACTTGATTAGATCAATTTAACAAAATTTAGGATGTGATTGCATTTTTTGAAAGTTTTGGAACTCCATTGCACTTTTGTAATAAATTTTAGAACAAAATTGTAGTTTTTGAAAGTATTAGAACAAAATTGCATTTTTTGAAAGTTTTAGCACATAATTACACTTTCGTGATAAGTTTAAGAACTTTCAAAACACTTATCCCAATTATCTATATATTGCTAATCCTATTGCATTCAACTGAATAATTGCATAAGCCTGACGAGAAGATAGTGCAACCATGAAATCTCTTTCAACACAGATAATAAGCCTGTTCCAACTCAAAATACCAGAGTGGGAACATTGACTTTAGGGCCTTTTAGCGGTGGAGGCAGCCTGAGTGGCTTCCACAACGACAAGGGCGACAGCTGTTCTCAGCGTGATGCGGCTCGGACTGTTTCCTAGGGTTCGATTCCGGTGGCGATGAATGATGATATGTAATTGGAAAGTGTTTGATGTAAATCGACTTTATTTTCTGGCATGGCCTATTCCTGCAAAAGGAACGATGACACCACAAAGATAGACTGACGGTAGTAGACCCACGAAGGGGTCCTTCCGTGTAGAGCAAGTGCAAATCAAGTGCAGTGTGTCACGACAATGAATGACAAAAGAAAAATAACACAAATGACTGATGAACTTTGGCTTAGTATGTAATGTCATCTTTAAACTTTTAAATTCTTAAATGTGGTTCTTGAATTTTTAAACATTTTCATGTAGTATATAGACTCTATTAAACATTTACCAATAGATGAGTGATTATATCAAATAAATTAAACATCTAGAGATGACATTACACATTGTGCCATAATTCAAAATTCATATTGCACATTAAACCAAAATTCAATGATCATTTGTGTTACTATCCCAGTGACAAATGAATATTTTGAAACTCCCCCAACTTCGATGACACCGGACATTTCAAATCTAAGCGTACGTTAGAGGGAGAGATCGGCATAACTAAATGAAAAGCGCTATCGCAAAATGAACTACGGTACGGCTTATCATGTCCTTGTTAATTGCATAGCCAACATGAGATTTTATCTTTTAAGTTATGGCAAAATGCACCCAATTGCGACCGTACTAGGACAGGATAGGATGCATGAATGTTTTCAGGTTTTCCGATGTTTTCTATCCATCTACAGTACGATGTAGACAATTGTGAAGATAACAATTCTATCCAAGGATGTATCGGCCTCGTTTTCTGCACAATCTTTTTGCTACAACATTTTTATATAGATGCCTATAGATAGTTCTCGCATTATGGCACGTAGCTTATGCTTTCTCTTTAATTAGTTAATCTCGAGGGCAATCCTTGAACTTTTCTTCAATTTCAATATGGTTCCCGAAAACCCGCTCGATGCAATCCTTTATCAAGTGTTTTGCCATGTCATATGCATTTCTCTAGTGTTGACTGCGCACCGACGTATATCGGCGCAACATAACGATTTGAATTGTCAAGTCATTTTCCCAAATTGACAAATCTCTTTTTTCATTTTCTTTTGAGCCAAAATAGAGAGAGAGAGAGAGAGAGAGAGAGAGAGAGAGAGAGAGAGAGAGAGAGAGAGAGAGAGAGAGAGAGAGAGAGAGAGAGAGGTCTCTATGAATCCAATAAAATCTTGAACTACTTGTAAGAATACTAGGGAATGGATGATTATTTTCCACCTCGCGGCAGCCGTGCCTCTCCCGCCGCTGCCATGTGGTGGTCGATCAAGATCTCTCTATATTGTCCAAGTAAATTTGGCTTCCGGGCCGGCCTTACTCATTTCGGTACCAGGCCAAGCACGATCCGTGGAGGAGAGGAGAGGGGCCGGCGTGGCTTAATATGAGGAGAGGACCATGATAGAGTCGACCACCACTATGATAGTCGCGGGCGATTAGATCGACCAACGTGGAAAAGGCAGGTGTCGTGATCACTTCAAACATCCAATAAACAAATCATTTGCAATAGTGCTAGTCTTTTGTTTGATGATGAGTCGAAGTCCATTTAGGTGCGTTTTGTCTCGTGAAAAATTAGCAGTTTACAAAAGATTTTCCAACCTTTAATCCTTTATATTGCTAAGAAAAACGAGGTTACGAAAAATGCTTTAATAAGTCAATGAAATATTTCCTCATGACTTTCTGATCAGCTAATCGTAGCATATATCTAATTTTGTTGCAATAGAGTTTATTTTAGTCGTAACGCAACAAATTCGACCTCACAAATTTTGATCAAGTGATGTCCGAGCATCAATTAAAAGCTGATTACTAGAACAGCAACATAACACACTCATAAGAGAAACACATCATCATAGGAAAAGCTTAATTGAGGGCCAGTAGAAGAACAGACTAACTAATCCCTGTAGTCACCATCAGTAGCAATCCGGTCCATGATCTTGGCCACCACCTCCGCGGACTCCCTCAACAGCTTGATGCTCCTGCTCAGCTTCTCACACTTGGCCGCCGCCGACGGCGCTTCCTCCAGCATCCTCTCAATGCCGCCGCTGCCATTGGGCCCGATCAGCTCGCCCACAGTCTCCTTCTCCATATCCTTGTTCACCGAGTTGTGCACGCTGAACGGCAGGTGCAGTGCCATTGAGTCCACGAACCTCCTCAGCACGATCTTCCAGTGCGCGGTCATCCTCATCTTCAGATCGAACGCCTCATGAACCAGCTGCTGGTGATTCCTCAGATGGCGCACATCGACCTGCCTGATCCCCTCGAGGACCATGTTGGTGGACAGATACTCGGTGTTGATCACCGGTATGAACTGGTTCTGCTGGGTCATCAGCTTGCTCCACTCCAACTGGTACTCAGGGTTGCAAGTGTAGTCAGTGAGCTTCTCCATTTCAACAATCTCCATCACCCTATTCATCGTCTGCTCCCTCATCTTGTTGATCAGATTGGACGCTGCTCTTCTCGTCCAATACTGCAGCTGAGGATAATTCTCCGAGTGTCGCATCAACTCCCGAATTACACTCCCCTCAATGTAGTCGCAAGCAGGAGCCCCGAAACTCGGTGGTATGCTCGATACCGCCTTCACCTTCCGCTGCAAAAGGGTGAGAAAGGTGGTGTGAGCAAGGGAGTTTGGGAGTCCGATCCTTTTGGCCTCTTCCAAGACCTCCAGTTCCTCCAACAAGAAGTTAGTCCGTGGGTCGTTCTCGGGGCAGTTTTGGAGCTCATCGTAGTATTCGTTCAGCATCTCCACCGGCCTGGCCGTGCAGTGCATGTTCTTCTCGTCCGGGTACTCGTCGAACTCCCCTTTCAGCAGGACTTTCCTCAGCGACTCCTTTGCCGACCCCATGATCTGCATGAAGGCCGTCACGGCCTCAGCGACTGAGGACAGATTCTGGGGCATCCTATTGAACTCGGCGAGGTTGGCGTTCAGCTTGTCATTGATCCTCTTGACGATATCTGTTAAACACTTGGCCATAATGGTGGCTTGAATCTGCATCAGCTTTTGTGCCAAGACAGGCACACCAACGATGGACTCGTCAATTTTGCACAGCTGAGGGTGCATCTCAAACAGCCTCGCCTCTTCGAGCCTCGCTTCTTCGTAGGACTCGTCACCAATCCTGTTCCTCACACACACATAACCAAGCCCTATATTGACGTCATCGGCGGTCACCTTCTCATGCAAGTCCTCCGGAGCTTTGTCGGCCTTTGGGACAACAGCCAGAGTCCTTTTGCCGGTCTTGTCCACCGTCTGAAACATAAAAGCGTGGGATATGTGAATTAAAAGTAGTAACACTTGTCACGAAAATATAATTGAGTCTTAAAATTTATAAAAAGTTCAATCGAACCCTAAAATTTATCGAATTAGTTCAATTGAGTTCTAAAGTTAACACTGTCTAATTTATTAATCGAAAATGCTAACGAGGCGCTAATGTGTCTTATTTTATTAATTTTCTTGAGACAGATTATGTGGCATCCAATAAGTGCCACGTCAGAAAAAGTTAAAAAAAATATAAATTAAATTAGAAAAAAACTAAAAGAAAAAAAAGGACCTGCAACTAGCAGTTGTAGCGATGGCCAAATCCTTGCAGGTGGCCGTCACCACAACTGTTGGGAAGGGCCGGCAGTGATTGCCTAAGTCTTCTCAAAGCTTAGTGACCTTCACCAAGCCCCGATCTAGGGGAGGGCGCGACCCATGCCCTAGATTTGAAGCCCTCACCTAGGGCAGTGAGGGTTGCTAGGCTTCGGGAAGGCCTAGGCAACCCCCGCCGACCCTTCCCAGTGACTGTGGTGGCGATCACCGATGAGGGCTTGGCCACCACTATAGATACTGGTTGTGGGTTTTTTTTTATAGCTTCTTTCTAATTTAATTTATATTTTTAAATTTTTTCTGACGCTGCGCTTGTTCGACGTCACATTATCACTACGTGTCTCAAGAAAAATAATAAAATAAGACATATTAGCATTTTCTATTAGTAAATTAGGCTATGGTGATGGCTTGGGCTTAGATGGTGGCTAGTGGCAAGCAGCAGGAGGACGTGACAGACAACGACGACCCCAAAATCAAGCCTAGCTAGATTTATTCAAAACCAGGCAGCGGCAACGACAAGCCCCTCCAATGGCGGTATTGACTATTGGCGAATAGAGATGTAGTAACACACAAATAATGCAAGCAAAAACGATACTATATACGCGCAGGCTCGCGTGAATTTGATCCTGGAGCTCCAATGGTTGAGTCGCCTGGCTGCAGCATTGCTGTTTATTTTGCTACACTATCAAATGGGCCAAGCAAGCGAGGAACAACGCAATTCCATCCCAGATGGTATAACAACCTAACCATCGCTGTCAGAAGGCCAGATCAGTACCCACTTGATTTTCTAACCAGTCTGGTCCACAGTGTGAAATTCAGTGTGATTCGCACGTTATCACAAATGCTAATAAGGTGAATAATTGAACCAGATCGCCAGCTAGTTCCTAGTTCGAACCAGTTGAACTGGCTAGTCCTGTCTGGTTTAAAACCCATGGGTCTTAGACCAAATCGCATAACTCCTGACCGTTCGACATATGCATATGATCAAATAGCATAACACAAACACAATAAAGAAGGCTTAAGAAAAGGCTTCCTTTTAAAAATTTCTGAAAGAAGTGTCACAGAATGATTGCTCAGTTACAGAATGAGCAATAGGAACGCATCCAACATATTAAATTTCCGGACTCACGCCTAAGTGTAGATCCAGCTACTTTTTCCATCTTTCTCATCTTCCCCTTGCTATAACGTGCATAAATATAACTCAAGTTTAGTAGTCATAAGTATGTATAAAGAATACATTATCAAGTTTCCTGTATAAAAAATGGCCTAATATCAAAACAAGAAGAGGGAACAAACGGGTGAAATGTTTAGTACCTAAAACTGTGAGTTGCTGAGAAAAGAAAGCATGCATCTAGCACCTTGAAATAACTTATCCAGTCTCCCCATGCAGAGCATTGAGTCTCCTAAAGGACCTTTGCTTTATTCCGCAACACTGACTGGTGCCTCATTGTCTCCCCATGTATCTGGCAGAACAGAATAAGAGACGTCAAAACTCACATTACGAACTTTAGGGAAGCAATTATGTTTTTTTTCTAAAAATCAATAGTATATTATCGACTGATAGTCAAATCTGTATCTTCTCATAAATAATAGGCACCGGAATAAGCCAAAAGGTAATGGCAGTCCTTCCTAATATTGCCATCATAATCAGTGATTCATTCACCACATTCCTGTAACGGAGATCTATACTTCAAACATGACATGTTGAAAAGATCAATAACTTCAAAAACAACCTGACTAGAGCTTGTACAAATTCAAAATTACTCCGGCGTGGTATTTCATGTATAAAGTAATCCATAAGTAATTCGATTGAAAGCAACTCGTCTCTTATCAACATCTTGTAGATCATCATCATCAGCGCTATCGTCATAGCCGTCTATTAGCTGAAGCATCCAAAGTTCCAAATCCAAAGTTGAGGGAGATAACCCTTTGATGGAGGCAGTAAAAGGCGAAACTGAAAAATGTCAAATCCAGAAATGTAGAATTAGCATGATTGTCTCAGATGATACTTTCAGCACGGGTGTAAATGCTGAGATTTCCACGAGAACTGTCACTTACAGTTTTTGGCCTCTGAACAAGACTGAAGCAGTTGCAGAAACTGCGATGACGGTACTTCAGGTGTTATGTTAGATTTGTCTTCATCAGCTTTCATGTCTCCCTTATCAGACGTCTCACTTGGCTTAAATAGTATTTCTCCTGAAAGAGAGGGCAAAAAGAACGGAGCTTTCTCAGGTTTCTTGGGTGGCTCAATGGGCTTATTGCGAACCTATAAAATAAGAAAAGATGAGTGAAGATAGTCTCCAACAGGCCCCCAATATGATTATAGGACAATCTTACAGAGACAAAAAAAAAGTAATGGAGAGGTAAATGAAACAAATCTTTCACAGAGAAGGCTATGACTGATAAAAAAAAAAAAGGACATGAGAGAGGAGACCTTTTTAATGTCTAGATTAATCAAGCTCTGCCACTGGCTCTTCGGCAATAGCGAGAGGGTAACTAGATCTGGAATTTGCTCAGGCAAAGGATGGAAGGAAGGGACATCTTTAGACTCTGAATGCCTAATGGTAGGCTCATTAGATTCTTCAACTTGAGAACCTTCCACTGATGATACTGATGGCAGTTTAACAGTCACAACTTCTTTGCCACTTGCATACAAATTGATGTCAGAACCACCAGAAAACATTGATTGGTTAACCCTGGTCAATCAAAGTTCGTCTCTCATCAGTTTGTCTACATACAAAAGAATACAAAATCACCTTAATAAAATTAATCTCTAGAAACCATGTTCTTAAGGCTTCATTATTCCTTATGTGTCTTGACCAATCCCAAATAGATACTTGAACCAATGTGACTCCAAACAATGAACGTGATTATATGACTAATAGAAAAATTAGAGATGCACTAACAACTTACCAGAGATAGACCCCATTTTGATCAACATGTTTTGTGGCTAAAATATCCATATTTGGTGACATAGATAACACCGTGATGCAGACTGCATCTACTTGTCTAGCTAAAACAATATCCCAAATCCTTAGACTGCCATCCATACTGGAAGACGAGCCATTTCCCATCCGCGCTAAAGCACAAATCTGTAATTCAATCTGTATGACCTTCAAACTTTCGGACCATTCTTAGGTCGACAACATCAAAAAGATGAACAACAAAATCATCTGCAACCGTAGCCAAAAGACCTGCAAGATTTATCAAGATAAAGTAGACAATTACAGTTACAAGAATAACAGAAGTTCTTTCTTTTCACTATAAATATAGTCTAAACTTATGCTAGTGTATACATAAAAACACATGCATGTATATAGTGTGAGTATGTGAGCATACACGAAAAAGACATTGCACCCACACTGAAAGAAGAGCGGGGAGAGGAGGGGATGGGGCAGTGCTCAAACAATTAATCACCATTCAAACGATGGTAAGAAATTTTTACCAAAGAAGAACCAATTTCCCAACTAGATTTCAATTCACGTCCCATGATATCTGATGTACCCAGGGGACCGGCGGACCCGTTATGCGACTAGACGAACCGGCAGGTTTGAAGTCAACGATGTCGGATCGAGCTCCAATTTGGTGGGCTGAAGCGAAACAGCGTGCTGATTAATACTCACTGTCTTAAGCTGTGACTAACGATGGATTTTCGCGATTCGGGGCCATTTAGATGGGTTTTTCTTTTTTTAGTATTTTTTATGGGTTAATTTAGTAAATGGTAGTTTCGTAATTTTATGTTTTGATGTTTGCTAATCCTAGTAGGGTTAGGTTTGGGGATATATAAACTTGTTTTAGGGTTTCGTTTGAGTAGACTTTGGATATTTTTTATTTGATAATCATATTTAGAGGACAAATTGTTCTTCTGTCGAATTTTCTTGTTCAGTCAATTTTTCTATTGCGTTTCGGCATCAATTGGTATCAGAGCCAGGTTGTTTAAATCAATGGCTGAACAGAATCGCCGTTGTGGACGGCGGGCTCGTGGTGGCCGGGGGCATGGAGGCGTTCCTGAAGCAGATGACCAACCACGTCTAAGAAATCTGCGAGACGTAGAAATTGAAGAACAGAGAAGACGAATCCAGGATTTGGAGCGACAACTTGCAGAGGCGAGGTTGGGTGTTCAATCCGAAGAAGCAAAATCTAAGGATTCATCCGATGATGAAGAGGAGGACGTAAACCCTTTTGGGGTTCTGAATTAGGTGCGGAATCAAGGAGTACGACTTGAAAATCAGCGCTCTTCTCAAAATTTCAGAATGAAAATTGAGATTTCTGAGTTTAATGGTAAGACTCATCCTGATGAGTTTATTAATTAGTTGTATACGGTAGAACGGATTTTTGATCTTAAAGACCTAACTGAGGGGTAAAAAGTGAAGTTAGTGGCTATTAGGCTGCGAAAACATGTTTCAATTTGGTGGGAACACGTGAAAAAGCAACGCACTAGAGAGGAGAAGCCGAAGGTGGATCGCTAGGAGAAGATGAAAAAGTTATTGCAAAAAATTTTTTTGCCTACCCATTATAGGCAAAAGACGTTTATCGAATATCATAACGTCAAGCAAGATGATTAAACAGTTGAGGAATTTACAGAAGAATTTGATCGCTTGCGGATGCGTTGTGATGTGGTGGAGGAAGACAAGCAGACGATTGCGCGATATCTAGCAGGGTTGCAATATGAGATCTCTGATGTCGTCCAATTACAGCAGTATTGGACATATAAAGATGTGTGCAGACTAGCCCTAAAGGTGGAGGGGCAGATTAAAAGAAAAAACAGTAAGTCTGAGTGGTCTAGCAACGGTTCTAAGTAGTTAGGCAGTAGTTCCAAGTGGTTGGATAAAGAGTCTCGGGGGAAAACAGGGAGTTCTTCAGTCTTGGCAGCAGTTCAGGGTGCTGGTTCAAAATTTGCAACAAAAGGAGAGCAGAGTAGTGCTGGATCTAGTAGGAGAGGAGCTGCAGGCAAGCGATGTTTTAAGTGTCAAGGACTCGGGCATTTTACTGCTAATTGTCTGAATCGACAGTTTGTGACACTCGTAGATAATCCAACTTTCGATGAAGACCCAACTTATGATGAATCTGATGGAGAGCAAGCAGATGCGGATTTAGATTCGGAGGACATTGTCTATGCCAATTCTGGTGAGTCTTTAGTTGTGCGTCAGGTTTTAAATATTGCTGAGGTAGATGATAAATTGTGGCTCAGGCATAATATCTTTCATACTAAGTGCACTAGTAGGGGAAATGTGTGTAGTATGATCATTGACGGGGGAAGTTGTGAGAATGTGATATCTACCACAATGGTAGAAAAGTTGGGGTTGAAAACTATTGAACATCCTCAACCATATAAGCTGTCATGGCTTAGGAAGGGGAATGAGGTAAAAGTGAGCAGAAAGTGTTTAGTGCAGTTCTCGATTGGAAAGAAATATACAGATGAAGTGTGGGGTGACGTAGTTTCAATGGTTGCTTGTCATATTCTATTAGAAAGACTTTGTCAGTTTGATAGGAAAACACAGCATGACGGATTTAAAAATACATACACCTTCAAGAAGGATGGCCGGACCATTACTCTAGGTCCTTCAGATTTGAGAAAAGATGGAAAAAGTAATCTGCTAAATCAGAGTTCCAAGAGGAAGCGATGAATGTCCTAGAGCTTTTTGCTATTGTAGTTATGGAACAGAATCTTGATAGTTCAGAAATTTCAACTCAAGTTCTACCTATACTTGAGGAGTTTGCTGATGTCGTACTAGAGGAATTACCACCCACGAGGGATATTCAGCATTGTATAGATCTCATTCCAGGAGCTATTATTCCTAATAAGGCAGCTTACAGAATGAATCCTAAGGAGCATGAAGAGATGCAGAGGCAAGTGCAGAAACTATTAGAAAAAAAGGTGCAATTCGAGAGAGCATGAGCCCTTGTGCAGTGCCAGCTTTGTTGGTTCCTAAGAAAGACGGGTCGTAGAGAATGTGCGTGGATAGCAAAGCTGTTAATAAGATCACGATCAGTTATCGCTTTCCTATCCCGAGATTTGATGATTTAATTGATCAACTGCATGGAGTGACTATCTTTTCGAAGATAGACTTGAGGAGTAGATATCATCAGATTAGAGTGCATCCTGGAGATGAATGGAAGATCGCTTTTAAAACTCGAGATGGTCTATATGAGTGGATGATGATGCCTTTCGGGTTATCTAATGCACCGAGCACCTTTATAAGACTCATGAATCAAGTGTTTCGTCCTTTTATTGGTCAGTTTGTCGTCGTATATTTCGATGATATTTTGGTTTATAGTGCATCGACTGATCAACACTTGCAGCATTTGAGAAAGGTGTTTGAAACCTTTAGGGAGCAGAAATTATACGCTAATATCAAGAAGTGTCACTTCTTTACTGATCGTGTGACCTTTTTGAGGTATATTGTAGCTAAGGAGGGCATTCATATGGACCCAGCTAAGGCTGAGGCTATTACAAATTGGGAGATTCCGAAAAATATTCATGAGGTACGTAGCTTTCATGGGCTTGCGTCTTTTTATCGGAGATTTATTCGGGATTTCAGTACTATTATTACATCTCTGACGGATTGTCTGAAAGGAAGTAAATTTGTGTGGACTAAGGAGGTAGAAGCTGCCTTTCAATTATTAAAGAAGAAGGTGATTGAAGCACCTGTTCTCATGTTTCCTGATTTTAATGAGATTTTTTAGGTGCATTGTGATGCTTCAGGTGTTGGTATTGGGGGTGTCCTAAGTCAAAAATGTAAACATGTAGCATTCTTTAGTGAGAAGTTGAATGAGGTGAAAAAGAAATATTCAACTTATGATAAAGAATTTTATGCTATTGTGAGGAGTTTGGAGCATTGGAGGCACTATCTTATTTCAAAAGAGTTTATCTTATTTTCTGATCATGAAGACTTGAAATACATCAATGGGCAGCACAAATTGAACGCAAGGCATGCAAAGTGGGTGGAGTTTCTTTAAATTTTCAGTTTTTCCATCAAACATAAAGCATGAGTGCTAAATAGTGTGGCAGATGCTTTGAGCAGAAAATACTCTTTGCTGTTTACGATGCAAGTAAAAGTTCTAAGATTTGATACTTTTAAAGATTTATATGCTGATGATCCTCATTTTGGGGATATCTGAAGGAAGAGCAAAACGGAGCATTTTCAGCAATTTCAGATCGTGAAGGGTTATCTATTTAAAAGTAATAGGTTGTGCATTCCTCAATGTTCTTTGAGGGACATGCAGGTGGTTTAACTGGGCACTTTGGCGTGGATAAAACGAAGGCCTTGTTGAGTGAACATTTTTATTGGCCTCGGATGGAGCGTGACGTAACTCGTTTTATAGAGAGGTGCAGGGTATGTCATGTGATAAAGACCAAGAGTACTAATGCAGAATTGTATATGCCTCTACCTGTTCTGATTGCACCGTGGGAGGATGTCAGTCTTAACTTTGTCTTGAGTTTACCAAGAACGCAGCGGAGTAAGGATTCAATAATGGTGGTTGTCGATAAATTCTCAAAGATGGCCCACTTTGTCCCGTGTAGCAAGTCCTATGATGCTTCACAGGTTGCTCGATTGTTTCTGCAGGAGATTGTTAAGCTGCATGGAATTCCTAAGTCCATATCCTCAGATCGTGATGTAAAGTTTGTGAGTCACTTCTGGCGCACTCTTTGGAGGTATATGGGTACAAGTTTGAAGTTTAGTTCATCTCATCATCCTCAGATTAACGGTCAAACAGAAGTTGTCAATCGAAATTTAGGGAATTTGCTGTGGAGTTTGATTGGGGATAATCCGCAACAATGGGACTTAGCATTGCCTCAGGCAGAATTTGCATATAATAGATCAGAGAACCGAACTACAGGCAAGACTCCTTTTGAGGTGGTTTATGAGCGTAATCCAATTACTCCCCTAGATCTCACATCGATTCCAGTTCTCAAGCAATTTAGTTCGGAAGCTGAAGAACATGCAAAGCATATCAAAGGGCTGCATTCCCAGATCTATAATCAGATCAACAGGCAGAACATGAAATATAAGCAATGCGTGGATATACACAAGAAAAGAGTCGTCTTTAAGGAGAGTGATCTAGTTTGGATTCACCTTAAGAAAGAACGATTTCCAGCGGGTAGGCTTGGCAAACTTCAACCTAGAGCTGATGGACCCTTCAGAGTTTTGGAGCGAATTAGTGACAACGCTTACAAGATCGAATTGCCGGGTAAGTATAATGTATCCGAAAATTTTAATGTAGCAGATTTGTCATCTTACTACACTGAAGAGGAAGAAAACCCTGAAGAGATTGATGACAATGAAGACGAAGCAGATTCGAGGACGAATCTTTCTCTAGCAAGGGAGGATGATACACCTAGGGGACCGGCGGACTCGTTATGCGACTGGACAAACCGGCGGGTTTGAAGTCAACGATGTCAGATCGAGCTCAAATTTGGTGGGTTGAAGCGAAATGGCGTGCTGATCAATACTCACTACCTTTGGCTATGACTAACAATGGATTTTCGCGATTCGAGGCTGTTTAGATGGGTTTTTCTTTTTTTTAGTATTTTTTATGGGTTAATTTAGTAAATGGTAGTTTCGTAATTTTATGTTTTGGTGAAGGGTTAGGTTTGGGGATATATAAGCTTGTTTTAGGGTTTCGTTTGAGTAGATTTTGGATATTTTTGATTTGATAATCATATTTGGAGGACGAATTATTCTTCTGTCGAATTTTCTTATTCAGTTGATTTTTCTATCGCGTTTCGGCATCAATATCCCATACCTGCACCACAAATAACTCCAGGAATCAGACTTACATCTTATCGAAGCTAATCTCAGAAAGATCTCTAGCACCTCAACAACAACTAAGCCTTATCTACTATTGGGGTGGGCCATACGCATCCTTTTTAAGTGTTAAAGGAATATTTGAAGCATTTTTTTATAGTATAACTATAACTATAACACCTTTCTAACTATGGACAAAAAAGAGGGTAAGAGCATCAAGATACCTCAAAATAAGATTTCCCTCGTTTTTTACCATTGACAAAGGTTGATCAATGAAAAGGTTTTCTCAATCAACTAAACAACATACTTCAATTCCAATTGAAACATGTTTTTAGAAGTGACACAAGAGCACAGGATAAAAACAAGTTACAATTTATCAGATTCAGCAAGTTTACTTTTACAGTCCTCTTGTATTTTTACGTGAGTTTTGAAATCCTAGTACTATCGGCTCCACTTTTCAAGGCAGGACTCTCATGTATAATGGGTTTTTCATATTGTAGTTGAATACAATCCATCATCTAAAATGTTATTCCTTCTTTCCCTTAGCCTTGAATTCCAGAAGAAAGTCTTTCCAATGGTTGTTAAATTCTTTCTGTTTGCTCATTCACTTTCGGCAACTATTTTTCTTGTTAGGGTTGTTGCTGCATCAAGAAATCATTTTCCCTAGCTAGCATGAGTTTCTGCTCCATTATACCCATGGCAATTAGCCACACAACCACGACCACAACCACCATCTCCAGTTGCTGCCACCAATCTCCAAGTAGGGTGGCCAACTACCATCTTGAAATGCTATCCAAAAAATAAGTTGTATACACCACCTTCAATAGATGTCTTGAAATTATTTTCAATTTAATGAAGAAGTTTCCTAATTTAAACTTTCTTCCACTGGAGTTTGCATGAAACAAGCACACTCCACGAATATATAATAGGCATCAATGAAGACTCAAGCATGAAACCTAGTTATGATTCGTTTTAATTATCATGAAGGCATGTGAAAAGAAAGCATATATCAGCTGGAGTTGCTAGACCAGCGACATAAAAACTCAACATAACCACCATCGTTATATTTTATTAACAGACAATTATATTCAGAGACTATAGCAAATTTAACCTTGCTGTCCAGTCATGTGTGTGCATGCATGTCAGAAGATATTCACTTACTGCATGCATGCCAGTAGATCTCACTTCCTACATGCACGCAGGTAGATCTTCACTTACTAAAGGATCAGGAGTAAGGTAGAGAAGCTAAATCATATGCATGAAATTAAAACATAGCTTGCACGTTTTACATAAGCTATAACAAGGAAACTTAAACTAGATAATTTGCCAAAGAATTAACAGCTCCATGGACAAGTAGTAAGGCTTTTTTTTCTGGTCAAGATTCTAACATAGAAAATCATTTTAGAGTTTCAGAGGAAATGACAGTGTCGCATCTCTCTCTTGTTTAAGTGTAAACCAACAAACCCTAAACAAAATCCAATGAGCAGTAAAGTCCGTTTTGAAAAGGGAAAACTAAGATTTGCAACAAGAAGCACTTGCATATATGTCATGATCACGTTGGTAAATCAAAGATGTCACATATAACAGGCTGGACTTGTTTCGTGTGAAACGCAAACAAGAAACAAACATTTAAAGATTTAGTAATTGAAGCAAAATATGTTTGGACGTATTTACAGACCTTAATGTCCCCAGTATAACCAGCACTTACCATGAGAATATTAGTGGAATCACAAGCCACTCCAACGACTTTAGCGGTGAAGGCCTGAGTGGCCTCCACAATGACGAAGGCGGCTGTTTCTCGGCGTGATGCAGCTCGACCGTTTCCTAGGGCTCGATTCCGGCGGCGATGAATGATGATATGTAATTGGAGAGCATTTGATGTAAATCGACTTTGTTTTCTGGTATGGCCTATTCCTGCAATAGGAACGATGACACCATGAAGATAGACTGATGGTATTAGTGTTGGAAAAAAAAGAAGAATAAGAGGAGGAGAAGAATACACATATTGGGGAAATACGTAACACTGTTTGTTGTAATCAGAAAATTTATCGAGAATGCGGCAACAAAATAAACAAGAATTGGAGGTGATGTACGGCTAGCCAAATCTCCTTAAGACGATAAGTTTCTGCCAATGGAGCCAAGCAGCTTCAAGAGCTTCACCTCCCAAGATACAACACCTCGAACCTGTTGGTATTAGTACTATACGAACAGAACTCTGTCGAACGCTTCTTGAAACTTGCACACTTAGAGAAAACTTGAAGAGAGGAAATATGGGTGATTTTTGCTTCTTGTCGGAATGCTTCTTCTTGGAATGAAGATTTTGAATTATATTTATAGAATTTTTGAATTCATGTACAAAAATGTACATGAATCATGAAATAAATAGATTCAAGAATCTAGTAGAAACATGAATTAAATAGATACAAAAATCCAAGAAATACATTAATCAAGAATTAAGTAGATACACAAATCCAAGAAATACATTAACATGAGAAATACATGAATTCATGAGATACGTGAATGGAAACAACGTATCTCGTTTTGCTCACATTTGTTGATCCATTAACCCACCATAAATACAACAATCCCCCACATTACTGGATCAACAAAATATTTTGACTCGAGGAATTCTAAATGTGCCTATGAAAATACACTACATCAAGATACGTAGCTTTCACTTTAAACCTTCTTTAGTGAAAGCTTATCGGACATACTTAACCAGTTGGTGGACTAGGCCTTGAACCACTAGTTGTTGGTGTAAGCCCAAACAATAGACCTCACACAGAGTATCGCCGAATCAAGATTGGTTCTCAGTTGTGTTCATTCTTTCGGCCAAGAACCTCTTAGGATTCATGTGTGCTTTAGAAAATCCAGCCTTTAAAGATTTTCATAGAGTCGACTAGCTCCATGCATATAGGTGCATTCCTATGAAAGGCATCCTACCATACCTCACTAGGATGTTGAAATCCAAGTTATAGGAATCATTAAACGTATAGCATACTCTTAAAACGTTGTAGGAAGCATTGTTGCATCATAGGAATGGGAGACAATGCTCACACTAGAGTTTCCAAAATTGCATTGTCCTATTGAACCTAGTCCGTGCGATCTCCAATTGCTAGGTTAGGTTTCCACTCTAGAACCTCTTTATTGGGTTAAGGCTTTTAACCCCATTCCCCTCGATGCACAGTTTATCTGCTCTCTTGACAAACCTTTTGTCAGCGGATCCGCAATATTTTTCTTTGACTTCACAAAGTCCAAAGAAATTATTCCATTTGAGAGCAACTGCCTTATGGTATTATGTCTACGATGAATATGTCTAGACTTACCATTGTATATTACATTTTGTGCCCTCGCAATTGCTGCTTGATTGTCACAGTGAATGCAAATCGGAGGCATAGGTTTTGGCCACAACGGAACATCCTCTAAAAATTGCTAAAGCCACTCTACTTCTTCAGCAGCTTTATCCAAAGCAACAAATTCGAATTCCATTATGGAGCGCGCTATTAGAGTTTGCTTTGAGGATTTCCACGATACTGTGCCACCTTCTAGCGTGAAGACATATCTATTAGTTGATTTTGATTCATCGGAATCCGAAATCCAGTTGGCATCACAATAGCCTTCCAAAACAGCTGAATATTTGCCATATTGTAGAACATAGTCTTTAGTTCTTTGCAAATAGCCTAATACTCTCAAAAGCGCATTCCAATGCTCATGACCAAGATTACTTATGTAGCGGCTCAGTTTCCCTACTGAGTACGCAATATCTGGCCTAGTGCAGTTCATGATGTACATGATACTTCCAATCATTTGAGAGTACTCTAGCTGTCTAATACTGTTTCCAGTATTCTTTCTTAAAGTTAGGTGTGAAAGAAAAGGATTACCCACATTTTTAATGCCAAATCCTTTAAACCTCTCAAGTACCTTTTCAATGTAATGAGATTGTGCTAAACCTAGACCATCAAAATTCCTTAGAATTTTGATGCCGAGTATAACATTCACAGCACCTAAATCTTTCATCTCAAAGTTCTTCTTGAGAACCCTCTTGGTGATTTTGATAACCCCAGTGTTATCTCCAAAAATCAGCAAGTCATCAACATATAGACAAATAAGCACATATCGAACTGAAGTGGATTTAGTGTGCACACATTTGTCACTCATTTATTCTATAGCCATTTTGAATCATCACATGGTCAAATTTCTCATGCTGTTGTTTAGAAGCTTGTTTAAGTCCATACAATGATTTGACAAGTTTACATACTTTGTGTTCTTGTCCTTTGACCTCGAATCCTTCTAGTTGTTTCATATAACTCTCCTCATCGAGATCACCGCTTAAGAATGCAGTTTTCACATCCATCTGATGTACTTGCAAATTGTATAGCGATGCTATAGCAATTAGCATTTTAAAGCATTTTAACTAATGTTATTCTCGTTACAAGTGAGTAAGTATCCTTTTTTTTGTCTAAACCCTTTGGCGACAAGCCGTGCTTTATACTTATCCATGAAACCATCAGCTTTACGCTTCCTTTTGAAGATCTATTTACATCCAATTGGTATACTTCTTGATAGAAGATCAACCAATTCCCAAGTGTGATTACTTAGGATAGAATCCGTCTCATTGTCAATAGCTTCTTCCAATGGGGAGCATCTGGAGTTGACATTGCCTCTTGAAATGTTTGAGGCTCACCTTCTAACGTGCACGTTAGAAAGTCGGGTTCAAAAGATTTTTCAATCCGCGACCTCTTGCTTCTTCGAAGTTTGGCTTCTTTGGCTTGAACTTCATCATTCTCAAATTCTATTCTCTAGATCTCTTTTGAAAAGGTTTACCTTGAATTCCTTTTGCAGGATATATATCCTCAAAGAATCAGGCATCCCTTGATTCCAGGATAGTGTTGGCATGGATTTCCACATTCTCATATTTGTGAACTAAGAATCTATTTGCACTGCTATTTTAAGTATAACCGATGAATATGCAATCCACTGTTTTCAGCCTCAACCGAGGTTGTTTTGGAGAAGGAACAGCCACTTTGGTTAGGCACCCCCACACTTTCAAGAAATTGTAGGATGGTAACCTTGCACTCCATAACTCATATGGAGTCTTACCTGTCTTCTTATGGGGTACTTTATTAAGAATAAAGTTTACAGTTAAAACTGCTTCCCCCCACAAGTTTTGAGGTAAACCCGAATTTAAGAGCATGGTGTTAACCATTTCCTTTAGAGTTCTGTTCTTCCATTCAACAACTCCATTTTGCTATGGAGTGTAAGGCGCAGTTGTTTGGAGTATTATTCCTAAATTAGCGCACCACTCTTTTAGATTGGAAGAATTATATTCTCCTCCTCTGTTAGACCTAAGTACTTTGATTCGTCTATCAAGATGGTTCTCAACCTTGTTCTTATACTTGATAAATATACTCGTAGCCTCATCTTTGCTAGTTAATAAATAAACATAGCAAAATCGAGCACAATCATCTATAAAAGCGATGAAGTACTTCTTTCCACCTTTAGTTTCTACAAACTTTAAATCACATAGATCACTATGGATTAACTGTAGAGGTTCACTCGTTCTTTCAATAGATTTGAAAGATTTCTTAGCAAACTTAGCCTCAACACAAGTCTCCCACTTGTAATGGGCATCCAACTCAAATTTTGAAATTAGCCCTAAGTTTGCTAATTTTTTTCATTATACTATAGTTTACATGTCCTAGTCTACCATGCCATAGATAAGGAAACACAACAATGTAAACTGAAGGCTTTTCTTTATTACTAGCTTTTGGGTACAAGAATTTCGAGTTTACATCAATGACAGCCACATTGGCCTTGAACAAGTCATTATATAAGTACCCTTTCCCCATATACATCCATCCTTTGGAAAAAACAAACTTGTTGGATTCAAATACAATTTTGAAACCCTTCTTGACAAGTATGGGGCCAGAAATGATATTCCTCTGAATCTCCGGTACATGCAACACATTAAGCAAGGTGACTTATTTGTCAGAGGTGAACTTTTGGATCACATTTCCTCTCCCGACAATATTTGCTGTTGTAGAGTTAGCCACATAGAGCTTCTCTTCATCTTCAGCCTTCTCATAGGATGAAAACAAATGTATATCCACACAAATGTGATTTGTAGCACCCGTGTCCAACCACCAATCAGTATTGTTTGACACCAAGGATACTTCAGACATCACCACAACAATTAGTCTCTCAGCATCTTCTTACTCCGTCAGATGTAGCTGCTTAATTGCACCACCACCCAAACAAAGCATGTCCCTTGAAATTTCTGGGACTGTTCCTTTTGCTTGCCTTTACCTAGTAAGGGCTTCTTCCTCTTCCTATCTTGATTGGAATTGGAAAGCTCTACAATGTTGGCCTTCGATTCCATAGGAGTGTTTATATTCCTCCTATTGTCCTCCTCAATTCTTAAGCCCAAAATGAGATCTTCAAGGCTCATATCTTCTCATTTGTGCTTCAAATAATTCTTGAAGTCTGACCAGTTCGGAGGCAACTTTTCAATAATAGCTGCCATTTGGAATAATTCACTAAGGTTCATTCCCTTGGCAAAGATGTCGTTCAGAATTATTTGCAATTCCTGAACCTGGTTTATAACAGATTTAGAATTCACCATTTTGAATTCCAGGAATTTGGCAACCACGAATTTCTTGGTGCCCACATCCTCAGTTTTGTATTTCTTTTCTAAGGACTCCCATAACTGTTTAGCACTTTCAATGTTACAATAAACATTATACAATGAATTCACCAAACGGTTAAGAATATAGTTTCAGCATAAGAAGTCTTCATGCTTCCAAGCCTCCAATGCCCCGAGGGTCGTGACATCTTGCTCATCTAGACTAATAATCGGGCACACCTCCGATAAATACTTGGCCAGATTTAGAGTGGTCAAATAGAAGAACATTTTCTTCTGCCACTGCTTAAAGCCTACATCGGTGAATATTTTCGGTTTCTCATTTGGTATCAGTGGAGGTGGTATCATCAAACGAGGCAAAGCTTGTTGAACCATCCCTCCTGAAATTGGACCATACGCCATTTGGCTTGTATTGTTTTGAAAAACAGTTCTAGGTCTGTCAATCAAGTGACTCGTACACACACCACCATGGATGGTTTCAGCCCAATAGCTCGCAACATTTGCTGCTACAACACTAGGCAACAAAGTTTGAACCTCTTTGATTGAAATGACCATAGGAACATCTCTAAGAATATTCTAGACATCATTGTTATTAGCCATCTCGAATTTACAGTTTGTTGTAATCAGAAAATTTATCGAGAATGCAACAACAAAATAAACAAGAATGGGAGATAAGGTACGGCTAGCCGAATCTCCTTAAGACAATAAGTTCTTGCCAACGGTGCTAAGCAGTTTCATGAACTTCTCCTCCCAAGATATAACACCTTGAACCTGTTGGTGTTAGCACTATACGAACAGGACTCTGTCGAACACTTTTTGGAACCGGCACACTTAGAGAAAACTTGAAGAGAGGAAATATTGGTGATTTTTGCTTCTTGTCGGAATGCTTCTTCTCGGAATGCGGATTTTGAATTCTATTTATAGAATTTTTGAATTCATGTACTGAAACGTACATGAATCACAAAATAAATAGATTCAAGAATCTAGTAGATACATGAATTAAATAGATACAAAAATCCAAGACATACATTGATCAAGAATTAAGTAGATACACGAATCTAAGAAAAACATGAACACGAGAAATACATGAATTAATGAGATATGTGAATGGAAACAACGTATCTCATTTTGCTCATATTCGTTGATCCATTAACCCACCATAAATACAAGAATTAGACCCACGAAGGGTCCTTCTATGTAAAGCAAGTGTACGTCAAGTGCGGCATGTTGCAACAATGAATGACAAAAGAAAAATGACATAAATTATCCCTGAATTTCGATTTAGTTTGCAATGTCATCCGTAAACTTTTAATTGTTTCAATATGATCCATGAATTTTTAAATATTTTCATATAGTCTATGGATTCTATTAAACAAAAATCAATATATGAGGGACCACATTGAACAAATTAAAAATCTAGGGACGATATTGGATATTGGGCCACAATTCATGGACCACATCGCACATTGAACCAAAGTTCAATGACCATTTGTGTTACTATCCCAATGACAAATGAATATTTCAAAATTCCCCTAACTTCAATGACACTGGATATTTCGAATCAAAGCATATGTTGGAGGGAGAGATCAGTATAACTAAATGAAAAGTGCTATTGCAAAATGAACTATGGTATGACTTATCATGTCTTTGTTACTTGCATAGCCAACATGAGATTTTATCCTTTAAGTTATGGCAAAATACACCAAATTGCGACGTACTAGGACAGGATAGGATGCATGAATGCTTTCAAGAGTTTCAATGTTTTCTATCCATCTACAATACGACGAAGAAAATTGTGACGACAATTGTCTACACGACCATTTTGTGTTGGGATGTATCAGCCTCATTTTCTGCACAAATCATTTTTGCTACAACATTTTTATATAGATAGCTATAGATAGTTCTCACATTATGGTACATAATTTATACTTTTTGTTGAGGTAATGGCAAGGGCGATCCTTGAACTTTTCTTCATTTTCAATATGGTCCCCAGAAACCCGCTCGATGCAATCCTTTTATTATCTGTTTCGCCATATCATGTGCATTTCTCTAGTGTCGATTGTCACATTGGTGCATATCAACGCAACATAACATAACGATCTAAATTGTCACGTCATTTTCCCAAATCGACAAATCTCTTTTTTCCTTTGCTTTTGAGCCAAAATAACGAGAGAGAGAGAGAGAGAGAGAGAGAGAGAGAGAGAGAGAGAGAGAGAGAGAGAGAGAGAGAGAGATGTCTATATAAGTCCAATAAAATCGTGAACTACTTCTATGTATACTAGGGAATGGATGATTTTTTTCCACTTCGCGGCGGCCGTGGTGGTCGATTGAGATCTCTCTAGATTGTCAGAGGTAAATTTGGCTTCTGGGCTAGCCCTACTCATTTAGGTACCAAGCCAAGCACAACCCGTGGTGGAGAGGAGAGGGGCTGGCGTGGCATAGTATGAGGCGAGGTCCATGATAGAGTTGACCACCACTATGATAGTCGCAATCAACTAGACCGACCAACGCGGAAAAGACAAGTGTCGTGCAACGCTGTCACAATTCCAAAATCACTTCAAACAACCAATAAATGAATCATTTGCAATAGGGCAAGTCTTTTGTTTGATGATGACTAGTAATTTGCCAAATAGTGACCAAATTAATGGTTATACAATTGGTTTAGAACTTTTTGGACAATTTTCTCCAATACGATTAATCCCTAAGTTTTTAAAAATCCGCTCGATGGAGTCCTATTATGCAACCTCATGTCATACATTTTTTTAAAAATGGACCGCCACAACAGCGTTTAATGGGGCAAAATAATAATGGATTGTCATGTCATTTTTTCAAGTTAGTAAAACTCTTTTTCCTTTCCTTTAGAAAGAGAGAGAGAGAGAGCATTTATGACATGGATTGTCACATCGGTGGTTTTTCTTTTCTATTCTATTCTAATCTCTATTTACTCTCAGACTTTTACTCTGCTTCTTACATAGCATAAAAGTCGAAACCTACATTTAAAACTATATATCCTTACTCCTCACCCCCTTGGAGAATGTGAAAAATCGAACTCCCCACCTTTCCATTTTTAAGTAGGAAAAGTGGCCACTGAAACAAATTTCAGTAGTTATTACATCGGCGTTTACCAAGGGAAAATAATGATATGGATTCCACATCATTCTACTACATCAAATCTCTTTTTCCTTTCCTTTTGGACCAAAACACAGAGAGAGAGAGAGAGAGAGAGAGAGAGAGAGAGAGAGAGAGAGAGAGAGAGAGAGAAGCCATATGTAAGACATGTGAATGCCTGCATAGCAAATCTAACATCAAGTTAACTGACACGTTAGCTAACGATGTTTTTAACAAAAAGACTACATTAAGTGGATTTTTAAAGGTTCAAGAACTGGATTGAGCAAAAAAGGGAAAAAGTTTATAGATGGCATTAAACATGAAAAAAAAAACTCAAGGACAACCTAGTCATAATTTTTTTTTTCTAATGATGATGAACTTAGGCACAAAGACCCGAAGTTATTAGTGAGACTAAACTAATAGGCTTAGGGACAGGAGTGATTGTGAATATGAAGGCCCAAGACATGCCAAAAAGAGAGCTCGTGAAGGGCTTAGCTAAATAAGGGACCCAATAGCATAGAATGTGCATTTATCCGACGTCTGAAGGCGCACTTCGGATAGTGGCGCACTTCGGATAGGATGTCTGTATAAGTCAAATGACATCTCGAACCACCTGTACGAGTAGAACTGATGACTTTATGCCAGCCAAATAGGATACCCAAAAAACAGAGGAAAAAGAAAACAAAGTTGACCATGAAAAATAGATTTCCAGACGTTCCTCCACTTTGCAGTGTTCATGCCTCTCCGGCCACCGTCACCGTGGTTGTCACCCGAGATCTCTCGATGGTCTAAGTTAAGTTTGGCTGCCATGGCCAGACCCGATCCATTCTCGTGCCCGGCCAGGCACAGCCCATAGAGGATAGGAGAGGGGCTGGCGCAGCTTAGTTTCAAGCAATGACCCCGATAGAGACAACCGCCGTTGTGATGATTGCCGTTGATTAGACAAAAAAGATTAGGAGTGAGGGGTTCCAGGTTCCAGGTAAGTTTCGCCTAGAACCTAGAACCTACCCTCGGGTATAGGTTCCTCAAAATGAGGAACTTGAAACCTACCCGTCGAAACGTGGAACCTGAAACTTACCCTGTCACAGGTTTCAGGGTCGGTTCCAGATTCCAACAAGTTCTTTTTTTTTATTTTATTTTTAGTTAATCAAAACGAAAATGAACATTCACAAAAAAGAATACAAAAGACATTATAGAAAAATCACATTTTTTTCTTAAAAGAAAGGGGATAGCACAATAAATAGTAATTGTTGGGATGCAATACATATGACTTTAAATTCTAAGGTAAGATGCCACATTTTTCTCAATACATATCACCTTTCTCCCCATACATGCTGCAAAAGCACAAAAACAGAAGACCAAAAGCTTCTTCGGTATCCACTCCGGCATTAAATTTCTTCCTCCTTTAAACAACCACGAGGTCAAAGGCACACACAAATAATTGGCAGAATCACAAATAACACGACCTTAACTGCTCCTTCAAAGACAACCAAAGTATTAAGACAATCCATATCAATTTTTTGGTAAAATAAAATAAGTATTAGAAAGCCTACCACATATATTCATCCCGCTTCAACTGGTAAACTCTATTTGCAATTTGAATCTCAAGCAACCATATTCCAAAGTAGTTTAGCAAGTCAATATAAATTTCCATTCCAATAGACTTGTTCAAGTAGCTCAGCAAATTGAAAAATCAACATCGTCTTATTTCATTTTGAGAACATTAGAAGTAAAAGCTCAACAGCATTTCTCATGGACACAATATTACTTCAAATGACAATCTCAAGTAATTTTATAGAGGATAGGTGGTTGGAAAATGTTTTTCTGGAGGAATTTGATGATGCCATTGTTGCATGAAGAGATTGCTCATAGCCTAGGGTAGTTTTTGTGATGAATACAATGGTCATTTTTGTTTGGAAAGAAGAGTAAAATAAGACTCTCATCAGAAGAGAACAAAAAATCCAAAAAGACATATCGGTCAAGCGCCCAAGAAGGGCCACTTTCTCTGCATCTACCGAAGACCTTCTTGGATTGAGAGAAGAAGCTCCTTTGAATTGCTTCACATCTTCTGGCTCATCTCCAACACGTGTCCAACGAGGAACATGGGGAGCTTTTGAGCCAGGTTAATGCAGATGATGTCCTAAGGAGAATTAGGTCTGATATTTCAAGAAGTTTATGGTCTCAAGTTTGAGACTTTGTTGCTGATCTTGTTTTTCTGCCTCTATTCCAGTAGTGATGAGTCATGTTAGCTAATGCAATTAGGGAGTGGAGAAAGGCTGTGAAACTTCAACAAGGCAATTCGACCAGAAGAGCTCTTGCCGTCTCTGGAATGAGGGGTTTGAGTGCAAGAGGTCTCATGGATGAGGTGAAAATATCAGTCACAGTTATTTTTCCAAAACATCAGAGAAAGAATATGTAGGTCTATGAGTTGCAAATGCAGAAAGAGAAAAGATGCAGTTAATTAGTTCAACGTACCACTGCTTGGAGAATCAAAGAAGTGAAGATCAGGGCCCCCACCTAATTGATGAGACCCCTAGCAGACAGCCATATTCCAAAAGAATGTTGCAATTTATAACAACCTATAGAGGTATGGAAGGGAACAAACATGAGTTGCCCAAAATATACAATTTATATTTCACAACAACAACAAAAGTAATGATGATTTAAAGCAACAGAAGTGAAACAAAGTGATTGCTATATCTTAAGACAATTTTATCGAATCAAATTGCATCTTTGATAGCTTTGCTTTATGAATATCACATAAATCAAATAATTCCCACTGATCATAACACCAGCTCTTAAGTTTGAAGCGTTCCATCATTGAATGACTTGATTCCAAGGCCTTTTAATTGCAATTTTGTTCTGCTTCATCTGTAGAAATTGATATCAACTTAGTCATCCCCCTTACCAATCTATTTTGATTCTGTCTAAGTTCCTAATAAGAACTCTAAACCCCAACTCTCATGCTCTACGAAAATGACTTACACTGTCAACATTAACACTTTTACATGAAAATATAAAAAAAAGAGAGCACTTCCTCAGAGCAAGCAATCAAGCAACTCACAAGCATAAGTACGCGCTCGACAAGCGTGCGCACACCACAGATTCAGATGTATCCGTTAAAAGCGCAATTTCTCTTGATATAATAGCGATCCAACAACAGCAACTCTACACAGAATCAAACATGCCGTCACTTAAATCGAAGTAGAGAACAACACAGTCACTTCCTACATTTTATGATCGTGCGCAAGAGCATGATCTTGACTGAATATCGAAACCGAATGATTGGAATTTCGAGTTCGGAACAACTTTGTCATCCGTTCATTGTCGTTCCTCGTCTCATTTCTACTAGGCGATGAATCCAGATGAATGTGCACGCAAGAGCACGATTTCACGCAACTCAGGCACGATCGTCGTGACTGAATTCAATCGATCAATGCTAAAGATGAATAGAAGCAACAACGGGAATTCAAAGGGAGAAGGCGTGAATGGCAAGGGTCGTTCGAAGACATTACGTACTAGAGCAACGGAGCTTCAGCGGTGGAAGACGGCGGCCAGCGAGCCCGAATAATCGCAGCGAATCCATGTGGGGAGATCACAAGACCTGCGGCAAAGAAGGTGGAGCGAGTCGGAAGTAAGAGAGAACCGCGGAAGCGGGAGCGAGGAGCAAGGCGAAAGCAAAAGCGGGAGTGAGGAGCGAGGCAAAAGCGGGAGCGAGGCAGAAGTGGAAGCAGGAGCGAGGAGCAAGGTAGAAGCGGAAGTGGGAGCAGGAGCGAGGCAGAAGGGAGCAGGAGCGAGGCGGAAGCGGAAGCAGGAGGGACAATGATGGAGCGAGGCGGAAGCGGGAGTAGGAGCGAGGCAGAAGCGGAAGCAGGAGGGACAATGATGGAGATCAGGTGATTCAAGAGGAGAAGCTAGCATTTGGGAATTAGGATTTCTAAATACCAAATGTGTAGTTTATGTTTTAATTTTTAGGGAACCGGTTCCTGATCCCGGTTTCGGTTCCAGATTCCGGTTCTCGGTTCCTGTTCCGGTTCCGGTTTCAGGTTCCGATTCCGGTTCCTATAGGAACCGAGAACCGAAGCTAGAACAGCCGGTTCCTAAAAATGGGGAACCGAGAACCGGACCCTCTGTCCATGAAACCTGGAACCAAACTGGACCCTCCGGGTTTGGTTCTCCGGTTCCCGATTCTACTCTGGAACCGCGCTCACCCCTAGAAAAGATGCCGTCATAGTTCCAAATCCCTTCAAACAACGAATGAACAAACCATTTGCGACTAAGCAAGTGTTTTGTTTAAGGGTTATTCCCATAAAAAAAAAAATCCCTAATTGAAAATCCATGACATATTTACTTTAAATTAATTTTTGTTTCACAATAATTCCAAAACGGTGCTTCCATAACACTTTTCCAAATTAATTTTCGTTTCACAAAAAAAAAAAACCAAAATGATATCTCTAATCCAAATCTACCCTCCATTAACATTTCGTCAAATATACCATTAAAACGCATAGGTGTCAACACACATTTGTACTATAAGATGAATCTAACAAAAAAAAATGATAAATCCGACATGAAAAATTCATGTTTGTTGACAAGTACGCATTTTATCAAAGGGAAGATTTAGATCATGGATACCATTTTCTAGACAAAAAATTAATTTGATGTAAAATTTGTTATGGACCACCAGATTAGGTATTTTTGTGCGACATAAATTACTTTAGATAAATGTATGATAAAAGTACCAATTTGAGAGTTTTAATAATGATTTGAAGCTAATTTAGGGAGCATTTGTTTCAAGGAAATCAACAATTTAGAAAAGACTTTCCTACCTCAATCTTTTATATCGCTTTTGGAAAACGAGTGACCAAAAATATTTTCGTTGGACAAACGCAGCATTAGATTGCACTAACGCACCTTCAAGCATGCATTTCACGAGATGGGAACTTCGAGAGAAAGTAACCATCAGTCTCTTCAGAGTTGCTTTTTGCTTTTTGCTTTTTACTGAACCAGTTCCGTTGAGAGTTGCTTCTCATTTGACATGGTACAGAGTAAATTCAATACAGTATACTTGGTTTAGTCCAAAAATGCTACTTCTGGAGTCAAATCTTAATAGCCAAAGCATTCGAAATAAAAAATTCAACACGACGATCTCGATTTTGCTATTAGAAATCGAATTATCATACAAACAACCAACCTGATGCCCCTGTGGTGAAGATATAACTTATCTCAACCCATCTCGGTCGTGTCCACAACGCAATGCAACTTCTGTTAGCCCCTATGATGTAAGTTAATTGTGTTCAACGTGCGAGCACATCAGGTGGCCCGACCAGTCCGCTATTCGCTTGACTCGCCCCTTGAGAAAATCTCAAGACCATGACTACTTTTCGTATACATCAAGTGCTAGTATTTAATTGGACCGTCCAAGCTTCCTGAAGCAAACTGTTCACATCGAAGAAAGAAAGGGCAAAAACCATCTTTAGGAAGATTTACATGAAATAATCATTCATTACAAAGTACCATTTGAAAGAAATTCAATAACTAAACCAGGGACTACTCAAATGTCTTGCCTACATTGTTCAAGTGTTGTCGGGTTGTGTAAACAAACCATCTAAAAGTTACTTCTCCGTGGAACAGTTTATATGTGAAGTACCATTTGAAAGATATACTAATCTCATATTTTCACATGAAACTTTACAGATTACTAGGTATATTATGAAAGCACCGATGATTGTTAAAAAGTCTATACGGAGTGAGCTCCATACCAATGACAAGCAAAGTAACTCACTGAGTGAAACGAAAGGTTCGAAGCAAAAGCTATGATAATTACCTGCCGGACAATCGGATTTGCTGACGACGTAAACTCATGAGTCATTCCTTCCCAAACTATCTTTCCCTCATAAAGAAATATCAACCTGAACATGTTAATGTACTATTATTCATACTCCTGAGCAAAACGAAAAATGACAAAGAAAACACTGGAATGATGGGAACAGTTCTGGAGAAAGTAGAACCTGTCGACAGCTCTTTGGATGGTGCTGTGCTGATGAGTGACAACCACATATGACGATATCTTCCCAGGCTTTCCAAGTGCATCTTCACCTTTCCAATGCACAGATCGGATAAGATCTTCAACCACAGTGGATGCAATAGGGTCAAGCCCAGCTGTTGGTTCATCGTACAAGAGTACCTTAAAGATACAGAAAAATCAGGAAGAAGGTGAAGGTTTAGACCCAATATCTTCCCTTGCAGAATATTTATGTTTTACATATTTTAAGCAGTCACACTAATGATGGAGAAAGAAATGAAAATGGAAGAACCAAACATTTGACGAAATTGTTACTTGCATTGTAGACTTTTAGTTCTTGCTCACCACATTGTGATTTCTTCCTCTTTCAAACATCAAAAAGTGAGGCAAATACAAGTCAGACTAAGATTCTAAGATTTTGTTTCCTTAGGGGAACCAAGGTTCTACCGACAATATAGCACAAGCAAGTGCAACAAAAACTAGCCAATTTTCAATAGTGCTTCAAAAGAAAGACCACTACAAACACATGCCCATGAAATGTCACAAACTGAAACTTCTGAAAGGACCTTTTCAGAGGCTGAGGACCAAAAACAAGGGGCAGTGACTTAATCATTTCTCTTTCGATCAATCAAAACTATCCATGAATACCACAAGATCATACTCTCCGCTCAGAAAGGTGTGACATTATCACAGAAACCTAAAGGGACATAGGCCCTCTTCTGCAGCCTTGGGACGGCCTCGATTACCCTTGATTTGCAAATTTAAAGACACAAACTCCAAGCGCTAGGAAAATGAAGATGTCTAAAAATCTAGTTTATTATTGAAATCACGCCAAGTCTTCAAGCACTTGCAGAAAAATTCCGAAAGAAGATTAAGCAGGAAGAGCATCTAATACCTCTGGCTCTATTGAATCCTTTGTGGTATCGAAAATAATAGACCGAGCTAAAGCAACACGTTTCTTCATCCCTCCAGACAATTCAGAGGGTAATCGATCCTCAACTCCCTGAAATACACCATTCAATAACAATCTAATAAGTTAACTGCTTTATTCTTCTCCACTTCCCTTCAACTGCAAGTTGTTAGCCATAAAAACAGACTGCAACCTTAAATAGTAAATTTCAACTGAACCTATTCCATTGGCTCTTATTACACTTGTGAATTCACGCAATAGCAACAACACAATCCCAAAATATGGTAAATCAAATATAACACCGGATAACAACACAAGAAGAGATTTATCCTGGCTTTCAGGCCACATATCCTTACAGCTCTTTGGCATCCGGTCGAGACACCAGGCGAAGTTCAATTTGTGCCCCTTATATTTTAAGATCATATATGATGCTTCTCCCCTCATCTGAACTCAGACATGCAGACTAAAAATCTTAAGCTCATAATACCTTCAATCCAACAGCAGCCAAGGTCTCGGTCACAAGCTCGGAGATTTTATCTTCATGCATGTTGGAATTTTCATATCTGTGAGAAATCACTGAAGAAGTCAACAATGTTCTCCACAAAAGCAACTCAAAACTCTGAAGGGAAAATTGACTAAAGCTGATGTCATAGATGATTTAGTTATCTCTTACAAGAGAAAACCAACATTTTCCCGAACGGTGAGGGAATCAAAAAGTGCAGCACTTTGAAATACCTGCAGAAAAGGAGAAGAAAGGGTGGCTTTGTTCAATAATTAGACAAGTAATGCAATTTTCTTTATTTTTGTTAGGGATGAGGGGCAGGACCTACCAATCCTATTCGCAGACCAGATATCTCCTCGTCACTGATGAGACCGACTCGCTTCCTACCTCGAATGAAAACTTCTCCCTACTTATCTCAATACATAAGATAGCTGATAAGCAAGATATATACGCCTACTGCTCAAAGGTATTCACAGTAAACCATGTTAGTAAGAACAAGAAGAATACTGGTTACAGTTAATTACCTTGTCTGGGGCAAGCAGTCCCGCAATAATCTTCAAAACCGTAGATTTCCCAGTGCCAGAAGGACCAATTATTCCAATAGCTTCGCCGTGTCTAATCTATATTCGAAGAGGTTGATTAGAAAAGGCGTTCTCTACATGCACAATGTCATTTGATTTTTTAAACAGCTGAATCACATGGGATAGGTGAGTGTCTAATAAACAACAACATATAAGAGTTGGGTCATCATGCAGAGATATTATAATTCTACATTCACTGGCAAAAAATTTTGATAATGTATCACAAAACTGTAAAAATCATCTCCAGAGAGTTCAATCAGTGATAATCATTCTGAAGTGCCCGCTTTATGAAGTATCCAGATTTAGTAGATGATTCTCTAGGTGGAAATGAATACTATAAGAAGATCAAAAAATATTGACAGAAGAAATGATCAAGTTATGTGGATTTTGGTCTGGACTTCACTTTTGCAATGGAAAATCTTCAATTGCTGGAAACTGGAAGTCGCAGCAAAATATTGAGGGGCATAGACTGGAGTCATTCCATCCACAACTATACAAAGGCATAAAACACCTTCTTGCAACAGATCATCAAAGTGGATCCAAAGTTCAGAAACACTCAAGAAAATTAAGAAAAGGAAGACTTACACCCACTCGAATGGTGTTCTACATGATCAGATTACTTAGTCAGAAAGCAAGTCTTCCTAGAGTGTCGAAAATTTAAATTGATATGGAGTAGGATTCTCAGCGGAACTCTAGTCAGATGACAATTAGATGCTCAGAGGAAAATTTGATCAGTCCAGTTACAATATAAAAGGAAAATCTCTTCATAGAGTATGACCAACATTGCCTGAAATGCTCAAATACACTAAAAGACAGCTAGGAATGATGTTACCTGCCTAAGGGAAAAGCCGTGTATGTTGACCAAGTAGCTAATTAAATTGCCTATGGAATGGAGGGGCTTAACAAATTTAAGCGTTTGATAAGTATACAAGTATGCATAATTATTGGTGTGTCCAAGTAATAGTCTTTTAACAAAAGCTCAATTGTTACAAAGTTATTGTAATTAGAAATAGAAGGGCTTTGTCTCCAGGCTTCTTTAGGAATTAATAAATCCAGTTAATGAAAACAGGCTACAGGCTAATCATAATATAGCGACGTGCATGGATATGTAATCCATGAAATACAAACAATCACCTTAAAGCTCACACCCCTTAATATATGCTTCTCGCCAAACGACTTGTGCACATCTCTACACTCAATGAGGACATCTGAATCACCCTCCTGCTCCTGGACTATGCCCAATTTCCCCACTTTGGATGGATCCTACAAAGATGAACTCAGTAAGCAACCTTAACACATGGTATGTTCCAGAGATATTATGAAAATTATAACAAAATACAAAAGAACTTCTAGCAGATGTACACAAAACTAAATCATCAAATTGCCAGACCTCTACAGTAGATGGTAGGCCAACATAAACTTAGATATATAGTGCTGAGATTGTTCAGATACAGAGCATACAATTTTGACCAATCTGAGTATAGAATACACTAAGAAAGACTCACCTAACACTATGCACTAGACAAATTTGGAACCTAATCCTCAAACAGGCTGATCCTACATAGCTGAACCGAGCGAAGAGAGATTAGCTAGACCTAACCAAAACTTGTCTACGTTCATCAGATAATTGCCAAGACCAAGATGGGATTACGAGGCCACCTAATACAAGCATTAATCACATAATGAAACGAGTATAAGCCGACCATTAAAAGAAATTAGCGCAAGAAACATGAGCACAAGCAATAAATTAACATAAATCTACAAAACCAATATATACAAATTCCAACAGGAAGGCATCAACATGGAAATTGAAACAGAGTATTACATTGTATCTGGTTGCTGAAAATCCATCGCTCTTCAGGTTCGTCGGAGGGGCCATACAACCACAAACCACATTCCTCTGCTCGCCGCAACGCGATTCCAGAGCACTTTTCCTCGGAACAGAAAACCCAACACGTCGAGGAGAATTACCTGACAAACTAGGAGGCAGCAACAGGGAACCCGACATGGAAATCATGGTTCTCGACCGAATTCAGGAATCGGGAAGAAGGAAAAGAAATTTGGGATTTTGACGATCACCCAGAATATGCTTATGGCGGAGAGTCAAGACCCAGCAAAGAATTCGCATCTAAGGTGAAATCAGCAAAATTTGGTCGCGCCAAAATCGACCAACGAATTTTCGACCCGACATGGAAATCATGGTTCTCGACCGGATTCAGGAATCAGGCAGAAGGAAAAGAAATTTGGGATTTTGACGGTGCCCCGGAATATGCTTATGGCGGAGAGTCAAGACCCAGCAAAGAATTCGCATCTAAGGTGAAATCAGCAAAATTTGGACTCGCCAAAATACACCAATGAATGTTGGGAAACGAGAGGAAGGAAGAAGGAAAAGGGAAAATCTGCACCCAGAAAAAGAAAAGTTACACAAAAGAAACAGACCCACCGCTGGATTCAAGAAGAGAACGAGATTGAAATTCCAGGAAGTTGTCGAGCAAGAACCGAAGCACGAAATTACTGGTGGGTTTCGTCTTCCGGCTCGTTTACAACGTGAAGGAATGGAAATGCATGGGGCAATCGATTAAAAGTCCCAGTTTTTCTGGGCATTCGTTGAGTCGTGGCAGCATAAAAGCTCGATTGGTCGGTCGGTCGGTCGGTCGGTCGGACACGGACCGGACCGGACGGGATGTCCTTGTGTTTTTCCCGCATGAGGTTTGGGATTGATTCGATTGAGTGGGAAAGTAAAGGAGCAAATCTCCAATTTCTAATACACACAGGGATAATGACATAAATGACCTATGAATTTTGTCCTAACATGTAATGTGATCTCTAAAATTTTAATTTATTTAATATGATCCTTGAACTTTATCTTAATATATGATGTGATCTTTAAACTTTTAACTTGTTCTTTAGTTACATATTCAATTTGATCCTTGAACTATATACAAACATTAAATATTGTTCTTCCATTAATTCAAATTCAAGGACAGCATTGAACATTTCATATTGTCCATGGATTAAATTAAACATGTATCGAAAGTCCAAAAACCACATTAAATAATTTAAAAGTTCAGTAACGATATGGCACAAGTTCATAGACCATTTGTGTTATTGATGCAAAGGTGCTTCACGCATCGAATGGTGAGAAAAAGATTATCATGCTCTATTTCTTGAAAAATGAATTATTTGGAAAAAAAAATTTCCAAAATACGATCACTTGTGTCGTTAGAAATGATTAGTCAATAAGAAATATTTTCAATATTGGAAACAATTCGTGTTTAAGTATTTTCACAAATGATGAAATATTTTTCGTTCACTCACTTTTATAAACTATACAATCGTTCATTTTCATAATACACTTTTCGAATCATTCTTTTTCCACGAACAAATAACGCCTTAGATGATTGTTGAAAGAAGTTTTATTTGTAAGTTGACAACAAATGTAGCCCTTAATTGAATTTGTTATCCAAAACAATAAATTTATCTATATGGAGATATTCGTCGTTTCGAAGGTGCGCTCGAGCAGCAACATGTCGAATGCTTCCAAGTCTGTTACCAAGTAATCCGTCGAATACACATAGCTTCCATGAAATGTCACAATGTATTGATGAAGGCTAGACAGATCTTTCAAACAAGCGACGAACCATGTACATCAAGGCATTCATATGCCATCCCAGTGTGCAGAAACAATTATGCGATGTGCCGTTGCAGTGTAATATAACTGCCTTACGACGTAATAACGGATTATTGTAATCGAATGCACAAAAAGTATTGTGAAAATCATGAAGGGCCAAAAAAAAGTGGCTGAGTGTTCTAACCAAAATCGCCACTCCAGTAAGAGTAAACACCAGGCGGAAAACGAACAGGGTAATGTACGGTTCCTGTGAGAAGTTGATCAGTAGTCCGCTCTTCTGCTGTTAACAAGATCATTAACTAAGCTGTCATCATCCTTCTCCAAACTTTCCAATAAATACTCGTGAGAAGCATCGTAAGCAACGGCTAAACGCAGATACTTAGCAGCTTCAGCCTTCCGACCTTCGATGGACAGACAACTGCATCAGGCAACCAACTTAATGAATCGGTGATGTTCGGGGTAAATTCACCATCAAGATACAACGGCTTTGAAAGCCTCTGGAGAGGATGATTTATGGAATTAGAGCAAAAGAATGGACACCATACATTGCCAGCAGGACCAACCCATCGTAATAAATCTCTTTGCTCTTTGGTTCATCTGGCTCTTTCAGACAAGGAATTCTTTCCAAGTGGCGAATTGCTTCTGCTTTCTTGCCCTGGAACATCCAGAAACAACTGCAGATTAATAGACCAAATCGTTTTAAGTTCATATTGACCCAGTTGCGCAGTTGATACATCACCATCTCAAAATACAGTTTCCTGAATTTTCTTTTGAAAAACAACTGGAACACAGATTTAAATGAGTAAACTACGCGGATCAAGACTGCCTAATTGAGCCTCACCTGCTTTAAATAAGCGAAACCAGCCCACTGGGATGCACCAACTAAAAGATCTGTATACTCAGCTTCCGTGAGATAATGAGCAACAAAAATCTGAGCCAGGAAAAGTACACAAGCATAAGAGCAGAATTATATCAGCTAGTTGAACCATCTTAGTTATTACACAAGGACAAGAAACCAGAGATTAACAAATAAGCAAGTTCGAAACCAAATTTTAAAATGTCATTATCCATAAATTTTCTCTACATTAGCCAACCTTAATCATCCACTGTCAAACGGAAATTAGGTTAGATGTAATAAAATTACAAAGCCTGAGTTTTTACCTTGGAAATAGCACGCTCTAAATGCTCAGCAGCCTCTACTGGCTCTTCATCTTGCAATAAAGCCTGCCCCAATCCAATCATTGCACTAACACATTCCGGATCTTTCTCAAGTGCCAATCTATAATAAGAATCAATTATTAGTGCTTCGATAGGCAGTATGCCAAAAGACAATTTGCAACTTACTCTAGTAAAGGAATAGCTTGATAGATTTGGCCCTTGGCAATTAGCACAACTGAAAGCTGTCAAGAAATCAAATTAGGAAGCCTAAATATGATTGAGAGTGCAATTTTTCACAACAAAAGAAATTTTGTATTCAACTCTAAAACACTCACAGCATGCAGTTGTCTTGGTGATAAGTTTTGCACAGGAACTTCACTTTGTTCTATTGAGGAACTTGAGGGAGGGTGAGACGACACTATCTCTTCAGGTTTGGCAGCAGCTTTGGAGATGTCCTCCACCAGCAAACCCAACTTTGAACGAACAGCTGGATGCTTGAGAGCTAATTGCTGGAATAGGTCCAAGTTTTAAAAGTTTTGCAAGGTATCAGACAAGAGGAACTTGACAATACTCATTCGTTAAGGGTGGAGGAACCTAATTGTATAATTTCATTAATGAAGGTGCGTATAGGTAAAGATGCCAGAGCTGCTTCTGATTTCCTCAGAGAAAGGAAGCCTTAGCAAAAGGTGAACTATAACAGAAAATTGACAAGTAATAAGTTCCCCAGTAACCAAGCAGCAAGTACAATGCTGTAAAAATCATTGGAAAGAAAAATTCACACCCACACATCATTTTTTTTTTTCAAATGTATATGACTGATAGACTAGCATATATAACTCCTTTGACTCCTATTGAACCTTCAGCACTTTCAATTTCAGCAAGAAAGAAGAAAGTCGTATCTATTTTCACTAAATACGTAAATTCAACTTTCTTGAATTGGTACTCCACAAGACCCACTCAAGTTATAAGTAACATCAATAAATACTGGAAGACCTAGTGGACAAGCATCTTTTAAGAGCACTGAGTGTAAACTATCTTCTATTTTTCTAGTGATGTTGAGTTCACTAGTTATCTTGAACTTCAAAAACTCATCATACTTTTCCTCGTAACTATTTCCTTTACTAATCATCATTAATCACCCAACCAAGGATCCTAAAAACAGATGTTAGCGTTACAAGTATTTATAAATCAATCTCCCAAAGAAAAGAGATCAAAACAACCCCATAAATTGACATGTGGACGGTCTAGTCTAAATAGGGACAATTCCCATAAGAAGCATTGCCTGGATGGATGCAGAACTTCAATGACGAAAGATATAGAGGCAGACCTGAAAAAGAGTCATTGAAGCATTCGTCACCCAGTAGACTAAACTACCCTGCAAATTAAAGAGCACATTATCAACATCAATGGGCTTCAAAAGTCACAATAAAACTTTATAAAGCCCAATAAAATGCTGACCCTAAAATGGATAACATTTTCTGGTATCATGCAATCAAACACAGCTATCTTGACTACCAAATTCAAAAGCTTGCCGTAAACATTTTGCATGGATGAGCTTCAACACATTCTTGGAAGAGTTTCAGAGAGTTAAAATGCGATGATTTCATTTATTGTCTTGCATAAAGTCCAATTCCCAGCACTAGAAATAGACAGATAAAAGTAACTTTTAAAACAAATAGATACTATGAAGATCATTGATGGACAACATCAGGGGCTTATGACAAAGCTCTGTAGCAACCATATACATCAGCTTTTCCTACTGAGAATCTGTGGGTTTTAACACATTGCAATCTTGCCAAATTGCTTTTTTGGTCTCAAGCAATGATATCAACTGCTCTTGATAACCTCTGGATGTAGTTTTAACTCTGATTGCTTCCTTGAAGAGCCAAATCTGACCATTCTCACATAAGAGAACCAGATTAAATCCTCACATATGAGGACTGTAAGTACTGGACGGAAGGCAAAATGAGAGTACAACGTGCATAGAGAACCAGATTAGAACATCACATATGAGGATTGTAAGTACTGGCCGAAAGGCCAAAATGAGAGTATGACATGCATTTTCATCTGTCTCAAAGAAATACCAAAAGAGGAAAACAACCCATCAACTCCATGAGTGAAGAAAGACATGATAACTAAAAAGGCAAGAGATATCGCATTACCTGAGGAATACAGTGACCAATATACAAGATTGGGGCTGACATAAAATACAAATAGTATTTATAGATCTGCAATCAAGAATGAGGGACCAATAAATGGATGAATTATATTGTAAAAAGTGAATACGAAGAACAAATGACTCAAGTGGACAGGGTTAATACCATGAAAAACCCTAAACTGGTACATTTGTGACAATTTTACCCCAAACTATTTTTTTGACCATAAAAAACCCCAAACTAATACACTTGTGACAAATCTACCATGAACTATTTTTTTGACCACCAAAAACCCCAAACTGGTATACATGTGACAATTTTACCCCGAACTAATTTTTTAATATTATTTTTTATTTTTTGAATTTTTTTATTTTTTCTTTACTTTTTTTTTCTTTCTCTTCATCCTCTGGCCAATCGCCGGACCGGCAACAAACTAGAGGCGGAAGCTAGCGAGGTTGGCCCTGCCGGCCACCGGCGAGGCTCAACCTCGTCGGCGTTGAGCGAGGTCGGCCTCGCCCGGCAACAGCGAGGTCGGCCTCGCCCGGCAACAGCGAGGTCAGCCTCGCCGGCGTTGGGCGAGGTCGGCCTCGCCCGGCAACGGCGAGGTTGAGCCTCGCCAGATCTGGCGAGAGCTCGGCCCCGCCGTTGCAAGGCGAGGCCGACCTCTACCGGCGTAGAGGTTGACCTCGCCCAACGCCGGCGAGGCCAACCTCGCCCCGCAACAGAGCCTCGCCATTGCAAGGCGAGGCCAATCTCGCCCAATGCTGGCGAGGTCGAGCCTCTCCAGTGGCTGGCGAGGCCGACCTCGCCGGCTTCCACCTCTGGCCGGTCGCCAGTCCGGCGACCGGCCAGAGGTTGAAGAGAAAGAAAAAAAAAAGTAAAGAAAAAATAAAAAATTAATAAAAAAATTCGAAAAATAAAAAATAATATTAAAAAATTAATTCGGGGTAAAATTGTTACATGTATACCAGTTTAGGGTTTTTGGTAGTCAAAAAAATAGTTCATGGTAGATTTGTCACAAGTGTACCAGTTTAGGGTTTTTCGTGGTATTAACCCTTGAAAATATGACATCAATAGTTGTGAGAAGCTGAAAAATTTAACAGCTTGAATCTCCAATAAAATCCTAAGCCCACTTTTATCAACTTACTTTTGCTAATAAGCCAAACACATCACTAACTTCACGAACCACTCTCCTGGAAAAAGATACCTGTTCTCATGAAGATACCACAATGAGAATTATGATGGATCTTCATAACAATGAGAAACAAAAAAACAGACATGATTGTCATTGCAATTAACAGTCTTATCAAATCCACCGTGCAATAACTGATTCGTGTTTATTTGCCACCATGTTTGCTGTACTTCTCAGACAGATGATAAACTAAGCTAGCCGTTTCCAGTATTGTGAACATAGTAGATCATAAAACTTACCCCAGAAGCTCAGTCAAAACAAATGGATGCTATAATATGAGCAAGAAATATGTACAAATGTTCAACCATTGAACACCTTCACACGTGCAAAAATACCCAACTTTTGGAAAAATCTATAACATCGACCACAATACATGAAAAATAAATAACAAAGTCTTATAATTTCTAATCAGTAGAATTGGAAGTCAATGAAGAAACAGATACTTTACAGGACACGCATGAATGACTATGGAAGCAAATAGTTCATGATGGTATGGAGAAAATAACCCTCTTGAATGCTAGAGAAAATTTCTTTCTATCTGTATAGATCAGAATGACTCGCAATAGACATTAATAATGGTGCAAGCAAAATCTATGTCTTGGCAGGAACAAAAAAAATAACAAAGATGTAGATTCTTGTGCAGATCAACTATTCTCCCAGTTTGAACATGTAGTCAAAAGTGAAACATCCTATTTAGGAAAAAAGAAATGTAACCCGACTCAACAGCGAAAATAACATTTGCATGCTAAAAAACCCATATATGAAGTCTTTCAGTTTTGACAAAGAAGGGTCATGTGACAAGAAAAGAGTAGCTCGATCTATATAAGTCCCTAATTGGGGGTTCAATGACTATTTATACCTGCACATTCATAAAATGCAGACCAGCGATCAGTAGGGGAAGTATGTGGCCCAAGGTGCCATGAGGAAGTTCAGATAAATTCTGGAACCATAAGATTCCGCCCTGCAAAAGTTTCCAGAAAGAAGATATGCTAATCTCCAAATGAAAATGAAATAATTTAATCATCACCAGAATGAATATATGCACTTCAACAGATGTTGTCCATGTGTTCCAAGATTTGTACGTAAAATTGGGTTTTTCTATCTAAAAGAGACGAAGAATATGAAAACCATGAATTTCCTTGGTTACACGCTTAACCTTTATAAGAACAAAGGAAAAAATGAGAACTCCAGCAACTGAAACAAGAAAAATAATGAAACACCTGGGGTACTAATAGGCGAAATAGTATCGATGCATTCACATTGTGAGGAAAGGGAGGATATCTTTAGCATGTAAATTACAGAGAGTCTCAACAAAAGCACTTACACACTATTTTTGCCTGGACAGTATTGTTGAAACAGCCAATCATTTCCCATATTAAGCAATATTCAGCTTGATTCATCTTAAATATCTTCCCTTACAAATTATTGTACTTCAGAGCACTCAACTAGCACCACCGCAGTCCTTCAAAACTGTTCAATAATATTTACAGCTCTCATAAAAATTGTAGTCACTGGATTTTCAACAGGCTAACACCACTGAGGATATTCTTTTGAAGGCAAATAGCTTTCCTGCTCCATTAGTGACTTTGACTGAAACTATACATGTAGAAAATAATATGGCTAACAGCAGCACCACTTAAAACATTAACAGCAACTAGCAAAGTAACAATCATGTAGGAATATATGGGCATTGTGGATGCCTTACACAATCAAATCCAGGATGATGGTCAAGAGACATCCTTCGTATACTAGTCATCCATAGGAGAAAAAATGGGACCTGCAGATGAATATGATGTTTAAATAAGCAAAAATAAACACAAGCATTATCCAGAATGCAAAATACGGAACTGGTTAACATTTCTGACAGGACTTTTTCTCATCTTCCTCTTGAATTGCACATGCCAGATGCTTTATTAACCCATTTAGGTGGGAAAAGATCTAGGGACCAAATCTCTCTCTGAAGCATACTATATATAGTTAAAGAGCCATCAATTTATAGCCCATTTTCTGATGAAGAAGTGCTCCCAGTATTACACTCAAGCGTATCTTTCTCTGTTAATAAAAAAATGAAAAGGCATCTTTCTTAGCGAAAGAACATGTCTACACGTGAGATGTAGCCTCTACCATTTATTTGAGTGCTAAATTATATCATTTATGGAAAAGTATCTCTTAGGCGTTTCTTCCCGCTACTGTTCTTTTTGTCCTGTGCCATCTAGACTAGTCTAGCCAGCTGAATACTGATGGTCTCAAATAGATAATCTTCATCCCAGATAGAGAGAAGGAAAAGCTTTAGGATCGGGGCATATTGAGGGCCTCGGCCTTCACTAGTCTTCTTTACCAAAATGACTTGGAACAATCTTTGTGAAAGTATCTGTATTATTTGGTGAAGGTAACCGAATGTATTTAAAACTAGGCTGCAAATACATAGATTTGCCTTCTCTTCCTTCCCTTTATGCCCTAATCTGAATTGATCTACTCCACCAACAATTCTGCTTCGTTATATGAAGCTCGGCCAAGCCAACTACTAGCAAAGGAAAGAGAACTTCATTTTTCTATACGTACTTAAAGGCGAAAAGGAAAGATCATACGAACTAATAAACCTTCCACTAAGTAGAGTTGAGAGAGTGACCTGGACAGAAAGGTATGCAAGGAACCATAAAAGCGAAGGGCACCCACTTGCTCGTCTCTCCCGCCGGAAAAGCGAAATCTGGTTGATGTAACTCCTTCCTGAGAAAGGCGGTGGCAGGGGCGGAGGCACTTCAAATATGCAATTGAAAGTCTAAAAGAAATTAAAACAGCCAATTCACATCGAAAGCAACAAACTTTCAACAGAGTTAACACCACAGGATAAAAACAAGAAACTGGGCGATCCTTCCGATACACACAGACATCACGTCGACGACACCACTACCACCACCACTAGTTAACAGACTCATATGCAGAGGCAATGCAAAACCATGGCGCAACCAATACTCAGAACTCGGTTCCGGCGAAACGAAGACTGTAGAAGAGAGAAAGAGAGCTCACATTTCGGAAATACTTCAGAAATCCTCTTCATCTTCTGCAGCTGCAAAACGAGCACGGGGAAGAGCGCCACTCTCAGCGCCAAGGTGGAGGATGCAATCACGACCCACCTGCAAGCAACCCAACAAAATTAACCTTAAAGAACTCGACCCGCCAATTCGACCGATACCCATAACAGCTCGCGACCGTACCAAGGCAAGCCAGTGACATCGTGACAGCGATCGAGGAGAGAGATCAAGGCCTTGACGGGAAGAATCGACTCTTCCACGCCGCTCGCCGCCCCTTCGATCGCAGCATCGATCCCCGCGCCGCGGGCGACGTCGGGAAGAAACGCCGCCGACTCGCCGAGCCCCCGGAGGTCGAAGTCGCCGTCGTCGGCGCCCGACGGAGCGGAAGAGAAGCGGCGGCCGGATTGGAGGAAGGGCGGGGGAAGCGAGCAGGGATCGGAGCGATGACGGGGGCCAGGGTGAGGGCGAGGGGCGGCGAGGGAGGGAGCGGAGGAGAGGGAGGAGAAGCGCGGCCGAGAGCGGCGGAGGTGGCTCCACAGTCGCGAGGTGGCCGCCATTCGCTCGGCTCAGTTCGTTGCTCCGGCGGGACAGCTGAACGCGACGGAGTTCATACAACCCTGCACGCCGCGCCGACGGCGGACGCGTTTTGCATATATAACGACATTAGTTTCGGGTCGGACTATTCGATATTGTGGTCAGGTATTGTATACGTCATGTTTCATGATTGTATATGAATTCTAATTTTGTTTGAACTATATAGTTAGTAAGTTTTGTTTGTTTTGCAAAAAACAAATGATTTATAAATTATTTTTTTAAAAATAATTACTTATATAGCTTAAAATTATTAATCAATAAAAAATATTTTATTATTAAACTTTTTGTGGACGACTTAAATATTTTTTTTTCGTTTATCTTTATAAATGATGTAAGGGATTATTTTTAGTATAGTATGCATGTACTTTTGAAGAAAAAAATAATTAAATAATATTAATTTTAACATGGTCAAGTACATGATTGATAAAACTCTAATTTAGCATTTTCAAAGGTTTTTCTTTTTCCTATTCATTTTCTTATTCCATTGTCTTTTTTCACTATATCACATTATTTTTCTCTCAAAGACAACCAAAACAAAAATAATATGATATTTCTTCATTTCTGTTTCACTTTTCCATTTTTTGTTGATATCTAATTCTAGTCAAAATTACATCAACTAAGTACCAAAACCAAATGAAGTCAAGGGAATAAAGTGTCACTCGGTCTCATCTTTTCCAATCCTTTTCCAAATATAAAGATGTTTACATAATATAAAGTTACCTAATTTATTCAATGATATTTAGCTAGATAGCATCTCACAAAAATGGTAAAAAAAAGCCTTAACTGTACAAGAGAGTTAAAATCAGTTTTTCCATAAAAACAAAAGGTTTACATAGAATTCTTGAATGGCCAATATCAAGCATATAACAAAAGATTAATATCACGAAAAATCATAAATCGATACACTTATGATAAATTTACATCAAATTAATTTTTACCACCAAAAAACTCAAACCGATATACCCGCGATAAATTTACCCTCCGTTAGTTTTCGTTTAATTTTACTATCAAATTACTGAGTTAAATGATACGCAGCAATTGATAGGTATATCAGTTTGGGGTTTTACCCCTCCATTTGTCACAAGTTTATCAATTTGTAATTTTTCATGATATTACTATAATTTAACGGAGAGTAAATTTATCACAAGTATACCAGTTTATAATTTTTTTGTGGTCAAAAAATTAGTTTGTCATAAATTTGTCACATGTGTACCAGTTTAAGGTTTTTTGTGGTAAAAACAATTAATTTTAGGCAAATTTGTCACAAATATACTAGTTTAGGGTTTTTTGTGATATTAACAAAATGTTTACATATAAAAGGAAATGATAATACATTCAACCATGCAAAAAAAATTTGACTAAAAAAAGAAAGAAGTTTTTATAGTATAATGATTAAGAGATATAACAATGCAATACTCAACCTTCACCTAGTAATATTTGTATGTAAAGAAAAACCGCGGTGTCCTCCTAGCCGACGACGCATTTCAATGTTTCAATAATTAAGTAATGAAAAAAAAAGGATTAATTATACAAAAAAGCATTTTGGTGTTATATAGATAGTATCTACATCCCCGTAAACAAAAGAGGGCTAATTCTTAAAAAAAGTCTAATTTTATCTTGAGTGGTGATTACGATCTGAATTTTTATTTATATCAATAAATAGCATTAACCTTTATTCTAGTCTCAAATATGACTCTCGTAATGTGAAATTTTTAATTGTTCGGACCAAATTTGAAATTTAAATAAAAGTTGATGATTTTTTATTAGACAAAAAAAATTCTGGCCAAAATTGTCGGTCAAGGTAAAAATTATGCTTTTTTCTGGAATTAGGCCAAACAAAGTACTAAAACTTTTTTTACGCCGAACTCAAGACATTTATAATACATAAAAAAACAAGAGAAGCAACACTGTTTATGACAAACTACTTTAGCCAAGTCACATGAGATAAGTTTGTTACGTAGTTGCCGAGCTTGGCAACACCAGCTTACGGTCGAGTGGGCTATTACAGCGATGGAATGTCATTAGTAGGCGGGGCTAGCTAAACAAGCTAAGGCCCATTAATCCATACTTAGATTACCTAGGCAAGGTGACCTATCTCACACGATCTCATGACGGTAATTTAATCCACGAAATACTTTTTCCCCTCGTACGTTCAATGGATGACAAATAAGTTTCGAGCGGAGGACGAGGTTCTTGCATTCATTATGATTAGGGTTTCGGCCGTTGAACATGGGAATGGTACGCCAATCACTCATCCTTAAAACGTACTTTTACTAATCACGTTCTTAATCAAGATTAATTACTGTATAAACCCCTTGACGCTCGATGAGCTCTTGCGTTTTCGTCGATGCATGCATGCGGTTGCAGCGCACGCAGGTCGCTTCGTCTTCATGCATGGCCCTGCATCGAGCCCTGAGAAAACCAGGCCAAACGATCATCTTCCTCGCATCGAAACTCCAAACGTCTCCATTGAAAAAGGATAATGCTTCATCAGCAATGAATGATTGTATTCTATCCATCAGCTAAGTGTACAAAAAGGATTTGTGGCTGGCCCCTTCGCCCTTGCACTGCCGTTCTGCAGCGGACTGTCATGCTTCCAGGATTAGCATCGGAAAGGTCGCCCGGCAACAGTTGTTACGGCAAAGCTGCACTTCCTCTTCAGAAGAAAGGAACGAGACGCCTCGATAATCTGTCTCCGGGATCATCGATGGACATTGCGGGAATGGAGACCAAGCTGGTGTACCTGAAATATGTGGGCCGCGAGACCGGCCTGCCCGACCCTATAACCTTCGCGTGCAGAACCAGAAGGAGGACGACGTGGTCTACCTGCTGGACCGCAGCATGCCGCTCAGGGCCCTCATGACCCACTACTGCGCTCGCAGGGGATTGCCGCGCCACGCCGTGCGGTTCACCTACGAGGGCGCGCGGATCCCGGAGGCCAAGTCGGCGGATGATATCGGCATGGACGGCGGGGACGTCATCGACACCTGGGTGGATCTGCTCGGCGGCTAGGGCTAGGGTTTTTGCCTGTGACAGTGCGCAGTTTAGGGATCAGTGAGCGTTGTGTGTGTGTAGTCTGCATGCTTTTATTGTGTCTATAGCTGAAGTTAAGAAGGAGAAGAAGCAGGAGGAGTCGATGATGTTGGGGATAGCTTTTGATGTACTGTTTGCTTTGAGTTCATGGGCGATGTGCATGGTTGAGAAGTTGCGTACTTTCCCGTGCCATTTGCTTTGTTTCTGGTTATGCGTTTCGCCATTGCCATTGCTGGAAGTTTAATCTCTCCCTTTTCTTCATCCCAAGAAAGAAAGGTTTGCTTCGTTTTCTTCTGCCAGCAACGGAGAGCGATGTTCTTTGTTTACCAGTTTGAGCCCGGGCTTGAACTTTCATACTACGTGCAATTGTTGAGGCGTGTGGAGGGTTATGCTTCGATCTCATTTTCGGGTGTCAAATTCGAATCTTTCACGCGTAATATAGTTCAAATTTTACCCGGTGCGAAGGACGCGAGGAATTTGCTCGATGCCATCAACACAAGTCGAGACTATTCCGGGTTTTCGCATTGGGGAAGAGAGGGATGGAAGAAAATTGTCGCGCATGGAAGTGAAAGAAAACTGACGAAATTCATAAATGAACTCGGGGATCTTACAGAAGATGCAACGAACATTTCAAAATCATTTCTTCTCTCTTGATCTGACTCTACCAAATTTAGAGCTTGCTTGATAACTTCACTAAATGCTGAATATGATTCGGTGCGTCTGATGACATTAAACATCACACTGCTTTAGCTGAATCAGGAACCACTTTTGACATACTAAGTGGGTAACTGTACCAAGGCAAGCGACATCGTGATAACTATCGAGGGGAGAGATCCAAGGCTTTGACAGAAAGAATCTGACTCTTCTACACCGTTCGCAGCCCCTTCAATCAAATCATCAGAACAAACGCCGTCAACTCGCCGAACCACCGGAAGTCGAAATCGCCGTTGTCGGCCTCCGACGGACCAGAATATAAGCAATGACCAGGTTGGAGGAAAGCCAGAGGAATCGAACAGGGATTGGAGTGAGGATGAGCATGATAGCTAGGGCGAGGGGCGAGAGAGGGAGCGGACGAGAGGAAGGAGAAGCGAGGGCAAGAGCGGCGGAGGTGGCTCCATGGTCTCGAGGTGGTTGCCATCGCTCAGTTGAGTTGGTTGCTCCGGTGAGACGGCAGACACACCGGAGTTTATACACCACGCCACAGTTTTGCAATAACAACATTAATTTTGGGTCGAATTGTTCGGCCTATTATACATATCATGTTTCATAATTCGTACGAATAGAGATGAATTTTCTTTTTGTTTGGACTATAGTTAGTATGGTGAATGACTAAAATTTACCGGATAATTCTACTGGTGAATTTCGATTTATATATATAGTGCTGAAGAGTCTATTTGTTCGAAGAAAAACTATTTTTGAGAAATTGTTTTCTGACTTTTTAGTGTTTGGATGATAAAAAACTAATTGATATGCGGAAAACATTTTCCTAAAAGCAAAAAGTTTAGATTTGGGGAAAACAATTTCCCCTTTCTCTCTCCTAAACCACTAAATATATGAAAACTAACAATTTTCTTTAAAAATGATTTTCATAGAAAATATTTTCTTTTATCATAAAGTTTTCAGTGAAACAAACGTACCTTTAATCAAAATTACATTAACTATTCGAAACCAAACGAAGCCAAGGTAATAAAGTTTTGGACAGTTTCCTTATATATATAATATGTCCACACAATAAAATTTACCTAAATCATTCAATGATACTTAGCTAGATAGCAATTTATATAACTGTGGGACATTTATAATACATACGAAACAGTATAAGCAACACCTTTTTCTAACAAACTAATTTAGCTAAATAATATAATATTAAGTTCGTACATTCTTGCTGAGCTCGGTAACGTAAGCTTGTAACCGAGTGGGTTATCAAATTGATGGAATGTTAAAGCCCTTTAATCCATACTCAAATTACTAGTAGGCGAGGTGACCTACCTCGGGCAACATGGCGTCGGTAATTAAATACACGAAATACTTTCTCCTCTGACGTTTAGCGGATGGCAAACGAGTTTCGAGCGGCGGGCGAGGTTCTTGCTTTCATTCTCGTTAGGGTTTCGGCCTTTGAGCATCGGAAACGGTACGCCAATCACTCGTCCTCAAAACGTACTTTACTAATAATCTTCTTAATCAAGATTAGCTAGTGCATAAACCCCCTCGACACTCGATGAGCTCTTACGTGTTTTGTCCGTGCATGCAGTCGCAGGAGCACGTAGGTCGCTTCGTCTTCTTTGCACGGCCCTGCATCGAGCCCAGAGAAAACCGTCAGGCCAGACGATCATGGAGATCATCAGCCATCATTTCGTCATCGGAAAACGCCGAAGAAAAAGGAAAAGAACAGCCATCGCTGCTGCTGCTTCTTCGTCTTCTTCTTCTTCTTCTTTTGGGATCAGTCCTCGCCCTTTCGTCTTCCGCGCATCGAAACACCAAACGCCTCCATCGAAGAAAGTTGATACTTTATCAGCAATTCAATGAGTGCATTCCATCCACCCTGTTCACAGGCATGCGTCGATTCTCTCTATAAATTACACCGCCCCCTCTCTCCTTACTGCATGTCTTGCTTTCGATTCTCGCATCACTCATCGCCAACACACAGAGAGAGAGAGAGAATGGTTGGAGCCGGCAAGATCACCGCTTCTAAGACTAGAATCACTGTCAAACCCGCAGACAAAGATGGCGAAGACCTCGCTCTAGCCGTGTCGGTCGCCCACGCGCAGCCGCTGGCTGCATCCTACAACGACCGGATCCGCCCGCTGCTCGACGCTGTCGACAGGCTCCGAAACCTGATGGTCATTAAGGAGGGCATCCAGCTCCCCACCATTGTTGTCGTCGGCGACCAGTCCTCTGGCAAGTCGAGCGTCCTCGAGTCCCTCGCGGGCATCAACCTGCCGCGAGGGCAGGGAATTTGCACCCGTGTCCCCCTCATAATGCGACTCCAAGACAATCCTTACGCCGATCGCCCCGAGCTCTACCTTGAGTTCAACGGCAAAGTTGTCCACACTGACGAGGCCCACATCTCGGATGCTATTAATGCCGCCACCGAGGAGATCGCGGGCCACGGGAAGGGCATATCGAACGCCCCGCTGACTCTGGTCGTCAAGAAAGTGGGCGTCCCGGACTTGACGATGGTCGACTTGCCGGGAATCACGAGAGTGCCCGTGCACGGCCAGCCCGAGAACATCTACGAGCAGATCTCGGAGATGATCATGGAGTACATGAGGCCTGAGGAGAGCATCATCCTCAATGTCTTATCTGCAACCGTCGACTTCTCCACTTGCGAGTCCATAAGGATGTCTCGAGTAAGTATACCTAGACCCGCGTGGCTCCTGTATCAATTCGAATAATTAAATTAACTCTGGGAAATGAGTCTATACGATAATTCGTCTTTATGTTGCAGATGGTGGACAAGACCGGCAAGAGGACTCTAGCCGTTGTCACAAAGGCTGATAAAGCTCCTGAGGGCTTGTACGAAAAGGTTACGGCCGATGATGTCAATATAGGACTTGGTTACGTTTGTGTGAGGAACAGGATTGGTGACGAGTCCTACGAAGAAGCGAGGCTGGAAGAGGCGAAGCTGTTCGACATGCACCCTCAGCTGTCCATGATTGACAAGTCCATCGTTGGTGTGCCTGTGTTGGCCCAAAAGCTTATGCAGATTCAAGCCACCATTATGGCCAAGTGTTTGCCCGAGATCGTCAGGAAGATCAACGACAAGCTGAATGCAAACGTTGCCGAGCTTAAGAGGATGCCCAAGAATCTGTCCTCGGTTGCAGAGGCCATGACAGCCTTCATGCAGATCATGGGGTTGGCGAAGGAGTCGCTGAGGAAAGTCTTGCTGCGAGGCGAGTTTGATGAGTACCCCGACGAGAAGAACATGCACTGCACGGCCAGGCTGGTGGAGATGCTGAACCAATACTCCGATGAGCTCCAAAACTGCACCGAGAATGACCCGAGGATTAACTTTATGTTGGAGGAAATGGAGGTCTTGGAAGAGGCCAAAGGGATCGGGCTCCCTAACTTCCTCCCTCGCACTGCCTTCGTCACTGTCTTGCAGCAGAAGGTGAAGCGGGTATCGAGCAAGCCACTTAGTTTTGTGGTTCGTGTATGGGACTACATCGAGGGCGCTGTGATCAGAGTGTTGATGCGACACTCAGAGAATTATCCTCAGCTTCAGCATTTGACGAGAAGAGCAGCGTGCAATCTGATTAACAAGATGAAGGAGAAGGCGATGATAAGGATGATGGAAGTTGTTGAAATGGAGAAGCTCACTGACTACACTTGCAACCCCGAGTACATGTTGGAGTGGAACAAATTGATGTGCCAGCAGGACATGTTCATGGAGGCGATCAACGATGAGTCGAAGCCTAGCAACATTGTCCTCCAGGGGATCGGGGAAGTTGACGTGGGCAATCTCAGGCATCGAAAGCAGCTTATTCAGCAGGCGTTCGATCTGAAGATGAGGACGATGGCATACTGGAAGATTGTGCTGAGGAGGTTTGTCGACTCGATGGCACTGCATCTGCTGTTCAGCGTGCAGAACTTGGTTAATAAGGAGATGGAGAAGGAGATTGTGGGCGAGCTGATTGGGCCCAACGGCAGCGGCGGCATCGAGATAATGCTGGAGGAAGCGCCGGCTGTGGCAGCGAAGCGTGAGAAGCTGAAGAGGAGCATCAAGCTCTTGAGGGCGTCTGCAGAGGTGGTCGCCAAGATAATGGACCGGATCGCCACGGTTGGCGACTGCAAGATTGATAATAAGTAGTTCCGCTAGTTTGGTAGATCATGATGAATGTCGAATCTGGTGTGGTGATTTTGGCGTAGCGTTTTCCAATGGAACTAGCTCAATTTGTCATTTAACTTGAATTCCATTGTCAAATTTCTTGTTTTACTGGAGGACCTGCTATTTTAGCCTGTTTCTTCACTAAAGCTATGCGCACTAAAATAAACCCAAAAATCTCTTGCAAAAACCTGGGACATGCAATGCCACAGCCATTACATATGGCACAATTTGGACGACCAAAAATGCTTTGATGCAATCATCCTGTATCTTCATAATTTGCACAGAACTTTCATGGCCCTCGACAAATAACGTATTATGAAAAAGTTAAGGCGGACTATCAATTAATACATGACTTATTCAAGAGAATGAGACGTGCAATGCCACGGCCATCACACGGCACACTAAGCGACATCCTCTGCTATTAAACACATGACCAGAGGATTGCTACAAGTACAAATTCCTGATTCTGTTCATAATTAGATGAACTTTTGACAAAAATCATCTTCTATTGTGTTCCCTCAGAAAATGACTACAGACAATATGTACACGAATTGCGTCTTCCTTGTCTTATGTCATGTCTTCCTCCGAGTTTATCGCAATGATGGGATTACATCTCTATATCTTCAAGGTCAGGTAGAGGGAAGCGAAGAATGGCTGCAATCCCAGTCAACTGGGCCAATTCTGTTCACGAAGTATGTTTATAAGCCGGTTTATTCAAAGTTGAAAAGCTTAATCTGTACCAACCGACATAATATAACATATGCAGAATCCAAAGCTTTATCTCATTTTTCTGTTCATTTAGTGCTAATAATACTTTATCTCAATAAGCTACTGCCCAAGGGCTCCTATACTCACAAAACTGAGCACGGATAACATGCATTAAAGCTGGCGCAAAAGAAGGGAAACCAATGATGCTTACGTTCTCCCGACACATGCATGGATGAAAATATATGAGCAGTGCCTCCTGAATCCTTCACTGAGTTGACCAAATTCACATACTTTTGCCTTGTTGCTACATCGGCATTTCTGGAGGCACCCCAAGATGTTAGCAGGAAAAACTAATCACTGTCACGAAAATGATTTCATGCATGTAGAATTAGGTTTATAGACCAATACATCGCTTAAAAAAGATGTACGAGTCATACTGTTAGAGGTTACTGGAAAAGGAATTAAAAAAACAAAATTATAGTTAGAACACAGACGAAATAGAAATGGAGATGAGATTAGGAGGGAAACCGGAGAGTGGGGCCTGTGCATTCTCAAAAAGTTCCAAAAGTTCTTGTTAAATGGTACTTGATTAAATAGTTGCACTAATAGTGGAGTTTTTGTTGCACACTAGGCAGCTAAAGTAGCTCGGCAATTAATCCATCTTAAAAACAAAATCCCATTCACCCGATATAGGGAGATCAAGAATCGGTGCAAGCAATTTTCATTTCTCTGTGATATATGAAAACAGGCATGGAAAATATTAAAGTAATTGCAAACGATCCATATGAAGGATTTGCAGTGTACATTAATCAGTTTGGATTTATTCAAAAGCTATATAAGAGCAGCCATAGATATTTCATGCATGATTTATTATTGTTATCGTTTTAATTATTAGTGTAATATTATTATAGACATTTTGAGCGAGTTCTTGAAAAAGGGAACAGTTGTCCGTGTAAGGAGTGAATTGCTACACAATGTCAGTGTGGAAAAGACAACACCATGTATTCCAATGGGAGGTTGTACACATGGCAAGCAGCTACAGTAGGCATAAACATCAGAGGCTGACCTGAAGAGATCGTCAGTGATGAGAAGTGCCTGGACAGCCATTCTCTCATGGGCAACCTCCACATGCTTAGGTCCATAGCATGCCCGGGCCGGGTCCTAAAAATATTTATTGTGTAATGGATTATTAGGATTACAACAACAGCAACCACAACCGACAACAACAGGATCAACACTAAACTAAGCCTTCTTGCACAAAATCGGGATAAATTTTAAATATCATTTCCAATAATACTCCATCAAAACGAAAGATCCCTGTTTCAGTATCTCCTTATTGGTGATAGAGAAACACTACCACTGCCCATTTTGACATGAATCCAATTCTGGTTTTGATTACGCTGTTCTAACAAGTAAACACTATTTTATGGTTTTTGGCCAATCAGTCAGCAACTAAATATCTCGCATGCCTGCTTAATCATTTGCCAAATGCTTATCACAAGACATAGGTTGATATAAAGATGAGGAGACAATGTACAATTTTAAAAATAGAAAAAAAACTGACATTTGAGAGCATGTCGAAGAAATCCTTGAGAGCTCGGACCTGTATTGAAGGGATACAATGACAAATTGTAATCAAGGCAAAGCCTTCTGTTTCCATGAAGAACTCAATAGAGATATTTTTGAGACAGAAAATGAATGATAAAGAATTTTTTGTTCAGTATTATGTACCTCTTGAGCTGCTTTAGTATCTTTTATCATACTCATGACATTTGGGGCATCCAAAACCTCTCTTAAACTGTGCCTGTGAATTAGCAAAGGGATGATGTAATTAACAAAGCATGCTTATCAGTTACATTTAATTAGTAGTTCGTCAAATGATTGACAATAATGCGACTAGCCCCTGAAGAAATACTCATTTAAGTACTAACCAAAGATGCATATGGCCACTACACAAGACAAGAACATTACAAGCCAACGAAAGAACAGTATCATCATTGCTAAAGTCTGCTTCTTTTGAGTATATGTCTTACTATGCTTATTTATCCCTCTAGACAGAAAGATGTGCGACTGCCTAGTCCTTAGTTTTGGCCGGTAGTTCTCTAGTCCTTTCTATGCATACAAGATAACCAGTTGGCCATCACTTTTCTCCTCTAAAGAAATTTATTGCATATCCATAATTCAATATCGCCAAATAAGTAATTAAGCCACAATACACTGAAAACAGATAATTATATCCGATCCCTTGAAGATCATTAAATAGCAGAAGAGACCTGCTGTGTCTCATATAAAATGGTATCTCTACAGCAATGGATGTAATTAATGTATTTAGATACAACAAAAAAATGAAATAGGGTCAAAATAAGACTTGATACATGGGACAAAAGTAGGTATAACATTCAATATATATCCTTAAGATAGATTGTAAAGCACTGATTTCATACATTTCCCTAATTAGAAGCACTTGACAGCATTTTGGACCTTTTTTTAACTTTTTAGAAATGCATAAGGACTTTAACTAGTGACACATTCAAACACAATGACGGAGCTTCTGACACCAAGCTATATAATATTGTCAAGACAATGTCTCATAGGTCAGATGAGACATATTCTTTCCTGGATAAACACCACAAGTGTTCCAATTTTAACATTTCAAGAACTGCACCAGATTACATTCCTAAGATTTGTCCGTTGCTACAGAGTACTGTCTCAACATAGCAGCTTTAGTTATCTAAACTATAAGCAACAAAGATATCGATAATACTTGTATCCTGAGCTTGTATGAACAAGCATTATCCGTGACTTGTTCTCTATAATGGGCCTCAACTGCCTTCTCTCTGCCTCCAATAATAGATGCTTATGAAATTGATCCTGATTCACAAATAAAAAGAAACATATAATTAACTAATCAAGAAATCTTTCATGCATTGTACAGTACTATAATGTAATGGGATAAAACATATATAGAAGGAAGTAGAAATGGAATTTATCTCAGACCTTTGTAAAGCCTGGACTGGCAATAACAGCACAGCGTACTACATTAAAGTCAACATGCTTCAGGAAAGCCTAAGACAAATGAAGAAAGTGGTTAGCTACTTTCCACAAGAATTCACATAAAGACAGCAGTTTTCCATAGTGGCGGCTAAATGATTCCAATGATCGACTAACCTGTAAAACATTCTCGAAAAACTTTTTCAAAGCCTGTGCAAAGGCACACGGTAAGAGACTACAGTTTTGTTATATTTATTGCCATTGACTGCAGGTAAGAAACATACCGACTCATAACCTGCTATAGCAGGTCCATGCTTGCGAGGAATCGATGTTTCTATCCGAGAACGAGTAGTTGTCATGCTGCAAGAGTGGCCAGATTTAGACCATACAAGGGTTATATGGTTGAGAAAGAAATTTACTTGGACGATAATAAAAGAATGAAAGGAATGCAAGATCCTGGAACCAGTGAAAAATAACATGAGTGGAAACCAGCTATACACGGCATTCTACAATGAATCAAATATATCGTTTAATGTTCACACAAACATTTTTTCCCTAACATGAAGATTACTTGAGGCCTTTGACAAGATCTTTAAGTATTAGACATACAATGACTGTGATTAAGAAGAATCCAGAAAAATAATGCGAAACGTCACCACCTAAACAGAAATCAAACAGAAAGCAAACAGATGACCCAAGATATGGCAACAGCTTTAAAGATCATAAGCAAGAATGAGTCAATGTGGAGGCGTACTATCATGATCTTTAGAAAATACTTGTCTTAGCCAAATGTGTCATATGGACCTGATGCTATGCCAAAACTATATTATGTTCGCATATAATGAAAAATAAATACTTTCAAGTTCTTCCATTAGGCAACATTCCAGATTTTAACATGTCCATTTGATGCACATTTAATTTCAATACAGACAACACACCGATGTAGCGCATTCATCAAAAAGTGTTTGCTGCCTAAAGGCCTGGCTAGCCACTGCCCTTAGTATCAGAGTTTATCCAGTAGCAGCTGATGCCTTCTAAATGCCCACTAGCAGCCAAAATTATCTACCACTACAAGCTTATGGCAGTGCTGGAACTAGAAAATTTTGAAAAGAGGATGAACTTATTCTCCCCCTTATATTGTATGAACCACATTTTTTACTCAATAAGGTTTCCATTTTACATCAATACCTTTGAGGTAAAAACACAGCGGGTACCAGGGATAACAAAGTATTCCAACTAAAATCTCTAAAAATGGCTTGGTTCACATGCATAATCATACCTTCTACCAACAAGGAAGATATGTGCCAATCCTTCTTGCATCAAAATCACAACAAGATCAGCACTTGCTCCAGGGTCTGCAGATGCATAGATTAGACTATACTGCAAGAGACCAGCCCTTAAACAAGAAAAAAAACAAAGACTTCCACGAATCTAGTAGTAAAGAGTTGCATGGTGCTTCAGGAAATAATTTTAAGAACTGTGTCAAGAATTCATATCTTGAAGTTAATGGAGCAAACGGTGACTGAGGTTGAAACATCCCAAAGAGTTAAAAGCTAACTGACACAACAACTTAGTCATTAAATAGATTCTGAATCAACTGAGGTGTTTCACTTTCTATTTAGCACTCCAAAACCATATTGATGACCAATTGTTTCTCGGCATTAAATCTCTCAAACGGGTTCAGGGTTTTAACCAAACTAGTCATTTGGTTAGCACTATATCTGGCCCTTGGGATTAATAGAAATTTCATGTGCCTGAGGTTTACCCACCTACGGCAGGTCCCTCATTGAAAAAGGAAAGATGAACATTGTTACTTGATCCCTTGTCATTAAACGAATAAATTCTAGTCATTGTTAAAGACTGTATGTTTTTACTTAGCTACCCTAAAGTTTCCCATCCACTCATTTATCAATGATTCAAGTGAATTGTCCCTGCCATTTATTTCTGGACTCTGGAGATCATCTACATTGTCCGAAAAAGAGAGAGTTGGCAAGAAATTGTCCATGATTAGCATAGTTTAATGGACTAAGTAACGTGCAAGTAAGGTGTATGGAGAATTTAAAGAATTATCCTAGAAGACATGTGCATGTAGCCATAACTATAGGAATGCTCTCTAAAATGAATAGAAAAGAATACCAGAGGCCTGATGGAGTACATCTAATGCCAGTGAGTCCCACACCTTCTGCAACATAGAAACAGTCAAGATCCCATGGATTAGTGACCAGGCACAGTTTATCTCATTAATGAAGCCAGTCACTTAAAAGGCTCTTGAGTTAGATCTCCCAATAAATACACTAACAGAGCAAAAACAAACAAAAATACATTGCTCAACACCCTGAAAAAATAAAATAAAGAATGGAGTATACCTTTCTTAAAACAAATGGCCGATTCAGCTCAAGTTCTAAAGTGTGGAATGCACCTATCTACAGAAACAAAATGTTACATTAGATGCATCAACTGTTCAGTCTATGTAATACGAAAGGAACTCAACACTATTTGTGTACCTTTACGTATTCATTCTCAAGAATGTTCTTTCCACGAATACGCAAGACGGAGCCCACTTTATCATAATCCACAGCCTGACAAGAACATGTGAAACACATGTATCAATAGATAAACACCTGAGTGCATACCTAAGTTATGTAATAAAGAAACAATAGATATTATCTTAATAAATTTTAGCACAGCTTTGCCCTTTTTCTAGCAAGATGGCAGACATATGCCTGTAATACTCCCATCCTCTTCCCCGGAATCACGTTTTTTGAAACTACCCAACAGCCTTCTGGTAAACCCAAAATGCACTAGTCTAATCTGTTTAGAAAGACAAGCTTCAACCAGCCTTTCCTAAGTGAACTTAATTTTATGAACATCCTCAGCAATTCACACCAAACCTCTTTTGCTAACCTCATCATATCAAACATTAGCAAGACGGCAGACATATGCCGGTAATACTCCCATCTTCTTCCCTGGGATCACGTTTTTTGAAACTACCCAACAGCCTTCTGGTAAACCCAAAATGCACTAGTCTAATCTGTTTAGAAAGACAAGCTTCAACTGGCCTTTCCTAAGTGTACTTAGTTTCATGAACATCCTCAGCAATTCACACCAAACCTCTTTTGCTAACCTCATCGTATCAAACATTAGCAAGACGGCAGACATATGCCTGTAATACTCCCATCTTCTTCCCTGGGATCACGTTTTTTGAAACTACCCAACAGCCTTCTGGTAAACCCAAAATGCACTAGTCTAATCTGTTTAGAAAGACAAGCTTCAACTGGCCTTTCCTAAGTGTACTTAGTTTCATGAACATCCTCATCAATTCACACCAAACCTCTTTTGCTAACCTCATCGTATCAAACATTAGCAAGACGGCAGACATATGCCTGTAATACTCCCATCTTCTTCCCCGGGATCACGTTTATTGAAACTACCCAACTGCCTTCTGGAAAACCCAAAATGCACTAGTCTAATCTGTTTAGAAAGACAAGCTTCAACCGGCCTTTCCTAAGTGAACTTAGTTTCATGAACATCCTCAGCAATTCACACCAAACCTCTTTTGCTAACCTCATCATATCAAAACATTGGCAAGACGGCAGACATATGCCTGTAATACTCCCATCTTCTTCCCTGGGATCACGTTTTTTGAAACTAGCCAACAGCCTTCTGATAAACCCAAAATGCACTAGTCTAATCTGTTTAGAAAGACAAGCTTCAACCGGCCTTTCCTAAGTGAACTTAGTTTCATGAACATCCTCAGCAATTCACACCAAACCTCTTTTGCTAACCTCATCGTATCAAACATTAGCAAGACGGCAGACATATGCCTGTAATACTCCCATCTTCTTCCCTGGGATCACGTTTATTGAAACTACCCAACAGCCTTCTGATAAACCCAAAATGCACTAGTCTAATCGGTTTAGAAAGGAAAGCTTCAACCGGCCTTTCCTAAGTGAACTTAGTTTCATGAACATCCTCATCAATTCACACCAATCCTCTTTTGCTAACCTCATCGTATCAAACATTAGCAAGACGGCAGACATATGCCTGTAATACTCCCATCTTCTTCCCTGGGATCACGTTTTTTGAAACTACCCAACAGCCTTCTGGTAAACCCAAAATGCACTAGTCTAATCTGTTTAGAAAGACAAGCTTCAACCGGCCTTTCCTAAGTTAACTTAGTTTCATGAACATCCTTAGCAATTCACACCAATCCTCTTTTGCTAACCTCATCGTATCAAACATTAGAATAAGGATACAAAAAATCCATCTGGCATCGAAACTTGTCATTTCAGCACCGGGAAAAAAACGACAAAAAGTAGTACCTTGACTGTTATCTCCAACTTCAGCTTAATTCGCTCAGCATCTCTACCTCCAGAAGCCGCTTCTCTCATTACCTTCCTGTAACATGACACGTTCAATGGAAATCAAGGCTAAAAGGAAAGGACCAACCAAAAGCCGTGTGCAATTTCTCCTCGAAACTTAATAAGCCCGCCAAACTAACTACCAAAACTGCTTATGCTTAATAGGAACTCTTTTCTTGTACACTCAGGGAAAGGCATCGAAACGAAGCAACTTCCCAGTATTATGCATAGCAGAGAACATTACAGGAACTTGTTAAAGAAAACTTCAAGTCCAAGACTATTTTCTTCAAGCACATATCAGCCAACTCACTCAAAGAGAAGAGCAACAGGGAAAGTGCCCCTTGTGCTAACCTGACAGTGGCAGCCATGACTGAATCTCCAGGAGCAATTAGATTATAAGCAAACCACAAATCATCCGAATCAACCGGCACCATCTGACCCACAAAAACAAAAGAACAACAAAGAGAGCTTTGTTACTCCTCACAACTACAGCCATTCCAAAGAACCGCAGAAACATCAACCCGGACGACCTCTGCCTAGATTCCACATCAAGATGCAAACTTTCACGGATAATTTGCGAAATTTGGCGGCGGTGGGTACCTTAACGCTTCCGGGTCCGTCGCGGACATAGTCTTTACGCACGATCCTCATGGTTTCTACCGCAAAGCTCCAATCTCTCGCCCTCTCTCTCTCTCTCTCTCTCTCTCTCTCTCGATCGATCGATCGACCAACTTGCAAAGCAAAGGAAACGAATTTCCGAGTCGTTACCCAGTTCTTGCAGAAATCACGATTTTATTTTCGGTTTTATTGCGCTTTTTCTTTTTTCTTGCCAAACGTCTTTTTTATTTCTTTCCCTCCCCCAAAAAAAAAAAAATTTAGGATTAATATCACAAAAAAAAACTTAGATTATCTCATTGTGACACAAATATTCTGAACTTTTTTTTGTGTTATTAAAAATCCTAAATTTATCCATTATGACACAAATACCCTAACTTCTTTTGTATCATAAAAAATTCCAAACGAGGGTATATATGTTTTATTATATTCGGGTTTTTTCCATAAAAAAAATTGAGATATTTATAGTTTTTGTGGCGCAACAAGGCATTCTATAAGGAATTGAAACGAGGGTATATATGTTTTATGTATAAGTTCGGGTTTTTTCAAGACACAAAAAAAATTGAGATATTTATAGTTTTTGGTGACAAATTTGTTGTATTTATATTTCAGTAGGCATAGTTTTGAATTTTTGGTGGAATATTCAATTATGTCTGGATAGGACAATTAAACTTTCTTGTTTGGGAAACTTTCAAATAATTTTTACTTTTTATATTTGATCTTTCAACAATTTAACTTTATTTAAGATGAAAAAGATACGATATAATTACATCTTGACTTTTAATTTGCGTATAACTTTTGTTTACTTTTTAAATTAAAGTAGGAATTGAAGTTATATCGATTAATTATCAAATATCAATAGGAATTAAAAGTCATGCTAATTATGCTACTAAAAGCAAATAATAATATCTACAACTTCATATGTGATAAGAAATCAATTATATTAATTATTCAATTTTCATAAACTATCGAATAATTTTCCGCATCCTTTTTTTTTTTTGAAATCTGTGTCCATCTTGACTACTTAAAGTCAAGCTGCCTATGTAGGTTCGGCCTTGATTTGCTTATCCGATTTTTTCATTAAATTGTGTTTGGTTTTATTAATATGGTGCGACCTCGAGATTAAATCATTTTTTTATATTACCTAAAAAAATACTTAAGAATAAAATCTTATGGAGACATTATCTCTTGTATACTTTTCTCTATCATTTCAATCATATAGTAATTGATATTTTGAGTTAATTTTTGTATACTAAATGAAAATTACACCTCTCCAATCCACCTTAAAAAAAAAAAAGGCAAATGTTAAAGTTGATATATTTAACTCCAAAGTGTCATTTTTTCTCACTTTCAACTTTTTAAATTTTAATTTTCTAAAGAAAATAACTCATCTTTTGTTCTCCACTTTAATCTAATCTTCTCAAAAAAAAAAAAAAAAAAGCCTTTTCAGAGGCTAAAGCAAAAGGCTACCCACTTACCTCTTGAATGAGAAAATTTACAACTACCTTAAAAAAAATTAACCGAATTCATTTACAAAGCGCATACGGCACATCTGCTCTAATTGATATTTTAAGTGATCAAGAAATTGATGAGAAATTACTAAAATTTTATGCTTTTTGAAATTTAGTGGTTTCATCGCTTATGGTTAGGGTTAGAACTCATAATTTTTGGATGACACTTACTTTGTATTATTATTTTTCAATTGATTACTTAAGTTTCATAATTTTAAAAAAAGTTTATTAAAATGACATTAACAATTTCTCTTATAGGAAAAAAACTCAACGAGGCATTGAATTTTATAGCACTTCTCATGAACTCTTCATTTTTTTTTTCCCAAGTCATGTCACCCGGGTGCTCCATTAAGAAAGTTACAGCATCAAAATGAGCGCCGAAAGTCGTGTAATATAATTTTCCCCCTTTTGATTGTAGCTCGGCTTCGAGGTTTCTTGAGAGAGAATATTCCCCTCCCTCTCAAAGGATAAGAACGAATTTTTTCTCTATTTTTCCTTTATTTTTTTTTCGTTCTCCACAAAAAAAGAAAGGTCAGAAAAAAAGGAAAAGGAGACTGTACGTGCGAACGGAGTCTCCGGCACGTGCGAAGCCAGAGGAGGAGGCGTCGCGGGCAGCGCAATCGCGTGTCGGAGAAAAAGGAGGGAGGACGGAGAAAACACAGTGATAGAGAGAGAGAGAGAGAGAGAGAGAGAGAGAGGGGCAGAGTCACGAAGCGAAGATTGAATAAAAAAGAGATCTTTCGATTCGCCAGACAGCAATCTCGGAGCAAAGCTCGGACCCAACATCCCACGTTGTCCTCCCTCGTTGTTCATGAGAGAGAAAGCGCGAGAAAGAGAGAGAGAGAGAGTGAGATAAATAGTCGTTGTTGGTGTGGATGCATGAATGAGAAACCCGCCATCCCTGCTCTCGCTCTCGATTGACTCGGCAGTCCTCAACCTCGCCCGCTTCCCCGATCTCTCCCCGCTCCCCGATCACGTCCTCCTCGATCTCTTCCTCGTAAGGCTCTCTCAAGGTCTTTCTCTTTCTCTGGGTATCTCTATCTGGGTTGTCTTTGTTTTGTCTTGTTTTCGTGTCTAGGGGCGGAAGCTCGGATTTTGACCCCGGCCCGGCTTTTGTTTGGGCTTTAGAAATGATGGGTAGTTGATGGGGTCCGGGGATGTGGTTGGATCGGTGTGAAACGGAGCTGCCGTGTGCTGGAAAGATCCGGGGTCGTGACCTTGTTAGGCATTTGCTTCCGTTGGATCGGTGAAAGTGCCCCTTGAAGGGTTTGTGGAAATTGATTGTGAGACAGCTGCTATTTTGTTGGGTTCGCGCTTATGACAGATCTGGCAAAGATGGGAGAGTCTGTGACGCTTGACTGAATTTTTCGTGTCGTAGGGGTAGATGATTTCGTGGGTATGTCCAGAGTGCAAATGTTACGCAGCTTATGTGTAATGTTGACCAGTATGTGATTGGGGAACTTCTTGTATGTATCTCGGATAGTTGTTGAATTCATGCCTTCTATGCACGCAGTTTGCTCAATCATTGTTCTGGATGAGTTATCTCTTTGATGTGCTGGTGCATGCGTTTGGTCGAGTTTGTATCTTTTGTGATGTGGCTGAACATCTTCCTATTCGCTGAGATATGCAGTACGTGACTACTTGGCCATTATTGTCTGTCCATCCTTTAGTCACTCTGAAGCTGCACGAGCGTGTAACCTTCTGGTTTTGATTCCTGATTTTCTGGTCATTAAGAAATTACCCGCTGAAAAACAGAGAGAAAATACGTTGATTGATTTGCTGCATCATCATGATCATGATTACTTTTTGATACCGCAACATATTGAATTTATTTGCCTTCGCACCAGTTCCCTCAGGTGATCCCTTTCCCTGATCCATTGAGTTTTTTTTTATCCCCTATTGCAATGCAACTTATCTACGTGCACAGTAAGAAATGCTATCTGCATATGTTGGGGAACTGTGCATAATACCTGGTCAAGTAAAGCATGCTTTTTTCACAATTATAGAGGACATTGAGAGCTGGAAAGCTGACTGAGAGGGTCCTGAAGCTTTTCTTGGCAACAGAAAAAGATGAGGTCCTTGCATTCATTGAGGCCCTGAATATTCATCCCGTCCTTGTTCCTGTCCTTCCTACCAGTGAGTTCCACTTACCTTTTGAGCTTCAGTCCTGACCCTAAATGTTATGGTTGATTGATGTTCTGAGGTTCTTATGTTTCAGGGTGCTCTGAAAAATTTTGATACTGGTGGAAGTTTAAGATCTCTTGTGAAGACCTATAAGCGGTTGGTTTTGAGGTCTGAAAGTTTTGTTCATCAATTAATTGACTTGGTTGTGGAAATATGTCTCAAGCAAGCATTAAGGAAAACGAGGTTGATATTGTGATTGGAGCGATCCATGCTGACCTCACATCCTTCATGAATGAATGGAGATCAGTTTTCTCCCGATTCCATCTGATAATTGTCAAAGACCCTGATCTTAAAGAGGAACTTAAAATTCCCGATGGCTTCGATGTTGCCATCTACACGAAGTTTGACATAGACCGGGTTGTTGGTTCCTCTTCTTCAATTTCATTTTCTGGCTACTCATGCCGTTATTTTGGTTTCCTTGTGTCTAGAAAGAAGTACGTTATATCCATTGATGACGACTGTTTACCAGCTCAAGATAGTACTGGTAATTTTGTGGATGCTGTGGCACAGCACATAGTCAATCTTACCACCCCGGCAACTCCTTTCTTCTTTAACACACTCTACGATCCTTTCCGCAAGGGTGCAGACTTCGTGCGTGGCTATCCATTCAGCTTGCGGAATGGGGTAGCTTGTGCTTTATCATGTGGACTGTGGCTCAATTTAGCAGACTATGATGCCCCCACACAAGCTCTTAAACCAGGGGAGCGAAATGCTCGATATGTCGATGCTGTTTTGACCATTCCAACAAAGACTATGATGCCAATGAGTGGAATTAACATAGCCTTTGATCGTGAGGCGGTAGGTCCAGCCTTGTTCCCTGCTTTGAGGTTGGCTGCTGAAGGGAAATTTAGATGGGAAACCATAGAGGACATTTGGTGTGGAATGTGCGTTAAGGTGGTGTGCGATCACTTGTGTTTGGGCGTGAAAAGTGGGCTGCCTTACGTTTGGAGGAAGGACAGGGGAGATGCTGTAGAGAGTTTGAAGAAAGAGTGGGAAGGCATGAAGCTAATGGAACACGTGCTGCCTTTCTTTCAGTCGGTGAGACTTCCCCGAACTGCAACTACGGCCGAGGATTGTGTGGTCGAAATGGCAGGGATTGTGAAGCAGCAGCTTGGAGCAACAGATCCTGTGTTTGCCCGTGCTGCCGAAGCCATGGTCGAATGGATCAGGATTTGGAAGGCTGTTGGGTCGGGCTCCCCTGGAATGTAGAAGTCCATAGAGTGATGGCTATATTTGCTCATTATTTTTTCTGTTCATTTGAATACATCTCGAAAATTCTACGGTCCATTCTAACTTGTTACCCCCAATCAAGTGCTTAGATTTGTGCATTTGGAATAAATTATGTGTTAATTATGTGTTGTTTTCGCGACTATGGAGTTTTATCAGTGAACTTCACAGACTGTTTTTGATATGACGATCCAATGTTGTCAATGACCACAATGATTGATGCTACTGTTCATCGTCGTCTTTGTTCTTCCTTGACTGGGTGCTTCTTATTTTCATAGTGGTTGGTAAGTACTAAATTAGTGAGCGAAATTGCCTAGGCTTGGGCTGGAATGTGTTCATTAAATTTCTCTCTCTTTGCTTGTTTATTTTGTTGATTTTTTGTTATTTAACAACTATGTAAGCACACTGTGAGCCCAGGCTATTTAACAACCAAGCCGTACCACTTTGGAGGTGCGAACAGTTGCAAGATGGCCGAAGAAGCACACATACAGCAGTTGCCAGTAGCTTGCATGTCTCCACACCCAATTCCATCAGCAGCGTGAGAGCTAGTGCAGCAGCCGAGTGCACAGAGACATGGAAGTACCCCACTCATTACACAAATGTGATCGCGGCAATTAGTAATGGCAAAGCATCTGCTTGGGACACATAAGAGTATTCCAGCATGTCCTTGAAAGCAGGCCATACGATGACCAGAAAACAATTCATCTTTGGAAAATGTGATTGAGCTCACACAGTAGAGAAAATGAAAGATTTAGCGTATAATAACTCAAAAGTAATCCATGAGAAATATATCATGTATATAAGCACAAATCACTATTTGTGTATACGCTCATTTTCACATCCCAGTCCATAATTATAGCAACTATAAAGAAAAATAACCCAAACATATGTATCGTTTGACCTTCTAACTCAGTATAACATATTTATTCTATAGAAGTCTAAAAAATAGTCATCAACTATATCAACTCCTTTCCTTACCCAAAATATATATATATATATATCAACTCCTTGTGTAAGGGACGCTTGTCTGAGGTAATTAGGTGTCCCCATTCAAAGAAAATTGAAACGGTGAAGTTCACCGCATCCTTGGCCTCAATAACGCGGTACCTAGGCCACTTGACCCGATTCATCGCGTTCGATTAGGACCCTCTATTTTTAAACTCTGCATAGTATTGTAAGTCCAATAGAATATCACCCCATTTGTCCCACTCGGCAGGATTTACGAAGCTATCCATGAAGATTTGCATATATATTATCCTTGAAAACAACCTCTCCAAATATGTTTGCACAAAGGTGTTGCTTGAGGCCAGGTTGTTGGCCGCCCTAATGGTGCAATTCTGAAAGGACATGGTCGTCTTTAATTCCTCTTTCTCACACCCCTAGGCAATGACCGTGTTGCCCCTACCTGGTAATGGGAGGCGGGGTAGATGTTGTAGTTATAAAAGACAACGGTTGCATCGCCAAAAATGAAGTCAATCGTGCCATAGATATTGCACTTGTAATAGAATTGTTTATTATATTGTGTTAGAAGGGTGTTTTAGTAGGCCTCAAAGCTATAGCTGTAGAACGCCCACATGTCACATCCAGTTTGGATGGCCACGGCCTGGCCCTTAAGTGGCCTGGTCATGTTTCGGAAGGTGATAGTCATTGACACAAAATTCAATGCCATCACAACTAGGATAGGGTCAATGAATTAGTGAGATAAATTATACAATAAAACCTCTACTGACATTTGACATAGAACATTACTCCGCTAAGTGGGTATCATAATTAAATCCAAATATAACTCTTTAGAAAAACTAGGAAGCTTTACTGAACGTTGTGTAGGTAACTGTGGTTTACCCATTGACCACGCTTCGATAGCTGGTGATCACCATCTAGTTAAATGTTGTCTCCAGTCATCAACATATATTTTTGTTATCAAGAATCATCAAGTACTCCTCATATATACTAGTGATCACTTGTATTAGGAAGTACCCATTCGTGACTTGCATGTAACCTGCATGTGGCTTGCACGAGATGTGCACGTGACCTGCACGTAACTTGTACATGAGACGAGTGTTAAAGTATTGTCCAAAATCGCTTAATAACTAACTAGATTAACTTTGAATTATTACGTAGTCCTCGTATATACCATCGGTTTCATGTATTAGGAAGTACCCCTTCTCTCCATCATTATTGTTGGGAGCATGCAAGAACGCATTGGTAATAGTATTGTAGTCTCCTGTCCTGTCCAAACTTATACACCGTTAAACATGCTAACTCAATATAACATGTTTATTCTCTAAGAGTCTAAAAAACAGTCCTCTCTATATCAACCCTTCGTGTAAGGGACTCCTATCTAAGGCAACTAGATGTCCCCATCAAAGAAGGTTGAAACGGTGAAGTTCACCACATCCCTGGCCTCAATAACGTGGTACCTGGGTCACTTGATCCAATTCTTCGTGTTCGATTCGAACCCTCTATTTTCAAAGTCTGCGTAGTATAGTAAGTCTAGTGGAATATTAGCCCATTTGTCCAATCCTACAAGGTTTACGAGGCTATCCATGAAGCTCTGCATATATACTACCCATGTAAACGGCCTCCCCAAATATGTTTAGATAGAGGTGTTGCTTGAGGCCAGGTTGTCGGCCACCTTAATTGTGCAGTTATAAAAGGACATGCCCTTCTTCAATTCCTCACTCTCACGCCCCTGGGCGGTGATCATGTTGCCCCCACCTGGTGATGGGAGGCGGGGTAGATGTTGCAGTTCTGGAAGGCAACAATTGCATCGCCAATGATGAAGTCAACCATGCTATAAATATAGCACTCACAATAGAACTGCTTATTATATTACGTAAGAAGGGTATTTTGCTAGGCCTCGAAGTTGCAGCGGTAGAACGCCAACATGTCATCTCTAGTTTGGACGACTACGACCTAGCCCTTAAGTGGCTCGGTCGTGTTTCGAAAGGTGATGTCCATTACCACAAATTAAGTGCCATCACGATTGCGATAAGGTCAATGAATTGGTGAGATAAATTATACAATTAAAATATTACTTATAATTGACATTTCACATAGAATAGTACTCCACTAAGTTAGTAAACTAATTAAATTTCAATATAACTCTTTATAAAAATGAGGAAGTCTTACAAAATGTTGCGAAGGTGATCATAGTCTACCCATCAACCACACTCTGATAGCCAGTGATCACTGTTCGATTAATGCTATCCCTAGTCATCAATGGATATTTTTTGTTATTCGGAAGCGTCACGTAGTCCTCATATATATCGGCAGTCATGTGTATTAGGAAGTATCCCTTCGTGACTTGTACATAACCCGCACGTGACTTGCACGTGACTTGCACAAAACTTGCACGTAACTTGCACGTAACCACATTGGGTATGGTAGTGTAGTCTCTTGTCCCATCCGAACATATGTACTGTTAAACATGTTAACTCAATATAACATGTTTATTCTATAAGAGTTCTAAAAAATAGTCCTCAAATATATCAACCCCCTCATGTAAGGGATGCTTGTCTGAGGCAACCAAGTGTGCCCATCAAAGAAGGTTGAAACGGTGAAATTCACCACATCCTTGGCCCCAATAGTGTGGTACGTAGGCCATTTGATTCAATTCTTCATGTTTGACTCGGGCCCTCTATTTTCAAACTCTGCATAGTATAGTAAGTCTAATGAAGTATCACTCCATTTGTCCCATCCGTCAAGGTTTGCAAGACTATCCATGAAGCTCTGCATATATTCTACCATTAGAAACGGTCTCCATGACCTCCCCAAATATATTTAGATAGAGGTGTTGCTTAAGGCCAGGTTGTCGGCCGTCCTGACGGTGCAGCTATAAAATAACATGTCCGTCTTCAATTCCTCATTCCCAAGCCCCTGGGCGGTGATCATGTTGTCCCGACCTGGTAATAGGAGGTAGGGTAGATGTTGCGATTCTAGAAGACAACGATTGCATCGCCAAAGATGAAGTCAACCGTGCCGTAGATATAGCACTCATGATAGAGCTGCTTATTATATTGCGTAAGGAAGTGTCTTGCTAGGCCTCAAAGTTGCAGCGGTAAAATGCCAACATGTCATCTTTAGTTTGGACGGCCATGGCTTCGCCCTTAAGTGGCTCAACCATATTTCGGAATGTGACGTCTACTATCACAAAATTCAGTGCCATCACGGTTGCAATAGGGTCAATGATTGGTGAGATAAATTATACAATAAAAATGCTACTTATTATTGACATTTCACATAGAACAGTACTCAACTAAATGGGTATATTAATTAAATTCAAATATAACTCTTTAAAAAAATGAGGAAATTTTACGGAATGTTACGTAGGTGACCGTGGCCTACTCATCGATCACACTCCAATATCCAATGATCATTGTCCGATTAATGCTATCTCCAGTCATCAACGGATATTTTTTGTTATCCGGAATCGTCACCTACTCCTCGTATATACCAATGGTCACGTGTATTAGGAAGTACCCATTCGTGACATGGACATAACCTACATGTGGCTTGCACGAACCTGCACGTGACTTGCACATAATTTGCACGTGAGACTAGTGTTGAAGCGTTGTTCAAAATCGCTTAACAACGAACTAGATTAACTTTGAATTACCACATAGTCCTCATATATATCGACGGTCCCATGTATTAGGAAGTACCCCTTTGTACCGTCGTTAATGTTGGGAGCATTGAAGACAACGCATGGGTAATGGTAGTGCAATCCCTTGTCCCGTCCGAACATATGCACCATTAGACGTGCTAACTCAATATAACATCTTTATTCTATAAGAGTCTAAAAATAGTTCTCAACTATATCAATTGTAACATCCTCGAATTTGGACTTCGGTGGCCAAAGGTAAATGGTGATAGATTGGGCAAGCAGTCCGAGCCGAGTGTCGGTAATGGAATGGCTGAGGGTTAGTAATGGTTCGATTGAAAGATTGTCCATGAATTGGCCTAGGGATCGACAGTGGAATGACACTTCAATTATGTAAATCGATTAGAGTGATACGACTGTGGATTGACCCTTCGACCATAAGGACCGTTAGTGGGATGGTCCGGGATAGCTATGGATCAATGTCATGTTAGCATGTGTCAGAGCAAGTGATACCATACGGCCATGCATCAGTTACGGATGACCATAAGTTGATTTCATGATACTAGATTCCACGAAATTATATGACAACCGAAAGTCGACCAAGGGTTGTTGACAGTCGAACATGAATCGATCGTGAATTGACCACAGATCATTGCATCAAGTCGAGTAGGCCACGGACGAGCCATGTGCCAGGCCAAGAGCCTAATGGCTTGGCCACAGACTATACTATGTGCTAACCGCGCCGGTCAAGCCTCATGCCCGGACATGATGGGCCATTGTACCTGTTAACTAGGCTATGGACCAGCTACATGCCCGGTTGTGTGCTCGGTTGTCACGTCCCGAACCACTCACGATCGATACTTGTTGACCGACTATGATCGGAACGAGCCTGTGAAGTATAAACAATTGTTAGAACGTCCCGTTGATTTTTAAAAATGAAATGCATATGGAAGCAACTTAACGAGACAAAACCAAGCAATTAAAGCAAATGGCGCACGTTTTATTTATATGCTGAACTCGTGCTTATTATACATGCCCCACCTCGGGCAAACAAGCCTTATGCTAGATTTTTCCAGGGGCCTATTTCAAAGGCACTTCCGACACAAGCCATATAAACAACAAAATTGGGCTTGTGTTCCTAACGTTGCTATATTTTATCATCCTTTCACTCCTCCCACTCCTCGTTCGGCTGGCCGTCATGCTCCACCCTCGGCTTGCCCCGGAAACGACCCACCCAGTCCTTCAAATGGCCCGTTAAACCCGCCAAGTGATCCAACCTAATCCCCGTTTACCAGGCGGTACCACGCCTCGTACGGGTGAGCGACCACCTCGTCGCGGCCTTCGTTGACCATCACATAGATTGTGATTCGATGATAGGTGCGGTTCTCCCAGGCGTCGATCATGGTAAGGATTTTGGCTTGCATCTCGACGAGGTTTCCGAAGTGGGTTGGAAGGGACGCCATCTCACAGACCTGAAAAGAGGAAAAACAACGGAAGTTAGTCGGGGAACTCCGTAAGTAAAAACTCTACTAACAAATGAGGACATATCGATCGTTGTTACATGAATCATTCTTACCGTACCGGCCTTGGTAGCTGATCAAACAATGACGTGTATAGCAAGCACAATACAAGAACTTCATGCATGGCTAATTCACGGTTTGCCTCATTTGTCGTGCCTCGGTTTCTAATTCGTGTTAAGTAACATGCAAAAATACGAAACAAGGCAAACTTGTTATAGAAAATACAACATTGAAACACCAAGAATCGAGAACGGAAGAACGCTCATGATACAATGTATTTCAACGTCATTTCTCGGTAGTAGAGAATTTACTTACACTAAATGAAACAAGAACTAGAGAGCAGAAAATGGACGGGAAAGACGATGGCCTTGGGGTCTTGGGTTTAAGGTGGCCGGCTCTTTCTTTTCTCTCCCTCAGCTTTCTCTCTTTCTCGGTTTTCTCTCTCTCCCTCCCAGTTCTCTCTCTCTCTTTCTCTCTTGGCTAGCTAAGTGTATGAAAAAGTGTGGCTAATTCTCTCATAATGTCCTCTATTTATAGAGGAATTGGCTTGGAGTTCAATGAGGTAAGCGCACATATCATCGGGTGCATGAGGTAAGTGATGACCTCATTAGGTCATTAATAGCATCAACCAAAAATAATCATGATGATGGCCAATAATTTTCTCTCCTTCTTTGGCCGTGACTCTCTCTCTTGGGTCAAAAAATTGATGACTCAAGACTTCATAAATGGTTTCATAAATACAAAAGGACACCTAAGCCTAACATTAATGAATGTAATGATGAAGAGGATAAGCTTTGACTTGGTCAAAGTTTCTAGGCTCTTCCTTGAGCTTATAATCAGAGCCTCTAAGAACTGATTTCTGTCCCAAATCGCTCAGATCAAGCGACTCTTACAAAAATATACACATAATACCTAAAATGAACCCCGCATCGTACTAAGTCCCACTATTTTTCGAGGGTTTTCTCACAATAAATAATTCAAATAATACTATTTAAAATGAGTTTTAACGTGGAAAGGCCCTCATAATTGCCTAAACTTGGTCTTACAAAATCTAAGCCAAACTAAGCCAATTTGGCCTTCTCGGGTGGCCTGGGCACATGGCTGGGTTGCTGGGCAATTTGCCTGGCCTGACCAGCAAATAGTCGGGCTACACGGGCGCAAAGTCGGGCTGAACGGGCGCCGCGCCGGGCCGCACGGGTGACGTGCCTAGTGCCTAGCCGACCGTATGGGCACCGTGCCAAGCACCATGCCGAGTCATTCGGGCAAAGGGTTAGTTCACGACCAAACACGCACATCGGCCTAGGGATGGCACGACGCACGACTCATGGCCATATTTCTTGGGCATGGAATGAGATCGGAACCGGATTTTATGGGCACAACTTGTGGCACAAGGGTCGAGTACAATGGCCAGTCATGACCGGGCACATGGCCTTGGCTGTCGCGACCGGTAATTTTGCCCGGGCTGCGATTAAACCACTAGGCACATGATCTGGCACATGTCTTGTCCATGGCCTTCCCGACTCGACGCAACGATCTATGACCAATTCGTGACCGAGCCACGTACAAGTATCAACGATCCATGGTCGACCCTCGATTGTCATGTAGTCTCATGGAAATCCAATACCCCGAAATTAACTCATGGTCACCCGGGACTAACGCATGGCCGTGCGATTTCACCCGCGACCGTCACATGCCAACACTGGACTGATTCACAGTTATTTCGAATCATTCCACTAACGGTCCTTATGGTCCAAGGGTCATTCCACGCTCATATTACTCTAATCAGTTGCATAGTCAGGGGGTCATTCCACTGTCGATCCCTAAGCCAATTTATGAATAATCTTTCGATCAAACCATGACCAACCTTTAGTACACTCGTTCCAATCATGCTGTCCATTCCAATATCGACCCTCGACTCGACTTACCCACTCATTCACTTATTACTAGCCATTAGCTTCCTAGGCCCGAAATCAGGGATGTCACACCGATCGTGTGCCCGATCGTGTGCTAGTCATTGTGCCTAACCCTTGTGCCAGGTAATGTGCCAGTCAGATCCGGCTCCAACCTAATTCTGTGCCAAAGAGACTTAGCCATGAGTCATGCATTATGCCCATTCATGAGCCAATGCATGTGTTAGGCCCATAAACCGGCCCCTTGCTCATGCAGATCGGCATCGTACTAGGCGTGCTGCTCATGTAGCTCGGTATCGCGCCCGTGCACTTGGTCACATGCCTGGCCATGTGCTCAACCATGTGCCCGTGTGGCCCGACAGTGTGCCTGGCTAGGCTTAATTGCATAAGCCACGTGCCTGGGCAACCCAACCAGCCTAAACTTACATAGTTTGACTAAGACTTTTCATGGTTATACTTAGTCATATTTTGAGGGTTTCCTACATCAAATCTAGGATCGAACAGGTATAATAAATGTGTTTTGTCGCAAAAATCCTTGGAAAATAAGTAGAATGATTATGATACGGGGTTACAAGTTAGGCATCGATTAGCCAGTATTGTGTAAGCCGATTGATCCGATCTATTTGTGAGCAAAATTAGCACTTGTAGAGGACTAAAAAAAGGCCTCTTGCTTCAGAAAATAGAGGAAACTAAGAGATAAAAAATTGACTTCTACTAAAAGCCACAATTATTGGAACTTAGCTTAGGTGTCCTCCCTCATTATTGGGATTAACTAAGTTGTCTACCCCCATAATGGAAGCATGATGACTCATGGTCACCAATAATTAGCTAAGGACAAGAGAGAAAGTCGGTCAAGGAGCGGGGGAAGCCAAGAGAAACTGAGAGAGAGAGAGAGAGAGAGAGAGCCATTAATGACTTAGATTTGCTAGATCATGTTATCATCCTATTTTGTCCTTCCTTCATTAATGTCATTAATGCTCAAGATTTCTCTAAATCAAGTTCATCGTAGCACTTGACTTTAGGGACCATATCATTATAGCTTTATATCTTCTTCATAAAGACTTGGGAGGACCGTTATATATAGTAGAGACCCTACTTGAATGGAGCCCCACACGTACACACATATACTCATGCACAAACCAACCACCAACAACTTTTCCACTTGTTTTTTTGCTTCCTTATTCCACGCCTATAACTTCACTAATCACCATCCACTTTGTCCCCTTTTGGTTCGGCCACTAGGGAGCACGCTCGAGATCGGCCCAAGACTTCCGTGTCCTCTACCACACACCTCTCACTTTCTTGTTATAGTTTTATCATGTTGAGTAAGTGAATTCCTTAATATCGGAAAAAGAAGTTGAGATGCATTGTGACATGGTTGTTTGGACCGTATCTCAGTCACTTGGTTGATAATAGTTGGTTCATTCCATGGTTTGCTTATGTTTTGTGTTTGATGTTCGCATCTTAATATAGAAAACAAGGCTTGGCTGTGATGTTCACGTGAGGTAGCCATGCTTGATGTTCTCCTGTCATTTCTTGGCATGAATTTTGCTATTGATTTGCCATCAATGCTAGTGCAATAAGAGCCGACTCATGTTAATGACGATCGATTCATCCTCACTTGACATTAGTGAGTTCACTTATTACGTCCCTCGACTCATTCCCCTGTTGTTTTCATTATTCAGGTTCGTAGGATGGCATCTGCCCAACTCATTTCAGCAACCCCGTAGAGATGCGAGTTGAGTTGCTCATAATGATCGATGCCCATGAAGGCCGCGCCTACCGTCAGATTACAACTTATGTTATAATGGACGAGGGTCTCGAGGAATTGGTCCCCACACGTATGTAGCGTGGTACCGCTTATCTAATGGAGACTGGATTAGACACTTGTGCGGATTCAACGGCCCTTTTGGCAATATGGGCGGGCCGACTCTAGGGCATGCTGCAGGTGGAGCATGAGACGGCCAGGCAAACGAGTCATGGAGAGGAGTAGCACAAGTAAACGGGAGGGCGAGGAGATAGAGTAGTGGGAGTAGGATCATCCCAAGCCGAAATTTTGTTATTCATAGTCGACCTTTGTTCGGAAATGCCTTTGGAATAGGCATGTAAAATATATATGTGGTTTGCAAGGACTCGAAAGATGGCCTTGTTAAAATAAGCACGAATTATATAAATATAACATGCAATGTTTGCTTATGATGTTTTATGATGTCTCGTTTAATATTTCTTCCGTTTGTGCATTTAAAATGAACGGAATATACTAATTCATTTCCGCGAGTCACGGGCTCAAATAGGTCGTGATCGATCAACAAGCATCGATCTTGATTCCGAATCGGGGTGTGACATCAATCCTCTCGTGTAAGGGACGCCTGTCTAAGGCAATTAGGGGTCCCCATTAAAGAAGGTTGAAACAATAAAGTTCACCACATCCTTGGCCCCAATAGCATGATACCCAGGCCACTTAATCCAATTCTTCATATTCGATTGGGCCCTCTATTTTCAAACTCTACGTAGTGTAGTAAGTCTTGCGTAATATCATCCCATTTGTCCCATCTGGTAGGGTTTACGAGGCTATTCATGAAGCTCTATCATTGAAAACTGTGACATCCCTGATTTCGGGCCTAGGAAGCCGAGGGCTGGTAATAAGTGCATAGTGGGTAAGTCGAGTCGAGAGTCGGTATTGGAACGGACAATATGATCGGAACGAGTGTACTGAGGATTCGTCGTGGTTCAATCGAAAGATCGTTCACGAGTTGGCCTAGGATTCGACAATGGAATGACCCTTACTATGCAAATGATTAGAGTATTATGACCATAGAATGACCTTTCGACCATAAGGGCCATTAGTGGAACAGTCCGGGATAACTTTGGATCAATTCGGTGTTAGCATGCGTTGGTCACAGGTGATACTGCACGGCCATGCAATAGCCCCGGGTGACCACGAGTTAATTCCGGAGTACTGAATTTTCACGAGGTTACATAACAACCGAGGGTCGACCATGGGTCGCTGATACTCGAACATGGCCCGGTCGCGAATCATCCGCGGATCGTTATGCCAAGTCGAGAAAGCCATGGACGAGACGTGTACTAGGCCATGTGCCTAGTGGCTTAGTCGCGACCCGAGCAAAATTGCCGGTCGCGGCGGCCAAGGCCGTGTGCCCAGTCACAACTGGCCATTGTGCCCGTTAGCCAGGCCACGGACTGGCTACACGCCAGGTCGTGTGCTGGCCATTGTGCCCGACCTTTGTGCCGTAAGTTGTGCCCGTAAAGTCCGGTCTTAATCTCGTCCTGTGTCCAAGAAATGAGGCCATGAGTCGTGTGTCGTGCCATTCCCTAGCTGATGCGCGTGTTTAGTCGTAAACCGACTCCTCGCCCGTATGACTTGGTGCGATGCCCATGCGGCCAGCCGAGCACTAGGCACGCCACCCGTGCGGCCCGGCGAGCCGCTCGACACATTGCCCATGCAGCCCGACGCGACGCTCGTTCAACCCAGCCATGTGCCCATACGGTCAACCACGTGCCCGGCCACTAGCCCAGCGATGACCGACCACTAGCCCAACCATGACCGATCACTGTGCCCGATGGCCCGGCTGTGCTCTTAGAGTACCCGATAAGACTATTTTAGGTTCAATTTGGTTTAAATGATTGTAAGATCAAGTTTAGGCATTTTTGGGGCCATTTCACATTAAGACCCATATTAAGGGGTATTATGGGAATTATTTTTGGTAAAAAAAACCCTCGGGAAAGGTTTGAGAATTATTATGATGCGGGGTTCGTTTTGGGCGTTAAATGCGTATTTTCTCGAGACCCGTTTGATCCGCATAGTTCAGGATGGAGATCAGCCAATTGGTTGATACCCTAGAAGTTTGACTAAGTCAAACCTTATCCATACCATCATTTCACCCATTTATTGCTTGGCCTTCATTTTCAACTAGCCATTATGACAATTTATGAAGCCATTATGAGTCTTAGTCATCAAGAATTGACCAAGGGAGAGGGAGAGGAAGTCACGGTTAGCTTGGGGAGAGAGAGAGGAGTCACAGTCATTGAGTGAGGAGAGAGAAAGGAAGACTAATTTGCCATTTTCATCATTTTTCTTGACTTTTAGATCTAGGCCATTAATGAGCAGATGATGCGTGCGTTTACCTCATTACCCTGATGACACGTGCGCATACCTCATACTCCCCCATGACATATGGGCATGCCTCATCAAAACCCTACCCCTTGCTTCCTCTATAAATAGAAGCCATTATGTGAGTTTTGGCTCACTTTTTCTCACACACACAACCGGCCAAGAAAGGGAGAGAGAGAGAGAGAGTGCTGAAATAGAGAGAGAGAGAAAAAGCCGAGAGCCAAGAGAGAGAAAGAAAAATCGATACCGAGAGTTGTTCGAGACTGAGACCGTTGTCTTTCCTGCCCGTTCTCTACTCTTTAGTTCTTGTTTTATCAAGAGTAAGTGAGATTTTACTATTGGGAAATGACGTTGAAATACGTTATATCACGAGCCTTCCCCGTTCTCGGTTCTTGGTGTTTCGATGTGGTGTTCCTCTTTAACAAGTTTGTCTTGTTTCGTGTTTTCATGTTATGTAACAAATTAGAAACCCGAGGCACAACACATGAGGTAAACCGTGATTTAGCCATGCTTGGAATCCTTGTTTTTGTTTATTATGCATGTCATTGTTGATCGGCCACGAAGGCCAGTGCGGTAAGAACGTTTGTGTGATGACGATTGATACGTCCTCGCTTGTTAGTAAAACTTTTACTTCCTCAATCTCCTCGACTCACTCCCCGTTGTTTTCCTCCTTTTCAAGTCCGTAAGATGGTATCCTCTCCAACCCGCTTCGGAAACCCCATTGAGATGCGAACCGAACTTCTGACTGTGATTGATGCCCGGGAGAATCGAGTCTACCGTCGGATCACGACCTATGCGATGGTCGATGAAGGCCGCAGCGAGCTGGTCGCTCACCCGTACAAGGCGTGGTATCGCCTGGCGGACGGGGAGTGGATCAGACCCCTTGGCGGTTTCAGCGGGCCATTTGCAGGACGGAACAACTCGTTTCTGGGACAAGCTGGGGGTGGAGCGTGAGGACGGCCATACGGACGAGGACGGGGAGGAGCGAGCAAGAACGGGAAGCTAGTAGCCGTAGAGGAACTAAGGATCCAAGCCAAATTTTTCTGTTTATATGGTTTATTTGTTTGTTTTCGGAAGTGCCTTTGAAATAGGCATGTTAAAAATATCGTGAGAAACTGACTTGCCCGAGTCAGGGCGTGTTAAAAATAAGCACGAATCTATCTTGTAAATACAACGTGCAAGGTTTGCCTTTATTGCTTGGTTGTCTCGTTGAATTGCTTCCGTATGCTTTTCATTTTAAAAAAAATCAACGAGACGTTCTAATAATGACTTATGCTTCACATGCTCGTTCCAGTAATAATGACTTATGCTTCACATGCTCGTTCCAGTCATGTCGGTAGACAAGTATCGTTCATGATTGGTTTGGGACGTGACAAAAACGGCCTCCCCAAATATGTCAAAACAGAGGTGGTTCTTGAGGCCAGGTCGTCGGCCACCCTAATGGTTCAGTTCTAAAAGAACATGCCCATCTTCAATTCCTCTTTCTTACGCCCTTGGGTGGTGATCGTGTTGTCTCTGCTTGGTAATGTGAGGCGAGGTAGATGTTGCGATTCTGGAAGACAATGGTTGCATCGCCCAAAATGAGATTAATCGTACCGTAAATATTGCATTCATGATAGAACTGCTTATTATGTTGCGTAAGGAAGGTATCTTGGTATACCTCAAAGCTGCAACGGTAGAATGTCCACATGTCACCTCCAGTTTGGATAGCCACGGCCTAGCCCTTAAGTGGCCTGGCCATGTTTTGGAAGGTGATGTCCATTGCCACAAAATTCGGTGTTATCACGGCTGCGATAGGGTCAATGAATTGGTGAGATAAATTATACAATAAAAATGCTACTTATAATTGACATTTCACATTGTACAATACTCCGCTAAGTGGGTCTATTAATTAAATCCAAATATAACTTCTTATAAAAATGAGGAAGTCTTACAGAATGTTGCGTAGGTGACCGTGGTCTACCCATCGACCATGCTCCAATAGCTGGTGATTACTGTCCGGTTAATGCCATCTCCAGTTATCAACATATATTTTTTGTTATCTGGAATCATCACGTACTCCTTGTATATACCGGCGGTCACTTGTATTAGGAAGTATCCCTTTATGACTTGCACATAACCTACACTTGGCTTGCATGAAGCTTACACATGACTTACACATAACTTGCACGTGAGATGGGTGTTGAAGTATAGTCCAAAATCGCTTGATAACAAACTAGATTAACTCTGAATTATCACGTAGTTCTCGTATATACTGGTGGTCCCATATATTTGGAAGTACCCCTTCGTGCCGTTATTATTATTGGGAGCATTCAAGACCGCATTGGTAATGGTAGTGTAGTCCTATGTCCCGTCCGAATATATGCACCGTTAGACATGCTAACTCAATATAACATGTTTATTCTATAGGAGTATAAAAAATAGTCATCAATTATATCAATTCCTCGTGTAAAGGACGCATGTCTAAAGCAACTAGGTGTTCCCATCCAAGAAGGTTGAAACGGTTAAGTTCACTGCATCCTTCACCCTAATAACATAGTACCCGGCCGCTTGACCCAATTCTTAGTGTTTGATTCGAGCCCTCTATGTTCAAACTCTACGTAGTATAGTAAGTCCAATGGAGTATCACCCAATTTGTCCCATCCGGTAGGGTTTACGAGGCTATCTATGAAGCTCTGCACATATACTATCCTTGAAAATGGCCTACATGGCCTCCCTAAATATGTATAGACAGAAGTGTTGCTTGAGGCCATGTCGTTGGCCACCCTGATGGTGCAATTGTGAAAGGACATACCCGTCTTCAATTCCTCTTTCTCACACCCTGGGCGGTGATCATGTTGCCCTCGCCTGGTAATGGGAAGCAAGGTAGATATTGCAGTTTTGCAAGACAATAGTTGCATCACCAAAGTTGAAGTTAATTGTCCCGTAGATATTGCACTTGCAGTAGAATTGCTTGTTACATTGCGTAAGAAGGGTGTCTTGATAGGTCTTGAAGCTGCAATGGTTGAACGCCGACATATCACCTCTAGTTTGGATAGCCACGGCCTGACCCTTAAGTGACCCAACCGTGTTTCGGAAGGTGATGTCCACTACCACAAAATTTGGTTTTATCACGATTCCAATAGGGTCAATGAATTGGTGAGATAAATTATATAATAAAAATGCTACGTATATTGCGTAAGTGACCATGGTCCACCTATCAACCATGCTACGATAGCCGATGATCACCATTCAATAAATGTTTTTTTTTTGGTAAGGACCATTCGATAAATGTTGTCTCTAGTCATCATCAAATTTTTTTTGTTATCCGGAATCGTCACATACTCCTCATATTTAATGGCAGTCACATGTATTAGAAAGTACCCCTTCGTGAACTGCATGTAGGTTGCACATGGCTTGCATAAAACTTGCACGTGAGACAGGTGTTGAAATATTGTTTAAAATCGCTTGACAACGAACTAGACTAACTCTGAATTATCACGTACTCCTCATATATACCGGTAGTCACATGTATTAGGAAGTATCGCTTCATGTCGTCATACAATAAGTCCGGTGGAGTATTACCCCATTTGTCCCACCCAAGCTATCCATGAAGCTTTGCATTATACTACCCTTGAAAACAGCTTCCCCAAATGTCTAAACAGAAGTGTTGCTTAAGCCACGTCGTTGGCCACCTTGGCAGTATAGTTCTTAAAGGACATGCCCATCTTCAATTCCTCTTTCTCATGCCCTTAGGCGGTGATTGTGTTGCCCTCGCCTAGTAAGGGTGTCACGCCCCGAACCTCCGTCAAGCTCGCGATATCCCGCTTCAGGTCGAACGGTTGCGACGTCCCAGGTTGTCGCCGACCTCACCTAAACACATCAGAGTTTTAATCGCGCAAACGGAAACCATAAAACACCCTGACAAAAAAAACTGGAGAGAATTGGGAGAATATACATTTACATTCTCAATGAAACTTATTCCAAACTATATACAATATTACAAACCTTAGTCTATCAGTGCACATTTTACTGAAACTATCGAAACCAAAAGGAATCGATGACCTATCATTCGTCCTCAAAATTGATTCTCGTCAAAAGCTTGGCCTTCCAACCGACACCCATAAGATACTCTGCTACTTCGTACTCCATGTGCACTGGTAATCCAAAACGAACCGGGGGTGGTGACGGTGGAAGGTTCATGTCTCTAGTCGGGGTTCTGAAAATGTTGGTTGAAACAACCGTGAGAACACTTCTCAGTAAGTTCACCCCTAAATCCAACCTAGGCTATCACGTACCTCCAAACAATTTTACAAACACACGCGCATATGTATACATCCAGCCATCACATCGTAGGTACATCAAATAATCTCAAAGCAGGCACATCAATTAATATGGTCAAACTCAAACATGCGCATACCCGTACTTAATCACAATCACATCGTATGCAATCACGCGCATGTACCGTTTTTATCCCATTATCCCTTCCATTCTCATTTTCCACTTTCACATTCATCGCCAGTGACCCATGTTAAAGTACATGCCTCAGGCACACTGCGACCATTCACTTTCCACTTTCACTCGCCAGTGACCCGCATTGAAGTACACGCCTCAAGTACACTGCGATCATTCATTACATCACTTCCGGCCCGCGTTGAAATACACGCCTCAGGTTATGTTTCTTGCTCGCGTAAACGTACACGCCTCAGGCTCAACATCTACCACCTACTGCACAACCCGCGTTGAAGTACACGCCTTAGGCTGACAGTCCTCCGGTAAAAACTGGGCATCGTCCCGCGTTAAAATACATGCCTCAGGACGGCACAATTCTCTCAATCACGCGTGTGCCATGTCATGCACTATTTCTCGTTCTTTCACACATGTAACATTCACTTGTCACTTAACTGGTCAATCACACGTGACCCTGCACGCAACAATTACACGCAATTCATGCTCACTCAACATATAACATGGCCAATAATAATAATTAAAATAATTTGGCCCACGCGTGCACCCAACAAGTATAATTAAATCAACCAATTGCACAATCACACATTTAGCTTCACCACCACAACCTAATTATAATTCAAACGCACGTAAAACACAGAAATTGCTATTTTTCTCTAACCAAATGGCCTCAAATCAATTCGGGTCCTTCACGAGACTTTCTCACCATAAATTCTCGTTTCTAAAAATCCAATTTGCGTCCCGAATCGAGCATCACAGCCTCGTGAACAGTGATTCGCAGCTTGTGAACAGTACCCACAGCTCGCTATTAGTTCGAATTTTCCAATAAAAATTTTCCGGTTTCGATTCTAAGGCCCGCCACATAATTCCACTCATAAATCATGCAATTCCGCACCTACCCTATGCCCGGTTTCATCCAAAATCGTCCATCGATACCCGAAATCCTAAATTAGGTTTAGAGTGTGACTTACTCGTGTTCTAGACTATTGCGGTTAGAACGGAGAGCAGCGGCACTTAATCGGGGACGGCGGCGACGATGTACGACTCCCGGCGGGCGATGATCGGCTTGGGTGGCGACGACGCGGCTTGGGCGTGAGGGAAAGAGAGAGAGAGGAGTATACGGTGGGGAGGGGGTTTCACGGGGGAGAGGGCTGCTCACGGTGGGGAAAAAGAACCGAATGGGAGGGGGAGAGAGAGGAGAGAGAAGGAGTCAAGGGCTTAATAAAACAATTTTGACCACTTTTTGGTAAATTACCAAAATACCCTCCTCTAATCTTTTTGATCCAACGGTCAAGATTCGATCTAATCTTAAAATCAATGGCCCAGGTCGAATCTTACTTAAAAATATCCAAGGGTAATTATGTCAAATCCAAATTAGGGCCTAAAATGACCAAAATACCCTTGTCCAACAAAACTAGCCCTTTATTAACTTATAGGGGTAAAATGGTCCGATTCTCCGTTTTTCATCAAAATCGAGTTTTTCCGAAGGATTTGAGCACATAAAAAATTGACATGTGTCACATGCAACGTCGTCCTAACATTCCGTCGCGACTTCCTAATTTTCCGGTATCCAATTTCGGCAAAAATTCAATAATTAAATTCCATTAAACGTAACTCGAGCGTTTCTTGAGCTAACGGGCGGCTTGCTGGGGAAATTCGCATAATCGACTCATGACTGATACTAAATCGAGTCACATGCAAGTCCGTTCGGTACGTGACGACCTCGGTTGTCATTAAAATCACGAAGATCAATCACTTGATCCGAGGGGTACGATTGTTCGAAATAATTTCGGAATCATTCGTCAAGTCGTTTCATGGTCCTACGGAATCACCCGCGATCCACTACTAGGACAGTGGCGAACTGACCCCTAACTATCCTTGGATCGGCCAACAGTGGCTCAAATTATCACTTACGCAATTTAATGGTCGAAATCCATTCACGATCGAATTTTCTTTAGTTGCGCGAATTTAATTCCCCTATTAGCCTTTCCCTAATGATTAGCATTCCTAGGAATGATCAGTTCCGGGCGAGAATTTACTGCGAGTACATTTTCATAAAACTCAATTATTCAATAAATTCCAATTGGTGGAATTTCGGAATGTCACAAAGGGGAGGCAGGGTAGGTGTTGCAATTTTGAAAGACAGCTATTGCATCACCAAATATGATATTAACTGTGCCATAGCCATCGCCCTTACAATAGCACTGCTTGTTATATTACGTTAGAAGAGTGTCTTGGCAGGCCTCGAAACTGCAGTGTTAGAACGCCGACATGTCACCTCCAATTTGGACAGCCACAGCTTGGCCCTTAAGTGGCTCGGCTATGCTCTAAAAGGTGATGTACATCGCCACAAAATTCAGTGCCATCACGGCTGCTATAAGGTCAATGAATTGGTGAGATAAATTATACAATAAAAATGCTATTGAACAGTACTCCGCTAAGGGGGTATACTAATTAAATCATACCATAATTCTTTATCAAAATGAGGAAGTCAATTGAATGTTGCGTAGGTGACCTCAGCCTAACCATCAACCACGCTTCAACATCCGATGATCATCGTTCAGTTAATGCCGTCTCCGATCATCATAAGATATTTTTTGTTATTCGAAATTGTAACGTACTCCTCATATATACCGGCGGCCATGTGTATTAGGAAGTACCCCTTCGTGACTTACATGTGGCTTTCACGAAACCCGCACGTGATATGTACGTAACTGGCACGTGAAACAAGTGTTGAAGTACTCAAATTGCTTGACAATGAACTAAACTAACTCTAGATTATCATGCGCTCCTCGTATGAATGGTGGTCCCGGGTTTGTGGCAAAATGATGCGGGAATTCTCAATAGATTTAGCATTTCTATGCTCTTATGTTCTTATGTTAGTTGTTGGCAACAATGTTGAATGCATTGTGATATGCTCGGGCCAAAATGGAAATGAAGGTACCTTGGGAGAGAATTGTGCCACGTGCAACTACGGCATCCTCAACATAGCTTTTTTCCCGACTTTCAGCAATGGCCAACCATCCATGATCAATCGCGCCAGTCATTGCGATCCCACCGTTAACAGTTTTGCATAGGTTTGAGCTACAATTTCAGAGTCTTGCCTGTAAAGGTGATGCTTTCTCTCCTGCAATTACCAAAGTATATAATACAATTTCGAAATTACAGAAACTATAAAAAAGAGAAGTAGGCAACTTATTATTAATGATTATATCAACACATATAAAAAGAGACAAGTTTGTTCGTTACAACAGCATAATATGGGATGTTTGAAAGTCAAACATAGCGTGAGTATATCCAGTTTGGTCATTGGAGTGCCTTGACTAAAGCATTATGCCTCCATATTTAGGATATTGTTGAATACTTGGAAGAACTTTTGACAAAATATCACTCACCGTCACGAAGTCGCTATTAGTTGCATCACAAGATGCAAATATTGTATGAGTTTTTCTGATATGGGCTACATTAATTGAGATTGTAATTTACCATTTTACAAGCTTAGTCTAATAATATAAGATATATAGATTCTTAATTAGTCTGATATGGGTTGGCTTGTGTCATCCGGATTAAGCTCGGCCCATGATGAGAGGGCCTGATTAAAAACTCTATAAATAGAATTGAAGTCTCTCCTCTAACCCTACTGCAAAAACAACCTCACATAAAGATCAGTTACAGAATTGCGTCGTAAGGGGCAATCTCATTGAGCTAGTGATTCAGAGAGTAATAGAGGAGAAGCACTTTAGCTTTAGATATTAAGAATGATTGATTCTAAATCGGGTGCACAAATCCCTTTAATTCATTACTTTGTTTCTAGTTTCTAAGTATGGTGTTCTTGGGGTGCCATTTACGACAGCCAATATGTGGTGTCAGAGCCTCCATAGTCTAGAACTCAAACTTTTGAATTTGTCCTGGTTTTGGAATTTTTGTCCGATGACAATTGATTTTGATCACATATTCGGACTCGTCTCGTCGAGATCAGTGTTTCGGTGGGTGGCGTGCCTTCTGTGGGTGGCTTGCCTTCGATGGAGGTTGCATGCACCACCACGTGCAGCCACCCGCTGTAGTGGAGGCGGCATGCACCGCCACACGCTGGCATGGTGCCACCACGCGCAGGCACGCGTGAGCCGCCTTTGGCAGCATGCTTCAATTGCTAAACCATATATGATCCAATTAATTGAATATGGGCATTTTGACACCTCCAATAACAGCCATGGGGAGGAAAGAGAAAAATAGAGGTGGGATGCTCAAAACTAGGTAACTACAATCCAAATTCGTAATCACATTGGTACTTCTATGAAACCAAATGAAATTCAACAATATTAAAAAGCACGCTATCTCTTGATATAGGCCTTATGGCCGGTAATATTTGGTCTCCAGCAGTATTCTTTCTCATTTCTTTGCCTGGCTTCTCTATTCCCATATCAATCTCCACTTCAAATCTTTCCTTCTTGGGCTCCATTTGTATCGACATTTCTTAAAAATGTTTTTCAATAAATCATTTTCTAAAAAAATAATATTTTTTTTATATTTAACTTAAATCTAAAAATGAACTAAAAACCATTTTTCGCCATTTAAAAAGGTAAACTTGATTTTTTTACCTAGCCACCTAGAACCTGCGTATGGGCACTTAGGTCTTGGGCCCAGCCGCTAAGGAACCGAGCCTAGGAGCTGGTGACTTGGGAGCAAGAGTTGCGTACACAAGCATGGCTTGGGGACCCGGGCTTAGGGAATGAGGTCCTAGGCATGGCTACAAGGACACTCAGGCATGGGCACTAGGGTCTCCAGGCTAGCCTCAAGAGACTCATTCTCAGATTTCATGAACCAAGTGTAGGTTGTGCAAGCTGGGTACTTAGGCACAGCTGTCATGGACCTGAACATGAACACCGAGGTCTTGGACGCAGCTTCGAAGGACCTAGGTCTAACCGTCGAGGAACCGGGCTTTGCCTTGATGGACCCAAGCCCAAGTGTCAGACAAGAGTCCCGAGATTGGCCTAGAGAGACCCAAGCTAGGGGCCAGTGACTTGGGTGCGAAAGCCGGATACCCCGACCCAGTCTTGATGGACTTGGGCCCGAGCATAGGGGACTTGGATGTGGGAGTTGAGTACTTGGGAGTGGCCACCGAAGACCCGGCTATGGGTAACAAAGTCTCAATCCCAACCTATGTGGACTCGAGTCAGAGTGCCAGTGACTTTGGTGCAAAAGCCAAGTATACGGGCATTGCCACCAAGGACCCGTGGACTGAGGTCTTTGGCCTATCCTCAAGGGACCTCGGCCTAACCTTTGTGAACCCGGGCTCGGCCACCAAGGAATTGATCCCAGCCTCGATGGACTCGGGCCTCGAAATTCGGGTACCTAGCTAGGCATGGCCATAGGGGACTTGGTCACGGTCGCCAAGGACCCGAGCACGAGCATTAGGGTCCCAGGACTGGCCCCTATGGACCGGTTCTGGCCTCTATAGACCTGTGATTGGCCTCTAGGACCCAGGCTCAACCATAGAGGACCCAAATACGAGGGTTGAGGCATATAGTCCAAGCTTGTTATCCAGCCATAATGTGTAAAATGATTTTCAAAAGAAGAAATCTTTTTCTTAAATTTAAGCATAGATTTTCCATAGACCATGAAAGATGTTTCAGTGACTCATTTTCCTAAGTGATCTAAATATTAAAAAATAAGAAAAATGTTTTAGGCTAAAAATTTTCTGCGAAACAAACAAACCGAATTTTTTTTCCCACTTCGTCTCGACAATTCCAATAGTTAGCACAGTGCCGCTCGTCATGATCAGTCTAAGTCGACCTTTCCGGCCAAGTTATGGCACAGTTCTTTTAACTTCTAGAGGAAGTGTCGTACTTCCCACTAAACAAGGTACTGTAGTGTAGGAATTCTCTCTTCTCCACCTTCATATAACAAAGAAAGCACCGATGGATTCACATTGTTTGTCTGTCGTTTGTTTGTGTTTGTCCTATTACTGTTTGATGTTACTGGTGTAGAAAACCCCTCCATGATGGTTTACCTCATCATACATTGTGAGATCAATAGATTCAGACCTGCTCCTCCCTAATAATTCTTCATCTATATGTGGAGACTCGAAATTGCTCGGTCTTAACTGCATGTCCTGAATTGCAGGGTCCTAGTTTTGACCCAAAGGAACAGTCTTTGAATGGCAATAACATCAACCATTCGCCTGCGGTAAGCACGCTCCTTTCTGTTGAATACAAAGATCCACAACAATCTCTCTCTCTCTCTCTCCTGCTGCTTTATATAGTCTATCCTTCAGCAGTTCTCTGTCCTAAGAGACGAGAAAAATTCATTCTAGAAAAGGGAGCAAATAGAGGGTAGGAAAATATGGCGATCTTAAACATGAGCACGGGAACTTCACTCTCGAAGTTAGGAAATTCTGGGGCTGCACTTGCAAGAGGAAGTTCCGCCCGGAAAACCAATGTGGTTGTTCTGCCCACTGGCCGACGGTCCATTCAAGTAAGCCTTTGTAATGTGGTATGCAATTTAGTCTCGGTTTTAGGTAGACCAAAGAAAATGATGCTCTAAGATATGCGAAATTTCGGGTTGCCGAATTTGTGTTTTGCCGGTAAATGCTTTCACAAGCCACAGCATATACTAGTACGAAATCAGAACAATAATCTAACTCCTGTCAATATTATTGCAGGCAAGTCCGCATCAAGAGGCATCTGCAGAGACAGTGAAACAAGGAGTGGACAAAGCCGAAAAGGCCGGTGAAAACATAAAAAATATAGCTGCCTCCATGACTGAAGATGTAAACTTTAGATATACATTATGCTTACCTAGGCATTTCTGATAATCTCATTGATGTGCTTTATTTATGAAACTTAATTCAGGTGAGTCAGAAGTCAAAGGACATGGCGTCCAACGTATCAGAAGCGACACATGATGCCACCGAGCAAGCAAAGCAAACCGTGCAGAATGCATGGGATTCAGCTAAAGAGACGGCCCAAAAGGCCAAAGAGACTGTTCTGGACAAAGTTGAAGATGCAAAACAATCTGTCAAAACAAATGCAGACAAAGCTCAACGTGCCAAGAAGTCCAACAACTGAATTCAAAGTGCATTCTGTTTAAATAATATAACTATGCTCATTCCAATGACGAAAGAATTTACCATTCCTTGTGTTAATAAGGCTTTGTTCTGTTTGTAAGTGGCAAGAGCTTTGAATTGTTTTCTACCTTTATCAGTGATTTGAAGTAACATTGTAACTATTTATCTCCAAGGAATTTGAATGATTGTTTGAAGGCGATTAATTAATCAGGATTTATAGGTTCTGTCGGCACATATCAAATTCGAAATTCTCTTCTCTATTATCAATATAATCAAAGTAACTGTTATCTTTTTCCGATCAAAGCAAGTCCTTTTGAGCATTCAAGAGAAACAGCCACAACTGAACCTGAAACTGCTAGTTCTGTTGCCTCGTTCTTCCAGTCCAATTGAATCAGATAATGACTGACCAACCCAATAGAGGACAGTGCATCATATCACATATTCTACCTCCTTAGACAGATACTCCATGCTCTAACATGAGCAGACATTAATGGCAACATAGACGCAAATCAATGTAAGCAGCTCTCGGTATCAAACTAACCTCCTAAGTTTCAGATACTAGTTCATCACTTTGCCATCGCTTTTAATTGGACTTCCTGCTCTATATAAATCAGCATCCCCGTAAAGAACAAACAACCCTTCGCAATTAGTCACTTAAAGGAATAAACGCATACACTGGAGTTTGGCCATGGAGGAAAAATTTCTTGGAATGTCGATAGTTGCAGTGGCAACTGCTTTAGGATTGTTAGCAATTGCATACAATGTGGTTATGGTGAAACCAGAGAGGCTCAGGTCATTGCCTGAGGAAGCAGGGTATCAGCGGACTGCTGCCATCATTTCTGCTCGGGAATAGTAGGGGCTAGAAGAAAGCAAAACGAGTAATAAGCATTCCCCTGGAGGCACTTCAATTTCCCACAATTTTGCAGGTATTATCTATTCCTCGTTTCGGCAGTGAAAGAGACAATGCGGTGAGTTGCCAAGTCATACCAATTGACAGTCATCTCTTCTATAGTACGTGAGAATCCCACTAACCTCGTCACTGGAAATTCTAGATGCATCGACAGCTTACATACAGCATAAGTAGGACCTGGTTCTTCACAGTTTACAGTGATCAGGAACCTCCCCATATTCCCTCTAGTAACATGAATGAACAAGAAATATGGCCACCAGATATTATGCACCATGAGGGTTGGAAGCGCTTTCGCCATCATGCTACTGTCCAGTGAGTAAGAAACTAAGTCCAATATCAAGCAACTCCTTAAATCCGAGCAACGACCATTTTAAATGTCTGCTTATGATTTCAGCGAGCCTTTTTTTCCCTTTTGCATTTCAACTAGGTATTCCTCTTTTGTAGCCTCTGATCGACCCATCATTATTGAGATTGGGATGCTCCTTTTACTTGCAAAATAGATCGTTTATTCGCTCTAAAATGTTTGCGGAGGTGGATGTAAAGATTGACATACAGCTATTATACATGAGCCAACTAGATATGGTGAGAAGGTCACCAACTGCACATCCTTTCACATGGGAAAAGTAGGATTAACACATGCTCAGACCAAGATTGATTTAATTGCCGGATCTGCAAGTTTACTGATTGATTCCTGGACAAGTAGGATTGAAGCAGGTGGCGGAACTGCAGATATAAAGAATGACGATTACATAAATAGCTTCTTTGGAGATATCATCTCCAGAGCCAGTTTCAGAAGCACTTACTCAAAACGAAAACATATAGTTTCTCCATAGATCAGACAACTCGAAGGGGCGGTCTCCAAGGAAGGACTGTCTGCCGGAGTTTCAGGAACAAGGTCCGCTTGTGGATCGTAAGACTACAGTTTACTAAATCTTAATCTGAGTCCCAACTCTTCAGCGACAGTGTCTTCTGAGGGTCAAATTTTAGTTCTGTAATGCTTTGTTCGGGTGATGACTAATCCCCGTGCTTCTTTTTGTTGCGTAGACACCTTCCCACCAAGAGGAAAAGAGAAAAGTGGGCATTGGAGATAGAGGTGCGCGTCTAGATACTACATGTGGTGTCAGAGAGAGAAGCAAGTCATTCGAACAGGGACGATCTAATTGAAATGATTGTTGAGAGCGCTACACAGCAAGCTAAGCAAAGGGCCATCAACTGGTTTATCATCGAAAACTGCAAGAACATCTATCTCGCAGGACATGCAACCACCGCAGTTACAGCCAAATGGAGCCTCATGCTGTTGGCTTCAAATCAAGAATGGTAATCCGCGTCCAAAAGTCCTTCGAGTATTGGGGGAGAAACAAGATCCCAGTTGCCGATATGATCGTACAAATGAAGCAGGTATTTAACCTTCTGCTGTTATGGTCGCTCTTGATGAATTTTCTAATGTAGTTCGAGCCTTTCGGATTGAGGTTTCCCCATTGCACACCGATTCAGCTTTATGGGGACCGGATGCCTTCTACTTCAATCCAGCAAGATCTACAAATGGTATGAGCAGAGCATGCAAGCACCGGCAACCATACTTGCCATTTGGCCCATGGCCTCCAGTTTGCCTGGGGAAGCATTCGGCCATTGTTGAACTATTGTCTCCAACTTCTCCCTCTCCCCCTCACCAAAATACGCGCACTCTCTTACTTTAAGGATGCTCATAGTATCCAAATTCGGAGTCAATCCTGAGTCAAGGTGCTCTTAAGTCATTTCTCGTAAGTTCTGGATGTGCATAATAGAAGCAGAAGAAAGAGACCAGCGAAATGGTTTTATATTACACGAAGCACACTAGTCAACTAGATGATAGAAATTACTAAGGCTACTCAAATGAAACTGTACATGAATGACAAGTGATTGTCAGAGTCTATATATGCCTCCTTATCTCATCCAAGAAAGTGAACTGATAAGGACGCCATCGGTAAGATCACAAAATTTGCAATACCAATAGTTAGGAAAACAACAATTTCACAACTCACGTGAGACAACAGACATGGGTCACACAGGTCAACGGTGGAGACTCAACATCCGAAAATCATGAGCAACCAAAACATCCTCTTAATGATAGTCGACTTGAATGGGAGTGCATTGGATGAGCAGGCAATGACTCCGGACCCGACTTGACCTTTTTGGATGAAAAGTGTTTGTAGAAAGCCTTCACTGCTCCCTCCACTCCATCTTCATGTTCCATGGCTTTGGCTAGTTCTTCCGCGCGCTCCTTCACCTGCAATAAACTAATAAGAATCAAAACACATCAACCGCAAGCATGCATGATCCCGTCCAAAGTTTAAAACAATGATCACTCCGCAATAATCCTTTTTCAAAATGTCCCTATTTTCCAGAGCAAATATCCACAAGATTTAGACAAAGGTGCCAGAGCAGACATATTCTGAGTCACGAACATGGAGTCGCAGCAACCAATTGCTGACAGCAGTAAACCAAGATATTCTTGCAGATCAACCAACACATTTTCAGTGAAACACAGTTCATTCATGTACATAATCATCAGTTGATGATTTTGATTGACTTTTCGACTCCACTATTGGGCAAGTAGGACTATGAGCAGGTCCTGCAGGGAATTTCTGGAGGGACCAAAGTCAAAATGGTGCAATTAGCAGAGAGTTGCTTTCACCATGAGGAGAAAAAAGAAAGACCTTACGCAAATTTGATAGACAGCCAAACTAAACAAGCATATGATCTTATCCTTAAAGATGTAAAATTTGATCACAACGCCTGCATACCTCTGGATCAAGCATGAAACGTATTGCATCAACCAACTTTTCAAGAGAGAAATCATCAACTGGAATTGGCGCCGGGCCCACCCCCCTTGCGTGCACCCGTTCTCCCCAAAAGGTCTGGTCCCCAAAGAAAGGTACAACTGTTGTCGGACACTGTTGAGAAGAGAGAAATATCAAATTCGTCCAAAGAGAGAAGATAACATGAACCATCAAAGTTGGCACATGTAGTTACCGCTGCTTTAAGACCGGCAGCAGTTGTACCAGCTCCTCCATGATGTACCTGGTAAAGCATGGGTATGTCATGCCAACTTCCAGACTGCACCAAATAGCATAAATTTCAATAATAGGAAATTCGGTCCTTACCACAGCACTGCAGCGCTGGAAAAGCCAGTCATGAGGGCAATTATCGAGCAAATAGACAAAGTCCTTTTGTTCTGCCACTGCAAAAGAAAGGAAGCAAATAATTACCGAGGAAGTATCCACATGGCTCCACTTCCAATAATCATAACTGAAGCTGCAGGATACAAGAAACTTCATGAAGACTAGTCAAACTACTCACAGTTACCAAGACCACCCCAGCCTTTGTTGATGATGCCTCTTTGACAAGTAATTTCCAGAGCCTTAACTATGATCTCAGTCATCTTCTTTGGTTCTTGAACTGGCTGTTATCAATAAACTGTATGAATACTCCAGACGCAAATTGCAGAACAAAAGTTTTCCTTTTCTATTTCTACATTAAGAACCCTCCCCAGACCCCATAATGGTGCATCCTTTTAGAATACACTTCCCCTATGATGCTTATAGAGCACAATACTTCTATTCCTCTATATAATATCACTAGTACTTTCAACTGTAACAGGTTCTTCTTGCTCTTCTCCTCCTCCTCCTCCTCTTGTTCTTCTTTCTAATTTTCATTGTACTAGTAAATCACTTTGGTTACTGCATTAAACACATCCATTCCTCCTGTGTAGATCACTTCATACACTGACCACATTTATTTCATGAGGGTATAGCTGATACATTTCTTTTTTACATGTGCCGAGGCATTATTCATTAACCCCCAAAAACATAAATATACAAAGTTGTTGCACTTCTTTTCTCATAGAAGATCAATATTTTTCATGTAAGCAGAACTAAAATGTACATAGAACAGACCAGATGTATTGGAAAGAGGAACTCACAAGGCTACCAAAACCAATGTAGATAGGCTTTTCACCTTTCTCTAGCCATTTGACAAGAGATTCTGGTGGTTGATAACTTGATGCGAGATCAAGGAAACAAAATCCGACAACATCAACTTTTGGTCCCCAATCTGCAGTTAGTGCGAGAAAACAAGACAAAAATAGTAAATTACTTATAAACAGAAAATGTAGATTAGTCCTTCAACCTTCTGCTGCGTATATTACAAATTACTCCAGCAAAAGATGCTAACCCTACATTTATTTAATCCCAACTTGCCTTTTGAATTAAATGGCTCAATAGTACCTTACCTTTTGGCTTGGGGACTAGGTGAGGGCTCCAGATATAAGCATAAGGCACATCAGGAGGAGAGCTACAGGATCCACGTAAATAAGTGATAGGTCTTAGCCTCAATCTTTTCTTTCTGAACTCGTTGATCACATCTCTTATACCCAACCAAATTAATGCATCTACAATTTGGTATGACAGCTGCAAAAACACATGGAGATACACATAAATAACTACAAGCAACATGCTCAAAGCAAATTTCCGGATACACTTACTCTGTAGCCAACTGATTGCTTCACACGGGACAGAGGATGGGGAAATTCACTAGTAGGCCTGACAAGGAGAAATCAAACAGAACCCTCAGTTAACAGCAAGAAACTGAGCCGATAATCATACAATCATATGAACAACATATATAAACACATTCCAAATGCTAAATTACTATTTGTAATAAAACTCCAGATAAGAAATTTACGTCCATGGCATTGTGAAAACTACATGAAGTGGCAGATCCAGTGCTTCAGCTACATGTGTATGCCCTGAAAAATCACACTTTCCAGTGTTAAAAGGCAGTTCCCATTGCTCATAATTATACACGTATCCTACAAGCCATGTAATATTAGATTGACAGTATTTATACAATGGAACAGTGGCACAAGCAAGGAGATCAGTGTGGCTGGCCTGATTTGCAAAACTTCTGCTTTCATTTGCAAGAAAATGTATAAGAGAAGAATTAAAAAAAATATTTCCGGACCTATACTTCAAACAATTTCATTTCAAAACACTGCAGTTGTGTTTCCAAAAGAGTATCTGAAAACAGGAAACAGCTTATAGTTATTTTCATTCTTTTTTCTAGTCCAACTTGAAATCATGAAGGGGACAAACATCTCATTCAGCCAAAAGACAAGCATGCATAAGCTTATTACTCAAGCTTCAGTGTGCTAAACAATTAAAATAAACTATAACCAGAGTCAATGATGCTATCACAATTCAAATTCCAGATTGCACCCAAGAGACGAGCATCAAATTGACAGGCTAAACAAACTTATTAAAACTGAAACTATAGTCGGTGATATTATCAAACATAATTTGAGAAAAATTATAAAATCTAGTTAATTCTCACCGTATACTGGGGGATTGGCAATTATTGCATCAGGTTTAAATGCTACATGGGTATCGGGATCTGGATCCCTGCAAGCAGCGAGCAAGGAGAATATAATATCTTTTATTTGATTTCGCTGGATGTGTATTTCTGAAGGTCCTGAAGGCAAAAAACCTTTGTTTTTTACCATATCTGCAGCAAAAGGAGAGAGAGACAATCGATGCCACATGACTTCATAATCAAAAGTAAAACCACCATTAGAATTAAACAAGAACTTTAAGATCAAGCCAGACTGGGAACATACATCCAGCAAGAACTTTAGGATCTCCACCTAAAGGATAGAACTCTAGCCCTGCAGTCAAGACAAATTCTTTGAAATTCGCATGAGTCGCCAGTCTCACCCTATGCCCATATTCCTGCAACCAAATATTGGCTGCTATCAGCATAGGATCTGCATCTTAATGATTGACCCTTCAATGTTACAGTGCAAGCAGACAGTTTGACAATTAGGATTAAACAACATAGTGCTGTTGAGCCATATTCCTTGTACATCAACTGTCAGTAGCTGACATAAATTTATTCACGATCTGGAGATGACTAATAAAATAAACACCACAATCATCAACTAATTCTTTTCGGCTGAAACAATCATCAACTAATTAGCTTGCGGAAGAATCACCTCGCTGAAAAGCACCCAAAATGTTCATGTCTTCATCTGACAAGCTATTCTTTCTACAACAATTCCAAAATCTATGACTATGTACGATAGATTTGCAAATGAAAAACGTCTAAATCAAAAGAGAGAGAGAGAGAGAGAATTTAAAAGCGTGAGCTACACCTGTAACCCTTCAGTTGTAAGATAGGATAAGGCCGGTTGCAACAAAGTGCATCACGAATAAGTAAGATCTTGCAATGTACAAACCTGTAAGCGTTTTCCTATAGCAACAAAGGGTTGAACATCTCCCCGCGTCCCAACAATAAGCATTACAATCTGCAGTGGAGGTAAATCAGGGACATCCTCAGGAACTGGTTCTTCAGTAGCTCCATTACAAACAACTCCAGTTCCAAAATTAAGACTTTGTGGTGCAATGTCCCCTGGAACTTCAAACAGCACAGTCCCATCATTTTCTACAGTAGTAGCTCGCTTTAACCATTTAAGCTGCAGAGTACCATCAGTAAAATGAATCCACATGCTTCAAATTTTAATCATTTCAAACAATTAAAATAAAGCATATTTAAGAAATAACACCAATCATCATGCACAAATAAAAAATTGAGTAGGATGCGTCAAGAAACCTATCCAGTGGCAGCAACATTAAAACTTTGCAACAACATCATTTTCGAAAAAGGGAACAGTCTGTGGAAGAAAATGCAAAGGGAGTCTATGGATGATTCCTCCTATACTAAGCCTATGGTACAACATCTAATATCAGAGCAGAATGCTGAGACTGGCTTGATACAACAAGGTTTAGAAATACTCAAACATGTGTACCAACCACAGTATGCTTTTTGGTTAAGAGTGATTTAAATGAATAGATAAAAAGTCACACTCTCGCAAAACATGTGCTTTGCTCCTCAAAAAATGTGAGACATCAATTGGCAAAATTGATCTTGTGAACCATATATATTGCCTTTGCATTATACAGTTTTGGATAGGAGAAGTTTATTGCACCAATCTAAGCTTCATAGCATGAAGATTCTTTCGCTCTCTGCTATTATCCATTCAGAATATATATTCTACAGCAGTAAGGTAAATAACTATAGTAAAAGAATTTCCAGAAAGGAAGAGAACAACTGTGATTGCAGATGTGAGACCTTCTTTTTCAGAGGAACTTTTTCATCAAAAAATCTAGCTGAAAGCAGACCGAGTTTGTTGCCTTGTCTCCACTGCCCAAACCTGGAAAGCTGAGCGGAGTCTGATTCTGACTTTCCAGACGTTGATGCGTCCCCAGGCATGTTGTCAATAGGGGAACTCGTGTCAGTGGACCCTATATAGAGAAAGTATAGATCACCAAAAGAAAATTTCTGGTACACGGACCAAATGTATGATGCCTTGGAAAAAAGGATGAAAAAGCAGAAACTTATACTGCGAAGGAGGGGAAGAGCAAAGAAATTCCGAGAGCTTCAAATTCAGCCAATAGAATCTCTAAAACTCGCCGTAAGTAAAACAAATTATGCAGGTAACTAGCATGAATCAGTGACAATTGCACAGTTTAAAGTCATATAGCATCACATCTTTGACGGAAAAGAGCATTAAGGCATGTTTCCAATTTGTTTGATATGCACGTATGACAAGAAATTTCCTGCCTTCATTGAAAAGGAGAGACTGCCTTAGGATTTACAGACTATGTCAAACAGTCGTTCTAAGTGATTTCAGAAAGGTTTTTCTCATCTTCCTGTTTTGGATACATTCAGAGAACCTAGCTTAGGGACACATATACTAGCACGCATTTTGGAGAACAACATCACATTTCTTACGATAGCACATTATCCTCGCGAGCTGTGTTGTGATATTTCTCACTAATGACACCAGCAAGGACCACAAATACAAGTCAAAAAAGCAACCCCTCACTCATTAAATATTCTTCTGTATAAACTGGTCTGATGATGGACCGCATGATCCCAGCCATTTGATGATGTGGGCCCATCTGGGACCCGACACATCAACGGTAACCATTCACTCAATCCGTGATGGACCGAGTCCGGGCAAAATTTTCCCATCCAAGACACCGTGTTTCCAATAGATGTAACCACTCCAAGCAACCAAAGGCTTTAGTCAACACAACTATCACCACTTGCCAATCACAAAAGCTGTGCTGTGTGGTCCTTACCACCACCTCAGTTGGGTTCGGTTCAACAACACAACAAGCTGGCCAGCAGCTCGATCAGCCGACATTTCGGAGCAAATGAGAACACTTTTACGTATATAGCAGGAGACCATCGATCGCATTCCAGAGACAAGTGAACCCTAATACCACGGTCAACACCGCAAAGACAACGCAGTAATCGCCATTACAAAAGATTCAGCTTTCAATGCACAAACAGCAGTCGCTCAGGAAAACATTCAACCATCATTGCGTAGCACCCAACCGCAGCCAAAAGACTTCATTTTGAGATCAACCGAGGAAGAACAAAAGTAAACCACGAGGCGAGCGCGGAACAAACAATCAAAAGAACGATTCAAGACGACAGAGAGAGAGAGACGGAGACCCGAAGAATGACCGTCGCGGCCATTGTCTTGGGTCACGTCGCCGTCGCCGTCGCCGTCGCCAACATCGACGGAATCCTCGGACTCGGAGGAGCTTCTCCGGCGGCGACCCTCCACGCCATTGCGCTCCATCTTTGCGCGGACGACGGATCCCCTCCCAAGAAGACGCGAATCGAGGAGAAGCCAAGGGGGGGAGAGGAGGCGTGCGGAGAGGAGCTATGCGTAAAGTGGGTTATGCGGGAACATGAGGAATACGATGCGCACTGGCAAAGGAGGGGGTCACCGACCGATTCACACACTACCCACACAGACTCTCTCTCTCTCTCTCTCTCTCACGCACGCGCTGGGAGCAGGTAGGAAGGAATTAGGAGAGATGGGTAAGCAAAGAATCGAATCAAACCCCCAAGACACGGACACCCCTTTTTGAAATCTGACCCAAATGCAAGAATTGGAATCGACCCTCTCTCTCTCTCTGTTCTTTATTTGCCGCTGTTTGGTGCTGGAGCGCTTTTGCTTCCGCCCTCAGGTATTCCCTCCCACCATATATTTTCGAAGGCGAAAGAGAGGGACAGCAGAGAGAGAGAGAGAGAGAGGAAATGGGCTGATGCCACGTGGAAGGAAGAGCAGAGGCTATGACAGGATCGTTCGGACACGTATCGAGCGTTTTTGGGTGCTTCTCGTGTCCTTCGGGTTCTGGTCCTTGTCGTAACGACACGACATTCGATAAAAACGGGAGAGAGAGAGAGAGAGAAAGGCGTCTGGGTGGGGAACCAAAGTAGGAGGTGGGGTCCACATTGAAGTCGGTCTATTTTGCAAAAAAAAAAAAATATATTAATATGACGAACAACTCCGAATCAATCCATGCGTAACAATTTTACCTCAAATTAATTTCACTTCAAATTAATTTTTGACAACCGAAATTTCTAAACTGGTATACCTGTGACAAATTTATCCAAAATTATTTTTTTGATCATAAAAAATCCCTAATTGATATACTTATGGCAAATTTACACTACATTAAATTAGATTACTACTATCAAAAATCACAAATTAATAAACATGTAACAAATAGAGGAGTAAAGCCCTAAACTAGCACACCTGTCAACTACCACGTATCATCCAACTCTACAATTTGATGGTAAAATTTAATAGAAACTAATTGAGGAGCAATTTATCATAGATGTATTAATTTTGAGGTTTTTAATGGTCAAAAAAATAATTTGGAGCAAATTTTTCATAGGTATATCAATTTAGAGTTTTACGTGATATTAATCCAAAAACCAATGATAAAAAACTATCAATTATATCATTTATAAAAATAAATAATCGAAAAATATTTTCATCATTTACAAATATATTTAGATATAAATTATTATCAATGATGAAAATATTTATTATTGACTGATTATTTTAAATGATACGCACCATTATTTTCGAAAAAATATTTTTTAAACCGTTCGTTTTTCACGAAATAAATGGAGGTCCTATATCCTATATCATTTTCCGGGTCTTCTCCGAGACCTTTGATGTCAAAAGTTGAGAGATTGTATTCAATAAACTGAAAATTTAAGGACGACGAATTGAACAAATTTAAAAGAATTAGGATGACGTCACATGTCTGAATGAAACTTTAGAAATTGTCTATGGCGTTTTCGATTGGAAAAAATTTGGGTGGGGCCCAAAGTAGGAGGAGGATGGGCCGATCTTCATTGGAAGGTCCATTTCTAGGTCTTTCCCCTCTCAGGAGACAACGAGGTTGGTGAGGAAGCAATCATTTGCTAGAAGTGTACACGTCCGATGGACACTTGAGGTAGGGTAGTAGGATTCACAAGTCCATGCCACCCTTCCCTTGTTTTTTATTGATGCGTGCAAGTTTGCATCATGACGTACGTTGTTTCTAAAGTGTGAAAAAAAGCAAAGAGAGGTAATCACCATAACTTTCCCTTTTGTCATTGCTGGTAAAAGGTCTCGCATTCGATACGAAATGTTTCATTTTTTTGGACGTAACATAAGCTTATCATTTCATTTAATAACGAGCCCTCTAGAGTAAGGGTTATAAAAAAAATATGATCTCTTATAGAGGGGGTGGTGGGCAAAAAATCCAATAATGTGGAAGGACATTACATATTGAGGCATTTACAATCCAATTTGTCAGTCTACTCGAATCTTGAGAGCAATAGGCCAACTAAAGACTCAAAAAACGCCTAGAAGCCTAAACATTCTTTGATAAGTGGGTCAACGTCGTAGGAGGAGAGAGAGGAATCTTGCAGGAAACTTATCGGGGTTGAATTGTCAATTTCCAGCACAAATTTCTATCAAGATCGACCAACAAAGTGAGGAAGAGCATGGAAACAAGCAAGGGTTTCGAAGTGAAGGGCTAAGATGCTTGGATTGGTTGTGCAACTCCTTCAATCAATCTCCCTTCAGAATCATAACACTCGAAAGCAAAAACCCATTTCGTAGACTTGGGAGATGCGATCCACCGATATTCGATTTGAGTCGTAACTACTGGTCCGTCTGTTACTTATACAATTCTATCACCGCAAACCCACTGACATTCCCAAAAGTCTCTCCACATAAGGTGACAGTCGCAACATGATGTGCTTGCCCTGTTATTTTGAACGTGTGAGAAACGCGATAAGAGATAATCACCATAGCTTTCTTTCTCAATCTTACCATAAGGGCCTCACATTTGACACCAAATATTCGATTTGACTCGTGACTATTGAGCTCGCTTTTACGTGTATATGATTCCATGACCGCGGCTTCACCGATGTGTTAGAGAGTCCTTTCCCGTAACATTCAAGACACAAATTAATCAGAGGTTCGCTCGTGACGTGATTGTGAATGATGATCACCCGGTGCTCAATGCTCCCCTTGAAATTTATTCTCATGGAAATTGATATTCATGGAAGCAATGAAGAGAAAAGACAAATTTGCATTACGCAAGGTGAAGTCACACCCACCAATGAAAGTTCGATACTTTCGCCAGTTAGCTCTTTTAATACGAGGCTGTATGATAAAATTGAAAATTGAAAATTAAATATTTTAGAGCCGAATTTTGAGTGTGGAATATTATAAATTCTGAAATATAGATAGGTCAAATTTGATTAATATGGAATTATTACATAAATGATCACTGAAATTTGATCAAATATGCAATATTTTCCATGAACTTTTAATTTGTTTATTATGATTTCTGAATTTTTGATACATTATTCTAAACCCTTAATACATATTTGTTCAATGTGATTACTCGACTTCCGATACATGTTCAACTTACTCGTTAGGCTATATTAAAATCTTCAATGTTGTCCATGAACTAAAATTAATGAAACAACTATATTAGACATTTTCATATAGTTCATAAATTAAATTGAACATATATCAAAAGTTCATGATTGAACAAATTAAAGTTCAAGAACGATATTGCACATTTGGCTAAATTTTTATTGAACAAATCCAAAGTTCATGGACCATATATGTTATTTTGCCCGTTAATATTGTTTTCCTTATTTTAAACTCCTCGTATGAAAACTTTTCCCAATCAAAATTTTTCCCAAGATGGTCAACTTTTTTTCCTTTCGAAAATCAAGGAACCATCCGGTAACCCGAACATGACATGTTAAATCAAACAAATATGTCATACTGCCTCGACATTAATACGGCATGCTTAATCAAGTGGGTCAAGCAATACGACATCGCTAACACAACTATCAAACTTGTTAGTGAGTCAGGTGTCGGTACAAAACATTAACCCAATAAAGATACACGAAGAAAATTGTTCAAAAAGTTCTAAATCAAACATACAATGGCTAGTTCAGTTCCAAACTTTTTAATATAACCAATTTAATCACAAACCTTTTGATAATTTTCTAATGTAATTTTTCCGGATTTTGGCCGGAAATCACTAACTTGGTGGTACAGTCAACTCCAACCGCGCCACGTAAAATCCTCACTTTAAACTTTGAGTTGGTAGAGAGGAATGGCGGAACTCTAAGCCTTATCAGTTGTGGCATGACCAGTATTCATGTTAGTAATTTCCACCTAAAATCGGCCGAATGGTAACCACGTTGAAAATTGTCAAAATGTTTAGGCCAAATTGAAAAGTTTATGATCGAATTGACTGTCAAATAATAGGTTTATAACTTTTTAGACAATTATCCCAATACACACTTTAACAAGTATATTTGATTCTCAAACATGTCCTCGTGTCAAGTGTCGACACAATAGAATACGTCAACCTATCAGTCTATATATACATTTACTTGTGTCTGTGATAAACACGTAAAAACGCGCTTATGGATGATATACAATGTTAACACACCTTACGTGTTCATCTCCACATCAATTGCAATTGCGTAATTTCTGGTTTGGTTTAATCATTCGGCAAGGGAAAGAACACGTAAAGTACGAAGATTATATAGTTTCGGCATTCGAAAAAACATATAAAAATAAAACGACAGTAATATTGTCCATCAAAAGATTCTTTAAGCCACCCTCCAAGGGTTGGTGGAGTGGCAAGAGCTTTGGGTTTGTGGGTAAATGATCTCAAGTTCGAATCCCTCTGCCTCCATCTTACTATACTCTTGACTAACATAGAGGCTAAGTCTGTGAGTTTGGCCAATCCTCCCCCGGTTAGTATTTGATTGATTGAACTCTTGTAGTACGGCCGATGCAGGAGTCCGGGTCATAAAAGAAAAAAACATAAATTCTTTAAACCAGTTCCTCCAACTTACCTACTTAGGTTGATGTTGAAGGTCATCAAACGCACCAAATCATATTCAGCATTTAGTGAAGTAATGAAGCAAGCTCTACATTTGGTAGAGTTGGTGGTAACTTCTGTAAGATTTCTGAGTTATTTATAAACTTTATTAGCTTTCTTTTACTTCCTCCACGAAAATCCACTATGTATAGTAGAGATGAGTATGATTTCATGGTAGAACCAGAAATCGGAGAACCATTCTGGTTCGGTTCCAGATTCTAGGGAGAAATGGAAGATTACCAGTTTCACCTTTTAGGAACCAAGAAGGGAAGCAGACCAAGAACCCTAAAATCCTTAATTCCTGGGGAGGTGCCTCGTCCCTAACAATGAGTAATTTCGAAAGTTGTGTGTGGGGGAGGAGTGTCCTTTTACAACCATGAGAAATGCCCAAATCGTCCTTACTAACGTCGATCGCGGTGAGTAACCCGACGGAGTGTTGGGTAAGTCGACCCAGTCCTGGCACCAGGTAAAATATGAACTAACTCCGTGTGAAATATTTGAATTTGACACCCCGATAGGAGATCAAAGCATAACTTTGCACACTGCCTCAACTTTTGCGCGTAGTATGAAAATTCAAGAGCAGACTCCAACTGGTGAACAAAGCTCACCATCGCTGTCCATTTCTGACAGAAGAACATGAAGCAAACCTTTTCTTTCTTGGGATGAAGCAAAAGGAGAGATACAGCTCCAGCAATGGCAATGGCGAAGCAAATGGCGCAAGAAGGCTCGCAACTCGCAACTTTTCAACCATAAACGTCGCCCATGAACTCAAGGAAAGCAGTACATCAAAATCTATCACTGCCATCATCTCCTCCTACTCCTTTCTTCTGCTTCTCTTTCTTAACTTCATCTATACACACAAGAAAAGCACGCAGATCACACGTGCACACACTGCTCACTGATCCCTGAGCTGCACATCGTCACAGGCAAAAGCCCTAGCCTCTAGCCGCAGAGCTGATCGGCCCAGGCATCAATGACGTCCCTTCGTCCATGCCGAGATACTCCGCCGACTTGGCTTCCAGGACCTGCGCCCCATCGTAGGGAAACCACACGGCGTCGTACGGGAAGCCCCTGCGGGCACAGAGCTCAACCATGAGGACCCTGAGCGGCGTGCTACGGTCCAACAGGTAGCAAACGTCGTCCTCCTCTTGGGTCTGCACGCAGAGGAGGACAGGGTCAGGCCGGCCGTTCTCGCGGCCCCTGGACGACAGTTACACCAGCTTTGTCTCCGGTCCATCGTTGCACGGGGAGAGAGTTGAGAGATTATCGAGGTTGTCCCGTTTCTTTCTTCTGCTCCACCATCTGCCGTTCATTAAGACATGCGGTTGCGTTTGCCTGAAGAGGAAGGGCAGCTCTTAGTGTACCAACTGTTGCCAAGTGACCCCGTTCCGATGCCAGTTCTGGACAATTATCTCTCATCTTGTCTCGAGCCACGTCCTTTCATTATCCTTTCAAAAATTAAAACTTAAGTACAGTTGTTTGTGGATCAGCAGAATAGAAGTAGAGTTTGATTTCAGGTGGCCCTTATCAATTATTGTTCGTTTTGGTCGTGGATCACCGGTATCGGTACAGTCTTAAAATGCATTCGCCTTAATTCGAGATGGCAAGAGACATCTTTACCGTCAATGTGGCTACTAAAGCCTTACCTTCTGGACCGGCAGGATCATCCAAAATCAATTTGTTTGGGCATTTAACAAAAGTATGCACACTCTAACTTTAACGATGGATAGAAATTCTGTTTCTTGATAACTAATGTGCTAACGAGAGAGGGATGGAGGTCTAAGTGGGCTTATTAGTGAGAGAGCCCACTCAAATACACGAGATGGACCAAAAGCTTATAGAGCCTAACATTCTTGGAAGCGTCAACCTTTGGAACAACAAAACCATGTTGTAAGCTCATTGTTGGAGGGAAATTCCGGAGAGATGTGCACGAGGTTTTTAGGGTTGAGGTGAATTGAAGTCCCATGTCGAAAACGTGTAAATGGGTTGAATGACTTACAACCCGGTCCCACAATTTCCAAGGTTGTCCCTGTTGGAACCACAATGTGGGGTTCTTTTCAAATTTTGATTAGTAACATATCTATGCGTAGCTATTTTCAGAGCCTTATGATGTGCTCAAGTACACAATAATATGAGGTACGTTTATTTCGTAAAAAACTTCTCGACAAAGGAAAATGATTTTCGTGAAAATCATTTTCAAAGAAAATGGTTGGTTATTACTAATATATGAAGTATGAATTTTAATTTAATTTGTAATAAAAATAAATCAAAATTAAATCGGATGTATGATTAAAAGAAAATACAAATAATTAACAAACTTAGAGAGTTAAGTGAATTGGAATCCATATGTGAGCGTCCATGTGAAAAAGATTTCAGTATGATAATTTTCCATGACCATTAAGTTGGAGCACCCTTGCTTTCTCACAAGTTATTCCTCCCGGCATGAAGAGAGGGGACGGGCTGATGCCACGTGGAAGGAAAAGCACGGACCATCACAGGTCCTTTGTTGTAATGACAACTCGAAAAATCGAAAAAGTCTCTGTTTTTTTTTCAGAACTAGATTAAATAAATTCGAAAGTTTAATAATTAGATTTAACATTTCAGAGTGCATTTATTTCGTAAAAAACGAATGATCTGAAAAATATTTTTTTCTAAAAATGATCACTCATATGGTTTGTAAATTAATCGATGAAAAGTATTTTCATTGTTGACAACAATTTATGTCTAAACATTTTCCTTCACGATGAAATTATATTTTGTTTATTTATTTTATTAAATGATTATTTTTAGGAAAATATTTTGCAGATCATTCAAATATAACTAATTAATAGTTCAAAGATCGATACAAAACGTTCGATTTGAGTTATAATTATTCGGTTCGGATGTATGTGTCTAATCCCAATATTGCAACACCACTCCTAATCACGTCAAGATGAAATCACGTCCACCAATGAAAGCTCGATATTTTCACAAGTGAGCTCTTCTCGCGCCCAGGTAGGACCTTACCCAGTTGTGACGAATTTACCCTGCATTAAATTGCATTAATACTACGAAAAATTACGAACCAATACACCTGTGACAAACTAAGGAGTAAAACCACAAACTGATACACCCGTCAACTGCTACATACCATACAAATCATAAATTTGATAGTAAAATGTAACGAAAACTAACTTTGGGTAAAATTGTCACGTGTATCAATTTGGAATTTTTTGTAGTAAAAAAATTAATTTATGGTAAATGTGTTACAAGTGTACCAGTTTAAAGTTTTTCATAGTATTAACCCATTAAAATATTCTTATATCCCATTGCTCCATGTCATGGCAAATTTGCCGATTCATCATCATGTTAGGGATCTATTTTTTTCGCTAAGTATATACTGCTTTCCATTGAAACAACTAAAACCTAGTAATTCTTTCCAAATGAAACAGCTGAGAACCCAAGAAAGATATTACTTGTAATTTACAAATTGCAGAAATACTAATCATGGAAAAATGGAAAATCCATATAGAGCCAAATAGAACCACCATGAAAATTCAAGCCCAGCCTCCACTGGTAAACAGAGAATGCCGTCGCTCTCCATTTCCGACAAGAAAACAAAGCTAACCTTCTCTTTTGGGGGACGAAGAAAAGGAGATATCATGTTCAAGCGATGGCGATGCCGACGCCGACGCTGACGCGTGCTCTAGAACTAATCCATTTTAACACTCTCCGGCGGTAGGACCGAACTTCCCCTTTGTTCTTCCACAAAGCTGCCGTTCTCTAAATTAAAAAAAAAAAAATGGAAGGAGAAAATTTAAACCTTTATCTAAATAAAAAAGAAAAAGAGAGAGAGAGAGAGACAAACAAGCATTTCTAATTCCTCCGTGATATATTTCACTTTTTTTTCCTTTTGTGATTTTGTTCGTTTTTCATTTATTTGCAAAATTATGTCTCCTCCTTTTCTTTTTATCCTGGCAAACATAAGATTTTCTGCAATTTCTTCTGGCGTTAATTTTCTTTTTCCTCTTTGTTTTGCTTCTTTTTAGTCTTTTGTTTTTTCCCAACTTGTTTTTTTGTGCTAAATTCATCCACTTACGTATCTCATGCACACAGCAAAAGCACGCAGACCGCATATACACTGCAGACTACGCGCACAGTTTACACACTGCTCACTGATCCTAAAGCTGCACATTGTCACAGGCAAAAAAGCCCTAGCCCTAGCCCTATCGGCCCGGGTACAACTGAACACCAGCTTCGCCTCCGTCGATGCAGTTGCAGTTGCGGTGGTGACATCCATCCATCGTTGAACAGAGGAAGATGATTGAAGAGTGTCGCTTCTTCCTTCTGCCATGCGATCTGCACATTATCACGATGAGCGATAGCCAGAGGAGGGGAAATGCAGCATTATTGTACGAACTGTTGCCAAGTGAGTGGGATGGTTTGATTTGAACAATTATCTCTCATTTTTTTTACCCTCGCTCTCTTCCTTTCGTCTCATTTTGCTAAGTCTTCTCATAATTTTTCCTAAGTATTAAAACAAATATTAATGATTGTGGGTTGGCATGTTGAAGTGAACTTTCATTTTTGGTGATCTCATCTAATATTCTTCGTTTTGATGGTTTATCTCCGGCATTGGTACGATTTGGAAATCAATCACTCTAATTCGAAATGGCATGAGTGCTCTTTATCGTTATAACGCCGATCTAGATATGAATGTTGTTCCGTCGTATACAAGTTTGGCATTCTACATGTGTCCAGAAGGAAAAGGAACCATAAATTATGGAGTTGCTTATCGAGGTGGTTTGGTTCTAAGGCACGACACGTACTTTGTACATGCCATCATGCGAGGATTTGTGAGCAGGGGTGATGACGTTGCAGTTAGGTGTGGTTTCAAGGCCAAATCAAATAAAAATGTCGAAACACGATTTGAACGAACCTTTGTATATTCAGTAGAGCAATTATTCGATTCCACTATGTCCAAACAACCTTAAAATTGGAAAACAGTAAATGAATATTTAACAATATCATTGCTTCATCTATTGTTTAACAGTAAAAAACAGTCAATGAATGTTCATATTCACAGAGAAGAAGAAGATCCAATTTACCCTATTCAACATCTCCACAAAAAAAATCGAACCTTTATTGGATAATCCGATGTGAATACAAGAATTGAACTACAGAAGCCCTAATTTCTATTATGTTCATCGTATCACTATCTCGCTCTATTCCTCAGAGACGTACAAAACCTTAACAAAAATATGGAGAATCTCGAGACAGAGAACACTGGCTGTACAATACAGTTTGACCAAGGAAAAAGACGCGTTCATATTCACAGTATATTTAGAGTAAGACACCCAAATCTTCAAGTCCCACAAAGTCGTTGGGATTATATCCGTCTTCTCCTAGATCGGAGAGGGCGGGCTCCGCTCCTGAGTTTCCACCGCCAACGGCCGAGTCCTCCGGCGAACTCCAGAAATCATGGCTGTCCATGAAGCAGTCCTCCAAGTTTCCACCGCCAACGGCCGAATCCTCCGGCGAACTCCAGAAACCATGGCTGTCCACGATGCAGTCCTCCGACAGATTAGGGGTCGACCCCACTCCTAAACTTCCACCTCCAGCGACATCAGATCCGCAGCCCTCGAGATCACAGACCGCGGGGGTGGACTCCACTGCTGAACTTCCACTGCTGGCAGCCGGGTTCTCCGGCGAAGTTAGGAAACCTTCGTCTTCCGTCAAGAGAGCCGCAAGCGCTGGGCCTTGACCTTCGAGACTCTCGAATAAAGAATCCATCTCCTGTTCGCTCAATTTGTGTGAAACCTCCAACGCCTTCAGCTTTTCGCGCACACAGTCGCGGACGGCTTCGTACATCAGAATCAGGAACTCAATGTCCTCCTCGGTGGCGCAAGCGTCCCACTCCATTTGGACCCATTCCGCCCACTGGGTCAGACCCATCGGCGGTATCACCTCGCCGCCGCCGCCGCAGCCTCGCAGATAGTCGGATATAATTTCGTCGGCCGATGGGTCGCCGAAGGAGCAAGGTTTGCCGGCGGGGGAGAAGACGACGACCGCTACGCGAGCGCCGCAGAGGCAGGAGAGCTCGTACGCCTTATTGAAGAGGCCCTTGCGCCTCTTGGAATAGGTCACCAGCCGGGCAGCCGGGTCGGCGATCCTGGCTATCTCGGTTCGCCGGCGCTTAGCCGTCAACGACGCCATCAACGACGGAGCTCTGTCAAAGGGTTTCCGGGTTTTCTTGGACGGAGAGGGAGAGGGTGGGTTTGAGTTTGAACGAGGTTTCTGGGTTTCTTGGAGAGAGAGAGAGAGAGAGAATGGAGAAGAGGGTTTGCGAAGGAAGGGAGGAGGGCGAGGAGAGGGTTTTGCAAACGCGGTTTTGCATTTAAATCGAACAAGACGCGGCAAGAGGAAGCTCCGGGCCACCGGCTGTTCCGACGACACACGGAGGAGGGGAACAGCCACCACCTCCGTCTCCGTTCAACGCCCTATGTCCATCGCGGAAGAGAGAGAGATAACGGAGGGGGCGAGGTGTCTCCGTTTCTTTCTTCCGTCTCCGTTCAACGGCGATGTCCATCGTGGAAGAGAGAGAGAGATGACGGAGTGAATGAGATGTCTCCGTCTCCGTTTCTTTCTTCTGCCGTTCATTAAGACAAGATATTTATCTTGTGAACGATAAACGTGATATTTTTCATTATAAATTCGACTTGCTTTTGACAAAAAAAAAATTCGACTTGCTCAATTCCCCAGTTTTTTATGACCCAAAAAAAAATTCCCATTTTTTCAGAAGGAAATGGAAGCTAATTAAAAAAAAATAATTGTAATATGCATTGAAATCTCTTTAAAGTTTATAATTGAATTTAGCATAAGATAAATTGTAACTGATGTGGCAATTATTATTTTTGTTTGTCTACGCTTATTTTCTGTATCTTTTTCGTTTTTGAACCCTCCAAAAATTTGAAAATGGAAAAACCTTTTAATAATATACATGATAAGCAGAGTAGTAATTTTCTTAACTGGTCGGTATTTCGCGTAAAATAATTATGATAATTGCAATATTTGATTATAGGAATAAAAATTTTGAATATATAAGTCAGTCTAAATAAATACTAACTTTTTTCGGTTTTTATCTTTTTGCTTTCAACTTTTATTTATCCAATGTGGTGTCACGTGAATAAAATCGACTAACATCTCGTTAGGATGGCTTGATTATACTGATTTCAAAATGTTTAGAATTTGATCAGACATTAAGACAAAATGTTATGCTATATTCCGTAGAGGAGAAAACTTCTTTTAGAAATGACGTCTCTATTGGACGAAGAGAAAATAAATATATGAATTATGAGGGATTGTGAGTGATGATACAATTGATTTTGTATAATACTTCAAATTCTTCAAATATCTATATATATCCAAGTCCTTTACTGTGTTTTTCTTTTGGGTTCTGTTTTATTGCTAACGCGTCTAAAAACATCGTAGCACAATTCCATCACATCCGTAGACCCTCGATCAAATTAAGGACGACCTTTATAATTATTCAGAATTTTATCTTTTTTCAATGTTATGTGTATTTTTTTTTCTGCGAAATATTGATGTTTCGAGATTGCAATGGCCATTTGTAATTGCATTGTAAGAGTGATTCTCCCATTACCAAAAGCAGATATATTAAGAATGACTTCGAGAAATTGGTATACTTACTAATGCAGTGACACTCGTCCAAATGCTCATATAAACTCTTCCACGTTATTCAATACATCAATTTCATAGAACATCATGCACGAGCTAAAGCAACACCCACCACTGCTAAGGAACATTTTAAACAACGTCCAACCCCCGAACTTCCACCGCCGGCGGCCGAGTTGTCTAGCGAAGTCAAGAATCGATCATGGATGTAGCCCGCCAAGAGAGTCGAAAGTGTAGGCCAACAAGGTTCGGAACACTCGAAAACCGTCAATCTCGCCGTCACTTGAAACTTTAGACCTTCAAACCTTGTTGGCCTGCGCTTTATGATCTCTTGACAGACGGCGTCCGTGATCGATTCTTGACTCGGCCGGACAAAGCTCGACCGCTTAACTATTGTAACCCCTGCGTGGAAACTCGGAACCTTGTGATCACTAACCCGACACTGTCCTCCTCCAAGATCCTCTCCGGCTTGAACTCGTCTGGGTCAGGCCGGACTGCCTCGCCGCGGGTCATGCCCCGCATGTTCACTGTGGCTCGGCAGGTGCATCCTTAGGGTTCCCTTGACAATGGACCGGAGGTAAAGGAGTTTCGGGAGGTCAGGGTCGGCGGCCGGCCGGGCGGGGGCCGAGGGCAGTGTCGATCTCGGACGCTGTGTCGGCGCCTCTGAAGATCATTTCCTGATCCCAACATGACCAGAAAAAGATTCTCAACCTTTACTTCGCTTTCATAAAACATGGGAAAACCGAACAAGAAGGAAGAAATGCACCATATGAGATCACCCGACAGGAAATAACATGCGAACAAAAGGAACATGCAGCGACAGAAGAAATGAAATATGCAACATCCGTAGATACTCGAAGCCAAAAGAAAAACTTCAACATTGTAGCGTGGTTTTCCTTCGTAGAAATATGAAGCAAAGCAGATCCAACCAATGCAGCAGAGGGAAGTGGTCGCCCCCAAGTTGAAAAGGCCAAGCGGCTCGTACCCTTCAGTGACCAGACCCTCGAGCCCGAGCCCGTCACTTCCGTGGCGGCCATTGCGAGTGCCGAAGTCGTAGGACCTCCCCCAACATGCCCATCATCACGTTGTTGAGCGAACATAAGGGCAACACCTTCCTCGCCCCGACCTCGCCACGCTCCTCCTTCAGAGATTTGATTTCGCCCATCCTTTGAAGCCTTGTTTGCGCTCGGAACCTCTCGAAGGCGGCGATCCTCCCAGGGCTGAACAGGTGGTTGGCTGAGACCCTCCACAGGTTTGGGCCAGCAGTCGCCGCACGGGGCGACCCCATCGCCACGTGGAACAGGAGCTCGTACGCCGACTCCTTCGCAGAGATGAAGGACGGTCTGGAGGAGGTGGGAAGAGAGCGAAGAGGTCGTCAGTCGTCACATGACATGGCAATGGAGGTTTTCTGAGGGAGACGATGCAAAGATGGTGGGAAGAGGAAAGAGTATATGGGGAGAGAGGTTGGTCGGGCAAGGACAGAACATCTTCATCACTCGTTTTCTTCGTCGCCTGGCAGCCGTAGACGAGTGCAGCGGGTCAGACGTTTTCATGATTACTCGCAAGAGAGATGAACACTACACCATCAAAGGAGGGAGATTCATGTTCCTGTCCGTGCCCCCAACTGACTCCCACACCGACCATCAAGATGAGCTTATAGCTCGTACAGGCCTAGGACATGCCTTTTCTTCCCAACTTTCAATCATACTAAAATAGCACTCCCTGAGTAAGACCATTATCAGCACCTACATCCACAAATTACCTACCTTATAATCCGGTGAAGATCATTATCAGCAACTATATTTTGCTAAAAAGCCAAAAAAATAACTGATCATTGCCTCGATTCAATGTATCATCGCTGTGAAAGCACCGTCACTAAAATGCTGGGAATTGAATGAACCATTATCTACTCTACAGGGCGATTATTGGATTCCGATACATCCAAACGACCTTCATATTAAAAAACAGTAAATGAACGTTTAATAGTATCATTGCTTCATTTATTGTTTAACAGTAAAAAACTGTAAATGACTGTTCATATTCACGGAGAAGAAGAAGATCCAATTTACCCTATTCAACATCTCCACAAAAAAAATCGAACCTTTATTGAATAATCCGATGTGAATACAAGAATTGAACAACAGAATCCCTAATTTCTATTATGTTCACTGTATCGCTATCTCGCTCTATTCCTCAGAGACGTACAGAACCTTAACAAAAATATCGAGAATCTCGAGACAGAGAACACTCGCTGTACAGTACAGTTTAACCAAGGAAAAAGACACACGTTCATATTCACAGTATATTCAGAGCAGGATCCCCAAATCTTCAAGTCCCACAAAGTCGCTGGGATTATATCCATATTCTCCTAGATCGGAGAGGGCGGGCTCCACTCCTGAGTTTCCACCGCAAACGGCCGAGTCCTCCGGCGAACTCCAGAAATCATGGCTGTCCACGAAGCAGTCCTCCAAGTTTCCACCGCCAACGGCCGAATCCTCCGGCGAACTCCAGAAACCATGGCTGTCCGCGATGGAGTCCTCCGACAGATTAGGGGTCGACCCCACTCCTAAATTTCCACCTCCAGCGACATTAGATCCGCAGTCCTCGAGATCAGAGACCGCGGGGGTGGACTCCATTGCTGAACTTCCATTGCCGGTAGCCGGGTTCTGCGGCGAAGTCAGGAAACTTTCGTCTTCCGTCAAGAGAGCCGCAAGCGCTGGGCCTTGACCTTCGAGACTCTCGAATAAAGAATCGATCTCCTGTTCGCTCAATTTGTGCGAATCCTCCAACGCCTTGAGCTTTTCGCGCACACAGTCGCGGACGGCTTCGTACTTCAGGATCAGGGACTCGAGGTCGTCCTCGGTGGCGCAAGCGTCCCACTCCGTTTGGACCCATTCCGCCCACTGGGTCAGACCCATCGGCGGCATCACGTTGCCGTTGCCGCCGTAGCTGCCGCGGCATCTAAGGTAGTCGGAGATGACTTCGTCGGCCGATGGGTCGCCGAAGGAGTAGGGCTTACCGGCGGGGGAGAAGACAACGACTGCGGCGCGGGCGCCGCAGAGGCGGCAGAGCTCGGAGGCCTTATTGAAGAGGCCCTTGCGCCTCTTGGAATAGGTGACGAGCCGGGCAGTTGGGTCGGCGATCCTGGCGATCTCGGTTCGCCGGCGCTTGGCCGTCAACGACGCCATCAACGACGGATTACTGTTAAAGGGTTTCTGGGTTTCCTTGGACAGAGAGGGAGAGGGAGGGTTTGAACGAGGTTTTTGGGTTTCTTGGAGAGAGAGAGAGAGAGAGAGAATGGAGAAGAGGAGGGTTTGCAGAGGGAGGGAGGAGGGCGAGGAGAGGAGAGGGTTTTGCAAACGCGGTTCTGCATTTAAATCGAACAAGACGCGGCAATAGGAAGCTCCGGGCACCGGCTGTTCCGGCGGCACACGGAGGAGTGGGGACAACCACCTCCTCCGTCTCCGTTCAACGGCAACGTCCATCGTGGAAGAGAGAGAGAGAGATGACGGAGGTGTCTCCGTTTCTTTCTTCCGCCGTTCATCAAGACAGAGATATTTATATTGTGAACCATAAACGTGATATTTTCCATTATAAATTCGACTTTCTCCAATCCCCAGTTTTTTTTATGGCCCAAAAAAAAAATCCCCATTCTTTCAGAAGGAAATGAAAGCTAGTTAAAAAAAATTAATTGTAATGTGTATCGAAATCTCTTTGAAGTTTTATAATTGAAATTAGCATGAGATAAATTGTAATTGATGTGGCAATTATTATTTGTCTTTGTCTGCGCTTATTTTCCTTACCTTTTTCGTTTTTAAACTCTCCGAGAAATTATAAATTGAAAAAAAAAACTTATAAGGATATACTTGACAAGCTTAGTTGTAATTTTCTTAACGGATCAGTATTTCGTGTTAAATAATTATAATAATTGCAATATTTGATTATAGGAATAAAAGTTTTGAATATGAAAGACACTCTAAATAAATACTGATTTTTTTGTTTTTTTTCCTTACTTTTTGCTTTTTTTTATCCGATGTGGCGTCGCGTCAATAAAATCGGCTAATGTCTCGTTAGGATGACTTGATTTTACTGATTTCAAAATGTTTAGAATTCAATCGGTTATTAAGTTAAAATGTTACGCTATATTCTATATTCAACAAAGGAGATTCAGAACGACAAGAAAACTTTTTTCTTTTCAGAAACGTCGTCTTTATTGGATGGAGAGAAAATTAATATATGAATTACGAGGGATCGCGAGTGATGATACAAATTGCTTTTGGATAATACTTCAAATCCTTCGTAACATGAAAGGAATTATAAGAATCGTGTCGTTGATCAATTTATATGTATATTAATTTTCTTTTTTGCTTTTTTCGTTCCTTTCTATCGCTAGGGTATCTAAATACATCATAACACAAATTCCATCGCATCCATAGACCCTCGAGCTCGGAGCCCGTCACTTCCGTGGCCGCCATCGCGAGTGCCGAAGTCGCAGGACCTCCCCCAACATGCCCATCATCACGCTGTTGAGCGAACATAAGGGGCAACACTTTCCTCGCCCCGACCTCGCCACACTCCTCCACTAGAGACTCGATTTCGCCCATCCTCCCGGGGCTGAACATGTGGGTGGCCGAGACCCTCCACAGGTTTGCGCCAGCAGTCACCGCACGGGGCAAACCCCATCGCCCCGTGGAACAGGAGCTCATATGCCGACTCCTTCGCAAAGATGAAGGATGGTCTGGAGGAGGAGGCGCGAAGAGAGTGAAGAGGTCATCAGTCGTCACAAGACGTTTGTCTCATCATCTAGTAAATTTCATTCGATACCCGAGCTCTTTTTTATCTTGAGCATTATTTTTCCTTTCTTACTCGCTTTCAAAAACTAGCTATTGATCATCGAAATGCTAGCTGCCTCAAAAAGGTAATGCAGCTCGAGTCTTTTAGAGACTTGCTCCCGCCATGAATCAAACTCGTAATTTTGTTAAAATTAGATAATCCGTTTACCATTTTGTGGTTAAGTGACCGAGAATAACATTTTGATCATGTGCAAATCGAACTGAAAAACCATGAGGAAGAATGCCTGTGGAGTTAAACATGTTAAAGCGTTTTTCCACGTGACTTGAATATTAAATTTCAATGGGTTTTACACTTGTACTCTCTCCTTAAAGGAATAACTTAAACATTTGCATGCTACATTATCAGAGTTACTTACGCATGCTTCGTGCCTCAAGTTTATTTTGTGTTTGTGACTCTTTGTCCTTCAATTTAGCAACGTGCATGGATGTTTGATTCTTATTTGCCACTTGAATACATGACTTCAATGAGCCTCCCATACTTGTAATCTCGCTACACCTGGGTGTCTTTTGGTTAGACTTTTTAACAAAAAATTATTGAGTAAATACACCCATAATTAGATGGGTAGAAAAAACAAGCTTGCCGAAAATCATTTTTCTATACTTTGCTCCATATCACTGCAAACAAATGATGATTGACATCAATATGAAGATGTTATCCAAGAATTCAATAAAGAAATTTGACAAGAAAGGTTGCTGTGACTAACTCTTCAACACATACTATTATCTTTTGGAAAGTCTACAAATTAAGCAAACCCAAGCCTGGGAGGAATCTAGTTTTTGGCCAAACTTGATCATGAACCAGGTTATCTAACTTGGACTGTCATTGAAGATGAAAAACAGCTATATCTAAAGTACAAAATATGTACTTGCATGACCAATGAGTTGAGCCAAGGACCCGATAACAGAGGAAAAGTTCCTTGACTAGTCAACTTTAGAGCCCTTTCGTAGTTTGCAATACATCAACTTTTATTATCCTTGTTGGATTATTATTTCATCGAATTGAGTACAAGAATAGAATTTACTAACCTACGTTTTAAGTTTAACAATGGTTCTGGTCCTGCCATAGTGACCGTTACTCCTCAAGCTTGACAACTAGTTAACATACGAAAAGGAACCAGAATTAATCAACTAAAAGTATACCATGCTGGCTCAGTCTGAAAATAAAGATGAGGGGCACGTCCAGTAGTGTACATTTAAATGGTCAAATTCCAGGCACTAAAAAAGATTAGTTCTCTCAAACACCAAAAGACAAAAAGTTAAAAGTGGCTGTCAAACTACAAAATTGTCACATTAAGCAAAGAACTGTTACTATGGACTTGCCAAACGGTTCAGCTCCTGAACTTTATGGGTAAGAAACCAGTAAACAAAGGAAACAGAAATTCATGTACAAAGAGCAATCCCCACCCTCCCCGAATGGCCTCCGTTGGTTTACCCTCAGAAGACTCAACAAGAACCCTAAAGAAGGAAACCATTAATGCAGTAAACAAGAGATGATGAACCCTCCTCCTTCAACCAATGCCCACAACCACTGGAATCTCCTCCTCCGCCGGCCACAGTCAGGAGCAGAGCCGTGCCGGCGATAGACCGGGTGGCGATAGACTTCGGGAGGAGCACAAGGGTAAAGATGCTGGGGACGCACCCCTCCATCTGCCTCAGGTGGGTCTCCAGCAACACACAGAGAGAGATCGCAGGCAAGAAGAAGAAGATGCAGAAGAAGATTCAATGTACCCAATGCACCATCTGAAAAACAATCCAACCTTTATTGAATTATCCGATTTGAACTCAAAGAATTGAACAACAAAACCGCCAGCTTCTATAATGTTCTTCGTATCACTATCTTGCTCCGTTCCTCAGAGACATACAAAACCCTCCGAGACAGAGAACATGCCTGTACAGTACAATTTGACAAATGGAAAAAGACACACGATACACATTCACAGTAGGACACCCAAATCTTCGAGTGTAGCAAAGTCGATGGGATCGTATCCATAATAACCCTCAAGATCAGAGAGGGCGGGCACCACTCCCGTGTTTCCACTGCCAAAGGCCGACTCCTCCGGTGAAGTCAAGAAATTATCGCGATCCCCGTCCTGGACGCATTCCTCCAACAAATTAAGAAAATCATCCGGATCAAACCCACGGTCCTCAAGATCAGAGCAGGTGGGGGTCGACGCCACTCCTAAGCTTCCACCTCCAGGGGCATTAGATCCGCAACCGTCGATATCGGAGCGCGCGGGGATGGACTCCACTGCCGAACTTCGACCGCCGGCGGCCGAGTTGTCCGGTGAAGTCGTTAAACCGTTGCCATCACCGTCAGTCAAGAGATCTGAAAGCGCTGGGCATCGGCCTAAGCTCTCGAAAATCGCATCTATCTCCTCCTCGGTCAGAACGTGAGAATCCCCTGCACCCACCTTGGCTTGGGATTCATCCTCCAAAGCCTTGAGTTTTTGGAGCGCGCAATCGCGGACGGCTTCGTACTTCCAGATGAGGGACTCGAGGTCATCCTCGGTGGCGCAAGCGTCCCATTCCGTTTCTACCCATTCCGCCCACTGGGTCAGACCCATCGGCGGAATCACCTCGCCGCCGCCGCCGCCGCCTCGGAGGTAGTCGGAGATGATTTCGTCGGCCGATGGGTCGCCGAAGGAGCAGGGCTTGCCGGCGGGGGAGAAGACGACGACCGCGGCGCGGGCGCCGCAGAGGCGGGAGAGCTCGTACGCCTTATTGAAGAGGCCCTTGCGCCTCTTGGAGTAGGTGACGAGGCGGGCGGCGGGGTCGGCGATCCTGGCAATCTCGGTTCGCCGGCGCTTAGCCATCGAAGACGGAGTACTGTCAAAGGGTTTCTGGGTTTTCTTGGACAGAGAGGGAGAGGGAGGGTTTGAACGAGGTTTCTGGGTTTCTTGGAGAGAGAGAGAGAGAGAGAGAATGGAGAAGAGGAGGGTTTGCAGAGCAAAGGACGAGGGCGAGGAGAGGAGAGGGTTTTGCAAACGCGGTTCTGCATTTAAATCGGAACAAGACGCGGCAATAGGAAGCTCCGGGCCACCGGCTGTTCCGTCTCCGTTCAATCGCGGAAGAGAGAGAGAGATAACGGAGTGGACGACGTGTCTCCGTCTCTCTTGCTGCCGTTCATCAAGACAAGTTTTTAATTATAATATTTATTGAAATATCTTTGAAGTTTTGTAATAGAAATTAGCACGAGATAAATTGTAATTGACGCGGCAAATATTATTTCTCATTCTTTCGGAAGGAAATGAAAGCGAGGTTAAAAAAAATTAAAAATCTGACCAAAAAAAATTAATTGTAATATGTATGGAAATCTCTTTGAAGTTTATGACTGAAATTAGCATAAGATAAATTGTAATTGATGTGGCAATTATTATTTCTCTTTGTCTACACTTATTTTCTGTACCTTTTTCGGTTTTAAACTCTCCAAGAATTTATAAATTGATAAAAAAAAACTTGTAATAATACATGACAACCAAAGTTGTAATTTTCTTAACGGGTTGGTGTTCCGCGTAAAATAATTTTGATAATCGCAATATTTGATTATAGGAATAAAAGTTTTGAATATAAAAGACACTCTAAATAAATATCGACTTTTTTTTTCTTTACTTTCTACTTTTTTTTATCCGATGTGGTGTCCCGTCAATAAAATCGACTAATACCTCGTTAGGATGACTTGATTATACCTATTTCAAAATGGTTACAATTCGATTAGACATTAAGTTAAAACGTTACGCTAGATTCGGCAAAGGAGATTCAGAGCGAGGAGAAAACTTTCTTTCAAAAATGACGTCTTCATCGGATGAAGAGAAAATAAATACATGAATTACGAGAGGGGTCGCAAGTGATAATACAAATTGATCTTGGATAATTCTTCAAATCCTTCAAAACATGAAAGGAATTACAAGGATTACGTCGTTGATCAATTTATATACATATATAAATATATATTAATTTTGTTTTTCTGTTTTTTTTTTCGGTTCCTTTCTATCTCTCACGTGTCTAAATACACCGCAACACAATTCCATCGCATCCATAGACCCTCGAGCTCATAATGAGATATAAGAGATGAGAATGAGATATACTTATAGGTTGGGATGGAGGAATCCTGATTTTTCACGAGTGTATCCCATTAGTGGGCAGACCGAGGGTTCTTCTTGCAGACACATGGCTGCTATTGCAACAGCTTGAGTAATGGATCAGCCGCGCCTGGAAACGATCTCAGGTCCCTGAATTTAGGCTGAGCCTGTACGCAAATGCGATCCCTGTACAAGTCGGCGAGGATGATGACTAAAACATAGATGACATTGACTATCATTGGACGTAAAATTACCCAAGCAACTCGATTTTGCTCATCAGTGGGTTTGTCACATCAATTGCTCTCCATCCGGTATGAGTTCCGGGAGGAGGACTCTGAAGCTAAACACATCGGACTTCAGTGTAAGTTCACCCGTTCTTGCATATTCTGGAGCACAGTAGCCGTAAGTACCCAATCCCTGGATGAGACGTGCATCTTGTCTCCGGCAGGCCCGAGCTTGGCCAGTCCAAAGTCCGATACTTTCGGATTGAAATACTTGTCCAGCAAGATGTTCGAGGACTTCAAATCACAATAAATAACAGGTGGATTGGCCTTATCGTGCAAATATTCGAGACCTTGTGCAGCACCAAATCCCATTTTTATTCTGTTAAGCCAATCCAGAGGTTTCTACTGCGGTCCAATGTCTGCAGTACAAACTATGATGCAAGTTGGTAATGATTTGTAGCATAGAAGCTAGATGAAATGTCTACTGTTCTATGTTATCAGCACACTGATTCAACGACTTCAAATCAAATTCAGACTGGCAGAGGTATTGAATAATTGATCTTCTTCAGAACCTCTAGGCATGTATTCTGACACGAGAAGTCTTTGATCTCCATCGGCACAATACCCCATGAGATCGACAAGATTTTCATCGTGCAAGAGACTCAACATGAGGACTTTGACAAGGAGCTCCTAGTTTCCTTGTAGTCCATGCCTGTCGAGTTGCTTGATGGCAACCACTTAACGAACAAGGAAAGCACGGTTTCTTAAACCTCACATTTTTCCAAGACAAAGGAGAAGGGGAGCGAGTCGAAGCCTCTCTGTCACCTGCCCCGTCCCCTGGAGGGTTCCTTTGTCTACCCGACCAAATCCACCTTTTCCCAATAAGCACTCATGTTGGATATTCTTTGTGGCAGAGGCTAACTTGTGGAAAGTGAAATTCTAGGCCATGATATTTCCATGCTCTTCTTCCTCCTCATTGATTTGGCTTCCTCTCCAGGCCTTGGCTTCTTGATTCCAGCAACTAATAGGACAAGGAAAAGGAGGAAAGTTTTATTTTCAAACGGTACCTCAAAGACACTGTTGCATGGTCTACGCTTTATCAGCAAAGTTTAGTTATGTAAATCAATGCATCAAACCTGGTATTGGTATAAGAAGAGGAACTGAAAGATCATAGTAAGAATAAGGAGAGCATAGGGGGAAACAGTACTTTCAAGCTCAGCTTGGGTACTAGTTCTCGAGAATCTTGACCATGGTCTGCACTCCATAGAACAAGCAAACCATCACTGGCACCGGACACCAGAAGTGCCTACAATAAATACATGAAGTAACCATTAGGAAGCCTACAAGTTGGACGACGAAGAAACCATGTACGAGCTACTGTGGATCAACTTGCTTGACAGCACCAGCAATAAAAGGCAAGACAAACAAACTTGACAACTAGAGCCAGTTGCACTGAAACGATGTCAGAAAGTGATCCTCCAGAGCACACGTTAAAATTGGTAAAGCAAGTTTCATTAGGTAAATTGCTGGATGTCAGAGTACATTTTATGAATGCATGTATCAAGGAGAACCAATAACCTAAGAGCAAGACAAGATTTGCATATAGATCAACAACTCAATGGATTAAGATGATTATAGGATGACAAGTATAACAAAAGGATACGTATTTACTACAATAATGAAAGTAGATTTTGTAACTAAACCCTTTCTAATAAAATTGCACATCAGTTGCTTTGATAACGAAGAAAAACTTGAATTTGGATCACCATCACCATTGCTAACCACTTTCAGGAAAAGAATCAACAACCGCTGCTAGTGTCGAAGGAGTTGCCTGAGTTAAAATCCAACAAAAAATTGACCACATCAGAAGCTGTCACTTTTCTCCTTCGATAGCCAGCCTCAACAACTCATACCATCTTTCACGGAATGTACAAAAGTTCACATAGTGACAACCTTTCCCATAAGTCCCACTTTTAGTTCCATCTTCACTGTCTTATCATCTTCAAGAATTATAGTCGAAACACATTGTGCCACATCCTAAATTTTAGATTTGCTGGTTCACTATGCTGTTCCAGCGAAGGTCACAGTCACAAGTAGAGAATTTTAGGCCAGACAAACTGACATTATAAGTTTATAATCACACCTAACAATATCCAATTGTTTAGATGTAGAAACTCATTCCGTCAATTGTGCATAACAAATGCATTCACAACCAAATAACAGAACAATGAAAGCTAAATAAAACAATCAAAGTTAGGAATATGTACCTCACCAGAAGAAGCCACCAATCTGCCAAAAGCAACAAGTGGACCATCTACAGCTGCAGATCTGGCCAGGAACTCCATACCGCGTCAAGAAAAAGAAGCAACAGAGATTCCACATATTAGCATTAAAAGAACAGCCAGCAGACGGTAATCCATTTGTGAGAAAAGAAAGAAAAATAGTGTAAGAGATGATCGCGTAACTTGTGTTGTAAACCGCATTGATCATTGCGAATCAAAAAGTTATCTTCGTTACTACAGCTTAAGCTTTGAAAATGAGCCCATTGGCAAACGTGCCTACTATCTACAGTTTCTTAGTTTTGCTTTGCTCTCCGATTTTGTGGCTCCATCTTCTTCCATTTCTTCATATTTCTAACAGCGAAAGAACAGTGAACTGAACGAAAGGAATGTTCATATTCTCACACAGAGAGAGACAGGAAGAAGAAGATGCAGAAGATCATCCACATTTACACAATTCACCATAGAACAAAAAATCGAATTTTTATTGATTAATCCTATCTCAAAAAATTAATCCTATCTCAACTGAAGAATTGAACAATGCCCTAATTTCTACCCTGTTCATCCTCACATATACAAAAATCGAACAAAGATGGAGAATCCGAGACATAAAACGCTCGGGACACTGCTGTACAAAGAATGGAGAAAGACGTGTCTTTGTATTCACAGACGGACGTCCAACTCTTCAAGTGCCGCAAAATCATGGAGATCATATCCATTCACTCTCGACCTTCCGCCACCGACTGCCGAGTCCTCCGGCGAAGTCAAGAAACCACCGCCGTGGCCATCGAAGTCCTCGAAGAGATTGAGAGAGTCCTCCGGATCAAACCCATGATCCCCAAGATCGGAGGGTGCGGGAGTGGGCTCCATTGCCAAACTTCCATCGCCGGCGGCTGAGTCCTCTAGCGAAGTCAATAAACCATCGCCGCGGCCATTGAAGTCCTCGAAGAGATTGAGAAAGTCCTCCGGATCAAACCCATAATCCCCAAGATCGGAGGGCACGGGAGTGGGCTCCACTGCCAAACTTCCATCGCCGGCGGCCAAGTCCTCCGGCGAAGTCAAGAATCCATCGCCGTGGCCGTCGAACTCCTCCAAGTGATTGAGAAAGTCATCCGGATCAAACCCATAATCCCCAACATCAGAGGACAGAGGGGTGGGCTCCACCGCCAAACTTCGGTCGCCTTCCGTCAAGAGAGCCGCAAGCGCTAGGTTTTGACCTTTGAGACTCTCGAATATCGAATCTATCTCCTCGTCGCTCAATTCGTGCGAATCGGCCGCACCGACCTTGACTCGCGAATCATCCTCCAGCGCCTTCAGCTTTTCGCGCGCACGGTCGCGGATGGCTTCGTACTTCAGGATCAGGGACTCGAGGTCCTCCTCGGTCGAGCAAGCGTCCCACTCCGTTTGGACCCATTCTGCCCACTGGGTCAGACCCATCGGTGGCATCACCTCGCCGCCGCTGCGGCGGCGGAGGTAGTCGGATATAATTTGATCGGCCGATGGGTCGTCGAAAGAGCAGGGTTTGCCGGCGGGGGAGAAGACGACCATCGCGGCGCGAGCGCCGCAGAGGCGGCAGAGCTCCGACGCCTTGTTGAAGAGCCCCTTGCGCCTCTTGGAGTAGGTGACGAGCCGGGCAGCCGGGTCGGTGATCCTAGCTATCTCGGTTCGCCGGCGCTTCGCCATCAAGGACGCCGACAACGACGGGAATTTGCAACTATCCGTCAAAGGGTCTTTTGGGTTTCTTCAAGAGAGGGAGGGGGAGCGAATGTGGGGGCAAACGAGCTCGCAGGCTTCTGGGTTTCTCGGCGAGACACAGAGAGAGAGTGAAGAAGGGGGTTCGCAGATGGAGGAGGGAGGACTACATCTTCTGGCCAATACGTGGTTCTTGCGATTTGAAAGGGAGGGATGAGGCGGCAAAAGGAAGCTCCGGGCAACCGGCTGCTCCGGTGAACGCCACCTCCGTCTCCGTTCAACGGCTATGTCCATCGTGGAACACAGAGAGAGAGAGAGAGAGGGAGAGATATGACGGAGGTGTCTCCGATTTGTGCCGTTCATTTAAGACAGGAATTTTGGTTTTAGCTTCCCCTCGGCTGTTTTTTCCCATAAAGAAAATTTAAAATAATTCCCCCAATTTATTTTTTGAAGGAAATGAAAGCTAGTTTAAAAAAATGTAGAAAAAAATTATCTGTAACTTGAGGGTTCTTAAATAAAATATTAAAGTATAGCGATGAAATTGCAATATATATATTGAAATATGTTCAAATGGTTGGAAAAATAAACGATTTGAAAAATATTTTCCCGAAATCGATATTGTACTACTCAAAAATTGGACAAATGCATAATATTTTCATTATCAATGCCCCTTTTTCTCATCATAAAAACGCGCGTTCAATTTATAGTCTCAAACAAATGATGATATATAATAAAATATTCTTATATCCCATTGCTCCGCCTCATGGAAAAATTGCCGATTCATCGTCACGTTATAGCTCTATTTCTTTCGCTGCATATATATACTGTTTTCCAAATGAAATGATTGAAACCCAAGAAGGATATTACTTGTAATTTACAAATTGCAAAAATACTAATCGTCAAAAAATGAAAAATCCATGTTTTCGCAGCCTAATGGTTTTTATGCTCATAAATCTCTAGCTCTACCGGGCATTAATCTAGTTGTAAAGGAATCACCAATTTTCCATCAGAGTATAAGTTCGATTCTCATTTGTAAGCATAGACTATGAAAGGCCCGTGTTGCATTGTCTGGTCCTCTTGTAGTGATTTTATAGCTATTAGCATCTTATTGGGGCTATAGCAACGACGTCACCAACCTCAAACATTTAGGTGACTATTAATGCAAACAACTACGACGCTTGTATGCTTTAAGTTACATAGATTTCTCATGAGTATACTAGCTTTAGGCCAGTAACCATATATTGGTTTCATTATTGGAATCAATGTTCAATGCTTCGAAGTTTCAATAGATGTGGCTAGGAAAAATAATTGACAAGACTTAATCAATTTATCAAATCATTAGCAGATTCATTTGATTAGACAATTCCTACTGCCACTAAGCTGCGACTAATTTCCTAATAGCATCCAAATCAATGCCTATTGAACACTCACTTATATCTCTTTTATTAGAATCCATAAAATTTGATGCTCGGATGGAGTTAAAAGGCTGGTAACATGTCTATAGGAAGCTTTTTTAAGAGCCTCCTGATGTGCTCTAGGAAACATCTATGCAAGTGCTCAAGCCTTAATGTTGGCTCTACTAAATTATAGGAATCGTTCACAATGAAGTTATAAAGTGTGTATCTTTATTGTCATTCAAATTTAAGTAAGTTTACAGCTATGTAGAAGTAAAGGAACTCGGATACTTCCATCAGAAGATAGAACATCATGAGAACTTATCGACAGGGCTTCTTAAAGTACTCGAGAGAGCATTTGAAGTTTCAAGCATAAGCATCGGGGTTTTGGATGAGGTATGCTTCGGCAACCTTGTACATTCTGAAGGCTCGCTCTTTGCCTGCCTTAACGTCCTCTTCTTTAAGCTCAACATCTCCCTTCGTGTAGTATGTGCTCGTCATCTTGTTCTTGCTCCCGCCTTCCGGTGTTGGCTCGAATTTGACTTCATAAACAATAGATTCAAACTTCTCCTTAAGATCAATCATGGTGTACTTGTACGTGAATGTCTCTAAGTTCAGCTCATCCACGCGATTCTTCATGCTACTAAGTTGACCACCTGTATACAATAGAAGGAGCTTATATCATAGTATACTTGTCTACGCCCTAATATTTGTTAAAGCTAAAAAGGAAGCACATTTATACAACAAAAAAAAAAGCATGATTACCTTCAATGAAGTTGATTTGCTTAATGGTTCCAGCCCCTCCGTCGCCTTGGATGATGTCAATGCTCTTAATAGCTTGAGGCATGAGTTTGGGAATTAGGTTATGCGAGTCCACAACCATGGCCTTGAACAATTTTGCCGAAGGGATTGGGGAAGTGTATTCATTTGTGAAAGTGAAAACACCCATGATGTCTTTATGGTCGCTAGCTACAGAAATATGAACAATATGATCAGAGAGAGTGGAATTGAAGGAGGTCTGCGAGCTTGGGATAGAAGTGATGAGAATGAGAGAGATAATTTTATAGGTTGGAATGGAGGAATCCTGATTTTTCCCGAGTGTAGCCCATTGGACGACAAATTCTAGGATTGCCAAACTCGCAAAGCACCAAACATTCTGCTCTTTGTCATGTTTTGCATGAAAGAAAGTTCACTAAGTAGATTAGGGTTTTATTTTCTTGGAGAGAGAATAAGAGAGACCACTAGGATCCAAAAGAGAGCATTTCTCGTGTGCAGAGCTGTCCTTGTTCAAGCAATACAATGCCAACCAAACAAAACAATGAATCTTAATAACTAGAGGAGTCAATGTACTAGAATTAAAATTCTCAACAGACCACCCAGTTTTCTTACGCACACATATATATGGAGAAGCCCGTTACAGGATGTTCGATTTGAGTTATAATTACTCCACGCGACCCGCAAATTTAAAGTTTCAATAGCCCCGTCATCAAAGTCCTACCAAGATGCTAATAGTAAAGAATTTGTGACGTGAATCGAACTCCTTGAACTTGTGAAAGGCAAGCAACTCCTTCACGGCCAATCACTTGGTGGGAATCAATTCCCCAGTTTGAATGAAAACAATCTGGTGAAATTGTTACATGGAATAAACTTATTCCCCCACCCATGCCAGGTTTAGCTTCACCCAGGGAAATCTTTAATAATGACTAACTCAATTCCCCAGCATTTCAGAAGGAAAGGAGAGTTAGAGAAACAAACTGTTGAATGACTTACTCAATTACCAAAACTGTTGAAGTTAAGCTAACTTGATTTTTCTTTAAAATATATCAAAATGTTGAAATCAGCTTGTGATATATTAAAAAAAACTCGAAAACTCTAGTTCCTTTTTTTTTTTTTTTTTTTCTAGTCATAACCTTATGAATATAGTAAAGAAAACAGTAGTTGAACTCCCTTCCACAAATTTGGGATCCAGTTTGAAGCGCAGATAAAGTGTAACAAAGGAAGTAGTTCTATTATTTAACTATATATCCACCTAAAAAATGTGAGTAACCGACTAATATTTTTGTACTGAATAATAGGAAGATAGGAGTTTATGAAGATTGTATTTATTTAGCAGAAAATGAACGATTTAAAAACTATTTTTTAAATCACCACTTCTATAAAAGATTGTTAGTTCTACGTTCTATAATCACATGAAAAACAATGCTTTCGTCTAGTGTGCCAGTTATTTGCTCAATCTGTTTGGAAACGAAGCATGCTCGCTCTTCACACATGAAAATTGCAGGGAAGTTTGGGACGATGAAAACCCCAGCACTACTTTACTCAGGGGATACGACCCATGGTTCAGAACAAGTGCAAAATGCATGGAAAGAGCATTAGAGGCAAGACGATGCATTTGGAGTTGACACTTTCCATTTTTGATTACTTGGGACAAACAACTTCAACACAAGCAATAAACTCGGGCAAGGAGGTTTCGGCCCTGTCTATAAGGTAAAGCCTTCTCTCTAAGTATAACATACAAGTCATTTGTCCAAGCTGAAGGTCTAACGATTCCGTTTAATTTTGGAAACAGGGAAAGCTTAAGGATGGGTAGGACTAGGAGATAGTTGTGACAAGGCTTTCAAGCAGCTCGGTGCAAGGTGTGGAAGAGTTCGAGAATTCCTCCGCCGAAACAACCTACGTTCACCTTTCGAAGCTTAACAGCTCATGAAGTCCAGTCATCACAAAAGAAAGTAGTTGGTCCACAAAATCTGTCACTAACATTGTCCTTGAAGGCAGATAATCAAGTGATGTCTTCAGTGAAGTTAGCATCTATGTATAAATTAGATTGGCTTGCATCTGCATTCTGTCCCAAGGGATGAACGAACAGTTCGGTTTCGCGTGAAAGTAGCCATTTAAACAGCTTACATGATTAAGTAGCTTTGGTTTGTAGCTATCTAATTAGACTGATGTAATAAACTGTTTGAATCTAAATCCCAACAGATGGGTGAGTTAGCATAAATCAAGCAGAACAACCTTGTAAGCACCACTAGTCCACTTCAAATGCATCATGGAAACGACAACACCTTATAATCCTGTTAAGATTATTATTAGCAACTGCATCCACAAACTTCTCTTGAAGCATTCTTACCAAAAAAAAAAAAACTTCTCTTGAAGCATATCGCTAAAATATCAAAAAACAGCTAATCATTGCTTCGATTCAATGTATCATCGCTGCGAAAGTGCCATCACTAGAATGCTGCGAATTGAATGAACCATTGTATACGCAGTGAAGCGATTATTCGATTCCGCTATATCCAAACAACCTTTATATTGGAAAACAGTAAATGAATGTTTAACAGTATCATTGCTTCATTTATTGTCTAACGGTAAAAAACAGTAAATGAATGCTCATATTCACAGAGAAAAAGAAGATCCAATTTAACCCTATTCAACATCTCTACAAAAAAAATCGAACCTTTAATGAATAATCCGACGTGAATACAAGAATTGAACAACAGAAGCGCTAATTTCTATTATGTTCATCGTATCACTATCTCGCTCTATTCCTCATAGACGTACAAAACCTTAATAAAAATATTGAGAATCTCGAGACAGAGAACACTCGTTGTACAATACAGTTTAACCAAGGAAAAAGACACGTTCATATTCACAGTATATTCAGAGTAAGACCCCCAAATCTTCAAGTCCCACAAAGTCGTTGGGATTATATCCATCTTCTCCTAGATCGGAGAGGGCGGACTCCACTACTGAGTTTCCACCGCAAACGGCCGAGTCCTCCGGCGAACTCCAGAAATCATGGCTGTCCACGAAGCAGTCCTCCAAGTTTCCACCGCCAACGGCCGAGTCCTCCGGCGAACTCCAGAAACCATGGCTGGCCGCGATGCAGTCCTCCGACAGATTAGGGGTCGACCCCACTCCTAAATTTCCACCTCCAGCGATATTAGATCCGCAGCCCTCGAAATCAGAGACCACGGGGGTGGACTCCATTGCTGAACTTCCATTGCCGGCAGCCGGGTTCTCCGGCGAAGTCAGGAAACCTTCGTCTTCCGTCAAGAGAGCCGCAAGCGCTGGGCCTTGACCTTCGAGACTCTCGAATAAAGAATCGATCTCCTGTTCGCTCAATTTGTGCGAATCCTCCAACGCCTTCAGCTTCTCACGCGCACAGTCGCGGACCGCTTCGTACTTCAGAATCAGGGACTCGAGGTCATCCTCGGTGGCGCAAGCGTCCCACTCCGTTTGGACCCATTCCGCCAACTGGGTCAGACCCATTGGCGGCATCACGTTGCTGTTGCCGCCGCAGCCGCCGCGGCATCTAAGGTAGTCGGAGATGACTTCGTCGGCTGATGGGTCGCCGAAGGAGCAGGGCTTGCCGGCGGGGGAGAAGACGACGACCGCGGCGCCGGCGCCGCAGAGGCGGCAGAGCTCGGAGGCCTTATTGAAGAGGCCCTTGCGCCTCTTGGAATAGGTGACGAGCCGGGCAACTGGGTCGGCGATCCTGGCGATCTCGGTTCGCCGGCGCTTGGCCGTCAACGACGCCATCAACGACGGAGTACTGTCAAAGGGTTTCTGGGTTTCCTTGGACAGAGAGGGAGAGAGAGAGAGAGAGAGAGAGAATGGAGAAGAGGAGGGTTTGCAGAGGAAGGGAGGAGGGCAAGGAGAGGAGAGGGTTTTGCAAACGCGGTTCTGCATTTAAATCGGAACAAGACGCGGCAATAGGAAGCTCCGGGCCACCGGCTGTTCCGGCGGCACGCGGACGAAGCGAACAGCCACCTCTTCCGTCTCCGTTCAACGGCGACGTCCATCGCGGAAGAGAGAGAGAGAGAGATAACGGAGTGGACGAGGTGTCTCCGTCTCTTTCTTGCTGCCGTTCATCAAGACAAAGATATTCATCAAGACAAATAATAAAAATTCGACTTGCTCAATTCCCCAGTTTTTTATGACCCAAAAAAAAATTTCCATTTTTTTCAGAACGAAATGGAAGCTAATTAAAAAAAAATAATTCTAATATGCATTGAAATCTCTTTAAAGTTTATAATTAAATTTAGCATAAGATAAATTGTAATTGACGTGGCAATTATTATTTTTGTTTGTCTATGCTTATTTTCTGTATCTTTTTCGTTTTTAAACCCTCCAAAAATTTGAAAATGGAAAAACCTTTTAATAATATACATGACAAGCAGAGCAGTAATTTTCTTAACGGATCAATACTTCGTGTAAAATAATTATGATAATTGCAATATTTGATTATAGGAATAAAAGTTTTGAATATGAAAGACACTCTAAATAAATACTGATTTTTTTTGTTTTTTTTCTTTACTTTTACTTTTTTTTATCCGATGTGGCGTCGCGTCAATAAAATCGGCTAACATCTCGTTAGGATGACTTGATTATACCGATTTCAAAATGTTTAGAATTCAATTGGTTATTAAGTTAAAATGTTACGCTATATTCTATATTCAGCAAGGGAAATTCAGAACGACAAGAAAACCATTTTCTTTCCACAAATGTCGTCTTAATTGGATGGAGAGAAAATTAATATATAAATTACAAGGGATTGCGAGTGATGATACAAATTGCTTTTGCATAATACTTCAAATCCTTCATAACATGAAAGGAATTACAAGAATCGTGTCGTTGATCAATTTATATATATATTAATTTTCTTTTTCCTTTTTTCGGTTCCTTTCTATCGCTAGGGTATCTAAATAAATCATAACACAAATTCCATCGCATCCATAGACACTCGAGCTCGAAGCCCGTCACTTCCGCGGCGGCCATCGCGAGTGTCGAAGTCGCAGGACCTCCCCTAACATGCCCGTCATCATCACGTTGTTGAGCGTACATAAGGGGCAACACGATTCCTCGCCCTGACCTCGCCACGCTTCTCCATTAGAGACTTGATTTCGCCCATCCTCCCGGGGCCGAACATGTGGGTGGCTGAGACCCTCCACAGGTTTGCGCCAGCAGTCGCCGCCGCACGGGGCGAGCCCCATCGCCCTGTGTAACAGGAGCTCGTATGCCGACTCCTTCGCAGAGATGAAGGACGGTCTGGAGGAGGAGGCGCGACGAGAGTGAAGAGGTCGTCAGTCGTCACAACACGTGGCAATGGAGGTTTTTTGAGGGAGACGACGCAAAGATGGTGGGAAGAGGAAAGAGTATATGGGGAGAGAGAGGGTGGTTGGGCGAGGACAGAACATCGCCATCACCCACTTTCTTCGTCGCCTCGCAGCCGTAGACGAGTGCAGCAGGTGAGACATTTTTCATGATTACTCGCGAGAGAGATGAACAGTACAACATCAGAGAAAATCAGCCTAGGACTTGCCTTTTCTTCCCAATTTTCAATCATACTAAAATCACACTTCCTAAGTAAAGTTCAATAAATATGAAAAATGACATGGCTTATTGATAATCGATTGCTTAAACTAGTCTATTAACTTAAACCATTTACCCGTTTGTCTCATCATCTAGTAAATTTCATTTGATACCCGAGCTCTTTTTTATCTCGAGCATTATTTTTCCTTTCTTACTCGCTTTCAAAAACTAGCTATTGATCATCGAAATGCTAGCCGCCTAAAAAAAGTAATGCAGCTCGAGTCTTTTAGAGACTTGCTCCCGCCATGAATCGAACTCGTAATTTTGTTAAAATTAGATAATCCGTTTACCATTTTGTGGTGAAATGACCGAGAATAACATTTTGATCATGTGCAAATCGAACTGAAAAACCACAAGAAAGAATGCCTGTGGAGTTAAACATGTTAAAGCGTCTTTCCACGCGACTTGAATATTAAATTTCAATGGATCTTACACCTGTACTCTCCTTAGAGGAATAACTTAAACATTTGCATGCTACATTATCAGAGTTACTTACGCATGCTTCATGCCTCGAGTTTATTTTGTGTTTGTGACTCTTTGTCCTTCAATTTAGCAACGTGCATGGATGTTTGATTCTTATCTGCCACTTGAATACATGACTTCAACGAGCCTCCCATACTTGTAATCTCGCTACGCCTGGGTGGCTTTTGGTTAGACTTTTTTAACACAAATTTATTGAGTAAATACAACCATAATTAGATGGGTAGAAAAAACAAGCTTGCCGAAAATCATTTTTCTATACTTTGCTCCATATCACTGCAAACAAATGACGATTGACATCAATATGAAGATGTTATCCAAGACTTCCATAAAGAAATTTGACAAAAAAAGTTGCCGCGACTAACTCTTCGACACATACTATTATCTTTTGGAAAGTCTACAAAATTAAGCAAACCCAAGCCTGGGAGGAATCTAGTTTTTGGCCAAACTTGATCATGAACCAGGTCATCTAACTTGGACTGCCATTGAAGATGAAAAATAGCTATATCTAAAGTACAAAATATGTACTTGCATGACCAATGAGTTGAGCCAAGGACCCGATAACAGAGGAAAAGTTCCTTGACTAGTCAACTTTAGAGCCCTTTCGTAGTTTGCAATACATCAACTTTTATTATCCTTGTTGGATTATCATTCCATCGAATTGAGTACAAAAATAGAATTTATTAACCTACGTTTTAAGTTTAACAATGGTTCTGGTCCTGCCATAGTGACCTTTACGCCTCAAGCTTGACAACTAGTTAACATACGAAAAGGAACCAGAATTAATCAACTAAAAGTATACCATGCTTGGCTCAGTCTGAAAATAAAGATGAGGGGCACGTCCAGCAGTGTACATTTAAATGGTCAAATTCCAGGCACTAAAAAAGATTAGTTCCCTCAAACACCAAAAGACAAAATGTTAAAAGTGGCTGTCAAACTACAAAATTGTCACATTAAGCAAAGAACTGTCACTAAGGACTTGCCAAACAGTTCAGTTCCTGAACTTTATGGGTCAGAAACCAGTAAACAAAGGAAACAGAAATTCATATACAAAGAGCAATCACCATCCTCCCCGAATGGCCTCAGTTGGTTTACCCTCAGAAGACTCAACAAGAACCCTAAAGAAGGAAACCATTAATGCAGTAAACAAGAGATGATGAACCCTCCTCCTTCAACCGATGCCCACAACCACTGGAATCTCCTCCTCCGCCGGCCACAGTCAGGAGCAGAGCCGTGCCGGCGATAGATCGGGTGGCGATAGACTTCGGGAGGAGCACGAGGGCAAAGATGCTGGGGACGCACCCCTCCATCTACCTCAGGTGGGTCTCCAACAACCCACAGAGAGAGATCGCAAGCAAGAAGAAGAAGATGCAGAAGAAGATTCAATGTACCCAATTCACCATCTGAAAAACAATCTAACCTTTATTGAATTATCCGATTTGAACTCAAAGAATTGAACAACAAAACCGCCAACTTCTATAATGTTCTTCGTATCACTATCTTGCTCCGTTCCTCAGAGACATACAAAACCCTCCGAGACAGAGAACATGCCTGTACAATACAATTTGACAAATGGAAAATGACACACGATACACATTCACAGTAGGACACCCAAATCTTCGAGTGTAGCAAAGTCGATGGGATCGTATCCATAATAACCCTCAAGATCAGAGAGGGCGGGCACCACTCCCGTGTTTCCACTGCCAAAGGCCGACTCCTCTGGTGAAGTCAAGAAATTATCGCGATCCCCGTCCTGGACGCATTCCTCCAGCAAATTAAGAAAACCATCCGGATCAAACCCACAGTCCTCAAGATCAGAGCAGGTGGGGGTCGACGCCATTCCTAAGCTTCCACCTCCAGGGGCATTAGATCCGCAACCGTCGATATCGGAGCGCCACTCCGCTGCCGAACTTCGACCGCCGGCGGCCGAGTTGTCTGGTGAAGTCATTAAACCGTTGCCATCACCGTCAGTCAAGAGATCCGAAAGCGCTGGGCATCGGCCTGAGCTCTCGAAAATCGCATCTATCTCCTCCTCGGTCAGAACGTGAGAATCGCCCGCACCGACCTTGGCTTGGGATTCATCCTCCAAAGACTTGAGTTTTTGGAGCGCGCAATCGCGGACGGCTTCGTACTTCCAGATGAGGGACTCGAGGTCATCCTCGGTGGCGCAAGCGTCCCATTCCGTTTCTACCCATTCCGCCCACTGGGTCAGACCCATCGGCGGAATCACCTCGCCGCCGCCGCCGCCGCCTCGGAGGTAGTCGGAGATGATTTCGTCGGGCGATGGGTCGCCGAAGGAGCAGGGTTTTCCGGCGGGGGAGAAGACGACGACCGCTACGCGGGCGCCGCAGAGGCGGGAGAGCTCGTACGCCTTATTGAAGAGTCCCTTGCGCCTCTTGGAGTAGGTCACGAGGCGGGCGGCGGGGTCGGCGATCCTGGCGATCTCGGTTCGCCGGCGCTTGGCCATCGAAGACGGAGCCTGTCAAAGGGTTTCCTGGTTTTCTTGGACAGAGCGGGAGAGGGAATGTGGGGGCGAACGAGTTTGCAGGTTTCTGGGTATCTTGAAGCGAGAGAGAGAGAGAGAGATAGAGAGAGAGACTGGAGAAGAAGAGGGTTTGCAGGGGGACGGAGGAGGGGGAGGAGAGGAGAGGGTTTTGCGAACGCGGTTTTGCATTTAAAGCGAACAAGACGCGGCAAGAGGAAGCTCCGGGCTACCGGCTGTTCCGGCGGCACGCGGAGGAGGGGGAGCAACCACCACCTCCGTCTCCGTTTAACGGCGATGTCCATCGGGGAAGAGAGAGAGAGAAAGAGAGAGAGATGACGGAGTGGGACGAGGTGTCTCCGTTTCTTTCTTCTGCCGTTCATTAACACAAAGATATTTATCTTGTGAACCATAAACGTGATATTTTTCGTTATAAATTCGACTTGCTCAATTCCCCAGTTTTTTTACCCAAAAAAAAAAATCCCCATTTTTTCAGAAGGAAATGAAAGCTAGTTAAAAAAAAAATTAATTGTAATATGATTGAAATCTCTTTAAAGTTTATGATTGAATTTAGCATAAAATACAGCGTAATTGATGTGGCAATTATTATTTATGTTTTTCTAAACTTATTTTATGTATCTTTTTCGTTTTTGAACCCTCGAAAACTTTGAAAATGGAAAAACCTTTTAATAAATTACATGACAAGCAGAGTAGTAATTTTCTTAACGGGTCGGTATTTCGCGTAAAATAATTATGATAATTGCAATATTTGATTATAAGAATGAAAGTTTTGTACATAAACGACAGTCTAAATAAATACTAACATTTTTTGGTTTTTATTTTTTAATCCAATGCGACATTGCGTCAATAAAATCAGCTAACATCTCATTAGGATGACTTTATTATACCAATTTCAAAAAATGTTTAGAATTTGATTGGACATTAAGACAAAACATTACACTATATTCGATAGAAGAGAAAACTTTTTTAGAAATGACTTCTTAATTGGACTAAGAGAAAATAAATACATGAACTACGAGGATCGCGGGTGATAATACAATTGATTTTGTATAATTATTCAAATCCTTCAAAACATGAAAGGAATTGCAAGGATTGTGTATATATATATGTGTGTATTTTTTTCTTTTTCTTCTTTTTCTTTGTCCTACTTGCACCTTTTTTTTTTTTCCTTATCTCCAGGATAAAAGCATATTCAAGTCCCTATTATGTTTTCCTTTTGGTTCCTTTTTCTCGCTAACGTATCGAACTACACCGTAACACAATTCCGTAACATCCGTAGACCCTCGAGCTCGGAGCCCGTCACTTCCATGGCGGCCTTTGCGAGCGCCGAAGTCGCAGGACCTCCCCCCCGACACGCCCCCCATCGTCACATCGTTGGGCGAAGCATAAGCGCAACACCTTCCTCGACCCCGACCTCGCCACGCTCCTCCATCGGACATGTTAGAGATATCAAATATCTCTAACAGGACACTTGATTTCGCCCATCATTTGAAGCCGGCACCGTCTGCTGCGCTGGGAACCTCCCAAAGGCGGTGATCCTCCCGGGGCTGAACGGGTGTGGCGGCTGAGATCCTCCTCTCGGGTTTGCGCCGGCAACCGCCGCACGGGGCAAACCCCAACGCCTCGTGGAACAGGAGCTCGCATGCCGACTCCACTCCGCGGGGGCAGTCGGGCGAAGGCCCGGCCGTTCGAGATCTTTTCCGCAGTCTAGGGTTCGATCGAGATGATGAAGCGGGTGAGCCCACGGGGAGGCCACCTGGCAATGGCGAGAAGGAGAGGACGGCGGCGAAGAGGAGGAAGCAGAAGAGGGAGGAAGGGTTGGAGGGTGAGGATGGCGGGTGTTGAGGAGGTGAGAAGAGAGTGAAGAGAGCTCGTAACACTGGCATGGCAATGGAGAGGTTTCGAGAGGGAGACGACGCAAAGGTGGCGGAAGAGAGAGAGAGGAAGAGAGCGATCGAGGGGGGTTGGGCGAGGACAGCACATCAGCATCATAATGCACGAATCAATGTCAACGGGTGTTTAGTTAAGTTAATAAATAACACTTCCCCAGGTAAGTTTAATAGATGAGAAAAATGACACACGACTAATTAAATATTGAATGCTTAAACGAGTCTCTTTATCTCAAGCATTGTTTTTCCTCTTTTACTCACTTACAAAACTAACTATATTGATCACCGAGCTAGCAGCCGGAAAGGCAATGCAACATGGGTTTCACATAGATTTGCTCACGACGTAAATCGAATTCGTAATTCTCGTAAAAAAATTTAGTGATCTGTTTACCATTAGACCAACCACCTTTATGGTTAAAATGATATAGGATGACATTTTGGTGTACCATCGAAAAATTAGCGATCCGATTTGCGCACGATGTGCAAATCGAAAAAGTGTTTTTCGACGTGATTTGAATATTAAATTTCAATGAGTCTTACACGTGTACTCTCCCTTCAACAAATAACCTAAACATTTGGATACAACGTTATCCTAGTTAGTTTCGCACACTTCGTAACTCGAGTTTATTTTGTGTTTGTGACTCTATGTCCTTCAATTTAATGACATGCATGGATGTTTGATTCTTATCTACCGCTTGAATACATGATGTTAATGAGTCTCTTCTACTTGTAATCTTGCTACACCCAAGTGTTTGGGCTTTTGGTTAGACTTTTGAACAAAAAATTATTGAGTAGATACAACCATAATTAGATGGGTAAAAAAAAACAAACTAGCTTGCCAAAAATCATTTTTCTATACCTTGCGCCGTATCAGTTTAAACAAATGAGGATCGACATCAATATGAAGACGTTATCCAGGAAAACAAGTTAATATCGTGTGACCTTACTCCTCAAGCTTTGACAACTAGTTAATATACCAAAAGGAACCAGGATTAATCATCTAAAAGTTTACCATGCTGGCTTAATCTGAAAAGAAAGATAAGGGGCACGTCCAGTAGTGTACATTTAACTGGTCAAATTCAAGGCACTAAAAAAGATCAGTTCTCTGAAATACCAAAAGACAAAAAGTTAAAAGTAGCTGTCAAACTACAAAATTGTTACATTAAGCAAAGAACTGTCATTAAGGACTTGCCAAATGGTTCAGTTCCTGAACTTTATGGATCAGAAACCAGTAAACAAAGGAAACGGATATTTATACACAAAGAGCAATCACCATCCTCCCCGAATGGCCTCGGTTGGTTTACCCTAAGAAGACTCTACAAGAACCCTAAAGAAGGAAACCATTAATGCAGTAAACAAGTGATGACGAACCACCCTCCTTCAAAGCCGATAGCCACAACCAGTTGAGTCTCCTCCTCCGCCGCCACAGTCAGGAGCAGAGCCGTGCCGGCAAGAGACCGGGTGGCCATAGACTTCGGGAGGAGCACATGGGCAAGATGATGCTGGGGACCCTCCCCTCCATCTACCTCAGGTGGGTTCTCCAACAATCACAGAGAGACCGGAAGCAAGAAGAAGATTCAAATGTACCCGATTCACCATTCGAACAAAAAATCCAACTTTTATTGAATTATCGTATCTGAATTCAAGAATTGAATTACAAAACCTCTATAATTTCTATTATGTTCATCGTCTCACTATGACGCTCTTTTCGTCAGAGACAGAGAACGCTCGCTGTACAATATAATTTGACAAAAGGAAAAAGACACGCGATTCGCATTCACAGTAGGACACCCAATTCTTCGAGCGTAAAAAACTCGATGGGATCGTACTCATAGCCCTCTAGATCAGAGACGGCGGGCACCGCTCCCAAGTTTCCACCACCAACGGCCGAGCCCTCAGGTGAAGTCAAGAAATTATCGCCGTCGCGGTCGTCGACGCATTCCTCCGACAAATTAAGAAAATCATCCGGATCAAACCCACAGTCATCAAGATCGGAGCAGGTGGGGGTCGACGCCATTCCTAAGCTTCCACCTCCAGGGGCATTAGATCCGCAACCGTCGATATCGGAGCGCCACTCCACTGCCGAACTTCGACCGCCGGCGGCCGAGTTGTCCGGTGAAGTCATTAAACCGTTGCCATCACCGTCAGTCAAGAGATCTGAAAGCGCTGGGCATCGGCCTAAGCTCTCGAAAATCGCATCTATCTCCTCCTCGGTCAGAACGTGAGAATCGCCTGCACCCACCTTGGCTTGGGATTCATCCTCCAAAGCCTTGAGTTTTTGGAGCGCCCAATCGCGGACGGCTTCGTACTTCCAGATGAGGGACTCGAGGTCATCCTCGGTGGCGCAAGCGTCCCATTCCGTTTCTACCCATTCCGCCCACTGGGTCAGACCCATCGGCGGAATCACCTCGCCGTCGCCGCCGCCGCCGCCGCCTCGGAGGTAGTCGGAGATGATTTCGTCGGCCGATGGGTCGCCGAAGGAGCAGGGCTTGCCGGCGGGGGAGAAGACGACGACCGCGGCGCGGGCGCCGCAGAGGCGAGAGAGCTCGTACGCCTTATTGAAGAGGCCCTTGCGCCTCTTGGAGTAGGTGACGAGGCGGGCAGCAGGGTCGGCGATCCTGGCGATCTCGGTTCGCCGGCGCTTAGCCATCGAAGACGGAGTACTGTCAAAGGGTTTCTGGGTTTTCTAGGACAGAGAATGGAGAGGGTGGGTTTGAACGAGGTTTCTGGGTTTCTTGGAGAGAGAGAGAGAGAGAGAGAATGGAGAAGAGGAGGGTTTGCAGAGGAAGGGAGGAGGGCGAGGAGAGGAGAGGAGAGGGTTTTGCAAACGCGGTTTTGCATTTAAATCGGAACAAGACGCGGCAATAGGAAGCTCCGGGCCACCGGCTGTTCCGGCGGCACGCGGAGGAAGGGAACAGCCACCTCTTCCGTCTCCGTTCAACGGCGACGTCCATCGCGGAAGAGAGAGAGAGAGAGATAACGGAGTGGGACGAGGTGTCTCCGTCTCTTTCTTGCTGCCGTTCGTCAAGACAAGTTTTTAATTATAATATTTATTGAAATATCTTTGAAGTTTTATAATTGAAATTAGCACGGGATAAATTGTAATTGACGCGGCAAATATTATTTCTCATTCTTTCAGAAGGAAATGAAAGCGAGGTTAAAAAAAAATTTAAAAGTCTGACCAAAAAAAATTAATTGTAATATGTATGGAAATCTCTTTGAAGTTTATAATTGAATTTAGCATAAGATAAATTGTAATTGATGTGGCAATTATTATTTCTCTTTGTCTACACTTATTTTCTGTACCTTTTTCGGTTTTAAACTCTCCAAGAATTTATAAATTGATAAAAAAAACTTGTAATAATACATGATAAGCTATGTTGTAATTTTCTTAACGGGTTGGTATTTCGCGTAAAATAATTATGATAATTGCAATATTTGATTATAGGAATAAAAGTTTTGAATATAAAAGACACTCTAAATAAATATCGACTTTTTTTTCCTTTACTTTCTACTTTTTTTTTATCCGATGTGGTGTCGTGTCAATAAAATCGACTAACACCTCGTTAGGATGACATGATTATACCTATTTCAAAATGTTTAGAATTCGATCGGACAATAAGTTAAAAACGTTACGCTAGATTCGACAGAGGAGATTCAGAGCGAGGAGAAAACTTTCTTTCAGCAATGATGTCTTTATTGGATGGAGAGAAAATAAATACATGAATTACGAAAAGGATCGCAAGTGATAATACAAATTGATTTTGGATAATTCTTCAAATCCTTCAAAACATGAAAGGAATTACAAGGATTGTGTCGTCGATCAATTTATATACATATATAAATATATATTAATTTTGTTTTTCTTTTTTTCGGTTCCTTTCTATCGCTCACGTGTCTAAATACACCGTAACACAATTCCATCGCGTCCATAGACCCTCGAGCTCAGAGCCCGTCACTTCCCTGGCAGCCGCATGATCAGAGAGGGTGGAGTTGAAGGAGGTCTGCGAGCTTGGGATAGAAGAGATGAGAATGAGATATACTTATAGGTTGGAATGGAGGAATCCTGATTTTTCACGAGTGTATCCCATTAGTGGGCAGACCGAGGGTTCTTCTTGCAGACACATGGCTGCTATTGCAACAGCTTGAGTAATGGATCAGCCGCGTCTGGAAATGATCTCAGGTCCCTGAATCTAGGCTGAGCCTGTACGCAAATGCGATCCCCGTACAAGTCGGCGAGGATGATGAAATTTGGTCATCAGTGGGTTTGTCACATCAATTGCTCTCTGTCCGGTATGAGTTCCGGGAGGACGACTCTGAAGCTAAACACATCGGACTTCAGTGTAAGCTCGCCCGTTCTTGCATATTCTGGAGCACAGTAGCCATAAGTACCCAATCCCTGGATGAGACGTGCATCTTGTCTATGGCAGGCCCGAGCTTGGCCGGTCCAAAGTCCGATACTTTCGGACTGAAATACTTGTCTAGCAAGATGTTTGAGGACTTCAAATCACAATAAATAACAGGTGGATTGGCCTTATCATGCAAATATTCGAGACCGTGTGCAGCACCAAATCCCATTTTTATTCTGGTAAGCCAATCCAGAGGTTTCCACTGCGGTCCAATGTCTGCAGTACAAACTATGATGCAAGTTGGTAATGATTTGTAGCATAGAAGCTAGATGACATGTCTACTGTTCTATGTTATCAGCACATTGATTCAGCGACTCCAAATGAAATTCAGACTGGCAGAGGTATTGAACAATTGATCTTCTTCAGAACCTCCAGGCATGTATTCAGACACGAGAAGTCTTTGATCTCCATCGGCACAATATCCCATGAGATCGACAAGATTTTCGTGGTGCAAGAGACTCAACATGAGGACTTTGACAAGGAGCTCCTAGTTTCCTTGTAGTCCATGCCTGTCGAGTTGCTTGATGGCAACCACCTAACGAACAAGGAAAGCACGGTTTCTTAAACCTCACATTTTTCCAAGACAAAGGAGAGGGGGAGCGAGTCGAAGCCTCCCTGTCACCTGCCCGGTCCCCTGGAGGGTTCCTTTGTATACCCGACCAAATCCACCTTTTCCCAGTAAGCACTCCTGTTGGATATTCTTTGTGGCAGAGGCTAACTTGTGGAAAGTGAAATTCTAGGCCATGATATTTCCATGCTCTTCTTCCTCCTCATTGATTTGGCTTCCTCTCCAGGCCTTGGCTTCTTGATTCCAGCAACTAATACGACAAGGAAAAGGAGGAAAGTTTTATTTTCAAACGGTACCTCAAAGACACTGTTGCATGGTCTTCGCTTTATCAGCAAAGTTTAGTTATGTAAATCAATGCATCAAACCTGGTATTGGTCATTTATAAGAAGAGGAACTGAAAGATCATAGTAAGAATAAGGAGAGCATAGGGGAAAACAGTACTTTCAAGCTCAGCTTGGGTACTAGTTCTCGAGAATCTTGACCATGGTCTGCACTCCAGAGAACAAGCAAACCATCACTGGCACCGGACACCAGAAGTGCCTACAATAAATACAGGAAGAAACCATTAAGAAGCCTACAAGTTGGACGACGAAGAAACCATGTACGAGCTACTGTGGATCAACTTGCTCGACTGCACCAGCAATAAAAGGCAAGACAAACAAACTTGACAACTAGAGCCAGTTGCACTGAAACGATGTCAGAAACTGATCCTCCAGAGCACACGTTAAAATTGACAAAGCAAGTTTCGTTAGGTAAACTGCTGGAAGTCAAGAGTACATTTTATGAATGCATATATCAAGGAGAACCAATAACCTAAGAGCAAGACAAGATTTGCAGATAGATCGACAACTCAATGGATTAAGATGATTATAGGATGACAAGTACAACAGAAGGATACGTATTTACTACAATAATGAAAGTAGATTTTGTAACTAAACCCTTTCTAATAAAATTGCACATCAGTTGCTTTGATAACGAAGAAAAACTTGAATTTGGATCACCATCACCATTGCTAACCGCTTTCAGGAAAAGAATCAACAACCGCTGCTAGTGTCGAAGGAGTTGCCTGAGTTAAAATCCAACAACGAATTGACCACATCAGAAGCTGTCACTTTTCTCCTTCAACAGCCAGCCTCAACAACTCATACCACCTTTCACTGAATGTACAAAAGTTCACATAGTGACATCCTTTCCCATAAGTCCCACTTTCAGTTCCATCTTCACTGTCTTATCATCTTCTAGGATTATAGTCGAAACACATTGTGCCACATCCTAAATTTTAGACTTGCTGGTTCACTATGCTGTTCCAGCGAAGGTCACAGTCACAAGTAGAGAATTTTAGGCCAGACAAACTGACATTATAAGTTTATAATCACACCTAACAATATCCAAATGTTTAGATGCAGAAACTCATTTGGTCAATTGTGCATAACAAATGCATTCACAACCAAATAACAAAACAATGAAAGCTAAATAAAACAATGAAAGTTATGAATATATACCTCACCAGAAGAAGCCACCGATCTGCCAAAAGCAACAAGTGGACCATCTACAGCTGCAGATTTGGCTAGGAACTCCATACCGCGTCAAGAAAAAAATGCAACAGAGATTCCAGCACATATTAGCATTAAAAGAACAGGCAGCAGATGGTAATCCATTAGTGAGAAAAGAAAGAAAAACAGTGTTAGAGATGATCGAGTAATTTGTGTTGTAAACCGCATTGATCACTGCGAATCAAAAAGTTATCTTCGTTGTTGCAGCTTAAGCTTTGAAAATGAACCCACTGGCGAACGTGCCTACTACCTACGGTTTCTTAGTTTTGCTTTGCTCTCCGATTTTGCGGCTCCATCTTCTTCTATTTCTTCATATTTCTAACAGTGAAAGAACAGTGAACTGAACGAAAGGAATGTTCATATTCTCACACAGACAGAGACAGGAAGAAGAAGATGCAGAAGATCATCCACATTTACACAATTCACCATAGAACAAAAAATCGAATTTTTATTGATTAATCCTATCTCAACTGAAGAATTGAACAATGCCCTAATTTCTACCCTGTTCATCCTCACGTATACAAAAATCAAACAAAGATGGAGAATCCGAGACATAAAACGCTCGGGACACTGCTGTACAAAGAATGGAGAAAGACGTGTCTTTGTATTCACAGACGGACGTCCAACTCTTCAAGTGCCGCAAAATCATGGAGATCATATCCATTCACTCTCGACCTTCCGCCACCGACTGCCGAGTCCTCCGGCGAAGTCAAGAAACCACCGCCGTGGCCATCGAAGTCCTCGAAGAGATTGAGAGAGTCCTCCGGATCAAACCCATGATCCCCAAGATCGGAGGGTGCGGGAGTGGGCTCCATTGCCAAACTTCCATCGCCGGCGGCTGAGTCCTCCGGCGAAGTCAAGAATCCATCGCCGCGGCCATCGAAGTCCTCGAAGAGATTGAGAAAGTCCTCCGGATCAAACCCATAATCCCCGAGATCGGAGGGCACTGGAGTGGGCTCCACTGCCAAACTTCCATCGCCGGCGGCCAAGTCCTCCGGCGAAGTCAAGAATCCATCGGCGTGGCCGTCGATGTCCTCCAAGAGATTGAGAATGTCATCCGGATCAAACCCATAATCCCCAACATCAGAGGGCGCGGGGTTGGGCTCCACCGCCAAACTTCTGTCGCCGGCGGCCGGGTCCTCCGGCGAAGTCGAGAAACCGTCGCCTTCCGTCAAGAGAGCCGCAAGCGCTGGGTTTTGACCTTTGAGACTCTCGAATATCGAATCTATCCCCTCGTCGCTCAATTCGTGCGAATCGGCCGCACTGACCTTGACTCGCGAATCATCCTCCAGCGCCTTCAGCTTTTCGCGCGCACAGTCGCGGACGGCTTCGTACTTGAGAATCACGGACTCGAGGTCCTCCTCGGTCGCGCAAGCATCCCACTCCGTCTGGACCCATTCTGCCCACTGGGTCAGACCCATTGGCGGCATCACCTCACCGCCGCCGCCGCCTCGGAGGTAGTCGGATATAATTTGATCGGCCGATGGGTCGCCGAAAGAGCAGGGTTTGCCGGCGGGGGAGAAGACGACCACCGCGGTGCGGGCGCCGCAGAGGCGGCAGAGCTCCGACGCCTTGTTGAAGAGCCCCTTGCGCCTCTTGGAGTAGGTGACGAGCCGGGCAGCCGGGTCGGCGATCCTAGCTATCTCGGTTCGCCGGCGCTTCGCCATCAAGGACGCCGACAACGACCGGAATTCGCAACTATCCGTCAAAGGGTCTCTTGGGTTTCTTGGAGAGAGGGAGGGGGAGCGAATGTGGGGGCGAACGAGCTCGCAGACTTCTGGGTTTCTCGGAGAGATAGAGATAGAGAGAATGAAGAAGAGGGTTTGCAGAAGGAGGAAGGGTTCGCAGACGGAGGAGGGAGGAATATATCTTCTGGCCAATACGCGGTTCTTGCGATTTGAAAGGGAGGGATGAGGCGGCAAAGCGAAGCTCCGGGCAACCGGCTGCTCCGGTGAACGCCACCTCCGTCTCCGTTCAACGGCTATCTCCATCGTGGAACAGAGAGAGAGAGAGGGCTCCGTTCATTTAAGACAGGAATTTTGGTTTTACTTCCCCTCGGTTGTTTTTTCCCATAAAAAAAAATTTAAAATAATTCCCCCAATTTTTTTTAGAAGGAAATGAAAGCTAGTTAAGAAAAATGTAGAAAAAAATTATCTGTAACTTGAGGGTTCTTAAATAAAATATTAAAGTATAGGGATGAAATTGCAATGTATATATTGAAAAATATTCACACGGCTAGAAAAATAAACGATTTGAAAAATGTTTTCTTGAAATTGATATTGTGCAGCTAAAAAATTAAATGAGTGTAGAATATTTTCATTATCAATGCTTTTTTTTTCCTTGTAGTTTTGTTATTGTTAATGAAAACATATTTGTTGACCAATTTTTCTAAGCAATACAAAAGTTCAGATTTCTTAATGTATTTTTTAAATTATTCATTTTTCATTGTAGAAACACAAGTTCAATTTATAGTCCCAAATGAATGATGATATATAATAAAATATCCTTATATCCCATTGCTCCACCTCATGGAAAAATTGCCGATTCATCATCACGTTATGGCTCTATTTCTTTCTCTGAGTATATACTGTTTTCCAAATGAAACGATTGAAATCCAAGAAGGATATTACTTGTAATTTACAAATTGCAAAAATACTAATCGTCAAAAAATGAAAAATCCATATTTTCGCGGCCTAATGGTTTTTATGCTCATACATCTCTAGCTCTACCGGGCATTAATCTAGTTGTAAAGGAATTATCAATTTTCCATCAGAGTATAAGTTCGATTCTCATTTGTAAGCAGAAACTATGAAAGGCCCGTGTTGCATTGTCTGTTCCTCTTGCTGTAATTTTATAGCTATTAGCATCTTATTGGGGCTATAGCAACGACGTCACCAACCTCAAACATTCAGGTGACTATTAATGCAAACAATGACGACGCTTGTATGCTTTAAGTTACATAGATTTCTCATGAGTATACTAACTTTAGGCCAGTAACCATATATTGGTTTCATTATTGGAATCAATGTTCAATGCTTCAAAGTTTCAATAGATGTGGCTAGGAAAAATAATTGACCGGACTTAATCAATTCATCAAATCATTTGCGGATTTATTTGATTAGACAATTCCTGCTGCCATTAAGCTGCGACTAATTTCCTAATAGCATCCAAATCAATGCCTATTGAACACTCACTTATATCACTTTTATTAGAATCCATAAAATTTGATGCTCAGATGGAGTTAAAAGGCTGGTAACATGTCTATAGGAAGCTTTTTTAAGAGCCTCGTGATGTGCTCCAGGAAACATCTGTGCAAGTGCTCAAGCCTTAATGTTGGCTCTACTAAATTATAGGAATCGCTCACAATGTAGTTATAAAGTGCGTCTCTTTATTGCCATTCAAATTTAAGTAAGTTTACAGCCATGTAGAAATAAAGGAACTCGGATACTTCCATCAGAAGATAGAACATCATGAGAACTTATCGACATGGCTTCTTAAAGTACTCAGGAGAGCATTTGAAGTTTCAAGCATAAGCATCGGGGTTTTGGAGGAGGTATGCTTCGGCAACCTTGTACATTCTGAAGGCTCGCTCTTTGCCTGCCTTAACGTCCTCTTCTTTAAGCTCAACATCTCCCTTCGTGTAGTACGTGCTCGTCATCTTGTTCTTGCTCCCGCCTTCCGGTGTTGGCTCGAATTTGACTTCATAAACAATAGATTCAAACTTCTCCTTAAGATCCATCATGGTGTACTTGTACGTGAATGTCTCTAAGTTCAGCTCATCCACGTGATTCTTCATGCTACTAAGTTGACCACCTGTATACAATAGAAGGAGCTTATATCATAGTATACTTGTCTACGCCCTAATATTTGTTAAAGCTAAAAACGAAGCACATTTATACAACAAAAAAAAGCATGATTACCTTCAATGAAGTTGATCTGCTTAATGGTTCCAGCCCCTCCGTCGCCTTGGATGATGTCAATGCTCTTAATAGCTTGAGGCATGAGTTTGGGAATTAGGTTATGCGAGTCCACAACCATGGCCTTGAACAATTTTGCCGAAGGGATTGGGGAAGTGTATTCATTTGTGAAAGTGAACACACCCATGATGTCTTTATGGTTGCTAGCTACAGAAATATGAACAATATGATAAGAGAGAGTGGAATTGAAGGAGGTCTGCGAGCTTGGGATTGAAGAGATGAGAACGAGAGAGATAATTTTATAGGTTGGAATGGAGGAATCCTGATTTTTCCTGAGTGTAGCCCATTGGACGACAAATTCTAGGATTGCCAAACTCGCAAAGCACCAAACATTCTGCTCTTTGTCATGTTTTGCATGAAAGAAAGTTCACTAAGTAGATTAGGGTTTTATTTTCTTGGAGAGAGAATAAGAGAGACCACTAGGATCCAAAAGAGAGCATTTCTCGTGTGCAGAGCTGTCCTTGTTCAAGCAATACAATGGCAACCAAACAAAACAATGAATCTTAATAACTAGAGGAGTTAACGTACTAGAATTAAAATTCTCAACAAACCACGCATTTTTCTTACACACGCATATATATATAGATAAGTCCGTTACAGGATGTTCGATTTGAGTTATAATTACTCCACGCGACCCGCAATTTTAAAGTTTCAATAGCCCCATCATCAAAGTCCTACCAAGATGCTAATAATAAAGAATTTGTGACGTGAATCGAACTCTTGAACTTGTGAAAGGCAAGCAACTCTTTCACGGCCAATCACTTGGTGGGAATCAATTCCCCAGTTTGAATGAAAACAATCTGGTGAAATTGTTACATGGAATAAACTTATTCCCCCAGCCCTGCCAGGTTTAGCTTCACCCAGGGAAATCTTTAATAATGACTTACTCAATTGCCCAGCATTTCCGAAGGAGAGTTAGAGAAACAAGCTGTTGAATGACTTACTCAATTACCGAAACTGTTGAAGTTAAGCTAACTTGATTTTTCTTTAAAATATATCAAAATGTTGAAATCAACTTGTGATATATTCAAAAAAAAAACTTGCAAACTCTAGTTCCTTTTTTTTTTCTAGTCATAACCTTATGAATATAGTAAATAAAAACAGAAGTTGAACTCCCTTCCACGAATTTGGGATCCAGGGTTTGAAGCGCAAATAAAGTGTAACAAAGGAAGTAGTTCTATCATTTAATTATATATCCACCTAAAAAATGTGAGTAACCGACTAATATTTTTATACTGAATAATAATAAAGATAGGAGTTTATTAAGATTGTATTTATTTGCAGAAAATAAATGATTTAAAAAATATTTTTTAAATCACCACTTCTATAAAAGATTGTTAGTTCTACATTCTATAATCACATAAAAAACAATGCTTTCGTCTAGTGTGCCAGTTATTTGCTCAATCCTTAGTATTACTTTCAACATGGTTGATCATTCATATCTAAGGCTTAGAAAATGTTTTGGCTTGTTCTCTGTTACATTTCTTGGTTGATTGCGCAAAGTGCAATAAAAAAAGTTGATTCCAAGTCAATGTCAATGTTACCAGAGATTGTATATATTCTAGACCCTTGGTTTTTCATATATTTATGTGTGTGCAAGTCCTTGAGCAAATTCTTAATTATGGAATCAGTTTGAGGACAGGAAACAATCTCAAAAGAATAGAACCTTTCAAAATGCATGCTTTTTGAACCACAAGGAGATTACACCCTCATCCACCACAAATACTTTACCACTGTTTTTCAGCGATCATCAGTATCACCCAAAAATTACCATGATTCAATGGCACCGATAAAGACACTGATGACTGCATTTCAACATAATGCAGCAATTACCTCCCGGGTAGGCAAAACAGTATCAAAAGTTCCATCTAGATAGTATCCGAACTAGAATGTTTCCTTTGGTATCAACACAGTGCCTTGCTCAAACTAGAGGGAAATAAAAGAGTTAGCATCACGAAGCTGCGAAAGACAAGGATCCAAAATCAACAACATATACAAAACTAACCATAATAAGGACTAGGTTCTGCAAGTTAGCAAATCTTTCCTTGTAGGTTGAGTTTCTGTCAACCGCAAGATCATTGTTTACTTTTGGGAGAAACCTGCGGCCTTTTAAATGGTTAGCAAGGTCCTGCAGAAACAAAAGTCAATTCACGCAAACATCAAACATATGAAACTAAAAACAGGGAATCAATAAAAATATGCATTGCTCCTGTGTTATACAAAGAGTAATGTCGGCCACGCCTATTTTTGAATAGTTATAAAAAATTTTGACAGGATAATATAGTAAGATGTACAAAATTAGGACTATCGAGAAGATATAAACAAAAGAAGATATAAACAAAAAGTCATCCTATCTAAATATTTTCTCTATTAACATAGAATAATAGTCATGGTTGTATCTTCACATAACCAGCGGGTGCCAAGTGCTCCTGTGATTGTATGAAGGTTTTCCGAACAAAACAATTAAGAAGATGCGGTTAGTGAAGCATGAAAGAACAGAAAATTAGGTTGGCGCAATATTTAACAGTGGACTTGTAAAGAAGCTACTTGTTGATGGTGCAGAAAAAGTAACCTGGATAAGACATTGAGCAATACTATCTTTGGGTATTGTTATAGTAAAAGGATAATGTGAATCAGGAAGTGACTAGTAAGACCAAGCCAAACCTGGACATAGTTAGAGTTGACCCCTATTAACTCAATCAAATGGTCCACAAGAACGCAGAAGATACTAGACTGTAAAAGAAGGGAAAAAAAAAAAAACCAACTGCAATGATATAAGCAAACTTCAACCCCCACGAGACCTCAACCAAGAGAACACTCGAGAATGGCGTATCCTAATGCCAAATCAATCTAAAACCACGCCAGAAATGCATGTCATGTACAAAAATATTTGCAAATAAATATAGGAAGGACTTGAAACCGGTCTAAGGCTATATAATGATATTACTTACAACGCTCATTTGCCCTTTTATTAAATAAAAACCACCTAAAAGTCTACCCACCAATCACCATTACCCTTCTGCTTCTGATAAAAAATAAAAATGAAATAAAATCATCACTACCCAATAAATCCAAGGTACATAATAACCCAAACCAACAGCCATGTTCGCCATCGCCCACCACCAATCGACGCACTATCCCCACCTTCGCGCCAGCGTGGGATCCTGAGCTCAACCATGGCTCGAGCTCTGCACAACGCACATGATACGTGTGGGTTTTTGTTTCCGCAGCACCGTTATAGAGCTAATGTGAAATTGAGCCTCTCCTGATCAAGGGTCCCTAAAGAGAGTTGAAAGGAATTTGTTTTAACCACCTTTCTCTTTCGTGGATTGTACATTGCAAGCATGAATTGTAGGTAGAATTAATCTCATTATATAATTGTAGGTGATGCTTATGCCGAGGGTGTCAAATATATCCGAACCAAACCGGCCCAAATCAAAACAATCCAAAATGAACCGGATATTTCAGATCTTTTCGATTTGGATATCTTTCTAGTTTGGACAGTATTTTAAAAGATTGAGCATATTGAAACACGTTGAAAACCCTTAAAGTGTTCAGGGAAACAATTAAAACCTCAAATTCAAAAAAAAAAAAAACAAATTAGAAGCTCAAAGAGAAAAGAAATCTCCAAATTTCTTTTCATCACCCATCGCATCTATTTTCTTTCGTCTGCTGTTGCTCCTTCTTCCTCACACATAACCATGGGGAGAACATAGCAGCCGCTACTCTCTCTCTCTCTCCGGTCCGCAAGCCCCGCCAGAAGCCCGTTCCGATCGTTTTCCTGCCGGTCCTCCGGAATCCCGATTACTAACTCGGTTTCTTCATTTGTATAACCAGTGTCTCGTGACCGCTCAAGGACGTTACGACGGGTACAGTTTGACGTTGAAGAATATTCTTCAATCAGTGCCCAATCTCGAATCTGGGTAATGGTTGCTGGTCATGACCTTATTAGGATTAGGGTTTGATGTGCATTTTAATGTTACTTGGCCTCTAGATGTTCATATGATAGAGTCATCTTGATTTAGGAGTGTTCTTGTGATGATTCGGAGGTGATTTTGATGGTTGAATGAATGTTTAGGGCCATTTTGATGAATGTGTGTTCATTTTATTCTTGCGCCTTCATTTGAAGGCTTGAATATGACCTATATATTTTCTGGGTTTGTGGTTGAAAGTGATTGAACATGGTTGAATATAGGTTAAATGTTCATAATCCTAAGTTTGAAGATGCAAACCCAGATTTCCGGAAAGTCTGTCCGACCGCTATTGTTTCTCATTTTTTTCTGAATTTTTGTGTCCCAAATTTATAAAAACTTCATTCTCGAAAGTTGTATGTAAGAGTTCAATGTTTCAAATGGCACGAATTTCATAAAATTTGGGGCTCATTGGTTGGTACGATATAAAAGACGATTTTTCTAGGGTGTTTGATCCAAAATTTTCGGTTTTACGTTGATTGATTTTGTTTTGTAATTTTGATAAGTTTTCGGTCCTTTTTTTCGGAAAAAAAAAACTCGAAACAGCCAAAATATAATCTAGAAAGTTCGGGGGCATGGGTATAAAGTCTAGGGGGTCAATTTTGTGAATTTTGGACACGGTCAGGACTGGCCTACAAAACTGATGGAATCTAATATTTAAGGGTAAATCGTTAATTTTGGCAAACTCTAAGGGCTCTTTTGTCAAGGATCATAAAACGAAACTTGGAGAGCACTGAGAAGGCTAGTTTCCCGTCGAATTGGTGTCGTTTTGGATTCTTTACCATTTTTCCCGTATTTTTGAAAATAGGATCGTAAATCAGGGCGGTGTCCAGGTCATTCGGGTAATTCAGCTAATTTCGGGCATTTCGGGTCCGAATCTTGGAAAATGGTCTTAATGAACATTGGACTGCACTCTTTAGGCTTTAATTTAGCGTTGGTTTCACCTTAATTGGACATCATCAGGCTAATCAATTTGAGTAAACAAAAACTGGTCAGAGCAGGGGATTAAAATAGAGAAGTGCCCCTTCTTGGGTCATTTGTCCTTGCTTGATTGATCGTTTCCCAAGTCCTTTTGGCCTAGTTGCAGGTTTAATTATGCTTGCATGTGATCGATTAGACGAGTGATAGGCCTAATTGCAATTATTAATTCATGAATATTAATTCGTGGTGGAGGTTAGGGGTCTTAGCCCATTGCTATACACAAGCGATCATTATCTTTGATTAATGAACCCCTAGTCTAATCAGGAGGTGGTCAGGTCAATCGATCCGCATGAGCGAGAACAAATTCCCGAACCTAAACTTGATCCTCTTGTTTGATTGGTGAACTTTTTAATTGATCGCTTTGATTTTGTGCATGTTGTGATTGATTAAATGAAAGTTGGTGATCGAGGGTGGCGACCGAACACCCCGAGGAGGTGGCCGAGAGTCCGTGGCAGCCTGAAGCAATAGTTTTTGATTACGTTTAGTCTAGTTAAATTAGTTTAGTTTACCTTAGCCTAGTTTAACCAAATAGCTTAGCTAATAGGTCTAGGATTAGGCAATTGATAAGCCTAACAGTGATGATAAACATGGTTTGAAAATAAAAAAGGGTTACTACCACAAAAATCCAAAACTGGTATATGTATAATAAATTTACCTAGAACTATTTTTTTTACCACAAAAAATCTCAAAATGGTACATCCCGTAATAAATATACCACAAACTAATTTTTTGACTACAAAAAATCTCAAACTATTACATTTATGATAAATTTACTTTCTGTTAGTTTTTGTTAAATTAGATTAATATCATGAAAAGTCACAAACTGGTACACTTATGATAAATGGAGAGTAAAACCCTGAACTGATATATCTATGACAAATTTTTCCTCTATTAGTTTTCGAAATTAGTTGGGGGTAAATTTGTTACAAATGTACTAATTTGGGATTTTTCGTGGTATTAACCCAATAAAAAAAATGTCTAGTTAGATAGACCACTTAATATAAAAAGAAGAGAATTGCAGTTCTTAACTTAGCTTGGGCACCACTATAATGATTGAATGGGTGATGTGGACTTATTATCTCCTTGAGGAAACTCGGAGCGACCTAAGTACGTGCTTTGTATCCTATGTTCGGATTGATGCCCCGAATCAGGACAAGTGAAAAAATATGGGACTTCTTAATTTCTCGGTTTTAATAGTCCACATTACCCCCCTAAGATAGGTTTAGTTTATAATCTCAAGCTTCCAAAGGTTCATATCTTGAGGCTCGGAACAAGGCAATGCAATTCTCTTTCTCTTTGCCTGACCCATGTTGGGTTAAGCTTCCGGGGGCTTATGTCTCGAGGCCTAAGAACAAGGCGATGTAATATTCTTTGCGCGATTCTAATCAGATTTTCAATCCCTACATTTACTTTCGAAGCATTTCAATTACTTGGGTGTTTCATTCCTGCACTTTAATAAATTGTTTGTTCATTTTTTTTAGAATGATTAGGCTAACCCCTTGGGATCATAACAAACTCCCACAGGTACCTTGCATGATCACTTAGCGGCTTTAAGACCTTTAGAGTTCATAAATGATCATTCAGATAATCAACCGTACCAATTTGGCAATACTAGAAGGGCGCTAATAGACCATTAGCATAATCAAGTTCCTGAAATTAAAATTTCAGGTTGCACAGGAAACAAGGCAAGAACTTTCGTTGTCTCGTTTGGATTCTAGCCGGCCCAAAATGGCTAGTGATAACTCTTTGAACCCATAGACTAAAAAGAACTTAAAATGAAATCCAAATGTCACGTGACATTAGGACCTGAACGAGCCTGCGCCAAAATCGAAAGGTTATTCAACCTGACCTTTTAAGGCAATGCCTCTAAACTCTTTCTCGAAGTCCGAGAAAACCTCAAGGAGGGTCGCGACACATCGCCCGCGTCAGGACCACTAAGGAAACAGGTGGCGGCGCTCCGTTTCTCCGCGGACACAATAGGCTTCGTTGGATGCTGTTTCATCGGGTCACAAGACACGGCCTACAGCCTTACCAGAAGACATTCCTTTAGGGACTGTGCTACGTCGAGGGGTCTGTGGGACTTCGTATTGGGGAATGGCTTGTCGTTCTACAGGGGCCGACATCTGTATGCCCCAGCAACAGTTGCGGAGCTGTGACGGCGTGGAGAGAGAGAGAGAGGGTTGGGATCGTTGTTACTTGGCCAAGCGTGGGGCACTTTCTCCCAGGTGGTCTTAGCGTACAACTACATGGATCGGATTATCACCATGGAGAGCGTTAGAGGCTATTGATTTCCGATCTGATCTGATCCAATGAAACTGATCACTTAAGATTTATTATTTTTTTTATTAAATACTTAGGGTTTAGTTCACATCTTACTAATTTTTATCAATGAAATTCACTTAGGGTTTAGTTCACATTTTATTAATTTTTGTCAATGAAATTATATCAATGAAGTTTACATAGGACTTAGTTCATATTTTACTAATTTTTGTCGATGAAGTTCACTTAGAGTTTAGTTTTTTTTTTGTCGGAACTTAGGATTTAATTCACATTTTACTAATTTTTTTAAAAAAAATTAAAAAATATATAGTCGGTCCGGTCCGGTTCTCCCGTGGAACCGGGAACCGGACCACTTGGACACCGATTCCACTTTTAGGAACCAGGAATTGAACCGACATTCTCAAGAAGTGGACCAAATCGGCCAATTCGCTTCAATCTGGGCAATTTTCGGTCCAAATGGTTCGTTTTGCACACCCTTAGAGAGCATCGGAGTTGCTTGCGAGACTGGCTCGACCATGGCTGGTGACACTGTTGTCCATAGCCTCAAAAAGCAACAAGAAATACAACAGAGGCGGCTTGTCGATGGTTCATGCTTGCTGGAGACTGGATGCTCAAAAAGCATAAATAAATAAAATAAAACAGAGGCGGGCCGTCGGAGGTCCACGGCTGCGGGCGGTATGTGTGGTCTAGATAGATTTTTAATTTTGTTTACATTTATCGATGTCATTGCCATGTGCCAATTTATGATAGGATTTCACCCAAAAAATGCATATCACGTGATACTTTGCAATTATTGAATACTTTCTCCCAGAAAATAGACTGTTCACAGTCCAAAATGGGCTGCTCATGGTTTGAGTTGCAGTCCGCGCGCTCGAAGCTTTCGACCCCGTTTCTCCCTAATTGTGATGTCAAATCGCATGAAATTAGTGGCTTTTGAACCATAACTCTCCCGACCAAAAAAAAAAAAAAACCATAACTCGACCTGGACTGAAAAAAAAAAAAATCATAACTTGACAATGGATCAAAATGCGCACACGGTTCTATCAGAGTCTCTCTAGAGAAATCACAGCACTTGACCAAAGGTTCGGCTTCTCCAAGAGCCGACTTAATAGCCACAAAACCCAAAAAAATTGTGATGTCGGAATCTTACCCAACGAATTTGCACGGTGTTTCTTGATAACTATTGATCCAAACACTATTGCTTTCTCCTTTCTTTTTACCTTTTTTTTTTTTTATGATACTAAATGTGAAGTGTGTAATTAATAATGACTTTTACATATTAAGATGGAAAAGTTTACATCAAATTATGTTCGAGTTACAGTTTGATTTACTTCCCGTGAACGGTTAGTAATCTAGGATAGGCAGATATAAACAGATAATTATCATAGATAAGACAACAGGGTCCGGAAATAGAAAGACATTCATACACGTGAGTGATCCGAGTTTTTTTATTTACTATTACTAGTTAAAAGAAGCGCACACGAAACACGCATGCACGACCATGCACACATATCACCATAGTCACTTCCGTGAAGGCAATTGCTCTGCAATTGCTCTTATTGCATATGTAACTGCTTGTGATCACTTGAGATTGATCTGAACGCCCTTGATGATGAGCCCTTTCTTCGCATCTTCGAACGATTGTTCCATGTCAAAAATCATAGTGCCCACATGTTGGTCCGTCATCTCAAACTGTCCGACCTCCAGTTTCTTCTCAACTGTCGATGTGGGCAAATGCGCCTGCTTCGTTTGGTGAATCCCCGGGAGACACAGCTGCAGGTTCACCATCTTCCCCTTCGTGGTGCTGTCATGCGTCATCTTCAGCAGAAACGAGACACTGTACGTTTTCCCACACTTAAGTTGCCCTGTATTAAACGACCCTCCGGCTACGAGATCTTTCTCCTTCACCATTTCTGCCACTTCGTTGCCATTGCTGAAGTAGTTTTATTTAAATGTTATTGATCAGGATAATTATTACGTTGACTGTAAGTGTAAATTTTTTTTTTCATAATTGGATGAGTGACGTGTAAATAAAATTCGGTTACACAATTATGAATGTATGGAAAGTTCTTTACATTGACAGTAGACCTGATAAATTTTTTTATTATAACTATATAGAGATCTATATTAGACAAACTCTGTAAGTCAAGGGTAACCGGAGAACAAAAGCATAAAGCATATTGAAAATTATATATAAGGTAAGTTTGCAATTTTCCATACACTCTTTTTCTTTGTTATGAGTAATCAACACTTTGAAAAATTTAAGTATTCCATACTAAGTACGTCTAGCAAGTGCCTCCGGACACTCGTTAACGAGACTTGTTTTTTATTAACTATGGTTAGACAAAAAAAAAATTAAAAAAGTCAACTTGGAGGACACATTGATGAGGTATATTTATTATGAAATTATGAATTACTGGAACAGCAAAGCAAATGATTTTACTCAAAATGATAAATAGGAATAACAGCTAAGTCAGTATCTATCACTCCGTATAAACACAAGGATATCTCATGGAATAATGCGTATTCTTAAAGAAGCTCGCGGGCTTTTCTTCCTATTTACCTCTCAATCTCCTCTTCCTCCTTTATCATTATTCTTAATTTGGCTGACTACACATATATGTGTGTATGTGTATTTATTTATTTATTCACCAAAGACGAAATAGCATCTCTACTCTCTCTGTATTTTTCCCAACCACCGTAAAGCCCACTACCCCTAGAAACCCATCATGCTCTCTCCTTATTTATCATCAACTCATAAATTAAAAAAAAAAATATACATAAATTAAAAAAAAATTATAATGAAAAGAAGAAAATATGGGAAAAGCTCAAGTAGATTACAATTTGATAAATCATAACTCGGTTAAATTTGATCAATTAAGTGAAAAGGATAAAAGTGAACACTACAACTACAATATTATGACCATAAATTGAAGTAAATAGTACTGTTAAAATTTAAAAAGACTAGAGGGTGTTTAAAAAATTTCGATTTTCTAATTTTTAAACAAATCAAATAGGTCATGGTATATAGTTCTTAGCAGATAATGAACTCACTAGCTTTGACAGCAATGTTTGAAGATGAAACTAAACTTTTATTCATTAATGTCATCTTGTGCTCTTAATTTAATTGGCCTATACAAAAATGAAAATTTAGATACCAAGACCGAAGAACGGTTCCTTTTTTGCTAGGGATATTAATACAGTTTTCCCTAGATGGTGGGAATTAATTGAAGAGTTACGGATTTACCTCTACCCTGAAAGTATATATAGGAGCCAATAGGACGGATAAAGTATTTGGGTTTGAGTAAAGTAATGACTCAATGATTTGGGACTTTAATAAACGTATTACTTTAATAAATGGAGTATATGCAAGCCTAAATTTATGACTTTCGAGTTTACTATTACTATATTTCAATGTTTAATTCTCAGCTCATTAAGAACAAAGAAATATTTATGCAAATAGATAAGATTAGACCCGTGCACACCAGGATGCAAGTCAAAATCTATATCTCAAGTTCAGTCGGTGAAATCACGCGGACATTTAATGTGTTCAAGTAGAACAAACTTTATCCCCTAGCCATTTATCCATACAGCACAAGAGGATAAAACATCAACAACATTGTACCAAAAAGAATAATTCCAAGAATTGTCAATTATAAGAGAGAAGAGAAAGATCAATATTGTGTGGACTTGCATTGGCACCCTCAAACAAATTTCTGTCCTTTTATGGTTTCCCTATTTAGATTTTCCCTAGAGAAATCCCATGGATTGCCTTCCTTTATCTTTCATAGGTTCCCGTTTGTCTGATGTCACTCATGCTTTACTAAAATATGAAAAAGCCTAATTAGACTCGTGGTGTAAGGCAAGGTGCACCATATGATAAAAGATACGTATATATGCTGTTCTAAGGATTCGTAAGTACCAGTCAGTCTTCCACCGCCAATTTTCTGCTTTATCACTGTGGAGGATGGTGAGTTCCCTAGCATGGATTGTGAAGCAGTACTGGCCTTGGCCATCAGTCGAATACTCCTGCCACAAACAGAGTTTTGAAATATGAGCAGAGAGACATCAATCAGTACGTGCGTGGAGGTCAAAGTAGGAGGAGGAGGAGGAGGACGAGGACGAAGGAACTTTGTTAGCAAAGTTGCTATCAATCCATTCGAAATGACATTTTCAAGTAATCGTACGATGCATCGCTATTCGTGTATAGACCTATCTGGTCGGACAGGAAACATATAGGAAATTAGTTAAACAGAGAGAAGACGATTCCCTCAAGGTTGAATTAATCGACCACCACATCTTTTTGGCCAGTGAATTACTCTCTTCCATGACAAACGTAGTAAAAGGGACACGCACAACATGTATATACACGTATGGAAGTTCAGATACAGAGAAGAATTTGGGCATTTCTCTGGTAGTGCTCTCTGAACTTTTCGCAAAGTACTCGACTCAAAAGACAAACAAACATATCTTTCATATATATATATATATATATATATATATATATATATATATATCACAACATTTATATACACGTATGGACATTCAGAAACAGAGAAGAATTTGGGCATTTCTCTGGTAGTGCTCTCTGAACTTTTCGCGAAGTACTTGACTCTAAAGACAAACAAGCATATCTTTCACACACACATATATATCCATTATCGAATCGAGATCGAGAGAGAGAGAAGGGCTTGCCATCTGAGCCATGTTGTTCGTTCAGTAATGTCTGGTGTCGATCAATAGTAGTGTTTGATGCCGATCAATCCATTTAGAGAAATGCTTATATATAGGAATAGCATGCACTCATCAGGGATAGTTTGGTCTTTTCACTATTCACGACGGGAATAATTAACCCGCCTTTCTTCCTTCCTTTTTTTTTTCTCTTCTTTTCTCCACCCCTCTTTTTTCTAAATTAAGGTTCCATGGAATTTATGATCTCTCATGTATAGATACTTCTTTTCTATGTAGACCTCCCTCCCTCCCCAAATGAGGATTCACGAACAGTTTCATATGTCTAAATGCAAATCATTCGAAAAGCTCATTGATTAAGTGCATCGAGGTCGCGCAACCAATCCGATATACCTACACTTATGACAAGTACACTTATCTTGGCCAATTCGGTCTTGTCTACTTCGCTAGAGGAAAGTTGTGCCAATAGCCACACACACGTTGTACGTGAGCTTCTTCTTCTTCTTCTTTTCCAATTAAACGCGTGTCTCCTATAAAAAGTAAAGAATAAAGTTTCATATTCCAAAGCTAATGGAGGAAGAAGAGGGTCACATGATGTAAGTACTAGAATCTCTATTGGGGTCATTCAGTACAAGTGATTCTAAATCAGTCGTGATCATCAATTCCTTGTGAGGAGAATAATTATGCGGAGAAGAACCAAACTTCATAGCTAGACGGTGAAAACGAAGCAATGTACGCATTAAATCGATGAGGTCCACATACGGAATGATTGATTGACAATTGGAGCAAAAAGTATCCGGCTCGGGGCTCTGAACCTATGTTAAGGGATATCCGGTGAAAAAGCTAAAATTGCTACGTGTGGAGAAGAATAACATGTACACACGACTCATTGAAATTGCATATTTGATTGGTCATTAGTGCTATCAACAAATTCACACCATGTATCAAAAAGTTACTTTTACTAAGAGAGGCGTTGCTTATGAAGTGTCGTTAAATGTAATTTAATCCGTCCAATAGAGAACTCAATCTTGCGACATGATGTTTGCATGGCGAAAATGAAAATGAGAATTTAGACGGTCAATGTGCAGCGCAAAATATCATGCTTCCCTATCCAAACTACAACTTGAGGAAAAAAGAAAGATTCCAATTCTTTCATACAAGAAAGCACGAACGAAACCTTCCGATTGGATTCCATTTGACAGCACAAATGGTGTGGAAGTTGCAATCAAGGCCAATTCCATTCGTGAAAGTGTTTCGGTTTATATTTTCCTTGAAAATATGAACAAAAAATGATCTTGTGCTTTTAGATTTTTTGTTTTCTTATAAAATGTCGTGTGTGATTCATAGAAATAAACGTTCTCAACATATGAGAAAATATTATGACAATGCTGTTTTTAGAAGCAACTTCTAATGTACGAAAAACCATTGTTTTCAGTGCGGTTTTTATTGGATAATCTAATTGGTCTACTTTACCAAACATCCAAACAAATCTGAGGAACTGATTCGATTAGTGTAACAAAAACTGAACTAATATACGTTTTTAGAAAAGATTTTTCTTCTAGGACTCAGAAAAAGAAAAAAAATTGGAAATATAAGTTGCTTGTTTCTAATAAGGTTCAGATTATCTATAGCAAAAAGAAGGAAGGAATTATTCCGAAGGTGTCATCTTAACATACCACATACATGTAAAGGAAAGGATAAGAATTTTATTTTGCCCACCGAAAGATCAGATTCTTTGACAGAGGAGTCACGACGATGTTTGCATTGGAGCTTTCACGATGGAATAGCTAATGCTTTTTAGGTTGCCAGAAAATGCAAAGCAGGAAAAAAAGGCATTGTCTTTTCATATTTTTGATAGTATTCCATTGATATGAGATGTCATGTAAGAGAAAAAGATGCATTTATCTAATGGCAATATTTTCTATTTCTATATAAAAAGATCATACTTTTTGAAGGCATGGTATTCCATTGATATGAGCACAATTTGAGGAGATTCGAGTGCACATGGTAACCATTCTGCTCCAAATATCAAATTCTTGTCAGAAATTGATTTCTGAAGGAAAAATCTGTTTGATAAGACACGACTAATTCTGCTCTAGAAATTGATTTATGTAATAGAAATTGGTTTTGATTTGTTGATTTTTTTTGCACCTAAAAAAATTTAAATTTCACTCAAAGTGGGTGGTCACAAGTATTCTAAGCCATCACGCGAAGTTTTAAAATTTTTTATTTTTTCGGGCACCTCAAAAAATTTAAATTTCACTCAAAGTGAGTGGCCAAGGTATTCTAAGCCATTCTGTGAAGTTTTGAAATTTTAAATTTTTTTTGGGCACCTCCAAAAAATTAAATTTCACTCAAAAATGGGTGGCCACATATATTCTTAGCCATTCTATGAAGTTTTAAAATTTTTGACTTTTTTTGGCATCTCAAAAAATTTAAATTTCACTCAAAGTGGTTAGCCACAGGTATTCTAAGCCATTTTGTGAAGTTTTAAAATTTTTTATTTTTGACTTTTTTGGACACCTCGGAAAAATTTAAATTTCATTCAAAGTGGGTGGCCATAGATATTTTAAGCCATTCTGTGAAGTTTTGAAATTTTTTATTTTTTTTGTGCACCTCAAAAAATTTAAATTTCAATCAAAGTTGATTGCCACGGATATTCTAAGCTATTTTGTGAAGTTTTGAAGTTTTTAATTTTTTTATTATTTTTGTGCATCTCAAAAAATTTAAATTTCACTCAAAGTGGGTGACCACAAATATTCTAAGTCATTCTGTGAAGTTTTGAAATTTTTGACTTTTTAATTTTTTTGGACACCTTAAAAAATTTAAATTTCACTCAAAGTGGGTGGCTACATGTGTTCTAAGTCATTCTGTGAAGATTTCAAAATTTTAATTTTTTTGATTTTTTTTGAAAAAAATTCACCAAATTTTCTATTTTCTCGAAAAAAATTCACCAAATTTTCTATTTTCCCAAAATCTAACTTTTTTTTTCTCGAAATTTTCAATTTTTATGCATTTTCTAAAAAAGAAAAAAAATTGGTGAGATCTCATAATGTGTTGTTAAGGCCACGAAAGAGAGCAAAAAGATGATAATGCATTCTGGAAGAGAGAAGTTACAAAAAATAGCTTATCTTGTTTTTGTCTAAAACTCATTCTGGAATCAAGAATGCATTCTAGAATCAAGAATTTTTAACAAACGCATTTTTATTTTAGAATGCAAAAATTGCTCTAGAATGCATTCCAGAAATTTTTTAGCAAATACATTTCTGTTCCGGAATGCATTATGGAGAAGAAATTCTGCTCCAGAATGGATTCCGTGCGCGCCCTCTTAGTGGCTTCATCTCCAATAAGATACCATGAAATTTGACCCCTCTTTACGAACCAGGTAAGCCCTAGAAGGCTTGGTCTGCAATTGAATATGGTTGAGGTCTTGATGACCTGAACATTTGGTGAGTTCTGGACGAGTTGTTGCTGAGGTATTGATGACAAAAATTTTGATTGGGGTCGCGATGACCTAAATCAGATAGGTTTTTGTGTTTTTGAAGCTCTTTAATCATCAGGAAATTACAAAATTTAAAGTCTCCATCTATTCTTCCCAAATTGAATCGAGAGCTTCCCTCCTATTTACAGAAATATTTGCTTTGATTTAGATAAATATACAATCCATCTGGAATTTTACATGGATAAAAGTCAATCAGCCAATATCTTAACTCAAGTTTAATTGTTTAGCTCTTGAATACATATCCAAATTTGATTGGACAATTACACTCGCAAATAAGAATTGCTGAACAATGAAATATTTATGTAGAATTGGTATTTGGCTCATAATTTCGCTCTTTATAAGCACATTTAAGAAACTACATTCGAAATAAGTCATGTTAGTTAAGAGTATAATATTAAACACTTTCCACAATATACATATATATTTCAAATAGAACTATTAATCTTCATTCTCGGTACTTATTTCTCTGCATAACTATAGATTTTTTTAATCTTAAATTTTCTGTCACTTGTGTCCCATTTCTTATTGTCCTAATGAATTGTTGTAAGAGTTTTTTTGCCTTTTCTCTTAAAAATTCAGTCTTAGGTAATGCACATTTTGCTTTTGTTCTTCATTCCCTGTATTGCAACGTGTGGTGAAAACTCCTGAAAAGTTTCCAGTTGGCTAACCATCCTCTCTTTCACTAAAACTATAGATCTTTCTTTAATTTTACTTGGACACAATTTTGCAGCTCAAAGAAGTCGGTTTGGCTTTTCGTGTAAAAGTTTGATTTTTTTTTTTTGAAATTTAAACAAATGATGAGTTATTTGACTATCCGACTACCTTTGTGTTCGAGTTTTTTGGGCCTCTATCTTTCATGTATTGACTTTTCAAAATAGATTTCAATGAAAAAAAAAAAAAAGACAAGGAAGAAGGTGGAGGGACGGTTGTTACTGTGGAGTATTCAGTCTTGGAAGAAACTCTTCCCAGTTTTTAGCCACACACACGTTGTATGTGAGCCTTTTTTTATCTTTAATTCAAAGTGTGTCTCATTTAAGAAGTAAAGAAAAAAGTTTCAGATTCCAAAGCTATTGGTGGAAGAAGAGGTTCATATGAGATAAGTAGTGTATTCTCCATCGGGACCAGTCACTAAAAGTTATTCTAAACCTATCGTGATAGTCAATTCCTCGTGAGAAGAATAATTACGTGGAGAAAAATCCGAACTCCATAGCTAGACGGTGAAAACGAGACAATGTGCATGTTAAATCGACGAGGTCCACATTCAAAATGATTGATTGATAATTAAAGCAAACAGAAAATGGCTCGAGACTCTGAGCACATGTTAAGGAATATTTGGTGCAAAAGCTAAAATTACTATGTAGGGAGAAGAAAACACGTACACAAGAATCGTTGAAATTACATATTCAATCGGTCATTGAAGCTATCAGCAAATTCACACTATATATAAAGGGTTAATACTACGAAAAACCCTAAATTGATATACATGTGATAATTTTATCTTAAATTATTTTTTTGAGCATAAAATACTCACAATTGGTCTACTTATGATAAATTTATTCCAAACTATTTTTTTAATCACAAAAAACCCCAAACTGATATACTTGTGATAATTTTACCCCGAATTAATTTTTTAATATTATATTTTTATTTTTTCGAATTTTTAATTAATTTTTTCTTTTCTTTTCTTTTCTTTTTTTTCCCTTCATCTTCAACCTTTGGTCGGTCGTTGATTTGGCGACAGGCCAGAGGCGGAAGCTAGCGAGGTCGGCCCCTTCGGCCACTGGCAAGGCTAACCTCGTTGGCCATTAGCGAGGCTCGACCTTGCCGGCGTTAGGCAAGGCCGGCCTTACCCTACTGCTGTTGCTGAATTTGTTTGTTTGATCATGTAAGCAACTCAAGCTCACCTGCCTCCCATGCCTGTAAAGGTTAATTTCTCCCCAGGTCCTCTCTCTCTCTCCCTCCATCTCTGTTTGTGTTGCGAATTCTTGGTTTTCTTTTTCGTGTGAGATCGAGGTTTGTAGTGGGGTCTGTGGCTATCATCGACGGGTGATATGAGTTGGGTCGAATTCTTACTGGTAGAAGAAGAGATCGGTTGTCGGCTTTTTGGCATTTAGTTTCGTTCCGATTACTGCTCGGTTATGGCTAAACCCGTGCAAGTTGAGCTCTTTGAGCTCGATCATGCGCACTCCCACCCCCCCCCCCCCCCCCCCCCCCCACACGGTCGTCTTCTGCCTCCATTGCTCTTGCTGCAGTGAAGGTTTACTTGAGCTATGGCTTAAGATCTTCTTGATTTGGTTGCAGGGCGAGGTCGAGCCTCGCCAGCGGCCAATGGCCGGCAGGATCGAGTCCTCACCAAATCTAGCGAGGCTTGAACTTGCTAGCAAACAATGAGGTCGGCCTTGCTAGCTTTTGCCTCTAGTCCGATGACCGGCCAGAGATTAAAGATGAAGGGGAAAAATAAATAAATAAGTTCGAAAAAATAAAAATAAAAATATTAAAAAATCTGTTCAGGGTAAAATTGTTACAAGTGTACCGGTTTTGGGTTTTTTATGGTTAAAAAAATATTTCGAGGTAAATTTATCACAGGTGTACCAATTTGAGGTTTTTTGTGGTAAAAAAAATAGTTTGGAGTAAAATTATCACTGATGTACCAACTTGGGGTTTTTCGTGATATTAACCAATATATAAAAGAGTTACTTTTTTAAAGACCAGTGTAGCTTATGAAGTCTTGGTAAATGTAAATTGATCTGTCTAGTAGGGAATTCAATCCTGAGATATGACATCTGCATGGCGAAGATGAAAATGAGATTTTCCACGGTGATGTATAGAGCAAAATATTATTCTTCGCTATCCAAATTACAACTTGAGAAAAAAAAGAGAGATTCCAAATCTTTTAGAAACGGAAGCATGAATGGAATATTTCGATTTGATCCATTTTACCGTGCAAAGGGTGTGGAAGTAGCAATCAAGCCAGTTCAATTCATGAAAATGTTTTTAGTTTTTATTTTCATTGAAACTATGAGAAATAAAAATCTTATGCTTTTGGATTTTTTTTTTGTTTTCTTGAAAATGTCGTGTTTGATTTGTAGCAATAACTGTTCTCAATTTATGAGAAAATATTATGAAGATGTTGTTTTTGGAAACAACTATTAATATAAGAAAAGCATGTTTTCAGTGCCCTCTTTATTCGATAATTGAATTGATCTTCTTTACCAGACATCCAAACAAACCCGAGGAGTTGATTCCATTAGTGAAGATACATTGGTCTCACCTACAACGGCAAGGCTGGCCTTGCCCGACGTCGGTGAGGTCGAGCCTCACCAGCGGCCGGCGAGGCCAAGCCCTCGCCAGATCTAACGAGGCTCGGCCTTGCTAGCGGTCGACGAGGCCGAGCCCTTGCCAGATCTGGTGAGGTCTACCTCGCCTGCGCTGGCGAGGTTAGGGCCGAGCCTTTGCCAAATTTGGTGAAGTCAACCTCGCCCAGTCCAGGCGAGGGTGGCTCTTGCCCGACGTCGAAGAGGGTGGCCTCGCCTAAGGCCAGCGACCTCCGCCGGCCCCGGCTATGGCCGGCGGAGGAAGAGAAGAAAAAAAAAAAGAAAAGGAAAATGAAAAGAAAAAAATAACATAAAAAGAAAAAAATAATAAAAAAAATAAAAAAGTTACTATTCCAGTGCTGGAATAATAACATTCTCGCTGGCCAATGGACATTTTGGCCGCCCCGTGACCCAAGCCCTTATTTGAGACTTTTTGAGCACTTTGAGTCCTTATTCGAGATTGATTGGACACTTCAGGCCCTTATTTAACACTATGTTGACTTTGGGCTCTCTTTTGAAAATTTGACTCCACTTGGGGTCCTTAATTAAAATTTTCTCTATATTTTATAAAAGAATATCATATTTTTTGAAAGGGGAAAAGTGCCAAAAAAGTCCTAAACTTTTTGCATTTGTGTCAATTTAGTCCTAGATATTTTTTGTGTCAATTCAGTCTTAAACTTTTTGCATTAGTGCCAATTCAATAATAAACCTTTTGCATTGATGCCAATTCAGTCATAAACCTTTTGTTTTTGTATCAATTAAGCTCTTTAAGCCAATTTTAGTCAGATTTTGCTGATGTGGACGCCAGCCGGCCAACGGTCGGTCTCGGGCGCTGACGTGGACAAAATTAATAATATTTTAATATTTTTTAATTTATTTTACTTTATTTTTTTCCCCTCCCCTCCCTTCCCCTCCCCGCTCCTCTCTCCAGCCGATCACTGGATCGGCGATCAACCAAAGGCTGGCGAGGGCAGCCTTGCCATGGCTGGGTGAGGCACGACCTCACCAGATTTGGCGAGATTGGGCCTTGCCTAGCCATGGAAAGGCTCTCCCTCACCGGCCTCTGGCCTCTGGTTGGTCTCCGGTCCGGCGACCGCCTAGAGGGAGGAGTGAGGGGAGGGGAGGGGGAAAAAAAAAAGAAAAATAAATAAATAAAAATTTAAAAAAATATTATTAGGTTTGTCCACATTAGTGTTGGTGATCAGCCGTTAGCTGGTTGGCATTCACGCTAGTAAAATCTAGCCAAAATTAGCCGGAAGGAGTTAATTGGCACAAAGACAAAATGTTAGAAGTGAATTAGCACAAATGCAAAAGATTTAGGACTAAATTGACATTGATGCAAAAGGTTTATGGTTGAATTGGCACAAAAAAAGTTTAAGAGTAAATTGGTATCAATGCAAAATATTTATAACTTTTCTGTTACTTTTCCCTTTTTGAAAGTGTAAGACTATATGCAGTATTCCATTGACATGAGCATAATTCAAAGGCCTTGATGGCTTCATCTCTCATAAGAGAGCACGATCTTCAATTCTTTTTATGAACTAGAGAGGAGCCCTGAAGCCTTGGTCTCTCATCCAAGATGGTCGAGGTTTTGATGTTGCTGAGTTCTTGATGACAAAAATTTCGATAGAGATCGTGATGACCTAAATTCAATAGATTTTTGCGTTTTTGAAGTTCATTAATTTTCAGGAACTTATTAATAGCAAATCTACAAAATTTAAGGCCTAATACCCTTAAAAACCTCCAATTTTAGTTTTTGTCATAATTTTACCTTTTGTCTCATAGAAAACCTTTAACTTTAAGTTATATCTCAATTCTACCCTAGACTTTTTTTGTCCCATAAAAAGCCTTCAACTTTAGATTTAGTCTCAATTCTATTATAAACTTTCTTTGTCTTATAAAAAACCCTCAATTTTAGGTCTAGTACCAATTATACACTAAATTTTGGCTTTAGGTCCAGTTTCAATTTCACTCTAATTTTTTTATTTCATAAAAAATCACAAACTTGCTTTCCATTAACCCTTTGTCAAAATCACCGTTAGTGATTTTGCGCTCGGTCTTCAATCTCTCGCTGTCGGAGAGCTCACGCTTGGGACACTTGAACAGCTTGTGCTTGAAAGTTTTTCATCTCTCGATTATCAAAGAGAAATTTTGGACGGATGGTTAATGGGTACAAATTTGTGACTCAAATAAAAGTTTGTGATTTTTTATGTGACTGTAAAAATATTAGGGTAAAATTAGGATAAGACATAAAATTGGGGGTTTTTCATAAGACCAAAAAAAGTTTAGTGTAGAATTGAGATATGACCCAAAGTTGAGGGTTTTTTATGTGATAAAAAAATTTTATGGTAGAATGGAAACTAGACCTAAAGTTGGAGGTTTTTATGAAACAAAAGGTAAAATTTGGACAAAAGCTAAAGTTTGAGGTCTTTTAGGGTATTAGATCCAAATGAATCTAGAGGCCTCCCATTTATAGATAATTTTGACCAAATTTTCCCTTGAACTTAAATAAATATCCAATCCATCTTGAATTTGATATGGACAAATGTCAATCAACCAATATTTACTCAAGTTTAATTATTCTGCTCATGTATATATATATTAATTTGATTGGACAATTACACTAGCAATTTGTTGAACAAAATTTTTCTTTCATAATTTCATGATTGGCTCATAATTTTGCTGTTTATAAGTACATTTAAGAAATTTCGTTCAATATAACCCATGTCACTGAAGAGTATAATATTAAATACTTTATATTATATATATTTTTCCGGGTTTAAAATTAATAGCTGCTGCAATGATGATATACTTTCACTTTATCCATATATTTTAGTATATATATATAGAAATTGGGAGATGATAGAATATGATAAAGAAATTTCTTTAATTTATCGTTTTTGTCAAGTTCAAACACAATAAGAGATAAAATCTTCATACAATTTATTTTTATCTAATTTCTAGAAATTTAAATCCAATAAGAGATACAAACCGATTAATGACAAATTGTTAAGCTAAAAACCTATTGGTCGATGTGAGCCACATGGCAATCGTAGACTCAAAATGAAGTGCCATGCTGCACACATAAGAGCCAAACACTCTCTCAATTCTGACTTTAATTATATATAATAGATTGTCCGAAATCAACTAGATATCTATCACGGCTTACCTTATTAACCTCCCATTTATATGGTTAGTTTCTCTATACTCATTGGTCAAACAATTTGCGTGTGATGTGGTTAATTATCGCACACTACAAAAAATTAAGGATTTAACCACGAAAAATTAGCGACGAAAAAACGAAAAATTATTCATTGCTAATTTGCAACGAAAAATAAATTCGTCGCTAATTTGTGACGACCCTTCACATAAAAAATTTAGAAAATTTTTTTTGCGACAAACATGATTCGTCGCTAAATCTATTGCTAATTAGTGATGGATTTAGCGATGAAATTTTTAGAAAAATGAAAAAAATTTGCGACGAATGAAATTTGTCACTAATTAGCGACGGATTTAACAACAACATTTTACATAAATAATTTAGAAAAATAAAAAATTTTGCGATGAACTCTTATGACCATAGCAAATTTCCCTAATTTTGCTCCCCGCCCTCTCTCAAATCTGCCCGCCCTCACCCCAATTTCTCTCCCTCTCTGCTATTCCTCAGATCCCCCCCTTCCGCCAAACACCTCTCCGTCGCTAGTGGTGTGCAACTGGACCAGGTTTACTTGGAAACTGGACCGGCCCACTCAAAAAACAGGTCCGGGAACCGGTTCCGGCTAAAACCAGTCCGGGAACCGGTTCCATTTGTTTAGAACCGGTCCGGTTTTCGGTTTCGAGTAAAAACCGACCCGGACCGGTTTTAGAACCGATTTTAAGATAATATTAGAAAAAACAAAAAAAACCCTAGATCTAAATCACGTTCATTGTCTCGGTTCTCTCTTCGCCGCTCCTCTGTCTCGATTCTCTTTGTCTTAATTTTCTCCTCGCTGATCGCCGCAAGAACGCAACTACGCAACCGAGGAGGCTCCTCATTCACTTCACCCATCCAGCTCTCGCTAATCCGTGAGTCCTCCATTCCCTCAGTCTCTCTTCTTCGTCTTTGTTGCAAGGTCAGATGGTTTCGAGCTCGAGCTTCGAATCTGTTCTAGTGTTGGGGAAGTGTTCGAGTTCGAGTTTGAGGTTTTGCGTTCGTGTTTTAGGGTTCTAGTGTTGGGAAAGTGCTCAAGTTCGAGTTTGAGGTTTTGCATTCGAGTTTTAGGGGTTTTTCGCCGTGGGCTTGGGTTGGTGTAGAAGATTCTCTAAGTTTTGATGATCCGTGAAGGACTTGAAGGAATAGATGCCATCTTATCTTGCGAAATCTGGCTTGTCTGAGTTTTTTTTCTTTTTGAAACTTTTATCTCTTGCTTCTTGGACTTCTGAGTTTGTTTAATGGAAGAATGTAAGCGTTGGTTGTGTACTAGACTTTAGTGGTTGGCCTCAACTCAAAACTCTATATGTTGCAAGCTCATTATACTCGAAACTGGTTATTATGATATTGTTGTCATCCTTTGGATCATTCATGCAAGATCGCTCGCTTTAGAGTTTAGATAAGTGAAAGCTCCTCTCAAAATTTTGGAATTGTCGTAGTTGGTTTGTGGGATTAGCTTCGTGGTGTCAGTGCGCTCGCGTCTTTGTGTGCTCATGTTAGCATTTGTGTTCCCTGTTTTCCTTCAATTTGGTCAATTCTTGATTTGCTGCGGTTGATTTACTGATTGTGACATGGAATTCTAGTGCTTATTGTTGCTTGTTGCTCGATTAGTCTGACTGAGCTCTACAGTTTCCTTTTTGTGGTGAAGTTTAGGTCCAAGAACTGGGTGTGTTCACATAGTAATGACTTTCAGTGAGATGGTTAATTCTGGCAAGAAATATTTTGTCTCTACATTTTGTTCTTTGTATGCTCAAAAGCTCACAGATCGACCATGTGATGCTGACCCAAACCCAATTGGTTGCTGAAATCAACCCCCTTTGTTGTGTTGTGTTTGATTATATCAGGTTCTGATCTCTAATGCATGGATTGAATTTGTTGTGGCTAAGTCTGAAACTCTCTGGAATTCATATTTGTAGTTAAAAACGCATGAAAAGCTTCAAATATGTTGGTACAAGTATCGAGTTCATGTTTGGTTAGCTTGGTCACATTCCTCTCCTTGTTAGTTTGGTAAGTGTTTGGTGTGCAGCAAGTGTGACCTTTAGGCTTTCAGTTTACAAGTTCTTTTGTTTGGTTGTGCAACAATCTTTTGACTCTTACTTAAATTTGTTTTTAGTAAAATCCTGACATTATTGTATAATTTGATTTTAGTTGATGGATCAAGACAAAGACACATCAATTGAAGTGGATGGACATAATGAAATGAGTCTGCTCATGAAATCACCATTCGAAGGAGCTGCTGAAGTGGACTCTACGACTGTGAGTGCGACAAACAAGGTGGGTGTATCTAACTCCCATCCTCCTCTTGGTAAAAAGAGAGCTAATCAATCGGAGGCCTGGGATAATTTTTCGAGAATTATAGATGAGAAAACACAAAAAACATATAGGGTAAAGTGCATTCACTGTGGGACTGAGTATAATTATTCTGTTGATCATGAAACGTCTACTATGCGGAAGCACTTGACAAAGTGCAAAAAGTATCCTCATGCAAATAAGAAGCAAATGTTGTTTGCACCACGTAACAAAGATGTGGTTGGCGAGGTAGGGGAAAGTACCGATGGTGGTAGTGTCTTAACAACATGGAAGTTTGATCAAGAACGTTCTAGGCACATGCTTGCTCGAATGATTATTATTGATGAACAACCTTTTTCCACGGTTGAGCGTGTCGGTTTTCGTGATTTTGTCACTGAATTACAGCCTCTTTTCCAACATTTATCACGATTTACGGTGGCCAGAGATTGTATGAAGTTGTATCTGAGTGAAAAAACTTGTTTAAAAGCTTACTTTGGTAAGCTTAATTCTAGGATTGTACTTACGACTGATATGTGGAGTTCTATCCAAAACTTGAACTATTTATATCTCACTGCACATTTTATTGATGAAAACTGGAAGTTGCATAAAAGAATCATCAATTTTGCGGTGATGCATAATCACAAGGGTAGGGAGATTGGGAAAATGGTGGAGAAGTGCATTTATGAGTGGGGAATAGAAAAGAAGGTGTCCACAATAATTGTGGATAATGCTAGTTCCAATGATGTGGCCGTTGATTATTTGAAGGAAAAATTTTCAAGGGAAAGACTTTTGATCTTGAATGGTGATGTTTTACATATGAGGTGTACAGCTCATATATTAAACTTGATTGTCCGAGATGGATTGAATGAGGTGCGTGATTCTATTGCACGTATCCGAACTGTAGTTAGGTATGTGAGGAGTTCTCTCATGAGAGCCAAAACATTTCAATCTTGTATTGAGAATGAGAGGATCACATACAAGGGTTCAGTTTGTCTTGATGTTGCTACTAGATGGAATTCCACTTACCTAATGTTAGACACCGCCATAAAGTTCAGGAAAGCTTTTGCAAGGATGGAAGAAGATGATTCATCTTTCTTAAGGGAGATTGACTATGATTCTCCTCGAAATGAAGATTGGGAAAATGCTATCATTCTTTCTAAATTTCTGAAACAGTTTTATAATGCGACCAAATGGATGTCGGGGAGTTCATATGTTACTTCAAATGATTACTTTGAGAATATAGCCTTTTTGTATAAATATTTGAATCATGCGGCGAATTCTTTGGACCCTAAGCTTCATGCTATGGGTTTAAAAATGAAGGAGAAGTTTGACAAACATTATGGGAGTTTGGATAAAGTAAACATGATGGTGCTGATTACGGTTGCATTGGATCCCACAAAAAAGTTAAATTATGTGAAATTCTGTTACGGACAAATTTATGATAATGAAGCAAAAATTGATGAGATGCATGATAAGGTGAAGCTTGTCTTGGAGCGTTTGTATAAATTTTATGAGCAATCCCTTGTTGGTTCTAGTAAATAAAATTTGGTGCTTCAAGTGTGAGTACTAGTAGTAGTGGTTCCAATGTCAATAATGATAACAATGAAGGTGACAATGAGGATGACATTCGAGCTTGGCGACAAAGCTTTCTTCATGCGAAGAAAACAATACTTGATGAAAACAAATCTGAGCTTAATCGGTATCTTGAAGCCGAAAGTGAAGATGTCATTACTCTTGACCTTTTGATGTGGTGGAAGAGTACTGGGTCAAAGTATAAAATCTTATCTTTGATGGCTCGGGATGTTTTGTCAATTCCCGTGATTACCGTTGCTTCGGAGTCGACTTTTAATACATCGGGATGTGTGCTTGACGGCTTTCGAAGTTCTTTGACTCCTAGAGTGGTGGAAGGTTTAATTTGCACTCAAGATTGGTTGAGAGCTGTTCGCGTGCCAATTAATATTGAAGAGTGCATTGAGAATGCGGAAAAGTTTGAGTCAGGTAAGTCGTTTAAATTTCTTTCTATTTTGTAATTCATTCACATATTATCTATTAAGTGAATACTTTATTTAATCTCTTTTTTTGGTTTTTAGATTTGGATTGTCTTACTGAGCACATTATCATTGGTAAATAGACTTTCTTTTGTGGAAACTCCAATTTTGTGGTGAGTAAATAGACTTCCTTTTGAAAACGTTTGTTTCTTTTGATAGTGTCAATATTGATGTTCTGCTTTCTGTATTTATATAAGGCATATTAGGAACATGGCCATCAAACCTATGACTTTGATCTCTTTTTTTCTTTGCTTATTTATCCTGTGTGGCACAGATGGTTCTTGTTTCTTGGGAAGTGTGGATTATTGATGATGACTTTTTCTTCTGTAGGTGGATTGCGGACCATTTTGACATATCAAAATAAGTTGGTAGTAGTAGTTGGGGGAGTCACAGCTCTTGCAGCAAGGATCTATACGACAAGGTGTGTAAATAATATCTCCTTGGCCTTTTCTCATCTTGATTTTAGGGTATGGTCATTACTTTTGTTCTTGGCTAGACCATGAGGTTTCTATCCATTGGTAACACGGCTGGATTAAGGCCACCTCCAAAAGGTCGGTGTATATATTTAGATATATGTCCTGGTGTTAGTCCCATTTTAGTCAAAAAGAAAATGACAGCAAACCTATAACTCTCCCTCGAGTGGGCAATCACCAAGATCCCAAATCCTAATCACTACTTTGTATATTCATTACTTTTCAGTTGGAGCTTTTTGTCCTCTTATAAGGCAGGGAAGGATGCTGGAGTTTTTTGGCATGGGATAATTGTTTATCAGATTCTGATGTGTGGATCGGAGCCTTCGGATTTTTGGAAATACAAGTGAGGAGCTCTCATCATGGCGTAAAATAAAGAGCTAAACATGTTGAGCAGATTCCTAGAAATGTGAGTCTTAAAAATTTATGCGATTGGACTATGTCTTGCCACATAGTGCTTTTGGATTGTAATTTTCATGGATTGTAATTTCAATTGCCCATTTTAGGGATTGTTACTTTTGGCAGATAATGATTTTATTATTCATCTTTTATTTTGAATCGTTTCATTGCTACATATATTATTTTGCTAGAAAAAAATGAAATCAGAAAAAGGATAAAAAAAAATAGGTTCTTGGGTAGACCCTGAAATCGGACCGAAAAAGTAGGGTCGGTTCCAAAATAGGGTCCAAGGAAACCAGGGTCGGTTTTAGGTTCCAAAAATTAGGAACCGGTTATAACAGGGTTGGTTTCAGGTTTCAGGTCTGAACCCAACCCACCTTAGAACCGATCACCCCTATCCGTCGCTCCTTCCTCCCCTCCGCCAGCCATGATGGCCACCCTCACTGTCACCGCCGCCGTCGCCATCCACCTGTTCCATGCCCACAAGCCCTCCTGCACGCTTGCCGGGATTCGGTGCTTCGTCGCCAAGGGCCCCGCAATCTCCTGGCCGAGGGCCGCCGGCGGGGGACTGGTTGATTGGGCGACGGCGAGGTCGAGTGGCGGCCATGGCGAGCCCGCTCAATCTCGCCTAGATCTGGGGCCATGGCCGCAGCTCAGCCGTCCCCTATTGGCGGGGGTGAGATATGATATTGCTCAATGTTCATCACTCTCACTTCTGAACAACTTCAGCTCGTGTCTTTATGAGAAGGGATTGGTTACATTGACATTAGTATAATGATATTACTATATTTGGTAAAAAAGTGAAAAAACTTTAGACCGCGAAAGTATGGACTTTCCTTTTTTCAATGATTAGTATTTTCTATTTAGTAATATTCATTGATTAGACCGCAATAATTTTTTCCAATCATGCTATGTTCACGGTCTAACATAACTTGTAAAGATAAGATTCCAAATATTCCAAAACTGATAACCCTATATTTGTTTGATATATATTTGGTTGATATGTTGGATCTTCTCGTACACATAGCATGTTCAATTTGTTTGTCTATTTTACCACGTCCAAGAATGTTCCCAGATGTAGTCGTGGGGATTGCATAAGTGCACATCTTTCAATGGACTTGTAATTGAGAGTGAATATGGAAACAAAGCATGCATCCTGTTAGGTTATGAAGTTTGTTGCATAGCTGTCAAAAACCATGATGCCTCACATAAATGACCGATTGGTAGAAATGTCAAATGGACATTTGAGGTGCCATAATCTTAGATATTAAAGGGGTCCAATCCATTAAAGGAAGGGGAAATGGAAAAGTGCATCTTTAATGCTCGACCTTGTATTACTCTTTCAATCTAATCCTAAAAAAAATTGTGATTTTGCTAATCAAATCCTTGAGTATTTAGAATTTTTCCAGTCAAGTCCGTGATGTTCAATACGAGTTAAAAATATCTTTTGCTATTACATTGGCTTGAAAATTTTGCTGCTTGAGAGTGGGGATTGTTAATTACTAGATAAAGACATTGTCCCCTTGTTAAATTGATCTATTCCCCTTCTTATTCCATTTCGTGCAGCTTTCATTGGCGAGGATGAGAAACTCTAATTGAATACCAAAGCAGCAATTCATTATATGTTCTGTGTACTTCAGCTATTGCAAATTGTTGTACATTTGGGTGAAATTTGCTTTTGCTAACTTTAGTTTCCATATCAATAGAAAAGATTATACACCTATTTAGGGACGTGGACTCTGGCAATATTTAGTAGAGTGGCATGGTTTGATTTGCTAAGAAATATGCTCTTGCTTTTGCTCACTTTCTGTTTCCATATCGATTGAGAAGATCATAGATCTATTTAGGGATGTGGACTCCATCAATATTTAGGAGAGTGGCACCATTCGATTTGCTAAGCAATATGCTCTCTTGCTTTTGCTGACTTTTAGTTTTCATATTAATTGAGACGATCACCCACCTATTTAGGGGTATTTGGGAGATTAGATTTGCTAAGCAATATGCTCGGGACAAAATTGAAATTGGATCTAAAGTTAGGATTTTGTTTCAGGGAATTAGGCCTAATTCTTTTGGTAAAATTATTTTTTCGGTAGTCTATAACCCAGTTCAACAAATGGCTTCATGTCTACATGCCCATGGCCCGGATATTTTGGAGCTTAGATCGATGAATTCGAGGTTAAAGTTAAAACCAAGACAGCTGTTTATGGGCACAACTTATAATTGGGGTCTACATCTTGCTCGATAAAAGTGGAAACGATTAGATTGATCTGACGTCGACGAGTAACATGCCAGAGTCCAGAAAAATAGCTTTGCTTTCACAACAAATTACAAGAAAATGACGCCCTTCCATTGCTGGCGCCGGAGAAGTAAAGGCCGAAGTGACATTGCTAACAGCTGATGGAGCTTCTGCAACAGCAGATTGGTTACGCTGTTTTCACGTACAGAGAAAGCGAAAGTATTTAGTGCTCAACATGTTTTAAACTGTAACCCGAAGGGGCTGATTTTCTCTAGCGTTATGCTGTTGAGGCGATCCACCGTGGAAGGAGTGAGATGATTAATCCAATCACCCACCTCGCCTTTCCTAAAAGACCTTTCCTTTTCTATGGGTTTACCCGGTAATTTGCCGGATTTGTTGACGTCCAGATCCTTCAGGGTCTTCAAGCTACGCAATTTGGCTATCTCTTCTATCACACCTGCCTCCTCTTCCTCCCGAGCGAAGGGAAGCCCCACAAACTTGGCCACCTTCTTCAGCTGTCCTCCAATATCTTCCTTCGAGTCCTCGTACTTGAGGAACAACACCCTGTGTGGCCTCTCCAAGCTCTCTTTCCAGTACCTCGTGATGTGATCCCAAAAGGGTCCGAACGAGATTTGCCCTTGGCAAAAGGTCTCGAAATGCTCTTCCAAGGACCACTCTGGCTGGTCCTACGACCGCGCCGTCTCGAGTAAGAAGTGCCAGGAGGAAACCACGGTGTCCAATGGGTTCCGACAGATATAAATGATCCGGCAGTCCGACCGCTTGACGCTCTCCGGCGAGGATGGGTAAGGGATGTGCGTCGCTAGGAGCTGTGGCTCCGCCGCGCCGTCGAGGTCGGGCCACAGCTTATGCTCAACGAAAGGAACACAGCTTCATGGGGGTTCGAAGTGAGCAAGGGCGTGTTGGAGATGTCGAAGCGGGAGCGGTTAACGACGGAGAACACTAGGGCCTTCAGCCAGGTGGTTCCTGATTTGGGATTTAGAGACCAGGACAATGTCCTTGTCTTTGGCTTCGAAGTGCCGCTGGAACGCGATCACATTGGGAAGCAGGGGGATCGGGGCACCAAAAGTTTTGGTAAAGGCGACGGACAGGACGAACCAGGCCTTTTGCTTATGGGCAGCGAAGAAATTAGTTCGTCGATGGTCTCCGGGTCATGCTCTTCAGTACCGACGACGGCGGACTGCGAAGGAAGTTTGCCGGTGTGCCATGGTGGCGGTACCGCCAAGGCTTTGGTGTTTGAGTACGAACCGAAACAAGCGCATGAAATTGAAGCACTGCATTTTTTTTTTGTGGCTAGCGAGAGTCGCAACCTTATCTCCACCGCTCAGGATTCGACTCCGATCGATGTTCTTCCCCCTTAAAGGTACGAACAAATTCCTTGACAGGTTGCATGTATCAATCAATCTGACTAGGGTAGGACGATTGGACAAGCTAGTTGGCATGTAATGGTTGGCGTGTTGATTCCCTTCTCGTGGACTGCAAGCCGATCTTAAATCAGATCAACTTGGGCACGTTCCGTCGATTAGCACTAGATAGTTTTATATAAGAGATAATGACGTAAATAATTTATAAATTTCGATTTGATATATAATATGATTTTTAAATTTTTAATTTATTCAATATGATTTTTAAACTTTGATCCAATATGTAATGTGATTTTTGAATTTTTAATTTGTTTAATGACATTCATGGACTTTGATATATATATATATATATATATATATATATATATATTTAATTTAGTTTTCGAATTATACAAAAATATTCAATGTTATCTTTTTATTAATTCGAATTTAATGGTCACATTGAACATTTTAACATTTTTAATCAATGACTATATGCTTCCGCATTTGTTTCCTACTTCGCAAATATTGACATACGCAACTCGATTCGTTCATATCTCAACTAGAAAAAAAAAAACAAAAAGCAAAAAACAAAAGACAAAGCAACTTGTCCGGTCCGGTCCAATCTAAGAATGGGACATGAATTTGACCTATTCAGTTTGATTATCGATGCCATGTCAAATTTCTACTCAAGGAAAAGTTTGATGAACAACAAATGCTGCTAGCATCTTAATTAATGGCACGTGTGGGATACACACGTGTGATCACATCAATCATTGTCACCTAAAAGAAAAAAATCATAAAAAATCTCAAACTTTGTCATCTATGATATATTTATCATGAATTTTTTTTTGTGATACCAAAAATTTTAAAATTCACCACCTGTGACACATTTACCTTATTATAATTTAGTTTATGGGCATTTTCGTTTTTTTTTTCTTTTTTCTTTTTTTTTTCCTTCCCGGCGAGGGCTCCCTCGCCGGATTTGCCCTCGCTGGTGTCGAGAGAGGGCAACCCTCACCCGATGCCGGTGAGGGTAGATCCGGCAAGGGGGCCCTCGTCGAAAAGGAAAAAAAAAGAAAAAGCAAAAAAGATGAAAATACCCATTGACTAAAGTACAATTTAGTAAATGTGTCACAGGTGGCAAAATTTGAGATTTTTGGTATCACAAAAAAAAGTTCGGGGTAAATATATCACATATGGCAAAGTTTGGGGTTTTTGACGGTTTTTTCCCAAGAACAAAATTCACATGAATCCTAATTTAACAACAACAAGCGCATAGATGGACTCGGATCTAACGATCATACGTAATTGTAGCCGTCCATTTTATGGAGATTAAATATAAAGCTCATCTAATCAAGGGTTGTGATGATAGAATGGCTCTCGACGGTCAAACTTCTGTTTCTGTTGTTAAACGGATTGTCCAGTTCTTATAATTGCTCTTGTTCTGCTTAGTAATCATATTTGATATCTGGATTAGCAATACATTAATTACATATAATACGAAAAAACAAGATGTCTTGAAAATTCTATACTTTTCTTGGATCGATATTTCGGGGGACGCTCGGCTCTTGTAATTTTTCACTGTTAGATTGAAATGCAATAGATCTCAATCGTTCAACGAACTTTGGATTGTGACACTTACTAAGAAAATATAGCATTACATATCGGAAGTGGTCATGAAAGGGTACCGCCTCTTGCTAAATCAATCAAAATGATTGGTGGTACCTCACGATGAAAGTGACGAGTTTAAAAGCACAACCCTCTTCTAAATCGATCAAAAGGATTGGTCTCATCGTATGATAATCGTCCCGGGCGTCAATGACATCCTCGCCGAGATCCTCCGCCGACTTGGCCTTGTGGTCGTGAGCTATTTTAGCCTATTTGTTAGGTTTTTTATTGTAAAGATTTCTTCCCAGTATAGAATCCTTCCTATTGTATATCTCCTAATTAGGGTTATCATATGTCCCTATATATATAACAGATTTGAGCATTATAAATGTACAGAAAACATATTCATTGAATACAAAAAGGAGAGTCTTTTTCTACAGGCCTCTGGGACTTGTCCGCCGCCATGGTTAAACCACACGGCCTCGTATGGGAAGCCCCTGCGAACGCAATGGTCGGCCGTGAGGGCCTTGAGTGGCATGCTCCGGTCCTCCTTCCACACGCGGAGGATGATGGGGTTGGGCCGGCGATTCTTGCTGCCAAGGTACAATGGAAACACCAGCTTCGTCGCCGATGCATTGGTGACATCCATTGTTGAACAGAGAGAGATTATTGAAGTGTCTCGCTTCTTTCTTCTGCTTTGCGATATGCCCTTTGGACATCCGATAGCCTGACGAGGAAATGCAGCATTATTGTATTGACTGTTGTTAAATGAGCGGACAGTTGATTCGAACAAGGGATCATGCACCGAAAAATTTTAAACTGGTATACTTATAATAAATTTATCCTCCATTAAATTGAATTAATACCATGAAAATTACAAACTGGTAATTTGTGACAAATAGAGGGGTAAAACCCTAAATTGATATACTTGTCAACTGCAACGTGTCATCCAGCTTAGCAATTTGACAATAAAATTTAAGGAAAATTAACAGAGATCAAATTTACTACAGGTGTACCAATTTGAAATTTTAGTTTGGAGTAAATTTGTTATAAGTGTACCAGTTTGAGATTTTCTGTGGTATTAAACCTTTGAACAATTATCTCCATTTTTTTAACCCTCACTCTCTTCCCTTTGTCTCATTTTGCTAAGCCTTTTCATAATTTTTTCTAAGCATTATGACAAATATTAATGATTTTGGGTTAGCACGTAGAAATAAACTTTCATTTTGGGTGATCTTATCTAATTGTTCGTTTTGATCACATATCTCTGTCATTGGTACGGTCTTAATACATCGCCCTGATTCGACATAGCATTAAACTTTTTTATCGTCGCAACGTCGATCAATGTGAATTTTGTTCCACTGTGTACATGTTTAACGTTCGACGTGTGTCGGGCCGGGGGGAAAAGGAACCATAAATTACGGGGTTGATTATCGAGGAGGTTTGGTCCCAAGGGCACAACGCGTATTTTGTACGTGCAATCGTGTGAGGATTTGTGAGTGAGGGTGATGATGTTGCAGCTGGGTGTGGTTTGAAGGCCAAATCAAATCAAAACGTTGAAATATGATTTGATAAAAACTCAAACCGAATCAATGCCATTTTCAATAATTGGAGCCGAACCAAACCAAAATCATTTTGGTTTTGTTTCAAATCGTGACAGAAGATACTCGCATTTTTATCAAAACTTCACCTATACCGTCTTAAAAAAATACGTATAAACCCAAGTTTTCAATTGCATGTCAATACAACTAATATTATCGATGGAAGTTATTTTTCCATCCTAAATATGGAATGGATGAAAGTTTTTAATGTGTAGAGTTGTGATTATATATACTCGTTTTAGTCCTAATTTACTCATATCTCATAAGTTGACACTAAAACAGATCCGCTGCTTAAGCCTTGATTTCTAGAGTGACAGATCAGCCAAAATCAAAACGTGTGGATTGTTATTAAAGATATGCACATACTCTGACGGGTCATGGATATTGTTTTTCGATAACTAAAGTGAAGATGGGAGATGTGTGACCGGGCCAACCTCATAGAGCCTAGCATACTTGTTTCGATAAGATCAATCTCAGGAACCGTAAGACTATGTCGTGAGCCCATTGCCGGAGGACGAACTCCTTAGAGATGCGCGCAAGTGCTTGAAGGGTTGGAGTGTATCGAAATCCCGCATCGAATACGCATAAGATGACTTGAATGGCTTATAACTGGTTCCACAATTTCTAATGTTGTCCTTTTTTGAAATTGGAGTGTTGATTTTTTTTTTTTTAAATCCCTATCTTTCGTGCTCAATTGGGCTTCCGCCAACAAGCGCATCCACACATCTATCCTCTTTCATCTTCAATTTATTTACTTATAAAGTAAAGGACAAAAGAATACATAATATTTGATGCTGTGATGGAGTTAAAAGGCCGGCAACATATCTATGGGAAGCTTTTTCAAGAGCCTTGTGATATGCAGAAGTAAACATCTGCGCAAGTGTTCAATGAGTTTTCATCGCAACACTTCCCATAGTACCCGTTTCAACGGAATAAACTTCGTGTTCTCACAGCGCAATTATAGGAATCGCTCACAATGAAGTTATAAAGTGGGTATCTTTATTGCCATTCAAATTTAAGTAAGTTTAAGGCCATAAAGAAGTAAAGGAACTTGGATACTTCCATCAGAAGATAGAACATCACGAGAACTTATTGGCGGGGCTTCTTAAATTATTTGAGAGAGCATTTGAAGCTTCAAGCATAAGCATTGGGGTTTTGGAGGAGGTATGCTCCAACGACCTTGTACATTCTGAAAGCTCGCTCTTTGCCTGCCTTAACATCCTCTTCTTTAAGCTCAACCTCTCCCTTCGTGTAGTGCATGCTCGTCATCTTGTTCTTGCTCCCACCGTCCAGTGTTGGTTCGAATTTGACTTCGTAAACAATAGATTCAAACTTCTCCTTAAGATTGATCATGGTATACTTGTATGTGAAGGTCTCTAAGTTCAGCTCATCCAAGCGATTCTTCATGTTGCTGAGCTAATCACCTATCTACAATAGGAGGAGATCACATCATGGTACACTTGTCTACGCCCTAATATTTGTTAAAGCTAGAGGTGAGCATGGTTCGGGTGAACGGTTCTTATCCAAAAACCGTGGATCACCCGTTAAGGATCGGTTCCAAAAAATTGAAATCGAGAACTGCCTGTCGGCTCCATGGACCCACCCGAGAACCGAACTGTAGTTTCGATCCGGTTTCCGAATGGGTCAATGGAACTAGTCCCACTAAGTTTTCATGGACAAATAAAACAATCGACCGGTCTAATTCTTGCCCGTTGGTGGGTTGTGTTCACAATAAAATTCGTCACAAAGTTTATAACTTTACAAGTTTCACAATAAATACATTTGTAGCCTATATTATACATCACACGTGAGAGTTTGCCACAAGTTCATAAAAATCAGCAAGCAAACAAAACAACAACTCTCTTATTTTATTTTATTTATTTTAATTTTTTTGGTCAGATTTTTTAAATTAAAAATTTTAAAAAATATATTATTATTATATTACTGATCCGATCCGGGTGGGCGGTTTCACATCGGAAACCGGGAACTGGACCGGTTCCGGTCCAGTTCTGGACGATCCCGATTCTTTTGCACACCCCTAGTTAAAGCTAGAAAAGAAGCACATTTATATGGCAAAAAAGCATGATTACCTTCAATGAAGTTGATTTGCTTGATGGTTCCGGCCCCTCCATCGCCTTGGATGATGTCAATGTTCTTAATAGCTTGAGGCATGAGTTTTTATGTGAGTCCACGACCATGGCCTTGAACAATTTTGCCGGAGGGATTGAGGAAGTGTATTCATTTGTGAAAGTGAACACACCCATCATGTCTTTAAGGTCGCTAGCTAAAGAAATATGAACAATATGACCAGGGAGAGTGGAGTTGGAGGAGCTTTGTGTGCTTGGGATAGAAGAGATGAGAATGAGGTATACTTATAGGATGGAGTGGAGGAGTCCTGATTTTTCCCGAGTGTATTCCATTGGCCGATAAATTCTAGGATTGCCGAACTCACAAAGCACCAAACATTATGCCATTTGTCATGTTTTGCATGAAAGAAACTTCACTAAGTAGATTAGGGTTTCATTTTCTAAGGTGAGAGATTAAGAGAGACCAGTGGGGTCCAAAAGAGAGCATTTCTCATGTTCATAGCTGTCCTTGTTCAAGTACTACAATGGCAACCAAACAAAACAACGAATCTTAACAACTAGAGAAGTCAATGTACTTTAATTAAAATTTTCAACGGACCATGCATTTTCTTACGAACAGATATAGACGCGTCCGTTGTGGGTTGTTCAGTTTGAATTACGATTAGGGTGGGTTTGATAACCATTTTGTTTTTGGAAATAATTTCTACTCAGAAATAATTTTTTTTAAATTTCATTCTCAGAAATAATTTCTGAACATTTGAAAGCATTTGGTAACTGCCTAAAATTTCTATTCCTGAAATAGAAAAAGAACAAAAATGTGTTTGGTAATTATACAAAATTTCTTTTTGTTAATAATATTATAAATTTTTTAAAATTTCTTTCTTTTTTTTTCTTTTCTTTTTTTCTTCTTCTCCTTCTTTGGTCCATGGTTGGCAAGGGCAGTCCTTGCCACTCGGGGCCTAGGCGAGGGCGGGGGCGGTAAGGAAGAAGAAGAAGAAGAAGATTCATTTTTTTTTTTTCCCGAATCAAGAATAAAAAAAAAAATCAAGAACCAACTTTTTTTTAATTCTCGATTCTGTTTGATTCTAGGAACAAACGAATTTTTGTTCTTTTTTTCTGTTCTCTGAAACAAAAGAATAGAATCGGGCAGTGTTTGCCCGGTTACCAAACGGGCCTTTATTACTCCACACCATCTGCAATCCCGAAGGTTCGATGCTGATGAGCCCGTCAGGAAAGCACAACCAACCAAGATGCTAACAGTCAGAAAGTCGTGACAGCGCATCGAACTCGTGAATCCGTGAAAGACAGGCGATTCCTTCACGGCCAATCACCTAGGAGCGGGGAATCAGTTCCCCAGCTTTGATCGAGCACAAAATCGGGTCGAATCATTACACATCGAACATTGAATTCGTTGGGCTGTAGGCCCGGCCGAATAAGATTCTTCGGCCCACCGTCATCTTCAAGCACAGATACCCCCCAAGGCGCCAATCCCTCCTCCCCTCCTCCCATCCCCCGCCGGCGGCCGTCGCAGATCGAACCGCCTCTCTCCGCCGCGCCACCCCGCTCTCCCCACCACCCCCCCTCGGCTGGTCGAACCGGACGCGCGCAGATGGAGAAGCGCGAGGAGGAGGGAGCGACGGCGGCGGCGGCGGTAGGGGAGGCGGAGGCGGAGGTGAACCCGTGGGAGGTGTCGGGGAAGATCGACTACGACAAGCTGATCGACAAGTTCGGGTGCCAGAGGCTCGACCGGTCCCTGATCGATCGCGTCCACCGCCTCACCTCCCGCCCTCCCCACGTCTTCCTCCGTCGCGGCGTCTTCTTCGCTCACAGGTCGTCTCGCCTTCGCCGGGCCCCCGTTTTTCCCCCTCCCCCCCCTCTCTCTCTCTCTCTCTCTCTCTCTTCCTTCGATCGCTCCGCGCTGGAGCTCATCGCGTTTTTGGATTTTGGTTGTGGCCAGGGACTTGAACGAGGTCCTGGATGCTTACGAGAGAGGGGACAAGTTTTACCTCTACACCGGCAGAGGGCCGTCGTCCGAGGCTTTGCATCTGGGCCACCTGGTCCCGTTCATGTTCACCAAGTCAGTCGCTCATCTCTTGCTGTATGCTGATATTGTAGCGTTTGCGTTTAGCGTGATGTAGCGACAATGGATCATCTTGTGCTGTTCAATGATAAGACGAGGTTGAAAAACTTGCGAACTGAATATTTTAGCCGAGGGGATTGTGGCAAGGGGAAGTTGAGCTTTGGTTTCCTTTGCTTTGCGATACATTGGTCGTTCGACTATTGAATTGTTTCTTTTGTCGGCAAAATTTGAGCTTGGCTGTGGTAAGTGTAATCGTGATTGTAAAACTGACTTTACATCGACTCTACGATTGATTGACGGATTGAGCGGCATATATCCTGGTTTCGGCATCCCTTGTAATAAATTCACCATCAACGTTTGAAACATCTTGGATATACTTTTGCTAATTATAGAATGAATCATTGTTATAAAGTATTGGATCCTGTAGTTTGCTCTGCTCGTGACCTAAATAGGTTGGCGTTTTCGGGTTATCTTAGCATTTAAGAATCTCTAGTCGAGAATTTTGGTCGTATAATTACATGTCTGGAAATTTCTTCCGGAAAGTTTCTGTTAGTTGTCCTATAACCGAAATTGTGATCTGTTTACATGTGATGCTTAGCGTGTGTCACTGCCTCCAGATATCTGCAAGATGCCTTTAAGGTTCCTCTGGTAATTCAACTTACCGACGATGAGAAATGCATGTGGAAGTCCCTTTCTGTGGAAGAAAGCCAAAGACTTGCAAGGGAGAATGCTAAAGACATTATTGCTTGTGGTTTCGACATAACAAGAACTTTCATTTTCTCCGACTTTGATTATGTTGGTGGGTAAGTAAGAATAATGTGCAGCATTAAGTTTGGAAAATGTTATAATTCCTTATCTCACAAGCTCTTGGGTATTATACTAAAATTCCTTGGTGAATCTTCACTTTTAAACTGTTCCGAATTTGTCCTAGTTCGAAGGTTTCCATGAACTTTATTCTTAGAATCATTGTGACTTCGAGACAATGGTCATGATATTTTCCTTGTCTGAAATATTTTATTTGATGTTTCTGCAGTGCCTTCTACAAGAACATGGTGAAGGTTGCTAAGTGTGTCACATATAATAAGGTTATTATAATTTGCTTTCTTTTTCTAAAAGGAGGTGACAGCCCTCTTGCACATTCTTCAAGTTTAAGTCAAGAGTGTTTCTGTTGTTAATCTTAGTCATTTGACTGGTGGTATGTAGGCTGTGGGTATTTTTGGTTTCACCGGTGAAGATCATATAGGAAAAATTAGCTTTCCACCAGTGCAGGTATCCTCCAAGGCTCTATCTACTGATTATGTGTTGATTGTTTGTGCTTGATTTTTGGCTGTTTCCTTGTTATTTCTAGTGGTGTGAGCGATTGTGCTAACAAACATAGACTTCTGGTATCATAACCAGTGAAAACTGGTACTTTCTAACTGTGAAATTGCCGTACGAACTAACAGACTCTGCTTGGCCAACTCACTGTTCATTATATCTTGCAGGCTGTACCTTCTTTCCCATCTTCTTTTCCGCATCTATTCAATGGAAAAGATCATCTTCGATGCTTGATCCCTTGCGCAATAGATCAGGTGGCTGTTTCTCTCACTGCTGAAAACTTCCCTTTATTGTTCTTCTGGTTTTGTAATTGCCAAAGTAATAACAAATCCTTGTATTTAGTTAGTCCTATGACATTTTCCTATGACTATTCAAGAGGAAGTTTTCATCTTATGGAATGCTATTTTATGGTATTACTTGATTTGTAGCTCGTGAATAATTTCATATGGATCAACTCAGTTGATCGAACGATCATCTTTCTTCCAATGGCATCTTTATTCTGATAAGGAGGACTTTTTGTGCCTCCTTATGTTTGTGCTTAAATTTCCATATCTCCCTTCTTCCTGAAATCCCATCCTCACTATTTTAACTTTTTTTTTTTTCGGTCAGGATCCATATTTCAGAATGACTAGAGATGTAGCTCCCAGAATCGGATATCACAAGCCTGCGCTGATTGAGTCCTCATTCTTCCCCGCTCTTCAGGTCTTATTTTATTCTTGCACATATTCTATGCATTTAGTGGTTAGAACAAAGGGTTTGTTTTTCTCTATGCAAAGTACGAAGATTTTTATGCCAGAGTAGTTGCTTGAGTTTGTTTGAGGTTGCGCTCTCTCTCTCTCTCTCTCTCTCTCTCTCTCTAACCTGAATAGGAAGGAATCCCATGGTGCACTGCTTTTTACTTTTCCTATGTTTGAGACAGGATTGTTTACAATGTAAGCAATAGAAAAGTACTTTACTTGGGTAGTGTGAGTATTCTATTGTCGCCATGTTTACCGAAACTTTGAGGGAAGAATTGAGTATGGGCATGCTATCTTGCATGGATGTGGCATTGCATGATATTCTTTGAAATGTTACAAATCCAGAACTTAAGGTTCATGGAAGCTCCAGCATTTGACTTTGAAGTTTTCTCATCTAACACGTGGTTTGTTGAATGAAGTCCTCATCAATGTCATAAATGATATCATTACTTCCAGCAAGCATGTCTTGTCCATTCAGTGCTTCTTCCACGTCAAGTTGACCATGCTTTCCTAGCTGTGTGAATGAAATGGATTTTTGTTTTCCTTATATGACTTGTAAAAAATTGCATCTTCTCTTTACGGCAACAGAAAGGGCATGTACATTTCAGTGGAGTTTGACATTTAGTAATGAAATCATGTAGGGGGATACTGGGAAGATGTCAGCTAGTGACCCAAATTCGGCCATATATGTGACTGATTCTGCAAAGGACATTAAGGACAAGGTTTGCTGCTGGCATTCTTTCGCCTGTTCTGTTTTCATGATCATCACAGAATTTCGATGAATTGTGTCTGGCAGAGTAACTAAGGGATTTGGCATTATCTATGTTTCTCAGATATTTTTAATTGTGGTTCTGTCTGAGATGTTAGCAGAGATGTTGCCAAATTTTTTGGCTTGTGAGCAAATGACGTTTATCAGTATGGGCATGCTTTGTGATGTTGCCAATTCCCTTCCTTTATTCGTTTGTAAAAAGATAGGATATCATGCAACCCAAGTGCTGATGAGAAATTTGATTGCATGATGCACTCATGCAATCATAAGATTTCCATTTAACGATAATGAATATATTATTGGTCTAGGTAAATACATTGTTCTATTTGGAGCAAAATATATCCTTATTGCATACCTATCTATCAAGACGGAAGCTTCAATATTCCTTTGGCAACCATCAATTGCTGGTGTTTATGTTTGCAGATAAATAGATATGCATTTACTGGTGGACAAGACACCAAGGAAAAGCAAAGACTGTACGGTGCAAACCTGGAGGTACTTTTGCCCGGAATTTTTCTAGTCCAGCATTGGATTCCTGAATCTCTGCATCAAATTTCTAGATTTGAAGATAAATGAAATGATTGACTTGATAAATCTTTGCTCGCTAGTCGGTGTATTGTTCTTAGCTAATGGTAGCTGAAAATGGTCAGTTGTCCTTTGGTGTGAAACTTAATGGTGTATGTAGTAGGAGTGTTTGTTTCTCAACTTCCTTGTCATCTCTTTTCACTTCTTTTAACATGAAAAATTATAGAGGATATTACTTAGATAATTGGTTCTTGTTGACATTGTAGGTCGATATACCAGTGAAATACTTAAGTTTTTTTCTTGAGGATGATGATGAGCTTGAACATATAAGGACGGTGAGATTACATTCCTTGTGGAAATTTGATGAATGGGTTATTTGAGTTTTGTTCTTGAGATTACCAGATCTTCTTGTTGTAGGAGTATGGATCGGGTCGCATGCTGACTTTTGATGTGAAGAAACGTCTTATTGAAATCCTGGTCGAGATAGTAGAGAGACATCGGCAGGCTCGGGCTGCTGTGACAGATGAGGTAAGCTTTTGAATGTGTAAGCATGATTTCTTGATCATATATGATTAAACCTGGAAGCTTCTTAGGTTGTCTTATCATGTGGTGAGAATAATTGCAGTGGAGGTTATAGTCCTTGTGAATGAGCACGAAAATCTAAAACATGAATGCGCTTTTGAATGTATTTCCATATGATCATGATAAATTGGCCATTTTCTGCAACACCTTGTATATGGTATACAAGGTCTTTGTTCTCCAACTACTCAAGACACGGCAGCAAGAATATTGTATTCCTAAGCTAATCAGTATGACTTAGATTAACAAAAAAAATTGACAGAGAAAATGATTCAGGCTGAAAATAAGTTGTCTTCTATTTAGAAATTTGAAATCCCACAAATGCAGTTCACTTCAGTCTCGTCCCGAGATCCTGAGTAAGAGTGACAGTATTTTCAGCGTATGATGCAATTTTCAAAGCACCCTCAGAAACTTTCCAAATACCGATCGTGCACAACACGAGGACAGTCAGTACATTGGAAAGTGTGAAATTTCATTAACTGGTTGCTTCGTGAACAAAACCCTAAAGTAAATTCATCAGCAGGAGTTGGTCATTCGATTGTTTTTTCCTTTTTTGACATTTTTTACTACAGGGAGGCATTCATGATAACTTGATAATATTTCCTTCCTTTCTGTTCTGATGGCAGATGGTGGATGCTTTTATGGCTGTGAGGCCTCTTCCCAGTATGTTTGGTTGAAGCTTGATTCTCAGCCGGTGTAAAATTTCCTCGCAGTGAGTTGTGCACGATAGAGTTTGTTTGTTTGTTTTTTTTTTTTTTTTCATTTTTCCTGTCCTTTTTTCCTATTTTGCTCGTCGATCAAAAGCCAAATCAAGGGCTACATCTTGAAAATTCCGGGATCAGTTTGGAATTCATTCTGGAAAACTAGTGCTGTACTGAGAACACTCACTGTTTGAGCCTTCTTCCACAGTCAGCCGTAAGATCTGGAGAAATTCTCACTCGCATTAATAGGTTATTATCTGGCGCATCATTGTAAAGATTATGTTAAATATAGCTTTTAAGTAACCAAGTAGCAATCGTTCGCTAACTTAACGTACTCAATTTCACGCGACGTGCAATTGAATCTGTGAAACTCGAATTTATTTGTGTCTTAATGGATCTATTTCACGCATCAGATACATCCTTCGTATTGCAATTCTATCCTTCTTTGGTCATTGCAGCGGAAGCAAAGTGCAATTATAAAGATCCACTTCACCATTCCAAATTCATCAGAACCCTGAATTGTACGTCGTGAAATGTCTGTCTTTGTGCTTAATCGTATAAAGCTGTGCACAAGAGTGTACCATGGAAGTGGTTTTTGTTCGTATGGTACAAGAGTACTTGACAAGTGCCCGGGTGACGCAATCGCCAATGTTTGTGGGCAGCAACAAAAGCAAGACTACGACGAGGTGATAGAAAGTGCGCATCGGCAAAACTCTCCCGATCTAAGAAAATACACGAATTAGTCGATCACGCGTACTTATGCTCATTCATGAGATTGACAAGCTAACCTAGCCTCTCAATGGTTTTCCATTCTGAAACTAAATAGCTAAAGTACAGCCATTCCATGCTTACAAATTACACAAGAACTCTGTAGCAAATTCCAGGAGGAAAAAGATAAGAAAAGAAATCACTTATGGCGGATCAACATGATTTGGGGAGGAAAAAGAAGGGTGATAAAAAAATTTCTAACTTAAGGGGGGTTATAGAGGCATCGTGCATTTCTTCTGTGAATGTCCTAACAAATGGCAGCGGCCACACTGAACGACCCTCTTAGGGCGCTTCAAGTTCTCCACTCGCAGAACCTTCTTTTTAGGCCTGCCAGGGGGCCGGCGTGTCTTAGGTGGGCGTATAGTGATGTCGGCCTTGGCGCCACCACCATCAGTTCCCTCACCAGGTTCCTTCCACAAGCTCCTATCTGGAATGGGATTTATCACCTGCGAGTATGCTTCTCGGTAACTAGCCACGGTGAAGCATGGCTCGGCAAACAAATGGACGTTCTGACCACAGGAGATGAGGGCAGCAGCAGCATGAGCACAAGGCAGTCCATAGTGTTGCCAACGTCGACATGAACAAACACGAGTTCTTATGTCCACAATGTTTGTACGTTCAGTCGAGACGATCTCAAACTCAACTTCATTAGCACGAAGTACCTGATAGCAGTGAGCATCTGCAATTGCCTCCAGAATGCGCTTCTCTGCAGATGGAACAAGAATTGATGTCCATCTCATGCCCACCTCCCGGCGTTGGTCAAACCATAATGTAAATTGATGACGTATTTGTTCCATCATCTGCACAATAGGCAGCTCATGACATTCAAGGGCCCAATTGTATAATAACTCTGTGATCCCCAGGGTGAAATGCCCATATCGGACACCCTCAAAGTAAGCCACGGCCCATAATTGAGGAGGGAAGTGTTGAAACCAGGGTATGACATCCTGTGAAATCTCTATCATCTCTGTGATCTTACTTTCGAATTCGACTGCCGTGAGGGCATACACCGCATTCCAGAATATATTAACCAACTTTGAGTTCTTGAAAGTGTCACGGAAGTTTTCACTGACATATCTCAAGCAGAAACCGTGGAACGCGCTTGGAAAATGCGTTTCTACGGCTTCAACAATGCCCCTTTGCCTTTCAGACAAAATTGTAAGCCTAGGCATGTTGTCAGTATTCACACCCAAAAGCTTCCGCAACTCCGACATGAACCACATCCAGTTCTCCTCAGTTTCTGTGTCAACAACAGCAATAGCCAATGGAAACAATGAGTCATCAGCATCGACAGCCGAGGCACAGAGTAATGTCCCCAGGTATTTTCCTTTCAGATGTGCTCTGTCAATCTCCAAGAGTGGCCTACAAGCATTTATGAATCCGTATATTGATGCGCGATAGGAAATGAAGAGGCGGTGAAAGCAGTTTTCTTGTCCAGTGGCAAAAACAGATGCTATGCTTCCTGGATTTGTTTTCCTTATTTGCTCGCAGTAGGCAGGAAGAAAGCGATACCCTTCTTCAAAAGTACCATGAAGTGCAGCCATGCCACGCTCCTTTCCCCGCCAGGCTTGCATGTAGGAGACAGCAACTCCATGTTGATCACGGATATCTTGCAGAATTTCCTTCGGTTTGTACTGTGGATTGTCGCGTATGCGTGCTTCAACAGATCTTGCCACCCAACCCACTGATGCTTGCTGGTGATGGAGGTTGTGAACTCCTTCACATGTGTGCTCTCCATGCAGGGTTCTTATAGAAAAAGTTGGGACTCCGGGGCACTTGGCAACATGGATACGCCATGGGCAACCTTCTTTAGAGCACTTGGCTATAAATCGGCTGCGATCTGATTTAACTATTCGAAGATCAAAATGCAGTGCAATGGCAGTATCTTTCAGAGTCCTCCTGCAAGTTTCAACATCGGGAAATTCTTGACCAATAGCTAAAGGATAATTGGCCAGGGAGGCATCAGCTACAGCAATTGATTGATCAGCATGTTCATGATCAGCAAGTCCTACAGCTAGAGGATGATCAGCATTGACGATGCTTAAAGGTTGATCGGCCATAAATCAGTGAGAAGGTCTATTTCCAGTCAATTTAAGAGAATTTTTCCATCCTCTCTTAAATGGATGTATCCAGACGTGTGCAGTAAGAATGCACACTACACAAACCTCCAAAGGAAAGTAGAATCTGCAATGGACTATCAAAAAATGAGGAAGAAAGCTCATCCATAGAAAGAAATACAAAAAGTAGACAAAATACCAGTTAGCCTTGCGAGACCAAGATGCTTTTAAATTTCTCCTGTGGTAATCAGTGAATTCGTTCGAAGGGAATTTAGGAATCGCATGAAATATTTCAGCAGCAGAACAAGTCCAGAACTCTTCCTGCACAGCAGAATAGAAATGAGAGAGCATAGGGATAAGAAACCGTCATATTAAGTGTAAGGAGTAATAGCATTAGATGATGCCAAAGAGGAATAGCCAAAAGTATGCGTTTAGGTTACTCACACAGAGAGTCTAGAGGCTTTTAACAAACAAAATGGAGTTCAAACTTTTAGGAGAGGTGCTATGTTCTGCTCAGATTTGAATGCAAATCAAAAGAATACAAATGCACTAACATCCAAATGACAGAATTTGTCGATAGTCAATTCAGTAAGATGCACTGAAATCTTTTACTCGCAGGAAAACAAGAAATATAAAATTGACATTTAGTGCATAAAGACACCCTGATGAATATCTACGTTAAAGCAGCCAAAGCACACAGATGAATAAGTTTTGCCTTCCATGACACAATGTGATTAGAAGATAATATGCCAATGGCAAGCAACTCAACTGGCATGATCAACTTCTAATTGATCATGTACCATAAGAATAGGATGCAAATGAGCTCAACAACCATGCAAAAAACTTAAGGTATGCAAGATTGAGGCCCCACTTCAAATAATGAAACCAGGGAAAAAAAGCCTTATTTCTTAATCTTAGCTTTACGTCTCTAATTCTATGAAAGAATATGCTCCTTCTTGACCAAACGGCCTACAAAAAGGGGGAAGCTACTTTAACACAACCATCTCTACCCAAACTCCCCATCAATTGAGAGGCCTGACTAACTTGAGATTCAACAGCTTTGGACAAAGTTTTGCTCCGTTACGATCCTATTTCTGCTATTCAGATATGTTTCACCCAATTTCTCTGGTGACCTGACATTTGTCCAACATGTCCATCCTTGCATCCCTAAACTACGAATTTCTAATCATTTTATAGTACACCAATGACTTGTCCAGTCCGTTTATGGGATATTGAACTTAATAGTAAGTCCTGCACGTAAATAGCTGGTGATCTCAAAATTCAACTATTTAATGCTTAGTCTATCAAATTGTGATTGCTCTTCATTGGATCACTCAACAGTGCAGATTTCCTCCTGTGCTTTTGTGTATCTCCAGATGAGATATATCTTTATGGTACAAACCTAAAACTGAGCAAGAGACCCTATTTAAACACACATAAGTAGAAAGGCCTCGCTTGCAAGAGGACCGGCAGTCCTATCCCAGTAACTCCACACTAAGTGCATTCTGTGTCATACGATGACTAGAACGATGTCAGTAGCAGGATATAACCGTACTTCAAAAAATTTTATCAAGCAGAAGAAAATAAACGATTCACCGGAACCCAACATGTAGCATCAGGAGCCAAGCAGGTTACTTCCTGGTCCTCAATCCTCTAGAAGTGAGACATTTCGTCTCAATCTTCACTTCAGCATACCACCCCCTTAGTTATGGCCAAATATCGACTCATTAACTGAAAAGACTCAACGTAACTTTTCACGAGAAAGCCCGCCATCCCTATTAGGAAAAATGAAACTAGTTCGAGGAAAGAAGGTGTCAGCTTCATAGGGGCTATGAAGTTGCTCCGAAGTACTCCACGAATTGTAGGCAACTACATAAAATGTGCAAGGATACAGAAAAATCGAACAGCAACAGACGCTCTAACTCCCATTCCTAATTCGAAAGCAAATCATATATCTTTCCCCATCGGTCATGGCAAATTCGTATTGGCCAACGGTAGAAACACATCAATTACTGCTCAATTTATCCAAATGGCATTAAATCCGATAGAATTTACTCATTCATTCATAAGCTAAACCCGTCATTTCCACGAATTCGATATACATACACCACTACCCAAGTCCCCCAAAAAATTTGACGCTTCGAAAAGCCATTAGATCTCTAAGAAAAGTCACCGCAGCCCGCGTCACGAAGATCGAAATGACATCCAATCGACCGCGCATCATCCACCAGCACCTAAAGCTGAAATTTCTAACGAGAGTGACTGACTACTCATGAGCAACGAAGGGTGGCTCCAGCTCGATGGGGCGATCCGAGACGAAGCAAAGATTCATCCGATATCGTTCAAACAGCTCGAACAAAGGACAGAAACGATATTCCGGCGAAGCCTCGACATCGTTGCACCATCAACAGCGATGGAAAAATCCGAACCCACGAAGCGAAGCGAAGCGAAGGGAAGGAGAGATCCGACGAGGACTCAAACCTGAATTGCGGACCCGGCGAATCGAGGGCGAGGAGACAGGGCTCGGAGGATCGCCGGAGGAGGAGGACGGCAGCGGCGGCGGCGGCGACGGGCTGCGGCGGTATCAGAGCTCGCGATAGGAACTGGACGAGGATGGGGTGCGGATTCTTAAATTAGGGGTTCCGTACGGGGCAAATCGGTCTTTTCAAGGTTCGCGAGCGTGAGGACGGTCCCGAGACCATGGCACGGATGCCAATGGGCCGGGTCGGGTCGGATATTCCCGTCCAAACCCGACAGCATTCCTGAACCCGAGCCGAAATACCACCCGACCCGAGATGACAGTTAGGCTCGGGTTTTCTCCCCCGACACCGGAGCCGTTGGAAAACATCGTCTAATCCTCTGAGAACCTAAACTCGAAAATCTCGAGCCGAACTTTCATGTTGTCAAGCGGGTTTGATTGGATCTGCTTTTGGATCGGTCCATATTTGTTTTGCACCCTCATATCATAAAATGACTCGAAAGGAACTTTCATCCAATACAGTGTCGGCAATTTTAGGCCGTTTTTTAGCAGGAGATGAAGTTATTGGGCTCATTGATGCCGATTCATTGCACAGTTTCGAGGATCGGGATAGGGATGGCAATGAGGTAGAGCGGGTGCGGGGATTTGCATCCCCTCATCCTTACCGCACTATTATTAGAGATGTCCCGTCCTTGCCCAATGCCCCAAGCAAGGCATATTTACATGCCCCATTCCTAACTCCAGCGAGCATGCAGATTTCCAAAAAAATTTGAACTTGAAAATTTTAAGATGGATTCTTCCATGAACATAATTAATGGGCGGCGTTATTTTCACTTCTTATTTGACTAAATCCACCCAATTTTCACCAAAAAGTCAAAATTGCCCTCAATCAATTGATTGTAATTTTTTCTGTTAGTATGTAGGATTTACTTACCAAAAAGTATTTTTTTTTAGTTTTTCTCTTTCTATGTAGGATTTAGTAACCAAAAAGACAAAAGTTTATGTGTATATTAAAAGGCACTATATTTGTTTAATTGTTAGATTTTACTTCCGCAAAAATTAGTTTTGTCGAAAAGAGGAATTTCCAACCTAGTTCTTTTCTATGTAGTCAATCAAATTTATGGATAAATTGTCCAGTAGAATCTAGAAATGGTTTGACATAACAATTTTTTAGCACAATCATTTGTTTATAAATTTTCACTTTTTTTGTTGTGTATATCACCATCAAATCCCATCTTATCGGGGTCTCTCTCTCTCTCTATATACATATTTGTAATATATATATATATAGGGATGCTAAATGAAGCAAATTTTTTTTAAAGATTTTCCAAAATAAAATTACAATTAAATTCTCCAATGTAAAACTTTAAAGATGAAATTAAATTAAATCAAAACATTGCATGAAAATTAGATTTTTTTTTAAAATACCAGTGACATCTCATTATTTTGTATTAACAAAAATTAATATCATCTGCAAAGTGTTATGAAAAGATATCATGATGTCCTATCATGAATAATATTTTTAGCGTATTCCAAGATATATCTATAACATCTTACATGCTTTGTGTAATAATATCTTGCCAATAGTAAGAAAAAAATTATTTAATATAATTAGTAAAGAGACTTGATATATATTTTAGACTAATGAAATTAAAAATTAAAAACCAAGAAAGTGAGCTTTCGATATAAAAGAAACAAAGAATATGTAAATTATCATATGAGAAATAATGAAAAGAGACATTTGAGTTTTTGTACTATATCAAAGAATTTGTCTTTTTTTCTTTACTAATAGTAAGATAGTATTACGCAATGATGTAAAATGTTATAGGAATATCTAGTAATACATTAAGAAAATTACATTAAAAGACAAAACATGCAAAATGATTAATTATGGCAACTAGATCCTAAATAGAAATAGAAAAATAAAAAAGAAGAAGAAAAAGGAATGGAGTTATCACTTTGCAATTGAGTGATTAATGGCTATTTTGTCTTTTTAGTGTAAATGGGGCGGATTTAGTCATATAGGGAGTGGAAATAGAGCCACCCCTTAATTTATGTAATGATCTTTGGAAAAATTTGCTAGTTGAATGAATCATTTATGGCAGAAAAAGATATGAATTTGGCATCCTTATATATGTCAGTTTGGAAATTTGTCATGAAAAAATGATGAGAAAAGGGAATATATCATTGAAAATATTTATATTAGAGTTAATACAATGAAAAACACCAAACTAATACATTTGTGATAAATTTACCTTAAACTAATTTTTCGATCACAAAAAACCCTAAACTAGCATATCCATGATAATTTTACCTTCCATTAATTTTCATTAAATTTCACTTTCAAATTTCTGAGTTGGATGACATGTGGTAATTAACGAGTGTATTGGTTTGGAGCTTTTACCCTTCGTTTGTCATATGCGCACTAATTTGTGATTTTTCGTGATATTAATTCAATTTAACGGGGGGTAAATTTGTTATAAATATACTAGTTTGGAGTTTTTGGTGACCAAAAAATTAGTTTAGAGTAAACTTGTCACGGGTGTATCAGTTTGGGTTTTTCGTGCTCAAAAAATTAGTTTGGGGTAAATTTATTACATGTGTATTAGTTTGGGATTTTTCATGATATTAACCATTTTTATTAATATTGGAATCTATACAAAAATTAAGAAATCATACATTACCAAAGTAATACATCTTTTACAAAAGGAACTAAAATTAATACTAGAAATCTCTAAATTTTAAACATATGATTGGGGGTTGGGATTGGGTGGGTTCTTAGGGCGGGGCCGACCATACCCAGCCACAGCCCGCCCCACTTAGCTTGCAAAACGGGAAAATTCACACCACTCCCATTTCAAAATCCATTGGTTACAAGTTTTTCTTGCCTCTTTCGAGATATGGTAGATTGGGCATCCGACGGGGTGGTTAAAATAGCCATTCCTAGATCGGGGACTACTCTGTCTCCTGATAATCCTGTCGAGACAGTGTATGCTTATGTGAATGAGGTTATGCGAAACTCAATGGTAAATCTAAGGGACAAGAAACTTGTCAAATTAGTCAATTAAGTCATTCCGTTAATTGTACTTTTTGAATGTTTTAGGATTTGATTACGTTGTTGTGACAAGTTTTATGACTTGATTTTACTTTTTAAAAGTTTTAGAATTGCATTTTCTTAATAAGTTTTAAGACTTCTAATACACTTATCCCTAAATCTAGTATCAAGTTTTCTCTCTAGACCTTTGTCACAAATATATTTCCAGTTTAGCAAAAGTTTCTCCATATTGTCCCTAAAAGGTGGTTGCTTGTTCTCCATTTTCTGCTAGTGTCAAGGAACCAAGGTCAAGATAATCATAACTGAGCAAAGCCTGAGCAAAAGTGAGTTGAGCAAAGGAGTACACAGGAGGATGCTCTAAGATAAAATTATGCTCTTGAATAAAGAGAAAAAGGAAGCAATTGCGCAAGATTTTGTGTCATTTTCGGTCACTTTATCTTTGTACCTAACTCAGCGCTTTTGCAAGTACATGTTTTTTATTGCATTTTTCAATACCTAAATAGCAAAAATAAATTACTTAATTTTTTTTTGGCATAGGATCAGCGCTTTTGCAAGTACATGTTTTTTATTGCATTTTTCAAAACCTAAATAGCAAAAATAAATTACTTAATTTTTTTTTTGGCATAGGATATATTAACAACTTTCAAGAAAATTTAGGGCATAATAAATTAAAAATTTTAAATATCGGACAAAAGTAGTGAAACCTAAATAAGCCAAGAATGCACTTTCTCTCTGGTCCAACTGAGATTGGTACACATGTCGAGTATCTAATATTTGTTCTGAATATATTTAAGAAACTATGCTATTTTAATAAAATGCGATTATATCAGTTATGAATATTTCAGAGAGTACGTTTATATTATATTGGTTAAGAATATTTTCGAAGATATCTTAAACTCAAAGACTTTCAAAGACAAAATTGGATAGTATTTATTCCTTTTTTTCTTCTTGCCTTTTCGTCTCCATAATTTGAAATTGCTAATTTTCAGGGCTTTTATATTCGAACAATAAAAATATCGCATCAACATGTCACCTCGGATATTATTGACAGAATGACTTAACTAAACATTCCTTGCATATTAAGAGGTACGACAACATAAAATAAATCAGAAAATCATAATTGCGCATTAGGTACAAGTTACGGGATCAAAGGTCGATTCAACCATCATCACTTATTACCTTATTTGTTACATTGTGATTTATAAGCCAATTCTTTACACGTATGCATAGTCTCTTTTGCATTTCATTAACTTCCATCAACCTATGAATTTTCACCTGAAGGAGTTTTAACACACATAATACATCACTAGACTATCGTCTAATATATTAAGTTTTTGGGTCGGATCGCACACCCTTTAAGGATCACAAGTCAATTCTCACTTTTATTCTTCAATTTTAATGATGAGATATCCTATACATTGAATTCATTATATTTATTTATAGCATTAATACCACAGAAAAATTACAAATCGGTACCCTTAGGACACATTTACCATACCTAACTTTCATCTTACAAAAGATTTCAAATTAGTACCCTCATCATACATTTGCCCCAAGTTAATTTTCGTCTTACGAAAAATCCAAAATTGGTACCTTCTTAACACATTTACCGTAAACTAAATTTTGTCTCACAAAAAATCAAAACTGATTTTCCTCACCCAAATCTACTCTCCGTTGAAATCCACATGTGTTAGCATTCATGAATTTTTCATGTCGGAGACGTCATTCTCCACATCGAAGTTGTCACACGGTCTTGAAAGGAATGCTAATGGAAGTTAGAATTGAATCTAGGGCATCTTGTGAGATGAAAACTAGTATGGGGTAAATATGTCATGTGGCGTCCGTTTGGGATTTTTCGTGAAGCAATAATTGGTTTGGAGGTAAATGTATTATGGGATTACCAGTTCGAGACTTTTTGGTGAGACGAAAATTAGCTTCGGGGTAGATGTGTCATGAGATACCGGTTTTCGAAGGTATTATATTATAGACGAAACAAATCTCCAGCAGAAGATCCTCTCAAATACGAAATGCATGGAACTAAGCTGAATGTGCTATTCGCAACGGTTTCTGACCATGTTTTCAGCTTATTAACGGTTGGACAGCCTCCTTCAAGCCTGGAAACATTGGACTGTTGCCTCCACCTCCTAACTGCATTTTGAAATTGCCAAAAAAAAAAAAGAAAAGCCCACCCACATTTTCCTCTCCTCTGCAACAAAACGTCCACTCGATCCTCCACCTTTTTCTCCGCAGCAATTTCCACCGAAGAAATTAAGAGAAAAACCTTAAAAACTGTTCTTGTCTGTGGTGAATCCTCCTCTGTCCTCATGGTTATATGCCATTAACTGCCCGACCCACGTTCAGGGTCCTTCAAATTTTTGTCCTTCTTTCTCTCTTTTGTATCAAATTTTCCCCCACAACCAAATTTGAAGGACCTCCGTTTGTTTCATTCTTCTTCTTCTTCTTCTTCTTCTGCTTCATCTTCATCTTATGTTTGTTGCTGAAATCTTTTCATTGCTGTGTCACTTTTATGGATTCTTGACCAACGTGTTCGCGATCCAGATCGGCTTATCTCCGAAACCTGGCGGGTCTGCGTGAGGGATTTTAGCCGGATCCAGGCATGAATTGCTGCCCCTGTTTCGCAATACAGAAGTGCAAAGGCGAGCATGATGACGTCGCAGCTGATGGTAAGTTCTCGATTTCAATTGCACGAGTATGTGTACAACGGGATCATTTCGAGGCGTATGCCTTTGCAAAGTGTTTTGATGCCTTGCTTCTTTCCCTGTATCTTCATTGAGAAGTTCAGATGAATCCATGGATGCCCCGAAATTCGAGTTTCCTATTTATCTTCTCTCTGTCTCTCTATTTTGTTTTCGTTTCTCTTTGGCTGAGAGAGTAGTGGTGCTAATGATACCCATTTACAGTTACCTCAGGATCTCTTATAAAGTACTAATATCTGGCTAAAGACATGATTTGGGAACATAGAATTCTAGTGGTGTTGTGACATGGTGGAAAGAAGGTCATGAGGTTTGCCGATATTGAATAGTAATGATAAAATTCATCAGGTTTGGTCTCAAAAACAGATTTTAATAACTCTTAAATGCATGATGAGAGGCAGAGCATTCACTTAAAGATTCTGAAAGATCCCTTTTGTATCTCTAAACGTGATTCGCGCAATTGTTACTCAAATAGCAGTCTTTTGGAAATCACTCCGCTGGGAGATACTGTGCGGAGCGAAGATGAGCTTTACAGCTTCTAAGTCTGCGGTGCAGAAAATCTGTTTAATGCACTAATTAGTACTGGTACATTCGTGATTAAGTTATGTAGCACCTGATATTAGTAGTTGGTCATTTGTTATGTCTTCAAGGTACTGTTTGAAAATTAAACTTTCCGCCTTTTACTTGTCGTATTAGTTGCTGGAATCAAGAAGCCTAAGCCCGGAGGCGAATCCAAAAACAAGGAGGAAGTCAAGCATGGAAATATTACGGCCCAGAATTTCACTTTTCGCGAGTTAGCCTCCGCCACAAAGAATTTCCGACAAGAGTGCTTGTTGGGCGAAGGAGGATTTGGTCGAGTATACAAAGGAACCCTCCAGGGGACTGGGCAGGTGACAGAGAGGCTTCTACTCGCTCTCCCTCTTCTTTATCTTGGAAAAATGTAGCGCTTATGAAACGGTGCTTTCCTTGTTCGTCAGGTGGTTGCTGTCAAGCAACTTGACAGACATGGACTACAAGGAAACAAGGAGTTCCTCGTCGAAGTCCTCATGTTGAGTCTCTTGCACCACGAAAATCTTGTTAATCTCATGGGGTATTGTGCTGATGGAGATCAAAGACTTCTCGTGTATGAGTTCATGCCTGGAGGTTCTCTAGAAGATCACCTGTTCGGTACCTTCAACAGTCTAAATTTGATTTAGAATATATTTTTGCTGAATCAGTGTGCTGATAATGTAGATGAGGAGACATCTCATCTAGCTTCTATGCTACAAATTCATTACTAACTTGCGTCATAGTTTTTACCGCAGACATTGGACCGCAGCAGAAACCTCCGGATTGGCTCACCAGAATGAAAATTGCATTTGGTGCTGCACAGGGTCTCGAGTATCTGCACGATAAAGCCAATCCACCCGTTATATACCGCAACTTGAAGTCCTCGAACATCTTGTTGGACGAGGCTTTCAACCCGAAATTATCCGACTTTGGGCTGGCCAAGCTTGGGCCTGCTGGAGACAAGATGCACGTCTCATCCAGGGTTATGGGTACTTATGGCTATTGTGCTCCGGAATATGCAAGAGCGGGCGAACTTACACTGAAGTCCGACGTGTTTAGTTTCGGAGTTGTGCTACTAGAACTCATCACCGGACGGAGAGCAATTGACACGACAAAACCTACTGATGAGCAAAATCTAGTTGCCTGGGTAATTTTACGATCCTATGATAGTCAATGTAATCTATGTTCTAGTCATTCTCCTCTCTAACTTGTACAGGGATCGCACTTGCCTACAGGCCCAGCCTAAATTCAGGGACCCAAGATCGTATCCGGATATGGCTGATCCATTACTCGAACGTAGATTTCCTGAAAAAGCATTAAATCAAGCTGTTGCCATCGTAGCCATGTGTCTGCAAGAAGAAGCCTCGGTCCGCCCACTAATGAGCGACGTTGTCACTACTCTAAGCTTCCTGTTAGTGGCTCCACCTGACACCGTGGCTGCTCCTCCTCCAGAGCCCAACAAACGTTCCCAGAAAGCAAATAGTAGCGAAAGCGACAGCAAAAGTGATGAAGAGGAAGGCAACATGGAGAATACTTCTAGGGAACATCAGAATCACGGTGATGAAGACAGCGCAAATAAGCAGGGCACAAAGGTTGATGAAGGTCACAAACATGACCAGGACACAGGAGGGAGTGATGAGGATAGTAAAAGCAACGATAAGGGATCTGATTCGGATTCGAGCAGCAAGAGTAGCATGTCGAAGAATGAAAGTGGTACGTTCAGGGACAGAAGCAGTTGGTTCTTGCATGAGGGAAGCATTTATCATTCACACAAATTGAGCGTAAGTTTGTCCAATGGGAGCGTGTCTTCAGTCCCCGAGATGAGCAAAGACAGCGGAAAATATTCCTTGAGCCATAAGAGCAGTGAGAGATCGTTTGACGGAGTCGATCTTTCGAGTACAAAAGGAAGCGGCAGATACAGCAAAACAGGGTCATTAGATCACGCTGCCACTTTGGGGGACGATGACAAGGGTGGTTCACATGATAGGAGCTGCAGAATCGATCATTCGAGTCCAAAAGGAAGCAGCAGATCCAGCAAAACAGGGTCACTGGATCATGCTGCTTATATTGAGGACGAGAGCCACACTCTATCCATAGACGATACCCTTTCCTCAAAACGAGACAGCAGTGAAGGATCCCTAGATGATGTTGATTCGATTCATTCCAAGCAATTGAGCGACGAGCATGTCCACTCATAACCACAAGTTCCCGTCACTCGGTTTCTCTTTATTTTACGTACGGGAGTTTAAATTCTTCTCTCTCTTAATTCATCTGTGACTGTCCAACATGGATACAATCTGGTCGCCACTGAAGAGGACATACGTTCGATATTTACGCGGGTCCAATCAATCAAGTTCTTTCTCGCTCTAGAGTATGTAACCAATTGCTTCTCTGCGCGCGTACTTCAGCGTCGAAATGTGATGCTCTACCGGGAATAGGCAAATAAGAAATATGCTTTCTGTATAAACTACTGCTGCCTTTTCTTGTCAATGAACTTTCGGTACTCATTTAAAGAACAGATTGGAGATTAGGTCTTTGGATTTCATGATTCAGAAAACAGAGTTATTCCATTGCTCTTGATCTTAGAAGGCAGTAGTCACTGGTGCTGTTTGTACCCATAATGGCCGGCGATCAGCTGCTGGACACGGGATGTGATCCCTTGCCAATGGCATCATCTCGTGCAGGCGGCACATACTTTACCTCTAGAAATCATTTCCTAGGTTCAAGCCCCTCTTGACATCAATAAGCGCAAAACTCTAAACTAAGTCCATGAAAAAAAAAAAAAGCAATTGGGTATCGGTGTCACATGGGTAGAGTCTAGCAATTTTTTTTTGACAGATACAGGAAATTATTGTCACTCCGGTACAAGTTTATGATTTTGGTGGCACAAACAAAAGCTGTGGATATTTGTATGTATATGATGTACACCAGGTTTTAAAAAGAATACCTAAATACAAGAAAAATGTTGGAATTGATTTATATCGAAACATAGTCTGATTTCAGCTCTCATCACTTACCCTTTTCTTAATTCCTCCTCCAGTTTTTTTCTGCATTATTAAATGCTCTAACTTATTAGATGTGTGACATGTATCAATCCTCCGATCAAAATGCGATCATGACGTTGCTAACATGGAAAAATTTGCACAAGATATTGACACAATGTCTAATTACTATAGACCTAGTCAATAGATGAGCGAAGTTTGAGATTAGATCGATAAATCCTTAACCAAGCCTTCCCAAGACAATGCGTGTATGTATGTATGTGTGTAAATATATACACACACAATTAGCCAATCAATTAACAAGGTTTGAAACTCTCTAAAATCGTCAATCTCGCCGTCCCTCAAAACTTTGGAATTACAACCAACACCGACCTTGACCGATGAATTGTTCTCCAAATCTTCCAATTTCTTGCACACACAATCCCACACACATCGTGATCCGGTGCTCGACGTCCTCCGTCGTGGAGGAGGACGGCTGTGAGCAACTGGGGAGGATGTCAAATCCGTGATCACGAAATGCAGAGGATTGTGTGCGCAAGAAACTGGAGGATTTGGAGAACAAACGGTCAAGGCCGGTGTTTGTGATGATTCTTGAGTTGGTGTTGGCTATGATTCTAAAGTATTGAGCGATGTTTTCGAGAGTTTCAAATCTTGTTGGCCTGCACTTTTGGCTCTTTTCGAGGACTGCCTCCGAGATATGTTCTTGACTTCGCCGGACAATGCGGCTGCCGGTGGTGAAAGCTTGGGATGGATGTTGTTTATAATGTTGCCTGGCAACGGTGGGTCATGTTTTAGCACATGCATGATGTTGAGGACTTGAACGCTAAGTTTTATTAAGACTGACCTATAAAATCAATGTATTAAATGACGTGGTAGCGTGTCTATGAGCATTTGAACAAGCGGATCGCGCTATGGTAAAAGGAGAACTCCGGCGGCAAAAAAAGGAACCCGTATCATGCACACTGAAAAGCCAAACTAGTATGTTTGAATACTCTTCAGGAATCATCAAAAGAGGCACACTGCACTCGCCGTAAGTTTGAGTTCGTGGGCATGCTACGTAGTCACGTGTTCGACAGTTTTTCGTCGGAAGGAAGATCCTTTCGCTCTGGTCAAATTACATCTTCAACGGATGGACACGGATTAGAAAAGCCTTCTAACAATGTCACAAATGCTACACGATCTTGCCACTTCGAACAATTTGAAGTAAACTTGTTGCATATTTCTCCCTGATACGTCTTATCTGAAAAACCTGAGCTCGACGTGCTAGAATAGGCTTCGAGACTGTTCGATGAGGCCATTAAGAGTGTAGCAATAGACCATTCTTCAAGGGCAGGGAGGCATTCATGCTCTACTTCCTGAAGAAAGGTAAGGCGAATTTGGCTATGGAGCACTTGGCTGCACAATTAATTGTTAGAGCAGAAAGATGAAGAGTGGCGTCCTGATGTGATTATCATAGATGCATTCCTGAAGCACTTCGAGGATCGCCGACTCCGCCGAAAAGTTGTGCAAGCCAGTGCTGTGTCAAAGGTGATTACCTCAAGGTGTAGCCGAAAACGTACTAACAAAACGGCTCCAAAGATTTAAAATTTGCCAGAAAGAGATGGTGTAACGATGGACGACGAGCTCTACAATATGTGCGATAAGATACGTGCATCATGGCTACTGTGCTTGGAGCATTATTGTGTGCACATACACAATTACACAATCTTTGCACAATTCGAACTTCACAAGTGCTCAGTCATCGATGGTAGTTGTTTGCTGATGCATGGCCCAAAATACTTGTTGAGATCTTCTCTTGATTCCGCACCGGATCATATCAGCATAATAGCCATTGTTGCTCGCTTAGTTACAATAGAGCCCTTTGATGTGAAAGTATATGTCAAAATGGCCAATACTACAAGTTGTATCAGGAGATGTACAGGGTTTTTACTTGAATTATTCAGTAGTGAGCTCTCCCGCAACTGCCATATTTCCTTGGAAATTCAACGTCCTAAAGAGCAAATCCTTTAAATGGGTATGTTTACCAGTATCATCTGACCATTCTAGGAAAAGTCATATCTGCCTCCAAGTGCAAGCTAGCCCAATGGATCCCATCCTTTTGGATCGCATGGGTTCCACGTGGGGTCCAATGGTTCGACGGTCGAGATTTGCTGGGCTCGTCTAAAAATTCTTACAATTATAGGCAAAATTCTATTGGGTTAAAAACATAAAAGTCGGGCTTCGTAATTGGTCTTAACATAGTCTTCCTACCCCGAATCGTATTAAGTTGAAAAAGTTTTTTTTTTTTGGATCGTAAGTTGAAAAAGTTAAATGGTAGTAAATCATGTACATGCAATAGTCTTTGATAATGTTTTGCTAAAGAGGAATGGCTGATAAGAGTAGTTATTCGACCATGTTTTTCGAATACTCCTCTAATCACCCTTCTGTTAGTGGGATACAATCACGGACATCACATAATTTATATGATTGGACTTTCCTCGTGTCACGCCCCGACTTAGGATCGTGACCCGCAGGGGTTATATATATATTTTTTTGACGTCCCATTTATATTTATTTTTTATTTCAAGCAAGTAGAAGCATATATCATTCTTGGGACAATCACAATAACATCAAGCAACAATGGGTTAGGAAACACACAACGAGCATGCTTATATTTACATGATAGCTTCATTTTACATGCTAGCCATATGTACATGCCCTTTTCTTTCTATGGGCCAATAGCCGCACGCATATCCGCTACTACATATTTGGATGGCATGGTTGGAGTATGCTTAACTCCGCTATCGTGGGCATTCCCAGGCACAGGACCATTGGCTCTCCCGAATGGTCCGTTGAATCGGCGAAGGGGGCCAAACAGGCCACCCTCGGTCCATGTATATCATGCCTCATAAGTGTGGGGAACGGGGTTGTCTAGGCTCTCGTCTATCATGACCTGGGAGGTGACCTTGTGGAAGGCTCGATCTTCACCCACATCAATGACATCGATCACATCCATTACCAACTCCACTAGGGTGTCGAAACGAACTGGTGGGGATGCCATCCTATGAATCTAAAGAAAATCACGGGGAATGAGTCATGAACTCAATAAGTAAATTTACTAATTTCAAGTTAGGAGGAAGTAATCGTCGGCGAATATGCATCCAACCTTTACCGCCCCGGGCGTCGATGGCAAATCAATAGCAAAGACGTGCCTTATCTTGCCTATGTACTACTTAGGGCTCATGCATCAATCAAGAGAACATCAAGCATAGTACATAAATGACGCATGCAAGAATAAACACACGGGATTCATTTATTATTAACCGAAATCCATTGGTTCTTCCGAAATCTACCAGGCATCCGAAATTCATCGGGCACCGTCTCAAAATCCATTGATGATGGCTTTAGTCCCTCGTGTATCCATGCATCAGACATCAAGCAATCTGGTTCCTTATCTTTTTGTATGAGTCCATGCAAACAAAAGGGTCCGAAGGTGTGAGTGCTAGTGTAAGTCATGGACAATAAACATAATCCTCTAGTATGTCAATCACGGTCTAGGGCTCGTGACTTGATCCGACACACCAAACGCCGAACTAGAACCGAACATGGCATGGATTCAATACGCCTTGATATCGAACTTTTACCAATCAAGACTCGGTCCATCACGCCATAGCGTGCGTACAAAATATACGTTCCCTTTTTCGCGGCCGAGCAGTGCTTTGACTCATGAGTATGCCTTACAAACGACAAAACACCCAAGCAAACATCAAGCAAATTCATGTCATGGATTGGGTAAAAACACAAATCAACAACATATCACAACATCTTATCTGGAGATTAGGGAATCTACTTATTACTAGAGACCAAATAAGTGGTCCAAAAGAAGTGTGGGGTCAATTAGCCAAGAGAGAGCAAGAGGCGAGAGAGAGAGAGGGAGTGGCGTGAGGAAGGTGGTTTGGCCGAATGAAGTGTGTGGGGAAGTGACAATTGTGGGGTTGGCGTGAGGAAAAGGAGGCTAAGTGGGGTCACTTTCTTATTTATAGCATGGCCGACAAAGCTAATAATAAAGAAGGGGACAAAAGTCTTAAGTTATGATGAAGGTAGTCTAAAAAGTCTTTGCCATAATTAAGCTTCTTCTTCAAGCCTTTAATTTGGGCCATGTATTCTTAAACTTGGCTTCCAAGTTCTAAGTAGGATAATCATGCCCTATTAGGCCATTCAAGACTAAGGTTTCAATGATTGCTTTTCTTGACTTATCTTTGGCTTTTCTTCTTTGTTTTGGACGTGAGACATCCCTTGTCTTCACCTTCAAGACACTCAATTATTGGTCATGTCTTCCATTATTGGTCCATGGAGACCTAAACTTAGTCTCTATCATTGGTGTCTTGCAAGATAAGCTCCATTATTGGTTAACTTGCAAGATAGGTTGACAATAATGTTATTGACTTGATTAAGTCAATTTTGTCTTCTTGCACATTAAGCCTTTGGGTGTGTGGCATTGTTCTCATCCTTAAGAACACTCAATAATTGGCACACAACACTTAATCTAATGGCTTATTTTCTTCTTGAACACTAAAATCATTAATGTCTAATTTAAGAGGCAAATTAAGATAAATGAGAGTTTTACTTGCCATACACGATCGACCATCTTATTTGGACTGAGGTTCAGGGTGGAAGTATGACCCAGCATGGCCCGGCATAACTGTGCCAATAATTGAATTGAACAGCACAAGGCCAGATTAGCTGAATTGTCCAGGTGTAAGGCTTGTTCAGCAGGGCCTAACCGGGCATAGGGCCGGGCACATGGTCAGGTTTTATGGGTGCGGAGTCGAGTACTAGCTAGGTTTGACAGAGCATAGAACAGGCACAATTATTGGGTGCAGTAGTTGGTACACTACCGGGCACAAGGCTGGGCTCATGGCTGGACTAATCAACGCAGAACTTGGCCCATGGCCGGCATAGAGCCTAGGTACATGGCCAAGCCTGATTGGTACTGAGATTGGGCACACGGCCAGGCGTAGAGTTTAACTCGTGACCGAGCGGCAGGGCCTCTGGCCGGTTCGTGATTGAGATTGAGCAACACATGAACTAGCGCATGGCCGGGCATAGGGACTAGCTCGTGACCAAGCAGCAGTGCTCCCGACTTGGTCCATGACTCGTCCATGGCCTACCCCAATTCACTGCCACGATTCCATGGCTGATTCGCGACCGGTCCATGTCCGATCTCCAATAATTTATGGTCGACCCTTGATTGTCATGTAGTCGTGTGGAATTGAGCCGCGACCAATGTTCAGTTGCATGAAATCGGTCTAGGGTCGCCCGCAACCGACGTATACCCGCGCAACATCGATCCATGACCGCTCGTCGATCGGCTCGGAACGTGATTGTCCCACTACTGATTCTTATGGTCGAGCGGTTGATCCATAGTCAAATCACATTGATCAACTTGTGTGATTGGGGAGTTGTTTCATTGCCGATCTCTAAGTTGTCCGTTCTGACCAAACCGATTGGTTTATGGCTGACCCTTGGATCGGTCCACGTGTCGATTCCCCGTCCATCTCCCTTAGTTGATTCAAGGTCCGAACTGTGGATGTCACACCTCGAATTGTCATTAGTTATGTTGGAAGAAAACATAGCACATAAACTATATGTATTATTAATGGTTTCAATTTATTTGTTGGATTCTAAAGAAAGTAATATAAATGATATATATTTTTTTGTAACTCCAATCAGACGAGGTCATTTTTTCTTTTTAGAGTATCTTTTATATTCAAAAATTTTATTCCTATAATCAATGTTGCAACTATCATAACTAATTTACATGAAATTCTTACTCCTAAAGGAAATTACAATTTAGCTTGTCATATATTTTCTTAAAAGGTTTTTTCATTTTCAAGTTTTTTGAAGAGATTAAAGAGAAAAAGATTCAGAAAATAAACGTACACAAACAAATGATAGTTGCCACATCAATTACAATTTATCTTATGCTAAATTCAATTGTATACTTTAATGAGATTTATATTTTCATCTTATTTAATTATTGCCACATTGAGTGTCAATAGTAAAAAGAAACCTGCCTCTTCACTCTCTCTCTCTCGCTGCAAACTCGTTCAACCCACGCTCTCTCTCTCTCTCTCTCTCTCTCTCTCTCTCTCTCTCCAAGAAAAGCAAGAAGCCTGTGATGGATACTCTCGAGCTCCGTCGTTGATGGCTAAGCCCAGGCGAGCACGGACATCCACTTCTTCAAGTGCAACATAGTCGTTGGGATGAACATAATGTGTCGACTTTTGCTGCGCTTGAAGAATCTGGGTTTCCGCATGTGAATATGAACTCACTTGTCCTTTTTCCCTCGTCCAAACGGCATTTGTACGGCGGTGTCCCCGAGTGTTGTTCTCTGTCTCGGATATTCTCGATCTTGGTTGGGTTTTAGTATGAGATTCTCCATCTTTGTTAGATTCTTTATCTGCCTGGGAGATAATGATGATGAACATAATAGAAATTAGGGTAATGGGTTTCTATGCTTCTTGTTCAATTCTTGAGTTCAGTTCCGTATTATTCAGTGAAGTTTCGATTTTTGTTCAGATGGTGAATTGGGTAAATTGGATCTTCTTCTTGCTTGCGATCTCTCTCTGTGAATATCTAACATTTATTTAGTGTTCTTCTACGTTAGGGATAAGTACATTAAAAACCCTAAAACTTATTACAAAAGTGCAATTGAATCTTAAAACTTTCAAAAAGTATAATCAAGTCCTAAAACTTGTAACTAAAGTGCAATTGAGTCCTAAAACTATCAAAAAGTACAATTAAGTCCTAAAACTCATCACGAAAGTGCAATTAAGTCTTAAAATTTTCATGAAATGCAATTAACAGAATGACTTGATTGAACCAATTTAACAAGTTTTAAGACTTGTTTGCGTATTTTGAAACTTTTAGGACTCAATTGCATATTTGTTACAAATTTTAAAACTTGATTACACTTTTTGAAAGTTTTATGATTCAATTACATTTTCGTGACAAATTTTAGGACTTTCAATATACTTATCCATTTCTGTTAAAAGTTCAAGAAGATAGTGCTGTTAAATCGGTTTGATTCGCAGTGACTAACGAAGGAGTAATCACTATCAACGTCAGATCTGGCGACCTCTCAATTTTGCATCTAGATCTCTCGTCTTGCTTCAATTCTTTTCGAGTTTCATGGCTAGATCGAGTCCTTTACGCGTCGTGGCTCGCAATATTCTTTTTGGCTAGCTTAGTGTAGCTTGTTTCGCTTCTTCTTCGATCTGAAATGCTGCGGCTGAGAGCGTTTTGGCCAAGTGGCGACAAGATAGTGAACATTTAGTTGCATCCGATGAATCCATGGCTCGTCACTGCAGATGTGTCGGACTTCGTGTCCGTTTGGAATTTGGAGCATCGTCAGGTAGTTCATTGCACATTCTCGTGTGTTACTATTTGTGTTCTGTCTGGAATGGCACGTTGGAGCGATTTACTCGATAATTTCGATGTTGTTTGATGCGATGATGATCGTGGGTTCTTCTGGTTTTAGGTGATTTATAAGCTGAAAGGGGCGGTGTCGATGAGAGGCGTTTGATTGGTGCTAAGTTGGAGAAGCTTGCCGAAGGAGAAAGATGAGAGCCCGTTTTAGTTGCAGCAGATGGCATTGGTTGTATAGGCATTGATTTGGATGCTATATGGAAATTCGTGGCAGAGTAGTGGTAGCAAGAATTGTCTGATCAAATGAATCTGCAAATGATTTGATGAATTGATTAAGTCCATGACATTTATTTCTTCTAGCCACATCTATTGAAACTTTGAAGCATTGAACATCGACTCCAATAACGAAACAGATCTATGTTGCTGGCCGAAAGCTAGTATACTCATGAGAATAACTTGACTTAAAGCCAATGAGGGAAATTTTTTTTCATTATCCTGACACTTTCACAGCTTATGTTTTTCTGCAGACCAATCGGTAGGTGGTCTTCAGCAAATGATCTTATGCAATTTTCCATTGGAATGTCTTTTCCAAGAATTGATTGGTAGAACTTTGTCTCGGATGCTAAATTTCAAAAACCAACAATTAGGTTTCGCATTGGTAAACACGTTACTTTGTTGTCAACTGACCTACGAATTACCGGGCAAATAAGTTGCCAGTCATATTATTGGTCCCAAGAAGATATGAAACTTGCTAGTTATGCCAATGTACCAATCACAGTCAGATCATATTGCCTATTTATAGCTAACAAAACAACACACTAGTTGCCTCATCTGTAGTGCAGTGGAGACTGTTTTGCTTACTAGCTCAAAGCCAGTTCAAAATCAGCTCTTCCGGGAAATTAGCTTTGGTCCATTTGGTTCTTGGGTAGAACAAATGGGTTCAAGGCTCAACCTTAGGGACTGAACCGAACATGATGGGTTCCCAGGTTTTGAACTTGTAAACCTACCTAATTCTCCCTAGAATAGGCCTTACACCGAACCGGCAAGGTCAATTCCTGATAGTTTCCCGATTGAATCAGAACAGTTGCTCACCCCTAGATAATCTTAAAATTATTTCCATCAACAATTTTTTTTTCTTTTTCTCTATTGGTTCGGTCTGCTCTTCATTTCATCATACCAAACACGCGATTGACCTTTTAAAAAGATTGTAGGATTGACCACAATTAAACTTTTCCTTATTGTAATGAGGGATCAAAGTATTGAAGATATGAGCCGTCAAAGGTTGCCAAAAATAGACCAATTATACCCCATCTACTTCAACAATTAGCCAACAGAATCCACAATTTAGACTGAAAGCCAGAAAGCTTTTATAGTGTCTCAATTATTTTGTGAGCTTTTTATCCGAACTTGATTTGCAACATCCTAGTCCAGTCAAACAACGCCTGGCAATCATAATCAAGTTTAGATCATGAAATGGCTTAGAAGGCTTAGAGCTGATACTGTTTTGCTGGAAACCTTGCACTCCAGCCAACTTTAGAATTCATTTTGTAATCTTTGTCAAGCTTAGAATGTGAAATGGCTGAAAGTCTTGGAAGTAAACCCTTTTAATGAGAACCATTCTTTTCGAAAGGTTAGATCCTTCAACAGGCTCAACCCAGAAGCTGACACAGTTAGCCACTGTTCAAATCTGACGCAGGCTTAATCCAGAAGCTGCTTAGTCGTCTATCATTCAAAAGATAACTAATTATTTCTTAGTACAATCTTCCCTCTGGTGGTCATCAAGTCCATGTCACGGGGAAATACAGGTCAGGGGATTCTCAGAGGTTCACTTGAATACTTTCATCTTATGAGCTTATCAACTCTGAACACGACTTACGTTAATTTGAATTAACCTGATTAATAGCGTACACTTGCTACTTCAATTTTATTGCAAAATCTTTGTGAGAAAAAAAAATGCAGCATTTCGATCATCATCTTCCTTCGACCACAGAAGTCATGATGGCGTTCGCGGAGAAGATACTTACCCCTCGCGACTTGTTATCGTGACTTGGAGTTCCACGTTGGAAGGTGAATGTAGGTGGTCTCGGCTGAGGAAGATCTGATTCACCGCTCAGCATCAGAACTACGGATAACATGTTGGGTCGGTCCGTCATGAGGTCCTGCACACAGAGAAGCCCTACCTGAATGCATCTCGTTGCTTCTAATGACGGACAAGTATTAACAATAGCTTCATCCCTTAGGTCTGGTGCTCTATCTTCGCTCCACAATTGCCATGCCTGTAAGAATTAGACAACATAGAGCACATAAATAGCCGAAAAGATTACAGAAGATCACTCGAGACTGTGTTCCTCTCACTTACATAGGAAAGAAGATTGAAATGCTGGCCACGGTAGTAAAAGCTTGTGTTCTTTTTGCCAGCGACGATCTCAAGTAGCAACACCCCAAAGCTATAGATATCGGATTTCTCAGAAAATATCCCTCCCATGGCATACTCGGGAGACATATATCCTCTGCAATTGACTTTCATGTTAATCAATCAAGTTATAGAGTTTCGTAATTGAGTTGTAGAGTTTCCTAATTGACTTGATAATTCCAGCAAGAAGGCTTGAAAACTAACAGTGTTCCTACAACTCTGTGAGTATTTAGCAAAACTTGAGTGCCTTCAAAGATCCGTGCCAGCCCAAAGTCCGAAATTTTTGGGTTCATTTTCTTATCCATGAGAATATTGCTTGCCTTCAAATCTCGATGGATAACTCGAAGGCAAGAATCACGATGCAGATACAGAAGCCCACTCGCGATCCCTTGAATGATGCGGAAACGTGTATCCCAGTTGAGTTCTGCCTTCCTTTTTGAATCTAAGCAAGGAAGAAAAAGAAAAGAACTCATGACCGTAACTCACTACTCTATATATTTTTCCATCAGCACAAGTATGACTTGAAAAGAGTGAGACCAACCAAATAGAAAGGAGTCTAAGCTTTTGTTTGACAAGTATTCGTATACTAAAATCTTCTCTTCTCCTTCGATGCAGCAACCCATGAGTCTGACCAGATTTCGATGCTGAAGTTTCGATATGAGAACGATCTCATTCTTAAACTCCTCCATGCCTTGGCCTGAGCTACTGGAAAGTCTTTTGACAGCTATCTTCTTTCCATTATTCAGCATTCCCTGTTTCCAATCTCAGAGACCTGTCAGACCTTGGATAATGTCATAAAATTTCCTTCAACGAACATTTTAGAGAAGGCTTTTACCTTATAAACGGGTCCAAACCCTCCTTGGCCAAGTTTATTTGTTGCATCAAAGTTGTTAGTTGCAAGAAGTAAGCTACTAAAACTGAACAGTGTAAATTCGGATGCATCCTCTTGCTTCAGCTGATCTTTCCATGCATTTCCAAGAGACATTTCTCCTGTTTTATCAGTTATATCTGGAGTGTCAAGAGCCTTAAGGATTTTGGTAAAGTTTCTAGATTACATTTAATGTAAAATTAAGCATTGGACATGAGCTACTGGTACCTCTTTTACTGGCTCTCCACTTCCAGAGACCGAAAATAGCAGTTCCTACAAACACGATGCCAAGCATGGTACTTATGCTGATGATAAGTTTTGCTTGTGTCGACATGCCTGACATGAGAAAAGAATTGAAGATGTGCGATAAAGTTCAAATGAAACTCGTTATGAAACTTCTTATACCTGTATTGTAATGTGCGACCCGAATATATACATCCTGCCCATCTGTTGAAAACTCCTGAAAATCGATGAGATCTTTAGCCCAGACCAAACACCCTACTGGGTGGATATAAGAATAAGCCAAGCAAGAACAATTATTCATGCACCAGCTTTGGCATCCCCCTGCATCTTTAATCTTTGATAAATATTCCGCAGAATCAGGCACTTTCATCTGTTTCATGGGTACAAAGACATCTTTCTTCACCTGCGTCAAAGCCGACCTGCTTGTGTTGTGACAGTCCAAATCTGTTTCTCTAATGCACCCCCTGGTCCAATTCCTTTTGCTCCATTCTTCTTTCACTCTCGGCATAAACCCCTTTACACAACGGCAGATAGGAGAGTTAAGTGCGTTGCAGACGCCAAAAGGACCGCAAGTTCCATAAACTTCGCAACTGTTGCTAGGTGCTGCCCAATGTTTCAACCAACTCTCGGATCCATAATCCCATATCATTACTGCTAGAATTCCTTTGGGTGAAATGAAGCCATAAGCAAGAAAAGAGTTGTTATTAGAATCGAAAGAGTAATAAGTGGTTCCCTGCTGAGGATCTTGCTTGAGATCGTACCCGCTATAGTATGAGGATTTCATTTCTGGTATGCCGCTGAATGTCAATTTATCCCATGGTCCACTTCTCCAATAAGAGGTCGAGCCATTCCAAGTGAAAAGCTGTGGCGGAGTCTCCGACGTAATCCCAGCGGTGAAATTTCCAGACGATGGATCGTTGTTGTTTTTCCAGGAAACTAAATACCGTCTCTCTCCGGTTCTAGCGTTTAGTCCTATCTTCATGTTTAGTAGAATTGTATCAGTTGGATCATCAAAGCTTGCCCATAATTCAATAGAATTTCTGTCTTGTAGAACAAAGTTTCCACCATCTGAAAGCATTGCTGCTGTATAATTTGACTGGACAGAAACATCGGTGGACCAAACTATGTTCTGCTGTCCATCCACGAGCTTCAAATTCCCATCACTGCCTATCGATAATTTCGCAGACCGATCTGCCGACGCGAGCGGCGAATCCCTATTGGCAACCCACACGATTTTAGAAGGCGTCAAGTTCTTGAACCATATGCCAACATACTGATTTTTTGACCCATCCGGCGTGAAGAACCCAAGCTCGAAGATTTGGCCTGAGGAGACGAGAGTTTGGTTCTGAAAGAGCGGCTCCGATGAAGTAATATTGTGAACCGCGCCGCTGGCTATATGTCTTGCCGGAAGTAGGAAGAAGAAGACCAAGCAAGAACACCATGCCATCATAAGTCGCATAATAAGAATGACTGAATGAGCCATACGAGCTCGGCGGGTCGGTTGATTCTGCGCCTTCGGCGGATCAAGAACAGATGAACAAGATTTTCTGTTGAGTTCAACCTCCTTTTGATCAAGAACCGTTGTCTTCGCTGGAGCACATTTTCATTGACTATTAAACGTTGGGATTGTTCAAATTCTACTCAGACTCTGAGTACACGCCCGAATCATACTCCTCCGCAAATTCTGTAATATTTGGATTTTTTGACCAAGCAAAAAAAAAGAAGAAGAAAGAGGTTGAAAAGTCAAAGAAAGCAACACTGGATGCTCGGCTCATTTTAAGACCAAGAGCACGCACAGTAATAGGAAACGAAAGAGACGCTCGCCGAGAAAAAAAAGAAAAGGAGAGAGGGAAAGAGGAAGAACAAAGCGGAGCACTCTGTCATGGACCCCTCGCCATCGATTAGCAACGTCCGACAAGTGCTCACGCCCTCGTTCGTCTAATCGGAATAATATTTAAATTAGAGCACAAATTTGGGGATTTGTGAATTTTGAACTACGAGATTCGATTAAGGAATTAATGATATGCGTGTATATATATATAAAAGTGATAGTTCAGGGTGTTATGGAGTTATGAAATTTAACGGATCTCGATTTGGATTTACAGTTTGTCCGAAACAAAATTTTGAAGTTGGCTGTGAGTGATGAACAGTGCACGACCAGCAACTTTTGGACTGAATTTTCTTCGATTTTTGCTCGATTTTAGGACGGCCAAGTTGTGGGTCTTCCAGTGCTTCAAAAGATTTTTTTTTTTTACCATAAACTTGCTTGGAATAGAGTTCAGTGGATAGAGTTATGGCGTAACCAAATTTCGCGCTTAAGCTCCGCGTGGCGATCGATTTTGAATAATTATTTTGGACGAGTGAATTGTGGGCACCTTTTAATCAAACATCTAGGCGTAGTTTAGCCGAGTCGCAGTTGAGGTAGTAGTTTACTCGATTTTAACATTATTTCTCGCTTACTTGATAGGATTGTGAGTTCGACGGTTGGAGTAATATTTATCATTTGATCGTAGGCATGTCTAGGTAAGTAGTGTTATTTCTTCTATGGATTTGTAAACTCGTGTCTTGAAAGTGATAATGATTTGAACATTGTACAAGTTATTAAAGTATGTTTGTTGCACAAGTCCGGATTGGGCAATTACTACTTTTTAATATTTGAAAATGAATTGAGAATCGTTTAAAAAATATATTATGAAATGTGCCGTGATAGTTCATGTATATTTTTTACTTGGTGAACGTGATATATGAAATGGATTATGAAATGGTTATGAGAACATATTGTGATTTATGAAATGGATTACGAAAAAGTTTGGGAAACATATTATGATTTATGAAATGGCTTATGGATTTGAAATTGTGGATTATTGGAGGATAATTGTTTGATGCTAACTGTGGCTGTGAATTCGGGTAGGGTTTTGGGTTATGCATACGAGTGAGGATATCCTTTTAGATCGAGCCATTGGCTTTGTAGGTGAAGACATTATCAAAAGGGGAATCTTAATCGCCTTATCACAAAACGTTGTGTCGTGATTATAGTTTGATATTAAATAATAGATCGGTCGATAGAATGGACCATCGATGTGTGATATGATATGAGATTTATTAATGAAATAAGTCATTGATGTGTGATTTGATATTAGTCAATGGAATGGATTAATGACATGATTTTTAATAGAGATTGATCAATGGACTTGACCATTGATCTTTGATTTAAGATGGTGATTTAAACGAGTATTTCTTATTTGTATACCTTGTTGAAATGAAATAACTCAAATATATTTGGATTGAAGTATGAGCTTGTGGTATTATTTTATATTTATGCATAGTGTCTACTCGATCTGTTTAGAAGATATATATACTACTCACTGAGTTGTGGTTGCTCAATTTCTCAAATCTTTTCAGGTTCCTTGGTTAGTAGCCAATAGAGCGAGGGCAATATCAACGAGGATTTTTGGTAATTTGTTCTTTGGTTGTGGTTTGAGGCCGCGTCTTTCCCGTAGAAAGACAGCCGTGTTATCCCTCAATTCTGGTAGGTTTTGAGGTGTGACAAATTCGAACTTGCTTATCTGTTTAACCCATACAACGGACGAGATCGAAATGTTGCGTAATCAACCATTTAAGGCCATGCGATTTCGATTGAAACAGTTTCAAGTGATTGTAAGTGTAAGTGACCCCCAAAAACTTCTTCCGTTACATGAGATGATGACACGAACAGTCGTTTGATGTTTCTTTAATGCGCAATATTATTGTTAAAATGTCTAATGTGCAATATGCCCCCAAACTTTCAATTGCTTGGATTTCTATCAAACCAAATGTGGAGACTGAGTACATCTAAGCCACTTAAATTGTCTGAGTTACTTCCGATCATAGACCCTTAAACAAATTTTCGTATTAGCTTAAAAACTTATTTGATTGCACTTGCGGGAGTCCTAACTCTATATTGATCAAAACTTATGTCCTCTTAAAATCGAGGTTTAGGCGACATTTACACATGACTTCATGTTGATTAATTGACGAATTTCGAAATTCTTTGCAAGTGAACAATCCTTCTCTTTTTAATCAGCTTTTTGACCTGGAACATCTTAGACCGAACCGAATCCATTGAGCCAATTTTTTTTTTCTTTTGTGATTTAGGCTATGCCATCAATCGAGCCTAGTATACCTAGCCTCGATATGTTCAGCGAGCTGCATCATTACTCTGACTTAACAGTTAATTTACTCTGAACGAACAATGCAAGCTCGGGACACTTGATGTGTACTACTCGTGAGCGAGAACGGAAACCGCCTCATCGACGGAGGGGCGCTGGTTGGGCCGTGACGCGGACGAGAGAAGCTCTTGCTTGAGCCCAGGTCCATGATTGTGTGGGCCTACGTGATCCACGATCAGGATAGATGCGTTTACGTGTGCCCGGGTTCATGCGATGATTTGCCCACCCAGAAGCCAGAACCCCTTCGCTTCAGCATTCTCATCGATCTCCTCTATTTCTCAGTTTAGCCAAGAGATCGGCGATCGTCTCCCATGACGATCACCACGACTTCAACTCCAGATGAAGTTCTGCCGAAGGAAACACCTTTCGATGAGGCTAACCATTCGACAAATCTGTTTGGATTTCTAGGGATCGACTAATCGCTCTCTTGCATCTTCAGATGTTTGTTCGACTCACAGCATTTGAGTGATGGCGCTTTCACATCGGGGGTACATTGAAATGAAGCAACGATTGTTGCTTTTCTGGATTTTTCACGAAATGCTTCAAGAAAAGTTTGTGAATGTAGTTGCTGTCTGCTGATGATGATCTTGACAGGATTAAGAGGTGTTTACGTTTCTACGATGCAATTGAAGTGGACTAGTGGTGCTTACAGGGTTGCTCTACTTGAACTATCTGTGCTAATTCACCCATCTGTTGGGTTTTTAGATTCACATAGTTTATTACATCAATCTATTAGACAGCTACAAACCAAAGCCGCTTAATCATTTAGCTGTTTAAATGAAAAATTCCACACGAAACCGAATTGTCCATTCATCCTTGGTACAAAATGCAGATGAAAGCCAGTCTAATTTATACATGGATACTAATTTTACAGAAGAAGGCGTGTAATGATCTGCCTACAAGGGCAGTGTCAGTGATAGCTTTTGTTGACCAATTGCTTTCTTGTTGTGATGACTGGATTTCATGAGCTGTTAAGCCTTGAAAGGTAAATGTGGGTTGTTTCGGCGGAGGAAGATCCGATTCGCCGCTTAGCATCAGACCCACTTGTTACATGTTGGGCCTATCCACAGCGTAGTCCGGCATGCGGAGAAGCCCCACGTGAATGCATCGAATCATCACCTCTGATAGTGGAAAGGCATCCGCAATCACCTCGTCCATTAGTTCCACTTCTCTACTTCCACTCCACAATCGCCTCACCCTGTAAGAATGCTAGGATTGTTAGATTTTCTTTAGGAGTAGGTAGGGACTGCCAAAATCCAAAAAGGAAAGTTATTAGTTGTGAGATAGATGTTGCTCTTACATAAATGAGGAGATAGATTGAGATGTTGTCCGCGGTAATCTAAGCTAGTGTTTTTCTTGCTGCTGACAATCTCTAGGAGTAGTCATCGGATTTCTCAGAAAATATTCTACCCATGGAGACATGTAGTCACTGCATAATTTAAACATTTCAAATTCTCTTCAATAGAATGTCATAATTCTAATAAGACTATAAGGCCTGAATCGAAGATTTGTGGAATGCATTTCAAAAGTTAGAAAATCCTTAACTGAGAAAGGATAAGGGCCAGAAAGGTGAACTGTGAACAGATTATACTGATAATGTCCCAGCTAGATAAATTATTGCCTGACTAAGTCATGGCCTTAGTATGAAAGATAGAAAACTTACAGTGTTCGGGCAACTTTGTGTGTATTTACCAAGACTTGGGTGCCTTCAAACGTCCTGCAAGCCCAAAATCAGAAATTTTCGGCATCATCTTTTCATTCAAGGGGAATTTGCTCCCTTTAAAGCTCGATGAATAATCCTAAGACAGGAATCGCGATGGAGGCTCATGAGTCCTCTAGCAACCCCCTGGATGATGTGGAAGTGTATGTCCCAGCTCAGTTCTGCCTTCTTTCTTGAGTCCAAGCAAGGCAGCCGACAGAAAGAAATTCTAGTTTGAGTACTAGATTTTGTTTCCCCCATAAGAACTTGGATAGAAATTCTTTAGAGAGCAAAACCTGGGAAAAAGAAAGGTGTCCAAGCTCTTGTTCAACAAGTATTCATATGCTAAGACTTTCTCCACTCCCTTGAGAAATCTCCCCGTACGAAATGACGCAGTTAGACAACACATCCCGAGCAGTTAATGTCGCACTACCTACGTTCGAATATCCAAATTGGCGAGCCCATTATTGCAGCCCCGCCACAGTCAAGAAATCTTCTCACGCAAAATATGATGCAGTTAGACAACACAACATGAACCCTTTAGAGAATTACTCACGCCATGAATCGAAGTCGTGATGTTGTGGGAGACAAGCCTCTCTTTTTTGTGCTTATACATAGCATACTTAAGTCTTCTTTTTTCATGTATACAAAGAAAACTTACGCTTTACACCGTGAATCAGCAGAAAATACAAAGTGAAGTGAATTGATGTCAATGGCATTTCTCATGGCTTTGAGTCTAAGGGGCATATGCTTTCATTATCATTATTAGCAACAATCTATGCCTTAAGAATTCCATTGATGATAAAAATATATCGTATTCATTTAATTTAGTCAGTGGTACAAGAGATCATATTTTAAAAAATATTCTTCAAATCGTTCATTTTTCGCGAAACAAATGCACCATTAATAAACCTTTTATGTCCCCTTTATTTTGTACAAAAAAATTAGTCTGTTACTCAGGTTTTTTGCGTGGATATATATTTAAGTGATATGATTACTTCCTTTAAAGCACTTTACCTGATGGAATTGGATCAAATAATCTACGCTTCAAAGCCTAGATCCCAAATTCGTGGAAGGGTGTTCAACTTCAAAAGGGTATGACTAGAAAAAAGGACCAGAGTTTTCGAGTTATTTGAACATATCACAATTTGATTCAAACATTTTGATATATTTTTAAGAAAAATCAAGTTAGCTTAATTTCAACAGTTTTGGGGATCTGAGCAAGTCATCATGAATAATATCCATGCGGGAAGCTAAACTTGGCATGGCTGAAGGAATAAGTTCATTCTATGGAACAATTCAACCTGATTGTGTTCATATAAACTGTGCAATTGAATCCCCCTAAGTGATTGGCAATGAAGGAGTCATCTGGCTTTTACAAATTCACAAGTTCGATTAACATCATAAATTCCTAACCGTTAGCATCTTGGTAGGACTTTGCTAACGGGGCCATCGACATCAAATCTTTAGGATTGCGGGTGGTATGGAATAATTATAACTCAAACCGAACAATCTGTAACGTGAATCGAACTCATGATCTGTTGAGAATTTCAATTATAGTACATTAATTCGTCTAGTTCTTAAGATTCATTGTTTTGTTTGGTTGCCATTGTAGTACTTGAACAAGGAGAGCTAAGGACATGAGAAATGCTCTCCTTTGGATCCTAGTGGTCTCGCTTAATCTCCCTCCTAGAAAATGGAGCCCCAATCTACTAGTGAAGTTTCTTTCATGCAAAACATGACAAAAAGCAGAATGTTTGGTGCTTTGCGAGTTTGGCAATCCTAGAATTTATCAGCCAATGGGATACACTCGTGAAAAATCAGGACTCCTCCACTCCCACCTATAAGTATATCTCATTCTCATCTCTTCTATCCCAAGCTCACGGACCTCCTTCAATTCCACTCTCTCTGATCATATTGTTCATATTTCTGTAGCTAGCGACCATAAAGACATCATGGGTGTTTTCACTTTCACAAATGAATACACTTCCCCAATCCCTTCGGCAAAATTGTTCAAGGCCATGGTTGTGGACTCGCATAACCTAATTCCCAAACTCATGCCTCAAGCTATTAAGAGCATTGACATCATCCAAGGCGACGGAGGGGCTGGAACTATTAAGCAGATCAACTTCATTGAAGGTAATCATGCTTTTTTTTTATTTGTTGTATAAATGTGCTTCCTTTTTAGCTTTAACAAATATTAGGGCGTAGACAAGTATACTATGATATAAGCTCCTTCTATTGCATACAGGTGGTCAGCTTAGCAGCATGAAGAATCACGTGGATGAGCTGAACTTAGAGACATTCACGTACAAGTACACCATGATCGATCTTAAGGAGAAGTTTGAATCTATTGTTTATGAAGTCAAATTCAAGCCAACACCAGAAGGCGGGAGCAAGAACAAGATGACGAGCACGTACTACACGAAGGGAGATGTTGAGCTTAAAGAAGAGGACATTAAGGTAGGCAGAGAGCGAGCCTTCGGAATGTACAAGGTTGCCGAAGCATACCTCCTCCAAAACCCCGATGCTTATGCTTGAAACTTCAAATGCTCTCTCGAGTACTTTAAGAAGCCCTGTTGATAAGTTCTCACGATGTTCTATCTTTGATGGAAGTATTCGAGTTCCTTTACTTCTACATAGCTGTAAACTTACTTAAATTTGGATGACAATAAAGATACGTACTTCATAACTTCATTGTGACCGATTCCTATAATTTAGTAGAGCCAACATTAAGGCTTGAGCACTTGCATAGATGTTTCATGGAGCACATCACGAGGCTCTTAAAAAATCCTCCAATAGATATGTTACGAGCCTTTTAACTCCATCCGAGCATCAAATTTTATGGATTCTAATAAAAGATATAAGTGAGTGTTCAATAGGCATTGATTTGGATGCTATTAGGAAATTAATCGCAGCTTAGTGGCAGCAGGAATTGTCCGATCAAATGAATCTGTAAATGATTTGATGAATTGATTAGGTCCTGTCAATTATTTTTCCTAGCCACATCTATTGAAACTTTGAAGCATTGAACATTGATTCCAATAATGAAACCAATATATGGTTACTGGCCTAAAGCTAGTATACTCATGAGAAATCTATGTAACTTAAAGCATACAAGCGTCGTAGTTGTTTGCATTAATAGTCACCTGAATGTTTGAGGTTGGTGACGTCATTGCTAAAGCCCCAACAAGATGCTAATAACTATAAAATCACTTCAAGAGGAATAGATAACCCAACACTGGCCTTTCCTAGTTTCTGCTTACAAATGAGAATCGAACTTATACTCTGATGGAAAATTGATGATTCCTTTACATCTAGATTAATGCCCGGTAGAACTAGTGATTTATGAGCATAAAAACCATTAGGCCACGAAAATATGGATTTTTCATTTTTTGACGATTAGTATTTTTGCAATTTGTTACAAGTAATATCCTTCTTTGGTTTCAATTGTTTCATTTGGAAAACAGTATATACTCAGCGAAAGAAACAAAGCTATAACGTGACGATGAATCGGCAATTTTTCCATGAGGTGGAGCAATGGGATATAAGGATATTTTATTATATATCATCATTCGTTTGGGACTATAAACTAAACGCGCGTTTCTACGATGAAAAATGAATAATTTAAAAAATACATTAATAAAGCTGAACTTTTGTATTGCTTAGAAAAATTGGTCAACAAATATGTTTTCATTAACAACAACAAAACTACGACGAAAAAAAAAGCATTGATAATGAAAATATTTTGCATTCGTCTAATTTTTCAGCTGCACAATATTAATTTCAGGAAAACATTTTTCAAATCGATTATTTTTCTAGCCGTTTGAATATATTTCAATATATATATATTGCAATTTCATCCCTACACTTTAATATTTTATTTAAGAACCCTCAAGTTACAGATAATTTTTTTCTACTTTTTTTTAACTAGCTTTCATTTCCTTCTAAAAAAATTGGGGGAATTATTTTAAATTTTTTTTTATGGGAAAAATCAACCGAGGGAAGCTAAACCAAAATTCCTGTCTTAAATGAACGGCACAGATCGGAAACACCTCCGTCATCTCTCTCTCTCTCTCTCTCTCTTCCACGATGGACATAGCCGTTGAACGGAGACGGAGGTGGCGTTCGCCGGAGCAGCCGGTTGCCCGGAGCTTCCCTTTGCCGCCTCATCCCTCCCTTTCAAATCGCAAGAACCGCGTATTGGCCAGAAGATATATTCCTCCCTCCTCCGTCTGCGAACCCTTCCTCCTTCTGCAAACCCTCTTCTTCATTCTCTCTATCTCTATCTCTCCGAGAAAGCCAGAAGCCTGCGAGCTCGTTCACCCCCACATTCGCTCCCCCTCCCTCTCTCCAAGAAACCCAAGAGACCCTTTGGCGAAGCGCCGGCGAACCGAGATAGCCAGGATCGCCGACCCGGCTGCCCGGCTCGTCACCTACTCCAAGAGGCGCAAGGGGCTCTTCAACAACGCGTCGGAGCTCTGCCGCCTCTGCGGCGCCCGCGCCGCGGTGGTCGTCTTCTCCCCCGCCGGCAAACCCTGCTCTTTCGGCGACCCATCGGCCGATCAAATTATATCTGACTACCTCCGAGGCGGCGGCGGTGGCGGCGGTGGCGACGGCGAGGTGATGCCGCCAATGGGTCTGACCCAGTGGGCGGAATGGGTCCAAACGGAGTGGGACGCTTGCGCGACCGAGGAGGACCTCGAGTCCCTGATTCTGAAGTACGAAGCCGTCCGCGACTGTGCGTGCGAAAAGCTGAAGGCGCTGGAGGATGATTCGCGAGTCATGGTTGGTGCGGCTGATTCGAACGAATTGAGCGACGAGGAGATAGATTCGATATTCGAGAGTCTCAAAGGTCAAATCCCAGCGCTTGCGGCTCTCTTGACGGAAGGCGACCGTTTCTCGACTTCGCCGGAGGACCCGGCCGCCGGCGACGGAAGTTTGGCAGTGCAGCCCACCCCTGCGTCCCCTGATGTTGGGGCTTATGGGTTTGATCCGGATGACTTTCTCAATCTCTTGGAGGACTTCGACGGCCACGGCGATGGATTCTTGACTTCGCCGGAGGACTTGGCCGCCGGCGATGGAAGTTTGGCAGTCGAGCCCACTCCCGCGCCCTCCGATCTTGGAAATTATGGGTTTGATCCGGAGGACTTTCTCAATCTCTTCGAGGACTTTGATGGCCGCGGCGATGGTTTATTGATATCGCCGGCGGACTTGGCTGTTGGTGGCGGAAGCTCGGGAGTGAATGGATATGATCCCAATAATTTTGCGTTGGGTGTCCATCTGTGAATACGAAGACGTGTATGGCAGTATCGGTTTTATGTCTCGAAAATTGTCCATCTTTGTTAGGTTTTTGTATACGTGAGGATGAACATAGTAGAAGTTAGGGTATTGTTGTTGAGTTTGGATTAATCAATAAAAAATCGAGTTTTTGTTCTATGGTGAATTGGGTAAATGTGGATGATCTTCTGCATCTTCGTCTTCCTGTCTCTCTGTGTTTGAGAATATGAACATTCTTTTCATTCACCGTTCTTTCACCTTTTGGAAGATGAAGAAACTATAGGTAGGCCCGTTCACCAATGGGGTCATTTTCAAAGCTTACGCTGCAGCAACGAAGACAACTTTTTGATTCGCAGTGATTAATGCGGTTTACAACACAAAGTTACTCGATCATCTCTTACACTGTTTTTCTTTCTTTTCTTAATAATGGATTACCGGCTGCTGGCTGTTCTTCATCTTTTTAATGCTAATAAGTGCTGGAATCTCGGTTGCTTTTTTTTCTTGACGCGGTATGGAGTTCCTGGCCAGATCTGCAGCTGTAGATGGTCCACTTGTTGCTTTTCGCAGATCAGTGGCTTCTTCTGGTGAGGTATATATTCATAACTTTCATTGTTTTGTTATTTGGTTGCGAATGCATTGGTTATGCACAAATTGACGGAATGAGTTTCTACACCTAAACATTTGGATGTTCTTCAGTCCCCGAGATGAGCAATGACAGCGGAAAATATTCCTTGAGCCATAAGAGCAGCGAGAGATCGTTTGACGGAATCGATCTTTCGAGTCCAAAAGGAAGCGGCAGATACAGCAAAACAGGGTCATTAGATTATGCTGCCTCTTTGGGGGACGATGACAAGGGTGGTTCACATGATGGGAGCTACAGAAACGATCATTCGAGTCCAAAAGGAAGCAGCAAATGCAACAAAACAGGGTCACTGGATCATGCTGCTTGTATTGGGGACGAGAGCCACACTCTATCCGTGACATCATCAAATTTCGATCCTATTCAGGATGTAATAAAATGATGATTTTAATCGATGCACTATTAGTAATTCTCGCTTTGAATTAATCACTCATAAAAGACTAACCGATAAGGAAAGGCTGTTAAGAAATTAAGTACGCACGACCTAAGAACTCGACCAGGGATTGATAATTCGACTATAAGGATTAACGAGGGACAATTTTGAGCCATTAGAGACTGATCAAGGGATGGTTATAGAACGATTTGCTAATAGCATATAATTGGATCGCAGGTGATTTCACTTGACCGTTGTATGTATTGCGAACGATCCTAAACCCATTGACTGATGATCGCGTACTTCAAAACTAGTAATTGATTCATTGCAATTACATGACAATCGAAATCATCTATGGTTCGAGAAAACTTAAATATGATTTGATACCGAATCAACCATGGGTCGAATTTACGAAACTCCTAAAAGCCGCCTGTTAGTTTGAGATATACTAAAATCACAATTGATTGATTTTTATCATGAATTAGAATCCGAATTTGGATATCGAATCTCTAAGGATTTCAAAACTAAATTATTGGACACCGCCTCATTTATTTGCTCATTTATCGGTTTGCTCGAAATTCTCAGAAAAGGATTTAACGAGCCGAGAATTTGAGCCCACGAGAAAGTGGGCTGGATGAAGGCACATTGGGCCTCAAGCCCAATGTGATTCGGCCACATGGGCCCAAGGCAAACCCATGTGGCCCAATTTAGCCCATTGAACCCAATTTCAAGCCCAATTGCAATTTAAGCCCAAGTTTGAGCCAATTAGCATTTTCAAGCCCATTCATAATCCGTTTGAGCCCAAATTTGATTATACGAGCCAGTACAAAATTCTAGCTTGTATACGTGTATAAGTATTTTTATAATTTGTGAAATTACCAAATTACCTTTCTTGCATTTATGACAAAGAAACAAAATGATTTGATGCAAGAAGACTTTGTTGTCTTGTGTGATCATTACAAGACTTTGTTGGCTTTGCATTTACGAGATAAATATCTCTTGGCCTCTCTTCGTCCCCCCCCCCCCCCCCCCCCCCCCCAGAAGACCACTCTCTCTCTCTCTTTCCTTTTCCCCCCTCATTCACGTCCATTTCTCTCTCTCCTCACCAACTGGCCACATTCTCCCGTTCTTCCTCCCTCACGCCCAAACCAGCAGAACAGCCTTTGGGCTGCTGTTCTTACTGCCATGCACCACCACAGAACAGCCAGCAGCTCGCCGTGATCGCCCGGAGCTGAACGCCGCTTATCCAAGCCATTTCCTCCGTTAACCAAGCCTCGCCGAGGCAAAACAGCCGCCCCAAAGCTGCTGTCCAGCCGAGACCATCGTCGTTCTGTGTCATTTTCAGACCGTGCAACGTGTAGCCCTCGCCGCCTCCGTCGCACTCATGTCGTCTGATTCGCTAATGGGTGAGTTATCGCCCTAATCCCTTGCTTAGTAGATTATACTTGATTAGAGCGGATTAGTTTAAGGTAATTATGTTTAGTGTTAATTAATTAGGAATTAGTTGTTAAGCTATTGGAATATTATATTAATTTTCGAGAATTAAATAATAATATTTTATTAATTTTCGAGAATTAAAAATATTATTATTTTATTAATATTTTTGTGGAAATTCCGAAATTAAATTGTGTTTATTTTAGGCTTAAATTGTGATGCCTAAGCTAGGATTTGCCTTATATATTGGTTTGTATGCCAAATTGAATTGTTCGGTTATGGTGAAATATAGAATTACGGGTATTTAATTAATAAACCTTGAGGTGTCGGGTTTATTTATTAAGTTTTATGTGAGAAATATGTTGTGGATACTTGAATATAGAAGCATGCCAAGTTTGGGAATTTATTGATATGTGCATAATCACGTGTGAATATTTTAGTACATTTTTATATGAGGAAGTTGCGATATTTCAACGTATTAGCACGGATTATGTTTGCATCGGCTATTGAAAATTATAATGATGGAACTTGAGTGTTGCTATGTGTGCATGACCACCTAAAGGTTCTTTTCGTGCCCGGTTATATCAAAAAACCGTATACTGGATGATCACCAATCTAGGGCTTGGCTGTGGCCCTAACGGGTGTCCCCAATTTAGTAATTGGAAGCCGTCGCTGGTAGCAGGGGAGACGTAGTCATTCGCGAATCGGATTCGTAATGAGCCCATTTATGGGATATGCTGTCATTGAGGTTGGTGAGACGATGCCGTGCCCGATGGGGCTGGACGATGCCCGAATATATCAGAAGACTGCCAACCTGAGGCGAATATCGCGGGTTGTGCCATAGCCCCCGGTGTGGCTATAGTAATTGGAATACGCGTGAATGATTGTGGTGGCATTGTACTTGATTATGGGATGAAATTGTTACGCACAGTATGGGACGGGCCAAAGCGATTTCACCTTATAATCATGACACGTGTGAATTTATTGTAATTGAAAAAGTTGATACGTATACTGATTGCATTATATGCTTATCGCATTATTATGACATATGGTGAATTATAACGTATAGAGCGTGCGCATGTGCCCAGGGCAAAATAAGGTTGGTTGTGACTGTGTGGAGAAATGTCGTGGGTATTATGTTGAGATACCTGCCTTTGTTATATCGTCGCGTGTGTTAGGTACATCCGAGAGGAGTTGACCTCCTAATCGATGTTTAGGTTGTGAACTCGATGAGATTTTATCTCATTTGTTATTATAAACTGTTTTTCAAACCCCCGACCATGACCCTCCCTCTTGAACGTTTCAGCGTGCCTATGGAGATAGACACGGGTTATTTTGTGTACCCTATTGGTCCTGGCAGAGAGTATCATAAGCATGAGTCCATTGTCTAGGTGGACGATGGAGTACTTGGGTTGATGGTCCATCATTTAGTTGCGTGGTTGAGCAAGGAAGGGGACGAGTTGATTGGTCCACTTCGTGGTTTTGATGGACCTCCGATTAGCGGCATCGGGGAGGTGGTCTGGGATCCGATGGACCTTGATCTCCTGAATGGAGAAGTGATGGACCCGAACTCCATAGATAGTGAGCCGGAGCTTCCTTCTGGTTTTGGCGATCCATTGTGATAGGTTAGGATACTCTATCTTTTTGGAACCACCTCTTTTTTTGTAGCGAAGTTAAGTTAACCCAACCGCTGATTTCTTTTTATTGTACGTGGTTTCATAGGAAGTAGCATATTGATAGGCTTGTATATTTGCTCCTTCCTTGGATTAACGTTATGTTTATAAAATAGCTTCGTTGTTTTCTGAATACATGTCTTTTCCTTACTATCCTGTTTATTGATTGTTGTTGGGTGAATTAAGTTTGCTTCCGCATGCGTTAATAGATAATGATTCGATTGGGTCAGTAACATGTTCTGGGACGTCGCATTTATAACGACCATGGTGGGATGTTAGTGCGCTTGAGGGTCGGGGCATGACACTATCAAAAGACAATACCCTTTCCTCAAAACCAGACATCAGTGAGGGATCCCTGCATGATGTCGATTCGATTCATTCCAAGCAATCGAGTGACGAGCATGTCCACTCATGATCATAAGTTCCCGCCACTCAGTTTCTCTTTATTTTACATACAGGAGTTTAAATTCTTCTCTCTCTTAATTCAACTGTGACTGGGCAACGTGGATACAATCTGGTCACTACTGAAGGGGACATACGTTCGATATTTACGCGCGTCCAATCAATCAAGTTCTTTCTCACTCTCGAGTATGTAACACATTGCTTCTCTGCGCGCGTACTTCAGCGTCGAAATGTGATGCTCCACCGGGAATAGGCAACTAAGAAATATGCTTTCTGTATAAACTACTGATGCCTTTTCTTGTCAATGAACTTCCAGAACTCATTAAAGAACAGACTCTAGATTAGGTCTTTGGATTTCATGATTCAGAAAATAGAGTTATTCCATTGCTCTTGATCTTAGAAGGCAGTAGTCACTGGTGCTGTTTGCACCCATAATGGCCAGCGATCGGCTGCTAGACACGGGATGTGATCCCTTGCCAGTGGCATCATCTCGCGCAGGCAGCACATACTTTATCCCGAGGAATCGTTTCGCAGGTTCAAGCCCCCCCTGACACCAATAGGCCCGAAAACTCTGAACCATGCTCACGTAAAAAAAAAAAGCAATTGGGTATTGGTGTCACGTCGGCAGAGTCTGGGAAATTTTTCTTATAGATAGAGGAAATTATTGTCGCTCCGTGCAAGTTAAATGATTTTGGTGGCACAAACAAAAGGTATGGATACTTACATGTATATGATGTAAACTAGGTTTTAAAAAGAATACCTAAATACAAGAAAAACGTTGAAATTGATTTATATCGAAAAATATAGTCCGATTTCAGCTCTTATGACTTACCATTTTCTTAATTCCTCCTCCAGTTTTTCTTCGTTATTAAACTCTCTAACTTATTAGATGTGTGACATGTATCGATCCTCCGATCAAAATGCGATCATGACGTTGCTAACATGAAAAAATATGCTCATGATATTGACAAAATGTCTAATTACTATAGACCTAGTCAATAGATGAGTGAAGTTTGAGATTAGATCGATAAATCCTTAACCAAGCCTTCCCAGGACAATGTGTGTGTATGTATGTATGGAATTAACCAATCAATTAATAAGGTTTGAAACTTTTGAAAACCGTCAATCTTGCCGTCCCTCAAAACTTCGCAATCACAACCAACACCAACTCTAGAATCATCGCCAACACTGACCTCGACGAATAAATTGTTCTCCAAATTTTCCAATTTCTTGCGCACACGATCCCTCACACTTCGCGATCAGTTGCTTGATGTCAAGTTCGTGATCACGAAATGCAGAGTATTGTGTGCGCAAGAAACTGGAGGATTTGGAGAACAAACGGTCAAGGCTGGTGTTTGCGATGATTCTCTGAGTTGGTGTTGGCTATGATTCTAAGTATGAGAGTTTCAAATCTTGTTGGCCTCCACTTTTGGCTCTTTTCGAGGACTGCCTCCGTGATAGATTCTTGACTTCGCCGGACAACTCAGCCACCGGCGGTGAAAGTTTGGGATGGATGTTGTTTATAATGTTGCCTGGCAACGGTGGGTCTTGTTTTAGCACATGCATGATGTTGTGGACTTGCACGCTAAGTTTTATTAAGGCTGATCTATAAAATCAATGTATTAAATGACGTGGTAGCGTTTCTATGAGCATTTGAACAAGCGGATCGCGCTATGGTAAAAGGAGAACTCCGGCGGCAAAAAAACGAACCCGTATCATGCACACTGAAAAGCCAAACTAGTATGTCTGAATACTCTTCAGGAATCATCAAAAGAGGCACACTGCTCTCGCCGCAAGTTTGAGTTCGTGGGCATGCTACGTAGTCCCGTGTTCAACAATTTTCCGTCGAAAGGAAGATCCTTTCGGTCTGGTCAAATTACATCTTCAACGGATGGACACGGATTAGAAAAGCCTTCTAACAATGTCACAAATGCTACACGATCTTGCCACTTCGAACAATTTGAAGTAAACTTGTTGCATATTTCTCCCTGATTCGTCTTATCTGAAAAACCTGAGCTCGACATGCTAGAATAGGCTTCGAGACTGTTCGATGAGGCCATTAAGAGTAGCAATAGACCATTCTTCAAGGGCAGGGAGGCATTCATGCTCTACTTCCTGAAGAAAGGTAAGGCGAATTTGGCTATGGAGCACTTGGCCGCACAGTTAATTGTTAGAGCAGAAGATGAAGAGTGGCGTCCTGATGCGATTATCATAGATGCATTCCCGAAGCACTTCGAGGATCGTCAACTCCGCCAAAAAGTTGTGCAAGCCAGTGCTGTGTCAAAGGCGATTACCTCAAGGTGTAGCTGAAAACCTACTAACAAATCAGCTCCCAAGATTTAAAATATGGCAGAAAGAGATGGCATAACGATGGACGACGAGCTCTATAATATGTGCGGTAAGATACGTGCATCATGACTACTGTGCTTGGAGCATTATTGTGTGCACATACACAATTACACAATCTTTGCACAATTCGAACTTCACAAGTGCTCAGTCATCGATGATATTTGTTTGCTGCATGCATGGCCCGAAATACTCGTTGAGATCTTCTCTTGATTCCGCACCGGATCATATCAGCATAATAGCCATTGTTGCTCGCTTAGTTACAATAGAGCCCTTTGATGTGAAAGTATCTGTCAAAATGGCCAATACTACAAGTTGTATCAGGAGATGTACAGAGCTTTTACTTGAATTATTTAGTAGTGAGCTCTCTCACAACTGCTATATTTCCTTGGAAATTCAACGTCCTAAAGAGCCAGTCATTTAAATGGGTATGTTTACTAGTATCATCTGACCATTCTCGGAAAAGTTACATCTGCCTTCAAGTGCAAGCTAGCCCAATGGATCCCATCCTTTTGGATCGCATGGGTTCCACGTGGGGTCCAATGATTCGACGGTCGAGATTTGCTGGGCTCGTCTAAAAATTCTTCCAAATTATCGGCAAAATTCTATTGGGTTAAAAACATAAAAATCGGACTTCGTAATTGGTCTTAACATAGTCTTCCTGCGCCGAATCGTATTAAGTTGAAAAAGTTTTTTTTTTGGGTCGTAAGTTGAAAAAGTTAAATGGTAGTAAATCTTGTATATGCAATAGTCTTTGATAATGTTTCGCTAAAGAGGAATGGCTGATAAGAGTAATTAGTCGACCATATTTTTCGAATACTCCTTTAATCACCCTTCTGTTAGTGGGATACAATCATGGACATTACATAATTTATATGATTGGACTTTCCTCGTGTCACACCCCGACTCAGGATCGTGACCAGCGAGGGTTATATATATATATATATATATATATATATATTGTGACGTCCCGTTTATATTTATCTTTTGTTACAAGCAAGTGGAAGCATATATCATTCTTGGGACAATCACAATAACATCAAGCAACAATGGGGTTAGGAAACACACAACGGGCACTCTTATATTTACATGATAGCTTCATTTTACATGCTAGCCATATGTACGTGCCCTTTTCTTTTTATAGGCCGATAGTCGCATGCATATCCACTACTACATATTTGGATTGCATGGTCGGGGTACGCTTAACTCCGCTATCGTGGGTGTCCACCAAAAACCTCAAAAAGGTCCCCAAAAACAAGTGCTACTCCTCCCATACTAGGCCAGCCCCCTAAGCTCCATTTGCGACATTCTTGGGCATGGGACCATTGGCTCCCCCGAATGGTTCGTTGAACTCACGAAGGGGGCCAAACAGGCCACCCACGATCCACGTATATCACGCCTCATAAGTGTGGGGAACGGGGTTGTCCAGGCCCACGTCTATCATGACCTGGGAGGTGACCTTGCAGAAGGTTCGATCTTCACCCACATCAATGACATCAATCACATCCATTACCAACTCCACTAGGGTGTCGAAACGAACTAGTGGAAACGCCATCCTATAAAACTGAGGAAAATCACGGGGAATGAGTCATGGACTCAATAAGTAAATTCACTAATTTCAAGTCAGGAGGAAGCAATTGTCAGCGAATATGCATCCAACCTTTACCGCCCCGGGCGTCGATAATAAATCAATAGCAAAGACGTGCCTTACCTTGCCTATGTACTACTTAGGGCTCACGCATTAATCAAGAGAACATCAAGCATAGTACATAAATAATGCATGCAAGAAGCAACACACGGGATTCATTTATTATTAATCAAAATCCATCGATTTTTCCAAAATCCTTTGGACATCCAGAATCTACTAGGCATCCAAAATTCATTAGGCACTGCCTCAAAATCCATCGATGACGGCTTTAGTCCCTTGTGTATCAATGCAACAAACATCAAGCAATCTGGTTCCTTATCTGTTCTTATGAGTCCATGCAAACAAAAGGGCCTAAAGGCGTGAGTGCCAGTGTAAGTCATGGACAATAAACATAATCCTCTAGTATGTCAATCACGGTCCATGGCTCGTGACTTGATCCTACGCACCAAACGCCAAACTAAAACCGAACATGGTGTTGATTTGATACGCCTCGATATCGAACCTTTACCAAGCAAAACCCGGTCCATCACGCCATAAAGTGCATACAAAACATACATTCCCTCTTTCGCGGCCAAGCAGTGCTTTGACTCATGAGTATGCCTTACAAACGACAAAACACCCAAGCAAACATCAAGCAAATTCATGTCACAGATTGGGTAAAAACACAAATCAACAACGTATTACAAAATTTTATCTTGAGATTAGGGAATTTACTTGCTACTAGAGACCAAATAAGTGGTCCAAAAGAAGTGTGGGGTCAAGTAGCCAAGAGAGAGCAAGAGGCGAGAGAGAGAGGGAGTGGCGTGAGGAAGGTGGTTTGGCCGAATGAAGTATGTGGGGGCGTGAGAATTGTGGGGTAGGCATGAGGAAAAGGAGGCCAAGTGGGGTCACTCTCTTATTTATAACCTGGCCTACAAAGCTAATAATGAAGAAGGGGACAAAAGTCTTAAGTCATGATGAAGGTAGTCTAAAAAATCTTTGCCATAATTAAGCTTCTTCCTCGAGCCTTTAATTTGGGCCATGTATTCTTAACCTTGGCTTCCAAGTTCTAAGTAGGGTAATCATGTCCTATTAGGCCATTTAAGACTAAGGTTCCAATGATGGCTTTTCTCTTTTATTTTGGGCGTAAGACATCCCTTTCTTCACCTTCAAGACACTCAATTATTGGTCATGTCTTCCATTATTGGTCCATGGAGACCTAAGCTTAGTCTCTATCATCAGTGTCTTGCAAGATAAGCTCTATTATTGGCTAACTTGCAAGATAAGTTGACAATAATGTTATTGACTTGATTAAGTCAATTTTGTCTTCTTGCACATTAAGCCTTTGGCCATGTGGCATTGTTCTCATCCTCAAGAACACCCGATAATTGGCACACAACACTTAATCTAATTGCTTATTTTCTTCTTGAACACTAAAATCACTAATGTCTAATTTAAGAGGGAAATTAAGATAAATGAGAGTTTTACGTGCCATACACGATTGATCATCTTATTTGGACTGAGGTTCAGGGTGGAAGTATGACCAAGCATGGCCCGGCATAGTTGTGCCAATAACCGGACTGAACGTTACAAGGCCGGATTAATAGGATTGGCCAGGTGTAAGGCTTGTTTAGCCGGGCCAAACCGGGCATAGGGCTGGGCACATGGTCGGGTTGCATGGGTGCGGAGCTGGGTATTAGCTAGGATTGATCGAGCACAGAACTGGCACAATTATTGGGCGTAGTAGCTGGCACACTGCCGAGTACAAGGCCGGACTCATAGCTGGACTCATCAACGCAGAACTTGGCCCATGGCCGGCATAAAGCCTAGGCACATGGCCAAGCCTGATTGGTACTGAGACTGGGCATGTGGCCGGGCGTAGGGCCTAATTCATGATTGAGCTACAGGGCCTACATGAACTAGTGCATGGCTGGGCGTAGGGCCTAGCTTGTGACCGAGCAGCAGGGCTCCTGACCTGGTCCATGGTCCGTCCATGGCCTACCCCAATTCACCGCCATGATTCTATGGCCGATTTGCGATCGGTCCATGTCCGATCATCAACGATTTATAGTCGACCCTCGATTGTCATGTAGTCACGTGGAATTGATTTGCAATTGATGTTTAGCTGCACAGAATCGATCTAGGGTCGCCCACGACCAACGTATGCCCGTGCGGCATCGATCCATGACCGCCCGTCGATCGGCTCGGCACATGATCCTCCCACTGTTGATCCTTATGGTTGAGCGGTCGATCCATGGTCGAATGACATTTATCGACTTGTGTGATTGGGGAGTTGTTTCATTACTGATCTCTAAGTTGCCCGTTTCGACCAAACCGAATGGTCTATGGCCGACCCTCGGATCAGTCCACGTACCGATTCCCTGTCCATTTCCCTTAGTCAATTCAAGGTCCGAACCGTAGATGTCACACCTCGAATTGTCATTAGTTATGTTGGAAGAAAATATAGCACATAAACTATATGTATTACTAATCGGTGTCAATTTATTTGTTGGATTGTAAAGAAAGTAATATAAATGATATATATATTTTTTGTGACTCCAATTAGACGAGGTCATTTTTTCTTTTTAGAGTATCTTTTATATTCAAAAATTTTATTCCTATAATCAATGTTGCAACTATCATAACTAATTTACATGAAATTCTTACTCCTAAAGGAAATTACAATTTAGCTTGTCATATATTTTCTTAAAAGGTTTTTTCATTTTCAAATTTTTTGAAGAGACTAAAGAGAAAAAGATTCAGGAAATAAACGTACACGAACAAATGATAGTTGCCACATCAATTACAATTTATCTTATGCTAAATTCAATTATATACTTTAATGAGATTTATACTTCCATCTTATTTAATTATTGCCACGTTGAGTGTCAATAGTAAAAAGAATCGATTGAATAAATCACCGAAAGGTTAGAATATTTAATTAAGGGATAATACCATGAAAACCCCTAAATTGGTACAATTTATCCAAAACTATATTCCAAATTGATACACCCGTGACAAATTTACCTTCGGTTAGTTTTTGTTAAATTTTTGCCATTAAATTACCGAGTTTGATTATACATGACAGTTGACAAATATACTAATTTAGGGTTCACAGATGTACCCGTTCGTGATTTTTTGTGATATTAATCCAATTTAACGGGGGGTAAATTTCGTCACAATTGTACCGATTTTGAGATTTTGATGGTTAAAAAATTAGTTTGGGATAAATTTATCATAAATGTATCAGTTTGAGATTTCTCGTGGCCAAAGAATTAATTTTGGTAAATTTATCGCAAATATACTAATTTAGATTTTTTTGTGGTATTAACTCTTTAATTAATAGAAATAAAAAGTTGGAGAGCTCGATTGCACGGTCAATTACAAGTGGGGGAAAATTAGAACGATACCAAATAATTTAAATGCAAAAATGCTTACGAATAGATAAATGCCCTACCGGTCATCGCCCTCCGTCTGCGAACTCCTAAGTCCATACCTCTTCACTCTCTCTCCCTCTCTCTCTCCAAGAAATCAAGAAACGTACCTCTTCACTCTCTCTCTCTCGCTACAAACTCGTTCAACCCACGCTCTCTCTCTCTGTCTCTCTCCAAGAAAAGCAAGAAACCTGTGATGGATAATCTCGAGCTCCGTCGTTGATGGCTAAGCCCCGGCGAACACGGACGTCCACGTCTTCAAGTGCAACATAGTCGTTGGGATGAGCATGTGTGTCGACTTTTGCTGCGCTTGAAGAATGTGGGTGTCCGTATGTGAATATGAACTCACTTGTCTTTTTTCCCTTGTCCAAACGGCATTTGTACGGCGGTGTCCCCGAGTGTTGTTCTCTGTCTCGGATATACACGATCTTGGTTGGGTTTTAGCATGAGATTCTCCATCTTTGTTAGATTCTCTGTCTGCCTGGGAGATAATGATGATGAACATAATAGAAATTAGGGTAATGGGTTTCTATGCTTCTTGTTCAATTCTTGAGTTCAGTTCCGTATTATTCAGTGAAGCTTCGATTTTTGTTCAGATGGTGAATTGGGTAAATTGGTTCTTCTTCTTGCTTGCGATCTCTCAGTGAATATCAACATTTATTTAGTGTTCTTCTATGTTTGGGATAAGTACATTAAAAATCCTAAAACTTATTACGACAGTGCAATTGAATCCTAAAACTTTCAAAAAGTATAATCAAGTCCTAAAACTTGTTACTAAAGTGCAATTGAGTCCTAAAACTATCAAAAAGTACAATTAAGTCTTAAAACTGGTTACGGAAGTGCAATTGAGTCCTAAGATTTTCATAAAATGTAATCAATAGAAGGACTTGATTGGATCAATTTAACAAGTTTTAGAACTTGTTTGTATATTTTGAAAGTTTTAGGACTCGATTACACATTTGTTACAAATTTTAAGACTTGATTGCACTTTTTAAAAGTTTTAGGATTCAATTGCACTTTCGTGACAAGTTTTAGGATTTTCAATGTACTTATCTATTTCTGTTAAAAGTTCAAGAAGATAGTGCCGTTAAATCGGATTGATTCGCAGTGATTGACGAACAAGTAATCACTATCAACGTCAGATCTGGCGACCTCTCAATTTTGCATCTAGATCTCTCGTCTTGCTTCAATTCTTTTTGAGTTTCATGGCTAGATCGAGTCCTTTACGCGTCGTGGCTCGCAATATTCTTTTTGGCTAGCTTAGTGTAGCTTGTTTCGCTACTTCTTCGATCTAAAATGCTGCGGCAGAGAGCGTTTTGGCCAAGTGGCGACAAGATAGTGAACATTCAGTTGCATCCGATGAATCCATGGCTCGTCACTGCGGATGTGTCGGACTTCGTGTCCGTTTGGAATTTGGAGCATCGTCAGGTAGTTCATTGCACATTCTCGTGTGTTACTATTTGTGTTCTGTTTGGAGCGGCATGTCGGAGCGATTTACTCGATAATTTCGATGTTGTTTGATGCGATGATGATCGTGGGTTCTTCTGGTTTTAGGTGATTTATAAGCTGAAAGGGGCGGTGTCGATGAGAGGCGTTTGATTGGTGCTAAGTTGGAGAAGCTTGCCGAAGGAGAAAGATGAGAGCCCGTTTTAGTTGCAGCAGATGGCATTGGTTGTATAGACATTGATTTGGATGCTATATGGAAATTCGTGGCAGTTTAGTGGTAGCAGGAATTGTCTGATCAAATGAATCTGCAAATGATTTGATGAATTGATTAAGTCCATGACATTTATTTCTTCTAGCCACATCTGTTGAAACTTTGAAGCATTGAACATTGACTCCAATAACGAAACAGATCTATGTTGCTGGCCGAAAGCTAGTATACTCATGAGAATAGCTTGACTTAAAGCCGACGAGTGAAATTTTTTTTCATTATCCTGACACTTTCACAGCTTATGTTTTTCTGCAGACCAATCGGTAGGTGGTCTTCAGCAAATGATCTTATGCAATTTTCCATTGGAATGTCTTTTCCAAGAATCGATTGGTAGAACTTTGTCTCATATGCTAAATTTCAAAAACCAACAATTAGGTTTTACATTGGTAAACACGTTACTTTGTTGTCAACTGACCTACGAATTACCAGGCAAATAAGTTGCCGGTCATATTATTGGTCCCAAGAAAATTTGGAACTCGCTAGTTATGCCAATGTACCAATCACAGTCAGATCATATTGCCTATTTATAGCTAACAAAACAACACACAAGTTGTGCAACGACCTGGTCCCACTCGCAAGATATTATCTGCTTTGGACACCAAATCCTCACGGTTTTGTTCATCCGAAGGCAGCCCATACTACCCCCAGAAAAGGCCTCTTGTAAGTTAAGGCCTCCAAGTTTTTATAAGCAAACCCAATGCTCCCTCCCTAGGTGATATGGGACAAAAGACGTGCCCCATTCGCTATCCTAGAAGCCTGCTAGGAGCTGCTCTTTGTCCAAGCCTTGAACGCCATCGACCACTCCCCGCCCTCATCGGATTGGGTTGTCGCAAGCTGCCTCATTTGTAGTGCAATGGAGATTGTTTTGCTCACTAGCTCAAGCCAGTTCAAAATCAGTTCTTTCGGGAAATTAGCTTTGGTCCATTTGGTTCTTTGGTAGAACAAATGGGTTCAAGGCTCAACCTTAGGGACTGAACCGAACATGATTGGTTCCCAGGTTTTGAACATGTAAACCTACCTGATTCTCCGTGGAATCGGCCTTTCACTAGACCAGCAAGGTCGATTCCTAAGGGTTTCCCGATTATATCTGAACAATTGCTCACCCCTAGATAATCTTAAAATCATTTCAATCAACAATCTTTTTTGTTCATTTTTTCTTTTTCTCTATCGGTTCAGTCTGCTCTTCATTTCATCATATACCAAACATGCGATTGACCTTTTAAAAAGATCATAGGATTGACCACAATTAGACTTTTCCTTATTGTACTGAGGGATCAAAGTATTGAAGACATGAGCCGTCAAAGGTTGCCAAAAATAGACCAATTATACCCCATCTACTTCAAAAATTAGCCAACAGAATCCACAATTTAGACCGAAAGCCAGAAAGCTTTTGTAGTGTCTCAAATTATTTTGTGAGCTTTTTATCCGAACTTGATTTGCAACATCCTAGTCCAGTCAAACAACGCATGGCAATCATGGTCAAGTTTAGATCATGAAATGGCTTAAAAGGCTTGGAGCTGATACTGTTTTGGTGGAAACCTTGCACTCCAGCCAACTTTAGAATTCATTTTGTAATCATTGTCAAGCTTGAAATGGCTGAAAGTCTTGAAGGTAACCCTTTTAATGAGAACCATCCTTTTCGAAAGGTTAGATCCTTCAACAGGTTCAACCCAGAAGCTGACACAGTGAGCCACTGTTCAAATCTGACGCAGGCTCAATCCAGAAGCTGCTTAGTCTTCTATCATTCAAAAGATAACTAATTATTTCTATGTACAATCTTCCCTTTGGTGGTCATCAAGTCCATGTCATGGGGAAATACAGGTAAGGGGATTCTCAGAGGTTCACTTGAATACTTTCATCTTATGAGCTTATCAACTCTGAACACGACTTACATTAATTTGAATTAACCAGATTAATAGCGTACAGTTGCTACTTCAATTTTATTGCAAAATCTATGTGAGAAAAAAAAAATGCAGCATTTCGATCATCATCTTCCTTCGACGACAGAAGTTGTGATGGTGTTCGCGGAGAAGATACTTAGCCCTTGTGACTTGTTATCGTGACTTGGAGTTCCACTTTGGAAGGTGAATGTAGGTGGTCTTGGCTGAGGAAGATCTGATTCACCGCTCAGCATCAGAACTACGGATAACATGTTGGGTCGGTCCGTCATGTGGTCCTGCACACAGAGAAGCCCTACCTGAATGCATCTCGTTGCTTCTAATGACGGACAAGTATTAACAATAGCTTCATCCCTTAGGTCTGGTGCTCTATCTTCGCTCCACAATTGCCATGCCTGTAAGAATTAGACAACATAGAGCACATAAATAGCCGAAAAGATTACAGAAGATCACTCGAGACTGTGTTCCTCGCACTTACATAGGAAAGAAGATTGAAATGCTGGCCACGGTAGTAAAAGCTTGCGTTCTTTTTGCCAGCGAGGATCTCAAGTAGCAACACCCCAAAGCTATAGATATCGGATTTCTCAGAAAATATCCCTCCCATGACGTACTCGGGAGACATATATCCTCTGCAATTGATTTTCATGTTAATCAATCAAGTTATAGAGTTTCGTAATTGTGTTGTAGAGTTTCCTAATTGACTTGATAATTCCAGCAAAAAGGCTTGAAAACTAACAGTGTTCCTACAACTCTGTGAGTATTTAGCAAAACTTGAGTGCCTTCAAAGATCCGTGCCAGCCCAAAGTCCGAAATTTTTGGGTTCATTTTCTCATCCATGAGAATATTGCTTGCCTTCAAATCTCGATGGATAACTCGAAGGCAAGAATCGCGATGCAGATACAGAAGCCCACTTGCGATCCCTTGAATGATGCGGAAACGTGCATCCCAGTTGAGTTCTGCCTTCCTTTTTGAATCTAAGCAAGGAAGAAAAAGAAAAGAATTCGTGACCGTAACTCACTACTATATATATATATATTTTCCATCAGCACGAGTATGACTTGAAAAGAGTGAGACCAACCAAATAGAAAGGAGTCTAAGCTTTTGTTTGACAAGTATTCGTATACTAAAATCTTCTCTTCTCCTTCGATGCAGCAACCCATGAGTCTGACCAGATTTCGATGCTGAAGTTTCGATACTAGAACGATCTCATTCTTAAACTCCTCCATGCCTTGGCCTGAGCTACTGGAAAGTCTTTTGACAGCAATCTTCTTTCCATCATTCAGCATTCCCTGTTTCCGATCTCAGAGACCTGTCAGACCTTGGATAATGTCATAAAATTTCCTTAAACGAACATTTTAGAGAAGGCTTTTACCTTATAAACAGGTCCAAACCCTCCTTGGCCAAGTTTATTTGTTGCATCAAAGTTGTTAGTTGCAAGAAGTAAGCTACTAAAACTGAACAACGTAAATTCGGATGCATCGTCTTGCTTCAGCTGATCTTTCCATGCATTTCCAAGAGACATTTCTCCTGTTTTATCAGTTATATCTGGCGAGTCAAGAGCCTTAAGGATTTTGGCAAAGTTTCTAGATTACATTTAATGTAAAATTAAGCATTGGACATGAGCTACTTGTACCTCTTTTACTGGCTCTCCACTTCCAGAGACCGAAAATAGCAGTTCCTACAAACACGATGCCAAGCATGGTACTTATGCTGATGATAAGTTTTGCTTGTGTTGACATGCCTGACACGAGAAAAGAATTGGAGATGTGTGATAAAGTTCAAATGAAACTCGTAGTGAAACTTCTTATACCTGTATTGTAATGTGCGACCCGAATATATACATCGTGCCCATCTGTTGAAAACTCCTGAAAATCGATGAGATCTTTAGCCCAGACCAAACACCCTACTGGGCGGATATAAGAATAAGCCAAGCAAGAACAATTATTCATGCACCAGCTTTGGCATCCCCCTGCATCTTTAATCTTTGATAAATATTCCGCAGAATCAGGCATTTTCATCAGGTTCATGGGTACAAAGACATCTTTCTTCACCTGCGTCAAAGCCGACCTGCTTGTGTTGTGACAGTCCAAATCTGTTTCTCTAATGCACCCCCTGGTCCAATTCCTTTTGCTCCATTCTTCTTTCACTCTCGGCATAAACCCCTTTACACAACGGCAGATAGGAGAGTTAAGTGCGTTGCAGACGCCAAAAGGACCGCAAGTTCCATAAACTTCGCAACTCTTGCTCGGTGCTGCCCAATTTTTTGACCAACTCTCGGATCCATAATCCCATTTCATTACCGCTAGAATTCCTTTGGGTGAAATGAAGCCATAAGCAAGAAAGGAGTTGTTACTAGAATCGGCAGAGTAATAAGTGGTTCCCTGTTGAGGATCTTGCTTGAGATCGTACCCGCTATAGTATGAGGATTTCATTTCTGGTATGCCGCTGAATGTTGATTTATCCCATGGTCCACTTCTCCAATAAGAGGTCGAGCCACTCCAAGTGAAAAGTTGCGGCGGAGTCTCCGACGTAATTCCAGTGGTGAAATTTCCAGACGATGGATCGTTGTTGTTTTTCCAGGAAACTAAATACCGTCTCTCTCCGGTTCTAGCGTTTAGTCCTATCTTCATGTTTGGTAGAATTGTATCAGTTGGATCATCAAAGCTTCCCCATATTTCAGTAGAATTTCTGTCTTGTAGAACAAAGTTTCCACCATCGGAAAGCATTGCTGCTGTATAATTTGACTGGACAGAAACATTGGTGGACCAAACTATGTTCTGGTGTCCATCCACGAGCTTCAAATTCCCATCACTGCCTATCGATAATTTCGCAGACCGATCTGCCGACGCGAGCGGCGAATCCCTATTGGCAACCCACACTTTTTTAGAAGGCGTCAAGTTCTTGAACCATATGCCAACATACTGATTTTTTGACCCATCCGGCGTGAAGAACCCAAGCTCGAAGATTTGGCCTGAGGAGACGAGAGTTTGGTTCTGAAAGAGCGGCTCCGACGTAGTAATTATATTGCGAACCGCGCCGCTGGCTATATGTCTTGCCGGAAGTAGGAAGAAGAAGACCAAGCAAGAGCACCATGCCATCACAAGTCGCATAATAAGAATGACTGAATGAACCGTACGAGCTCGGTGGGTCGGCTGAGTCTGCACTTTCGGCGGATCAAGAACAGATGAACTAGATTTTCTGTTGAGTTCAACCTCCTTTTGATCAAGAACCGTCGTCTTCGCTGGAGCACATTTTCATTGACTATTAATCGTTGGAATTGTTCAAAGTCTACTCAAGACTCTGAGTGCACCCCGGAATCATCCTCCTCCGCAAATTCTGTAATATTTAGATAATTTGACCAAGCAAAAAAGAAAAAAGAAGAAGGTTGAAAAGTCGAAGAAAGCAACACTGGATGCTCGGCTCATTTTAAGACCAAGAGCACGCACAGTAATAGGAAAAGAAAGAGACGCTCGCCGAGAAAAAAAAAGAAAAGGACAGAGGGAAAGAGGAAGAACGAAGCGGAGCACTCTGTCATGGACCCCTCGCCATCGATTAGCAACGTCCGACAAGTGCTCACGCCCTCGTTCCTCTAATCGGAATAATATTTAAATTAGAGCACAAATTTGGGGATTTTTGAATTTTGAACTACGAGATTCGATTAAGGAATTAATAATCTTCGTGTATATATATATATATATATATATATAAGTGATAGTTTAGGGCGTTATGGAGCTATGAAATTTCACGGATCTCGATTTGGACTTACAGTTTGTACGAAACAAAATTTTGAAGTTGGCCATGAGTGATGAACAGTGCACAACCAGCAACTTTTGGACTGAATTTTCTTCGATTTTTGCTCGATTTTAGGACGGCCAAGTTGTGGGTCTTCCAATGCTTCAAAAGATTTTTTTTTTTACTATAAACTCGCTTAGAATAGAGTTCAGTGGATAGAGTTATGGCGTAATCAAATTTCGCGCTCAAGCTCTGCTTTGTGATCGATTTTGAATAATTATTTTGGATGAGTGATTTGTGGGCACCTTTTAATCTTTTCATTAGCATCTAAGCGTAGTTTAGCTGAGTCGCAGTTGAGGTAGTAGTTTACTCGATTTTAACATTATTTCTCGCTTACTTGATAGGATTGCGAGTTCGACAGTTCGAGTAATATTTATCATTTGATTGTAGGCATGTCTAGGTAAGTAGTATTATCTCTTCTATGGATTTGTAAACTCGTGTCTTGAAAGTGATAATGATTTGAATATCGTACAAGTTATTAAAGTATGTTTGTTGCATAAGTCAAGATAGGGCAATTACTACTTTTTAATATTTGAAAATGATTTGAGAATCGTTTGAAAAATATATTATGAAATGTGCCGTGATAGTTCACGTATATATTTTACTTGGTGAACGTGATATATGGAATGGATTATGAAATGGTTATGAGAACATATTGTGATTTATGAAATGGATTACGAAATAGTTTGGGAAACATATTATGATTTATGAAATGGTTTATAGATTTGAAATTATGGATTATTGGAGGATGATTGTTTGATGCTAAATGTGGCTGTGAATTTGGGTAGGGGTTTTGGGGTATGCATACGATTGAGGATATCCTTTTGGATCAAGTTATTGGCTTTGTAGGTGGAGACATTACCAAAAGAGGAATCTTAATCGCCTTATCACAAAACGTTATGTCGTGAACATAGTTTGATATTGAATAATAGATCGGTCGACAGAATGGACCATCGATGTGTTATATGATATGAGATTTATTAATGAAATAAATCATTGATGTGTGATTTGATATTAGTCAATAGAATGGATCAATGACATGATTATTAATAGAGATTGATCAATGGACTTGACCATTGATCTTTGATTTAAGATGGTGATTTAAACAAGTATTTCTTATTTGTACCGTGACATTCTAAAATTTCCGCCGATTGGAATTTATTAAATAATTGAGTTTTATGAGATGTGCTCGCAGTAAATTCTCGCCCGGAACTAATCATTCCTGAGAACGCTAACCGTTAGGGAAAGGCTAATAGGGGAATTAAATTTGCGCGACTAAAGGAAATTCGATCATGAATGGATTTCGACCATTAAATTGCGTAAGTAATATTTTGAGCCACTGTTGGCCGATCCGAGGATAATTAGGGGTTAGTTCGCCATTGTCCTAGTAGTGGATTGCGGGTGATTCCGTTGGACCACGAAACGACTTGACGAATGATTCCGAAATTATACCGAACGATCGTACCCCTCGGATCAAGTGATTAATCTTCGCGATTTTAATGACAACCGAGGTCGTCACGCACCGAACAGACTTGCACGTGACTCGATTTGGTATCAGTCATGAGTCGATTTCACAAATTTCCCCAGTAAGCCGCCCGTTAGCTCGAGAAACGCTCGAGTCGCGTTTAATAGAATTTAATTATAGAAATTTTGCCCAAATTGGACACCGGAAAATTAGAAAGTCACGCCAGAACATTAGGATAACGTTGCACGTGACATGTGTGAATTTTTTGTGTGCTCAAATCCTTTGAAAAAATTCGATTTGAGCAAGAAACGGAGAATTGGACAATTTTATCCTTGGGGATTAATAAAGGGTTAATTTTAAAGGGTGAGGGTGTTTTAGTAAATTGCAAAATTGGATATTTCTTTGGATAAGTATCCCTCTCTCTCCTCTCCCCTCATTTCTTCTCTCTCCCCATCGTGAAATTTCCCCCCACCGTAGACTTTCTCTCTCTCCTCTCTCTCATTTCCCCCATTCGGTTCTCTCTCCCCCGTGAAATTTTTCCCCCACCGTGAACTTCTTCCTCTTCCACCGTGAAGCCACGCCGGCGCCGCCGCTCGCCACCACCACCCGGACCGCCCTCTAGCGACCGCTCGCCGCCGTACCAGTCCCAAACAGCCACCACCAGCCGTCCCTCTCTCTCTTTTTCTCTCCCTCATCGAGACCCATTCTCGGCCAAGCAAGACCCACGCCGCCGCCGGACAGCCGCCGCTCAAGCCGGACACCGCCGTGAGTCCCCGCCATGTCCGATATTGTGCCGCCGCTCCCCGTTCTAGCCGATTAAGTCTAGAACTAGGTAAGTCGTCCTCTAATCCCGATTTAGGAAATTGGGTATCGTCGGATAATTGAATTTTTGGGGTTGAAATCGGAGTTGTTTGGGTGAGGAACGTTGGGGTTTTAGGTCGGGAATGTGCGGTGGGCCTTAAGGATTAGTTTGGGAATTTTTGGAGAACAATTTGAGGTGAAATTGAAACTGTGAATCACTGTTCATTGGCTGTGAATTACTGTTCACGAGCTGTGAGGGTCCGATCGTGACGCAAATTGAATTTTTGGAACCTAGAAAGTAAGGCGAGAAAGTCCCGTGGAGGACCGGAATCGATTTGGCATCGTTTGGTGGGAGAAAAATAGCGATTTCTGTATTTAATGTGCGTATGGAAATTAAGCCCAATTTAGGACTTCGGGTATCGACGGGCGATTTTGGGCGAAATCAGTATGGAGTTAGGTGCGGAATTGTATGAATTGGTAGTGGAAATTTTATGGCAGGCCTTAGGAATTAATTCGGGTAATATTTATTGGAAATTCAGAAAATTAGGGGCTGCGAATTACTGTTCATATGCCTCGAATTACTGTTCACTGACTGTGGAGTACTGTTCACTGAGCTGTGATAGTCTTATTGGGACGCAAGTTGGGTTTTTAGAATAGAGAATTTATGGTGAGAAAGTCCCGTGAAGGACCGAAATCGATTTGACGTCGTTTGGTGGAAGAAAAATAATGATTTCTGCATTAACGGACTAGTGTTCGGCAAATTTTGGGGTTTGTCTCATGGACGAATTTATCGAGTTCACCTTGGGTGAAATTATGGCTGGAATTATGATGGTTTGGGAGCAAATTAGGCTTGATTAGGGCCTAATTAGGTTTAGTTGGGCGTAGGGTGATTAGGGTATGTGATTAGGACTTAATGAGGTGGTTTAAATGTGATTTAAGGCCTAAATAGTGTTATGTCCTGGTACTGTTCACACAGAACCGAATTTGTGCAAATTGCCTAAGTTGGGATTCATTGGGTTCATTGATTAATGACCTGAATTTAGGCAATTGGATAGCCATTTAGAACTGGTATAAACCCTATTGGACGACCCCGTAATGATGAGAATGTCTACTGAGATTAAGTTGCCCAAGGCGGGCCTTAGGTGCATTAAATTTACTTTGGAATAAATGCATGGAATGGTTGTCGGTTTGATTGGACTAGAATGGGAATAATTTAGAGTGTCAATAATGTGTTGGATTCATTAAATTGAGGATGATTGCGTTTAGCATATTGACATTGAAAGTTGGCATTGGGTGTTCTGGCTTGTAGTCCATATATCATGTGGTAAATTGACTGGAATTGGGCGCATTAGTGTGCGTGTTTGAAGTGATTCAAACTGTTGGCCTTTGGGTCGGGCCTACGGGTCGTTTTATCAAACTGTTGGCCTTCGGGTCGGGCCTATGGGTCATTTTATCAAACTGTTGGCCTTCGGGTCGGGCCTACGGGTCGTTATAATCACTTGTGACCTTCGGGTCCCGCTTACGTGTCGTTTTATCAAACTGTTGGCCTTTGGGTCGGGCTTTTGGGTCGATTTATTGCTGAAAATGGCCTTCGGGTCGTGGCCTTCGGGTCAGTATATCTGTGACCTTCGGGTCGGAATAATTGTGCATGTTGGATAATTTAAACGTGATTATTGTGGATAAATGCCTAACCTGTAGGGCTGTGATATGAATGATTTGGGCCGTGGGCCTATGAAAATATCATGAATTGATGGTACACTGTATATATGTGTTTTAATTGCTGCCTGGAGGTACGTGATAGCCTAGGTTGGGTTTAGGAGTGAACTTACTGAGAAATGTTCTCACGGTTGTTTCAACGAACAATTTCAGAACCCCGACAGGACCCTTGAATCTTCCGCCACCGCCACCAGAACGTTTTGGAGTCCTCAGTGGATGGGACGGTATAAGGGGACTCAGACTCAGTGGACAAGAAATCAGACTCAGAATGGGTTTTTGGCGAGCACCTTTTTTGGAGTAGAAGTAAACCCAGGTCTTCATCTTTGGAGTATTGGTTTTTGAGAAAGGCGGTGTGCATGTACATGTATGGGACGGTTTATAAATGTAAATATTATGGTATAAGAAGGAAATGAAAAAGATATGTACATTCTCCCAATTTTCCCCAGTTTTTAATTGTTCGGGTTTAATTGTTGTTATCCGTTGTGGTAGTTAATCTTTGATAGCGTTTTGAGGTCAGCGACATTCCTGGGACGTCGCTTGAATCGACCAGAGGCGATGTCGCGTGCCGAAGGGGTTTGGGGGCGTGACATGTACACCTTGTTGAAATGAAATAACTCATATATATTTGGATTGAAATATGAGCTTCTGGTATTATTTTATATTTATGCATAGTGTCTACTCGATCTGTTTAGAAGATATATGTACTACTTACTGAGTTGTGGTTGCTCAATTTCTCAAATCTTTTCAGATTCCTTAGTTAGTAGCCAATAGAGCGAGAGCAATATCAACGGGGATTTTTGGTAATTTGTTCTTTGGTTGTGGTTTGAGGCCGCGTCCTTCCCGTGGAAAGACGGCCGTGTTATCCCTCAATTCTGGTAGGTTTCGAGGTGTGACAAATTCAAACTTCCTTATCTGTTTAACCCATACAACGGACGAGATCGAAGTGTTGTGTAATCAACCATTTAATGCCATGCGATTTCGATTGGAACAGTTTCAAGTGATTGTAAGTGTAAGTGATCCTCAAAAACTTCTTCTGTTACATGAGATGATGACATGAACAGTCGTTTGATGTTTCTTTAATGCGCAATATTATTGTTAAAATGTCTAATGTGCAATATGCCCCTAAACTTTCAATTGCTTGGATTTCTATCAAACCAAATGTGGAGACTGAGTACATCTAAGCCACTTAAATTGTCTGAGTTACTTCCGATCATAGACCCTTGAACAAATTTTCGTATTAGCTTAAAAACTTATTTGATAGCACTTGCGGGAGTCCTAACTCTATATTGATCAAAACATATGTCCTCTTAAAATCGAGGTTTAGGCGACATTTACATATGACTTCATGTTGATTAATTGATGAATTTCGAAATTCTTTGTAAGTGAGCAATCCTACTCTTTTTAATCGGCTTTTTGACCTGGAACATCCTAGACCGAACCGAATCGATTGAGCCAATTTTTTTTTTTCTTTTGTGATTTAGGCTATGCCATCGATCGAGCCTGGTATATCTAGCCTCGATATGTTCAGCGAGCTGCATCATTACTCTGATTTAACAGTTAATTTACTCTGAACGAACACTGCAAGCTCGAGTCACTTGATGTGTACTACTCGTGAGCGAGAATGGAAACCGCCTCTTCGACGGAGGGGCGCTGACCGGGCCGTGACGTGGATGAGAGAAGCTCTTGCTTGAACCCGGGTCCATGATTGTGTGGGCCTACGTGATCCACGATCAGGATAGACGCATTTTCGTGTGCCCAGGTTCATGCGATGATTTGCCCACACAGAAGCCAGAACCCCTTCGCTTCAGCATTCTCATTGATCTCCTCTGTTTCTAAGTTTAGCCAAGAGATCGGCGATCGTCTCCCATGACGATCACCACGACTTCAACTCCAGATGAAGTTCAGCCGAAGGAAACACCTTTCAATGAGGCTAACCATTCGACAAATCCGTTTGGATTTCTAGGAATCGACTAATCGCTCCCCTGCATCTTCAGATGTTTGTTCGACTCATAGCATTTGAGTGATGGCGCTTTCACATCGGGGGTACATTGAAATGAAGCAACGATTGTTGCTTTTCTGGATTTTTCACGAAATGCTTCAAGAAAAGTTTGTGAATGTAGTTGCTGTCTGCTGATGATGATCTTGACAGGATTAAGAGGTGTTTACGTTTCTACGATGCACTTGAAGTGGACTAGTGGTGCTTACAGGGTTGTTCTACTTGAACTATCTGCGCTAACTCACCCATCTGTTGGGTTTTTAGATTCACGTAGTTTATTACATCAATCTATTAGATAGCTACAAACCAAAACCCGCTTAATCATTTAGCTGTTTAAATGAAAAATTCCACACGAAACCGAACTGTCCATTCATCCTTTGGTACAAAATGCAGATGAAAGCCAGTCTAATTTATACATGGATACTAATTTTACAGAAGACGGCGTGTGATGATCTGCCTTCAAGGGCAGTGTTAGTCATAGCTTTTGTTGACCAATTGCTTTCTTGTTGTGATGACTGGATTTCATGAGCTGTTAAGCTTTGAAAGGTAAATGTGGGTTGTTTCGGCGGAGGAAGATCCGATTCGCCGCTTAGCATCAGACCCACTTGTTACATGTCGGGCCTATCCACAGCGTAGTCCGGCATGCGGAGAAGCCCCACGTGAATGCATCGAATCATCACCTCTGATAGTGGAAAGGCATCCGCAATCACCTCGTCCATTAGTTCCACTTCTCTACTTCCACTCCACAATCGAATCAACCTGTAAGAATGCTAGGATTGTTAGATATCCCTTAGGAGTAGGTAGGGACTGCCAAAATCCAAAAAGGAAAGATATTAGTTGTGAGATAGATGTTGCTCTTACATAAATGAGGAGATAGATTGAGATGTTGTCCGCGGTAATCTAAGCTAGTGTTTTTCTTGCTGCTGACAATCTCTAGGAGTAGTCATCGGATTTCTCAGAAAATATTCTACGCATGGAGACATGTAGTCACTGCATAATTTGAACATTTCAAATTCTCTTCAATAGAATGTCATAATTGTACTAAACCGAAGATTTGTGGAATGCACTTCAAAAGCTAGAAAATCCTTAACTAAGAAAGGATGAGGGCCAGAAAGGTGAACTGTGAACAGATTATACTGATAATGTCCCAGGTAGATAAAATTTTGCCTGACTGAGTCATGGTCTTAGTATGAAAGATAGAAAACTTACAGTGTCCAGGCAACTTTGTGTGTATTTACCAAGACTCGGATGCCTTCAAACGTCCCGCAAGACCAAAATCAGAAATTTTCGGCATCATCTTTTCATTCAAGAGGAATTTACTCCCTTTTAAGCCTCGATGAATAATCCTAAGACAGGAATCGCGATGGAGGCTCATGAGTCCTCTAGCAACCCCCTGGATGATGTGGAAGCGTATGTCCCAGCCCAGTTCTGCCTTCTTTCTTGAGTCCAAGCAAGGCAGCCGACAGAAAGAAATTCTAGTTTGAGTACTAGATTTTGTTTTGCCCATAAGAAATTGGATACAAATTCTTTAGAGAGCAAAACCTGCGAAAAAGAAAGGTGTCCAAGTTCTTGTTCAACAAGTATTCATATGCTAAGATTTTCTCCACTCCCTCCAGAAATCTCCCCACACGAAATGACACAGTTAGACACCACATCACAAGCAGTTAATGTTGCACTACCTAAGTTCGAATATCCAAATTGGCAAGCCCGTTATTGCAGCCCCGCCACAGTCAAGAAATCTTCTCATGCAAAATATGATGCAGTTAGACAACACAACATGAACCGTTCAGAGAATCGCTCACGCCATGAATCGAAGTTGTGATGTCATGGGAGACGAGCCTCTCTTTTTTGTGCTTATACATAGCATACTTAAGTCTTCCTTTTTCATGTATACAAAGAAAACTTATGCTTTACACCGTGAATCAGTAAGAAATACAAAGTGAAGTGAATTGATGTCAATGGCATTTCTCATGGTTTTGAGTCTAAGGAGCATGCTTTCATTATCATTATTAGCAATAATCTATGCCTTAAGAATTCCATTGATGATGAAAATATATTGTATTCATTTAATTTAGTCAGTGGTACAAGAGATCATATTTTAAAAAAACATATTTTTCAAATCGTTTATTTTTCCCGAAACAAATGCACCATTAATAAACCTTTTATGTCCCCTTTATTCAGTACAAAAATATATTAGCCTGTTACTCAAGTTTTTTGCGTGGATATATAGTTAAGTGATATAATTACTTCCTTTAAAGCACTTTACCTAATGTAATTGGATCAAATAATCTGCGCTTCAAAGCCTGGATCCCAAATTCGTGGAAGGGTGTTCAACTTCAAAAGGGTATGACTAGAAAAAAGGAACCAGAGTTTTCGAGTTATTTGAGCATATCACAATTTGATTCAAACATTTTGATATATTATTAAGAAAAATCAAGTTAGCTTAATTTCAACAGTTTTGGGGATCTGACCAAGTCATGATGAATAATATCCATGAGGGAAGCTAAACCTAGCATGGCTGAAGGAATTAGTTCATTCCATGGAACAATTCAACCTGGTTGTGTTCAATTAACTGTGCAATTGAATCCCCCTAAGTGATTGGCAATGAAGGAGTCATTTGGCTTTTACAAATTCACAAGTTCGATTAACATCATAAATTCTTGACCGTTAGCATCTTTGTAGGACTTTGCTAATGGGGCCATTGACATCAAATCTTTAGGATTGCGGGTGATATGGAATAATTATAACTCAAACCGAACAATCTGTAACGTGAATCGAACTCATGATCTGTTGAGAATTTCAATTATAGTACATTAATTCGTCTAGTTATTAAGATTCATTGTTTTGTTTGGTTGCCATTGTAGTACTTGAACAAGGAGAGCTACGGACATGAGAAATGCTCTCCTTTGGATCCTAGTGGTCTCTCTTAATCTCCCTCCTAGAAAATGGAGCCCCAATCTACTAGTGAAGTTTCTTTCATGCAAAACATGACAAAAAGCAGAATGTTTGGTGCTTTGCGAGTTTGGCAATCCTAGAATTTATCAGCCAATGGGATACACTCGTGAAAAATCAGGACTCCTCCACTCCCACCTATAAGTATATCTCATTCTCATCTCTTCTATCCCAAGCTCACAGACCTCCTTCAATTCCACTCTCTCTGATCATATTGTTCATATTTCTATAGCTAGCGACCATAAAGACATCATGGGTGTTTTCACTTTCACAAATGAATACACTTCCCCAATCCCTTCGGCAAAATTGTTCAAGGCCATGGTTGTGGACTCGCATAACCTAATTCCCAAACTCATGCCTCAAGCTATTAAGAGCATTGACATCATCCAAGGCGACGGAGGGGCTGGAACCATTAAGCAAATCAACTTCATTGAAGGTAATCATGCTTTTTTTTTTCTGTTGTATAAATGTGCTTCTTTTTTAGCTTTAACAAATATTAGGGTGTAGACAAGTATACTATAATATAAGCTCCTTCTATTGTATACAGGTGGTCAGCTTAGCAGCATGAAGAATCACGTGGATGAGCTGAACTTGGAGACATTTATGTACAAGTACACCATGATCGATCTTAAGGAGAAGTTTGAATCTATTGTTTATGAAGTCAAATTCGAGCCAACACCAGAAGGCGGGAGCAAGAACAAGATGACAAGCACATACTACACGAAGGGAGATGTTGAGCTTAAAGAAGAGGACGTTAAGGTAGGCAGAGAGCGAGCCTTCGGAGTGTACAAGGTTGCCGAAGCATACCTCCTCCAAAACCCCGATGCTTATGCTTGAAACTTCAAATGCTCTCTCGACTACTTTAAGAAGCCCTGTCAATAAGTTCTCATGATGTTCTATCTTCTGATGGATGTATCCGAGTTCCTTTACTTCTACATGGCTGTAAACTTACTTAAATTTGAATGGCAATAAAGATACGCACTTTATAACTTCATTGTGAGCGATTCCTATAATTTAGTAGAGCCAACATTAAGGCTTGAGCACTTGCATAGATGTTTCGTGGAGCACATCACGAGGCTCTTAAAAAAGCTTCCTATAGATATGTTACTAGCCTTTTAACTCCATCCGAGCATCAAACTTTATGGATTCTAATAAAAGAGATATAAGTGAGTGTTCAATAGGCATTGATTTGGATGCTATTAGGAAATTAGTCGCAGCTTAGTGGCAACAGGAATTGTTTGATCAAATGAATCTGTAAATGATTTGATGAATTGATTAGGTCCTGTCAATTATTTTTCCTAGCCACATCTATTGAAACTTTGAAGCATTGAACATTGATTCCAATAATGAAACCAATATATGGTTACTGGCCTAAAGCTAGTATACTCATGAGAAATCTATGTAACTTAAAGCATACAAGCGTCGTAATTGTTTGGATTAATAGTCACCTGAATGTTTGAGGTTGGTGACATCATTGCTATAGCCCCAATAAGATGCTAATAGCTATAAAATCACTACAAGAGGAACAAACAACGCAACACGGGCCTTTCATAGTTTCTGCTTACAAATGAGAATCGAACTTATACTTTGATGGAAAATTGATGATTCCTTTACATCTAGATTAATGCCTGGTAGAACTAGTGATTTATGAGCATAAAAACCATTAGGCCACGAAAATATGGATTTTTCATTTTTTGACGATTAGTATTTTTGCAATTTGTAAATTACAAGTAATATCCTTCTTTGGTTTCAATTGTTTCATTTGGAAAACAGTATATACTCAGCAAAAAAACAAAGCTATAACATGATGATGAATCGGCAATTTTTCCATGAGGTGGAGCAATGGGATATAAGGATATTTTATTATATATCATCATTCGTTTGGGACTATAAACTGAACGCGTGTTTCTACGATGAAAAATGAATAATTTAAAAAATACATTAATAAATCTGAACTTTTGTATTGCTTAGAAAAATTGGTCAACAAATATGTTTTCATTAACAACAACAAAACTACGAGGAAAAAAAAAGCATTGATAATGAAAATATTTTGCATTCATCTAATTTTTTAGCTGCACAATATCAATTTCAGGAAAACATTTTTTAGATCGATTATTTTTCCAGCCGTTTGAATATATTTCAATATATATATTGCAATTTCATCCCTACACTTTAATATTTTATTTAAGAACCCTCAAGTTACAGATAATTTTTTTCTACTTTTTTTTTAACTAGCTTTCATTTCCTTCTAAAAAAATTGGGGGAATTATTTTAAATTTTTTTTTATGGGAAAAATCCACTGAGGGAAGCTAAACCAAAATTCCTGTCTTAAATGAACGGCACAGATCGGAGACACCTCCGTCATCTCTCTCTCTCTCTCTCTCTCTCTCTCTCTCTCTCTCTCTTCCACGATGGACATAGCCGTTGAACGGAGATGGAGGTGGCGTTCGCCGGAGCAGCCGGTTGCCCGGAGCTTCCCTTTGCTGCCTCATCCCTCCCTTTCAAATCGCAAGAACCGTGTATTGGCCAGAAGATATATTCCTCCCTCCTCCGTCTGCGAACCCTTCCTCCTTCTGCAAGCCCTCTTCTTCATTCTCTCTATCTCTATCTCTCCGAGAAACCCAGAAGCCTGCGAGCTCGTTCGCCCCCACATTCGCTCCCCCTCCCTCTCTCCAAGAAACCCAAGAGACCCTTTGGCAGGTAGTCGCGAATTCCGGTCGTTGTCGGCGTCCTTGATGGTGAAGCGCCGGCGAACCGAGATCGCCGACCCGGCTGCCCGGCTCGTCACCTACTCCAAGAGGCGCAAGGGGCTCTTCAATAAGGCGTCGGAGCTCTGCTGCCTCTGCGGCGCCCGCGCCGCGGTGGTCGTCTTCTCCCCCGCCGGCAAACCCTGCTCTTTCGGCGACCCGTCGGCCGATCAAATTATATCCGACTGCCTCCGAGGCGGCGGCGGCGGCGACGGCGACGGCGAGGTGATGCCGCCAATGGGTCTGACCCAGTGGGAGGAATGGGTCCAAACGGAGTGGGACGCTTGCGTGACCGAGGAGGACCTCGAGTCCCTGATTCTGAAGTACGAAGCCGTCTGCGACTGTGCGCGCGAAAAGCTGAAGGCGCTGGAGGATGATTCACGAGTCATGGTCGGTGCGGCCGATTCGAACGAATTGAGCGACGAGGAGATAGACTCGATATTCGAGAGTCTCAAAGGTCAAATCCCAGCGCTTGCGGCTCTCTTGACGGAAGGCGACGGTTTCTCGACTTCGCCGAAGGACCCGGCTGCCGGCGACGGAAGTTTGGCAGGGGAGCCCACCCCTGCGTCCTCTGATGTTGGGGATTATGGGTTTGATCCGGATGACTTTCTCAATCTCTTGGAGGACTTCAACGGCCATGGCGATGGATTCTTGACTTCGCCGGAGGACTTGGCCGCTGGCGATGGAAGTTTGGCAGTGGAGCCCACTCCCGCGCCCTCCGATCTTGGAACTTATGGGTTTGATCCGGAGGACTTTCTCAATCTCTTCGAGGACTATAATATGTGCGGTAAGATACGTGCATCATGACTACTGTGCTTGGAGCATTATTGTGTGCACATACACAATTACACAATCTTTGCACAATTCGAACTTCACAAGTGCTCAGTCATCGATGGTATTTGTTTGCTGCACGCATGGCCCGAAATACTAGTTGAGATCTTCTCTTGATTCCGCACCGGATCATATAAGCGTAATGGCCATTGTTGGTCGCTTAGTTAGCATAGAGCCCTCTGATGTGAAAGTATCTGTCAAAATGGCCAATACTACAAGTTGTATCAGGAGATGTACAGAGTTTTTACTTGAATTATTTAGTAGTGAGCTCTCTCGCAACTGCCATATTTCCTTGGAAATTCAACGTCCTAAAGAGCCAGTCATTTAAATGGGTATGTTTACTAGTATCATCTGACCATTCTCGGAAAAGTTATATCTGCCTCCAAGTGCAAGCTAGCCCAATGGATCCCATCCTTTTGGATCGCATGGGTTCCACGTGGGGTCCAATGATTCAACGGTCGAGATTTGCTGGGCTCGTCTAAAGATTCTTCCAAATTACAGGCAAAATTCTATTGGGTTAAAAACATAACAGTCGGACTTCGTAATTGGTCTTACCATAGTCTTCCTACGCCGAATTGTATTAAGTTGAAAAAGTTTTTTCTTGGGTCGTAAGTTGAAAAAGTTAAATGGTAGTAAATCATGTATATGCAACAGTCTTTGATAATGTTTTGCTAAAGAGGAATGGCTGTTAAGAGTAATTATTCGACCATGTTTTTCGAATACTCCTCTAATCCCTTCTGTCAGTGGGATACAATCATGGACATCACATAATTTTTATGATTGGACTTTCCTCGTGTCACGCCCCAACTTAGGATCATGACCGGCGGGGGTTATATATATTTTGTGACGTCCCATTTATATTTATCTTATGTTACAAGCAAGTGGAAGCATATATCATTCTCGGGACAATCACAATAACATCAAGCAACAATGGGGTTAGGAAACACACAACGGGCATGCTTATATTTACATGATAACTTTATTTTACATGCTAGCCATATGTGCATGCCCTTTTCTTTCTATGGGCCGATAGCCACACGCATATCCGCTACTACATATTTGGATTGCATGGACGGGGTATGCTTAACTCCGCTATTGTGGGTGTCCACCAAAAACTTCAAAAAGGTCCCCAAAAACAAGTACTACTCTTCCCAAACTAGGCCTGCCACCTAAGCTCCATTCACGGCATTCCCGGGCACGGGACCATTGGCTCCACCGAATGGTCCATTGAACCCACGAAGGGGGCCAAACAGGCCACCCTCGGTCCATGTATATCACGCCTCATAAGCGTGGGGAACGGGGTTGTGTCCAGGCCCTTGTCTATCATGACCTGGGAGGTGACCTTGCGGAAGCCTCAATCTTCACCCACATCAATGACATCGATCACATCCATTACCAACTCCACTATGGTGTCGAAACGAACTGGTGGGGATGCCATCCTACGAATATGAGGAAAATCACAGGGAATGAGTCTTGAACTCAATAAGTAAATTTACTAATTTCAAGTTAGGAGGAAGTAATCGTTGGCAAATATGCATCCAACCTTTACTGCCCCGGGCGTCGATGGCAAATCAATAGCAAAAACGTGCCTTACCTTGCCTATGTACTACTTAGGGCTCACGCATTAATCAAGAAAACATCAAGCATAGTACATAAATGACGCATGCAAGAATAAACACACGGAATTCATTTATTATTAACCGAAATCCATCGATTCTTCCAAAATTCATCGGGCATTCGGACTCTACCAGGCATCCGAAATTCATCGAGCACCATCTCAAAATCCATCAATGACGGCTTTAGTCCCTCATGTATCCATGTAACAAACATCAAGCAATCCAGTTCCTTATCTTTTCTTATGAGTCCATGCAAACTGCCACGCCCCAAACCCCACGGTATACAACATCCCTACCTTGGTCGATAAACTGCAACGTCCCGGAAGCATTGTCGACCCACGCCTGAACAGAGATCAAGCACAAGCGAAAACAATAAATAAACAAACCATGACAATTATAATATGAGCTACAGATAGCCAAACTTTAATCACCATAGCAGAAAATAATTACACATTTATATAACTATTAAAAACTATTTATACAACATAAACAAGTACCACAAAAGAACTACAAACGATCAGCAGCCGCCTGGTCAAAAAGGGGTAAGCGGCTCGGGAGGTCAAGCTAAACTTAGAAAGAGGGCTACGATCCAAAAAATAGCGGCCCTCATGCTTATTACGGTCAGGGGAGGGGTGGTCCTATGGCTCCCAGTCTGAGTTGGACGACTCAGCAGTATCCTCTGACACCTCATCACTGGCATACTCTTCATCCTCATCAAGCTTCTCGATCTCTCCATCCTCAGCAGCGTCTTGTTCCATTGCCTCCGGTTCGTCCTCCTCCTCATCCATTGGCTCGGGGTCCTCAGCTACTACATTGGGCTCCTCACCCATCTCCTTGTCCTGCCTCATCCACTCTGGTGTGATCTCAGGGTCGATCACCTCACCATCTGCTATAACTGGGTGCAACATCCCAATCTCATCGACCGGGATATCAAAGGTCCTGAGGGGCTCCCCCTCATTCCCGTCAGCATCCCGGTGGTACCATGCCACGTACTTCTGCACTTGGTAAAAATACTCGCCTACGTCCACGTATACTACTGACTGATACCTCACAAAAGCCTCTCCATTTCCTAAGGGGTAGGAACTAATATACTGTCGGATCTGCATAGGGATCCCAAAAAGCGGCGGTGGTCTCTCCATCCTCACGGCTGGGGGTCTGAAAAGTTTCGGTTTACACAACCGTGAGACGAATCTCAGCGAGTTCAACCCCTAAACCTAGGCTAGGCTAGCATGCAATCTCCTGACCGGAAAGAAACACTCAAAATCGCAATACAACGATAATCACACAATCACTGACCCTGCAGGTTAGACACTTCAATATATATATAATCACGGCACATACGTAGCACGCATAATCATAGGTATGCCAAGCACATATTCATGCACCGAGTCTCACGCACTCGCATGCTAATCAATGCATGTTTATCCATGCAAATGTAGTTGACATGTCATGCGCATTTTTCCCTGCCCATTGGCCTACACGGGCACATTTGCCCGATTTATTATTATTATTACGACTCGAGTCATCACATTTTCACGGTCTGATGCGTTTAGTCTGCTTCAAAGTGCATGAAGCGCAGCAATCGATCTGGCCCAGTGTCTCTAGCCTGCTTCAAAGTGCATGAGGCGCAACACTGATCACCTTACGAACCAGAGCATGCTTCAAAGTGCATGAGGATGGTTGTCTTCTGGACGTACTGGGCATCATCCCGTTTCAAAGTGCATGAGGACGGTATCGACCCGAAGGTCCTTAAGTGATCACACAACTCATTATTATCTGTACCCAGCGTAAAACGCTTCAGGGTATTTTAAGTTATCACACGCTCATGGCAGACACGCATTCTCGCACAATTTCACTACATGCCTCATTCTAGGCAAACATAATGTGTGTCTATGTTATACAATGTAATGTACCACGAGTACCACTATAATTTAGACACCCAACGTCACAACACGTGCTTAATTGGCCTAATTAATACCGTATGGCCTAACGTGCAATTCACAAATCAACTATTAATTTCAAATCAAACAGCGGCCAATCGCACTCCATAAATTTAGCCACACGACATGCAACATGATAGTATGCAATCAATCACAATTAAGCACAAATTGCATACAATCAGTCATTCCCGGGCATACCCGGCAATTTCACCGACGGCTCCTAAATTGGCCAATTAATCCAATTAATCTCTCCAATAAAATCTCATTAGCCCACTACATTTTTTCCGATAATAATTTTCATCAATCGGTACCCTAATTTTTCCCTACCAGTACTGATATTCCTAAACCAGTCCAAAAATTTGCACTAACAGTCCTAATCCAGGTTTAGAAAGTTTACTTACTTAATCCTGTGTCATGACGATGAGAAATGGCGGCCGATCACTGGTGAACAGTGAAACCGGCGGCGGGTTCCAGCGGTACAGATGGCGGCGGCGTACGGACAACCGTACGGACGGTGAATGGTGATTTCGTACGGACATTGTACGGACTGGCGGGGAACGGTGGCCGGCAAGGCGGCGGTGGCTGGCGCGGCGGCCGTACGAACGGCGTACAGACGGGCCGGAGAGGGAGAGAGAAAGAGAGGTTGGGATGAGGGTGGCGAGGCGAGGCTAGGCGGAACAACGGCACCAGCGGACAGCGACGACACAACGGTGGTCTGGCGAGCTCCGGCGTACGGTGATGAGAACCGGCGGAGGGAGAGAGAGAAATTGGGAGAGGGGGTTGTTCTGGTGGGGCTGTTGGCCGAAGAAATGAGGGAGGAGAGAGAAACTGGTCTGTGTTGGTCAAATAAAGCAGCCCAAAAGCGCCATGTGTCGCCGATCCGAGAGTTTTGACCAAAATACTCCTAATCCTACGGTTTTCGTTCGTCTCTATCCAAAAAAATTGAGGGCATAAAGGTCTTTAGCCCCAATAATGTAGCTGATAACCTTTAATAATTATCCTAAATATTTTCCCAAAAATTCAGACCAAAAATAGCCCAAGGGCAAAACAGTCATTTTTCTGGTCCTGAAGCAAAATTCCAATTTTTGCCCGTACCAACCCTCCATGTGCGTGGCCAATATAATGTGGTGTCGGAATCGCGAAATTCATCGCGCCAACCCTCGAAAGTCCACGTCAAAGTTTGAAGGGCAAAATTGTTAATTTTTCCAATTTTTGTCGAAATTCTAATTTTTGTTCATAACCACTCCTGGCATGTGTGGCCACCCTAAAATGGCGTCAGCCTCAAAAATGATCTCATTTGGCCTCGAAAAGCAACGCTAGAGTCCAGAGGGGCAAAAACGTAATTTTTCACCCCCGGACCGAAATTTCAAATTTTTACTCGTACTAACTCCAAAAGTGTGTGGCCAACATAATATGACGTCGGATTCCCAAAAATAGTCTCCTAAGCTTTCGAAAATCGACATCGAAATCCAGGCTCAATTCCATGAACAAAACTCGTTAAACTTTCAATTTCAGGGTCTCTCACTAACGGGTGGCTGTTTAAAGGTTACGCGTATTGACCTAGAGCTATCCATATCGTGATGGTCTCGATCATTGAGAGAATGAGAAATTATCACTAGTTCTAGAGGTCACGATCGTTTGGTTCAAGTTCAAGACTGGTTGGTCACGTGTACTTTCGATCTTGCAGAATCACCTGCGTCCCTATGGTACATCGTTGGCCTTGGCGAAACCCAATCCATTCCTCTTTCCTAAGATCGGCCCACGTTGGCCAAAAATATTCCCTCAGCGTCTCTCGTGATCGATGTCCATTTTGCGACAGGATCCCCGGTCCACGTACCGTTTTCTAGTTAGCCATACCTCATTGGTTAGTATCCCGAGAGTGATCAGCTATGGGCGAGACTTACTAAAATAAAATGCGAAGTAACATCAGTTTTATTGATCCCGAAATTACATCGAAATTCGGGCTGTTACACAAACAAAAGGGGCTGAAGGCGTGAGTGCTAGTATAAGTCATGGACAATAAACATAATCCTCTAGTATGTCAATTACGGTCTAAGGCTCGTGACTTGATCTGACGTGCTAAACGCTGAACTAGAACTGAACATGGTGTGGATTCAATACACCTCAATATCGAACCTTTACCAAGTAAGACCCGGTCCATCACGCCATAGCGTGCATATAAAACATACGTTCCCTCTTTCGCAGCCGAGCAGTGCTTTGACTCATGAGTGTGCCTTACAAACCACAAAACACCCAGCAAACATCAAGCAAATTCATACCTCGGATTGGGTAAAAACACAAATCAACAACGTATCACAACATCTTATCCCGAGATTAGGGAATCTACTTATTACTAGAGACCAAATAAGTGGTCCAAAAGAAGTGTGGGATCAAGTAACTAAGAGAGAGCAAGAGGCGAGAGAGAGAGGGAGTGATGTGAGGAAGGTGGTTTGGCCGAATGAAGTGTGTGGGGGCATGAGGAAAATGAGGCCAAGTATGGTGGGGTCACTCTCTTATTTATAACATGGCCTACAAAGCTAATAATGAAGAAAGGGACAAAAGTCTTAAGTCATGATGAAGCTAGTCTAAAAAGTCTTTGCAATAATTAAACTTCTTCCTCAAGCCTTTAATTTGGGCCATTAATTCTTAAACTTGGCTTCCAAGTTCTAAGTAGGGTAATCATGCCGTATTAAGCCATTTAAGACTAAGGTTCCAATGATGGTTTTTCTTGACTTGTCTTTGGCTTTTCTTCTTTGTTTTGAGCGTGAGGCATCCCTTGTCTTCACCTTCAAGACACTCAATTATTGGTCATGTCTTCCATTATTGGTCCATGGAGACCTAAGCTTAGTTTCTATCATTGGTGTCTTGCAAGATAAGCTCTATTATTGGCTAACTTGCAAGATAAGTTGACAATAATGTTATTAATTTGATTAAGTCAATTTTGTCTTCTTGCACGTTAAGCCTTTGAGCGTGTGGCATTGTTCTCATCCTCAAGAACACTCAATAATCGGCACACAACACTTAATCTAATGGCTTATTTTCTTCTTGAACACTAAAATCACTAATGTCTAATTTAAGAGGCAAATTCGGATAAATGACAGTTTTTTGTGTCATACATGATCGACCTTCTTATTTGGACAGAGGTTTAGGGTGGAAGTATGACCAAGCATGGTTCGGCATAGTCGTGCCAATAACTGGACTAAATGGCACAAGGCCGGATAAGCCAAATTGACCAGGTGTAAGGCTTGTTCAGCCAGGCCTAATCGACCATAGGGCTGGGCACATGGTCCGGTTGCATGGGTGCGGAGCTAGGTACTAGCTGGGATTGACCGAGCACAGAACTGGCACAATTATTGGGCACAGTAGCTAGCACACTGCTGGGCACGAGGTCGGGCTCATGGCTAGACTGATCAATGTAGAATTTAGCCCATGGCCGGCATAGAGCCTAGGCACATGGCCAAGCCTGATTAGTACTGAGACTGGGCACATGGCTGGGTGTAGGGCCTAACTCGTGATCGAGCGACGGGGCCTCTGGTCGGTCCGTGATCAAGACTGAGCGGCACATGAACTAGCGCATGGCCGGGCATAAGGCCTAGCTCGTGACCAAGCAGTAGGGCTCCTGACCCGATCCATGGCCCGTCCATGGCCTACACCAATTCACCACCACGATTCCATGGCTGATTCGCAACTAGTCCATGTCCGGTCATCAACGATCTATGATTGACCCTCGATTGTCATGCAGTCACATGGAATTGATCCGCGACCGATGTTTAGCTGCACGGAATCGGTCTAGGGTCGCCCATGACTGATGTATGCCCGCGCGGCATCGATCCATGACTGCCTGTCGATCAGCTCGGTACGTGATCGTACCACTGCCAATCCTTAAGGTTGAGTGGTCGATCCATGGTCGAACCACATTGATTGACTTATGTGATTGGGGAGTCGTTTCATTGCCGATCTCTAAGTTGCCCGTTTCGACCAAACAGATTGGTCTATGGCCGACCCTAGGATCAGTCCACGTACCGATTCCCCGTCCATTTCCCTTAGTCGAGTCAAGGTCCGAACCGTGGATGTCACACCTCGAATTGTCATTAGTTATGTTGGAAGAAAATATAGCACATAAACTATGTGTATTACTAATCGGTGTCAATTTATTTGTTGGATTGTAAAGAAAGTAATATAAATGATATATATTTTTTTGTGACTCCAATCAGACGAGGTCATTTTTTCTTTTTAGAGTATCTTTTATATTCAAAAATTTTATTCCTATAATCAATGTTGCAACTATCATAACTAATTTACATGAAATTCTTACTCCTAAAGGAAATTACAATTTAGCTTGTCATATATTTTCTTAAAAGGTTTTTTCATTTTCAAATTTTTTGAAGAGACTAAAGAGAAAAAGATTCAGGAAATAAACGTACACGAACAAATGATAGTTGCCACATCAATTACAATTTATCTTATGCTAAATTCAATTATATACTTTAATGAGATTTATACTTCCATCTTCTTTAATTATTGCCACGTTGAGTGTCAATAGTAAAAAGAATCGATTGAATAAATCACCGAAAGGTTAGAGTATTTAATTAAGGGATAATACCATGAAAACCCCTAAATTGGTACAATTTATCCAAAACTATATTCCAAATTGATACACCCGTGACAAATTTACCTTCGGTTAGTTTTTGTTAAATTTTACCATTAAATTACCGAGTTTGATTATACATGACAGTTGACAAATATACTAATTTAGGGTTCACAGATGTACCCGTTCGTGATTTTTTGTGATATTAATCCAATTTAACGGGGGGTAAATTTCGTCACAATTGTACCGATTTTGAGATTTTGATGGTTAAAAAATTAGTTTGGGATAAATTTATCATAAATGTATCAGTTTGAGATTTTTGGTGGCCAAAGAATTAATTTTGGTAAATTTATTGCAAATATACTAATTTAGATTTTTTTGTGGTATTAACTCTTTAATTAATAGAAATAAAAAGTTGGAGAGCTCGATTGCACGGTCAATTACAAGTGGGGGAAAATTAGAACGATACCAAATAATTTAAATGCAAAAATGCTTACGAATAGATAAATGCCCTACCGGTCATCGCCCTCCGTCTGCGAACTCCTAAGTCCATACCTCTTCACTCTCTCTCCCTCTCTCTCTCCAAGAAATCAAGAAACGTACCTCTTCACTCTCTCTCTCTCGCTACAAACTCGTTCAACCCACGCTCTCTCTCTCTGTCTCTCTCCAAGAAAAGCAAGAAACCTGTGATGGATAATCTCGAGCTCCGTCGTTGATGGCTAAGCCCCGGCGAACACGGACGTCCACGTCTTCAAGTGCAACATAGTCGTTGGGATGAGCATGTGTGTCGACTTTTGCTGCGCTTGAAGAATGTGGGTGTCCGTATGTGAATATGAACTCACTTGTCTTTTTTCCCTTGTCCAAACGGCATTTGTACGGCGGTGTCCCCGAGTGTTGTTCTCTGTCTCGGATATACACGATCTTGGTTGGGTTTTAGCATGAGATTCTCCATCTTTGTTAGATTCTCTGTCTGCCTGGGAGATAATGATGATGAACATAATAGAAATTAGGGTAATGGGTTTCTATGCTTCTTGTTCAATTCTTGAGTTCAGTTCCGTATTATTCAGTGAAGCTTCGATTTTTGTTCAGATGGTGAATTGGGTAAATTGGTTCTTCTTCTTGCTTGCGATCTCTTAGTGAATATCAACATTTATTTAGTGTTCTTCTATGTTTGGGATAAGTACATTAAAAATCCTAAAACTTATTACGACAGTGCAATTGAATCCTAAAACTTTCAAAAAGTATAATCAAATCCTAAAACTTGTTACTAAAGTACAATTGAGTCGTAAAACTATCAAGAAGTATAATTAAGTCCTAAAACTGGTCACGGAAGTGCAATTGAGTCCTAAGATTTTCATAAAATGTAATCAATAGAAGGACTTGATTGGATCAATTTAACAAGTTTGAGGACTTGTTTGCATATTTTAAAAGTTTTAAGACTCAATTACACATTTGTTACAAATTTTAAGACTTGATTGCACTTTTTAAAAGTTTTAGGATTCAGTTGCACTTTTGTGACAAGTTTTAGGATTTTCAATGTACTTATCTATTTCTGTTAAAAGTTCAAGAAGATAGTGCCGTTAAATCGGATTGATTCGCGGTGACTGACGAACGAGTAATCACTATCAACGTTAGATCTGGCAACCTCTCAATTTTGCATCTAGATCTCTCGTCTTGCTTCAATTCTTTTTGAGTTTCATGGCTAGATCGAGTCCTTTACGCGTCGTGGCTCGCAATATTCTTTTTGGCTAGCTTAGTGTAGCTTGTTTCGCTACTTCTTCGATCTGAAATGCTGCGGCTGAGAGCGTTGTGGCCAAGTGGCGACAAGATAGTGAACATTCAGTCGCATCCGATGAATCCATGGCTCGTCACTGCGGATGTGTCGGACTTCGTGTCCGTTTGGAATTTGGAGCATCGTCAGGTAGTTCATCGCACATTCTCGTGTGTTACTATTTGTGTTATGTCTAGAATGGCATGTTGGAGCGATTTACTCGATAATTTCGATGTTGTTTGATGCGATGATGATCGTGGGTTCTTCTGGTTTTAGGTGATTTATAAGCTGAAAGGGGCGGTGTCGATGAGAGGCATTTGATTGGTGCTAAGTTGGAGAAGCTTGCCGAAGGAGAAAGATGAGAGCCCGTTTTAGTTGCAGCAGATGGCATTGGTTGTATAGGCATTGATTTGGATGCTAAATGGAAATTCGTGGCAGTTTAGTGGTAGCAGTAATTGTCTCATCAAATGAATCTGCAAATGATTTGATGAATTGATTAAGTCCATGACATTTATTTCTTCTAGCCACATCTGTTGAAGCTTTGAAACATTGAACATCGACTCCAATAACGAAACAGATCTATGTTGCTGGCCGAAAGCTAGCATACTCGTGAGAATAACTTGACTTAAAGCCAACGAGTGAAATTTTTTTTCATTATCCTGACACTTTCACAGCTTATGTTTTTCTGCAGACCAATCGGTAGGTGGTCTTCAGCAAATGATCTTATGCAATTTTCCATTGGAATGTCTTTTCCAAGAATTGATCGGTGGAACTTTGTCTCGGATGCTAAATTTCAAAAACCAGCAATTAGGTTTTGCATTGGTAAACACGTTACTTTGTTGTCAACTGACCTACGAATTCCCCGGCAAATAAGTTGCCGGTCATAGTATTGGTCCCAAGAAAATTTGAAACTTGCTAGTTACGCCAATGTACCAATCACAGTCAGATCATATTGCCTATTTAAAGCTAACAAAACAACACACTAGTTGCCTCATCTATAGTGCAGTGGAGACTGTTTTTCTCACTAGCTCAAAGCCAGTTCAAACTCAATTCTTCTGGGAAATTAGCTCTGGTCCATTTGGTTCTTGGGTAGAACAAATGGGTTCAAGGCTCAACCTTAGGGACTGAACCGAACATGATTGGTTCCCAGGTTTTGAACCTGTAAACCTACTCGATTCTCCTTGGAACCGGCCTTACACTGGACTGGCAAGGTTGAGTCCCAACGGTTCCTCAATTGAATCAGAACAGTTGCTCACCCCTAGATAATTTTAAAATCATTTCCATCAACAATTTTTTTTTCTTTTTTTCTCTTTCTCTATCGGTTTAGTCTGCTCTTCATTTCATCATACCAAACATGTGATTGACCTTTTAAAAAGATCATAGGATTGACCACAATTAAACTTTTCCTTATTGTACTGAGGGATAAAAGTATTGAAGACATGAGCCGTCAAAGGTTGCCAAAAATAGACCAATTATACCGCATCTACTTCAACAATTAGCCAACAGAATCCACAATTTAGACCGAAAGCCAGAAAGCTTTTGTAGTGTCTCAATTATTTTGTGAGCTTTTTATCCGAACTTGATTTGCAACATCCTAGTCCAGTCAAACAACGCGTGGCAATCATGGTCAAGTTTAGATCATGAAATGGCTTAAAAGGCTTGGAGCTGATACTGTTTTGCTGGAAACCTTGCACTCCAGCTAACTTTAGAATTCATATTGTAATCATTGTCAAGCTTAGAATATGAAATGGCTGAAAGTCTTGGAAGTAAACCCTTTTAATGAGAACCATCCTTTTCGAAAGGTTAGATCCTTCAACAGGCTCAACCCAGAAGCTGACACAGTGAGCCACTGTCCAAATCTGACGAAGGCTCAATCCAGAAGCTGCTTAGTCTTCTATCATTCAAAAGATAACTAATTATTTCTTAGTACAATCTTCCATCTGGTGGTCATCAAGTCCATGTCACGGGGAAATACAGGTCAGGGGATTCTCAGAGGTTCACTTGAATACTTTCATCTTATGAGCTTATCAACTCTGCACACGACTTACATAAATTTGAATTAACCAGAGTAATAGCGTACACTTGCTACTTCAATTTTATTGCAAAATCTATGTGAGAAAAAAAACTGCAGAATTTGAATCATCATCTTCCTTCGACCACAGAAGTCGTGATGGTGTTTGCGGAGAAGATACTTACCCCTTGCGACTTTTTATCGTGACTTGGAGTTCCACTTTGGAAGGTGAATGTAGGTGGTCTCGGCTGAGGAAGATCTGATTCACCGCTTAGCATCAGAACTACGGATAACATGTTGGGTCGGTCCGTCATGTGGTCCTGCGCACAGAGAAGCCCTACCTGGATGCATCTCGTTGCATCTAATGGTGGACAAGTATTAACAATAGCTTCATCCCTTAGGTCTGGTCCTCTATCTTCGCTCCACAATTGCCATGCCTGTAAGAATTAGACAACTTAGAGCACATAAATAGCCGAAAAGATTGTAGACGATCACTCAAGACTGTGTTCCTCGCACTTACATAGGAAAGAAGATTGAAATGCTGGCCACGATAGTAAAAGCTTGTGTTTTTTTTGCCAGCGAGGATCTCAAGTAGCAACACCCCAAAGCTATAGATATCGGATTTCTCAGAAAATATCCCTCCCATGGCGTACTCAGGAGACATATATCCTCTGCAATTGATTTTCATGTTAATCAATCAAGTTATAGAGTTTCGTAATTGAGTTGTAGAGTTGATAATTCCAGCAAGAAGGCTTGAAAACTAACAGTGTTCCCACAACTCTGTGAGTATTTAGCAAAACTTGAGTGCCTTCAAAGATCCGTGCCAGCCCAAAGTCAAATTTTTGGGTTCATTTTCTCATCCATGAGAATATTGCTTGCCTTCAAATCTCGATGGATAACTCGAAGGCAAGAATCGCGATGCAGATACAGAAGCCCACTCGCGATCCCTTGAATGATGCGGAAACGTGTATCCCAGTTGAGTTCTGCCTTCCTTTTTGAATCTAAGCAAGGAAGAAAAAGAAAAGAATTCGTGACCGTAACTCACTACTATATATATATATATTTTCCATCAGCACGAGTATGACTTGAAAAGAGTGAGACCAACCAAATAGAAAGGAGTCTAAGCTTTTGTTTGACAAGTATTCGTATACTAAAATCTTCTCTTCTCCTTCGATGCAGCAACCCATGTGTCTGACCAGATTTCGATGCTGAAGTTTCGATATTAGAACGATCTCATTCTTAAACTCCTCCATGCCTTGGCCTGAGCTACTGGAAAGTCTTTTGACAGCTATCTTCTTTCCATCATTCAGCATTCCCTGTTTCCGATCCCAGAGACCTGTCAGACCTTCATAAAATTTCCTTAAACGAACATTTTAGAGAAGGCTTTTACCTTATAAACAGGTCCAAACCCTCCTTGGCCAAGTTTATTTGTTGCATCAAAGTTGTTAGTTGCAAGAAGTAAGCTACTAAAACTGAACAACGTAAATTCGGATGCATCGTCTTGCTTCAGCTGATCTTTCCATGCACTTCCAAGAGACATTTCTCCTGTTTTATCAGTTATATCTGGCGAGTCAAGAGCCTTAAGGATTTTGGCAAATTTTCTAGATTACATTTAATGTAAAATTAAGCATTGGACATGAGCTACTGGTACCTCTTTTACTGGCTCTCCACTTCCAGAGACCGAAAATAGCAGTTCCTACAAACACGATGCCAAGCATGGTACTTATGCTGATGATAAGTTTTGCTTGTGTCGACATGCCTGACACGAGAAAAGAATTGAAGATGTGTGACAAAGTTCAAATGAAACTCGTAGCGAAACTTCTTATACCTGCATTGTCATGTGCGACCCGAATATATACAACCTGCCCATCTGTTGAAAACTCGTGAAGATCGATGAGATCTTTGGCCCAGACCAAACACCCTACTGTGCGGACATGAGAATAAGCCAAGCAAGAACAATTATTCATGCACCAGCTTTGGCATCCCACCACATCTCCAATGTCTGATAAATATTCCGCAGAATCAGGCACTTTCATCTGGTTCATGCGTACAAAGACATCTTTCCTCACCTGCGTCGAAGCTGACCTGCTTGTGTTCTGACAGTCCAAATCTGTTTCTCTAATGCACCCCCTGGTCCAATTCCTTTTGTTCCATTCTTCTTTCACTCTCGGCATAAACCCCTTTACACAACGGCAGATAGGAGAGTTTAGTGAGTTGCAGACGCCAAAAGGACCGCAAGTTCCATAAACTTCGCAACTCTTGCTCGGTGCTGCCCAATTTTTTGACCAACTCTCGGATCCATAATCCCATTTCATTTGTGCTAGAATTCCTTCGGGTGAAATGACGCCATAAATAAGAAAAGAGTTGTTAGTAGAATCGGCAGAGAAATAAGTGGTTCCCTGCTGAGGATCTTGCTTGAGATCGTACGTGCTAAAGTATGAGGATTCCATTTCTGGTATGCCACTGAATATCGATTTATCCCATGGTCCACTTCTCCAATAAGAGGTCGAGCCATTCCAAGTGAAAAGTTGCGGCGGAGTCTCCGACGTAATCCCAGTGGTGAAATTTCCAGACGATGGATCGTTGTTGTTTTTCCAGGAAACTAAATACCGTCTCTCTCTGGTTCTAGCGTTTAGTCCTATCTTCATGTTTGGTAGAATTGTATCAGTTGGATCATCAAAGCTTCCCCATATTTCAGTAGAATTTCTGTCTTGTAGAACAAAGTTTCCACCATCTGAAAGCATTGCTGCTGTATAATTTGACTGGACAGAAACATTGGTGGACCAAACTATGTTCTGTTGTCCATCCACGAGCTTCAAATTCCCATCACTGCCTATCGATAATTTCGCAGACCGATCTGCCGACGCGAGCGGCGAATCCCTATTGGCAACCCACACTTTTTTAGAAGGCGTCGAGCTCTTGTACCATATGCCAACATACTGATTTTCTGAGGCTTCCGGCGTGAAGAACCCAAGCTCGAAGATTTGGCCTGAGGAGACGAGAGTTTGGTTCTGAAAGAGCAGCTCCGACGTAGTAATTATATTGCGAACCGCGCCGCTGGCTATATGTCTTGCCGGAAGTAGGAAGAAGAAGACCAAGCAAGAGCACCATGCCATCACAAGTCGCATAATAAGAATGACTGAATGAGCCGTACGAGCTCGGTGGGTCGGCTGATTCTGCACTTTCGGCGGATCAAGAACAGATGAACAAGAATTTTCTGTTGAGTTCAACCTCCTTTTGATCAAGAACCGTCGTCTTCGCTGGAGCACATTTTCATTGACTATATTAATCGTTGGAATTGTTCAAAGTCTACTCAAGACTCTGAATGAGCCTCATTAGAACCTGCACCAGCATTAGACGGACTAGAAACCAACGTGTTAGATGTTGAAGTAGTATTAGTATTTGATAATGTCGGTGATGGTTCTTCAAAGGTGGGTGGAGAAGTGTTAGAGGGTGGGGTAAGAGGTAGAATATTACCATTAACACCATGGTTTGCCTGGGAGGACATACCAGCTGTGGAGATCGTCAACTAAGGATGCGATGGTGAGGGTATTTTAGAAGGGTGGGAACCAAGTGCGGCGAATGGAAAAATGTTTTCAATAAAATGAGCATGTCTTGCAATATACATACGTTTAGTTTTGTAATCTAAACAACGATAACCAACATGCAATGGACTATATCCTAAGAACACACATTGAGTAGAACGGAGTGAAAACTTATGCGAATTGTATGGCCTTAATAAAGGGAAAACAGCACAACAAAATATTTTTAAAAACTTGTAATCCAGTTCTTGATGAAAAAGTGTTTGAAAATGTGAGATATTGTTTAAGAGTGGTATAGATAATCTGTTAATAAGGTAAACTGTAGTTTCAAAAGCATAAGGCCAATACTGAAGTGGGAGAAATGCATGTGCCAATAATGTAAGGCCGGTATCAACAATATGGCGAATTTTTCGCTCAGCTGCTCCGTTCTGCTCGTGAGTGTGTGGACAAGCTACACAATGGAGAATTCCATGGTTTGATAAAAAAATTATTTAGGGTTTTGTATTCCCCACCCCAATCAGACTGGACGGCTTTGATGGGTTTTTCAAATTGTTTCTTAGCCATGATTTTGAACTTTTTGAAAATGGAAGGAACCATAGATCGATTTTGAATAAGATAGTACTAGGTATATTTGGAAAAATCATCAACAAATAGAACAAAATACTTATAACCGGAAATAGAATTAATTGGAGCCGGTCCCCATACATCAATAAAAATTAAATCGAGAGGTGCTTTACTAATACTATGAGCGGGGGGTAAGGGTGTTTTATGAGATTTGCCTAACAAATAGGAAGCACATTTGCTGAAATCAAATGTTGAACATGGCAAATTGTTGGAACGAATCAAAGAGAGAACTTTGCTTTGTTGGGGATAACCCATTCAAGCGTGCCAGGTAGTGGCAGTGACGGAAGTATCAAGTGAAATTGTGTTGGCAGATGGAGATGTGGTATAAAGACCCGGCAGCAGGTATAGTCCATCCTTAAGCGAACCTTGGAGTAATGGTGTTTTGGTCTGCCAATCCTTCACAACAAAGTGAAATGAATGAAATTCAAAGAAGCAATTGTTATCTCGTGTAAAATTATGGACAGAAAGCAAATTACGTGTAATGGTAAGGACGTGAAGAATATTTGAGAAATGGAAAGATTTGTTAATAGGGGTATTGAGAGTGGAAGAACCAACATTAACAATGTCTAAACCTGCTTCATTACCTACACGAAGAGATTCATTACCGTTATGTGGTGTAGAGATCTGCAGATTTGCGATGTCAGGCGTCACATGGTGAGTAGCTGCAGTATCCGGAAACCAGTCTTGCTGTGATGGAGTAGGAAGAATCCCGGCCATATTAGCAATAGGTTGAGGTGCACCGTTGTTAGACTCCGAGTACCTGAAATAACATCTTGCAGCCGTATGGTTATATTTCTGACAAATTTGGCATCGGTCTTTCCTGTTTTTAGATCGATTGCCTGAGTTTCCATAATTGCACTGGTTGCCTTGTCAACGGTATTGAGGGTTTTGGGTGGTAGATAGTTGGAAATTGGAAATCGTTTGAGGTTGATTAGTAGGGGTAGATGATGGAGGGGTGTAAGTGGTAACATTTGCCTCTATAGGTACCGTAGCAGATTTCATTCGAAGCTTATGATTGAGGAGCAATCGATGGAGTTCAGGAAAGGTTATCGGATCAGGTTTTGTAGCCAAGGCAGTAATAATGTCAGAAAAATCAGAACCAAGATTACGAAAGACAATGGCATTTAATTCTTCATTGCCTAGAGGGTGATTGGCAGCAGCCAATTGGTCCGAAATGTACTTTACCTCACGAAGATAAGTTGAGACAGACTTGTCACCTTTAGATGTATTTTGGAGTTGCATATAAAGTTGAAGAATGCTTGTATGTGATAGAGATCCAAAAGCAGTTTCTAAAGCCTTCCAGACATCGGCAGCAGTAGCTAATCCAACCACATAGGGTAGGACATCAAGTGAAAGAGAAGATATCATCCAACTAAGAACAAGTTGGTCTTTTCGAATCCATTCATCATATGCAGGGTTCAGTGTAGCAGTAGTGGAACCTGTGGGGGTGATGGTTGGAGGAAGACATATAATGCTGCCGTCAAGATATCCCATTAAGGATTGGCTACGAAGCAACGGAAACAACTGGGTTTTCCACAATAGAAAGTTATCATCGGAAAGTTTGAGGCTAAGGTGGTGTTGCACAGCCGAAGTGGATATGGGAGATGACATCGTGAATAGAAGAGGTCAAAAAAAAAATTGGAAGAGAAAGAAGAAATAGCAGAGGTGTTTCCAAGGATCTTACTGGTCGCTCTGATACCATGTAAAATTATACTCGAAGTTTGAGTTTTAGTTTTCTTTCTTATCCTTTAACTCTAGGATAGCGTTTATATTTATAAAGTTTTTCTTCTAACTGTTACAGCAATTACATGATATAAGAATGGACTAATTCAAAATATTTGAATTTTGAATTAGTCCGTTGCAGAAGTAACTAGAGTAATAACTACATCCGTTACAGTAATAACTATAGTAATAACTAATTAAGATAAGAATGGACTAATTCAAAATATTTTGAATTTGAATGAGTCATGCATTGCTATCCTTAATAGTGTGTGTGTGTGTGTGTGTGTGTGTGTGTGTGTGTGTATAAGTGATAGTTTAGGGTGTTATGGAGCTGTAAAATTTAACGGATCTCGATTTGGACTTACAGTTTGTCCGAAACAAAATTTTGAAGTTGGCCGTGAGTGATGAACAGTGCACAACCAGCAACTTTTGGACTGAATTTTCTTTGATTTTTACTCAATTTTAGGACGGCCAAGTTGTGGGTCTTCCAGTGCTTCAAAAGATTTTTTTTTTACTATAAACTCGCTTAGAATAGAGTTCAGTGGATAGAGTTATGGCGTAATCAAATTTCGTACTCAAGCTCCGCGTTGCGATCGATTTTGAATAATTATTTTGGACGAGTGATTTGTGGGCACCTTTTAATCATTATGTTAGCATCTAAGCGTAGTTTAGCCGAGCCGCAGTTGAGGTAGTGGTTTACTCGATTTTAACATTATTTCTCGCTTACTTGATAGGAATGCGAGTTCGACGGTTCGAGTAATATTTATCATTTGATCGTAGGCATGTCTAGGTAAGTAGTATTATCTCTTCTATGGATTTGTAAACTCGTGTCTTGAAAGTGATAATGATTTGAATATCGTACAAGTTATTAAAGTATGTTTGTTGCATAAGTCCAGATTGGGCAATTACTACCTTTTAATATTTGAAAATGATTTGAGAATCGTTTGAAAAATATATTATGAAATGTGCCGTGATAGTTCACGTATATATTTTACTTGGTGAACGTGATATATGAAATGGTTATGAGAACATATTGTGATTTATGAAATGGATTACGAAATAGTTTGGGAAAAATATTATGATTTATGAAATGGTTTATGGATTTGAAATTGTGGATTATTGGAGGATGATTGTTTGATGCTAAATGTGGCTATGAATTCGGGTAGGGGTTTTGGAGTATGCATACGAGTGAGGATATCATTTTGGATCGAGCCATTGGCTTTGTAGATGGAGACATTATCAAAAGGGGAATCTTAATTGCCTTATCACAAAACGTTATGTCGTGAACATATTTTGATATTGAATAATAAATCGGTCAATAGAATGGACCATCGATGTGTGATATGATATGAGATTTATTAATGAAATAAATCATTGATGTGTGATTTGATATTAGTCAATGGAATAGATCAATGACGTGATTTTTAATAGAGATTGGTCAAGTCCATGGAGATTGGTCAAGTCCGTGATATTAGTCAATGGAATGGATCAATGACGTGATTTTTAATAGAGATTGATCAATGGACTTGACCATTGATCTTTGATTTAAGATGGTGATTTAAACAAGTATTTCTTATTTGTACACCTTGTTGAAATGAAATAACTCATATATATTTGGATTGAAATATGAGCTTCTCGTATTATTTTATATTTATGCATAAAGTCTACTCGATCTGTTTAGAAGATATATGTACTACTCACTGACTTGTGGTTGCTCAATTTCTCAAATCTTTTCATATTCCTTGGTTAGTAGCCAATAGAGCGAGAGCAATATCAACGAGGATTTTTGGTAATTTGTTCTTAGGTTGTGGTTTGAGGCCGCGTCCTTCCCGTGGAAAGACGGCCGTGTTATAACTCAATTCTGGTAGGTTTCGAGGTGAGACAAATTCAAACTTGCTTATCTGTTTAATCCATACAACGGACGAGATCAAAGTGTTGCGTAATCAACCATTTAAGGCCATGCGATTTCGATTAGAACAGTTTCAAGTGATTGTAACTGTAAGTGATCCCCAAAAACTTCTTCCGTTACGTGAGATGATGACACGAACAATCGTTTGATGTTTCTTTAATGCGCAATATTATTGTTAAATGTCTAATGTGCAATATGCCCCTAAACTTTCAATTGCTTGGATTTCTATCAAACCAATTGTGGAGACTGAGTACATCTAAGCCACTTAAATTGTCTGAGTTACTTCCGATCATAGACCCTTAAACAAATTTTCGTATTAGCTTAAAAACTTATTTGATTGCACTTGCGGGAGTCCTAACTCTATATTGATCAAAACTTATGTCCTCTTAAAATCGAGGTTTAGGCAACATTTACATATAACTTCATGTTGATTAATTGATGAATTTCAAAATTCTTTGTAAGTGAGCAATCCTTCTCTTTTTAATCGGCTTTTTAGACCTGGAACATCCTAGACCGAACCGAATCAATTGAGCCAATTTTTTTTTTCTTTTGTGATTTAGGCTATGCCATCGATCGAGCCTGGTATATCCAGCCTCGATATGTTCAGCGAGCTGCATCATTACTCTGACTTAACAATTAATTTACTCTGAACGAACAATGCAAGCTCGAGTCACTTGATGTGTACTACTTGTGAGCGAGAACGGAAACCACCTCACCGACGGAGGGGCTCTGGCCGGGCCGTGACGCGGACGAGAGAAGCTCTTGCTTGAACCCGGGTCCATGATTGTGTGGGCCTACGTGATCCACGATCAGGATAGATGCGTTTACGTGTGCCCGGGTTCATGCGATGATTTGTCCACCCAGAAGCCAGAACCCCTTCGCTTCAGCATTCTCATCGATCTCCTCTGTGTCTCAGCTTAGCCAAGAGATCGGCGATCGTCCCCCATGACGATCCCCACGACTTCAACTCCAGATGAAGTTCAGCCGAAGGAAACACCTTTCAACGTGGCTAACCATGCGACAAATCGGGTTGTTTGGACGTCTTGGAATCGAATAATTGCTCCGATGCGTCTTCAGAGGTTCGTTCGATTCACGGCATTCTAGTGATGGCGCTTTCACATCGAGGGTACATTGAAATGAAGCAACGATTGTTGCTTTTCTGGATTTTTCACGAAATGCTTCAAGAAAAGTTTGTAAATGTAGTTGCTGTTTGATGATGATCTTGACAGGATTAAGAGGTGTCCTCGTTTCCACGATGAAGTGGACTAGCCGCGCTTACAGTGTTCTGCTTGAACTATTTGTGCTAACTCGCCCATCTGTTGGGATTTTAGATTCACATAGTTTATTACATCAGTCTATTAGACAGCTACAAACCAAAGCCACTTAATCATTTACCTATTTAAATGGCAAATTCCACACTAAACCAAACTGTCCGTTCATCCTTTGATACAGAATGCAGATGAAAGCTAGTCTAATTTATACATAGATACTAACTTTACAGAAGATGGCGCGTGATGATCTGCCTTTAAGGGCAGTGTTAGCGATAGCTTTTGTTGACCAACTGCTTTCTTGTTGTGATGACTGGATTTCATGAGCTGTTAAGCCTTGAAAGGTAAATGTGGGTTGTTTCGGCGGAGGAAGATCCGATTCGCCGCTTAGCATCAGACCCACTTGTTACATGTTGGGCCTATCCACAGCGTAGTCCGGCATGCGGAGAAGCCCCACGTGAATGCATCGAATCACCTCTGATGGTGGAAAGGCATCCGCAATCACCTCACCCATTAGTTCCACTTCTCTACCTCCACTCCACAATCGCCTCAGCCTGTAAGAATGCTAGGATTGTTAGATTTTCCTTAGGAGTAGGTAGCGACTGCCAATATCCAAAAAGGAAAGATATTACTTGTGAGATAGATGTTGCTCTTACATAAATGAGAAGATAGATTGAGATGTTGTCCGCGGTAATCTAAGCTAGTGTTTTTCTTGCTGTTGACAATCTCTAGGAGTAGTCATCGGATTTCTCAGAAAATATTCTACCCATGGAGACATGTAGTCAGTGCATAATTTAAACATTTCAAATTCTCTTCAATAGAATGTCATAATTGTAATAAGACTATAAGGCCTAAACCGAAGATTTGTGGAATGCACTTCAAAAGCTAGAAAATCCTTAACTAAGAAAGGATAAGGGCCAGAAAGGTGAACTGTGAACAGATTATACTGATAATGTCCCAGCTAGATAAAATATTGCCTGACTGAGTCATGGCCTTAGTATGAAAGATAGAAAACGTACAGTGTTCGGGCAACTTTGTGTGTATTTACCAAGACTCGGGTGCCTTCAAACGTCCTGCAAGCCCAAAATCAGAAATTTTCGGCATCATCTTTTCATTCAAGGGGAATTTGCTCCCTTTTAAGCCTCGATGAATAATCCTAAGACAGGAATCGCGATGGAGGCTCATGAGTCCTCTAGCAACCCCCTGGATGATGTGGAAGCGTATGTCCTAGCTCAGATCTGCCTTCTTTCTTGAGTCCAAGCAAGGCAGCCGACAGAAAGAAATTATAGTTCGAGTACTAGATTTTGTTTTCCCCATAAGAAATTGGATACAAATTCTTTAGATAGCAAAACCTGCGAAAAAGAAAGGTGTCCAAGCTCTTGTTCAACAAGTATTCATATACTAAGATTTTCTCCACTCCCTCGTGAAATCTCCCCACACGAAATGACACAGTTAGACAACACATCACGAGCAGTTATTATCGCACTACCTACATTTGAATATCCAAATTGGCAAGCCCATTATTCTAGACCTGCCACAGTCAAGAAATCTTCTCACGCAAAATATGATGCAGTTAGACAACACAATATGAACCGTTCAGAGAATCGCTCACGCCATGAATCGAAGTCGTGATGTCGTGGGAGACAAGCCTCTCTTTTTTGTGCTTATACATAGCATACTTAAGTCTTCTTTTTTCATGTATACAAAGAAAACTTACGCTTTACACCGTGAATCAGTAGGAAATACAAAGTGAAGTGAATTGATGTTGGTGGCATTTCTCATGGTTTTGAGTCTAAGGGGTATGCTTTCATTATCATTATTAGCAACAATCAATGCCTTAAGAAATCCTTTGATGATAAAAATATATCGTATTCATTTAATTTAGTCAGTGGTGCAAGAGATCATATTTTAAAAAATATTCTTCAAATCGTTCATTTTTCGCGAAACAAATGCACCATTAATAAACCTTTTATCTCCCCTTTATTCAGTACAAAAAAATTAGTCTGTTACTCAAGTTTTTTGCGTGGATATATATTTAAGTGATATGATTACTTCTTTTAAAGCACTTTACCTGATGGAATTGGATCAAATAATCTACGCTTCAAAGCCTAGATCCCAAATTCGTGGAAGGGTGTTCAACATCAAAAGGGTATGACTAGAAAAAAGGGACCAGAGTTTTCGAGTTATTTGAACATATCACAATTTGATTCAAACATTTTGATATATTTTTAAGAAAAATCAAGTTAGCTTAATTTCAACAGTTTTGGGGATCTGAGCAAGTCATCATGAATAATATCCATGAGGGAAGCTAAGCCTGGCATGGCTGAAGGAATAAGTTCATTCTATGGAACAATTCGACCTGATTGTGTTCATATAAACTGTGCAATTGAATCCCCCTAAGTGATTGGCAATGAAGGAGTCATCTAGCTTTTACAAATTCACAAGTTCGATTAACATCATAAATTCCTGACCGTTAGCATCTTGATAGGACTTTGCTAATGGGGCCATCGACATCAAATCTTTAGAATTGCAGGTGGTATGGAATAATTATAAGTCAAACCGAACAGTCTGTAACGTAAATCGAACTCATGGTCTGTTGAGAATTTCAATTATAGTACATTAATTCGTCTAGTTGTTAAGATTCATTGTTTTGTTTGGTTGCCATTGTAGTACTTGAACAAGGAGAGCTACGGACATGAGAAATGCTCTCCTTTGGATCCTGGTGGTCTCTCTTAATCTCCCTCCTAGAAAATGGAGCCCCAATCTACTAGCGAAGTTTCTTTCATGCAAAACATGACAAAAAGCAGAATGTTTGGTGCTTTGCGAGTTTGGCAATCCTAGAATTTATCAATCAATGGGATACACTCGTGAAAAATCAGGACTCCTCCACTCCCACCTACAAGTATATCTCATTCCCATCTCTTCTATCCCAAGCTCACAGACCTCCTTCAATTCCACTCTCTCTGATCATATTGTTCATATTTCTGTAGCTAGCGACCATAAAGACATCATGGGTGTGTTCACTTTCACAAATGAATACACTTCCCCAATCCCTTCGGCAAAATTGTTCAAGGCCATGGTTGTGGACTCGCATAACCTAATTCCCAAACTCATGCCTCAAGCTATTAAGAGCATTGACATCATCCAAGGTGACGGAGGGGCTGGAACCATTAAGCAGATCAACTTCATTGAAGGTAATCATGCTTTTTTATTTTGTATAAATGTGCTTCCTTTTTAGCTTTAACAAATATTAGGGCGTAGACAAGTATACTATGATATAAGCTCCTTCTATTGTATACAGGTGGTCAGCTTAGCAGCATGAAGAATCGCGTGGATGAGCTGAACTTAGAGACATTCACGTACAAGTACACCATGATCGATCTTAAGGAGAAGTTTGAATCTATTGTTTATGAAGTCAAATTCGAGCCAACACCGGAAGGCGGGAGCAAGAACAAGATGACAAGCACGTACTACACGAAGGGAGATGTTGAGCTTAAAGAAGAGGACGTTAAGGTAGGCAGAGAGCGAGCCTTCGGAGTGTACAAGGTTGCCGAAGCATACCTCCTCCAAAACCCCGATGCTTATGCTTGAAACTTCAAATGCTCTCTCGAGTACTTTAAGAAGCCCTGTCAATAAGTTCTCAGGATGTTCTATCTTCTGATGGAAGTATCCGAGTTCCTTTACTTCTACATGGCTGTAAACTTACTTAAATTTGAATGGCAATAAAGATACGCACTTCATAATTTCATTGTGAGCGATTCCTATAATTTAGTAGAGCCAACATTAAGGCTTGAGCACTTGCAGAGATGTTTCCTGGAGCACATCACGAGGCTCTTAAAAAAGCTTCCTATAGACATGTTACCAGCCTTTTTAACTCCATCTAAGCATCAAATTTTATGGATTCTAATAAAAGAGATATAAGTGAGTGTTCAATAGGCATTGATTTGGATGCTATTAGGAAATTAGTCGCAGCTTAATGGCAGTAGGAATTGTCTGATCAAATGAATCTGCAAATGATTTGATGAATTGATTAGGTCCTGTCAATTATTTTTCCTAGCCACATCTATTGAAACTCCGAAGCATTGAACATTGATTCCAATAATGAAACCAATCCATGGTTACTGGCCTAAAGCTAGTATACTAATGAGAAATCTATGTAACTTAAAGCGTACAAGCGTCGTAGTTGTTTGCATTAATAGTCACCTGAATGTTTGAGGTTGGTGACGTCGTTGCTATAGCCCCAATAAGATGCTAATAGCTATAAAATCACTACAAGAGGAACAGACAATGCAACACAGGCCTTCCATAGTTTCTACTTACAAATGAGAATCGAACTTATATTCTAATGGAAAATTGATGATTCCTTTACCAGTAGATTAATGCCCAGTAGAGCTAGATATTTATGAGCATAAAAACCATTAGGCCTTGAAAATATGGATTTTTCATTTTTCGACGATTAGTATTTTTGCAATTTGTAAATTACAAGTAATATCCTTCTTGGGTTTCAATCGTTTCATATGGAAAACAGTATATACTCAACGAAAGAAACAGAGCTATAACGTGACAATGAATTGGCAATTTTTCCATGAGGTGGAGCAATGGGATATAAGGATATTTTATTATATATCATCATTGGTTTGGGACTATAAACTGAACACGCGTTTCTACGATGAAAAATGAATAATTTAAAAAGTACATTAATAAATCTGAACTTTTGTATTGCGTAGAAAAATTGGTCAACAAATATGTTTTCATTAACAATAACAAAACTACGAGGAAAAAAAAAGCATTGATAATGAAAATACTCTGCATTCGTCTAATTTTTTAGCTGCACAATATCAATTTTAGGAAAACATTTTTCAAATCGTTTATTTTTCTAGCCGTGTGAATATTTTTCAATATATACATTGCAATTTCATCCCTATACTTTAATATTTTATTTAAGAACCCTCAAGTTACAGATAATTTTTTTCTACATTTTTTTTAACTAGCTTTCATTTCCTTCTAAAAAAATTGGGGGAATTATTTTAATTTTTTTTATGGGAAAAAACAACCGAGGGAAGCTAAACCAAAATTCCTGTCTTAAATGAACGGCGCAGATCGGAGACACCTCCGTCATCTCTCTCTCTCTCTCTCTTCCACGATGGACATAGCCATTGAACGGAGACGGAGGTGGTTGTTCCCCTCCTCCGCGGGCCGCCGGAGTAGCCGGTGGCCCGGAGCTTCCCTTTGCCGCCTCATCCCTCCCTTTCAAGTTGCAAGAACCGTGTATTGGCCAGAAGATATATATATATATATATCCCTCCCTCTTCCGTCTGCAACCCTCTCCTTTTTCATCCTCTCTGTCTTTGTCTCTCCAAGAAACCCAGATACCTGCGAGCTCGTTCACCCCCGCATTCGCCACCCCTCCCTCTCTCCGAGAAACCCAAGAGACCCTTTGACGGATAATTGCGAATTCCGGTAGTTGTCGGCGTCCTTGATGGCGAAGCGCCGGCGAACCGAGATAGCCAGGATCGCCGACCCGGCTGCCCGGCTCGTCACCTACTCCAAGAGGCGCAAGGGGCTCTTCAATAAGGCCTCCCAACTCTGCCGCCTCTGCGGCGTCCGCGCCGCAATGGTCGTCTTCTCCCCCGCCGGCAAACCCTGCTCTTTCGGCGACCCATCGGCCGATCAAATTATATCCGACTACCTCCGAGGCCGCGGCGGCAGCGGCGGCGGCGGCGGCGACGGCGACGGCGAGGTGATGCCGCCAATGGGTCTGACCCAGTGGGCAGAATGGGTCCAAACGGAATGGGACGCTAGCTCGACCGAGGAGGACCTCGAGTCCGTGATTCTCAAGTACGAAGCCATCCGCGACTGTGCGCGCGAAAAGCTGAAGGCGCTGGAGGATGATTCGCGAGTCAAGGTCAGTGGGGCCGATTCGCACGAATTGAGCGACGAGGAGATAGATTCGATATTCGAGAGTCTCAAAGGTCAAAACCCAGCACTTGCGGCTCTCTTGACGGAAGGCGACGGAAGTTTGGCGGTGGAGCCCACCCCTGCGTCCTCTGATGTTGGGGATTATGGGTTTGATCCGGATGACTTTCTCAATCACTTGGAGGAGTTCGACGGCCACGGCGATGGATTCTTGACTTCGCCGGAGGACTTGGCCGCCGGCAATGGAAGTTTGGCAGTGGAGCCCACTCCCGCGCCCTCCGATCTTGGGGATTATGGGTTTGATCCGGAGGACTTTCTCAATCTCTTCGAGGACTTCGATGGCCGTGGCGATGTTTTATTGACTTCGCTAGAGGACTCAGCCGCCGGCGATGGAAGTTTGGCAATGGAGCCCACTCCCACACCCTCCGATCTTGGGGATTATGGGTTTGATCCGGAGGACTCTCTCAATCTCTTCGAGGACTTCGATGGCCACGGCGGTGGTTTCTTGACTTCGCCGGAGGACTCGGCAGTCGGTGGCGGAAGCTCGAGAGTGAATGGATATGATCTCCATGATTTTGCAGCACTTGAAGAGTTGGACGTCCGTCTGTGAATACAAAGACACGTCTTTCTCCATTCTTTCTACAGCAGTGTCCCGAGCGTTTTTATGTCTCGAATTCTCCATCTTTGTTAGATTTTTATATACGTGAAGATGAACAGGGCAGAAATTAGGGTATTGTTCAATTCTTGAGTTGACATGGGATTAATCAATAAAAATTCGATTTTTTGTTCTATGGTGAATTGTGCAAATGTGGATGATCTTCTGCATCTTCTTCTTCCTGTCTCTCTGTGTGAGAATCTGAACATTCCTTTCGTTCAGTTCACTGTTCTTTCGCTGTTAGAAAAATGAAGAAGTAGAAGAAGATGCAGCCGTAAAATCGGTGAGCAAAGCTAAACTAAGAAACTGTAGGTAGTAGGCACGTTCGCCATTGGGCTCATTTTCAAAGCTTAAGCTGCAGCAACGAAGATAACTTTTTGATTTGCAGTGATCAATGCGGTTTACAACACAAGTTACTGGATCATCTCTTACACTGTTTTTCTTTCTTTCTTCTGGCTGTTCTTTTAATGCTAATATGTGCTGGAATCACTGTTGCTTTTTTTTCTTGACGCCGTATGGAGTTCCTGGTCAGATCTGCAGCTGGAGATGGTCCACTTGTCGCTTTTGGCAGCTCTGCAGCTGGAGATGGTTCATGCGATGATTTGCCCACCCAGAAGCCAGAACCCCTTCGCTTCAGCATTCTCATCGATCTCCTCTGTTTCTCAGTTTTTAGCCAAGAGATCGGCGATCGTCTCCCATGACGATCACCACGACTTCAACTCCAGATGAAGTTCACCCGAAGGAAACACCTTTCAACGTGGCTAACCATTCGACAAATTGGGTCGTTTGGATGTCTTGGAATCGAATAATTGCTCCGGTGCATCTTCAGATGTTCGTTCGATTCACGGCAATCTAGTGATGGCGCTTTCACATCAAGGGTACATTGAAATGAAGCAACAGTTGTTGCTTTTTTGGATTTTTCAAGAAATGCTTCAAGAAAAGTTTGTAAGTGTAGTTGCTGTCTGATGATGATCTTGACAGGATTAAGAGGTGTTTTCGTTTCCACGATGAAGTGGACTAGTGGTGCTTACAGTGTTCTGCTTGAACTATTTGTGCTAACTCATCCATATGTTGGGTTTTTAGATTCACATAGTTTATTACATCAGTCTATTAGACAGCTACAAACCAAAGCCACTTAGGCCCGTTTGGTTCAGCATTTAAAATGCTCATTTGAGCTCTAAAGTCCCTTGGCCAAATGCAAATGGTGTTTGACAATTCTTTTTACTCACTCTGGAGAGATACAATTGCATTTGAAATACTCCCCAAGAGACCTTTGGCTAATACAAGAGTGAAGGTACTTTAAGAAGTTGCATTTTTGGAACGCAACTTTCCCTGTTCATCTTCCTCACAAATAGGTCCGGTGGCCGGCGACTGCCACTTAAGGGCTCGCCTGACCTCAGCGACCACCGCCTAGGGTCACACGACCCCAGCGACCACCGCTTGTGGTCGCCGAACCTCAAGTGTTGCTGGGGTTGCGCAACCCAGGCCAAGCGTTGCCTAGGTCAAGCGACCCTGGCGATGCCCAAGGTCCGGCGACCACAGGCAACGATCGCCGGGGTCGCACGACCCCAGGTAATGGTCGCCGGTAACCAGATTTGGCTGGCGGTGATGGCCAGTGGTTAAGCTCCACCGGAGCCTTTTTTTTTATAAAAAAATATTAGCAAAAGTCATTTAGACCAAATTGATTTTAAAAAACATTTACCAAATACTACTTGTATTTCGAAAAACCACTTTAGCCCAAAAGTATTTGCATTCCCCCAAATGCATTATCACAAAGTCGAACTAAATGGGCCCTTTGGCTATTTAAATGGCAAATTCCACGCTAAACCAATCTGTTCATTCATCCTTTGGTACAAAATGCAGATGAAAGCCAGTCTAATTTGTACATGGATACTAATTTTACATAAGACGGAGCATGATGATCTGCCTTCAAGGGCAGTGTTAGTGATAGCTTTTGTGGACCAATTGCTTTCTTATTGTGATGACTGGATTTCATGAGCTGTCAAGTTAGGTTGTTTCGGCCGAGGAAGATTCGATTAGCCACTTAGCATCAGACCCACTTGTTACATGCTGGGCCTATCCACATGGTAGTCCGGCATGCAGAGAAGCCCCACATGACTGCATCGAATCACCTCTGATGGTGGGAAGGCATCCGCAGTCACCTCGCCCATTAGTTCCACTTCTCTACCTCCACTCCACAATCGCCTCAACCTGTAAGAATGCTAGGATTGTTAGATTTTCCTTAGGAGCAGGTAGGGACTGCCAATATCCAAAAAGGAGAGACATTAGTTGTGAGATAGATGTTGCTCTTACGTAAATAAGAAGATAGATTGAGATGTTGTCCGCGGTAATCTAAGCTAGTGTTTTTCTTGCTGCTGACAATCTCTAGGAGTAGTCATCGGATTTCTCAGAAAATATTCTATCCATGGAGACATGTAGTCACTGCATAATTTAAACATTTCAATTCTCATCAATAGAATGTCATAATTGTAATAAGACTATAAGGCCTGAACCGAAGATTTGTGGAATGCACTTCAAAAGCTAGAAAATCCTTAACTAAAAAAGGATAAGGGCCAGAAAGGTGAACTGTGAGCAGATTATACTGATAATGTCCCAGCTAGATAAAATTTTGCCTGACTGAGCCATGGTCTTAGTATGAAAGAAAACTTACAATGTCCGGGCAACTTCATGTGTATTTACCAAGACTCGGGTGCCTTCAAACGTCCTGCAAGCCCAAAATCAGAAATTTTCGGCATCATCTTTTCATTCAAGAGGAATTTGCTCCCTTTTAAGTCTCGATGAATAATCCTAAGACAGGAATCGCGATGGAGGCTCATGAGTCCTCTAGCAACCCCCTGGATGATGTGGAAGTGTATGTCCCAGCTCAGTTCCGTCTTCTTTCTTGAGTAAAAAGTAAGGTAGCCGACAGAAAGAAATTCTAGTTCGAGTACTACATTTTGTTTTCCCCATAAGAAAATGGGTACAAATTCTTTAGAGAGCGAAATCCACGAAAAAGAAAGGTGTCCGAGCTCTTGTTCAACAAGTATTCATATACTAAGATTTTCTCCACTCCCTCGAGAAATCTCCCCACACGAAATGACACAGTTAGACAACACATCACGAGCAGTTATTATCGCACTACCTACATTTGAATATCCAAATTGGCAAGCCCATTATTCTAGACCCGCCACAGTCAAGAAATCTTCTCACGCAAAATATGATGCAGTTAAACAACACAATATGAACCGTTCAGAGAATCGCTCACGCCATGAATCGAAGTCGTGATGTCGTGGGAGACAAGCCTCTCTTTTTTGTGCTTATACATAGCATACTTAAGTCTTCTTTTTTCATGTATACAAAGAAAACTTACGCTTTACACCGTGAATCAGTAGGAAATACAAAGTGAAGTGAATTGATGTCGGTGGCATTTCTCATGGTTTTGAGTCTAAGGGGTATGCTTTCATTATCATTATTAGCAACAATCAATGCCTTAAGAAATCCTTTGATGATAAAAATATATTGTATACATTTAATTTAGTCAGTGGTAGAAGAAATCATTTTTTAAAAAAATGTTTTTCAAATCGTTATTTTTTACGAAACAAATGCACCATCAATAAACCTTTTATCTCTCCTTTATTCAGTACAAAAAAATTAGTTTATTACTCAAGTTTTTGGTGTGGATATATAGTTAAGTGATATAATTACTTCCTTTAAAGCACTTTATCTGATGGAACTGGATCAAATAATCTGCGCTTCAAAACCTGGATCCCAAATTTGTGGAAGGGTGTTGAACTTCAAAAGGGTATGACTAGAAAAAAGGAACCAAGGTTTCCGAGTTAATTGAATATATCACAATTTGATTCAAACATTTTGATATATTATTAAGAAAAATCAAGTTAGCTTAATTTCAACAGTTTTGGGGATCTAAGCAAGTTATTATGAATAATATCCTAAGGGAAGCTAAACCTGGCATGGTTGAGGGAATAAGTTCATTCCATGTAACAATTCAACCTGATTGTGTTCGTTTAAACTGGGCAATTGAATCCGACTAAGTGATTGGCAATGAAGGAGTCATCTGGCTTTCACAAATTCACAAGTTCGATTAACATCATAAATTCCTGACAGTTAGCATCTTGGTAGGACTTTGCTAACGGGGTCATCGACATCAAATCTTTAGGATTGCGGGTGGTATGGAATAATTATAACTCGAACTGAACAGTTTGTAACGTGGATCGAATCCATGGTCTGTTGAGAATTTCAATTATAGTACATTAATTCGTCTAGTTATTAAGATTCATTGTTTTGTTTGGTTGCCATCGTAGTACTTGAACAAGGACAGCCATGGACATGAGAAATGCTCTCCTTTGGATCCTAGTGGTCTCGCTTAATCTCCCTCCTAGAAAATGGAGCCCCAATCTACTAGTGAAGTTTCTTTCATGCAAAACATGACAAAAAGCAGAATGTTTGGTGCTTTGCGAGTTTGGCAATCCTAGAATTTATCAGCCAATGGGATACACTCGTGAAAAATCAGGACTCCTCCACTCCCACCTATAAGTATATCTCATTCCCATCTCTTCTATCCCAAGCTCACAGACCTCCTTCAATTCCACTCTCTCTGATCATATTGTTCATATTTTTGTAGCTAGCGAACATAAAGACATCATGGGTGTGTTCACTTTCACAAATGAATACACTTCCCCAATCCCTTCGGCAAAATTGTTCAAGGCCATGGTTGTGGACTCGCATAACCTAATTCCCAAACTCATGCCTCAAGCTATTAAAAGCATTGACATCATTCAGGGCGACGGAGGGGCTGGAACCATTAAGCAGATCAACTTCATTGAAGGCAATCATGCTTTTTTTTGTTGTATAAATGTGCTTCTTTTTTAGCTTTAACAAATATTAGGGCGTAGACAAGTATACTATGATATAAGCTCCTTCTATTGTATACAGGTGGTCAGCTTAGCAGCATGAAGAATCGCGTGGATGAGCTGAACTTAGAGACATTCACGTACAAGTACACCATGATCGATCTTAAGGAGAAGTTTGAATCTATTGTTTATGAAGTCAAATTCGAGCCAACACCGGAAGGCGGGAGCAAGAACAAGATGACGAGCACGTACTACACGAAGGGAGATGTTGAGCTTAAAGAAGAGGACGTTAAGGTAGGCAGAGAGCGAGCCTTTGGAATGTACAAGGTTGCCGAAGCATACCTCCTCCAAAACCCCGATGCTTATGCTTGAAACTTCAAATGCTCTCTCGAGTACTTTAAGAAGCCCTGTCAATAAGTTCTTAGGATGTTCTATCTTCTGATGGAAGTATCCGAGTTCCTTTACTTCTACATGGCTGTAAACTTACTTAAATTTGAATGGCAATAAAGATACGCACTTTATAACTTCATTATGAACGATTCCTATAATTTAGTAGAACCAACAATAAGGCTTGAGCACTTGCATAGATGTTTCTTGGAGCACATCACGAGGCTCTTAAAAAAGTTTCCTATAGATATGTTGCCAGCCTTTTTAACTCCATCTAAGCATCAAATTTTATGGATTCTAATAAAGGAGATATAAGTGAGTGTTCAGTAGGCATTGATTGGGATGCTCTTAAGAAATTAGTAGCAGCCTAGTCGCAGCAGGAATTGTCTGATCAATTTTTTTAAGAACCCTGAAGTTACAGATAATTTTTTTCTACATTTTTTTTAACTAGCTTTCATTTCTTTCTAAAAAAAAATTGGGGAATTATTTTAAATTTTTTTTATGGGAAAATACGACCGAGGGAAGCTAAAACCAAAATTCCTGTCTTAAATGGACGGCACAGATCGGAGACACCTCCGTCATCTCTCTCTCTCTCTCTCTATCTCTTCCACGATGGACATAGCCCTTTCAAATCGCAAGAACCGCGTATTGGCCAGAAGATATATTCCTCCCTCCTCCGTCTGCGAACCCTTCCTCCTTCTGCAAACCCTCTTCGTCATTCTCTCTATCTCTGTCTCTCCGAGAAACCCAGAAGCCTGCGAGCTCGTTCGCCCCCACATTCGCTCCCCCTCCCTCTCTCGAAGAAACCCAAGAGACCCTTTGACGGATAGTTGCGAATTCCGGTCGTTGTCGGCGTCCTTGATGGCGAAGCGCCGGCGAACCGAGATAGCTAGGATCGCCGACCCGGCTGCCCGGCTCGTCACCTACTCCAAGAGGCGCAAGGGGCTCTTCAACAAGGCGTCGGAGCTCTGCCGCCTCTGCGGCGCCCGCACCGCGGTGGTCGTCTTCTCCCCCGCCGGCAAACCCTGCTCTTTCGGCGACCCATCGGCCGATCAAATTATATCCAACTACCTCCGAGGCCGCCGCGGCGGCGGCGAGGTGATGCCGCCAATGGGTCTGACCCAGTGGGCAGAATGGGTCTAGACGGAGTGGGACGCTTGCGCGACCGAGGAGGACCTCGAGTCCGTGATTCTCAAGTACGAAGCCGTCCGCGACTGTGCGCGCGAAAAGCTGGAGGCGCTAGAGGATGATTCGCGAGTCAAGGTCAGTGCGGCCGATTCGCACGAATTGAGCGACGAGGGGATAGATTCGATATTCGAGAGTCTCAAAGGTCAAAACCCAGCGCTTGCGGCTCTCTTGACGGAAGGCGACGGTTTTTCGACTTCGCCGGAGGACCCGGCCACCGGCGATGGAAGTTTGGCGGTGGAGCCCAACCCCGCGCCCTTTGATGTTGGGGATTATGGGTTTGATCTGGATGACTTTCTCAATCTCTTGGAGGACTTCGACGGCCACGGCGATGGATTCTTGACTTCGCCGGAGGACTTGGCCGCTGGCGATGGAAGTTTGGCAGTGGAGCCCGCTCCCGTGCCTTCCGATCTTGGGGATTATGGGTTTGATCCGGAGGACTTTCTCAATCTCTTCGAGGACTTCGATGGCCACGGCGGTGGTTTCTTGACTTCGCCGGAGGACTCGGCAGTCGGTGGCGGAAGCTCGAGAGTGAATGGATATGATCTCCATGATTTTGCGGCACTTGAAGAGTTGGGCGTCCGTCTGTGAATACAAAGACACGTCTTTCTCCATTCTTTGTACGGCAGTGTCCTGAGCGTTTTATGTCTCGGATTCTCCATCTTTGTTCGATTTTTGTATACGTGAGGATGAACAGGGCAGAAATTAGGGTATTGTTCAATTCTTCAGTTGAGATAGGATAAATCAATAAAAATTCGATTTTTTGTTCTATGGTGAATTGTGTAAATGTGGATGATCTTCTGCATCTTCTTCTTCCTGTCTCTCTGTGTGTGAGAATATGAACATTCCTTTCGTTCAGTTCGCTGTTAGAAATACGAAGAAGTAGAAGAAGATGGAGCCGTAAAATCGGTGAGCAAAGCAAAACTAAGAAACTGTAGGTAGTAGGCACATTCGCCAATGGGCTCATTTTCAAAGCTTAAGCTGCAGCGACGAAGATAACTTTTTGAGTCACAGTGATCAATGCGGTTTACAGCACAAGTTACTCGATCATCTCTTACACTGTTTTTCTTTCTTTTCTTACTAATGGATTACCGTCTGCTGGCTGTTCTTTTAATGCTAATATGTGCTGGAATCTCTGTTGCTTTTTTTTCTTGACGCGGCATGGAGTTCCTGGCCAGATCTGCAGATGGAGATGGTCCACCTGTTGCTTTTGGCAGATCAGTGGCTTCTTCTGGTGAGGTATATATTCATAACTTTCATAGTTTGATTTAGCTTTCATTGTTTTGTTATTGGTTGTGAATGCATTTGTTATGCACAAATTGACGGAATGAGTTTCTACATCTGAACATTTGGATATTGTTAGGTGTGAGTATAGACTTCTAATGTTAGTTTATCTGGCCTAAAATTCTCTACTTGTGACTGTGACCTTCGCTGGAACAGCATAGTGAACCAGCAAATCTAAAATTTAGGATGTGGCACAATGTGTTTCGACCATAATTGGGAAAGGTTGTCACTATGTGAACTTTTGTACATTCAGTGAAAGGTGGTATGAGTTGTTGAGGCAGGCTGTTGAAGGAGAAAAGTGACAGCTTCTGACGTGGTCAATTCATTGTTGGATTTTAACTTAGGCAACTCCTTCAACACTAGCAGCGGTTGTTGATTCTTTTCCTGAAAGCAGTTAGAAATGGTGATGGTGATCCAAATTCAAGTTTTTCTTCATTATCAAAGCAACTGATGTGTAATTTTATTGGAAAGGGTTAGCTTACAAAATCTACTTTCATTATTGCAGTAAATACGTATCCTTTTGTTATACTTGTCATCCTATAGTTATCTTAATCCATTGAGTTGTTGATCTATATGCAAATCTTGTCTTGCTCTTAGGTTATTGGTTCTCCTTGATATATGCATTTATAAAATGTACGCTGACTTCCAGCAGTTTACCTAATTGAACTTGCTTTATCAATTTTAACATGTGCTCGGGAGGATCATCAGTTTCTGACATCGTTTCAGTGCAACTGGTTTCTAGTTGTCAAGTTTGTTTGTCTTGCCTTTTATTGCTGGTGCAGTCAAGCAAGTTGACCCACAGTAGCTCGAACATGGTTTCTTCGTTGTCCAACTTGTAGGCTTCCTAATGGTTACTTCATGTATTTATTGTAGGCACTTCTGGTGTCCGGTGCCAGCGATGGTTTACTTGTTCTCTGGAGTGCAGACCATGGTCAAGATTCTCGAGAACTAGTACCCAAGCTGAGCTTGAAAGTACTGTTTTCCCCTATGCTCTCGTTATTCTTATTATGATCTTTCAGTTCCTCTTCTTATAAATGACCAATGCCGGGTTTGATGCATTGATTTACATAACTAAACTTTGCTGATAAAGCGAAGACCATGCAACAGTGTCTTTGAGGTACTGTTTGAAAATAAAACTTTCCTCCTTTTCCTTGTCGTATTAGTTGCTGGAATCAAGAAGCCAAAGCTCGGAGAGGAAGCCAAATCAATGAGGAGGAAGAAGAGCATGGAAATATCATGGCCTAGAATTTCACTTTCCACGAGTTAGCCTCTGCCACAAAGAATATCCAACAGGAGTGCTTATTGGGAAAAGGTGGATTTGGTCGAGTATACAAAGGAACCCTCCTGGGGACCGGGCAGGTGACAGAGAGGCTTCGACTTGCTCTCCCTCTCCTTCGTCTTGGAAAAATGTGAGGTTTAAGAAACTGTGCTTTCCTTGTTCGTTAGGTGGTTGCCATCAAGCAACTCGACAGGCATGGACTACAAGGAAACAAGGAGCTCCTTGTCAAAGTCCTTGTGTTGAGTCTCTTGCACCATGAAAATCTTGTCGACCTCATGGGGTATTGTGCTGACGGAGATCAAAGACTTCTCATGTCTGAATACATGCCCGGAGGTTCTGAAGAAGATCAATTTTTCAATACCTCTACCAGTCTGAATTTGATTTGGAGTCGCTGAATCAGTGTGCTGATAACGTAGAACAGCAGACGCTTCATCTAGCTTCTATGCTACAAATCATTACCAACTTGTGTCGTAGTTTGTACTGCAGACATTGGACCGCAATAGAAACCTCTGGATTGGCTTACCAAAATAAAAATAGGATTTGGTGCTGCACAGGGTCTCTAATATTTGCATGATAAGGCCAATCCACCTGTTATATATTGTGATTTGAAGTCCTCGAGCATCTCGCTGGACAAGTATTTTAGTCCGAAAGTATCAGACTTTCCACTGGCGAAGCTCGGGCCTGCCAGAGACAAGATGCATGTCTCATCCAGGGATTGGGTACTTATGGCTACTGTGCTCCAGAATATGCAAGAACGGGCGAACTTACACTGAAGTCCAACGTGTTTAGCTTCAGAGTCGTCCTCCTAGAACTCATACCGGATGGAGAGCAATTGACACGACAAGCCCACTGATGTGCAAAATCTAGTTGCTTGGGTAATTTTACGTCCAATGATAGTCAATGTCGTCTATGTTTTAGTCATCATCTTCGCTGACTTGTACAGGGATCACATTTGCGTACAGGCTCAGCCTAAATTCAGGGACCTGAGATCGTTTCCAGACGTGGCTGATCCATACTCAAGCCGTTGCAATAGCAGCCATGTGTCTGCAAGAAGAACCCTCGGTCCGCCCACTAACGAGCGACGTTGTTACTACTTCAAGCTTCCTTTTAGTGGCTCCATCTAACACCGTGGCTGTTCCTCCTCCGGAGCCCAACAAACATTCCCAGGAAGCAAATAAAAGCGAAAGTGAAGAAGAAAAATATGACACAGAATACTTTTAGGGAACATCAGAATCACGGTGATGAAGACAGCACAAATCAGCAGGACATAGAGGTTGATGAAGGTCACAAACACGACCGGGATACAGGAGGGAAGGATGAGGATAGAAAGGCAATGATAAGGGGTCTGATCCGGGTTCAAGAAGCAAGAGTAGCATGTCCAGGGATGGAAGCGTTACCTTGAGGGACAGAAGCAGTTGGTTCTTGCATGATGGAAGCATTTATTATTCACACGAGATGAGCGCAGGTTTGTCTAATGGGAAGCGTGTCTCCGTTCCACGAGATGAGCAAAGACAGCGGAAAATATTCCTTGAGCAATAAGAGCAGCGAGAGATTGTTTGACGGAGTCAATCTTTTGAGTCCAAAAAGAAGCAGCAGATACAACAAAACAGGGTCACTTAATCATGCCGCCTCTTCGGCAGACGATGACACGAGTGGTTCACGGGAGGGGAGCTACAGACTCGATTTTTCGAGTCCAAAAGGAAGCAGCAGATACAGCAAAACAGGTTCACTAGTTCATGCTGCTTCTGTGGGTGACGGTGACACCAGGTGGGTTCAACGGGAGGAGTTTCTATCAGCAGCACAACAGCCACAGCCACAGTATATCAAGAGGCAATACCCTGTACTTAAAGCGAGACAACAGTGAAGGATCCCTAGACGATGTCAATTCGATTCGTTCCAAGCAATAGAGCGATGAGCATGTCCACTCATAATCATAAGTTCGTGTCACTTGGTCATCTTTATTTTAGATCATTTGTGACTCTCCAACATTAATCGATGAGGTTCTTTCTCACTTTGAAGTTTGTAACATATTGCTTCCCTGCGCGCATACTTCAGCCTCGAAATGTGATGCTATACCAGGAATAAGCACTTAATAAATATACTTTCTGTGTATAAATTAATGATGCATATTCTTGCCAATGAACTTCCAGCACTCATTTAAAGAACATCTTGTAGATTAGGTCTTTGATTTTCATGATTCGGAAAACAGAGTTCTTCCACTGCTCGACCTTAGAAGGCAGTAGTCACTGGTGCTGTTTGTGCCCATAATGGACGGCAATCGGCTGCCGGACACGTGATGCGATCCTCCGATCCCTTGCCAATGGCATCATCTCGCGCAGGCGGCACATACTTCATCCAGAGGAATCATTTCCCAGTTTCAAGCCCTCCCATGATGCCAACAGGCGCAGATATTGACACGAGGAATTCAAACCCGGACGCCTTAAGCCGTTCCTTGCTTGCGGTGCGCAAGAACTCGGGCCAAAGAGACTTCATGATCGAGGACCGTGAGCTCTGTCCAATTTGCCACCTTAACACCCCCCCTTATTCACGTTTTCGTTATGTCGATTTCCTCAACTTAGTCCTAGCAATGAATTGAAAAGCTGAGTTGATACAGTTTGGTGCTGCTCTGATTGCCTCATATGGAAATCGGACCGATCTTTCTGTTGTGCTGGTTGTCCAACGACTTTGGCGAACCAAGCCACATGTTAGGAAGCGCTGAGAATGCCCTGTTCGAGGCTTCAAGAGGCTTCAAGCTTGAGTTCGTAAAGAGATCAAGTATTCTATAACCTTTTTTTGTCACTTCAATTTCCAAAGCTAATCTCAACATTTGTAGAGTAATAGCCATCCGAAACTTGAATATCGAGTAATTTGTTCATTGCAATCTCTGAACTTTAATGTAATGTTCAATGCAGTCCCTGAAATTTTAATTATGTTCAATTTGGTCCATGAACTTTTGGTACATGTTCAATGCAGTCCCTAAACTATATGAAAATGTTTAATGTACAATTTAAAATTTCAGGGACCACATTACACATCAGGTTAAAGTTCATGGACTATATTGAACAAATTAAATATTTATGGATCAAATTACACATTGGCTCAAAGTTCAGGAACTGTTACCCAAAAAAAACCAATAATAAACCGTTCGGCCCATCTAATTCGCTCACCTCAGCCCAATCCATGAGAAAAACCAGAACTAAGAAACCGTAGGCCCAATGGGCTCATCTTCAAAAAGCTTCGAGCCGCAGATCGGAAGAAGTTGCAGCGAGGAAGACGACTTCGAGGATTCGCAGCGATCGTCGCAGCGCAGAAGAGGTCGCTTCGCAAATCGCAGAGCATAAACATTCCCCATTCAACGAAGAAGAAGAAGAAGAAGAAGCAACCGCCATCGACGCCAGATCTGGCGACCTCTCGATTTCGCGTCTAGATCGCTCGTGTTCTTGCTCCCGATTCGTCTCCAGTTCCCATTGCTGGATCGAAATCCCCGTTTCGGCTCCGTCTCCGATCCCGAAATGCTGCGGCTGAGGGCGTTTCGGCCGAGCGGCGACAAGATAGCGAAGATTCAGCTGCACCCCACGCACCCCTGGCTCGTCACCGCGGACGCGTCGGACTTCGTCTCCGTCTGGAATTGGGAGCACCGTCAGGTAGTCGCAGCTCAGCTGCGCGTTTCCCCCCCTCGTGTTTTGCCGCGTGCTATGCGATGGTGATCGCGGGGTTCTTCTGGTGCTCAGGTGATTTACGAGCTGAAGGCGGGCGGGGTCGACGAGAGGCGCCTGGTTGGTGCGAAGTTGGACAAGCTCGCCGAAGGAGAATCGGGTACGCATAGAGCTTGATTAGATTGTGATGAAAAAGAAGGTATAAGTAAGTGTTGGTGAAAGCCTGTTTTAGTTTGCGGCGGATGGCATTGGTTGTGGAGGCAATTTATTTGGATGCTGCTCGCGAAATCGCCGCAGCTTAGTGGCAGCGGGAATTGTCTGATCGAATGAATCTGCAATTGATTTTGATGAATTGATTTAAGTCCGTGACCATTATTTTTTGTAGTCACATCTATTGAAACTTTGAAGCATTGAACATTGTCTGTGACTAAGGCTCGTGTACTCATGAGAAGAACTTAACTTAAAGCATGCAAGCGCAACTTTTTTCATTATCTGGACACTTTCGGAGTTTATTTTGTGAGTGAACTTCTGCATTAATGATTTCCTTTTGTTGGGTTCTTGTAGATTCTAAGGGTAAACCAACTGAGGCCATTCGGGGAGGAAGGTAATTGCTCCTTGTGTATGAATTTATGTTTTGTTTGTTTACTGGTTTCCGATCCGTAAAGTTCAGGAACTGAACTATTCTGCACATTGTTACTTAAGTGTTAAGCAGGTGAACTTTTACGATGATGATGTACGCTATTGGCAGCTGTGGCGTAATCGATCTGCTGCTGCAGAGGCTCCGTCAGCTGTTAGCAATGTCACTGCAGCATTTACTTCTCCAGCGCCATCAACGAAAGGGCGCCATTTTCTTGTCATTTGTTGTGAAAACAAAGCTATTTTTCTGGACTTGGTGACAATGCGAGGCAGAGATGTACCCAAGCAAGAACTTGACAACAGATCACTACTCTGGCAAGTCCTTACTCTTGGACATAGCCTAATTTCCATTTAATGACAGTTCGTTGCTTAATGTGACAATATTATAGTTTGAGAGCCACTTTTTAGTTTTCGCTTTTTGGTATTTGAGTAAACTAATATTTTGAGTGCCTTGAATTTGACCATTTAAATGTACACTACTGGACGTGCCCCAGACTGAGTCAGTATAGTAAACTTAATTAATTCTGGTTCTTTTTAGTATATTAACTAGTTGTCATGCTTGAGGAGTAAGGTCACTGTGGTAGGAACAGAACCATTTTTAAATATAAAACGTTGATTAGTAAATTCTATTCTTGAACTCAATTCGATGAAATGATAATCCAACATGGATAATAGTTGATGAATTGTAACTACACAAGGCTCTATAGTTGGTTAGTCAAGGAACTTTCTCTCTGTTGTAAGGTCCTTGGCTCAACTCATTGGTCATGCAGGTGCATATTTTGTACTTTTGATACAACTGTTTTCGTTATCTATGACAATCCAGCTTAGATGACCCTGTTCATGATTGAGTTTGGCCAGAAAATAGAGGCCTTCCAGGCTTGGGTTTGCTTAATTTGGTGACCGGTCAGGTTTCCAAAAGATAATTGTAGGTGTTGAGCTGTTAGTCGTGGCAACTTGTTTTGTCAAATTTCCTTACGGAAGTCTCAGATGACATCTTCATACTGATGTCAATCATCATTTGTTTGCAGTGATATATTCATATCCTTATTTTTATCATTCCTTTTTAGGTCCAATCAGTTTCATATCTTCTAATACTCAGAGGGCAATAATTAATGCCTGTCTAGGTCATTGGAAATTGCATTCACAACACAAGTTACTTATACTGTTTTTCTTTCGTTTCTTACTAATGGATTACTGTCTGGTGGCTGTTCTTCATCTTTTTAATGCTGATATGTATGTGCTGGTATCTCTGTTGCGTTTTTTTCCTTGATGCAGTATGGAGTTCCTGGCCAGATCTGCAGCTGGAGATGGTCCACTTGTTGCTTTTGGTGGATCTGATGGTGTCATTAGAGTACTTTCAATGATAACATGGAAGGTTTGGCCTTTGTCAATTTTGTGGTCTGAATGTTGGTGCTGAACATGCATTTTGAGGATAATAAATTATCTGCAGCTTGTAAGGAGATACACAGGTGGGCATAAAGGATCAATTTCTTGTCTAATGACCTTCATGGCTTCTTCTGGTGAGGTATATATTCATAACTCAATTTTATTTAGCTTTCGTTGTTTTTTACTTGGTTGTGAATGCTTATGTTATGCACAATTTGATGGAACGAGTTTCTACTTCTAAACATATGGATATTGTGAGGTGTGAGTACTAACTTATAAGGTTAGGGTATCTGGCCTAAAATGCTCTACTTGATACTGTTACCTTTGCTGGAACAGCATAGTGAACCAGCATGTCTAAAATCTAGGTTGTGAAGGTGGTATGAGTTGTTGAGGCAGGCTGTTCAAGGAGAAAGGTGACAGCTTCTGATGTGGTCAATTCTTTGTTGGATTTCAACTTATTCAACTCCTTCAACACAAGTAGAGGTTGCTCATTCTTTTATTGTAAGCGGTTCGCAATAGTGACTGTGATCCAAATTCAAGTTTATCCTCCGTTATAAAAGCAACTGATGTGCAATTTTATTGGACAGGGTTCAGTTACAAAATCTACGTCTGTTGTTTTAGTAATTACATAACCTTTTGTTATACTCGTTATCCTATAGTCATCTTAATCCATTGAGGTTGAACTGTTTGCAAATCTTGTCTTGCTCTTAGATTATTGGTTCTGCTTGATATATGCATTCATAAAATGTATGCAGACTTTCAGCAGTTTATCTAATGAAACTTGCTTATGAATTTTAACATGTGCTCTGGATGATTAGTTTCTGACATTGTTTTACTGCAACTGGTTCTAGTTGCAATTTTGTTTATCTTGCCTTTTACTGCTGGTGCAGTCAAACAAGTTGACCTGCATTAGCTCATACATGGTTTCTTGTCGTCCAACTTGTATGCTTTCTAATGGTTACTTCATGTATTTATGTAGGCACTTCTGGTGTCCGGTGCCAGTGATGGTTTGCTTGTTCTCTGGAGTGCAGACCATGGTCAAGATTCTCGAGAACTAGTACCCAAGCTGAGCTTGAAAGTACTATTTTCCCCTGCTCTCCTTATTCTTATTATGATCTTTCAGTTCCTCTTCTTATAAATGAACCACTACCAGTTTTGATGCATTAATTTAATTTACTGAACTTTGCTGATTAAGTGAAGAACATGCAACACTGACAACACTTTAGAGGGAACAAGTCATGGATGGTGCAAATCCTGTTACTGACTTTACTTCATAAAACTGCCACCTGAATATTATTTTCTTGACAATTTTGTTGCAAAAAAAACGAAACTGGTATTGTTTGATCATTTGTTTTCTCTTGATGGTATCTATTGTCTATTGTCAGCTTTGCTTTCCACATCTTTTTTCCTCCTGTTAATGCTCGATGGAAGTTTAGTCCTCATTGAAAACCCATTTAAATTTCGTGATCCTGGTATTGGTAGGTTGAATCAGAGACTAATTGATTCCATTTTCAGGCACATGATGGTGGGGTTGTGGCTGTTGAACTTTCTAGAGTGAGTGGAGCACCTCCGCAGCTTATAACAATTGGTGCAGACAAAACACTAGCTATATGGGACACAATGTCTTTCAAGGTGTGGAATTTGATCTCTTTATTTATGGTAATGGTTGTAAATTTCTTTGTTTGGTGCTTTATAACATTGACAACTCTTAGCTCATCCCTTTTTTAGGAGTTGCGAAGAATTAAACCCGTGTCTAAACTTGCTTGCCACAGTGTTGCATCTTGGTGCCATCCTCGGGCTCCAAACCTTGATATATTGACTTGTGTAAAAGATTCCCACATATGGTAAGCATATCTCTTTTCTTGGTGACTTTGGTTGGTTTTCAGCTAGATGGTGTTGTGAGCTTTTCCTTTGCAAAATAAGTATTACAATATGTCTAGAACTGAGTTTGTTCTATGTGTATGGGTTTCTTGGTAAATGAAAATAATTAGATGAAACATGCTTATTTCTACTAACTTGGTAGAGTAATTCCATTATCGTCTTTTGCAGGGCCATTGAGCACCCCACATATTCAGCTCTAACAAGGCCCTTGTGTGAGCTTTCCTCACTTGTTCCACCACAAATACTTGCACCGAACAAGAAACTTAGGGTACGTACTGAATAGTCGATCCTTTCCCTCTACCTACTTAATCCATCTGTGCGTTAAGCATAAACTCATAAGAGGAAATGTCTCAACCTTTATGCGATAATTTCTTGGAGTAGATGCACTTAATTTAAATATCTGTTATACACTTCCATTTGACTTGCCTGAGGCATAAATCAAATGTTTAATGAGTAATGATTTTCCTTGTGAAAATTAAGAACATCGGTCTAGACTCATACTCTGTAATTATGGGAAGCCTAGCTCATTTTTATGTTCTGTCACCTCTTGTGCTGAAGTTGAAAGGAGAGTTTTCCAGAAAACATTGAAATATACTTTACTTTCTTTTTATCCTAATGCACAAATTGTTACTAAGATCTTAGAAAGAAAAATCTATGAGGGCTTTAAAGTGGTTTATGTATGTATGTGCTGATTTAGGATGGTTGTTTAGAGAGGGGGAGGAATAGTGGAGAAAGTGATTAAATTATTTTGGGTATTTCTGGAAAGGAATTCCTTTTAGGGCTTCACATAGTTTTTGGTGCTGATATCTTCTTTTGGATTGTATAGCTCTGATCCTTAGAAGTTGCTATTACAGGTATATTGCATGGTTGCACATCCATTACAACCTCACCTTGTTGCTACTGGAACCAATGTTGGTGTGATTATGTGTGAGTTTGATGCCAGGGCCCTTCCACCTATAGCTCCACTTCCAACTCCTTCGGAAAGCAGGGAGCATTCGGCAGTCTACGTAGTTGAGAGGGAGCTGAAGCTACTAAACTTCCAGTTATCACCCACTGGAAATCCATCGCTTGGGAACAATGCCTCGTTATCTGAAGCGGGAAGGTTGAAGGGAGAGTCATCAGAGTTGTTACATGTCAAGCAGATTAAGAAGCACATTAGTACTGCAGTTCCAAATGATTCGTATTCAATTCTTTCTGTCAGCAGTTCTGGGAAGTAAGTTTTGCCTAATTTTAAATTTCCTATGTTATAGATGCATTGCGACATGCAACCTAGTTTGTATTTTTTTTTTCTGGCGACTGCACACAAAGTGAATGAATACATTGTTCAGTTTGTACAGTGCAACTCTAATTACAAACAGATACTTGCCTGTATATTGTTAATTTTCATTAACATGGACTGTCAACTGCAGATTATTTAATATTCTTGCATGTGATTGTTTCTTCTGTGTACTTGACTGACTGTAGCTTCTTGCTTCCTACTGGATTTGGGTGCAGGTATCTTGCTATTGTGTGGCCAGATATTCCTTATTTTTCTATTTATAAAGTTGGTGACTGGTCTATCGTCGACTCCGGTACAGCAAGACTTCTGGCATGGGATACTTGTCGTGATAGATTTGCAATATTAGAATCTGCACCTGCCCCAAGAATTCCCGTAGTTCCTAAAGGTGGTTCCTCAAGGAAAGCAAAAGAGGCAGCTGCAGCAGCAGCACAAGCTGCAGCAGCCGCTGCATCTGCTGCTTCTGTGGCCGGTGTTCAAGTTCGTATCCTGCTGGATGATGGAACATCAAATATATTAATGAAATCCATAGGCAGTCGCAGTGAACCGGTACTTAGTTGTTTAGCTATCTAGTGTGCTTTTTTGTGCATGCCATTTAATCTTTTTTCTCTTTGCAAGTCTTTGCCTCGACCGAACAGGGATCATGCATTAATAGGGGTTAATGACTTTGTTTGCTTTTAAACTGAGCAATTTTAGTAGATGTACTTCTCATGACATAATTAGAATATGTCAGAAAACAGGTACGTTGTGTTGTATTTAAGGCAGTCCTAATCACCAACAGATACAAAATTAACTTGTGAATTACACACCTCTAGAATACTTGTTCAAAGTTCACAAAGTGAGGAAGTGCTGGGAAAGATTCAAGTGAAAGTCTCACTCTAGGGATGCTCCCCACATTTTACCATTGCCACAAGTTGGTCGGACAATGTACAGTTCGTCTGACCATCAGCATTATTATTCGTCATGCTTTGACAACCCGATGGTCTAATTATTGCGGTACATTTCATCTGCAAAAGCCTTAATTGTGAAGAAACATACATTTTGTTATAATTAAGAGATGCTTTTGTTTAAAAAGATCATTAACTGATAATTGCTTAAGCTTATTTTCTTTTTCGTGTATTAAGAGGGTTATGTGGCTTCATTGTTGAGTGGTATAAAAAAGAACTTGCTTTTTTACGTGGTTTACACTTGTTCATTGTCCTCCTAGCAGATTCCTCGTATTTTATGGATTTTCATTTCTTTTGCATGGTAAGTTCGACTGAAAATCATCTCTTGTAGGTTATCAGCTTGCATGGTGGAGCACTCCTTGGTGTAGCTTATCGGATGTCGCGAAGGATCAGCCCTGTTGCTGCAACTGCTATATCAACAATTCAGTCTATGCCCTTATCAGGATATGGCAATAGTGGCCTTTCTTCGTTCACTGCTTTGGATGATAATTTATCTCATAAATCTTCTGCTGAGGCAGCTCTACCAAATTTTCAGCTCTATAGGTCAGCAGCAATTATTTTCTTACCTAGTATTACCAAAATGACATTTAATTGCCAGTATTTTGGATCATCAGTATTTGGATATTGCTGAGCATAGAGTGCTTGCTCACTATTATTTACGATAATTACGAACCGTGTCCACACACTATGAAACATAATACATGCAAAATATATTTAGGATGAACTGAGAAGTAAGAAGACATCACAGAATTTTGGGTTCTACCTCTCATTCTCCTGGGATATGTCTCGGAAAAATTGCTGTATGTGTTTGACTCCATGTGACCCAATGCATGTGAACCGTCAGATCAAGTAAAACTCGTATGATCTGATGACTAACATGCACAGGGCTCACATGGTTCAGGTGGATGTAAGAATTGCTCGAATTTATTGGAGTTGCAGTGCTAGTTGCAGTAGTTAATATAGCTTTATGTTTTGTCTTCCTGCAATTCGTTAGTGTAAGTTGGTTTCCATCTTTATTTACTGGTGACATTGGTTTCATCTTCCGATAATATTCTTCTTTCTTCATTTATAATCAGTGCTTATTTGAACCTTTTTTATGGCAGCTGGGAAAGTTTTGAACCTGTTGGTGGTCTTCTTCCTCAGCCAGAATGGACTGCATGGGACCAAACTGTTGAGTACTGCGCGTTTGCATATCATCATTATATAGTCATATCTTCTTTGCGACCGCAGTATAGATATTTAGGAGATGTTGCAATTCCCTATGCTACTGGTGCTGTTTGGCATCGAAGACAGCTGTTTGTGGTTACACCTACTACCATCGAGTAAGATGCATTCGTTGTCTGATAATCTATCTTGATTTAGTTTTTCTCCTTTGGTTGCTTGGTTGTATACCTTGAGAAGTGTGTACGCTCAACTAAATGTCTCTTTTTTTGATAATTCCCTTCTCTAAACAATTAGTTACCTTCGAAATTCATTTTTGTATCTTGGTTCTTTGTCATGTACCCTTTGGTTTGCTACTAGGATAATATACTAAGCTTCTAATTTTGTTCGATTCCTAGATTATCTAATAGCGTGCTTGTGTCACCCCAGATGTGTCTTTGTCGATGCTGGAGTGGCACCAATAGATATAGAAACAAGAAAGATGAAAGAAGAAATGAAACTGAGAGAGGTGCAAGCACGGGCAGTTGCAGAGCATGGAGAGTTAGCTCTAATTACAGTCGAAGGTCCACAAGCATCCTCACAAGAAAGAATCAAACTAAGGCCGCCAATGCTGCAGGTTAAGCTATTTCAGCATTCTGTATGATGTCATCTCACTGTTCTTTGTGAACACTTAGTTTCTTTTGGTTGGCTGGAGAATCTGTCCCTTGAGCTGACATCATGTTACTGGATTTAATTGTGCTTATAATAATGCCATCAATTCTGATATAAGCTGGCAGAAAGAATACAATAACCTGAAATGTTACTCGCTAAGATTTCTTTTTCTTGTGCTATAGTCAAGTTTTTTTGGGCCTATGATCAGCCTATTGAATTGTGAAGGCTTTGCTTTTTTAAGTGTTGATTGCACACACAAAGCAGCTTTCTGCTTTAATACGTGTTAATGAGTTGGAGGAATTTTGAAGTACCCTTAGCCAAATAGAAGTTGCTGACCTATGTGGCGATATTCCAATGCCACTTCAATAACTCAGTCCTTTTGACTTGTTTTAGCACTGGACTCTCAATTAGGAGAATCTACCATCTTAATCTTAGTCATTATCAACCTTATATTTTTGAGACTGTCTCGTCCTTTCTTTGAAGTGTAGTAACTGTCCATCTTTCTATATTCAGGTTGTTCGTCTAGCATCTTTCCAGCATGCTCCTTCTGTTCCTCCATTTGTGAGTTTGCCAAAGCAATCCAAAGTTGATGGCGATGACATAACAGTGCTGAAGGAGTTTGAAGAAAGAAAAGTTAATGAGGTTGCTGTTGGGGGTGGTGGTGTCTCAGTAGCAGTTACTCGTTTTCCAGTGGAGCAAAAACGACCTATTGGACCTTTATTAGTGGTTGGCGTTAGGGATGGTGTTCTTTGGCTAATTGATAGGTAACAGGCCTCCAATGCTTCTGAAATGAGATAAACTAGAGGTTTTCTCAAATGTATCTTTTAGTTACTTCCTGAAAGGTTATTGATACTCTCGTATGTCTTCATACTAAGAGTAAAATAAACCAAGGGACTTTTTCCTCTGTGCAATCTTGCTTAGGAACTTTCAACCAAAAAAAAAAATCTTGCTCAAGAACTTCTATCCTCTCAATCCGAATTTGCACAAACAAAATATCGCTCTGAATTAATAACTTGGTCAGCATTTGTGCAATTATTAGATTTCCTATCAGGAGCTTCTCAAAGTTCCGTTGTAATTCTTTTAACTAATGTCAAGCTTTTATAACTTGTAGTGTAGGTATGAGAGTTTACCATATTTGACTTTTATGTAATGTAGGATGAAATATATGACATTTTCTGACATTTTTATATGTGTTGAAACATAAATACATTATTTCACTCTTGAAGTACTAGCTTTAGTGAAAGTTATCATTGGACAATTTCAAACTGATCATTTCTGGAAACTAAATACCGAAGTCACAGACAGCAGCCAAAGCCAAAAGACCATAACGAAAGTTTAAATTACCCAGCCATTTCTGAAGTTGGTTAAGCTGGAAGTAGGAAGCGGTGATTGGCCTCTTATATACTTCTTCCCTTTTCTGTTGTTGGTTATGTTCTCATAAATTAGAATTTTAAGACCATTGGGCTGTTTGTCTATGAATTTCACTGCAGCTAACTACGCATCTTTTTGTAACCTGATTGATCTTTCTAGGTATATGTGTGCACATGCCTTATCTTTGAGTCACCCAGGTATTCGTTGCCGGTGTCTTGCTGCTTATGGGGATGCAGTTAGTGCAGTGAAATGGTAGTTGCTCCTTTCCTACATGAATTGGTGCCCCTTGGCCCTTTGTGTAATCTTTTGTCATGTAAACAGTGTCTCTTTTGCTGATGGAACTACAGGGCAAGTAGGCTTGCTAGAGAACATCATGATGATTTGGCCCAGTTTATGCTTGGAATGGGCTATGCTACAGAAGCTCTTCATTTGCCTGGAATATCTAAGAGGTAAACTTGCTCTATAGCTGACAAGGGATGGCGAGGTTGCTCCTTTGTATTTTTGAAACCTGGAATGGAATTTACCAGGGAAAAAAGAAAAAAAAATGGTTTGCTGTAGATTAGACCTAATTGAACCATACTAATTTCTGAAATTACTTTTTAAATGAAGAGTTCTTAGAGTCACTAACTAGTGGCCTCAATGAATGATCAGATTATATGTCAATTCCTATAAGTAGAAAATTTTCTAGCAATTTGAATCATGGACAAACAATTTGGGGGACAATACTGAGTTACCACAAAATATAAAATTTCCAAACTGAATCAATATTATTTGACTGATTATCAAATCTTAAGACTTATTTGTCCAAAGTCAAAAGAATGGTATGATTTTGCATCTAAAGCTACATCACTACTTGAAGGTCCTCATGTATTCTATACGATATTTATGGACAGAAGTCCTAGTGATGATGATGTTCCAGTAATCGTTGATGATGCATCCATTAGTCTAAGCATATGACAAGGTGTTCGGCTTTTGTTTGGGTTTTAGGATGTAATGTGAGGTATTAAGCATTTTGGTGTTTCTACACTATCCAGGTTGGAGTTTGATTTGGCTATGCAAAGCAGTGATTTGAAAAGAGCTCTCCAGTGCCTTCTTACAATGAGCAACAGTAGGGAGCTTGGCCAAGATAGTGTAGGGTTTGATTTGAAAGATATCCTCACCGTAACAACTAAAAAAGAAAATCTAGTAGAGGCTGTGCAAGGAGTTGTTAAATTTGCTAAGGAATTTTTGGATCTTATCGATGCTGCGGATGCTACTGGGCAAGCTGACATTGCTCGGGAAGCTCTTAAAAGGTTAGCCGCCGCTGGTTCAGTAAAAGGAGCTTTACAGGGTCATGAACTGAGGGGACTGGCTTTGCGACTTGCTAATCATGGAGAACTGACACGACTTAATGTATGCAGCAGCTATCTTCCTGTGACTTTATGTCTTATGTCATGAAATGCATTGATACTAATTGCTCAGGCTGTGCATTTATTTAGAAGGATACATCTATTGCTCAGTAATTTTTATGCTTTGTTGAGCACCAGTACCGAATTAAGCTGTGATGAGCACTAGTACATTTACTATGTGTTCCATGTTAGAAGAGTTTTTCACCTTCAATATTGTTCAGTTTGGATTCCAATAATAATGAATCATTTGGAGACTTTAAATATCATTAAGCACACAAAAGTAATCAACTGCCAAAAGTTGTTTGGTGAACTCCCAAGTAGTTTCTAACTCTCTAACAATCATTACAGGGTCTGGTTAACAATTTGATCTCGGTTGGCTCGGGACGTGAAGCAGCATTTTCAGCAGCTGTTTTGGGCGACAATGCTCTCATGGAGAGGGCGTGGCAGGAAACTGGGATGCTTGCTGAGGCTGTACTTCATGCTCATGTATGGGTCAATCAACTTCACTTCCCTCATCATTTCTCATTTTATCCTGACCTGACTTTCCTAATGCATGTACTTCTAGGCTCATGGAAGACCCACTCTAAAGAATTTGGTCGAGGCGTGGAACAAAATGTTACAGAAGGAAGTTGAGCATGCACCTTCCACTAAAACAGATGCTGCAGCTGCGTTTCTTGCTTCTTTGGAGGAACCGAAGCTTACCAGTTTGGCAGAAGCTGGCAAGAAACTGCCAATTGAAATCTTACCCCCAGGAATGCCTTCTCTTTCAGCTACAATGGCAATGAAGAAGAAACCCCCTCCTGCTGCGCAAATTCCACAGCCGGATCCTGCCAAGCCAATGGTATTAGAAGCACCTCCTACAGCGACACCCCCAAGACCAGAGAGCGCTCCACCGCAAGTAGAAGCAAGCGAACCTGCCACGGATACTGGAGCTCCTCCTCTATCTTCATCAGCCAGCGACCCGGGCCCACTTGCTCAGGGTGAAGGTGAGCATGCCCCAACAACTTCTGATGCTGATGCAGCAGAACAAAAGGTGGCCGAGCCATCGGATCCTGTGTCAGATACTCAGAAGGTGGAGGAACAAGAACTGCCGGCAGTGTTGGAGGAAAAGAAGGAAGTGGCCCCCAAGACACCAGATACTCAGGAACCAGTTGCGTCTGGGGTTTCGACGTCTACACCATTACCGGACTTTTTTATATAAGCAGCAATCTGCAATAGATTCCTAAAGCTAGCAGTATAGATCTTTTTCCTGGAGAGCTCAAATTACCACTGCTCGTGATGAAACAGCCACTGCTGTGTCCATTGCCACTGGATCAGGAAGCTGAAGTAACTTTTGATGAGTCGTTAGCATGTCGAGAGGCTCAGATTGCTGGATGTGTGCAGATTTTGATGGTTCACTAAGTTGATCTTCGCGTAGATTGTGCAGGTTTTTGGTTTTCTGTTGGGGGGAACACGATTATTCACCCTATACGAGAGCAGAGTTCAATATACCGCATGTAGCTGCCGGCTCTTGTATATCTGTCAGAGGACCGACCATTTTGTATGATATGTATATTGCTTTTTTTGTATGATATGTATTCACTGGACGGTCCTCCTGTGATTTCGCATTCGTTTTCTTATCAGATCGCTGTTCTTGTCGTTGTCGTTTGTTTTCATCTTGTTTCTCCTGTCTGGGGAGTCTTACAATCCCAATTCCAAGTCGGTTGCTAAGGTTTATTTCTCTTGAGTGTAGTGGGAATCAAATTGATTCTTACTTCCCATGTTGGACGGTTAGGGCAATATTTACCTGTTTGAACCATAACATACAGGTCACGATGGTTGAGAACCTTTAACTATTAGCATAGACCGCATGCGTCGCACGGTGCGTGGTCATGTCGTCTAATTTCAATAGGAATATCACCTTGTAGAAATATGACAGTCTTTTTTCTTTCGTCTCATGGTATGCGATTCCTATGGTCTCTGTTGAGATTTGTTGATGTAAGGTTCGATTCGAAGAAATAACGTGCTTAGGAAATGGTTCAACTTTATTGTAAAAGCCTTATTGACATACTCTATAATGGTTTAGTTTGAAAAAATTGTCTAATCAGTCATAAACTTATTGCATATATATCAATTCATTTCTAAACTTATGAAATTTGTCAATTTAGTAATAAACCTTTGTATCAAATTCTAGCATAGTCCTTTCAATCAATTTTTGCCTAAAATTACTAACGTTGTGATGTCCTGTATAAGACGATTGATGGTGGCTGGACCGCCACACATCAGCCATTTCCAACAAATTTGGCCCAAAAATCTACATAAAAATTCCGCGTAAAATTTTAGAACTAGATTAATAAATCGAAAAGTTTAGAACTAGAATAGCAAATCGTAAAGTTTAAGACAGAATCGAGATCTGTTCAACAAGTTTAGAACTAATTAGGTAATTTTCCTAATTCAGTTTCGTTGTAAACTCCTTGTGCCACAATCCACTAACATCATTCACTTTGTCAATTCTTGTGAGAAGTGACGAAGATGCATGTTGTTCAGTTGCAGTTTTGAAAGATACCCTCTGAAGGAAGTGTGCCATTTTCCTATGAATGAGTAAAGTTGAGTGCGAGGAATGTAATGATGTATATAACGAAGACATCCGGTGGATCAACATGTTCCTTGTTATGCTAGATAAATTTCTGAAACATAGTATTACAACTATAAAAGAGGAACTCAGTTACTCGTAGGACCATGTCAAAGATCCTTCAGACAATGTTCCTGAAAACTGCAACTGTAACACATGTCTTGGTCACAAGAATTGCAAAGAATGGTTCCGGACTATTTCATGTGTTGACAGAAATACCCAAAACTTCTGATCAGCTTAATACATTCCTTCTTTGATCCGCCGACCGCAAATTTAATGGAAATGGTATCACGGCTTCAAAATTGAAGAATAAAAGGTCTCTGGCCAAGGAAATAAATCGAAAAAACAAATAACTCAGTGAGCCTTGTAGAAAAATGGAAGCTCCATGGAATTTCTCAAGCTCTCTCATCTTTTGGTTTAGTCGAAATCGATTCTCTTTTCGGCCTGTGCTTCTTCCACCTCTTTTTGGGCAAGGCCGTTATCCAAGAAGGTACCTCACAGCCTGAAGCTGTCATGACATTCGCGATGTTCCGCAAATACGGAATGTCATCTTCAGTGTAAAAGGTAACAGCTTCTCCACTCCTTCCTGCCCTGCCCGATCGACCTATTTCAAACACCAACAAGAGAAAAAATATATATAAAATAGGTCACGGAGCCTGTGTGTTGTCTAACACCAGTCATATGTCTTCTAAAAACTCAACTAGGTCCGCCATATAAAGAATATAATAGTGAAGCAAAGCAAAGCAAAATGTATGGAAACAATGAAATCAGATACAGCTGGTCGATTTAAAAGAAGCGCATCAAGATATCTGTACAAAAAAAAGATAGCTACTTTCCAAGTAGACAACTACCATGCTACTATGGCACCTGTCAATAGTACGAAGTAGATATAAGAGAAGAAGCATACCTATCCTGTGAATATATGCTGCTGCAGAATCAGGAAAATCATAATTGATGACGCAATCGACACCTTTGAAATCCATACCCCTTGCAATAACATCTGTGGCAATCAATACCCAAGTTTTTCCAGCTCTGAAATCATCAACAGCATTTTCCCTCTGCAACCCAGGGATAAAATAAATAAAAATAAAGCAGACCAAAATTTCTGAAAACACTTCTAGCTCTGAAATCAACAGAAGATGCAAAAACATGGGGTTTGCTGCTATATAATTTACATGGTGAGGAAACAGATCCAATGCCTGGACAATTAATAGCAAAGTATAAGATTAATTCACCCATTACCATTTTCAGCTTATACACTAGCAATTATGCAACTGCCAAAAGAATTTGACTCAGCTACTGCAAAAATGTTTCAAGTGACAGGTTATCTGCCACATCTCATCATCGCAATCAGTACGCAAAAAAAAAAACTTCCATAGTACCTATTTTTCCCCATCTTTTTCTGCCAACATCCCTTTCAACAGGGATTCCTTTTTTTCTTTTGCCAGTTGCAACGCAGAATCAGTGACTCTAAATTTGGAGTCTGATAAACAGGCAAGAATGATTTATCCATACTAAATTCCCCTTGCTTAAGATATGAGGGTCGCAACACAGAATCAGTGACTCTAAAAGTTGCACTCTGATAAACTGGCAAGAATGATTTACCCATATTAAATTTCCCTTGCTTAAGATATGAGGGAACAATTGAACAATAGAGGGATAAATAGTGGAATAATCATCAGTAAGAGAAGATGGAAATAAAATTACCTGTATTTGGGATAGATCAGAATGGATAACACTTGCTCGAATGTTGTCCAATGCTAGCTCCCCATAGAGTTCTTTAGCCCTCTCCTTACTTTGAACGAAGATTAGAACAGGTGGATTCAAACTCTGCAAACACATATCATATACATATAAACCAAATACATCAAACAAAAGAACCATTGAGAAGGTATAGTGATAAATTAAAAAAATACCAGGCTAAACAAACAAGAGATCACATTGTAATTTAGCTCCTTGATTATTTCTTTTCTCTGATCCAATTATGATCCACATTTGACTGGCTTGTTCCCACCACCAAAAGCCCCCAAAAAATAGTTCATTCTAATGATTACCTGCTTCAGATCTAGCCACAATTTGCAAGATGATGGAAGGGAACGTAATATCTCTCATATTGCATATCAGTTTCCTAAAACCTCACAAAGGAGGATGCTTTTAAGGTACCATTTCCCGCATCAAGCATCATAATTATGGTGAGAGAGTATTTTGCTCCTTCTCCACAACAGAAATGAGATGAACCTGATTTTTAGCACTCGCTCACATGCTTGATTACTAATTTAACAACAGAGTTTTTACCATATATCATTCAAATAACACCTACCTCAGTAAAACTCTGACGCAATGCAAGAAGCTTCCCTTCTTCACTTCCAGCAAACACCAATTTTTGTTTAATCAATTCAGAAGCCGTATTCCTGTACACAATATATTGGAACATGTCAAACGATGGGAACTGTCAAGCACTTCCAACTCCCCGAAAAAGCATTTCCTACTTACTTCCTACCAACAATAACTCGAACTGCATCGTGCATAATCGTTCGGGCGAGCTCTTCCACATAATCAGGTAAGGTAGCACTGAATAGAGACCGTACTATTGAAGGATTGGAGCATGCCTTGACCACAAAATCAATCTCCTTTACTAGACCAAGTTCGAACAGCTTATCAGATTCATCTAAGACAAGATACTCGACCCTGTAATAACATCCACACTCAGGTATAAATATCAACGACATTATTGGAGCATGTGCAAGGAAATTAGCATACTTTAAAAGACAAAGTCCTAGAGCTGGCCTTAAAAAAAGATAAAATGAGAGCATCCGATTCAATGTATGGTAAATTTCTCTGGAAACAAATTGGTGATAGTCACAATTTGAACACGTTATCCCCCCATTTGGTTTACCAGTTTGTTGATTCAGAATTTCCAAAATCATGCAAGAAGTGAGCGGCATTGTTCTCGTATTTGTATTTTGTCAGTCATTACATGACAATGTGAAGGTATGGTATTTGGTTCCCTAACTTGATTATAAAGGTGGAGTCATAAGAGATGCCTATGAACTTGGCTTGCATCTAAAATTTAACAGTGTAAGTTGTCAAAGACTTATTTCAAGAATAAAACCCCATCGATATTTGACACCAATCTTTACCAAAATATATCCACCGAGTAGAAAAGGCACTCAATTCGACACTATTTCCTCGATACACACACTCTAATGGCTTCAAATAAGATTATTGCAGACTCTTAAATTCCTCCATATATGCTCAACCAAGAGAAGAAAATTGCATGTTCAGCTGCTTTGATAGGCAAAAATGTACACATCATTCACGCTCCCGTTGGAAAAATTGCTGTACACATATGTCAAGCCCTTGATATATGCCCATAAAATGTTCCTAAAAAATATTTGATTATTTAGCTACAAATATATTTTTTCTTATCGAGTTTAGCAACAAAAATACATGTTTGGTGCCTTACCAAAAAAAAAAATACATGTTTGGTGTCTTCGACAAATTGAACAGTCACACATAATGGAGATGTTTCGAGCAGTGCGTACCTGCTCAGGTTCATTTTTTTTTTCTTGATGGCCAGCCGTAAGCGAAGGGGGGTGGATATAAGTATATCACACCGGAGTTTGGATAAATCAGGATTTGTCACAAGAGCTTTAGTCATCAATTTAATACGAAATTTATTTCCTCTAGCCAATTTCCTGCACTCCCTTGTTGTCTGGGCAGCTAACTCCTTCGTAGGACAAAGGATAACGGCACGAATTCCTTCCTTGGATGCATGCTAAGCATAAAACTAAAATTTCAACAGTTTATCTGGAAAACAAAGGAAAACGATGTAGAGGGAATGACATGCTACCTTGAGTTTCATAAGCATGGGACATACAAAAGCCAGAGTCTTCCCAGAACCAGTGGGCGCACAAGCAAAACACTCCCGACCCTGGCAACGACCACATGATGTAAAAAATTAAAAAAAAAAACACTTCAGAATAGGAACCAGTGACCTTCAGACATTATTCCAATGAACATGAAGAAGAAGAAGAAGAAGAGAGACGTGGATCTGAAAACAATGCCAGGACATACAGATACTAGAACTGGAATAGCCTGCCTCTGAATAGGAGTTGGCTCCTTAAATCCAAGCTCCGCTATGTTCCGCAATAAATAAGATTTGCATTTAAACCTAATGAAAAACATCCAATTATCAGTCCGGAGTACTGCAATCAAAGTCACTTGATCACACAACCATTAGCCTGAAATAAATCCGGAAAATAAGCAATAGGGAGAACTGCCTTTCAATATGCGTTTCTTTGAACGTGTTACTGAATAATTCCCATGATTGTTAATGTACTTGAACTTTCGTACAATAATGTCAAGAATATACTCAAAGTGCAGGAAAAGCAAAAAAATAAAACGAGTGAAAATGATGCAGTTTAACCCATCAGAACGTAAGAACCCCATTACAAATCAGAAAGTCCCGCTTAACTATTTGCATGGCCACCGATAGAAATTTGTTGACCTAATCATAAGCTTCCTAAAGATGTATAAGAAGAATATTCAAATCGCAAACAACCACGAAGAGAAACATGCCGCAACGTACCTAGTTCTTAATTCTGCAAAGTCTTGAAGGGGTGAAGGGACAATACTCCCAGAAACGTGTATACTATGCTTCTTCCGCAGAATTGCATCCCGCTTGAACCAGAGAAAAGAATCAAAGTGTCAAATTTAAGGCACAACTCAAACGGGCAAAATCCTAGGAAGGAAAAACAAATGAAACTTCACAACAATAGCATAAAAATTTAAACCTCCATTTGTCTATAAATCTCTTTCCTTTCCTTCAAATGCCCATCTTCATCCCTCTCTTCCTGTTCGACAGCAGAATCAGGAGCCGACTTCGAACTCTTGAAGACGCTGAAACCCTCCACCGCGCCTGTCGAAGCGCAAAGACGAAGCAGAGCTTGAGCGCATATCGACTTGGCTCCGTGAACAGCACCTAACAAGACACGCCCCCCAAGCCCAAAAGCAACTCGACAACCAAGCAAGTACCTGAACCACTCACCGCCTTCCTCTTCCTCTTCTTCGAGGGCGCCGCCGCCTCTCCACGCTCGACCGCGCCGCCGGTCTCCGGCGGGCTCGAGCTCTCGACCGGGTCATCATCATCTCGTTCCTTCTTGTCCTGAACCCAGACGAACGTATTAGCGATCGACCCATTTACGGGGAGAGCAGAAAAGAACGAACATTGGAAGGAGGGGGGGGGGGGGGGGGGGCGCGGGGGTGGGGGCGAGCGTCACCCGGAATCTGGCGAAATCGCCGGCGAACTTCTTCCGGTTGAATTGGATTCCGGCGAACAGGAACGACGACGGGTCTCTTTCCATAGCCGAAAAGAGAGACCTTTGAGCTCGATGAAGACGGAGATGAAGATGGAGAAGATGGAGATGATGAAGAACGCAGAGCTGGTTCGTTTCGGCTGAAGAAGAAGAGCAGAGGGGGAAGCAAACGGCAGACCGTTGAAACTAGACCAACTAGGGTTTGGTGCCATTTTGATTTTAGTTCCTAATAGCTGCTTGATCCGTATTTTAATTAACATACAAAAAAAATTATGAAAATTTATTTTAAGATTATGATAAACTCTTATTATTGAAGAATTAAAATATCTATTGTCGAAAAATATGTCATATCTCGAATCATTTGAGAATGAATTTATTAAGCTTTGTATTCGCCTCTTTTGGTATCTAAAAAAAATGTCATGCATGATTCTATGTCGTTGGATAGCGATTACTTTGTCGAGAATATATGTGCTGTGAGACTTGTATTGTGACCTCGATCCATCGATTTGAATTAGCTCGGAGGAGAGTTCGATTTGGCTCCAAGGTGCTCCTATGGACATTATGTTTATGGTGATCGGACTATAGTAAAACTTATAAAGCCTATGTATTTTTCAAGCGAACTGGGGCTACCAAAATGCTCGACGCATTTCTTCCTCCAAATGTTTGAACTTTGGCATGTGTAATTTTGGTACATGCATTTGGACTTGCTAAACAATAATAATCTAGGTAATATTGAGGAATTAAGGATCTTATAATTACTTTTCACGGCTATCAATGATATTTAGTTGACGAGTGATGGTTTCGAGCTCAAAGAAGAGGGTAGGGGTAATTGTCAGGTGGATATACGATGTGAAATTGTTATATCAAGTAAAGATTAGTCGGGTGTTTAAAAAGTCTCAAAGGCCAATTAATATAAGAAAAAAAAAATTCCTTCTTACTCATGACACGAGTTTTGACCCAAAATAAAATTAATGACATGAAATGTCCTATTGATATTTTATCCGACCATATAAGTACCTTATAGGATAAATATCATATTGTCCTAACCTTTATTTTGGTCACCAATTATCTTTGACCACAAATCTCATCGCCAAAACGATCACCTAGTTTAATGTTTTGCACTCTTTTATGTATTGTGATTACAGTCTCTTGTCTGATTAACGAGTCCTTTCGACACTAAATTAAACCGCCTCGCATTAGTTGTTTTGGCAATCGAGGCCGGCGGAGGTGATGGTGTGCATTTGTGATTTAAGGGACCGGATCTCCATCCACCGGTCTAAGCTTGATCGGAGGCAAGCCGGACCCCTGCCCCGCCGCGTCGCCGCCTTCCCCTCCGCCCCTCTCCCTCCTCCTCTATCTCTCTCCCTATGTTGGTTGTGATTTTTCGTTTTAATTTCTCCTCCTTCTTTTCAAAATTCCACGTCATCATTTTCGGACAACAATCCCCACGCACTATGCACGTGACGAGGACGGTGAACGTTTTTATTGAAGATTACGAACTCTCCAGAGCCTACTTCTCTCTCTCTTTCTCTCAGCTGAAGCAGCAAGCGGCCGTCGATGGCGGCCGCCGCCGCCGTCTCCCGCTCCCTCGCCGCCGCCGCCGCCGCCTTCGCTCTCTCTCTCCACAGGCGTCTCTCGCATTTCTCTCGCCTAACGAGCTCGCCCCACACCAATCTCCGCCCTTCCGCCGCCGTCACCGGAACGGCCGCGTCCGTACCTTTCGCCGCCGCCACCCTGCGCCCGAGCCTGGCTCCCTCGCGGCCGTTCGCCAGCGGCTCCGGCGATGCCCACGGGCCCCGCGCCCCCAGAAACCCCAAATTAGTCAACTTCTCGCTCTCCGACTCCGAAGACGAAGAGGCCGACGGCGGCGGCGGCGGCGCCGCTTCGGCAGCGGCGGAGGAGGCGAGGCTCCCGCCGCCGTACGACCCGTTCAGCAAGAAGCCGGCGGTGGAAGAGCCCGAGGATCCCAAGAACCTGCAGGAGATCTTCCACAAGATGAGGAGCGAGGGGCTCAACGACTATGCGGTCAAGATGTTCGACGCTTTGTCCAAGGACGGTCGCACCCACGAGGCCCTCGAGCTCTTCGGCCAGATCAAGGACAAGGGCCACATGCCCGACGTCGTCGCCCACACCGCCGTCATCGAGGCATACTGCAATGCAGGTGTGGAAAGCAATGCCGCTTTACTACTTGACTTGGCCCGAAAAGTTGACCCTCCATGCTAAACTCAATTTGCTTTGGCTTGAAAGCCCAGTGAAAGTATGAGCTTGGTTTGCATAAGTTATCGAGCAGATGACATGAGTTGGCTTCAAATGCTCAAATGTTAAGTATGATGGAGTCGGAACTGGACTAGATTTTGATACTGGAATTACTCAAAACAACCCCGTGTTTTTCGTCACTGTGATTGGTTTTCCATCATGCCAAGCATGGCCTTCTAAATCATATGTTCCCGTTGCAGGTGGACAGAGCAAAGAGGCGCTCAAGGTGTTCATGCGGATGCTGGCGTCTGGGGTCGCGCCCAACGCGTACACCTATGCGGTCCTCGTGAAGGGACTCGCGGGCGACGGGAGGTTGGCGGATGCAAAGAAGTACGTCATGGAGATGATGAGCAAAGGGATGATGCCCCCCGCCGCAACCTACGCCGCGGTGTTCGAGGCGTTCGCGAAGGACCAGAAAGAGGAAGAAGCGAGGGAGTTTCTGGAGGCGATGAAGGACCAAGGGTTTGTGCCTGATGAGAAGGGTGTTAGAGAAGTGATTGGTAGCAAAAGAGGTCCTGTTTTCAGGAGTGTCATGAGCATTCTCTTTGGGAAGTAGAGACTGTCCTTGTGTGCTGATGAGAATGAAAAAGAATTTTTGACTTTCTGAGTTTTGGGTGGTGATTCTTGGCAATGTTGGCATGTCTCTCCTGTAATGTATCTTTGTCATTGATGGATGAAGAAGAAGCACCCCATTGAAGGCTAACATCCTCCTCCTTGAAGTTCTTGTTGGTCAAAGGGTTTGTTAAGTAAGCGGTTTGCCTTTGACAATACATCGTGGGAGGAACTCAGACTAAAGCATGGACTATGCTTTCCTTGCATATTCCTAGGTACTAGGTAGACTATGAACCATTGGTCCGGTGCTCGTGTCGTCCCGGGGTGTGATCCTGGGCCTCGGCGTCGTCCTTGTCCTTGATTCCCTCGCTGTCCGGCCAGGTGCTTGGTGGTATTTTGTCATTGATGGATTAAGGAGAAGCCCCCCATTGAAGGCTAGCCCTCCTTGAAGTTCTTGTTGGTCGAGGGGTTTGCCAAGTGGTTTTGCCATTGACAATTCATCAAGAGTGGAACTCAGACTAAGCATGATGGCCTATGCTTTCCTTGCATATTCCTAGGTACTAGGTGAACCACTGGTCCAGTGCTCATGTCGTGCCGGGGCGTGATCCCGGGCCCCGGCCCCAGCCCCATCCCCGCCCTTGATTCCCTTGTCGTCGGGCTGGGTGCTTGGCGATAAATCTTGTCGATTGAATCAAAGGCAAATGTACGAATATCCTTGTCTATGTTGGAATGGATCACCGAACTTCACAAAACTACATCATTGAGACGTTGGATTGTGCCGAAATCTTATCTAAACGAGACCCAATTACAGGTTTCTTCGCATAAGCTGAAAATCAAAGGGGTTACAAGTTTGAGACAACAAAACCCCAAAAGGGCGTGATTTACAACATGCGGTCTTGTCTGATTTGGTTTTGGGTTAGAATGACGTGAACTAAGGAAGGTATTTCCTCGTGTCTTCTACTACATTCTTGCCTTTCAGCTGTTTAGCTTTAGATTTCCTCCCAAGTCAAGTCAAACGACACCGAAGTCAAACTAACTTTGATTCCCACGCATTTTCTAAAACAAAATGGCAAACTAAAAATAAAGCATTCCATCTCGAAGTTGAAATGTCCAAAAAAATCCTCCTAAATCTATAGATAATAATTTTTCTAAACTAAGACTAGACATCGATTAAAAGAGTAATCTACAGAAGCGTGAAACACGATTTGGCTTAATCCTAACCTTATTCTCGTTTAGTTGTTACATCAGCACCATCATCGTATCGATAATTATAATTCGAGAGTTGAATAGAGAAATTTTTCGTATGGCGGCATTCAAAAAATAATAATAATTTGAGTATTTTGATTTTTTATTTAGGGGTTTGACGTTGCTCGAATACCAAAATAATAATTTCTTTTTTAATTCGGTCAAAAAAAAAAAGAAAAAAGATGGTCCATTTTTCTGATTTTCCAGCGAAGAAGACTGAAGAGCCGCCATTGTTGCCTCCCCCAGCGAAGCAAACTTCCCCTCCTCCTCGTCCTCGTCCTCCTCGTCCTCCGCCGTTTCTCTCTCATCGCCTCCTCCTGCTCCCCTTGTCGCCGTTTTCTCTCTCTAGCGGATCCCGTGTCCTCCCAGTTTGACTTGCGCCCACCTCCCTCGATCCACCGTCATCGTCATCATCCCCCCGCAGGCATCGAGCTCGAACCAGGTCAGTCCCCGCAAACCCTAACTCCCCCCCAATTGGTGGGTTCATCGTGCGTCGCCAACCGCTACGTCGGGTAGCGGATTCTGAATTCTGGGTCTTTCGAAGTTTCGTTTTTGGATAGCGATTTGTCGGGTTTTCGCCGATGGGTGCGGGTTTGCTGTTCGATGTGAAGCGAATTCCATGGTGGGTTTAGCGTGCTTGTTTGTATTTGGGTGGAGGGGGGGTGGGGGTGGAAAAGAGGGTGGTGAAGTTTTCGTTTTGCGTTGGCTGCATTGTTTTCGAGGACTGGGGGGAGAAGTGGACTGATGGAGCTGCTGGTGAAGATGGTTGTAGTGATTCTCACGTGGGTTTCGCGGCGTTTTGCTTGCAGGGCTGGTTGTGGTTCTGGATTAGGGTTCGCGGGGTGGTTCAAGAGTTTGGTCGGAGGAGGCAGAAGAGTCGCCATGCGAAGTGAGCGTGGTAATCTGAAATTGGAAGTATAAGGCCGTGTAGCATTGGTTGACTGCGCCTCGAGGTATGTAGAGTTGAATGGCTAATAACCGTGTGTGATGCCGATGTCTAGTTGGTTCTTGTTAGCTAATTTTTTTTGGGCATCAGGAGGTATTGGTGGATCAGAACATTGCCATGGCTGATTCGGTACTGATTTACTTCAGCATCATTGCATTCTTATGCACGGTGGGGTCCATTGCTCTGGCCATTTTTCACATCTACCGGCACCTAATTAACTATACCGAGCCAATTTACCAGAGATATATTGTCCGGATCATCTTTATGGTTCCTGTGAGTGTTTCATTCTTGCTGAGTTTAATGCTGCCTTCTCAATTGGAGTTCCCTTCCGATTGATTTAATTTGTTCCACATAGTTGCGTGGCTTGTCTTTCTTATATTTCATAGCTTTTCCCAGTTTGAGCAATCTATGTTCGCGTCTTTGTTTAGGAAATTACAAATAGAGTTTAGTAAATGAAATTTGTTATTTGATTATGGTGAAATTAGGCTGTTGGGTGGATTGCTGTAGATTGGCGCTTGTGATGATTATGAGCACTTGTAAATGAGGGCCTACTCTTGACTCAATTGACTTAATGAGGCAAAGAATGCTTGGGATGTGCCAGCACTAAAGATAGAGGAGAAATTTGGAATACTTAGCTTTTTTTATGTGTGTTTATCCAATTGTGGATCAGTCAAATGCTCATTGACTTATCGCTAAAAAATGATAGACGTGAGGATTATTAGGCATTAGCATGTTGCCTTTGGATCAGGGGAAACAATTGTAATGCTTATTCCAAGTCTAGCTCATATCATGACATGATTTACTCTGAATTACTTGACAGGTGTATGCTTTGATGTCCTTCTTGTCTCTGGTTTTACCTGGGAGTTCAATATATTTCAACTCCTTTCGGGAAGTGTAAGTGCACTCTCATTGATGTAAATGCATGTGCAAATCTTCTCCACTTGTGTTTCTTTTCCCCTTCATTGGTTATGGTCATTTTGGAGTTGACTTTTTATTTTATGTTGAGTAGCCGAAACCTCTCGAAACATACAGACATTGACATGTGCAGTCATTTTGGAGTTTCTTCATCATTTCTTAATGTTAAAAGTATATATTGTTTTTTAACGTTATGGAGGGAAAAACAAAAGTATATAAAGAAACTAGAACAAGCAGAGTCAAGCTTAATGCTTTCAAAAGGTCATTTTCACATTTTGATGGACAATGCCTTTTTAAGTGCCCCTGTAAATGCTACTGGCTTGAGTTGCAGCATTATCGCATAACCTGAATGACTTGTTTGAGAATAGAGGGAATAATGAATCTTCCCTTACTACGAAGCAGATCATGCATACTTTTTTTCTCCTAGTCGATGAAAGTGCACATTTTGTTAAGATTGTGCAGTTTAGACTAATGCTACATTGCATCCTGTTAAATTACATTCCCCTGACATCCTTCTGATTTTGAACTGTTTTCAGATATGAAGCCTGGGTTATTTACAACTTTCTGTCTCTGTGCCTTGCATGGGTTGGCGGGCCAGGAGCTGTGGTTCTGAGCTTAAGTGGTCGTGTTCTCAAACCATCCTTGTTTTTAATGACATGCTGTTTTCCTCCCTTGCCACTGGATGGGTTGGTCCCTGATCTATACTTTTGCAAATTCTACAAGAGTTAATTTGGTCCTTGGAATATCACATAATTGAGTCGTCTTGAAATCAACAGTTAGAGAAGTTCGATGATATATTTGTCTTCAAAACAGGGTCATTGAGTCTTTGGCAGTCATCTTGAATAAGCACTTTTAAAGAACTGCACAGTTAGTTGGTTACTCTTAGCCCAAATTTGTCATATTGTGGTTCTCCTTTTCCTTGTTACACTTGTTTTTCTTCCTCATTATCTGGCAAACAGGTAGATTTGGATGCTATCAACAACATATATGAGGATTGGATATGGATTCAAGATCTTAAAGCTTTGTTACAACTTATGATTGTACAAATTACGTTATTATCTGTCAAACTGAAATAGACTTTCCACAAACTTGTCATGATTTTTTATACCTTTGTTGCAGACGTTTCATACGTAGGTGCAAGCAAGGATGCTTACAGTTTGTGATACTGAAGCCCTTTTTGGTTGTTGTTACTCTTGTCCTCTATGCTCAAGGAAAATATCATGATGGAAATTTTGATCCTCGACAATCGTACCTGTATCTTACTATCATTTACACTGCATCATACACGATGGCTCTTTATGCGTTGGCACTGTTTTATGTGGCATGTAGAGATCTGCTCCAGCCATTCAATCCTGTTCCGAAGTTTATCATCATCAAGTCCGTTGTCTTCTTAACTTATTGGCAGGTAAAAGAAATGTGCTATGTTGTTTTCATACATACCTAACCCATTTCCACATCACCCCCACACACCACACCCCCCCCCCCCCCCCCAAGACCCCCAAACCCAATGAGAAAAGAAATAAGAGTTGAGAAAAATTTACTAAATTTCATCTGCACTTCCCAGAGAACAGAACGGCTGTAGGCATAAAATCGCCATGCATGTATGAATGCTCACAAGTCAAAGCAAAAGAGCAGTTGCCATGCTGATTTTCATGAACATGTACCTTATCGAAGTATTGGGAGAATGAACCTAACAAATTGCAAAGGGCTTTGTCTTAAAGAACATGAATGCTTTAGAGGAGTTTGCTTTCACTTATGTTGAGTAATCACTTGCTATTGATTTCATAGGGTCACAAGCTAGGTTGTGTTTGTCTTTATTTTTATAGTATAGGAAGAATGATGGTTCTATTTGTCAAATCTTATATTGAACTAGTAATCACAAACTAGAATTTGATAGCAAATTGGCAATTATGTTAAGATGTGGGATAACTGTGGATCTATCTAGTGTAATGTGTAGCTGATTATTTTGCTGGAAAGCAGCTTTAAAATCTAGTTATTGTACAAGGAGGCTAGTGCAATATGTAATTTAGTATAATAATTGTACAAAGTGGCATATTTCTGCTGTTTGAATTTTTCCCTGGGCTCTGCATTCTTCATTCAACTTAGTTCCCTTACCTTTTTTGCAGGGTGTCTTGGTTTTTCTCGCTGCAAAGTTACACCTCATAAAAAATGCAGAGGAAGCTGCTCGGTTTCAGGATTTTATCATATGTGTTGAGATGCTGATTGCTGCTATTGGTCACCTCTATGCTTTTCCATACAAAGAGTATGCAGGTGCCAATGTTGGTGGCTCTAATGGTTTCATGGGGAGCCTCGGCCATGCTTTGAAGTTAAATGATTTTTATCATGACACCGTCCACCAGGTTTGTAGGGAGCTCTGTGTACTTTATGCTTGTGACTTGCCGGTGATGGTGCCTCAAGTAGACTATTTGTTTTTCTCTTTGCAGTTTGCGCCAACTTATCATGAATACGTCCTTTATAACCATAGCGAGGGTGAAGAGGGCACGAAGAAGTATCGATCACGCACCTTTGTGCCAACAGGACAGGAAATGGATACTGTGAGAAGAAACAAACTTGTGCTTGGAAACAAGATGGATGAACTCCAGCTCTCAAGTTCTTCTGGTGAAAGCACTCCCAGGAATCATACCACTGTGCCTGATTCAACAAATTCCGAAGCCATGAATGCACAATCTTCCCTTCTTGTTGACCTCTCAGTCTCATCATCTACACCATACGACATGACGCTTATCGATTTAGACATTTCTAACTATCCAGCTGAAGTTCCTGCAGCTAATGACGGGGAGAAAAGGTGACAAGAAAAATTGCCGCATCTTCACTAAATGGACTTAAGCGCCGTTAACATAAAGGGATAAATACGAAAGAATAACACGGGTCGAGCGGAGATTCAAATATTGCCTTTCATTTTTTGGGAGACCAATGCCTGTGCCATCGTGTCCTTGGAGGTACTCATTGAATTTGGGGCTTCCGGTTGGAATCTTGTTTAGTGGCAGGCTTGTCCAGTGTACATTGTAGGTAAAGATTTCTCGCACTTTTACAAACTCACAGTGCTGAACCTGTAATTCAGTACTGAAATAGATACTTTGCTTCCATGTGTTCTAGTTTTGGCGTGGGAGTGAGCACATGTGATTACCATGGTCTAAATTGGAGTATGCATTGGTTTGTACATGAATTTGCAGTTAATTCTATTGGTATGTGATTTCTTCGTCGTGTGCTATGTCTTGAACCATTAAAGTCTCCGTACTACCTCTTAGCGAAAATCTTATTGAATGCAAATATATCATTCTGCTGCTACTCCTTTAGCTACTGGCGATGAGCTTGAGCCGTTATTTTCTCATGCAAGCAAAGAAGCGCACGTAACTGTTGCTTGTTTGATGAAAACTTGGCCCATCTTTTCTATTTGTAGCTTTAGACGTGTACTGAAAAGTCCCATTAATCCGGCCTTTATTTGAGCACTTTCTGCTCTTCTTCCCCACGTATTCAGGGATAGGTAAAGTAACCTGCAGAGGCTATCTTTTGCTTGCCCATGATGTAATAGTGACTCTATTCACATGCCGTGATATGATCTTTTGACGTGAGCATCTAGATCACCACGCCAGGTGTCTTTTGCATTCTTTAGAAGCTACAGCAACTATATTTGACTTGTCTTTTTCTTGGTACTTCTCAATGTTCAGATTTTGTCACTCTATGCTCTTGGATTTGCTGAGTTAGCCTGGACTTGCTTGCACGGCTAGGGGGGAAATTTTGGGGTTATTGATGTTGCCTGGTTTTCAATTGGCTAGAAGAGGAAGCCCTCGTTCGTCATGACTTTCTCTCTGTAGAAAGCATCTTCATGGTTGCTTTAACTGCTTGGACTCTCTCTCTCTCTCTCTCTCTCTCTCTCTCTCTCTCTCTCTCTCAGGGTTTTTCTCGTGTGCTGACATGAATATGGTATGGTATGCTTAAACCTGTTGAGAAAAGGACTACACTCGGGAAGACCTTTTCCTCTCAAAAGCAAATGGGGATGTCCTGTTTGGGCCAAACTCGAAGGCGAATACCACAAACCCTTAAAGAAGAAAAGAGGAGGGTTGGTTACACCTGTCATTGATTATCATCTCATCCTACTGATCACGACAAGAAAAGCTGGTGGATCGATCCCAAAGCTTTCTTGCGATCCCTTCTCATCGAGTCATCCTCAACTCATGAGCCAATAGCCTCCCATGCATCATGCAAACTCAGCTTTTCATTCACACTCATCCCGTCATTACGTAATCATCCATTTCAAGCAAACCAATCCTCCTCCTTTTACCCTCTTTTTAGCCAATCAGACATGAATGTGCCTCAGATCAGAGCCACCCTTTTCCCTGAACCTAACCGGGGTCTACTGATGTGGACGGTCAAGATCCGACCAAACGAATTTGGAATTTTTTATGATCTGCCGGCTGTGAGATGCAATGCCCTACCTAACCTACTGAAGTTACCATTCCCAAACACTTTCAATTAAACTAGGGAGTTAGGAATGAATAGAATGACTTGCCACAGGCGAGACCCAAGAATCATTCCCATGTAGGGGCTAGTTAAACCTGAACTAAATATGGTCATAAACTCGAGACAGTTTTCTGTAATTCGGTCCAGCATCATGAGATCATGTCATGCCGTGCACATTAATGAAAGGAGGAAGTAAAGACCGAAAAGACTCATAACGACTCGAATCCCCTCCCCCGGTCGTCTTCGGGCGACTTGTTTATCAACCTACAGTAAATTGTTTAAGTGGCACCGCAAGTTATTACCAATTTGCTTTGTTAATAATCACAAACATAAAAGAGAGATAAGAGATTATCCAAAAAAGTTAAAAGAGAGGAATAAAGGAGGAGAAAGAAAAGACGAAAAGGTAAAGGGGCAGCACAAAAGGCACGTGATTCCCCCCTCTGTCCTCTTCACATAAAACTTTCATAACCTAAGTTGCTCATGTGCAACAGTTGAAAACTATAAAGACTCTCTCGGTCCCCCATTGTTTTTCTTACCAAAAATCAAATTACAAGATTAGAAAATACAAAAAAATAAAAATAAATTAAGCATAAAAGCCAAATTCATATTATATATAAATATGGAGCTTGCAAAATAGTGTGTTCCCCCACAAGCATCCCCCCACCACCACCACCACCACTTCTACCACCACCTCCCTGTCCTCTCTCTCTCTTCTCTGGCGGCGTACGCTTCGCCGCCGCCCTCGCAGACTCGCCCCGCAATGCATGAAGACCAAGAAACACAGCGCTCGCTTCTCTGAGGAAGCACCCGTGAAGAAAAATCTCACCTTTCTCGCCACTTCCCTGGCCCGAAATCTCTCTCCCTCGCGCCCATCTCCAGAAACAGAGGCCGACCCATGATTTCCACGGGCACGGCGGTGGTGGGTCCGGCGGTTTTCAGGACCGACTCGATGGAGAGCGGCGGCTACGGCTACGGCTACGGCGGGGGCGGCGGCCACCGGATGATGGAGAAGCGGCAGCTGTTCCTCAGGAGCTACCAGTTCAGCAGGAAGAGGAGCTTGAGCGAGCGGATTCGGAGGTCGCTGCGGCGGGTCAAACGGGTCGTCTGGTTCAGGCTCCGGTCCGTTCGCCGGTTCAGGAGGCTCGTCTGGGCCAGGCTCTGCAGATCGGTCCGGCCTCATGCCCACGGTCGGGGCTATTCTTGTCTCTACTACTGCAGCGGCAGCAGAGGAAGGAGAACAAGGTCGAACTTCTTTCGCCTCCTCAATCCTAGCAGCAGTCACAACAGTAGCTACGACTCCTGCTTCTGGTAGTGCAACCCAAAAAAGAAAGATGACATTTTTTTCACCTTTTTCCTTTGCGCTCCCTTTTTTTGTCTCATTTTTAGTCTTCTCTTTCTTTTGTGGTGATGGTGATCAGGGTAAAAGATGGGCGCTTTGCATGTAAGATTGAATCTTGGTGATAATTGATAGGGATGTGATGATTTGCTCTTAATTCAGTTCAGTTCAGATGTTGCAGTTCTCTAGTCTGTCCCTTTATATGCTCTGCTTCCTTTCTAATGATAGAAAGAATTTATTTCCAGGTAAATTATAGCAAATAGCAGCTGCTCCAGGATTCAATCTCTTTGCTATGCAGGAACAACCGCAACCATCGATCCCAAGATGCAAATGTAAAAGAAAAAGTGTGTTTAGACCATCATTGTTGTCTCTTCTGCGTAAGCAGCTTCAGCAGAAAAGGGATCGATGGATGGAATTGACCATTCTCTCTCTAACTCTGTGAGTGTGTGGGCGTTGGTGTCAGTGTCCGTCTCTTCTCCTGTTCATATTTTGGTCAACAGGGTTTATGGCGAGGCCATGGGAAAGCCCAAAAAACGAGAAGAGGGCATGATGAAAAAATTAAAGAACGAGGGTAACAGGACAAGATGGGATGGAACCCACTTCATTAAGGTCGTGAATTTATGGTTTTGTTTTAATTTTTTAGCCTTCTCTTTGATTTTAGCAGCAAGGAGGCATTGAATAGAGGGTAGCTTCTCACTGCTAGGAAAAGCAGAGGAAGCTCTCAGTTTTCGGCAATGGAGGGGGGACCTCCCTCGTTTGTTTTTGCAACTGCAAATTCTTCATTTGAGAAAAAAGAAAAGGAAAGAAATGAATTCTGGGGCAAAAACTTGCTTTTCCGCAACTCAATCAACTATAATAATTGTCCAGAGTAGTTAATAAAATAAAAAAAATCCATAGGAATATATTCTCTGTCGGTCATGGCGTTAACCTTATCCAGACATGCTATGTACCTGGAAATTCTCGTGGAATCTTGGTGATGACAGTCTAAGCTTTCAAGTAAAACATCCAATTCCAATACACTTCTATTATATATGGATAAATACCATCGAAATCCCAATATGGTAATTCATGACACATTTATCCCAAATTTATATTCATCTCGTAAAATTTTTTAAACGGGCACCTTATAAGAGATTTACCAAAAACCTAATTTTCATTTCACCTAAAATCTCAGATTTTGTACCCCGTAACTCATTTACCCTAAACTAATTCCCATCTCACAAAAAATCCAAGGCTAGCACCCTCAATTCAAATTTACCCTCCATTGAAATGTGTATATGTGAACATATGAGAATTTTCACCTTTAATTTGTCATTATCCATGTCAGATTTGTCTCTAGCCGTTGTTTGCCACGTGGGTTAACACGTCTGCATTTTAACGGGATATCGGACAAGATGTTCACAGAGGGTAGATTTGGGTTAAAGGTACCGATTTGGGTTATTATGCGGGACAAAAATTAATTTGGGGGTAAAGTCATGGGATACCCGCTTAGGATATTTAATGATACTGACCCCTTATTTATTTATTTAATCTATCCCTAAATTTCCATTATATTCACATTCGGTAATTTAATGGAAGGTTCAATGCATATGCCACGAAAAAAGATCCAAAGATATATGTTGCAGATACATTGCCAAAGGTTATCTAACACAATTCAAGATGCAAATTTGGGGTAGGTTTCGAGCAATCCAAGCTTGCGAAGGCCGGCATGATAAACGTAACTTCTAGTCAACGTCAACATTTTACTAGATTCATTATCTCACTACTATGTCGATGATGATCCCTCAAATGGTTAAGGAACCCTTGATCTGTCACGAAAGGAGGCAAAAACAGGAAAAGGAAAACAATGCTCAAACACGTTAACATTTTACTCGATTCATTATCTCACTACTATGTTGATGATGATCCCTCAAATAATTAAAGAATCCTTGATATGTCACTAAAGGAGGCAAAAACAGGAAAAGGAAAGCAATGCTCAAAATAGTGGAGTAAATGGAGAATCAGACTTTCATGTCCCTAACTTAAGGTAGGGGGAAGAACAGTAGACTTTAGGTAGGAGGAGCTGGCATTCCAGTAGAGTCAAACTGTAGGTAGGAGGAGCTGGCATTCCAGTAGAGTCAAACTGCAGATGAGAGATGTTGCCAAAGTACTAAAAAAATAGAGAAAAAATTAATAAAGAAAAGAGCAAGAGAGAGAAGGGAGAAGAGGGTAGGGAGAGAAAGTCCACGGACGGTGGCGTGTCATCTACTCTTTTGCACTTACACAGTAGGGAAGCCCGGACACTCTGGGGGGCCTCTATCATGTCAGACACGTGTCGGATACCGATACTTATCCGATATTCTTTTTTATTATTTATTTATGAATTTGAATCAAATTAATTTAATTAAAATAATTATAAAAATGACATATATATATATATATATATATATATATATATATATATATAAACATACATTTAACATACAACGCATTCTAACGCGTGAAATTTCTCAATTTTTTGCTGTTGTGTCTGACTACACAAAGAAAGTCACATTGGTCTTGGCTCTCTCTGCGAGTATGACCCCACCCCCTCTCACCAGATTTTGGATCTTTACAACCTTTTTTCTTTAATGATAGCTTATGATCTGTCATGAGCTATGATATCTATGACATGATTGAGGTAGTCAATGCATGAGAGAGGAAGTGAAGTACCATCTATCTTGACAAATTAGGCCCATCCCACGAGACCTAAAAATGAAATAGAGTGAAAAGAGCCTTGAATCTCTTTTTCCATATGTAAGGTTCATTTCATTCAAAGACATTATCACGCGAGAGGTGATACCTTCACTAATAAGAAAGAAGTTGTAAAGTTTGAAAGGATGGAAGATCATACTAAACATCTTGAGAAAGAAAGTGTGCAACAGAATCACTTTGATCAGATAAGTATATCAACATTTCAAAAGTTCTTCGAAACATCTATATCGGAACTAAGTCTATTATCGTTTCAACCCTGATTTTCTATTATCGTTAGGCTTCAAGATCATGGGGCAATGTGCCGTAGAGTCGGCTGTAGTTTCTCAATTCAATGGATGAAGTGTCATAATATAATTACATATGCGATCATGGCATAAATGGTCCATAAATTTTATTCTACTGTACAATGTCGTCTCTGAATTTTTAATTTATTTAATATGATTTATGAACTATTAATAAATGTTCAATGTAGTCCATCTACTATATGAAAATATCTAAAAGTCCAGGAATGATATTACATATTTAATAGAATTTAAGTACCATTTATGTCATTTTCTCATTACCTATTTAAGCAGGATTCAAAAAATAAAAATAAAAGCTACAGGAAGGTATTTCTGTACACTAAAGTCAACCACTGTGCTGCCCGCTTCAAGCAAGCAGAATAGAAGATGCCATTTATTGGTTTGGTTTCGTGACCGTTTGTTTCATTAGGAAGCATTCGCAAGACAATATTGTAAAGAAAATAATGGGTTGGTCCGTGAAATCCTCTTTTGATATTAGGGCATGCTGAAAACCTGACCTTGATTGCTTACTTTGTTCACGTGGATCCAAATTCCAGCTATGGCATTCAACCCCAAGATCTAAAACAGATGGAACGTTATATAAAACAATATCAACAACAGCAACAACGATAATTATAATAAAAGAAGAATTCTTGGGGCTCTGATTAAAGTTTGAATTAAGTATAAGTCAACTTGAGTCACTCAAGAAACATCGAGGAATTATGGGGTCTTGCTGGATAGAAATAGACCCTGCAATCATTTCCTCTTAGATTGGCTTGTGCCTTATGGATGTCTGTAATTTTTTTATCCGGTTTGATATAATAGGAATATCTTGAATTTGTTGAAAATTTTTAAGAAAAGAAAAAAAAAAGTGTAAATACTGCCAGAAGCTCTAAGCTATACCCATTGTAATACCAACATCCTAAACTTTTTTTGTGCCACCAATTAAACTATAAATTATGCCCACGCGATGCTCTGTTTATTTTGTGGAAAATGAATTATTCGAAAAATATTTTTCTTAAAAATGATGGCTTGAACGAATGAAAAATATTTTAATCATCTATGAAAATGTTTAAACATAAATTATTATCGATAATAAAAATATTTTTCATTGACTATTATTTCAAGTAATACAAGCGATCATTTTTATGAAAATATTTCTCAAATTATTCATTTTTCACAAAATAAACGAAACCTAATACTCCAAACTTTTTTTATGTCACAAAAACCCGTAAAATATGCTCAATGTGACGCTAATACTCCAAATTTTGTCATAGTGGGTATATTTTGGTTTCGGTGGCACAAAAAAAGTTTGTGATATTGGTATCATGACAGACGTAATTTATGGTGTTTTTTTGGCAGACAAGGAGTATTTTTGTTAGTACAAGTTCGGAAGTTTTGGCAACAAAAAAAAAGTTTTGGATGTCAGTGTTATGATGGATATAGTTCAAAATTTTTAGTGATATTTTCTCGAAATATAATAAAATAAAAAGGATCACGCTTTTTCCATTCTCTCTCATGCTAATGCACTCTCCATTATGGTGTTTTTGACCGTATTATCTCCCATGACACTTTCAGGCGAAGATTCCAATTAAATAAGGAGCACATTTGTATCCCACTTTTTTATACGGTTCTTTCTTTTTCTTCTTATCTCTCCATTCTCTCTTTTGCTTGTTCCGCCGACAGTTCCTAGGCGTCCCGAAAATTTCGTTGTTGGAGAAGGCGACCGGCGATGAAGCTCCTCCTCAGTATGACGAGGATGGGAGAGGCGGGGTGGAGCAGCTGAGCTCGAGCCGAGCTCATGTCTGCTTGGTGAGAATGGTTCAAAACTTGATCACAATGTTGGAGTCCTTATTATACCTCTCCCATGTAACTTCAAACGCCATAGCAGCGAACGTAGCATCACTGTCCATCCATCACAAGAACTCAATCTCCGGATGTGACCACAACGGTTTCCTAATCAAAGGCAATTTAGCCCAAAACCTAGCAATCTCCACATCTGAGAGTGCCCTATTGTGAAAGGTTTCAATACCGTGCAACCTACAATAATCTATCTTATTTTTAATCGATTTTAACAAGTAATGATCGCCAACGGGATTCTTGCACGGCTTCAGAGATAAACCTATGACGAGCAAAATGCTAGGCTTGTTAGGCCCGATGATATTGGAAAAATTTGGGTGTTCTTTAGCCACTCAGCTCTTTGCTTGTCTCAATCAGATATCCTCGGGCCGAGACTGTACGGCTTTGCTCGGATCCCGTTTCTTGTCTTTGACTTCCTTAGTAAGGATCTTCCATATGTCGAATGTCTTGAAGCTATTTGATGACGACTAAGTCGACTTGGGCTGAGCCGACAATCAGGCCGACTCGATGAGGACCTCCTTGAGGATGCGATGGGGCTCCAAGCTCTTCCACAAGTAGAAAAGTGGTGGCGGAGGTCGTTAAAGTGCTGCTTCGGCATGTCGAACTTTCTGGCGCTGATGGTGCCACGAAGGATGATGACGATCATAGGATGGTCACCTTGCCGTGCCACACCTCCCGCTGGATCTGGTAGCTCTGGTGAGCTCCCAAGCACTTGTCGAGCATTCTCACACGCCCAAGATTTTGGATCGATGTGACTAGAGCTAACGTGGAAGATCTGGACTGAGCAAGGACGAGAGCTTCAGGATCTAGAAGCAAATGACATCTGCGGGTCGAGGCCGCGAGGCGGCGGAGCAAGCGAACGGTGCAGTCAATGGAACATTTGGGGTCAGGTGTGCAGCGGATGATGAGGTAGAGAAGGAGTATGGAAGAAGAGGATGACAAACGAGCAAGAGAGAGAATAAGGTCAAAATGGGCCTCACATTTAACTTGAATGATAATCTTCTAAAAAATGGGTCCCGCGAGAGATAACATGGTCAAAACATTGTGATGAGGAGTGTATTAGTTAAAGAGGGAGTAGAAAAAGCGTGACTCAATAAAAATCAGACAATTAAACTTGAATTACCTTGAATTAAGTATCATCACGAAGTTTTCTTTTTATTTTTTTAATCAATTTAGGAAGTTTTCAAATAAAAAATCAGATCAAGATAATACAGGCATACAATTCAAACCGAAAACCCAGTATGGCGCAAGACTTGCTTGGATCGCTAGGCATCGAGCATAAATGGATGGCCCAAACCAACTTGGCCAGCCTAACCGGACCCGAAAACATATATATACACACACAAATAAATGTAACTATATATTATCAATAACAAAGAGAAATGTGTCATTTTATCTCAATTTTGTATCTCTACAATTGTTCTTGCATCACATTCATGATACACACACGCATATATATATAGCCAGCTTTCAAACTCGATATTCACTCCCATTCAACCATAATTAATTTAGTAATTGGTTTACAATGTGCGAGTACCTTTTTCTTATTAAAACGAAAGCTCTAAAGAAATTAATGTCTCCGAACTTAAGCATAAAATCCTTTTTCCTTTTTCTTTTATCATAATTTGGCACCCGCCTAACTCACCTTCATGATGCTAATATATATTGACCACGGATTTAATAGGTTCGAGCCTGAACAAATTATATATGGATTACTTTTCGCTTAGAGTATATAAATATAAAGAGCCGCTGAAAGAGGTGTTCAATGTGGATTTATCTACGCCAATTGGAATTAAATTAATTAAATTCAGATTTATCCGTACTACCATCTTTAACCTAAATCAATAAAATAGATAATCTGAAAAATTTTAACTCTGTTTTACGGGAAAATCTCAAGTAAGGACATGAAGTTGGTTCATTTTCTCAAAAAAAAGGCAAATAGTCTACTGTAGTTACTCAGTTTTATGGATGATAGTAATAATAATATGATCTCCTATAGGATCATAGCACAAATGGTCCCTAAAACTTTATGTCAGTGTACAAGGTCGTCATCGACCTTTTAATTTATTTGATATAGTTTATGAATTTTGGTCTAATATGTAATATCGTTAATGAATTTTTGATTTATTCAATGCAATTCTCGAGCTATTGATAGATATATAACGTAACCCTTAAACTATATGAAAATGTCTAAAAGTTCAGAGATAACATTGCATATTTGATCGAAATTTAGAGATCATCTGTGTTATTTTTCCTTAACCCATTCAAGCGGCATTGCAAAAAAAAAAAGGAAAAAAATAAAAATAAAAGCTACAGGAACTAGGAAGGTATTCCTGCACACTTAAAGTCAGCCACTGTGCTGCCTGCTTCAAGCCAGCAGAATAGAAGATACCATTTAATGCTTTGATTTTCGTGACTCTTTGTTCCGTTGGGAAGCATTCGCAAAACTATATCATAAAAAAATAATGGGATGATCCGCGAAATCCTCTTTTGATATTAGGGCATGCTTAGCATGCTGAAAACCTAACTTTGATTGCTTATTTGTTCACGTGGATCCGAACTCCAGCTATGGCAATCAACTTCAAGATCTAAGAATGATGCAACCTAATTAAAATAATAATAATAAAAACAATTGTCCGGGCTCTGATCAAAGTTCGAATTAAATATAAGGGAAAATGATATAAATATTCCATGAACTTTGACCTTATGTGAACTGTGGTTCGTAAACTTTTAATTTATTTGATATGATTCATGAACTTTTGGTACACGTTCAAACTAGCCTTTGAATTATATGAAAATATCAATGTTATATTGAACAAATTAAAAGTTTGGATATCACTTTGTACATTGAGCTAAAGCTCAATTATTACATTGAATAACTTAAAAGTTTAGGAACCACATAGCATATTAGGCTAAAGTCTATGGATTATTTGTGTTATTATCCCTACAAATAACTTGACTGGAGTCACTCAGGAAACATGGAGGAATCAATAATTTGTGAAGTTATATAGGCTGGTGGAGGACCAAATTTTGTATCTTCTATTAAAATTAGAAATAATTAGCAGAAATTTCTGTGAATCAATATTTTTCATGTCATTCTATTCAGTCGTTTTTTTTTTTTTATGGATTTTTGTATCTTTGCTCCTGGTAAAAAAAATGAAAGGATTGTCTTGAATTAATGATAAATTACGAGAAAAGAAAAAATGGAGACTTTTTTAACTCGAATGAAATATTATCAGGAGTATAAGTTCCACTAGATCTAGGTCACTTTTGTACTATACTAATTGTTTTTTAATCAATTTAGGAGGTTTTCAAATCAAAATGAGATCAAGATAATAAAGGCATACACTTCAAAATTAAGCATGCATGGCCGTTGATCGGGTCGGTGGGCCTCAAGCATAAATGGGTTACCCGAACTGGGTCGGCGCATCGCAGGCTAGCCCGACCCAAAAACAAAACATAACAAAGAAAAATGGGGGATTTATCTCACTTTCTTATTTCTAAAATTCACTTTCTATATAATAAATAAAGCCAATTTTGAAATTCGGTGTCCACTCCCAAGAGGTTGTATTTGGCCCTAATTAATCAACATTATATAAGGATAATGACACAATAGTCCTTAAATTTTGGCCCAATGTACAATGTGATTCGTGAAATTTTTATTTGTTCAATGCGGTCTCTTTATTTTAACACAATATGCAATGTCATCACCGGACTTTTAATTTGTTTAATATAGTTTATCAATTTTTGGTATATGTTCAAACTATATCTTAAATTATATGAAAATATTCAATATTGTCTTTTCATTAATTTAAGTTCAATGACAACATTTAACATTTTTATGTATTTCAAAGACTAGTTTAAACATATGCCGAAAGTTCATGGACCACAATGCATACTGGGTTAAAAGTTCAGAGATCACATTAAATAAATTAAAAATTTGTGAGTCACATTGCATATTAGGTCAAAATTCAAGAACCATTTATGTTATTTTCGTCGTTATATATATAGCTGATTTCTAAAATTCGGTGTCCATTCTTGAAAGGCCATCCTTTTCGCACTTACGTTTGCCAAACACACCGTCCGATTCAAACCCAATCTCTAATTTTCTCACCAAAATCTACCTACTTCCATTTTTGAAGTCAAATTTCAAATGTCCATCGTCATTGTCCAAACACCCTATATTATTATTATTATCCAATTTCAACATCACGAAAGCTAAGAATTGGTATATATTCGAAATTTCCTAATAGGTTTACATCGCACGAGTACTTTTTGGTTTATAAAAACAAAACCAATAAAGAAATTAATGTCTCGAGACACAACCATAAAATGCTTTTTACTTTTCTTTATCATAATTTGGCGTGCGCCTAACTCGCGCACATGATGACGATATATATTAATCACAAATCTAAACAGGATGCAAATTCTTTCCATTTTAGGGTGCTTATCTTATATACAAAAATAGTACAAAGAACCGTTTAAAAAGGGTTCGACGTTGATTTTATCTATGCAAAACAGGAATTAAACTAATCAAACTCAAATTTATCCGTCTTACCATAAATTAATTAATCAATAATCTGAAAATTTTTAACTCATTTGCATTTTTTTTTCCTCAAAAGTCAGATCAAATCGTTTTTTTTTTAATTTTTGGGTCGGCAAAGTCAGACGAAAAAAGCGTTCCATTTTCGGGGGGGAACCTACGCTTCCTCCCTGTCTTTCTCTGTCTCTGTCCGAAGAAGATGCAAGCTTCGACATCGACGCTCGAACGATGAGCACGTCGTTCTTGATCGTCCGAAGGCGGTCCCCGCTCGTTCGATGTCCGCTTCCGACGCCGGCGCCGGTGATCGGAGGAGGAGCGACGGCGGCAATGGCCGCAACTTCACGGCGCCCGGAAAGGTTCCGTCGTTCTCCAGCCTCCTCTCCTCCGCGCGCAGGGGGAGGCCCCGCGCCAAGAACGGCGGCGGGGTGTGCGACTCTTGCGGCGGCCCCGTCGCTGCTGGGATCGACTCCGGATCCTCGGGGAAGAAGAGGGTCGGCGGCGGCGGCGGCGGCGGCTGTCTTGGCCGCGTCTTCTGTGTCGGCAGGCCCAGGGCGCTGGAAGCGCCGGTGGCGTCCCGCTCAAGCGACCCCAATGATCCTGCATTCAGTCAGGAGATGATGAGGGCTTCGTTGGAAAAGAACGATTTCTACTCCAAGGAATGCAATCCCCACTTGAGTCGTTGACGTGGGAGGGGTCTTGCTTGAGTCACAGCTGATGGGATTCTGGAGAAAAGTTCGCTTCTTTATTCGGGGTCCTCGGCGGCGGGTAACGGCTGATGAGTTTTAGATTAATTGCGTCTGTGTTTGGGTCATTGATGAATGGATTTGAGTGGTTGGTGGCAATGCGGCATGATTAGGAAGACAGAGGCTCTGAATTTTTGAGATGGTTTTAGTGTACGGTGTCAAATGGTCACTTAGGGTTGATTGTTCAACACGGAAGCTGAATGTGTAAAGTATGACTACGGAGGGTTGGTTGTTTGAACATTTCAATGACAGCATTATGGGACTAGGAATAATGGGGAAAAGATTTGGTTTGGATGGAATCGAATTCAGTATTAATCGATGATGTTGCGGATCGATTGATGACTCAATAGTTTGGATGGAATTCATTGAAAAAACTTGGTTTGAATGCAATAATGTGTACAGTGACTTTGAGCTCATGGATTGACGTCAGTGGTGTTGCAAATCGATAATGACTCGTAGTTTCTTCGACAGTTTGTTTTGACGGCTCGTCTTTCTGCAATTCAATGGAGTGGCCACTTACCGAGTTCTTTCGGCAGTTCAATGGATTAAAAACTCACTGAGTTTGGGTTTTCAGTGAGTGGCTTTTAGTGTTTTATGGCAATGCAGCATGAATAGGAAGACAAAGACTATGAATTTTCAGATGGTTTTTGTGTACGGTGCCAAATTGTCACTTGGCTTGATTGTTCATTAGGAGAGGTGAATGTGGAAAATTCGAGTATGAAGGGTCGGCCGGTTTGAACATTTCAGCGCTGGCAGTATGGGAAATAGGAGTCATGGCAAACATTTGGTATGGATGGAATGAAAGTCAAGTTAAGACTCTTAAGACTTATCCGATTGCCTATGCAAATCAACGAGGCATCCTAATTTCTTTGAACTTCATTAAAACCGCTTGTCTCTCAGCAGTTTGAAGGAGTGGACAAGTTAGATGCAGTTGGGGGGACTACTGGGAAATCGGACGATTTCTTCAAGAAAAAGGGTGTACTCCAGCTTCACCGATGCTGAATTTTTTTATTTTTTTGGTGGTATGACTTTGATAGTCTGTTGATACCACTTGAAGTATCATGAGACTGGGTGTTTCTGAGAGGAAAAATTTGTTTTTAGTGCCTGTTGTTCTTCCTCCTTTCCCTAAAGAAGAAACAGAAATAGATGTTTTAATGCAATAAACGAGTAAACCCTTATGTACATAATAATCTTCTTTTTGAACCTAAGCATCGTGGTGCATTTTATTTATCTAACCTTCATCATCATTGCTGTCCATATTTCCTTGCACGAGTTATTTTTTGTCTTATGTCCAGTTCTTGAGGAATGGGTTATCATGTACCTGGTCCATTCATTTGTCTCGTGACTGACGCAACTACATAACTTTCCTACTTATATATCCATATAATTATAGCATGCTCAACTGGACCAATAAAGCAGGAAGTTGAAGTAGAGTTGCTGCTTTATGGTGTTGGGAAAATGCCCTGAAATGCGAAATCGACGAGATATGCTGGTATAACATTTGTTCTCCTTACATCTGGGGCACCACTCTTTTACAATCTGCTCTGTATGATGAGTCTATCCGGCCATTTGTTTGGTAAACCACGGATAGTTAATATCAGAACATCTAGTTGTCTTAGGGATTGTGATACATGTAGAGCTTACACCTAGAGCTCCGGTGGATTTTTCATAGATGATCTGATTTTGGTCCTCACATCCAGAGATGTAGAAGATCTCAAATTCATACATAATGAATTTTCATTGACTGGAAAAAGTTGGTTGACGACTTCATTGAGAACTGCCGTCCTTGTGTATGACATTCTGAAACCGGAAAGTGTTGAAGCAGCTGCTCAGAGAAATTGGTTGATTGAGAATAAAACTTATATTGTGATCACTGCTGGACATCAGGACTTCTCTCAATCTAGAAGTCAACCCAGATTGGCGAAGGCAGGGGAGAGTGATGTAATGATTGCCTAGCAGAATCTTGAACCATGGATTCATCAGTTCAGTCTTCAGACACTTAACAATTGAGATTGGAGCACAGAGTCAGTGATTCCCATGCTTATTGATGAGATTGAACACTTTCTGCAGAACGTACAACATGTTTGCTGCCTCACACTCGGCAGTGAGCACCGGACATTGTTGAACATATGCGAAACAAGGATTGCAAGCAAGAAAGATCTGTCCATGAATGGCTACGGTAATTTGTGTCGAGATACTGGAACCACTGGATGTTATTCCGGGATACTTTTGATCCAAACATTTTGGTATTGCTTCTGCTTACCCAAAACAAAGCTCAGCATGCACAGATCTGTAGGTCAGTAAACCTCTCAAAGTGTTTTTGTGTTTGGGTCGCCATGTCCACGTATATCGGTTAAGACGGAAGGGCACAATGATATGAGATTTTCCCCAGTGGGCTGTGTACCAGCAATAAGAAAACTGTGTCTTGCTGTTAATATTTCAGAATCGTCGCCTAATCGTTACACATGGATGTAAGTGTTGCAATGCTGAAGGTTGGCACAGTGGTTTAAGTTTTTCAATCGACATCCGCACGTGTTTTCCGACTTTCAGCACAAACGAATATCGTATCTTGCACATAACCCATATTTCAAGAGCCGAAAGAAGTACGCAGCCAACAGTTTCCAATGTTGTAAAACGAAAACCGCTTCTTCGTTACCTCCTGCATTTTACATCACGTGGGATCCGATGGATTCATAGGGGACAAGGGAACAGAGACCAAGTGATAAGTGAATATATTAGTTGTAGACTGGACCCTTTAACAGGCATCTCGAGTCACGGCCTGATCAGTGCAATGGCCATCTAAAAATGAGACCTGAAAATGCACTGAACTTCATGCATTCTGCTCTCGGAACTTACTCAAGCAGCAGTTTGGAAATGAATACGCATCCAAGGATCAATCATCATGTGTCCCAACCCTGATATATATTACTCGAACACGGTCACTTACATCGACAATATAATTCGTGGAAAGCCTTGACAAATTCATGCGCACTGTCCATCTAAATACCGAGAAAATGGAAATATTTCTTGCTCGTGGTCTTGACGGTCATGGTACGCGAATCATACGAGGTCCGTGTGTACGTTTAATAGGACTTCGATGTGAGCTATGCTTGACTAGAAAAAAAGGCCACTAAGCTTAAATTAAGCAGAAGATCCCGCGGTGCACGAAAAACGTCGCGAAGTACTGCTTTCAATCTCAACAGGGCAAGAAACCAACGGTAGAGATACCGACTTGACAATGAGACCAGGAGTTCGACCCTGCACGCTCACGCTTTTCCCTAGTTTCGACCCCATCGAAATCTCAGAAGCTCTATCCAACTCGCCAACTTGTGCAGATGGGTTTCCTCCCAGGTTAACAAAAATATAATAATCCAGACGAAAGAAAGTGAGAGAAGAAAAAAGAAGAAGAAGAGGAGAATTGCGAAATGGGGATGGTCAAGTTCAAGATCAAGCTGGTGTTGATTGGCAGGGGACCTGACAAGGGGGGGAGGGCGCACACGTGAGCGCCATAACACGCGCCCGCCCCCCCCCAATTCACTTGCCGGTATTCCTCAGTCTCCATACGTGGGGACAGTGCCAGTGCCGATGCCAATGCCAAAGAAGGCCATGCCCATCTGCAGTTCTGCACCTGAAGCCCTGCCCTTCCTTCTTTGCAGCATCAGCCTCCCTCTGTCGTCACGTTTCCTCTCTCTCTCTCTCCTCCGTCTTTCCGCAACTGGGAGGGGGATATCTCCGCCCCTCTCATCACATTTTCGTCTCTCCACTGCCTTTCTGCAACTGGGCTTGCATCCCCTTTTCTTGTCCTCCCTCCTTTATATTTTAATGATATAGAGGAACCCCACTACGAGATTTTGTCGCTTGTCCCAAGTGGGCAATCGTAGTGGGTACTGTGTTCTTGGTTTCATTTTCCTCCCTCCCCTCTCCCCTGCTTTTCCCCCCTTTCTTTAATGGGGGGGAGGAATCGGTAGTGATTAAAAATAGAAACTTTATGGTGAGCGCCTGGCTGAGCCTCAGCTAATGAAATCACGAGTTCATGCTAATTATAGCTGGGATCCAGACTCCCTCTTTCTGTCTGTCTGTCTCTCTCTCTCTCTCTCTCTCTCTCTCTCATCATCATCCAAACATTGGAACTGTACTACAGTCCTCCCATTTTCTTTAAAATATAGTTTCTTTTTCACTCCTCTGTCTGCCTTGCTGAGTGTTGATTGGATAGAGCTGGAGGGAGATTCATCAAGGGAGAGGTGAAAAATAAAAGAAAGAAAGGAAAATAAAGAGATGGGTGAGTTCGATTTAAGTGGTCCCTTCAAGTATAGTCTTGTGAGAGGAGGGGGACAGAGAAGGCGGTGATCGAGGTCTTGGTTTGATAAAATTGTGTTGGAGGGTTTTGTTCTAGTCGTTCAAAAAGGTGTTTCCTCCGCTTCCTGGGATTCTTCAAATTTCCAGGCTCTTCTTGAAGCTGCTCTTCTTTTGGCTACCGTTCTGTTGGGAATGAAAGACTGAGGAGAAAATCTTTCTGCTCTTACTGGCCTCCCTTCTCAGAGCTTACCAAGGTGCAAGAATTTCATTTTCTTTTCTAGCTTCGCTTAGTCTGAGGATTGGCTTGTGTTTGTGTTGTAATTGTCTCTAAATGTCTGTGTGACTTAGGCACTTGTAGGTTTTATGCTGTTCTGTTTCAGTTGGTAATTCATTTTATGTAGGAACTAGGTTGCTCATTTAGCTGTAGCTGTTGGTCTTTGATCGGTAAGAATTTGCTTAATGAAAGCATAGGGCATTTGTCATTTATATAGGACATTTTTATCATAACCGTGGGATATCTGTCATCTTGCTCTGCATTTAGTTTATTCTGGAATTCTAAACTGTCTCAAGCTTCAGTTTCCAGTTGAATACGCTCCATAGAACTTAGATCAAATATGGGGTAACCGTTTATCTGACTAGAGAGCTGGAAATGAAATGTTGCACATAGTTTTGCATATCCAGTATTGAAGTACTCTTTTGCTATGTCTTTATGTAGCCTTTTCCGAACATATTGGTATGTGTTTATTATCCATTTGCCAAATCCGACTGGAGTTTGGGCAGAGCAAATTCATGCGGCTACCTCAATCAGGATTTATCAGTTCTTGGAGTTAGTTTTATTTTTGTGCTCCTTACAGATTTGATCAAAGATGTCTTCTTCAAGACCCAGCCAATCATCCAGCAACTCAGCGAGGTCGAGGCATAGCGTGAGGATAATTGCTCAAACCACTGTAGATGCTAAGCTGCATGCTGATTTCGAGGAGTCTGGTAGTTCCTTTGACTATTCAAGCTCAGTACGGGTGACGGGCGCCCTGAGTGGAGATCAGCAACCAAGATCCAACAAAGTAACAACGGCTTACCTCCATCAGATACAGAAAGGGAAGACAATCCAGCCATTTGGTTGCCTTTTGGCATTGGATGAGAAAACTTTCAAGGTCACTGCGTACAGTGAGAATGCACCGGAAATGCTGACCATGGTGAGCCATGCAGTTCCAAGCGTTGGGGACCAGCCAGTCCTCGGGATCGGGACTGACATCAGGACCATATTTACTGCGCCCAGCGCCTCTGCTCTCCATAAGGTCTTTGGATTTGCAGATGTTTCTCTCTTGAATCCCATCTTAGTCCATTGTAAAACTACTGGGAAGCCCTTCTATGGAATTGTCCATAGAGTGACCGGTAGCATAATCATTGATTTCGAACCTGTGAAGCCTTATGAAGTCCCTATGACAGCCGCTGGAGCCTTGCAGTCATATAAGCTTGCGGCCAAAGCCATTGCACGCTTGCAGTCTTTGCCTAGTGGGAGTATGGAAAGGCTTTGTGACACGATGGTTCAGGAAGCCTTTGAACTAACGGGGTATGACAGGGTTATGGCATATAAGTTCCATGATGATGACCATGGCGAAGTAGTCTCAGAGATAACAAAGCCAGGCCTGGAGCCATATCTGGGTCTGCATTATCCTGCCACGGATATTCCTCAAGCTGCACGGTTTCTGTTCATGAAGAATAAGGTCCGTATGATTGTTGATTGCCGGGCAAAACATGTGAAGGTGCTTCAGGATGAGAATCTGCCCTTTGATCCCACCTTGTGTGGTTCGACCCTGAGGGCCCCGCACACTTGTCATTTGCAGTACATGGAAAACATGAACTCTATCGCTTCTTTGGTAATGGCAGTTGTCATCAATGAGGATAACGAAGAAGTCGACGACCCCAACTCTGTGCAGCCTCAAAAGAGAAAGAGACTTTGGGGTCTAGTAGTTTGCCATAACACAACTCCAAGGTTTGTTCCGTTCCCTCTTCGGTATGCCTGTGAGTTTCTTGCCCAGGTGTTTGCTATCCATGTCAACAAGGAGCTTGAGCTAGAAAATCAAATGATCGAGAAAAATATCTTGCGAACCCAGACGCTCTTGTGCGATATGCTGATGCGTGATGCACCTCTAGGCATTGTGTCTCAGACCCCAAATGTGATGGACCTTGTTAAATGTGATGGCGCTGCCCTTCTGTATAAAAGCAAGACATATAAGCTGGGAGTAACTCCGAATGATGCACAATTGCTTGACATCGCATTATGGTTGTCCGAGTACCATATGGATTCCACGGGATTGAGTACAGATAGCTTGTATGATGCGGGATTCCCAGGGGCACTTGCTGTTGGTGACATTGTGTGTGGGATGGCTGCTGTGAGAATAAGTGCAAAGGACATGATTTTCTGGTTCCGCTCACCAACTGCCTCTGAAATTCGCTGGGGTGGAGCGAAGCATGACCCTGGTGAGAAGGACGATAATAGGAAAATGCATCCAAGGTCGTCCTTCAAGGCTTTTCTTGAAGTTGTCAAGACAAGGAGTTTACCTTGGAAAGACTTTGAGATGGATGCAATCCACTCGCTGCAGCTTATCTTGAGGAACGCCTTAAAAGAAAATGAAGCGATTGACATGAACACCTCAACCATCCATACGAGGCTTAATGACCTTAAAATTGAAGGGATTCAAGAATTGGAAGCAGTGACAAGTGAGATGGTCCGTCTGATTGAAACAGCCACAGTACCGATACTGGCTGTCAATGCTGATGGGCTGGTTAATGGTTGGAATACAAAAATTGCTGAGCTAACTGGTCTGTCTGTTGAGAAAGCATTAGGGAAGCATTTGCTCACACTGGTGGACGATTCTTCTGTTGATATAGTAAAGAAAATGCTACACATGGCATTACATGGTATGTCCAACTCTGAGTTTCAATATCAAATATCGTGATTTCAGGGCGCATGTTTTGGTAGTGTACTTCTTTGGGCTGAAGGCCGATGGCATTTCTAATGCAAAGATATTGTGCTTGTTTGTAGAATCAGCATGTGTCCTTGGCAAAGGGGGATGCACGTCATCTTAAATTAATTCTTTCTTTGTGCTTGGATATTCGTAAGTACGGTTAATTACATTGTTCTACCTTCTTTCATCACAGGCAAGGAAGAGAAGAATATCCAGTTTGAGATTAAAACACATGATTCTAGAGCTGACTCTGGCCCAATCAGCTTAGTTGCGAATGCCTGCGCTAGCAGGGACATTCAAGAAAATGTCGTGGGTGTGTGTTTTGTCGCTCAGGACATTACTGGTCAGAAAATGGTCATGGACAAGTTCACTCGAATCGAAGGTGACTACAAAGCGATTGTGCAAAATCCGAACCCCTTGATACCCCCGATTTTCGGAACAGATGAATTTGGCTGGTGCTCTGAGTGGAATCCAGCTATGGCAAAATTGACCGGGTGGAAACGGGAAGAAATAATAGATAAAATGCTACTGGGGGAGGTTTTTGGCATGCACATGGCATGCTGTCGTCTCAAGAATCAAGAAGCTTTTGTTAATCTTGGCATAGTGCTTAATGGTGCTATGACTGGCAAAGAGCCGGAGAAGGTTCCGTTTGGATTCTTTGCTAGGGGTGGGAAGTTTGTGGACTGCCTGCTATGCGTGAGCAAAAAATTTGACGGAGAGGGTTCGGGGACTGGAATTTTTTGCTTCTTGCAGCTTGCAAGTCAAGAGCTGCAGCGGGCGCTTCATCTCCAACGGTTAACTGAACAAACCGCCTTGAAAAGGTTAAAACAATTAGCTTACATGAAAAGGCAGATTCGAAACCCTCTCTCCGGGATAATGTTTTCTCGCAAAATGCTGGAGGGTACTGAGTTAGGAGTAGAACAGAAGCTGTTGCTACATACTAGTGCTCAATGCCAGAGCCAGCTGGGCAAGATCCTTGATGACTCAGATCTGGATAGCATCATCGATGGGTATGATCACTCGATACACATAAATAGTGTCTGAGCACATTTCATTTTGCAATCTCATAGCTCATCCAGTGTAGAATGTTTTCATGCTTCGAAATCTCTACTTTACCTTGTGTTCTTGTTTGCTTGGAAGGATAGATTTCAAAATATTCACTTTTCAGGGGAGATAAAGATAAGAAACACACAAGGCTTGAGTCTAATTTCTTTCAGAAGCACTATCTGGTGGTTGTCTTTTCCTTACCTTCTGGTGGTGTAGTGATTTGTTCTTTCTCTGGTCATTGATGAGTTTGCCTTTTCTCCTTCTTTGAATGAAAATATGTAGCGGTGATTGAATCAAACCTACTGAAGCTTAGACTGCTCTGATATGTTGAGATGTGTTTTTCCCATATGCTTATATTACTGTGTCCGTTTTTGGGTGGGGATGTATTTATCGCCAAGTATACTGTCTCTCAAAAGTAGCGAAGTTTAGATACATAATTGATGCAATGAAGGAAGAAAGAAAAGATTGGTCCCTTCCTGTTTTCTAATTCTGTATTTCCATTTGGTGAGCTGATAGCTTTAGTGTGTCATTCTTTTTCCCCTTTTCTGTTAGCTAATTCCTTATTTCTTTCTCATCAGGTACTTGGAATTGGAAATGGTTGAGTTTACTCTCCACCAAGTCTTGGTGGCTTCCACGAGTCAAGTCATGATAAAAAGCAATGGAAAGGGTGTACGAATTGTCAATGATGCAACGGAAGAAGCCATGACCGAAACTTTATATGGGGATAGTCTCAGGCTTCAACAGGTCTTGGCGGATTTCTTGTCGATATCAGTTAACTACACCCCAACAGGAAGCCAACTTGTTATTGCAGCTCGTTTGACTAAAGATCACTTAGGAGAATCTGTTCAACTTGCGCACCTGGAGCTAAGGTACTGGAGACATTCTGTTCTCAAGTTAACTCATGTACACCTGTGTTTATACACGCAATTCTCTGTTTATATTAGTTGGCAATAGATGGCCAGAAATTGAAATTGTGCACCCTGTTTCAAACAAATTTCGTAATTTAATACTTCAATTTGAATCAGATTGACCTATGCTGGTGGTGGGGTACCGGAAACGTTGTTGAACCAGATGTTTGAAAATGATGGAGAGATATCTGAGGAAGGCATCAGCCTGCTTATCAGCAGAAAGTTGGTGAAGCTAATGAACGGAGATGTGCAGTACCTGAGGGAAGCTGGAAAATCCACCTTCATCATATCTGTTGAACTTGCTGTAGCTAATAAGCCGGGTCTAGTTTGAAGGCAAAAAATAAGATGTGCAATCGTTCTGTACAGCTGAACGATGAGACTGCATGTCATGTCATGTACCGTGCTTCTAGTGAAGGTTTATTTTTCTTGTTTTCGCCAGCCTGTTGCAAGTGAATTAAACTCCTTTTGACTCTGATGTCCTTTTTTCTTCTAAGGATTATTTAAGGTTTATCAGGAAAACTCTGTGTTTGTGGTTTCTGGTTTTGTTGCTGTGAGGAAGGAAGAGAAGGGGATGTCTAAGGGTTGACTATTGCAAAACATTCTGTTTTCGTTGCTGCTAAAGTTTGCTTGTGAAAGATGGCCGTGGCTTTTTGTTGAATTGCAAAGAAACAAAAGAAGCATGACAAGACTTTTTGCGAAATCAGAGTTATAGGTACTCAAATTTCTCATGTGCGCCTAATGTATGTTTCGTACTTACAAACCTCCACAGGTAAGTTCCAAAGATCTAAATGACTTTCAGAACTGTAGAACAAGTTGTACACGAAATGCACGATACAGGTTCTTGCACCTATAGAGCCAATATGCCAGTTCAACAATTCTGTCTAGGCAACTTTTAGAACCGTTGGCGGAACCTAATTGTGAGTTCGGCCTCTCGCATCTCCAGAAGCATACCACTGAGAAATGCCTGTAAAAGTTCTCACCGAACTTGACTTGTCCTGATGCACAGTTATGCGCTATTTTTACTTTTGTTGACATACAAGCTTCAACGTATTCATGATTGTTGTTGTAATAATTCAGAAGTCATGGGTATATCGTTGAATAGCATACGTATCAAAGTTCTTTTCTCAGCATGTAACGGTGACACACAAACGTTAATGAAACGGCACAGGAGAACATGCTGAATATGTATATGAGAAGCACCCATCTCTGCTCATACGTATTTATTTTCAGATTATCTCCTCTGAGTTTACAATGAAAATCAAGACAGGCAGGCAAAAGACCCAAATGTGATCGGTCAATTTAATTTCCTGAGAGCCTTTCGAGCTTGGTTTGTTCTTGAGCTGGGATGATGGGATCTATGAAATGGTCCAGAAATTCAGGAGCTCCAGCAGTAAGGAAATCCATGTCTTCATAAGCCATCATATATAAAGCTAGTTAGAGCATGCATTCTGCATAAGCTCCCCGAGAAATTTCATTGTTTCAATGAGCTGGTCAGTCTAGTTGATGAACTGGTATATTAAGCTGTGCCAGGTTGGAGGAAAGCATCTGCAACTGATGGCAATATGCGACTTACACCGAGATATTAAGTCTAGGGCTTGTACAGTGGTCATACTCGAATAAAATGGTGCAGCAGGGAGCAGGCTAGCCAGGATAACATAAACTCAAATCAGTTTAAGCGTTTACTTTTTTTTTTTGGTAAAGCGCATTTAGATTTCGCCCATTTTATTGTATTCAGGAACTCATTAGAAGATAGCAAGTCACAGACGAGGACAGAGTCACAGACCCATGGACTGTCCTCGACGCATGATAATTTGACATTTCTGTCACATTGGAAGTTGCAATGTGAAATACTGAAAACCAAAGTGCGACCAATTGATGGAAGTGATCCATATGTATTTGAATATAAACTTTCACGACATCGGGCTTCCATCTTGATTATGGTTCTGCATCATATATGTCAGACAACACCCTTGATAATGTAATGAAGCTTGAGCTTCAGCTGCGTCTCCTTGGCAAAATCTTTTTAGCCAAGAGTGGGGTTAAGTAGCTGCAACTTTGAGTAGTCCTTGCTCCTAAGCTTCTTCCATACGTGTTATCTTTTTCCCTTTTAATGTTAAAGGTAATCAATCCCAATGCTCGGTTTTCACCAGTACTCCTTGCAGGAACATGCTCCACCCCTGAAATGATGAAATCTAACTCGATCCCTCACAATAATTTCTCGGCTAAATGCTTGTGAGACAAACTTCGCAAATGAGTGGCAGTCTCTGCATATCCTCAGATTCTTCACTATCCGGAGGTTAGTTTCATCAGGAGTTCTCGCCAATCCAAAAGTAATTGCCAGTTTCTCGCTGTGATATTTACTGGAGGACTCCAGATGCCCTTCACATTTTAAGTCAGGCATGGTCACTTGAAACTTACTATTCATATAACCAGCCAAACTGGCCCTGTAAATTACTTCCTCTAACTTATGATAGATTTTGTCTCGATCAGGATGTGACTGGTCATCCACAAAAAATCTATGTACACGGTTGCCAATTTCAATCCAGCTCCAACCAGGAGTCGTCCTAATTCCTTGGCTTTTGATCAACCTTCTCATTCTTGCAACACCTTGCTTGTCATTCAATTCGGCATATATTGTAGCAAGAAGTATACAGTCCCCTGCATTACATGCTCCAAGCTGGACCAGATTCTTAATGGCAACCTCCCCTATGCGCGCATTTTGGTGGATCTTGCAAGAACCTAGAAGAGTTCGCCAAATGACAGGATCAACCAGAAAAGGAGAGGTTTTTATGATTTCTAGAGACTTTTCAAGCTTCCCAGCACGCCCATACAAATCAACCATGCATCCATAATGCTTAATTTCTGGCTTTAAGTTGAACTTAGAGCTCATCATATGGAAAAACTCAACACCCTTGTCCACTAGGCCTTGGTGGCTACAGCCTGACAACAATCCTAGGAATGTGATGGAGCTTGGCCGAGCACCTTCTCTCAACATCTGCCTGAAGAATAGGATGGCTTCATCCGCACACCCATTCACTCCATACGCGGTGATCATGGAGTTCCACGTGAAAACATCCCATTTCGACATCCCATTAAAGACAGAAAGAGCCCCAGCCAAGTCACCACATTTCCCATACAGGTCGATAAGAGCATTTGCAACATAAATGTTCCCCAAAAATCCCTCTCGGCTAGCTCTCCTATGCAATTCAACACCCACATTCAACGCCCCCACGTGAGCGCAGCACGAGAGCAATCCCACCAACGTGAAGCCATCGACATCCACGTTCTCTTTCGTCATCCGACGGTACAACCCCAGGGCCTCATGGTGCAGACCAGCCTGAGAGCAACAGGAGATCATGCAATTCCAAGAAACCAAGTCCCTCTCGGACATACCTTCGAACACCTTCCGCGCGACCTGAACCAACCCATTCCCCGCGTAACACCGCATCAGGTTCGTGCACACCACGACATCCATCTCATACCCAGATCGAATCACGGTCCCATGAATCTCTCCGCACTTCCTTTCATCCCCAACTCTCTCGCACGCCTTGAGGGCGAACGAGAAAGGGTAGCCGTCGGGGCAAGAAAAGGACGACGACCCAAGCATGCCGTTGTAGTAAAGAAGGGCCTCCAGAGGACATGGGCCGACGGCAAAGCCCCTGATGATGGAGCTCCAATCGTGGGTCTGCGGGCATTCCATGTGGTCGAACAGAGTCCGAGCATAGGCCAAGCAACCGGAGACGGAGACCGCGCAGAAGCGGAGGAGCTTGCCCGAGATGGAGGGGTTGCTCTGGAGGCCGTGGACGAAGACCTGCGCGTGGATGGTCTTGAGCCTCCGGAGGCTGTCGCATCCTTGCAGGAGGGCGAGGATCGTGTCCGCGGTTGACATGCCAACATGGTCCGACACGATGCTGAGCCGAGCGTGCATCGAGACTCAAAAAGGACAGCTCGTGTTTGATCATATTGATCTTGTGTACCGCCAATAACGTATGTAACTTGGTTTTGTCAGCTAGAGAATTAATCGAATCCACGTGATTATTGGATGAATAGAGTTCGATTTGAAGGAGATATATAGTCAGTCGAGCCGTGCCACGGGCTAGAAAGCCGGATTGTAAGAGGGTGCGCGATGATAAACCGAATTTTTTGATTGGATAGGTGCATCGCGGCCATCTAGTTTTCGGGACCCGCAAAATGGACATCCGGAGCGGGCCCGAGTCTATAAAAGAATTTCTCAAATGGGGTTGATACCATCAAAATTCGCAAACCTGATACACTTGTGATAAATTTATCAAAAATTAATTTTTTGATTGCAAAAAACCCCAAATTGGTACACGTATGATAGATTTACTCAAAACTAACTTTTTAACAATCAAAAACTCCAAACTGGTACACCCGTGATAAATTTATTATATGTTATTTTTTGTCAAATTTTACCACTAAATTTTCTGACATGGATGATACATGATGAAGTGGTATGGTGACATATTCATAGGGTTAATATCATGAAAATTCCTAAACTAGTACAGTCAATTTGACGCAAGTATATAGCTTTGGGATTTTTCGTGGTATTTACCCAATAGATTTCAACGTGGACTTGCCACATCATCATGTGTCATACAAGTCAGCAAATTTAATAGTAAACTTTGACGAAAGCTAACAAAGAGTAAATTTGTCACAAGTGTATCGATTTGAGATTTTTGATGATAAAAAAGTTAGTTTTGAGTAAATTTGTCGTAAATGTATAAATTTGGAATTTCTCGTGATATAAATCCTTTTCGAATTACACAGGCACGTGTTGAGTTATGCGTCGAGAGGCCGGGCCGATGACAACAAAGACATGACACGGGATTTTTTGGTATCATTAAGTCGATACTCATCCCTAAAGTTGATCACTCGAGTGCTCCTTTCGCGGGCTTTGCACATGTTTTGTCGGTCGAGATCCTTGCATGTTCTAACTTAATATAATCTTATCGGGTTTTTGCTTTACTAAAAAGAAAAAAAAAATTTAATACGGTCGATGTTCAGTCCTGAATGAGTTGCATAAGAAAGAGAGTGGAATCTAATTTGCCAACTTATCCTGATCAAGTTGAATACAATAATTAGTCAATGCCTACGCCATGATCGCTAAGTCTTGTTTTTGTGAACATTAATTGAGGTTGATGCGTCAGCGGTTTAATTTAGTAGTTTCTTAATCAATGCTGAAAAACAAGTTTAGAAACAGGCAGGATTGAGACGCTGGAACGACTTGCTGTCACACTCTGTTTACTGTTTCGTGATGTAATGTGAATTTCCTCTCATTCCCCTCGCAGCATATTTGGGCGTTGAACTGTCAATTCACAAAATCAACAAAGCATATATAGAGGCATGTGGGAATAGTAAAGGAAAATATTTTAGATAAAATCGTTTTCGAGGAAAATGGTTAGATTTGTTTTTTTTTTTTTATATTTGGTAATATGTTGAAAATCATTTAAAATTCTAGAAGAATCTATTAAGCGTTGTGGTAAGGGACTAGTTGCGCTTGGGAAAATGATTTTTTTCTAATAAGAACAGGGAATTCATTTTCCTAATTATACACGCAAGTGTTTTCTTTTGATTGTGAATGTTTTTCGGTTGATTAATCATTATCAACGAACCAAAACACATAAAAGTTTGGAAAACTAATTTATGAAAAGCTCTTCTAGTGAAACAAACACGCACTTAGTAAGTCCCTAATCGCGACTTTCACATTCAATAAGTATAAATCTCGCAGTCGTCTCTCTAATCTAATCATTCTCTTGAGATTTGATTATCGAATAACAGTTTGGATAAGAGAAAACCCCTTAATCATAAGGTTGATTGCTCTATAACCTTGATGAGACCGAAAAGATAAATTTAGCATGGAAATCATAAGATAAACTTACATTTCCATTAATAGCTTTACATTGCAATTAACAAAAAAAAAAGAAAAAAACATATTCTTGAGGGTATTAATAGTGAGTTAGAAAGGGAAGTGTGAAATGCTTTGTGGGATGTTGGAATATGTTCCACTGGGCACTTTTGCCAAGGGATTATTGTGGACCAATCTTTACAATCTCACCAAAAAATGCACGGATAATCACGATTATATAAGGGAAGATTTAGTAATAAGTATAACACACCTTAATTTGAATGCTTCTTGATGATCAACCACCTTCAATTGTCAGCCGTTGACCAAAAATGGGCAATGGAAGCAAATTTTGATGTTGACACAGTCGCATCGATTGATGTGAATATTTATTTTTGTTATTTTATGTTTGGCATTATGTTTCTCTTGCGGAAATTCACGTCGACTTCAGCTTTCAAAAGAGTATAACGAATACAGTCTTAGACTTGGAATTGTGCGAGCAGTATATTAATTAGCCCCCGAGATCGGGATCTAATCAAATGATGTCCAGAGCTGTCAATTCAATGGCGAAAATTCTTGCTTCTCCTCTCTAATTTTCACAAGCATCTTTGGCGTTTGACTTACTAAAGCTACGCCGGTCCTACTTAAGTTTCTGATAGCTACAGCTTATCTGAAAATGAGACGTGGAAGATATTTGGCAACTATGCAGCTCCTTAACATACTTTGGTTAATGATTAAATCTAACTTAATTACCTAAAAGCCCACACACATATATACTCATGGGTTTCACAATTTTCGTGTAAATCTGGAGGTACTAATTAAATAATGTCGCAAACTACTCAAAGGCCCGGTCAGGTTTTACATCGATATTGAACAGATTCAGATAGAATTAGATCAATTTATCACAAATTTTGAGTCCCTTGATCGCGATTTTCCACTATGATTATCTCTACTTATGCCTTACCAAAGTTGCATCTTTCCATATGCAAAGCTGATTGAAGTTTAGCTAGTTCACCAGATCTTGTTCAAGGACAAGATAGAGAGGAAAGAGCCAAGTTATAATTTGTTTGATACGTTAGACAAGTTGGAGCAGGTATTTTTTTTTATATACGTATTAGATAAGATCATACAAATAGAAAAATTTGCTAAGGAGGCCCTAAACCTTTTTTTGGCGGCTCAAAACCTCTTTTATTCAATTAAAAGGGTACAAAAAGATCACAAACGTGGGGTTATTGAAACCAACAAAGATAACAATTTTCAGAGGAGCAGAATCGAAATTGCAATGCTAAACTTGATTTTATTTTAGGGCCAAATCAAACTTGAATTGACGTGTCTGGAGTTTAACAAGGAGACTAGCTCTTGGGGGCAAGCTTAGCCTTGATCATCTCAACCTGCTGAGCATCAATCTGGAATGCCATGGCCAACACGTCGTCGGGCACTGGGGGCGTGGCTGCAAACAGTGTGGCTGCGATGGCTTGAACCCCTGGCAATTGGCTGTTGAATGCTGCGATGACGGCCGCGGGGGCGTCCATGACGTTCTTTTGGAAGTGGACCAAACCTCTAGGGAACACAAAGATCTCGCCCGCCTTGATAGTCTTAGCAACGAGGACGTTAGCGGTGGTTATGAATCCGATGTATAGCTCTCCATAGAGCACGAACACCATCTCAGTGGCTCGTGGGTGGGTGTGGGGCGGGTTGAGGCCGTAAGGAGCATAGTCGATGCGGGCTAGGGACACGCCGAGGGTGTTGAGGCCCGGGATCTTCTCGACATTGGCCGCGGTCACTAAAGAGCCTAAGGTGTTGTTGGTGAGTCCGGGTTTGGCCAGCCCGGCAAAGAAGAAGTCCGTTTCGTTGAAAGTCGCTTTGCACGGGAATCCATTGACCTTCACTTCTGTTCATCGCAAATGTATGAATCAGACAATGACTTAAACGTGCATATTATTTGATCCATGAGATAAAATAATGAGCGCCATACTAACTTCAAAAACAGTTTGGCTAATGAGAAAAGAAAGAGTAGCGTTACATAGTTCCTGTCTTGGAGAAGTACAAGAGAAAACAAGTCATATACATGTTAGAATTGACGTCTGGGTTTTATCGATACTGGTCTGCAGTCGTCGGCAGTTTAAGAAGAAGACTATAAGAAACGCGCATAGACAAGCATGTATGCTCTTACTGGAAGCGAGATCGGCGACGCAGACATCTTGGAGCATGTCAGGATCAGCAGAATCCACGCCCAAGAAGACGGCCAAGCTCATGACTGTAACAACTGTAGCCACCATTCTTGGACCAATCTCCATTGCTAATGGCGTGCAAGAGGGAAGTGAAGAAGAAGGCTTCAATGGGCAAGCGATATCTTCTTCACAGCTTGGAGGGAAGTATTTATAGGGGAGATATAGGACATACCGGGCGTTTACTTTTGAATGCAGCTATAAGCTCAAACTGCAGAGCGTGAAACATGCCTATTGGCCCCAAAGAAAAGGCCTTCTCAGACACAACAGATAATTCATTACCGACTATTGGAGAGGAGAAAAATAGCTTAAAATTTTTGTAATGATTAAACTCGGCAAAACTTTCGGATCGAACTTCTTTGATAATTCCTGGCTCCTCTGTCAATTTTTATGCTCGAAACTTGCAAGCTGCTTTTAAAGTAGCTAAAAAAGGTATTGGAAGGTGGAATGACATACCAAACTTCTTTTAAAAGGCTATTTTTCACAAGTCGAAAATATTCTCGACAAGGTAGATCGAGTGCCCCTGATGGTTGGTTCTTTCACGGATCCGTTATTGCTATCAAGACCTTATTTCCGTATGAAACAATGCTTGACACATTAAACCTATGTAATATAAGTCTACAATTACAGAATGATTTTGTAGAATTCTCATGGTACTTGAATATAACCCTACGCATCTCGAATGCCAACTAACACATTAGTATATCATTTAGAAAAAAAAATTCTGCAAACCATTTGCTGTTACTATCACCACTCTTTGTCTATATACACACATCAATATTCAATTCTGACTCCAGAGATGCTTGTGAGTTGCATCAAAATCATGTTTACTTCTGTGTGCATCTCCAAATTTATTGCTTATAGAAAAATTTACGTTTTAGTTTGGCATGTAGTGGCCTAAAAAAAAGGCGTCTGCATGTGAAACCTACTAGGGCATATGGCATATCCTTTGTAGCCGTTTGATGTTACACAAATCATTTGCCCTTATTAAAAGGCACAAGAGCTACTAGCATCTTTGAAATTTTTATTCCTCCTCTAATAATTGAAACTTTCTCCCGTCCGATGATAAACACTGAGACTATCATTTTGAATTGCGAGAGTAGTTCTTCCAATGTTATAAAGAAATAAACGTGCTACTTTTGTTTTGTTAGCTCTAGCCAGTTGAGATTTATTTTCATCATAATGAAAGGTATTGCGGAGTAACGCAAATAAAAGGTACAATAACATCCGGACATGACGAACATTGTTTGGCGAAACGATAATAGACAAAAACATTCACTATTCAGCATAACCAAACATCGTTTTCGATCGAGAAGCATTTGAATAAACTAAAATGAGTTTAAATTAGTTTACTATTTACAAATGAAAACTGAGATAAATAGAACCAAAGGGAAGCAGCATTATGTTACCCAAAAGATGCGAAAACAAGGGATGGGTACAGTTCTGGAATTTTCAAAGGCCTTTTGGTGAAATTTGGGAAAGCATCTGAGGACGGCTCTGGAATCTCACAGTTGGAGAAAGCGATAATAAATTGTTTATGGCATATGTAAATGAAAGTTGAACATTAACCCCGCAAGTTTAGGGTTTTGGCAGGTCAATTATTTGTAAAATCATCTATCTCCTCCACTTATTCTAGGCGTTTTTGGTCGTCGTGGACTTTCGATATCCTTATCCGATTGGTCATTTTCTACTCCATTTTTAGGTAGTTGACAGCGATGCAAGTGATCAATGTCGGAATGCAACCTTCCCCCCTCTTGCACCATATAAAAATGTTACAAGGCCACCAAACACATGAACTTTGGTCTCTCTTTGTTTAAATGATTAATACCACAAACAATTCTAAACTGGTATATCTGTGATAAATTTAGTCCAAACTAATTTTTTTATTGCGAAAAACCCCAAACTGGTACATTTATGATAAATTTACCCAAAACTAATTTATTGTCCACCAAAAACTCTAAATTGGTACATTTGTAACAAATTTACCTTCTGTTAAATGAATTAATATTACGAAAAAATACAAACCAATACACCTGTGATAAACGGAGGGTAAAACCCCAAATTGGTATATCCGTCAACTGCCACGTGTCATCAAACTCAGAATTTGACGGTAAAATTTTAAAGGAAATTAACTGAGGGTAAAATTATCACATGTGTACCGGTCGGGACTTTTTATGGCAAAAAAATTAATTTGAGATAAATTTGTTATAAATGTATCGGTTTGTGGTTTTTCATAGTATTAACCCTTGTTTAAATTGTGCTACAAGTTGAAAAGCCACCAAGATTTATTATATTCACATAAAAGTCGGATGTGACGGTACAATACAAAACTCGTACCATCGTGAAATTAGGTTGTTACAATAATGAACTTATCTTATATGCTTTGGAATAATATTCCAAAAATTTTTCAGCCTATTGTACGGCGACAAATCCGATTATAAACTTTTCAATTCGGTTAATGCAGTTCTAAATCTTTTAACAATTTTCCAATTTAGTCATTCCCATTAATTTTGGTCATAAAAAGCCGACAGTTTGCAAATTGCCAATTTTTTCTTATATTTTTCTATTAATTTTTATTTCTCTTTCTTAGTAACACCGTAAGTTTACCAATTATTATATGAATTTACTTTTTTAATTTGAAAGACTTACAAACCTTCTTCCAATTAAATTACTAACTCATTTTTAGGGTATCAACTAGGTGTGAGTGGTATCAGGTTCTGTAGAGGTTCTACTTGGAACTTAGAATTTACCAATAGGAAGAGATTTCTCATTTTTTGGAACTTGGAACTTAACCTGTATACCTTGAAACCTGTAACCTATCCTATTACAAGTTCCGGGGTCTATCTAAATTTTACCTGTATTATAAATTGAACGATTGTAATGAATTATCACATTTAATGACTATTACTTGCTGCTACAATCCACTGACCATAATTTATATTTAAGCACACGAAGAATATGAAATATTAACAAAGTGAAAGTCTCAATCATAAAATGAAAGCTCAGACTAGTGTTTTTAGATTATACACTCATCGTTAAGCACAATAGAATACCGCTGGATCGCATGAAGATAGATCAAGATAAACACAAAAACTTATTCAATGTTTTAGGTTCTAGGTATCACCTACCTAGAACCTATTTGTCGAAATAGGTTTCTCAATTTTTGAAATCTAAAACCTACCTTACATATCCTAAAACCTCGAAACGAACAAGTTCTTACTGGTATGATTCTTCGGTTCCAAGTTCTACCTGGAAATCATACTGACTCCGATCAACTCTCATTTGAGTTACTTATTAATATTTATTTATTTTTGTTATTTACCAACTTTTGTTGTCTTTCTTACAAATGCCTTAAACTTATCAACTCTTATATGAATTTACTAACTTTTATCCATGTGATTTATCGACTTCATTAGATTACCAACTCTCATTGAGTTGCTCACAATATTTGTTTATGTTCTTTTTCTTGTAAATTTGCCAACTTTTCTATGGAGTTTTCAACTTTTATTTGTCTTACTTACCAAATAGTTAGAAATTACCAACCTTAATTAGAGTGATTACTAAATTTTCTCTCATTAAATTACCAACTAATTTTGCATTACCAAATCTTACTTGAGTTAGTAGTCGATAAGCTAATTTTCGTGTTACCAAGTTCTCTTATCTTAGACCAAATTTTTTTTCTCTAATCTATTACATAGTTTTATTAATCTTTCTCAGCAATGCTCTAAATTTATTGACTATTATACAACATTGCCAACATTTATTTGAACGACTTAACAACTTTTCTCCATATAAGTTATCAACTAATTTTGGGGGAAAGTACAAAAAAAGTCATAAACCTATTGCATTGATATCAATTCAGTCCATTCGGCCAATTTAAGTCAAAAATCGCTGACGTAGATGCCAGCGGTCCTATGTGGCGCCGGTGCTGACATGGACAAATTTTATAATTTTTTAATAAATTTTTCATTTTTTTTTGGTGTTTTTTTCTTTTCCCATAATTGGTGGGTCGGCGAAGTCAGCGGCTGACCATCGCCAACTACATGCTAGTCTGGGCAAGGGCATCCGCACCCTCGCCAGCCCGACGCCCTCGCCCTCGCCCATACTAGTCAAGGGCGTCACGGCCCTTGTCTGCCATGAGTGAGGGCTTTGCCGCCCTCACCTGGATTTGGGTGAGGGCCTAATGCCTTCATCCATGGCCAGTGAGGGTGCAGCGGCCCTAGCCTGGATCTGGGCGAAGGCACGGCGGCCTTCGCCTGTGGCCGGTGAGGGCACGGTGGCCCTCGCCCATTCTAGCATGTGGCAGGGATGGTCGGCCGGTAACCTTGCCAGCCAACCCACTTATGGGAAAGGAAAAAAAAAAGAGAAAAAAAGAGAAAAACATTGAAAAAATCCCAAAAAATTATTAAAAAATTATAAAATTTGTCCACGTCAGCGTCGACGGTGCCACATAGGACCACTGGCAGCTACGTCAATGATTTCCGGCCTAAATTGGCCAGATAGACTGAATTGGTATCAATGTGAAAATGTTTAGGACTAAATTAGTTCAATTAAAAAGTTTATAACTGAATTTGTACAAATATAATAGGTTTATGACTTTTTTGGTACTTTTCCCCTAATTTGGGGTCATCAACTCTCATTTGAATTTTGTTTGGTCACTAACTCTCATTTCAATTGATTTCCAATATTTATATTATTTTTAACTTACCAACTTTTCTATTGAGGTGCCACTTTCATTTGTCTTACTTACCGATTTTTTTGGAAATTATCAACCTCAATTAGAATGATTACGAACTTTTCTACAATTCTGTTACAAACTCTTGTTTAGTTACCATTTTATATTAGAATTCTTTATGAATTACCAACTTCTCTTATCTCTTAAAAGTATTGTTTACAACTTTTATTTACCTTTCTTACCAAGGACTTATGGTTTGTCAACTATTATATGAATATTAGAAAAATGTATCATTTACTAAGTCGTAAATCTAACAAATTCATCCCACAAATATTTTCTTATCTAACAAATTACTAAAATAATTTGCAAAAGATTTAGTGCAGTTTCAGTAGTTTCCTTTATTTTTTGAACAAATAACCAAAATTAATACTTTGTAGCTAGTGAAGTACTATAGTATAGACTCAGAAATAAAAAAGATTTTTTAAAGTTTGGAATAGACTATTAGTTCAAGGGAAAAAGCTAGGAAAAACCCCAAACTTTGTCCACTATGACACATTTACCCTAATTTTTTTTTGTGACACAAAAAACCTTAAACTTATGCATGTGTGACATATTTACTCAATTTTTTTTTTGTGACACGAAAAATTCCAATTTGTTTTGGGACACCAAATTATTAAGGCAAATGTGTTTCATGGATATAAGTTTGGGGTTTTTGATGTCACAAGAAAAAATTTGGGGAATATGTGTAACATTGTACAAGTTTGGGGTAAATGTGTTATATATGCACAAGTTTTAAGTTTTTGGTGTCACAAAAAAATTTGAGGTAAATATATTACGGTGGGTATATTTTAGGGTTTTTGGTGGCTTTTACCCTTAGTTGAACCTCCTAACTAGACAGTTGCATGTATTAGTGTAACATCCCGAATTTCAACTCAATTTCTGGAAATCAATAAAACGAGTCTTATCTATTATTTCATTTTCGTAAGTCTCGCCCGGAGCTGATCACTCATGGGATATTGACCAAATGGGAGTGGCTAACTAGGATAACGGTACGTAGACCAATGACTCGATCGTGAATTGAACACCGATTCCGAGAAACGACGAGAAAATATTTTGGGCTAAAGTAAGTCGATCTTCGGAAGGTAACGGACTCGATTTGGCCGAGGCCAACGATGTACACTCGGATAGCAGGTGATTCTATAAGACCGAATGTGCACGTGGTCGACCAGTCCCAAACTTAAACCGAACGATCGTTATCTCCGGAACTAGTGATAATTCCTCTCGTTCTCCCGGTAATCGAGGCCGTCACGACTCATATAACCTTATGTCGATACGCGTAACTCCTAAACAACCGTTCGTTAGTAAGAGATTCGAGAATCGAAATTTAACTAGTTTGATCGTGAAATTTGAACCAGACTTTGAGGTTGATTTTCGAGGGTTTACTGGCCTAGTTTCGTAAGGACGACGTCAATTTGGGTTGGCCATTTATATAGGGGGTTAGTCTGGTTGAAAAATGGAATTTCGGCCCGGAATCGGACAAATGACGACTTTGCCCCTCAAGCCCATTTAGTGTTCCGAATTTTAAGTGATTTAAGGGGATTATCTAATGCAAATTAAGGACAAAGAGACAAGATGTTAGTGGAGCAAAGAATGACCACATTGCCCCTCAATTATTGGTTTAAAAGAGATGGTAGCCATTGGATCAAAGGGTGAAAAGCCAATAACCCCACTATAAACCCCAATAACCCCAATAACCCCAAAGGGTGAAAAGAGATGGTAGCCTTTGGATTTGTGACACTTGTCACCTAACCCCAATAACCCCACTATAAACCATCAGCTTCTTCTCTCTCTCTCTTCATTTCTTCTCCATCAAGCCAAGACACTCTTTCTTCTCTCTCTCTCCCTTTTTGCTCTCTCCTCACGCCGGCCACTCCCCTCCGTCGGTTCGCCGCCGACTGCGCCACCGCCGCTCCGTTGTTGTCACGTCACGCCGAGCCACCGTCGTTCCCGCCGCCGTGACGCCACCATCACCGTCTCCCTCCTGTACTCTCTCTCTCTCTCTCTCTCTCTCGGCCGCTTGGAGGCCAAGCCGCTGTGAGCCCGCCGCCGCTGCCGTGAGCTCGTCGCCGCCATCCACCGCCGCTTCACCGTCTCACCCCGGCCGCACCTTACCGTCGTAAGCCGCCAGCCAAGTCAGCCCAGAGGGCCGCCGCTCGTCGCCGTCCACGATCGTCCGCCGCCGCTCACCGGGAATTCCGCCGCCGACTTGCCGTTCACCGGTAGTTGGCCATCGTTCCCCGTCGTCCCGATTCGAGTTTAGGTGGGTAAAACCTACTAAACCATAATTATGACAATAATGCCCTTTAGATCGGGTTAGGATGTCATTAGTGAGTAATTAGATGGTTTGAGATTGATTTGTGGTGATTAAGGTTGATTAAAAATTTCCGTTGGATTAGCATGTGCCAGGACAAGATTAATGGATTGTAAAATGGATTATAAAGTGGATTAAGGGCCCGGACAAGACCAATAGGTGGCTGTCCATATCGGCAAATAATGGATTAAGTGTTGGCTAGTTGATGGAATAAATCAATGGAAGTGTCGGGATGGCCCGGGTAGTTGATTAGATCGTTGTGGTATTCAATTTGAGTGATTTGTATGCCTGATGTTTATTTGTGCTCTGCCATGTCATGTAATCGTGTGACCGATTTTGTGCGGAGTGTGAATTGGGCAATTGAGCACATAAGAGATGATTTGCTTGAGATCGGATTCATGTTTTTGCAATGATTGGTGCTCTTGTGCATTCTATATTGCCCAAGCATAACATTCATGGCTGTGCATTATGTGTGTGACGAGTGTGAGGCATATGATGAAATTTGTGCGAGAATGCGAGTCTGCCATGAGCATGTGATCACCTATAATTGCCCGATGCGCTTGACGCCGGGTTCAGATAAAATTTCGACAGTGTGCCATGTGATCACTTAAGGCCTTCGGGTCGTGGCCTTCGGATCGATTCCGTCTTCATGCACTTTGTAGTAAGACGATGTCTCATGTGTCAAGAAGACGACCAGTCTCATGCATTTTGTAGCAGGTTTGGTTCGTAAGGAGATCGGTGTTGCGCCTCGTGCACTTTATAACAGGCTAGAGACACTGGGCCGGGGGCGTTTTTATGCTGGCCACGAAGTGTTGTTTATGTGTTTAGGCCAATGGGCCGGGCTAGTGGGCCGTAGAAAGATCAGATAATCAGATAATCTGTAGAGTATTAGATTATGTGGTAGAATTGCTAGGCATGGTATGGGATGTGCCCAAGTGGTTCCATCTTATAATCCAAATACGCGCGCTTGTACCACATTGATGCATTGACATACATAAGAATGCATGGTCGAGTATGTATATGCGTGAAACTCGGTGATGGGTATGCAGTCCAGACATTACGAGCATGAGCATGCGTATGGCGCACGTGTGACCGTGTATGCCCGAGGATGTGCTTGATTATTACGTTAAATTGCCTAACCTGCAGGGTCATCGGTAAGCACGATCTAGGCCCGAGGGCCTAGGTCAATGGTTGCTGTCTGGTTGAGTTTTGTTTCCGTCAGGAGGTGCATATTAGCCTAGTTTAGATTTAGTAGGTTTTTACTCGCTAAGATTCATCTCATGGTTGAATAACCCAACATTTCAGATCCCAGACCCTGAAGATGCCGAAGGAGGTGCCGGATGCATCGGTACGACATGGGATTTCGCATCATCTCAAGCACACCATGTCGGCTCACCCCATAGGGAATGGGGAGATGTTCCTTAGACACTATACTTTAGTTTGGGTAGATATAGGAACCACACATTTTGAGACCCACGAGTATGTAGCCTGGTGCTTTAGGGATCGTTTTGGAGAGGAGTACGGACCCCTCCGTTCTATGGATATCCCGTTCAACGGAGAGGGCGAGCTAGATCCGCAGTGCCCTAATGGAGACATAGTTGATCCCGATGCGGATATGGAGGTGAGCTGGGAGATAGACGAGGGACCTGAGTTAGGAGAGGGGGATAAGGAGTTGGGAGGTGTGGATTTTAAGCCCGAGATCGTCGATCCTGCCCCGGAGCCGATGGACGTGAAGGCAAAGGAGCCTATGGAGGTAGACGAGGACCCGGAGGTGGAGACCGAGTTCGAGACAGTCAGTTCTGATGAGGACCAGGAGTTATCCGAGAGTTCTTTGGAGGCGTCGAGCTCAGACCCCGACTGGGAGCCTGAGGATAGATTCCCTCTCTAGTGTAGCGAGGACTGACACTTTTTGGGATTTAGTCCTCCTTTCCCTTTGGCGATAGATCCCCCTAGCCGCCTCTTCTTTTTGACTAGTATGGTGGCTGTGATCCGCTTTTGTTGTTGTATTTGAGATTGTGTATTTTGGTTGTAATGGATATTGTAAAGTTTCTTTTATATATGTATAAAAATATATATTTTATATTCAGTAATTTCTGTTGTGCTATCCTTGTTTTTATATTGTTTTATGTCCGAGTATTATTATTAACTGTTCTGCTTCCGCTTGTGTATGAATTTTTGTGCTGGGTGTTGGGTCGGCGACGGTTCCTGGGACATCGCACTCATATCGACCAAGAGGAAGGATGTGGCGCGCCGCGAAGGGCGCGGGGCGTGACAATTAGAGCTGGCAGTTGTAGTACCGAAGTGTTGTGTCTGCTTGTGTCCGAATTGGGCCACCTTCCTTATGCATCAGGTATCGAATTGAACCCTCGAGATCAGATTGGTCAAAATTGATTTTGTAGTTTGGCAATCACTTTCGGAGACTGGTATTTTTCCCTTGCACATAGTGGGAGAAATAATATGACAAAGAAGCCTTAAAAGAAAACATGAAATGCCGTAAAATTTCAATTGGTTATCAAATGTAGCCAGCCATATCCTCCTATATGCTCAGTGCTGTGAGTTTTTCATCAAGTAAATAAAAAAATGAACAACGAAATTCTGAATCTAGAGAACATACCCTAAGCTAGACTAAGTATTTCCATTCTGGGTATAACGGAAGAAGGACACTAGAAGTGTCAAAAGTTGTGTACGGCACTCACTTTAGTGCTAAAAGTTTGTTTTAGATCACTTAAGTGCCACTTTAAAAAAAAAACGATCACTTTGCCAAATCCAATCTAGATTGCCGAAAATCTGACGTTGCAATATTTTATTAATTTTTTGGTCCTACATGGCTCGCTGACGTGTCCAGTTAGCATATAACTCATAAACGACATCGTCTAAAAGTTGTATATAATAATTGTTTGAGTGCCAAATTTTGTTTAAAGTGATCATTTCAGTTCTAGTTATTGTTAAAAAACGATCACTTCAGTACTAGTTGAATTATGCGACGTCATTTTGGATATCCACATGGACTGAATTTTTTTAAAAAATATGTCAAGTAATATTAAAAAATTTAATTATAAATGCCATGTAATCAATTTGGCCAGAATTAGCACTTAAGTGATCGCTTTTTCTTCCATTTGGCACTTAAGCGATCATTTTTTCTCCAATTTGGCACTTAAGCGATTCAAAAAAAACTTTTGACACTAAAGTGTGCGCCGTACACAACTTTTGGCACTTCTAGTGTCATTCTCCCGGGTATAAGAGCAGGTAAGGCCCATATGAAAAAGGAAGATCACCAAGGGCTGATTCAAGGGTCAAATTCATCGACCTCGGGCGGCTCAGCTGCAATTTCGACAAATGACATTTCAAGGGGGAAAATAAGAGAAGGAGGACATGGGCAGCTCGTCGAATCAAGACAGGTCAAGAAAAGTGCAAGATCAGTAAGTGCACCAAGCTAAACTGATGGAGTGCGCAACTGGGAAGATAAGCAGTCTGAGCACACGAAGATTGTCAATTGTGTTCCAAAATCGCATGTTCATGAGAGCTGATCCTTTGTTTCGAGCTTCAATATCTCAAATAGAGCACAATCTCGAAAGCACATCACTAGACTCTAGCGACCTTGTTCTTCATCTTGAAATTTTGAACAACCAACTCTCATGTTTTACAAGTCAGAAATTTTCTCAATAAGGTCGACAGAGTGCCCTCGATAGCTGATTCTTTTATGAATCCGTTATTGCTATCCAGACTTTATTTTGTGCTATTCTTTGAAACCGTCTTTTTTTGCTATGAAACAATACTTGACATACTAAACCTATGCAAAGTAAGTATACAATTACACAGTGATTTTGTAGATTTTTCATGGTTTTTGAATATAAGCATACTCATCTCGAATGCCCACTTACACATTAATATATCAATTAGGAAACCAATTCCACATACCATTTGCTATCACTATCGCCACTCTTTGCCTATATAGACATATATCAATATTCAATTCTGACTCCAGATATGCTTTTGAGTTGCATCAAAATCATGTTTATTTCTTGTGTGCATCTCTAAATTTATTAATTATAGAAAAAATGCACATTTTAGTTTGGCATGTAGTGACCTAAAAAAAAGGCTTCTGCATATGGAACCTACTAGGGCATATGGCATATGCTTTGTAGCCGTTTGATGGAATACAGATCATTTGCACTTATTAAAAGGCGTTTGGTTACATTTACATAATCGTTTTTCTGTTCTTAAAAGAACAAAAAAAATTCACATGAAAATACAAGAAAAAATTTCAAAAATAAAAACCGACGTAATTTATTATCCTGAAAGCAAAATAATTTTATTTTATATAATCAGAAATTTGATTCGGTTATCTCTAATTTTAAATTAATAGAGGAAAACGACTGCACATACATCTCTTCTATTTGAGAATTAATGTATCTTCTTCTTTGCCAGAAATCAATGAGAGCTTTTACTGTGAGAGATGAGATCAGAAATTCAACAGAAACTGCATATCATATTACCCATCGATAGGGACCCCTCTCATATAAGTTATAAGAGCTATTATCATCTTTTGAATTTTTATTCGTCTCTCAACAATTAAAACTTCTTACGTCTGAATTGTGAGAGAAGTTCTTTTAATGTTGTAAAGAAATAAATGTGCTAATTTGTAAATTCTAACTAATTGATATTTATTTGACTATGTAGTTTATCAATGAAAGATATCATGTTGTAAAACAAATAAAAAGCGTGATTGACATTTAGATATGACAAAAATTGTTTAATGAAAATGATAACGAAAAAACATTTATTATGGCCTAACCAAATATAATTTTCGATCAAGAAATGTTTAAATAAACTAACATTATTTAAAATGATTTTACTATTTGTAAATTAACGTAAATAAATGTGAAATTAATGGGTAATTACAGTACTCGGATTTTCAAAGGCCTAACGACTCCATCTGTTTCTTAGAAAATGAATTATTCGAAAAATATTTTCCTAAGCATTTTTGTGGACGATAGAAAATATTTTTCTTTTATTCATTTTTTAAAGCGATATAAACGATCATTTCTAAGGAAGATATTTTTTAAATAATTTATTTTATCTGAAACAAACACACCTTAAATTTGAAAAGATTCTCAGGACGTTAGAGTTTTTAAAGTAAAAATCATATATTATTTTCCTTTGGCATATCTATATGAACTAAAAGATAACCCCAACAATTTAGGGTTATGGCGGGCCAATCATTATAGAATCCATCCATCTCCTCCACTTGCTCCTGGCATGCTGGTCGTCGTTGACTTTCGATCATTCTTATCCGATCGATTATTTTCTACTCCTTTTTTTGGTGTTTAGCAACGACGCAAGTGATCAATGTCGGAATGCAACGTCCCCAGGGCACCATATAAAATGTTACAATGCTACCCAACACACAAACTTTAGCCTCTCATTGTTTAAATTGGACTGTGAATTGAATTGCCGACACACACACATATTATTGACACTTAAATTTTGGCGATCCTCATCTAATGTTTGAGGGGTTCGAATTATTTATAAGGCTACCCTACACAAACCATAGTTTGGCAAGAGACATCAACACTCACCCTCCACTGTGATTCTCGACAATCCATGGGCATTCTCTAGCGTTCAAGATCACTTTGGCATCCGCGGTGTCGCCATTCACTGTCCGCTATTTGCTTTGGTGTTATTAGCTCTCTGATCGCCGAGGTCTATTGGCGTTTCACTGAGCCATCTCAGTGTATTCAAGCTCTCTCTCAGTCTCGTCGATTCACGAGCAACTACTGGCGGGCTCCACATCCCGTATACTATTTTACATAGTCGTCGGTCCTCTCGGTCACGTCCTCCAATGGCGTCCTTCGTGTCTGTCCCAAGACGTTCTCGATGTAATCAACCGTCCGCGCGGTACTTCGTCCGTGACCGAGCCTCATCTTCGACGGTTCGTGGTGAGGTACCCAACTCAAGGACGCACGCCATCTCTCTCTTGGGCGATCGTCTCACCTTCTTCGTTCGCACAACGAGACGAACCCAAGACATGTTCAAGAATGGCGGAGTGAATTGGAAGGAAGAAAATAGGAAGTGGTGGATTGTTGGAAGACGGAGATTGCTTGGTCAGATAACAAATTCTGAGTGAAAAGAAGGTAAAAAACTCACGGATTAGTCAGGCTTGGAGATAGTGGGCCTGCACAACGCAAGTGGTGATCTTGAAGGGAAGCAATAGTCATCAGAGGAAGGACGATTCACGAGCTCATTGACACCCCTCTTCCACAAGCCAAGCCGAGGCATCCATCAAGCTGTACTACCATCAGCAGACTTCCTAGCCAGCCCACAGTAGCCTCCCAGAGTTCTGCCGTCGCCAGTTGCCGTGCTCCTCCGGCCACCGCCACTCTAGTTGGAACGGAAGTCCAATTTAGTTACTTCTCTAATTTGAGTCTGATTTTGCACCAACTTCGTGTGTTTCATGCAATAACGCTTCAACATGGTTTCTGGTTTGATTTTCACTTTCCAAATTGGATTTTCCCAAACAATTAGGATTATCTGCTTGAAACTCTTCGTGGTATATGATGTGGTGACACTCGGATTTTGCAATGGCGTTTAGATAATCCTGTGAAAGAAAGCAGTTTCATACACGCACTGATGTGATTTCTGCTAATAAAGCTATGAAAGATACAATTCTGAAATAAAAGAGACGGTGATAATACAACAAAGAATAACGAGGGCATCTAGACAATCAGCCCCACCAATAAAGAATGAATCTGGGGTGGAAGCTTGCAATGTCACAGCCAAGCCCGAAAGCATGGCAAGAAACCGGAGGTGAAGAGATTCCAATGTCTTTGCGAAATCCGATGCTGTCTTGTTTCATAATCCCGCGAAGAGTTTCTTCAGAGACAACAATCGAAACTCCACACAGCATCGTTCAAACAGCTCAGACTCGCCGGGACCACATCAGCGTCATTCAAACAATGCAAACGATGCTGTGCAGATTTTTTCTTTTGTTGTCTCCGAAGAAACTCTTCACGGGATTTACAACGCAAGATAACATTCGGGTTTCCCATCGACCTTAGAGGCTCTTCACCACCGATTTCTTGCCATGGTTTCCAGCACGCGGACAATTCATGCAAGGAAGGAATGAATACAAGTTATGTCCGTATGAGACTGGGGCATTGCTTGCTTCCACCCCTGGTTCATTCTTTCTCTTCGAACCGACCGATGCAGAACTCGTCGACTACCATCTCAAGACGAAAGCGATGGGAAGAGCACCCAATGCCGAAGCCATCCCATAACTACTCATGGGACCACCGTTAGGAGACAAATGGCGAACTTAGGAAGTGAAAATGAGAGGTTGGACAGATGAAAGCAGCCTAAAAAGTTTAGGAGCAATGGAGAATGGGAATACAGCAAATGCTGGGATTGAAAGAAGGATATGTGAACCTACATACCAACAACATGTGTATAGATTCATATATACTGTTAAACTTATATTGTGTACAAGTAAAGTGTAATCCTATCATTAATTAGGTCATTTACTTTATTACTATGTACGTTGTATATAAGAAAACTCAAATCCTATCATTAATTAGTTTTGATACATTCTTCGTGTAGAGTATATGTATGTAAACTAAAATCGTATCATTAGTTAGCTAGTTTATTTTATTTGTGTTTATAGTATATATACATATAAGTAAATTCAAATCGTATCATTAAGGACGGGAAAATTATCAAAAATGTCATAAGCCTATTATATGGATGTCAATTTAATCCTAAACCTTTCAACTTAACCATTTTAGTCTTAAACCATTTGACGTTTTACTAGTGTAATCCTTTCGGCCAATTTTGTTTAGAAATCGTTGATGTGGATGCAAATCATCCTATGTGGCAAGGCCGAAGCTGACGTTGACACATTTTTTATTTTTTAAAATTATTTTTACTTTTATTTTTTTGTTTCTTTTCTTTTCTTTTTTCATTGTGGCTGACAAGGGCTGCCAGAGCTTGTTCGTCAACGAGCAAGGGTTATGAAGCCCTCGCTCGCGTTTGCCATGGCCTCACCTGTGGTTGGTGAGGGCTTCATGGCCCTCGCCCAATGGTTGGCAAGCCCCGGCAACTCTTGTCGGCCACAATGAAAAAAATCAAGAAAAAGAAAAATAAAAGAGAAGAAAAAACAAACAGAAAAAATAAATAAAAAATTCAGAAAAATTGAAAGTCCGCGGTAGCGCTGATCGTCGTCAGCCATGCAACGTAGGGCGGTTGACGTCTACGTCACTGATTTCCGATCAATTTTGGCCGAAAGGACTATTGATAAAACGTTAAAAAGTTTAAGATTAAATTAGATTAATTGAAAGGTTTATGATTGAATTGGAATTTATACAATATGTTAAATAATTTTTTGGTCATTATTCCCATTAAGGGCCATATATTTTAAGACTAAATTGGCAAAATTGAAAAGTATATGACTGAATTAACATCTATATAATAAAATTTAGGACCGATTGGGTAATTTTCCCGAATTAATATATAAAAGTATTCCGGTATATGTATACATGTACTCTATTGACAAAAATTAAACGGACCAAATTGATGATTGAATCTTCATTTACCTTTATGTACAATGCACATAATTAATACAAATAGCCCAACAATGGATTTCGGTTTCATTATACGTGCTGTACGTTCAAATGAAATAATACAAGTAATTAATGATAGGATTCGAGATTACTTATATACATCACATTAAAAAAATAAAATGAATGGTCAAATTAATGTTTGGATTTGCACTTTACTTTTATACATAATAAGCTATAGCATAACATACGTCCATTTGTAATTCCCATGCATTAGCTAATTCTAGTTTCTTGGTAACTCTTCTACCTCTCCATTCATTTTGTGATTGCTTGCTCTTTCTAGCCTTGAATTTTCATTTCCTATCTAAATTTTTCAATAGTGAAAGTTAGCCAATTAATCATAAATCTCTCGTATGAAAGTTAATTCAGCCTTAAACTTTTCAATTTTCCCAATTCAATCCTAAATTTTTACGCGAAATTCCAATATAATCCTTCCCATCATTTTCTGACGGAAATTGCTTATAAGATAGTTCAGCCATCGTTGATCATCTTGTGCGGAACACTACCATGAAGTTTCGAGGTCGATAGAAATCAGAATGGGACAATCTTGACTCAAGGTTGAAGAAGGAGGTGCAGTGGAAATAAAAATCAAATCTTGCCAAGCTTTCATGCCCTTCGAAAAAGGGTTAACGATTCAAAAATGACTACCCACACATCGATGGCTTATAGTGACAATGGTCCGTGAGCGGTGTCGATTAAAGCGGCGTGTCAACGTATTACGAGGTGAAGAGAATGCGATGGAGATTGCTAAGGTCGAAGAGAAGGTCACTGTTAAGAAAGAAGTCGAGGTCAAAGTTGGAAGTGATGCTTCCTTTAGCAGGCGACATGTTTTGTGGGATGGCATACAGTATATACCAAGTAGCAGGATTGGGGGCATAATTATCTGTTCTTGTTGGGCTTATTGGATTGGACTTATTTTGTTGGGCCCTGTGTGATTTCATGATAATTGTGGTTTCATGACTGCCCCTTAAATAAACTAAAGTACTTGTTTATAGCTCTCCTCTTTTTAGATGATTTATGCGTTTTCCATTTATAAGACCCATAAACCAATCGATCAGCATGTTTTGCGACATAAAATCTTTGAAGACTGAGATGACTTTGACTTGATTAATCTAGAAGTTTCTATACATAATATTTTGTGAGATCCTAAAATTAGAAATCGTTTCATTTACACCCCCTTCTTCGAAACACAAAAAATTAATAAGGCAAAAGTTACCAAAAACCCCAAATTATGTCAATTGTGACGTATTTATCCTAAGTTTTTTCTATGGCACCAAAAACTCCAAACTTGTATCTATGTGATACATTTATCCTCCATCAAAGTTCTATCAATGAGAATCGTTAATAATCTGCCTACATTGACTCCGAAAAACAAACATTATTGACATAGCACTCATGTAGCTTACATAAAATAAGTTTGACTGAAAAATATCTGACGGAACCTTGATAAAGGATTAATGTGTTACATAGGCACACGTTCGAGGTTTGTTATGTCACAGGAAAAAAATTAGAGTTAATGTGTCACAATGAGCATAATTTGGATTTTTCTTTAATGTGATTAATCCAATAAAAGCTCAAAAAACGTCTTCATGTTCTACCCAGAATTTTCTTTATATCCTTCACTTTTAAAGCTATGAATCTGTGATTTTGTGCTGTGGCTTTTGTAGCTTTGTTATTAGATTTTTTATTCTAATTTTTTTATCAAATGAATGGGAAAAGGAAACTTCTACGATGACAATCGATTGATTGATCTCGAGAAAACTGCATGAATCAAGATGATCTATTCGTCTTAAGAGGAAACTCACTTTTCAACTTCACCGAAGAAAACTCACGTATTTGATGAAGTTTTTTATTATAACTTTGAAGAAGATGGACAAGAATCATTTCGCTATTCCGGGGATTAGCATCTACTTCTCTTTTTCTTCCCAAGACCAACGTTGAAAAGTTAAAGTTGTCAGCCATATATCGTCTTCTTAAAGTTGTCAACCATATATCGCCTTCGAGATGGTAAATAGTTACTTATCCTTCTCGTTTGCCTGTTCCATCACAATTGCAAGAAGTTTCCTTGGTCTTTCGAGTGTTGGCTCTATTCCCGAAGAAATACGTGAAACATCGAGAAACATTGAATCGGCTCCGCAAAATTACAACTAATAATAATAATAATAATAATAATCTGATGACGGTATTGTGTCAGTACATCCATACACTAAAGTTGTCTTCCTACCTAATTCTGATTTTTAAATTACAATAATAGCATACTTGTTGTGCTTTTACAATAACTTAGTTAATCTAATTGATTAGCCAATTTATGTATCATCACCCACAAACGTGAAAAGATTAAGGGCAATCTTAAACATGTAGTAGAGTGGCAATTCAATCTTTTACTTTAGGGATAATGACATAAACGGTTCTTCAACTTTGATCCAGTATGCAATGTGGTTCATGAATTTTTAATTTATTCAATGTAGTCCCTGAATTTTAGCTTAATATTCAATGTGATTCTTGGAGTTTTGGTATATGTTCAATGTAATCTTGAACTATATGAAAATATTCAATGTATTGAATATGTACAAAAAGTTCATTGACGAACGAATTAAAAGTTCATGGACCACATTATATACTGGGTTATAATTTAGGGATTATATTGAACAAATTAAAATTTCGGAGACCACATTACATATTGAGTCAAAATTCATAGATTATTTGTGTCATTTTCTCTTTTCTTTTAAAGCAGATTACTTCAACTGGGAGGAGCGTCTTCTTAGCACGGATTGTCTAAAGCTTGTCCAGGCCCATCCATCCATCCGCATAGCCCATTGCCCAAGGGAGTCCAACTTGCTTTTTGTCCCTCCACAGGCCCGGCCGTCCTTAGTCTAGACTTGCTCGGTTTGGGAAGTTACAGACCTTTTGTTTTTTTGTTTTTTTTTGGTCGAAAGGTTGTTACTGACCTTGCTAGCAAATTAGCAATATAATACTGCTTTTTCTGACGAAAACAAAAGTCACCACGTTACTTTAGTTAGAAATTGTCATGTGAAGTATCTTGGGGTTCTCGCTTCCTCTTTTCTCGGCACGTGATCATGTTTTTGTTAAAAAGCAACAAAGCCAAAATAAACAAACAAATAGATGGGTGAGAGGCCAGCCCATCACCCGAGAATGGTAATTTAATCCCTCATGAATCAACCAAAAGTCGATTACGTTTAACGTGACAATCTCGCAATTTGAATGAATTGGCGTGAGAATTGAGAAACTTGTCCAAACTTTGACTAATTCAAGACTGATTATGTATAATAATTCTATGTAAGAGACTCGACAAACAAGAGATATTATAATAAGCAGATCCACTGGAAAGCAGAAATTGCAACGAAGAAATAAGTATTCATGTGATGGTCCGACTCATCCAAATGGAGCATCTACTTGTCGTTTTCTGAATTAGCATTTACTCGTAAACAACATTCTTTCTTCTTCTTTTTTTGGCATATTTTGTTAATGTGACTAATGGACAAGAACTTTCACGAACAATTTCCTAGACTGTGTGCGATTTTTTTATTCAAATCTTCTTCGTTTCCACGTTCAACCACCGAATCCAATTACCTAGCAATACCGCAAAAGGCGATGACCATGTTTTCTCATTTTCACACGTACACACAACCTGTTTCACTGGAAATCGAATATTGACTCGAGTCGTGAAATACCTTTCACCAGAAGTTGAAATTTGGTTTTTATTAAACGGGTTTAGTACCGATTCGGACAGAAATTAAATTTAAAACGATTATGAACAATAAAATCAGCAAAGTGAATGCTGGAAATTGAAAATATATTGATAACCTGAAACTGAAAAAAGTACATAGGTTTGTATGGATAACCGTAATTTTTTTTTTACAATAAACAAGTACTAACTTTTATAGTCTACACAACATAACTACTCATAAGCTGTTCTATTCTAATGACAGCTCGCCGTATTTCCAAAACTTTGGGCCCGACGATCGCTCGTCGACCTTATCCACAAGCGGTTACAACTCCTTAAGTACCACTGAGCTCAATCGTCCATCGATATCTTCGTCTTTGATCAACATCCTCATTTTACTTTCTCTATCTCATTGCATTGAACACTTAGCCAAATTTACTATGACATTGGCCATGTATTGATGTTTTTCATTCCGTCGACCATTCACCATCGTACAACGGTAGCTGTATGTCATGGTCATCAACTTACCGATAGCCACATCCGTTATCAGTAATCTCTATGTTCACTTAAATCAGCATCATGTTGATTGTAAAGATTTGGTCATTTTCTGATGTCAACACAACCAAAGATGTTTACAATCAATTTTCTAGCAATAAACCAAGTTAAGACGCCAGCTTTGAATTTCCCTCTCCAAGTTTTAATTCGAGATGTGTGACATTAAATCAAAACCTCATTTCAGATCCAGAAAAGTGTTGCCTAGATCTTTTCAATCTATTGCCTTTTCTGTCCCCCAAGGTAATTCTTTATGGTTCTTTGTTACGGCATTCTGGATCCATGTGATGGCTCTCACATGCAAGTCAGTCTTGTTGGATGCGTCTCTACCTCTGGTTTGTCTCTTCTTGATGCACACTTAATTTCTCCGATTTGCTCTCACTACAGAATTTGCTCTTATATGGATCTCGCTACTTCCGATGTTGAACCTTACACCGGCACTCTGATAAGACTACCTTCAATACGTCTTCTTGATATCATTGTTATTTTGCTACTCTTTATGAAACCTTAATCTTATTGAGAGGCTCGTTCCAACACTAGTTGGCAAAAGTTAATGCTTGAGGAACTGCAAGCTTTAGAAAGGACTCGCACGTAGGATTTAGTTGATCTTCCAACCTGGGAAAAATTACCAGAGGTTAGCATGTGGGTTTATTAAGTTAAGGCTCACTCTGATGATTCCATAAAGCAATACTAGGCTTGCTTAGTAGCCAAAGGTTTTAAGCAGGAGTATGACGTTGACTATTAGGACAATTGTGAACCAATTGCAAGACATACATTTGTTGACACTCTATTGGTTGCTTATGTCGATGTTTTGCATGAATGGACAAAGGACATTGAAAATTTTAAGTGCCAATTAGGATGACATGCACAGTACATAAATCATGTGGTTTGATTGATTACATCACATCAATCGCGCGAAATAGAGTGATAGTTTAATGTTATACTTTAAGGATTTTCGTCTAAACACAAACATTGCAGCAAATGTCAAAAACTAACAAGCGTATTCAATATAGATACAAAGTTTGAGGAGATTCTTGGAATTTTCTCTAATGTGATTAAAATTAAGAAAAGCTAAAATACCATCTTGGTGTGCTATCCCGATTTCACTTTATATCCTCTACTTTTAAAGCTATGAAATTTTTATTGTGTGCCGTGACTTTTGTAGCCTTGTTATTAGGCTTCAGATTTTAATTTATTATTAAATGAATGAGACGAGGAAATATCTAGAACCAAACATGTGACTTGACCCATAAAAAAGGATTTGATGTTGCAAAACTGAATACACGAACTACGCGTTCAATTCACATAGTGATATGAATTATAGGTTCTTGCTCTATTCAGATTATTTGACTTGTTTTAATGAAAATAACAACATTTCAAAACTAACACGAATAGATATGTATTATAAGAGCAACTATTTAGCGTTCGTTTCAATTGTCAACCTTATCATGTCATCTACCTGAGGGCGAGGGAGGGGAGGGACTAATAAAAAGTATAAAGAACACGTCTATCACTGTATTTTTCTCCCAAGAATTAATGTAATGACATAATTTCAAGAATTTGTTGATAAAGAAGACAAATCGAGGGATGGCCGCCTTGATTAAGTCATGGATCTCGACCTTAAGACTCGAGAAGCTCCTCAGATCACAATGAAAATAACAACAGGATCATCTGTTTAGCGGAATTTAGAATTGAAATTCGCTCGATTAATTGATATGACTTACTTAATCAAAAATTACGACGCATCATTATCTTTTTATATATAGATAACATGTCATATCTCAAGGAGATAAATTGAATCAATTCATGCTTTCTAAATATCTATTCATGTAATGTCTCGCTTGTTATATCCCAATGGTATAACAAGTTTTCTTAGCCATGGTGATGTTCCAAAGAGGGAGGCTCATTTATGAAGTTTTTGATGAACAAGAAGCATCGTAGAGTTAATTTCAAATGGAGGATCGATGTAATGTCACTAATTACTTTAGTAAAAAATGTATTGCCGTATTGTCGCGTGAACTAATTTCGGGGTTCTCGCTTCGTGTTACTTGGCACTTGGTCATGTTTTCGTCAAAAAGCAACAAAGCCAAAATAAATAAATAAATAGATGAGAGGCCCGCCAATAAATCGAGACCCCATTTCGGACCAGAAAAAGTTGGAAAAAGAGATAAGTGCTGACTAGATCTGGTCAATCTATTGCCTTTTCTGTCCCACTTAGATCATTCTTTATGGTTCTTTAATACTGCATTCTGCATCCATGAATGGCTCTCACATGCAAGTCAATCATGTCGAGTGTGTCTCCACATCTAGTTTGTCTATTCTTGATGCACGCTTAAATTCCTCAGATTTGCTCTTCGTACACCGGCACTCTGATAAGACTACCTTCAATACCGTCTTCTTGATTATCATTGTTATTTTGCTACTCTTCATGAACATCGATCCTATTGAGAGGCTCAATCCAACACTCATTGGCAGAAGCTAATGCTTGAGGAGCTGCAAGCTTTAGAAAGGACTCGTTCGTATGATTTGATTGATCTTCCACCTGGGAAAATTAGCGAGTGGATTTATTAAGTTAAGACTCACTCTAATGATTCCATGGAGCAGTATTAGGCTTGCTTGGTAGCCAACGGTTTTAACCAAGATAATGACAATGACCATTAAGACAATTTTGAACTAATTCCTTGACTTACATTTGTAAACAATTTTTTTTTTTTTTGCTAGAAATACATTTGTTAACACTCTGTTGGTTTCTTATATTGATGTTTTTCATGAATGGACAAAGTGCACTGAAATATTTTACATGCCAATTACGATGACATGCATAGTACACGGGCCATGTGGATTGACCGATTACAACACATCAATAGTCATAGCAGAGTGGTAGTTTAATCTTTTACTTTAAGAATTTTTGTCTAAAGACAAATATTGCTTCAAATGTCATTAAATGCGAAATGTGTTAGATACAGTTACAAAATTAAGGGAGATTCTAAATTTTCTCTAATATGATTAAAATTAAGAGAAGCTCAAAAACCATCTTGGTGTTCTATTCCAATTTCACTTTTATATCCACTGCTTTTAAAGCTATGAAATTTTTTATTTTGTGCCTTGATTTTGTAGCTTTGTTATTAGGCTTCAAATTTTAAATTCGTTATTAAATGAACGGGACGAGGAAACATCTAGAGCCAAAGGTGTGACTTGATTTAAAGAAGAGATTATGACCCATAAAAAAGGATTTGATGCTGCAAAATTGAATATACACAACTACACGTTCAATTCACATATTGATATGAAATTTAGGTTCTTGTTCTATTAAGATTATTTGACTTGTTTTAATGAAAATATCGACGACTCAAAACTCACACGAATAGATATGCATTATAAGCACAACTATTTTGTGTTTGCTTCTAGGAAGCATGGACTCTCTCTAGGGGCCTTCGTGTCATGTCGGACGCGTCGGACATTGACACTCATCCGATACTCTTTTTATTATTATTTATTCATTTGTAGATTTGAACCAAATTAATTTAATTGAAATAATAATAAAAATGATAATTTATTATGAAAATATATATTTAATATATAACATGTCCCAATGTGTCGAATTTCTCTATTTTTTAAGAAATGACGTATCGATATATCATGTCGTGTGGCATGTCAGTACTACTTAGGTTTGCTTCCATCGTCAACCTTGTCATGTCGTCTGCCTAAGGGTGAGGGAGAGGGGAGACTAATAAAAAGGGTAAAGAACACGTCTATTGTTGTGTTTTTCTCCTAGGAAATCATTGGATGACAAATTTTCAAGAATTTGTTGATAAAGACGACAAATCGATGGATAGCCGCTTCAATTGAATCATGGATCTCGATCTTAAAACTCGAAAATCTCATATCACAATGAAAATAACAACATGATCATTTGTTTAACAAAATTTAGAATTGAAATTTTCTTGGTTAATTGACGTGACTTACTTAATCAAAACCCAACGCATCATTATCTTTTTATATATAGATAACATGTCATATCTCAAGAAGGTATATTGAGTCAATTCATGCTTTCTAAGTATCTATTCTATTAATCTCTCGAGTGTTATATCCCAATAATGTAACATTTTTCTTATCCATGGTGATGGTCGAAAGAGAGAGGCTCATTTATGAAGTTTTTGATAAACATGATGCATCATAAAGTTCATTTCAAAAGGAGGATCATTGTAATGTCACTAATTACATTAGTCAGAAATGTATGACCGTATTGTCATGTGAAGTATCTCGGGGTTCTCGCTACGTCTTGCTCGGCACATGGTCATGTTTTCGTCAAAAAGCAACAAAGCCAAAATGAATAAATAAATAGAGGAGAGGCCAGCTCATCACCCGACCTCGGTAATCCTAGTTTTAAAAATTCGAGATGTTTGCAATTATGTCGAGACGTCATTTCAGACCAGAAAAAGTTGGAAAAAGAGAAAGTGTTGGATCAATTTATAGCCTGTTCTGTCCCTCTGGGTCATTTTTTATGGTTCTTTATTACTGCGTCCTGCATCTATGAATGGCTCTCACATGCAAGTCAGTCAGTCAGTCATGTTGGTTCCGTCTCTACCTCTAGTTTGTCTCTTCTCTATGCATCCTTAATTGCTCGCCGGACTCTCTCTCTCTCTCTCTTTCTATTGAGTGGGTTTTGTAGGCTTCTGCCTTCTCCCCCTCTCTGGTCGGATGAAAAGGACAGGAAAATGCAACGAAGCAATAGTAGAAGACTTTGGTTTGCTTGCTTTCCCGTGTTACCCGCTGTGAAGTAGGTTAGCTAACAACGATGATTTGGGACTTAGTGTGCTTTCCAGACAATTAACCAATCGGGATTAATTTAAATTTGATAATTCATCGCCTCCTCTCATTATAGTCTTTTGAAATTTTAATTTAAAATTTAAGAAAAAAGAGTTGCAATTTTAAAATTTGGAATAAAATATATTAAGCTACTCATGGTTAGGTCATAATCAATAAAATAGTTTGTATTGAGAATTTTGCAAATCAATCCATTTTGCAAATCAAAAATATATTGTTCATAGCACTCTACATTCACTCCGCTACTAACTCCGTTACTAAATCTGATTATTTAGGCTGTTTCACAGCTTAATTTCTAAACTCAAGTTAGTTTTATTTTGAATGTGATACTAGATATATTTCAACTGATTTTGTGTAATCTTGATTGATACGTTCCTCGATTTGTCGAATCTTCATATATTCGGAACATTATCGGCGTCTTTTATATGATTATGTTTAAATTTGTAATATCATATATCTTTCCATATTTGTTTGGGATTTAGATCCATATAAAAGATCATCATATTTGTTTGGGATCTAACTCTATATACTATAAAGTATTATTTGAAAAGGTAGGGCATAGTCAAGCATTCAAAGTTTGTCATGTTATTTTATAACTAAGGAATAATGCGAATGATTGTTTTCAGTCTCTTATACTGTTTAGTTGTTTTTATCGGTAACACCAGCACTTCATAAAGTGATGTTGATGTTAATATTATGACACATATATGTTAATTTTAATTTTAAATTTGTTATTAAATGAATGGGACTGGAAACTTCTAGGATGACAACCCATTGTGAAACTTTTAGGAAACTTCTCGGAAACTTCTCGGATGACTCTTGAAAAGTTTTCCCCTACCCCTGACGCCAGAGACTGAGAGAGCTTATCATATTTTGACAGCCCTCGCTCAGATCCAAGCACACCCAAAGCAAACTTCCCTGAGAGATAGAAAGGATTTGATAGCTTTGGTGTTTAGAGATCCTACGATGGAGAAAGGGATGAATTCACAGGCATCATCCGGACCTTCATATGAGGTTTTTCTGAATTTTAGAGGAGCAGATACCCGTCATGAATTCACCGATCATCTTTATCATAGCATGGTTGACGCTGGGATCATCGTCTTTAGGGACAATGAATCCCTCCATGTCGGTAAGGAAATTGGTGGTGAACTTCTACAAGCAATTGAGAACTCCAAGATCTACATTCCCATATTCTCCGAGAATTATGCTTCGAGTGATTGGTGCCTCCGAGAGCTCGCATGCATGGTCGAGTGCACCTCGAAATCAAATGGGAACAAAGAGATTCTGCCAATTTTCTTGGGTGTGGAACCTGCCGATGTCAAGCTGAAAACAAACCTGTACAGACAAACTCTTTCAAAGCGCCAGAAGACGCGGTGCACTGAAGCAGAGTCATGGGAAAAGGCTCTCATTGAGGTGGGCAAGATAAAGGGATGGAACTGGCAAAAAGATCAAGGGTAAATGTCTTAAAACTTTTCAACTGTCCTATGTAGATTTCGTTTTCCTCCCTATTCAGTATAATTGTGATATTATTGGTGAAATTATAGTCTATTCATCTAGTCGATTCTATTTAGTTCAAATTGCGGTTGTGGTTGCGGCCGCTGCCGCTACTGCTACCGGCCGCTATGGCGGCGAGAACCGAATTCTCACCAGTAGTGGCCAATAGTGGCCGCTATTGGCGGTATTGCTGCAATAGCTCTGGCCAATGGCACTATTGTGGTGGTAGTGCACGCTAGTCATCCCGATTCTCTCTCTCCTCTTACTCTCGGTCCTTGACACAGTAGCCACGATCAGTAAACAGTTCACATAGTAGCTCCACCAAGCTGCCGACCAGCCACCACAGCAACTTGTCTGTCAGTCACCGCCACTTCCTTGTCGCCAGCCCAACACCAAGCCGCAAGAAAGCCTCCTTCGAGTATCCTCGCCCTTTCCCCGTCTCACTCACCGAGGCGAGTCGGATCCGGGATTTGGATGTCGGGTCTGATACCACTGACCTCGGCCTTGGGCGACGGTCGCCCAAGGCCGATGACACCATCCCCAGCAGTCGCAAGGCCACAGCCCACGTGATGTGGAGGATTGAGGCAAGGCTGAGATGGGCAATGCCACAAGAACGTGACGGTGACGGCCTAGGGAGGCGAGCGACGTCAACGGTGTGGTGACTGAAATTTGGGGGAGCGGAAATAGATTGGGAAAAATCTGGATTGTTTTGGCGTCTAGATTATTTTGCGTACTTTCTGCAAATTGTAGGGGCAATTGAGTCACTTAGGAATAGTTTTACAACACAAAATTTATCCCTAACATGGTTGTTATGTCGTGGCAGCCAAGTAGATTTGATACAATCTGTAAAGCAAGCTGTATTGACTAAGCTGAACATCGGATTCAAAAAAAAAGTGACTGAACATCTAGTTGGAGTTGATGATCGTGTAGAAGCTATAATCAAAATGTTGCATGTGGAATCCGATAGCATACAATTCCTCGGAATCCACGGAATGGGCGGGATTGGCAAAACAACACTTGCCAAGATCATCTTCAACCAACTATCTTCTCACTTCCGAGGCTGCAATTTCCTTTCCGACATCGGAGAGTCATCACGACGTCATGGTCTGGTACATTTGCAAAAACAGTTACTATCCAAGTTCCTCAATTCTCATTCTAACCTCGACCAAATTCACGATCTGGATGATGGGATCGACATGATTAAGAGAGTACTTTGCAATAAAAAAGTTCTCATTGTTCTTGATGACGTGGATGAGAAAGAGCAACTCAAAATATTAGCAGAAAAGCGCAATTGGTTCGGTTCCGGTAGTAGGATTATCATAACTACTAGGGACCAAAGTGTCCTAATGATTGAGGGAGAAGCAATAGATGAAGGCCCTGTAAAAAAGTTTGCAAATGTTTGGACTTACGAAGCACAAGCATTGGAATTTGATCATGCTCTTAAGCTTTTTAGTAGGCATGCTTTTAGAATAGACTCTCCACCGGATCATTATGTCTCCCTTTCAAAAGCAATTGTCTCTACTTTGGGAAAGCTTCCATTGGCTCTTGAGATTACAGGTTCATCCCTTAGCGGTAAATCCGAAAAAATATGGGTAGACACATTGAAGAAGCTAGAAGAAGCTCCTCCCATGGGAGTCCAAAAAAAATTGATGGTATCTTATGAAAGGTTAGATCATGCACAAAAGCAAGTATTTCTAGATATAGCTTGTTTTTTTGTTGGTCAGGACAAAACATACCCTCTGTACATGTGGGATGAATGTGGATATCACCCGCACGATTCCCTTGAAGTCCTCTCTCTCATGTCCTTGATAAAAATCGAAGACAACAATACTTTCTGGATGCATGATCAAGTGCGGGACCTCGGAAGGGAGATTGTCCGTCAAGAGAATTGCAACGATCCCTGTGAGTGTAGCAGAGTGTGGAATCATAAGGAAGCACTGAGTATTCTGCAGCTGAAAGAGGTACAATAAGGGAATAGTAATTTATTTTTCTATGCATTGTTACATACTATTCTTGCAAAAGGAAAAATTAATCGCTATTAGTGCTTAAAATTGTTTGCTTTTGACCTTCACATGTGGACTTCTTGGTGTTTCCATTGTTAGGGAAGTCGGAAAATAGAAGCACTGTTTGCAGGATATCATGGAAATGAAGACGTTATTCTAAAGCATGATGAATTTGCTAATTTGCGGAACCTGAGGTTCTTTTGGGGGGTTGCCGTGTCCATTGTTGGAGACTTCAACAATCTTCTCTCCAATTTAAGATGGCTTTCTTGGAATTCTTGGCATTATAGCAATTCCAAGTTTGAGACGACAAACTTTCATCCGACTAATTTAGTTGTTCTCGACCTTTCGTACAGCGGTATTTCGGAGGAATGGATTGGCTGGGACCAAATCAAAGTATGATACGAGTCCCACTCCTTGCATAAGCATATCGTTTCTTTTGTCTAATTTTTTTCCCTATAGGTTGTTTCTTGATACATATTGTATTAAATTGTTTTGCAGGAGGCCAGAAAACTAAAAGTACTAGATCTCAGCTACTGCGAATCCTTAAAAAGAACACCTGATTTCTCTACGTGGGTGTCCTTGGAGAGATTGATTCTTGAAGGCTGTTACAACTTAATTGAAATTGACCCATCCATTGGTAAATTGAAGCTCCTAACTTCTTTGAACTTGAAGGGATGTCAGTCTCTTCGAGAGTTGCCAGAAGAAATAGGTTGTCTACAGGCTTTGATAGAGATTGTCATACCTGAAACGCTACATAAACTTCCGGAGACGTTTGGTAATTTGCAGTCATTGTTGACCTTCGATATACCAAATAAGCATATCAACAAATTGCCATACTCGATTGGAGGGCTGGTGAAAATTAGGCGGTTGGATTTATCTATGTGTATATACATAGAGGAACTTCCAGATTCGGTTGGGAAATTACAATCATTAGTCGAGTTGGATTTGTCATCGACGAGAATTTGTCACCTACCTGATTCAATCGGCAATCTAAAGCAATTGAAGATACTATTAATGAGAGGCATAGAAACGATAATAAAATTGCCAAGTGCGATTGGGCTGGTGGAGAAGCTCGAAGAGTTGGATGCTCGAGGATGTCGCAACTTGACCGGCGAAATCCCCGACGAAATTGGGAGACTGTCCCTTTTGAGGATCCTAGACTTGTCAGAGACACGTATATCCGGATTACCCACCATGGTGAGTCACCTCTCTAATCTCCAAATACTTAAGCTAGAAAAATGTCCCGAGCTGAAACAATTGCCGGAGCTTCCCCCAAGTTTGACTTGGCTGATATGGAGCCCTTTTTATTTCTGGTGGCCCCCCTCGATAGGCCGCCCCGGTCCCACTAGAATTGGTGCCCAATCTCAACAGGGAGCACTTGTCAACACTCTTCCCACTGCCATCGGTACCCTATCTCAGCTGAAAACACTAGAATTGTCCTGCCAAGGCGTGCAATTCCTCCCCCGGCTCCCGTCTAGTTTAAGAAAGTTACGACTTCGAGATCTGGCGACCACACGATCACTGGATTTTTCCAATTTGCAAAACTTGTCATTCTTGGCATTCTATCAATGTTCGCTAGAATTCTCGAGTGTATTTGATGCGGAGTCGGAGGAACTCCATGTGGAGCGCTGTGAGCTTAGAAAACTGGACTCACCGTCGCAGCCGGAAATGAAAAGATTGAGATTATTAAAGATGGATAGTTGTGAGTTCCTTCCAGAAGTACTTGATCTGTCGCGCATTAAGAATCTATATGAGGTAAATCTGACACGTTGCCGTTCATTAGTCGAGATTCGTGGCCTTGAAGAACTGGGATCCCTTGGCTCCCTATCAGTCAACTATTGCCATTCCCTGGAGAGGATGTCAGACCTATCGAAATTGAAAGAGCTACGGAAGCTCGAGGTAATATTTTGTTGGAAGCTAAAAAGAGTGCAAGGTCTAAACCACTTGGGGCCTTTAAAGGAGCAGAGAATCTATGGTAATGGAGAGTTTCATGGGTGATACCTCAAACGCTGCCGCCACGTCCGCCGTCATACAAAGAATTCCCATTGGCGGCTCCGATTCCTAGATCCGCTGCATTCTTCGGCGGGTCGCCGCGGCCTCCACCCCTGCTTCCGCCTCCGCCATCATCGCCTCTAGGAGCCCCTTGGCGGGTGCTGGTTGGAATATGGCAACACACCAAGTTTTGCACCAGAACTTGCAACTGGTAATTCTAAAATTGCACACCAAATGCTTGCGCAATTGCCTCTTTCCATGTTCGAATCTGGATATGAAGTTTCATTACGGTGGCTTGATGGGTGAAGTTTCTGGTGTTGAGCTAAATGGGCATACTGTGCGAATGGACATCTTAGTTTTGATTTGATTTGATTTGATTTGGTGTGCAGACGGTAGTAAAAACCCGACATTTCAGGAGAAGTTTGTATTCACGCTCGTTGAAGGGCATATGGAGCTGAATCTTGCGGTGTGGAACGGCAATATCCCCACTTTGGGCATGTACGATCCGTTGAATCTATTCCTCTTTTCTTATGCATGTAGAATTATGGATAAGGTTCAAAAGCAAAATACAAAAAAAAAATGTCAGAAGATAGAGTACATAAGAAAGATGACCTTTGTGTAAGAACAGTGGTGTGGTTTTTCTAATTCACTCATTTGCAATAATAATGCTAGGTACTAACTTTGCTTTCAAAATTGCATGCTGACTGCCAAATTATTGTTGTTGTCATTGTCATCGTCATCATCATTAGTAGGTTTGATTACTTGACCGATTTGCTGGAAACTTGGGTGCTTCACAGTAGTGGCTGCATTTTCCGTATCCATTTTACTTAGTCATTTGCGTGTTAGGGCTTGGCATGTCATATTTGCCAACTTTTATTGTTTTATTGTCTATGGATATCATATATTTTGTTTTCTGGTGAAATATGAGCTATTTGAGAATATTGGGAGTATTTATTCCTTCCAGAAGTAAAATTCTTGCACAATTTAGTTGTCCCAGTAGTGACCATTGCTGGCAAATACACTAGTTCTTTTAGCTAGATTCTAATATGGTCAATTTTGCAATGGACCAAGTAGCATACTTGTCTTGGTGTGAGAACAAGCCCTTGGTTTTTTCCTTTTTATTTTCAAGAATATAGTTAGGCACTTACTAATATTTGATCCGACAACTTTGAGATTAAAACATATTGATATGTCCAACCAATTCTGTAAGAATGACATGGACTATTTCCTGCAGCTGAAGTAATGGAGTCTTTACATATTCCCAAGGGTGTGAGACGGGTGCTGTTCAGAATCCTACATACTGCCAGGTAAACTTCGGTTCCTAAGCATCCTTTTGTGGGTCATGGTAAGCTGAACTAATGTGGGGTTTCCAAATTGTTGGAAATCATGTCACCCATGCATGTGCTATTGGCGCACTCATCTGAGTATTTTAGTATACTGTGGTACTTGTGAGTACTATGATTAGAAGGACAAATTAGATTTGTGCTGTGTTTCGTTCTCAGATGGCTTATGTACAAAAAAGAGTTCGACACGAGCCATGTGGAATTCGTGAGAGATGGAGCAAAATGGTTGGTAGAGAACATAGAAATTAAACTTGGTAAGATTCGTCCCTTTTTACTATTCTGATGCAATCTCGGTGAGAAAGCTCTTTTTCTCCTTTCTTTTTTTCTTTTTTGTTTGTGTGTGTTTGGTGGTTTGCTTCATTTTCATCTTATCTTCACCTTTTACCAAGACTCACTGATTTATAGTGTACTTCATGATGTTTCCTGATCGTTACCCAGAAACCATGTTAGGATATATTTCTCTGTTAGGCAGCTACCTTTTCTTTTGCCACCAATTTTTACTTGCAACTTCACTACAAGCAAATGTTATTTTTCTTAGGCATGGCAACAAAAGCATACTTTCATCTTATTTGATTTTCTCCTTGATGACACATGAGTCGCAGTATGGTGCTATAATAACTGTCAACATGAACACATGATATTTAGTTGATCTCTAAAGGCATGGGTTTGTAAGAAAATGCTCAAGCATATGTTGCTATCAAGCTTTTGAGCACTATGCAGGTTTGTTTTTTTATTAAACCTACCTCTTGAGAAATAGTGCAACTTGATCATCTATTTTTTTTCTTCTTCTGCAACTTGTAGATTATTACATGTTTGAGATTGAGATGCAATCTTGCATGACGCAGTCTGTGCTATTCAATGCATGAATTGATTACCTGTCTGTTACCCGCTTATGATGATTTGATTCCTTTCCATCTTATCTTCCTCGAAAGCTGGGTAAGAAATTGATTTGATGTATGACAAACTTCCCCATCAAAATTAAGAATGACCATGTTTCATTGCTGAATTGCCTGGATTTCACATTGCTGCATTCTCATATGAAGTCTAGGCTCAAGAAATTGACACTACGGTAAATCTACAAGAAATTGTTCTTGTTGAGAGCTTGAAACTCGAAGATGTACCCGTGGGAGTGTATACAGTCCATGTCTGCCTCTGAGATTGCTTGGTGCACAAGGATCACCTATAAGATGCATCCTTATCAAATAACTTCTCCGAGTTTTGTTCTTTTTGAGGTGAATTAATTTGACGACTGCTTTATCTATGACCATCATTATCGTTGTCACACGAGATCAACTTATCCCTGATTGGTTACCATAGAGGTGGCAATTGAAGATTCTTTTGTTTTTTCCGTGATGTTGCATGTGATAATGACAGGTGCTAACAATATTTCTTTTTTTGTTCCGGGGGAGTAGGAGTTATCAAAAGTGCCTAGTGAGAAAAGGCATTGCACGCACGTTCTCCTCAGAACTCAGATTTACTTTGATGGGGCGTGTTTTGCAGAGAATGTAGAACTTTAGTGATCATTTGAATATGTAATATTTCTATAGGCAAAGCAGAGGATATGGTTATGTTTACATAGATAATGTTATGCTTTCAAAATAAGACTTGTCTGGGTTGTTCCTCATGTTTCTTCTTTTCTGTTAATAAAGAGCTACTGGGGATTTGACGAGGCCCACCAAAACTGGTTATAGTGACACTTGAACAGAAGCCTTTGAGAATCTGTTTGGCTATTTGAGAGTAGTTCCCTCCGGTAGAATTGTACGTGACAAGGGCAAGAAAAAATCGTTTTTTCAAGTCTTTCCTATATTTATTTGCAAATGTTTTTGTACATGACATGCGTTTCTGGCGTGGTTTTAGATTGATTTGGCATTAGGATACGCCATTCTCTAGTGTTCTCTTGGTTGAGGTCTCATGGGGGTTGAAGTTTGCTTATATCACTGCAGTTTGATTTTTTTTTCCTTCTTTTACAGTCTAGTATCTTCTGCATTCTTGTGGACTATTTGATTGAGCTAATAGGGGTCTACTCTGACTATGTCCAGGTTTGGCTTGGTCTTACTAGTCATTTCCTGATTCACATTACCCTTTTACCATGACGATACCCGAGGATAGTGTTGCTCAAAGTCCAGGCTAACTTTTTCGGCACCATGAACAGGTAGCTTCTTTACATGTCCACCGTTGAAATAGTGCGCCAACCTAATTTTCTCTCTTCTTTAATACTTCACTAACCGCTTCTTGTTTTGTTCGGAAACCTTTGTACAATCACAGGAGCACTTGGCACCCGCTGGTTACTTGAAGATACAACCGTGAGTATGATTCTGTGTCAAGAGAGAATATTTAGATAGGATGACCTTTTGTTTATATCTTCTTGATGGTCCAAATTCTGTACTTCTTACTCTGTTATCCAGTCAAAATTTTTTATAACCATATCAAAATAGGCATGGCCGACAATACTCTTCGTATAAGATAGGAGCAATGCATATTTTCATTGATTCCCTTTTTTTAGTTTCAAATGTTTGATGTTATTTCTCAATGCAAAATCTCATTTCACTTGCTATTGGGTCAAAAAGTAGATGTTCTTTCAATTAAGCAATGCGTGAATTGCCTTTCATTTCTGCAGGACCTTGCTATATCTAAAAGGCTGTAGATTTCTCCCAAAATTAAACAATGAACTTGTGGATGTTAGAAACTCAGCCTACAAGGAAAGATTTGCTAGATTGCAGAACCTAGTCCTTATTATGGTTAGTTTTGTATATGTTGTTGATTTTCGACTCGACTTTCGCAGCTTTGTGTTACTAACTCTTTTTATTTCCCCCTAGTTTGAGCAAGACACTATGTTGATACCAAAGGGAACATCCTGGTTCGGATACTATCCGGATGGAACTTTTGATACTGTTTTGCCTCCCTAGGAGGTAATTGATGTATTACCTTGAAATGTAGTTATCGGTGTCCTTATCAATGCTATTGAATTATTGTAATTCTTGGGTGATACTAATGGTCGCTGAAAAGTAATTGTAAAGTATTTATGATGGATGAGGGTGGAATCTCCTTGTGGTTTAGAGAGCATGCATTTTGAAAGGTTCTATTCTTTTGAGATTACTTCCTATCCTCAAACTAATTCCATAATTAAGATTTTGCTCGAGGACCTACACACACATAAATATATGAAAAACCAGGGGTCTGGAATATACAAAATCTCTAGTAACATTGATATTGACTTGGAATCAACTTTTTTTATTGCACTTTGTGCAGTCAACCAAAAAATGTAACGGAGAACAAGCTGAAACGTTTTAAAAGCCTTAGATATGAATGATTAACCATGTTGAATGTAATGCCGAGGATTGTGAAAGCATTATCTTTACCGAGCTCTTCCTCTACAATCTTATGGTGTGGGAGGTGTCTATCCATGACATGATCTGGAATTACTTTTAGTAGTGATTTATGATTTTCATTTCATCATTGAGCATTAACTTTGAAAAGTCGATAATCGAAGGAAAATTGCATTTACATGAGCAAAATGGACAGAACAGAATGGGCGTGGGAACATATTGTGATATTGTGTTGTTGTTGTGGTGTAAGCTCGTCATAACATGTTTTTACCCTTACTCGATGCTACAGTTTGCATCCTTTTACCATTAGGACTGGATTGGGTTGAAAAAAAGAGGAACGTATCTAATCAATGCAAGGAGCTTTACACCAAGGGTTGGATTGGATTGAAGACCTTGATAGCTAAGATGGTCAAATTCATCGACGTCTCTAGGAACCATCTCCAGATCTCTCTCACCAACATGTACCTTACTCGGTGCATGATGCATCTTTAGCAAAGAACATGGCAACAGGAATGGCTTCTTGGAGTTGGACCCCATGGGCTCAAGGTTTGTATCGAAGAATGGTTACACTATTCGAGGATTGGCTAGTGCTCCTCTTGGCAGTTACCTTTAGCTTCTGCTTAAAAATGTAAGATATGACATACAACATGATTTGAGAAATCAATTCAGGCAGAAATTGAGGCAGACAGTGCAGATGAACTACAAAATAGATTTCGAATTACATGTGATCTAGAGATAAAGCAGTTAGGACTTGATCATTTGCAAAATGTGCACAATGTAACTGGGCTCTTACAACTACCGTGTGAGTTAACCATTTTCACTATGACATATACTCTATCAACAAATATAGGTGGACCAAATCAATGGTTGAATTTACCATTTACCTTTATGTACTATACACATAGGTAAATGACCCAACAGATGATAGGATTTATAGTACACAAATAAATGATCTGATTAATGATCGAATTACAGTTTACTTATATACCTTATAAGCTAGTCCGTTTAAATTTTGCATGTATTAGGTAATTCCAGTTTCTCAGTTACTCCTCTGCTTGTCCATGCAAATTTATTTTATGATCGCTTGCTCTTTCTAGCCTCCAATTTTCATTTCCTAACATTATAATGCTCTTATGGTGTTTTGAAATAATCCTTCTAAATTATTTTATGTAATTTGTTAATTTGGAAATATGACTCGATATAAAAGATAATAAACATGTTAAATTTGTATTTGGAGTTTTGATACGACTTGTCAGTAACATAAGTGGCAAAAAATCGAAGTCATCTACTAATTATTCAATATCGAAATGGTGTAGTTCCGTATCTCCATCTTCCGAGCTATCATTCAACCCTTCAAATGTATGTGCACTGAGAAACTTACACCCGATACACATGATAGTAGTCCAACAAGATAAACAAGTAGTCGTGAAAGAAAGTTAATTCCGCAGTTAGCGCCCAGAAACCTTCCATGTTGTGATGGTATCTACCAAAACTACATGAGACAATAGACCAACATTTCTAACTCGCAATTCGCATGGAAACCTCTTGGATAAGGCAAGAAACATAACGACACACATATCACAATTCCAAGCAGAGAGATTTAAGAAAGACATTGAAATCAAGAATTGTGAAGAATCACCATTGGAAAACTCACAAATACCTGACATAGATGTCAATGGTTTTGCTATTCTATGATCTGTTATTTGCCGACTGTACTATTTCTTCTTCTTGCCACCACCAGCCTGAAATTTTTGTTAGTTGCTGCTTTGGCAATATTTTAAGGGGTTTCCTGATGCATGGATGACACTAAAAAACAAGTTGTATAAGTGACATATGCATATAGTAAAAATTAACACTAATATGCTATCTATGCGACAAGTACCCCTCTTGTTCTAGCATAGAGAGCAAATGTCATCCATCCAATAAAATTTATACAACTCCCTTCCAAAATTGCAGTACCATAAGACATGACCCATTTTTTAGGAAAGGAGGGCATCAACTTGCTTCCAATAATGGGCAAAAACAGCACCTACAAGTCAGGACATGCTCAATAAATAGGCACAACAAAAAAAGTTGGTTTTAGCGACGAATTTTGCTACAAAAAATTTGGCAAAATTTATCGCTAAACAAATTTACGACAAAATTAGCGACGAAAAAAAATTCGTTGTTAATCGACTGTGGCAAATTTTGCGACAGAAAATTTCAATTTTCGTCACTAAATTGTGACAAAAAAAATTCGTTCCTAATTATTCGTCGCAAAATTCGTCAGTAATTATTCGTCTGTAATTTTTCGTCGCTAATTATTCATCGCAAAATTCGCCGCTAATTATTCGTCGCTAATTTTTCGTCACTTATTTTTCGTCACTAATTTTTCGTTCCAAAATTCATCACTAATTTGCAGTGGAATTCTTTTTTTTGGTCAATAATTTGCGACGACCTAATTTGTGGAAAAATTCATCGCTAATTTGCCACAAAAAATTTACTTTTGCCACGAACATTATTCCGGAACGAATTTAGTGACGAAATTTTATTAATTTGTCGCAAATTAGCAACAAACTATAAAAATAATTGCGAATGTGCAGCAAAAGTTTATTACAAGTTGGCCTCCTACTAGTCAAGATAACCATGTGCGTCGTAATCACAACTGGCAGTGCAAACTGTATCTAGTCCATGGCTGAAACCTGGTATATCTACCACAAACTCAGCCTTGTAGAGTTCCTTCTAACCTCTAATATCAAGTACATGAATATTAGCAGCAACAGTTCATGCTCTAATATAAATTCTCAGTAAATTAGTCTTTTCATGAAACTCCTGATACGAAGACAGTTTGCACAGAAATTACATAGGTTGATAACTTTATTTTAGAATGATGAAGTTATGCTGTTGAAGCTAAGCTCCATAGTATTTTCCAGTATGGTGACCAGGGGGCCACACAATGCCTAAAAGAATTCTACAAGGCATCAGCAACCGGCAATAATGTTGAGAACCCACAAGAAGTCAGTCTAGAGGGCCTTGCCTCAGTAGTAATATGACATCAAACAAGTGAAGCTATCACCATGTCAATTGTCAAAACTATCCACATGTATAATCATTCTGCAAGCACATTACACGGCGGCCTTCTTCTCTGCTTCTTATCAACATCAAATTGCTGCTTGGAAAAAAGAGGAGTAAAGATGGTCAACATGTGAGGCGATGTTATGATATGATTCCCTATTCTATTTCATAACCAGTAATAGAATGCAAATACAATGTTTCAAGATACTCTCGTGACATTAATGCTGTTGTCTATCTATTTGCTTGTTATCTACAATAATCAGACTTGATGTTGTCAATTCATTTTCCATTTGCTCACATGAAAGAGAAAAGGAGCTGTATCTAAGAAATGGCATTAACATTTATGTTACAACCACTAGAAGATATGTAGGTGAGGGACTTCACCTGTTGGCACAGAAAATGGGGAACTCGAACTCTCTTGGAACCATCAGCCAAACGTTTAAAGGGCAAATGGTTTTCCACGGGAAAAGAATCATTCTTGACCTACAAGTAGATGCAATACAAATGTTAATTCTTTCCTCAAACCATTGAATCTTTGAGATCAAACGATTTATTTAATATATAAATAAATCTTAAGTTATTGTAAGAAGGACAAAGAAAAGTAGGGGATAGAGCAAGGTATAACTTCTCACATACAGGATTCTCAAGACAAGGGTCTCAACAAGAAAGTGTGACATACAGACTTTTGAATCAGTAGAATATCACATCAAGTTTCCAGCAAGGTTAACATTGTCTATGAGGTAGGTTTGTTCTGCAAATTCATGTTTTAAAGTACTTGATGATGTAATCAACAAGCTCGTATAGGTTAGAGAAGCATATTGACAAGCAGCACAAATTGATGTTAATGCTATATTCTGATTAAATTCAGATCGTACGTGGTTTTGAATAACCTCTATTAACAATTCTTGATAACCTGACGCATATACATTCTCTAAACTGGGGCACTGAATTAGCAATTGATCTGAGAATGCAAAGAAAATTAAAGTTAGATTAGGATGCAAATTAGGAAAGCATGTGAGATGCATCAATATCCCATTAATTAAAGTAAGCATTCAATCAAGACCAATACATTTTTTAAAACGTACCAGTGAGCAAATTTTTATAGGCATTGAGATTTAGGTCATTCAACTCTGGGCAGTTCAAATACAGGGCCTACATTTCAATCAACAAAATAAGAACCACAAGGAACCCATGGTAACAGAATGCAATATACAAATTATAGGATCTGGGAGTCTCAAATCTAAGCCACTACAACCCCACAAGCTGAGTTTTTTAATTTACTGTGCTTTATAATAAGCTTCTGGTGTATGAGGTGAAGATTGCTGTTGGGCCTTTTCTCCATCCCATGTTTGATGGCTTCATCAGAGATAAGGCTTTTGTCATTACCATCACATACAGTCATACCACAGTCCATGAGTTCAAGAAGAGGCAGCTGAGCTGTGGCAAACTGAATTCCACCTGAAATATAGAAACAGTTAGTGAACCAAAATAAAATGCAAGAAATGATTTGAATAGATTCACGTTCAGCATGACAAACAATGAACCTATAGTGCTAACTGAAAGGAAATGCCATTTATTTACAGAGTAGTCCAGGAAGTTACTTGAAGAGATGTTAGGACAAAGGGCAAGTAGGAGTCTTAATAATGTTTCAGGAAACACATTGCATATCATCCCGATGCCACTGTCACTAATGCTTGACCTGCATGTAACAATAAATTCATGATTAAAAAAGAAGTGCAATTGTTGGGGCTGATGATTAAATTATATTCCTTCATGCTTTAAGCTTCTATGGTCATTACCAATGCGCCCTATTTGTCACACTATTTGAAACCAAATGTGTTTATATCATGTATGGGAACCTTTGCAAAAGAAAAAAAAACCATGAATTGACACGAAGAAGCTGAATTTTCTATACCATTGTGATATCTCATAAATCAAACAACATAGGACCTCACAGCAGAACATACCCACTGAGATCAAGCAATTCTAAATCAGAAAAGCTTGAAGCTATAGCAGCAACAGATGCATCAGTGATTTTTGATCCAAGCACCAGTGATAGCATCCACAAACCCCTGTACAATGAAAAAATTTAGCAGCGGTCATCAAAGCTGTATCTAATTTAGCAGCGGTCATCCATAAACTGATATATTTGTGATAAATTTATCTCCCGTCAGTGTCCGTTAAATTAAATTAATATCACGGAAAATCACAAATTAGTAAACTTGTGAAACCCCAAACTAGTACATCCGTTAACTACCACGTGTCATCAAACTTAGCAATTTGACAGTAAAATTTAACGGAAACTAATAGAGGGTAAATTTGTTATAGGTGTATCAGTTTGGGGTTTTTAGTGGTTAAAAAAAATTAATTCAAAGTAAAATTATCACAGGTGTATTAATGTAGGGATTTTGGTGGTCAAAAAAATAATTTGGGGTAAAATTGTCACAGATGTACCAGTTTGGGGGTTTTTGTGATAAAAAAAATAATTTGGGGTAAATTTGTCATAGGTGTATTAATTTAGAATTTTTTATGATATTAACCCCACTAATAAATTAAGTTTATACAAAATTTTCGAGATAAATAACGGTCTCCCGTCTCACGACGCAACTAGGCAAGCAAGATGGGGGAAGACTTTTGACTTGCTTTCAATCGCTAGAGTCTTTCTTGTTTGCGGCCTTTTCTTTCGAGTAGGGTTCGTCAGCTTTTGCCTTATCACTTTCTTTGCAACAAAGAAAGTGATAATTTGCCGCCTCCTCTCATTACCTTCTTTTAAAATTTTAATTTAAAATTTGAGATAAGTGAGTTGCAATTTTAAAATTTGGAACAAAATATATCAAGCAATTAGATCATAATTAATAAAATAATTCGTATTGGGAACTTTGCAAATCAATCCATTTTGTAATTCGAAAAAATACTGTTTGTGGCAATCTGCATTCACTCTATTACAAAAATTGATTATCTAAGTCAAGCTGTTTTCAATGCAATGATCTTATTTTGAGTAGGATGCTAGATATATTTGATTCGATTTTGTGTAATCTTTATTGATATAATCCACGATTTGTCGAATCTCACAAATATTCGAAATATTGTCAGCATCTTTTATGTAGCTATGTTTATGTTTAAGGTGTGGTATCATATATCTTTCCATATTTTATGTGACAGATGATTGGGAACAAGGATGGCAATGTTGATTGGCAGTATGGTGGGAGGAGAGAAAGAGAGAGAAATGATGTGGTAAAATAAAAAATATTTCATATGACAGTTGTATTACAAGGTGTGATAAATCAATATAAAGTACATATTTTTAACATTTCAGTGCCCGTTAGAATGACCTGGACATTGCATGGGCAACATGGATTGACCGATTACATCACATCCATTTTGTGATCGACGCATAATATTACTTTCACTTTGTATCCTGATTTTACTTTATATCCTCTATTTTTATGGCTTTGAATCTCTGATTTAAAATATTTTATTAGATGAATGGGACATGGAAACTCCTAGGACGACAGCACATTGATTGATCAATGAAATTTCTGGGAAACTTCCGGGATGACTTGCAAACCGTGGTCTACTTTTCGGCATGTCCTTTGAATGTGACTAGTGGGCAAGAATTTCTTGAACAAGTTTGGAAACCGCGTCTGGGGGAGACTTTTCAATGAGGGTCCCTCCTCGTCTCTCAATGCAAGATGGACGACTCCGATTCAACTAAGCTTTTGCCTTGTCACTTTCTTTGCAACTATGCAGGTGAGATGGTGGAAGGCTTTTGACTTGCTTTCCCATGAGAAAGTCTCTTTCTTTCTTTCTTTCTTTCTTTCTTTCTATTGAGTACGTTTAGTAGGCTTTTGCCTTTATCCCCTTCTTTGGTTGGAAGAAAAGAACAGGAACATGCAACGAAGCAAGCAAAGATAGTAGAAGACTTTGACTTGGGACTCGTGTACTTTCCGGACAATTAGCCAATCAGGATTAATTTAAATTTGATAATTCATCGCCTCCTCTCATTATATTCTTTTGAAATTTTAATTTAAAATTTAAGATAAGAGAGTGGCAATTTTAAAATTTGGAAAAAATATATTAAGCTGCTCATAGTTAGATCATAATTAATAAAATAGTTTGTACCGAGAATTTTGCAAATCAAAAACATATTGTTCATAGCACTCTACATTCACTATGTTACTAAATCTAATTATCTAGGTTGTTTCACAGCTTGATTTCTAAACCGAAGTTGGTTTCATTTTGAATGGAACACTATATATATTTGAGTTGATTTTGTGTAATCTTGGTTGATACGTGCCTCGATTTGTTGAATCTCCATATATTCGGAACATTGTCATCGTCTTTTATATGATTATGTTTAAATTTGTGATATCATATATCTTTCCATATTTGTTTGGGATTTAGATCCATAGAAAAGATCATCATATTTGTTTGGGATCTAGCTCTATATACTATAAAGTATTATTTGAAAAGGTAGGGCATACTCAAACATTCAAAGTTTGTCACGTTATTTTGTAACTAAGTAATAATGTGAATGATTGTTTTCAATCTCTTATACTATTTAACCGTTTTTATTGGTTACACCAACACTCCATAAAGTGATGTTAATATTATGACACATATATGATAATTTTAAATTTAAATTTGTTATTAAATGAATGGGACCCGGAAACTACTAGGATGACAACCCATTGATCGATCCATGGGAACTTTTAGGAAACTTCTCGGAAACTTCTCGGATGACTCTTGGAAAGTTTTCCCCTACCCCATGATGCTAGAGACTGAGAGAGCTTATCATATTGACAATCCTCGCTCAGATCCAAGCATACCCAAAGCAAACTTCCCCGAGAGATAGAAAGGATTTGATATCTTTGGTGTTTAGAGATCCTACAATGGAGAAAGGAAGGAATTCACAGACATCAGCCAGACCTTCATATGAGGTTTTTCTGAGTTTTCGAGGAGCAGACACCCGTTATGAATTCACCGATCATCTTTACCATGGCATGGTTGATGCCGGGATCATCGTCTTTAGGGATGATGAATCCCTCCATGTGGGTAAGGAAATCGGTGGTGAACTTCTACAGGCAATCGAGAACTCCAAGATCTACATTCCCATATTCTCTGAGAATTACGCTTCAAGTCATTGGTGCCTCCGGGAGCTCGCATATATGGTGGAGTGCACCTCGAAATCGAATGGGAACAAAGTTATTCTGCCGATTTTCTTGAATGTGGAACCTGCTGATGTCAAGCTCAAAACAAACTTGTATCAACAAACTCTTTCAAAGCACCAAAAGACGATGTGCACCGAAGTAGAGTCATGGGAAAAGGCTCTCATTGAAGTAGGCATGATAAAGGGATGGAACTGGAAGAAAAATCAAGGGTAAGTGTCTTAAACTTTTCAACTGGCATATGCAGATTTCTTTTCCTGACAAAAATATAGTTTAATCAAGATGAGGTCGGCGGCCACTGCTACTACCGCTATCGGCCACTATAGCATTGAAAACGAATTCTCACTAGCTGTGGGTAGTAGCGGCCACTATCGGCAGTCTCACTGCAATAGCTCCTGTCAATGGCACTATTGCAGTGGTAGTGCACCCTACTCATCCTGATTCTCTCTCTCCTCTCACTCTCCGTCCCTGACCCAGTAGCCACGAACAGTAATAGATCTCCGAGCAGCTCCACCAAGCTGCCGGCTAGCCACCGCAGCGGCTTGTCCGTCAGTTGCCGCCACTTCTTCGTTGCCAGCTCGACACCAAGCCGCCAAAAGCCTCTAAATCATCCGGCCCCCACACTTTCTGTGTCTCACTCACTGTGGTGAGTCAGATCCGGGATCCGGGATTTGGATGTCAGGTTTGATGCCACCATATTTGGCGTCGCTGATCATGGGCGATCCCAAATCTGGGGTTGCCCAAGGCCGATGACGCCATCCCCGGCGGTCGCAAGGCCATGACCCACGTGACGTGGAGAATTGAGGCAAGGCCAAGATGGCAAGTCGATGGGGCGCAACGGGCAACGGCACCGGAACACCGTGCTGATGGTGCAGGGAGGTGTACGACATCAACGACAGTGTGGCATTGGCAGGGGATGACAGTGATGGGGACTGAAGTTGGGGAGCGGAGAGAGATTGGCGAAAATCGGAATCATATTGGTGTCTAGATGTTTTTGCGTAATTTCCTCAACATGTGACGGCAATTTGGTCACTTTTGGTTTAGTTTTACAAAATAAAAATTATCCCTAACATGGTTGTTTCTTTATGGCAGCCAAGGAGATCTGATACGTTCAGTAATTCAAATGGTTTCAGTTAAGTTGAAGGTTGCATATGAAAATGTGACCGAACATCTAGTCGGAGTTGATGATCGTGTAGAAGCTATAATCAAAATGTTGGATGTAGGGTCTGATAGTGTACGATTTCTGGGAATCCATGGAATGGGCGGTGTTGGCAAAACAACCCTTGCTAAGGTTGTCTTCAACACACTATCTTCTAGGTTTGATCGATATTGTTTCCTTGCAGACGTTCGGGAATCATCAAAAGGCAATGATGGTATGGTAAATTTGCAAAAACAAATGTTATCAAAGCTCCTTGGTTCTCATTCTATCAACCAAATTTATCACGTGAATGATGGCATCAACATGATTAATAGAGGAGTACTTAGAAATAAAAAAGTTCTCATCGTTCTTGATGACGTGGATGAGAAAGAACAACTGAATAGTTTGGCAGAAAAAGGTAATTGGTTCGGTTTTGGTAGTAGGATTATCATAACTACCAGGGACCAAAGTGTTCTAATGATTGACGGAGAAGCAACAGGTGAAGGCCTTGTAAAAAAGTCTTCCAACGTTTTGACTTATGATGTACAGGAAATGGAATTCGATCATGCTCTTAAGCTTTTCAGTAGGCATGCCTTCAGAAGAGACTCTCCACCAGATCGTTATGTCTCCATTTCTAAAAATATTGTCCATACTTTGGGAAAGCTTCCTTTAGCTCTTGAGATTACAGGTTCATCCCTTAATGGTAAATCCGAAGCATTATGGGTAGACACATTAAAGAAGCTAAAAGAAGCTCCTCCCATGGAAGTCCGAAGAAAATTGATGATAACTTATGAAAGATTAGATCATGCACAAAGGCAAGTATTTCTAGATATAGCTTGTTTTTTTGTTAATTGGGACAGAACATATCCTATCTACATGTGGGATGACTGCGGATACTACCCACATGATGCCATTGAAGTCCTATTTCTCATGTCCTTAATAAAAATCAAAGCCGACAATACTTTCTGGATGCATGACCAAGTGCGGGACCTCGGAAGGGAAATTGTCCGTCAAGAGAATTTCTACGATCCTCTTGAGCGTAGCAGAGTGTGGAATCATGAAGAAGCCCTAAGCATCATGAAGCGGAAACAGGTATAAAAAGGGAACAACAATATATTTTTATGTGAATTGTTGTAGACTTCTGTTACAAAAGAAAAATTAATGGCTATTAGAGCTTGCGATTGTTTGGTTTTGACCTTCACGTGTGGACTTCTTGGTGTTTCCATTGTCAGGGAAGTAGGAAAATAGAAGCACTGTCAGTTGCAAATCCCGGATTTTTTCTTACGTATCATCGTGAAAATCTAATGCATGATGGAATTGCTAATTTAAGAAACTTGAGGTTCTTTCACGGGGCTAACGTGTCCCTTGTTGGAGACTTCAATAATCTTCTCTCCAATTTGAGATGGCTTTCTTGGTGTTGTAGCTATTCCAAGTTTGTGACCACAAACTTTCATCCGACTAATTTAGTGGTTCTTGACCTTTCGTGGAGCTGTATTTCGGAGGAATGGATTGGTTGGAACCAAATCAAAGTATGATATGAGTCCTACTCTTTGCATAAGCATGCCATTTCTTTTGTCTAATTTTTTTCCCTACAGGTTGTTTCTTGATATACATTTTATTAAATTGTTTTGCAGGAGGCTAGAAAACTAAAAGTACTAGATCTCAGCCACTGCAAATCCTTAAAGAGAACACCTGATTTATCTACGTGGGTATCCTTGGAGAGATTGGTTTTTGAAGGCTGTTCCAACTTAATTGAAATTAACCCATCCATTGGTAAATTAAAGCTCCTAACTTCTTTGAACTTGAAGGGATGTCGGTCTCTTCGAGAGTTGCCAGAAGAAATAGGTTGTCTACAGGCTTTGACAGAGATTGTCATGCCTAAAACGCTACATAAACTTCCGGAGACGTTTGGTAATTTACAGTCATTGTTGACCCTCGATGTATCAAATAGGGAGATCAACAAATTGCCATACTCGATTGGAGGGCCGGTGAAAATTAGGCGGTTGGATTTATCTATGTGTATATACATAGAGGAACTTCCAGATTCGGTTGGGAAATTACAATCATTAGTCGAGTTGGATTTGTCATCGACGAGAATTTGTCACCTACCTGATTCAATCGGCAATCTACAGCAACTGAAGGTACTAAGGATGAGAAGCATAGAACGGATAATAAAATTGCCAAGTGCGATTGGGCTGGTGGAGAAGCTCGAAGAGTTGGATGCTCGAGGATGTCGCAACTTGATCGGCAAAATCCCCGAAGAAATTGGGAGACTGTCCCTTTTGAGGATCCTAGACTTGTCGGACACACGTATATCCGGATTACCCACCATGGTGAGTCACCTCTCTAATCTCCAAATACTTAATCTAGAAAAATGTCCCAAGCTGAAACAATTGCCGGAGCTTCCCCCAAGTTTGACTTGGCTGACATGGAGCCCTTTTTATGCCTCATGTTACCCCACAGCCTTCATCGATCGCGCTAGAATTGGTGCCCCATCTCAACAGGGAACACTTGTCACCGCACTTCCCACTAGCATCGGTACCCTATCTCAGCTTAAAACACTAGAATTGTCCTGCAAATACGTGCAATTCCTCCCTCGGCTCCCATCTAGTTTAAGAAAGTTACGACTTAGAGATCTGGCGACCACACAATCACCGGATTTTTCCAATTTGCAAAACTTGTCAATCTTGGAATTCTATGCATGTTCGTTAAAACTCTCGAATATATTTGATGCGGAGTCGGAGGAACTCCGTGTGGAGCGCTGTGAGCTTAGAAAACTGGACTCACCGTCGCAGCCGGAAATGAAAAGATTGAGATCATTAAAGGTGTATAATTGTGAGTTCCTTCCAGAAGTACTTGATCTGTCGCGCATGAAGAATCTATGCGAGGTAAGTCTGATAGATTGCCGTTCATTGGTCGAGATTCGTGGCCTTGAAGAACTGGGATCCCTTGGCTCCCTATCAGTCATCTATTGCCCTTCCCTAGAGAGGATGTCAGACCTATCGAAATTGAAAGAGCTACGGGAGCTCGTGGTAATGTATTGTCGTAATCTAAAAAGAGTGCAAGGTCTAAACCACTTGGGGCCTTTAAAGGAGCGGAGAATCTCTTGTAATGGAGAGTTTCATGGGTGATACCTCAAACGCTGCCGCTGCGTCCGCCGTCATACACAGAATTCCCATTGGCGGCCCCGATTCCTAGATCCGCTGCATTCTTCGGCGGGTCGCCGCGGCCTCCACCCCTGCTTCCGCCTTCGCCATCATCGCCTCTAGGAGCCCCTTGGCGGGTGCTGGTTGGAATATGGCAGCACCAAGTTTCGCACCGTAAATTGCAACTGGTAATTCTAAAATTGCACACCAAATGCTTGCGCAATTGCCTCTTTCCCGGTTCGAATCTGGATATGAAGTTTTGTTACGGTGGTTTGATGGGTGAAGTTTCTGGTGTTGAGCTAAATGGGCATACTGTGCGAATGGACATCTTAGTTTTGATTTGATTTGATTTGGTGTGCAGACGGCAGTAAAATCCTCACATTTCAAGAGAAGTTTATGTTCACGCTCGTTGAAGGGCATAGGGAGTTGAATCTTGCGGTGTGGAACAACAATATCCTCACTTTCGACGACTTCAGTAGCAGTGGAAAGTAATTGCTTCCTACCTGGAATCCATTTTACTTACGAAACTGTTGTTGAGTCGTTTTGGACTTTGGTCCTTGAGTGGCTAGTGTTCTTATCTTAGTTGTGTTTTCCATGGTCTCAAGGGTTCGGCTCCACAAGGTTCATTCTCATAGCTTCGATAATATGGCCTGGCCTCTTCAAACAAAAAAACGGGTAGGTACGATCCGTTGAATCTATTCCTCTTTTCTTATGCACGTAGAATTGTGTGTCAGGTTCAAAAGCAAAATACAAAAAAAAAAAGTCAGAAGATAAAGTACATAAGATGACCTTTGTGTAAGAACAGTGGTGTGATTTTTCTAAATTTTTTTTGGTCGATGCTGATTGCCAAATTATTGTTGTTGTCATCATCATCATTAGTAGTTTTTTTTTGGCCATGCATCATTAGTAGGTTTCATTGCTTTAACAATTTGCTGGAAACTTCGGTGCTTCATAGTAGTTCTGCATTTTCCATATCCATTTTAGTTAGTCATTTGTGTGTTAGGGCTCGGCATGTCATATTTGCCAACTTTTATTGTTTTATTGTCTATGGATATAATATATTTTGTTTTCTGGTGAAATATGAGCTATTTGAGAATATTAGGAGTATTTATTCCTTCCAGAAGTAAAATTCTTACACAATTTAGTTGTCCCAGTAGTGACCATTGCTGGCAATACACTAGTTCTTCTAGCTAGATTCTAATATGGTCAATTTTGCAATGGACCAAGTAGCATGCTTGTCTTGGTGTGAGAACAAGCCCTTGGATTTTTTCTTTTTATTTTCAAGAATATAGTTAGGCACTTACTAATATTTGATCTGACAGCTTTGAGATTAAAACACATTGATATGTCCAACCAATTCTGTAAGAATGACATAGACTACTTCCTACAGCTGAAGTAATGGAGTCTTTACATATTCCCAACGGTGTGAGACGGGTGTTGTTCAGAACCTACGTACTGCCAGGTAAACTTCTGTTCCTAAGCATCCTTTTGTGGGTCATGATCAGCTCAACTAATGTGGGATTTCCAAATTGTTGGAAATCATGTTGCCCGTGCATGTGCTATTGGAGCACTCATTAGAGTATTTTAGTATACTGTGGTATTAGTGAGTACTATGATTAGAAGGACAAATTAGATTTGTGCTATGTTTCGTTCTCAGATGGCTTATGTACAAAAAAGAGTTCGACACGAGCCATGTGGAATTTGTGAGAGATGGAGCAAAATGGTTGGTAGAGAACACAGAAATTAAACTTGGTAGGATTCGTTCCTCTTTACTATTCCGATGCAATCTTAGTGAGAAAGCTCTTTTTTTTTCTTTTTTTTTTGTGTGTTTGGTGGTTTGCTTCATTGTCATCTTATCTTCACCTTTTACCAAGACTCACTGATTTATAGTGTACTTCATGATGTTTCCTAATCGTTAACCAGAAACCATGTTAGCATATATTTCTCTGTTAGGTAGCTACCTTTTCTTTTACCACCAATTTTTACTTGCAGCTTCACTACAAGCAAATGTTATTTTTCTTAGGCATGGCAACAAATGCATACTTTCATCTTATTTTATTTTCTCCTTGATGACACATGAGTCGCAGTATGTTGCTGTAATAACTGTCAACATGAACACATGATATTCCGTTGATCTCTAAAGACATGGGTGTGTAAGAAAACACTCAAGCATATGTTGCTATCAGGCTTTTTGAGCACTACGCGGGTTCAATTTTCACTAAACCTACCTCTTGAGAAATAGAGCAACTTGATCATCTATTTTTTTTCTTCTTCTGCAACTTGTAGATTATTACATGTCTGAGATTGAGATGCAATCTTGCATGACGCAGTCTGTGCTATTCAATGCATGAATTGATTACCTATCTGTTACCTCATATGATTATTTGATTCCATGCCATCTTATCTTCCTCGAAAGCTGGGTAAGAAATTGATTTAACGTATGACAAACTTCCCCATCAAAGTTAAGAATGATGATGTTTCATTGATGAATTGCCATCTTAGACCTAAGCTAGTGTTGGTGATTTTGCCCGGATTTCACATCGTTGCATTCTCATATGAAGTCTAGGCTCAAGAAATTGACACTACGGTAAAGCGGCAAGAAATTATTCTTGTTGAGAGCTTGAAACTCGAAGATGTACCCATAGGAGTGTATGCAGTCGATGTTTGCCTTTGAGATTGCTTGGTGCAGAAGGATCATGTATAAGATGCATCCTTATCATATAGCTTCTCCGAATTTTGTTCTTTTTGAGAGGAATTAATTAGACAACTGTTTCATCTACGATCATCATTATCGTCATCACATAAGATCAACCTATCCCTGATTGGTTACGATAGAGGTGTCAATTGAAGATTCTTTTGTTGTTTTCGTGACTTTGCATGTGGTAATGCAAGGTGCTAACAATGTTTCCTTTTTTGTTCCAGGGGAGGAGGAGTTATCAAAAGTGCCAAGTGAGAAAGGCATTGCACCCACGTTCTCCTCAGAATTCAAATTTACTTTGACGGGACATGTTTTGCGGAGAATGTAGAACTTTAGCGATCATTTGAATATGTAATATTACTATAGGCAAAGCGGAGGCTATGGTTATCTTTACATAGATAATGTTATGCTTTCAAAATAAGACTCGTTTGGATTGTTTCTCCTGTTTCTTCTTTTCTGTTAATAAAGAGCTGCTCAGGATTGAGTTCATTTGAACATATACATGACGAGGCCCACCGAAATTGGTTGTAGTGACTCATGAACAAAAGCCTCTGAGAATCTGTTTAGCTATTTGAGAGCAGTTCTCTCCGGTAGAATTGTACATGACAAGGGCAAAAAAGAAATCGTTTTTTCAAGTCTTTCCTATATTTATTTGCAAATATTTTTGTACATGACATGCATTTCTGGCGTGGTTTTAGATTGATTTGGCATTAGGATACGCCATTCTCTAGTGTTCTCTTGGTTGAGGTCTCATGGGGGTTGAAGTTTGCTTATATCACTGCAGTTTGATTTTTTTTTTCCCTTCTTTTACAGTCTGGTATCTTCTGCGTTCTTGTGGACTATTTGATTGGGCTAACAGGGGTCTACTCTTAACTATGTCCAGGTTTGGCTTGGTCTTACTAGTCATTTCTTGATTCACATTACCCTTTTACTATAACGATACCTGAAGATAGTATTGCTCAAAGTCTTATCCAGGCTACTTTTTCTGCACCATCAACAGGTAGCTTCTTTACATGTCCACTGTTGAAATATTGCACCAACCTAATTTTCTCTCTTCTTTCGTACTTCAGTAACCGCATCTTCTTGTTTTGTTCGGAAACCTTCATACAATCACAGGAGCACTTGGCACCCGCTGGTTACGTAAAGATACAACCATGACTATTATTCTGTGTTAATAGAGAAAATATTTAGATAGGATGACTTTTTGTTTATATCTTCTTGATAGTTCTAATTTTGTACATCTTACTATATTATCCTGTCAAAATTTGTTATAACTATTCAAAAATAGGCGTGGCCGACATTACTCTTTGTATAACATAGGAGCAATGCATATTTTCATTGATTCCCTGTTTTTAGTTTCATATGTTTGATGTTTGCGTGAATTGCCTTTCGTTTCTGCAGGACCTTGCTAACCGTCTAAAAGGCTGCAGGTTTCTCCCAAAAGTAAACAATGATCTTGCGGTTGACAGAAACTCAACCTACAAGGAAAGATTTGCTAACTTGCAGAACCTGGTCCTTATTATTGTTAGTTTTGTATATGTTGTTGATTTTGGATCCTTGTCTTTCGCAGCTTCGTGATGCTAACTCTTTATTTTTCTCTAGTTTGAGCAAGGCATTGTGTTGATACCAAAGGAAACATTCTGGTTCGGATACTATCTAGATGGAATTTTTTATACTATTTTGCCTACCCGGGAGGTAATTGCTGCATTACCTTGAAATGCAGTCATCAGTGTTTTTATCAGTGCCGTTGAATCAAAGTAATTTTTGGGTGATACTGATGGTCGCTGAAAAGCAGTGGTAAAGTATTTATGGTGGATGAGGGTGGAATCTCCTTGTGGTTCAGAAAGCATGCATTTTGAAAGGTTCCATTCTTTTGAGGTTATTTCCTGTCCTCAAACCAATTCCATAATTAAGAATTTGCTCGAGGACTTGCATGCACATAAATATAAGAAAAACCAAGGGTCTAGAATATATACAATCTCTGGTAACATTGACATTGACTTGGGATCAACTTTTCTATTGCACTTTGCGCAATCAACCAAGAAATGTAACAGAGAACAAGCCGAAACATTTTCTAAGCCTTAGTTATGAATGATTAACCATGTTGAAAGCAATACTGAGGATTGTGAAAGCATTATCTTTACCGAGCTCTTCCTCTACAATCTTAGGGTGTAGGGGCTGTAAGAGGTGTATATCCATGACATGGTGTGGAATTACTTTTGGTAGTGATTTATGATTTCATTTCATCATTGAGCATTAACTATTGACAAGTCAATAATCAAAGGAAAATTGCATTTACATGAGAAAAATGGATAGAACAGAATGGGCGAATGAACATGTTGTGATATTGTGTTGTCGTTGTGGTGTAAGCTCATCATAACATGCTTTTACCCTTACTCTGCTACAATTTGCATCCTTTTACCATTAGGACTGGATTGGATTGAAAATAAAATAAAATAGGAATGTAACTAATCGATGCATTTCCTGCGGACCGAGCTTTACACCAAGGATTGGATTGGATTGAAGACCTTGGATGAAGCTGGGAAAGTCAAATTCATCAATGTCTCTAGGAACCATATCCAGATCTCTCTTGCCGAGAAGCAAAAATATATAGTACCTTACTTGGTGGATGATGTAGCTTCAACAAAGAAAATGGCAACAGGAATGGCTTCTAGTAGTTGGACCCCATGGGTTCACGGTTTGTATCGAAGAATGGTTAGGCTGTTCGAGGATAGGCCGCTACTCCTCTTGGCAGTTACCTTTAGCTTCTGCTTTAAAATGTAAGATTATGACATACAATGTGATTTGAGAGATCAATTCAAGCGGAAACTGAGACGGTCAATGCAAATGAACTCCATATAGATTTTGATTTACATGTGACCTAAAGATAAAGCAGTTAGGACTTGATCATTTGCAAAATATGCACAATGTTACTGGGCTCTTGCACCTATCGTGTGAGTTAACCATTTTCACTGAGGCATGTACTCTATCAACAAATATAGGTGGATCAAATCAATGGTTGAATTTTCATTTACCTTAATGTACTATACACATAGGTAAATGACCCAACAGATGATAGGATTTATACTACACAAATAAATAAAATATATGATCTAATTAAAGATCGGATTACAATTTACTTATATACATTAGAAGCGTCCATTTAAATTTTGCATGCATTAGCTAGTTCCGGTTTCTTGGTAACTCCTTTGCTTCTCCATGCAAATTTATTTTATGATTGTTGGCTCTTTCTAGCCTCCAATTTTCAGTTCCTAACATGATAATGTTCTTATGGTGTTTCGAAATAATCCTCCTAAATTATGTTATGTAATTTGTTAATTTGGATATGACTTGATGTAAGAGACAATAAACAAGTTAAATTTGTAATTGGAGTTTTGATATGATTTGTTAGTAACATAAGTGGCAACAAATTGAAGTCATCTAGTAACCAGTCGATATTGAGCTGGTGTAGTTTTGTATCTCCATCTTCCGAGTTATTAGTCAACCCATCAAATGTATGCACGCTGAGAAACTTACACATGAAACACACAATAGGAGTCCAACAAGATAAACAAGTAGTCATGAAAAAAAGTTAAATCAGCAGTCAGCACCCAGAAACCTTCCATGATATGATGGTATCCAGCAAAGACTACATGAGACTACAAACTGACATCAAGTTTCCACAAGTAATTTGCATGCAAACCTCCTGGATAAGGAAAGAAACATAACGACGCATATATCACAATTCCAAGTGGGGAGATTTAAGAGAGAATTTGAAATCAAGAATTATGAAGAATCGCCATTGGGAAACTCACAGGTACCTGACATAGATGTCGATGGTTTTGCTGTTTCATGATCTGTTATGTGCCAACTAAACTATTTCTAACCACCACCAGCTTGGAATTCTTGTTAGTTGCTGCTTTGGCAATATATTCAAGGGTTTCCTGTGGCATGGATGACAATAATATACACATCGTATAAGTGACATTTATGTATCATAAAATGAACACTAAAATGCAATCTGCCTGACAAGAAGTACCCCCTCGTTCTAGCATAGAGAGCACACTTCATCCATCTAACAAAAATTTATACAACTCTTCCGAAATTGCAGTGCCATAAGACATGACCTGTTTTTTTGGAAAGGAAAGCGTCAACTTGCTTCCAACAATGGGCAAAAACAGCATCTACAAGTCAGGACTTGCTCAATAAATAGGGTTCTTACATCCACCATCATTTAGCTCCATGTCGGGAGGTAGACAACTCTCAACGGCTGTTTGAAGTTTCTGAAACCCAGGTCCATGGTTGGCATTTTAAAGCTGCCAAGGAACCTGTGCTGTAGATTTATAGAGACTTGTGTAGAGAATGTCTTAGGCTTGAACGCCAGATTGGGAGATTGAAGAGTGCAATTGCTTTCTTGTCATCCAGGGCAATTACAGTAGTTAATCTGGCCAAAATTCTTAACAAATCCGTATAAGCACGCTGGTGCATTTGTTTATCTAATTGATTTCATGAATAGGATGATGCAACACCATTAGCACATCCATAAAATTATATGAGACTAATCAGACATAAGCAGCAGGGGCATTGCAACACGCTACCGTTGATTTACAACACTACCACCAACAGTTTAAAAATGATCACAAAGATCTAAAAATTTGTGCATCGCTAGGGCAATCAATAGCTTACGAAGTGATTTAAAGGGAGTACTATTCATTCATCAAAAGTACCATCTCAAAACATCTCTTTGCTAGAGCAATGCGCGACATTACACCTTCACATACATTAAAAGAAAGTAAATTCCGGGTGCTCAGTACTCGAGGATATCAAGATGACATACCTTCCTTTTAGCAGGTACAGATAGATTCTTAGCTGGCTTAAAGAAGGATTCTAATATGTAGAAAATAAATGAGGAATCATTGGATGAAAGAAAGTGCATTTTGGAAGTCACTTTCATTTATTCACGCTTTAGTTACGAGCCTAGTGATGACTCATCCTTAGCTACCTTAATCTTCTCTATCGCCTGCTACACATGGTAAAACAACATTGAAAACATGTATGCTCTCTCCTTCAGAGGAAAAGAAGCAACTTCCTCGAGTAGGCAACTGACCAAAACATTACTGAAGATAGAAGCCATACCTCTGTCACTCTGTCAATGTTGAACCCATTCTCGTTCACTAGAAAGAAAATTAAGCCCTTGAAATGGAAAGAACAGTCAGTTAGGAAATGAGTCAAGAATTCAAAAGTGAAATGCTGCAAGTAAATCCCAACATGAAAATGGCCCACTTCCTCATTTGGAGCAGTCCATTTTATCTCAGGTTGTTCTTCCGTAGAAACTATTGGTTCCTTAAAAAGCAGTCGAGCTTTGCCATAGGGCCAATGATTTGGTATCTGATACCTATTCAAAAAACAAGCAAACATATCCTTAAGAAGGATAACTGAACTGAATAAAGACTTCCAAGTAATGCAAAGAACCTCCGGATCTTAAGGATATAGAAACGAATTTTGTTCAAGTGAGAGTGAAAGAACAGACAAAGCAGACGTCAGAATAGATAAAAGTACTATAGTAAATCAACACATGAAGTAGCATGGTTGATGCACTGATTGCCAGCCCAAATCATTTGGTGGCAAATGATCTTTCAGTTTCAAATTGTAGATCAAATATTTCCGCTCCAGCTGAGTTCAGAGATAATTCTTTTGAGTCAACGAATCAGAAGCCAAGACTATTATAGTGAGAAACTTTGCTGCCTTATTTTGCTTCCAAGGCGGGGGACAAGATAAGAAAATAAGAAGCACCTTGGCTTGTTCATGTTCTCTAGTATGTTTTCTATGGAACCATGCTGACGGATGAGCTTAAGAGCAGTCAGCCCTCCAATACTTGATAAATTCACTCCAAAGTAAAGCCACTGAAATCATCAATCTAAAACATATGAGAGGGCAGAATGATATATGATAGCATAAAACAGTTAACAGAGCACTGCAACACTATCACGTCTACCTCGAATGCTTTCACAATAATCACATCCAAAGAGAATGCACAGGTCAATGAATTGATCCATATCCAGATTCATCTCCTCCAAGATCTAAAAGTCATGAAAGTGAGAAATTTTTTTTTAAGCAATCGCAACGAATAAACTTTTCTAAGTACCCTGGAAATTTCAAATTCCATGACTGGAACTTTTCATGAGCTGGGATCCATAAAACGGCAAAGAAATCTAGGAGTTCCAAAAGTAAGGGAATCCATATATTCAAAAGCAACTGCATAAACCTGAAAAACAAAAATTACAGCTAAAGCACCATTCCTGATAGATGAATTCTGGTTACCGCACAACAATTAAGCAATGATAGCAATTCGAAGTCAGCGAAAATCCCTCGGACAAAGATGATTTAGTAAAGAATGTACCAAATGTAAATGACTACGCAGAAGAAGACATTAGACAAGTGAACATGCATAAGTTCAATGGATCCCATAAAAACTTCTTTCGAGGAAACAAGTGACTATGCAGAAGAAGATATGAGACAAGTGCACAAGCATAAGTTTAGTAAACAAGGAAATTAAATCATGGAAATAAGAGGGTAATTTACATAGAGTTAAACGATTGGTTATCATGGGAAAACAATGAACTATCCTAAATCATAAGACGATCAAACAGGAAGATACTTGCCTTTCCAGCTTTGCAAAGTGCGGCACATTGTGCCTCTGCTTCTGAAGGAGCCTAACATACAAAAATTGAATTTAATATCTAAACTTTTCGTTAGAAATAAAAAAAAAAAGAACAAACTTTTCAGATAGAATAGTAACCTCAACTAGTGGGACACCCATAAGTCTTAGTAGTCTTTTGCAATCTTCATTGTGCTGTTGTGTCACCTGCAAGGGTATTAAAGCCATGTACCACAAAGTCCACACACATCCAGTTAGCTACGTAGATAGGTTTTACTGGAAAACAAAGACAAAATCAAACTTCACATTGAACAGGACAAAAACATCGCACCGTAAGGAAGTGATCAACACAAAGATAAACCTTCACAGTTCTTTTATTGAATTTCTCTATGTCTTCCGTGTTCTGAGACTGCAGGCAATTAATACATAACTCACTAAGCCCTTTCATAGTCTGTGTTTCTGCATGCTTATGTGCATGAGAGAGAGAGAGAGAGAGAGAGAGAGAGAGAGAGAGAGAGAGAGAGAGAGAGATGCTTATACCGCAATGCCTATTGCCAAGTCCTCAGAGGCATTTGCCCTCTTCGAAAAATTGCTCAGAGACTCATTAAAGGTAACTAAACGTATTTGTAGATAGTTCAAAGAAACAAGAAAAGAGAAGGCTATGTGATAATAACGTACCGTTTTGCAAGCTCTGGCTTCTTCAAATCAGGAGGTTTACCATCAAATACGTAGCTATCGTAACAACCAGTAAAGCATAATTCAGAGAAAGATGAGCTTCACTCTTCTTAGCATTCTATCCCAATGAAAACAGAGGAGGCAAAGAAAAAGACTTACACTGGCTGTATCCCCACTTCCAACAGCCTAATCGCCCGGTAAAGCATGCCTTGCAGATGACTAAATGAGAAAACAAATCACCAAGCATCATTGCTTTCTAATCACAAAGATCACATAAACATAAAACCCGAGTCCAAGCAATAACATCTGAAGCATTAAAACAGAAACTTGAGCAAAGTGGATTTTCATGCCCATGGAGTATTCCGATGCCAGTAATGGTACCTGGTGACTTCACCGGCCTCATTGGTGAGCATGTGAGTCCCCTTCCTCCCAACCAGAACCTGATCCCCCAATTAAAGACCAAAACAAACCATCAACCACTCAAACCAAATCCCCACCGACACCGAAACACACAATCAATCACAGGCATCAATCCATTAAAAGCAAAGTGCTTAACGAGGAACTAATAAATGCTCATGCTGGCATCGACGACGATCCTTTGACCGAAGTAGGTCTCCAGCATCTGCTCCCTCATCGCCTTACGGGCATTGTCCGCCAGTGGCTTCGTCAGCCCCTATCGAAATCACCGGGCGATTCAATCAACAATCATATTGGAAATGATGGGATTGAAGAAGAAGGAGGTGGAACTACCTTGATGCCTATTTACGGAGAGAGATGAAATTGGGGTGGAAATTGAGGATGCAATTGAATTCGATCTCTCCCACCTTCCTGCCTAATTTGAAGAATAGCGCGCGTGGGGGTGGAGCATGTCGGAGTCACAGGTGTCGCGAGTGTTTATTTATTTTTATTTTTTTAGTACCAACAATAAACTTTTGGACATAAAACTTAAAAATTATCGGCGAAGCTAAATTTTTTCTTATGAATTTTATTTTATGCTCCACCTTTTGTGCTTCATCGTGCTACGATTCACGCGACGAACTATCTTAAGTTTGAGCTTGAACTCCCCCTCGAGGTTTTCCTAAAAATGATTATTTTTATGGCCATGAAAAATTAGTCAATAGAAAATGTATTCATTATCAACAACATTCTATATCTAAATATTTTGGTTGATGATGAAGATATATTTCGTTTATTTATTTTTTGTAAACGATACAAGTAATCAATTTCAGAAGAAAATTTTTCAAATTGTTGATTTTCCGTGAAACAAATGCTCATGTGTAAAAACTTATTAAACTAGTAGTTGGCTAAACATAGAAGAGGAATAATAATGATTCTAAATTCAAAATTAATCGCGGCACAAATTTTAGAGTCGTTATTTATATAATAAATTACGTTGCTAATCCCGTGTCTTAGAAATATTTATGTATTTGTTAATATAGAGCTTCATTAAATTTTTATTGAAAACGATATCGATTTAAACTTGAGATGTCCATATACGAATTGACCACGTATTAACAATAACATATTTGTCATTTTCTGTGTTGGAAGATCACTAATATTTGAGATAGGAAATCAATGTATGTTTTTTATAAAAAGAAAAAAAATCAATTAAACAGACGTTGATCCAAAACTAGGCATTGAATCTCAATAGGGAAATCGTCCAATTAGTTCTAATCCTGTTATACGGATGTCGCGTCAGTCTTGAAATTTCAAATTTTACTAATCTAGTTCTAAAAATTTATTCGAAATTTCAATGTGATTATTCTAGCCAATTTTCTTCGGAAATCGTTGACGTTGCGTTATGCCACATAGGATGCCCGATCAATGATTACATTGTCAAAATTGACCGAAAGAATTATATTGGAATTTCTTGCAAATATTTAGGATGAAATTGGTAAAATTAAAATATTTAGGACCGAATCGACATTTGTAAAATAGGTTTAAGACTGATTGGGGCAATTTTCCCGAATCTCGACCATCCACAATCACCATAATGTCCACAAACCAACTGTTCATCGTCATAGTGAGCTACATTTTTCATTGTATTAATTATTTAACCAAGACATAATAGTCGAAATAATTTACCAAATGACTTTATCTGAATAACTTCTTTATTCGAATAACATATATCGGCAAGTAAATTCAATTTACCAATAGAACTTCAAATTTTGAGTAATGTATATTATTCAACAAAGTAAAAATGGTCTTTTACTATTTGATCCCTTTGAATTCCATATTCATATCGGCGATTGCATCTATAGGAATTGCAATTTTCTTTTCTTTTCAAAGTATCTTCAATTAGTTATTCTGTAAGTATTTTAATGGACAAATGCATATACTTATAATTATTTTATCTCAAGCGTACTTCATATAAAATTTGAATCATTTTTATCTCATGAACATTCATTACCCAAAAAAGTCCAAATCTTGAAATATTTTCCTTTTACACATCGGTGTACATTGCACAGTTTCTCATATTTTGTAAACAATTTCTTTCTACTAATTAACAATTGAAATATTTTATAGTAGGCGATTTTGCAAAATCTTTTAAACAACAATATGTTGCAAACACGCAGGGCATGTGCATTTTTACTAGTGTTATTGGTACTAAGATGGCAATCCTTACCAAATGACATGGCAATTTATGTGGCACTGTCTCGTTAATGGGCCTCAGGACAGCAACCCCTATAAGCTAAATTCAAAGTGAATTCAATGTCTCATCCGGAACATCAATCTACTAAAGCTAAACTACATCAGAGGTACTCACTACAATCTCTAAACTATATGTATGCTAACTAAATGAATCTAAACTAAATCAGTGTTTAAACTTAACGACCTAGTCAAGGTCTCCGTTTCTAAACACTTTCCAATTTTTCATTTTTTAATCAATTTTAAATTCTCTTTTTTTTTTTTCTATTTTCCTCATGCACCCATTGAAAGTCAGTATGATCAGTTTTTGAATTTTCTAATTTCGTCGTGCTGATGGGCGCCCGCGATGGAGCTTCAAGCCAGAGCAAACCACTTCAAGCTCTCCCGGCCAAAAAGCAAGGGAGAACAGAGCATGCAGCCGGCATCGGACTGGCAAGGAATGGGCGACGATTCTCTGGCAACCAAAGACAACACAGATAGGAGTTGAGAAAACGAGGGATTTGCTCAAAACCGAGAGGATTTCCTTTGTATAGTGAGGGTCCGGCTCTCCCTTTTCCGTGACCTCTCTTCGTCTCTAGCGCTCTCGGGTGATAAGTCTTGAAACTCCGGCGATCGATGATGATGGAAAGCAGGCAACACAAGAGATCACGTTCAGAAAAATTGCCAATTTCAGTGTAGATCAGCCCGAAAAGAAAGCTTTTGCTCCCGTTGCTCCTGCAACACCTCGCATGCACGTTTTCTCTTCCCCTGTTCTTAGATAAGCCGAAAGAAGGAGAGAGGCCGGGCCTCTCCCTTTCGTGGGATCTGATTCTTGTGGGCCTGTTTCAGTAAGGGGCCCTCTTCTGGGCTTTTTATTCCAGATTGGATTTTTACATTTGAGTGGCCCAGGAGATTAACTAGGCTCCGAAATTAATGGACCTGAGTGAGTGATGTGAATTGAACTTGATAGATTGATTAAGAACCTAATGGGTTTAGGTTAGAAAGTATTGGGCTTAATTAGAGCTTTATTATTATTGTAATTCATAAAAGTGAAATTGAGCCATAACACCTACAAAAAACGCGATCAAATTTTAAAATTTATCAAATTGATGGAATCAAGTTTTTCCATTTATTTTGTTCAACTTGGTTAACGGAAAATACAAATGTGGCTTTTTATTATTATTTTATCTATCCTACGTGGCGACGACATGGTTAAAACATGAAATATAATGCTAAAGAGACATCATTTTGGTCAAAATCTGATTTTTTAATAAAATTCTATTTAAATTATATTAAAAAATAAGAAAATTTTAAAAAAATGATAAAAAAATAGAAGGTAAAAAGGGAGGAAGAAGCGGGTGAGCCGCCCCACCATTGGTGGGAAGGGCTAAGGCCCGGTGACCATCGTTGACATTTTGTATCGAGGACGATAGTAACACAATTTTTTGAACATGCCATAAAAAGCCTAACCTTTTTACCCACGGAACAGAATTGACACCCCATTACAAATTCTGTCCATCATCTTTGTTAAATCGCCAAGGATACCCTACATAGTGAGCCACGTCAACCAACACAAAATCTTAGTGTATAATCTGGGTTACCAAATTTCTAGCATTTTGTACCCAAAAAAAAAAAAAAAATCATCTGTGGTCATGATTAATGTGGTTCATTGAGCATGTTAGCATAATGAGCCGTGTAGGATGACGCGTGGTGATTTAAGCTGGGAATAGATAGAACTCGCAACAGTTTTTATATTTATCCTATGAGTGAAAGGTTGAGCTTTTTCTCTTGGGAAGTTTGAACAGTTGCATTGTTTTCATCCCGCATGCAAAGAGTTTTGGGCTTCTCTTTAGGATTTTCTTAAGGTTGCGTTACTTTTGTCCCAGGTTCAAAAGGCAGTGGGTTCTTTTTCATTTGGCTGTATACTTACTAATACACAAGGAGTGAGTTGTGAATGGGTTTCGATGGTCTTGCGTTATTTTGGCTTTAAATCCTCTCCCTGCTTTGGACGACCACTTCTCTCTCTCTCTCTCTCTCTCTCTCTCTCCCTGCTGTAGGTTGAGCTCTGCCTTTATAGAAAACATGGGCTTGGGCCTTCTCACTCAAAGTCCCTGGCGAGTGCATGAGAAACAAATGCGCCAACACCAGCGAACGAAACCTTCAGATTCCGATTAGCAAAGATGTTGATTGATCCTGAACCTGTCAGTACTTGACAAGGAAGGACAACATGGAGGAAGCACATGGTGTTGTGGGACCTATGTAGGGAAAAACAAATCTCACTAGATCCGAAGGCGTACAAATATTACGTTAAATAACGTACCTCATAAATTCATAAATCTTTTCGGAAATAAATATGAGTACACTGAAATTTTTGTAAGATTAAATTTATTATTCATGATGACTCAAAGAGCGGATGAAATGCTTCTTGGGAAGTATTGAATTTCTTGAATTGTGATCAATGAAAGATCGAATTCGTTTTCAATAGCTTTAGGTTTGATTAACAAAACTTTTGCTTTACTAATCGAAAGTCCAAAAGTATTGTTGCAAAATTTTGAAATCAGATTTTGGATTTTGTAGCGCATATGCATCTCATTAAGGAATCTGAATATTTTTTGTTTTTGCAGGTAATGGATAGCTAGTAGTAAGCTCTTAATATTTCGAAGGAGAGCACCGAATTCAAGTTTTTGGCTTTATGTTAGTATAAATAGAGAACATTTCGCACTTCAATTAAACTTTTTTCAACCATAGAAATTTAAGAACTCTAAATTCCACAAATTTTGCAAAAGCTAATTCCTTATTTATATAGTACCGTTAATAGCTTAATTAATCTTTTAGGTTACTATGATTCTCAAAAGTACTTTTATTACAAACATATTGAGTTTATCTTTATATTTTGAGATCATCATTTGTGAATTTACTTCAAAATTTTTGTTACAAGATTGAATTATGCTTCCATTAAAAGTCTGGCGAGTGTTGGACCACAATCACACCAATAATTCAAACTCGTCAACCACGTGCTCATAGTCGTCGTCTTCTTGCGGTGGAAATTTCAATGCACAGAAGGAGGAACCTAAGGTGATACCCGCCCAGGAAGAAACAAACATCTCAGGAAATTTCGATGCAGAAGCAATGAAAAGAAATAAAACCAAACATAAAAAGACAAAGTCCTGCCGGCAAGATTTTAGCCAAAAGATTCCCCTCAAGGAAAACAAGCGTGGCGATGCATTTCCGTGGCCATAAATTACTCGTTATTGCTCCTTTCTCAAAGCTGCTAGTGAATCATTATGTAGATACGCTAAAATAGTTGTAATTGGTACAATTAAATTCTCAGATTAATACCACCAAAAATCCCAAGTCGATATACCCGTGATAAATTTACCCTAAATTAATTTTTTTGATTACCAAAAGTCTCAAACTGGTACACCTGTCACAAATTTACCTTCTGTTAATTTTCGTTAAATTTTGTCATTAAATTGCTAAGTTGGATGACACGTGATAGTTGATGGGTATACTAGTTTGTGGTTTTATCCCTCTATTTGTCACTTGTTTACTAATTTGTGATTTTTCGTGATATTAATCCAATTTAACATAGGGTAAATTTGTCATAGGTGTACCAGTTTGGAGTTTTTTATGATCAAAAAATTAGTTCAGAGTAAATTTATCACAGATGTACCGGTTTAGGATTTTTTATGGTATTAATCTTAAATTCTAAACCATATTTCATGTACATTTTATATGTTCAACGAACTTGGTGTAAACTACATGTCCATTGCCAAGCGAACATTTTCTTCTTTTCAAATTTTGGAGCATATCATCTTAATGTTGCCCTTTTTCCATGTATAGACTGGAGTGTATATATTCTCGCTAAAGTGTATCTACGTAGTGATTCACCAGTGTCAAATTTTGGAGCATATCGTCTTAATCGATCCTACTTTACAAATACTCATCGAGTCTATCCTAGGAATTGATCAATTTCAAAGATCTTGTTCAATTTGGCTATAGTCATTCCTTCTAAATTGAAATTATCTTGGCTTGAGGTAGAATAACGGTCAGGATTAGACCTAGGGCTCGCACTAGAACAGAGATCGTCTAAACAGACAACTCATTGTAAATTAAGAAATCAACAGACTAGTCCTCTAAAACAGATTCCAGCTTAATCCTATGGGGCACACCCCGTGACAACACATAATGGGCTGGCCAACGGATGTTACGGCTGAGAATTTGAAAGACAAAAACGGTTTATCTCAAATTTTTATGAAGATCAAAGGAAGTCTGTCATAATCAAAATGAAACAAGGTAAATTTCGAACTCAAGAAATGAGAGCTTGTTCATCGAATATCACAGACCATGGCATGGGTGAGAATCAGTATCTAAAAGTATCACAATCAAAATTCACGAATCAAACCATCTCGCATATCCCAATCAAAAGCTTTGCACAACCATGGTACACCCATGTCATTTGAATTAAGGTATTTTTTCAGGGTTCGTTTCCGTACTTTTTATTTGCAAATTTTGAGGGCAATTTAGCATGGGACAAAGATATATTTGCTCAAGTCCCAATCACATTTCCTTTCCAAACTGAGCAGACCTTAAAGAGAGAGTGAATAGATGTCATTCTTTGAAAAAAAAGACCTATAATATGAATGATGTTTCAACCATGCTTAAAACTCAAAAGCGTCGCGCTGTGACCTATAATAAAGATATCAACCAACAAATATTCTTATGCATGGAAATTGAGTGACTGGCGACTTATTTAACCGAAGATTAGAAAACTTGATCATACATCTTATACTAAATTAGCACAATTGAATTCAAATTAGCTAAAGTAAATGTATCCTTGATAGACTCCATCCTTTCATGATCCAATATGAGTGAATTTACATTTCGAGCACATTTAATTGGCGATTATATTCTAGAAGTTTGTTGGTCTTAAAAACTTGATATTGTTGTAGCTAGCAATATCACCTGGGGGTGTGGGGTTGAATAGGTGATTTTAATAACACTTGACAATTTAATGCGGAAGCAAAGCGGTCAAGTTGAGCATTAAACTCGAGAGAAATTAGAGTCTGATTATTGACAGTGATATGATGATATTCACTAGTTTGCAAAATTCTATTAAAAATAATGAACAAGAGTTGAGAGATAGAAGAAATTGCACACAAAATTTATAGTAATTCGGCTTAAATCAAGCTTACATCCACTATTTTTACACTGATAGGCTACTGGTTAGATTTCACCAATCAACAAATAAGAGGTTACAAAAGTGGGTGATAATGCTCAGGTTTGTGATAGGTCTCACTATATCACACAGTTATTTTTTCAATGCCTCTTAAAGATTACGATTTGTAGCTCATGAAAGACAAGTATGTAAGATTGAAGTTCTCTTGAACTTTGAATTTTTTTATTTTGGATCTCTCTTTGCTCTTCAGTACCTTGGTCTCATTTTATACTCATCCACTTTCAATCTATTTGTTTGACAGTCTTCAGTGGATCACTCTCCAAACAACCTTAAGGAGAGAAATGCATAAAGAGGATTGAGTAGAGAGATAATATTTGAATTTCCATTGATTTAGTCGCCCATACAAACAAATCTTGGTTTTCATAAGTAGAGTTCTTCGATTGAGGAAAGTAGATTATCTTTGGAGTGATTACCAATCAATCAAGATGTCTTGAGTGAAGAAATTCATTGCAAAACAATTTTTAAGACTGAAGATCAATTGATGCTTTCTATATAAGAAATCCAAATCAGATCACTAGTTGTGACCATATAAGTAGATTTTGTAATATGATGATATTCAACTTTAGCATAGAATTTGAAGAAATTAAATGCTTTGATAATCTCCACGTATAAGTTCTGCTGATATCCACATTGTTGCTCTGATGATATCCATGCAATAATATTGATGATATCCACGAAATAACTGTCTTAAGAGGTAAATAATGGATTACTTGCATTGTTTAGGATAAAGAGACAAAATGCCCTTCATAATTTCAGTCCGCACCTTTCGCGACGAAACTCTTCATCTTGAAAACGTGGAATTTTTCTTCACTCATCTTACATATATAAAAGACAGTGTGTAGGATTAGGCTTGCTTTTCATCACTCTGACACGTCTCATTTAGCATTCTCAAGCCTTACACATCATTCATTGAATCATTTGACTAGATAAGTTCCAAATGAAATTGGTGAATTGGACAAGCATAATATTATGCTAAATCTTCTTTCGAAAGATATAAGCATCCCAAGAGCTTATCAACTTTAAGCACGAGAAATATTACAATTTCATCGTAAGTAGATTATCATGGCAAAAAGTTTATCACGAGAATTTTAACACAAAAGACATGACCTCAATAACATTTAATTATGCCAAGAGTCAACAGAAGCACCGCGCACTTGACATCATCAACTTATCCTTGCTTATATCAAACCATTCCTACATATATCAACTTGATTCTTTTTATTTCTCAAACATTTATCAAGTTTAGTGAAACAACCAATACACCCCCTCTAGGTTGCATATGTAGGCATAACAAGATGTTCTACCGTCTGGGACAAGTCTCTACAATGTTGAGTGGACATTAAGTGCTATGATTCATACATGAAATGATATAACTTGTATAGCTTGATATTGATATGGCTAGTGTAGCTTGTGATGTAATATTTTTGAATAGCTATAATCATGCGGATGTTTAAACTCAATGTTAGCTCATTACATCTATTTTATTCATTCCACCTATGATTATAATTATTTTTATACAATGCATGATAATAAAATTAGATATTATACTTGGAAAGTGTAAGTGAATACTCGTCGTTTAAAGTAAGTTGATCTCTTATTACTGAAGTGAGCCATAAATGAAGAAATTTGATATGGTTGGCTAGTGCTTGTAACTGCCTTTATGAGTATGTGGATTCTTGATATGCTTGTAAATCTACATCATGATGCGTGCTTACAATAGATAATTGGTCAACAAGTTAGATTGAAATTAGATTTCAAGCACTTAAATTATGTAGACTATATGTTGTATTCCTCGAGTGATTGAACTATTCTATTATGAATATGTAAATGTAAATTAACTTGAATATATGTATATATATTATACTCTTACCAAATGAATGATTGGTATATTCTAAATTATAGTGGATCCTCTAAATGATATGTAATATTACTTATTGACCATTACTATGATATAATAGAATAATTAAAATATTAAACCACGCCTTCATCTAACAGCTTAAGCTTTTAGAATAGTTGGTAGTGGTCCTTATAAAATCTCACATGATGTTGTGCTCTATGATCGAGTGATGAGTAGATCTCATGCTTCAGACTTAGAGCTTTCATTTACTAATCTTAGGCTCATCCAAAACACTTTTTAGATTGGTCGAGCTCGGAATTTAAGGGCATTTCAATTGGCGCTTCCAAAGATCTCTTTTAGGGACTGGATCAGAGTACACAATGAGAGTAGGGGATTGTCTTGAGAGTTTTGATTATGTACGGTTGTATACATCACTTGAAATTAAATTATTTAGTCATTCGAGATTAAAATTGTATGTGAAATTCATATCGTGACACTAACTGCCAAAGTTGCCTCTGTTACCTCTAAACACATTATCTTAATTTTAGAGGGAATAGAAATGCAAGGGTAAATTTGATAACTTCACAAACAATGAAAAGTCGCTACATTTTAGGAATATGTAAATTTTTTAGTACATATATATATCAATTAAAATAATCATAAGGTGTACAAATAAAAAATCTCTAACAACCAATATCTGCGATTCATTTCGGAAATTTGCATATTCAAGAGAACAAACAAATATGTCAACATAAAAGAATATTAAAACAAACACTAGCAACTTCATATTTAGTATTTCATCTTTTCCCCACACAGAGTGCTTGTACACAATTTTCCGTGACCATTAGATTAGCCCATGAATTTAAGAGCAAAGTTTTTCTTTTTTGTTAATTTAAGGGCAAAGTTGTCAATTATAGAAGGGAAGAACATGAATAAATGGTGCATCCAGATGTCAGTTGTCCTTAATTGAACGAATTCAACTATCACATTCGGTAGGGATTAATCGGGTCTTTAAAGAGTCTCGGACATTCGGTAGATATTAAAAAAGTTGATGACTAATGTTAATTTCATGGAAATATCACATATTATTTTGGGGAAATTACCAAAAAAAAATTATATTTATTGTACGGATACTAATTCATAGCCTAAACTTTTCAATTTAATCAATATAGACCTAAATCTTTTGATAATTAACCAATTCAATCTTTTCAGCTAATATTAGTTGGAAATCGCTAACGTGGATCCTAGTCGTTTTATGTGATACGACAAGTGCTGATGTAGATAATTTTTACAATTTTTTTCAAAAAAAATTGAATTTTTAAATTTTTTTTTTTGCCATTTCTCTTTTTGCATTGTGGCCGGCGACACTAGGCAAGGGCTTTGCCCAAATCATGGCCGCAAGCGAGGTCTTTGTGGTCGACAAGGGCCTCACCTAGATCTAGTGAGGGTTGCGACCTTTGCTAGCTGCCGGCAAGGGCTTGCAGGCCCTTGCCCACTGGCGAGTGACCCTCTATGGCCACAATAAAAAAAATATAAAAAGTAAAAAAAGATGCAGACAAGCGTCATTGCAGCTTTGAGCAAGATGCCTCCAATTTCAAGTTGGGCCATGGGAAAGAAGAGAGAGAGAGAGGGAGAGAGAGATGTAATCAAAAGTGGGGCTAAGTTGTGGAAGGCGTTGTTGGTTTTGATCAGGGAAGTGGTAGCATCCGTCAGGCCTATTCGAGTCGGTTGGTGTTTCGATTTGGATATACGGTTAGATTTTGACACCCAGAATTGGCACTATGGTGGGGGGATAGAGAAAGAGAGAAAGGATGATGTGGAAATATAAAAGATATTTTATGTGACGATTGTATCACGTGCTGCGATAAATCAATAATGCAAAATGAGTACTTTTAACATTTTAGTGCCCTTTAGAATAACCTGCACATTGTATGGGTAACATGGATCGACCGATTATAGCACGTCTGTCTTGTGATCGATGCATAATAGAAATTTCCTTAGTAGAGGGATAGTTTAATCTTTTAGTGAAGGATTTTTGTCTGAAGATGAACATTGCCACAACTGTCAAGAACTCAGAGTAGTATATGACACAAATAGAAAGTATGATTGGATTCATTAAATTTCTCTAACATGGCTGAAATAAAGAAAAGCACAAAAATCATCTTCACTTTGTCACCTGATTACCCTTTCTATATCCTCTATTTTGAAAGCTATGAATCTCTTATTTAAATTTTGCTATTGAATGAATAGGACATGGAAATTCCGAGTACGATAACGCATTGATTGATCACTGGAAACTTCCGGGAAACTTCCGGGATGACTCGCAAACCGTGTTCTACTTTTTGGCAAGTCCTTTGAATGTGACTAGTGGACAAGAATTTCTCGAACAAATTTGTAAACCGTGTCTGAGTAAGACTTTTTAGTAAGGTTCAATCCTCGTCTGTTACTGCAAGATGGAGGAAGACTTTGACTTGCTTTTCCCTTGTCAGTCTTTTCCCTTCTCCCTCCTCTTTTCTTTTGAGTAGGTTTTGTTGGCGTTTGCCTTGTGAAGAAAAGAAAAGGAAAATGCAACGAAGCAAGCAAGAGATATTGGAAGACTTTGGTTTGCTATCCCCTGCCACACGCTGTGAAGTAGATGAGCTAACAACGATGATTAGGGGCTTGTGTGCTTTCCAGGCAAATTAACCAATCGGGATTAATTTAAATTTGATAATTTATCGCCTCCTCTCGTTACCTTCTTTTGAAATTTTAATTTAAAAATTAAAGATAAGCGAGTTGCAATTTGTAAGATTTGGTATAAAATATATCAAACTACACACAATTGGATCCTAATTAATAAAATAGTTTGCATTGAGAATTTTTCAAATCAATCCATTTTGTAAATAAAAAACGTACTGTTCGTGGCACTCCACATTCACTCCATTGCTAAATTTGATTATCTAGGCTGTTTTACAGCTTAATTTCCAAAATCAAGTTGTTTTCACTGCAATCATCTTATTTTAAGCGGGATTCTAGATATATTTGGTTTGATTATGTGTAATCTTCATTAATGTGATTCGCGATTTATCAAATCTCGCCTTGGAATATTGTCAGCGTCTTTTATATAGTTGTCTTTATGTTTATTTGTATATGATATGATTACATATCGTAGTAAATGTCAAGAACTGATAGTTGTATACGATATGATTACATAGTTTGATTGGGTTTTTCAAAATTTTCTCTTAAATCATGGTTAAAATAAAGAAAAACTTGAAAAACTCGTACACCGTGTCTGAGGAAGACTTTTCAATAAGAGTCCCTAAAACTTCCCTTTTGTCGCGGCTATTGCCTTATCGCTTTCTTTGCAATAAGCAAGGGAGACGGTGGAAGACTTCTCACTTCTTTGGTTGGAAGAAAAGAACACGAAAATGCAACGAAGCAAGCAAAGATATTACAGGACTTTGGCTCGCTTTCCCGTGTTACCCGCTGCGCAGTAAATTAGCTAACAACGACGATTTGGGACTTGTGTGCTTTCCGGACGAATTAACCAATGAAGATCAATTTAAATTTGCTAATTCATCGCCTCCTCTCATTACCTTCTTTTAAAATTTTAATTTTAATTTTAAGATTAGCAAGTTGCCAATTTAAATTTTGAAATAAAATATATCAAGCTACTCACGGTTGGACCATGATTAATAAATTAGTTCGATTGAGATTTTGCGAATCAATCCACTTTGTAGATGAAAAACATACCATTCGTGGCACTCTATATTCACTCCATTACTTAATCTGATTATCTAGGCTGTTTCACAGCTTAATTTTCAAAATCAAACTGCAATCATCTTATTTTGAGTGGGATGCTAGATATATTTGATTTGATTTTGTGCAATCTTTTTTGGTATGATCCACGATTTATTGATACTCACTAGTATTTGGAATATTGTCAGCGTCTTTTATATAGTTGACTTTATGTTTAATGTGTGGTAACATATATCTTTCCATATTTGTTTTGGATCTAGATCTATACACTATGAATGATCATTTGAAAAGGAAGGGCAGCAAGCATTCAAAATTTGTTACATTATTTGTCACATATGTATCAGTTTGGGGTTTTTGGTGGTTAAAAATTAATTCGAGGTAAAATTATCACATGTATACCAATATGGGGTTTTTGGTGGTCAAAAAAATAATTCGGAGTAAAATTATCATAGGTGTACCAATTTAGGGTTTTTTGTGGTAAAAAAAATAGTTTGGAGTAAATTTGTCATAAATGTATCAATTTGGGATTTTTTGTGGTATTAACCCCACTAATAAATTAAGTTTATACAAAATTTTCAAGATAAATAACGGTCTCTCGTCCCACGATGCAACTAAGCGAGCAAGATGGTGGAAGACTTTCAACTTGCTTTCAATCGCCAGAGTCTTTCTTGTTTGCTCCCTTTTCTTTTGAGGAGGCTCTGTCAGCTTTAGCCTTGTCAATTTCTTTGCAACTAAGCAGGTGAGATGGTGGAAGACTTTTGACTTTGCTTTCCCATGCGAAAGTCTCTTTCTTTCATTCTATTGAGTACGTTTTGTAGGCTTTTGCCTTTATCCCCTTCTTTGGTTGGAAGAAAAGAACAGGAAAATGCAACGAAACAAGCAAGATAGTAGAAGACTTTGACTTGGGACTTGTGCACTTTCCGGACAATTAGCCAATCAGGATTTATTTAAATTTGATAATTCATCGCCTCCTCTCATTATATTCTTTTGAAATTTTAATTTAAAATTTAAGATAAGAGAGTGGCAATTTTAAAATTTGGAAAAAATATATTAAGCTGCTCATGATTAGATCATAATTAATAAAATAGTTTGTACTGAGAATTTTGCAAATCAAAAACACATTATTCATAGGACTCTACATTCACTCCATTACTAAATCTGATTATCTAGGCTATTTCACAACTTAGTTTCTAAACTCAAGTTGGTTTCATTTTGAATGGGACACTAGATATGTTTGAGTTAATTTTGTGTAATCTTGGTTGATATGTTCTTCAATTTGTCGAATCTCCATATATTCGGAACATTGTCAGCGTCTTTTATATGATTATGTTTAAATTTGTGATATCATATATCTTTCCATATTTGTTTGGAATTTAGATCCACATAAAAGATCATCATATTTGTTTGGGATCTAACTCTATATGCTATAAAGTATTATTTGAAAAGGTAGGGCATAGTCAAGCACTCAAAGTTTGTCACGTTATTTTATAACTAAGTAATAATGTGAATGATTGTTTTCAGTCTCTTATACTATTTGACTGTTTTTGTTGGTAACACCAGCACTTCATAAAGTGATGTTAATATTATGACACATATATGATAATTTTAATTTTAAATTTGTTATTAAATGAATGGGACCCGGAAACTTCTAAGATGACAACTCATTGATACAGAAACTTTTAGGAAACTTCTCGGAAACTTCTCGGATGACTCTTGGAAAGTTTTCCCTTACGCCATGACACCCGAGACCGAGAGAGCTTATTAGATTGACAGCCCTCGCTCAGATCCAAGCACACCCAAAGCAAACTTCCCTGAGAGATAGAAAGGATTTGATAGCTTTGGTGTTTAGAGATCCTACAATGGAGAAAGGGACGAATTCACAGACATCATCCGGAACTTCATATGAGGTTTTTCTGAGTTTTCGAGGAGCAGATACCCGTTATGAATTCACCGATCATCTTTACCATGGCATGGTTGATGCCGGGATCATCGTCTTTAGGGACAGTGAATCCCTCCATGTGGGTAAGGAAATTGGTGGTGAACTTCTACAAGCAATTGAGAACTCCAAGATCTACATTCCCATATTCTCCGAGAATTATGCTTCGAGTGACTGGTGCCTCCGAGAGCTCGCATGCATGGTCGAATGCACCTCAAAATCAAATGGGAAGAAAGAGATTCTGCCAATTTTCTTGGATGTGGAACCTGCCGATGTCAAGCTGAAAACAAACCTGTACAGACAAACTCTTTCAAAGCGCCAAAAGACGCGGTGCACTGAAGCAGAGTCATGGGAAAAGGCTCTCATTGAGGTGGGCAAGATAAAGGGATGGAACCGGCAAAAAGATCAAAGGTAAATGTCTTAGAACTTTTCAACTGTCATATGTAGATTTCATTTTCCTCCCTATTCAGTATAATTGTGGTCTTGTTGGTGAAATTATAGTCTATACATCTAGTCGATTCTATTTAGTTCAAATAGCGGTCGCGGCCGCTGCCGCTACTGCTACCGGCCGCCATGGCGGCGAGAACCGAATTCTCACCAGCAGCGGCCAATAGTGGTCGCTATCGGCGGTATTGCTGCAATAGCTCTGGTCAATGGCACTGTTGCGGTGGTAGTGCACGCTACTCATCCTGATTCTCTCTCTCCTCTTACTCTCGGTCATTGACATAGTAGCCACGATCAGTAAACAGTTCTCCAAGCAGCTCCACCAAGCTGCCGACCAGCCACCACAGCAGCTTGTCTGTCAGTCACCGCCACTTCCTTGTTGCCAGCCTAACACCAAGCCGCAAGAGAGCCTCCTTCGAGTATCCTCGCCCTTTCCCTGTCTCACTCACCGAGGCGAGTCGGATCCGGGATTTGGATGTCGGGTCTGATACCACTGAGCTCGGCCTTGGGCGACGGTCGCCCAAGGCCGATGACACCATCCCCAGCCCACGTGATGTGGAGGATTGAGGCAAGGCCGAGATGGGCAATGCCACAAGAACGTGACGGTGACGGCCCAGGGAGGTGAGCGACGTCAATGGTGTGGTGATTGAAATTTGGGGGAGTGGAGATAGATTGGGAAAAATCTGGATTGTTTTGGTGTCTAGATTATTTTGCGTACTTTCTGCAAATTGTAGGGACAATTGAGTCACTCAGGAATAGGTTTACAACATGAAATTTATCCCTAACATGGTTGTTACGTTGTGGCAGCCAAGTAGATTTGATACAATCTGTTAAGCAAGCTGTGTTGACTAAGCTGAACATCGGATTCAAAAAAAAAGTGACTGAACATCTGGTTGGAGTTGATGATCGTGTAGAAGCTATAATCAAAATGTTGCATGTGGAATCCGATAGCATACAATTCCTCGGAATCCACGGAATGGGCGGGATTGGCAAAACAACACTTGCCAAGATCATCTTCAACCAACTGTCTTCTCACTTCCGAGGCTGCAATTTCCTTTCCAACATCGGAGAGTCATCACGACGTCATGGTCTAGTACATTTGCAAAAACAGTTACTATCCAAGTTCCTCGATTCTCATTCTAACCTCGACCAAATTCACGACGTGGATGATGGGATCGACATGATTAAGAGAGTACTTTGCAATAAAAAAGTTCTTATTGTTCTTGACGACGTGGATGAGAAAGAACAACTCAAAATATTAGCAGAAAAGGGCAATTGGTTCGGTTCCGGTAGTAGGATTATCATAACTACTAGGGACCAAAGTGTCCTAATGATTGAGGGAGAAGCAACAGATGAAGGCCCTGTAAAAAAGTTTGCAAATGTTTGGACTTACGAAGCACAAGCAATGGAATTTGATCATGCTCTTAAGCTTTTTAGTAGGCATGCTTTCAGAATAGACTCTCCACCAGATCATTATGTCTCCCTTTCAAAAGCAATTGTCTCTACTTTGGGAAAGCTTCCATTGGCTCTTGAGATTACAGGTTCATCCCTTAGTGGTAAATCCGAAAAAATATGGGTAGACACATTGAAGAAGCTAGAAGAAGCTCCTCCCATGGGAGTCCAAAAAAAATTGATGGTATCTTATGAAAGGTTAGATCATGCACAAAAGCAAGTATTTCTAGATATAGCTTGTTTTTTTGTTGGTCAAGACAAAACATACCCTCTGTACATGTGGGATGACTGCGGATACTACCCACATGATGCCATTGAAGTCCTATTTCTCATGTCCTTAATAAAAATCAAAGCCGACAATACTTTCTGGATGCATGACCAAGTGCGGGACCTCGGAAGGGAAATTATCCGTCAAGAGAATTTCTACGATCCTCTTGAGCGTAGCAGAGTATGGAATCATGAAGAAGCCCTAAGCATCATGAAGCGGAAAGAGGTATAAAAAGGGAACAACAATATATTTTTATGTGAATTGTTGTAGACTTCTGTTACAAAAGAAAAATTAATGGCTATTAGAGCTTGCGATTGTTTGGTTTTGACCTTCACGTGTGGACTTCTTGGTGTTTCCATTGTCAGGGAAGTAGGAAAATAGAAGCACTGTCAGTTGCAAATCCCGGATTATTTCTTACGGATCATCATGAAAATCTGATGCATGATGGATTTGCTAATTTACGAAACTTGAGGTTCTTTCACGGGGCTAACGTGTCCCTTGTTGGAGACTTCAATAATCCTCTCTCCAATTTGAGATGGCTTTCTTGGTGTTGTAGCTATTCCAAGTTTGAGATCACAAACTTTCATCCGACTAATTTAGTGGTTCTTGACCTTTCGTGGAGCCATATTTCGGAGGAATGGATTGGTTGGAACCAAATCAAAGTATGATATGAGTCCTACTCCTTGCATAAGCATGCCATTTCTTTTGTCTAATTTTTTTCCCTACAGGTTGTTTCTTGATATACATTTTATTAAATTGTTTTGCAGGAGGCTAGAAAACTAAAAGTACTAGATCTCAGCCGCTGCAAATCCTTAAAGAGAATACCTGATTTATCTACGTGGGTATCCTTGGAGAGATTGGTTTTCGAAGGCTGTTCCAACTTAATTGAAATTAACCCATCCATTGGTAAATTAAAGCTCCTAACTTCTTTGAACTTGGGGGGATGTTGGTCCCTTCGAGAGTTGCCGGAAGAAATAGGAAGTCTGCAAGCTTTGATAGAGATTGTCATGCCTAATTGGCTATGTAAACGTCCGAAGATGCTTGATTATGTGAAGTCACCGTTGACCATCGATGTATCAAATAGGCATATCAACAAATTGCCATACTCGATTGGAGGGCTGGTGAAACTTACGGGGTTGGATTTATCTAGCATGTACATAGAGGAACCAAATTCAATTGGAAAATTACAGTCATTAGTTGAGTTGGATTTGTCATGGACAAGAATTTATCACCTACCCGATTCAATTGGCAATCTAAAGCAACTGAAGGTACTAAGGATAAAAGAAATAGGAGAGATAACAAAATTGCCAAGTGCGATTGGGCTAGTGGAGAAGCTCGAAGAGTTGGATGCTTACGGATGTTACAACTTGACCAGCGAAATCCCCGAAGAAATTGGGAGATTGTCCCGTTTGAGGATCCTAAACTTGTCAGAGACACGTATATCCGGATTACCCACCACAGTGAGTCACCTCTCTAATCTCCAAATACTTAAGCTAGAAAGATGTCCCGAGCTGAAACAATTGCCGGAGCTTCCCCCAAGTTTGACTTGGCTGATATGGATCCCTTTTTATTTCCGGTATCTCCCCTCGATAGTCCCCGTCGGTCCCACTAGAATTGGTGCCCAATCTCAACAGGAAACACTTGTCACCGCTCTTCCCACGAGCATCGGTACCCTATCACAGCTTCAAACACTATCATTGTCCTGCAAATACGTGCAATTCCTCCCCCGGCTCCCGTCTAGTTTAAGAGAGTTACGACTTCGAGATCTGGCGACCACACGATCACCGGATTTTTCCAATTTGAAAAACTTGTCGATCTTGACATTCTATCAATGTTCGCTAGAATTCTCGAGTATATTTGATGCGGAGTCGGAGGAACTCCGTGTGGAGCGCTGTGAGCTTAGAAAACTGGGCTCACCGTCGCTGCCGGAAATGAAAAGATTGAGATTATTAATGATGGATGAATGTGAGTTCCTTCCAGAAGTACTTGATCTGTCGCGCATGAAGAATCTATGCGAGGTAAGTCTGATAGATTGCCGTTCATTAGTCGAGATTCGTGGCCTTGAAGAACTGGGATCCCTTGGCTCCCTATCAGTCAACTATTGCCCTTCCCTGGAGAGGATTTCAGACCTGTCGAAATTGAAAGAGCTACGGAAGCTCGTGGTAACATATTGTCGTAATCTAAAAGGAGTGCAAGGTCTAAACCACTTGGGTTCTTTAGAGCAGCAGATAATCGATGGTAATGGAGAGTTTCATGGGTGGTACATGAGATGACCTTTGTGTAAGAACAGTGGTGTGATTTCTCTAATTCGCTCATTTGCAATAATAGTGCTAGGTTCTAACTTTGCTTTCAAAATTACATGCTGACTGCCAAATTATTGTTGTTGTCATCGTCATCGTCATCATTAGTAGGTTTGATTGCTTGACCGATTTGCTGGAAACTTGGGTGCTTCACAGTAGTGGCTGCATTTTCCATATCTATTTTAGTTAGTCATTTGTGTGTTAGGGCTTGGCATGTCATTAGCCAACTTTTATTTTTTTATTGTCTATGGATGTCATATATTTTGTTTTCTGGTGAAATATGAGCTATTTGAGAACATTGGGAGTATTTATTCCTTCCAGAAGTAAAATTCTTGCACAATTTAGTTGTCCCAGTAGTGACCATTGGTGGCGATACACTAGTTCTTCTAGCTAGATTCTAATATGGTCAACTTTGCAATGGACCAAGAAGAATACTTGTCTTGGTGTGAGAACAAGCCCTTGGATTTTTCCTTTTTATTTTCAAGAATATAGTTAGGCACTTACTAATATTTGATCCGACAACTTTGAGATTAAAACAAATTGATATGTCCAACCAATTCTGTAAGAATGACATGGACTATTTCCTGCAGCTGAAGTAATGGAGTCTTTACATATTCCCAAGGGTGTGAGACGAGTGTTGTTCAGAATCCCATATACTGCTAGGTAAACTTCGGTTCCTAAGCATCCTTTTGTGGGTCATGGTAAGCTGAACTAATGTGGGGTTTCCAAATTGTTGGAAATCATGTCACCCATGCATGTGCTGTTGGAGCACTCATCTGAGTATTTTAGTATACTGTGGTACTAGTGAGTACTATGATTAGAAGGACAAATTAGATTTGTGCTATGTTTCGTTCTCAGATGGCTTATGTACAAAAAAGAGTTCAACACGAGCCATGTGGAATTCGTGAGAGATGGAGCAAAATGGTTGGTAGAGAACATAGAAATTAAACTTGGTAAGATTCGTCCCTTTTTACTATTCTGATGCAATCTTAGTGAGAAAGCTCTTTTTCTCTTTTCTTTTTTTCTTTTTTGTTTGTGTGTGTTTGGTGGTTTGCTTCATTTTCATCTTATCTTCACCTTTTACCAAGACTCACTGATTTATAGTGTACTTCATGATGTTTCCTGATCGTTACCCAGAAACCATGTTAGGATATATTTCTCTGTTAGGCAGTTACCTTTTCTTTTGTCACCAATTTTTACTTGCAACTTCACTGCAAGCAAATGTTATTTTTCTTAGGCATGGCAACAAAAGCATACTTTCATCTTATTTGATTTTCTCCTTGATGACACATCAGTCGCAGTATAATGCTATAATAACTATCAACATGTACGCGTGATATTTAGTTGATCTCTAAAGGCATGGGTGTGTAAGAAAATGCTCAAGCATATGTTGCTGTCAAGCTTTTGAGCACTATGCAGGTTTGTTTTTTATTAAACCTACCTCTTTAGAAGTAGTGCAACTTGATCATCTATTTTTTTTCTTCTTCTGCAACTTGTAGATTATTACATGTTTGAGATCGAGATGCAATCTTGCATGAAGCAGTCTGTGCTATTCAATGCATGAATTGATTACCTGTCTGTTACCGCATATGATGATTTGATTCCATTCCATCTTATCTTCCTCGAAAGCTAGGTAAGAAATTGATTTGACATTCGACAAACTTCCCCATCAAAATTAAGAATGACCATGTTTCATTGCTGAATTGCCTAGATTTCACATCGCTGCATTCTCATATGAAGTCTAGGCTCAAGAAATTGACACTATGGTAAAGCTACAGAAATTATTCTTGTTGAGAGCTTGAAACTTGAAGATGTACCCGTGGGAGTGTATACAGTCCATGTCTGCCATTGAGATTGCTTGGTGCAAAAGGATCACCTATAAGATGCATCCTTATCAAATAACTTCTCCGAGTTTTGTTCTTTTTTAGGGGAATTAATTACACGACTGTTTTATCTATGATCATCATTATTGTCGTCACATGAGATCAACTTATCCCTGATTGGTTACCATAGAGGTGTCAATTGAAGATTCTTTTGTTGTTTTCGTGACTTTGCATGTGATAATGCCAGGTGCTAACAAGATTTCGCTTTTTGGTTCCAGGGGAGTAGGAGTTATCAAAAGTGCCAAGTGAGAAAGACATTGCATGCACGTTCTCCTCAGAATTCAAATTTACTTTGACGGGACACGTTTTGCAGGGAATGTGGAACTTTAGCGATCATTTGAATATGTAATATTTCTATAGGCAAAGCAGAGGATATGGTTATGTTTACATAGATAATGTTACGCTTTCAAAATAAGACTTATCTGGATTGTTCCTCATGTTTCTTCTTTTCTGTTAATAAAGAGCTGCTGGGGATTGAGTTCATTGAACACATACTTGATGAGGCCCACCAAAACTGGTTATAGTGACACATGAACAGAAGCCTTTGAGAATCTGTTTGGCTATTTGAGAGTAGTTCTCTCCAATAGAATTGTACGTGACAAGGGCAAGAAAAAATCTTTTTTTCAAGTCTTTCCTATATTTATTTGCAAATGTTTTTGTACATGACATGCGTTTCTGGCGTGGTTTTAGATTGATTTGGCATTAGGATACACCATTCTCTAGTGTTCTCTTGGTTGAGGCATCATGGGGGTTGAAGTTTGCTTATATCACTGCAGTTTGATTTTTGTTTTCCTTCTTTTACAGTCTGGTATCTTCTGCGTTCTCATGGACTATTGATTGAGCTAATGGGGGTCTACGCTGTCTATGTCCAGGTTTGGCTTGGTCTTACTAGTCATTTCCTGATTCACATTACCCTTTTACCATAACGATACCCAAGGATAGTGTTGCTCAAAGTCTTATACAGGCAAACTTTTTCTGCACCATCAACAGGTAGCTTCTTTACATGTCCACTGTTGAAATAGTGCGCCAACCTAATTTTCTCTCTTCTTTAATACTTCACTAACTGCATCTTCTTGTTTTGCTTGGAAACCTTTGTACAATCACAGGAGCACTGGGCACCCGCTGGTTACGCGAAGATACAACCGTGAGTATGATTTTGTGTCGAGAGAAAATATTTAGATAGGATGACTTTTTGTTTATATCTTCTTGATGGTCCAAATTTTGTACTTCTTACTCTGTTATCCAGTCAAAATTTTTTATAACTACATCAAAATAGGCATGGCCGACAATACTCTTCGTATAACATAGGAGCAATGCATATTTTCATTGATTCCCTGTTTTTAGTTTCATATGTTTGATGTTATTTCTCAATGCAAAATCTCATTTCACTTGCTATTGGGTAAAAAAGTAGATGTTCTTTTAATTAGGTAATGTGTGAATTGCCTTTCGTTTCTGTAGGACCTTGCTATATCTAAAAGGCTGTAGATTTCTCCCAAAATTAAACAATGAACTTGTGGATGACAGAAACTCAGCCTCTAAGGAAAGATTTGCTAGCTTGCAGAACCTAGTCCTTATTATGGTTAGTTTTGTATATGTTGTTGATTTTGGACGCGACTTTCACAGCTTTGTGATGCTAACTCTTTTTATTTCCCTCTGGTTTGAGCAAGACACTGTGTTGATACCAAAGGAAACATCCTGGTTCGGATACTATCTAGATGGAACCTTTGATACTGTTTTGCCTCCCCAGGAGGTAATTGATATATTACCTTGAATTGTAGTTATCAGTGTCCTTATCAGTGCAATTGAATTATTGTAATTCTTGGGTGATACTAATGGTCACTGAAAAGCAGTTGTAAAGTATTTATGATGGATGAGGGTGGAATCTTCTTGTGGTTCAGAAAGCCTGCATTTTGAAAGGTTCCATTCTTTTGAGACTATTTCCTGTCCTCAAACCGATTCCATAATTAAGATTTTGCTCGAGGACTTGCACGCACATAAATATATGAAAAACCAAGGGTCTGGAATATACAAAATCTCTGGTAACATTGATATTGACTTGGAATCTACTTTTTTTATTGCACTTTGCGTAGTCAACCAAGAAATGTAACGGATAACAAGCTGAAACATTTTATAAGCCTTATATATGAATGATTAACCATGTTGAAAGTAATGCTGAGGATTGCGAAAGCATTATCTTTTCCGAGCTCTTCCTCTACAATCTTATGGTGTTGGAGGTGTATATCCATGACATGGTCCGGAATTGCTTTTGGTAGTGATTTATGACTTTCATTTCATCATTGAGCATTAACTTTGAAAAGTCGATAATCAAAGGAAAATTGCATTTACATGAGAAAAATGGACGGAACAGAATGGGCGTAGGAACATATTATGATATTCTGTTGTCGTTGTGGTGTAAGCTCGTCATAACATGTTTTTACCCTTACTTGATACTACAATTTGCATCCTTTTACCATTAGGATTGGATTGGATTGAAAAAAAGAGGAACGTATCTAATCAATGCATTTCCTTGCAGACGGAGCTTTACACCAAGGGTTGGATTGGATTGAAGACCTTGATAGCTAGGAAAGTCAAATTCATCGACGTCTCTGGGAACCATCTCCCGATCTCTCTCGCCGACATGCAAAACTATATAGTACCTTACTCAGTGCATGATGCATCTTTAGCAAAGAACATGGCAACAGGAATGGCTTCTTGTAGCTGGACCCCATACGTTCAGGGTTTGTATCGAAGAATGGTTACGCTATCCGAGGATTGGCTGATACTCCTCTTGGCAGTTACCTTTAGCTTTTGCTTAAAAATGTAAGATATGACAAACAACGTGATTTGAGAGATCAATTCAGGCAGAAACTGAGGCAGTCAGTGCAGATGAATTGCAAAATAGATTTCGATTTACATGTGACCTAGAGATAAAGCAGTTAGGACTTGATCATTTGCAAAATGTGCACAATGTAATTGGGCTCTCACACCTACCGTGTGAGTTAATCATTTTCACTATGGCATACACTCTATCAACAAATATAGGTGGACCAAATCAATGGTTGAATTTTCCATTTGCCTTTATGTACCATACACATAGGTAAATGACCCAACAGATGATAGGATTTATAGTACACAAATAAATGATCTAATTAATGATCGAATTACAGTTTACTTATATACATTATAAGCTACAATATAATATATGTCCGTTTAAATTTCGCATGTATTAGCTAATTCCAGTTTCTCAGTAACTCCTTTGCTTTTCCATGCAAATTTATTTTATGATGGCTTGCTCTTTCTAGCCTCCAATTTTCATTTCCTAACATTATAAAGCCCTTATGGTGTATTGAAATAATCCTTCTAAATTATTTTATGTAATTTGTTAATTTGGAAATATGACTCGATATAAGAGATAATAAACATGTTAAATTTGTATTTGGAGTGTTGATACAACTTGTCAGTAACATAAGTGGCAAAAAATCGAAGTCATCTACTAATTATTCGATATCGAAATGGTGTAGTTCCGTATCTCCATCTTTCAAGCTATCGGTCAATCCATCAAATGTATGCCCACTAAGAAACTTACACCCGATACACACAATAGTAGTCCAACAAGATAAACAAGTAGTTGTGAAAAAAAGTTAATTCAACAGTTAGCACCCAGAAACCTTCCATGTTATGATGGTATCTAGCAAAACTACATGAGACTACAAACTGACATTTCCAACTCGCAATTCGCATGGAAACCTCCTAGATAAGGCAAGAAACATAACAACACATATGTCACAATTCCAAGCAGGGAGATTTAAGAAAGACATCGAAATCAAGAAATGTGAAGAATCACCATTGGAAAACTCACAAATACCTGACATAGATGTCGATGGTTTTGCTGTTCTATGATATGTTATTTGCCGACTATACTATTTCTTCTTCTTACCACCACTAGCCTAAAATTCTTGTTAGTTGCTGCTTTGGCAATATTTTGAGGGATTTCCTGTTGCATGGATGACACTAAGAAAGAAGTTGTATAAGTGACATATACATATAGTAAAAATTAACACTAATATGCTATCTGCCCGACAAGTATCCCTCTCGTTCTAGCATAGAGAGCAAACGTCATCCATCCAATAAAATTTATACAACTCTCTTGCAAAATTGCAGTACCATAAGACATGACCCGTTTTTTAGGAAAGGAAGGCATCAACTTTGCTTCCAACAATGGGCAAAAACAGCATCTACAAGTCAGGACTTGCTCAATAAATAGGGTTCTTACATCCACCAACGTTTAGCTCCATGTCGGGAGGCAGACAGCTCTCAACGACTGTTTGAAGTTCCTCAAACCCAGGACCATGGTTGGCATTTTAAATCTACGAAGGAACCTGTGCGGGAGATTTACAGAGACTTGTGTAGAGAATGTCTTAGGCTTGAACGCCAGATTGGGGGATTGAAGTGTGCATTTGCTTCCCTGTCATCCAATGCAATTACGATAGTTAATTAGACCGAAACTCTTAACAGATCCGTCACTAGTGCTTTTGTTTATCGAATTGATTTTGTGAATAGGGCGATGCAACACCATTAGCACATCCGTAAAGTTATATGAGAGTAATCGGGCATAAGCAGCAGTGGCATGGCAACACACTACCTTTGATTTACAACACTACCACCAATAGTCTAAAAATGATCGCAAAGATCTAAAACTTTGTGCATTGCTAGGGCAATCAATGGCTTACGAAGTGAGTTAAAGGAAATACTATTCATCCATCAAAAGTAGCATCTAAAGACATATCTTTGCTAGAGCAATGTGTGACATTACACCTTCACATACATTAAAAGAAAGAAAATTCCAGGTGCTTAGTACTCAAAGATATCGAGATGACATACCTTCCTCTTAGCAGGTACAGATAGATTCTTAGCTGGCTTAAAGAAGGATTCTAGTCTGTAGAAAATAAATGAGGAATCATTGGATGAAAGAAAGTGCATTTTGGAAGTCACTTTCATTTATTCAAGCTTTAGTTACCGGCCTTGTGATGACTCATCCTTAGCTACCTTAATCTTCTCTATCACCTGATACACATGGTAAAACAACATTGAAAACATGTATGCTCTTTCCTCCAGAGGAGAAAAAGCAACTTCCTCGAGTAGACAACTGACCAACATATTACTGAAGATAGAAGCCATACCTTTGTCACTCTGTCAATGTTGAAACCATTCTCATTCACTAGAAAGGAAATTAAGCCCTTGAAAGGGAAAGAACAATCAGTTAGGAAACGAGTTGAGAATTCAAAATGTTGCAAGTAAATCCCAACATGAAAATGGCCCACCTCCTCATTTGGAGCAGTCCATTTTATCTCAAGTTGTTCTTCCGTAGAAACAATTGTTTCCTTAAAAAGCAGTCAAGCTTCGCCATAGGGCCAATTATCTGGTATCTGATACCTATTCAAAAATCATGCAAACATTTCCTTAAGAAGGATAACTGAACTGAATAAAGACTTCCAAGTAATGCGAAGAACCTATGGGTCTTAAGGATAGAGAAACGATACAATTTTGTTCAAGTGAGAGTGAAATAACAGACAAAGCAGACATCAAAATAGGTAAAAGTATTATAATAAATCAACACATGAAGTGGCATGGTTGATGCACTGATTGCCAGCCCAAATCTATTGGCGGCAAATGATCTTTCAGTTTTAAATTGTTGATCAAATATTTCCGCTCCAGCTGAGTTTGAGAGACAATTCTTTTAAGTCAAGGAATCAGCAGCCAAGACTATTACAGTGAGAAACTTTGCTGCCTTATTTTGCTTACAAGTCGGGGGACAAGATAACAGAATAAGCGCATTTGCTTGTTTATCACTACAAAAAAACATGTTTTTTCCGACGAAATTTTCAATGAAAAATTTGGAGAAATTCGTTGGAAAACGAATTTCCAACGAATTTTCCAACGAAAAAAAATTCGTTGGTTATAAGTCGTCGGAAATTTTTCCAACGAAAAATTTCAATTTTCGTTGGAAATTTGCGATAAATTTTTTTTCATTGGAAAATTTCGTTGGAAAACTCGTGGCTAGATTCATTGGAAACGATTTTTTTTTTTCCGACGAATTTTTTTCGTTGGAAATTACAAATTTTTTTTTGGTCGAGCTAAAAATCGTGGAAATTTTTTTTCCATTGAAAATTTTTTTTATTTTGGTCAAAATTTTTTTTTTTTATCGAAAAATAGCCCTTGCTGCCGGTGAGGGCAAGCCTCGTCGCCGGCGAGGGCCGAGCTCGCCCAGATCTGGGCGAGCTCGAGCTCGCCGGCCATGGCGAGCTCGGCCCTCGCCATGGCCGGCGAGGGCAAGCCTCGTCGCCGGCGAGGGCCGAGCTCGCCCAGATCTGGGCGAGCTCGAGCTCGCCGGCCATGGCGAGCTCGGCCCTCGCCATGGCCGAAGATAAAGAAGAAGAAGCAGCAGGGGCGGGAGCAGGCTTCGGGGCCACCGCTCGTCAAGTCCGTCGTCGTCTCCTAGCCTCGCCGGCGACGAGGCTTGATGGTGTCGGGGGCGTCAGAAGCTTGGTGTCCATGGCGCCGGAGTCGGAGCCGGAGCCGGAGGAGGAGGGTGGGCGGCGGGGGAGGAGTCGGAGAGAGAGGCGGAGGGGGAGACGGAGGGAGAAGGTGAAGGCGAAGGAGAGAGAGAGAGAGAGAGAGAGAGAGAGAGAGAGAGTGTGTGTGTGTGTGTGTGAATGTAGAAATTGAAAATTGTGGGAATAACGAGCGCGAAAATATTGAATAAGGAAGAAGTAGGGTTTTCGTTGTAAAATTTGTGGGAAATTTCCCACGAATTTTGCAACGAAAATTGTACACACTAAAATAATTGTCCGGAAAATTAAAATTCGTTGTAAATTTTCAACGAATATAAAAAATGCCGAACAGGAATGGGTTTTTTTTGGAATTCGTTGGAAAAGTCGTTAGAAATTTCCAACGAAAAAAAATTCGTTGGAAATTTCCAACGAATTTTTCAACGAAAATTGTACACACTGAAATAATTGTCCGGAAAATTGAAATTCGTTAGAAATTTCCAACGAATTTTCCAACGACGAATTTTCCAACGAAAATTGTACACACTGAAATAATTGTCTGGAAAATTTAAATTCGTTGGAAATTTCCAACGAATTTTCCAACGAATATAAAAAATGCCGAATAGTAATGGGTTTTTTTGTAATTCGTTGGAAAATTCGTTGGAAATTTCCAACGAATTTTTTTTCGTTGGAAATTTTCAACGAATTTTCCAACGAAAATTGTACACACTGAAATAATTGTCCGGAAAATTGAAATTCGTTGGAAAATTCGTTGGAAATTTCCAACGAATTTTCCAACGAATATAAAAAATGCCGAATAGTAATGGGTTTTTTTGTAATTCGTTGGAAAATTCGTTGGAAATTTCCAACGAATAAAGATTCGTTGGAAATTTCCAATGAATTTTCCAACGAAAATTGTACACACTGAAATAATTGTCCGGAAAATTGAAATTCGTTGGAAAATTCGTTGGAAATTTCCAACGAAATTTCCAACGAATATAAAAAATGCCGAATAGTAATGGGTTTTTTTGTAATTCGTTGGAAAATTGTACAAACTGAAATAATGGCTCGGAAAATTGAAATTTGTTGGAAAATTCGTTGGAAATTTTCAACGAATTTTTCAACGAATATAAAAAATGCCGAACAATACCGGGTTTTTTTGAATTCGTCGCAAAATTCGTTGAAAATTTCCAACGAATTTTTTTTCGTTGGAAATTTCCAACGAATTTTGCGACGAAAATTGTTTCGTTGGAAATTTCCAACGAAATGTGCGACGAAAACGTTTTCGTTGGAAATTTCCAACGAATTTTAATTTTCGTTGAAAAATTTGTCGCAAATTTGCAACGAAAATTTTTTCGTCGCAAATTTTCGTAGCAAAAATCAAGTTTTTTTGTAGTGTATGTTCTCTAGTATGTTTTCTATGGAACCATGTTGACTGATGAGCTTAAGAGCAGTCAGTCCTCCAATACATGATAAATTCATTCCAAAGTAAAGCCACTAAAATCATCAATCTATAAAACATATGAGAGGGCCGAATGATATAGAATAGCATAAAACAGTTAACAGAGCATTGCAATAATATCACGTCTACCTCGAATGCTTTCACAATAATCACATCCAGAGAGAATGCACAGGTCAATGAATTGATCCATATCCAGATTCATCTCCTCCAAGATCTAAAAGTCATTAAAGTGAGAAAAAAAAAATTTAAGCAATTGTTGACACCTAAATTTTGCCCAAATCATTTAGGGTGTTATCGCATAAAAATTAGGGTTTAATTTTTAACCCCTAAACCAAAAATTTTTTCATTAAACTAATTGGCATGTAGACTTTAGGCGCATTTACATTAATAAGGCATATTAGAACATGCTTTCCTTGTTTAAATTCACAAAAGAAATTTTAAATTCAGAAAAAAATTTAAAAAATTAAAAATTAATTAAATTTTAAAAAAAATTTCAAAAAATTATTGTAAAAAAAAAAATCAAAAAGTGGGGGACCAGTATTATTCGATGCTGGCCGGCGCAGCACCGCTGTCAAAAAATTAATTATTAAAAAATTTTAAAAAATTAATTATATTTAAAAAAAAAAAGGGGAGGGGGGCCATCAGAGAGATCGGAAAAAAATTTTTGGAGACCGAGAGCTCCCGAGAGAGAGAACAGAGAGAGTGAGAGAAATCGGAGAGGTAACAAGAGTGAGATCGCGAGTGAGAAAGCGCACTCGGGTAACTCGGCCGCATTTGAGCCTTGACCAACGACGTCCGTCGACGTTCCCCTCTCTCCGTGCCCAGAACCTACGATAGGTCTCGGTTTTCCCTTTTGTTCTCTTTCGGGTCTGGTTGGCTACCCGAGGATCTCGGCTCGGAGGCATCAAGGCGGTCGGTCACGGCGCGACTCGTGTCGAGCGCATCCTTTAGCCGCCATCTCCGAGCCGGGTAGGGACACCGCGGGCGTGGTTCCAACGCCTCTATTATGCCTTATCTACAGACCCTCCCTGGCTTCGGTTTTTTGCGTAGGCTAAGCTTCTCGTGCTTTCTATTGTTGATGTTGAGTGTCGTTTGTTCATTATGGGCGGATTTTGGCCTGGGCGCACTCCCCAAATGTCTGTTGTGATTCACCTCAGTCAATGCCTGCCGTGTGTTCGATAAAAGTTATGAACTAAGTTCATACAAATGTGTCTCTGGTTTCGCACACTATTCCGAGTGTATACGAACGAAGGTGGTATGTTAAAGGGATTCCTTTGATTTCTCAGTAGTTGGACTCTTCTACCATAGCGATTAAGTCTGTCTATGTTCCTGCTGTTCATTTTTATTTTTTGTGCCGGCATTTCATCCGGTTGCGTTCGTCCGTGAGGTGGAGACCCTGAACCTGTGATGTGAACATTGATCTCTCCCGTTGATGTGTTACTAGTCTCCTGCTATTTGCTTGTTTCGATCATGTTTTGGTAGTACACGCAAATGTTGGAAGATTGGCAATCGGAGTGGTGACCGAGGTGGTCCGGTGGCGAGAGAGCTGATGGTGAAATGTATCATTATTGGACTCGAGATAGAATGGATTTGGATTGTCGTCCGGCGTTGAGTAATCTTGAGTATTCTGGAAGTTCTAGGGGAGGAGATGTCCTGGATAAAAAAAAAAAGAGGGAAGAAAAGTCAAAGGGAAGTGTTCAGAGGGGGAAGAAGGAAAGATCACGCGAGGAAAAGAAAAAGATAAAGAAAAGAGAAAAATAAAAATAAAAAAATCAGAAAAGAGAGAAAAAAATATAAATAAAAATAGAGCACCTCGGGTCGGGCAAGTCGGGTCGTGGGCGTTAGGGTTTTCCGGAGATTTGGGTCCGCGGCCACAAATCGGGTCGGGCGGACGGGTCGAAACTGGGTAGGGTTTTGTTAATGTTTGGGCCGATCTTATGTTTATTTGGCATTTTAATGTTTTGGGCCTTTTAGTTATTAGAGTGTGTTTTTTTTTGGGTATTGGGCTTTCGCGAATGGGCCGATTTCAGAAATTGGGCCGAATTGTTATTTAAGTTTTTATTTCTAGCGGGCTAAGTTGAGGAGTTTTTTTTTAAAATTTATTTTGGGTTTTTGGTTTTTTTTTTTTTTCGAGTTGGCCTTCATGGAGCCCACGTCGTGGTGAACTCGGCCCGGCGCACCTGGGTCAGTCCCGATCCGGGTCGGGTGTGGAGATTCGACCTGGATCCGATTTTACAATATTTTAATATTATTATTATTTTTTTGATATTAAAAAAATTCTAAACAAATTTAAAAAAACAAAAAAATGGAAAATTACAAAATATATATTTTACTCGGGTTGGATGTGGAGACCCGACCCAGTCTGTTTTATATTATTTTAATTTTTTTTCCAAAAAATTCGAAAAAAAAATTTAAAAATATATAAAAAAAATTTGAAGATTAGAAATTGGAAATTGAGTTTTAAAATTATTTTTCTCTCCCATTTTGTATGATTAGCTTATGTTTGATTGCACCTTGTTTAATCCGCACGCTTTGAGTTGCGCGTTTAATTTAATCTCGCATGCGGTCAACTATGCATGTTAGGTTTAGGTATTAATTGTTACTTCCCTTAGCTTGGTTAGGAATTGAATTTTGAGACCTCCGATCATTGTGAACACATTAGGTGGTGAATTGAACAAGATTAAGTATCGAAAGGGCACTAATTTGTCAATTAATGTAACAAAGTCCCCGTACCCATTGAATCTCTAATTCGCAGAAGTGAAGCATTTCTCCCGTGCTTTACTTGAGTGTCTAATCGACCTATCAAAAACCGATTAGTGGCGACTCCTAGATGAAATTGATTTGCGTGTTAATAATTTAAATTTAAGTCGCGAATTAGTATGGGCTTGGGAGAGCTCGAGTTAGGTTTAACTTAGTAATCCATTAGCCTAACCCCTTAGGCGGTAGGGCCGGTTTGGGGAGGTCGCGACAACAATCGCAATGAATAAACTTTTCTAAGTACCCTGGAAATTTCAAATTCCATGACTAGAACTTTTCTTGAGCTGGGATCCATAAAATGGCGAAGAAATGTAGGAGCTCCAAAAGTAAGGGAATCCATATCTTCAAAAGCAATTGCATAAACCTGAAAAACAAAAGTTACAGCTAAAGCACCATTCATGATAGATGAATTGTGGTTACCGCACAACAATTAAGCAATGATAGGAATTCGAAGTCAACGAAAATTCCTTGGACAAAGATGATTTAGTAAAGAGCGTACCAAATGTAATGACTACGCAAAAGAAGACATTAGACAAGTGAACAAGCATAAGTTCAGTGGATCCCATAAAAACTTCTTTCAAGGAAACAAGTGACTACGCAGAAGAAGACATCAGACAAGTGAACAAGCATAAGTTCAGTGAACAAGGAAATTAAATCATAGAAGTATGATGGTAATTTACATAGAGTTAAACGATTGGTTATCATGGGAAAACAATGAACTATCCTAAATCAGAAGACGATCAAACAGGAAGACACTTGCCTTTCCAGCTTTGCAAAGTGCAGCACATTGTGCATATGCTTCTGAAGGAGCCCAACATACAAAATCTGAATTTGATATCTAAACTTTTTGCTAGAAATAAAAATGAACAAACTTTTCAAATAGAATAGTAACCTCAACTCGTGGGACACACATAAGTCTTAGTAGTCTTTTGCAATCTTCATTGTGCTGCTGTGTCACCTCCAAGGGTATCAAAGCCATGTACCACAAGTCCACACACATCCAGTCAGCTACGTAGATAGGTTTTTTCTGGAAAACAAAGACAAAATCAAACTTCACATCGAACAAGACAAAAATATCGCACTGTAAGGAAGTGATCAAAACAAAGATAAACCTTCACAATTCTTTTACTGAATTTCTCTAAATCTTCCTTGTTCTGAGACTGCAGGCAATTAATACAGAGCTCACTAGGCCTTTTTGTACTTTGTGTTTCTGCATGCTTATGTGAATATGCGTGAGAGAGAGAGAGAGAGAGAGAGAGAGAGAGAGAGATGCTTATACTGCAATGGCTACTGCCAAGTCCTCAGAGGCATCTGCCCTCTTTGAAAAACTGCTCAGAGACTCATTAAAGGTAACTAAACATATTCATAGATAGTTCAAAGAAAAAAGAAAAGAGAAGGCTACATGATAATAAAGTACCGTTTTGCAAGCTCTTGCATCGTAACAAACAGTAAAGCATAATCTAGAGAAAGATGAGCTTCACTCTCTTAGCATTCTATCCCAACGAAAACAGGTGAGGTAAAGAAAAAGACTTACGCTGGCTGTATCCCCGCTTCCAACTGCCTAATCGTTCGGGTAAAACATGCCTTGCAGATGACTACATGGGAAAACAAATCACCAAGCATCTTCACTTTCTAATCACAAAGATCACATATACATAAACTTGAGTCCAAGCAATAACATATGAAGCATTAAAATAGAAACTTGAGCAAAGTGGATTTTCATGCCCATGGAGATGCCAGTAGTGGTACCTGGTGACTTCACCGACCTCATTGGTGAGCATCTGAGCCCCCTTCCTCCTAACTACAACCTGATCCACCAATCAAAGACCCAAAAAAACCACCAACCACTCAAAATCCAAATCCCCATCGACACGGAAATGCACAATCAATCACAAGCATCAAATCAATAAAAAGCAAAGCACTTAACGAGGAACTGATAGATGCTCATGTTGGCATTAACTGCGATACTCCGATCGAAGTAGCTCTCCTGCTTCTGCTCCTTGATCACCTTCGGGGCATTGTCCGCCAGTAGCTTCGTCAGTCCCTATTGAAATCAACAGACGATTCAATTAACAATCATATGGAAATGATGGGATTGAAGGAGAGAGATGAAATTGGGGTGGAAATTGAGGATGCAATTGAATTCTAGGGTTTCGATCTCTCCCGCCTTCCCACCTAATTTGGAGACCAACGTGCGTGGGGGTGAAGCGTGTGAGTCATGCGCAGGTATCGCGAGTGTTCATTTTTTATTTTTGTTAGTACCAAAGATAAACTTTTGGACATAAAACTTAAAAGTTGTCAGCGAAGCTAAATGTTTTCTTATGAATTTTTTTTATGCTCTACCTTTTGTGCTTTATCGTAGTACGATTCATGCTATGAAGTCTTAAGTTTGAGCTTGAAATCCCCCTCAAGGTTTTCCTAAAATTGATTATTTTTATGGCCGTGAAAAATTAGTCAATAGAAGATATATTCATTATCTATAACATTTTATGTCTAAATATTTTGGTTGACGATGAAGATATATTTCATTTATTTATTTTTGTAAGCAATACATGAAATCAATTTCTGAAGAAAATTTTTCAAATTGTTGATTTCCCGTGAAACAAATGCTCACATGTAAAAACTTATTAAACTAGTAGTTGGCTAAACACAGAAGAGGAATAATAATGATTCTAAATTCAAAACTAATCACGGCACAAATTTTAGAGTCGTTATTTATATAATAAATTATGTTGCTAATCACGTGTCTTAGAAATAATTCTGTATTTGTTAATATAGAGCTTCATTAAATTTTTATTGAAAACGATATCGTTTTAAACTTGAGATGTCCATAGACGAATTGACCACGTATTAACAATAACATATTTGTCATTTTTTGTGTTGGAAGATCACTAATATTTGAGATGGGAAATCAATGTATGTTTTTTATAAAAAGAAAAAATATCAATTAAAATGACGTTGATCCAAAACTAGGCATTGAATCTCAATGGGGAAATTGTCCAATCAGTCTCAACCCTATTGTACGGACGTCGAGTCAGTCCTAAAATTTTAAATTTTGCTAATTTAGTTCTAAAAATTTATTCGAAATTCCAATGTAGTTATTCTAATCAATTTTCATCGGAAATCACTGACGTTGCGTTATGCCACATAAGATGCCCGATCGATGACTAGATTGTCAAAATTGATTGAGAGGACTACATTGAAATTTCTTGCAAATATTTAGGATAAAATTGGTAAAATTAAGATGTTTAGGACCAAATCGACATTTGTATAATAGGTATAAGCCTTATTGGGCAATTTTCCCGAATCTCAACCATCCACAATCACCATCCACAAACCAACTGTTCATCATCATAGCGAGCGTCATTTTTCATTATATTAATTATTTAACCAAGACATAATAGCCGAAATAATTTACCGAATGATTGTATCCGGGTGACTTCTTTATTCGAATAACATATATCAGCAATCCAATTTACTGAAAGAACTTCAAATTTTGAGTAATGTATATTATTCTATAAAGTAAAGATGGTCTTTTACTATTTGATCCCTTTGAATTTCATATTCATATTGGCGATCGCATCTATAGGAATTACAATTTTCTTTTCTTTTCTTTCCAAAATTTTCTCAATTAGTTGTTTTTGTAAGTATTTAATGGACAAATGCATATAGTTATAACTATTTCATCTCAAGCGTACTTCATATAAAATTTGAATCATTTTTATCTCATGAACATTCATTACCCAAAAAAGTTCAAATCTTGAAATATTTTTCTTTTTACACATCTGTGTACGTTGTACAGGTTATCATATTTTGTAAACAATTTCTTTCTACTAATTAACAATTGAAATATTTTATAGTAGGCGATTTTGCAAAATCTTTTAAACAACAATATGTTGCAAACACTCAGGGCATGTGCATTTTTACTAGTGCTATTGGTACTAAGATGGCAATCCTTACCAAATGATATGGCAATTTATGTGGCACTGTCTCGTTAATGGGCCTCAGGACAGCAACCCCTATAAGCTAAATTCAAAGTGAATTCAATGTCTCGTCCGGAACATCAATCTACTAAAGCTAAACTAGATCAAAGGTACTCACTACAATCTCTAGACTATATGTATGCTATCTAAATGAAACTAATTAAACTAAATCAGTGTTTAAACTTAACGACCTAGTCAAGGTCTCTGTTTCTAACCGCTTTCCAATTTTTCATTTTTTAATTAATTTTTAATTATTTTTTTTTCCTTTTCTATTTCCCTCATGCACCCATTGAAAGTCAGTACGATCAGTTTTTAAATTTTCTAATTTCGTCGTGCTGATGGGCGCCCGCAATGGAGCTTCAAGCCAGAGCAAACCACTTCAAGCTCTCCCGGCCAAAAAGCAAGGGAGAACAGAGCATGCAGCCGGCATCGGACTGGCAAGGAATGGGCGACGATTCTCTGGCAACCAAAGACAACACAGATAGGAGTTGAGAAAACAAGGGATTTGCTCAAAACTGAGAGGATTTCCTTTGTATAGTGAGCGTCCGATTCTTCCTTTTCCGTGACCTCTCTCTGTCTTTAGTGCTCTCAGGTCATAAGTCTCGAAACTCCGGCGATCGACAACGATGGAAAGCAAGCAACACAAGAGATCACGTTCAGAAAAATTGCCAATTTCGGTGTAGATCAGCCCGAAAAGAAAGCTTTTGCTCTTGTCATTCCGCTACAACTAGCGCGCGTTTTCTCTTCCCCTGTTCTCAGATAAGCGAAAAGAAGGATAGAGGCCGGGCCTCTCCCTTTCGTGGGATCTGATTCTTGTGGGCCTGTTTCAGTAGGGGGCCCTCTTCTGGGCTTTTTATTCCAAATTGGATTTTTACATTTGAGTGGCCCAGGAGATTAACTAGGCTCCGAAATTAATGGACCTGAGTGAGTGATGTGAATTGAACTTGATAGATTGATTAAGAACCTAATGGGTTTAGGTTAGAAAGTATTGGGCTTAATTAGAGCTTTATTATTATTGTAATTCATAAAAGTGAAATTGAGCCCTAACACCTACAAAAAACGCGATCAAATTTTAAAATTTATCAAATTGATGGAATCAAGTTTTTCCGTTTATTTTGTTCAACTTGGTTAACGGAAAATACAAATGTGGCTTTTTATTATTATTTTATCTATCCTACGTGGCGACGACATGGTTAAAACATGAAATATAATGCTAAAGAGACATCATTTTGGTCAAAATCTGATTTTTTAATAAAATTCTATTTAAATTATATTAAAAAATAAGAAAATTTTAAAAAACGATAAAAAAAAAATAGAAGGTAAAAAGGGAGGAAGAAGCAGGTGAGCCGCCCCACCATTGGTGGGAAGGGCTAGGGCCCAGTGACTCTCGTTGACCTTTTGTATCGAGGACGATAATAACACAACCTTTTGAACGTGCCATAAAAAGCCTAACCTTTTTACTCACGGAACAGAATTGACACCCCATTACAAATTCTGTCCATCATCTTTGTTAAATCGCCAAGGATACCCTACATAGTGAGCCACGTCAACCAACACAAAATCTTAGTGTATAATCTGGGTTACCAAATTTCTAGCATTTTGTACCAAAAAAAAAAAAATCGTCCGTGGTCATGATTAATGTGGTTCATTGAGCATGTTAGCATAATGAGCCGTGTAGGATGACGCATGGCGATTTAAGGTGGGATTAGATAGAATTCGCAATAGTTTTTATATTTATCCTATGAGTGAAAGGTTAAGCTTTTTCTCTGGGAAAGTCTGAAAAGTTGCATTATTTTATTTGGCTGTATACTTGCTAATGCACAAGGAGTGAGTTGTGAATGGGTTTCGATGGTTTTGCGTTATTTTGGCTTTAAATCCTATCCCTGCTTTGGATGAACACTTCTCGCTCTCTCTCTCTCTCCCTCTCCCTGCTGTGGGTCGAGCTCTGCCTTTATAGAAAACATGGGCTTGGGCCTTCTCACTCAAAGTCGCTGGCGAGTGCATGAGAAACAAATGCGCCAACACCAGCGAACGAAACCTTCAGATTCCGATTTAGCAAAGATGTTGATTGATCCTGAACCTGTCAGTACTTGACAAGGAAGGACAACATGGAGGAAGCACATGGCGTGGCACCTAAGTAGGGAAAAACAAATCTCACTTAATCCGAAAGTGTACAAATATTGCGTTAAATAACGTACCTCATAAATTTATAAATCTTTTCGGAAATAAATTCGAGTACATCGAAATTTTTGTAAGATTAAATTTATTATTCATGATGACTCAAAGAGCGGATGAAATGCTTCTTGGGAAGTATTGAATTTCTTGAATTGAGATCAATGAAAGATCGAATTCGTTTTCAATAGCTTTAGGTTTGATTAACAAGACTTTTGCTTTACTAATCGAAAGTCCAAAAGTATTGTTGCAAAATTTTGAAATCAGATTTTCGATTTTGTAGCGCATATGCATCTCATTAAGGAATCTGAATATTTTTTTTTTTTGCAGGTAATGGGTAGTTAGTAGTAGGCTCTTAATATTTCGAAGGAGAGCACCGAATTCAAGTTTTTGGCTTTATGTTAGTATAAATAGAGAACATTTAGCACTTCAATTAAACTTTTTTCAACCATAGAAATTCAAGAACTCTAAATTCCACAAATTTTGCAAAAGCTAATTCCTTATTTATATAGTACCGTTAATAGCTTAATTAATCTTTTAGGTTACTATGATTCTCAAAAGTACTTTTATTACAAACATATTGAGTTTATCTTTGTATTTTGAGATCATTAATTGTGAATTTACATCTAAATTTTTGTTACAAGATTGAATTATGCTTCCATTAAAAGTCTGGCGAGTGTTGGTCCACAATCGCACCAAAAATTCAGACTCGTCAACCACATGCTCATAGTCGTCGTCTTCCTGTGGTGGAAATTTCAATGCACAGAAGAAAACCCAAGGCGATACCCGCCCCGAAGAAGAAAACATCTCCGGAAATTTCGATGCAGAAGCAACGAAAAGAAATAAAACCAAACATAAAAAGACAAAGTCCTGCCGGCAAGATTTTAGCCAAAAGATTCCCCTCAAGGAAAACAAGCGTGAGGATGCATTTCGGTGGCAACAAATTACTCATTATTGGTCCTTCCTGTTTCGCCATTTCTGTTCTAGTACTATAAAGAAATTCTTTTCATAGTTAGATTTACGAAAAAATGGTCATGTCAGTCCTATACTACTATTACTCTCTTAACTTTTGCTCATACTACAATTCATCGCTCCCTTTAAGAAAAAAGAGGAAAATGAACCTGAACAATGCTCGGGCATTGGCACAACCCGTTATTGCTCATGAGCTTGGCCTGGCACGACCCCTCACTGTGAGGAGCCATGCCGAGTCGGGCCCAAGAGGGTCGATCTGTGCTGTGTCTGGACTGACACGCCAAGTTACCATTTAGGGTAGGGGTTTGTTAATATACATGTTAGGAAAAGCAAAATGCCAAAGTTCAAATCTTTTACAAACTTTGGCCATTCAAAGCCAAACCCTCAAAAGGTAATTCATGAGAATGGCGAGTCAAATTCAGATTTTGACGGAGAAAGGGAATTGTCATGTGTAATTGCCGAACTGATAAGTTATGGTCTTGGTAGAGTACAAATAATATGTGATGTGAAGTAGTGCAATAGAAATTAAAAGAAGAAAAGAAGAATATGTCCTAGAATTTGGAGTAGAATCAAGGGTGGGTTTGTTTTGTGAAAAATAAATGATTTGGCAAATATTTTTTGAAAAATGATTGCTTATATCTTTTGAAAAATTTAGTTAATCGAAAATATTTTCATCATCAATAGAGTTCGTGGATGATGAAAAAATTTTCCATTCATTTATTTTTCTAAACAATATAAGTGATCATTTTTCAGAAAATGTTTTTCTAATCACTTATTTTTCTTGAAACGAATGCACCCTAAAAATATCAATTCTTTTTTTTTTTTGGCGAGAAAGAATGTTCACTATTGTCTTCGATGCAATACCTCCAAGTACCAAAAACTTATGTTTTTAGTTTAAGTATATATAATCAGAAATAGAGAAAAATAACTGAGCTTATATTATCAAATTGAGCAAATAAAGGTATCATTCTCAAAGCGTCCTGGAACGGACGAGAGACCGTGAAGAGCACTGCAAGGACGTGGAGGCGTCGCCAAACTATCTGTCTTCTGGTGCGCATTAGGCTTACAAAGACCAAAAAGAAGCTGAAGGCACGCTCAAGTAATGCCAAAACTTGCTGTGTGGAACAGCAATGTCCTCACTCTCGATGACTTCATCTGCAGTGGAAAGTAATTACTTCCTACATTGCCTCCATTTTGCTAACAAAACTGTTGTTGAGTTGTTTTGGATTTTGGTCCTTGAGTGGCTAGTGTTCTTATCTTAGTTATGTTTTCCATGGTCTCAAAGGTCTCAAGGGTTCGGCTCCATAAGGTTCTTTCTCAGAGCTTTAATAATATGGCCTGGCCTCTTCAGACTAAAAAACGGGCGGGTACGACGCTGGAATCTATTCCTCTTTTCTTATGCAGGAAGAATTATGTATCAGGTTCAAAAGAATAATACAAAAAAAAAGTCAGAAAATGGAGTACATAAGATGACTTTTGTGTAAGAATAGTGGTGTGATTTCTCTAATTCACTCATTTGCAATAATAACACGTACTAGATTCTAACTTTGCTTTCAAAATTGGCTTTAGAATTGGCCGTCTCTGTCAAACAGCTTTGGAATGTACAGAGATGAACAGACACCGGTTTTGCATGGGAGAGAGCTTGAAAGTCTCAAAGGGAGCTCTCAACCACAATCTTTCCATTTTGGGCTACGAAGTATATTGTTTGCTGCAAAAGGATTTTCTGGTCATGTAATAACTGCACTGCATGAATCGATTTCTATGCCATTAACAGTTTCAGTTGTTAAACTTCCCTCCACCCTTCCAGTTTGATATCCTAGACCTTGTCGCCGAAGGAGTCATCACTTTTAGTACCTAATCACATTCTTAGTGGCAAGAAGGGACACCAAGTAAGAAAGCAAACGCCACGGTACCTCGAAGTCCTGCAAGAAGCATGGGATCTTAATTCAGTATCAGATGATGCATCTGATGGGCCCAAGATATGGAGGCGGCTATTGCTGAAGTTCTTTCCGGCCCATTGAATGTACCAAGTCTTCCGAAGTTGGTCAAATTCCTGAAAACCTGTAAATTACCCCGCAGCATATAATTAAAATTGAGCAATCTCATAAATCATACGTCATAAATTGCATTGTTGATTAGTTTTTTAGAGTACGTATATTACTAGTTCAGTCTAGCTAAATTATTGATTCCTGCTTACTCAGTCCGCACATAACGAAATTTCAATTTCATAAGTTCGTTAACTTGATTCAGGATAAGTATTGAATGATGTGGTGGTGTATATGCAAATGCAGTTTTACTATAGAGGATCTCCAATCTCAAGAATGAGACCTGTAAAGGAAATCCAATGGCATAACTAGAAAGTATTTGCCTATGACTGGATACCTTTTAGTTCATCTCTTCTTTTCTTTCTCCTTGCATCATTAACCTTGAAAGTGGTTGGTTCTCATAACAACAATAGGTTTAGAACCTTATCTAGTTTGTAGAGATCACCGACCGAGATCATATCTTCAAACTGTTTTTTATCTCTTGAATTACCCAAATGTGTTTTTTTTAATATGCTGTAAAACTTTGTAAATAAAGAAATATTGTAGTTTTGGTATGCATTGTTCTTCCTCGTGTTATGAGTAATAAATGTTAGGGGCCCTTGAAAGAGATACAATAAGTAAAATGTTGGGAGGATTCGTCCCTCTTTACTCTTCTGATGTAATCTTAGTGAGAAAGTTCTTTTCTTTTCTTTTTTTCTATTTGTTTTTGTGTACGGTGGTTTGCTTCATTGTCATCTTATCTTCACCTTTTACCAAGACTCACTGATTTATAGTTTCCTTCATGATGTTTCCAAATCATTACTCAGAAACTATGTTAGGATTTATTTTTCTGTTAAGTAGCTACCTTTTCGATTACCACCAATTTTTACTTGCAGTTACACTACAAGCAAATGTTATTTTTCTTAGGAATGCATACTTTCATCTTATTTGATTTTCTCGCAATATGGTGCTGTAATAACAGTCAACATGAACACATGATATTTGGTTGATCTCTAAAGACATGCGTAAGAAAATTCTCCAGCATTTGTTGCTATCAGGTTTTTGATCACTACGCAGGTTCGTTTCCTTCTAAACCTAACTCTTAAGAAATAGTGCAACATGATCATCTATTTTCTGTCTTGTTCAGTAACTTGTAGATTATTACATGTCTAAGATTGAGACGCAATCTTGCGTGATAGAGTCTACTATTCGATTCATAAATTGATTACCTGTCTATTGCTGCATATGATGATTTGATTCCATCCCATCTTATCTTTCTCGAAAGCTGGGTAAAAAAATTCATTTGACTACGACAAATTTCCCGATCAAAGTTAAGAATGACCATGTTTCATTGCTGAATTGCCATCTCAGACCTAAACTAGTGATGGTGATTTTGCCCGGATTTCACATCGTTGCATTTTCATATAAAGTCTAGGCTCAAGAAACTGACACTATGGTAAAGCTGCAGGAAATTATTCTTGTTAAGGGCTTGAAACTTGAAAATGTAGCCACAGAAGCGTATAAAGTTCTTGTCTGCCTTTGAGATTGCTTGGTGCAGTAGGATCATCACCTATAAGATGGATCCTAACCAAATAACTTCTCCAAGAGAGTTTCATTCTTTTTGAAGGGAATTAATTTGACAATGATTGTTTTATCTACTAATTATTTGATATCGAAATGGTGTAGTTTCATATCTCCATCTTTGGAGTTACCAGTCAACCCATCAAATGCATGCGCACAGAAAAACTTACACACGATAGTAGTCCAACGAGATAAACAAGTAGTCATGAAAGACAGTTAAATCAGCAGTCAGCACCCAGAAACCTTCCATGATGTGATAGTATCCAGCAAAGACTACATGAGATTACAAACTGACATCAAGTTCCCAACTGTAATTTGCATGCAAACCTCCTGAACAAAGCAAGAAACATAACGACACGTGTATCACAATTCCAAGCAGGGAGATTTAAGAAAAACATTGAAATCAAGAATTGTGAAGAATCGCCATCAGGAAACTCATAAATACCTGACATAGATGTCGATGGTTTTGCCGTTCCATGATCTGTTATTTGCCAACTAAACTATTTGTTCTTCTTACCACCACCAGCCCGGAATTCTTGTTAGTTGCTGCTTTGGCAATATTCTCAGGGGTTTCCAATTGCATGGATGACAATAATATACAATTTGCATAAGTGACATATACGTATCGTAAAATGTACAATACATGGAAGAAATGGAATCCTTTAAACAGCAAATAAACAACACTCTAAAAGGAACACTAATTAAAATTGACTCTGCCCGACAAGAAGTTCCCCTCTCATTCTAGCATAAGAGGGCAAGCTTCATCCATCCAATAAAAATTTATACAACTCTCTTCCAAAATGGCAGTACCATAAGACATGACCCGTTTTTTAGGAAAGGAAAACGTCAACTTGCTTCCAACAATGCGCAAAAACAGCATCTACAAGTCAGGACTCGCTCAATAAATATTCACCAACATTTAGCTTTATGTCGAGAGGCAGACAACCATCAATGATCGTTTGAAGTTCCTCAAACCCAGGACCATGGTTGGCATCTTAAAGCTGCCAAGGAACCAGGGCTAGAGATTTACAGAGACATGTGTAGAGAATGTCTTAGGCTTGAATGCCAGATTGGGGGATTGAAGTGTGCAATTGCTTCCCTGTCATCCAGTGCAATTACAGTAGTTAATCAGGCCGAAACTGTTAACAGATCCATATAAGCAGGCTGGTGCTTTTGTTTATCTAATTGATTTCATGAATAGGGTGGTGCAACGCCATTAGCACATTCGTAAAGTTATATGAGAGTAATCGGGCATAAGTAGCAGTGGCATGGCAACATACTACCGTTAGTTTACAACATTATCACCAAAAGGTTAAAAATGATCACAAAGATCTAATCATTTGTGCATCACTAGGGCAATCAATGGCTTATGAAGTGAGTAAAAGGGAATACTATTCATTCATCAAAAGTAGCATATGAAGATATCTCTTCACTAGACCAACATGTGACATTACACCTTCGCATACATTAAAAGAAGGAAAGTCCGGGTGCTCGGTACTCAAAGATATCAAGATGACATACTTTCCTCTTAGCAGGTACAGATGGATTCTTAGCTGGCTTAAAGAAGGATTCTAATCTGTAGAAAATAAATTAAAGGAATCATCGGATAAAAGAAAGTGCATTTTGGAAGTTTTCAATTGTTCAAGCTTTAGTTACTGGCCTTGTGATGACTTATCCTTAGCTGCCTTAATCTTTTCTATCGCCTAATACCCATGGTAAAACAACATTGAAAACATGGATGCTCTCTCCTTCAGAGGAAAAGAAGCAACTTCCTCGAGTAGGCAACTGACCAACACATTACTAAAGATAGAAGTCATACCTTCGTCACTCTGTCAATGTTGAACCCATTCTCATTCACGAGTTAGGAAATTAAGTCCTTGAAAGGGAAAGAACAATTAGTTAGGAAACGAGTTGAGAATTCAAAAAGTGAAATGTTGCAAGTAAATCCCAACATGAAAACAGCCCACCTCCTCATTTGGAGTAGTCCATTTTATCTCATGTTGTTCTTCTGTAGAAATTATTGGTTCCTTGAAAAGCAGGTGAACTTCGATATAGGGCCAATTATCTGATAGCTGATACCTATTCAAAAACAAGCAAACATTTCCTTAAGAAGGATAACCGAACTCAATAAAGACTTCCAAGTAATGAAAAAAACCTATGGGTTTAAGGATAGAGAAACGATACAATTTTGTTCAAGTGAGAGAAATAACAGACAAAGGAGACATCATAATAGATAAAAGTGTTATAGTAAATCAACACACGAAGTAGCATGGTTGATGCACTGATTGCCAGCCCAAATCTGCTGGTGGCAAATGATCTCTTAGCTTCAAATTGTTGATCAAATATATGCACGCCAGCTGAGTATGAGAGATAATTCTTTTAAGTCAAGGAATCCAGGAGACAAGACTATTATAGTGAGAAACTTTGCCGCCCTTTTTTGCTTACAAGTGAGGAGACAAGATAAGAGAATAAGAAGCACCTTTGCTTGTTTATGTTCTATAGTATGTTTTCTATGGAACCATGTTGACGGATGAGCTTAAGAGCAGTCATCCCTTCAATACCTGATAAATTCATTCTAAAGTAAATCCACTGAAATCATCAAGCTAGAACATACGAGAGAGGAGAATGATATACAATGGCATAAAACAGTTAACAGTAGGCACTGCAATAATATCACGTCTACCTTGAATGCTTTCACAATAATCACATCTAGAGAGAATCCACAAGTCAATGAATTGATCCATATCCAGATTCATCTCCTCCAAGATCTAAAAGTCATGAAAGTGAGAAAAAAAAAAGATTAACCAATCGCAATGAATATACTTTTCTAAGTACCTTGGAAATTTCAAATTCCATGACTGGAACTTTTCTTGAGTTGGGATCCATCAAATGGCGAAGAAATATAGGAGCTCCAAAAGTAAGGGAATCCATATCTTCATATGCAACTACATAAACCTGAAAAACAAAAATTAAAGCTAAAGCACCATTCACAATGGATGAATTCTGGTTACCACGCAACAATTAAGCAATGATAGGAATTTGAAGTCAGCAAAAATTCCTTGGACAAAGATGACTTGGTAAAGAACGTACCAAATGTAAATGACTACGCAGAAGAAGGACATTAGACAAGTGAACAAGCATATGTGTGAGTGAAAAAGCAAATTAAACATTCAAACAAAATAAGTCATTTCTGTAGAGGTACCTCTGCTTTTTCACATGAAGCAGAAGACTATAAATAGGAAGATACGTGCCTTTCTAGCTTTACAAAGTACAGCACATTGTACCTCTGCTTCTGAAGGGGCCTAACATACATAAACTGAATCTGGTATCTAACATTTTTGTTAGGAATAAAGAAAAATGAACTTCTCAGACAGAACAACAACCTCAACTACCGGGACACCCATAAGTCTTAGTAGTTTTTTGCAGTCTTCACTGTGCTGTTGTGTCACCTACAATGGTATCAAAGCCATGTACCACAAACACACATATCCAGTTAGCTACATAGATAGGTTTTTCTGGAAAACAAAGACAACATCAAACTTCTCATTGGATAGAACGAAAATATCACATTGTAAGGAAGTGATTGAAACAAAGACAAACCTTCACAGTTCTCTTGCTGAATTTCTCTATGTCTTCCTTGTTCTGAGATTGCAGGCAATAAATACAAAGCTCACTAAGCCATTTTTACTCCGTGTTTCTGCATGCTTATGTGTATGCGTGAGAGAGAGAGAGAGAGAGAGAGAGAGAGAGAGAGAGAGATGCATATACCGCAATGGCTACTGCCAACTCCTCAGAGGCATCTGCCCTCTTAGAAAAACTGCTCTTGCTTTATTAATAATAAAGTACCGTTTTGCAAGCTCTTGCTTCTTCAAATCAGGAGGTTGACCATGAAATACGTAACTATCATAACAACAGCAAAGCATAATTCAGAGAAAGATGAGCTTTATTCTTCTAGCATTCTATCCCAATGAAAACACAGGCGGTAAAGAAAAAGACTTACACTGGCTTTATCCCCGCTTCCAACAGCCTAATCGTTTGGTAAAACATGCCTTACAGATGACTACATGGGAAAACAAATCACCAAGCATCATCACTTTCCAATCACAAAGATCACACGGCAAGTACAAAATAATGTGACGGTCGTCGATCTCATATACATGAAACCCGAGTCCAAGCAATAACATTTGAAGCATCAAAACAAGAACTCGAGCAAAGTGGATTTTCATTTCCATGAAGTATTTTGATGCCAGTAGTAGTACCTGGTGACTTGACCAGCCTCATTGGTGAGCATCTGAGTCCCCTTCCTCCCAACCACAACCTGATCCACCAATCAAAGACCAAAAGTAACCACCAACACTCAAGATCCAAATCCCAACCGACACCGAAACGCACAATCAATCACAAGCATCAACTCATAAAAAGCAAAGCACTTAATGAGGAACTGATAGATGCTCATGCTGCCAACCACGGTGATCCTCCGGCCAAAGTAGCTCTCCAGCATCTGCTCCTTCATCGCCTTCGGGGCATTGTCCGCCAGTAGCTTCGTTAGCCCCTATCAAAATCAACGAGCGATTCATATAGCAATCATATGGAGTGGAAATGATGGGATTGAAGAAGACGGAGGTCAAGCTACCTTGATGCCCATTTTCGGAGAGAGAAGAGGATTGCAATGGAAATTGAATTCTAGGGTTCGAGCTCTTCCGCCTTCCCGCCTAATTTGGAGACTAGTGCGTGCGAGGGTGGAGCATGTGGGAGTCACGCGACAGGTGTCGCGAGTGGTTTTCATCAACTGCCGTAGTATGATAATAATAATATTTAAAATAATTTGGTCTTGCATACCAAATTGTAGTCCCTTCCCAAATGAATGAATTATGGGGGTGAGAATCGACTTTTTCACAGTCAACTTCAAGGTTAAATATTTAAATTTGGTTTTGAAATTCACAAACGAAGAAAAGCGTGAGAAGTGGCTTTTTGATATTGAATAAATATATAAAATTGATACAAAAAGTTGAATTTTTACTACCTAACAACGCTGACCAACTTAATCGAACTAAATTCCCAAACATGCCACATCATCATTTTACTATTCACCATCCAATCATTTTATTACATATAGATTCAACCGAGTACAAGGAAATTTACTTTCCACATTTTATTTGAAAACAAGTAAAGTTGGTCTCGAGATTTATCTTTTAATGAAACCTCCCGACCTTGAACTTTTGAGTAAATGTGTCTATGTCATATCTAATCGAACAATTGATTCAATTGAATCCCTAAATTTATCTGATGTACGCCGCGATTCCTTATCTTTTAATTGATTATGTTCCTAAACTATTTTAAAATGCTCAATATCATCTTCATTTTAGTTATTACAAGGATGGAATCCGTGTAGTGTCACTTTCTCGACTTTTGCTCCTAATGTCGATTTGATTCCTCACACCTAAATTTTCATTTGAAGACTTCTAATTCATTTGATAAGGAAACTAGGATCGAATTTGACAGAGTTTGATCCTAAACAAAAATATCGAACTTGCGCAGTCTTGCATTTGCAGCTGTTACTATATTTCTTCTCATTTAGATTTTAGGGACATTTAAATTCAGGCATAAAGCATTCGCATTGAACAAAGTATGGATCCGGCTACTAGTTTCTTTGGTATTGGCCCGATAGATGGGCCCACTATGCGATATGAGTCATGAACTCAGTTGAGGTTACAAAACCAAGCCCGCGCGAGCTCGGCCCTAAGCTAATCAAACTCGCCCCCATGAAGGGAAAGGAATAAGGGAAATTCCAATTGGTCAACGCCCATTTTCGAAGCCAATTCCAGTCTGAACACATAAAAGATGGAAGGAAGGCCTTCTTGCTCAGCGGCACGCGTCGAAATTGGAAGAAAAGGCAAGGGAGAGTCCAAAGAAGGGAAGGGTGGGTGCAGTTTCCATCTTGACCGAAGGGAGCAATCCCGGCATTCGGGGATCGGAATTCACGGCCAAAAAGAAAAGAGAGAAAAAGTAGAACAGAGGAGGCAGATTGTCGTGGGGCAGGTGAAAAGAAAATAACAGGAAAAGACAGAGAGAGCGCCGTCGGGCATGCGTGAGGAAGTGACGAAGACCGAAAGATGCAATTTCACTGTAAGTTCGTTTAGTTTGCTTTCGTAACATCTACGTTCCCTCAAAGTTCAATTTTCCTTTGCACTTTAATTTCCAAGAATTTTACTCCTCGGACTTAAATTTCTCCATCATTTCATTTTAAACCCAAAAACCAAATCACGTTCAGCACCGTTTTTGAAGATGAACGACTTTGGTTCAAGTTAGAACCAAAGTGAGAAAAAAACCATTTTATCTTGAAGAAAAGGCTGTGTAAAGGTGACCAGCATGGGGACTTTGCAAGTGGCCACCCTCTTCGGAGGAAACTCACTTTCCCAAAGAATTTAAGCAAAAGTACCAAATGAAATTAGATTGTTTTTTTTTCATTCCCGAGGAAGTGCACATTTTACCTAAATCTTATTCAATAATGGTACGAAATAATAGTTTGATTGGACTAGATACACGAATCACTTAAAATACAAGAAGCCGAGTGGGTGGATTAGTCCGAGTGGAGAGAAAAAGAAATGGATTGAACTGAAAATCTTTTCTAGAGATATACATTTTCCTCGAGAGATAGATAAGATATCCCAATACAATGGCATCTTCATACCTCTAGGAACAGGAAAAACAAATTCTAAGGAATCCAAATAATTGAAAAATTGAATCTCTGTCCATCGGGTCTTAAGAATATTTGCATATTTGATGAACCAGAATCACTTGACAACCGACTATCATTTCCAAAATTAGCATCTACTCGTAAATCGTCTTCTGCTTTTTGGCATATCTTTCAAATGTGAGAAATGGACAAGAATTTCCTAGACAATTTCCTAACCGCGTACGATTGTTTATTTGACTCTTCTATGTTTTCACATTCATCCATCAAATCCAAGTACTTAGCAATACTGCGGAAGACGAAGACCATATTTTCTCATTTTCACACGCACAACAACCAAATATATTTACAATCATTTTTCCTTGCCACAAACCAAATTAAAACGCCATCTTTGAATTTCCCTATTCTAGTTTTAAAAATTTTAGATGTTTGATGTTAAATCAAGACCTGATTTCAAACTCCAAAAGGTCGAAAAAGAGAAAAAGCCTTAAGTTAAAGTAAAGAGACATCCGTATATCTGACAAAATTACTAGCCGAAAACCTCCCTTCAAATTAACACCGAATGTCTATTTTATGTCCTTTGGACTATGACCTTTCAACAGTAATATTGGATTAAAAACATTAATTTATGAAAGAATGTTACAACTTGTTAGATATATTTGGAATGCACATCATTCACAAATTACCAAATCTTTCCAGAATATCGTATATATGTTATACATGATCAGATTATGTCTAGAATCATGATATCATATATCAACCCTGTATTAGTTTCTATATCAATGATCGCAATTACTTCTATAATGCATTTCATTGTTTACGGAAGGCCTTTAGTTTGTCTGTCTCTCACTAACATAACCCTTCAATCAAAACTCACCACCAATCACTTAGATAGTTTCCGCCACAGTTCACTACGAAAGACTTTGAACCCTAGAATCACGTTGTTGAGCTGACGCCAACTGCGACTCAACACCACCATGGACAAAAACCTCACGTGCCAGGACGAGACAACTCGTCCTGATCTTTTCCTTCTTCAGACAAGTAATTGTCCTCCGAGTTGAACACTAGAAACCACGAACTTCACCTAGTCACGTGTCACTAGTCTTCTTTTGCTTCGTGCCACTATTTGGCTTACTCTATGCTCCAGAATATGACATCAGCATCAAGGAACTACCAAATCATTAGTGCCACTCACACCTCCGCATCATCACAACATCATCGCTATTAGAGCTGGAAATTTATGTTCATGTATCATAATCAGAGATTTTGTAATCATGTCAAGCAATTTTTCCAAACGTAGACCTGTCAAAAAATTGGTTCAGGTTACGGTTTGTGAGGCAACCGGTTGAACCACCCATTAAGCCACCGAATCCATAAAGATGGAAAATCTACAAAGAAATTCATGATATATATTAAAGTATGCCAATTAGCACCAAAAAGATCGCTCATGTGTATAGATGCATGTTGAGTGTAAATGATATGTAGGGAGGTTTAGTGAATGAAGTTGGTTATCTATTGTTTAATTAACACCTAAAAAGAAACTAAGGGCAATCTTGCAAAAAAAAAAAAAAACAGAGAGAGAGGGGGGGAGCATTTGCATTTCTTTCTATTTTCTTCACTTTTGGAAAAAATTAAAAATGTGCCTGCTTATGGGTTGTATGTCTCCTCTGTTTAAAATCATTTCCATCTACTTCCTCTCTAATTTGGATAGCCAAATAAGGGAAAAATACTTGGGTTATTACTTCTACCCATTTCCCTTCACTTCCCTCAATCCAAACACATATTCCACGTGAATCGAATCGATTACTTCGTTGAAGACTGTTGACCTGTAAACACTTTATTGTTTACCGAGGTTCGATTAGATTTTGATTGAAAGTTAACCTTGTTAAGATTATGATCAAGGGTACAATTGGGTTGTGCATTGTAAGAGCTTTCCAATGATGCCTAATTTGTCCAAATCATGTGACTGGGTTGCTGGATGTATTGTCGCAAGGGATGCTTGATCCTTTGGATGTTCACTTGTTTGGTTTCCTCGATATTGTTCTTAAAGAAAATGAGCTGCAACTACCATTCAAAGTGTACTTGCAGATATTGCTCAAAATGTGTTTGATCTGATCTTGAACGCAACAGAGCCTTCAATGGTTATGTTTGAAATATATGATAACTGGCTGAAGAGTATATCATGATATACTTCTTTCTCTCATTTCATTATAATTCTCAGTGTTCTTCAAGTGAACAATGAAGGCTGAAATGTTATTACTGCCTCATAAGATCAGTTGTCGCTATATCTCATGATATCTAATAGTCTCTCATGGATGATTAGTGGATGAAGGTAGTGTTATCCTTTAAATTTCTTCGTTAGCTTGAAATTCTCCAATTTGATGATGCCACGCTCTATGCAATATATGTGGCAAATTTTGTCAGGTGAAATATTTATTTTTATATAAAATGTTATAATGATGACATATGACTATAGTTTGTATTGAAAACAATCTTTCACCTCCGTGTTAAAGACACTCATATTGTTTTCAGGATGTTATATGCTTATAATTAATGAATGGTACTGTATGTTTTCTTATGGAATTTTTTCGTGCATTTGCTGTTGACCTTGCAATCTTTTGGCCGGTGAAAACAAACAATCCTCTTTATTCTCTTTAGAAGGATAAGGATGTCACAAGTGCCATAACTTTCGTACGACACTAATTTGAGTGTTATAACTTTTTTTTTCGATAACTTGAGTGCTATGATTTCTAAAAAATGTGCACTTGAGTGTCATAACTTTTAATCGATTACTTAAATGCCATAACTTTTAAAGAACGTTAACCAAAGTATTAGAAATCCAATGTGGCATGGCACTTGTGATGAAAGTTTTTTAAAAATTATGGCACTCAAGTGCTGGATTAAAAAGTTACATGAGACTTAAGTGAGTGCCACACGAAAGTTATGGTACTCAAGTGATCGAAAAAAAAATTGTGGCACTTAACTGAGCGCCATGTGAAAGTTATGACATTTGTGGTGTCCTTTTTCTCTCTTCATGTGCTTGCGAGTTTGCTTTTGTTTATTGCGCAACAGAGCCCATGATTTTTAACCCAGTTTCAGAAGCTTAAGTTTTGGTGCTACTACTAAGATGATAGGTGGGAATGAATTTATTCCATTTTGGGCCATTGATGTCTCATCTCAGTAAATGGATGAAAGAAGGAAGGATCAAAGAGCCAATGAACCAATGATATTCCATTTATCTTAATATTGCTCTGGAATATACACTTGGAGAGCACCAAGGTGCTTTTGATTCATGTGGTTTCTATCCAATAAAAGCTGGCAAAATCAGATATTTCCAGATTAGTATACCAGTCCATTATTTGTTAAGCCAAAAAATTGCAAGTTGCTCCTTTTAATAGCACTCTCGTAATGCAGAGGAATTATTCCGCAAATCTAATATATGTGTTGAATTGAATCTACATCCATAAAAAATGATGGATCTAATGTAAATCTCAAAAAACTCACGATCAGCATAAGCATAGTAAGCAGGGGAGAAGAAAATGGATCTTGGCTATGCTGATGTATATTCCAAAAGCAACAAATAGCTTCCACATATCAATCTCAACTCTCCTCCAACCCTTGATGAGACTAACGATAGGATTACATGCATAGTATAATTGCAAGTTCACATTTATGGTCAGTGACTTGCATTGGCTCATTCTTTTAGATTTATTTAAAAAATATAATTATAAAACAATAACATTATCACATATGCTATCAGATCCACATGATTTATTTAGAGTCGATAGACAAATTGAAGAATCTGAAGTATATCGACTTAACGCAGCATTGCCGGACATACAGATTTCTTAAAACACATGAGAGAAAGTGTTCAAATCCCTATTGAGTCCCATGTAAAACACAAGTTTTAGTATAATTATTATATTATGATTAATTTTCTCCATCACATCACTAATAAATTAAGTTTATACGATGTTTTCGAGATAAATAATGTCTCTCATCTCGCAATGCAACTAAGCAAGCAAGGTGGTGGAAGACTTTTGGACTCGCCTTCAATCGCCAGAGTCTTTCTTTCTTGTCCCCTTTTTCTTTTGTGTAGGTTTTGTCAGCTTTTGCCTTATCACTTTCCTTGCAACTAAGCAAGTGAGATAGTGGAAGACTTTGACTTTGCTTTCCCTCGCCAGTCTTTCTTTCTTTCTTCCTATTGAGTAGGTCTTGTAGGCTTCAGCCTTTTCCCCTTCTTTGGTCGGAAGAAAAGAAAAGGAAAATACAACGAAGGAAGCAAGCAAGATTGTAGAAGACTTTGACTTGGGACTTGTGTGCTTTCCAGATATTTAACCAATCCAGATTTATTTCATAGCCTCCTCTCTTTACTTTCTTTAAAATTTTAATTTAAAATTTAAGATAAGCAAGTCGCAATTTTAAAATTTGAAATAAAATATATCAAGTTACTCGCGGTTAGATCATATTTAACAAAATAGTTCGTATTGAAAATTTTGCAAATCAATCAATTTTGTAAATCAAAAACATACGGCATTTTACACTCACATCAATCCTAAATCTGATTATATAGGTTGTTTCATAGGTTAATTTTTAGAATCAAGATATTTTGATCGCAATTATCTTATATTGAGTCAAATACTAGGTATATTTGATTTGATTTTGCATAATCTTCGTTGATATGATCTATGATTTATCGAATCTTACAAATATTATACTGTCATCGTCTTTTATATAGCCGTCTTTATGTAATGTGTGGTATAATATATCTTTCCATATTTGTTTAGAATCTAGATCTATACACTATAGATGATCATTTGAAAGGTAGGGCATAGTCAAGCATTCAAAAGTTGTCACAATATTTTGTAACTAAGTAATAATGTAAATAACTCTTTTCAATTTCTTATATTATTTTAATTGCTTTTATTGGTAACATCGGCCACGTAATACTTCTTAAAGTGAGATTAAGATTATGATACATATAAATCAATTTTAATTTAAGTAAATAAATTAATTTAAAGTAAGGTTAAGATGCTGACACCTATATAATTTTTTGATTTAGTAACTACGTTAATTCCAATGATGGATAAGTCTCTTCAATTAAAAGCTAATCATGTGTTTTTCCTAATAGTGATGGTGTTTTTAAATAGAATTCGCATCTTAATATTTAATTTGGGAAATTCGGTGGCCAAATCGATGCAAAACATACAAGATATACATGAACGTGGAACACCAAATAAATTAATGAAAAGATGAAGGGGCATCAAGGAAGAAAAAAAGAACGGTGTTTACTAGATTAACGAGTTCGATGTATGTCGAGTTTGGGTTGCGATGTCGGCCATCTAGATTTCTTAGAACATTTAAGAAAAACTGTGAAAATCCCATACTGTTTGGCCTTGCTCCATCCTCGGGATGATAACATCAGCATCAAATAACCACCATATCATTTTTGCCACTCACACCTCCACACCATTGCTATTAGAGCTGGCAATTTGAGGTCACGTATCATAATCAAATTTTGTAATTGTGTCGAGCAATTTTTCCAAACGTGAACATGTCAAAGAAATAGTTTGGATTCCGGTTTGTGAGTCAATCGCTTGAACCACCACATTGAAAAGTTGAAAAATCTTTGAATAAATTCATTTTTTTTTGTCATTCCTATCACTAACTCTCCTCCTTTTTTTTGTCTCATAATATCTAATCGTCTCTTGTAGATGATTAGTGGATGAAGGTAATGCAATCCTTTAAATATCTTCATTAGCTTCAAATTATCCAATTTGATGATACCATGCTCTACGTGATACATGTGGCAAATTTTGTCAGGTGAAATCTTTATTTTTATGTATAATGTTACAATGATGACTTATGACTACAATATTTTTGTATTGAAGACAACCTTTCACCTCTTTCATTGAGCTTGATGGTTTCCTTTTGTTTATTGCGCAGCGGAACCCAAGATTTTTAACCTCGTTTCGAAGTCTCATGTTTTGGTGGTACTAAGAAAATAGGTGGGAATGAATTTGTTCCCTTTTGTTCTTAATCCATTTTTGGGCACTGATGTCTCATCCCAGTCATCGGATGAACGAAGCAAGAATCAAAGCGCCAACGATATTCCATTTATCTTAATATTGAGAGCACCGAGATGCCTTTGATTCGTGTGGTTTCTATCCAATAAATCTTACTAGGTTAACATGTTACTCCTTTTAATAGAACTCTCGTAATACGGAGGAATTATTTTGTAAATCTAATATTTGTGCTGAATTGAATCTAGACCCATAAAAAATGATGGATTTAATAGAAATCTCAAAAAACTCACGATCAGCTTAAGTAGAGCAAGTAGGGGAGAGGAAAACGGATTTTATGAATTAGAATAAATGTGAAAATTTGACAAACTTTATTAGGTGACCAAACTTGGCTATGCTGAGCTTCCCCATATAAATTTCTACTCTCCTCAAACCCTTGATGAGAGTAGCGTTAGGAGTACATCAATCATATGCTTTTTCGATTTAAAGAAAAACATTAACACATATTCTATCATATCTATATGATCTATTTAGAGCCAATAGACAAATTGAAGAGTCTGATGTATACCTGCTTAACATAGCATTGTTGGACATCTAGATTTCTTAAAACACCTAAGAGAAATTGTCCAAACCCCATATTGGGTCCCGCTGTAAAACACGAATTTCATTACAATTATTATATTGTGATTAATTTTCTCCGTCACATCATTAATAAGGGTTAATACCACGAAAAACCTTAAACTGTTACACTTGTGACAATTTTATCCTAAACTAATTTTTTGACCACCAAAAATCCTAAACTACACTTATGACAAATTTATCTCGGACTATTTTTTTCACCACAAAAAACCCCACACTGGTATACTTATAACAATTTTATCCCGAACTAATTTTTTGACCACAAAAAACCCCAAACTAGTATACTTATGATAATTTTATCCTAAACTAATTTTTTGACCACTAAAAATCTCAAACTGATATATTTGTGATAAATTTATCCTCCGTTAGTATCCGTTAAATTGGATTAATATCACGGAAAATCACAAATTGGTAAACTTATGAAACCCCAAACTGATACATCCGTCAACTACCACGTGTCATCAAACTTAGCAATTTGACAATAAAATTTAACAGAAACTAACGGAAGGTAAATTTATTACAGGTGTATCAGTTTGAAGTTTTTGGTGGTCAAAAAATTAATTCGAGGTAAAATTGTCACGGGTGTATCAATGTGGGGTTTTTAGTGGTCAAAAAAATAATTCGAAGTAAAATTGTCACAGGTGTACCAGTTTGGGGGTTTTGTGGTTAAAAAAAATAGTTTGGGGTAAATTTGTCATATGTATATTAGTTTAAGATTTTTCGTGATATTAACCCTACTAATAAATTAAGTTTATACAAAATTTTCAAGATAAATAACAGTCTCCCATCTCACAATGCAACTAAGCAAGCAAGATGGAGGAAGACTTTTGACTTGCTTTCAATCGCCAGAGTCTTTCTTGTTTGCTCCCTTTTCTTTTGAGTAGGCTTTGTCAGCATTTGCCTTGTCACTTTCTTTGCAACTAAGCAGGTGAGATGCTGGAAGACTTTTGACTTGCTTTCCCACGCGAAAGGCTCTTTCTTTCTTTCTTTCTTTCTTTCTTTCTATTGAGTACGTTTTGTAGGCTTTTGCCTTTATCCCCTTCTTTGGTTGGAAGAAAAGAACAGGAAAATGCAACGAAGCAAGCAAGATAGCCGAAGACTTTGACTTGGGACTAGTGTACTTTCCGGACAATTAGCAAATCAGGATTAATTTAAATTTAATAATTCATTGCCTCCTCTCATTATATTCTTTTGAAATTTTAATTTAAAATTTAAGATAAGAGAGTGGCAATTTTAAAATTTGGAAAAAATATATTAAGCTGCTCACGGTTAGATCATAATTAATAAAATATTTTGTACTGAGAATTTCGCAAATCAATCCATTTTGCGAATCAAAAACATATTGTTCATAGCACTCTACATTCACTCCGTTACTAAATCTAATTATCTAGGTTGTTTCACAGCTTAATTTCTAAACCGAAGTTGGTTTCATTTTGAATGGGACACTATATATATTTGAGTTGATTTTGTGTAATCTTGGTTGATATGTTCCTCGATTTGTTGAATCTCCATATATTCGGAACATTGTCGGCGTCTTTTATATGATTATGTTTAAATTTGTGATATCATATATCTTTCCATATTTGTTTGGGATTTAGATCCATAGAAAAGATCATCATATTTGTTTGGGATCTAGCTCTATATACTATAAAGTATTATTTGAAAAGGTGGGGCATACTCAAACATTCAAAGTTTGTCACGTTATTTTATAACTAAGTAATAATGTGAATGATTGTTTTCAGTCTCTTATACTATTTAACTGTTTTTATTGGTTACACCAACACTTCATAAAGTGATGTTAATATTATGACACATATATGATAATTTTAATTTTAATTTTGTTATTAAATGAATGGAACCCGGAAACTTCTAGGATGACAACCCATTGATCGATCCATGGAAACTTTTAGGAAACTTCTCGGATGACTCATGGAAAGTTTTCCCCTACCCCATGACGCCAAAGACCGAGAGAGCTTATTATATTGACAGCCCTCGCTTAGATCCAAGCACACCCAAAGCAAACTTCCCTGAGAGATAGAAAAGATTTGATATCTTTGATATTTAGAGATCCTACAATGGAGAAAGGGACGCATTCAGGGGCATCATCCGGATCTTCGTATGAGGTTTTTCTGAGTTTTCGAGGAGCGGACACCCGTTATGAATTCACCGATCATCTTTACCATGGCATGGTTGAGGCCGGGATCATCGTCTTTAGGGACAATGAATCCCTCCATGTCGGTAAGGAAATTGGTAGTGAACTTCTACAAGCAATTGAGAACTCCAAGATCTACATTCCTATATTCTCCAAGAATTATGCATCGAGTCATTGGTGCCTCCGAGAGCTCACATATATGGTGGAGTGCACCTCGAAATCGAATGGGAAGAAAGAGATTCTGCCGATTTTCTTAGATGTGGAACCTGCCGATGTCAAGCTGAAAACAAACCTATACAGACAAACTCTTTCAAAGCGCCAGAAGACGTGGTGCACTGAAGCAGAGTCATGGGAAAAGGCTCTCATTGAGGTGGGCAAGATAAAGGGATGGAACTGGCAAACAGATCAAGGGTAAATGTCTTAAAACTTTTAAACTGTCATACGTAGATTTCGTTTTCCTCTCTATTCAGTATAATTGTGGTATTGTTGGTGAAATTATAGTCTATTCGATTCTGTTTAGTTCAAATAGCGATCGCGGCCGCTGCCGCTACTGCTACCAGCCACTATGGCGGCCAGAACGGAATTCTCACTGGCAGTGGCGGTATCACTGCAATAGCTCTGGTCAATCGCACTATTGCAGCGGTAGCGCACGCCACTCATCCAGATTCTTTCTCTCCTCTTACTCTCAGTCTCTGACACAGTAGCCACAATTCTCCGAGCAGCTCCACCAAGCTACTGGCCAGCCACCGCAGAAGCTCGTCCGTTAGTCGCTGCCACTTCTTTATCGCCACCCCGACACCAAGCTGCAAGAAGCCTCCTCCAAGCCATCCGGCCCCCGCCCTTTCGCTCTCTCACTCACTGAGGTGGGTCGGATCTGGGTTTTGGACGTCGGGTCTAATGCCACCGAGCCCATATCCAGCGTTGCTGACCTTGGGCGACCCCAAATCTGGTGTCACCCAAGGCCGATGACATCATCCCTGGTTGTCGCAAGGCCATGACCCATGAGATGTGGAGGATTGAGGCAAGGTCGAGATGGGCAGGTCGCTGGGCGTGATGGGCAATGGCACTAGAAGGCGACGGTGACAGTGACGGCCTAGGGAGGCGAGCGACGTCAATGGCGGCGTGGCAGTGGCAGGGGCCGATGGAGTGGTGACTGAAATTTGGGGGAGCGGAGATAGATTGGGAAAAATCTATATTGTTTTGGCGTCTAGATTATTTTGCGTACATTCTGCAAATTGTAGGGGAAATTGAGTCACTTAGGGAGCAGTTATACAACATAAAATTTATCCCTCACATAGTTTTTATGTCATGACAGCCAAGTAGATTTGATACAATCTGTAAAGCAAGCTGTGTTGACTAAGCTGAACATCGGATTTAAAAAAAATGTGACAGAACATCTAGTTGGAGTTGATGATCGTGTAGAAGCTATAATCAAAATGTTGCATGTGGAATCCGATAGCATACAATTCCTCGGAATCCACGGAATGGGCGGGATTGGCAAAACAACACTTGCCAAGATCATCTTCAACCAATTGTCTCCTCACTTCCGAGGCTGCAATTTCCTTTCCGACATCGGAGAGTCATCACAACGTCACGGTTTGGTACATTTGCAAAAACAATTACTATCCAAGTTCCTCGATTCTCATTCTAACCTCGACGAAATTCAGGACGTGGATGATGGGATTGACATGATTAAGAGAGTACTTTGCAAGAAAAAAGTTCTCATTGTTCTTGATGACGTGGATGAAAAAGAGCAACTCAAAAGATTAGCAGAAAAGGGCAATTGGTTCGGTTCCGGTAGTAGGATTATCATAACTACTAGGGACCAAAGTGTCCTAATGATTGAGGGAGAAGCAACAGATGAAGGCCCTATAAAAAAGTTTGCAAATGTTTGGACTTATGAAGCACATGCAATGGAATTTGATCATGCTCTTAAACTTTTTAGTAGGCATGCTTTTAGAAGAGACTCTCCACCAGACCATTATGTCTCCCTTTCAAAAGCAATTGTCTCTACTTTGGGAAAGCTTCCATTGGCTCTTGAGATTACAGGTTCATCCCTCAGTGGTAAGTCCAAAAAAATATGGGTAGACACATTGAAGAAGCTAGAAGAAGCTCCTCCCATGGGAGTCCAAAAAAAGTTGATGGTATCTTATGAAAGGTTAGATCATGCACAAAAGCAAGTATTTTTGGATATAGCTTGTTTTTTTGTTGGTCGGGACAAAACATACCCTCTGTACATGTGGGATGAATGTGGATATCACCCACACGATTCCCTTGAAGTCCTCTCTCTCATGTCCTTGATAAAAATCAAAGGCAACTATACTTTCTGGATGCATGATCAAGTGCGGGACCTTGGAAGGGAGATTGTCCGTCAAGAGAATTTCAACGATCCTTGTGAGCGTAGCAGAGTGTGGAACCATGAGGAAGCCTTGAGCATTCTGCAGCTGAAAGAGGTACAATAAGGGAATAGCAATTTATTTTCCTATGAATTGTTACATACTATTCTTGCAAAAGGAAAAATTAATCGCTATTAGCGCTTAAAATTGTTTGCTTTTGACCTTCACATGTGGACTTCTTGGTGTTTCCATTGTCAGGGAAGTCGGAAAATAGAAGCACTGTCTGTAGGATATCATGGAAATGAAGTCGTTATTCTAAAGCCTGATGGATTTGCTAATTTGCGGAACCTGAGGTTCTTTCGGTGGGATGGGGTGCTCTTTGTTGGAGACTTCAATAATCTTCTCTTCAATTTAAGATGGATTTCTTTGCAAAGATGCCCTCCCAAGTTTGAGGCAACAAACTTTCATCCGACTAATTTAGTCGTTCTTGACCTTTCATGGAGCCATATATATGAGGAATGGATTGGCTGGAACCAAATCAAAGTATGATTTGAGTCCCACTCCTTGCATAAGCATATTGTTTCTTTTGTCTAATTTTTTTCCCTACAAGTTGTTTCTTGATACATATTCTATTAAATTGTTTTGCAGGAGGCTAGAAAACTAAAAGTACTAAATCTCAGCTTCTGCTACGGCTTAAAAAGAACACCTGATTTATCTATGTGGGTGTATCTAGAGAAATTGGTTTTTGAAGGCTGTTCCAACTTAATTGAAATTGACCCATCCATTGGTAAATTGAAGCTCCTAACTTCTTTGAACTTGAAGGGATGTCAAGCTCTTCAAGAGTTGCCTGAAGAAATAGGAAGCCTACCAGCTTTGATAGAGATTGTCATGCCTAATACGCCACGTGCACTTCGGAAGGCGTTTGGTAATTTGCAATCGACCCTCAATGTATATATCAACAAATTGCCATACTCGATTGGAGGGCTGGTGAAACTTACGCGGTTCGATTTATCTAGCACATACATAGAGGAACTCCCACATTCGATTGGGAAATTACAATCATTAGTTGAGTTGGATTTGTCACGGACGAGAATTTGTCACCTACCCGATTCAATCGGCAATCTAAAGCAATTGAAGGTACTAAGGATGAGAGGCATAAGAGGGTTAACAAAATTGCCAAGTGCGATTGGGCTGGTGGAGAACCTCGAAGTGTTAGAAGCAAGTGGCTGCTACGATTTGACCGGTGAAATCCGCGAAGAAATTGGGAGATTGTCCCGTTTGAGGATCCTAAACTTGTCAAACACATGTATTTCCGGATTACTCACCACGGTGAGTCACCTCTCTAATCTCCAAATACTTAAGCTAGAAAGATGTCCCGAGCTGAAACAATTGCCGGAGCTTCCCCCAAGTTTGACTTGGCTGACATGGAGCCATTTTGATTACCGGTGTCCCCCCTTCGAACCCATTAGAATTGGTGCCCTATCTCATCAGGCAACACTTGCCACCACTCTTCCCACTAGCATCGGTACCCTATCTCAGCTTAAAAGACTAACATTGTCCTGCAAATACGTGCGATTCCTCCCCCGGCTCCCGTCTAGTTTAAGACAGTTGCGACTTCGAGATCTGGCGACCACACGATCACCGGATTTTTCCAATTTGCAAAACTTGTCATTCTTGGAATTCTATAAATGTTCGCTAAAACTCTCGAGTATATTTGATGCGGAGTCGGAGGAACTCCATGTGAAGCACTGTAAGCTTAGACAACTGGACTCACCGTCGCAGCCGGAAATGAAAAGATTGAGATTATTAAAGATGGATGATTGTGAGTTCCTTCCAGAAGTACTTGATCTGTCGCGCATGAAGAATCTACGCAGGGTAAGTCTGAGATTTTGCCTTTCATTAGTCGAGATTCGTGGCCTTGAAGAATTGGGATCCCTTTGCTCCCTATCAGTCAACGAATGCCATTCCATGGAGAGGATGTCAGACCTATCGAAATTGAAAGAGCTGCGGGAGCTCATGGTAACATATTGTTGGAAGCTAAAAAGAGTGCAAGGTCTAAACCACTTGGGGCCTTTAAAGACGCGGAGAATCTATGATAATGGAGAGTTTCGGGGGTGGTACCTCAAACGCTGCCGATGCGTCCGCCGTCATACACAGAGTTCCCATTGGCGGCTCCGATTCGTAGATCCGCTGCATTCTTTGGCGGGTCGCCGCGGCCTCCACCCCTGCTTCCGCGTCCGCCATCATCGCCTCTAGGAGCCCCTTGGCGGGTGCTGGTTGGAATATGGCAACACACCAAGTTTCGCACCATAACTTGCAACTGGTAATTCTAAAATTGCACACCAAATGCTTGCGCAATTGCCTCTTTCCCTGTTCGAATCTGGATATGAAGTTTTGATACGGTGGTTTGATGGGCGAAGTTTCAGGTGTTGAGCTAAATGGGCATACTGTGCGAATGGACATCTTAGTTTTGATTTGATTTGATTTGATTTGGTGTGCAGACGGTAGTAAAAACCCGACATTTCAGGAGAAGTTTGTATTCACGCTCGTTGAAGGGCATAGGGAGTTGAATCTTGCGGTGTGGAACGGCAATATCCTCACTTTGGGCATGTACGATCCGTTGAATCTATTCCTCTTTTCTTATGCATGTAGAATTATGGATAAGGTTCAAAAGCAAAATACAAAAAAAAAATGTCAGAAGATAGAGTACATAAGATGACCTTTGTGTAAGAACAGTGGTGTGGTTTCTCCAATTCGCTCATTTGCAATAATAACGCTAGGTACTAACTTTGCTTTCAAAATTGCATGCTGACTGCCAAATTATTGTTGTTGTCATTGTCATCATCATCATCATTAGTAGGTTTGATTGCTTGACCGATTTGCTGGAAACATGGGTGCTTCATAGTAGTGGCTGCATTTTCTGTATCCATTTTAGCTAGTCATTTGTGTGTTTGGGCTTGGCATGTCATTTGCCGACTTTTATTGTTTTATTGTCTATGGATATAATATGTTTTGTTTTCTGGTGAAATATGTGCTATTTGAGAATATTGAGAGTATTTTTTCCTTTCAGAAGTAAAATTCTTGCACAATTTAGTTGTCCCAGTAGTGACCATTGCTGGCAATACACTAGTTCTTCTAGCTAGATTCTAATATGGTCAACTTTGCAATGGACCAAGTAGCATACTCGTCTTGGTGTGAGAACAAGTCCTTGGTTTTTTCCTTTTTATTTCCAAGAATATAGTCAGGCACTTACTAATATTTGATCCGACAGCTTTGATATTAAAATATATTGATATGTCCAACCAATTCTGTAAGAATGACATAGACTACGTCCTGCAGCTGAAGTAATGGAGTCTTTACATATTCCCAAGGGCTTGAGACGGGTGTTGTTGAGAACCCCACATACTGCCAGGTAAACTTCTGTTCCTAAGCATCCTTTTGTGGGTCATGGTCAGCCGAACTAATGTGGGATTTCCAAATTGTTGGAAATCATGTTGCCCATGCATGTGCTATTGGAGCACTCATCTGGGTATTTTAGTAAATTGTGGTATTAGTGAGTGCTATGATCAGAAGGACAAATTTGATTTGTGCTCTGTTTCATTCTCAGATGGCTTATGCACGAAAAAGAGTTCGACACGAGCCGTGTGGGATTCATCAGAGATGGAGCAAAATGGTTGGTAGAGAACACAGAAATTAAACTTGGTAGGATTCGTCCCTCTATACTATTCTGATGCAATCTTAGTGCGAAAGCTCTGTTTTTTTCTTTTTTGTTTGTGTGTGTTTGGTGGTTTGCTTCATTGTCATCTTATCTTCACCTTTTACCAAGACTCACTGATTTATAGTGTACTTCATGATGTTTCCTTATCGTTACCCAGAAACCATGTTAGGATATATTTCTCTGTTAGGTAGCTACCTTTTCTATTACCACCAATTTTTACTTGCAGCTTCACCACAAGCAAATGTTATTTTTCTTAGGCATGGCAACAAATGCATACTTTCATCTTATTTGATTTTCTCCTTGATGACACATGAGTCGCAGTATGGTACTGTGATAACTGTCAACATGAACACATGATATTCGGTTGATCTCTAAACACATGGGTGTGTAAGAAAACGCTCAAGCATATGTTGCTATCAGGCTTTTTGAGCACTACGCAGGTTCAATTTTCACTAAACCTACCTCTTGAGAAATAGTGCAGCTTGTATATTATTACATGTCTGAGATTGAGATGCAATCTTGCATGATGCAGTCTGTGCTATTCAATGCATGAATTGATTACCTTTCCTTTTACCTCATATGATCATTTGATTCCATCCCATCTTATCTTCCTCGAAAGCTGGGTAAGAAATTGATTTGACGTATGATAAACTTCCCCATCAAAGTTAAGAATGACGATGTTTCATTGATGAATTGCCATCTTTTTTTTTTTTGGTCGAAGATGAATTGCCATCTTAGACCTAAGCTAGTGTTGGTGATTTTGCCCGGATTTCACATCGTTGCATTCTCATATGAAATCTAGGCTCAAGAAATTGACACTACGGTAAAGCGGCAAGAAATTTTTCTTGTTGAGGGCTTGAAACTTGAAGATGTACCCATAGGAGTGTATACAGTCCATGTCTGCCTTTGAGATTGCTTGGTGCAGAAGGATCACGTATAAGATGCATCCTTATCAAATAACTTCTCCAAGTTTTGTTCTTTTTGAGGGGAATTAATTAGACGATCGTTTTATCTACGATCATCATTATCGTCGTCACATGAGATCAACCTATCCGTGATTGGTTACCATAGAGGTGTCAATTGAAGATTCTTTTGTTGTTTTCGTGACTTTGCTTGTGGTAATGCCAGGTGCTAACAATATTTCTTTTTTTGTTCCAGGGGAGTAGGAGTTATCAAAAAAGCCAAGTGAGAAAGGCATTGCACGCACGTTCTCCTCAAAATTCAAATTTACTTTGACGGGACACGTTTTGCAGAGAATGTGGAACTTTAGCGATCATTTGAATATGTAATATTACTATAGGCAAAGCGGAGGCTATGGTTATGTTTACATAGATATTGTTATGCTTTCAAAATACGACTCGTTTGGATTGTTTCTCATGTTTCTTCTTTTCTGTTAATAAAGAGCTGCTGAGGATTGACTTCATTTGAACATATACTTGACGAGGCCCACCGAAATTGGTTATCGTGACTCACGAACAGAAGCCTTTGAGAATCTGTTTGGCTATTTGAGAGCAGTTCTCTCCGGTAGAATTGTACATGACAAGGGCAAAAAAAACTCGTTTTTTAAAGTCTTTCCTATAATTATTTGCAAATATTTTTGTACATGACATGCGTTTCTGGAGTGGTTTTAGATTGATTTGGCATTGGGATACGCCATTCTCTAGTGTTCTCTTGGTTGAGGTCTCATGGGGGTTGAAGTTTGCTTATATCACCGCAGTTTGATTTTTTTTTTCCTTCTTTTACAGTCCGGTATCTTCTGCGTTCTTGTGGACTATTTGATTGAGCTAATAGGGGTCTACTCTATGTCCAGGTTTGGCTTGGTCTTACTAGCCATTTCCTGATTCACATTACCCTTTTACTATAACGATACCCCGAAGATAGTGTTGATCAAAGTCTTATCCAGGCTACTTTTTCTGCACCATCAACAAGTAGCTTCTTTACATGTCCACTGTTGAAATATTGCACCAACCTAATTTTCTCTCTTCTTTCATACTTCACTAACCGCATCTTCTCGTTTTGTTCGAAAACCTTCATACAATCACAAGAGCACTTGGCACCCGCTGGTTACGTGAAGATACAACCATGACTATGATTCTGTGTTAATAGAGAAAATATTTCGATAGGATGACTTTTTGTTTATATCTTCTCGATGGTCCTAATTTTGTACATCTTACGATATTATCCTGTCAAAATTTTTTATAACCATTCAAAAATAGGCGTGGCTGACAATACTCTTTGTATAACATAGGAGCAATGCATATTTTCATTGATTCCCCGTTTTTAGTTTCGTATGTTTGATGTTATTTCTCAATGCAAAATCTCATTTCACTCACTATTGTGTCACAAAGTAGATGTTCTTTCAATTAAACAATGCGTGAATTGCCTTTCATTTCTGCAGGACCTTTCTAACTATCTAAAAGGCTGCAGGTTTTTCCCAAAAGTAAACAATGATCTTGCGGATGACAGAAACTCAACCTACAAGGAAAGATTTGCTAACTTGCAGAACCTAGTCCTTATTATGGTTAGTTTTGTGTATGTTGTTGATTTTGGATCCTTGTCTTTTGCAGCTTCGTGAAGCTAACTCTTTTTATTTCCCTCTAGTTTGAGCAAGGCACTGTGTTTATACCAAAGGAAACATCCTGGTTTGGATACTATCTAGATGGAACTTTTGATACTGTTTTGCCTACCCAGGAGGTATTTGCTGCATTACCTTGAAATGTAGTTGTTAGTGTCTTTATCAGTGCCATTGAATCATGGTAATTTTTGGGTGATACTGATGGTCGTTGAAAGGTAGTGGTAAAGTATTTATGGTGGATGAGGGTGGAATCTCCTTGTGGTTCAGAAAGCATGCATTTTGAAAGGTTCCATTCTTTTGAGATTATTTCCTGTCCTCAAACCGATTCCATAATTAAGAATTTGCTCGAGGACTTGCACGCACGTAAATATATGAAAAATCAGGGGTCTAGAATATATAAAATCTCTAGTAACATTGATATTGACTTGGAATCAACTTTTTTTATTGCACTTTGCGCAGTCAACCAAGAAATGTAACAGAGAACAAGCCAAAACATTTTCTAAGCCTTAGATATGAATGATTAACCATGTTGAAAGTAATACTGAGTATTGTGAAAGCATTATCCTTACCAAGCTCTTCCTCTACAATCTTAAGGTGCAGGAGATGTATATCCATGACATGGTTTGGAATTACTTTCGGTAGTGATTTATGATTTTCATTTCATCATTCAGCATTAACTATTGATGAGTCGATAATTGAAGGAAAATTGCATTTACACTAGAAAAATGGACAGAATAGAATGGGTGAACGAACATATTGTGATATTGTGTTGTCCCTGTTGTCACGCCCCGAAATCTCTGGTACGCAACATCCTTACCTTGGTTGATAACTGCGACGTCCCAGGAAGCGTCGCCGACCCTCACCCGAACAGAGATCAAGCACAAGCGGAAGCAACAAATAAACAAACCTGGACACTACAGTATGAGCCACAGATAGCCATGTATCAATATAGAAGATATTACACATTTATATTACTATTGCAACCATTTACACAATATATACAAGTACAGCAAAAAGGACTACAACCGGTCAACAGCCGCCTAGTCAAAAAGGGATACGCGGCTCAAGAGGTCAGGCTAAACCTAGGGAGAGGGCTACGGTCTTAAAAAGTGGCGGCCCTCGGTACTAGCTACGGTCGGGGAAGGGGCAGTCCTATGGTTGCCAATCCGGATCGAACGACTTAGCAGAATTATCCGATGACTCCTCGGAGGCCTCTCCACTAAGCTCCGACTCCTCCGAATCCATGGCCTCTGCTTCCTCATCCTCGGAGTCCAGCTCCAGCTCCGGATCAAGGTAAAGCTCGAACCCTTCCTCATCTGATCCTAACTCTGCTACCTCCCCATCCTTCTCTATATCCTGTTCCATCGCCTCGAGCTCGTCATCCTCTGCCTCATCCATTGGCTCAGGATCCTCAGTTACTACATTGGGCTCCTCGTCCACTTCTCCATACTGCCTTATCCATTTTGGCATGGCCTCAGGGTCGATCACTTCTCTGCCAGCTATAATCGGCTGCAACAACCCAGTCTCATCAACCGGAGCATCAAAAGTCCTGAGGGGTTCTCCTTCATTACCGTCAGTATCTCGGTGGCACCATGTCACGTACTCCTGCACCTGGTAGTAATACTTGCCTACGTCTATGTATATTACAGATCGGTATCTCACAAAGGCCTCCGCATTTCCTGAGGGGTAGGTACTAGTATACTGGCGGATCTGCATAGGGATCCCAAAAAGTGGCGGTGGTCTCTGCATCCTCACAGTTGGGGGTTTGAAAAGTTTCGGTTTAAACCATCGTGAGACGAATCTTAGTAAGTTCAATCCCTAAACCTAGGCTAGGCTAGCATACAATCTCCTGACCGAAACAAGCATTTAAAATCACAACACACAACATCCACACAATTCTCCGACCCTGCAGGTTAGACAGTTTAATATAAAAATCACAACACATGCTTAATTACTGAGTCTCACACACTTGCATGCTGGTAAATGCATGATCATGTATGCAAATGTTGTCGACAAGTCATGCGCAATTCTTCGGCCCACTGGCCCACATTGGCACACTTGCCCAATTTATTATTATTACGACTCAAGTCATCACTTTTTCACGGTCCGGTGCGTCTAGTCTGCTCCAAAGTGTATGAGGTGCAGCAACTGATCTGGTCCAGTGTCTCTAACCTGCTTCAAAGTGCATGAGGTGCAACACTAATCTCCTTGCGAACCAGAGCCTGCTTCAAAGTGCATGAGGATGGTCGCCTTCCAGACGTACCAGGCATCGTCCTGCTCCAAAGTGCATGAGGACAGTATCGACCCGTAGGTCATGACCCAAAGGTCATTAGGTGATCACACAATTCATTATTATCTGAATCTCGCGTGAAACGCTTCAGGGTATTTTAAGTGATCACTCGCTTATGGCAGACACACATTCTCGCACAATTTCATCACATGCCTCATTCTCGACATACACAATGCGTGTCCATGTTGTGCAATGCTATGCACCGCGAGTGCTAATATAAATCAGACACCCGACATACGACATGGCGATGCGAAATCAATCACCATCAAGCACAATTGCCATATAATCAGTCAACCCGGGCATACTCGGCAATTCCACCAACGTACTCCTAACTTAGCCATTTAATCCAATGATCCTTCCCAATAACTTCACATTGATCCACCACCGTTTTTGGATAATAACCTCCGCCAATCGGTACACTAATTTTTCTCTGCCAATACTAATATTCCTAAACTAGTCTAGAAAATTGCACTAACAGTTCTAATCCGAGTTTAGGAATTTTACTCACTTAATACGGGGTCACGACGACGGGGAATGGTGGCCGATCATTGATGAACAGTGAAACCGGCGGCGAAATTTCCGGCGACGGCGGTACGGACGGTGGCCGGCGGCGTACAGACACGGCGGTACGGACGGCTGTGAACAGTGCCTCCGTACGGACACTGTACGGACCAACGGAAAACGATGGTTGGCGGGGTGCCGGTGACGGGCGCGGCGGTCCGTACGGACTCCGGCGTGAACAGTGTTCCATACGGTCACTGTACGGACGGAGGTGAGCGGTGTCGTATGGGCGTCAAAAGCGTCGTTGTGGCGGTGGCTCGGCCGATCGGGCTCCGGCGTGGCGGCGGTGAAGCTCCGGTGCCGCGGCGATGACAAACTGGGAAAGAAAAAGGGAAGAAAGAGAGAGAAAAGGGAGAGGGAAAGGTCGGCTGGGCTGAGGCTGAGGCTAGGGAACGGTGAGGGTCGACAGCGGAGCACGGTGGCTGGCGGCGGCGCTCCGGTGACCAGCGGTGAGCTCCGGCAAGCTTCGGCCAAGAAGAAAATGAAGGAAAAGGCAGAGATCGGGAGGAGAGAGAGGTCTGGCCGAGTGTAGGGGTGAGGAGAGAGAAAATGCAGTCCAACTTGGTCAAATATTGCAGCCCCAAGAGCCACGTGTCGCCGATCCGGGTCAAATGACTAAAATACCCATAATCTGACGGCCCTAATTAAATCTTATCCATAAATCCAAGGGCAAAAAGGTCAATGGCCCCAATAATTGAGCTGATAAGCACTCTGAAATATCCTAATTAATTTCCCAACAATTCGGACCCAAAATTAGCCTAGGGGCAAAACCGTCATTTTTCCGGCCCCGGGGCGAAATTCAAATTTTCGCACATATCAACCCTTCATATGCGTGGCCAACATAATGTGGCATCGGAATCGCGAAAACAGCTTCTTAAGCCCCCGAAAATCGGCTGCGAAGTTCCGAGAATAAAATAATATTATTTTTCCAAGTTTCGCTGAAATTCCAATTTTTGATCATAACAACTCCTGGTATGTGTGGCCACCCTAAAATGACGTCCGCCTCGAAAAATAACCTCATTTGGCCTCGAAAAGCGGCCTGGGCATCCCGAGGGGCAAAAATCGTAATTTTTTCAACCCCGGACTAAAATTCCAATTTTTGGTTGTATTAGCTCCAAACGCGCGTGGCCAACATAATATGACGTCAAATTTTCAAAAATAGTCTCTTAAGCCCTTGAAAATCGACATTGACATCTTGGCCTAATTCCGTGAACGAAATTCGCTAAATTTTTAATTTCAGAGTCTCTCACTAACGGGTGGCTGTTTAGAGGTTACGCGTATCGACCAAGGGCTATCTATATCATCATGGCCTCGATCATTGAGAGACTGAGAAATTACCACTAGTTCCAGAGGTCACGATCGTTTGATTCAAGTTCAGGACTGGTTGGTCACGTGTACTTTCGATTTTGCAGAATCACCTGCGTCCCTATAGTACATCGTTGGCCTTGGCCAAATTCAATCCATTCCTCTTTCCTAAGATCGGCTCACATTGGCCCAAAATATTTCCTCAGCGTCTCTCATAATCAGTATCCGTTTCGCGATAGGGTTCCCTGTCTACATACCGTTTTCTAGTTAGCCATACCCTATTGATTAGTATCCCAAGAGTGATTAGCTTTGGGCGAGACTTACTAAAATGAAATGCGAAGTAACATTAGTTTTATTGATCCTTGAATTACATCGAAATTCGGACTATTATAGCTGTGGTGTAAGCTTGTCATAACATGCTTTTACCCTTACTCTGCTACAATTTGCATTTTTTTACCATTAGGATTGGATTGGATTGAAAAATAAAAAAAAGAGGAATGTATCTAATTGATGCATTTCCTGCAGACTGAGCTTTACACCAAGGATTGGATTGGATTGAAGACCTTGGATGAAGCTGGGAAAGTCCAATTCATCAATGTCTCTAGGAACCATCTCCAAATCTCTCTCGTTGGGATGCAAAAATATATAGTTCCTTACTTGGCACCGCCAAGTTGGCGGATGATGCAACTTTAGCAAAGAAAATGGCAACAGGAATGGCTTCTAGTAGTTGGACCCCATGGGTTTAGGGTATGTATCAAAGAATGGTTAGGCAAACAATGGTTAAGTTGTTCGAGGATCGACCTCTACTCCTCTTGGCAATTACCTTTAGCTTGTGCTTAAAAATGTAAGATTATGACATATAATGTGATTTGAGAGATCAATTCAGGCGGAAACTGAGACGGTCAATGCAAATGAACTCCATATAGATTTTGATTTACATGTGACCTAAAGATAAAGCAATTAGGACTTGATCATTTGCAAAATATGCACAATGTAACTGGGCTCTTACACCTACCGTGTGAGTTAACCATTTTCACTGTGATATATACTCTATCAACAAATATAGGTGGACCAAATCAATGGTTGAATTTTCATTTTCCTTAATGTACTATACACATAGGTAAATGACCCAACAGATTATAGGATTTATACTACACAAATAAATAAAATATATGATCTGATTAAAGATTGGATTACAATTTACTTATATACATTATAAGCTATAGTATGCTATATGTCCATTTAAATTTTGCATGCATTAGCTAATTCCGGTTTCTTGGTAACTCCTCTGCTTCTCCATGCAAATTTATTTTATGATTGCTGGCTCTTTCTAGCCTCCAATTTTCAGTTCCTAACATGATATTGTTCTTATGGTGTTTCGAAATAATCCTCCTAAATTATGTTATGTAATTTGTTAATTTGGATATGACTTGATGTAAGAGACAATAAACAAGTTAAATTTGTAATTGGAATTTTGATATGATTTGTTAGTAACATAAGTGGCAACAAATCAAAGTCATCTACCAACTATTCAATATCGAGCTGGTGTAGTTTCGTATCTCCATCTTCCGAGTTATCAGTCAACCCATCAAATGTTCGCGCACTGAGAAACTTACACATGAAACACACGACAGTAGTCCAACAGAATAAACAAGTAGTCATGAAAGAAAGTTAAATCAACAGTTTGCACCTAGAAACCTTCCATGATATGATGGTATCCAACAAAGACTACATGAGACCACAAACTAACATCAAGTTTCCACTCGTAATTTGCATGCAAACCTCCTGGATAAGGCAAGAAACATAACGATGCATATATCACAATTCCAAGCGGGGAGATTTAAGGGAGAAATCGAAATCAAGAATTGTGAAGAATCGCCATTGGGAAACTCACAAGTACCTGACATAGATGTCGATGGTTTTGCTGTTCCATGATCTGTTATGCGCCAACTAAATTATTTGTTACCACCACCAACTTGGAATTCTTGTTAGTTTTTGCTTTGGCAATATATTCAGGGGTTTCCTATTGCATGGATGACAATAATATACACATTGTCTAAGTGACACATACGTATCGTAAAATGAACACTAAAATGCAATATGCCCGACAAGAAGTACCCCTCTTGTTCTAGCATAGAAAGCACACTTCATCCATCTAATAAAAATTTATACAACTCTCTTTCAAAATTACAGTACCATAAGACATGACCGGTTTTTTAGGAAAGGAAAGCATCAACTTTCTTCCAACAATGGGCAAAAACAGCATCTACAAGTGAGGACTTGCTCAATAAATAGGGTTCTTACATCCACCATCATTTAGCTCCATGTAGGGAGGCAAACAACTCTCAATGGCTGCTTAAAGTTCCTCAAACCCAGAACCATGGTTGGCATCTTAAAGCTACCAAGGAACCTGTGCTGGAGATTTATAGAGACTTGTGTAGAGAATGTCTTAGGCTTGAATGCCAGATTGGGGGATTGAAGAGTGCATTTACTTTCCTGTCATCCAGTGCAGTTACGGTAGTTAATCAAGCCGAAATTTTTAACTGATTCGTATAAGCACGCTGGTGCTTTCGTTAATCTAATTAATTTCATAAATAGGATGATGCAACACCATTAGCACATTCGTAAAGTTATATGAGACTAATCAAGCATAAGTAGCAGGGGCATGGCAACACACTATCATTGATTTATAACACTACCACCAACAGTTTAAAAATGATCACAAAGATCTAGCATTGCTAGGGCAATCAATGGCTTATGAAGCAAGTTAAAGGGAGTACTATTTATCCATTAAAAGTAGTATCTAAAGACATCTCTTTGCTAGAGCAATGTGCGACATTACACGTTCACATACATTAAAAGAAGGTAAATTCCGGGTGCTCAGTACTCAAAGATATCAAAATGACATACCTTCCTCTTAGTAGGTACAAATAGATTCTTGGTTGGCTTAAAGAAGGATTCTAATCTATAGAAAATAAATGAGGAATCATTGGATGAAAGAAAGTGCATTTTGGAAGTCACTTTTATTTATTCACGCTTTAGTTACCGACCTTGTGATGACTCATCCTTAGCTGCCTTAATCTTCTCTATCGCCTGCTACACATGGTAAAACAACATTGAAAACATGAATGCTCTCTCATCCAGAGGAAAAGAAGCAACTTCCTCGAGTAGGCAACTGACCAACACATTATTGAAGACAGAAGCCATACCTTTGTCAGTGTCAATGTTGAACCCATTCTCATTCACTAGAAAGGAAATTAAGCCCTTGAAAGAGAAAGAACAATCAGTTACAAAATGAGTCAAGAATTCAAAAGTGAAATGTTGCAAGTAAATCCCAACATGAAAATGGCCCACTTCCTCATTTGGAGCAGTCCATTTTATCTTAGGTTGTTCTTCTGCAGAAACTATTGGTTCCTTAAAAAGCAGTCGAGCTTTGTCATAGGGCCAATGATCTGGTATCTGATACCTATTCAAAAAACAAGCAAACATATCCTTAAGAAGGATAACTGAATTGAATAAAGACTTCCAAGTACTGCATAGAACCTCTAGGTCTTAAGGATAAAGAAAAGAATTTTGTTCAAGTGAGAGTGAAAGAACAGATAAAGCAGACATCATAATGGCTGGTGGAGAAGCTCGAAGAGTTAGATGCTTCAGGATGTTTCAACTTAACCAGCGAAATTCCTGAAGTAATTGGGAGACTGTCCTGTTTGAGGATCCTAGACTTGTCATCCACATGTATATCCGGATTACCTACCACGATGAGTCACCTCTCTAATCTCCAAATACTTACACTAGAAATATGTCCTGAGCTGAACAGTGGTGTGATTGCTCTAATTCACTCATTTGCAATAATAATGCTAAGTTCTAACTTTGCTTTCAAAATTACATGCCGACTGCCAAATTATTGTTGTTGTCATCGTCATCATCATCATTAGTAGGTTTGATTGCTTGACCAATTTGCTGGAAACTCGGGTCCTTCATGGTAGTGACTGCATGTTCCGTATCCATTTTAGTTAGTCGTTTGTGTGTTAGGGCTTGGCATGTCATATTTACCAACTTTTCTTTTATTGTTTTATTGTCTATGGATAAAATATATATTGTTTTCTGGTGAAATATGAGCTATTTGAGAATATTGGGAGTATTTATTCCTTCCAGAAGTAAAATTCTTGCACAATTTAGTTGTGCCAGTAGTGACCATTGCTGGCAATACACTAGTTCTTCTAGCTAGATTCTAATATGGTCAATTTTGCAACGGACCAAGTAGCATACTTGTCTTGGTGCGAGAACAAGCCCTTGGTTTTTTCCTTTTTATTTTCAAGAATATAGTTAGGCACTTACTAATATTTGATCTAACATCTTTGAGATTAAAAACATATTGATATGTCCAACCAATTCTGTAAGAATGACATAGACTACTTCCTACAGCTGAAGTAATGGAGTCTTCACATATTCCCTAGGGTGTGAGACGGGTGTTGTTCAGAACCCTACATACTGCCAGGTAAACTTTTGTTCCTAAGCATCCTTTTGTGGGTCATGGTTAGCTGAACTAATGTGGGATTTCCAAATTGTTGGAAATCATGTTGCCCATGCATGTGCTATTAGAGCACTCATCTGAGTATTTTACTAAACTGTAGTATTAGTGTAACAGCCCGAATTTCGATGTACTTCCGGGATCAATAAATCTGATATTATTTCGCATTTCATTTCGGTAAGTCTCGCCCAGAGCTGATCACTCTCGGGATACTAACCAATGGGGTATGGCTAACTAGGAAACGGTACATGGACCGGGGACTTTGTCGCGAAATGGATTCCAATCACAAGAGACGCTGAGGGAATATTTTGGACCAACGTGGGCCGATCTTAGGAAAGAGTAATGGATTGGGTTTGGCCAAGGCCTACGATGTACAATAGGGACGCAGGTGATTCTGCCAGACCGAAAGTACACGTGGCCAACTAGTCCTGAACTTGAACCGAACGATCGTGACCTTTGGAACTAGTGGTAATTTCTCATTCTCTCAATGATCGAGACCATCACGATACGGATAGCCCTAGGTCGATACACGTAACCTCTAAACAGTCGCCTGTTAGTGAGAGACCTTGAAATTAAAACTTTAGCGAGTTCTGATCACGAAATTGGGCCCGAATTCCGATGTTGATTTTCGAAGGATTTAAGGGACTATTTTTGGGAATCTGACGTCATCTTATGCTGGCCACGCTTGTTTGGAGTTAGTAGGGTTAAAAATTGGAATTTCGGTTCAGGGGTGAAAAATTTCGATTTTGTCCCGGGACACGAGTGTCGCTTTTCGAGGCCAAATGAGTTTTTTTTTCGAGGCCGATACCATTTTTGGGTGGCCACGCATACCAGGAGTTATTATAGCCAAAAATTGGAATTTTGACAAAAATTGAAAAAATTGACATTTTTGCTCTTCAAACTTTGACGTGGATTTTTGAGGGCTTGCACGATGAATTTCGCGATTTCGATGTCGATTTTCGAAGGACTTAAGGGACTATTTTTGGGAATCTGACGTCATCTTATGCTGGCCACACTTGTTTGGAGTTAGTAGGGTTAAAAATTGGAATTTTAGTTCAGGGGTGAAAAATTTCGATTTTGTCCCTCGGGACACCAGTGTCGCTTTTCGAGGCCAAATGAGTTTATTTTTTGAGGCCGATACCATTTTTGGGTGGCCATGCATACCATGAGTCATTATAGCCAAAAATTGGAATTTTGAGAAAAATTGAAAAAATTGACATTTTTGCCCTTCAAACTTTGACGTGGATTTTCAAGGGCTTGCGCGATGAATTTCGCAATTCTGACACCACCTTATGTTGGCCCCGCCCATATAGGATTGGTACGGACGAAAAATGGAACTTCGACCCGGGACTGGAAAAATGACGGTTTTGCCCCTGGGCTATTTTTGGTTCCGAATTTTGGAGGATAATTCAGAAAATTAATTAAAGTTGGACTTATCCATATTACTGCAGCAAAGGACCAAAATGCCCTTGACTTTTTGGATAAGATTTAATGGTGGCCCTTGGATGAGGGGTAAAATGGTCATTTTGCTAGATTTGTGACACTTGGCACCCCTAGCTTCTAATATTTGACCATGTTGGACTGGTTTTCTCTCTCCTCACCCTCACTCTCGGCCAGAACAGCCCTCTCTCCTCCCGAAATCTCTCTCTCTCTCTCTCTCTCTTCCTTTCTTATTTTCTCTCTCGACCAAGCTTTGCCGGAGCAAGTCGCCAGTCACCGGAGCACCACCGCCGGCCACTGTGCCCCACCATTGACCACCACAGTCCCCCACTTCAGCCTCAACCTCACCCAACCCCTTTCTCTCTCCCTTTCCCTCTCTTTCTCCCCCTTTTTCTCTCCCGGTCTTGTACCACTGCTGTGCTGGAGACCTACCGCCGCCGCGCCGAAGCTCGTACGGCCAAGCTGCTGCCACAGTGACGTCCCTGACATCCGTACAATGTCGTCCACCGTCGTCCCTACGGTGTCCGTATAGTGCCTTCCGTATGCCGTCGCCGGGAACGCCGCCGCCGGTTCCACTGTTCACCAGTGATCGGCCGTTGTTCCTCGTCGTCGTGGCCTTGGATTAAGTGAGTAAAATTTCTAAACCCAAATTAGGACTGACAATGCAAAATTTCTGGACTAGTTTAGGAATACTAGTACTGGCAGGGAAAAAAAATTAGGGTACCGATTGGTGGAGATTATCATTGGGAAAAATGTAGTAGGCCAATGAGAATTTGTTGGAGAGATTAATTTGATTAATTAGCCAAATTAGGAGCCCGTTGGTGGAATTGTTGGGTATGCCCGGGTTAATTGATTGTACGCCAATTTTGCTTAATTGTGATTGATTGCGTACTGTCATGTCGCATGTTGTGTGGCTGAATTATATGGAGTGCGATTGGCCAGTGTTGGGCTTTAAATTAATTATTGATTTGTGAATCGCACGTTAGGCCAGACGGTATTAATTGGGCCAGTTGGGCACGTGTTGTGACATTGGGTGTCTGAATTATATTGGTGCTCGTGGTGCATTGCATTGCATAACATGGACACGCATCATGTATGCCTAGAATGAGGCATGTGGTGAAATTGTGCAAGAATGCGTGTCTGCCATGAGCATGTGATCACTTAAAATATCCTGAGGCGTTTTATGCTGGGTTCAGATAATAATGAATTGTGTGATCACCTAAGGACCTTTGGGTTGTGACCTTCGAGTCGATGCCGTCCTTATATACTTTGAAGCAGGACGATGCCCGGTACGTTCGGAAGACGACCATCCTCATGCACTTTGAAGCAGGCTCTGGTTCATAAGGAGATCGGTGTTGCGCCTCATGCACTTTGAAGCAGGCTAGAGACACTAGGGCAGATCGGTGCTGCGTCTCATGCACTTTGAAGCAGGCTAGAGACACTAGGGCAGATCGGTGCTGCGTCTCATACACTTTGAAGCAGGCTAGACGCACCGGGCCGTGAAAAAGTGATGACTCGAGTGGTAATAAATAATAATGAATTGGACAAGTGTGCCAGTGTGGGCCAGTGGGCCGGAGAAATGCGCATGACATGTCAACGACATTCGCATGCATAAACATGCATTGATTAACATGCGAGTGTGTGAGACTCGGTGCATAAACATGTGTTTGGCGTACGTGTGACTATGTGTGCCACGTATGTGCCATGATTATTATATATTGAACTGTCTAACCTATAGGGTCGGTGATTGTGTGATTATTGTCGTGTTGCGATTTTGAGTGGTTGTTTTCAGTCAGGAAATTGCATGCTAGCCTAGCCTAAGTTTAAGGGTTGAACTCGCTGAAATTTGTCTCATGGTTGTGTAAACCGAAACTTTTCAAACCCCTAGCCGTGAGGATGGAGAGGTCACCGCCTCTTTTTGGGATCCCGATGCAGATTTAGCAGTATACTAGTACCTACCCCTCAGGAAATGGGGAGGCTTTTGTGAGGTATCGATTAGAACTGATTGTGAATATAGGCGAGTATTTTTACCAGAAGCAGGAGTACGTGGCATGGTGCCACCGGGATGCCAATGAAAATGAGGGAGAGCCCCTCAGGACCTTTGATGTTTCAATCGATGGTACGGGGCTAATGCAGTCGGTTATAGCTGATGGTGAGGTGATCGACCCTGACGTTACACCTGAGCAGATGATGCAGGATCAGGAGATGCATGAGGAGCCCAATGTAATAGCAAAGGACCCTGAGTTGATGGATGAGGAGGAGGATGAGCCCGAGGCCATGGAGCAGGACGTAGAGGAGGACAGAGAGGTTGCGGAGCTAGGTGCAGATGAGGAGTATACCTCTGAAGAGATTTCAGATGATTCTGCTGATTCGTCCGACCCTGACTAGGAGCCTTAGGGTCACCCAGTGTCCTTAGGTAGTAGTGAGGGCCGCTACCTTTTGGACTGTTGCCCTCTCCTTGAGTTTAGCCTGACCTCCCTAGCCACTTATCCCTTTTTGACCTGGTGGCTCCTAACTGTTGGTATCTTTCGATTGTACTTGTAAATATTGTACAAATAATTTTTAATAGTAATATAAATGTGTAATTATTTTCTGCAGTGGTGCATGGCTATCCTTGGCTCATATTGTAGTTGTCTGGGTTTGTTTATTTAATACTTCCGCTTGTGCTTGATCTCTGTTTGGGAGTGGGTCGGCGACGCTTCCCGGGACGTCGCAGAATCTATCGACCAAGGTAGGGATGTTGCGTGCTATGGGGTTCAGGGCGTAACAATTAGTGAGTGTTATGATCAGAAGGACAAATTTGATTTGTGCTTTGTTTCATTCTCAGACGGCTTATGTACGAAAAAGAGTTGGACACGAGCCATGTGGGATTCATCAGAGATGGAGCAAAATGGTTGGTAGAGAACACAGAAATTAAACTTGGTAGGATTCGTCCCTCTATACTATTCTTATGCAATCTTAGTGAGAAAGCTCTGTTTTTTTCTTCTTCCTTTTTTTTTTGTGTGTTTGGCGGTTTGCTTCATTGTCATTTTATCTTCACCTTTTACCAAGACTCACTGATTTACAGTGTACTTCATGATGTTTCCTTATCGTTACCCAGAAACCATGTTAGGATATATTTCTCTGTTAGGCAGCCACCTTTCCTATTACCACCAAATTTTACTTGCAGCTTCACTACAAGCAAATGTTATTTTTCTTAGGCATGGCAACAAATGAACACAGAATTAATTAGACGACTGTTTTAACTATGATCATCATTATCATCGTCACATGACATCAACTTATCCCTGATTGGTTACCATAGAGGTGTCAATTAAAGATTCTTTTGTTGTTTTCGTGACCTTGCATGTGATAATGCCAGGTGCTAACACTAATTCTTTTTTTGTTCCAGGGGAGTAGGAGTTATCAAAAGTGCTAAGTGAGAAAGGCATTGCACCCACATTCTCCTCAGAATTCAAATTTACTTTGACGGGACACGTTTTGCAGAGAATGTGGAACATTAGCGATCATTTGAATATGTAATATTACTATAGGCAAAGCAGAGGCTATGGTTATGTTTACATAGATAATGTTAAGCTTTCAAAATAAGACTCGTTTGGATTGTTTCTCATGTTTCTTCTTTTCTGTTAATAAAGAGCTGCTGAGGATTGACTTCATTTGAACATATACTTGACGAGGCCCACCGAAATTGGTTATGGTGACTCATGAACAGAAGCCTTTGAGAATCTATTTGGCTATTTTTGAGAGCAGTTCTCTCCGGTAGAATCGTACATGACAAGGGCAAAAAAAAAAAATCATTTTTTCAAGTCTTTCCTATATTTATTTGCAAATATTTTTGCACATGACATGCGTTTCTGGTGTGGCTTTAGATTGATTTGGCATTAGGATACGCCATTCTCTAGTGTTCTCTTGGTTGAGGTCTCATGGGGGTTCAAGTCTGCTTATATCACTGCAGTTTGATTTTGTTTTTCCTTCTTTTACAGTCCGGTATCTTTTGCGTTCTTGTGAACTATTTGATTGAGCTAATAGGGGTCTACTCTATGTCCAGGTTTGGCTTGGTCTTACTAGTCATTTCCTGATTCACATTACCCTTTTACCATAACGATACTTGAAGATAGTGTTGCTCAAAGTCTTATCTAGGCTACTTTTTCTACACCTTCAACAAGTAGCTTCTTTACATGTCCACTGTTGAAATATTGCGCCAACCTAATTTTCTCTCTTCTTTCATACTTCACTAACTACATCTTCTTGTTTTGTTTGGAAACCTTCATACAATCACAGGAGCACTTGGCACCTGCTGGTTATGTGAAGATACAACCATGACTATGATTCTGTGTTACTAGAGAAAATATATAAACAGGATGACTTTTTGTTTATATCTTCTCGATGGTCCTAATTTTGTACATCTTACTATATTATGTCAAAAAATTTTATAACCATTCCAAAATAGGCGTGGCCGACAATACCCTTTGTATAACATAGGAACAATGCATATTTTCATTAATTCCCTGTTTTTAGTTTCATATGTTTGATGTTATTTCTCAATTCAAAATCTCATTTCACTTGCTATTGTGTCACAAAATAAATGTTATTTCAATTAAGCAATTCGTGAATTGCCTTTCGTTTCTGCAGGACCTTGCTAACTATCTAAAGGGCAGCAGGTTTCTCCCAAAAGTAAACACTGATCTTGTGGATTACCGAAACTCAACCTACAAGGAAAGATTTGCTAACTTGCAGAACCTAGTCCTTATTATGGTCAGTTTTGTATATGTTGTTGATTTTGGATCATTGTCTTTTGCAGCTTTGTGATGCTGACTCTTTTCATTTCCCTCTAGTTTGAGCAAGACATTGTGTTGATACAAAAGGAAACATCCTGGTTCGGATATTATCTAGATGGAACTTTTGATACTGTTTTGCCTACGTAGGAGGTAATTGCTGCATTACCTTGAAATGCAGTTATCAGTGTCTTTATCAGTGCCATTGAATCATGGTAATTTTTGGGTGATATTGATGGTCGCTGAAAAGCTGCGGTGAAGTATTATGGTGGATGAGGGTGGAATCTCCTTGTGGTTCAGAAAGCATGCATTTTGAAAGGTTCCATTCTTTTGAGATTATTTCCTATCCTTAAACCGATTCCATAATTAAGAATTTGCTCGAGGACTTGCACGCACATAAATATATGAAAAATCAGGGGTCTAGAATATATAAAATCTCTGGTAACATTGATATTGACTTGGAATCTATCACACCCCAATCTCAACAAGAAAAAATGGCATGACACGGCCATCCTTTTACCAAAGGACGCAGCCTAAACATAATCGAAACCCATCTAATATCATAATATATGCATCCACATATATATACATGATATAGAGTTTAACTGATTACAATATCAGAGTTAATTACAGTCCACCAAAAACCTCAGTACACTAAACTCCACACCCAAGTATAACTCGTACCAAAAAGTCTCAACTATCAAAATGCCCTCCCCGACACCGGAACTCTCACGCCTACTAGCGCTTCGGTGAAGAACCTGAAAAACAAGTAAAATGAGAGGAATGAGCTACCACGGCTCAGTGAGTAATACATTTCTTCTAAGTAGATCGAGCACCCACTATGCACACAGTTATAAAGACCAAACGAAAGCTCAATTAATCCAATTCCGACATATCACAAACTCCATATTCAAAATAAGTTATATGCTACTTCAAACGTCACATTTTCACAATAGAAAAGGTCATTCAAATTAATAATATCAAAGAAGAAACCAATGGTCAAATCCATTGGCCAATCTCATGCTCAGAAATCTAAGTATAATCACGGATAACGCCCCGTGAAAAGCGACCAAGATTCCCCCATTGGCAAGGTCTCCACCTACTATAAGCCGGTGGCTCGGCCCACAAGGATATCCTAGACTAGTATGCGCATACCCAGAACCCCTCATTTGGGTTCAGAGAGACACTGAGCATCAAAATCCACATCCTCCCATACCAGCAAATGCAATCCACAATCAAAATCACCAATATTCAAAAAGAGAAAGAAATCATTTCGCAAACGGGTATATAACCCTTTATAAGCCACATTCAAATACAAGAACTCCTCATTAGTCTTTCTCAAAAAGTTTCGCAAACCCATTTGCATTCAGTAAACTCAAACCGAAATCAAAAGATAATATTTCATTTCAAATACACAAAATGTCAGTAAATGCTCAATCTAATTTTATGCAATCAAAATGCCATTTCTTATATAGTAACATATCTCATACATATCATTTTCTAAACATGAGTTTACAAATTCAAAGAAGAAATAATACCACTCACCTTGAAAAGCTGAAAAACTAACCTACAGCGGTTTCTCGAGCCGACGCACTCGAATACCTAACAATAAGCCGAAAAACGGTATCAAAACCGAGTAAAATAATATTTCAACTACGATTCGGCTCAACTAGGCTTAGATGCTAATATAACGACTAAAAGACGCTCCCAAAACACTCGTCCAAAGCGGTTTTCCAAATTCGTCCACGACGCGGAATTTGAGCGCGAAATTTGATTGCGCCATAACTTCCTCCACTGAACTCCGTTCTAAGCGAACTTATAGTCAAGAGAAAGCTTATTCAGAGCACTACAGGAACCCCAACTTAGCAGCCCCAAAATCGAGCCGAAAACCGACAAAAATCGGCCTAAAAACTACTGTTCGCGCACTGTTCACTGCGCGCACTCAACTTCAAAAATTCATATCCGGCAAACCGTAAGTCCAAATCAGGTTCCGTAAAATCCCATGGCTCCGCAACACCGTAAACTACCAATTCTATAAAAATATGCAGCTCAACAACTCAAAAATCAGACTTCGCCGCTCGAATTTCCTAAAATTCCGAATTTAAACCCTAAATCGGAAAACTTCTCCGATCAAAGGAACGAGGGGCGCGAATACTTACCGAGCGTTGCGATACAAAGTCGAATCGGCTAGGCGAGGTCCGCGCGGCGCAAAACCCTCCCTTTTCTTCTTCTTCTTCTTCTCTTCCTCTCTCTTCTCTTCTTTTCCTCTTTTCTCCTCTTCTCTTCCTTGCTGTGCACGAGCTCTCGGTTAAAAAGAAGAGCTGAGCATGCACTGTAGACACTTTTGACCTTTTAACTTTTTTTTTTTTTTTTTTTTTCGGACCCATATTTTACAGAATCAACTTGTTTTATTGCACTTTGCGCAGTCAACCAAGAAATGTAACATATAACAAGCTGAAAGATTTTCTAAGCCTTAGATATGAATGATTAACCATGTTAAAAGTAATACTTAGGATTGAGAAAGCATTATCTTTACCAAGCTCTTTCTCTACAATCTTAGGGTGTAGGAGGTGTATATCCATGACATGGTCTGGAATTACTTTTGGTAGTGATTTATGATTTTCATTTCATCATTGAATATTAACTATTGACAAGTCGATAATTGAAGGAAAATTGCATTTACATGAGAAAAATGGACAGAACAAAATGGGCGAACGAACATATTGTGATATTGTGTTGTTGCTGTGGTGTAAGCTTGCCATAGCATGCTTTTACCCTTACTCTACTACAATTTGCATCCTTTTACCATTAGGACTGGATTGGATTGGAAAAAAAAAAAAGGAATGTATCTAATCAATGCATTTCCTGCTGACCGAGCTTTACACCAAGGATTGGATTGAAGACCTTGGATGAAGCTAGGAAAGTCAAATTCATTAATGTCCCTAGGAACCATCTCCAGATCTCTCTCGCTGACATGCAAAAAAATAAAGTACCTTACTTGGTGGATGATGCAGCTTTAGCAAAGAAAATGGCAACAGGAATGGCTTCTAGTAGTTGGACCCCATGGGTTCAGGGTATGTATCAAAGAATGGTTAGGCAAACAATGGTTAAGTTGTTCGAGGATCGACCTCTACTCCTCTTGGCAATTACCTTTAGCTTGTGCTTAAAAATGTAAGATTATGACATATAATGTGATTTGAGAGATCAATTCAGGCGGAAACTGAGACGGTCAATGCAAATGAACTCCATATAGATTTTGATTTACATGTGACCTAAAGATAAAGTAGTTAGGACTTGATCATTTGCAAAATATGCACAATGTAACTGGGCTCTTACACCTACCGTGTGAGTTAACCATTTTCACTGTGATATATACTCTATCAACAAATATAGGTAGACCAAATCAATGGTTGAATTTTCATTTTCCTTAATGTACTATACACATAGGTAAATGACCCAACAGATGATAGGATTTATACTACACAAATAAATAAAATATATGATCTGATTAAAGATTGGATTACAATTTACTTATATACATTATAAGCTATAGTATGCTATATGTCCATTTAAATTTTGCATGCATTAGCTAATTCCGGTTTCTTGGTAACTCTTCTGCTTCTCCATGCAAATTTATTTTATGATTGCTGGCTCTTTCTAGCCTCCAATTTTTAGTTCCTAATATGATATTGTTCTTATGGTGTTTCGAAATAATCCTCCTAAATTATGTTATGTAATTTGTTAATTTGGATGTGACTTGATGTAAGAGACAATAAACAAGTTACATTTGTAATTGGAATTTTGATATGATTTGTTAGTAACATAAGTGGCAACAAATCAAAGTCATTTACCAACTATTCAATATCGAGCTGGTGTAGTTTCGTATCTCCATCTTCCGAGTTATCAGTAAACCCATCAAATGTTCGCGCACTGAGAAACTTACACATGAAACACACGACAGTAGTCCAACAAGATAAACAAGTAGTCATGAAAGAAAGTTAAATCGGCAGTTTGCACCTAGAAACCTTCCATGATGTGATGGTATCCAACAAAGACTACATGAGACCACAAACTAACATCAAGTTTCCACTCGTAATTTGCATGCAAACCTCCTGGATAAGGCAAGAAACATAACGATGCATATATCACAATTCCAAGTGGGGAGATTTAAGAGAGAAATCGAAATCAAGAATTGTGAAGAATCGCCATTGGGAAACTCACAAGTACCTGACATAGATGTCGATGGTTTTGCTGTTCCATGATATGTTATTGTCACGCCCCGGACTCTAACAGGCTCGCGACACCCATACGACGGTCGTATCGAACGCGACATCCTAGGATGCGTCGCCGATCCAAACGAAATGCCCACACGAATACGCAAGCAGAAGCGAAATACAACAACCCAGACAATGACAAAGGGGTAATAACAGCATAAAACAATAATTTCATAGCGATGGAAAACAGCCACTTACAACATTCGGCCAGACAATCAGACATTAGGTTCCCAAGGTTAACATCTACCATTATTATCAAAAAGGGACAGGTGGTAGGGTAGGCTGACTAGCTGAACAAAAAGGGCTTTATCAAAAGGTTTCTAAGCCTAGTACCCAAACACTCCTATAGCGCACAATCTGAACCAAACCCTGAAGACTCCGGCTCCATGTCAGAGTTGATCTCAATTGACACTTCCTCATTTCCCGGCTCCTCCTCAGGCTCGGACTCCATGGGCTTTGGCATGGGTTCAGGCTCTTCAAATTCTTCTTCGAGCTCCAGAGCCGCAGGCACTACAAGTTCTAGTACGGGCTCGGGTTCGAGACCAGGGTTCTTCAGGGGATCTTCGGGGTCCAGAATTTCACCATCAGGAGCATACACATCCCTAGGCTCCCAATCCTCGGCATCCTCATTGCTGTGCTGCTGTCCCTAAAAACCCCTGATTGGGCCGACTACCTCCAACCCATCATGATAAAACCAGGCCAAGTAAGTGTGATGCTGCAAGTCGTCTAGGCCTTCGTCTACCCAGACCGTAGTGAGGTGCCCAATGTAAGTCTAATGTGGACCTACTGGATACTTGGTCTCCTCATGCATCGTATGCATAGGGACCTCAAAATGCCGAGGTGGTGGCATTATCAAGGTCGGGGTTAGGGATCTAAAATGGTTTGCACTACAGCAATGAGAATAAATCTCAATAAGCAGATAACCTAAACCTCACCTAGGCCAATGCGTATCAAGACGAGTCCCAACATGCAATTTAGCAATCGGCATGATAAAATTCTCATGCACACTTACCTCGCCTTAAATCACACGCCAACTCCACGCATTAGTCAAATCACAATAATACAATAATAGCTCAAGAACATAACATAAACACTCAAGCACCATAATCTCGTACATGCACCTAATTCAACCACACATTTCACATGTGTGTCCAACTAACTAACCACGACCCGCATTAACACGCCTTAGGTTTAGTCCTCCAGTCAATCCAAGCTCAGTCCCGTGTAACCACATCTCAGAACATTTCTCTCAACTCGTGTAACCACGCCTCAAGTCATTTCTTGCCTTTCTAGCCACACCTGCATAACCATACCTCAGGTTGGCAACTCTCGGATCAATCTAAACTTAGTCCCACTTAATCACGCCTCGGGACATTTCTCTTGACCTGTATAATCATGCCTCAGGTCATTTCTTGCCTTTTTAGTTACACTCGCATAACCATGCCTTAGGTTGGCAGCCCTCCAATTAAACCGGGCCTAGTCTCATGTAACCACACCTCAAAACATTCCTCATGCACATACGCCACACACAATTCGCCAATACCAATCTAACACGTCATACTATTCAATTTCAAGTCATGCTCACCACATTAGCCCACCAATCTGACCTTCAAGTCGCTACATTCAGATATTGATTTCACCCGCAAACGCCACGACAACTTGGTCATTAAACCCATCTTAATCAATCACTAATTGCCATTAAAATCACCGCCACAATAATCCATAAATCAATCACATTCAATTAACTAATCCCCATCGAACTTAGTCACTAAACCAACACTAATCACCCATAAACAAGTCTAATAATACCCAAAATACTAAGTAAGGTTTAGGGAGTCACTTACCTAGGTTTTGGCCCAAGGAAAAATCGACAAGGAGGCCAAATGGCCTGTTGAGGCAGCGATAGGCTCGGCATGGGCGAGGGCACGGCAGGCAAGCGGCTCGGTCACAACTCGGCACAGTCCTTAGCCATGACCCAGGACTCTTGGCCACGACCGAGCGAGCCATTAGGCATGCGGGCGAGCGGCTAGACATGACGGGTGCACGGTTGGGTGAGCTCGGTTATGACAGGGACTGCGGATAGGCGCACGGGCGATGGCTCGGCCGTGGCTGGGATAGTCTGGCCAAGGCACGCAGGCTAAGGGCTCGGCCACGACCAGGACAGTCCGACTAAGGTAGGGACAATGGCTAGGCGAACGGGTGACGGTTGACCGACGACGGCGAGCTGGCCAAGTGTAACAGCCCGAACTTCGATGTAATTCCGGGATCAATAAAACTGATATTACTTCGCATTTCATTTTAGTAAGTCTCGCCCAGAGCTGATCACTCTCGGGATACTAACCAATGGGGTATGGCTAACTAGAAATGGTACGTGGACCGAGGATCCTATCGCGAAACGGATACCGATCACAAGAGACGTTGAGGGAATATTTTGGGTCAACGTGGGTCGATCTTAGGAAAGAGTAATGGATTGGGTTTGGCCAAAGCCAACGATGTACAATAGGGACGTAGGTGATTCTGCAAGACCGAAAGTATACGTGGCCAACCAGTCCTGAATTTGAGCCGAACGATCGTGACATCTGGAACTAGTGATAATTTCTCATTCTCTCAATGATCGAGACCATCACGATACGGATAGCCCTAGGTCGATACGCGTAACCTCTAAACAGCCGCCCGTTAGTGAGAGGCCCTGAAATTGAAAATTTAGCGAGTTTTGTTAACAGAATTGGGCTCGGATTTCGCCATCAATTTTTGAAGGCTTAAGAGACTGTTTTTGGGAATCCGACGTCATATTATACTGGCCGCACACATTTGGAGTTAGTACGAGTAAAAATTGAAATTTCGGTCCGATGGTGAAAAATTACGATTTTGCCCCTTAGGACCCCGTCGTTGCATTTCGAGGCCGAATGAGATTATTTTTCGAGGCCGACGTCATTTTTGGGTGGCCACGTATACCAGGAGTGGTTATGACCAAAAATTGGAATTTCGACAAAAATTGAAAAAAAATTGACGATTTTGCCCTTCAAACTTCGATGTGGGTTTTCGAGGGCTTGCGTGATGAATTTCGCTATTTCGACGCCACATTATGTTAGCCACACACATTTAGGGTTGGTACGGGTGAAAAATGGAACTTCGACCCGGGACCGGAAAAATGACAATTTTGCCCCTGGCTATTTTTGGTTCTGAAATTTGGGGGATAATTAAGAAAATTAATTAAAGTTGGATTTATCCTAATTATTGCAGCAAAGGACCAAAATGCCCTTGAATTGTTGGATAAGATTTAATAGTAGCCCTTGGATGAGGGGCAAAATGGTCAATTTGGCTAAATTTGTGACACTTGGCGCCCCTAGCCCCTAATATTTGACCAAGGTTGGACCCACTCTCTCTCCTCACTTCCCCCATTCGGCCATCTCCTCCTGATCTCTCTCTCTCTCTCTCTCTCTCTCTCATTTTCCTTTCTCGGCAAGCCTTGCCGGAGCTTTACCGCCGGCCATCGGAGCACCGCCGCCGGCTACCGTGCCTTGCCGTCGACCAGCTCGGTCCCCAGCCTCAGCCTTGCCTCTATCCGACCCCTTTCTCTCTCTTTCTCTCCCTTTTTCTCTCCCGGGTTAGCACCGCCGCCGCACTGGAGCCCCACCGCCGCCGCGTCGGAGCTCGAACGGCCGAGCTGCTACACTGTGATGTTGCTGACGTCCATACGTCACTGTTCACCACCGTCCGTACGATGTTCGTATGTCGTCGTCCGTACGCCGTCGCCGGGAACGCCGCCGCTGGTTCCACTGTTCACTAGTGATCGGCCGCCGTTCCTCGTCGTCGTGACCTTGGATTAAGTGAGTAAAATTCATAAACCCGGATTAGGACTAATATTGCAGTTTTCTGGGCTGGTTTAGGACTACTAGTACATGTTGAGAGAAATTAGTGTATCGATTGGTATAAATTATTATAGGGAAAAATGTAGTGGATCAACGAGAATTTATTGGGGAGAATAATCGGATTAATTGGCCAAATTAGGAGCCTATCGATGAAATTGCTGGGTATGCCCGGGTTGACTGATTGTACGTCAATTGTGCTTAATTGTGATCGATTGCGTATTGCCCTGTCGCATGTTGTGTGGTTGATCAATGTGGAGTGCGATTAGCTAATGTTTGGCTTGAAATTAAATATTGATTTATAAATCACACGTTAGGCCACACGGTATTAATTGGGCCAATTGAGCACGTGTTGTGGCATTGAGCATCTGATTTACATGGATGTTTGTGGTGCATTGTACTGCATAATATGGATACGCATTGTGTATGCCAAGAGTGAGGCATGTGGCAAAACTTGTGCGAGAATGCGTGCCTGCCATGAGCATGTAATCACCGAAAACACCCCGAAGCGTGTTACGCGGGGTTCAGATAACAATTGGTTGTGTGATCACCTAAGGACTTTCGGGTTAATACCGTCCTCACGCACTTTGAAGCAGGATGATTCCCGGTACGTCCGGAAGACGACCATCCTCATGCACTTTGAAGCAGGCTAGATGCACCGGGCCTTGAATATTGTTGACTCGAGTCATAATAAATATTAATAAATTGAGCAATTGCTAGTGTGGGCCAGTAGGTCGGAGATATGCGCACGACATGACGACGACATTTGCATGCATAAACATGCATTGATTAGCATGCGAGTGTATGAGACTCGGTGCATGAGCATGTGTTCAGAATACGTGCGCCTATGCGTGTCACGTATGTGCCGTGATTGTTATATATTGAACTGTCTAACCTGTAGGGTCAGTGATTGTGTGACTATGGTTGTATTATGATTTTGAATGTTTGTTCCAGTTAGGAGATTGCATGCTAGCCTAGCCTAGGTTAGGGGTTGAACTCGCTGAGATTCGTCTTACAGTTGTATAAACCGAAACTTTTTAGACCCCCAGTCGTGAGGATGGAGAGATCACCGCCTCTTTTTGGGATCCCTATGCAGATCCGGTAGTATACCAGTACCTATCCCTCAGGAAATGGGGGGGCTTTTGTGAGGTATCGGTCAATAGTATACGTGGACGTAGGCGAGTATTTCTACCAGGTGCAAGAGTACATGGCATGGTGTCACTGGGATGCCGACGGGAATGAGGGAGAGCTCCTCAGGACCTTTGATGTCCCGGTCGATGATGTTGGGTTGATGCAGCCAGTTATAGCTTATGGGGAGGTGATCGATCCCCAAGTCACACCTGAGTGGATGATGTAGGAGGAGGAGATGGATGAGGAGCCTAATGTGATAGCAGAGGACCCAGAGCCGATGGACGAGGAGGAGGATGAGCCCGAGGCCATGGAACAGGACGTAGACGAGGACGGAGAGATTGCGGAGCTAAGTTCAGATGAGGAGTATGCCTCCGATGAGATGTCAGATGATTCTTCAGAGTCGTCCAACCCTGATTGGGAGTCGTAGGATTATCCCCTATCCTTAGCTAGTAGTGAGGGCCGTTACTTTTTGGACTATAGCCCTGTCCCCGAGTTTTAGCCCGACCTCCCTAGCCACTTACCCCTTTTTGACTAGGCGGCTGCTGACCGTTTGTATTTCTTTTGTGGTACTTGTAAATACTGTAAAAATGGTTTTAATAGTAATATAAATGTGTAATTATTTTCTTCTATGGTGATTGGTGCATGGCTATCCTTGGCTCATATTGTAGTTGTTCGGGGTTTGTTTATTTATTGCTTCCGCTTGTGTTTTGTGCTCTGTCTGAGTGATGAGTCGGCGACGCTTCCTGGGACGTCGCAAGTATATCGACCAAGGTAGGGATGTCGCGTGTCAAGGGATTCGGGGCGTGACACCAAGAGTGCAGTCGGCGAGCTGGGGCGGCGGAGGACTCAGCTAGAATAGAGGCAGCAGCGTCGTCGCTGGAGCAGCAGGGGCGACGATGGCCTGAGAGGGAAAAGCTAGGGTGGTGGCGGTGAGCAGGTGGGGGCAACGGCGGCCGAAACGATGGTGTGCGGCGGTCGCGTGCGAGGCGACAGTGAGTTAGGCGGTGGGACTCGCAGGTGACGGTGGCGGCAACGGCAAATGAGCAAGAACATGGCAAGGCTAGCTAGCGATGGCGACAACGTGTGGTGGCTAGGTAGCAGTGACAGTGGTGGTGGTGACTAGTCGAGCGAGCGGCGATCGGGCAGAGGGGAGCAAGAGTAGCGGCAAAGAAGGAAGAAGAAGAAGAAAGAAGAAAGAAGAAAGAAGAAAGAAGAAGAAGGAAAAGGAGGAGAGAGAGAGAGGAGGAGAGAGAGAGAGAGAGATGGGGTAGGTCTGCATGGCAGGGGGAGAGGGGACGTGAGAGAGAGAGAGAGAGAGAGAGAGAGAGAGAGAGAGAGAGAGAGAGTCAACTCCATCGAGTGCAATCCAACGGCCCACATTCAAATTCGAAGTTGATCTGACTATTCACGAAAAACCCTAACTATAAATTAAGAAAAAGTCTAGAAGACGCTAAATAAAATACACTAAGAGAGGTTTACTAGTCAAAATCCGCATCTGGTCCAAATTTTACTTTTCACCAATCTGGGCAATATCGACGTTGGCCACAATAATATCATCATCGTCCAATTAAATTCGTTATGAAACTCTGAGAAACTTGACACCAAAGTTCGAGCTCTAAATAACGGCCAAATTCGATCGAGTGCGATTTTAGGGAAATCTCAAATTTAAAATTAACTCGAGAGTGATCAGTTCTGGGCGAAATTTAACTATAAGCGCACCGACGAAATATACGTTTTATAAATCCCAAAAATGGAACGAAATTCGGAATGTCACAGTTATGTGCCAACTAAACTATTTGTTACCACCAACCTGGAACTCTTGTTAGTTGCTGCTTTGGCAATATATTCAGGGGTTTCCTCTTGCATGGATGACAATATATACACATTGTATAAGTGACATATACGTATCGTAAAATGAACAGTAAAATGCAACCTGCCCGACAAGAAGTACCTCTCTCGTTCTAGCATAGAGAGCAAACTTCGTCCATCTAATAAAAATTTGGACAACTCTCTTCCAAAGTTACAGTACCATAAGACATGACCTGTTTTTTAGAAAAAGGAAAGCATCGAGTTCCTTCCAACAATGGGCAAAACATCTACAAGTCAGGACTTGCTCAATAAATAGGGTTCTTACATCCACCATCATTTAGCTCCATGTTGGGAGGCAGACATCTCTCAATGGCTGTTTGAAGTTCCTCAAACCCAGGACCATAATTGGCATTTCAAAGTTGCCAAGGAACCTATGCTGGAGATTTACAGAGACTTGTGTAGAGAATGTCTTAGGCTTGAACGCCAGATTGGGGGATTGAAGTGTGCATTTGCTTTCCTGTCATCCAGTGCAATTACGTAGTTAATCAGGCTGAAATTCTTAACAGATCCGTGTAAGCACGCTGGTGCTTTTGTTTATCTAATTGATTTCATGAATAGGATGATGCAACACCTTTAGCACATCTGTAAAGTTATATGAGACTAATCGGGCATAAGCAGTAGGGGCATGGCAACACACTACTGTTGATTTACAACACTAGCACCAACAGTTTAAAAATGATCACAAAGATCTAAAAATTTGTACATCGCTAGGGCAATCAATGGCTTACAAAGTGAGTTAAAGGGAGTACTATTCATCCATCAAAAGTTGCATCTGAAGACATCTCTTTGCTGGAGCAATGTGTGACATTACACCTTCACATACATTAAAAGAAGGTAAATTCCAGGTGCTCAGCACTCAAATATATCAAGATGACATACCTTCCTCTTAGCAGGTACAGATAGATTCTTAGCTGGCTTAAAGAAGGAATCTAATTTGTAGAAAATAAATGAGGAATCATCGGATGAAAGAAAGTGCATTTTGGAAGTCACTTTCATTTATTCACACTTTAGTTACTGGCCTTGTGAGGACTCATCCTTAGCTGCCTTAATCTTCTCTATTGCTTGCTACACATGGTAAAACAGAATTGAAAACATGTATGCTGTCTCCTCCAGAGGAAAAGAAGCAACTTCCTTGAGTAGGCAACTGACCAACACATTACTGAAGATAGAAGCCATACCTTTGTCACTCTGTCAATGTTAAACCCATTCTCATTCACTAGAAAGGAAATTAAGCCCTTGAAAGGGAAAGACAATCAGTTGGGAAACGAGTTAAGAATTCAAAAGTGAAATGCTGCAAGTAAATCCCAACATGAAAATGGCCCACTTCCTCATTTGGAGCAGTCCTTTTTATCTCAAGTTGTTCTTCTGTAGAAACTATTGGTTCCTTAAAAAGCAGTCGAGCTTCGCCATAGGGCCAATTATCTAGTATCTGATGCCTATTCAAAAAATAAGCAAACATTTCCTTAAGGAGGACAACTGAACTGAATAAAGACTTCTAAGTAATGTAAAGAACCTCTGGGTCTTAAGGATAGAGAAACGAATTTTGTTCAAGTGAGAGTGAAAGAACAGACAAAACAGACATCATAATAGATAAAAGTATTATAGTAAATCAATACATGAAGTAGCATGGTTAATGCACTAATTGCCAGCCCAAATCTATTGGTGGCAAATGATCTTTCAGTTTCAAAGTGTTGATCAAATATTTCCGCTCTAGCTGAGTTTGAGGAATAATTTTAAGTCAAGGAATTAGCAGCCAAGACAATTATGGTGAGAAACTTTGCTGCCTTATTTTGCTTACAAGTCGGGGGACAAGATAAGAAAATAAGAAGCACCTTTGCTTGTTTATGTTCTCTAGTATGTTTTCTACGGAACCATGTTGACAGGTGAGCTTGAGAGCAGTCAGCCTCTGAAATCATCAATCTAAAACATATGAGAGGGCAGAATGATATACGATAGCATAAAACAGTTAACAGAGCACTGCAATAATATCACGTCTACCTTGAATGCTTTCACAATTGTCAAATCCAGAGAGAATGCAAAGGTCAATGAATTGATCCATATCCAGATTCATCTCCTTTAAGATCCAAAAGTCATGAAAGTGAGAAAAAAAAATTAAGCAATCACAATGAATAAACTTTTCTAATTACCTTAGAAATTTCAAATTCCATGACTGGAACTTTTCTTGAGCTGGGATCCACAAAATGGTGAAGAAATCTAGGAGCTCCAAAAGTAAGGGAATCCATATCTTCATAAGCAACTGCATAAACCTGACAAACAAAAATTACAGCTAAAGCACCATTCGTGATAGATGAATTCTGGTTACCGCACAACAATTAAGCAATGATAGGAATTTGAAGTCAGCGAAAATTCCTTGGACAAAGATGATTTAGTAAATAACGTACCAAATGTAAATGACTCCACAGAAGAAGACATTAGACGAGTGAAAAAGCATAAGTTCAGTGGATCCCGTAAAAACTTCTTTCGAGGAAACAAGTGACTACACAGAAGAAGACATTAGACAAGTGAACAAGCATAAGTTCAGTGACCAAGGAAATTAAATCATGGAAATAAGATGGTAATTTACATAGAGTTAAACGATTGGTTATCATGGGAAAACAATGAACTATCCTAAATCAGAAGATGACCAAACAAGAAGATACTTGCCTTTCCAGCTTTGCAAAGTGCAGCACATTATGCCTCTGCTTCTGAAGGAGCCTAACATACAAAAACTGAATTTGATATCTAAACTTTTTGCTAGAAATAAAAAAAAAAAAGAACAAACTTTTCAGACAAAATAGTAACCTCAACTAGTGGGACACCCATAAGTCTTAGTAGTCTTTTGCAATCTTCATTGTGCTGTTGTGTCACCTGCAAGGGTATCAAAGCCATGTATCACAAGTCCACACACACCCAGTTAGCTACGTACATAGGTTTTTCTGGAAAACAAAGACAAAATCAAACTTCACATCGAATAGGACAAAAAGATCGCACTGTAAGGAAGTGATCCAAACAATGACAAACCTTCACAGTTCTTTTACTGAATTTCTCTATGTCTTGCTTGTTCTGAGACTGCAGACAACAAATACAGAGTTCACTAAGCCTTTTTGTACTCTGAGAGAGAGAGAGAGAGAGAGAGAGAGAGAGAGATGCATGTACCACAATGGCCAATGCCAACTCCTCAAAGGCATCTGCCCTCTTCAAAAAACTGCTCAGAGACTCAATTAAGGTAACTAAACGTATCCATAGATAATTCAAAGAAACAAGAAAAAAGAAGGCTACATAATAATAAAGTACTGTTTTGCAAGCTCTTGCTTCTTCAAATCAAGAGGGTGACCATCAAATACGTAGCTATCGTAACAACAGCAAAGCATAATTCAGAGAAAGATGAGCTTCATTCTTCTTAGCATTCTGTCCCAATGAAAACAGAGGAGGGAAAGAAAAAGACTTACACTGGTTACATCCCCGCTTCCAACGACCTAATCGTCCGGTAAAACATGCCTTGCAGATGACTACATGGGAAGACAAATCAAAAAGCAGCTCCAAGTCAACACTTCCCAAGCATAAAGATCACATACATAAAACCCAGTCCAAGCAATAACATCTGAGGCATCAAACCAGAAACTTGAGCGAAGTGGATTTTCATTTCCACAAAGTATTACCATGCCAGTAGTAGTACCTGGTGACTTGACCAGCCTCATTGGTGAGCATCCGAGTCCCCCTCCTCCCAACCACAACCTAATCCACCAATCAAAGACCAAAAAAACCCCCAACCACTCAAGATCCAGATCCCAACCGACACCGAAACGCACAAACAATCACAGGCATCGATCCATAACAGCAAAGCGCTTAACGAGGAACTGACAGATGCTCATGCTGGCATCGACTGCGATCCTCCGGCCGAAGTAGCTTTGTCATCGCCTTCAGGACATTGTCCGCCAGTACCTTCGTCAGCGCCTATCGAAATCAACCGGCGATTCCATTAACAATCATATTGGAAATGATGGGATTGAAGAAGGAGGTCGAAACTACCTTGATGCCCATTTCCGGAGAGAGAAGAGGATTGCAGTGGAAATTGAGGATGAAATTGAATTCTAGGGTTCGAGCTCTTCCGCTTCCCGCCTAATTTGGAGACCAGTGCGTGTGGAGGTGGAGAGCGTGTGAACCACATGCCAGCTGTTGCGAGTGGGAGCGCTGTTAATCTAATACCAATAATTAATCACGACGTCACCAATTTCATCTGCTGCACATGACCTATCTCCTTTACTAGTGTGCTTAATGTCTGAATTTTCACGATAAAAAATAATTCAAGAGGGAGATCTGGAATCGATTCTTTTTGTAGGTGGTCTTGGCCTACTTGGATTAGTAACCGTTCTTACACGTCGTGAAAGCACACGGCGATATGTACATTTTAAACAATGGGTCGTCATCCTAGGCGTTTCCCACGTCCCAATCATTTAATAATAAATTTTAAATCGGAGATCCACGGATTTAAAAATGGAGGATATAAAGAGAAATCGGGATACGAAGTGAAGGTGATTTTTGAGCTTTTCTTTATTTTAACGATATCAGAGAAGATTTAAAAGAAACAAACTGAAGGGTTTGTTGTATATAAAACTTACGTAATATCGTCGGACATCCAGATTACATGAATTGTGCAAATTTCATGGCGAGTCCCATTGTTAAACACAAGTTTTAGCATAATTATTTTATTGTGATTGATTTTTCCTAGTCGGGCCACTTATAATAAGTCTATACAAGATTTTCACGGTAAATAAGAGTCCCTAGTCTCGCAATGCTAGATTGAGGAAGACTTCGGACTTCACCAGTCTTTTCTTTTCTCCCTCTTCTTTTGAGAAGGTTTTTGTCGCGGGCTTTTCTCCGTCATCAATGAATTGGAAGCTCTTCATGTTTCAAGCAATAAAGCTCTCAGGAAGCTAGGATCCCTCCAGAAGAACAAACACAACTCACTTCCCTAAGCTTTCTTCAATGTGTCAAGACAACCATCTCTCGAGAGTTACTATTAGCATTTTACGTGATTTTCAATCACCTTCAAAACAATAATAATAAATGTGAAAAATATTATTATTGCGTAAACATCTCTAATACATCATATTAGTGATTGTTACTATGAATACACATGAATTAACTGTTCCGAAAAATGTGGGAGACAAAACCTTGAAAAGGAATTGGTCTTGCATATCTATCTTCGTCGACTCGACGTAATTAGCAATACTTGAGAAATCAATGAATAAATTTTAGGAAAGAAATCACAAAATACCCAAAACTTTGCTAACTGTGACATATTTACTTTGAATTTTTTTTTGTGACACCAAAAACCCCAAACTTTACCACCTGTGACACATTTACCCTATTGTACTTTAGTCCATGAGTATTTTCGTCTTTTTTGCTCTTTTTTTTCTTTTCCAGTGAGGGCTGCCTCGTCGGATCATCGACATTTGGAGAGGGCGGCCCTTACAGGTGTCGGGCGAGGGCGGCCCTCGTTAGCGTCGGGCGAGGGCCGCCCTCATCGGAGTCGGGCAAGGGCCGCCCTCGCTCACCCAGGCGAGGCGGCCCTCGCCCGACTCAGGGGCGACCCTTGGCTGACAACGGCGAGGGTGGCCCTCACCCGACGCCGGCAAGGGTCGACCTCGCCGGATCTGGCAAGGGGGCCCTTGCCGGAAAGAAAAAAAAAAAAGCAAAAAAGACGAAAATGCTATGGACTAAAGTATAATGAGGTAAATGTGTCACAGATGGCAAAGTTTGGAGTTTTTTGTGGTTTTTTCCCTAAATTTTAACACTTGTGCATGCACTTACTGTGAACACTACAAATCAGGAAATGGTTGCGTGGTATTATCAGTGAGACAAATGTTAGAACTCAAGCAAAATGAACATTTCATCAATTGTCGTAGTAAAATAATAATATCTAAAAGAATTTGGACTTGCAAATCAAATTGTAGTCCTTTTCAAATAAATGAATTATGGTGGTGAGAATTGACTTTTTCGCAATGAACTTTCAAGGTTAAATATTTAGATTTGCTTTCGAAATTCACAAACGAAGAAATGAGTGAGAAGTCGCTTTTTTAATATTGAATAACTATAGAAAATTGATACAAAAAAATGAATTTTTACTACCTAACAATTCTGACTAACTTGATCGAACTAAATTCCCAATCGTGCCACATTATCATTTCACTATTCACCATCCAATCATTTTAGTACATATAGATTCAACGAGTACAATGAAATTTACTTTCCACATTTTATATGAAAACAAGTAAAGTTGGTCCTGAGATTTATCTTTAAATGAAACCTCTGGTCCTCGAACTTTCGTGATAATGCGTCGTCCATATCCTATATAATCGAACAATAAATTCAATTAAATCCCCAAATTTGTCTAATGTATGCTATGATTCATTATCTTTTAATTGATTATGTTCCGAAACTATTTTAAAAATGTTCAATATCATCTTCTTTTTAGTTATTAGAGGGACGACATCCGTGTAATGTCACTTTCTCGTCTTCTGCTCGTTAAGGACAATTGGTTGTTCTTTACTTTCTCCGAGCTTTAGCTACCAATGTTGATCTGATTCCTCACACTTCTAATATGTGAGAAACGATGGTTATACATAATTTTGTAGCTCACATTTTCAGTTCCGAGGGTGAAGCTTTGGACAGTTATCTAGAGGAACAGTATATTGGTCCATACACCACTACGCTTTCATCCAAGTTATTTTTTGGTATAAAAAAGCAAGAAAGTAATTATACAAAATTAGTATGATTAGTAACTCCTTTATTACCGAAAAAGTATCTACCTATTAGTAATTAGTAATTTTTCTATGCGATAAATAATTATGGAATTTGAAAAAGTAACGTTTCTGCCTATCTATTGTTAGTGGTAAATCTCAATGTGCATAGTAATTTCTCTAGACTCTATATATATCAACTTATGTCTGTAATCTTATTGGCGAGAGTATGTAAGATGTTTATGTCGTGGATGGACATATTGCATCTGGTGGTGTGAGCGTTGGATATGCTATGCTACTACTAAATTAATTTCTGCCATTTGATGCCTAAATTTTAATCCGAAGACTTCTCCTTCATTAATAAGCAAACTAAGATCGAATTCGATAGGGTTTGATCCTAAACAAAAATATCGATCTTGCATACTCTTGCATTTGCAATTGTTATTGTATTTCTTTGCATTGGGCACAGAGCATTAGCACCGAACAAAGCATGGATCCGGCTATGGGTTTCTTTAGGATTGGCCAGATAGATGGCCCGATATGCGAAATGAGTCCCGAACTCACTCGAGGTTCCCAGACCGAGCCTTGTGCGAGAGCCCGGACCTAAGCTAATCAAACTCGGCCAAATGAAGGGAAAGGAGGTGCGGCCATTCAGGACAGTCTGAACACATAAGATGGGAGGAAGGTCATGTTCAGCTGCGCACGTCGAAATTGGAAGAAAAGGCGAAGGAGAATCGAAGAAGGAAAGAGGCGTGCAGTTTCCAGCTTGACGAAGGGCGGAATCTCGGCATTCAGGGACCGGAATTCAAGGCCAAAAGGAAACAAGAAAATCTGGGCATTAAAAAGCAGAGGGTTCTCGGCCAAGTGGGGTGGGGGATTTTTCAGCATGTAATCATTGCCAAAGAGAGCTCGAAAAAGAAAAGGGTGGAGCTTTTCCTTCACGGCCAAGGAAGAGAAATAGAGAGAGAGAGAGAGAGAGGGAGGGCTATGGTCAGCAAAAGAGAGAAAACTTCGATAAAAAGAAGAGAAAAAAAGGGGAGTGGCCGGCAAAAGAAAAGGGAGAAAAAGAAGAAATGTCGAGGAATGCGAGAGGAAGCGACGGAGACCAAAAGATGTAATTTCACCGTAAGTTCGTTTAATTCACTTTCGTGGCAGCTGCATTCCCTCAAAGTTCACTTTTCCTTTGCACCGTAATTTCCAAGAATTTTACTCCTTACAATTAAAGTTCAGCACTGTTTTTAAAGTTGAACGAGTGTGAAAAAACCGTTATATCTTAAGAAGAGGTGGGTGTAAAGGTGACCAACATTGAGGCTTTGCAAGTGGTCACCTTCTTCGAAGGAAACTCACTTTCCAACTGGTCTCAAGAATACTCGCACATTTGATGGACAAGAATCGCTTGGCATCTGACTGTCATTTCTAGAATTAGCATCTGCTCGTAAATCGCCTTCTACTTTTTGGCGTATCTTTCAAATGTGAGAAATGGACAAGAAATTCCGTGACAATTTCCTAACCGCGTGCCACTGTTTATTCGACTCTACTTTGGTTCCACATTCAACCAACAAATCCAAGTACCTAGCAATACTGTAGAAGACGAAGACTGCGTTTTCTCATTTTCACACGCACTACAACCAAAGATATTTACAATCAATTTTTCTTGCTATAAACCAAATTAAAACGCCATCTTTAAATTTCGGCAAAAGGACACTATAAGTGCCATAAGTTGTGTACGGAAATCACTTTGGTGCCATAATTTTTTTCCGAATCACTTTGGTGTCAAATCAGACGAAAAGAGATCACTTTAGTGACTCCGGCCAAAAAAAGAGCCACGTCAGATTTTCGGTGAGCTACGTCATATTTCCGGTGAGCCATATTAGCATCGCAAATTAATAAAAAAGAGCCACGTCATATTTCCGGTGGCCATGTTAGCATTGGCACTAAAGTAATCATTTTTCAAAAAAGTTGGCACCAAAGTGATCCGAAAAAAAGTTATAGCACCAAAGTGATCTCCGTACATAACTTATGACACTTATAGTGTCATTTTGCCTTTAAATTTCCCTATCCTAGTTTTAAAAATTTGAGATGTTTGACGTTAAATAAAGACCTGATTTCAAACTCTAAAAAGTCGAAAAAGAGAAAAAGCCTAAAGTTAAAGTAAAGAGACATCCGTATATCTAACAAAATTTCTAGTCGAAAACCTCCCCTCAAATTAACACCTAATATCTATTTTATGTCCTTTGGACTATGACCTTTAAACAGTAATGTCTGATTAAAAACATTAATTTATGAAAGAATGTTACAACTTGTTAGATATATTTGTAATGCACATCATTCACAAATTATCAAATCTTTCCAGAATATGTTATATATGGTCAGATTATGTCTAGAATCATGATATCATATACCTACTCTATATTAGTTTAGGTTCTCTATAAATGATCGCAATTACTTGTATATTGCATTCCACTGATTTACAGAAGGCCTTTAGTTTATTTGTCTCTCGCTAACACAACCCTTCAATCGAAACTCACCACCAACCACTTAGATAGTCTCCGCCATGATCCACTACGAAAGACTTCGAACCCTAGAATCACGTTGTTGAGTCGACGCCAACTGCGACTCAACTCCACCATGGACAAAAACCTCACGTGTCGGGACGAGACAACTCGTCCCAATCTTTTCCTTCATCAGACAAGTAATTGTTCTCCGAGTTGAACACTGGAAGCCACGGACTTCACCTGGTCATGTGTTACTAGTCTTCTTTTGCTTCGTGCCACTATTTGGCCTTGTTCTATGTTCCATAGTATGATGTCAGCATCAATGAACTACCAAATCTTTAGTGCCACTTACACATCCACATCATCTCAACATCATCGCTATTAGAGCTGGAAATTTATGCTCATGTATCATAATTGGGTTTTGTAATCGTTTCAAGCAATTTTTCCAAATGCGGACCTGTCAAAAAACTGGTTCAGGTTATCGTTTGTGAGTCAACCGGTTGAACCACACATTGAAACACTGGATCGATAAAGATGGAAAATCTACAAAGAAATTCATGATATATATATATATATATATATATATATATATATATATATATATATATATATATATATATATATATATATTAAAGTATGCCAATTAGCTCCAAAAAGATCGCTCATGTGTTTAGATGCATGTTGAGTGTTAATGATATGTAGGGAAGTTTGGTGAATGAAGTTGGTTATCTCTTGTTTAATTAACACTTAAAAAGAAACTAAGGGCAATCTTGCAAAAAAAAAAAACAAAAGAGAGGGGAGGGGGGAGGGGGCATTTGCATTTCTTTCTATTTTCTTCACTTTTGGAAAAAATAAAAATGTGCCTGCTTAAGGGCAGTATGTCTCCTCTATTTAAAATCATTTCCATCCACTTCCTCTCTAATTGAGACGGCCAAATAAGGGAAAATATACCTAGGTCATTATTTCTACCCAATTCCCTTCACTTCCCTCAATCCAAACACATATTCCACGTGAATCAAATCTATTACTTTGTTGAAGACTATTGACCCTGTAAACACCTTATTTTTCTTACCGAGGTTCAACTAGATTTTGATCGAAAGTTAACCTTGTTAAGATTATGATCAAAAAAATACAATTGGGTTTGCATTGTAAGAGCTTTCCAATGACACCTAATTTGTCCAAATCGGGCGACCAGGTCACCGGATGTATTGTCGCAAGGGATGCTTGATCCTTTGGATGTTCACTTGTTTGGTTTCCTTGATATTGTTCTTAAAGGAAATGAGCTGCAACTACTACCATTTAAGTGTGCTTGAAGATAGAAAATTTCGTGATCTGATCTTGAAGGCAATAGAGCCTTCAATGGTTCAGTTTTGCATGTATGAAGACTGGTTGAAGAGTGTATCATGATACACTTCTTTCTCTCGTTTCATTATAATTTTCAGTGCTCTTCATGTGAACAATGAAGGCTGAAATGTTACTACTGCCTCATAAGATAGTTGTCGCTATAGGTCATGATATTTAATAGTCTCTCTTTGATGATTAGTGGATGAAGGTAGTGTGATCCTTTAAATTTCTTTGTTAGCTTGAAATTCTCCAATTTGATGATGCCCCACTCTAGGTGATATATGTGGCAAATTTTGCCACGTGAAATCTTTATTTTTATGTAAAATGTTACAATGATGACATATGACTACAGTTTGCACTGAAAACAAATCTTTCGCCTCTTTTTGTTAATGGCACTCGTATTGTTTTCATGATGTTATATGCTTGTAATTAATGAATGGTATTGTATGTTTTCTTATGGAATTTCTTCGTGCATTTGCTGTTGACCTTGCAATCTTTTGGCAGGTGAAAGTAAACAATCTTCTTTATTCTCTTCATAGGGATAAGTACGCCATAAGTGGCATAACTTTTGTATGGCGCTTACTTAGTATCATAACTTTTTTTTCGATAATTTGAGTGTCATAACTTCTAAAAAATGTACACTTGGGTGCCACAACTTTTAAAGAACGTTCACTCAAGTGTCGAAAATTTGATGTGGCATGGCACTTGTGATGAAAGTTTTAAAAAATTATAGCACTCTAGTGATCCATTAAAGAGTTACATGAAACTTAAGTGAGTGTTATACGAAAGTTATGACACTCAAATGATCGAAAAAAAAAGTTATAGCACTTAATTAAGAGCCATGCAAAAGTTATGATATTTGTAGTGTCCTTTTTCTCTCTTCATGTGCTTGATGGTTTGCTTTTGTTTATTGCGCAGCAGAGCCCATGATTTTTAACCCCATTTCAGAAGCTTAAGTTTTGGTGGTACTAAGATGATAGGTGGGAATGAATTTGTTCCATTTAGGGACATTGATGTCTCATCTCAGTCAATGGATGAAAGATGGAAGAATCAAAGAGTCAATGAACCAATGATATTCCATTTATCTTAATATTGCTCTGGTATGTACACTTGGAGAGCGCCAAGGTTCCTTTGATTCGTGTGGTTTCTATCCAATAAAAGCCAGCAAAATCATATATTTCCATATCAGTATACCGGTTCATTATTCGTTAAGCCAGAAAATTACAAGTTCGATCCTTAGGGGAAAGCAAAAATCTTACTAGTTTTACATGTTACTCCTTTTAATAGCACTCTCATAACAAGAAGGAATTATTCCGCAAATCTAATAAATGTTGAATTGAATCTACACCCATAAAAAACGATGGATCTAACGTAAATCTCAAAAAACTCACGATGAGCATAAGTAGAGAAAGCAGGGGAGAAGAAAACAGATCTTGGCTATGTTGATGTATATTTCAAGTAACAAATGGCTTCCACGTATCAATCTCAACTCTCCTCCAACCCTTGATGAGACTAACGTTAAGATTACACGCATAATATACTTGCGGGTTCACATTTATGTACAGTGGCTTGTATTGGCTCAGTCTTTTCAATTTACAAAAAAAAAATATTATAAAATAATAACATTACAACATATACTATCATATCCATATAAGCTATTTAGATTAATATACAATTTGAAGAGTTTGATGTATACCGACTTAATGCAAAATTGTTGAACATACCAAGTCCCTGCCGAGTCCCATGTAAAACTCAAGTTTTAGTATGATTAGTATATTGTGATTAATTTTCTCCATCACATCAATAATAAATTAATTTTATACAATGTTTTCAAGATAAATAATGGTATCTCTTCTCGCAATGCAACTAAGTATGCAAAATGGTGGAAGACTTTGACGTGCTTTCAATCGCCAGAGTCTTTCTTGTTTGCTCCCTTTTCTTATGAGTAGGTTTTGTCTGCTTTTGCCTCGTCACTTACTTTCTTTGCAACTAAGCAAGTGAGATGGTGGAAGACTTTTGAGTTGCTTTCCCACGCCAGAGTCTCTTTCTTTCTTTCTTTTAATCGAGAAGGTTTTGTAGGCTTTTGCCTTTTCGCCTTTTTTGATCGGAAGAAAAGAATAGAAAAATGCAACGAAGCAAGCAAGAAAGTAGAAGACTTTGACTTGGGACTTGTGTGCTGTCCAGACAATTAACCAATCAGGATTAATTTAAACTTGATAATTCGCCGCCTCCTCTCATTAACTTCCTTTAAAACTTTAATATAAAATTTGAGATATGTGAGTTGCAATTTTAAGATTTAGAATAAAATATATCAAGCGATTATATCATAATTAATAAAGTAATTCATATTGGGAACTTTGCAAATCAATCCATTTTGTAATTCGAAAACATACTGTTTGTGGCAATTTACATTCACTCCATTACAAAAATTGATTAACTAAGTCAAGCTGTTTTCAATGCAATGATCTTATTTTGAGTAGGATGCTAGATATATTTGAGTCGATTTTGTGTAATCTTTATTAATATGATCCACAATTTGTCGAATCTCACAAATATTCGAAATATTGTCCATGTCTTTTATGTAGCTATCTTTATGTTTAAGGTGTGGTATCATATATCTTTCAATATTTCATGTGACGGTTGATTGTGGACAAGGATGGCGATGTTGATTGACAGTAAGGTGGGACGAGAGAAAGAGAGAGAAATGATGTCGTAAAACAAAATATATTTCATGTGACAGTTATATCACATGGTGTGATAAACCATTGCAAAGTGTATATTTTTAACGTTTCAGCACCCATTAGAATGACCTGGACATTGCATAGGCAACATGGATTGACCGATTACATCACGTCCGTCATATGATCGACGCATAATATTACTTTCACTTTGTATCCTGATTTCACTTTATATCCTCTGTTTTTATGGCTATGAATCTCTGATTTAAAATATTTTATTAGATGAATGGGACATGGAAACTCCCAGGACGACAACACATTGATTGATCACTGGAAACTTCCGGGATGACCAGTAAAGCGCGTTCTACTTTTTGGCGTGTCCTTCGAATGTGACTAGTGGACAAGAATTTCTCGAACAATTTTGTAAACCGCGTCCGAGGAAGACTTTTTCAATAAGGGTCCTTCCTCGTCTCTTAATGGAAGATGGAGGAGACTTTGACTTGCTTTTCCCTTGTCAGTCTGTTCCTTTCTCCCTCCTCTTTTCTTTTGAGTAGGCTTTGTTGGCGTTTGCCTTGTCAAGAAAAGAACAGGAAAATGCAACGAAGCGAGCAAGATATTGGAAGACTTTGGTTTGTTTTCCCCTGCTACACGCTGTGAAGTGGATGAGCTAACAACGATGATTAGGGACTTGTGTGCTTTCCACACAAATTAACCAATCAGGATGAATTTAAATTTGATAATTTATCACCTCCTCTCGTTACCTTCTTTTGAAATTTTAATTTAAAATTTAAGATAAGCGAGTTGCAATTTGTAAGATTTGGTATAAAATATACCAAGCTATGCACAATTGGATCCTAATTAATAAAATAGTTTGCATTGAGAATTTTTCAAATCAATCCATTCTGTAAATAAAAAACGTAGTGTTCGTGGCACTCCACATTCACTCCATTGCTAAATTTGATTATCTAGGCTGTTTTACACCTTAATTTCCAAAATCAAGTTGTCTTCATTGCAATCATCTTATTTTAAGTGGGATGCTAGATACATTTGGTTTGATTATGTGTAATCTTCATTAATGTGATTCGTGACTTATCAAATCTCGTCTCAGAATATTGTCAGCGTCTTTTATATAGTTGTCTTTATGTTTAGTTGTATACTATATGATTACATATTGTAGCAAATGTCAAGAACTGAGAGTTGTATACGATATGATTACATAGTTTGATTAGATTTTTCAAAATTTTCTCTTATATCATGGTTAAAATAAAGAAAAACTTCCCTTTTGTCGCGGCTATTGCCTTATCGCTTTCTTTGCAATAAGCAAGGGAGACGGTGGAAGACTTCTCACTTCTTTGGTCGGAAGAAAAGAACAGGAAAATGCAACGAAGCAAGCAAAGATATTACAAGACTTTGGCTTGCTTTCCCGTGTTACCCGCTGTACAGTAAATTTGCTAACAACGATGATTTGGGACTTGTGTGCTTTCCGGACAAATTAACCAATGAAGATTAATTTAAATTTGATTTTAAAATTTTAATTTTAATTTTAAGATTAGCGAGTTGCCAATTTAAATTTTGAAATAAAATATATCAAGCTACTCACGGTTGGACCATAATTAATAAATTAGTTCGATTGAGATTTTGCGAGTCAATCCACTTTGTAGATGAAAAACATACCATTCGTGGCACTCTGTATTCATTCCATTACTTAATCTGATTATCTAGGCTGTTTCACAGCTTAATTTTCAAAATCAAACTGCAATCATCTTATTTTGAGTGGGATGCTAGATATATTTGATTTGATTTTGTGCAATCTTTTTTGGTATGATCCACGATTTATTGATACTCACTAGTATTTGGAATATTGTCAACGTCTTTTATATAGTCGACTTTATGTTTAATGTGTGGTAACATATATCTTTTCATATTTGTTTTGGATCTAGATCTATACACTATGAATGATCATGTAGGGCAGCAAGCATTCAAAATTTGTTACATTATTTGTCATAGGTGTATTAGTTTGGGGTTTTTGGTGGTTAAAAAATTAATTTGAGGTAAAATTGTTACAGGTATATCAATATGGGGTTTTTGATGGTCAAAAAAATAATTCGGGATAAAATTGTCATAGGTGTACCAGCTTAGGTTTTTTATGGTAAAAAAAATAGTTTTGAGTAAATTTGTCATAAATATATCAATTTAAAATTTTTCGTGATATTAACCCTACTAATAAATTAAGTTTATACAAAATTTTCAAGATAAATAACAGTCTCCCATCTCACAATGCAACTAAGCAAGCAAGATGGTGGAAGACTTTCGACTTGCTTTCAATCACCAGAGTCTTTCTTGTTTGCTCCCTTTTCTTTTGAGGAGGCTTTGTCAGCTTTAGCCTTGTCAATTTCTTTGCAACTAAGCAGGTGAGATGGTGGAAGACTTTTGACTTTGCTTTCCCATGCGAAAGTCTCTTTCTTTCCTTTTTTCTTTCTATTGAGTACGTTTTGTAGGCTTTTGCCTTTATCCCCTTCTTTGGTTGGAAGAAAAGAACGGGAAAATGCAACGAAGCAAGCAAGACAGTAGAAGACTTTGACTTGGGACTTGTGTACTTTCCGGACAATTAGCCAATCAGGATTAATTTAAATTTGATAATTCATCGCCTCCTCTCATTATATTCTTTTGAAATTTTAATTTAAAATTTAAGATAAGAGAGTGGCAATTTTAAAATTTGGAAAAATTTTATTAAGCTGCTCATGGTTAGATCATAATTAATAAAATAGTTTGTACTGAGAATTTTGCAAATCAAAAACATATTGTTCATAGCACTCTACATTCACTCCGTTACTAAATCTGATTATCTAAGTTGTTTCACAGCTTAATTTCTAAACTCAAGATGGTTTCATTTTGAATGGGATACTAGATATATTTGAGTTGATTTTGTGTAATCTTGGTTGATACGTTCCTCGATTTGTTGAATCTCCATATATTCAGAACATTGTCGGCGTCTTTTATATGATTATGTTTAAATTTGTGATATCATATATCATTCCATATTTGTTTGGGATTTAGATCCATATAAAAGGTCATCAAATTTGTTTGGGATCTAGCTCTATATACTATAAAGTATTATTTGAAAAGGCAGGGCATAGTCAAGCCTTCAAAGTTTGTCACGTTTTATCATAACTAAGTAATAGTGTGAATGATTATTTTCAGTCTCTTATACTAATTAACTGCTTTTATTGGTAACACCGGCACTTCATAAAGTGATGTTAAGATTTTGACACATATGATAATTTTAATTTTAAATTTGTTATTAAATGAATGGATGACAACCCATTGATTGATCCATGGAATCTTTTAGGAAACTTCTCGGATGACTCATGGAAAGTTTTTCCCTACCCCATGATGCCAGAGATCGAGAGAGCTTATCATATTGACAGCCCTCGCTCAAATCCAAGCTCACCCAAAGCAAACTTTCCCGTGAGTTCGAAAGGATTTGATGTCTGTGGTGTTTAGAGATCTTACAATGGAGAAAGAGACAAATTCACAGACATCATCCAGTCTTTCATATGAGGTTTTTCTGAGTTTTCGAGGAGCAGACACCCGTTATGAATTCACCGATCATCTTTACCATGGCATGGTTGATGCCGGGATCATTGTCTTTAGGGACAATGAATCCCTCCATGTCGGTAAGGAAATTGGTGGTGAACTTCTACAAGCAATTGAGAACTCCAAGATCTACATTCCCATATTGTCCGAGAATTATGCTTCAAGCGACTGGTGCCTTCGAGAGCTTGCATGCATGGTCGAGTGCACCTCGAAATCAAAAGGGAACAAAGAGATTCTGCCAATTTTCTTGGATGTGGAACCTGCTGATGTCAAGCTGAAAACGAACTTGTACAGACAAACTCTTTCAATGCGCCAGAAGACGTCGTGCACTGAATCAAAGTCATGGGAAAAGGCTCTCATGGAAGTGGGCAAGATAAAGGGATGGAACTGGAAGAAAAATGAAGGGTAAATGTCTTGAACTTTTCAACTGTCATATGTAGATTTTTTTTGCCTCCCTATTCGGTATAATTGTGGTATTGTTGGTGAAATTATAGTCTATTCATCTAGTCGATTCTATAGTTCAAATAGTGGTCGCGGCAGCTACCGCTACTGCTATCGGCCACTATGGTGGCAAGAACGGAATTCTCACCGGCAGTGGCCAGTAGTGGTCGCTATCAGCGGTGTCGCTGCAATAGCTCTAGTCAATCGCATTACTGCGGTGGTAGCGCACGCTATTCATCCTGATTCTCTCTCTCCTCTCACTCTCAACACAATAGCCAGGATTAGTAACAGTTCTCCGAGAAGCTCCATCAAGCTACCAGCCAGCCACCGCAGAAGCTTTTCCATCAGTGGCTGCCACTTCTTCATCGCCAGCCTGACACCAAGCGGTAAGAATCCTCCTCCGAGCCATTTGGCCCCCACCCTTTCGCTCGTCACTCACTAAGGCGAGTTGGATCTTGGATCAGGACGTCGGGTTTGATGCCACCGAGCCCATATCCGGCGTCGCTGACCTTGGGCGACCCCAAATCTGGTGTCGCCCAAGGCCGATGACACCATCCATGGCAGTCGCAAGGCCACGACCCATGAGATTTTCCTTTCTTGTCAGTCTTTTCCTTTCTCCCTCCTCTTTTCTTTTGAGTAGGTTTTGTTGGCGTTTGCCTTGTCAAGAAAAGAAAAGGAAAATGCAACGAAGCAAGCAAGATATTGGAAGACTTTGGTTTGCTTTCCCGTGTCACACGCTGTGAAGTAGATTAGCTAACAACGGTGATTTGGGACTTGTGTGCTTTCCAGACAAATTAACTAATCAGGATTAATTTAAATTTGATAATTTATTGCCTCCTCTCGTTACCTTCTTTTGAAATTGTAACTTTAAATTTAAGATAAGCGGGTTGCAATTTTAAGATTTGGAATAATATATATTAAGCTGCTCAAGGTTGGATCATAATTAGTAAAATAGTTCGCATTGAGAATTTTACAAATCAATCCATTTTGTAAATCAAAAATGTATTGTTTGTGGCACTCTACATTCACTCCATTGCTAAATATGGTTGTCTAGGCTGTTTTACAGCTTCATTTCCAAAATCAAGCTATTTTCACCCCAATCATCTTATTTTAAGTGGGATGCTAGATATATTTGATTTGATTATGTGTAATCTTCATGGATATGATCCACGATATATCGAATCTCACAAATATACGGAATATTGTTAGTGTCTTTTATATAGCTGTCTTTATGTTTAATGTGTGGTATAATATATCTTTCCATATTTGTTTGGGATCTAGATCTGTGTGCTATAAATGATCATTTGAAATGGCAGGGCATAGTGAAGCATTCAAAATTTGTCACATTATTTTGTACGTAAGTGAAAATGTGAATAACTTTTTTCAATCTCTTATATTATTCTAACTGCTTTTATACGTAACACCAGCCACATATACTTCATAAAGTGAGGTTAAGATTATGATACATATATAATAATTTTAATTTAGTAAATTAAAAAATTCCAAGTTAGGTTAAGATTTTGATACATATATATTAATTTTGATTTAGTAATTACATTAATTCCAATGACGGATAAGTTTCTTCAATTATAATCTATTCATGTGTTTTTCTTAAGAGATAATGACACAAATGATTTCTAAATGTTGATTTAATATATAATATGATCCCTGAACTTTTAAATAGAAGTTTAGTCAATTAACATGCTCAAACAACCTTACTCGTCCCCATTCACCTACAACATCCATCTCCAAATGTCAAAAGTGCCCTCAATGCCAATTATCAAATTATCACCGCCATCCATACAACAGAAACAAAAGTCGCTCATCCAACTTAATGGCACTTGCGTAATAATATTGCTAGACAGGGACTACTTACAACGGCATCGAAGATCCTTCCCTCTCTCCCTCTCTTTCCTTTTCCTTTGTATCCATTATAAGGTACTGCACTGCTCTCTCTCTCTCTCTGCGCAAAGCTCTCATTCTTCAATCCTCACGCATTCACGTACTCCCTCAGCCTTTTCCACTCCCTTGCTCTTCGCTCCGCTGGAAACATGGCGGTTTCTGGCGAACACCGACCTCTCCACGGCTCTCTCCCTCATGAGCTCACCTCCAAGACTCCCTTCCCTAGCCTCAAGCTCTACTTCCTCATCGGAATCCTCAGCGTCTGCGCGCTCTCCATTGCTCTCCTCATATACCTCTGCATTCGTCTCAGCCGGACCTTGAAGAAGTGTAGACCAGTAGCGAAAGAGACGAATTCGCGGGCATCATCTGGACCTTCCTATGAGATTTTTCTAAGTTTTCAAGGACCAGACACTCGTCATGGATTCATCGATTGTCTTTACCATGACATGGTTAAAGCTAGAATCCTTATCTTTAGGGATGATGAATCCCTCGGTGTTGGTAAGAGAATTAGTGATGAACTTCTACGAGCAATCAAGAACTCCAAGATATACATTCCCATATTCTCCAAGAATTATGCTGCGAGTCGCTGGTGCCTCAAAGAGCTCACACACATGGTTGATTGCATCTCCAAATCAAATGAGAGTAAAGAGATTTTGCCCATTTTCCTGGACGTGGAACCTGATGATGTTAAGCTCAAAACAAAATTATACAGCAAAGCTCTTTCAAAGCATCAGAAAAGGTTCTGCACTGAAGCAGTAGAATCATGGAAAAAGGCTCTTATTGAGGTGGACGAGATAAAGGGATGGAACATGAGGAAAGACGATGGGTAAAAGTCCTAAATTTTTCACCTATCCTCTGTAGATTTCATTTTTCCTCCCCAGTCTTTTTGATTGTGGTATTATTGTCGAAAATATAGTTTATTCATATCCTCGATTTTATATAGTTTAAGTAGCGGTTGCGGCCACTGCCGCCATTGCTATCGGCCACTATAGCGGAGAGAATAGAATTCTCACTTGGCAATGGTCAATAGTGGCCGCTATCGACAGTATTGCGGCAATAGCTTTGGTCAATGGCACTATTGCGGTGGTAGCACACCCTATTCATCCTGATTTTCTCTCTCTTCTCACTCTCCATCTCTAGCACGGTAGCCACGAATAGTAATAAATCTCCGAGTAGATCCATCAAGTTGCTAGCTAGCCACTGCAGGTGCTCGTCTGTCAGTCGCTGTCACTTATTTGTCGCAAGCCCTACACCAAGCCGCTAGAAGGCTCCAAGCCATCCCTCCGTTCTATGTCTCACTCACTGTGGCGAGCCAGATCCGACGTAGCTAACCGTGGGTGACCCCGAATCTGGTGTAGCCCAAGGCCAATGAAGCCATCCCCGATGGTGGCAAGGCCACGACCCACGTAATGTGGAGAATTGAGGCAAGGCCGAGATTGCTGGTTGATGGGGCACAACGGGGTGACAGCACCGGAACCCATGTTGACGGTGCTAGGAGGTGAGCGACGTCCACGACAGTGTGGCTGTGGCAAGGGCCGACGGTGATGGTGACTGAAGTTGGGGAGCAGAGAGAGAGATTCGTAAAAATCACAATCGTGTTGGTGTCTAGAGTTTTTTTGCGTAATTTCCTCAGCATGTGAATGCAATTTAGTCGCTTTGGGAGTAGTTTTACAATACAAAAGTTTTCCCTAACATGGTTGTTACCTTATGGCAGTCAAGGAGATCTGATTCGCTCGGTAATTCGAAAGGTTTCGATTAAGCTGAAGGTTGCATATGAAAATGTGACTAAGCATTTAGTCGGAGTTGATGATCGTGTAGAAGCTATAATGAAAAAGTTGGATGTGGGATCTGATGTACAATTTCTCAAAATCCACGGAATGGGCGGTGTTGGCAAAACAACCCTTGCTAAAGTCGTCTTCAACAAACTATCTTCTAGCTTTGACCAATGTTGTTTCCTTGCAGATATTCGCGAATCATCAAAAGGCAATGATGGTCCGCTAAATTTGCAAAAACAATTGTTATCGAAGCTCCTTGGTCCTCATTCTATCGACGAAATTTATCACGTGAATGATGGGATCAACATGCTTGATAGAGGAGTACTTAGAGATAAAAAAGTACTCATTATTCTTGATGACGTGGACGAGAAAGAGCAACTGAAAAGTCTTGCAGAAGAAGGTGATTGGTTCGGTTCTGGTAGTAAGATTATCATAACTACTAGGGACAAAAGAGTCCTAACCGAAGGCCCAAATGTTTCAACTTACGAAGCATGTGAAATGGAATTTGATCATGCTCTTAAACTTTTCAGTAGGCATGCCTTTAGAAGAGACTATCCACCAAATCATCGTGTCTCCCTTTCCGAAAAAATTGTCCATACTTTGGGAAAACTTCCTTTAGCTTTTGAGATTACAGGTTCGTCCCTTATAGGTAAATCCGAAGAATTATGGATCAACACATGGAATAAGCTGCAAGAAGCTCCTCCCAAGGATGTCCAAAAGAAATTGATGATATCTTATGAAAGGTTGGATCCTGCAGAAAGGGAAATATTTCTGGATGTAGCTTGTTTTTTTGTTAATGAGGATAAAACATACCCTTTCTATATGTGGGATGACTGTAAATACCACCCACACATTGCCATTGATACCCTCGTTCTCATGTCCTTGATAAAAATTAAAGACAACAATACTTTCTGGATGCATGACCAAGTGCGGGACCTCGGAAGGGGAATCGTTCATCAAGAGAATTTCAAACATCTTAGCGAGCGTAGCAGAGTGTGGAAACGGGAGGAAGCGTTGAGCATTCTGAAGCGGAAAGAGGTAAAAAACGGAGCAACAATTTATTTTTCTGTGAATTTTTGTATACTATTCTTGCAAAACGAAAAATTAATTGCTATTAACACTTGAAATTGTTTGTTTTTCACCTTCACATGTGGACTTCTTGGTGTTCCCATTATCAGGGAAGTAGGAACATAGAAGCATTGTCAGTAGAAATTCGTGGATCATATTCCTTTGGTCGAGAGATTTTGATACATGATGGATTTGCTAATTTACAAAACTCGAGGTTCTTTCGGAGGGATGACGTGTCCAACGAGATTTTGACACATGATGGATTTGCTAATTTGCAAAACTTGAGGTTCTTTCGGGGGGATGACGTGTCCATTGTTGGAGATTTCAATAATCTTCTCTCCAATTTAAGATGGCTTTCTTGGCATTGCGGCAATTCCAAGTTTGAGACGACAAACTTTCATCCGACTAATTTAGTCGTTCTTAACCTTTCATATAGCAGTATTTCGGAAGAATGGATTGGCTGGGACCAAATCAAAGTATGATACGAGTCCCACTCTTTGCATAACCATATCCTTTCTTTTGTCTAATTTTTTTTCCCTATAGGTTGTTTCTTGATACATATTCTATTAAATTGTTTGGCAGGAGGCTAGAAAACTAAAAGTACTAGATCTCAGCTATTGCAAATCCTTAAAGAGAATGCCTGATTTATCTACGTGGGTATCCTTGGAGAGATTGGTTTTTGAAGGCTGTTCCGACTTAATTGAAATTAACCCATCCATTGGTAAATTAAAGCTCCTAACTTCTTTGACCTTGGGGGGATGTCGGTCTCTTCGAGAGTTGCCGGAAGAAATAGGAAGTCTGCAAGCTTTGACAGAGATTGTCATGCCTAATGAGCTTCCGAAGACGTTTGGTAATTTGCAATCACTGTTGACCCTCAATGTATCATGGAGGCAGATCAACAAATTGCCATACTCGATTGGAGGGCTGGTGAAACTTACGCGGTTGGATTTATCTAGGTGTATATACATAGAAGAACTTCCAGATTCGGTTGGGAAATTACAATCATTAGTTGAGTTGGATTTGTCAAGGACGAGAATTCGTCACCTACCCGATTCAATCGGCAATCTAAAGCAATTGAAGGTACTAAGGATGGGAGGCATAGAAACGATGAGAAAATTGCCAAGTGTGATTGGGCTGGTAGAGAAGCTCGAAGAGTTGGATGCTCGAGAATGTTACAACTTGACCGGCAAAATCCCTGAAGAAATTGGGAGATTGTCCCATTTGAGGATCCTAAACTTGTCAGAGACACGTATATCCAGATTACCCACCACGGTGAGTCACCTCTCTAATCTCCAAATACTTAAGCTAGAAAAATGTCCCGAGCTGAAACAATTGCCGGAGCTTCCCCCAAGTTTGACTTGGCTGATATGGAGCCCTTTTTATTTCTGGTGGCCCCCCTCGATAGGCCACCCCGGTCCCACTAGAATTGGTGCCCAATCTCAACAGGGAGCACTTGTCAACACTCTTCCCACTGCCATCGGTACCCTATCTCAGCTGAAAACACTAGAATTGTCCTGCCAAGGCGTGCAATTCCTCCCCCGGCTCCCGTCTAGTTTAAGAGAGTTACGACTTCGAGATCTGGCCACCACACGATCACTGGATTTTTCCAATTTGCAAAACTTGTCATTCTTGGCATTCTATCAATGTTCGCTAGAATTCTCGAGTGTATTTGATGCGGAGTCGGAGGAACTCCATGTAGAGCGCTGTGAGCTTAGAAAACTGGACTCACCGTCGCAGCCGGAAATGAAAAGATTGAGATTATTAAAGATGGATAGTTGTGAGTTCCTTCCAGAAGCACTTGATCTGTCGCGCATTAAGAATCTATATGAGGTAAATCTGACACGTTGCCGTTCATTGGTCGAGATTCGTGGCCTTGAAGAACTGGGATCCCTTGGCTCCCTATCAGTCATCTATTGCCCTTCTCTAGAGAGGATGTCAGACCTATCGAAATTGAAAGAGCTACGGGAGCTCGTGGTAATGTATTGTCGTAATCTGAAAAGAGTGCAAGGTCTAAACCACTTGGGGCCTTTAGAGCGGCGAAGGATCTCTGGTAATGGAGAGTTTCATGGGTGATACCTCAAACGCTGCCGCCACGTCCGCCGTCATACAAAGGATTCCCATTGGCGGCTCCGATTCGTAGATCCGCTGCATTCTTCGGCGGGTCGCCGCGGCCTCCACCCCTGCTTCCGCCTCCGCCATCATCGCCCCTAGGAGCCCCTTGGCGGGTGCTGGTTGGAATATGGCAACACACCAAGTTTTGCACCAGAACTTGCAACTGGTAATTCTAAAATTGCACACCAAATGCTTGCGCAATTGCCTCTTTCCATGTTCGAATCTGGATATGAAGTTTTGTTACGGTGGTTTGATGGGTGAAGTTTCTGGTGTTGAGCTAAATGGGCATACTGTGCGAATGGACATCTTAGTTTTGATTTGATTTGATTTGGTGTGCAGAGGGTAGTAAAAACCCAAAAAAAAAACCCCACATTTCAAGAGAAGTTTATGTTCACGCACGTTGAAGGGCATAGGGAGTTGAATCTTGCGGTGTGGAACAACAATATCCTCACTTTCAACGACTTCAGTAGCAGTGGAAAGTAATTACTTCCTACCTTGAATCCATTTTACTTACGAAACTGTTGTTTAGTCGTCTTGGACTTTGGTCCTTGAGTGGCTAGTATTCTTATCTTAGTTGTGTTTTCCATGGTCTCAAGGGTTCGGCTCCACAAGGTTCATTCTCATAGCTTCGATAATACGGCCTGGCCTCTTCGGACAAAAAAACGGTTAGGTACGATCCGTTGAATCTATTCCTCTTTTCTTATGCACGTAGAATTGTGTATCAGGTTCAAAAGCAAAATACAAAAAAAACAGTCAGAAGATAAAGTACATAAGATGACCTTTGTGTTAGAACAGTGGTGTGATTTTTCTAATTTTTTTTGGTCGATGCTGATTGCCAAATTATTTTTGTTGTCATCATCATCATTAGTAGTTTTTTTTTTTTTGGTCATGCATCATTAGTAGGTTCTAATTTAGTTGTCCCAGTAGTGACCATTGCTGGCAATACACTAGTTCTTCTAGCTAGATTCTAATATGGTCAATTTTGCAATGGACCAAGTAGCATACTTGTCTTGGTGTGAGAACAAGCCCTTGGATTTTTTCTTTTTATTTTCAAGAATATAGTTAGGCACTTACTAATATTTGATCTGACAGCTTTGAGATTAAAACATATTGATATGCCCAACCGATTCTGTAAGAATGACATAGACTACTTCCTACAGCTGAAGTAATGGAGTCTTTACATATTCCCAAGGGTGTGAGATGGGTGTTGTTCAGAACCTACATACTGCCAGGTAAACTTCTGTTTCTAAGCATCCTTTTGTGGGTCATGATCAGCTGAACTAATGTGGGATTTCCAAATTGTTGGAAATCATGTTGCCCGTGCATGTGCTATTGGAGCACTCATTAGAGTATTTTAGTATACTGTGGTATTAGTGAGTACTATGATTAGAAGGACAAATTAGATTTGTGCTATGTTTCGTTCTCAGATGGCTTATGTACAAAAAAGAGTTCGACACGAGCCATGTGGAATTCATGAGAGATGGAGCAAAATCGTTAGTAGAGAACACAGAAATTAAACTTGGTAGGATTCGTTCCTCTATACTATTCCGATGCAATATTAGTGAGAAAGCTCTTTTTTTTTTCTTTTTTTTTTGTGTGTTTGGTGGTTTGCTTCATTGTCATCTTATCTTCTCCTTTTACCAAGACTCACTGATTTATAGTGTACTTCATGATGTTTCCTAATCGTTACCCAGAAACCATGTTAGGATATATTTCTCTGTTAGGTAGCTACCTTTTCTTTTACCACCAATTTTTACTTGCAGCTTCACTACAAGCAAATGTTATTTTTCTTAGGCATGGCAACAAATGCTACTTTCATCTTATTTGATTTTCTCCTTGATGACACACGAGTCGCAGTATGGTGCTGTATTAACTGTCAACATGAACACATGATATTCGGTTGATCTCTAAAGACATGGGTGTGTAAGAAAACGCCCAAGCATATGTTGCTATCAGGCTTTTTGAGCACTACGCGGGTTCAATTTTCACTAAACCTACCTCTCGAGAAATAGAGCAACTTGATCATCTATTTTTTTTCTTCTTCTGCAACTTGTAGATTATTACATGTCTGAGATTGAGATGCAATCTTGCATGATGCAGTATGTGCTATTCAATGCATGAATTGATTACCTGTCTGTTACCTCATATGATTATTTGATTCCGTGCCATCTTATCTTCCTCGAAAGCTGGGTAAGAAATTGATTTAACTTATGACAAACTTCCCCATCAAAGTTAAGAATGATGATGTTTCATTGATGAATTGCCATCTTAGACCTAAACTAGTGTTGGTGATTTTGCCCGGATTTCACATCGTTGCATTCTCATATGAAGTCTAGGCTCAAGAAATTGACACTACGGTAAAGCGGCAAGAAATTATTCTTGTTGAGAGCTTGAAACTCGACGATGTACCCATAGGAGTGTATACAGTTGATGTTTGCCTTTGAGATTGCTTGGTGCAGAAGGATCGTGTATAAGATGCATCCTTATCGTATAGCTTCTCCGAGTTTTGTTCTTTTTGAGAGGAATTAATTAGACGACTGTTTTATCTACGATCATCATTATCGTTATCACATAAAATCAACCTATCCCTAATTGGTTACGATAGAGGTGTCAATTGAAGATTCTTTTGTTGTTTTCGTGACTTTGCATGTGATAATGCCAGGTGCCAACAATATTTCTTTTTTTGTTCCAGGGGAGTAGGAGTTATCAAAAGTGCCAAGTGAGAAAGGTATTGCATGCACGTTCTCCTCAGAATTCAAATTTACTTTGACGGGACATGTTTTGCGGAGAATGTGGAACTTTAGCAATCATTTGAATATGTAATATTACTTTGGATGTTTCTCATGTTTCTTCTTTTCTGTTAATAAAGAGCTGCTGAGGATTGACTTCCTTTGAACATATACTTGACAAGGCCCACCAAAATTGGTTATAGTGACTCATGAACAGAAGCCTTTGAGAATCTGTTTGGCTATTTGGGAGCAGTTCTCTCTGCTAGAATTGTACATGACAAGGGCCAAAAAAAATCGTTTTTTCATGTCTTTCCTATAATTATTTGCAAATATTTTTGTACATGACATGTGTTTCTAGTGTGGTTTTAGATTGATTTGGCATTACGATACGCCATTCTCTAGTGTTCTCTTGGTTGAGGTCTCATGGGGTTTGAAGTTTGCTTATATCACTGCAGTTTGATTTTTTTTTTCCTTCTTTTACAGTCCGATATCTTCTACATTCTTGTGAACTATTTGATTGAGCTAATAGGGGTCTACTCTGACTATGTCCAGGTTTGGCTTGGTCTTTCTAGTCATTTCCTGATTCACATTACCCTTTTACTATAACGATACCCGAAGATAGTGTTGCTCAAAGTCTTATCCAGGCTACTTTTCTGCACCTTCAACAAGTAGCTTCTTTGCATGTCCACTGTTGAAATATTGCACCAACCTAATTTTCTCTCCTTTCATACTTCACTAACCGCATCTTGTTTTGTTCGGAAACCTTCATACAATCACAGGAGCACTTGGCACCCGCTGGTTATGTGAAGATACAACCATGACTATGATTCTGTATTAATAGAGATAATATTTAAACGGGATGACTTTTTGTTTATATCTTCTCGATAGTCCTAATTCTGTACATCTTACTATATTATCCTGTCAAAAATTTTTATAACCATTCCAAAATAGGCATGGCCGACAGTTCTCTTCGTATAACATAGGAGCAATGCATATTTTCATTGATTCCCTATTTTTAGTTTCATATGTTTGATGTTATTTCTCAATGCAAAATCTCATTTCACTCGCTACCGTGTCACAAAGTAAATGTTATTTTCGTTTCTGCAGGACCTTGCTAACTGTCGAAAAGGCTGCAGGTTTCTCCCAAAAGTAAACATTGATCTTGTGGATTACAGAAACTCAACCTACAAGGAAAGATTTGCTAACTTGCAGAACCTAGTCCTTGTTATGGTTAGTTTTGTTTATGTTGTTGATTTTGAATCCTTGTCTTTCGCAGCTTTGTGTTGCTAACTCTTTTCATTTCCCTCTAGTTTGAGCAAGACATTGTGTTGATCCCAAAGGAAACATCCTGGTTCGGATACTATCTAGATGGAACTTTTGATACTGTTTTGCCTACCCAGGAGGTAATTGCTGCATTACCTTGAAATGCAGTTATCAGTGTCTTTATCAGTGCCATTGAATCATGGTAATTTTTGGGTGATACTGATGGTCACTGAAAAGCTGCTGTAAAGTTTTTATGGTGGATAAGGGTGGAATCTCCTTATGGTTCAGAAAGCATGCATTTTGAAAGGTTCCATTCTTTTGAGATTATTTCTTGTCCTTAAACCGATTTCATAATTAAGAATTTGCTCAAGGACTTGCACGCACATAAATACATGAAAAATCAGGGGTCTGTCTAGAATATATAAAATCTCTGGTAACATTGATATTGACTTGGAATCATCTTGTTTTATTGCACTTTGCGCAGTCAACCAAGAAATGTAACAGAGAATAAGCTGAAACATTTTCTAAGCCTTAGATATGAATGATTGACCATGTTGAAAGTAATGCTGAGGATTGTGAAAGCGTTATCTTTACTGAGCACTTCCTCTACAATCTTAGGGTGTAGGAGGTGTATATCCATGACATGGTCTGGAATTACTTTTGGTAGTGATTTATGATTTTCATTTCATCATTGAGCATTAACTATTGACAAGTAGATAATCGAAGAAAAATTGCATTTACATGAGAAAAATGGACAGAACAAAATGTGCGAACGAACATATTGTGATATTGTGTTGTCGCTGTGGTGTAAGCTCGTCATAACATGCTTTTACCTTTACTACAATCTGCATCCTTTTACCATTAGGATTGGATTGGATTGAAATAAAAAAAAAAAAATAGGCATGTATCTAATTGATGCATTTCCTGCGGACTGAGCTTTACACCAAGGATTGGATTGGATTGAAGACCTTGGATGAAGCTGGGAAAGTCAAATTCATCAATGTCTCTAGGAACCATCTCTAGATCTCTCTCGCTGACATGCAAAAATATATAGTACCTTACATGGTGGATGATGCAGCTTTAGCAACGAAAATGGCAACAAGAATGGCTTCTAGTAGTTGGACCCCATGGGTTCAGGGTTTGTATCGAAGAATGGTTAGGCGATGATTGGTTAGGCTATTTGAGGATCGGCCGCTACTCCTCTTGGCAGTTACCTTTAGCTTCTGCTTAAAAATGTAAGATTATGACCTACAATGTGATTTGAGAGATCAATTTAGGCGGAAACTGAGATGGTCGATGCAAACGAACTCCATATAGATTTTGATTTACATGTGACCTAAGGATGAAGCAATTAGGACTTGATCATTTGCAAAATATGCACAATGTAACTGGGCTCTTACACCTCCCATGTGAGTTAACCATTTTCACTGTAGCATTTGCTCTATCAACAAATATAGGTGGACCAAATCAATGGTTGAATTTTCATTTACCTTAATGTACTATACACATAGGTAAATGACCCAACAGATGATAGGATTTATACTACACAAATAAATAAAATATATGATCTGATTAAAAATCGGATTACAATTTACTTATATACATTATAAGCGTCCATTTAAATTTTGCATGCATGAGCTAGTTCCGGTTTCTTGGTAACTCCTCTACTTCTCCATGCAAATTTATTTTATGATTGCTGGCTCTTTCTAGCCTCCAATTTTCAGTTCCTAACATGATAATGTTCTTGTGGTGTTTCGAAATAGTCCTCCTAAATTATGTTATGTAATTTGTTAATTTGGATATGACTCGAAGTAAGAGACAATAAACAAGTTAAATTTGTAATTGGAGTTTTGATATGATTTGTTAGTAACATAAGTGGCAACAAATTGAAGTCATCTACTAACTATTTGATATCGAGCTGTTGTAGTTTGGTATCTCCATTTTTCGAGTTATCAGTCAACCCATCAAATGTGTGTGCACCGAGAAACTTACACATGAAACACACGATAGTAGTCCAATAAGATAAACAAGCAGTCATGAAAGAAAGTTAAATCAGCAGTCAGCACCCAGAAACCTTCCATGATATGATTGTATCCAGCAAAGACTACATGAGACTACAAATTGACATCAAGTTTCCACTCGTAATTTGCATGCAAACCTCTTGAACATAATGACACATATGTCACAATTCCAAGCGGGGAGATTTAAGAGAGAAATCGAAATCCAGAATTGTGAAGAACCGCCATTGGGAAACTCACAAGTACCTGACATAGATGTCGATGGTTTTGTTGTTCCTTGATCTGTTATGTGCTAACTAAACTATTTCTTACCACTACCAGCCTGGAATTCTTGTTAGTTGCTGCTTTGGCAATATATTCAGGGGTTTTCTGTTGCATAGATGACAATAATATACACATTGTATAAGTGACATATACTTAATGTAAAGTGAACACTAAAATGCAATCTAACCAACAAGAAGTAACCCTCCCGTTCTAGCATAGAGAGCAAACTTCATCCATCTAATAAAAATTTATACAACTCTCTTCCAAAATTGCAGTACCATGAGACATGACTCGTTTTTTAGGAAAGGAAAGCATCAACTTACTTCCAAAAATGGGCAAAAACAGCATCTACAAGTCAGGACTTGCTCAATAAATAGGGTTCTTACATCCACCATCATTTAGCTCCATGTCGGGAGGCAGACAACTCTCAACGGCTGTTTGAAGTTCCTCAAACCCAGGACCACGGTTGGCATTTTAAAGTTGCCAAGGAACATGTGCTGGAGATTCACAGAGACTTTGTGTAGAGAATGTCTTAGGCTTGAACGCCAAATTGGGAGATTGAAGTGTGCATTTGCTTTCCTATCATCCAGTGCAATTACGGTAGTTAATCAGACCGAAATTCTTAACAGACTCATATAAGCAGGCTGGTGCTTTTGTTTATCTAATTGATTTCATGAATAGGATGATGCAACACCATTAGTACATCCGTAAAGTTATATGAGACTAATCGGGCATAAGCAGCAGGGGCATGGCAACACACTATCATTGATTTACAACACTACCACCAATAGTTTAAAAATGATCACAAAGATCTAAAAATTTGTGCATCGCTAGGGCAATCAATGGCTTACGAAGTGAGTTAAAGGGAGTACTATTCATCCATCTAAAGTAGCATCAGAAGACATCTCTTTGCGAGAGCAACGTGTGACATTACACCTTCACATACAATATAAGAAGGTAAATTCCAAGTGCTCAATAATCAAAGATATCAAGATGACATACCTTCCTCTTAGCAAGTACAGATAGATTCTTAGCTGGCTTAAAGAAGGATTCTAATTTGTAGAAAATAAAGGAGGAATCATCGGATGAAAGAAAGTACATTTTGGAAGTCACTTTCAATTATTCAAGCTTTAGTTACTGGCCTTGTGATGACTCATCGCTTGCTACACATGGTAAAACAACATTGAAAACATGTATACTCTCTCCTCCAGAGGAAAAGAAGCAACTTCCTCGAGTAGGCAACTGAACAACACATTACTGAAGATAGAAGCCATACCTTTGTCACTCTGTCAATGTTGAACCCATTCTCATTCACTAGAAAGGAAATTAAGCCGTTGAAAGGAAAAGAACAATCAGTTAGCAAATGAGTCAAAAATTCAAAAGTGAAATGTTGCAAATAAATCCCAACATGAAAATGGCCCACTTCCTCATTTAAAGTAGTCCATTTTATCTCAGGTTGTTCTTCCATAGAAACTATTGGTTCCTTAAAAAGCAGTCGAGCTTCGCCATAGGGCCAATTATCTGGTATATGATACCTATTCAAAAAACAAGCAAACATTTCCTTAAGAAGGATAACTGAACTGAATAAAGACTTCCAAGTAATGCAAAGAACCTCTGGGTCTTAAGGATAGAGAAACGAATTTTGTTCAAGTGAGAGTGAAAGAACAGACAAAGCAAACATCAGAATAGATAAAAGTATTTTAGTAAATCAACACATGAAGTAGCATGGTTGATGCACTGATTGCCAGCCCAAATCCATTGGGGGCAAATGATCTTTCAATTTCAAAGTGTTGATAAAATATTTCCGCTCCAGCTAAGTTTGAGAGATAATTCTTTAAGTCAAGGAATCAATAGCCAAGACAATTACAGTGAGAAACTTTGCTACCTTATTTTGCTTACAAGTCGGGGGACAAGATAAGAGAGTAAGAAGCACCTTTGCTTGTTTATGTTCTCTAGTATGTTTTCTATGGAACCGTGTTGATGGATGAGCTTAAGAGCAGTCAACCCTCCAATACTTGATAAATTCATTCCAAAGTAAAGCCACTGAAATGATCAATCTAAAACATATGAGAGGGCAAAATGATATACGATAGCATAAAACAGTTAACAGAGCACAGCAATAATATCACGTCTACCTCAAATGCTTTCACAATAATCACATCCAGAGAGAATGCAAAGGTCAATGAATTGATCCATATCTGGACTCATCTCCTCCAAGATCTAAAAGTCATGAAAGTGAGAAAAAAAAAATTAAGCAATCGCAATGAGTAAACTTTTCTAAGTACCCTGGAATTTTCGAATTCCATGACTGGAACTTTTCTTGAGCTGGGATCCATAAAATGGCCAAGAAATCTAGGAGCTCCAAAAGTAAGGGAATCCATATCTTCAGAAGCAACTGCATAAACCTGAATAACAAAAATTATAGCTAAAGCACCATTCATGATAGATAAATTCTGGTTACCGCACAATAATTAAGCAATGATAGGAATTCGAAGTCAGCAAAAATTCCTTGGACAAAGATGACTTGGTAAAGAACGTACCAAATGTAAATGACTACGCAGAACTAGACATTAGACAAGTGAAAAAGCATAAGTTCAGTGGATTCCATAAAAACTTCTGTCGAGGAAACAAGTGACTACGCAGAAGAAGACGTTAGATAAGTGAACAAGCATAAGTTCAGTGAACAAGGAAATTAAATCATGGAAATAAGATGGTAATTTACATAGAGTTAAACGATTGGTTATCATGGGAAAACAATGAACTATCCTAAATCAGAAGATGATCAAATAGGAAGATACTCGCCTTTCCAGCTTTGCAAAGTGTGGCACATTGTGCCTCTACTTCCAAAGGAGCCTAACATACAAAAACTGAATTTGATATCTAAACTTTTTGTTAGAAATAAAAAAAAGTACAAACTTTTCAGACAAAATAGTAACCTCAACTAGTGGGACACCCATAAGTCTTAGTAGTCTTTTGCAATCTCCATTGTGCTGTTGTGTCACCTGCAAGGGTATCAAAGCCATGTACCACAAGTCCACACACATCCAGTCAGCTACGTAGATAGGTTTTTCTGGAAAACAAAGACAAAATCAAAATTCACATCTAACAGGACAAAAACATCGCATCATAAGGAAGTGATCAAAACAAAGACAAACCTTCACAGTTCTTTTACTAATTTTCTTTATGTCTTCCTTGTTCTGAGACTGCAGGCAATTAATACAGAGCTCACTAAGCCCTTTCGTAGTCTGTGTTTTTGCATGCTTATGTGCGTGAGAGAGAGAGAGAGAGAGAGAGAGATGCTTATACCGTAATGGCTACTGCCAAGTCCTTAGAGGCATCTGCCCTCTTTAAAAAACTGCTCAGAGACTCATTCAAGGTAACTAAACGTATTCGTAGATAGTTCAAAGAAACAAGAAAAGAAAAGGATACATGATAATAAAGTACCGTTTTGCAAGCTCTAGCTTCTTCAAATCAGGAGCTTTACCATCAAATACGTAGCTATCGCAACAAACAGTAAAGCATAATTCAGAGAAGCATGAGCTTCCTTCTTCTTAGCATTCTATTCAAATGAAAACAGAGGAGGAAAAGAAAAAGACTTACGCTGGCTGTATCCTCACTTCCAACAGCCTAATCGTCCGGTAAAACACGCCTTGCAGATGACTATATGGGAAAACAAATCACCAAGCATCATCACTTTCTATTCACAAAGATCACATATACATAAACCCAAGTCCAAGCAATAACATCTGAAGCATTAAAACAGAAACTTGAGCAAAGTGGATTTTCATTTCCATGGAGTATTCCAATGCCAATAGTGGTACCTGGTGACTTCACCGGCCTCATTGGTGAGCATGTGAGTCCCCCTCCTCCCAACCACGACCTGATCCACCAATTAAAGACCAAAAAAAACCACCAACCACTCAAAATCCAAATTCCCACCGGCACCGAAACGCACAATCAATCACAAGCAGCAATCCATAAAAAGCAAAGCACTTTACGAGGAATTGATATATGCTCATGCTGGCATCGACGGCAATCCTCCGGCCGAACTAGCTCTCCAGCTTCCCTTCCTTCATCGCCTTCGGGGCATTGTCCGCCAGTAGCTTCGTCAGTCCCTATCGAAATCAACGGACGACTCAATTAACAATCATATGAAAATGATCGGATTGAAGAAGACGGAGGACGAGTTACCTTGATGCCCATTTTCGGAGAGAGAGGAAATTGCAGTGGAAATTGGGGATGAAATTGAATTCTAGGGTTCGAGCTGTTCCGATTCCCGCCTAAGTTGGAGACTAGTGGCTAGCGCGCCTGGGGGGTGAAGCGTGGGGGAGTCACGCACAGGTGTCGCGAGTGGGAGTATTTGTGGGTGCTTTCGAAGTGGGAGGAATTACCCAAAGGTGCATGAATATTTTGATTTAATGTCCAATGTGATTTTCAAATTTTTAATTTGTTTGATTTGATCCTTAAACTATCGATGAATGTTCAATCCAGTTCAAAGTTGTTTGAAAATGTTCAATGCTGGTCTTCCGTTAATTCAAGAACTCGAAATTTACTGATGTGGTTTCTAGTACGTTCAATTTGAACGATGAGACAAAAAGTTAAACGTGGATTATCCACGTAGAATATTCACGTCAAATTATAAATAATAATCCATGTTCATCAAATAATGATGGACATTTTAACGCCTAAAATTTTTTCCTTGTTTTAAGCAATTGGATAGGAGGATGGAATGTTGACTTCTCACTATTAGAGATCCAACTCAACATATAATAATACACGTCACAAAATTACGTCTAATTTATCGTTTGAGCAAACTGGAAGGACTACATTCACTAATAGTTTGGAGATCATATTAAATAAATTAAAAGTCCATAAACGACATTACACATGAGACCAAAGTTCATGAATCATTTGTTCCATTTTCCTTTTGATATTCCTTCAACCTTCGTGCGGCATATGACTAGACTTTGGTTATTTCTTTAGTACTAGTGATGAACTTTTGGACATAAAATTTCAAAATATCGGGGAGACTAAATTTACAGGCCTAAGGCTGAATAAACTTGTACTTGATATTATTTCTAACGAATTCTTATTACGTTGCCCCTTTTGTGCTTTATTGTGCTACGATTCATGTGACGAAGTATTTCATGTATTGCTTACTTTACTATCGTGATTCAGTTAATCAATCACTCGTGTCGATTGTGATGTTACCGATTTCATTAGCTGCACATAATCTAGTGCGATATTGATAACATGTATCTCGCTTTATCAGTGTGTTTAATATCCGAATTTCCAACAAATATAATAATTCAAGAGGAAGATATTGAATCGGTTCTTTCTATATGTGTTGTAGGTCCAAATGAATTAGCAACCGCTACAACACATTGTGAGAGCACCGTGTGATATGTACATACTGGATGTATGACTCGAGTGATAATCATACTCTTATGACTGATCGCTCGAGATTTCCAAATTGTCGAACTTAAATCAGCAGCTGATACTAATAACTTCTCATTCCTTGTAATTGAGTGGATGGAAATGTTGAATTCACAAAGAGGTCGAAATCAACGAATTGATTGGCGGGCATTCGAGTATTTGAAAGGCCTTTCATAATTCAGCTTAGGTGCACTATTCTACCCATATGTTTGCAGGGAAGAGAAAATGGACAACAGTAATTCTTCATGTTTTAATTGAGATACTCGATGGATCAACCCATGTTGAATTCGAGATGTACGACCGAACGACCAAAATTGAATGACGGCCAAGACGACGGGGGCGGCGATGTATTCACCGGGACTACATCGGACATGACGATGGCGTGCACGTTCAAAGTTCTTGAGACGTTATATTTTCTTTCTTATTAGTATCACTATCGTTGCTATGCTTTAATCAACGAGTAATCCTAGGCAAACTAAAATATCTTATCGAAGCCATGACGTGATGGTTTCGTATTGATCGTAAAAACAAGTGAGACATGTGATCTGAATAATCGACAACGAGAACAGAACTTCTCTCGCCTCTGATAAATATTTCTCTTATCCTGTAGTAAGATTCTCATGAGGAGAGAGACAATCAATTAGAGCCGACCGAGCTGCTCGAGCTCGCCGTCGAAACGTTCATGTTACAAACAGGAGCATTAGTCATGCTCTTGCTCTTGCTCTTCCCCTCCAAGTGAGGTTTCGAACTACTCCATCCAGACTGCTGATGAGATGAATACCTTCTGTTACCTGTAACATCACCACCATTATCCAGAAAGTGAAAGGATCACCATGGAAGTCTACATCGACGAGACAGACATTGTTTTGCAACGCATGACTTTGTGTGGAGAGACAGAGATCTTCACCTAAGGACAGCCAGTTGGAGTTATTCACCGAGCTCGAGCTCGAGACAACGAGCGACGAAACAACCTTGGATTCGCGCGTGCTCGCGCACCGTCGATGGAGGTCTCGTCTGCTCTCTCTGTTTGATTGAGCAGGCTGCTGATAATCTCCGATGAGTATCGTCTTCGGGGGCGTCCCAGGGTTGAGGAAGTCGTACAACTTCACTGATCTCTTCATTCTTTGGTGCGACTCAAACCCTAGCCAAGACAGGGTATGAATAAAAACAGACGGTCGACAAACATATATTAATTATCGACTAGAAAATGGTAAGTGTCTATTTCTAATTGTATGCATTTTCCTACGAATTCTTTCATTTTCAAGAAAATGTTTATTTTAACTTATTTCTACTATTACTAAAGCAAACTCGACAGCAATTTTGACCTTAAATTTTCATAAAAGAAAAGATTTCTTGAAAAGCACATGTGTGAATATACCATTTTCTATAGACGTATGTACTTAAAAATTGATAAAATCGTAACTTACGATCGATATATATATTATCGAGCAATCCATGAATATTTCACTTTCCGAATTAGATTGCAAGATAATTCTCTAGTATTTCACGAATGATCTCTTCGATTTTATAACAATTTAAGCTCACATTCCCAAAATAATTCAAATCTTGACACATATTATTCTTTACTAAATTAATTTTTTTTTCACTATTCTTCCAGGCCTATGCTCTATCTTTGGTAAAGAATTATGAATTACATTGCTACAAGAAAAGTAAGAGAATTATAGCAAATATAGTAGAGATAAGAATTGATTTTACTAGAAGCTAAGAGGAAACGATTTGTTTCCAAAATCCATTTCTTGCTTAAAACAAACCAGCGAAATAGCACCAACATAGTGCAAATATATTCAAATGAGTAAACAAATTTTGATAATATTCAAATTTGATCTACTTTTGGGAAACAAACGGATTCAATTTGTAATAATATCGAAAAGATCTATCAATTCAATTTCACAAATTGATACTAAAGTGTTTTGTATACTTCGCAGGTTCCAACTAAGAGTGTGTTTATTTCGGGAAAAATCAGTGGTTGGAAAATATTTGTATATTTATTTGTAGGGTTAATACCACGAAAACCCCAAACTGGTACACTTGTGACAAATTTATTCAAAACTAATTTTTTAACCACAAAAAACCTCAAACTTGTACACCTATGACAAATTTACCCTAAAATAATTTATTAATCACCAAAAATCATTCGTTAGTTTCCGTTAAATTGGATTAATTCCGTGAAAAATTACAAACTGATACATCTATGACAAAAAAAGGTAAAACCCCAAACTAGTATGCCCGTCAACTGTCACATGTCATCCAACCTAGCAATTTGATGGTAAAATTATAATGGAAACTAACAGAGGATAAATTTATCATAGGTTTATCAATTTGGGATTTTCTGTGATTAAAATATTAATTTTTGGTATATTTGTCATAAGTGTACCAGTTTGGGGTTTTTCGTAGTATAACCCTTATTTGTATCGCTTCAAAAAATTAGTGCACTAAAAATATTTTCATTATCAACCACATTCTACGTCTGAATATTTTCATTGATGATGAAGATATATGTCGTTAATTTATTTTTGTAAATGATACAAACGATCAATTTCTAGAAAAACAAATTGGTGATCTTCCGCATAACAAATGCTCATGTACAAAAGCTTATTGAACTAATACTTAGCTAATCATAGAAGAGGAATAATAATGACTCTAAAGTCAAAATTAACCATCGCACAAATTTTAGAGTCATTATTTATATAATAAATTATATAGATAATCACATGTCTTAAAAATAAATTTGTATTTATTAATATAGATTTTCATTAAATTCTTATTGAAAACAATATTAATTTAAATTTGAAATTTCCAACTACGAATTGACCACGTATTTACGATCACATATTTGTAATTTTTTGTGTGTTGGAAGGTCATTAATATTTGAGATAGGAAATCAATGCTTGATTATTGGATAGAAAAAAAATCAATTAAACAGACACTGCTCCAAAAGCAGGCATTCGACTTTACTCCTGCAAAGCAATTACAATTAGGTGATGCTCCCATAGAGCTTGTACTTGTCTGTGAGTCTCTTGAGTCTCGGGACTTACATGGCGTTGGAAAAATGATTGGAGGAAGTGGGACCAAAACATAGTCAGATTTTGAGGCGTGTAATTATTCTCTTTTAGGATCAATTTGACCCATGAAATTGTTGGCAAATTCCCTTTATGATACAACAAAGTTATAATGAGAATATTAGATAGCAATTTCAGTAAATCTCCTAAAACTCTCTGCGAAACAATTGAAAAAATAGCTGTCTCATTTTCCTTTTAAGGAAGACGAAATTGAAGGAAGTTACTTTACCAAAAAAAAAAAATTGAAGGAAGTTAAGTTCTTAAAAAAACTTAACAGAATTGTCAAATATATAATACAAATAAAACACACTTCTTGGTGTCTAAATTGCCATTCGGACACAACCCTTTATGTCTAAAAAATTGCAATTCGGACACAACTCATCGTGTGTGAAAACCGCTATTCGAACACAACCCTTCGTGTCCGAAAAGTCACAATTCGGACACAACTCAAAACTGTCATGTCCTAAAACGGATAGTTTTATCCGAACAGTTATAAGTCAAAAACAAATAAATAAATAAATAATTGTTGATTAAGGTTTATTTTGGTTTACGCTGCGCAAGCGTGCTTAGTGCACTAAAATTGCGCACCTGCACATGAATATTGTGGGGTCCAATCCATTCACCCATTTTCTCCATTTATAATAGTAGATAACATTTTAACTTATAAAGAGACTAAAACTTTCTTTATTTTCTATGTTGGACAAAAAAAAATGCATTATTTGCTTGTTTTACGAACAAACACCAACACATGATACCTGAATCGCATCTGTTCCACCTCTTAGGGCACTTCACTTGGACTTTTGCACGCGTTTAACAAAACTCCCTTCAAGCTTAGAGGAACTAGTGCATCTAGAGCTGCTAGACATCCAACGCACAGGAAAACATCTCTTTGCCTATTTAAATTGGATGTTTATCCCAACTGAGATGCTTACGCATGTCATCATTGAATTCTGGCGCCGAAAGCCAAATCTCTAGGGTGAATTCAAACCTTTCATTATTGGAATAACTCACCATTGATGTAGATCCAAATACTCTATGGCTCCGCTCTCACGATCTCCTTTGTCTACACCACCGAGTCTCCCCTGCCTCCTCTCGTGGCTTTCTCACCTCCTTCCCTAAGCTACTCACTCATTTTATTTTCTTTTTTTAAAATTAATTTTGTAGCAACTTTTCATTTTTTTATATTTCATCAATTTTGTCTTTTCCATGTTGAACGTGTGCATTCTTCTTGTTACCAAAAAAATTGAAATTAAAGAGGTGATTGCTTTTTTTTATGTCATAGCAGGTATAGAGGGGCTTATTTTTCTCATTTAGAAAATATCTTGGTAAATAATTTTTTTGTTATTAGGGCTGCAAATGTGGAGCCTACCGATAGAAATCGACGTTGTTTTAGTGGTTCAAGTGTTTGTCAACTACAGCATCCTCCTCGGCTACATCTTTAGCTATGTCTTCTCCAAGCCCCACCTCAACCTTGGGTGGCGTGTCATGCTCGACATGGGAGCAATCCCCTCAATCCTGCTTGCCTTCTCTGTCCTCGCAACGTCGAAATTTCTTGATGGCTCATCATGTAAGGCTGCCTAGGTGATGCATAGCGCATCCTTGCCAAGACCTCCGACACCGAGGAGGCCGCGTTCCGGCTTGCTGACATCAAGGAGGCTGCCGCTATCCTTAAGGAGTGCATTGATGATGTTGTCATGATCACCAAGCGGAGCATTGGGGAGGGCGAGTGGAGGGATCTCTCCTCCTCCACCAAACCATGTCTGTTCACCACATACTCATATACACGGTTGGGATCCACTTCTTCCAGCAAGCCTCTTACATTGCTATTGTAGTCCTCTACGGCCCTCACATTTTCGACCATTGTAGTCGACTTTATTAAAACAATGTTCATTCTCGTCACCACCTTCCTTCTCGATTGGGTTAGATGGCTATCAATATTATGAGCATCGTTGATGGGATGATATTCTTGTGAGAAAAGTGTCAGAAAGTCCTAAAGCTATTGCATTTGTGCCAATTTAGTCCTAAACATTTTTTTTTGTGCTAATTTAGTCATGAACCTTTTGATATAGTGCTAATTCACTTCTTCTACCTAATTTTGGCCAAATATTGCTAACATATATATCAGCTGGCCTACGTGGCACCACTATTGCTAATGTAAATAATTTTTAATAATGTTTTAATATTTATTCTATTTTTTTATTTTTTTTTTATAATTTTTTCTTTATTTCTTTCTTCCTCCTATTGCCGGTGATCGGCCACAGGCAGGTGAGGCCTAGGCGAGCCTTAGCCAAACAAGGCTCGGCAAGGGTTAGCCTCACGTAGAAAGATCTAACGAGGCCAACCTCTGCCCAAGCCAGAGTGGCCTCGCCATCTGGCCTAGGTGAGGGCGAGCCCCAATGAAGGCTCCCATCACTAGATCTGGCGAGGCCACTGTGGCTTAGACAAGGGCTAGCTTCACCAAACCCGAAAGGGGAGCCCTCACCCTCGCCCTCGCCCTTGCCGAGCCTCACTTGGTCGGGCGACAGTGTCCCTCAACTAGATGAGGGCAACTTGCCCTTCCATGGCCATTGGCCAATCACTAGCAAAAGAAAGAAGAAAGAGAAAAAAAATAGAAAAAAAAATATTAAAAATTATCCACATCAATAACAGAGGATTTACGTAAGCCGGCCGACGTCCGCGTTAGTAATATCTGGTCAAAATTAGTTGGAATAACTGAATTAGCACTATATCAAAAGATTTATGATTAAATTAACACAAAAAAAGGTTTAGGACTAAATTGGTATCAATACAATATGTTAATGATTTTTTTGATATTTTTCCCTATTCTCTCTCGCCTCCCTCGAAACGTGCCTCACCATCATCGACCACAGTCACCCAAAGCTCACGTGGGGCAGTGGCCATGTGCATTTCTCTCTCTTTAGTTGACACCTAAAGTTATCCTTCAAAGGCTTCTTATTCATCTCATAAGAAAATTAGAGTGAAACTCGTCGATCTTCAAAGAGTTAGAGCCCTAAATAATAACATCAGTGTTGCATTTTCATTCTTCACTGCATTCTTCTATATGTAGAAATTAGAGACAATTTTGTTTAGGAATTGTCTGTCTGCATTCTTCTAAATTTAGAAATTAGAGATCGTTGTGTGAATTTCTTTCAAATTGGGCTCTTAACTCATCTTAAAATTCTCCCATTGTAGCCGGCCCCACTACGTAGTTGGGCCACACTCTCTTTTCCTTGGCCTCGTCAAAATTTCCTTATGTCGTGTATGTTCCGTGCATTGGCGTGCATTGGCGTTCATACCATGGCCTCGTCAAAATCTCATAATGATAAAGGAGAGCTTTCCATCTAGAATTTTGATTTAATAGAGAGCGCTTGGGTTTGACACTGTTGGTTGATGAAGTGGGAACGACTTTTAGGAAGAAGGATAGCAAAGGAGGGATAGAGGGCTTCACTTAATGAAGAGTTAGAATGCTTAATTGTACAACTCAATACACAAAGAAAAATAGAATGGAAAAGCTCTTGGTAAAATCTTAGTACACGTTGCATTTCTCTCCAACTTCAGCGAAAATAGAGTTTAAATTTTGATTGTGTTGATGCAACTAGTAAAGTCAAGAAACTTCCTTTTGGTTCATGACCATGTAATTTTACGAAGCGTAGCGTCGGATTGTTAACTATGCTTGTTCAAAAGTTGTGGTGCGTTTAAACCATGCAAAGTGTACCTAAAACCAATTCGAATTCATAGCATAGTAGCCTGATCGTGAAGGCACTGCCTATTTATTTGCGAAGTCACGGGAGTGCTTTTCATGCCGGAATGTCATTAGAGTTGCTATGACCGACTCGCTCCTCCCAAAGTCTCGACACTAGATACCTCTCTAGGATTGAGAGACTTCATTTAAGTAGTAGTCATGATTCAAACTAAATACCCTACAACGGTGTGAAACTCTCATGTTAACATACAAGAAGAAAAAATTATCAAAAAAATCTTAAACCTACTGCACTTTTGCCAATTTAGTTTCAAACTTTTCAATTTTATTAATTGAATCCTAAATATTTTTATATTTTGCCAATTGAGTTCATTTAACCAATTTTAATCGCAAATTGCTGATGTGGATGCCAGTATTGTCACGTAGAACAGTCGACGCTAACTTGGACAATTTTTTATAATATTTTTATAACTTTTCATTATTTTCTTTTCTTCTTTCTTTTTCTTTTTTTATTTTCCTTTTTTTTATCAAGTCTAGCAAGGGTCCTTGAACAACCCTTCCGATTGCAGGCGAGGGTCCCAGCCCTCGCCTAGATCTGGCAAGGGTTGTAAAGCCCTCACTCGCAACCGGCCGTGCGATGTAAAATAATTAAAAGAAAGAAAAAGCAAAAAGAAAGGAAAAGAAGAAACATAATAAAAAGATTCAAAATATATTAAAATTGTCCATGTCTACACTAGCTGTGCCAAATAAGACGCCATCATCCATGTCAGCGATTTCTAGGTAAAATTGACCGGATAGACTCAATTGGCAACACGTAAAAATATTTAAGACTCAATTAGCAAAATTGAAAGGTTTAAAATTAAATTGACAAAAATGCAACGGGTTTATGACTCTTTGGATAATTTTCCCCAAGGATCGAGAGACTTCATTTAAGTTGTAGTCATGATTCAAACGGAATACCGTATAAGGGTGTGAAACTTTCATGCTAACATACGAAAAGGCATCGTTCCAAGTCGTTGCCTCTTATTATTCTTTTGTTGGAACAAAGAACGAAACTCTTCGACGAACAAAGAGATTGCGCATGTGGAAAAAGCGAGGAATGGGGGGAACTCAATCCCGACCCTAAAGCGATTCTCTTTAGGGTTCGACAAAAGTTATAGAGCATTCTTCTTTGGAGGACAAAGAGGTTGGGGGAGCGGGGGGGATTGATCCACAAAGTAAAGCTAAAAGTTGATAAAAGGTATGGAAGGTGGGCTTCCATGCATGTTCCCATGCGTGGGAAGGTCCCAACATTATTGGGTTTAATTGAAAAATGATGGGTCAAGGCAAAGAACATGAAGTAGGGATGCACCATAGAATAAAGATAACAGTTGCCAACAAAATTTCATTTCTATCCAGCTAAATCCAAGCAGGAAAAAGAAGACCAAAAGGAAAGTCTCAAAAAAAATTTCAGTTAAATCAATTTCATCCTTTGAGATCAAACACATTATCTAAAAGTGCATCGCAACCCTTGATTCGTTGTGTCAAATAAGGTGTCGTAATTTCAAGAGCCTAAATTCAATCAGATACAGAAGTTGGAACAAATCTTACTTTCTTTGAGTAAAAAGGGTACAGGAATATCCCGAAATATCGACTTGGATAATTGCTTGAGAAATGAGATCCAAGAAACGCTAACTCTATTTGGGACATTGGGAAGAACGAAGGGAATGAAAATTTGGGTGGAAAATGACTGAAAGATTTTAAAGTAATGGGCAGCTTCTCTACATTGTCCTCTCCCGAGTGTTTTCGAAACATAGTTAACGTCTAAAAAGAATTTGTCGCATCACTTCGAATCAATAGGTAAGTCACTACTCTTTATATCCATATCGATAGCATGCATTCACTTTCTTTTCAAGCAAGGATCGCTCTAATAAGCTATTGAAATCTAGAAGCTATCTCATCGTAGCATGAAGTTAAAGACGCCATGTACATTTCAATTCTTCATTTACTATGATGTGACTAAATATAGTTGAGATCGAAAGATACCCAGGCCCATCCTTTTCAAAGCCGAGAACCATGGGGCTCATGCGTTTGATGTGCTTCCCTTGGATATGGAGATTGACATGATCTCCTAATCATCTTTCTCTATAAGGAAAAATGAAAGGTTGTTTTAGGCCTAATAAAGTTGACAACGATGATAATCGTTCCATTGAACTTCTCAAGCGCGTTTTACAATACTTTCAACGTCAGATTGGGTTTGTTTCCCCGATCGAAGTAGGCAGACCATCCAAAATTACTTCCTCTTGACCTAACTCGAAGATTTCACTACAGAATGAATCAGAACTTGAGATCTGGCATTTCTTAAGCACGAACTTTTAAATTTTTATCTCATTAGCTTAACTAATCAAACCCTAAAGCCGAGTGATCATAGTCCTTTATAAGTTTAGCAGGTATTGCGCAAGTATCTCTTTTAGTACGTCCCGATCCATGTCGAATGAGAAAGATCTTGACACATCCCCCTTAAAGTTTAATTTCTAATGGATGGGGCACAAGATATAATCTCCCGACTTCTTTTCATGCATGGGGTTAAATGTTACTGCAACCGACTTCTTGGAAACCAAGCAGCTCGAAATTCAAAACAGGATATTGGCCGCTCCATTCTGGCATTTATCGGAGCTAGGAATGCACAACTATTACGTATCTTTGCAGACTCTATACTTTACCAAAGAGGCCAAGTGTGGAGGTTTTTAGCAATTAGGTCCTATATAGAACATAGATGCATGTTGCACATGCATGTAACATTTTTCCGACATTAAAACTACATAACCTAACACTTTCTTATCTCCATGGCCCCCCTTCAAGCCCCTTTAAAATCTACAAATCCACGACTTTTATATCTCAACAGGGAGAGAATTGGATAAGATCACTCAGGTACAAGCTCGCAGGCTATCATTCAGTCCAAACCAGTGTAATTTCACGTTTTTTGCATCATACATGTGATCATGAAAAAAGACGATTACTCAACATCATCTGTTGATCTTAAAATACACTTGATAAATGGCAAATCATTGAGTGGACTCATAACCTCTATCGATTGTTTCAAAGCCATTTGTCCTAGGCTCTCTCTCTCTCTCTCTCTCTCTCTCTCTCTCTCTCTCTATATATATATATATATATATATATATATATATATATATATATATATATAACCATACATGGATGATAAATTATAGCTCATTGGCAATAAGTGACATGTAATTAGTGGAGAGAACAATGAGAAAAGATCCAAAGAACCACTGCTAAGTTATGGCTATCCAATTTCTTGTCGAGTTCGAGAATCACAATAGCATCAGGATGGATCAAAGCTGAATTATTCCTTGGCGATATGCTGATGGGACCTATGAACTATTTCGTCCCATCGCTTTGTTTCGAGGAGATACAAATGATGAGGTGTGAGCTAGGGTTTCTATTTTAGTCATTTTATATCATTTCCATAAGAAACTTATGACCAGTGCAACAGTGAATGAACCACGCGAATGAAGATTTAGTGTTACATAAATTACTTTATAATTATTTTTCTTCTCGAGATCTAAATGATAGCCTATTTTATCTAATCATTTCAATCATTCAAAATTAATCAATCTGGAAAACTTTTGCTTTTCGAATGTGAATTACCACATATTAACTAGATCGCGCCATTTAGAAAGCTAAGGAATCCGACCGTCACTCAATTTGAGGAGACCTTTTGTATTTCATGAAACTATCTTCATCAATTAGCATGCGAAGCATATCTGTGGCAGCTAATAAGCATGCATGCATACGGCCATCAAAATTCTTAATCCATCGTCCACCAGCCAAATCTAAGTCATTCCATTCAATAAAATTGTCACAATCTTTTCGACTATATTGTATACATATGATGGACTCTCCAATCTCACACGACCAATGGTCCAATGAAATTAACTGAGGGGGAAGGAAGGATCTTTTGACATATACGAGTTAGAGAGAGAGAGAGAGAGAGAGAACAAAAATGAGGACAGATTGGCGATCAATTTAAAGCGTTAACGTTATATTCTAAGCCTTTGATCCACTATATGTTCTTTGCCCACCAACTTGCTAATGGCATCACCCCTCTCTCTCAAGCTTTCTCTCCCTAGCTAAGCTTCAAAGCCCTGAAGTCTCCACCATGGTTAGCTACACTTCTCCTGTCAACCCTCTCTCGCTCGCTCTCTCTCTCTCTCTCTCTCTCGATCTTGTATGATAATCTTTCAATGCCTGCATGCAGGAGGAGGGGAAAGCTATAAGCAAGACGAGCTACGACTCTCCAGGCTCATGGAAGAAAGGAAAAGGAGGATTCCGAGCGTCCGGATTCATTTTCGGTAATTGCAATCGGTGCATTTAACTCCGTTCATAATATCCCTAGTAAAAAATCTGAGATTTTATTAGACCTGCTATGTTATTGATACAAGTGCAGCCAAGTATCAACCATCTTTTTATGTCGATATCAGCAGATGAAGTAAACATCTTCAGTTTTTCATCGTTGTGAGTCGTCATCGTGTACTGGACTTGACATGGTCACGTTCTTTTTTTTCACTCGACAGTGCAGGCGGGGCTCGACAACATGGGGTTCATCGCGAACATGGTGACCTTGGTGCTATACTTCTACCAGGTGATGCACTTTTATCCGGCGACCGCTTCTAACACTCTGACCAACTTCTTGGGTTCAACATTCTTGCTCACGATTGTTGGTGGCTTCATCTCCGATACCTACTTGAGCAGATTCTCGACCTGTCTTATTTTCGGAAGCCTCGAAGTTTTGGTATATACTTATATTCTTCATTTGGGATGACCGTGACTTTTGATTTCAGCTATAACTCTAGGATTGACTTTGATTCATGATTTAGTCTAGCTTAATGCCTTAATGCCTTGTGATTTGCGCTAAATTTCATGCAGGGTTTGGCAATGTTAACCATTGAGGCCCGCTCCAAGCATTTGCACCCAGACTCATGTGGGAAATCAAGCTGCATCCACGGGGGGACAGCCACTTACTTCTATGCCACCCTCTACCTCTTGGCCCTCGGCTATGGTGGTGTCCGTGGCGCGTTCCCTGCCCTCGGGGCAGACCAATTCGACCACAGGGACCCGACTGGGGCCCGTGCTCTCGCCACCTTCTTCAACTATCTCATCCTCAGTGTTACGGCCGGTGCCACCATTGGGGTCACGGCCATTGTGTGGGTCAGCATGAACAAAGGTTGGCACTGGGGTTTCTTAATTGCGACAATCGCTAGCTTTGTTGGCTTTGTCGTTTTGGCTGTGGGAAAGCCGTTTTATCGCCAGCAGCGACCCGGAGATAGCCCACTCCTCCGAATTTGGCAGGTAAAGTTATTGGGTTCCTTCTTTGAATTCAAGAAATCTTTACAAAGTGAAAGATTGGTGCTAGGGGAGAAATTTTGGCACGAACGGGATGCATGTGCACCCATTAATCTCGACTGATCAACCTATCTGTTGAGATCCACATGGGATTTGATCTGATGTTTAAAGTTACCGGAACTGGGTGCATGTGCAACATTTTTGGAATACGAAAGGTTAGTACATAACATGGGTTTTTACGATGTAGCAAACCGCGATAAGGTCTCTAATCACATGAGGAAAAAACTAGGTGCATCTGCCACTTTGGACACCGTCAGATCGAGCGAGATCCAGTGGCACAATTCTGCTTGGTCCAGCTAAATGTTTGTCATAGATAGATATCCAAATAGGTTGAATTCAAGCCTACAATAAAATTTTGTCACACCGTTCTTGTAAATCAATCTCTGTATATCTAGCCCTATGGAAAGGCAGATTATGGGACGGAATTCAATATGTAAGTTTGTTGCTGTCAAAATCGGACAGGTTGTGCTTCTGGCCATCAAGAACAGGAAGTTGCCCCTACCGGAGAATTCAGCTGACTTGTATGAGATCAGTGCCAAGGAGAGCAGTGTCTTAGCCGTGTCCAAAATCGCTCACACTGACCAATTCAGGTAAACGTGTTAATACAACATTGATTGACGAATGTTAGATTTATTCGAACACCCTTTTAGTGTTTGCCTCATCACTTTATAAATTATTATCGAGCCAAAGGCTCGGAATGTCGATCCATAGTTTTTAATGCACATGACTGATTGATCCTATGTTTGGGAGCAGGCTCCTGGACAAAGCAGCAATCCTACCAAAAGATTCAATGCCTGAGCCATGGAAAGTGTGCACAGTGACCCAAGTTGAAGAGGTCAAAGTCCTGACCAGGATGCTTCCAATCTTGGCCAGCACCATCATCATGAACACATGCATGGCCCAACTCCAGACCTTCTCGGTCCAACAGGGCCTGCTCATGGATCCGCACCTCGGGTCCCTCAAGGTCCCGACGCCGTCCATCCCAGTCATCCCCCTCCTCTTCATGTCCATCCTCATCCCAATCTACGAGTTCGTATTCGTCCCCTTCGCCCGCAAGCTCACAGGCCACCCGTCGGGCATCACGCAGCTCCAGCGTGTTGGGGTCGGCCTCGTCCTATCGGTGATCTCCATGGCTGTCGCTGGGATCGTTGAGGTCAAGCGACGAGACGAGGCCAACAAGAACCCTTCCCACCGCATCAGCCTCTTCTGGCTCTCTCTGCAGTATGGCATCTTCGGGATCGCTGACATGTTCACACTCATTGGGCTGATGGAATTCTTCTACAGAGAGGCGCCGGTCGGGATGAGGTCACTCTCAACGTCGTTCACTTGGCTCTCACTGTCCTTCGGCTACTTCTTGAGCACCATATTTGTGAACATCATCAATTCGGTCACCGAGAAGATCAGTCCCAGCAAGCAAGGATGGCTACATGGGCAGGACATCAACAAGAATAAAGTCAATCTGTTCTACTGGTTCTTGGCCATCCTGAGCACGCTCAACTTCGGAGTATACCTGATCGCTGCCTATTGGTACAAGTACAAGATGGACGACCCTGACGAATCAGAGACGAAAGCGGGGGCCTCGGATGGCATGCCTCTGGTTACGAACAATAAAGCGACGACCGACCTAACCACTCAGAACGACCGGTCCATGGTGATTGATCCCGTTTCCTCTGCTGCCGAGCCTGTCGCTAAAGATTATAATACTGCGGAAAAAACAGGAGCTGCTGTTGAAGGAGATCAAGTGAACTAGGTGCAAAGCACAATTAACTGCAAGATTGAGATTGGCATATTGAGAACAAGAGATCGTTCTCTACTTTGCCTTTACATTTGGTCGTGCTTGTGTTGCGCACGGTGTGCTGTTGATCAATCGATTGCATCTTATTGGCACACACTTGGCTTGGATTCTGAAGTTAATTTTGATATTGTTTTCGGTTTCTATACAATAAAAGGCCGCTTTTACATAGTCTTTGCGGTCTTTCTTCACTTTTCATATTTTCTATAGTGCCCTTCGCAAATGTGAAAGGACGTGTCTTTGGCAACTTTGTAATCCTTAATTTTACATAATTTTCATTCATTTCTCTGGTATTTTACACTGTCTTTCCACTTTCACAGTCCATCTACAATTCCGAAAATTTTTATCTCAGTTGTTTCTTTGCTTACTTCCATTTCACTGAACTTCGATTAGTACACTCCGATAATGTAAAGAGAGCCTCCCACTTTTAAGGGATCTCAATCCGTCTTTTCTTCTCCAAGTGTCCTCACTTGCTTATGATATAGTCCTTTTACAAAAATCGTGTCCACTGACGTATGCGTAAATTCATGATTTTATTCTCTCACATTTTTAACCTGAAAATCGTCAAAAAAAGTCGTAAATCTATTACACGGCGGTAAATTCAGTCCCAAACCTTTTAATTGTGCTAATTTAGTCATAAACATTTTGAAGATTTGTCAATTTAGTCCTAAACATTTTGAAGATTTGACAATATAATCCTTTCATCCAAATATTCAATAATAGGTTTAAGGACTAAACTGACAAATCGTAAAAGGTTGAGGACTAAATTAACACAATTGAAATGTTTAGGATTGAATTGACCTCCGTACAATAGGTCTACGACTATTTTGACAATTATCCCCATTTCGAAGTATAGATAATTCCAATACTTTTATCCTAAAACAATGAATTTACTGAAACCTTCTAACTGGAAAGCCAAAAGCAAGCACAACACTAGTGCAGCCGAGATTAAACAGAACGCTTGGAAAGCCACGACAAGCCCAAGGTTTTGGTACAAAATCCGATCTCCAAGAACCACCCAAACCGGCAAAACACAGCCGGCCCAACCACAAATTAAAGATAAAACATTATAACTCAATAAACAGGATTGATTTCGAACGAGAAAACCCAGGAAAATAAGACCAACCACGGCCAAATGCCACGGTTGCTGAGAGAGCTCCACAGAGGCTCTTTTCGGTGGGGTTTCGGTTTTAGGGTTTTTGTGGGACTGCCACAGTGAGTGCGGGCAAGCTGTCAAAAGGTTTAGGACTGAATTAATGAAATTAAAATGTTTAGAATTGAATTGGCCACCGTATAATAAGTTTAGCACTTTTTGGATAATTTTCCCAGGTTTTTGTTTGTTATGGTTTTATAGGGTTCGTTAATGTTCTTAGAATGAGCAATGTTTATAAAATGTGCATAGTTAGTGGTCAGTCTCGTGGCGAAATAAGTATCACTCACTAAGTTTTTGGTTTGCTCACTCCTTTCCTTCAACGTATCAAGTTTCATACCCCGTGACGCTTACCAGGAGTGTTTTGATGTGAAGGTTTTGTTGTTTGTAACCAGCTTTTGTTGGTCTTTCTTTATGTTGGGGGGAACGGACAACAATTAGATGTTTTAACTTGTTAAGGATCAATATCTTTTCAAAACTCAACCAACTAATCTCAAATTAGCCCCAACAATAACTTGTCATAATATTCTAGCAATATCAACCTCAAACCAGCAAATATAGTGCTAGAAGAAAAAGGCAAAGCAGAACAACAGCACCCACAAATTTTATGTGGAAAACCAGTGCGGGAAAAATCATGAGGCTACTCAAAAAACTTTCACTAATCACCACGAATAGCAAGATATACAATAATTAATCTCTAATGGCATGGCCAAAGGCTCTTCACATTAGTAGCACATCAATATATCATCGCCACAAAAGTGGATTCATACAACGAAGCAATAAAGATCTAACCGCTGCCACAAAAATTGGGAGACAATTGGGGTAAGCATTTCAACAAACAAAATCGATCAACTTGTAGATTTTGATCTCACAAACAACATACTAAAATTTCAGTCAATTCCGATAAAGTTTCACGGTCAAATCTAGACTGCCTTTTCTCCTCTTCGAAGCTACGCTTCTGCATCTTTTCTCTACTTCCGCGAACACTCCTCTCTCTAGGAAAAGGTACTAGATATAAAACGAGCCTTAAAATTTGTCGGAAGTTGGGAAGTTTTTGATATCACGAGTCTTAAATGTCAATGCTATTTCAATGTAATACATGCTCCAATGCACCTGAATATTTCGAGAACATTATTGTTGTATATGAGAAGAGTTCTTATAAGCATATATTATTTTCATGTCAATGGTTAGCCGATCAAATTGTCTCTCCTCTCGGATTATCTTCCCTAACCCGAACCCTTGGCAACGTTCTAACCATGAGTGCCGTGGCCAAGGTTTGAACTTTGAACTTTGGTGTTGCTCAAAGAAGACTGCCTTTTCCGGTGCCCCTATTCATTCCCACCGTCACTTCATTTTCTTGAGGACTTGAGAAGCATTGCCTTCTATGATAATAGTGTTGTCTATTTTGGTGTTGTTTTTTGTAGGAGTGTTGTACACCGATGTTGTCAAATTCTAAAATGTATAAATGTATGTCAAATACAGTATTGTGATGTTTCGTTAACACGAAAATATGTAATGTTTTCGACATTCAGTTTACGTCCAGAATTTAGAACAAAATATCAAACTTGATTATGACACTCCTGAACGTTAATAACTTGAAAGTGACAGAATTTAGATAAGTTTCGACCCATTTTTCGTTAAAAAAAAAAAGGAACTCTTCATCTTATTAGACAATGTTTATATTATCTTGACAAGGTAAAAAACAATACAAGTAGTGGACATGAACACCAATTGCATTTAAATATAAGCCAATCAATTTGGGGAAAAAAAAAAGGCCTAATACACTAAAAAAACCCCCAAGTTTAGGTCAAGTCCCAATTCTATATAAACTTTTTTGAGTTCATGAAAACCCTCAACTTATATTCAAGTCACAATTCTATCCTAAACTTTTTATTTGCCCCATGAAAAACCTCCAACTTTAGGTTATGTCCAATTCGACTATCTAGTCCTAATTTTAACATGAAATTATTTTAATCTCATCAAAAAAATTATTAATTTTTTAATATCATAAAAACACAAACTTTTACTTGGGTCATAAATTTGCCCTCGTTAACCCTCCGTCCAAAATTTCTCGTTGGCAATCAAGAGATGGAAAACTCCCAAGCACAAGTTTTTCAAGCGTCCCGAGCTGAGTGTCCTGAGTGCAAACTCTCTGATAGCGAGAGATGGAACACTCACGAGCACGATAGATTGACGGCCAAGCACAAAATTGAAGATTTCCGACCAAGATGGAAAGTAGACTCTCTTAAGAGTAAGAGCAATTGAAGAAAGCCAACCCTAATTGCTTTAGTTTTTATCCAAATTTTAGATCCAAGAAGACGTTGTTTGGGCTGATGTGATAATTCATCTCCAAAAGACTTCTTTTTTGATCTAAAATTTGGGGAAAAACTAGAGTAATGATGTGGAACTGTCATGTAGGATTACTAAGGATGATTTTAGACAGAGGGTTGATAGTGGTAGATTTAGGTTTCAAGTAAAAGTTTATAATTTTAAAAGAGATAAAAAAAAATTAGGGTAAAATTAGAACATGACCTAAAGCTAGAAGTTTTTTATGAAATAAAAAAAAAAGTTTATGGTAGAATTGAGACTAGACTTAAAGTTGGGGATTTTTTTTTATAAAAAAAGAGCTTTTGGTAGAATTGAGATTAGAGCTAAAGTTGAAATTATTAACAGTATTAGGCTAGAAAAAAAATATAATAGTCGAGGTCATGTTCTCCAACAAATTAAATTAACAAGTTGCAATGCATCTTCCACTCATTAAATGTTTAATAATAAATTGACTTTAACAACAAAAAGAATGATTAAATTGACTTGGATCAATAAAGCATGCATTCAGAGTATGTGCCATCGCAACACGTGTACACATTTCTAGTTCTTTATAAGTAATTCGATTTATAGATTTTTTTACCTTTTTTACTTTGTTTACTAACATTTTTATTGTGTTAATTACTTTTTTAAATGATGTTAAGTTTTATCCAAATAACACATACATATGAAGAGATTACAGTGAATTGAGTGAGTATGGATTTTCCTAGATTTGATAAATATTAATGTATTTTCGTAATATGGTCGAGTTGGGTACTTATCAGTTCGAGTATGGGTCACAAAATCTGTATTGCATAGAAACGGGTTAAAACGGGTTGAATGGGTCAAATCATGTTGCTCCTTCCTTGTATCACAAGTTTACAAGTCTTTTTTTAACTAAAAATGCTTACTTTGCGAGTTTATCCTCTCAATGATATTTTGTAATTTCTTCCACAATGTTCTAGCCTTAGTTTCCTGAGCAACAAGATGAAAAACATTATCGTCAATCCATTGTCAAATAAATCCAACGTTTTCTGATTCATTCACTCCCATTCTTTATCTTCTTTGTCCTTTTCAGACGCATCACCATCGATTGGATCATGCAAATCCTTACAGTATAATATATATTCCATCCGAGTTTTCCAAAAGAGTAATTTGAGGCCTTTAACTTAAACATGGTGCAGCTAGTTTCATCCATCACGCTAGCTTTGATACCACCTTATTGGAGAAAAAAGATAACAATTTATTATTCAAACCTAATTAGGATCAATATCTTCCCGCAAAACTCAACCAACTAATATCAAATTAACTCCAGCAGCAAGCGGTCACAATATTTCAGCAATATCAACCCCTAATCAGTAAGTTTAATTAGTGCTAAAAAAAAAGACGAAATAGAAAAAGCAACACCCACAAATTTTACATAAAATATCCAACGTGGGAAAAATCACAGGCCACTCAAAAAGCTTCCACTAATCACCAATAATAGCATAATACACAATAATTCATCTCTAGTTACATAGCTAGAAGCTCTTTACATCAGCAAAACATCAACATATCATCACTACAAAGACAGATTAACACAAAGAAGCAAAACATTAGTAACCATTGCCAGAGAAATTCAAAGACAATTTGGAGAAGGATTTTAACGAACAAAACCAATCAATTTATAGGTTTTGATCTCACGAACAACACACTAAAAATTTAGTCTATTCCAACAAAGTTATACCGTCGAATCTGGACCGTCTCTTCTCCTCTTCGAAGCTTGCTCTCTGCCTCTTTTCTCTGCTTCAGCGAACCTCTTGTCTCTCTCTCTCTCGCTCTATCAAGGACGTTCAACACATTTTCTTTTTTCTCTCTTTTATTTTTTCTCTTTAGGATGATGAGTTGGGCCCCATTAGAGGCAGACCTAGCCCAACACCTTCTGCACGTTTACGCTGAGGCTCCGTCCTGCTCTCAATGGACGACTACGTCAAACCATCAAACCCCAACAGCGCAATCCCAAGTTAATTGACCCGTACGTCGCACGGAAGTCGTCTCGATAACGAAACGAGAGATACCAGAAGCAACGTAAACCTTGGCCCCAAACGAGAAAGGAACAAGGGGGCGACCGAGACCTTTGGACATGACAGCCTAAATCTTTAATAAAGTCGGAGCCGAAACTTCCCACGCTCTTCTCCCATGAATTTGTCGTGGTCGCTCCCTCTCTTGCTTCCAACCAAAGGCTCGTGAAGAACCTTAAAGTGCTTCCCATTTTATAAGCAAAAGAATTTGGCTTGGTGCTCCACTGCTCGGTGCCCATTATAAAATAATGTCCATTTTCAGATTAGATTCGCCGCATGTAGATCGCCTTTAAATAAATTTACCTGTGCAAAAGCGAATTAAATGCTGCAAATCTAATCTAATCTAATCTAATCCATAGATTAATCTTGGTCAGGTCTTCACAGAAGGAGAGCGTGGCATTCTCTGTTTAGAGTTACTCTTGTAGTTTCTCTTGTTTATTATCTTTAAATCTTGCGATGCAGGCACTTCGACTTTTATTTGATACGAAACATTTAAATTTATCTCATATGTATAAATGTTGAACTGTTAATATGCATGTAGCACTTTTGCAATTTGAGGCCCCGCCTGATGTAATATATAGTTCGCATATAGGGTAAAAGCACAAAATCGATTTAATTAAATTGCCGGGTGGTGAGAGGCGAGTCGAAGTGAATATACCTCGGCTATATATCATTTTTATTTATTACTTCACCTTGAGGTTGAGGGTTCGAATCTTGACGCGACCATCTTTTAAAGTCCTATTACATCATCTTCGGTGTTTTTTGGCCGATCGTTATTGTCATTCAGGACGTGGATACTCCGCCTTCCATCGGCATCTCGACATATCTCCACCGCCGATTCACGAAAACGGCGTTCGCTACCGACAGCCGAGATTCATGGAGGCACCGAGAGGAGCGACGAGCGCGGGATCTTCGAGATTTATGACGTGGAAATTGCCCGAGCCATATTTAATAAAATCGTAAAGGAGAAGTACCGAGTCAACGAAATTTCGTGAGGGCCCGGGAATTGCGTGAATCGAACGTCCTTTTTGGACGAAGTAAGACGAAGCGAATGCAGACGTCGATGTGGAGGCACCTCCAGATCTACTCCCCCCGCCTCTCAAAGCACGGGTCAACTCCCCCCCCACGAGAGACGTTTGCGGTAGTGGAGACGTTGGACCGCACAATATTCAATGACCACGTAGAGTCACACACTAAGGTCCAGCAAATTCAAATAATTGATAAAGTATAGTATGTGAGATACGCTATTTCGTGAAAAATCCACGCTCCGAAAATCATTTTCCTAAAGACGACCGTCCGCGCCGCTTACAGAAATGAATGGACGGAAACTATTTTTTTCGTCCACGAAAGCATATAGGCATAATTTTGTCGTCGATGATAATGAAATTAGTTTTTGTTGGCCGATTATTCCAATCGATGTAACAAATTATTTTAAAAATATATTTTAGAAATCTTTTATTTTCCACGAAACAAAAAAATCTGAAGTCGAATGGAATCTGTCTTTTTCTCATTATTTTCACACTTTTGAGAGTATTTTTTGGAGTATACTTTCACCCGTGTCGTGTGAATAGGCTCAGGTGATTTCCGTGAGATAGCGTGAGGGATGGAGTACACTGTAGTTCTGCATTATAGCACAACAATATAACAAAACGCGAGCTATGGTATGCGTCACCTTGAGTTGTGCGCGTAAATTTTGCCCCATGGGGATCGGGGTTACTAAAGTTTCGATTTGTTTTTCGTCGATGTGCTTTGACCGATGGTCGATCGATTTCCGTGTGGAAGGTTGATGCGTCGGCTGCGTTACTAACTGAAGTTCTATGCGTGATGAGTATGCTTTTGGGACCGAGTTCTGACATGTATTTGTCATAACAAGAAGAAAAGATTCACGCATTCCGCGCGTCGAACGGTGAATGTGTAAAAAAAAAAAATTCATGAAGACCCGGATAACTGAAGCATTGCCGGAAATGCTGACCGCTGCTGACTAGTTGGTCCTACAAGATTTAGTTAAGAAGTCAGTTGCTTGTTGATGAGGAGACCGGGGAGACTCGCACTAGTGCGAGATTCGATACGTGCCGCTTTAAAAAGCCCGGCAACACAACGCTCTCCCTGCAAGCATACCCTTTCCTCTCTCTCTCTCTCTCTCTCTCTCTCTCTCTCTCGCTACAGGCTCGTTCAGAGGCAGCTTGTGCTCAAACCTTGGCTAGCTCCAATGCACTAGCAGGGGAAATTTCTTGCCTTTGTGCTTTTGTGTTGTGCCAGAGAGATTTGAGTGAGAGACACCCTCGACAAAATGAAGCTGTTGTGGGTTGGGATTGTTGTGGGACTCTGTCTCGGGGAGATGGTGCGTGGGAATGAGCTGGTTGGTTTCAATGCGACAGAGCTGTCCCAGATTGAAGCTCATGGAGCTTCCGTTGCTAATGCAAATGAACCTCTCATGGTTGGCCTCACTCTCATCCAAAGTGCTACTGCAAAAGGAGCTGGTAACACTCATCCTCATTGCTTCAGAGATCATGTGATGTTAGAGTGCCTTCGCTGGCTTTTTTTTGTCATTATCTGTGAATTTGTACACGACTGTTATTTTTTCTGGGGCTCATGTCTATTGTGATTCATTCTTGAAGTGCTTAAGTATTAGCAAATATTGTTAGAGCAAGAGCTTCCGACTTCTGAGTTCGAGTTCTCTAGGCCCCATAGTGTCCAGAAACTGAACTTATTTCATCTTTAGTCTTGATTAGATGCGCCAGTTTGTGCGCGAGCAGGAGTTTTAACGAAATTCATTCAAAATCCTGCAGCTTGCCCATTTCCAGATGTCTAATTTTGCTCTTCTGTACTTAAGATTCAATCTTCGTTGAGTTTGAGCAGTTAAAGTTGTAGATTTGCATGTGTTGTCATATTCTGTCTTAATCTGCATTTCTTGTGCTTTCAGTCTGTTTGGATGGAACATTACCCGGATATCACTTGGATCGTGGATTCGGTTCAGGAGCTAACAGTTGGCTCATTCAGTTGGAGGTTAGTTAAAGGAACTTGTGGTCTCTAATTTGTCCGATGAATTGACAGCTTAGTAATCATAATGGCTGTATACATCCCATAACATGCTATTATTACTGGTGCTACTTTTTGTGAATGTACAGACTTCACAGTTCGATATGTCATCGCGATTTCATAGTAGACAGTCCTTATTAGCCCACGTACAGGAAGCATGTGGACACTTCTCTTAAGCTTCCTTTTGTATAATTGAACTTTACAAGACATATCAAGCCTTTCTCTTCGGAGATGTCTGATGGGTGCTTTTCTCCACATTCCTAAGACACAACAAAAATGGCAGTAAATGCAAAATATGCAGTCTCATTCATCAGAGATCCTCTTGTGATCTATCTCAAAGAAAACATTGTTAGTCTTGTCTCAACAAATTACTTGCAAAAAGAACAACACATGATTTTGCTCTTCCCAGGAGTCGGAAAGATGGCTGATTATATGATTGAAACTTTACTTTCTGAGGTACCTTATGGCAGGGGGGAGGATGGTGCAACAATGTGAGATCTTGTGTTTATCGGAAAAATACTCGACATGGATCCTCTACATACATGGAAAAAGAGATACCCTTCACCGGAATACTGAGCAGCAGCCCTGAAGACAACCCTGGTTCTCTTCATGCTTTGCCTAAAATTTATGCCCAACTTTGGTTCTAGTGTTTGAATTTTCCTTTTGCTTCTAAAGGCCAAACTTTAAAGGACTTCCAATGTGCAGATTTTTTCAACTGGAACAGAGTGAAGCTTCGCTACTGTGATGGTGCCTCTTTTATTGGGGACACTCAAGATAAGGTTCATTTTTCGTCGAACTTCCGAGTCTCGTGATTCTACGTTTGATATATAGAGGTCCTTTGATAGAGATATCACATCATGCAGTCATATGCTGTTATTTTGTGGACCAAGAAAGTTTTCCTTTTGCAGTAGAGCTTGTTTGATTGGTTGACCATCTTGTGTTTCTTTTGTTGGTGTTTGTCTGCTAGATGTCAATTGCCTAACCACATGACTAATGTTCAATTAAATTGATATAGCATCATTTGAATTGCCTAATTAAGCGAATTAGGAAAAGACTTTCATCTAATGTTAGCTTAGATTTCATTTAGCATGTTGATTTTAAAGTATAAACTACTTTAACTGAAGGATGCACAACTAGAGTTCAGAGGACAGCGCATATGGTCAGCTGCGATGGAAGATCTGATGTCAAAGGGAATGTCATCAGCCGAACAGGTTGAACACAAGTCTCTTCTTCTACTGCTGTGTAATCGTCTTGATCATTGAACCTCTGAATGTTGCTGTCTCTATAGTCATCTTTAACTCTTTTTGTCTGAAATTTTTGGGCTTGCAGGCCCTTCTTTCTGGGTGCTCTGCTGGCGGCCTGGCATCAATTCTTCACTGTGACGAGTTTCGTGATCTATTACCTAAAACAACAAAAGTGAAGTGCTTGAGTGATGGCGGATTATTTCTTGATGTGTATGTATTGATATGCGATTTTGTCCTTATTTCTCACACTTCACTCAATGAAGCATCTCATAAAATGTCTCTGGTGGCTTTGTTTCCCTGTATTCTAGGCTTGATGTATCTGGTGAGCGTACCCTCAGAAACTTCTACAGCGGTGTAGTGGATTTGCAGGTTCGAGCACATTTTATATCTCCTACGCCTTTCAGTTTCAAGCTCCAGTTGGCCAACTTTTTCAGTTAAATTTATGCCATAAATCTAGGTTGCTCGAAGATAGGGTCACATACTGTATGTCAAATCTGCTTAAGAATTGTTAAGCTATTTGAGAGAAGTATGTCGCATATGATGATATGCGATGTGTAGAATTAGCAGGTAGCTTTGCTAATTTGGCTATTAGCAATAGTTTATGTTTTCACATTTTCTTTGATTTCAGGGGGTGAAACAGAACCTTCCACGTACGTGCACCGATCGTCTTGATGCTGCACTGGTATTCCTTTGCCGTCAACTTGAGTCCTTGAGTTTCCATACATACATATCTTGCGCGCATGAGTTTGATCATGGGCACAGCACGGTTACTCGTTCCCAAATTGATTTTCTTCTCTCCTAATGTTTATTCTTCCCAGTGTTTTTTCCCACAATACTTGATTGCCAGCATCAAGACCCCATTATTTCTGCTCAATGCGGCGTATGATTCATGGCAGGTAACAACTCCCTTCTACAGAAAGCAACATCAAGCAATGCATAGGGCAATGAATTGAGCTACCCGTGAAGATTTTAACATCATTTATCTTTTTATAAATCAGATTCAGGCCAGTCTAGCTCCACCAACGGCTGATCCTCAGGGATATTGGCATGAATGTACATTAAACCATGGCAAATGCACTTCATCGCAGATTCAGTTTCTGCAAGGTGAGCTCTGCTTTGGCCTTATGTCGGGAAGTAACAAAATATGCATCCACGGTGGACCTACTAATCATGCTTATTTGTTTCTACATATCTCAAATAGGGTTCAGGCGTCAAATGCTGAATGCAATAAAAGATTTCTCTCAGTCTAACCAAAATGGTTTGTTTATCAATTCGTGTTTCGCCCACTGCCAGTCCGAGAGGCAGGATACTTGGTTCGCCGACGATTCCCCACTTATCGGAAGCCAGGTACAATTGTTGTATCCGATTCTAGCATCATCCTCACTTGATGAATATACTAAACACTTGTGCATGACACAAGTTAAAATGAGAACTACACATTATTCATGTTATTAATTCCCAACGTTGATGTGCAGCCAATTGCGATTGCTGTTGGGAATTGGTACTTTGATCGAGCAGTGGTGAAGGCCATCGATTGTGCGTACCCTTGCGACCACACCTGCCACAACCTTATCTTTAAATGACAGGACGATTCATCGGAGTTAACCCGTTCACAGGACAGCTCTAGGGAAGTGACATACGCATACTTGGTCGGCATAGGAATTTGCGGTTCATAGATAGTTGATAACAGACAATAAAGACTTAAGGCTGCTGAGAAGTGCAAAAATTAAAGTCTTTTTTCATTCCTGTGGGGGTTGCTTGTTTTAGCAGTACAAATGGAGCTACAATTTTGCTCACTTTTCAAAGTTGTTCTCCAAAGTATCTCCTTGTGTCTGCACTAGCCAATCCAATATTGTTCATCAGGTACATCAAAAACGCCGTGTTTATGGGGTTGTATCCCTCGACAGTGATTTCCTCTATTTGTATAGCAATTCTCTCAGCATGTTTCAGTGATTCAGTGTTAGTACATGCACTTCTTCCCTTTCAGGTTCACTTTTCCGTTTAAAGTGAACTGCAAGTTGCTTCCTAGTTTCTTGTCATAGTACTCTATCGAGACGAGTGGGAGCACGGATCGCTCGTAAGTGGAATGAAATGTGAATATCTAGTCATATTCACGATGATATTTCTATCCATGTAATCGATGAGTAGCTAAAAAGAACGTGTCACGTATTAAACTAGTAACTTTTTCTTGGAGATGTAAGCCTAGAAAATTTGATTTGTCTAAAACGAAAATGCTTATTGGAACGTCGGGAGCATTAATTTTAGCGAAATATGGAAAACTATTCCGTATTGTGGATCACTTGGAAAATTGTCTAGCAGATAACTAGAGAAAATTTTCAATTTTAGTATGAAAAGAGCTGGAGAAATTTGCGATGATTTCCAAGGAGATGATTATTAAAGTCTCTCAACTACCATTTTATCGACTTGTCAATGGAAATTTTACTTTCCAATCTTTCTGCTGAGTCATATCCACTGAAATAAAATGAACCAAATCAATCTATGAAAATCAGTGCAAAAGAAACTGTTACTTTTATCTTTTGGAAGATGCTGATGAAACCAAGCTTATGATGTGTGTTAGCCATCTAATCTTGCATCCACAGAGACGGATGGAACCCAAAGTAAAGTTTGAGGTCTAATCTTAATCGTACGGACAAAAAGTTGTCCCTGGAGAACCAAAACGAGACATGGATTTTCTACGAATGAAGTCACCATCTCAGCACATGCAGGTCATATTACTGACTAAACCTTATAAAAATCAATACCCTCTTAAACTGTTGTGTCATGTGTGTCTTCAACATCCGAAATTTAAAAAAAAAGAAGAACAATAAAAAATGAGTCCACAACGGGATACCAAGAGACAACTGCACAAGAATGGTATTTATAATCATGATGCAACTTTAACACACATTTGATGCATAAATGGGTGAACACATTTAAGCTCTAGGGATCAATCTCATACGTTCAGTAAAACAGAAGGGAATAAAAAAACAGAGGGCAAGAATTGCATCTTTACCATTTACAATGCACACACCTGCAAAAAAGGGGAAAAGGAAGGAAGAAGAAGAGGGTTGTTTGGAGATTTCTTGTTCATACTTCCTTGTCTTGAAACTTGTTCTTCACAGGCTCCAAAGAAGACGACGAATTTTGCCCTGAAGAAACAGCAATTACTTCAAGAGTCTTGCCATACGTGTCAGAACCTGGGGAAGCTTGCAGAATCTGATCGTGTGGGCAATTGCTGATCAAGCCACCACCAGTCCCTGAGCATGTGCCTGCTGATGGCGTCACGTCACTGTGCTCCAGTTGAGAAGCTTCACTTTGTGAGAGGTTTAACACAAATGGAGTGTGGTGGAGACATTCGAACCATTTCGTGACTTCTGCATCACACACCGACGGGTGAATCTCGATTTCTTTGTCAACTCTCCCACAGTCGGCCAATAACCATGAGATTGGAGAGTTTTCAAAAATAAGATCATTCTGCAAGTTAACAATGCTGCTCCGGTGGCTACTATTATCGCCATCGATATTGCAATAAAAGTTGTCAGCGGGTCTATTGGGCTTCAGAGCTGAATGGACCTGTTTTGGACTGATATCTGAGGAACTCCAATTGCAATTGCGATGTAGAGCAGTATTTGAACTTGCTGATAGACCCATGGTAGTTGAACATTTTAACTTCTGAAAGCATAGGTCACCCGCCATATCAGTAGGCTGAAAACAGGTGATGAAGCTTCCATCATCGGCGATACCGGGCCTCCTGAATGAGAGCTCTGGAAATGAAGTCACTCTCAGACTCTGGCTGCTACTTGTAGAACTGGCCTGGGAAAGGTTCGGTGTAGTGGATGCAGCAGAGACCACATCATTGCTTTCACCGATTGCATGAAACTTTACTTGGTCATTGTTTTCAACCTTAGAGAGGGGCTTATGGGTATTGGGGTCAATCCCACTTTGCCTGAGCTTCTTCTTTATGCAGGAGTTCCATAAGTTCTTTATCTCATTGTCGGTCCTTCCAGGCAAATGTGCTGCAATCTGTGACCATCTGAAGGAAAGAAACACCCATTAGATTCCTTCATTTTGGAGATATTTTTTCCGTGATTGAAAAGAAACATATTAAATGTATGTTTTAAGAAAACTCTTCTTGGTTTTCAGTTTCGTCCCCATGAAAATGGCCGATAACTGTTTTGAGAATCAAAGTCCTGAAGTGCAAATGCTACCGGTTGCCTAGAACTGAATGGAGTTCAATTATCAAACTCTCTTCCTGCTGGGAGAATGCACCTCTCTTCAAGTCAGGCCTCAGATAGTTTGTCCACCTTAACCGGCAACTCTTCCCACATCTTTGCAAGCCTACATAAATTAATTATGACATATGAAGCTGGCCAAAGAAGAAAGAAAATCATTCTCCACTTTTTCATTACAACAAAAGTGAATGGACTGACTTGTTTGATTTACCTGCAAGCTTGGGGACTGAGCTCCAACACCCATGTCCATATTTGGTGATGCAGTTCAAAAGTTTCTCATCTTCCTCAGGCGACCACAGACCTTTCCTCAGCTTCTGTTTGTGACAGCAAGAGTGTCTTCCCATGCAAAATGCCTAGGTTTCAGGAAGAATCGCTCTAATATGTCAGGCAAATGAAGTGGAGAATGCGTGAAAGGAATATTGTAGGTAGAGACAGCGATAGATGTCGCAGAAATGAAGTGTGAACGTCATAAACTAGTTGAATTTATAAATAGCTTACTGGAAATAAGAATTGTTTTTTTCTTCTTTCTTTCTTTCTTTCATCTTTTTTAGGGGCTAAGATTTCAACAAATTACAAATCAGCTTTGCTGGCATTTGTTGCCTGATGAAGATGCGTGTGAGCTCCACATCAGCATCATGGGGCAGACAGCATCGTCGATAGACGGTCCAGATTCAGGTCCTATATGACCTGCATGAGTCCCATCAGAGGTTTTAGTCTCAATGAATGTGTCAACTTAGCCGGCCTACTGGATAGATATTATCATTTGACTAAGGATAAGTGTAATCATGAAGATTGCTTGTAGCCTTGCTAAAGAAATGCTGCAAATCGGAATGCGATGGTAACTAGTAATTGTGAAATTCATTCGCTCCATGAATTCTAATTAGGGAAACATGTATGGCGTATTAACAAGCAAGTTATCTAACTGTATCAGATGCTTGAAGCATTATTTGTCTCTTTTGAAGGACAAAACGGATACAATCAATAGACCCCTTCTTTTAGGACCTATTTCTGAACCAGATACCTGTTAAATACGACTAAACCTCATTCCTTATGGCTCTTTCAGAAAATTTACGAATATTGTGAACACTTCCTGAAGTTCCATAATAGGTCCAAAAGCAGAAGTACTCTCAACATGTTAGAGACATGGTAGAATAGGAGAATTGGGACATATCTTACTCTCTCATAAAGTTGCAAGAGTTTAATGAATGCACAGTGATAGCCCGATATAGAATTGTCCATTCAAGAAATGCAAGGGTCAATTGTAACTGTTTTGATAATAATGATAACAAGAGATGAAACAGTGAAGTTACAGATTGATTTTCATTCCAAAAAAAACTAACGACTCAAATAAACTTTGAGGGATAGAAAAACACAAAAACCAGAAATAGCCTCTTTTGGTTTCTCTCTGGCAAATTTCCTCTCGAGTTAAGAGTATTTTCAGAGAACTCTGATTTTAAATTCTGCTTAGGCCTGAGAGGTTGGGTGATTCAGCAAGACTAGGCTAAAACAGCTCATTTATCGAAGTATTCGAGAAGAAACTTGTTTAGCAGATCCAGAACATGTTGTACTGTACATGACAAGTGCAACTATAAAATGAAGTTAACTGTATGTGCAGTTTAAGAACTGAAGTCATCTACCTAATGTAATAACTATGAAAGGCAAATACATTATTCCCTTTTGCATGTTCTCAAAAGCAAGGAGAAATAAATCAAATTCCGTAACTGTAACTTTGCACTAACTACTTTTTTCCTCTTTGCTTGTCTTGACATCATGATCGCGGTAAGAACTGGTTATGACATTTAGTATAAATTTTTACCTTCTCTACAGAGTTTATCTTAAACATTGCACACAATGTGTTCAAAGGCGTGGCAGTTCTAGGAAATAAATGAGAAGCAACAGCTGCTATGTTATGTTTAACTGTATCTTCTGGGATTGAAGCTGTACAAAATCATTACTGACATTACTATCATGAATGAGAATGCACTCCACGGCCAGAGAAGAGAAGAAGCCAAGAAATCGTTAAAACGGGGTGGAGTTTGGTGAGAAGTTTCACACCTCCATTATTATATACATTGAATTACTAGTACCAATTACATTAATCACTGGCCCGTCAGTTTGTTCATTGTACTTCCAGACACGAAGCTTCCTTGACCTTTGCTAATTTCCCAATTGAGACAAACGCTTTAACAATTTGGCTTACATTTAAAAATGAAAGTAAGTCCAGATATCCATCGTGCTTATGAGAAGAGTGGTTGCTGTTGCAAAAAGTTAACTGCCGTGACCTTGTCGCTCCCCTTCCAATCTAGGTTAATAATTTGAATAATAAGTCAACTTTATTGATGGTTAATCTGTCAATTCACTTAGTTAAGTCGGTGCGAAATTCTCTGAAAGGTGAAGTGTTTTACAGCTTTAATGCTTGGAATAAGCGTAGATATTCATTGTCAGAACTGGGCAACCATCTTCTGATCTCATCATCACCTGCACGCACCAATACATGTTACTCTTGTTACTTCCATTTTCAACTCTGGGTTCAGTAACTTATGCAGGACTATTTTTACAACTTGTGGGTCTTGCTGTCACTGCTGCTGACTGCTATCTTGAGATATAAAGATGAACTTTAGAGGCATTTTTCTGGTGTTACTTTGCAATATGCTCTTATGCACGAAGAACCAGAGAGATGTAGATTCTGATATCTTTTTTCAGGCCATCCATCATACTTTTTTGCGATAGTGTAATGGATACGATCTTGGTGAAGCAAATTAGAGGCCAGTTGTGATGGTTAGTTATGATGGGAAATAAACCCATGCTTTTGATGTCAATGAAAGGAAAGATTTGAACCTGCTTCACAATCAAATTGTCATTTGAATAAGAGGGGGACATAATCTACATGTCTTTGAACAAAAATTTCCTACCCTTACGAGTCATCAATTTCCTAACTCTTCTTGAGTGCACATCGAGACAACTAATCGACAAGAAAGCTTACGACAGTGGCATTGTAGGCAGCACATAGCCATTCTTACATAGAGCAGATATCACTATCCCTAGTAGAATCACGTCCAGTTTTTAATATTATTTACATATGAATCAGATATTTCACCCTATACATAGTGCAGATAAGAAGTTAATTGCTAAATATAGGTCTATGGTGCCTTCTTATCCCTTTCAACAATCATTATTTGCCTAAGAAGATGGACAACATTGTTGTTCTAGGCATTTTCAAAATAAATCAGGGTCACGTTCGAGATGATGGTCCTGAATGCTGAGTCATCCTTCTTAATTGGCCCATTTAACAGTATTTGGAAACATAAGCACATGGATGCTTTGCTATTCAAAATCACAAGAAAATTGTTAATCGTTTTGTCTTGTCAAGACCAAAGAGCAATAATGATGGCAGCATGGCCATCGTTATCGTGACTTTTCTTACCATTTATAGAAGCCTAAGATCTCCAGAGCAATGATGTTTTGATAAAAACTGCTGTTCAAACTCCACTTAATTCCTGTATTGGGCATTCTAATGAGTTTTAGCAGCAGTGATCTTATGCAAAGAAGGAGGGCTTTAAATGGGTGGTTTTGGTTCTTGTCAAGTGGCAAAGGACAAGGAAGGCCCCAAATCACAGTACAAATTGACTTTATTAAGAAGGCAACATGATAAGAAGTCTTTCCATCCTTTTTCAAATCACATCAATTATCAACAAGCTTTGCCTGGTTGAAGTGCTTCCTTGTCCCCCTATCTTTACATAATTACCACCTCACTTTTGGTTTGTAGTGGGAAGTGACGGTCAACTTTTCTTGCAACACTTAAGTAATTGCTTTTTCTTGGCTTTTGGGAGGAAGCGTTTGCCCTTAATTTCACTGTTTCAGATGCTCAAATGAAGCTCTAGAATGACCCCTTGGAAAAGCAAAGCCACTTTTCTTATGAACCTTGTGTCCTGCTCTTATTGGAGAATGGCTTGATTAACACACTAAAAGTTAAAAGACATTGAGCAGATTCAGATGAGAAATTCTTTGGGACAAGTAAGTAATGCCAACTCTTCTTCGTCTCAATGCATATCTCTAAACACCACGGAGACCTCTAGTTCTCGCTTAGTTTATATAATAAATTTATCATTCACACTTTTTCTTTGCTTTACCGTGATGTTTATGACTCTATTTAGGACCTTGTTGTGGTTGTTTATTTATGTACTTCTGACACCGCAGTATGAATCGCTGCGCTTAAACCTCTCTTGTAGGTAACATAGCCGAATTTCAAGATGATGAATAGAGCAATCATCTAGTTCCTTTTCAATTCTAGATATGACAGTATTTTGCTCAATCCTGACATATTTGATGTGGATGAAAGCCATTTCCTGCATTTGATGTCTTCTTTAAGACGTTTATTTCAGAGTGGTAGCAGTCACAGAGAAGAAGAGAGCATCACAGGCCATGACAAACATATTAGCTCCATCATGCAGCAACGGCTAGATATTCTCACTTGCTTTAAAATAGTCGGGACTAGTCCACGAGGTATTCTTGCTCACCTAGACCGCACAAAGAGTCAAAACCCCGTAAAGAGCTTTCTGGGCATTTTGCTAGTCCAGTAAGATTTCCGCAACTTGAAATGTTGCCATGCTATGGTTTTCCGAAATTAGGACAATGGAAACCAAAATGCCTCGAGATTTTATGAATCAAGGCACCACGACAACCATGCATGATCAAAATGATCAGACACAACATCTGTTGGACGAGCTTTGCTCGCTTCACCGTACAACTCTGTATGTTAGAGGAGCTAAGATTTCTGACATCTACTTCCACATTGTTGAAATTGCCAAGTGCCAACTGCTGAGGATATCATCATCAGCAGGAGAACAGATCTACTCTGTGTATAGGCAAAATCGCAAAATAACTCTTTGGAAACACTAGGAAGCCAATGCAAATAGTATTGATTCAAATTTATTGAGAGTTTAAGCCAAAGAGCACCATGCGTGAACAAGAACTTAAGACTCAGGTAACACTAAATTAGCTCACTAACTCTAATTGAGATGCTAAAATGCCAGAACGACGATGCTCCGTGGGCAAGTCATAATCAGTCATTGCAGAAGCAGCCAAGTATCTTAGTACTTTACATACAAGATCAAGTCGTCAAGATTTGCTATTTATTTAGTATAGTGTAAGAGAGGAGACTTGCACTTGCAAAAACACATTTCATTTACAGTGACTGAGAAAACATTTCTTTATTCTACACTTACATCAGATTAACAAATCATGCTTAATTTGTTATGTAAGACAAATCTAAGAGTCAACAGTAAAATAAGCTTCGTCCGCCAACCAAAATCTGTGCTATGGCTAGTTGAACAACACCTAATTCAACCGGTCATTGTAAAATTTTAACCTCATAGACTCAGACGAGGATTTCCAGATGTGTAACAGAAGTTGCAGAGAAGGCAAAAGAGGGAATCTCCTATGGTGTTACTCAAGCAAACAAATACCTCCCTGTCAAGGTCCAATCATGAACTGCATACAAAACATCAAGTTCAATTATTTCTCGCTTCAGCCCATAAACAAAGATGATAATTCTTCAAAGATAAAAATATCACCTGATACTTACCCACAATCTTCTCTAACCAGTCTAGTGCTGTTTCGGTTAACAGAATCAGCAACCCCGCCTACATTGATATCAGAGTCTGGACAAGTATTTTGCACTGATGCAGACTTTTGAAAATCGCCATTTCTTGCTTGGAACTAGAATAAGGAAGAAACTTTTAGAGGCTAATAATTGCGTATCATACTACTTCATGCACTTGGGAATCAATAAGTGGTAAGCCTATTGCATTTTGCTAATTTCAAGACTATTCTACTAGCGTCTCCTTACAAAACATTATTGTTTATGGTGTAACCCCATCAATGAACATGGCAATTAGTGAACCTCATCAATGGTACACCCACATCCCTATAATGCATAAACTCAGCATCCTATTGAATACCCCAAGTAAGTAGACACCAACGAACCTGAGTGGATGTATGATTTGTCACGGAACTGGCACTATTGACATTCTGCATCGATTCCTTTAGACTAGAAGTGATGGCTGCATCCGTATTTTCCATAGTACCAGGCCCTACAAAGGCAGAGGTATTTGGCCCTGTTCCTGGCTTTAGAGGAGTCACTCCTGGGAATGGAACTAAGGACGACAGACATGGCATTGACATAGGAAGTCCTTGACCAGGAAGACCCATCAATGGAAAGTTTGGCGCAGCTGTACTGTGCAAAGCGGTTGAGGCAGACACATGAGGCACAGGGACATGTGTTCCACAATTTACACCAACCATGCCCATGCCCATACCCAAACCCATCCCAATACCCATCGGCGAAAATTGAGCCATCTGTGGTGGATGTATTCGCTGAATTCCTGTCGGAAACATCATTGGCGGCATGTACAAGCCATTTGCCATTGACATCATCTGGTGAAAGAGGGGAAATGGACAGCAAATGCACCTTAGGAAAGGTCTAGTTTGTCTACAAAAAGGTCAAACAATCATTTTTATTGTTCCTTATTTTACAGAGAAAAAGAGAGGAGGTTGGTGTACCTGAACTTGGAGTTGAAGCGTCTTCAGATACTCAATGGCCTCATCAAGCATTGATGCTTTGTCCGCCTTGCAATAGCAAATTAACAGAATCAGCAAAATAAATGTGTTAGACTGTCAAGTAGTAAATGATTCCCTTAACAGAAGTCTAAACATTTGAATTGCACCTAGCTCATGCACGGAGGATTGAGTGTTGCATAATGAATATCGACACTCCAAGCAAGGAGTGGCAGATTTTGATTGACAGTTTATGCTTGATGTTCAACTTGACATCAAAAACAACATTTAGTTACAAATTCTACTTATACAATGCTAAACAGCTTCAATTAAAGTTTAATGTCAAATAGTGAAACTTGTCTTAAAAGGTCACGAAACAAAGTGCAAAGCTTTTTTTTCTTTTTTTTTTTTTTGGGGGGGGGGGCGCGCGGGGGCGGCAGCGGTGTTGCTGGGGGAGGGGGGCAGGAGAGGAGAAGTCATGAAGCAAGACAATCAAGCACAAATTATCAACCTTATTGCAATTTGGTATAAGTTCTTGCAATGCACGCATCTTCTCGTTGATCCTGTCCCTCCTTCTCTGTTTATGATGGGGCAAATAAATTTCCATCAGACTATGATAGGGTGAAAAGCAACTTCATATGACAAGAACTGATAATATAATGACTAAAAGGAGAAACCATATATATATGATACAATTATTGAATGCAAGGTACATCCATACCCTTTCAGATAAATTATGTACTTCGGCTGCTCGGCTTCTCTTGGAACCTGTACTGCGAGCAGCTGCTGCTGCTGCTTTTTTCATGCCAACGGAATCTTCATCAACATCCTGCACGTAATTACAATTTTTGTTAGAAAATGGAAGATTAGATTCATGAAGACACCTCAGAATGAAAAAGGTAGAAACATTAGACTAACTTCAGCAAGGGCTTCAGAATTGTTGGTGCTAGGACATTTCCTCTTTAAACTGCATGGTGGAGCATCTGAAGCTCTCTCCGCACTGTTTCCTGAACAAACAGAGGAAGAAGCAGCAGCAAGCTCTGTCGTCTTCTCATTATCTGGTGATCCTTTACTTGAACTCGCACAACAACTTTGATCAGCACTTTTATCATTTTTCAAAGCATCTTCTTGGCAAATCAAGGGCTTTGAGGTAACCATCAGTTGCTCCCTTTGGACTTGGCAATTTGAACTTGCTTCCGTCCTTGGACAAACACTCAAGTTGCTCGCCAGATTATCAGCAGTAATGCTTTCATTAGCTGAAAAACACTTTTCTTTGCAGGCAGCTCTCTCCAAGATCGATGAACCCGAGCTACTGGCTCTGGCATTGTTCTCTATATTGGCGTGGGAAGGAGCGGCTACTCTTGCGAAATGAGAGAAGTGGATAAAATTAGAATTTTTGGCAGACAGTGTTGCGTCGTTAGCTTGACCTTTTTCACTTGTAGATCCGACTGCTAATCTCGGTAACCGACTAAAGTCTCCAAAAGTAGAATTGTAGGTGATACCGCATTTATTAGAGCCGATAGTATCCATGACTCCTTGCTGAAGAGATGGCAATGCTGTATTCATTCCCGTTCCAGTTATCTCAACGTCTGCAGCAGAAGGAACCTTGGCACTGTTCACACGCTCTGGACCAACCTCTTTATTGTTACTCTTTTGGGTTGAATCAAAACCATAAAGATTGGAAAGCTCACTTACAGGGACACCCGACAATTCCGGAAGGAAATCAGAGCTGTAATCATTTCGTAAAGGCTCATTGATGGGACAACTAAACCAAGGCACAATATCCTCATCATGAGTCAAACACATTTCGCTGGGCGGTGAGGACATTGGGAATTCACTCAACCCAGAGTCCAGCTCTGCCTCAAACTTTTTAGAATTTGAAGCAGCGCCATTGCCCACATGTTTACCGCTAATCCAAGGACCATGAGAACTGAGTTCAGACGGTAAACCAAAACTAGATTGGCTCTTTTTAGGTCTACTGGACTGTCCTTGCATCACGACCTGACCATTTTCCCATATAAGCTCAACAAACTCATCCTCTGGTCTGCATATAACACACAAATTGCGCCATAGTCCGATTCATCATTAATAGATGAACTCGGAACAATTACTCACACAAGCTGAATTTTCCAATAAAGTAGGGGATAAATATAACTTACATGAACGACAGATCTGCTGAACATGATTGGCCCTTGTCTTGGCTTGCTTTGAGCTTCTCTTGAGCCCTCCTATATAGCTCAAACAATGGCATTTTTCAAGAGCTGGAACCACTGCTATGTCCTCAAAAAATGCATCAAGGAACAAACATAAAGAGGCCAATCCTGAAGAACCCGGAAACACAAAGTCCACAAGTGCTCAAACTTTTTCTCTGCTTGAGCAAAACCCCACTTCAAGGCAACTCCAGGAGGAGAGAAATTAGCAAATAAACAAAGAGCCCTCCTTTTATAGTCACAAAAATTGCAGTGAAGTCGTTATCAATACGTTTACAATGTTTAATGTAGTTTAATAAGCACAATCAAAGAAATATAAAGTTTTTGGTCAAAACAATTCTTTAATGCTTCCAAAGGACGCCCTCCAAACAAAAAAAAAAAAAACCCGACTCGGAGATGAGTACTTTCTTGGAGGAAAGTGAGATCCTTTGCACTTTATTGTACCAAAACTTAGATTACCCAGAAGAAATAAATCTTCATAGATTATGGTGGATCACGCAGCTCATAGAAAACCGCAAAAAAATCCGTTCTTCCACAAATGAGCAAGGTGGGAACACCAGAATCGCATGCATATGATTGCAAGGGAACGAACTTTGAAGCCCCCCTCGACGTAGTCGAAGCACAAGCAACACTGATCCACATGCACCGAAAAGACTGTCGAAGAAGAAGGGAGAGAATCGGAGAGGTTTGGAGATCATGAACGGGCCAAGTGGACGTGGAAGAAGGCGAAATATTTGCAGAGCTGCAAGAAGTGGAGAGATTGCCGAGGAAACACTAAAGTTCGTACCTTTTTGGCGTTTAACTTCGGTCAACAGTGACTTGCTTCTGCTGCAGCAGCATAAGGATTTTTTTATCTAAATTTCAAGGTAAAAATACATAGAATAAATAATCATAGAATCACAAAAAAAGATATTTTGCAAAAGGAATTTGTTGGGCAGCCTCCTTACTATACTTGTTAAATATAATTTTCAGTATATTAATTATTCCTATGACACGTATAATCGATGTTTTGAAAAATGACATTTTTGCTTTTGTAAGCATGACACTTCACAATATAACATAAGAGCCACACCAGCTCGGTTATTAGTATGTTTGGATTGATGTAATATCAACTTTTGATGCATCACTCAATAAAACCAAAATTCATATCCCTCTATTACCCTGGAAAAAAATTTAATATCAGCTCGTGGGACGATATGATTGCTGGAATAAGTTTAAAAAGTATTTCATGATTTTTCCTCTCTTTTTTTTTGTTTTTTTATGTGAGACTTGAGGAAAGCTGCTCCTTTTCTTAAGTGTGTGACCTAGACATCGTATTCGCTTAAGAGACTGTATTTGCGACTCTTATGTTTATCGCCTTAGATGTTGATGTAGTGTCACTTAAAGTAATCATGTGCAATTGTTTTGGATACATGTTTTTTTTTACCGGTCGGATACATGTTTGAAGATCACAATGAATAAAAATGTTCATGGATGCTTCATCAACATGTCACGTTATGTAATTACTGTACATGATAATGTTATCTTGGGGTTCGGGATTTCATTGGTCTCATAATGAAAAACAGGGGGAATCATATCTTTCTTCCATCCGCTTTACTTTACCCTTAATGCGTGGGGTAGCGCCTTTCTTTCTAGCTAACTTCATATGCTTGACTTTTGAATCATTATAATGGGAGTCCTTGACTTGCTCAGCATCACACGATTTTAGAGAGGATTTGCATTTTTGTCAAAAGTTATCCTCATCATATTTTGCTAATATTTTCGTTCCCGAAAATATATATTTTTTTTAATTCGATATACATGCTTTGGGAACGGGAAAAGTTAACCTTTTTAATATCTATATATTGTTTGCAATAAGTGAAACTTATCATTGTTTCGATTACCTTTTTCGATGTCTAGAAGTTATAATCTTATCGTAAATATTTGCCCGGAAGTTAGTATACTTTTTCCTTCATTCTTGTAGGGTTTAAATTTTTCTTTAAAAAGGCCAGTTCTTATGATCTTCTTGGATATGTAAAGGGAGAAAGTGTAAATGTATAAAATGAATAAATATAATATAATATAATATAATATAAAGAGAGAAGGGGGATTGGATATTGGTCAAGAAGTCATAAAATCGCTAGTAGGACCAATCATGGGTCAACCATACCCCGCACTTTCCAAAAATTCATGATCACTTTCAAGTTTCAACTGATCACAATCTATACAAAATCATATTTAATCTCACCATCTTTAGAGATTTTGCCCTCCCCCTTGATTAAGGCTGCTGGATTCTCATTACTGCCCCTCCGGCTCATGCAGAATTCTCATTACTGCCCCTCCGGCTCAGGCACTAAACCCAAGGCCATTCTTGACTTTTCATGGGAAGCTAGCAGACACCCAAATCCCTTGTTTTGATACAGGGAGGACCCAGGAAAGATGGTGTCACTTAAAGCAGGACGGCGACTGATAGGAGCAATAATTACATAGAAGAGAAAGAAGTTTAGAGATGATGATTAAGTCATTAAACTTAATTAAGAGGAAGAGGATGTTTTGTCTCTCTTGCTCCACTATTATACACAGACGGGAAGGGCTAGAGAAAGGATTTTCTATAGTCAAATTTTCTATTTTCTATATTTTTTAATAATGGTAGCAATACTTTTAAAGTCAATCCAATTTAAAAAAAATTGGTAATCCAAACTCTTGCATGTTTATGTAAGTATCTCTTACTTATCTAAACATCAAGTCATTATGGAAACTATATTAGCAAGGCATGTCTATCTTAAATATTTGTCTCGACATAGAGCTTGTCTTATGATACATGGTTTACGGAGAATTTCAGATTTTATTATCATTGTGGTGTTGTCACGTACTACCTATTTTCCGGTTGACCTTCTTATCTTTTTGCAACCAATGATTATCTTCAAATTTTATGTTTGCGGTGTGCTTTTCTCCCATCCTGATCAAAGGAAAATTGCCCCCACCACATATCAAGTGGCAAGTTATAAATACAAATATTACCGCACACAAACTTAACTCATAGTGATGCTCATGTTTAGGATCCATCAATCGGAGGCGTGTTGGAGGAATATGACCCTCTATGGCCTACGAGTAAATCCATAATATATATGTGTGTCGGGTTAGGGCCCCCACCCAAATTGTCCGTTGTCTCGAGTTGGCTATTCCATAAAGTGCAAGATAAACACACACGTACTAGTCCGTCAGGAGCGAAGCATAACTTATTTATTAAATAAACCTTGATGAGAGTACCAACTCTCTTCCTTTGTTTATGGACATAGGAAGAGAAAGGAAGAGCCATGCCCACCTCACGAAAGAAGCCTCACCGTCAATCATTACTTTATCTATATCAGTGGATCTGTCAATTTCTCTCAAAGTTGTGAAAGTAGGGTAGATTTAACCTTTCACAAATCTATTCCGAATCGAATGTAGCCTTCTAAGCCGAGGCCACCCTACATCTAATTCAGGTGTGGAGCGGGAGAGGAGAGACGGGACGAGGGCCCTGGACACATATTCTAGGAAACACACCAAATTTCCAATCCCTAGACAATAATATATGCCAAGTTGATTAGTTAGCTATTGCCCAGATAAGCATTTCAACCACTTGCACACTCTCTCTCTCTCTCTCTCTCACACACAACGTGGGATGTTGCCATTAGAGGAAAGGATTTGAAGCGATCTTTTGTGTGGCCTCAATCTCAGCATCCCACGTGACTAAAAAGAAGATAATATTGAGAGGAGAGAGAGAGATGAGAGAGGCACAACAAGGTGGCGTGTACCTGCTCCCCGATTGTCGCATCAAACGAGACCCTCCAACTTGCTCTTGCCCATCCAAGAAAGAAGCATGATCTCACACATTTCATAGTGAAAAAACCCTCTTCGATGATTAATTCAATAAATGAAATTTGGAATAAGTTTAGCTCATCTTATGTATCAAAGATTGAGATGAAAGAAAGCATATTAAGCCTCTCACGCATTTAAACTTGAAATAGCTAAGGATGCAATGAGACAAAAGGATTCTTGTCGATGTACATGTCAAGATATAAGCAAGGATGAGATTTTCGTTATTAGAGGATCTTATGTATGTTAGAATATTTAAATATTGAACCACGCATTCGCCTAATAGTTATACTTTTAGAACATTTAGATGTGATTATTCAAAATTTCACATGATATCTGAACAGGAATTTTGAGTTTGAATCTTTCGAGACTTTTATTTACTTCTCCTATTATATATTTTCACGCTTTAGTTTGAGTCCAAAGTCCAGCCTACGAGAAAAAATTCATTTGTTAGAAATTACCATGCAAGCAGCTAACGTAGCAAGCGTTAATGCGAATTGGTGCAATTGAAAATTGACATATATCTTGAATAGAAAAATTGAAAATACGAATTTTCTCTCTTTCAATTCCATCACAGCCGCCACCTCTTCGTCCACTTGAAAATCAACCGCCCTGCTCGGCCGTGTCCACTGTATCCATCGACCGCTCAAGGTTACATAACCTCCATCTTCGACACCTATCATCTCGCCATGGCCATCGTAGCGAATTCACTCCCTTTGCTTCCATCAGTCATGAAATCTTTCTCCCCGGTGTCCCCTTCCAATGTAGTGCCTTCGATTTCCCTCTAGCGAGTTCCCTCTTCCGACTCCGCTAGCGAGTTCCCTTTCATGTAGCACGGTCGTGATCAATCTAGAGCCATGGCCATGGTCGAATCTGGAGCCTTGGTTGGGACAAATCTGGAGCATGGTCACGTCTCAGCTACATCTAGAGGCACCGGCCATGGACCATCAAGCGCGATGGAGAATTTCAAGATCTAGCAAAGACCCTTGATGAAGTTGAGCATGAAGACTGCGAACTTCCAGATTTGGAGCTCGTCCATGGCCATGAGTCTTAACGGCAAACCACGGCGACGCCACCATTGCGGGCTCAAGGTGGTTGCCATTGCAGATGAAGGAGGAAGAGACGGATGGATAGAGATTCTTTTTTTTTTTTTCCTAATTCCACGTCAATACATACATGCCAATTTATAATTGGTTCACAGTGAATAAATGTACACCAAATCAGCTAATGACGTGACATTCGCAAATCATTAAAATGACAGTAGTTTCATAAAATCGCAGTGTACTATCGACACCTTGCGAGAACACAACACAACTATATATATCTCTCTATAAGAAAGGAAATCACACTATGATACAGTTGGTTTTGGTAATAATGTCGCCAACGAGCGAAGGTCGGGTTAACCTTCGGCACGTCGCCATTATATAAAGCCGGTCGCTCGGCTCTACCTAATTTCATCAACAATCAAAATGTTTGTCAAACGGCTAGTCTCCAACTACTTGGGGTTTGCCCCGCGTGAGTAGAGCTTTGAAACCCGTGCACAACTGGTCTCTCACTCCAGAGACTAATCTATTCAAACCATGTCCATAGCATTTACAATATCTACTAGTCACTGGCTGGCGTGACTGAACACATTCGTCTGTGGGGTTGCAAGTCCAAACCAACGCACGACGACACCTGGAAGGATAAGGAATCCATTCAAGTTCAGTACAACGTTTCAGAGAAGTCTGTATCGAAAGCTATAAACGAGGAAAAAACAGACAAAAAGGAGGATAACATAAATAAATGCGATAGAGAGGTGGGGGATAGGATATGTGTACTCACGTATAGTTTAATGCAAAATCAAATTAATTAATTAATGGTAAATTCAAAACATATTACTATACGGATTTGTATATATGTACATACATGATACATCCACCATCTTTCCAACACATTGTGTATTTTCACGAAAAATGAATGATTTGAAAAATATTTTTTTAAGAAAAATGGTTTGTGCCGCTCGAAATAATTAGCCAATAAAAATTATATCGCTATCAATAACAATTTATGCTTGAATATTTTTGTGGATGATGAATTTTATTTTTTGGTCGTTTGTTTTTGTAAGCGATAATTTTTAGGAAAACATTTTCTAAATCATCAAATTTTTGCAAAACAAATGGAGCCTTAGTACATGAGCCACCCGCATTCTTAACATATATTAAGCATGCTTATTAAACTCTTGTTCACAGGTAAGTCCTGATTCGATATTATATATACGCGCTTGTTCTCGATCCGGCTTAAGATAGTGGGAAATAAGGTCTTCGTAACAGCACTGAACTTACTATTTTAACACTTTGTGTGATGAAAATATAAAACTAGTTCTGTTAAATCTCGCTCGAAGCCTATCAAATATGCTATTTATACACATAGTGTGTATGTACTCGATATGTACGTAGATGCGATACAAGAGGTTTTCTTAGGAAAATAAAATCAAATTAGGGATGCATCGAAGCAAGTGCGAACCCATTTGCTTTCGTTTGTTCAATTTCACAGTACCTGCGGACTATGCTTTTCTGCTTCCCTGCAACCTGCACATGTCCTTACACTCCAGACACCACCAGATATTGTTAACAAACACATCGTAAAAGTTTGGTATGTCAGATTGGCCCCCCCGCCCCACATTAAACTATTTTATCTGCTTTTGTTCATCGCGTGCCAATTTGCCAATATCTAGGATGCGTCTGGTTTGTCTATTCATCCACTTTTCTTGTTTCTTCTTTACTATGGGCAAGCAGCATCACAAACAATTGGACAAGTTTAATGGAGAAGGCATCTAAAAGACATCGTCAAGTCGTGTGTGACGATGTATGAATAGAGACGAGTACAAGTTAATAAATTGGTTTTAACCGGGACTCTCATCTAAGCTGATTAGGGTTTAGCTGTTATAGCTTGAAATGACCATTTTTTTTAATGGTCTTGCGACTTTGAAAGTTGAAAGCAAAGATGATATGTTTAATTAGAATCTGATGGCTGACACAACTGATTTTTAAATGGGGAGCATCTATTTCTCCAACTTCCTGGCATTATTCTCAATTAATCAAAATGTCCTATTGTTCTGAGTATATTTAATTTAGAGTAATTCGGATCAAAAGAACGTGTTGTGTTAGAGGGTGTTGTGAGGGCCGTAAATTGCACCTTGAAAGCATAAATATCTCTATTTGAAGCACGTAAGTTTTTCGAAATGTATTATTGCTCGATTTCCAAAGTGTATCGAGTCTATTGAGTACTATGTTTTTAGTAGCTTTAGTTAGTGCTCTTGAGGCACTTGTTAATAAGATCCACTTTAAAATATCGATTACACAGAACACAATAAAAGTCAATGCTTCACTAAACACGGAATTTTTTCCCGTTTAGATGTCGATGTTGCTCGCGAAATGAATTATAAACTATGATAATAAGATCTTTGCTCTTTATTTGAATCACATCCATTAATTTAACTCAATTATTTTCCCATACGTAATTTGTAAATTGGGTCAATGCTTATTCGTTTGTACTTTTGCCTCCGAGGAGTGTTACAATCGCAAGCATTCAGTTCATGTGAGCCGTTAGATATGATGGGGGTCCACGTGATGCGTTGACTCGCTTAAAACCGAGCTCACATGAGCTTGTTGTATGCAATAATAACTCCTGTAAGTGTGGTGTGATGGTGCTTTCATATTGGGCCCAAATCATTGTACTTTGTTACTTTCGATCCATGTGCCGGTAATTAGAATGGGCCCTATGCTTTCAATCAGAAATCACTTTGCTCCTTCAATTGCAAAATTCTTTTGAAAAGGAAGCCTACGAAATTCATTTTAATCCAAAACACAGGAAAACTTGTCAAATTTTATGATACAAATAAAAAATGGGAAAATTGTCTGATCAATCCTGAACTTATATTGTAAGGATGCCAATGGCGATATCAGCAATTTTCAGCAAAGTTCGGTCGGAAGGATTAGATTAAAATTTTGCATAAAAGTTTAGGATAGCAACATTAAAATGTCTAGAACTGAATTGGCATTCGCACAATAAATTTAAAATTAATTGGGTAATTCTTCCAACAAAAATATGTAGAGAGACATGTACTTATTTTCATAATTTTTTTTAAATTTAAGAGATTTGATTTCCATTTTTCAAAGTTTTGAACGAAATGAGTGGGAAAAGAGTTATATCTTTCTTAATTTAGACAAATAGACCCAAATTTGGACAAAATGGAGTTGACTGAATCTTAAGAGGCAGTTTGGAAAGATTTGATCTTCAAGAGGCAATAATCACATTGATATGACGATTTCAGTTATTCTGATGTCACTAATCAGATTAAAAGTCGTCAAAAAACAAGATTGCCAATCTCTTGCTATTGTCTTTTTTTATAAAGTGTTCGAATCTACTTAGTCGAGTGGACTTTCGTCAATAAATTCATGATTATTTGATCAATTTCGAAATTGCACATCTTGATTGTGTGTTGATCGTTGCTGATCGCAATTTGATCTATTAATTAGTGGTCATTTTCTGAATGCAATTAAGGTGCAAAACATCCGTCCGCTAGCAAAGAGAAAAACAGTTCTTTCTTGGTAATAACAAGAAATTATTATTTTTTCAATGTGTGAATTTGCCAAAAGCAAATTGAGATATTTACAGCCTAGTATATCCATATTAATGGGATTCTAGAAAAATGATATCCAAGAAAGATTACCTTGATCATAAGTACCCTACACTTGGGAGAATATATATATCTTATGCAATGGGTATTTCATGTATTACCAAGAAGAACTCATTGACTGACCAAAGGTTGCCCAGTTTGTTGCAGAGAAAGGCCAGTCGTGGGTCAGCTTCCGGGTCTTCCATATGGGCACTTTAACCCGAAATCAACGCAGAGAAGATGGAGGCAGCAACAAGCCTTGGTGTATCAAAATTAAGTGAACCTTAGTTGAGAAAATATTAAGTGGTTTGCGCGCACCACGTCAACGGCTGACGTGGCACGCATATTTTACTCTCATCCACTAACAAATGAACACATGGCTGCTGATGTGTACTAAAAAAATGACGTGGAATTTCTTCTTTTTCTTGGTTCTTCAACAACGCACACCTCCTTCATCTGGGTTTCCATGGACGGCGGCGGCCGGTATGGACGGTCACTCATCCACCAGCGACGGCGGCACGACTTCTCGTCACAAATCTAAAGACGCGCAGGAGGGGTGGCCATGGACGGTGACTCGTCCAGAAATCGCGCGGAGGTCAGCCATGGACAAGCGTTTTGTCTTCCTCTCTGTTCATCCACGAACGAACTCCAGATCTGGAGCAATAGGTGGCCGAACTTTAAAACTAGGGCCAAATGACTCAAGGCACCATCCATGGCCGTGAGAGAACACCAGATCTGAAGCCATGACTTGAGCAGGTTGGGTGGCCATGGACGGTGGCTCGTCCATAAATCGCGTGGAAGTCGGCCATGGATGAGCGCTTCTTCTTCCTCTGTTCATTCACCAACGAAATCCAAATCTGGAGCAGTAGGCATCTTGAAACACAAATCGAGAAAACCCCACGCAGTTCACAGAACTTCATTCCCAGAACTTCATTCTGTCGGTAGGGTCAAATGACTCGAGCCACTGTCCATGGCCGCGAGGTATTTGAAAGAACGCTAGATTTGGCCGTGGAGGTCGTCGCTCAGATCTGTGGACGAGAGGCCGTCCATGGCCGACCGCTACTCTGCATCTCCATATCTGTGGACGAGCGCTCGCGGCCAAGACTTAGCCGCAGGGACAATGGAGAGGGTGGACACGGAGGTTGGCCTGGATGCGGTGATCGACCGTCGCTCAACAGGCAGATCTGGTCTGCTGCTTAACAGCTTTCAGTTCGAGTCTTGGCTCGTCCATGGTTGCCGGCGACAAGCTCAACAACTCTGCTGCGGACGGTGGTGGCCACGGTGGGGCGATGGCTCAAGGATGGCGGCGGCGGCGGCGGCGGTGGCTTGGCGGTGGAGGTAGCCAAGCCCGGTGGAGCGGAGGTTGAAGGAGTTCTGAAGAAGGAAGAAAAAAAAAGAAATTCCACGTCATTTTTTTTTAATACACATTTGCAGCCATGTGTCCATTTGTTAGTGGATGAGAGTAAACTATGCATGCCGCGTCAGCTGTTGACGTGACACGTGCAAACTACTGAATATTTCCTCGTGTTCAAGACTTGAGTCACAGAAACTAAGGGCAATATCAAGACTTGGTGTCCGTAGAACCAGGAGGTGGGGTCGTTGGTAGATAGTATAGATAGCAGGTGGCATTTAGGAAGAAAATGAGGGAGATTCATATACGAGAAGAGTGGGTTTTGGTATACGAAAGGTTCAAAAGCAATGAAAGGGGTTAAAGTTTGAATGTGGATTCCAAGGGGTGAGTACAGAGACAGAACTAGGGCTTCGTTTTACGAAAAGGAAACAAAGAAAGAGGTAGGGTTTTGCAACGGGAATCGATCTAGGTTTTTTGAAGACAGACATTGCTACACCAAAGATAGACAGAACTCTTTCAATAGAGAGAAAGGGGTGTGTAAAAATGGATTCAAAAGGGCATTTCTTAGTAAGGTGAGAAGAGATTATCGTCGTAAATTAAATTGTCATATCATATAAAATGATAGCTTGGGGTGTTATGGAGCCGTGGAGTTTGATAGAAATTGATTCCAAGTTACGGTTTAATCGAAACGAATTTCTAAAGTTTCAATGGGCCAGCTACACGTAGCAGACAACTACGAGTAGCTACTTTGGGCAAGCTTTTTCGATGGCACGTAAAAGTCATTTATTGATGAATAAGCTTAGTTTAGTTGAGTTGTAGTTAAGGTTGTGTTTGACATGATTTTAATTTAGTTTTTCCATTAATTGATAGGATTACATGTTCAGTGGCTTGATTAACCTTCGTTGTTTAGTTTTATCAATTCTAGGTAAGTGGTACTTACCTCTTCTATGAATTTATAAACTCACATTTTGAAAGTGATAGGAATTCAATATATTATGATTTACGAAAGAGCATATTTATTGCACAAAATTTGGATCAGGCATTTACTAATTTTTTTTAAAAAAATTACGAATAGTTTAAAAAACGTATTAAAAAATGGTTAATACCACAAAAAATCCCAAATTGTACACTTACAACAAATTTACCCTCAAATTAATATTTTTGCTACAAAAACTCTAAACTGGTACACATACGATAAAATGTATTTCAAACCAATTTTTTAACCTCTAAAAACTCCAATTTGACATATTTGTGATAAATGTACTCTCTGTTTATTGGATTATTATCACGTAAAATTACAAATTAGTATACCTATAACAAATAGAGTGTAAAATCCTAAACTGGTACACCGGTCTACTTCTATTTGTCATCTAACTCAACAATTTAACGAAAATTAATAGAAGGTAAATTTGTCACAAGTGTACTAGTTTATAAATTTTTGTGATATTAACCCTTTATAAGACGTGTTGCAAAAGCGTTTGTGTGTTTGCATTGATTTGTGAATGTGATTTATGAAATAAATTGTAAAATGGTTTGTGAATTGTATTTTGATTTATGAATGGATTTTGGCTTTGGTATGTGGATTATTAGATGATAATGTTTCTGGATTAAGCTCATGTCACTAGGATTAGAACCCATGGTAGGGTTGAGTATGCATACTATTTTCAAGATATTGTTGGGAGTCGAGCCAATGACCAATGTAGGTAGAAACCTAGCTAAGGAAGGAATCTTATCCACATTTATCACATAGTGATAAGTGTGATCGTAGTTGAATATTGAGTATGGGATTGATTAATGGATTGGTACATTGATGTTTTTTATGATATTACTAATAAACGGAATATGTCTTATACGTATATGGTTATGTTGAAATGATGTATGTTATGGCTAAAGATATAACCTAGAGGGGGTGAATAGGTTTATATAATAAGACTTGATAAACTTTCGCGGAATAAATAGAATCAAGTCGATATATTCAAAAATAGTTTAATACGTGCAATAATAAGCTACTAAGATCAAGTGCAGTGCTTCTATCAAATAGTTAAATTGATAAGCATAGGGAAAGAGATAGATACATGCAGATCTTTATAGTAATTCGAGTTAGATCAAGCCTATATCCTCTCTCCTAGACTAACAGCCACCAATAGGTTATATTCCACTAATAATCCTCGAGTAGATACAATAGTAACCTGATTTTGCTTCTATTCGAAGCATGGTAGATTACATCACCAATCGTAAGCACTACTACAATGCTCGTACTCCTCTCAAAAGAGATTTCAACCAATGTAAACACACTCTTTAACTTGCTTATAGCATGTATCAAAATATAAAACTTCCTCTATTTCGTAATTCAATCTTCTTAGGTGTAAGTTGATCTTCTTATATAGTTTTCAATCTCCAAACTTACCGTTAGACATTTTTTTAAAGAGAAAGTTGTGACTAGCTGTTGTTGCGATCGCCCTTTTCGCGAGAAAATGGAAAATTGCGTCAGTCTGGTTGCGCTAAATCTAGGTCTGGGACTTAACTCGAGCTCTCCCAAGTCATACCATATCGCGACTTGTGATTTAGGTTTTTAACGAACAAGTGATTGTTATCTAGGAGTTGCCACTAATCAGTTTATGGTGAGCCGATTAGATATTCAAGTAAGGCAATAGGAGAATTGTTTTACTTTTGCAAACTAGAGATTAAATGAATTTGGAGACTTGATTACACTAGTTGAATAACTAGTGCCTTTTCGGTTCCTTTTGTCATGACCCGAACCAAGACTGTGACTCTCAGTCTCGTCCTCAATCCAAATTCGTGATCATCCTCGCTCAGGTTATGTATGCGATGTCTCATACACATCGCCGTCCTGTTGCTTCTTATCTTTTGATAAAAACAAGCGGAAATATTTACACTTGACATCTAACAACAAACAACAAACATTCGAAGTGGGATAGGAAACATATTTTACAAGCACACCTTTAATATTTTACAAGCCATTCCACTACGGGCCTTGTTCATTTACATTCTGATTTCATTTGATCTCCTACGTACTACTCACGCAGTCAGGGTAGTCCTAGCTCCTCTACTGTGATTCCTTCCTCAAAAAACAAAAGTTAGTCTTCCTCGTACTCGGTCAACTACCTACGGCCCACCCGTAGTCCCCTCGGGTGTGTCGTCATTTGTGACCTCGGGTGGTCCGCCAAAGTCAGAAAAAGGGTCCAAGCAAATCTCCATCAAACCAAATTAACTAAGCTACATAATGGTAGGGGACTACGTTGTTGGCATCCTCTTGCACCCAAATTGTGAAAGTACATTTTCAATACATGACTTCAGACCCTACATCAATTATGTCAATTACGAATATATGCATTTCTATCGGAAGTCCATGGCGAACCGGGCGTGGCATAGCCATACCTACAAATCTGAAAATAATAAGGAGTGAGTCACAACTTAGTAAGTAAATTCACTAAACTTCTCTTAAGAGGAAGCCTTGCCATTAAACAAGAGATCAACCGTTACCGTTTCACTTGTCGATGACAGATCAATAGCAATAGTGCATTTTACCTTGCTTATGTACTAATCATATCACACGCATCAATTAAGAAAATATCAAGCAGGGTATTTCAACATTGCATATAAAGATTAACACATGGGATTCATTGTTTCTTAATCGAAATCCATTAGTTCTTTTGGAATTCACCGGGCATCCGAAATCCGCGAGGCATCCGGAATCCACCAGGCATCCGAAATTCATTGGACATCCAAAATCCATCAGGCAATATCTCGAAATCCATCGGTGATGACTTTTAGTCCTTCGTGTGATCATGCAACAAGCATCAAACAATCTGGTTCCTATCTTATTAATGTTATCCCATGCATTCAAGGCTTGAAGACGTGCCGTGCTCGTGTACTTTATGACCTATAAGACAAATACCTAACATGCCAAGTGCGGTTTGGGGCTTATGGCTCGTTCCACCATGCCGAACGCCGGCTTGGAGCCGAGCTTGGCCCGGGTTTATGCACCTCAACATGTACCCACAACCAAACCAAACTCGATCCGTCACGCCATAAAATGGGTACAAGACCATACGATACCCTTTTTCGTGACCTGATTGTGCTTTGACTCACGGCCATGATGCAAAAACAAACAACACTTATACAAGCATAAATCACTATATATAAGGTTATTACTCAAGCCCAACTACGCAACACAACATCCTAACCAAGGAGTAGGGAATTTACTTACTACTAATGTCAAGAAGTGGTACTAAAGGGGATGTTCGGTAATGGTGAAGGGGTGGATTAGAGAGTGGCCGAGAAAGTGGTAGGGAGAGAAAGGACATGCAAGGTTGAAGGAAAGAAGAGAATGGAATGGTGACCCTTCTATTTATAGCCCAAGCTCTAATGATGATCTTGCTAAATGGACCAATTATTTACATCAAGTTGGCACCTAATAATGAAGGAGAAATCTTGTAAAATCCTAGGTTTAATCATTGTTGGCTCAATTGTCTAACAAGCGTCCTACTTGTTCTCCAAGTCTCTTATTAGGATCATTGTGCCCTAAGTTTAGAGTATGTGAATCATTTCATGTATTAATTACCAAGAGGACACCTAAGCTTCTAATGATGGCCCTCCAATAATTTCTACTGACTTGGTCTCCCCTTTATATTGTTCTCCAAGTTTCTTGGATGTGTGACTTGTCTTATCCCTCTAGAATTCTCAAGAACACCTCAATAATTCGCTAGAGACAACTTAAAAGATAAGATCTTCACAAATGATTAGCCTCCAATTATTGACTTAAGGTTGACTTGGTCTATTTGGCTTCTCGTTTCCCAAGTTTGGGCGTGTGATACTTCTTGCCCTTCAAGAATACTCAATAATTCACTAAGGACAACTAACTTATGACTCACCTTTTTCATTAAGCACATCATCCAAAACTTATTATGATATTAGCAAAAATGAGCTAAGTAAATGGGAATTTTATGTGATAAAAAAACGATCAATCATTCTTTTCGAATCAAGGTTTGGTATAGAAATATGTTCAAACATGACCTGACATAACCAAATCAAAGTCCGGGTTGAACGGTGCAAGGCCGGGCCAACCGGACTAACCAGGGCAACAGCCTGTTTGATCGGGCATAGGGCCTGGCACACGGTCGTGCCGTACAAGCGCAATGCTGGGTACAAAGCCAGGTCACATGAGCGCTGGGCCGAACGGACGGTACAAGGCTAGCTGAATGGGCATAATGCCGAGTCGAACAGTCGGTGTGCCGAGCACATGATTGAGCCACATGAGCGAGGGGCCGGTACATGGGCTAACACTTGTGTTGGTACACGGTCGAGTACAATGCATGGTCCGTGGCCAAGTTTGATTGACACAAGCTAGGTCGAAACTAATGGGCACATGACCTGGCACAAGCGCTAGGCATGATGACTGGCACATGGCTAGGCATGGGGCCAGCTTGTGGCTTGACTGATGGGCTCATAGCTAATCTATGGCCGAGCACAAAACTTGGCTTGTACGGCCGGCACAAAGCCTGGTCTGCGACCAAGCTACAAGGCTTTTGGCTTAGCGCATGGCCTACCCAACTCAACGCAACAATCCATGGTCGATTCACGATCGGTCCATGTTCGACTATCAAAGATCCATGATCGATTCTTGATTGTTATGTAGTCGTGTGGAATCAAACATGATAGGATCGATCCATGGTTGCCCGTGACCGGTGCATGGCCGAGTAGAATCACCCGTGATTGACTTATGTCTGCGCGGGATCAATCCATGGCTGTCCAAGATCATCTCACTGCCGATCCTTATGGACAAGTGATTAATACATGGTTGAATTACTCTAATCAATTTGCGTGATTGGAGAGTTGTTTCATGGCTGATCACTTGGCTAATCCTTCGATTAGCCGTTCTAACCATACCTATTAATCCGCGATCGACCCTCGATTCGGTCCGCACACCAATTCCTTGGCCATTTTCCCTTGATTGATTCGGAGTCCAAATCACGAATGTCACACCTTTCTTCCTATTCATTTCAGAAAATAGGGAAAATTCTAAAAATGGGCTCGAAGTGGAGTTATTTTCTCAAATAATGACATGAAGTGAACATTGTCTTTAATAAAGGCATGAAGTGGTCAAATCGTCTCAAAAAAGGGCTTGAAATAGCCATACTTTTGGCCTGCCGATGACTATTCCGGAATCAGAGAATATATATTTTAGTCAAAAAATTTTGAGTATATATATATTTTACTTTTCTTTTCTTTTTTCTTTCATCCTTCCCCAAGTATCATTGCGTCTGGCTAGCGACCTGGCCGACGGAGATTATCGGCCTTAGGCAAGAGCCGCTATCGCCAGCGTCTGACGAGGGTCACCCTCACCTAGATGAACAAGAGCCGCCCTCGCCAGATCCAGCGAGGGTAACTCTCGCCAGCCCCGATGAGAGCGATGGTGACCCTTGCTGGAGTCAGGTGAGGATGGCCTCGCCTAGGCTGGGTGGGCGAGGGTGAGGGCGAGGGCAAGGGCAAGGGCTGGCGAGGGTTGCCAAACACTGGCAAGGGCATTAAGCGACCTATAGGGCTAATTGTATAGGGCTAAATAATATTAATTATTTTTAAAAAATTTTAAAAAATAAAATATTTAACTTTTTTTCATATAATTAGGAAATAGTTTAGAAATTAATATTTTTGAATAATTTTCTAAATTATGTAAATTATTTTATCAATAATTATGTTTAAATCGAATAAGCCTATAGGGTTATATAGTAGGATTTTGGATGTTATTTTTACCACTGTTGTATTATTATTATGCATGTTATTTTTAATCAGTATATAATTGCATAAATTGTCATGTGTTGAATTCCGCCGCTCTAGTTAGGATTAGAACCCTAGTATGTATGTTTATCTTGACTGCTCATCGGTAAGGTTAACGGACCTTACTCGAATGCGTTGACCTGAGTCGGATCTCCAAATTCGAACCAGGTTGGGGGTCAACCCGAGTCCTAAACTAGATCGGACTCGGTTAGGGCCCAGTATAGTGAAACAAGACAAAATAGGGTCGGCTCGACTAGGTCAAATCGGTCCTAAATGGTGTGCATATCGGTTTGACTGGGTCTGCAGGCCAAGTTTGGGCTAGCTCTCGTATGCACATGCACGTGAGAATGTCGATCTAGTGAGATCAAGCAATTGGCTAGCCATCTTGCCTAGCCATTGGCCTCGGCTACCTCGGCACCTGGGGCTAAGGTGACTCTTGTTTGGCCTACCACAATGACTATCGACCGAGCTCTGACTAGGGCTTTTCGAGCCCAAACATCGGTGGGAGCTTGGCCGGCGGACCCACGAAACGACATGATTGGCTAGCATTGCCATCGAAACTTTGAAACTTAGTCTATTGGCTAGCGTTGCCACCGAAACTTGCTTAGGTACATAATGTATTTCATGTATCAATGCTGAGAAAATATAGGTCCGATTCGACACATGTGCTAAATTTCAAAGAGATCAAAATAGACAATAAAGTATCTTATACGAAAGAGACGATGCGGATCATGGACAAGAAAGAGCAAGTGTTAAGAAATAAGATTATTCCTCTAGTAAATGTCTTATAACAATACAATGGAATAGAGGAAGCGATGTGAGAAAGTGAGGAAATAATGAAGCGTCAATATCCACATTTATTTGAGGAATCATGTATGTATTTAAATTTAGAGGACAAAATTTTCTTAGAGGAAGAGAAATGTGACATCCATGGTTCGGACCCCGAATCAATCAAGAGAAATGGCTAGGGAATTAGTATGCGGACCGATCCAAGGGTCGGCCATAGACCGATCAGTTTGGTCAAAATGGGTAACTAAGGGATTAATCTTGGTCCAATCGAAATATTGTCCATGGATCAGCTAAGGGATCGGCAATGAAACGAGTCTCCAATCACGCAAGTAGATTAGAGTGCCTTGACCATGGGTCAACCGCTTGATCATAAGGGTCGGCAATGGAACGATCACACACTGAGTCGATTGACGAACGGTCATGGATCGATGCCAAATGGGCATGCGTTAGTCGTAGGTGATTCTGCTCGGTCATGCATTGGTCGCGAGCGACCATGGACGGATTCCGTGCAATAGTGCATCGGTCACGGATTGATTCCACGCGACTACATGACATCCGAGGGTCGATTATGGATTGTTGATGTTTAAGCATGGACGGTTCATGAATTGGTCATAGATTGTTGCAATGAGTCGGGTAAGGCCACGGATGGGCCATGGACCAAGTCAGGAGCGAGGCCTTGTGCTAGTCGTGGACTAGTCCTATGCCAATCAGCCTGCCCCTATGCCCGGTTATGTGCCAGCTACTGTGCTCTGCCATGTGCCCAGTTCTTGTGATCAATTAGTACTAGCCACGAGCTAGGCCTTGTACACAGCAGTGTGCCATCCAATGCTGATTAAGCTTAGCCACAAGCTAAGCCCTGCATCCAATCATGTGCTTATTTCTGCGCTGAACACATATGCTCGGCCATATACTTGACCCTGTGTCTATGCAACTCAGCCTTACGCTTGTACTGCCCAGCCATGTACCTAGACCTGTGCCCAATCAGGCTCGATCATACATGCCTTACACATGGTTAGCCCGGTTGATTCAGCCTTGTCCCATCTAGCCCGATCTTTGATTCGGCTACACCCGATCATATTCAGGCATGCTTCAACCTCGAACCTCGGTCCGAACGGGATAGTCGATCGTGAATGGATACGTAAACTCTCGTTTGCCTTGATTCGCCTCTTAAATGATGTAATAAGGATTTTTAAAATTTAGTGTCTAATAAGAGGGTAAGCCATTGGCTTAGGTAATTTGTGTTAATGATTTAGTGTTCTTGGATGGTGAGAAACATGCTACACGCCTACAATTTGTTGAGTAAGAAGACAAGTTGACTTAGTCAAGTCAATAGCTTTGTTAGCAACTTATCTTGCAAGATAGCCAATGATGGAGGCTGATCTTGCAAGATGGCCAATAATAGAGACCAAACTTAGGTGCTTTCTTGACCAATAATGGAAGACATGACTCACCACCATAATATGGAGTGTCTTCAAGGTGAAGACAAAGATTACACGCCCAAGGAGCTTTTCACGTGGAAAACAAGGGCCAATGGAGTCAAGCTAATATGAAATCAATAATCAAGATTTGTCTTGAAAATCTTAGCCTAATAGGCATGATTACCCTACTCAGAAACTTGGAAATCAAGTTTGAGAACACTTCGCCCAAATTGAAGGCTTGTGAAAGAAGCGTAATCATTGCCAAGACTTCTAAGGCCACCACAATCATTACTTAAGACCTTCGGCCTCTCTCTATTATTAGCTTTAGTAGGTCTTACTATAAATAGAAATATGACTCCACTTGACCTACTTTTTCCTCACGCCTACTCCACTCTCTACGTTCAAACCTCCTTTGGCCAACCACTTCCTCATGCCTACTTCCTCTCATTCGGTCCCTTTAAGTTATTGCCCTTTTGTCTAGTTGTAGTAAGTAGATTTTCTAATCTCATGATAGGATATTAAGATTCGTTGTTGACTTGTGTTTTTACCCAATCTGTGATAGGGATTTGCTTGATGTTTGTTTGATGGTTTTATTGTTTGTAAAACAAAATCATGAGTCAAAACACGATTCGGCTGCAAAAAAGGGAACATATGTCTTGTACGCACGTTATGGAGTTATGGACTAGACCTTGCTTGGTAAATGTTAGATATTGAGGTGTATAGAATCTAAGCCAAGTATAGTTTTGTTCGACGTTTGGCGCGTTGGATGAAGTCACGGGCCTTGGACCGTGGCCGACAAACTAGAGGATTACGGAATATTGTCCATGAGTTACACTAACACTTGCACCTTTGGGCTCTTTTGTTTGCATAGACTAATGATAATAAGATAAGAAACCAGATTGCTTGATGTTTGTTGCATGGACACACGAGAAACTAAAGCTGTTACTGATGGATTTTGGGACATTGCCCGATGGATTTCGGATGCCTTGTGAATTCCGGATGTTTGATGGATTTCAGAAGAACCGATAGAATTTGGTTAAGAATAAATGAGATCCCGTGTGCTTGTTCTCGCATAATCAAGATAACATGTGTATTCTTGTTCATGCATACACCATATTTGAAATATGTGTTGAACATGAATATAGTAGTTGTGAACCACATATCCAAGTAAGGCACGACTTTGCTATTAATGTGCCATTGACACTCGGACGGTAAAGGTTGCACACGTGCTCAACGGCAATTGCTTCCTCCTAACTTGAAATTAATGAATTTACTTATTGAGTTTATGACTCACTCTCCATTATTTTCTTTAGATTTGTAGGATGGCGTCCCCACCAGTTCGTTTCGGCACCCCAGTTGAGTTAGTAGTTGATGTGATCGACGTCATCAATGCGGAAGAGCAACGAGCCTAGCATAAAGCCTCCTCTAGTGTTATGGTAGATGAGGGCCTAGACAACTCCGTTCCCCACATTTATGTGGCATGGTACATATGGACCAAGGGTGGCATGTTCGGCCCCCCTTCGTCAATTCAACGGGCTTTTCATGGGAGTTGACGGTCCTACACCCGGGGATGCCGTGAATGATGCCTAGGTGGTTGGCCTAGCATAGGAGGAGCAACACCTTTTTGGGGACCCTTTTGGAGCTTTTTGTGGATGTCCATGATAGCGGAGTGAGGTGTACCCCGGCCGTGCTATCAAAATATGTAGTAACAAATATGCGTGCAGATAACGGCCCATAAATAGGAAAGGTTTGTAAATATGGCTATCATGTAAAATGAAGCTATCATGTAAATAGAAGTGTGTTGTGTGATGTTTTTCCTAATCCCAAAGTTGTTCTGTTTGTACGGGAATGGAATATGCTTTCGCGTGGACGTAACGAAAGATAAAAATGAATCAGATGGTGACGCGTTTGGGACGTCGTGAAAATAACCCCAACGAGTCATAATCTTGAGCTAGGACGTGATTGGGGGTGTCGCCGGTCAACTTACTAGCGACAGCAAGGTTTGTTGGCTTCTCTTTAGAACCTGCAAACGCTCAAAACTCCTTTTTTAACCCTCAATTTCTCTCTGGATCTCTCAAAATCTCCCTACTCTATTTTTGCTTTCTTTGGCCGATCATTTCTCTCTCCTTTTCGTTGGCTTATATGGCAGCCACCAGCCACTAGCCCTCTGCCCCCTTATCCTCTCCATTAAGTGCTCTCAACCGCTCTCTACTTCATTGACTTTAGTAACCGACTTTGCACGATGGAGCACTTTCTCCGCATCTATTCCAGGCGATGGCCAATGACAACTATAGGGGAAGGAGGAGAGGGGGAGAGAGGTCGGGTCGTGAGGGGACAAAGGGAGTGGGCTAGGCTGGGCCTAGCTCATGCTGAAGGAAGAGAAGAGAAGAAAAGAAAGGGATGGGTCAACCTAACTAGTTTTCAATTTTTTTTTATTTTTTTATTAGAAAAACTTGAATTGGTGCAATTGAAATTTAATATGCCTAATATCTAAATGAAATGTAATTAATATTAAAATGTTTTGTTTTTTAGGAATTAAAGTAACATGAAAGAGTGATAGCTTATGCATCTAGATAGCTGAGGCCCCATGAGTTGAATTATTCGACTCACAACTTAAAATTGGTTGCCATCATCTTCGCTTTGAAGATTTAGAGGCATTACTTGTGCAAATAAAGGTTCACAATATACACAGACCACCAAAATATGAAGTATTTATTTTTAGCAAAATGACACTATAAATGCTATAAGTTATGTACGAAGATCACTTTGATGTCATAACTTTTTTTCTGATCAGTTTGATATCAACTTTTTTTAAAAACGATCACTCTAGTGCCAATGCTGACATGATCACTGGAAATCTGACATGGCTCTTTTTTTGGCCGGAGTCACTAAAGTGATCTCTTTTCCTCCGACTTGGCACCAAAGTGATCCGAAAAAAAGTTATGGCACCAAAATGATCTCCGTACACAACTTATGGCACTTATAGTGTCCTTATGCCATTTATTTTCTTAAAAGGAGTTAAACATAAGGCAACGACGTTGAATGCAACTTCTCAAAGATTACGACTGTGACATTCATTATCATCTGGGAAAAGCCAACAAGGTAGCAGATGCGTTCAGTCGAAAGTCCACAATTGCACAATTGATGGTTCAAGAATGGATTCTTCTCGAAGGAGTACAAGATTCAAATTACAAATTTGAGGTAAATCATCTTTCTAGTCTTCTATCTACTCTCAGAATTGAACCGGAAGTGCAGATAAAGATTAAACCACTGCAACCAATGGATCCATCAATCCAAAGCATTTTGCAAGAGAGTACGGAAAAGAGGAAACCAGATTTTCAAGTGGCAGAAGATGGAAAACTAAAATTCCGAGGGCGATTATGCGTACCCAACAATGCAAAACTCAAAGAAGAGATTCTATCAGAAACTCATAGAAGCAACTACAGCGTACACCCTGATAGCAAGAAGATGTATCAGAACTTTCGGCAATATTACTAGTGGAATGGCATGAAGATAGATGTTGCCAAGCATGTAACCACATGCTTGACATACCAGCAAGTTAAAGTCAACACTGCAAACTAGGTGGACTTCTGTGACCGCTAGAGATCCCTGAATGGAAGTGGGAGCACATCATAATGGACTTTGTGATGGGATTACCGAGGAGCCAACGAGATAATGATTCTATTTGGGTCATAGTAGACAGACTAACCAAATCGGCACATTTTATCATTGGGCGAAGGATTTCACAATGGACATATATGCTGAGTTGTATGTACGACAAATGATTCGTCTCCATGGAGTACCAATGATGATCACTTCAAATAGAGATCCCAAATTTACAGTAATGTTTTGGAAAAGTCTTTAAACAACCATAAGAACAAAGCTTCAGTATAGCATAACTTATCACTTGCAGACGGATGGTCAATCCGAGAGGACCACTCAAACACTCAAGGATATGTTGCAAGCTTGTGTTTTGGATTTTAAAGGAGGATCGGAAGAGCAACTACATCTTGTCGAGTTTGCCTACAACAACAGCTATCAATAGAGCATCGGAGTGGCACTGTTTGATGCATTGTACAGTCGTGCCTACAGAACTCCGTCTGTTGGGATGAGGTAAAAGAAAGAAGAATTACTGGTCCTGAGCTAGTCCAACAGTCAGTGGATGCAATCAGGATTATCAGAGAAAGACTTAAGATTACACAGAGTCGTCATAACAGTTATGTGGATAAATGGCGTAGACCCTTAAAATTTCAATTAGGTGATTTCGTCTTCCTTATAGTGCCACCTATGAGAGGAACGTCATACTTTGGTAAGAAAGGAAAGCTGAGTCCCAGGTATGTTGGACTTTTCGAGATTTTGGAACGAATAGGGATTTTGGCCTATCAACTAGCATTGCTGCCTAGACTTGCTCAGGTTCATAATATGTTTCATGTGTCCATGCTGAGGAAGTATGAACTCGATCCGGCATACGTGCTTAGTTTTGAAGAGATTGATATAGACAACAGAGTGTCATACGTGGAAAAGCTAGGGCGGATCATGGATATAAAGGAGCCAGTGCTATGCAATAAGGTTATTCCCTTAGTCAAGGTCATCTGGCAATATCATGGAACTAAGGGAGCGATTTGGGAAAGTAAAGAGACGATGAAGTGCCAACACCCCCATCTATTTGAGGAATTAAGTAATTATGCAACTTTCGAGGATGAAATTTCGTTAAGGGGAGAAGAGTTGTGACATTCTCAATCCGACATCGATTAATTATGCATTATTGGAATTATTCAGTCTCGTTTAAGCGCCAATCAAGAGGGTAAGGCCCACCATACCACATTGAACCTTGATTGATTTTAGGATATTGCACAAGAAGACAATTGTGCAAGACTGGTGTCCTAAGATTGATTAACCTATAGTTTCCATTTAAATGCAAGTTCTAGAAGCCTTGATGGAGATGAGACAAAATTTGATCTTGTTAGGGGAAGCTTGGGTGCCACTTTTGGAAGAGAGAGGGGAGAAGAGGGCCCACTTGGTTAGCTTCTAGAATTGATTTCCCCTAAGCTTCTAGCATGTGCTCTTGTCTTGCATTAATAAGACTTGATGGAGATATTTTAAGAAAGCTAGGCTAGCCTAAGCTTAGAGCCATGAGTGCAAGTGAACTTTTAGTCTTTCTCTCTGTCTCTCTCTCACCCTTGCAAGAACAATTAAAGGGTTAACCCTCTCATTTCTACCATTCTCACTCACTCTCGCTCACTCTCAATTCTCTCATTGCTCTCTTCCTCTCCCTCCCTTCTCTCTCTCTCACGCCACCACCATCACCGCTCACCATCACCGCCATCCGTCCACCACCGTACCACGCAGAGCCGTCCGTGCCGTCGAGCCACCATCCTCACCGTCACCACCATGTGATCCATGCCATTCACCGCTTGCCGCCATGTCATCCGTGTTGTGTTGATGCTCATAATTTGAACGGTTTAGTAAGTGGTTCCTCTATACCTTAGCTAGGGCGCTATTCTATGCACATCAAACTTGGATTAGTCTTGTTTGAGCTTGTTCCATCATGGGTGTTTTTGATGTTCAAGTGGCTGTTACATGTTGGTTTAGACCTTTTGGAATGAGTTTTGTGGGTTGAAGATTCGTAGGTATCAATTAGAGCTTGAATCTTTAAAGTTTGGTTTTGAAACCCATATTTGTTGTTACTATACCTCTTCAATTTACTATTTTTGTAAAAACTCTTGTGGGCTGAATCTAAAGTTATGTTCTTCACAAAAGTTGTTCTTCACATCTTGAAGTTTAACATATTTTAAATTTGAAATTTTTGGAGGTCATTTGAATTACACGAAAGCTCATCTTCAAACCATGTTTAAATTGCCTTGAAATGTTGTTTCTCTAATCTTCTTGTCTTTTCGATTTTTTTTAAATTTTTCCAAATCTATTTTCCACAAGCTTCATTTATAAAATTTGTTAAGGACTTTTCCGTTTATGACATATAAAAATGTCGAGGCTTTTTAAGGTGATTTGGGTACTGAAAGAGAAATATTTTAAGGATTGAGTAGTCTATTCTACCGAACAGATTTCAGGTCTGAATTTGAGTGACAAAACCACATGATTACAGATTGAACTGGATTTTGTGCTATTCATAAAAAATGTTTATCAATGTGTTTGCTATGACATATCCCAAATCTAGAATTTTTGGAGTTCATTTACAATTTATTTTGAAGAGATTTCGGTTTCTATGCAAAGCTGCCCAGATTTACCCAATTTCAAAGATGCTCTATTTTCTTTACTTGTGATTATTTTAGTATATCTTTATGTGTGTGGAATTTAGATTTTCTAAGTGCGTAAGTATAAAACACTTTTGCATTGGCCTAAGTGGAAGATAATGATTGGCTTGAGTGATTGATATGCTTGCTTGATCACATAAATAGTTACGCATCCATATGACTGCGGAGGACAATGCCCGATGGATTTCGGATGCTTGATGGATTTTGGCTGCCGTTTGCGATAAAGGTCAGAACGATGCTTTTAATTGAATGTCGTCTTCGAGTGAGGTTGAGACGTTACTATACCCAATGGGGCGGGACAATGCCTGATTATGTCGAATGACCACCAACGTGAGTGTTGGTCGTGGCCTTGAGTGGTCATAATAATCGGAACACGTGTGAATGCATTGTGAATGGTATGTGATATGAAGTGTTCTTGATTACTCTATGCAACTGTCGCATGCCAATTGCAAGCGAGGCTTCACATGTGATTATTTGTGTGAATTGTATGTGCCAACGGGAAGTAAGTATTCACGTGTGATTATTTAATTGCGTTTTGGCATGCTAGAATGATGAGTTTACTCTTCATGTTTCCGAGGTAATGTTTCATCCTACTCAAGGTTTGGAGGTTCTACTTATTGAGTTTTGCTCATCCGTGTGATACTTGAACTATGCGTTTTGATGCCCTCGTGGACCAAGATGTAGAGGTGGTCGAGTATGTAACACCGGGGACCAACATCGTGTACAAGGAGTACACGACGACTGTTTGGGTCGACGAGGTATTCTTTTTGAGATAGCTCTCGTAGATAAAGGAGATAGGTTTAACCCCGACTCTTTTGATTAAATCAGAAAAAGGCCCGTAGTAGCAGGTTTGTATTTTGCTAATGTCCGATTGTTATCAACGCATATATTTCAAGTGTGCTTTTGTGTATGTGTTTTCCGTGCTATCCCTACTGTTGATGTTGTTTGGGGGTGATTTGGATGTTTAAGTACGCTTCCTCATGTACTTAATTGAAAGAGGAAACGAATGGGTTGGCGACACCTCCTGGGACGTCGCAATACAATGACCTGTGAAAGGGGTGTTCCGTGCTCGAGGCTTGGGTTGATCAGGGCGCGGGGCGTGAAAACCGAACTCCCCATTCTAGGCATAGTCACATTTTACTTCGGTCCTTCCAACTTGTAGACACATTTACGCCCAATGCCTTGTTTACCATTGATTGAAAACTCATAACCTTTAGACGTCATATTAGGACATCATCTACATAAGAGCTTGTGCATCTTTCACCTAGTTTACTCAACCATTAAACACATTAGTAACCTTTGATTATTGGGTCATCTTCAGAATATCATAACAGATTTCCCAACAATCTCACTCTAATCTCATACGTGTACTATATACTAAATTTGGGATAAGTGAGTTTTTATATTATTTTATAAATGTGCATAGTGGATGTTTGATCTACTTAAGAAAGATATGCACTACTCATTGAGTTGTAATTGCTCATATCATTCATCTTTCGTCTTTTTAGCGTAAATAGGACAAGAGCGGTATCAACGGGAATTTTCGGCGGTTAGATTTTGGGTATGATATGAGACAGTTGAATATATGTCTGATGATAGTTATTGTTAACTGAATTATGAAATATATATACGTTTTTTTGTTGATTATAGAAACTCTGATTCTCTAATCAATTTTCTTTTTTTTTATTAGATTTATAAATTTATTTATATTTTGATAGCAGGTTTATGTAGGTTTGTGTATGAGGCCACGTCCTTATGGTAAGAGGACCAACCATGTCATTCTCCTGTATTTGCATGAGTCGGCATGTGACAATTCTCATCCCCCTTATTCCGACAGAATTTTCCTTTTTTACTAACATAATTAATGGTTCCGACCGATCTATCATTTGTCATTTTCTGTGGCAACCTTACTAGATTTCTTGAATTAGTAAACCGATCGTAACTTCTTATCATTTGTTGGCATACGAGGGATAATTGCCATCTCAATGAGATAAAATATATACAATTATAGCCATTGTGTGCGACAAACGGAGGCGTGGATATTACTTAAATGTCATGCGATCTACCGTTAAAGCTGCACCTGCATATATACATCACGATGGATGAGTTCGATAAGATCTAGTAAACGGTAACTGCAAATCTTCAATTAATAACTCATACTTTTTGGTATTATGATTGCATATTTAGTAACATTTGTGATCAAACAATATACAAAACAGGCACGATGATAACTGTCACGTGAATGCAGTCATGGTCGCACAATCTACTGCTAAGGTCCTCATCAATAATATACATGATTATTAACAACTACGCTACATGTCAGCATCGACATGTCTCCTTGGAAATCACTAATCTCGCAGTAGCAGATTCTAGAATAAGTGTACCAGCGATAAGTGTCTGTACTCCTACTCACAATGGAGAAGGAAAGTATTTCAACCTAGTAGAGTCTCTATAGACTTCTAGTTAATCCGGTTTTTATATCCGCACTTTGGATTGTAAAAATAAAACACTTTGACCCAGTTAAAAAATGATCACACATTGTGTGATCAGCCACAGTATCCTTGAGACATCTACATTCTAGCACACCCATAGTCAGTAACACTTAAAGAGTCCAAAGCCAAACAGAGTTTATCAAGCAAGAATGGGCTGTACCAATGTCAATGATCCAAATCTGCCCAACCTAGATACAAAATGCCAAATTAATAGTGCGTTTGTTTCGCTGAAAACTTAGGAAAATATTTTTCATGAAAATCTTTTTAAAGAAAGATAGTTGGTTTTCTTTTATTAATATTTAGGGAAAGTGATTTCCTTTTTTCTAAAAAGAGGATTTGTTTTCCCTCAATCCATGCTTCTTGTTTTCAATCCATGGAAAGCAAATTCCGTAGATGGATTAGTTTTCTGTTATCCAAACACCGAAAAGTCGGAAAGTAATTTTTCGGAAAGTTTTCGTCCAAATAAACGGACCCTAAATCTCATTACTTCCTAACCCAAATTACACCACCAACCCCAGATTTGACTATATCCTCACCATTAATTGCCTGACCTTGCCCACTCTCAAATCCTCATAACCTGCATGAAATCCAGCCCCTTCACCCCAATTTGCCTGCCATTTCAATGAAGTCCAGAGAATGTCCAGGCAAGTGGAGCCAATCATGCGATAGCTCAATTAAGGCAACTTAATTGGCCATACCCATTTTTATACCAAGGGCAATTAATGCCTAGCCAATGGCCAGACCAGATCACTAGTTCTGTGACATTCTCCACTGCTATTTAAATGACCCTAGCCCTTTTGAGCAACACCCACAATCTCAACCTAAGGTTTCCACGTTTCCTATACATTCTTCCCTTCTGTGCTTCTCTTGATTTTTTTCCCTAATCATCTTGTGTTTTGTACTCTTCTGTTTTTTCAGCCATGACGAGAAGAAAGGTGAAGCTTGAGTACATAACCAATGACTCCTCGAGAAGGGCAGCATTTAAGAAGAGAAAGAAGGGTCTCATGAAGAAGGTGAGCGAGCTGAGCACCCTGTGTGGCATCAACGCATGTGCCATCGTCTACGGTCCCTACGACCGTCAGCCTGATCTGTGGCCACCTTCCCGCATGGCCGTCCAGCGCATCATCTCGAGGTTCAAGGAGATGCCGGACATGGAGCAGAGCAAGAAGATGGTGAGCCAGGAGGCTTACCTGAGGCAGCGGATCTCGAGGGCGAACGACCAGCTCAAGAAGTATAGCAAGGAAAACCGTGAGAGGGAGGTGACCAAATTTATGTTCAATGTCTTGACTAGCACATTCACTGGCACCACCCCTGTTTGGCCAAGCATGAGGGTGATGGATCTCCATGACCTTTCATGGGTGGTCGACCAATATGCTAAGGACGTCATCAAAAGGTCCAACACCCTCAAAGAGGCCTTGGGGATCGGTGGTGGCAGCGAAGTTGCAACACCCCCACCACCGCCGCCAGATGTGCCAGCAGAGGGATTAGCTGAGACTGAAGGAGGGGGGCGAGTGCGAGTGAACGCTGGCATGCAAAGGCCACCATGGTTCGTGGAGTTGGGGAATCCCCAAGAGCCCAACGTACCATTCGCAGGGAATGAGCTGATGCTGCTTCCATTTGGTGGCAACATCAACAACAACAACAACAACAATCCCCAAAATGTTGTCTGGCCAAGCAACAACAACAACAATCCCCAGAATGTGGTTTGGCCAAACAACAATCCCTTTTTTCCTTGAGAGGAGAGGTGGATAGGGTATGTTGTTCATGGATTGCTCAAGGGATAATTTGGACATCTATAGTTTATGAATATTTTATGTATTTTCAAGTATTACTGCATGGTTATCTTTTTCTGTTCATCGTTTAGCTTGTTTCTGTACTCCCTTGAGTGATCCAATTGCATTGTTATTCGGGTTTGTTTAAATGATATATGTCTTGCAAGCTTTCATGAATTTCTCAGTCCTTATGGAGCAGTTACAGTTTCTTGCTGCTGCGGCAAAAGGAAGCACATCGAATAATGATTTCTTAATAGAGAGATTTCAGAGGATTTGATCTTCTGTTGATTCATCCAACAACAAATTATTCAGTACAAAGGTAAAAGCGTTTCAAAAATGGAAGAACCGGGTAAATTCGGGAGTGAGCTACAAAAAACCGATAATTCGATGAACAAATGTAAAAGAATGAAAAACCATACACTAACTCATGGTGTTTATTCGGCTCAAGGATGATCTTTGAATCATAATCTAATGCGGTCCCTATATTTTAGCCGTCGCTCAAGGTGAATCCATAAGCAATTATTGCGCTCATTCATATTATTTAATGAAAAGGATAAACATGCGCGGATTGTTTAGCAAATTTGGCCTTACCAAGTTTTTAAACAAGCCGAGATGTCTCTTGGGTTCGAAACGCAAATATGCAAAACTTAGGACCATATGACACTGATTTTGTTGCCAAAAAACTCCGTATCCATGAATCTTTGCTTTGCGGAAGTAAAATGTTCCATCACTTTTTACTTGGATTTTTAATCAACCCATAATTGATTAGTTGTGACTCTCAATTGAATTAAATTACATGTTAAGTTGATTAAATCAAAACCCCAAAATTGCAATTAGTGTGGACTTAAGAGAATCCACACTAACTGTTTGGCTTAGTATTTCATTAGCTTTCCCTTGGTAATTCATTTCGAGGAAGGTTGCAACAAGCATACTAGTTACCTTCCAAATATTTTGAGTCATTAAGTTTCTTTTATATATTTTTCTTTGGCCTGAGAATAATATCCACTACTTTTAAATTTGCAAATGAGTTCTTCATATATTTCTTATTGTTTGGATGTTATTACTTTGATTTGTTTCTTTAAATAAAATAAGAAAATCGTTCTCATCTTGTAGCTTTTTCTTATAATAAATATGAAACCTGCTAAGTGACACTCCCCTTCTCCATCTTCAAAATTTGTGGTTGGGGCTAAGGAAAACAGTAAGAGTTCAACATGATAGAAGTAAGTTAAAAGGGTCAAGATTAAAAGATTTGTGCAATTTTGGGCAAGAAGGAAAAATATTCATGTGGATTCATTCCATTCACAACATTGATGGGCGGTGTGGATAGGAAGTGAGTGTTTCCATGATGGAACCCAACATGTAGTTTCGTAATTTGTAATTGGCTTGTTGATATGGTAGAATAAAGCATCTCATGACATCTTGTTCTCGACAACTTGGGAAGGAAATTAATGTACGGTGGGAGGGAGTCGATTTGATTTGATTGGACTTAGGATTTTTTTTATTTTTTGGTCTATTTGACGGAATTAATCCCTTTTTTTAATCGAACACCATCCAAATGTAGAAATTTTCCCTAAACAAGAAGAATATTCAACAAAACATGTACATGATTTGGAAATTTTTGTTTTGGGGTTTCAATAATTGGGAATTCATAGATTTGGTGTTGCTTGTTATCATTTTTAAAACATTCAAACATTTAAATTGCTGTCGCTTAATTTATAAGGCTTATCACCACAAAATAACCCAAAATTGGTACATATGTAACAAATTTACCTCAAATTAATTTTTTGACCACCAAAAACTCCAAACCGGTACATTTGTGACAAATTTACCTTCTATTGGTTTCCATTAAATTTTATTATTAAATTGATGAGTTTGATGACAAGTGGTAGTTGATGGAGGAAAAATGCCAAAAAAGTCTTAAACCTATTACGTTTGTATCAATTCAATCCTAAACCTTTTTAATTTAACCAATTTAGTCCTAAACATTTTCACATTAGTACCAACTCAATCGATCCGGCCAATTTAAGCCTGAAATAGCTAATGTGGATGCCGGCGGTTCTATGTGGCATAACCGGTGTTGACGTAGACAAATTTTATAATTTTATAATATTTTTTCAGATTTTTAAAATAATTTTTTTTCTTTTTTACTCTTTTCTTTTCTTTGTTTCTTTCTTTTGTTGTACACTATTGGTCGGTGAGGTCGCCGGCCAACCATCGCCGGTCACAGGTGAGGGTCATTGGTCTGGGCGAGGGCCTCCATGCCCTCGCCGACCGCAAGCAAAGGCCACCGCACCTAGATCCAAGTGCCTATTGTCTGGTGAGGGCCTCCATGCCCTCATTAGCCACAAGGGAGGGTGTAGAGGTCCTCACTTGTGGCAAGCGAAGGCCACGACGCCCTCACCCAAATTATAAAATTATAATCTAAGCCCTTGCTCGTGGTATGGGCAAGGGCGTAGAGGCCTTCGCCTAGACCAACCTATAGCCAGCAACCTCGTTGGCCAACAATGTACGGTAAAAGAAAAAAACAAAGAAAAGAAAAGAGAAAAAAAGCAAAAAAATTATTTAAAAAATTTGAGAAAATATTATAAATTTTGTCCACATAAGCATCGATCGTGCTACATAGGATCACAAGCGTCTATGTTAGTGATTTCTGACCAAAATTGGTCGGATGGACCAAATTGGTATTAATATAAAAATGTTTAGGACTAAATTGGTCAATTAAAAGGTTTATGACTGAATTGATACAAATGTAATAGGTTTAAGACTTTTTTGGTACTTATTCCCAATTGACAAATGTACCAATTTGAGATCCCTTTGTTTGTGACACATTTATCAATTTGTGATTTTTCATGATATTAATCAAATTTTACGGAAGGTAAATTTGTTATAAGTGTACTAGTTTATAGTTTGTGGTGGTCAAATAATTAGTGCAAGTAAATTTATTACTGGTGTACCAGTTTAGGATTTTTCGTGCTAAAAAAATTAGTTCGGGTTAAATTTATCAATGGAGTGTCAGTTTAGCATTTTTCATGATATCAACTCAATTTATAATTGAGATTTAGCACGATTTCTTGGTATGTCTATGATTACCCTTTTTTTTCTACTACTTCTCGAGGTTAGTCCTCGGTACGTAGTGCGGCCTACATGATCAAGCGACTCCTCACTCGAACTCAAGATGCCCTTAGCTTTACTCGACAGACTTAGCTCTTGTGTCTGGCTTTTTCTTATTATATGTTTTGATACTTGTAGATATTGATCAATTTGTTCAATCAGATCCAAGCAGAAACAGTATAATAAACAGGTGCGGTGTAGAAGCTAAAGAGAATAATTTCTACCATTTCACCAATGATCTCTCGCAATTGAAGTACTAACCAAAAGAAACTTTAAATAATTCCAGATATTTGTGTTGATCTCTGTTCACTTTAGAACCCACTTTGGAACCTGCGAATCTGAAATTTGTTCCTCACCAAGGACTGCTTTTCATCAAGTGCCTGGCAACATCCCAAGCAGGATTTCTGCTTTGTTTGGTGCGACCCGTGGATAAGATTTGGTGAATGAACAATTTAAAATTTGTCGTGATATATATCAAGCTGATAAATACAAAACTGGATCTTTAAGAATGTTGCTTCTACCTCACAGATTCAAGTGAGATGAGATGCTTGGTGGAGTTAAAAGAGAGGATTCTGGAAGATATAGGTCATTTCAAGCATAGGGTATTATTACAAGTGCCCTTTTTAGGGCGATCATGCCGATAATCCTGAACTTTGGCCCGATATTTGATGTCGCGTCTAAAACCTTTTTTTCCATTCAATTAGATCTTTGAACCCTTTCAAAGTTCTTCACATTGGCGCTTGCTCGTTTTTGGTAATTAACATTTATTTTGATTTGAAGCGATTTGGGGGAAAATTATCTAAGAAGTCCTAAACCTAATACATTTTTTCCAATTCAATTATAAACCTTTTAATTTTGTTAACTGAATCATAAATCTTTCCACTTTTTGCCAATTGAGTCCATCCGATCAATTTTGGACGGAAATTGCTTACATGGCACAACCGGCGCCCACGCGGACATTTTTAAATAATATTTTAATAATATTTTGAAATTTTTATGATTTTTTTCTCTTTTTTTCCCTTTCTTTACTTTTTTTTTTGTTTTTCAAGTTAGGGCTGGCAACCCTCATTGAGAGCCGGCAAGGGTTGGCTGGCCACCCTCGCTAGCCCTAACTCCAAAACCCAAAAAAAAAAACAAAGAAAAAAACCATAAAATTTTAAAATATTATTTAAAAATATCCACGTCAATGCCAGCCATATCATGTAGGATGGCTGACATCCATGTTAGCATTTTTAGGCCAAAATTGGCCGAATGGACTCATTTGGCGAGAAGTGAAAATGTTTAGGAGTCAATTGGCAAAATTGAAAGGTTTAAGACTGAATTGACAAAAATGCAATAGGTTTATGATTTTTTTGGACAATTTTCTTAGCAATCTAACATCATACATTAGTTCAATAAGGCAAAAGCTTAAAGGGTAATGGCACCTCTAAAGCTTAAATGAAGCGTGCTAACTACTCATTTGAACTCTATCCAATATGGGGTTTATTATCATATAGATTACACAATTTCTCCGTCCGACATTGTTAAAGAGATTCCTTTCTTGGTGGAAAGCTCATGTGGAGGCTATTGTTTATATATTTATATAGATGTATATAGCATTGTACTCTCTACTAGCTTTAACTTTGGAAGTAAACAGCTCCTCACTCAATTTCAATTTTAATTTCGAAGTTTAGGATCTCAAGTTCAAATCAATAACCTCCTTTCGCTCCATTTCGATTTTACTTGAGTATATAATTATTCACTCAATTTCAAGTGAGTCTCACGTGCTGCTAGATGTAATCAACCCAAGGGTTTCTTGAAGAATAATTTCGTTGACATAATAAAACCAAATTAATTGGACTCCAAATAATTTCCCCTGTTGTCTACGCGAAGATTGGAAGGGGAAAAACCATCAAATACCAATCAAATGTATAGAGAGGAGCACGAGAAAAGTAGAAGCGATAGTGACTTCAAATGGTCAGGGTTGTGAACAGCTATCATATTCCTTTGCGAAAAGGGGGAAAACAATACCACCAGCCCCACTAAGCCATTAATTAAGCCATTTCAGGATTAGTCTACGAGTTTTATGGAATTGGGAGTCGTTCTCAATGTTTTTCAATTTAACATGATAACTTTAATATAACCGCGCACTTGAATGTGTCAGAGGAAATCACCATGCATGAAAGAAAGTGAGGAAATTATTCATGTGTTTTTCAGCGAAAAAAGCTTTGTGCGATATGCCTAGATTTTGTTACTTGTGTCTTACCCGATCTATAAAATTAGTATAGTACTTCATGGATTCGGGACGGCGCAGTTTAGACTCTTGTGTTAATCGGCCCATGCAGTCTTGCTTGCGATGCCCGACTAAGGTAAGTCTCGCATGATTCTCTAGAATACTCTGAGTTCCGTGTTTCGAAATTGATGTTGTTATGGTCTTGAATAATTTGCAACAAATTCTAGCATCAACACTCAAGAATATGGCAAACTAACTTCATATCTCACATTGACAAGTGATGTTCAAAATTATTTTCATGTATATCCCCAAATTGAACTACAATTTCTCATCTGCGTATCCATGCAATTTCACGAGAAAATAAACACACATGAACGATTAACTAATGCGGAAAGAAGCCATCCTCGCCTCAGCCTGATCAAGGAAGCCAGTCGTTGTTACAAACTAAACCGCAGCAATGGTCAGTCGCTCATACTCCCCAAAACGACTCTCATGGACTTTGTCAATGAAAGCAGTAGCTTTTTGGTCGATCCCGGGCTCGGCCACATACCTTCCTTTGTCATAGTCGCTCGTCCAAATCTTTCTCGGAGCCACAGCATCGTCGCGGGCGTCGTCCACTCTTCTTGTCGCCGCCGATCTTCTTGGCCTGAACAAGTTTGAGAAAGAGAAGGAAGGTGAAGAAATCTTGGTGTTGTAGCTCTTGCCCTGCTTGTTGTAGCCTGCCATATGTACGAGACTTCAAATGAAAATGGGTTTTGATCGCTATGCACCCTCTTCTTGAAAGGGAGGATTTGGTGATTCTAGGGGGTGTGTTTCTTTGGTGAAGTTTCTCTTGGGTTTAATGTGGGAAGTGGGGTTCTTGTATTTATAGTGGCTAAGGGAGAATCTTCTTGGCTAAGGAGAGAGTAGGAGAATTTGAGACAGCTGAAGCCAATGATGAGGATATTTAGGTCCATGTACCAACCGGAATAAGGTAATAAAGAAGACAATCATAGAAGAAAAATTGGGAGGGCTTTAATTGCACTTATATTGGGTTAATTTCAAAAAAAAAAAGCACCAACTTTACTTTGACCGATAATTCTAACCCGAACTTTTTCTTGTCTCAATAAAAAACATTAGCTTTTATTCGAGTCCCAGATCGGCTCCCATGAAGTGAAATTTTTAGATTATTCTGGTTAAGTGAAAATTGATGATTTTTTATGAGACCAAAAAAAGAAAGTTTAAGTCGGAATTGTCACTCAAGGCAGAGTTGGTGTGCTTTTTTTTTTTTTTTTGAAATTAGGCCCATATAAATTAGGTACATAATCGATCTGCGAAAGTTTGGCTATCATGGGTCCATTAAGAGCTTTCGCAATAATGTAACTTATGCATGTTTGTGCTCATTTTTTTTTATTCTAAAAGAACAACTTTTGGGGTACGAATTGAGACCACAGTAACTCAGTGGAAGCATATCGACGTGTTGCGAAAAGTTAACCCTTTGTTTTTTCGAGCTTTAAAATTAAGCCTTGTTTAGATCATCTATCTATCTTTCTTTACTCTATTTTTATCTTTATGATATTTCGGTCGAAATTTGAAGATACAATTTTTTTATCTCGAGTTTTAAAGAAGCCTATGGAAAATTCCGTACTCTTCTAGAAGTTGATATCTGCTCCACATTGCTTATAACTGGTTTGTTTCCGTCTATTATGCTAACATTAGAATAATATAATTTGTGCAAATATCTTTCGGAAAAGGCTCCATAATATACTATTATATTAATTATTTTTAGCAACATAAATTATCTGGAATAGCTGCCCTTTCTTTTGATCAAACTTATTTTGACCTTCTTTTAAATCTACTTTTTCGTTTTTTCTTCGTGGTTTACTCATCGATCAATCCCGAGTGTTCGATACTAGCTAGTTCTATTTTTCTTTCTGCCGGAAGATTTTCCTCTACCGGCGTAATAAATAATTAGAGGCCAAAAGCATTATTAGAAAAATTAATTAAATATAGGTACTTTAAAAATGAGCACTTTGGTGAGAGTGATATAAATATATCTTCCTTATGCGACAGCACTAACAAAAAAAAAATGCCGTAAATGAAGTCTCACTTTTCACTGTCTTTCAAAAGGTTTTAGCTTGCAAGATTCCAAAATAATGGAATAATCATGAGAACCCAGGGAGACCAAGGTAAAAATGATAAAGACGTAAATAGATAAAGCCAGAAGGAAGTAGTCAAAAAAAGTCGGCCAAGGTTTCTTTTTCATAATATATTATATATATGTACGTATATACGCACACATAAATCATTCTTTGCAGATACCTCGGTAATCAGGGGCTTTCCTTGAATTCTTAGTGGTGGTTACCGAGGATGCCTCAAATGAAAGAGGGGAAGCAAGCCTCCCTACAAAAGCCTCTACCACCTATCCGTTTGCATTACAGGGATGACGGGGCTCCACACATGCATTCCTTATTTTGACACGTCGGTGCTTGCACGCCTTGTAACCCTAATTGGGGAATAGTTTTTTTCTTATTTCACTTTAGGGAATACTCTCAAGTTTAACGTCCTAAAGTTCAAACGAAATTTTAAGAGGCCCTCCAGCCCCAATATTTTTCGAGGCATGGGAGCCGCCTCTACACCTCCATTCATGTTTTAAATCCCATGGAGGTTAGAAGGGAATCCCTCCATGAGATTCATTTGACTCGACTAGATAACCCCAAATGGAGCAGTTTAAGGACTTGCTTAGGTCTATATATATCTATATATATCCCTTAATTTTCCTATATTTTAGATATATTAAAACCAATTAACTAAATTTTTTAGGAAAAATAACTCAAATGGTTCCTAAACTTTGGCCCAGTATGCAATATGGTCCATGAACTTTCAATTTGTTTAATGTGATACATAGATTTTTGGTATATGTTCAACTTAGTCTCTAAACTATATGAAAATGTTCAAATTCTTGAACTTGAATTAATAGAAGGATAAGATTATGATTATTCACTCAATTTCAAGTGAATTTCATGTGCTATTAGATGTAATCGACCCAAGGGTTTCTTGAAGAATAATTTCGTTGATGTATTGAAACTAAATTAATTCAACCCTAGATAACAGCCCTTGTTGTCTATGCAAGATTGGAAGGGGAAAATCATCAAATGGCACCAATTAATATACAGAGGACCAAGAGAAAAGTAGAAGCGATAGTGATTTCAATAATCACGGTTGTGAACAGCTATATCACATAATTTGCAAAAAGGGGAAAAGGATAACACCAACCACACCAAGCCATTTCAGGATTCGTCTATGAGTTTATGGAATTGGGAGTTATTCTCAGGATTTTTCAATTTCACATTCTAACGTTAGTATAAACTGCACCTGAATGGGTTAGAGAAATTGTCATGCAAGTAAAGCAGTAAAGAAATTCAAATGTTCTCTGTGAAAAAACACACTTTGCGCCACCAACCTAGATTTGTTACTTGTGTCTTACCTGGTCCACAAAATAAGTAGAGTCCTTCATGGACTCGGGATGATGCAGCTTAGACTCTCATGTATCCGGCCCGTTGCAACCTTGCTTGTGATACCGATTAGAATAAAATCTTGCATGATTCTCTAGAGTGCTCAATTTTCATGTTATGGTCTTGAATAGTTTGCAACAAATTGTAGAATCAACTAAGAAGAGAATTGAGTAAGAAGAATATGGTAAACTAACTCCATATCTCACAGTGACAAGTGAGTAAACATTATAATTCATTTATATCGACATCGAACTACAATTTCTTATCTGTCTATCCATACAAATGTAATGCAAAAAAAAGCACACAAGAACAGTAAACAAACGCGGAAAGAAGCTCAGATCAACGGAACAAGCCGTTGCTTCATCTAAACAGCAGCAATTGCAGGTCGCTCATACTCCACGAAACGATTCTTGTGGAATTTCTCAATGAAAGCGCTAGCTTTTCGGTCAATCCCAGGCTCCGCCACGTACTTGCCTTTGTCATAGTCGCTCGCCCATATCTTTCTCGGAGCTGGAGCATCATTGTGGGCGTTATCCACTCTTCTTGCCGTTGATCTTCTTGGCCTGAACAAGTTTGAGAAAGAGAAGGAAGATGAAGATGAAGAATTTTTGGTGTTGCTATTCTTGATCTGGGATGAAATATTGGTGTTGTAGTTCTTGCTCTGCTTGTTGTGGCCTGCCATATGTATGAGGCTTCACTGAAGATGGGTTTTGATCACTATGCACTCTCTTCTTGAAAGTGACAATTTGGTGATTCTAGGGAGTGTTTCTCTTTGGTGAAGTTTTTCTTGGGGTTCAATGTAGGAAGTGGGGTTCTTGTATTTATAGTGGCTATGGGAGAATCTTTTTGGCTTAAGCAGAGGGTAGGAGAACTTGAGACAGCTCAAGCCAACGATGAGGATATTTAGGTCCAGGTACCAACCGGAATAAAGCAACATAAGGGACAATCAAAAATGAAAAAAAAATTGCAGGAGGTTAATTGCATTTACATTAGGTCCATAGTCGGTTTACGAAAAGTTTAGCAATCGTGAGATTTAGAGCTTACAGACAATGTAACTTATTTAGAATCGTGTTCATTTTTGAGAATTTCGTGAAATTTGGAGTACAAATTCAGGGCCATAGTTATTCGATGGAACGAATTTAACATTATGCAAAAATTAATGTAAGAGCCTAGTTTAGATCAGCAAATTTATTTTCTTTCCTTTGACTTATATGCTTCTAGAAATTGATATTTGCTCCACATGGCTTGTACATGTATATTGGTATGTTTCCTCTATTATTCCAACAATAGAACGATACATAATCTGGAATTGTCTTTCATGAAAAGCACCACAATCACTTGGTAAAATATACCTGCGAAAAAGCACATTTCTCTGGGTGCTTTACTTTTCATCCCTGCCCCTTAGATTCCGTATTGGACTCCATTGATTTTACATGCAAAATACTATAATATTAATTATTTTAGCAACATAATTATCAGGAATGGACTGCCCTTTCTTTTGATCAAACCTATATTTTAACCTTTTTTAAATCTCTATTTTCATTTTTTTCGTGGTCAATTCATCGATTGATCACGAGTGTTTGATACTCGCTAGTTCTATATTCTTTCTGCCGGAATATTTTCCTCTACCGGGGTGATAGTAAGTAGAGGCCAAAAACATTATTAGAAAAATTAATTAGACGTAGGTGATTTAAAAATTGAATACTTTGGTAAGAGTGACATAATATTCCTTGTTATTAAAGCGCTAACAAAAAATGCAGTAAATGAAGCCGCCCTTTTCACTGTCTTTCGAAAGTTCTGAGCTTTGCAATATTCCAAAATAATGGAATAACCATGAGAAGACAGGGAGATCAAGGGAAAAATGATACGACATAAATCGATAAAGTTAGAGGAAGAGCAGCCAAAAGAAGTTGGCCAAGTTTGCCAATGTGACCGGGGGCCTGACTTGGATCTTGGTTGGTGGTTACACTGGCAGCCTCATCAAATCATGAGTTGTTTTCAACCAAAAGGTGTTGTTTGCGCCTATCCATTAATGTGGTGGATAACTAAACTGCGTTCTTTATTTTAACGTGTCGGCAATCGCGCACTCTATTCTTCTTAATTCCCCATGTATTTTTGTCTTCCTCAGAAAAAAGGGAATATCCTCTATATGTTTTACATTCAAGAGATGCCGAGGTCCGTATGGAGTCCTAGATGAAGCAGTTTAACCTCTTATATAGGAGGCTTTTTTTCATAATATATATAGACACACACAAAATGTTCTTAATTTTCCTAAATTTTAGATATATTAAAACTAATTAACTAATTTTTTTAAATAGGTCTCTGGTAGAATTTTTATTGGATATTGCATATCGTCTACCTATTAAAAGACCCATTTATAATCGACCATATCGCTCTGTATACTAATCTATGGAGTAACTTTAATACATACTATTACCTTCTTTCAAGAGAAAGCGATGTTCTATCTGTCTTCAGGGACACACTTCTTTTTCTGCTGAAATATTTTACAGTCTTCTTCAGCATCCCATAAGATATGCGCAAGTTCAATGCGTTCTTTGAAAATCAGAAGATGGGAATCTTTGGCTACATTTATACATGTGTTTTTCACATCATTAAGTTAATGATTTCTTGCTGTAACCACATCGATTAATCAAATCAATTCTTTTTCTTTATTTAAGCAGAGAAGAGGAATGATTCCCACTACTCTTTAATGGAGCGTTACCCGAAAAAAGTCTAATAGCTTTTGATTATTTCCAATACGGGTCTGATTAACAGTTAGGGTTTTGTTTGTTGCGGCACGTTGTTTAGTTCCTAATCAAGTAATCTTGCAATAATTTAGTTGGCATTAGAGGAGGGTTAGGCAAGGATTGAGTGGAGGTTGTATGAGATGCTTCTGGAATTGTTGGCCAGGACATGCCCTCGAAAGATCTTGATTATTTAATCTGCGTAGAAGTACAAATGTTTTCACACGTATTTGAAACATGTGTGCCGTGTTACTTGACCTCTCATAATATCTTATGGCAAAAGTTAACACAAAAGAAAAATAATAGAACATGATTATCTCGTGTTTGTCCATCTCTTCATGGCTGTAAAGGGTGTCTGATTAGACTCCACTATGAAATTGTATTCATACATACTGATATATGAATTAATTTAGAAAATGATTTGTGGGTTACCCAATCAAATAATTATAATTTGATCCATTCGTCTAAGCAATTATAGCCCAGATGAAGATGAAAGACGTAGAATATGGCTCCCGCTATTTTCACACCAAAATTAGCTGCTCTATTAGATAATAACCCCTTAAATGCACATGCTGCTTCATAGTCTGTTTGTTTGAAAAAAAAAACTATTTTCGAAAAAATCGTTTTTCAACTTTTGTGGTATTTTGATAATTGAAAAGTAATCAATTTACAGAAAACGTCTTCTATGGGTTGAAAACAGAAAGCTTAAATTGGGGAAAAATGACTGACAATTTGGGTAAAAAAAACTACTTTTCCTGAATCATTAAATAAATAAAAACTAATAATTTTCCTTGAAAATGATTTTCATAGAAAGTATTTTTCTTTATCGTGAAATTTTTAGCAAAACAAATACATCTTTATTATGCATAAATCAGACGAAATTCAAATAGGAATCAAATACGAATTTATAAGAAGACGAGGGACATGTAATAGAGGGAGCTGCAGTCACAATTTTTAATTATCAAAGAAGTTGAAGTTGGAAAGTGAATAATGGATTAAAATTTATGTAACTATAAATTCGTAGTCATAACTCAGGGGTGTGGCCTACAGCTAAAAGAGCTCGTGCCCATTTTGTTATTTGGAATGATTTGTCCTAAGATGACATCAACATTGGCAGAGAGTTCACCACTCTCGAGTAAAGTTTGTTTGTCTGGCTGCATTTGGCGCAGCATTTCCGAGTAGCTTTGGCCCTTAAAAGCCCTTAGAGCCAAGATTTTTGTATTCGGTAATACAATTTCAAAACCCTTTGGTGAAAAGTTGAATTTTGAAAACGCTCAAAGCTCAAGGCAAGCTTCCCCGACTTTGCCTTTTCAGCATTTTCAGAATGCCATTTTCGTGAGTTTAATGAATTTTTTTCCTTCCAATCTTACCCTTGCTAATGTATTGTAATTCTTGTTTTATCCCTGCTGCTTGGAAAAAGTTTGGGTGGGAGGCTTCGTGAAGGAGGTAAAGGGACTCGCCGATGCAGCTTCGCTAAGGGACAGGGGACATTGGCAAAGCTCAGTCGACGCTCGCCCGGCGCAGGCAATGCTTTGTCGAGGGTCGTTTCACGTTGGCAAGCTTCGCCCACATGAGATTTGTCTCCCTTTGGGGTCGATCAACCTTACGCTGCTTCAGCTGGAGTCACTCCACCCCGATGGGCCTTGTTGTGGTCTCGCGGCCTCTGGCCGACGTCGCCAGGCTTCGTATCTACTTTGCCGAGGGTCACACGATGACAGCATAGCTTTGCCGAGGGTCGCTCGACAATGGCAAGCTTTGTCCTTGCAAGATCTATCTTACCTTGGATCGAGCTACCTCGGTGTCTCCTTGGCTAGGGTTGCGCAACTCCAAACGGCTCTAGCAACACTTGCCCCCTTTCTTTTTTCTTTTTTCCTTTTTTTCCATTTCAAATGTTAGTTCATATTAAAACTATTTTATCAAAATGTATCGAAAGCCAATTACTTAAAGGGAAAATGATAAAATTATTCATGAACTTTGGCTCAACATATAATGTGGTCCCTAAACTTTTAATTTGTTTTATGTGATCATAGAATTTAAGCCCAATGTGCTATGTCATCCATGAACTTTTAATTTGATTAATATGTTTTCTGGATTTTTGGTATATGTTCAATATAGTCCATGGATTATATGAAAATGATCAATGTTGTCCCTAAACTTGAATTAATGAAAGAATATCGTTGACCATTTTCATACAGTTCACGAACAATATTAATATGTAACAAAAGTCTACGAACTACATTGAACAAATTAAAAATTTAAGGATCACATTGCACATCGAGATAAAGTTTAAAGACCATATTGAACAAATTAAAAATTATAGACCACATTACACATCAGACCAAAGTTTAAGGACCATTTGTGTTATTAAGGGCGAACGGTTCCAAGTTCTGTACAAGTTCTACCTGGAACCTATCCATGGGAATGAGTTCCTTATTTTTTAGAACCTAGAATTTATCTTACATACCTTGAAACTTGAAACCTATCTTATCACAGGTTTTAGAATTGGTTCCAAAGTTTACCCAAATTCCATCTATATTATTAATTGAACAATTGCAGTAAATCATCATATTTAATGAGCACCACTTGCTTCTACGATCTACTAACCACAACTTATATTTAGACACACAAAGAATTTGAAACATTAAAAAGTCATAAAATCAAAACTCAAATTAATAGTTTCAGATTATATACTCATCATCTAACACCATGGAATACTACATAATCAAATGAAGACATAGATCAAGAAAAAACACAAAAAACTTATTTGAGATTTCAGATTCTAAGTTCTAGATTTTACCTATAATCTGGAACCTACTCATTAAAATAGGTTCCCCAATTTTTAGAACCTTGGACCTACTCTTAGCATGATCATATCCTTAGTGTGATCATATGCTACCATGGCATTCTTATCCCATGAGTTGTTTTATTCAATTTTTCTGTTGTACTCATATAACTATATGATTAGATTTAGGAAACATAATTGTGAATGGTGTGTGTGTGTGTGTGTGTGTGTGTGTATGTACATTTAGAATACAAGAAATAGGTTTGTGCTTCAAATACCTCATCATGTTTAACAAAGCGATGCTAGGAAAACAAACTTGGAGGGTCTCTCAAACTTCATATGCATTATGGTGCAAAGTTCTAAAATGTTGTTACTTTCCAAACATCGATTTCTAGGATGCAACTAAGGGTTCTCGTCCATCGTGGGGCTGGCAAAGCCTTCTTATGAGAAAAGATGTCATTTCAAAGGAGGTGAGGTGGAAAGTGAGCAACGGGCAGCATATTAGAATCAAGGAAGATAGATGGCTAGAAATGGGCGAATTAGGAGGACCAAGAAACCAACATGAACCCAACATTGCAGCAGAATTGATCGCCTTGGCGGAACCTCTCTAAAATGAGCAACTTTCACACAACTTGTTTGATGAAGAAGTTGTGAATGAAATCCTTGCTACTTCACTACCATCTACCCCGAAGGAAGACTTGCTAGTGTGGTCACCAAATCGGTCCGATTGTTATTCTGTCAAAAGTGGATACAATGAGCTACGAAAGAATGAGACCACACATGGCTCTGGTAGCTCTCTTCTTCCTTCCAAACCCCTAATGCTCTCTAGAGCAAAATTTGGAGGCTAAAACACTTCCAAAAGTCAAACTTTTCTTATGAAGCGTCTGCCAAGATGCATTACCTACAAGGGTAAATTTGTTCAAGAGAAGGGTATTATCTGAGCCATTTTGCCCCTTGTGTGGAAAGAAGCCTATGACAGTCGAGCATCTATTCCTCCTATGTGACAAGAAAAAGCAAGTTTGGTCAAATCCTGAATTCAACATCCACTTTCTCACCAACAAGTCACTAGATTTGAGAAGTGCTTGCTAAACTACAATGATATGATCCAAAAGAACAAACCTTTTAAGATCATCGTAGTCGCCCTCTGGGAAATTTGGTTAGCTTGTAACTATCACAAGCAGTTGGACCCAATCAACATAATCGACTTGGCTCTAGACATGCTTTGTAATTACGTGAAGTGGAATAGAAGCAACTTAAAGCGTGAAGCAGTATCACTGAACTTACAGCCGAGATGGAGACCACCGGACCCTGGTTTGTTGAAGATAAATATCGGTGGATCTCACCTCTTAGGGACCACGAAAGGGGCAATTACATGCGTATGCCGCAATTCAGAAGGAAGATTGATGGAAGGCTTTGTGCGACTAGTCCAAGCACCTTCCACCCTTCAAGCCAAAGCCCTTGCTTGTCTCTATGCTCTCCAACACTTTGCTTATTGGCTTCATCTAAAATTAACACTGGAGTCTAACTGTTCAATTTTGATAAGCTGTATGAAAAATTCTTCCCTCTGTCCTTGGGATGTTGAGCCACTTATCATTGATTGTATTGGCGTCTTGGTTTTTTTTTTTAAGTCTATAATTGGTCATTTGTACCCATGACTCAAATAGACTAGTAAACTGAGTTGTAAAGGCATCAAGGTGTAAGATCCTCTCCCTAAACTAGGTTTCTAACCCGCTATCTCCTCTTCAAGAAATCATGTATTTTGATGTCTCTTACTCTTGTAGGTGGGCTCGGGTTTAATGAAATGATATCTCTATTTCAACCTAAAAAATAAAAAATAAAAACAAGAAATTGAATTGGTTCATATCGAGGGATCTTCCATTTTGTATCCTTTCTATGGTATTAGAGCAAATATCGATCCTAGTGTAATTTCTTATTCATGGCCGATCAAAACACTTCCAATGTTTCTTCCAAGATCGATGTAATTTCTCCATATTTTCTTCACTCAAGTGACCATCTGAATACCCCTCTAGTCTCTCCTCCTTTAGATGGTGACAATTATTTAACATGGCATCATGCCATGCTCATGGCCCTTATGGCGAAAAATATACTGTGCTTTGTTGATTGGTCCTTGCCGCGTCCTGCTTCAACCTCTTCGGCTTATCCCTTATGGATACGTTGCAATAGCATGGTGAGGTCCTGGTTAATTCATTCTACTCTACCAACGATCTTACATAGCATTCTTTGGCATGACTTAGCAAATGATGTCTAGAATGATCTTCACGAGTACTTTTCCCCTCACAATGCTCCTCGGGTTTTTGAGATCCATAGGGCTTTATCTACACACCAACAAGGTACAGCTTGATATCTGCCTATTACACTATAATTAAAGCCTATCGAGATGATTGTCGTACCGAGCCTTGCCAACTTGCAATTGTGGAGCAATGTTGACCTTGCTACAATTTTTTGAAATGGATTCATTATTAGATTTTCTCCAAGGCTTTAATGAATCTTATGCCGCAATTTGAAGTCAGATCATCCTTATGGATCCACTCCCTACTGTCAACGAAGCATATGCCTTACTATTACAAGAGGAACGACAACACACTGTTCAGGACAATCGCATTGTTATTCCCAATCTTGCTGCCATGGCCACACTTCGTCTTGATGATACTCTCACTTCTTTGCCTACGGGTTCTTCCAAACCTATTTTACATTTTACTCATTGTGCAAGGCATGGACATCTTGAAGGCAAATGTTTTAAGAAACACAGATATCCAAAATGGTGCAATGACAATAACAAGGCCCCCACCAATAATTTTGGCCACCAATGACGTTCACACCTAACTGGTTGTCCGACTGTTGCTGGAGTTGCCACTGTTGATTCCCCCTCTCCACCAACCCTTACTACTGCACAAATAGAACAACTCCTTCATTTACTTCCAACTGGTAACATCACACCTTCTTCTCACCCTTTGGTGAATTTAGCAAGTACTTTCATTTGTTGAATTTAGCAGGTACTTTCATTTATTTAAATTCCACTTCATCCCAAATCCTAGTCTCTGATGCAACGGATTATATATCTTGTGATGTAGCTATTTTTTCTAAATTTTATGATAATATAACTTCAAACCCTGTGTCTCTTCTTGATAGGACTATGGTTCCTGTTCAACAAATTGGGCGGATTTCTCTAGTGCCAGATGTAACTCTTGATCATGTTTTATTCGTTCCCCAACTTCGATTTAATCTGCTTTCAATTAGTAAACTTACTACTGCTACTTCTCTCAATATTAAATTTACCTCTGATACTTGCCTTTTTCAGGACCCAATCTCGATGAGGACTTTAGCAACGGGTAAGCGGCACGGTGTTTTATACTACATTTCCATACCCCAACCCACTTCTTTGATATGCACCACGATACCAGGCGCACACTTTGACCTCTGGCACTGGCGGTTGGGACATCCGGGTTCATCTTACCTTCATCATTTGCAATTCTTAGATAATAACATATCATTTTCTAATAGTTTTCCTTGCACTGTGTGCCCACTTGCGAAACAATCTTGTTTGCCATTTCCTTCTAGTACAATTTCTACTATTTCATGCTTTGATTTAATTTATTTGGATGTTTGGGACTCATATCGGACAACCTCTTTATCAGGGGCATGCTTTTTTCTAACTATGGTTGATGATTATTCCTACAGCACGCGGCTTTATTTAAAGTCTTCTAAAGCTAATGTAAATCATTTTATCATCTTCTCCATGGTAAAAACTTAATTTAGTAAACAAATTCGTTGCATCCGTTTTCACAATGAAAAAGAATTTTTCAATTAACTTACCATTTCTTTTCCAGACTTCGTGGGTGTTGTTCATCAATCAAGTTGCGTGTCCACCCCTCAACAAAAAGGAGTAGAGGAGCGCAAGCACCGGCACATTCTAAATATTGCCCGTGCCTTACGCTTCCAATCCAACCTCCCCATTATGTTTTGGGCTGCATGCGTTCTCACTGCCGCCTACATCATAAACTGACGTCCCATTGCCATCTTGAAAGGGAAAACTCCATATGAGGTTTTCCATGGTTAGTCACCGGATCTCACTCATCTTCGAGTCTTCGGTTGCTTATGTTTTGGGTGTAACACCTCCATTCAAAATAGATTTAATGTACGTGCTTCTTCAGGTGGTTTTTTTGGGATGTCCCAATGGTCAAAAAGGGTATCATATTTTTTATCTTCTCGCTAAAAAAATATATGCAAGTTGAGATGATGTGTTTCACGAAACAATTTTTCCTTACTCATTGCTCCCCAACCCTACCTTGTTTTGGTTGCCTGTATTACCATTACCTGGCACACAAGGTGATGAGATAACTCAACCCTCACAAACAAACCCCTCACAATCAATCCTCACACCTCCACATACACCCTTACCCCCAACACCTGAACAATCCACTAGACCCCAATGGATATGTCAACCTCCCTTTTACCTCTAGGACTTTTGTTGTTCACTTACCCAAACATGAAGTTCCACTAAAGAAAATGTTCCAGGTATCTTTTATATCTAATTTTCTCCAATATTCTCATTTTAAATAACCCCATTTAGCATTTCTTACTTCTTTATCTACTACCACTGAGCCATCCACTTTCATTAAGGCAATGCGGCATCAGGAATGGAGAGACGCCATGTGGACTGAGATCAAAGCTCTTTCTCAAAATAATACATGGTCCCTTGTACCACTTTCACCTGGCAAGAAGGCCATAGGCTCCAAATGAGTCTATAAAATTAAACGAAAATCTGATGGTAATATTGAACAGTATAAGGCCCACTTAGTCGCCAAAGGCTATACCCAGGTTGAAGGGAAAGATTATCATGATACCTTTGCACCTGTTACCAAAATTGGTTATAGCTTGTGTACTCTTGGCCGTTGGCACAATTACGGGATGGCCTTTTGAACAAATAGACATTAACAATGCCTTCTTACATGGCAACTTGGATGAATAAGTCTATAAGAAACCTCCCTCTAGTTTTAGGCATAAGGGGGACAATCTTGTGTGCCGACTTCACAAATCTCTATATGACTTGAAGCAAGCATCTTGTCAATAGTATTCCAAGTTGTCTACTACCTTCGGTTTCTCACATTCTCGGGACGATCATTCCCTCTGTCTTACACAATGGCAATGACTATGTTTTTGTGGTTCCATATGTTGATGATGTAGTCATTATTGGTACTAATGCTTTTTTGATTGATTCAGTGAAGACTATGTTGCACAATCAGTTCCACATTAAGAATCTCGGGTCTCTAAAATATTTTTTGGGTATCGAGGTGGCTCGATCCCATTCTGGTCTTTATTTATGCCAGCAAAAATATATCATGGATATTCTAAAAGATTGTGGTTTTGGTGGGGTCCGACTAACTGATACTCTTCTGGAGCAAAATATAAAATTGACCATTAATACAGGCACTTTATTGGAGGATTCGTCTCTCTATTGACGCATAATTGGATCATTTATTTATTTGATAGTTACTAGGCTAGACATTGCTCATAGCGTTAACATCCTCGGTCAATTTATGCATGCACCATGCCAACCACATTTGGATGCAACACACCATCTCCTATGGTATCTAAAGGCTACTTTAGGCCAAGGGCTACTTTACCCAACTAAAAATGAACTCTAACTCACAGCTTATTGTGACTTAGATTGAGCTAGTTGCCCCATGACTTGCCGTTTAACAACTGGATATTGCATTTTATTGGGGGATAGCCTAATTTCTTGGAAAACCAAAATACAAAGCATAATCTCACGCTCTTATGTTGAAGCGGAATATCGTACAATGGTAGTAACTACATGCGAAATTACTTGGTTGTCATACCTCTTACGAGACATTGGCATGCCTCTTCAATCCACAGTTTTCTTACATTGTCATAACGAAGCCGCCCTTCACATTGTTGCCAATCCAGTTTTTCACGAGTGAATGAAACACATTGAAATTGATTGGCATCTCGTTCGTGAAAAAATACAAGCCAGCCACATTGCTCCATTGAAGATTGGTACAGAGTCATAACTAGCTGACATGTTTATCAAATCATTAAGCCATGATAAGTACATGTGGCTACTTTTCAAGTTGGGCATTCGTAACCTACACGTGCCAACTTGAGAGGGTCTTAGCATGATTATATCCTTAGCATGATCGTATGCCACCATGGCATTCTTATCCCATGAGTTGTTTTATTCAATTTCTCGATTGTACTTACCATATATATAGGAGTAGGTTTAGGAAATATAATTATAAATGTTGTATAAATTTGTGCATTTAGAATACAAGAAATTGAATCGGTTCATATTGTGATCTTCCATTTTGTATCATTTCACACCTACCCTGCATTCCTTAAAACCTAGAGCCTACAGATTTTCACCGATCAGGTTATCAGGTTTCAAGTTCTACTTTGTAACCATATTCATCTCTATGTGTCGTTATCCCTTACTTAAATGCTACTCGCCTTTTTCCGAAATCACCTTCAATATTAAGAAGGTTGTCTAGATGCAAAGTCATTGGGCCACAATTTGATAGAAAATTTCCTATGCTTGGCTTATTTGTTTCACAAAGACATTTTAATTAAAAAAAGAAAAGAAAAGAGTATAGAGTCCAAATTATCGCATTGCCCCTAAAAGTCCAATCTCATAATCAAGAAAGGAGCCCCATGACACCAGCTAGTAGTCTTCTTCTTCTTTTTCTTCTTCCTCCTCCTTCAGCTCTCTAGGGTTTCGAAAGGGTTCCTCTCGTCCCCGGACGTCCGCATCTCCGGCCACCCAGATCGCCGGCGATCGCGGGCCGACGACCGGTACCGGTAACCCTGCTCTCGTCTTGTCGCTCTAACTGTTCCTTTAGGCTGCTCTGTTCAAGTGCGCGAAGCCTTTCGTTTCGGTCCGTGACCTCGGTTAGGTCGAATGGGTGTTCGTTCCATTGCTGTGCTAGGGACGTGCTGGGCGCCTCGGGATTTTCCGGGGCGTTGTTTCGTTTGAAGTTTCGCGATATTTCGTTGCTGAATCTTTCGTCTTGCGACTTGGGTCAGGTGACTACTGCATAATGAACTATAGATGGCGCAATTCGAGCGTTCAGGACGCGCGGCCGGAGGAGAGGGAGAAAGTAAGTGAGATGGTTTCGGCGATTTATGCCTGTTGAGGAAGAAATGGGTGGTTCCAATTTGTGCCGCATGTTCTTAAAGGAATTCAAGAGATCGCTTTATTATGAATGTGAAACATTTGATTTCTTTAGTGTGTGTTTTAGCATGTGCATGGCTGGGACTGTGGCGGCACGATAATGTGTAGGCAATTCGTGGCTCGGGTGTGCTGACACGTCAGTTACTTGCCAGGATGCTATGGACGATGATTTTAGAGAGGACTTTCGACTGCCGATCAATCACCGGCCGACTGAAAATGTCGATTTGGATGATGTGGAACAAGCTTCCCTGGACACGCATATCACATCATCTAATATTGGTTTTAGGCTTCTCCAGAAAATGGGGTGGAGTGGGAAAGGCCTTGGGAAGGATGAGCAAGGTACATGCTGTGTGTGAAATATAGTTATTCAGCTTTTCTTTGTCCATAATGTTCAGACTATTGTTCTGTTGAATTGTCCATATCTGGAGTTCCACTAGGGTGTGGTTGTTGTAATTTCCAATCCAAGTAATTTTATCTGGGGTTGCAGATCCGATTTTCCTTTTGCGTTGTGTCAATAATCATAGTCCCGGCTAGTGAAAAAGTTCCTTTCTCTGAACTCGACATTGGACCTTGGAATTGTTATGTTTTTCTTAAGTCGCTTGTATTTTTCATTGTAAACTTGTGTTCTGTCCTGAGAGTGGGAAACAGGGATCATATGATATTGCTCTTTCTTTGCTGCTTTTGGGCTATGCTCTTTTAATGTGTATGGCGTGTTTGTGGGTGTCATATGCAGGAATAACTGAACCGATTAAGTCGGGAATGAGAGACCCAAAATTAGGCATTGGAAAGCAAGAAGAGGATGATTACTATACTTCTGAAGAAAATATTCAGCGGAGAAAACTTGAGATTGAGATTGAGGAAACTGAGGAGCAATTGAAGAAGCGGGAGGTATGCAACTGAAATCAATGTTCTCGTAGCATTTAGATATTAGTAAGCACTTCAATTTTTGAATTGTAGATATTAGAGAAGTTGATGCATTACTTTTTGTGAACCCAAATTCAATAACAGAAGGCAGCATATAGCACATGTGCATGCCTTTTGAGGGAATGATATATCATAAGGGAGCATCAACATTGGAAGATGTTGAGAATTTCCTGCAGTTTTTATTACCTGGTGGCTTCTACTGCCTCCTTCGTGCACCTTATGAACATCCAGGTCATGGCGGAACGTGAGCACAAAATCCAGAGTGAGGTCAAAGAAATACGCAAGGTTTTCTATTGTGATCTGTGCAACAAGCAATACAAATTGGCGATGGAATTTGAAGCTCACCTAAGTTCATATGATCACAACCATAGAAAGGTGAATGAGCTTTCTCCTAATGATCCGTTTTGCTCACTTGCTACTAGAATAACAGAACTTCATCAATTTTTTCAATACCTTGCCATTTTGCAGAGATTTAAAGAAATGAGAGAAATGCATGGTGCTAGCAGTCGTGATGATCGTCAAAAAAGAGAACAGCAGCGTCAGGAGAGGGAGTTGGCGAAAATGTATCCGACAATTTATTTTGTTTCCACCATTGTTTTGAGTCAATAGATTGCTAAACAGTGACATCCAATTGCTGTAGTAAAGGTTGTTCCTTGAATGCCAAGTAGTGCAGATGCTCGTAAGCAGAAACAACAACAGGAGGAACCCAGGCCATCTCCAATTCCAGCTCCAACAAGAAGTGCTACTGCACTTGCTGATCAGGATCAGCGGAAAGTGTTAAAATTTGGGTTTTCTTCGAAGACTGGAACCTCCAAGGTATGTTTAATTAGGACAAAAATCCTTATTTAAGATATGATGAAATTATTGTTGCTTTTAAATGGTTGGCATGTCCTTTTTGTCGCCATGCAGAACTCAGTCGGTGGTGCCCCAAAGAAGCCGAAAGCAGTTGCTTCAGTTTTTGGCAATGACAGCGATGAGGAGTAGCATCAATCGATGCTTAAAGCTGAGTAATTCCTTTTACTCTGGGCAAAAAGGCTTTTGCTGAGGAAGGATAACCCATTTTATTGTGCTCTTGTGGTCTGTAACTTTGTGTCATTTTAGCACTTAAGGACAAATTGGAACATGCCCGTTTACTGATATTTGCATCCAAAGAAGTTATTAATATTCATTCAATCGAAGGGCACTATTTGAGATTTGTTGAGGTCAGATGATATTATTGCCTTAATGCTGTTTAAATGGTTCAATGGAGTTGTGCATCAGAACTTAACCTTAACTCTGTAAACATGCATTCCATAACCGAGTTTCTCGATAGCTTCAGCAAAGTCTGCAATTTGGCAAATTTTGGAGGATGAGGTGATCAAAAGTACCCGTACTCTTTATCCTGGCTAGTCTCAAACTTCATATTTGCTCAACATTGATGTGGTAACTGCTAACCATGATGGCACAGCATGTGTAGTTTGATTGGAATTCTTACACTGGTTAATAATGTTATCTGCATAATTTTGAGTAGTGACCATTGCTCGCGAGTGCAGGTAATTACCATTGACTATAACAGTCGATTTGGCATCTTTTCTGAGATCAGTACTCAATCCGCGCCTAACCAAAACAAAGAATCAGAGCTTGAGTTGGAGGGATGCTAGCCATTAGAATGTAATTAAATTGAAGTATGCGGTACATTCAAATTTAAATGATGCAGTAAACCCAATGGTCAAGTTAGCAAATGTCTTTGAAAGTGCTGTTAAATGTAAAGTTACCAGTAATCTCCTTATGAGCAATGACCATCACCGTGTGAGTCGCCGCAAGTCCTCAGGTTCTTCATTATCCTGACAGGAACTCCATTTGGGAGTGTAAGGAGCGCGAAAGCAAGAGCTAATCTCTCGCTATGATACCACAAGTTGCGCTCTTTGTAGTCTCTGATTCTATTGACTGGAAACCGGACCCGAGGAACGTATCCTTTCTTTTTCACCGACTCCTCCAACTTCCCATATGTTGTTACCCAAAATTATGACATTCTCCCGTGAACTCTGCTTAATATCAGCAGAGCTCATCCATTCCTACTTTTTCACATTCCGATGCATGGAGGAAACTCCAGTGAAGCCGCATCAACAATCAGCAATAATAATTACCTTAAGTAATGGCGCAACAGTTTCTCCCACAGCCCTTCTTCATGACTGCAGCATCATCCGAGAGAACAAGATTGCCTTCGGAATCACTTCCCCAGAAGAAAGGAATGCTTCCATCGACATCCTGCATGACTAAGAGAATAGAAAGGATTAGATAGATCACAGGTGGAGGGAGAGATCGAGAGCGACATCCCAGAATGAAACCATGAGTCATTACTACTGAGAGAGGACAGAAAAGCTGTATCCGGAGGGCCATCAAAGAGCACAAGCACAAACTTTCCAGTGACGTCTCGCACAACATGTTCAGCAGGGCAAGGCCCCTGATCGATCCGAGTTCTATAAGCTTCATGACAATAATGGCCTCATTGGCGTTCCTGTTCAATCCATATTGCTGCTTAAGAAGAGCAGCATCCTCCGTGTGCCCTTTGGAACAAACAGAAGATGTCATCCACAACAGCAAACAATCTGCCACAGAGGGTAACACGTCAAATATCTAGACAGCAACCGTTATTGGAAGAAAGAAAGCTTCTTATTTCGAATATCGATCTGAAAATGTGGAAATAGATTATTCTTATTTAGAGATGTCGCTGAAGATAATTCAGAACATACCAGCGCACCAGACAAAGATTAAAAGCTTGTTTTCTTTCGCGTTTTGTTAAATTGGAAAAAAATCTACACGTATAATTGACTACATTAGTCTGACCTCCGCAGCAGCATTCGCACTCGATCCTTACCAAGAGATTTTTCCTCTAAATTGCTCCTACAAATCGGGACTTGGTTGTTTAGAGTTAAATTTAAGTAAAAGAATACTTTTTTTCTTTTTTTTTTTGGGCCAAAATCTAAATTTCAAAGACAATGAAAAATATTTGTATATTTATGTGTCAATGTTGCATACAGTGAAAGTTTCGAGAGTTGAGGAGTAAAAAAATTCAAAGTGGGTGCATCGCAAGGTTTACAATTGAATAAAAAAAAGAAAAGAAAAGTTAATAATAGCGAAAAATAAAACAACACAGGCGGAGTGGGAGACAAAGGTCAGATATTCTGAAAAAAAAAAAAAAAGAATCCTTAGTACCCTCACACGATTGTATTATAGTTGGGGATAATCTTTCTAATTTGAGCAAAATCAATTTCTCTCTCCCACTCAATTTACTCAGTACGTCGCATTCTCTTTTCGGCTTCGATAAATCATTTTCGAAAATTATTCCGACTCATTTTGGTTTTCATCACATCCTTGCTTTTGTTTCTCTGATAAATCATTTGATATTTTGCCAATTATATATAGCCCATGGAGGGTTGTGAGATGATGCCACTGAATTTGGTAAAGACTTTATCTTCGGACTACTCGAAAGTGTAAGACTCAACAGAGAGATTGGACGGGGAGGTAAAAGTCCTCTATCTCTAATGTTGGACAGCCCACTATTACCAAGGCAGTAAAAGATGACTTCATCTTCAGACGATTAATAAGAGCGAAAGATGACAGGGTGATGGGAAGGGGAGGGAAGTTCTCTATCTCTAATGCTGGACAATGCCTAATTTCCAATTTAGTGAGGTGGGAGAGCATGTGGAGGCATTGTGGTAGGCTTCTAAGATCCTCGCAGCTTTCAATTGTCAAAGAATTCAGCGATTTTACGATGATCTCTTCCAACGACTCCACTCCCTCGCACTCTCAAATAGTAAGTTCCCCCAGAGCAGCTAGTCTACCCTTCGCAAACGTAAAAGATGTCAAAGATACACATTTAGCTATACGTAGATATTCCAATTGAAACATCTAGTTGTTGCTGCTGGGGTCAAATAGAGGAATGATCGGTTCCATGATTTTTGGACAATTCTGAATGTTCAAATATTTGAGCGTGTTCATTGGAAGCTTTTCTTAACTCGTGCAATCCCTCAATTCCATTCTTTCATGGTTGTAAGGCAGCTCTATCTGTCCTTCTCCTGCCACAAAAGATTTTGACATTTCATTTCCATCTTGCCACAAGTATGTTAACTTGTCTCAGCTTCTTATATGAAGCTCCTTCAGCTTAACTAATCAGCTCATAAACCCATAATCAAAGCAAACAAGCTCTGCAAGATTTTCAACTTTCAATATATTTAGAGAAGTTCTTGACGAAACTCTTTGAGATCTCCTTGTTACAATCCTCAAAATATAACTAGTGGAGAGATGGAAGACAAACCACATTGGTTGAGACATTCAAATGCGGGCATGAACGAATTTTGAGCTTTATGAGATGATCAAGTTGACAAGGCAATGTCCTGACCAATGAAGGACATCTATAGACAACAAGATGTTGAAGATTGGAGAATGGGACTTCTTTTTCTTGGCCTCCAGCATAACGGGACCAATCCTTCCATGCCAACATTTTTCAAACTTCAAAGTTAAGGATGGAAAAGGCTTTTTACTTCCGTAAAATTCGGAGCCTAACATGCTTCTTCAAGAGATAATTCTCTAAGTGAGAGTAGTTGTCCAAGTGAAGGCATTGATGCAGCATTAAGACAGCCCCGTAATCACAAAGACACATAGGATGGGATGGACCATTTAACCATGAGGGAAGTACTAAGTACCATAATACGAGATGGTGAAATTTTCAAGATTAATGTGAGGTCGTAGAGAGTGTAGAGAGCGAAGCACCTGATCTGTGTGCTCAACGTTCCGGAGGTTCCCAAAATTTTCATCCCCACGCAAGAATTAGTTGCTAAGGCCTTGCTTTCCAAACAAATTAGCATCAACTGCATGTCTAACTTCTACCACCTTCTTCAATTCATATATGAATAGTTCTCCTTGAAGATGTGGCAAGTTCTTTAACTCATTATCTGTGGCCCCTTCTCTAGTCCTACCGCAAACTTGAACAAGATCGTAAGATTTTTCAAATTACAGATACCCAATGGCATCTCTTTTAGACCCCTTGTATCTCTAATGTCAAGAAACATGTTGGTTGAAATTTTTTGGACTGATTAATGATGTTATTTGCGTATTTTTGAATGACCGCTGATTGTTCAGCTGAAGACAGTGGCCCTTCATCAGAGCTGATTTTGCATCTATGCACAAATCAGCAGTGAATCTGCATTTCACCAAATAAAGGACTTGAGCAGGAGGGAAGTTGATAGTATAAGATGCAATCAAATGAGGTGTGCAGAAAACTCAAATTCAATTTGATGTAATGTGTTCGGTAGCAAGAATAGCTGTATAGGCTTTGAAGAGGTTCAAGCGGAAACACATGGCAAGAAAAGGAGGAAGAAACTCACAAGCCAGTTTCTATCTCTGCAAACCCCAGAAGTAAAATGTTTCGAGGGTAAGATTGTTAATAAGTCAAACAATAATACTTGACAAGAACCTTAAGAATGCTGTCATATGTCGAGTTACCAGTAATCCCCGCATGAACATTGACCATCAGTGAACCGATGAAACCGATTGACATCCCTGACAACAATCTCTCTTTTGTAAATATCAGAAGCGAATTTCATCACCGTGTGACAGTCACCACAAGTCCTCAGGTTCTTCTTTATCCTAACGGGAGCTCCATTTGGGAGCGTAAGAAGTGCGAAAGCAAGAGCCAATCTCTCGCTATGATACCATAAGTTACGCTCTTTGTACTCTCCTATGCTATTGACTGAGAATTGGATTTGAGGAACGTGTCCTCTCTTTCTCAACAACTCCTCCAACTGACCAAGCATCTCATAAATCTCACGCGTCATGGCGTGCGACCTATCATGCACGGTGAACACAAAGGTCCTGTTTTTTAGATCAACCCAGCTACACCCTGGTTCCTTCTTTAGCCCATTGACAGACATCAGTCTTCTAACTTCATCTGCTTCCTTCAATCTTCCCTCACGCGAGTACATGTTTGAAATTAGCACATAGTTTCCTGGATTATCGGGTTGCAACTCAAAAAGCCTATCTGCGACTTCTCTGCCCATTTCAAGATTTCCATGATTTGAGCAAGCACCAAGCAAAGCTCCCCATGCTGTTGCATCAGCTTTGATAGGCATCAATTCTATGAACTTCTTTGCTTCGTCTAGCCGGCCAGCACGACCAAGTAAGTCAACCATGCAAGCATAGTGTTCATGTCCAGGGTTTATACCAAAACTCTTGCTCATGGAATTGAAATACAAGTAGCCTTCGTCAACACGCCCAGCATGGCTGCACGCTGCGAGAAGACTAACAAGGGTAACATAATCAGGTTTAGTTCCTTGCCCTAGCATATCCTTGAACAATTCGATTGCTTCATCAGCACACCCATGTTGCTGGAATGCAGTAATCATTGCACTCCAACATACCACAGTTCGGCCCTCGATCTCTTCAAACGCCCGAGTAGCATCAGCTAAACTGCCACATTTCGCATACATCATAATTAAAGCACCTCCAACGCAGCTGCTGTTAACAGATCCACTTTTTAATATCTGATCATGAATCGAGGTGCCCTGGCTCAATGCTGAGATAGAAGCAGTAGCATGAAGCACAGTAGAGAACGAGACCTCATCGGGAATCACACCTTTACTTCTCATGAAAGTAAAGTAATGGCAAGCCTCTTCAAACTTATCATTATTGACAAACCCCATCATCATCACATTCCATGTAACAACATCTTGAACTCCACTAGTCTGGAATTGCCAAAGAGCATCATCTAACGACCCACATTTACAGTACATGTCCAGCAGCGAATTCTTCACGTATGATGAACTCATCAAATTCCTCTTAACAACCAAACCATGTACCTGCCTTCCAAATTCTGAGCTGCCATTATTGCCACAAGCACTCAAAGCGCTCGAGAAAGTCACTTCATCCGGCGCGATAGAATCTCGCTTAAGAACCTCCCTGAAAACTAAAACCGCACGGTCAAAAACCTTGTTTTGCAAAAGCCCCACAACCATAGAATTCCAGGTGACAAGGTTTCTGTCAGGCATTTCGTCAAACATCTTCTCTGCCGCATCCATATGGGAACATTTGGCGTACATGTCCACCACAGCACTTCCCACGAAGATGTCACATTCAAACCCATGTTTGATCACCAAGCAATGAATCTGTTCACCATGAGACGACACCATGGTCCCTGCACAGGCAGGTAAAACAGCAGAGAAGGTGAAATGGTTGGGGTAAACACCAGCGCTCCTCATCTGGTTAAACAGGGTCAGTGCCTTGAAGGGCTTGCTGGCATGGGACTGTTGGGTGATGAGGGAAGTCCAGGTGACCACATTTTTGGACCCATCGCTGGCCTGTGAGAACAACAGCACACTTTGGTCAGCTTGGCCACACTTGGCATACAAGCCAAGGAGCTTGTTGAGGAGGGAAGGGAGGGAGGTGCAGCTGCTGGTGATGATCTGGGCGTGTATTTGGGTGACGTGTCTGATGTTCTTGGTGCGCGAAGCGGTGTTGAGAAGGTCATTGAGTTGAGCTGGGGCGGGTGGTGAAGGGGTCTTCTTGGGATGTGGGGTGTGCAAGAACTTGGGGAATACAGAGGATGATGAATGGATTGCTGTGTGGCTTTTGCTGTGAATCAATGGGGAAGGAACTCTCATAATACTAGGACAAAGAGCAGTCCTTCTACATCAAAGGGTACATTGTGTCTTCTTATATCCATGGATGCTGACATCCATCTTTATAAGTCTGTGACACTACAGCAGCCTTGCAGCAAACTCGAAGTAAATTGTAAAAATTTCAAAAATCAAAGAGTCAAATAAATTACAATAAACTTGTTTAAATTATTATTTTGAACAATATATATGTGTCTATTGATTCTCTCTCGTTTGGTTGGACCGTAGTCGCGATGATTTACTTCGCAGGCGAGGTAAGGAGAAGAAAAGAATCGAAAAAGCGGCTGATTGCTCCTCTTGGACTCGAGGAATATTGCTCGGTCAGTAGAGCTCCGGTTTTGCAATTGGGTCGTCGCGATTACGTGTCAGATACGTCGTCTTGGTCTTAATAGTGATCTAGCACCAAAATATTAGTTCGGATGCTTCCAATGGCCAATTAGCCTCCTTTTTAATTTCCCCCTTCTTTGATACTAGTCGTTCTCTAGAAATATCAATCTCAGCAATAAGGATAGAGAAAATTTCAGTAATCAGACATAAATAGGAGAGCTCACACATTTCATTTCATTTCTTCACATAACATATTAAAACCACACAGCTATGATTACACTGCAGATATTACAAAAGCATGAGTACAGTCAAACTATCTCATGATTCTAAGATTGTCATGATTAGGGATAATATGGTACAATAATCTCTACAATACTCTACCAGACAAGGTGCTGAACAAGATTTTCAAGCACATGATTCCGGAGACTAAGAGAGGCTTGTTAGGCAGCTTCAGCAAAACCCAGCTCAAGATTGCCAAAATCAAACACTGTGTGATAGACCCCCATAAATACGTCGCCGAGAATCCTGCACCGAGATCCAATGCGAGGTGAGGGAACAAAAATGTGTATAAAGATCGTCTTGAAGCAAATTATAGAGCATGCATATGAGACGAAAAAGAGACGGACATACCAAAGAGGACCTCGAGGAGGCGGCACATCGAAAGCCATGAAGCCGCTGACACAGATCGTATTAATTCCATCCCCAGTTTTCAGAACATACTGAAATGGGAAAACATGAGCAAAACAGGAATTTTATCAAATGCTCCATCATGCAGAGACAGTTCATCACACGGTACCAGACAATAGCCAACTAAAAATAAGTTAATTTGCCATTTTGCAAACTTTAACCTGCTCAGGGGTGAGTGTGAAAGGTTTCTCCCCGATAGTGAAAGTCAAGTTTGGCATGCCTGCGATGTTATCGCAGTCGACCACCGATTCACCCATTGGACTTGGTATGCTTTCACAAAGCTGTAAAAAGGCTAAGAGTCAGAAGAACTAAAATCTAGTATCAATATGCTGGCATTGCATATTTATGTGCTTTGAACTGATTACCTGTGTCACATAGCTGAGTACTCTCTCTTTTGTTCTCTTCTGTTTTAGTTGAGTCTGGACCCATATGACAGTCAGCTCGCAGGCAGTGCAAACAACATCATCGCCTGACAGTCCACATTTCAGTGCACATTAGATCTCTAGTTATATTCTCCTAATAATCTCACAAGCAGTTCAAAGAGAAGTCATCACCTAATTTCTCATTTGCCTTCTCGACCACAGTTTTGATTCCCGGGCTGCAAAACAAGTAAAAAAGTCGGTTAACAATCGTGGTGTATGTTGACACCTATATTTTTGCCCAATTCCCCACAGCCTTAGGCCACGGTCGGGGAGGTCGCCACAGTGTATTACGCACTTTTTTTTTTCTAGCTTTCCATGCGTCAAGGCTTTTTCAATGTCAGTTGGACAAAGGTCCAAATGGTAACGGCGTATGATGGCAAATATTGGAAATTAGTAGAACTCGTGTTTTCAATATGACTAATGCTTATTGCTAGAGTAAGAGGCAGTGCATTCCTTAATGGTGAACCAGAAATATTGAAGTTAAGCAGTCATTTAACAATTATAATGAATAACAATTATAATGCAAGAACTTCCTCACCTCACATGCTTTGTCCCATTGAAAATGCATAAACCAATCTGGGAACAGACTTTGTCGGGTTTCACCTGCAAACCATAATGATAAATTCTACTAAATTCATCCAAATGAATGAACACAAGTCGCGGACAAAAAGAAATGGTCAGTGACATACACCGGCAATCAAGAGATCCCATATCAAATCTCCATACTCAGACACAACCTCCTTGCATTCCGTGCTCACAACTCCTTCGGCCCCAATAGCATGGTTGATTTCAGCAACCACAGACTGGTAAACATTCCCAACAGGTGAACTTAGGAATACAATAACGACAGGCAAGTAGACACAGGACAGACGTAACAGGCATACAAACTTTTGTCGACATTGATTATTCTTAGTGGGGAACACATACTGTTGGACCAGCAAGCAAGGAAGTTCCCGAATCTACAATAGCTGCACATCCACCCTTGCATACACCTGAAAAGAAGTTGACGTCAGCCATGTGATTAATGGTAAAATTCAAAGGCGCAAATGTACAAGGCATTCACACAGAATTCAAGGAGTGTCGGAAATTTTTTTCGAAAGCAACCATGAGAGAAGATCATTAAATAGGAAAATGTGAAGCAACTGAAACTAAAATAGACAACACAGACTACTGGTATATGTACAGCTTTTATCTTAACTTCGAGACATCCTCAGTGAGAACAGAAAAAGAAAATGATGTCATAATCAGCTCATCGGAAGTGTCTAGAAGCTAACATCCAGTGATATCATTCTGTTAGAACAATTTATTTTCAATTAGAGACACAATTAAGCTCTAAGAAAAAGGAACTTAGTGTGGCAGCTGCAAGATTACCTGTCGACTGGTTGGCAATGAGAATATCGCCCATATTGAACTGAAAGGACAACAAGTTCAAATTCAATGCCTTTTCTAGAGAGAGTGATGAATGTACAAAGAATGAATCATCATCGATATCTTACCTGCCAGTAACCTTTTTGTGTAACTGGAACATATACATGCTTCCCCTTGAAGTGTCTTTCGTCGACCCCGCCAAACACAATCTCGCCTCCCTCTTTTGCATCTGGATTACGGTTCAACCAGAAGGAGAATATTTCATCGTCCAACATACCCTGCTGCACCATATTGTACCTGTAGTTTCTAAAATCAGCAGCCATAGACAACAGAGATAGACAAAAGAATGACGAAAAATAGGTTTCAAGCTCCAGCAAAAGCAGGATGACTCCATGATTGTTGTGATACCAACAGCTAAAGCTATGGGACCATACCAGACAGGGGTGACATTTGCGACAGAGATCTCCTGGAAGCCAAGCCCCAGGATTCCATCGAACTTTGCCAAAACAAATGTAAGACTTCCTTCTCGGGTGGCCTCAATGAAAACCTGCAAGTCAAATAAGTGAACATGAAGGTTTATAGTCCTCTTCAAGAACTAGATTTCTTTCTTTGAGAGAGAGAGAGAGAGAGAGAGAGAGAGAGAAGAGAGAGAGAGAGAGCCCACTTGATCTTTTACAATGAGATTGCCGACTTCAACATTATCCTGACTCAGAAAACCCGAAACCGATCCAGATCCATAGTTTATGTCACAAGTTTTTCCTGAATCACCAACAAAGAAAAGTACCATAAATACACCACCAAATTTGATGAAAAAGATAAGAACCTTCCACATGGATCATCTGATCTGGTGTTCAAGAATTTGAATATCAAGGTCATACCATTTTTTGTGTATGTACTAGAACGGCTGGCCTTGTATTTGGAATGGAAATAGCAAGCAACCTGCACATAATAACCAACCCAGTCAGCATTCCCACAGCAATACACGTGTCATGAAACATAGCAATAAGCATGACTCACCGAGAAGTAACATTTCGCTGATGGAACCCAGAGATTTGAACTGCCGGTATCAAATATAACGGTAAATTGCTGTGGGGGAGAGCCGATGCCGATCTCTCCATAATATTGTGCATCCAAATAGTTCTTCAGGGGTACTATGTCTTCTCCTCCAGTGCGCATATGATAATATAAGCCCTTTGAACCATATTTCGAAATTCCCTCTTTCCTTGCGGTTCTGGCAGCTTTGATGCTCAGAACATCGAGGCGCCGCTTCTTCAGCCCAATTCTCACCAGGCCATGGGATGAAGTAGGAAGAAGAGGCACAGTTACAGCCCACATACAAAATGCTGCTAAAAGATATTTGTAGCCCATGTTGTATGCAAAATCCTGTTAGCCTGTCAGGACAAGTGAAAACAAAATAGGAAATTCTTGAATCAGCCCAGAAGTGACAGGGAAAACAACTTGGATCACCAATGATTTTGACCAAAATATTTCAAAAGAAATACAAAAGTTCAGAAGAGTGCTGCTTAACATGGATTTGGTTCATTGCACTCTTTTAACTGATCAAGTAGATTAAAGACCATCAACTTAGAAATTAATCAATAAAGAATTCTACTTCAGCTGAAACAAATCATTCCCAAGAGTGAAATATGAGCATCCTACTTACCATAAACTGCACAAAGATCACATGTGAATGAAACCATTTAGTCAACTTAAGTTCACTTTGCTTCCCTCGAAGCCACAGTAACAAATGCTTTTAACATCATCGGACCAAAGAAACACGCTTTGGACAATTTATGACTTCCTTTAGGAGCACTAATCACACCAACAGAAACATTCAAGCTTTAGAGCAAGCGAATGGGACACACAAGCAAATCAAAGCAAAGCCAGTAAATTACTAGTCCATGCATGACATCATGATATCAGCAAGAAAGAAACCATTAACCCTCATGCCCAGAGAGTGCAATTCAAGAAGGTTAAATCTTGAAAGCAACAGAGTCTGGTATGAGCTCTGTGATCACGGTGACTTGAGTGATGTTGTTCGACACCATCAGAGACAGGGATCAAACCTTGCCTATGGGCTTGAAGAGAGAGAGCTGAGGAAGGGATGCTGATGAGCTTTGCTGGAACGCTTCAGTAGCTTGCAGAAAGACGAGGAAAGACTCGCTTTAATTTTCCTTTATCCTGTCTTTTTCGAAGTACAATAGCTACCTTTTGTCCGCAACCACATTAATATTTGCTAAGCGAATCCCATGTTTTTGTTGCTGACGCGCCTCAGTCACTCCTGATATTTCTAGGAAAAGAAATTATTTGCGCTAACATAAAAAATAGCAAGGATTAATACTATAAAAAATCAGAAACTAGCATATATACAATAAATTTACTGTAAATTAATTTTTTAATCACGAAAAATCCCAAACTAATACAGTTATGATAAATTTATCCTCCGTTAATTTCTATTTAATTTTACTATTAAATTATTGAGTTGGATCGCATGTGACGATTAACGAATGTACTAATTTAGAGTTTTACCCTTCGTTTATCGCATGCGTATCGATTTGTAATTTTTCGTGATATTAACCAAAAGTAACAATACCAGGTTCCGACTGAAATATTGTATATCTATAACATATATGTGCATTTATATTACATATATAATATCATAAATAATATCGATAGGGACTAGAAAATTTTTTCATACCAAGCGCAATTGTTTTAGTGATTAAAGTAGTTGTTTTCTTATGCTTACGGCACCTACTTTTCATAAGTTTTGGAATTGTTAATTAAGTTTTATCAGTTCGTGAGGGCAAATCAAAATGAAAATATTGAATATCGACTTAGCTACATACATTACAAGAAATTGATAGGGACAAAGCTTTAATTTTTAGGTAAAAAAATCTGTTATAATTTAATTTTTTTGAATTTTTTTCGAAATTTGGTAGAACTAAGTTGCCTTGACTCTTGCATATGTAGGTCCATCCTCGGACATCGACGGACATACAATTTTGATGAAATTTCATTATTAACTTCAGTGTCTTAATTCATTCTTGTAGCGATAAGAAATTATACTAAAAATCAAATTAGATGAGTGCTCAATATCCGATTGAGCCAATGAAAAAGCCGATCAAAAAGTCATGTTTGAGCTGAATCATACCGATCAAACTGCTCTATTTGGCACGATGTTGAAACCCTGCATTTAACCACACTAATTAAGATCACTCCAACCTCACTCCCTTCACAATGCCTCGATGACATTGAAATGCATATGTAGGGCCATGACATGACGATGATTCCAAAAAATTGTTTGAGCATAGAAATTGCTAGGAAGTTTCTTTAACATGGCCAACATAGGAAAGTGCGAGAGACGACGGTGTCCTGGACGCGAACTTGTACGTGCAAACCAACATTGGAAAAAAAGGAAGCATCCAACATCTTTGCATACACATTTCCTCCACTTTGTTTTAAAGTTTTTGTCTTTTTCCATGCATGTACGAACGCTAATGTCTTATTTTTTTTTTTAAAATTATCTGAAAAGTCTTAAACCTATTGTACGGTGACTAATTTAATTATAAATATATCAATTGTGTCAATTTAGTCATAAACATTTTTGTCGATTTGCCAATTTAATTCTAAACTTTTCAATGTTTGGCCAATCTAGTCATTCTTGCCTATTTTTGGTTGAAAATCGCTGATGTGGTGATATAGTCAACACCAACCATCGAATGTGGCTCGATTAGCGTTAACGTGAATAATTTTTTTTACTTATTTTAAAGTTTTTTTGAATTTTTATAAATTTTTTGAATTTCTTTTTTTTCTTTTCTTTATTTTTTGTCTTATCTTCTAGTCACCAGGCTTCAATGGTGGCTAACAACTAACTAGACCTTGCCCTACCACTGGCAAGATGGTTGCCCTTGCCGAATTTCGTAAGGTTGAGACTCGCCAATGGCCGATGAGGGGAAGCCTCCCCCAACCTCGTTGGCCTATATCGAAGCCTGGCGACTAGCTAAAGGAAGAAGGAAAAGTAAAAAAGAAAAAAATTATAAAAAAATTTAGAAAAATTTAAAAAATATATAAAAATTATCTATGTTAGCGTTCGCCATCCCATGTAGGACGGCTGACATTAATTAGATCATCCCGTCAGTGAATTCTAGCCAAAGTGACTAAATAGACAAATCGTTAAAAGATTTATGACTAAATTGATAAATTATTAAAAATGTTTAGAACTAAATTGGCATGATTGAAATGTTTAGAATTAGATTAGCAAGTTATCAAATGCTTCAGGACAAAATTGGTATAAAAAAAAAGGTTTAGAAATGAATTGGCTACTGTACAATAGATTTATAATTTTTTGGACAATTTTCTGCTTATTTTCTTTTAATTATAAAGATAGAATTGATTTTTTGGCAATATACTTTGTTTAGTGAGAGTTTTTTGTCTTGAACAAAAAATACACAAAAGGATGGTTTTAGAATATTAATTTGTGCTTAGTTGAAATACGCGGTGTTTGAAGAACATTTCATAAAATAAATTTCTAATAAATGAAAGAATATATATTTATCGTCTGATTTTTTTTTTTCGCTTTTATTGTTTTTTTGCACACCTGTTCGTTCAAGTGCAATATAGAGTCAAATCGGAATTTGCTTTTTGGATAATCAAGTCGAGTCGAGTAAATATTTAGCACGCAAAGCATTTTACTTTCTTAAGATCGAGGGTGAGAAAGATGGAACAATCGACCTTGATCAAGCTTCAATAGCGGATGGTTGGGCGATGACTTTATGGTACCTAACTAGGTGACGTTGTCTCCGCATATTTTTCAACACTGAATCGAGAAACAAAAAATCACCACCAATCAGGTTGAAATCTATCAAACGGCTGAGAATCGTTTCATTTCAATTCCGAATAGTAGGCATTTTCAAATTGATTCTAGCTATAAATCTTCCTTAGTAGCCATTGGGGGTGTGCCCTGAAACCGGACCACCTTGGAAATTGGACCGGACCGAACCAGCCGATTCTAGGCGATTCCCTAAACCCTAAACCGGACTGGTCCAACCTGGGAATCGGATCAGTACCGACCCGCCTCACCAGTCCGGTTATGGATTCCAGAGTGGAACCGGGCCAACCCGGGAACCCATCAACCCTAGTAGCCACCAAGTGAAATTGAACCTGGGCCGAATTCAACTATGATGTATATAGCCCAGTGAGCACTGAACCGGATACGTTTTCTTTGCATGAAGAAAGAAGCTGAAAAACAAGAGGCTCACTGATCGCTGCTCCGGTCTTCTTGGGGAGTGGGAAAAGTTGCAGACTTTGAAGTGACGAGAGACGAATCCCCCCCTCCTTCGATCGACTCGGGTATCAGCCACTGCTCAACCCTTTATACTTCACGTGCTTCAGCTTTCACTACCGTGCATACGACTTGAAAAAAAGGGGTCCGCAGAGCTAGTTCTCGGGCTTTTCTGGGCTGTCCACGCCAACCGTTCGAGGAAATTGCCCACTGGGAATTTTCTTAATGAACTTGCGGTTCTGTGAGTTTTTCTTTTCGTATGGGAGTTGGAATTCGAAGTCATTTGATCATTTTGATGGTTAACTGTATGATGGGTCGTGACATGATAACAATATAGTGGAAGTGTTACAGTGGAAGTGTCTACTTTTTTTTTCCTTTATAAAGACATTATAGGGGAAGTTAAAGCTGTGAATTTGATCCTTTGTGCACTTCTTCAATGATCTTTTGTGGGTGCTTTTCTGGATTCGTCAAATATTGAAGCTCGACGTGATGTTGTCTGTAAGAGAGTACTTGATTGAGCATATGCCGGTTCTTCGAAACGAAGCTGAGCTACATGTGGAAAGTTAATGAATTTGACTGATGTGGAGCTGTTTAGATGGCATTGAGGCGGCTTTTGGGGTGGTCTGATGGTGAGCTGATGAGATCAGATTCAAAGCCTTGTTCGCGATTGATGAGACAAACGGCCGCCATTTGCACGGTGGGCGGAGGCTTGGGGTTCTGGGTTCTCTGTAGAATGCACTATGGTATGTTGTACTAGTTAATTACACATGCTTCTATTGCCTGATCCTGCATAAGTTGAAGTGGTGCTCAGATGTCTGTGGCATGTACATATACAGGAAATTTTTGGGCTTTCTCTAGCTAACGAAAACACAAAGAAGGAGGCAATTGATAGTGGTGTGTTTCGTTCCAATTGATGTTGTTGTGACGCGAATAATTTCCCCCTCACCTAACACATGAGCTTATTCCCCAGCAGGATCCCATTTCTATTGCTGACTGAAGTATTTTAGTAGAATCTGCATTTGGCTACCTCCTGTCTAGTGTGGATTGTACTTGATCAAATTTTGAATTCTTTGTCTTGCTTATCTTCAGTTCTCTGTTAAATTTTCATCTCATCTCTGTGTACTATGGACTGAATTGTTGGCCCTGAATTTTGAGTTTCATTGGAGGGAAACCATAAGGCATACCTTACCAAAAAAAAAAAAAACCATAAGGCATATAGCATAAAAGACACGGTTATCCTCTAGAGTTTAGAATAATCCCGCACTTTTTTGGGTTGTCAGCAGTTGTTGTAGGCAGAGATAATTGGCTTTGAGAACTCTTCCTCCCTCAAGATGATAAAATAATAGGGTTTACTGTGCTTCTGAACAGTACTTGTTAAGTTGCTCTTTCCCTGTCAGGTGCAAGGATCACAGTACCCAGGAGTCTCCGGTGGGCAGCTTTTGGAGCTCTATCAGTGAGCTCAAGTTCAGCATTGCTGGTCCGCCTGTTCAGTCCAGAATGTGAACCGCAAAATATTGCTGCTTATGACAAAGGAAGATAGTAGCGGTATTCAAGTAGAGCTGTCTTTCTTCTTTCATATAGTGACTCATGAGCCCATCTTCTAGTTATATACTTTCTTGCTGGACTGAGATTCTAGTGGAGTGATGTTAATCTTCAAGTCTGTATTTATTGATTCTGCATGATGAGTGTTCCTCTAGTGCTAAGATTGGCATATTTTTGGGTTAATAAACAACCTAAGTATATTACACACTAACGTCAGAGTTTCCAATATAGGCATATAACTAGTTGTCTTTTATATTGGATCCATCTCAGGCTAGAACCGTGACAGATCCAAATGGATTTGGAATCAGGTATGCTACCTAATTGGACAAAGCATTCCAAAAATGCTCTGACTAAGACACAATGGCACAGCTGTACTTATAACCAACTGAAGGGCTTTTCAATTTGGCTGAGTCACATATCATTTTGAGGTTGCGTCTGTTGGTGCTTTTATCATTTTCCACCTGGAGTTGGTTGATATGTCATACATGCACTTGTTTTGCATCCTAGTCCTAGATAAATATTACAGAATGCTAAGCTGTGATTCAGTGTCAAATTTAACAACATGCGATCTAGTTGGCTGTGACCAATTGATATATGGGCAACAGCTTGGACAGTGCTTTTGCAATTGATATATGGGCAACAGCTTGGACAGCGCTTTTGCCTTCGTCGCTAACAGTTTCTGCAGAAACTAAGAGCTAAGCTATTCTTCTGCTGCTTTAGCTGTGGTTAATGCCCCTGGATTGCTTTTGCTCCCTTTTTGGTTGATGACGCCCTTCAGTAGACGAACGTAGGAAATGCTAAAACTGACAGAAAATTGCCAGATTGGTATCAGCAGTCGGAATTTCTTTTTGGCAAAGGCTCGTTCTACCATTTATATGGTAGGCACGTCGTCTCCCAGTGTAAAAGACATGTGACAACATGCATTTTTTGTGACATTGTTGAAGATCCTATTGTTTTCTTGATATGTTTCTTGGTTAGTTTTAATGAACCAGAGTCTGCATATCATTCTTTTTCCATGCAAAGAAAGTGGTTTCTATAATCTCTCGAGGAACGGCTTGTCAGGGGATTGGTAGCCATTGAGTCACAAATGAATAGATCTAAGCCGCACATTAAGAAAACTTTCGAGCGTCGGTGTTTACGGTATTTTCCATAGGAATTACGACAATATGTACTTGGATACGATACGTTATAATGGATCAATCCCTCAGTAGATCATAGCCTCCCAAGGAAAAATCCCAAGAATTGCAGGATGATCGAGCCCACGACGTGGACATGTCTGAGGTTTTCCTGAGAATCGATGTGCTTTGTCGAGACTTTGGGCCTGAGAAAACCGAGGGAGAAAATCTAAATATGTACTTGGTCCAATGTCCCTCAGCAGGCTTCAAGGGTCATATGGTCCCTTATTGGCTGAGCCAGAGAAAGGCTGAAATCTCTAAGGCTGCATTTGGTCGATTAGGATATGATATATTTTATTCTATCTTGTATTTGGTAGTGGTCCATAATAGGATAAGGTTGGAGATAGATCGGATATAGCCCTAATAAAAAAATCCAAGAGGGAAGGGATAGATCTAGATAGGATTTCAAATGCTTATTTTTTCAGAGACCCTACGCTCCATTCGTCGTCATCTTCATCCCCACACTTTGTGCGCTTTCACAAAAAAAAATTTCTTGATTTTTTTTCCTTCACCGACTCTTCCGAACCCATGAATAGCAAAAAAAAATATTATCCTATTCAACTTTAAATTCGTAGTCCACCAAATAGTAGACAAGATATAAAGAAATTTCAAAATTTTTTACTCTATCTTATCCAATCATATCCTATTTAGAAATTTAGATGATTAAATGCAGCTAAAAAATTATTTAAGTAAATGATATAAGAGGAAAGACGCTAGAATCGTGAGCACTTGGGCGGAGCGCTGGTTTATTATATTCAATGATGATGGACGAGAAAAGGCAAGGAAGAAAGGACAAAGAGATAGTGACGTTTATTGGGTGCACGTCTCCCCAATTCACTAATGCCAACTAGGAATATAATTTGTATCCTCATGACCACACCTTTGAGAAGCTGACACTCCCCCGAATGATTGACCTTTCCCTCTAAATGGAGATCTGAAGTAAATGTGAGGGAAACTTGGTGTGAACACCAAAATCTCTCTAGCTCTTTTCCCTCTCTTGAGGTGACCATAAGAATACTCACGATTTGTTCCGAGCAAATATGAAAAATGCATAGATTCATCTCATAAACGATGTTACGGACATAATTAATTGCGATGCAGAAAACTCGTGTAGATTTCAACTCGGAGAGTAGATATGAAAAGGATAGGAAAGAGCACCGATTCCCCAATTGAAAACTTGTTTTGTTGAAATTATTCTAAGCAATGATTTATTAGTATCCGACACTCGTTGCTCCTTCTTATGAATTCGTAATAAGGGCGTGAACGATTCAAAGCTTTAGCGAACTACTCGAGCTTGCTTAAAAAGACTAGTCGAACTCAACTCGATGTTTTTTCAAGTTTGAGCACCATGAATACCGAGCTCGCTTCAAGCTTGAACTTGGAAGAATGCTTAATCTTGAGTAGCTTGCGAGTCTCGTCGAGTGATCAAATCTCATAACATATATTTCCTTCGTTCAGTTCCATTCCTATAACTCACAATGAGCCCAAAATTAATCCTTGGATAATCTAGTCGAACTCAAGCTTATCAAACACCCGCTTATGTCGAGTGGATCTCGAGCCGTTGAGTATTCAAACACATTAAAGTTTGGTCGAGCCCAACTCGAAACAGCAAAACTTATTCCGACTCGACCCGATGGCATTCGAATCCATGGCAATTTCATCTTACCCCCAGGGCACGGACGGCGTCCACCCCACGTGAGCAGAAGATGAAGCGGCCACGGGGCCCGTCTCGCGTGACCAGGAACGTCGAGGCTCGAGGGAGTGAAAGAGCGAATAGGATTTTATGTACGCCACGCGTGCATGCTGATGACGATGTGGTGATAGTAAACCATCGAATATAGAGAGAGAGAGAGAGAGAGAGAGAGACAGAAAGAGTAAGGGAAGAAAAGCCTGATATAGCGCCTGCTGACTCTGCTTATTCGGTTATGGAATCTCCCCATCCCCTCTTTCTCGTCGGTTGTCACCTCTCTCTCTCTCTCTCATCCCAATAAGATAAACCGAACAAAGCCCCCAACGCAACAACAACAGCAACACAAACATAAGACAATCCACTCCTTCCATGGTTTCTCTCTCCTCCTCCTGTTCCTGTTCCTGTTCTTGTTCTTGTTCTTGATCCGGACCAAGAATTCCGAACCCTCGCCGACCCACCAATGGCCTCTCCCAAGAACCACCGCCACCACCTCCACCCCAACGGCGACCACAAGACCCATGTCCCCAAGAAGCCGAAACTCTCCGCCGCCCTCATCACGGATTCCGAGGTCCAGTCCGAGTTCGCCCACCACGACCCTTCCGTCGCCCGCATCAACAACGGCAGCTTCGGCTCCTGCCCCGCCTCCGTCGTCGCCGCCCAGCAGCGGTGGCAGCTCCGGTTCCTGAGGCAGCCCGACCACTTCTACTTCAACGTGCTCAAGCAGGGGATCCTGGAGTCCAGGGGCGTGATCAAGAACCTCGTCAATGCCGAGGACGTCGCCGAGATCTCTATCGTCGACAACGCGACGACCGCGGTAGCCATAGTGCTCCAGCAGATCGCCTGGGGCTTTGCGGAAGGGAGGTTCGCGAAGGGCGACGTCGCGGTCATGCTCCACTACGCGTACGGCGCGGTCAAGAAGTCGGTGGAGGCGTACGTGACGCGCGCCGGCGGGCGGGTGATCGAGGTTCAGCTGCCGTTCCCGGTGAGCTCTAAGGAAGAGATTGTGTCTGAGTTCAGGGAGGCCTTGGAGAGGGGGAAGGTGGATGGTAGCAAAGTGAGGTTGGCTGTTATCGATCACGTCACATCGATGCCGAGTGTGGTGATCCCTGTCAAGGAATTGGTCAAGATTTGTAGACAGGAGGGGGTTGACCATGTTTTCGTAGATGCAGCACATGGGATCGGGTGCGTTGACCTGGATATGAAGGAAATTGGGGCTGATTTTTACACCAGCAATCTGCACAAGTGGTTTTTCTGCCCGCCTGGGGTCGCGTTTTTGTACCGTAGGACGTCATCCGGATCGTTGGACTTGCACCACCCGGTTGTGTCCGATGAGTATGGTAAAGGGTTGGCCATAGAAAGTGCTTGGATCGGAACGAGGGATTATAGTGCTCAGTTGGTGGTGCCTTCGGTCTTGGAATTTGTTAATAGGTTCGAAGGTGGTATTGACGGGATTAAGAAGAGAAATCATGAAGCTGTTGTAAGAATGGGGGAGATGCTGGCGGAGGCGTGGGGGACAAACCTTGGCTGTCCACCTGATATGTGTGGGAGTATGATCATGGTAGGGTTGCCAGCTTGTTTGGAGATATCGAGCTATGCAGACACTCTGAAGTTGAGGGCCCATTTGAGGGAGAGTTTTGGTATTGAAGTGCCAATTTATTACCGATCTCCAAAAGAGGGAGAGGTTGGTCCAATTACAGGGTATGCTAGAATCTCGCATCAGGTTTACAATAAGGAAGAGGATTATCGCAAGTTTAGAGATGTGATTAACAAACTCGTGGACAATAAGTTCACTTGCAAGCTTCTTCATGATTAATAAGGTGAACTCCTTGAATTCATGAACGATAAACTTATATTTGCTATTACTGTTCTTTTCCTGGTTTAGCAAACAGCAAGTTAGTTTTCTCCATGTATCTATGAAAACAGTCAGTGGCCCTTTCTTAAAGTGTTGGATCTTGTCTTCTGTCTGGAGCATTGTGATTGGGAAACATTTGTTGAGGTGATCCCTTGCAGAGGACTTTGATGATAAGTAATCAGAGCACTGCACCCAATACAGAACTCCTCACTACACATTAAAATCTGATATTAATGAGAAGTATCTGCAAATGCAATTGTGGGATGGGATAAGAACTTGCTATTCCTTTCTGAGTTCGCTTGATGCCAAATGGAGATGCTTGGTTATAATCTTGGTTGGTATTTGAGAATTCCAGCTCTAGAAGTAGAATAACTGACGAATAACTAGCAAACAGTGCAGAAAAGGTAATAGGAACTGGTTTGATTTTTGAGACCTCAGCTTGCAGAAAATTCTAATTTGGTGGCAGATGTATTTCTTTGGGGCTTATGTTCTAGTTACACTTCTGATGGCCAGTAGGAAGTACAGTTTAGGTGGTAGAAGCATTCTGCTTTAATTCTGTCTAGCGTAATTGGCGAGGTAGGGTAAAGAAAGCTCCCTTTTTTCCCTATTAGCAGTATCAGTTCTTACGCTTTGTCAATGGTCTTCATATTTGTCATGCCCTAAGCAAGGTGGCTTTATGGACTCCAGTGGCTGAACAACAGTGTTGTTTGTTTACTATTTAATGGATAGAGAGATTTTAGTGAGGAACATTCTCCAACTATAAGGTAGTTATGCGCTGTAGAAGTAAACAAAACAGAAAAGGCCTTGGGGCGAGGCGAGAAGGGTGATAAAGTGGGTGTGGCATTTGTGCATTGGGTTCAGCATATACGGTAGATTTAGCAATTAAAGTATCTCGTGTTACCTCTGGTGATCCAAGTTTGACCGATCTGTTTTTGTTTTCTTGTAGCCTTAATGTGTTCTGATAATAAAAGCTGCAGTTTTCAGCTCAGCTTGCATGCCATCGGCAGCTGTCATGGTTTAGTTACCATGGGACTCCAAGAAGTCTGCATGAATCAGGAACTGAAAGGATGTGCGTCGCCTTTGTAATTAGTCTTTTAAGAAAGGTCTTGACTGCGGGCTTAGTTAGATTGAGAGATGCTGATGACGGGCTCTTCTTCGGTTGTTTAATGCTTTGTCGATCCTTCTTAGTGCAAATAAATAAAAACGAACCTGTTCTCATGTCGGCAGGAGCTGCCTACAAAGTCTGTGGATTGAAGCTTTTGTTTATTACTGTATTGATTCTGCACAGCTTGTTTTTTTCGGTAGGATCATCCTTTGCCTGTGCTGATGATTGCTGCTTTCCAAGCAAGTTCTATTGTCAAAGCAACAACCAGCTTTTTTACATTTGTACCGGCCCCTGGATTGTGTCCATGTTGAAATCCATAATAAGCTGAGATTATTGTGATGCTGCCGCTCTGAGATGCAGTAAAAATTGGCTGCCGTGACTAATTTCAACATTGGAATGTGCTGTTCAGCTGTATTGCTGCGAGATTCGAGATTCAATCCGTTTAGAAGAGGCAGAGATGTTCTCTGTTTTCTGTCAAGCATCATCACAGAAAGTTTCCTGGTTTACATATTCCATAGAGGCAAACTGTACAAGTTAAGAGGGTAAAAGTCACTGTGGACAGATCCTGATTAACTGTGATTAGTTCATAATTAACTGGGGCTTATAGATTTTAGTGCATGGTTGAGTGTTTCTGATAGGGATGGGATGTCTTAGAGGCCTAAATCAAAGAGGTGTTGAAAAGGTGTTGACATTTATAGATTATTTCTATGGTGGTGAATTGATGAAAAGAGAAGTCTTTTAGCGGGTGATGGTGAAAAGGAAAAGTTGGGTACGAGTGCTTTGCTGATGTGCTTTCCATGTTGCTTCTTGGAGAAGAGAAGAGCATGACATATGCAATTAAAAAACTAGTTTTGTTCGCGTGGTGTCAATTTTTATATGGTGAATTTGACGAACCTGCCCTTCCAATGACAAAAAAAGAATCAAGTTTTCGGGGCAGCATCACATTTTTTTTTTCCGGTAGGATTGCGAATTGAGAACTCTTTTTTGCCCAGATTGAAAAGGCCGAAAAATTCGACCCAATCCGTCAAGCCCATCTTAGATTGGGTGACTATAATCGGATTAATCGATCATTCAATTGGAAACGATAAGGGAACCGATGTATGGATCCGCCATCATTCGGGCTCCAATAGAACCTCAAAATGCCAAAGCTATAGATCTGGATATTGACATTTGCCCGAACTGGAGATTGCGAGTTAACTTAACGCATTTGATATTACCATTGCTTACGAATCGAAAAACTTATCTTATATGTCAATTTGTACGGCTATGACACGATGTATCAACCTTATTAGTATACATCTCGAACAACTTCGCATTTGAAATTAACTCATTTCTATTGCGTCAAAGGAAGAATCTAAATGTGGGTACCATGATTGTTTTGGATATCCATTCACGTGATATAGTGAAGTTACAATATTTTTTCAATTTCTTGAGGGGTCATGTTTGATAAACAAGGCTCCGTTCGTTTCGCATAAAATATGACATTGCTAGAAAATGTTTTTTATGAAGTTATTTTCCAGAAAAATGACAATATGTTCTGAGTTTGATTTAAACTTGAAAATGAAATGGAAAATATTTTCTGCCATTTGGTAAGGAAAATTTGATTTGATTTTTCTCCATGCACTCCTTTTGATCATTTTTTTTTGTTTTCACTCTTTCTGTTCTTGGTTTTCATATTTTCTTTCTGTTTCTTTTTTCTTTTCTTTTCTTTCTTTTTCTCAACCGGCCATAGACAAGGGATGAGCTCGCTTGTGGTCGGTCGCCAAAAGAAGAAAAAAGAAAAAGGAAAAAAGAAAAGAATAATTAAAAATTAGAATTTTAAAAAAGAAAATTAAAATAATTAAAATGAACAGTGAAAGAAAGAGGAGCGAAAATGATTTCAAAATCATTTTCCTCAATTTGAAGGTGTTTTTTCCAATGACGGAAAATGTTTTTCTTGATTGGTTTATTTTCTGCGAACCGAATGCTAGAAAATTTAGAACATATATTTCTAGAAGTTATTTTTTGCGAAATGAACGCAAAATTCAAAATGGTGAAAAGAGCCAATCAACATCTGCAATCCCTCGACATTATCATAGGAACTCTACGCTTGTGATAAAATGTTTGGTTTGAGCCATAACAGCTATTCTCAATAAGATGCTAGTTGAAGTAGTGCCGAGGCAATCTGACGTCATCCAACTTATGCTAGCCCGCATCAACTTCATTTATGGTCAAAGTCTAATAATTTCCTCCACATGAGCATACACATATGATGTGAAATTTGAAGGCCAAATTACCAAAAGTCCATAGGTAATCATGTACATGATAGGATATTTCAACTCAAATAAGATTAATCTAGAGCATACTAAGATTCTCTCCGTCTCTGTGTGTCTTCTAAGGTCAAGAGGCCGAGACGGGTCGCCGAAACATAGGCAAGCGAATCTCACAAACACCAAGAAAAGACAGAATTCCCCATGAATTCATAATCAAAGGTAACATAATAATTGTCTCTCACATAAGAAGATGAGCTTAAATGGCAAGCTGGTGATATTCTCTGTCTTCAACTTTATGCAAACTGCTTTGCCATGAAGCAGAGCTTTTTTTGTCTCTTTTGTGCTTGATCTCATTCTCACAGACACGCGGTTCGGATCAAGCATAGGCAGGTCCCCCCCCCTCTCTCTCTCTCTCTCCCTTTCTTTCTTTTTCAGTTCCCTGGATTTCGTGTTCGATTGTTCATGAAGCTTTGGCTATTTGTGCTGCGCCAGAACCCAGAAAGAAAACAAGAAGAAGAGATTTCATCATTGGGAGGGAACTTCTGTTTTTCTCCCGTCTTGTGATCTTATGATGGGTGTTCGAAATCGTATTCGATAGCTCTGGAGAGAGCTTGGTAGGGTCTGCACATGCATTCGGTGCATCGTGCAGTTCAAGTGAGAGTTGAAAACGAGCGTTCGTGCATCAGTTTCTTGATTTGAGGGAGTAGGAATCTGTTTTGCTGGTAAACTCGGCGGCATCGATGGTTCTTGGAGACGGAATTGGCTAATACGAGGATAAATCACGTGAAACTCGCTTCGGTGCTGTGATTTTTTGGCTCGAGTTGGTACCTAGTCTTTGTCACTGTATAATTTCGTTTCATCATTCGAGCTTCGTGGAAGCAACTGGGAATGTAATGCACACCCAACTACCGTTCACGTTCACATGCAACTTATGGAGACAGAGAGAGAGACAGAAAGGGAAGAGGAGAGGAGAGAGAAGCTTTATATTTGTCTACTATATTTTATTCTTTGCATGGTCAAACTCAAACTCATCACATGCCAATCTATACCTACGCTCTGCAGCACCCAACAGCGACAGGAAGAGGAGAAGGATTTGACTAGGTTTCGGTTCTCATGTCAACGTTTGAGGAATCCCAAGTTTCGGGTGTCGGATTTGACCCACTTTTGAGCGATTTGAATGAGAAGAAGCAGAGTTTCAGGCGCAACGTGCTCTGTTTGGCATCGGAGCTGCGAGAGGTGCGAAGCCAACTTGCATTTCAAGAGCAATCATTTGCAAGGGAAGCCCTTTCCAGACAGGCGAGTATCATTTTCTCTGGAGCTCTGATCTCCAAATGATTTCTTTGTTTTTGTGAAGTTTTGTGTTCGTTCTGTTTTTTGGGAATTTGGAATTGATGGTTGTTCTCTGAATTTTGGATTTCTAATTATTTTTTGGCAGGAAGCGGAGAGCAGGGTAAGGGAGATGGAGGAGGAAGTGATTGGATTACAAAGAACATTGGAGGAGAAGGATGGGGAGCTTCAGGCTTCGACTTCTGCTTCTGAGAAGGTCCCTGTTATTACAGCTCCTATTTTGATTTTTACTTTCCGTTGTTATTTAGCTTGTGGATGGATTCTTGCTCATGATATTACATCTGTTGTTAACTACTGGTTAATGTTCTCGGAAGGTAATGAAGGCATGTCTCCCTTATGTCATTGCAAATGATGCAATTTGTTTTAGTTATTTTGGCTTATTTGTCCGTCATGCTGTTTGCGGTCTGCAATCTCACAGTCATTTGCACGGGACCTTTTGATTTCTGGAGGAACCCAATGAAGGAAAAATGACCATTTTGGATTGCTTGTGGTAGTTGTTCATGAAACATTTATTTGCATTAACATCATTGAGCTGAAAAGGCTAAGAAAGGTGCATAATTTTTAAATGAAGTCACATTTCACATGACATTTCTAAAGTGGTGACAGCCTGTTTTCTTGGTGAGGTTTCATTTCATATTGCTTAGTACAGAAAGCCTGCTGTGCTTGGAAATTTTCTGGCATATAAATATCTGCTGAATATTCATCACCATCTTAAATGAGTTTACGCTTTGAATTTTTCTGAATGGATTGTAAGTATGTTCAGCTGTGGACAGCCACAACGGCCCGAACTAAGGTTTGTATTGCATTGAGAAATCATAGCTTAAAGTTCCATGTACCAGCTGGGCTTTCCTTTCTTCTTGATTTAGAGAGAGAGAGAGAGAGAGAGAGAGAGAGAGAGAGAGATTCTGGCGGATTGTGGAAGCTAGCTTAGATGTGCCTGAACAAACAGCACAAGAGCTTATATGATGATTTCATGGTTGTAACTTCTAACTCTAAAGACCTGGGCTTGAGTCGATATGCCTTACTATCTACTGTAGAACCGGTAACGTAACTGCTATTTTTGAACTGATGCATGCCCTGAATATTTACATGCATCTAAGAAGTGCTCATATGTTGTAGAAAAAAAAAAAGGTTCCCCGATTTCTGGGGAAGCCAAAAAAGTTGATTGTGCTTCATCAACCTCAGAAGTTTCGATGTCAATTTCATTGCGTTGGATGATCCTTTTTTTTTTCTTTAGACTATTGGATCGTTCTGCAAACTTTTCCACTTCTACAGAACAGTGTTGTTTGAAGTATACATAGTAAACTCTTTAGCTGTGGTTTAATTTATTGACAGCATTGTCCTTGATCTGACGTTTTCTTGAAAGGCAGTGTCTCCAGGATATGGATGCTCTTAAATCACAGATTGTGATCACTCAAGCCACTGCAGATGCTAGTGCCGCATCAGCTCAATCAGCGCAGCTTCAGTGCCTCGCCCTCTCGAAAGAATTAGATGAGAAGAACTGTTCTTTAAAAGAGAATGAGGATCATGTTAATAGGTTAGGCAAGCGATTAAATAACCTGCAGAAGGATCTTCAAGCGAGGGAGTACTCACAAAAGCAACTGAGAGAGGAAGTTATGAAGACCGAGTGTGATATTATGGAAGCTCTTGCTAAATCAGGCTTAAGCAAGGACTCTGAACTGAGAAAAATACTAGATGCGGTATCCCCAAAGAACATCGAGAAAATTAACAAACTTTTGGTGGTTAAGGATGAAGAAATAGGAAAGCTCAGGGATGAGATCAGGATCATGTCCGCTCATTGGAAGCTCAAGGCAAAGGAGTTGGAATCACAGGTGTTGCATCGTATTCACTTGCTTACGTTTCTCCATTTGTTGACTCTTTTGCTGTTATCGTGGTTGGCATATGCTATTAAAGATTCAAGAAAGATTCTACTTAGTCGTTTAAAGTCACTACAGGAAATGATAGGTTAGTATCATGAGAATAGAGCATTGTTTGGCTGAACTCTAGTTTGTCTAAGGCAAACATGCTGGAATGGAGTTTGCCTGTTCAGTACATAATGGAGGTTTTATTTGTGTACTTGATGTGATTGTGAAATAGTTGGAGAAGCAGCGGAGAGTGGATCAGGAACTGAAGAAACGGGTGGTGAAGCTGGAATTCTGTCTCCAGGAATCCCGTTCCCAGACGCGGAAACTTCAACGGGTAATTTGCCCAAACCCTTTTATGCTTGGCAGTTTGAGTCATCGGCAATGGCCTTTTCGGCTTTCACGAATTTGTTAAATTCTTGTCTGCGACACTCTTAGAGTAAATCCATGTCGTTGTCTATCTAATGCATCATTTATTTAAGACATCTTGATCCGCTTGCCATGCCATGTTACATTTTTATGCAGATTTGTCCAACTCGAATAGCCAAAAAATTTGTACAAACTTCTGTCTCAGCGACCTTTTCTTGTTCATTGCATACGATCGATTTAGGGACATTTTTCGATCTCTCACCACAACCATTCGGATTTAGCTGCGTGTTTATTCATTTTTTGTACTAGCAACAGATGGGAGATCGGAGAGACAAAGCTCTCAAAGAACTCAAGGAGCAATTAACAGCGGAGCTGCACCAAAAGAGCGGTCCAAGCGGTAACGGCAAACAGAACTTCTGGGAGTCCCCTAGCTTCAAGATAGTGGTTTCCATGTCCATGTTGATCCTGGTAATTTTCTCAAAGCGGTAGAAATTGTCACAACAAGAGTACACTTGTAAAAAGGCGAAATCAAAAGGAGGAAAAGGACATAACAGGTGCTGTTTTGCTCATTTGCCTGCAGCACTGGCCAATGCATTTTTTTGTAGTTCACATCGAGTATTGTAGGACATTGATCATCTCTTTGGATCATGTGGGCGATCCACACACAGACGAATTGCAAATTTGGTTGTGCTAATGTTTAAGGCTCGTCCGGTCCAGATCCCTACTCTCTGTCTCTCTCATATTTTCCCAAGCAGTGCTGATCAATTGCAACAGCTAAACAGAAGATGATCAACTGTGTGCGGCGGTGGCGGGCAATCTTAATAAAACGCGCCTGCTATGAAAATATAAAAGGTTGCCATGGAAACTGCGCCGCCCCAATTCAAATCACAAGTGGTTACCTTCAAGTTCAACTCTTCTCCTTCCCCTTCAACTTGTCAAGAAACTGCAAGTTTTTCCAGTGACTTACTTCCTGACCCTTTCTTTCTTCTTTTCCATGCACTCCCCCTTGATGATTTGCTGAGATACGCAGATGGAAAGAGCTCATGTATTATGTGGGGTTTCTCATCAATGGATATGGCTTGCTTTTTCCCTTCTCTTTCAGTGGACAAAACTTAGCATCTGGCATCCAGAGAACGTCCTAGCTCATGTAATCTTCCACATTTGTTTGTAATTTTCTTGATTAAGACAGTAAGCTTTCTCTCACAAAAGATTAATAATTTACTATAAATTTTTAGTGATTTCCATAGTTGAAAATAATTTAAAATCTACCCAAAATTAGATAGTAGCCTCTGAACATCTCAAATAAATTGCAGTGTATCCTCGCAAATAATTTTTACCATATCAATTATAAGTTTTTTTCTTTTTTATGAACAATAATTTTGACAGGTAGTTAGTAACTTTTTCTTAAAGTAATTTTAGTTAATACTAAAGTCTCTAATTATTAAGTAATTTGTCAACACTAGATGTAATTTTCATAAAATCAAATTCTAGTAACTTTCAATGCAAAAGTACTAATTTCTTAAGAATTTTATTAAAAAACTTACATAGTAGTTGTCCGGTTGCGTTCCGCCTGTTTAATCCAAAGATCCTTCTTCTTTGGAAATAAATGGTTGAAGATTGCCTTCAAAACGATCCATGCTTTCTGGCAAAAAAAAGCTTTAGATAACAAAGCCTACATTTCTATATATTTATACACGTAATTAATATCCAAGCAGGTTCTTATGCTAGTTACCTGAAGACACCGTAACATACCACTTTTCTAAGGATGCGAATGATAATTATTATGTTTTTATATTTTTTTTTGTTCTCGGGAATAGGTTTGGAACAAAAATATGTTTGGTAAAATAATTTCATTTTTCTATTTTGGAGTAAATTTTTAGCCTAGAAATAGGTTTGGAACTTAAATGAAAAGTTAACATTTTCTAATTTTCTATTTTTGAAATAGAAGCAGAATTAATGACTCTCTTTTATTGACGCCCACACTGCCCACCCTCCACCACCCGCCAGCTGTTCCCCCCTCTCCCTTCTTGTCCGCCCGTTCGTTGTCTATTTCTAGTCAGAAATAGGGCCGGGAAAAAGAAATTTTATCATTTGACACGACACGACGCGACATGTTATTTCTAAAAAAATAAAGAATTTCAACACGTTGTATATTAAATATACATTTTTATATATACGTAATAAATTATCATTTTTATGATTATTTTAATCAAATTAATTTAATTCAAATCCGCAAGCAAATAATAAAAAAGAGCCTAGAATGAATTTACATTTTCACCCCTAATCTATTGAAAATATTTAAAATAGACCCGTGCATGTCAGAATGGCGTGTCGGGATGTTGGACTCGCGTGTCGCTGGTTGTGTCTAGAGTGCTAACCACGTGTCGGATGTTTGACACCTATTGACGACGTGTCAGCCTTGTGTCGAACAAGTGTTGGCGTCCGACATCGACATGGAGGCCCTCAGAGAGTGTCCATGCTTCCTAGCAACTTTCTATATGACTAAATAACATTTTTATATATTTATACACATTATTAATATCCATTTCACAAATAAAATGCAAAGTTCAAACGCCAAACACAAACGCAAAAAGAATTAAAACAAGAAAGGTAAACTTATTCAGCTAAAGAAGTTCCTCCAAATGGTCTCATTTTGTATTATTTTATCCAAAGTTTCCATCAGCATTGTTTCATTTCTATCATTTAATAAAACTAGATCATCCTGCAATGTCATGGCCAGCTGATGCAACACATTCTAAACTTAACCTCTTGCTTTTTGGCCCATTATTTCATCCGATCAGGCTAGCATTATAAGTACTTCTTCAAGTGAAAGTGAAGGACTTGTGCACTGCAGTATGAACTAAATTTCCAGTCAAAAGACTCACCAGAATTTAGAGAACACGTTTGCAAGATTGGAAGGAGCCGTCTGCCCGCAAACTGCAAGTAGCGCAGCAAATGGGGTTCCAGCGATCACCATCGGATCGGATGTATCACAGGTCGAAGTCAGAGACAGCTTCCTAACAGCAGCTTCTGGATCTTTACAGCTCTCATCAGTGACATCCTTCAGTTCCAGTTTGCTAAGCTGAGAAGGACCATGAAAGACCATTCTTCCAAATCAAAGTTGGGCACTCACATGCTTGAATTAATCTGCATTAAAGAACCATCGGGCGTCTCCATCCTCAACCTCGAGGGCGTGGCCGGAGTTTCTTATATCTTTGAGAGTGTGCTTGAAGGTCCACAACCAAGATTTTAGTTTCTTTGATATTCTCTGGCGTGAGGTAAAACTGTCGGTTTGATTGCCAGAAACCCGGGTATCGAGCTTCTTTGGTGAGCAGCTCTCCTCTAACCGCTTGAACGCGTCACCTCGCCTATTCGAAGCCTAAAGAATGCACGACCTTCACCTGCAAGATCATGACATGCGAATTAGCTTATAGATTACACGGCGTTCACCTGTAAAGATCATGGCATGCAAATTACCAGCTTTTCAAATGAAGGACCACGTTGATCACCTCTTTGGATGAGGTTCGTGCAGACCTTCACCCAGTCTCTCTCTCTCTCTCTCTCTCTCTCTCATCTCTGATGATTTTTCAATCGTTAAATGCTTTTGAAATTTAGAGCTGAGGTGGAGCCACATCAGCCTTACAAGACAGCCACATTAGTTTTAATTGGCACCTTAGCGGAGAACCGACACACAGCCGTGGATATATTTGATATGACATAGATTTTCCGCCCTAGAAAGGGCGACAGGATTTAGATTAGCCAAGAAAGTTTCATTTTTCTGAGCAGTGGTGATCAATCACAATGGATAAATACAGAAAAAATTACCAAAAAGGTCATAAACCAATTGCAATTGCGTCAATTTAGTTCCAAACTTTTTTTTGGGCCAATTGAGCCCTAAAAATTTTGCATTTATGCCGATTCAATCCATCCAATCAATTTTGGCCCGATCGCGCTGACATGGATGCCGGCTGTCCGATGTGGCATGGCCAATTTTTAATATATTTTTTGAATTTTTGAATTTATTTTTTTTTCCTTTCCTTTTTCCTCCAACGAGTCATCGGACGTCGGCAACCAACTAGAGGCAAGGGCCTCGTCTAGTGAACCTTTGAACTTCTCCAAGGTTACAATGACATAGTCATATTGTCAACAAAGTCAAATACCATAAATAAAATACACGAGACCTACAAAACTTAAATTCAAATAGTTATTCCAATATTAAAGTCTGTATAAAGTCCATATCCATATTGCATGATCCTTTTGCCAAGAGCCCCTCTTGTTCAATATGGTGCCTCACATTCAACAACTTGAGCAGCCTGTGCAGTTTAATGGACAGAAAGCAACAAAGTTAGTACTGAATTGATTAAACAAATTGAGCTCCCCACAATTGTAACTTCACTATTGCGAGCCCTAATTTTGCCTGAGCCTCAGTCCTAATTTTTCCAGCCAATTGACCCAACTAGCTAGAGAAGATGACAAACCTGACGAAGTGAGAGTGACAGAGACGGCACAGGAGCAATGGCAAGCAAAGACAGCGATTGAACGAGCAACAGTGAGCGACGACAACAATGGTGAGTGAACGACGACGGAGGAATTGCTTCTTCGAATTGCTTGAACAACGGTGACCTCGAGCCCTATTTTGTTCCTGATGGTGCGACGTCATTTTCCTCAAAGGTGTGTGATGTTGTTTTACTACACTGAGCCACGTAGGATTGTTCACGTGAACTTTTGTAAAAACAAATGTCACATCACATTAAACTTTTAATTATAAATGCCACGTAGTTATTTTGGCCGAAATTTCTCACCAAAGACATTTAAGCGATTGAGCGAAAACCTTTTATACTAAAAGTAAACGCCGTACACAACTTTTAACATTTATGATGTCTTTTTCTCAAATGGGTCATGACACAAATCATAATAATCAAAAGGAAAAAAGAAGATTCACTAATTTGGATAAAATGGTATCTGAATTGACTCTTTCCTTTAGATTTTTACTTAGTCTAAATCTTTTTTTTTTTTTTTTTGCTAGAAAGATTTAGACAAAGTTTCGACGTGCAGCACACCATTTTGCCCTAGTTCGGTAGTTTCCACCAGCCACGCAAAGACTACCTAACCAGAACAAATCATAATGCCATCCAATCTTGAATGGGTTCCCATAGGAAAAGAGATAAGACAAAACAGATTGGTCCAATAAATCCAAATTCTGGTGTCATCAGGTTAACCGGCATGGAAGTTCAGCGTCCTCAAGACAAGTCAGTGGAGCTTATCCATCATAATTTCCTAGCAAGAAAAGATTAAAAAACAAAATAACGGTCAGCTTCTCAATTGTCATTGTTTGCTCATTCGCAGTCTTCAAATTGAAAACAGTAGAGCCCACTGTCTTCAGAAATGAAAACCATTGACCGTCGAAACATTAAAGCCCCTTCACAACACCAAGCCAATATATATCATCATATTCGTCGTTTTGTTCCTACATCGTACCCAACAGAGAGAAAACGTTTTCTTGTTTTCTTGGTTTGTCTGTCTTTCTTGAGAGGGGGGATGGCTGAGACGGTAGGGAAAGAGAGGAAGATACTGGTGGCTGTGGACGAGAGCGAGGAGAGCATGCACGCCTTGTCATGGTGTCTCGAGAACGTCGTCTCTGAGAACTCCAAAGACACCCTCGTCCTCCTCCACGCAAAGCCCCTTCGTTCTGCCTACATAGCCCTCGATGGCACAGGTAAAAACCAAAGGTCAAGATGGCTCTTCTTCTTTTGCTGTCGAGACCATCTCTTGAAGATATAGAGTAGCTTGAAAATTCTGTATCTCTTTCGTGTTCTGTTTTCAGGGTACATGCTTTCTTCAGACACGGTGGCCGCCATAGAGAGGTACAACAACGAATTGGCCGACTGCGTTATGGCTAAAGCTAAGAAGATCTGCCATGATTTTGGTGAGGTGAGTTCTTATGGAAGCATATATTTCTAAATTTCAAGAAGCGATGTATCTAGGGATGTACCGCAGATGGTTGACCTGGGTGTGGTTGCTGTTGTTGGGGGACAGGTTGCGGTGGAGACGCGAGTTGAGAACGGGGATGCAAGAGACGTGATCTGCCATGCGGCACAGGAGTTGGCGCCTGATGTTCTGGTCATGGGAAGCCATGGTTATGGCATTATCAAGAGGTACTTCAAATGCTCATCTTGTTTAGTTACTCAAAATTCCCAATATCGACTCTAATAATTAATCAATTTGGAGGGAGGACATGTAATATGTAGCCTTAGCTCGAGATAATGCTAGTGTTCAAAATATGTGCGAACGGTTCTATGATAAGTCGGTTCCACACCAAGAATCCAGAACCTACTATTTTAGCATTCGATAGCCAAGCCAAAGTTGACTATTGTTTGAAAAAAAAAGGTGTTACTTAAACAATTTGTGGTATATTGATGGGTTAATACTACGATGAGTTAATATCATGAAAAATCTCAAATTAATACATTTATGACAAATTTATCAAACACTAATTTTTTAACCATAAAAAACTCCAAACTGGTACACATGTAACAAATTTACCCTAAACTAATTTTTTGACCACCAAAAATCCCAAACTGGTACATTTATGACAAATTTACCCTATGTTAAATTTGATTAATACCATGAAAAATCACAAACTGATACACATGTGACAAATGAAGGTTAAAACCCTAAACCGTTATACCCGTCAACTGCCGCGTGTTATCCAACTCGAAAATTTGACAGTAAAATTTAACAGAAACTAACGAAGGGTAAAATTGTCACAGATATACCAATTTTGAGTTTTTTGGGGTAAATTTGTTATATGTGTGTCAGTTTGGGATTTTTCGTGATTTGATGAATTTCCTAAACTCTTGGATTTGAAACCCATCTCTAACATATCTATTTTTTTTCTAATTCCCAGTGTCTGGCTTGGTTTTTGAGCCTAAAAATAAATTAGATGAAAATCAGTCCGGTTGCTCACCCCAGTTGAAGGTGATCCTTGCCTATGCGTGGGCAATCGAGAAGTCTTTGAGTGTTTGGTTGACTATTCAATGATTTATTGGTATTAATAGAATGAGAGGAAGTAATAAGTTTTGGTTTTCATTGTAATTGTTCTACTTCTATATGTGGCCAGATTGTATTAATTGTATGGATACTCAATTGAGATTGGTGAAATGTGGCAGGGCCTTTCTGGGGAGTGTGAGCCATCACTGTGCTCATAGTGTCAAGTGTCCTGTGCTGGTAGTGAAGAGCCCCAAACCCAGCAAAAGTAACTAAAACTCAATCTATACTTACTCGTGTTTGTGTCCTAGTCCTATGTCGTCTTGGAGTGCTTTGACAAGTTTTGTTGTATATATTCATTCCCACATTGGCCAAGTGCGTCTCGGGTCCTCATTGTTTCTTGCCAAGGATTTGTGTACATATGCATATTCTTCATGAGTCTTATGACTTGTAAATGGACTGGTGTTTTTGTCAATAGAATTTGAACATCAAAATGGATATGGTGCTTGGCCTAATAAGCATGGAGCAGCATTTACTTGAGAACCCCCCGTGATTGGGAAACCCAAGCTTCTTCTTCATTTGGAAATTTGTCTGAGGCTTGGAGAAAAGGGAAAAGTCTTGAACGTGGTATACAGTAGCCAATTCAACCATAAACCTTTTAATTGTACCAATTAAATTATAAATCTTTTGACGATTTGCCAATTTAGTCATATTCATTTTTTTGTGTTAATTTAGTGCTAAACCTTTAAAGATTTGTCGATTCAATCCAAACCTATTATTTAAATATTTGGCCGAAAAGACTATATTGGCAAATCATCAAAAAATTTAAAACTAAATTGATAAATTATTAAAAGGTTTAGAATTAAATTGACATAATTGAAAAGTTTTAAAAAAAATTGGCAAATCATCAAAATGTTTATGACTAAATTAATACAATTGAAAAGTTTAGAACTAAATTGACTTTCATACAATAAATTTAAGACTCCTTGAGCAATTTTCCCCATAAATTTTCCGTCCAAGAAAGGGGGACGGATTTAGATAAGCCAAAGAAGTTCATTCAATTGCAACGAATAAACAGAAGAGGCAGCGGGCGAATTTATACAGAAGGGCAATGGTTGGAGATTGCCATAACATGAGAAGTCCTAAAAGAGGGCAATGCTTTTTTATCAATCATGTTACGAGCCAATACTGCAATATAAAAGAAGTAACCCGACGACCATACTACTCACTTATGCCATAACTTCCTCTTTCCATTCTCTGTACCCATTCATATGACCCTTTTTCAAGTGCCAAAGCAACGATATGATCACGCACCAAATGTCAAATGACTATCAGTTCGGTGACAACTCTGAAACGATCCATGCTTTTTGGCAAAAGTATGAACATACATTAGATAACATAGCATACACTACTCAAAAACCTACCTGAACTCAACCCGGTTCTTATAAAAGTTACACGAAGACCCCATAATGTACCACTCTGCGTTTCTATATGAGCAATTACAGGCATTTTCTATGGATTTATACACGTAATAAATACCCATTTCACAAATAAACTGCTGGAAAATTCTCCATTCACACTACACTGTCAACGAACAGATCGGCAAAAAATGGATCAGAAATTGCTTCTTTGGCTGAACCATACTTGTCTAAATGCTTCTTCAAGGATCGCAGCTCTCTTTCGTCCTTTGAAGAACGTTCCTGGGAAATATTCAATAATCAATAAAAATTTGTCCTTGGTATCATAAACATAATAAGCATGCAGAACTATAAACACTCCCAAGAACCGCCATTACAATGAAGAAGGTAGAAGCTAAGACGATCATTAAAGCCAGAGTGTCATGAGCCTTCATAGAAGGATAAATCTATCTAAACAGTCAGTTGTAATCTGTAAACATTGAAAAGAGAAGAAGAAATCCAGTTAACATATAGCCCATGTTCAAATTATCCTCTCAAAACTCCAGAGAAGCAATATCAGATTTGGCTATGGAGAGCAAAAATCGGAACAACGTAACACCATTATCATCTAGGGAAATCAAAAGACTAAAAGACACATAACTTTTATTTCAAGACATAGATATGCATATATAGAGAATTTTTGTGGAGCACTTAGAAATGGTTTCATAAAGGGAGCAAGCACTTACAAATGATTTCTTCAGTAGTAATATATCAATCAAATACACCAACCATAGCACGTTCGTTTTTGGGAAGCTGTAAAGAGAAATGACTCAATCATCAAAATGAACCTCCAGCTATAATATACAAGCCACTCCAACAATATGAATCTAGAGTATGAGAAACAAGTAGTGAACACTGGATAAGCGAGTGCAAGAGAGACATACATTTATGTGCGTAAATCAATACGTGCTTATATATGTAAGCGAACCTATGAAGTAGCTATGAGCCTATGGCTATCTTTTAAGACTTAAAAATAAAAAGGAAAATCAAGATGTAACAACTCAAAATAAAGATAAGATTACTTCACTACCGAAAAGCTGAGAAGCACAAACCAAGTTATCTGCCAAATGTGTCAAAATATGAAGGTTTACTGTTGACAAAATAAATGCTTCATAAGTCAGGCATATTCAAATCTTAAAAGTCCACTCTTTGTAGAAATAAGTCACGTCGGGTTTCCATTAGTCAACTTGAGAAATCATACATTCTTGTTTTCAACTAGAAGAGTTAGAAAGTATTTCTCAAATCCATTTAGTAGTTCTAGACTGCATAATTCATTGAGTAAGGTCCAGATTAGTTTAGAATACGGAGCCATAAATCACATAATTTTCCAGGACCAATCACACATGTTGTTTGCTAATCATATGTAGGATCAATTACTTCTCAGTGCAGGCAACAGCAGTAGTACCTTCCTTCCCAGTAATCTTCTGTCACTTCTTTCATCTTTCGATAGGTTTCAGACTGTACAAGCACAAAAGTTAGGAGGCATAAATATTTAGTATCTCAAGGGAAACCATATGCTATCTTACTTGTTTATCTCCTTTTGGACCTTTAAAGAGATAAGGATCTGAGGATAGATCCAGAAAGAGTATATCTTGGCCTGTGGATACGGAATGCTATTATCAGTGTGCTGGGTTAGATGTATATAAAACCATCATAGAATTGACATAAATTAGGTAATAGATAAGACGCCAACCAGTATTAATTCTAGAAAGCGTGAAATCAATTATGGATATGCACAATCCAAAAGTCTTGACATTAATATGCCTTCCTTCAAGCGTGAACTTCAGCATCCTAGAATCATTCCGGCTTAATAGGATATTCCCCCTGTCACAAATTCACAAATTTGATCAGCAATTAAAGATAAACAGAAATGTGCAATAAAAGTTATAAATCACATTATAGATGAACCAGTGTAAATCACGGTGCTCAAATTCGTATGCAGCTTCAGCCACAGCCAGGGCAGCAGTAACCTACAATTTTTTGGTGGAAAAAGGATCACTTACTGAATTAACCATACCGACCACTAAAAAGTGCAAGTGCTTCATGATTTACCTGAACAAGTAGACTTCGTGCTTCATCAAAGTTCAATAGCACAAAGCTCTCAAGATCCTTGCCCCCATGTTCAAGGACAAACACCATGTAGCACTAAAGGTAATTTGTAAGCATATGTCAGGAGAAATGGGAGCACAATCACAATAGGTGTCAGCATTAATACAAAATTTTAATCAGAAAGTAATTGTGGTGTCGAATAAATATCTATGCTCATGATCATAACTGTAGAGCACAACTATGGAAAGCAAGTCAAAGAAAATCACCAACGGCGTTGAGTAATAAGCAAGAAAATAATGTCATCTTTTAACAGAACAGAAGCAGAATAAAAGCACAAAACCTGTTTCTCTGGAAATGCCTTGGGATGATCATTTTCTGAACCATTTTTTTCATCCCAATCTTCCCATGCTCGGATCAATTCCACATCATATGGACCTTGGCAAAGCCTCAGACTGTGAAAGGAAGATCATGAAATATAGCTAATAATACAATCTCTCAAAGTATTGAAAAGCAAGCAAGAATTCAATACAGGCCAATCTACCTGAAAGCATTTTTATAGTTATAGCTACCAAATGCTCTCTCCTATAAACTAGGTCAGGCAGTCACTATCACAGGACTTAACATAACTTAGATCAGCAACGTGCTTAAATCACACAAGGAGGACTTTTGTGAGGACTAGCGAGCACATCATCTCCCAGCACCATATTGAAAACAAAAAAGAATTACTTGCATCTTGTTATTTCCATCTATAAGACTGGCTTACAAGCAAAATGACTGAAAGATATCAGATGGATGACATACTCTATTGTCTGTATGAATGTTGTGCATGCATTATAAGCATCATCCTTGCATTCTCTTAATCTGTTGAGAGTTTGAGAAAGTACAGCCTCCTCAAGCAATTCTTCTGATCTCTGGTGAACACTAAAATTGAGTTATCGAGGTCTGTCACTCAAAACACTCCACTGTACCCATGAAAGCACAGATATTAGATCAGAAATGGGAAGATAGGAGGTTAAGAAGAGACAAACTCATTAGTCATTAGTAAACGCTGTACAAAAGGATTTAATATGCAACAATAGGTCATATATTCCTCTAACCCTAAGAATCAGTCCACTAATTTTAGCTTGATTCGTAGATAGCATGAAGATAGGAAACCTGATGGAAGCAACTTTCCAATGAGCTCATACAAACATGAGAGTTGATTACAATAATTACCTTCTGGACTTCACCATTAACTCGCAAGTCGCCATCTATGGGAACCACCTTGCACACATAATTACCAGCCTTGAAGGCTTCCCCAAATGTACCCTCACCAATTTTGATAATATCATTGGGGGCACTGTATAGAGGAAGTGCTCTGTCAGTAGGCTGAACAAACCCGGTGCAAAGTTCAAAGACGGGCACAAACAAATAAAGAATTGTAGCTAGAAAGGTAAATTAATTCACTGTTGAGAAAGTCCCTCAACATAGTCTCATTTAGTAACATTTTATCCAAAGTGGCCAGTATTATTTCTATCATATAACCAAACTAGATCGATCTGCAATTTCATGGCAACTTGATGCAACAAGCTTTAAACTCAACCTCTTGCATTTATATAAAATTGAAGTTTTACTTTTGGTCCTGTATTCCATCCCATCACACTAACTTTTTAAATACATCTTTAAGAGAGAGTGAAAACATCTGTGCACTGCAATATGAATTCAGTTTCCAGTCAAAGACTCACCAAAATTTAGAGAACACATCCAAAAGATTTGAAGGAGCTGTCTGCCCACAAATGGCAAGCAGTGCAGCAAATGGGTTCCAGTTATCACCATCGGATGTATCACAAGTTGAAGTCAGAGACAGCTTCCTAACAGCAGCTTCTAAATCTTTACAACTTTCGTCAGTGACATCCTTCAATTCCTGTTTGCCAAGCTGAGAATGACCATGCCTTTCATGATCATTCTTACAAATCAAACTTGGGCACATACTTGAATTGATCTGCAATAAAGATCCACTAGGCGTCTCCAACGTCGCCCCCGAGAACATGGCTGGGGTTTCTAATATCTTCGAGAGTGTGCTTGAAGGTCCACAACCATGATTCAGTTTCTTTGATATCAACCATTTCTCTAACCTAGATGACAAGTGAGGTATGACAAAACTTTCAGTTTGATTGCCAACAACCCAAGTAGCAGACTTCTTGGGAGAGGGGCTCTCCTCTAACAACTCGAATGCATCAACCTCTTTAAAGTATGACCTTTCCTTTTCGAAACTATGCACGACCTTTGCCTGCAAAGATCATGACATGCAAATTACCAGAATGAAGGACCCTAGGTTGACAAGCTATCTGATACACAAAATTTTGGAGGCCAGAATACGAAGAACAGACAAATATTGCTTTGAAAGAAACCTTGAGAATTCCACGTGATGCAATAGACAACATTGAAATCATACTTTTGGAAGAGGAGGTTTCGCTTTCCTTCTGGCATGCTTCTGTTCAGGACGATGATCTACACAAGCAGTGACAGCTATACTCGTTCGCCCTCTTGCAAACACAAAATTAGATTGTTAAGCAAGATGACCAAAATTTCGAGACAAGATAATCACGGAGACAATTGCATTTTCTACTTCAACGTGGGACAGATGGTGGAAAGAAGTCTGCTGCTAGATCTTCATAATGCACTCATCTTTTCTTATGGGTCAGAATCACAATGCGCGACACAATGGGTCAAAAAACTTCTATCAAAGGAAATTCAAAGCCTTGAGAATATGCAACACATGAATGGATGACCATATAACCACGGAAGCTAAGCCGATAAGAAGTCAGGCAACAATGTTTTAGAAGAATGCGGACTTCACCCATTTCGCACCCACCTACTAAAACATCAATCGACCACAAGAAGCACATGAACACAAAGCGACTAAAATTTTAACATGGGGACCACGGAAATGAAGCCAACCTGGTGGAAAGCGAACGGTTCCAACTGACCCGCTTGCCATTCCCCGCGAAACTCACCCGGGCCACATTGACCACGTTCTTGCTGCAACCCGCACAAGGAAGATACACAAGAGAGAAAAGTAAAAAAATAGCAGAAACCCATGTTACCAACTCCATCAGGGGCAAACGGACGAAAGAAGCCCGAACAAAAAAATGAAAAATTTCGGCTTACCCAGTCGCCACATTCTGCTTACCGACTCTCTCCTGCTTCCTCCTCCGGTAAACCACCTGTTCCCCGGGCCCCTGCTGCTGCTTCTGCTGCCGTCGCAACAGCTCCTGCTCTTCTCCTTCGTCGACGGCCGCGATCTCCGACCAGAGGTCGGCGCTGCTCCGACCTGCTGCTCCGGAACTCATCAGCACCGACCGCAGAGAGAGAGAGAGAGAGGGAGGGAGGGAGGGAGGTTTGAATGTGCTGTGATGTTGAGCGGGAGAGTGCGATCGGGGACTTCCCTCGAGATCAGAGAGGTTGGAAAATGGGCCGGGCCGGGCACTGCCGAGCAACCAGCCCGGAATGGGCCTCACAATGGGCCGGGCCTGGGCCCGCCCATGCCTCTAGCGGGCGGGGCCCGAAACTTGGATGGGATGTGATGTTGGGGCGTTTTGTCCAAAGAGAACATTGTTCCCGTGGCAACTGTGAGATTTTGTGATCATCGAAGATTGCAGAAATGGCTCTAACGGTAGCTGCGGCTAGTGATGTCCCGCGCCCCGAGTTCGTCAGCCACCAGCCGGATTTTGAGTTGAAGGAGCTTTGGACCTTTAAGTATTTCGAAAGACCTTTCTTTTGAAGTAAAGCCTCGTTTGAAACGGAGTTTGGTAGAAAAACATGATACGCCAAAGTTTGCAGAGCGAACTGTCTTGTTGCTCCGTTCATAGTAGCAAGTTTGGTGATTGCGTGACCTTCTAGTCGATCCATAATGGACGTTTTGGCATGGAAAATGGTGTCTCGCCCGCTAGAGTTTCAGTCGAGATTAGCTAGCACGTAAGTTTGGTGTTCAATTAATGCTTTTCTCATAGGATGTGAAGCTTTCCTGGCTATGTTGTGAACACAAATTTCAGTTTATTGTTTCGAATGTTTTGTCTTCGCTCTCTTTGTCGGAAGTTTTAGGGAAAGCAATGTTGGTGGTGCACAAGGAGTGTTCAATGCCACTGGGAATCAAGTACCGCTTGCTGACTAGCGGTTTGCTCACTCCTTTTCTTGACCATTTCTAAGTTCCTTAACCCGTGCAAGGACCCTTAGGAGGAGCGAAAAAGCGCTTCGACGCGGTGATTTTTGGACCGTATTCTTTCGGCACGAGCTATTGGCCAAGTGTACAATGGGTTTTCTCGGAGATGGCTGGTTTGAGGACATACTTTTGTACAGGTTTTGTACTCTAGAACTTCGTAACCGGCCTTTCTTGGCCTTCTGTCATGTCCTTCTCTTCATGGACAACCAAGTCATCCCTTTTCCTCATGCGGGTTTAAGGGCCGACACTATGACTCAAATCGAACATTATGAGACCTTTATGGTAATGCCCAGAGTGAATTGCTAGAGCAGATCATCTCGTCTCGGCCTTTTTACTTATAAAAAAAATGGCGCTAAAAATGGAGCGAGGGTATCCTCACAAATTGGCGATTTAGCATGGCTTGTATTTTGGAAATTGGACCCACGAGAACCGTGCAAAATAACGAAACTTATTTAATCCGAGTCATGCCACTAACTTCCTTGTCGGTGCAAATGTCATTTTCAAACTTCCTTGTCGGTGCAAATGTTATAAGGAAAATCCTTGATTTCCGGGGATATCGCAATGTACAATTTCATTAAAATCACAATCAAGCCATGCGCCAATCCGGAGTACAGCCGAATCCTTTGACCTGGTTTTCATTGATGTACCATTACTGACCTTACATGTATGTGCCTACCTATGTACATATACTTATATACGTACGTATAAGATTAAAGATACAAATTCAATTACTAAATACAAAATATAATGACAGAATACGCTTGAATATTCAAAGAGACGGGTCGTATTTCAAAATCCCGAAAAGTGTATCCTACATGATTTCGCAAATCAATTTTGTAATTCGGGCTTTCCATTCCTAGTATTGTCCAATTTGTATACGTACTTTAGCCGCGTACGTCAATAGCAAGCAAATGCGAATACGTGTGCAATCGCACGGTGGTATAAAAAGAAGTCGGAGGCCACCACCGTCGAGGGATGCGCTAACGCATTTATTTTGGCACGTCTATTGTGCAACTTGAAATTTGTCCTCTTCGTGTCTATAATCATAAGTTTGTGAATCTATTTGCATTTCTTTCTGTTTTTTGGCCTGAGGGAAAAAGTATGTTTATGAACTTTGCAGGATATTTCGAGAATATAAAGAAACACAATTTGGATAGTATAAAAATTTCAAACTAGCACCCATGACAAATATATTTCAAATTAATTTTTTTGTCTCACAAAAAATTCCAAAGCGGTGCCCCACGACACATTTATGAGGCGAAATCCCAAATTAGTACCCCGACCCGAGCCTGCACTCCATTAGCCATTTGGATATGATGTAAAGGGTAGATTTGGATCGGGGTACTAGTTTGGAATTTATTGGGAGACAATAATTAGTTCGGGATAAATGCGTTGTTAGTGTCGGTTTGGGATTTTTGATTGTATTGGACACTTGGGTTTGGGGACGGGGATGGCAATTCATGTTGCGACATCGAGCTCGTTGCAGTAATCTTAATCGTCCAATGCTATTCCTGTAGCAACTCAAATTCCAGCCGCTGTTACAAAAGCCAAGTTTCGATTTGAAAAAAAGAGTCATATATTTCGGTTTCGCCACTTTGAATTATCCTCGTTCGAGCCGCATCCTGCGCGAGTTCTCCTCGGCATTTTTTTATGTCATGTTGCATCATGTCGCGTTTTATTTGCCGCCCGAAATTTCTACTTTCTTATGAAACAGATTTTTGCTTTTTGTGAAGATTGGAAGCCATTAGTTTCTTGTCAATCGAGCTGCGCGATAAGGTTGCTTCGACCCAAGACTAACTTCAATTTCTTTTTTCCATAATTCGAAATCACGTTATGCACGGCATCAATGATGCTGACAGATGTCTTACCACTCTCCGTTTTTCAACTCTCTCATTCCTCTAGCGTACAGACACATTGGCATCTGCAACGATGCGGCTCTTGTGTTCGATGCTTTGACTCTGAGAAGATCATCCTGCTGTTTAAAACCATCATCAGGGTTGACTTTACCTTGCTCTACCAGATGAGCATATTTTGATCTGTCACGGTCCAAGAATGAAGTATATTCTTTCTGTGCTTGGAGCTCAAGACTGTCAAAACTCATCGGTGATTGGCATTCTTACATTTGATTTGAGTATTGAAGGATGGGATACCGTGACGTGGATAATATTGTTTTGATTGGACATTTCACGCGGCCGTATGCATTAGTTTAATTTTGTACATACCATAGTTTGACATCGTCTGATTAGCTAAAATTGTTCACACACGTCTATGGGGGCATATGCATATCTTATCCGTGTTATACTTTGGTGATGTCTAATCTGTCAAGTCAACCGAATTTGATCGGATTTGGTGTTGGTAAGATTTGATTATGAAACTTGTGAAAGTAGAATGGTTTGATTAGAAAAATTGAAAATTACAAAGACTTAGATTGAAAAAATTGAAAGTACATGGACGAAAAATGTAGGATTTGTCTTTTATTATGTGAAAGTCAATTTAGGTTGAGAAATTGGAGTATTGTGATGTTATTGTCAAACGGTGCGGCTATTCCTAACTTGATGATATATAACTATATTTTTGACAAAAAACTCCCCCTTCTAAAAAAAGACAATGACATTGAAATAACCTTTTAGCCGGAAAATATGTTAGCATAAAATATTTAGCTATTTTCGCGTTGTCGCGGGGCACAGGCGTCATTCTAGTTAAAATACAATGTTGTACATAACGAGTTTAGCAATTGAAATTAGTAAATGAAGAGAATTTAGTAATAATAACACTATTAGGCCAGGTTCGAGAAATAGCAAGAACGAACTTGAAGCCATATCAAACCTTCGCGGTTTTCGTGACTTGGTGAATTGTCTAATAAGATCTTATCATATTCAAAAGCCGAAGAAGAGAACGCTACATAATGTTGTAAACCAAATTTCATGGACCGGTCTTTGTATCTCTAGCATCATTCAATTCGTGATTGTATTTTAGCCACGAACATGATTTGGTGACCGTCTTAGGACACAATTCATTTACTTGGCACGCTATGGAATTTTCTTATAGTAATACCTGAGAGCCGAAACACCCGCTCTTTTTGTCCATAATCGTACGCATTATCTAGTCACATCGTCTTGTTGCTATGTCATGCATCTGATTTGCTATGTTATATGAAATGTGATTATTTTCATGTTATGTTATCAAATCATCAGGTCTTGCATCTGATTTGTCACATCATGTTACATGTGACTATTGACGTCATGTCTTAGCACCTAATTTCCCATGTAATGCCATATGATTATGTTTGATAATTTGGATTTCTAATCATAATAAGACTGGATAAGATATGATATGAGGTTCAGAAATTTTGTTATATCGTAGTAATAAAACCGTATATTTTCATATCTTATCACATGCCTTGCTTGGTATGAATGACATAACAATGTAAATGAACCTAAAAATACACAAATGGAGATAATAAGAAACTTTCATGACCCACTACTAAAGAAACCACAAGTGCACAAACGTAGATAAATTCCATCAATAAATCTATGATTGTTGTGCAATCTAAATTTTATAAAGCAAATGAGCTCATTGTAGCATTCCAAAGCCGCAAATTCAACTATAACTAAAAATGTAAATGAGTTATAGCAACATCGACTAGGTAGATCACCCAATGAATGCTAATATAGTAAGAGAGAGAGAGAGAGAAAGAGAGAGATGATCGTCCATCTTCGCAATTTCGAAAAGTACAGTGCTTCGATACTCTGACCTACATCATTTATATTTACTTTTTTTCTATTTTTTATTTACTTATTTCGTTCCATCATTCCTTAATAAAAATTTATTAAATAATAAACTATACTAATATACCTAAAATACTTAAATACCTAATATATGTAATAAATATAAATACTATATATATTGAATATATATTATAGGTTCGAAAGAGATTCAAATATATAAATAACAATAGGAACAAATAAAATTTTTTTTGTTATTTTTATATGTTATTCTGAAATTTAAATTTAATTATTATTTCAATTGTATTAAATAAAGAAGTTTGTCGTTAGAGAAATATAGATATTATACTATGGATATAAAAAAATCTATTTATCTTCATCCTATCTCCCTCGTGGGATATTTTTATCAATGCTATATTCCCTTTTTATCCGACTTTGTTGTATATTGGGTAGAAATCAAACATTGCATATAAAATAAATTTGATCATATCCTAATTTTTATCCTGACCAATCGTAACCATGCAATTATTAACATGCCATCTCATTTTCATTATTGGTGCCTCATTTGCCATGTCATGTCATCCCAAAGTCAATGCTGTTTTAAATTTCTAACTCTTTTGTTCAATTTTGTCCCCTCTTGCATGGTCAGAGCCTCATATACCTTACTAGATCATAGCTTAAAGTATGGACTCGCGACCCAGCACTTTAAATTAATTTTCTCTTCTACAATCTTTTCCTGGATATTTTTTTTTTGGATTCATGTAACATCTGAATTAATCTAAGACAATTTTCTGTCCCTATTTAGTCATTTACCCAATTCTTTCAAGAATACAGAGCCATTAATTACTTATCAACCTAGCTGACTAATAAGGTTTCTTCAACCTATAATTACTTCAGTCTTTTTAACATTTGTGCAATTACGTCATGCATGACGTTTATGGTGCTGACATGTGTCTGACCACTTCCAGTTTTGGCTTCTATCTCATTCACTCTTGGCGGACGCATAGATTTCGCAATAATGGAGCTCGTGTCTTTGATGCTTTGTCTATGAGAGAGGATTATGCTATGGTTATGGTAGCATTATTATTATTATTATGGACTAGCGACACAAATAGTTCACAAACGTTGGTTCAATATGCAGTGCGATCTCTATAACTTTTAAATTTGTTCAATTTGATCTTTGAACTTTGTCCTATTGTGTAATGTCATTTTTGAACTTTAAATTTATTTAAAATAGCCTTTAAACTTTTGATGCATTTTCAATTTAGTCTCTGAACTGTATGAAAGTGTCTAATGTTGTTATTCCATTAATTTAAGTTTAGGGATAACATTGAACATTTTCATATAGTCTAGGGACTAAATTAAATGTGTACCAAAAGCCTATGGACCATATTGAACGAATTTAAAGTTCATCACATCGAGCTAAAGTTTATGGATCATATTAAACAAATTTAAAGTTCATGGACCACATTACACATTAAGCCAAAGTCCAATGACCATTCGTATCATTTATCCTATTATTATGATCATCACTATCCTTCCTTCACATCACCTGGGTTGACTATGGAGCTTATTGGACATACCCTGCTCGCCAGATGAACATATTCGATCTGTAACGGTTGGCATATTCTTATAAAATGGAGTGTGTGCTATTGGTATTTGGGCTCATAGAATGTCAAAGTCATTGGCGATTGGCATTCTTATATTCCGTGATTCGTAAGATCAGACCTTGGCTTTAATAACGGTTGCTTTTCTTCTGGTATTTCATTTTATATGCCACAAACAATCTACTGATGTCCGCACCATTTTATAGTATTCAAATCAATTTTTTTACCCTACCCTCTTAAGATAACCTGTGGTTGTGCCTTGCTATTATTAACTACTACGTTTTGCCATCCGATGCCATTGCCTTAGCCTTGAACTCCACTTGCTATTATTAAATGTTACATTTATCCGTTTTTGTAAGCAATACAAGTAGTCATTTTTAGGAAAATATTTTCTGAAACGTTGATTTTCCACGAAACAAATGGAGCTTTAGTAACAAAAACACTATTAGGCCGGGTTCGAGAAACGTCTCAAATGATTTAAAGCCATCTCAAGCCTTCCTGGTTTTGTGACTTGGTGAATGGTCTAATGAGATCTTGGTCATCCCATAAACATACACGAATTGCTATATACCCACCAAGTAGAAAGGAGAACGTCAAATGTTGATAACTGCAATAAACGTTTCATGCAAAGTAAAGAGGTAATCTTTTCGTGAAAAATTGCATCAGAAGTCCTAAATCTTGTGCGTTGAATGCAATCAAGTCCTCAATCTTTCAAGTTGTTTGATTAGGGCTCTATTTTTTTCGCAGAAATTGAATTATTTGGAAAACATTTTCCTTTTCGACCAAAAAAGGAAAAGCTTTCCTTAAAATAATTGTTTGTATCGCTTAAAATAATTAGTCAATGAAAAATATTTCATTATCACAATAATTTATGTTTGAATATTTTCGTGGACGATAAAATATTTTTTTCTGTTCTTTCATTTTTGTAAACGACACAAATGATTTTTTTAGGAAAATGTTTTCTAAATCATTTATATTCTGCGAAACAAACATACCCTACATCTTTTTGAAAAAAAGTGCAATCAAGTCCTTTAGTAAATAGTACCTAAAATTATCTATGTGCCACTTGAAAATTGCATATGGGACATCCTTAAATTGCACTCTTCAATACACATTTTGGGGCTTCATTGCATCTTTCAATAAATGTTTAGGAGGTAAATGACCAGTTAAAAGATTTAGGGACTTCATGCACTTTTGGTAAAGGTCTAAGACTTGATTTAACCAATTGAAAGGTGTAGGACTCGATTGCCTTTCGTACATAAAGTCTAGGACTTTTGGTTTTGACTTTTCTAATCGTTTATGCATGATGAGCCATATTAGAAAGGCCAAAGAAGAGCGCACTGCATAATATCGTAAACCAAATTTCCAATACCAGTTTTAGCATCTCTAGCATCATTCAATTTGCAATTGCATTTTAGCTGCAAACAAAATATAGTGGCCACCGTCGCGGTACACAATAACGCATTACTAATTTATAGCTGAAAGTATCGATTTTTAAAAAGAAATTTTAGTTTTCAATTAAAAAAATGAGTTAAAATGTATCGATTTGCGATTGTAGTACTTTAAGTTATTTATTTTGTGGATTCATGTTATATCTGAGTTAATCTAAAAAAATTAATTTTCTGTCCCCGTGTACTCATCTGCCCAATTTTTTCTAGATTACGAACCATCAATCACTTATTTTTTTTTTCGGTCGAACATTAATCACCTATTAACCTAGCTAATTTATAAGGTTTATTCAAACTATAGTTACTTTTATTTCTTTTTGTTTTTTCCATACATACAAATACGTCATGCCTGAGGTCTATGGTGCTGACAGATGTCTGACCACTTCCATTTTGGACTTCTCTCGCAGTTATTCTTGGCGGATGGATTGGATCTTGCAATAATGCAGTTCGTGTTTGACGCTTTGAGTCTGATAAAGGATTATGCTCTCGCCTATGCTATTATTAATATTGTCATTCCTCCAAATTAACTGGTTTGACAATGAAGCTTCTTGGACATGCCTTGCTTTTCAGATGGGCATGTTTGATCTGTCACGGTTTGAGAATGAAGTATATAGTATTTGGTGTTTGGGCTCGTAGAATGTCAAAAGTCATTAGTGATTGGCTTTCTTATATTCCGTGATTCGCAAGATTAGACCTCGATGTTAGGTATATTTGCCTTTCTTCTGGTATTGTATTTTATATGCCGCAATCTGCTGATGTCCACACCATGTTATTGGATTCAAATCAATTTTTATTCCCTACCCTCTCAACGTAACCTGTGGTTGCGCCCAGCAGTTCTTAGTTGCTAAGTTCTACCATCTAGTGCCATTGCCTTGGCCTTGAAGTCTCTTCATGATTCTGTAATGTCGTGGATCAAATCAGTGGCTCATGTTTAACTGCTGCGGGGGGAAAATAACGGTGCGAGTTTGATACTTGTGAAATGAATCTGTGGAGCAGAGGCACGGCCAAACTTAACTTGATAGGGGCATAGAGGTGCGGCCCCTGCATCGATGTGGAAGAAGGCTGATTCCGTGTGCATATACTGTTATTCCTTTGCGATGCAGTTTAATGAATTGATCACACCGAATGAACCACATTGATACGCGAGTTCTTTTTAATTCTATGTTCACTTTCTTGCAAGAAGCTTAACAAACGAGGTAAAGTTACTAATTCATTGCAAAAGAGGAATTGCCTTGGTTATCTTGAGCTTGGTTTTTTTTTTTTCTGGGGAAGGATTGCCTATTTGACAGAGGGCAGAGAAGCAAGAGGTGACAAAGAAGCATGCACCATATACCAGCCTAAACTACTTGCAAGTTGCTAGAATATGGAAGTCAACTCCCTGAGTTTGGTTACTTGAGAAGACAAAATACTATGTACCAACTCAGATGTTTGCGGGCTTATTAAAACTTGATTAACTGACATGACTCTCTTACTTCCCATGCCACCCCCAGAGGAAAAGTTAATTTATCAGTTCCACGTTCCTTATGCAGCAAGCATATGAATGATGTAATTGATTACTTCATCTTCATTTGATACCAGTGCCATTGGTCTATACATATGCATGAGCATATAGCATTCCAGTTTTTCTTCAGAGTTGACATTTGTGCCTACACTCTCACATATGGCTGAGCTAATTGGAACGGAATCAGATGGTATAGAATCCATTAGAAACGAGATATCAGAGCTAGGAAGGAGCCTCCGATCATCATTTCGGCTTCATGCTTCAAGTCTTCGAAGCACCTTGGCTGTGAGCGCAACAGAAGATGATACCAACGATGAATACGATCTCCAATGGGCTGCCATTGAAAGGTTACCAACTTTTGAGCGGTTGAGGTCATCACTGTTTGATAGTGAGATCGATGGAAAGGCGGTTGATGATAAAGGAAAGAAAGTGGTTGATGTTACCAAGCTTGGTGCATTGGAGCGTCATTTTTTTGTACAGAAGCTCATCAGGCATATTGAGAATGACAACCTTAATTTGTTGCGCAAGATTAGAGACAGAACAGAAAAGTAAGCTTATTATTCTTCTCTTGATAATGGGAGTAGCGTATATATTCAGAAAGTCACAAGGCTATAGAGTTACCTATATACATTAAACCTGTGTGAGCATGACAGATTTGTGCAAACCTAGGCAGCATGAGAACCTAATAGTTCATTAACAGATAAAAACATTTCTCTTCATAAAATGCGTTCCAATGAACATGCTTGCAATTGACCTTGGTATGTGGCCACACTGTGCCTGTCCCATGTTGGCCAGCTTATTTGAATGAGGATTTGCTTTCTTCTTGCTTTTTACTTTCCTCTTTTGCTTCCTCAAATCATCCCATGGGTTTCATTTTTCATGTAGTAAGGAAAAAAATTTCTGTCAAACTGTTTTCCACAGGGTTGGTGTCAAATTGCCCACCATAGAAGTCAGATATCTGAATTTATGCATTGACGCAGACTGTGAGATAGTTCAAGGAAAGCCCCTGCCCACTCTCTGGAATTCTCTAAAGAGCATGCTTCCTGTAAGTACCTTTCTTGTGGAGTAGATTGTAGGAATTCTTGCTAAATCTTTTTGATTTCTTGCTATTCGCCATTAATGAACAAGCAGCCAAATTTTAAAGATTGAATCCTTATTATTTGAACTGCTTTCCAACATGCATTTCTATACCATCAGCAAATATAATTGCAAGTTCTTTAACTCCTGTCGTCTTGAATGTAGTTTTTCTAAGGGTACAGATGCATGTACTTTCTTTTGTTTTTTGAAAAATATTGGGCAAGGGTTTTGTCCTTCTTGAAGAGGTTAAGTTCAGGAAGTGTTGCCAATCATTTCCACACGTTTGTTGAAATATACTAGTGCCAATTAGAGGCTACATGTTGTGGAGTGTGGCAAAACCATGCTCATTTGCCAACACTGTTTTTTTGTTCCCATGCCTGTTCTTGCATCCTTCCGCCGCTGTAACACTCATCATGTAACTTTAGTCTGTTATAAGACATGAATAATGCTAACCATTCTTGTGTTGCAGAAAAATTTCAACAGATGTTTTGGCATCATGTCAATTTACCTTAAATGGTTGCTGTTTCCTAACAATTCACTAATTCAAGTAAATTGAACTTTTTGTCCAGGGTATCCCTGCAATGCCAGGTTCAAAGTTACGGAAGGCTAAAATAAGCATCATTAAGGATGTCAGTGGAAATATAAAGCCCGGAAGGTTTGTTATCCTGTTTCAGCTCTTCCAATCCCTCTGGATCATCTTTGGAAAATTGTGCCTTGCCCTTGGTGTTTAGGCAGTCCTAGTGTCTTCAACTATTTCCTTCACTTCTAGCTGCAATTGTTTGCATCACCTACACTCAAATTAATAACCAGACTCGACTCGATGTAGGTTGTACAAGGCTAAGTACTTAGCTTTTACAATGAACCTATCCAAATGTGAGCATAACCTCATGACGCACTTAGTAGCAAGTGATGAATTTCGTGAGCATTGGCTGATTCTTTATATTTGAGAGCAGCGTCAATCTTTAGCAATTCGCACCACACTTGTCCACATTGAAAAATGTTATGAAGTTCGAGAAGCTTGCTAGGAAACTGTAGTCATATTCATAAGCTGCCTTTTACTGGGATGGGTTTTTGTCCATGTTTCCCATGAGGGAGAATTCAGCCTAAAGAAACCTATGTTTTATCTGACATTTTGCCAATCTCATTATCACAACTGTAATTCAAGAAAACTATTGTCCTAACTGTTCTATTACAGAGAGAAGCACAAGCCTGATGATAGGAGAGTACATAACATTCATTGTCTTTTCTTGCCACAGAATGACTCTACTGCTTGGACCGCCTGGATGTGGGAAAACTTCCTTTCTAAAGGCTCTGTCAGGGATTCTAAGCAAATCGCTTGAGGTTTTATGCTTGCTCTATGCCTAAGAACTTCTATGTGAAATTGCAATAGGCTTAATGGCAATACCAACATACCACATGTATAGCTTACAAATAACGTGTAAACTGAGACAGAATCACGCTCAAGAGAACACATGCTCACCCTAGTTCCTCATTATATGAACAATCAACATCAGCATCAGCATCCTCGCAGACATGGACTCTGCGAGTTTTCATAAAGTCAACACTGCTGCACATTGTGCTATTTAATTTGATGAAAGTGCTTGAAGGGTGCTGAGAAGTGAGAGATCATGTAGTGTGCATTGATTTTCTCTGCATTTCATAGCTAATTCGGAGCAGAACTATTTTCTAGTGTATGGTTAATGGCACAGAACTTGAAGTTCAAAGTAAGCTAATTAAGTACAGTCAAAACATCCATGAGCTCTTATTAATCTGTCCTCGAGTTTGATATTCTCTCCTGTTCCCTCTCTCATCTGATAGGTCACTGGAGAAATATCATATAATGGCCATAAGCTTGACGAGTTCATCCCCCAAAAAACGTCTGCTTACATAAGCCAGTATGATCTGCACATTCCAGAAATGACTGTGAGGGAAACACTGGACTTCTCTGCCTGTTGTCAAGGTGTTGGAAGCAGAGAAGGTGAATATCCTTCAAAGAGATTTTAGATCTGTCACTGGGAAACTGTGTTAAATGATGGTCTTTCTGGTTTTTCTGGTTGCTAAGATGTCATGATGGAGATCAGCAGAAGGGAGAAGGAAGCAGGAATTGTTCCAGATCCTGATATAGATACTTACATGAAGGTACCTTTAGTGACATTCTCCAACTTTTTTCTCTCTACCCATTTTAAAGTACAAATTCGAGTCTCCTGTTTTGTCACTGGAAAAAAGCCCATTTCAATCTCAGTACTAAATCATTCCTAGAAGCAGAGGAGTTGTAAACCGTAGTTTGGTTGTTTTTCTGGAAGACAAGTTTGTGACTTTTGTGCCATATCATATAAAAGGTGATATAAACTGATTTTTCTGCATGAATTTCAACTGTTGAGCGGTGGGTGACAGTGAGTTTCTGTGCTCTTCTATTCTTTCTTTGTTAGGGAAACAATCTTTGATAAATGGGACAGCTGGGATGTAATATCAGCATTAGATTGCTTCTTAGCCAGGTTACTAGAAGTTCTACTTTGAGCGTGGCGCAATGAGTGCGGCTAATAGTTACAGATTCTACTCAATGTGCCTAGGTTTACCAATCCAATGAGAGCTCATTATGAAAAAAGGAAATATGCTTCGCTAGTGTTCCTTTTCTTTTATGACCTATCGGCTCAACGTTAACACATTCACTGAACTGCTTATTTTCTTTCAACTATTTGCCACTGCGAGAACTTTTGTGGACAATAATCATGTCCTGTTTACCAGGCAATTGCTCTCAAAGGACTTAAAAGAACCCTTCAGACAGACTACATTTTAAAAGTAAGCTCTTTTCACTGAGTCAACAGTTAATTAGTTTGCTGTACACGAAATGATTAAGCAGAAACTTCTGTCTTTATTTCTTCAACTTCTTCGCAGATCCTAGGGCTGGATATCTGTGCAGACACATTGGTTGGAGATCCCATGAGAAGAGGAATATCAGGTGGTCAAAAGAAGAGATTGACTACAGGTAGTAGAAAGACAAAATTCAGCAAATCTCATCGAGAATCAACTTCTATATGATGGAATTGAACAATGTTTCACTATCATTTTTGAGCTTGGCTACTTGAAGTTCCAAAATCTTATCTGACAAGTCAACTTTCTGGTAAAAATTGTACAGCGGAGATGATTGTTGGCCCTAATAAAGCTCTATTCATGGACGAAATAACGAACAGCTTGGACAGTTCCACAGCCTTTCAGATGGTTTCTTGTCTTCAGCAACTAGCACATCTGACAGATGCCACTATACTGGTTTCGCTTCTTCAGCCTGCACCAGAAACATTTGATCTTTTTGATGACCTTATTCTGATGGCTGAAGGGAAAATTGTGTACCAAGGCCCTCGTGATCAAGCTCTGAAGTTTTTTGAGGATTGTGGATTCGGGTGTCCTGAAAGAAAAGGGGTTGCTGATTTCCTCCAAGAGGTAGTAAACACTAGGCAAATTGTGCACTGCAAGTTAGCTACTTTATCGACCATTTATTATGTTACCTATTGATATGCAGGTTATATCTAGAAAAGACCAAGCACAATATTGGCAGCATCCTGAGCTACCATACAGTTATATATCGGTCAATATGTTCTGTAAAAGGTTCAAGGAATCTTATTATGGGATGAAGCTAGATCAGGAGCTTTCAGACACATTTGATAGGTCCAAAATCCACAAAAATGCTCTTTCTTTCAACGTATACTCTCTGTCCAGATGGGAACTTCTGAGAGCATGCATGGCGAGGGAACTTCTTCTCATGAGGAGAAATTCTTTTATCTATGTTTTCAAATCAGTACAGGTCAAACTAAGCTCTCATACATTTCTAGCTGCTATTATGATGTGTGTTGCTTTCAATTTCCGTGCCTATAATAATCTAATTTCTAATCTGTCTCCCTGAATCCACATTAATAAAGGACCTTGGAAGTTGATTATTGCCATTTCATCATACAGCTTATTTTTGTTGCATTTATCACAATGACGGTATTCTTGCGGACTCGGATGGGATTAGATGTTTTTCATGCCAACTACTATATGGGCTCTCTGTTTTATGCGCTAGTCATACTCCTCGTTGATGGAATTCCGGAACTGGCAATGACCGTTTGGAGGCTAGCAGCCTTCTATAAACAAAGGGAGCTGTACTTTTACCCTGCTTGGGCTTATGCAATTCCAGCATCTATACTGAAAATTCCTCTTTCACTGCTGGAATCCGTGGTTTGGACATCTCTTACATATTATGTGATTGGATACAGTCCTGGGGCAGGCAGGTAAGTTTGAACATGAGAGTTGTTCATTTTAAGACCTTTCATTATCTCGCATCCATAATCTTCTTTTACATTCAATATCATCTGTAAGTTTTACAACCATTTTAATCATAAGTCAATACTTCTATCGTTTTCTTCTTATTTATGCAGGTTCTTCCGCCAATTATTACTTCTTTTCTCTGTGCACTTGTCCTCAATATCCATGTTCCGTTTTCTTGCCTCAATCTTTCAAACTGTTGTTGCTTCCACCACAGCTGGTAGTGTTGCATTACTGATTTTGATGCTTTTTGGTGGTTTCGTCATCCCAAAATGTAAGGATGTTAGAATTTCTTTTTGGTTTGATCTTGGATGAATAATTGTGCCTTGATATTTCACATTGTCGCTGCAGCCTCTATGCCTGCTTGGTTGAAGTGGGGTTTCTGGGTCTCTCCACTAACATATGGAGAAATTGGACTTTCTGTTAATGAATTTGATGCTCCACGATGGCAAAAGGTGAGGGCCTTGAAGAAGTGAGAACAAGTATTTGGCTCCTAAAGCTCCAATACAAGAAGCCACTTTAGTTGCAGAATCACTTAACCACTTTTATCTAGAAAAGTATTTTGACATGCTACCCCTCTTGGTTGGCTAAATTAGCTTGGCTACTAAAATGTTGTTTTGTTTGTGGTGCTCTAACAATGAGGACAAGACACGAGTCCGGTTGTATTAAATCTGAGGGTCTCAGTTAACAAATAGATGTTGACAATCTTTACATCCTATGATCTCATTCTTGTAATTTCTCTGTGCTAACTTCTTGCCTAAAATCAGAGTGCCTCATTGATGTTATCTCATCCAGTTACTTGACTTTGATATGACACAATTGCTGGATAAATGATAATATCCACTCAATAAGTATTTAGGTACTTGTTTTCTTTCAGGAAAAAATACATCCTCAAAAGTGGGTACAATTTTGTAATCCGTAGGCAGAACTAATTTCCTCTGCATTTATCAATGCATTTTTAACTTGTTTTTGCTTAGATAGCTCATTGATTTAACTAACTTCCTCTTCATCTTTTGATGCAATTGGACGAGTTCTTACTTTAAACGTATATTCACAGATATTGTCATCAGACACTACAGTAGGGAGTGCAACCCTTGAAAGCCGAGGACTAAACTTTGATGGGTACTTCTTTTGGGTATCAATTGGTGCCTTTTTGGGATTTACCTTACTGTTCAACATTGGTTTCACTTTGGCCTTAACTTTCTTGAAACGTAAGTTTGTCATTTCTGCATCTGGACTTCACTTTTGGAGCACTAGTGCCAAGGATCTTCATAAATTACTTTAAAACTTACAGCTCCGGGATCATCACGTGCTATCATTTCACGGGAGAAGTACTTGCATAGTCGTGAAACTGAAGATTCTTGTGAGAGCATAAAGCATGAAGAGCCAAAGAAAGTTTCTGCTGAGCCTATAAAAACAAAAAATGGTCGAGTCCTAAATTCTTCCTTGCCCAATTATAGTCACACAATTATTAGTTTTTATGTTCCTTTAAAATTATTAAACTGGCTTCTTTATTTCAAACAGGCATGATGGTTTTACCTTTCACACCATTGACGCTCGTTTTTAACAATGTGCAATACTACATAGACACCCCTGTGGTAACCTTTAGAACTCCTCTTTCCTCCTGAAGTTGCAAGGTTGAACCTTTCAGATCCAATGAATGATGTTGTCTCTTCTCACTACATTCTCCCTTTTCGGGTTTCTCAGGGAATGAGAGAACGAGGATTTGCACAGAAAAGACTACAACTTCTCTCTGATGTCACAGGCGCATTCAGACCTGGTATTCTTACCGCATTGATGGGTGTGAGCGGAGCTGGGAAAACTACTCTTATGGATGTCCTTTGTGGGAGAAAAACTACTGGCTATATTGAAGGAGAAATCAAAGTTGGTGGTTATCCTAAGGTTCAAGAAACATTTGCAAGAATCTCTGGTTACTGTGAGCAAACGGACATACATACCCCCAAAATCACTGTGGAAGAGTCAGTTATTTTTTCCGCTTGGCTTCGTTTAGATCCTCAGATTGACTCAAAACGTAAAACGGTAAGATTACAGTGCTGGCTTCTGATAATTTGCTTTGTTCAGCCACTATCAGAACAATCATGAATTGCCTGTGTAGGAATTTGTCAATGAAGTCCTGGAGACGATCGAGCTTGATGGAATAAAAGATTCTTTAGTGGGCATACCTGGTATTAATGGTCTATCCACAGAGCAACGAAAACGACTCACAATCGCTGTAGAGCTTGTTGCAAATCCTTCCATAATCTTTATGGACGAGCCTACAACAGGACTTGATGCCAGAGCCGCTGCGATTGTCATGCGAGCAGTGAAGAATGTAGCTGACACAGGACGAACAATAGTTTGCACCATCCACCAACCCAGCATTGACATATTTGAGGCTTTTGATGAGGTAAAGTGTGTTAATCTACACAAACATACTATGTCCATCAGTTGGCTTTCTTCCAGCGCGCTAAAACGGTTAGATGAATAGGTTACATAGGGATCACAAGTGAAGATAATGGTATTGAATCACTAGAGCAGAATCTTATTTTAATTTCATTAAATAATGGTAGCCGTTGAATCACTATGAGCAGAGTCATATTTTTATTTCATTTCGATTGAATAAAATATTAAAAAAAAACCACATGTTAGCTGGTAATTTCTTGTGCAAAATATTTTTGTACTTCTGGTTTGATATTGGAAAGCTTAATCTGTTTCTCTCTCTGTCTCTCTCTCTCTGAGCAGTTGGTTTTGTTAAAAACTGGTGGAAGTCTGATTTACTCAGGACCCTTGGGACATAACTCAAGCAAAATTATAGAATACTTCGAGGTCAGTTTGATGCATGAACACAAAAATATGACAATTACTTCCATTTCTTGTAATTTTACTACATAATTTTATTAAAGTAACTGCTAATAATTAATACCTCAAATAACCAACTTCTGTTGGACAGAGTATTCCAGGGGTGCCAATGATTAAGAGCAATTACAATCCGGCTACATGGATGCTAGAGGTGACTTCTACCTCAGCTGAAGCTGAACTTGGCATTGATTTTGCTCTAATATATAGAGACTCGACAATTTATGAGTAAGTTCATCCTCTGCAACTGTTGAGTGCCCAATAACAGTGTGCTTGCTTGATAATTGTCAAAGATGGCCCATTATATTACGATACTTTGAAGCTATCCTACCATTCTATCATAATCAAGATACAGCAATGGTTTCTTTAGTCTTTTCCTTTAGACCGTATAAGCTCCTGGAGTCTAAGATTGTAGATTGAGGGACCCGATATGCCACGTATATGACAACCCACAGCTTTAACTGGTGTTCCTGCTCTGATCTCCTTAATTAACAGATGCGCAGTTTGATTGATCCGTTTACAAAATCCATTTTGATCAACCTCGTGTTGTTTTCGCTTCCAGGACCAACGAAGAGCTTGTAAAGCAGTTGAGCACTCCATCTCCCGGTACAAGTGATTTGCACTTCTCCTCCCAATTCTCACAGAACAGATGGGGACAATTCAAGTCCTGTCTCTGGAAGCAGTGCTTGTCCTATTGGAGAAGTCCTCCTTACAACTTGACGCGTATCCTCCACAATGTTGCTGCGTCTTTTCTCTTCGGGCTACTGTTCTGGAAGCAAGGGAAGAAACTGTGAGTAACTATCCCTCTTGGTAAATTTGGGACTTGAGTCTGCTGAAGGTTTGGGCACAAACTTACTGAGATGATCTAAGGTCTCCATCTGGCTAACTGAACTTGCACTTCTCTGATCTTGTTAGCATCAAATCTTCAACAAGTAAGAAGAACTACAAAGTGCATACGTTCTAGGGTGTCAAATGTTTGGTTGTGTTTTTCAATTATAATGGTTGGCACAATTAGCTAGCAGTCCTATAAGATTGTATAACTTTTTGTGATCTGTTATGATTAAGAGACTTGCATATCTCCTGACTCCATATCCTCTCATTGCTAGAAACAACCAGCAGAACTTATTCAACGTATTTGGGTCAATGTATATAGCCGTGATTTTCTTGGGCATAAACAATTGCTCATCAGTACTACAGTATATTGCTATGGAACGGACCGTCATGTATCGTGAGAGATTTGCAGGGATGTACACTTCATGGGCTTTTTCACTAGCACAGGTATAGAACTCTGGGAAGTTGATTGTGTTGGTTAATGAAGTAATTAGTTAAGATTCAACCTTCAATTGAATATTCCAAATTCTTAAAATGTTTTAAGACATATAAGAACATGTAAAACAATTTAATCAGATTATTGTGCTATGCTGATGTTACAGGTTGTTGTTGAGATACCATATATACTAGCCCAAGCAATTTTATTTGTGATCATCACCTATCCAATGATTGGCTATTTCGGGTCGGCAGACAAGATTTTCTGGTACTTCTATGTCATGTTCTGCTCATTGCTGTCATTCAATTACCTTGGAATGCTGCTCGTGTCCCTGACACCAAATTTCATGGTGGCTGCAATTCTACAATCTGCCTTCTACGCAAATTTTAATCTCTTTGCTGGGTTTTTGATCCCAAAACCGGTAAGCTATCCGTGTCATTTACCATAGTTTGATCTAAATTTTTTATGTTCCTCACTCTTTCCGCAAACATTTTGCCTTGTTCTTTTCGTTGTATATGTAGAGTACCAAATTATGAAGTTCATGAATCTTACAAGATGTGGATATCTTATGCATGTATCGGCAACTACTAATTAAAACTATTCCCTACATCTCAAAACTTAGTGCTTGGGGAATTAATAGTGATTTATTATCAATGTTGCAGAGAATTCCAAAGTGGTGGATCTGGTTGTACTACGTGTGTCCAACATCTTGGGCACTAAATGGTATGTTAAGTTCGCAGTATGGAGATATCGATAAGAGAATAGAGGCATTTGGAGAAACCAAAACTGTGGCGGCCTTCTTGGAGGATTATTTCGGATTTCACCATGATCAATTGTATGTCGTGGCCATCATCCTTGTCGCCTTTCCTTTTGCTCTAGCAACTCTTTTCGCGTTGTGTATAGGGCACGTGAACTTCCAGAAAAGGTGACATCATAATTCTCTGTTAGCATCACAGTGTAAAATGTAGTTGTACAATCCTCAAAACTAACCAAATAAAGTGAATAGGTTTTTGTGACAATGAAGTGGCCACATTGAAACGATTAGTATTCTGGATTTAGAAGTGTGCTAGTTTCAGCATGGCCAATTTGTACTAGTTTAGAGGAAGATTCAGTGCTAGACAGTAAGAAAATAATATCATGTGAAATCTCTCCAAGTTCCTGGAACTCTCTCTTGTCGTCAATTTGTGATGATGAAGGAGAGTCGGAGGGGATCTCTCAGATTCAGCCAATTTTAGGTCTCTAACTGTTACACAATGGAAGCACTTCTTTAATTCTGAGAGCTTAGAGAAACAAAAGTATGGTGACTTTCAATATCGTTTTGATGCTAAACATTCATATGTCTCTGATAAAGACAAAATCAGAATCTATAATAATAATTCACAGACAAAGCGAAACTAACTAAAGCAGCTATGTGTCCGAGCATGACAAGAAAATCTCGAGTAAAGAAAAGGCAGTGAACTCTGAGGATAAAGCTTGGAGCACAATGGTATGCAGAAACTGGTTGTTTCCGATGCAATTAAAACAGACATCCAAGTGGAACAGGCCAAAAATGGGATGTGAAACAACATTCTTGGCACTCTCTTGCAACACCTTCCACAGATATTGGCACACAAGTAACCAGGTTTGAAGCAATAGAATCTGCGAAGGGACGATAACGAACATAGAAAGAAAAAGAAGAAAAGGCGCGTTCTTGTCATCTCCAGAAAACAGAAGACCCTTCGCCATTAGATTTTTAATCAGAGTAAGCACTGCCTGTCAGGCAATTGTGTCAATCTCTCATTGCTCTCATTCCGCTATACTTGTCGAGCAATTTGAAGTGTTCATGGTATGTAATTACAAACGTCATGAAGAATTGACCGAAAGCTAATTTTAGCTGCAAATGCACTAGCCTCTTAACATTTACATTTTCTATCTGTTCTGTTTCTTTTGGTAGCTGCTGCACTACACTTCATTATAGAGGCACTACAGTATCACTACAAATTTCATGAGGAAACATATTACATTTGCGACTCATTTGTTACCTCAGCTTTTTAAAGGATGTTGGATATTGTCTCTCCAATGCCTTTAGTTTTTCCTTCGCCATAAAATCTGCGTTCATTGAGTCTACTTCTTCCCTTAAATGTTCAGTTTCTTCCAGTAGTTTTGTAAAAGGGGGCCCCTCTCCGTCAGCTGCAGTTTCCGTCAATAGTTTTCAAGGATTTTCTAAAGTACGGAAATTAACTTTATAGATAGTTTCATGTGCTTACGCTTTTGACCTTTGTGTTGAAGATGACATCTACTACGTTTGCTAAATTGGTTATGATCATTGGTGCCCTGAAAGGATTCATTTTCTTAAAACTCGCGTTAACCTTGAATCTGAATTTTTGTTCATACGACGTTATCTCTCTCTCTAGATTTGAACTTCTTTGCAGTTGGTTATAATTTTCAACTTGTCTCTTTATAACTCATTTATCCAAACCTCATGTTTAAAGCTCAACCGAGGTTGTCTTAGAATGAAGGTAGCTATATATATGATGGTGCTTGCCCGAGATACACCACAATAGACGTGAGAAACTAACTGGCATTCTCGACAATAGTAGACCCACAAGTCCGGGTTTCTTTTCAGTTCATAAATGACATAAATGACACATTAGTATTTGCTCGAATCTGTTGGCTAATTCTAAAGGGACTGAATATCCCGATTTTGCATGGACGAACAAAACTCATGTATAATCAGGATCGAATGCGAAAACATGAATAAGTCTGTATTAACCTCCAGCCATTGATGAAGTTTGATTTAAAACTGGAATCGTTGGGCGTTGAACGGTCGGTGAAGGGTGTCTCTAGCCAATTGCCCGCTCGAACGTGATGATGTGTTTTCATATCATGAGAGGATTTGACTTAGAAAACCCCTTTATATCCATTCGCACCATACGACTTTTTTCCATTAATCCGTTATGCCTTTTGGGCAGTCACAATATAATGGACAATTATCACGTAACATGATGTGAACAATAAACATTAATGAAATTAACTGAACATGGGAATAATAATCTGAACGTGGGATCACATTATTGATATTATAACAGAATCATCTTCAGTGGAGGACTTAATAGAGGGTTAACAGATCGATGAGGTGCTTACTTTTTATAGTTTGGGGTAAGTGAAAGCAATCGTGGTGGGGGTTGAAGTTGCCCTCGGGACAATGGTAGAAGTCGACGATACAATGCACTGCACGCATCTGGCTTTTTCCAGACAAGACTTGGTCTTTGGGCACATAGAGGATGAAAATTGAATTCACATCCCTCACAGCCGAAGCTAGAGGCGAAAGTGACTAGGGGTGTGGGATATGTAGTTATAAAAGTGACTAATTATACTCAGGATACAGATAGAAATGTAATTACATAAAGACCTCATAATATTACAAATTAATGTCTCGTACCTGCTGCTCCTGAACTTATCCTAGTTTATAATTCTAGAGTTGGAGAATATAAAAAGAGTTGACTTTTGACATTCTCTCTTCTGATATTGTGATCATCTGTAGTACAACACAGAGAAGATTGCATCGGTTCAACTTGATAATACCCAGATTTTAAGAAAACCATCTCAATAGTATTTTGGGGCAATTCGACTTTGATGCCTTCGTATCTGCACCGCAGCAATCTGATATGTGCAGAAGTGTGCTTTGAAACTATAGCATCGTGCACCATGTATGTATTGTACTAATGTAGAAGAAGCATGTCTGGAAAACATATTCGAAGTAGCGTTGTTCTTTTAAAATGAGATTCGTTCCAACAAGAGATTGTGCTGTCTTCACACCCAGAATAAAAATCAGGATGAAACCGAGCAGGCGCTTGCAGCAAATTCGATCATGAGATTACTTTGGCTAAGTAGGCTTAAAAAGCGTGAGAGGCGAAAGACTCGATTTTGGATGCGCCGCACGACATTTGCCGCTATCTAACACCTTCCAATACGTTAATGTAGGATACCAAGAAAGAAACCAATGAGGCCTATTTTAAAATGCCGCGGTTGACGGTTCAGCCTAACTATATATGTTGATAGATGAAACATTAGTAGCCAGCAGTGTTGGTGGGAAATTTATGAAGCACTAGTTTGAGAATTCGAATCCCAACTTCTAGCGCCAGTGTCTCTCTCTCTCTTCATTTTTGTTTATTATAGGAAGAATTCTACTTTTTGCTCTTGTACTTTCGATCTTTTCGAATCAAGTACCCGTACTTGTTATTTTGTCTAATGCAGTCATACTATAACAAATTTTACTTATCAAGTCTCTCTTACACTAAATTCGGCCAAATCCAACTAACATGACCATTAGACCTAATCGTAGTGTGATTCAAAGCTAGGAAATTCTCAATTCAGTAAATTTAAAACTTGAAAATTTTCGAATATGTAAGTTAAAGTATATCGGTCCCTTTCTATAACTCATATGGTGGTAGATCAATTATCGTTAATTACTTTACACCATCAACATACATGTGAACATCTATTAATTTAAGCTGAACGCATCGGACTCCGGGTTATTATTGTCGCGAAAGAATAATCCGTCACACTTCTCATACCTCATATCATTAATGACCCACTTGAGATTCCATATGAGCCATCCAAAATTCCAAGCTACTTAACTTTATAGCTTATATGTTATTGTCGAACATAGAAAATTTTGGATGTCACAGCTCTTTCCCTTTCTATTTCACAACTCTTGTGTGACTGCATAAATTCGGCCTTACGCATGTGGTCTTTGAAAAATCTCCTTGCTGTGGGGCTCTGTTTTGTTGCGGTGGCACTACGCACTGCTGCTGCACCACCATAGGACACTCCCTTAGTATGTGGGTGCATTCCCGTGTAGCCTCCCACAAGTACAACAAATATCGCATTGATACTGCGTTCGCATCGCTGGTTAACTATTCTGTGTAGACCCAAATTGTCCTCTTTCTCTTATTCGGGACAAATGGTTGTTTTTTAATTTGCATGGGCCTTTTGTCTTGGCGAATGTCGGGTTGAAAGGCTTGATTGTTAGGCATTGCCTAAAAAGTTACGGTCGCTAGCTCCGCCAAATCTTTCTCCATAAGTTGAGCATGCTCGTATAGGTCATTATAACCCTTGAGATTCAAAGGCACTAGTCTACTCCTAATATCTGGCCTCAAATCATCTCAAAATCTCTTAACTTTGTCACCATGTCTTCAACCAACCTAGGGGCAAACCTTGACAACTTTGCAAATTTTGCCATATTAATCCACTGTAAGATCATTCTACTTCAATTCTATGAATTCCATTGCTTTCTTATCTCGAGCACAATTTGAACAATACTACCCGAAGAATGCCTTGACAAATTCACCCCAAGTCATAGTGGTACCAATTGGGAATGCCGTCCCTTCATATGCTCTCCACCAATGACTAGCGTTTCCTTGGAGGTACTAAGCTAGAGCTATCTTGTCAATATCATTGTAATCTAATAATACAAATATCTCCTCCATTCCATCGATTGGACATTTCACGTGGGCATCCGCATTATTTTAATTTTGTACGCAACATACTTCGACATTGTTTGATTAGCTAAAATTGTTCACACACGTCTATGGGGACATCCACATATCTTAACCGTGTTATACTTTGGCGCTGTCTAATCTGCACGTCAACTGAATTTGATCGGATTTGGTGTTGGTGAGATTTGATCATGAAACTTGTAAAAGTAGAATGACTTGATTAGAAAATTCGAAAATTACAAAGACCTGATTAAAAAATTGAAAGTATATGGACGAAAAATGTACGATTTTTCCTTTATTATATGAAAGTCAAATTTAGGTTGAGAAATTGGAGTATTGTGATGTTACTGTCAAACGGTGCGGCTATTCCTAACTTGATGGATATATAATTATATTTTTGACAAAAAACTCCCCTTCTAAAACCAAGACAATGACATTGAAATGATCTTTTAGCAGGAAAATATGTTAACATAAAATATTATATTTAGGTTTTTTCACGTGGTCGCGGGGCATGGGCGCCGTTCTAGTTAAAACACAATGTTGTACATAACGAGTTTAGCAATTGAAATTAGTAAATGAAGAGAATTTAGTAATAAAAACACTATTACGCCAGGTTCGAGAAATAGCAAGAACGAGCTTGAAGCCATATCAAACCTTCGACGTTTTCGCGACTTGGTGAATTGTCTAATAAGATCGTATCATATTCAAAAGCCGAAGAAGAGTACGCTACATAATTTCGTAAACCAAATTTCATGGACCGGGTCTTTGTATCTCTAGCATCATTCAATTTGCAATTGTATTTTAGCCACGAACATGATTTGGTGCCCATCGCGAGACACAATGCATTTACTTGGCAAGCCATGGAATTTTCTTATAGTAATACCCAAAAGCCGAAACTGCCTCCTCGTTTGTCCATAATCATACTCATTATCTAGTCATGTCATCTCATTGCTATGTCTTGCATCTAATTTGCCATGTTATATGGAATGTGGTTATTATCATGTCATGTTATCTCATTGTCATGTTTTGCATCTAATTGACCACATCATATTACATGCGATTATTGATGTCATGTCTTTCACCTAATTTTCCATGTAATTATATATGACTATGTTTAGTCATTTGGATTTCTAACCAGTATATAACTAGAGAGGATATGATATAAAATTCAAGGAATTTGTTATGTCATAGTAATAAAATCATATATTTTCACATACTATCATGTGCATTGTTTGGTATAAGACATATCAATGTAAATAAACCTAAAAAATACATAAATAGAGATGGTAAGAAACTTTAACAATCCACTACTAAAGAAGCCACAAGTGCACAAATGGAGATAACTTCCATCAATAAATCCATGATTGTTGTACGATCTAAACGTTAAATAGCAAATGAGCTCATCATAGCATTCCAGAGCCACAAGTTCAACTATAACAAGAGATGTAAACAAGTAAAAGCAACATCGACGATGTGCTTTGATACTCTTGCCTATTGCATTTATATTAGCTTTTTTATTTATTTTTATTTTTTCTCTTTCTTTATTTACTTATTTAGTGCCATCATTCCTTAATAAATTTTTATTAAATAATAAACTATAACTAAATTCTAAAATACCTAAAATATGTAATAAATATAAATACTAAATATATTGAAAATATATTATAGGTTAGAAAGAGATTCAAATATATAAATAAAAATAGGAACAATAAAAAAAAAATTTGTTCTTATTTTTATATGTTATTTTGAAATTTACATTAGAATTCAAATATTATTTATATTTGATTATTATTTCAATTTTATTAAATAAAGAAGTTTGTCATTCGAGAAATATAGATTTTGTACTATGGATCATGGGATATTTTTATTTAGGTTATATTTCCTTTCTATTCAACTTTATCCTATCTTAGGTAAAAATGAAACACCATATATAAAATAAATTTTATCGTATCCTTAATTTTTTGCCGACCAAACGAAACCATGCGATTATTAACACGCCATCTCATTTTCATGATTGGTACCTCATTTGCCATGTCATGCCATCCCAAAGTCAATGTTGTTTTAAATTTCTAACTTTTTGTTCATTTTTGTCCCCTCTTGCACGGTCAGCGCCTCATATACCTTACTATATCATAGCTTAAAGTATCGATTTGTGACCCTGGCACATTAAATTAATTGTCTTCTACAGTCTTTTCCTGTATATATATTTTTTATTCATGTAATATCTGAGTTAATCTAAAACAATTTTCTGTCTCCGTTTACTCATTTACCCAATTTTTTCACGATTGTAGAGCCATTAATTACTTATTAACCTAGCTGACTAATAAGGTTTCTTCAACCTATAATTACTGCTATGTCTTTTTAACATTTGTGCAATTACGTCATGCATGACGTTTATGGTGCTGACATATGTCTGACCACTTCCACTTTTGGCTTCTATCTCATTCATTCTTGGGGAATGCATAGATTTCGCAATAATGGAGCTCGCGTGTTCGATGCTTTTGACTCTGAGCGAGGATTGTGCTACGGTTATGGTAATGTTATTATTATTATAACGGGACAATGTCACAAATAATTTATAAACTTTATATGTAATATGATTTCTGTAACGTTAAATTTGTTTAATGTGATCCCTTAACTTTAATTTAATATATAATATCGTTTATGAATTTTTAATTTGTTCAATGTGATTTATAAATTTTTGATATATTTTTAATTTGGTTCCTAAATTGCATGAAAATGTCAAATATTATCCTTCAATTAATTTATTTTCAGTGACAATGTTGAACATTTTCATATAATGTAAGGACTAAACTAAACCTGTACCAAAAGTCAATGGCCACATTGAACAAACTAAAAGTTTAAAGACGACATTACACATTAGGCTAAGTTTATGGACTATATTGAATAAATTTAAAGTTTATGGACCACATTACATATTAAACCAAAGTCTAAGGACCATTTGTATCATTTATCCTATTATTATGGTCGTTACTATCCTTCTTGCACCTCACCTGTGTTGACTATGAGGCTTGTTGGACATACCCTGCTTACCAGATTAACATATTCGATCTGTCGCGGTTGGCATTCTTATAAAATGAAGTGTATGCTATTGGTATTTGGGCTCCTAGAATGTCAAAGTCATTAGCGATTGGCATTCTTATATTCCGTAATTCGCAAGATCAGACCTTGGCTTTAATAATGGCCGCTTTTCTGCTGGTATTTTATTTTATATGTCACAAACAATCTACTGATGTCTGTACCATGTTATTGTATTCAAATCAATTTTTTTATTCTACCCTCTTAAGATAACCTGTGGTTGTGCCTTGCTACTATTAACTACTACATTGTGCCGTCCGATGCCACTGCCTTAGCCTTGAACTCCACTTGCTATCATTAAATGCTACATTTATCCATTTTTGTAAGTGATATAAGTGGTCATTTTTAGGAAAATGTTTTCTGGAACGTTCAGTTTTTGCAAAACAAACGGAGCTTTAGTAACAAAAACACTATTAGGCCGGGTTCGAGGCGCAAATGAACTTTAAAGCCATCTCAAGCCTTCCTGGCTTTTGTTACTTGGTGAATTGTCTAATGAGATCTTGGTCATCCCATAAACTTACACGAATTGCTATGTACCCGCCAAGTAGAAAGGAGAACGTCAAATGTTGATAACTGCAATAAAGGTTTCATGCAAAGTAAAGAGGTAATCTTTTTGGGAAAAATTGCACCGGAAGCCCTAAATCTTGTGCGCGGAATGCAATCAAGTCCTCAACCTTTCAAGTTGTTCGATTAAGGCTCCGTTTGTTTCGTAGAAATTGAATTATTTGGAAAACATTTTCCTTTCGACCAAAAAAAAAAAGTTTTTCTAAAAATAACCGCTTGTATCGCTTGAAATAATTAGTCAATGAAAAATATTTCATTATCACAATAATTTATGTCTGAACATTTTCGTTGATGATAGAATATTTTTTCTGTTAGTTCATTTTTGTAAACGACACAAGCGATTTTTTTACGAAAATATTTTCTAAATAATTTATAGTCTGCAAAACAAACATACTCTATATCTTTTTAAAAAAAGTGCAATCAAGTCCTTTGGTAAATAGTACCTGAAATTATCTACGTGCCACTTGAAAATTGCATGTGGGACATCCTTAAATTGCACTCTTCAATACACATATTGGGGCTTCATTGCATCTTTCAATAAATGTTTAGGAGGTAAACGACCAGTTAAAAGATTTAGGGACTTCATGCACTTTTCGATAAAGGTCTAAGACTTGATTGAGCCAATTGAAAGATGTAGGACTTGATTGCCTTTCGTACATAAGGTGTAGGACTTATGGCTTCGACTTTTCTAATCATTTATGCATGATGAGCCATATTAAAAAGGCCAAAGAAGAGCGCACTACATAATATCGTAAACCAAATTTCATGTACCGGTTTTAGCAAAGCATCATTCAATTTGCAATTGCATTTTAGCTGCAAACAAAATATAGTGGCCACCGTCGCGGTACACAATAACGCATTACTAATTTATAGCTGAAAGTATCGAATTTTTTAAAAAAAATTAGTTTTTTATTAAAAAAATGAATCAAAATGTATCGATTTGCGATTGCAGCACTTTAAGTTATTTATTTTGTGGATTCATGTTATATCTGAGTTAATCTAAAAAAAATTAATTTTCTGTCCCCATGTACTTATCTGCCCAATTTTTTCTAGATTACGAGTCATTAATCACTTATTTTTTTTGGTCGAACATTAATCACTTATTAACCTAGCGGATTTATAAGGTTTATTCAACCTAGAGTTACTTTTATTTCTTTCTTTTTTTCCATACATACAAATACATCATGTATGAGGTTCATGGTGCCAACAGATGTCAGACCGGGAAAAGTGCCAAAAAAGTTCTAAACCTTTTGCATTAGTGCCAATTTAGTCCTAAACCTTTTTTTGGTGTCAATTCAGTCCTAAACCTTTTGCATTGGTGCCAATTTAGTCCTAAACTTTTTTTTGGTGCCAATTAATTTCTAAATCTTTTAAATTAGTGCCGATTCAATTCTAAACTTTTTGTTTTTGTGCCAATTTAGTCTTTTCGGCTAATTTTGATCGGAATTTGTTGACGTGGATGCCGGCCGGTCGACGATTGGTCACTGGCGTTGACGTGGCATCGACGTGGACAATTAAATAATATTTTAATTTTTTTTCCTTTTTTTTTTTTTTTTTTTTTTTCGTTTTTTTTGTCCCCTTTTGGCCGGTCGCCGTCGCCGGTTCGATGACCGACCAGAAGCCAGAGGCCGGCGAGGTCGAGCCTCGCCCAGCCGCTGGCAAGGGTGCGGCGAGGGGTCGAGCCTTGCTATGGTCGGGCGAGGCCCGACCGCGCCGGATCTAGTGAGGTCGAGCCTCGCCCGACCAAGGCGAGGCCGCCCTCGCTAGTGGCTGGCGAGGCTGACCTCACTGGCCTCTAGCCTCTGGCCGGTCGCCGGACCGACGACCGGCCAGAAGAAGACAAAAAAAAAAACGAAAAAAAAGAAAAATAAAGGAAAAAAATAAAAAATTTAAAAATATTAAAATATTATTTAATTGTCCACGTTAGCACCACGTCGGCGCCGGTGACCGGTCGTCGGCCGGCCGGCGTTTACGCCAGCAAATTCCGATCAAAATTGGCTGGAAGGACTAAATTAGCACAAAAATAAAAGGTTTAAGACTGAATTGGCATCAATTTAAAAGGTTTAGGACTTAATTGGCATAAAAAAAAGGTTTAGGACTAAATTGGCACAAATGCAAAAGGTTTAGGACTGAATTGGCACCAAAAAAAGTTTAGGACTAAATTGACACTAATGCAAAAGGTTTATCACTAAATTGACACTTTTCCCGAAGTCAGACCACTTCCATTTTTGACTTCTCTCGGACTTATTCTTGGGGGATGGATTTGATCTTGCAATAATGCAGCTCTTGTGTTTGATGTTTTGAGTCCGAGAAAGGATCATGCTCTCGCCTATGCTATTATTAATAATGTCATTCCTCCAAATTAACTGGTTTGACTATGAAGCTTCTTGGACATACCTTGCTTTTCAGATGGGCATGTTTGATCTTGCACGGTTTGAGAATGAAGTATATAGTATTTGGTGTTTGGGTTCGTAGAATGTCAAAGTCATTAGTGATTGGCTTTCTTATATTCCGTGATTCGCAAGATTAGACCTCGATGTTAGGTATATTTGCCTTTCTTCTGGTATTGTATTTTATATGCCGCATTCTGCTGGTGTCCACACCAATTTATTGGATTCAAATCAATTTTTATTCCCTACCCTCTCAACTAACCTGTGGTTGCTCCTAGCAATTCTTAGTTGCTAAGTTCTACCATCTAATGCCATTGAATTGGCCTTGAAGTCTCTTCATGATTCTGTTATGTCGTGGATCGAATCAGCGGATCATGTTTAATTGCTGCCGGGGGAAAAAAAGGGTGCAAGTTTGATACTTGTGAAATGAATCTGTGGAGCAGAGGCACGGCCAAACTTAACTTGATAGGGGCATAGAGGGACAGCCCCCGCAACGATGTGGAAGAAGGCTGATTCCGTATGCATATAATGTTATTCCTTTGCGATGCAGTTTAATGAATTGATCACACCGATTGAACCACATTGATAAGCGAGTTCTTTTTAATTCTATATTAACTTTCTTGCAAGAAGCTTAACAAACGAGGTAAAGTTACTAATTCATTCCAAAAGAGGAATTGCTTTAGTTATCTTGAGCTTGGATTTTTTTTGGGGGAAGGATGGCCTATTTGACGGAGGGAAGAGAAGCAAGAGGTGACAGAGAAGCATGCACCATATACCAGCCTAAACTACTTGCAAGTTGCTAGAATATGGAAGTCAACTCCCTGAGTTTGGTTACTTGAGAAGACAAAATACTATGTACCAACTCAGATGTTTGCGGGCTTATGAAAACTTGATTAACTGACATGACTCTCTTACTTCCCCTGCCACCCCAAAAGGAAAAGTTAATTTATCAGTTCCACGTTCCTTATGCAGCAAGCGTATGAAAGATGTAATTGATTACTTCATCTTCATTTGATACCAGTGCCGTTGGTCTATATATATGCATAAGTATATAGCATTCTAGTTTTTCTTCAGAGTTGACATTTGTGCCTACACTCTCGCACATGGCTGAGCTAATTGGAACGGAATCAGATGGAATAGAATCCATTAGAGAGGAAATATCAGAGCTAGGAAGGAGCCTCGGATCATCATTTCGGCTTCATGCTTCGAGTTTTCGAAGCACCTTGGCTGTGAGCACAACAGAAGATGATACCAACGATGAATACATTCTCCAATGGGCTGCCATTGAAAGGTTACCAACTTTTGAGCGGTTGAGGTCATCACTGTTTGATAGTGAGATCGATGGAAAGGCGGTTGATGATAAAGGAAAGAAAGTGGTTGATGTTACCAAGCTTGGTGCATTGGAGCATCATTTTTTCGTACAGAAGCTCATCAGACATATTGAGAATGACAACCTTAATTTGTTGCGCAAGATGAGAGACAGAACAGAAAAGTAAGCTTATTCTTCTTCCATTGATAATTGGAGTAGCATATGTATTCAGAAAGTCAAAAAGCTATAGAGTTACCTATATACACTAAACCTGTGTGAGCATGACAGATTTGTGCAGACCTAGGCAGCATGAGACCCCAAAAGTTCATTAACAGATGAAAACATTTCTGTTCATAAAATGCATTCCAATGTACATGCTTGCATTTGACCTTGGTATGTGGCCACAGTGTGCCTGTCCCATGTTGGCCAACTTAATTGAATGAGGATTTGCTTTTTGCCTTCCTATTTTACTTCCTCAAACTCATCCCATGGGTTTTATTTTTCATGTAGTAAGGAAAAAAATACTGTCGAACTGTTTTCCACAGGGTTGGTGTCAAATTGCCCACCATAGAAGTCAGATATCTGAATTTATGCATTGAAGCAGACTGTGAGATAGCTCAAGGAAAGCCCCTGCCCACTCTCTGGAATTCTCTAAAGAGCATGCTTCCTGTAAGTACCTTTCTTATGGAGTAGATTGTAGGAATTCTTGCTATTCACCATTAATGAACAAGCAGCCAAATTTTAAAGATTGAATCCTTATTATGTGAACTGCTTTCCAACATGCATTTCTATACCATCAGCAAACATATTTGCAAGTTCTTTAACTCCTTTCATCTTGATTGTAGTTTTTCTAAGGGTACAGATGCATGTACTTTCTTTTATTTTTTGAAAAATATTGGGCTAATAAGGTTTTTGTCCTTCTTGAAGAGGTTAAGCTCAGGAAGTGTTGCCAATCATTTCCACACGTTTGTTAAAATATACTAGTGCCAAGTAGAGGCTATATGTTGTGAATTGTGGCAAAACCGTGCTCATTTGGCAACACTGTTTTTTTGTTCCCACACCTGTTCTTGCATCCTTCCGCCGCTGTAACACTCATCATGCAACTTTAGTCTGTTATAAGACATGAATAATGCTAACCATTCTTGCGTTGCAGAAAACTTTCAACAGATGTTTTGGCATCATGTCAATTTACCTTAAATTGTTGCTGTTTCCTAACAATTCACTAATTCAAGTAAATTGAACTTTTTGTCCAGGGTATCCCTGCAATGCCAGGTTCAAAGTTACGGAAGGCTAAAATAAGCATCATTAAGGATGTCAGTGGAAATATAAAGCCCGGAAGGTTTGTTATCCTGTTTCAGCTCTTCCAATCCCTCTGGATCATCTTTGGAAAATTGTGCCTTGCCCTTTGTGTTTAGGCAGTCCTAGTGTCTTCAACTATTTCCTTCACTTCTAGCTGCAATTGTTTGCATCACCTACACTCAAATTAATATCCAGACTCGACTCGATGTAGGTTGTACAAGGCTAAGTAATTAGCTTTTACAATGAACCTATCCAAACGTGAGCATAACCCCATGACGCACTTAGTAGCAAGTGATGAATTTCGTGAGCATTGGCTGATTCTTTATATTTGAGAGCAGTGTCAATCTTTAGCAAGTCGCATCGCACTTGCCCATAGTGAAAAATGTTCTGAAGTTTGAGAAGCTTGCTAGGAAACTGCAGTCATATTCATAACCTACTTTTTACAGGGATGGGTTTTCGTCCATGTTTCTGATGAGGGAGAATTCAGCCTAAAGAAACTTATGTTTTATCTGACATATTGCCAATCTCTTTATCACACCTGTAATTCAAGACAACTATTGTCCTAACTGTTCTATTACAGAGAGAAGCACAAGCTTGATGATAGGAGAGTACATAACATTCATTGTCTTTTCTTGCCACAGAATGACTCTACTGCTTGGACCGCCTGGATGTGGGAAAACTTCCTTTCTAAAGGCTCTGTCAGGGATTCTAAGCAAATCACTCGAGGTTTTATGCTTGCTCTATGCTTAAGAACTTCTATGTCAAACTGCCCTAGGCTTAACGGCAATACCAACATACCACATGTATAGCTTACAAATAATGTGTAAACTGAGACAGAATCACGCTCAAGAGAACACATGCTCACCCAAGTTCCTCTTTATATGAACAATCAACATCAACATCCTCACAGACATGGATTCTCGAGTTTTCATAAGGTCAACACTGCTGCACATTGTGCTATTTAATTTGATGAAAGTGCTTGAAGGGTGCTGAGAAGTGAGAGATCATGTAGTGCGCATTGATTTTCTCTGCATTTCATAGCTTATTCGGAACAGAACTATTTTCTAGTGTACGGTTAATGGCACAGAACTCGAAGTTCAAAGTAAGCTAATTAAGTATAGTCAAAACATCCTTGAGCTCTTATTATTCTATCTTTGAGTTTGATACTCTCCTGTTCCCTCTCTTATCTGACAGGTCACTGGAGAAATATCATATAATGGCCACAAGTTTGATGAGTTCATCCCCCAAAAAACGTCTGCTTACATAAGCCAGTATGATCTGCACATTCCAGAAATGACTGTGAGGGAAACACTGGACTTCTCTGCCCGTTGTCAAGGTGTTGGAAGCAGAGAAGGTGAATATCCTTCACAGTGATTTTAGATCTGTCACTGGGAAACTGTGTTAAATGACGGTCTTTCTGGTTTTTCTGGTTGCTAAGATGTCATGATGGAGATCAGCAGAAGGGAGAAGGAAGCAGGAATTGTTCCAGATCCTGATATAGATACTTACATGAAGGTACCTTTAGTGACATTCTCCAACTTTTTTCTCTCTACCCATTTTAAAGTACAAATTCGAGTCTCCTGTTTTGTCACTGGAAAAAAGCCCATTTCAATCTCAGTACTAAATTATTCCAGGAAGCAGAGGAGTTGTAAATCGTAGTTTGGTTGTTTTTCTGGAAGACAAGTTTGTGATTTTTGTGCCATATCATATAAAAGGGGATATAAACTGATTTTTCTGCATGAATTTTAACTGTTGAGCGGTGGGTGACAGTGAGTTTCTGTGCTCTTCTCTTCTTTCCTTATTTGGGAAACAATTTTTGATAAATGGGATGACTGGGATGTAATATCAGCATTAGATTGCTTCTTAGCCAGGTTGCTAGAAGTTCACCTTTGAGCGTGGTGCGACGAGTGCGGCTAACAGTTACAGATTCTACTTAACGTGCCCAGGTTTACCAATCCAATGTGAGCTCATTATGAAAAAAGGAAATATGCTTCACCAGTATTCCTTTTCTTTTATGACCTATCGGCTCGATGTTAACACATTCACTGTTCTGCTTAATTTCTTTCAGCTATTTGCCACTTCTAGAACTTTTGTGGACAATAATCATGTCCTGTTTACCAGGCAATTGCTCTCAAAGGACTTAAAAGAACCCTTCAGACAGACTACATTTTAAAAGTAAGCTCTTTTCACTGAGTCAATAGTTGATTAGTTTGCTGTACACGAAATGATTAAGCAGAAATGTCTTTATTTCTTCAACTTCTTCGCAGATCCTAGGGCTGGATATCTGTGCAGACACATTGGTTGGAGATCCCATGAGAAGAGGAATATCAGGTGGTCAAAAGAAGAGATTGACTACAGGTAGTAGAAAGACAAAATTCAGCAAATCTCATCGAGAATCAACTTCTATATGATTGAATTGAACATTGTTTCGCCATCATTTTTGAGCTTGGCTACTTGAAGTTCCAAAATCTTATCTGACTAGTCAACTTTCTGGTAAAAATTGTACAGCGGAGATGATTGTTGGCCCTAATAAAGCTCTTTTCATGGACGAAATAACGAACGGCTTGGACAGTTCAACGGCCTTTCAGATGGTTTCTTGTCTTCAGCAACTAGCACATCTAACAGATGCCACTATACTGGTTTCGCTTCTTCAGCCTGCGCCAGAAACATTTGATCTTTTTGATGACCTTATTCTGATAGCTGAAGGGAAAATTGTGTACCAAGGCCCTCGTGATCAAGCTCTGAAGTTTTTTGAGGATTGTGGATTCAGGTGTCCTGAAAGAAAAGGGGTTGCTGATTTCCTCCAAGAGGTAGTAAACACTAGGCAAATTGTGCACTGCATGTTAGCTACCTTTATCGACCATTTATTATGTTGCCTATTGATATGCAGGTTATATCTAGAAAAGACCAAGCTCAATATTGGCAGCATCCTGAGCTACCGTACAGTTATACATCGGTCAATATGTTCCGTAAAATGTTCAAGGAATCTTGTTATGGGATGAAGCTAGATCAGGAACTTTCAGACACATTTGATAGGTCCAAAATCCACAAAAATGCTCTTTCTTTTAACGTGTACTCTCTGTCCAGATGGGAACTTCTGAGAGCATGCATGGCGAGGGAACTTCTTCTCATGAGGAGAAATTCTTTTATCTATGTTTTCAAATCAGTACAGGTCAAACTAAACTCTCATACATTTCTAGCTGCTATTATGATGTATATCGCTTTCAATGTCCATGCCTATAATCATCTAATTTCTAATCTATGTCCCTGATTCCATATTAATTAAATGACCTTGGAAGTTGATTATTGCCATTTCATCATACAGCTTATTTTCGTTGCATTTATCACGATGACGGTATTCTTGCGGACTCGGATGGGATTCGATGTTTTTCATGCCAACTACTATATGGGCTCTCTGTTTTATGCACTAGTCATACTCCTCTATGATGGATTTCCAGAATTGGCAATGACCGTTTGGAGGCTAGCAGCCTTCTATAAACAACAGGAGCTGTGCTTTTACCCTGCTTGGGCTTATGCAATTCCAGCATCTATACTGAAAATTCCTCTTTCACTGCTGGAATCTGTGGTTTGGACATCTCTTACATATTATGTGATTGGATACAGTCCTGAGGCAGGCAGGTAAGTTTTAACATGAGAGTTCTTCATTTTAAGACCTTTCATTATCTCGCCTCCATAATCTTCTTTTACATTTCAATATCATCTGTAAGTTTTACAACCATTTTAATCATAAGTTAATACTTCTATTGTTTTCTTCTTATTTATGCAGGTTCTTCCGCCAATTATTACTTCTTTTCTCTGTGCACTTGTCCTCAATATCCTTGTTCCGTTTTCTTGCCTCAATCTTTCGAACTGTTGTTGCTTCCACCACAGCTGGTAGTGTTGCATCACTGATTTTGATGCTTTTTGGTGGTTTCATCATCCCAAAACGTAAGGATGTTAGAACTTCCTTTTGGTTTGATCTTGGATGAATAACTGTGCCTTAATATTTCACATTGTCACTGCAGCCTCTATGCCTGCTTGGTTGAAGTGGGGTTTCTGGGTCTCTCCACTAACATATGGAGAAATTGGACTTTCTGTTAATGAATTTGATGCTCCACGATGGCAAAAGGTGAGGGCCTTGTAGAAGTGAGAACAAGTATTTGGCTCCCAAAGCTCCATTACAAGAAGCCACTTTAGTTGCAGAATCGCTTAACCACTTTTATCTAGAAAAGTATTTTGACATGCTACCCCTCTTGGTTGGCTAAACCAGCTTAGCTACTAAAGTGTTCTATTGTTTGTGGTGCTCTGAGTAAGAGGACAGGACACGAGTCCAGCTTTATTAAATCTGAGGGCCTCATTTAACAAATAGATGTTGACAATCTTTACATCCTGTGATCTCATTCTTGTAATTTCTCTGTGCTAACTGCTTGCCTAAAATCAGAGTGCCTCATTGATGTTATCTCATCCAGTTACTTGACTTTGATACAACACAATTACTGGATAAATGATAATATCCACTAAATAAGTATTTGGGTACTTGTTTTCTTTCAGGAAACAATATATCCTCAAAAGTGGGTACAATTTTGTAATCCCTAGGCAGAACTAATTTCCTCTGCGTTTCTCAATGCATTTTTAACTTGTTTTTGCTTACATAACTCATTGATTTAACTAACTTCCTCTTCATCTTTTGATGCAATTGGACGAGTTCTTACTTTAAACGTATATTCACAGATATTGTCATCAGACACTACAGTAGGGAGTGCAACCCTTGAAAGCCGAGGACTAAACTTTGATGGGTACTTCTTTTGGGTATCAATTGGTGCCTTATTGGGATTTACCTTACTGTTCAACATTGGTTTCACTTTGGCCTTAACTTTCTTGAAACGTAAGTTTGTCATTTCTGCATCTGGACTTCACTTTTGGAGCAGTAGTGCCAAGGATGTTCATAAATTACTTTAAAACTTACAGCTTCGGGATCATCATGTGCTATCATTTCACGTGAGAAGTTCCTGCATAGTCATGAAACTGAAGATTCTCATGACAGCATAAAGCATGAAGAGCCAAAGAAAGTTTCTGCTGAACCTATAAAAACAAAAAATGGTCGAGTCCTAAATTCTTCCTAGCCCAATTATAGTCACACAATTATTATTTTTTATGTTCCTTTGAAATTATTAAACTGGCTTCTTTATTTCAAACAGGCAGGATGGTTTTACCTTTCACACCGTTGACGCTCGTTTGTAACAATGTGCAATACTACATAGACACCCCTGTGGTAACCTTTAGAACTCCCCTTTCCTCCTGAAGTTGTAAGATTGAACCTTTCAGATCCAATGAATGATGTTGTCTCTTCTCACTACATTCTCCCTTTACGGGTTTCTCAGGAAATGAGAGAACGAGGATTTGCACAGAAAAGACTGCAACTTCTCTCTGATGTCACAGGCGCATTCAGACCTGGTATTCTGACAGCATTGATGGGTGTGAGCGGAGCTGGGAAAACTACTCTTATGGATGTCCTTTGTGGGAGAAAAACTACTGGCTATATTGAAGGAGAAATCAAAGTTGGTGGTTGTCCTAAGGTTCAAGAAACATTTGCAAGAATCTCTGGTTACTGTGAGCAAACGGACATACATACCCCACAAGTCACTGTGGAAGAGTCAGTTATTTTTTCTGCTTGGCTTCGTTTAGATCCTCAGATTGACTCACAACATAAAATGGTTAGATTACAGTCCTGGCTTCTGATAATTTTCTTTGTTTAGCCACTATCAGAACAATCATGAATTGCCTGTGTAGGAATTTGTCAATGAAGTCCTGGAGATGATCGAGCTTGATGGAGTAAAAGATTCTTTAGTGGGCATACCTGGTGTTAATGGTCTATCCACAGAGCAACGAAAACGACTCACAATCGCTGTAGAGCTTGTTGCAAATCCTTCCATAATCTTTATGGACGAGCCTACAACAGGACTTGATGCCAGAGCCGCTGCGATTGTCATGCGAGCAGTGAAGAATGTAGCTGACACAGGAAGAACAATAGTTTGCACCATCCACCAACCCAGCATTGACATATTTGAGGCTTTTGATGAGGTAAAGCGTGTTTATCGACGCACACACATACTATGTCCATCGGTTGGCTTTCTTCCAGCATGCTAAAACTGTTAGATGAATAGGTTACATAAGGATCACAATTGAAGATAACGGTATTGAATCACTAGAGCAGAATCTTATTTTAATTTCATTAAATAATGGTAGCCGTTGAATCACTATGAGCAGAATCATATTTTTATTTCATTTCGATTGAATAAAATCTTAAAAGATAACCACATGTTAGCTGGTAATTTCTCGCGCAAAATATTTTTTGTACTTCTGGTTTGATATTGGAAAGCCTAATCTGTTTCTCTCTCTGTCTCTCTCTCTCTGAGCAGTTGGTTTTATTAAAAACTGGTGGAAGGCTGATTTACTCAGGACCCTTGGGACATAACTCAAGCAAAATTATAGAATACTTCGAGGTCAGTTTGATGCATGAACACAAAAATATGACAATTACTTCCATTTCTTGTAATTTTACTACGTAATTCTTATTAAAATAACTGCTAATAATTAATACCTCCAATAACCAACTTCTGTTGGATAGAGTATTCCAGGAATGCCTAAGATTAAGAGCAACTGCAATCCGGCTACATGGATGCTAGAGGTGACTTCTACCTCAGCTGAAGCTGAACTTGGCATTGATTTTGCTCTAATATATAGAGACTCGACAATTTATGAGTAAGTTCATCCTCTGCAACTATTGAGTGCCCAACAACAGTGTGCTTGCTTGATAATTGTCAAAGATGGCCCATTATATTAATATACTTTGAAGATATCCTGCCATTCTATCATAATCAAGATACAGCAATGGTTTCTTTAGTCTTTTCCTTCAGACTGTATAAGCTCCTGGAGTCTAAGATTGTAGATTGAGGGACCCGATATGCTAAATATATGATAACCCACAGCTTTAACTGGTGTTGCTGCTCTGATCTCCCTAATTAACAGATGCGCAGTTTGATTGATCCATTGACAAAATCCATTTTGATCAACCTCGTGCTGTTTTTGCTTCCAGGGCCAACGAAGAGCTTGTAAAGCAGTTGAGCAATCCATCTCCCGGTACGAGTGACTTGTACTTCTCCTCCCAATTCTCACAGAACAGGTGGGGACAATTCAAGTCATGTCTCTGGAAGCAGTGCTTGTCCTATTGGAGAAGTCCTCCTTACAACTTGACGCGTATCCTCTACAATGTTGCTGCGTCTTTTCTCTTTGGGCTACTGTTCTGGAAGCAAGGGAAGAAACTGTGAGTAGCTATCCCTTTTGGTAAATTTGGGACTTGAGTCTGCTGAAGTTTTGGGCACAAGCTTACTGAGATTGTTACACCCCGAATACAACCAAAATGGGATCGTAACACGGCCGTCCTTTCACCCAAAGGACGCAGCCTAAACTTATCAATACCCAAAAACATCAGAGCTTTCTAAAACCATCAAAAGGATATATACAATCCAACAAAAAAAACTATATCAATAGCTCCACGACACTATGCACAATGTACCCAAAAATCCTACAGTCAAAAAGAAACCCTTCGATTAACGCCCGCTCATGTCTTACTAGCGACCAGCAGAAGAACCTGAAATGTATAAGATAAGGGGTGAGCTACCACGGCTCAGTGAGTAACATATTTCTTCTAAGTGGATCGAACAATCACTATGCAATAGTATAAAAATATTACAACTCATAACTCAAACTCAATGTACAATAGAGCCAAAAATATCTCAAAGGTATAATAGCTTTTCAATAAAAGTCATCCGTATCAGATTATTTAATAAAAACTCACTTAACAACAATAGCCAACCATCAATGGTCTATCCATTGACTAATCTCATCACTTAATACGTTGATGGTTCATCCATCAACCAATCTCATGCTCGTTATCAAACTATGGTCAAGTTTAACGCCGTGACAAAGGCGACCAAGTTTACCCCTCTTGGCAAGGTCTACCACCTATTATAAGCCGGCGGTTCGGCCCAGAAGGATATCCTGACAGTATGCATACTTCCCCCTCAACGGGTTCTCAACATAGTAATACAAGCAGCAACAACTTATAACTCAATTCAGAAATCCATAATCAACACCAATAAATCCATTTCACAAAATATTTCACAACAAGAATAGCCCTCGGCTAATCCTCTTCGCAAAATATTTAATATAAGCATTCACAAAAGCTTCATTTCAATAACGTCGCAAGACTTTTCAACTCATTTCACAATCGACAAAAGGTAGTAAATGATCGATCCAATTTATGCAGAAAACATGCTCCATTGTATTAAAAATTACATTTCATTGTCAAAATATGAATTTGTAAATTCATAGAAGATATAATATCCCTCACCTGGTAATCCAAAAACTAACTCATAAGTGTTACTTGAGCCGCCGGTTCCAAAATCCTATCAAACATATGGAAAAACGAATCAAAACCGAGTAATACTTCCCTCTAACGCACGACTCGAAAAAACTAAGGCTAACTAGCTAATAATCCGGCACCCACGTCCCTATGACGGCTTGTTCAATGGAATAATCTAATGCCAACCACAACGAACAACTCACGCGCCAATTTCCACACGCCATAACTTCCTCCACCGGACTCCGTTTTGCGCGCTCTTATAGTCAAAACGAAGCTCATCTAGCATACTATGGATGCCCCAACACAGCCAACCCAAACAACAGCCCAAAAACGACAATAGAAGCCCTGGAAAGTACTGTTCACGAAATTCCATATTATGCTCTCGGCCTGAAAATTTGATTCCGGACAAACCGTAACTCCGAATCGATATCCGTCAAAATGCACAGCCCCACAACACCCTAATCTTTCATTTTCATGGAGTTTTAAGACTTGATAACTCAAAAACTTGACCAACGCAGCTCAAATCAACATAACTCTTATTTTCGAGCCTTAATCGAAAAATTACTCCGATAGGACTAATGAGGGTTGCGAGTACTTACTAGTCGTTGCGTTACGTAGTCGGAACGGCTCGGTGAGGACCCGCGTGCACAAATCCTCCCGTTCTCTTCTTCCCTTTCTCCTCTCATCTTTTTTTTCCTTTTCTTCTCCTCTGTTTTTCTTCTCCCCGACCAGCTTTTGCTTCCTTCCTTTTATCTTCACTTTTTTTTTTTTTTGACTTTTTGACCTGGTCTTTTGACCAGCCCAAGTCTTTTGACCTGGTCAAAAGAAGAGCAAATATTACAGAGATGATCTAAGGTCTCCATCTGGCTAACTGAACTTACACTTCTCTGATCTTGTTAGCATCTAATCTTCAACAAGTAAGAAGAACTACAAAGTGCATACGTTCTAGGGTGTCAAATGTTTGATTGTGTTTTTCAATTATAATGGCTGGTACAATTAGCTAGCAGTCATATAAGATCGTATAACTTTTTATAATCTATTATGATTAGGAGACTCACATATCTCCTGACTCCATATCCTCTCATTGCTAGAAACAACCAGCAGAACTTATTCAACGTATTTGGGTCAATGTATCTAGCCGTGATCTTCTTGGGCATAAACAATTGCTCATCAGTACTACAGTATATTGCTATGGAACGGACCGTCATGTATCGTGAGAGATTTGCCGGGATGTACTCTTCATGGGCTTTTTCCCTAGCACAGGTATAGAAATCTTGGAAGTTGATTGAGTTGGTGAAGTAGTTAGTTGGGATTCAACCTTCAATTGAATATTCCAAATTCTTAAAATGTTTTAAGACATATAAGAACATGTAAAACAATTTAATCAGAATATTGTGCTATGCTGATTTTACAGGTTGTTGTTGAGATACCATATATACTAGCCCAAGCAATTTTATTTGTGATCATCACCTATCCGATGATTGGTTATTTCGGTTCAGCAGACAAGATTTTCTGGTACTTCTATGTCATGTTCTGCTCATTGCTGTCATTCAATTACCTCGGAATGCTGCTCGTGTCCCTGACACCAAATTTCATGGTGGCTGCAACTCTACAATCTCCCTTCTACGCAAATTTTGCTCTTTTTGCTGGGTTTTTTATCCCAAAACCGGTAAGCTATCCGTGTCATTTACCGCAGTTTGATCTAAATTTTTTATGTTCCTCACTCTTTCCACAAACATTTTGCCTCGTTCTTTCCGTTGTTTATGCAGAGTACCAAATTATGAAGTTCATGAATCTTACAAGATGTGGATATCTTATGCATGTATCGGCAACTACTAATTAAAACGATTCCCTACATCTCAAAACTTAGTGCTTGGTGAATTAATAGTGCTTTATTATCAATGTTGCAGAGAATTCCAAAGTGGTGGATCTGGTTGTACTATGTGTGTCCAACATCGTGGGCACTTAATGGTATGCTAAGTTCGCAGTATGGAGATATCGATAAGAGAATAGAGGCATTTGGAGAAACCAAAACTGTGGCGGCCTTCTTGGAGGATTATTTCGGATTTCACCATGACCAATTGTATGTCGTGGCCATCGTCCTTGTTGCCTTTCCTTTTGCTCTGGCAACTCTTTTCGCATTGTGCATAGGGCATTTGAACTTCCAGAAAAGGTGACATCATAATTCTCTGTTAGTATCACAGTGTAAAATGTAGTTGTACAGTCCTCAAAACTAGCCAAATAAAGTGAATAGATTTTTGTGACAATGGAGTGGCCGCATTCAAACGATTAGTATTCTGGATTTAGAAGTGTACTAGGTTTGGCATGGCCAATTTGTACAAGTTTAGAGGAGGATTCAGTACTAGACACTAATGAATATAATCTCATGTGAAATCTCTCCAAGTTCCTGGAACTCTCTCTTGTCATCAATTTGTGATGATGAAGGAGAGTTGGAGGGGATAGCACAGCTTCAGCCAATTTTAGGTCTCTAACGGTTACACAATAGAAGCACTTCTTTAATTCTGAGAGCTTAGAGAAAGTAAAGTATGGCGACTTTCAATATCGTTTTGATGCTAAACACCCATATGTCTCTGACAAAGACAAAGTCCGAATCTATAATAATAATTCACAGACAAAGCGAAACTAACTAAAGCAGCTATGTGTCCAAGCATGACAAGAAAATCTCGAGTAAAGAAAAGGCAGTGAACTCTGAGGATAAAGCTTAGAGCACAATGGTATGCAGAAACTGGTTGTTTCCAATGCAATTAAGACAGACATCCAAGTGGAACAGGCCAAAAATGAGATGCGAAACAACATTCTTGGCACTCTCTTACAACACCTTCCACAGATATTGGCACACAAGTTACCAGGTTTGAAGCAGAAGAATCTGTGAAGGGACGATAACGAACATAGAAAGAAAAATAAGAAAAGGCGCGTTGTTGTCATCTCCAGAAAACAGAAGACCCTTCACCATTAGATGTTTAATCAGAGTAAGCACTGCCTGTCAGGCAATTGTGTCAATCTCTCACTGCTTTCATTCCGCTATACTTGTCAAGCAATTTGAAGTGTTCATGGTATGTAATTACTTACGTCATGAAGAATTGACCAAAAGCTAATTTTGCTGCAAATGCACTAGCCTGTTAACATTTACATTTTCTATCTGTTCTATTTCTTTCGGTAGCTGCTGTATTGCACTTCATTATGGAGGCACTACAGTATCACTATAAATTTCATGAGGAAACATATTATATTTGTGACTCATTTGTTACCTCAGCTTTTTAAAGGATATTGGATATTGTCTCTCCAATGCCTTTAGTTTTTCCTCCGCCATTAAATCTGCGTTCACTGAGTCTACTTCTTCCCTTAAATGTTCAGTTTCTTCCAGTAGTTTTGTAAAAGGGGGCCCCTCTCCGTCAGCTGCAGTTTCCGTCAATAATTTTCAAGAATTTTCTAAAGTACGGAAATTAACTTTATAGATAGTTTCATGTGCTTACGCTTTTGACCTTTGTGTTGAAGATGACATCTACTATGTTTTCTAAATTGGTTATGATCATTGGTGCGCTGAAAAGATTCATTTTCTTATAACTCGCAATACCCTTGAATCTGTATTTTTGTTCATACGAAGAATGTAATCTCTCTCTCTACATTTGAACTTCTTTGCAGTAGGTTATAACTTTCAACTCGTCTCTTTATAACTCATTCATCTGAACTCTTGTTTAAAGCTCAACCCTGGTTGTTTTAGAAAGAAAGCAGCTATGCTGCTTACCTGAGATACATCACATTAGACGTGAGAAACTAACTGGCATTCTCGACAATAGTAGACCCACAAGTCTGGGTTTCTTTTCAGTTCATATATGACACATTAGTATTTGCTCGCATCATCTTCAGTGGAGGACTTAATAGAGGGTTAACAACAGATCGATGTGGTGCTTACTTTTTATCGTTTGTGGTAAGTGAAAGCAATCGCGGTGAAGGTTGAAGTTGCCCTCAGGACAATGGTAGAAGTCGACGATACAATGCACTGCACGCATCTGGCTTTTTCCAGACAAGACTTGGTCTTCGGGCACATAGAGGATGAAAATTGAATTCACATCCTACCCAGCGGAAGCAAGAGGCGAAAGTGATTAGGGGTGCGGGATATGTATTTTTAAAAGTGACTAATTGTACTTAGAATATAGATAGAAATGTAATTACATAAAGACCTCATAATACATATCGATTACAAATTAATGTCTGGTAACTGCTGCTCCTGAACTCATCCTAGTTTATAATTCTAGAGTTGGAGAATATAAAAAGAGTTGACTTTTGATATTCTCTCTTCCGATATTGGGATCATCTGTAGTGCAACACAGAGAAGATTGCCTCGTTTCAACTTGGTAATACCCAGATTTTAAGAAAACCATCTCAATTAGTGTTTTGGGGCAATTCGACTTCGATGCCATCGTATCTGCAGTGCAGCAATCTGATATGTGAGAAGTGTGCTTTGAAACTATAGCATCGTTCACTATGTATGTATTGTACTAATGTAGAAGAAGCATGTCTTGAAAACATACTCGAAATAGCGTTTTTCTTTTAGAATGATAGTCGTTCCAACAAGAGATTGTGCTGTCTTGACACCCAGAATAACAATCAGAATGAAACCGAGCAGGCGCTTGCAGCAAATTCGTTCATGAGGTTGCTTGGGCTAAGTAGGCTTAAAAAACGTGAGAGGCGAAAGACTCGATTTTGGATGCGCCACATGACATTTGTCACTCTATAACACCTTCCGATACATTAATGCGGGATACCAAGAGAGAAACCAATGAGGCCTATTTTAAAATGCCGCAGTTGACGGTTCAGCCTAACTATGTTGGTAGATGAAACATTAGTAGCCCAGCAGTGTTGGCGGGAAATTACAAAGCACTATGTTGAGAATTCGAATCCCAACTTTTAAGGGAAAATTCCAATTAAGGACCCAAAGTGGAGTCAAATTCTCAAAAAGGGCCCAAAGTGAATATCGTGTCAAATAAGGGCATGAAGTGCTTAATTAGTCTCAAATAAGAACCCGAAGTGCCAAAAAATTTCAAATAAGGACATGGGTTCCCAGCCGGCCAAAATACCTACCGGTTGGCGAAAAAAGTTACTGTTCCGGCACTGGAATAGTAACTTTTTAATTTTTTTTTGTTTTTTTTTTATTTTCCTTTTCATTTTCTTTTTTTTTTTCTTTTCTTCCTCCGCCAGCCATAGCTGGGGCCGCCGGCCTCAGGTGAGGCCGCCCTCGCTGGTGGAGGTCGCCGGCCTCAGGTGAGGCCACCCTCGCCGGCGTTAGGCGAGGGCCACCCTCGTCTGGGCTGGGCGAGGTGGCCCTTGCCGGCGTTGGGCGAGGGCCGCTCTTGCTTGGGCTGGACAAGGCCGGCCTCGCCCAACCTAGGTGAGGGCGGCCCCGCCTAAGGCCGGCAACCTCCACCGGCCCCGGCTATGGCCGGCGGAGGAAGAAAAGAAAAAAAAAAGGAAAAGGAAAATAAAAAAAAACAGAAAAGGAAAAACAAAAAAAAATTAAAAAGTTACTGTTCCGGTGTCGAAATAGTAACTTTTTTCGCCAGCCGGTAGGTATTTTGGCCGGCCAGGGATCCAGGTCCTTATTTGAAATTTTTTGGGTACTTCGAGTCCTTATTTGAGACTGATTAAGCACTTCAGGCTTTTATTTGACATAATATTCACTTTGGGCCATTTCTTAAGAATTTGACCCCATTTGGGGTCCTTAATTAGAATTTTCCCCAACTTCTAACGCCGGTCTCTCTCTCTCTCTTCATTTTTGTTTATTATAGGAAGAATTCTGCTTTTCGCTCTTGTACTTTCAATCTTTTCAAATCAAGTATCCGTACTTGTTTTTTTGTCTAATGCAATCACACTTTACCAAATTTTGCTAATCAAGTCTCTCCAACACCAAATTTGGCCAAATATAATTGACGACCATCAAACCTAGTTGTAGTGTGATTCAAAGCTAGGAAATTTTCAATTCAGTAAATTTAAAACTTGAAAATTTTCAAATATGTAGTAATTTAGAGTATAACGGTACCTTTCTATAACTCATATGGCGGTAAATCAATTACCGTTGCTTTACATTATCAACATACATGTCAACATCTATCAATTTAAGCTTAACGCATCGGACTCGGGGTGATTATTGTCGCAGAAGAATAATCCGTCACACTTCTCACACCTCACAAAATTAATGACCCACTTGAGATTCCATATGAGCCATCCAAAACTCCAAGCTACTTAACTTTATATCTTATATATTATTATTGAACATAGAAAATTTCGAATGTCACAACTCTTTCCCTTTCTACTTCACAACTCTTGTGTGACTGCATAAATTCGGCCTTAAGCATGTGGTCTTTGAAAAATCTCCTTGCTGTGGGGCTCTGTTTTGTTGCGGTGGCACTACACACTGCTGCTGCACCACCATAGGACACTCCCTTAGTATGTGCCTTTTTGTTTGCATCCAAGACAAACTCCATTTAAAGCCCAACATGGTGCATTCCTGTGTAGCTTCCCACAAGTACAACAAACATGACATTGATACTGCGTTCGCATCGCTGGTTAACTATTCTTTGTAGACCCAAATTGTCCTCTTTCTCTTATTCGGGACAAACGGTTGTTTTTCAATTTGCATGGGCCTTTTGTCATGGCGAATCTCGAGTTGAAAGGCTTGATGATTAGGCCTTGCCTGAAAAGTTATGGTTGCTAGCTCCGCCAAATCTTTCTTTGAGCATGCGCATATAGGTCATTATAACCCTTGAGATTCAAAGGCGCTAGTCTACTCCTAATATCTGGCCTCAAATCATCTCGAAACCTCTTAACTTTGTCCACTATGTCTTCAATCAACCTAGGAGCAAACCTTGACAACTTTGCAAATTTTGCTTCACATTAATCCACTGCAGATCATTCTACTTCAATTCTATGAATTCCATTACTTTCTTATCTCGAGCACAATTCGAACAATGTTACTTGAAGAATGCCTTGACAAAGTCACCTCGAGTCATAGTGGTACCAATTGGGAACGCCGTCCCTTCATATGCCCTCCACCAATGACTAGCGTTTCCTTGGAGGTACTCAGCTGGAGCTATCTTGTCAATGTCATTGCAATCTAATAATACAAATATCTCCTCCATTCCGTCGATCCATGCTCCCGCCTCTTCAAGATTTCCTACTCTAGCAAACGTTGGTGGTTTACGCTTCAAGAATTGTTTGATTAAACCTTGCAAATGACGCTCCATTTCCCGCATTAGAGGCAACTTGCTGAAGTGCTTGGTATTCCATCAAACTTCGGACATTTGCGAGTGCCAGAAGGATTCCCTCCATCTGAGAATCTTAATTCGAATTGCCACCAGAGCTCATTTTGTCTTTCAAGGCCTACACATATTATGTTCTTAAAAAAAAAAGTTACTTATACCTAAAATGCAATCAAGGGCAAACACATGTACTTAGTATTTTACACTCGTGCTGTCTACTTTACTACTCCAATCATTAAGCGCACTTTATCACTCCATTGATAAACCTGCTCTGATAGCAAACAGGTTGTGACACCCTAGAACATTATGTGCGACATGTTTCCTTTCCAATCATACATTGTAATTACATTAGCATGCGGAAGAACAATAAAATATTCACAATGTCCCTTACTAAAAATCGTACGAGTTAAATAAATATACATATGCTTCTTTAAACAAACATAGTAGTTACTAACTTAATACCGTGTTGAAGCGAGACACAAATACAATGCATAAGTCCTAGGAAGGGTTAGGATCGCGCATCACCACTCCTACACCCCAAAATTCGCCTCTACACAAAAGTCAAGTTATTTAGTAGCCTTGCCCTTAGACATGCTATCGTTGTCGAAACCAAGGGGACCATCGAAATCCATAAGTGGTCCACTAAACTCCCTGTCGACCCATACGGTGGAATTGCCTTTAGTATATACTACCACCGATTTAAGTATAAGCACAACTTGGTATTCACAATCAAACTACAGAGGAACACCAAACCACTGTGGTGGAGGATGATTCATCCTACAAAACTGAAAAAAATAATGGGTGAACCAAAACTCAGTAAATGAAAGCTCTAAGTTTAAGGTAGGAGATTTGCTTAACACTCAACTTGATACTATCAAACAACGTGAGTTCAAGACAATACAAAAGAATCATGTATGAAAAATGCAGAAAATACGTGCATTATCTTTCCTATCATGATATGCCGATGAAAACCATCAATAACATTGCATAAGATTATTCACTTAATGCAAGCAAATGTCATATTATTTTATAATGTACAATTAGCACATATTGGCTCACCATTGCACACAGGGAATATTTATTCCCTACCCGTCATAAAGCTCACCAATATACATAGGTAAGCTCATACTCGTCATGAGGCTCATGAACACAAACGCAAGTGAGTTCATACTGGTCATGATAGATAAGTTTATATTGATCACTGGCCAGGACCCATCTCGACTCATGGGGCATCCCTAACACTCTTGGGGCATTGTCACCACCAACTCTTGAAGGATGAAATCATAAGTATCTCTTTGCCATGCCACATAGCCCAATCATCATGAGCGTCCTCTGATAAGCAAGGAAAAATACGCCACTATATGACCGCATGATAATAATTAACACAAGTTTACACGAGTCAACTAAGGTTAGCAAGCCAACTCATATCATGTGTAAATTATAGGACTTTTATGTCCCTTCAACCTTGTACAGGCCCGTCTCTAGATGGTAGAACATCTAGCTAACTCCAAAGCTTTTCACACATACTCAAACAAGGGAACCAGCTATGGCAAAGGGTTTCATTACATGGGATCGTTCTCATGCATTTCATAACAATAGAACAATCACCATGTATAACTCAATATCAATGTTCACAAATGATGTCATGCTAGAATAATGATGCTTCTTTTTTCCCAAAACGATAATAGTATCGACATCTATCAATTGAAATACAACTACCACTTAATCGATAGTCACATTCACTATTGATAACATGCCAACCTTTTAGTAGCTTTCGTACAAACAATGATAACTTTGTCATTATTATCCTTAGAAAAGACAAGTTAGAAATCGATAACACAGAAAATCCATAACTTATTAATCAACAACTTAGACATCGACGACTTGGGTCACAATCTACAAGTCAACGCGAAATTGATAACATAACAAGTTAACCAACACTTAATCAATATTACAATAGTATCACTTTCTAGTTCAATCTCATCATTCCCACTTTTTATTCAACCAAATCTTATGGAAATCAATTAATCACAACCTCGGCATGTAGAGATTCATTGATTCAAATCAAACATATACAACGATTCAACATGCAATCATTGAAACTTTCTCACCCTTAACATCAAAATTCAAACTAAAATTAATAACCATCAAACAACCAAATCAAGAGTATTAAGTAGATCAATCTAACTTATCTTGAACAAAGACTTGGACATCTTAAAACCTTAATCACCTTCAAAGCAAAATAAACAAGAACAAACAATCACAACTCTCAATCATTAAGAAAACAACAAAACTAGCATGATAAGAAAAAATGAATTCCATGAATGTGACATTTTGAATTTCAACCCATTTTCGGGATTTATAAAATGAATATCTCATCAATGCACTTTTAATTAAATCTCACTCCGAATTGATCGCTCATGAGAAGACTAACCGTTAGGGAATGGTTAGTTAGGAATTAAGTACGCACAACCTAAAAACTCGACCCTGGATTGATACTTCGACCATAAGGATTGATGATGGGGTATTTTGGGCCATTATAGACCGATCCAAGGATAGTTATGGAATGATTTGCCAATGTCATACAATTGGATCGCGGGTGATTCCGTTTGACCAATGTATGAATTACGAACGTTCCTAAACTAATTTCTAACGATCGTGTCCTTTAAAACTAGTGATTGACCCTCGCAATTACATGACTACCGATGTCACCATGGCTTGAGTAAACTTAAACGTGGCTTGATCTCGAATCAACCACGGGTTGAATACGCGTAACTCCTAAAAACCGCCCGTTAGTTTGAGATATACTAAAGTCGCAATTGATCGATTTTGGCCATGAATTGAAATCCGAACTTGGATATTAAACTATCAAGGATATCAAAACTATTATATCGGACGTTGCCTCATTAAGCTCGCTTAGTTATCGGTTTGCTCGAAAATTTTTGGAAAAGTGAAATTTGGCCCAAAATTGGAAAAGACCCTTTCACCCTTTAGTGCTCTAGGACTTCTTGGTTGAGTGGAAGGGCATGTTGGTCTTTGTACCCCCTAGATGGCCGAAAATTTATTGGACTGAATTGCCCTTCTTGCTTTGGTTATTTTCTTAATTGCCTTTTCTAGAAACCTTTTCAAGAAGTAACCCTAGCTTTTGGATCTTGACTTGGGGACCAAGAAGTGATCCTAGCCGTTGGTTTGGATGATGTTGTTCAGCCCATTCTCTCTCTCCTCTATCATTTTCAGATCAGCTACTTCATTCACTCGCTCACTCTCTCACTCTCCTTCTTGTTTGGCCAAGCCACCGTCCAATACCATCACCGACCATCCACCACTAGCTCCACCACATGTGAACCACTACCCCTAACCACCGTTCAAGGCGTGACCACTACCGTTCGCCATTTGCTATCCGCTGTGGCCGAGATTGATGCTGCACGTCGGAACCATTAGCTGCTGGTTTAGTGACACTTTGGGCTTAGGATTAGTGGTGAGTAACTTCCTAAACCTTGATTAGGTTGATAAGTGATTAATGGACTAGTTTATGGGCTAATTAGTGATTAATTGTGGGCTAATCTAGAGTTGATTAGTATATAGTTGCTTAGTGGTTAATTATGTGGTTTAATGTTAATCATATGGCTTATGTGGCTGATCATGTGTTTAGGGTAATTGTGTGGTTTAGATTGATTCATCATGTGCTAATAAATAATCATGTGGCTAGAATGGTTTGATCATGACTCATCATGTGTTGGATTGTTGATCATGTGGTTCAATAAGTTAATCATGTGGTTTGGATTGGCTGATCATGTGATCATAGTTAATCGTGTGGCTTAGAATGCTTGATCAAGTCTTTAAGGTTAATCATGTGGCTGATTAGTTCAATCAATGGTTGATCTATCCTAAATGTTTGATCATGTGGTGCAAATGCTAATCATGTACTTGATTATGTGATTAAAGTTGATCGTGTGGTTGTGATTGTTGATCATGTGGCTAATTAGTTTAATTATGGCCAATTATGTGATTAATATTTGATCATGTGGTTGTGATGACAATCGTGTGGCTAAAGTTGATTGATCATGGCTGATCAAGTTGGTCTTAGAGTTTAAACATTGATATCGTGGCTTGATAATAGATTGTGTGGTTAATCATGGCTAATCTAGGTGAATCATGGCGAATTGTGACTAGATAATGATGCTTGATACGATTATGAGTGCAATTCATGACATGTTTGTTTGTAGGAAAATTGACATCATAAACACTCTGTATTGGCTAATTAAGAAAGATGAAAATTGGCAATGAGTTATTGTTTGCATGCATGTCCATGATAAGTTTCGTCTAAGCGGAAGTTCTAGACAATGCCTGGCGAGTATACGGATGCCGTTTAGGCGGGGATTCTAGACGTTGTCGATCAAAGTGGAGGCTGGATCGATGCTCCTTAATGAAATGCTGTTTGGTACTCGGCGTATCAGGGGGTGTTTGATCTCAAATGTTGCCGTACCTGAAGTAGCGGAGTGATGTCCGGCTAGACCAGAAGATCGGCGGGGTTCGATGTAGCTTGATGGGTCGTTAATAATCTAGACAACTGTGAGTATTATTTGCATTGGGGAATGCTGTGTGTTCAAGAGTAATATTTAAGCATGTCTAGATTATTAACTGTTGTTATACATGTTTATGCAATGCCATGATTTGCTTGTGTTTGGTGAGTATATGTGACATAGTAATACCGTTGGTTGTTCTTTAGAACATTTATTATGAATTGTAAGTTGGTTGTGCCAAGGAAAGGTTATTGTTGTTAAGTGATCATGATTGTTAGGATTGCATGATTAAGGTGATCCGGAGGTACGTGTTACCCTAAGCGAGGCTTAGGGAATTTACTTATTGAGATTTATTCTCATTGTTGTAATTCAAACCTTTCAGACCCTCGATCATGAACATGAATGGCCCTCCGCAATGTTTTGGGGTACTGATGGATATGGACCATATGTTGACGGAATTTCTGGTAGGTGAAGACAGGGTGTATATTAGGCATGCTAGTACGGCTTGGGTGGATAAGGGCGAGGCGTATTGGAAGCCTCATACCTTTTTGGCATGGTTCTTTAGAGATGAGGATCAGTCCTTTGGTCCACTCTGTGGATTTGATGGCCCTTCGGATGGTGGGATAGGAGAGTGAGACCTTATGAATATCGTTTCCCCTGACGGAGTTGTTACCAGTCCGGATTCCGGCCTGGAAGACTCAGACCCCGATTCGGAGCCCATGGAGTTCGACCACTGGAGCCTTTGGAGTCGGGTCCTGAGACGGGTAGTGACATGTTTGATTCGAGGACACCACTGGGATATCACGGGGATGAATGATGGGTTGGTGATCTTGTCTTTTGGGATGCCCTCTTTTGAGTAGAGAAGTTAGGTAGATTGACCACCCGATCCTTTTTGAGTGTGTATGATTTGTAGTAGAGGTATCTAGTAAGGCTTGTATTTGGTGTTGTTGTAAGTAACGCTATGTTTATAAAGTGGCTTGTTGTTATGGTTCAATTGTCTCTTTACTATCTCGTTTAATTTAATGTTGAATGGAGTGTTCTAGTTGCTTCTACATGTGTTACTTTTTAGTTCGTTTATATTAGGTCGGCGACGAATCATGGGAAGTCACATACTTAACAACCGAGCGGGATGTTGCGATCTCGTAGGGTGCAGGGCGTGACAATGAAGTTTTACCTTGTAAATACTTGAAAGATGAGATCAAAAACCCAAACTACTCAAGTTGAATATAATTTGGAGCTTGAATGAAATTTAATGGGAGCTTTACTTGTCGTTTTGGAAGGGAAAAAGATATCACATTTGAAGATAAGAAAATGAAGTTGCTTTACCATGGAGGAGAAGGGAAAATGAATTCTTCCTCCTTTACTTATTTTAAAGAATAGCGTCAACTCATATTAATTAACTAGGGTCATAAGTATGCTATAAAGTAACTAGAGTTAGAAAAATATGATGTCATGCATGATGTAATTTTGATAGGCTAAGTTCAATATTTTAATTTAAGAGCATGCGAGTTATTATTTGACTGACAAATGGCAAGATTTTGAATGGAAATATAAAAGTATTTGATTGGAGAGAGAGAGAGAGAGAGAGAGAGAGAGAGAGCATATTGGCCAAGTAAAATACATGAATGAAGAAATTTTATTTGAGTTGTAATCATTCTAATCATTAATGAGAGAGATAGAGAAGACCTTGACTTCTGTTTTTTCATGAGTTAAAAACAATAAATATTAGTTAACTAAAGTTAAAAGCTACGATGACATTGGGGTTAAAAATACTTGGTGAAGAATGATAGAGAAGTGTACAAATTAAAACATTATAGTGGCATAATTTAAGTAGCTAAATGAACATAATGATGAATGAAGAGAGCATAAGACCGCCCAAGTAGATGCATGAAATTATTATTTGATTTGTATTCATTGAAGCAAAATGGTGAGGTCATGTATGATGTAATTCTATAAGTGAATCTTATGATTGAAAATGAGAAAGATATGGCACAATGAATGATCACTCCTTTCTTGTAGTATTAATGAGCTAAAGAGGTATTCAAGTAGAATAGTGACAAGTGGTAAAATCATATGGTTCCAAAATAAATATTTTGATAAGTTACCAAGAATGTAATTACTCAGTACATAAATAAGGAAATTAGTGTCCATTTAAAGTACTGATAAATTAGAAAAATATTTTGAACTCACTAAAATTTTTAGGACACAATATCAAATGCTAGGAAATTCTCAATTCAGTAAATTTAAAACTTGAAAACAATCAAATATGTAATTTAGAGCACATCAGTCCCTTTCTACAACTCATATGGCGGAAAATCAATTACTGTCACTCTACACCGTCAACATATATGTCAATATCTATTAATTTAAGCTTAACGCATTGGACTCCAGGCGATTTATTTTACCATCACGCATTGACGTTGTCTTCATTGGTCAAATTTGTCCACACATGTCCATGTGAGCATTTGCATATTTTATCCACGTCATACTTTGGTGTTGTCCAATGAATATGCAAATTGAATTTGATAAGATTTGTTGTTGGAGAGACTTGATCATAAAATTTGTGAAAGTAGAAGGACTTGATTAGACAAGTTAAAAGTATAAAGAGAGGGTTTAAAAATCGTGGAAGTACAATGACAAAAAAGCATAGTCTTTCCTTTATCATATGGAAATCAAATTTAGGATGAGAAATAGACATATTCCAATTTAACTATTAAACTTAGACAGTACAGCCAATTCTAACTTTGATGATATATAATTAAATTTTAACAATTTTTTTTTTCGAAAACAAAGGCAATGATGTCGAAATAATTTGTCAATAGGAAAACACGGTAACAAAAAATATAATTTTTTTCGTGCGAGCCCCACTTAAAGTACAATGTAACATTCGCAATTGTATTTTAGCCACGGCAAGAACTCTGCAGCCACCATTGTGGGACACAGTAACGCATTTAAGCTATGTGCGAAAGTGAAATGCCTCCTCTTGTGTCCATAATTATACATTTGTGATACATGCACCCATAGTCAATGTTGTTGTAAATTCCTAATGGTTTTGTTCATTTTTTTTCCCTCTTGCATGATTAGAGACTCAGATACCTTACTAAATTCTAGCTGAAAGTATTGATTTCCTAAACAAAAAATAGTTCCGAAAAAGGGGTCAATATCATTAAAATTCCAAACCGGTACCATAACACATTTACCACAAATCAATTTTCGTCTCATAAAAATTCTCAAAGAGGTATCCGATGAAGTATTTACTCCAAACTAATTTTGTCTTATGAAAAATCCCAAATGGTACCTTGACCCACTTAAGCCTTCCACATTAGCTCCCAAGCTACTAACAGATGATAGATATGCGTTGAGGTGCCGGTTTAGGGTGAATTTGTCCAAGGGATCTTTTATGAAATGAAAATTAGTATGGAGTAAAGTTTGAGTTTTTTTTTTATTGTGGAATGAAAATTAGGTTAGGATAAATATGTCATAAGTATCAGTTTAAGATTTTTAATCATATTGACTCATTAAAAAGGAATCAAAATGTATCTATTCCTGATTGAAACACTCTAAGAGTGTGTTTGTTTTCCATTTAAAGAAAAATATTTTTCGTGGAAATCATTTTCAAAGAAAAATAGTTAGTTTCAATTGTTTGGTAGTATGCTAAAAAGCAAGTAAAACTCTATCTTAGGATAGCTAGTGGAAGAAGCTATTAAGCGTTTGTAGAAATGATTTCCTTTATTCAAAACCGATAATTCTTTGGAAAATAATTTTTTCTAAAAATGATCATTTATGTTGCTTATAGAAATGAATAAATGAAAAATATTTAAACATAAATTGTTGTCAATAATATAAATATTTTTCATGAACTAATTATTTCAAGCAATACAAGCGTTTATTTTAGGAAAATATTTTCTACATCATTCATTTTTCGCGAAACAAATGCATCTCAAGTTAATTTTGTCTTGTATAAGTTTTTTCTTGGTTTTGTTTTATCTTTTAAATTCATGTTATGCCCGAGTCAATCCAAGAAAATTTTCTGTCGCCATGTACTCATTTACGGAAAATTTCTACTTTTCCTTGCGAGATTGCGAGCCATTAACCTAGGTGACTAATTAGGTTTATTCAACCTATAGTTACTTTTATTCTTTGTTTTCCATATATACAGTAACGTCATGCATGAGGTCTTTGGTGCTGAGTGCTGACAGATGTCTGACCAGTTCTATTTTTCACTTTTCTCTCTCTCATTCTTGGGGGATGATGTATTAGATCTTGCAATAATGCAGCTCGTGAATTTGATGCTTTGAGTCTGAGAAGATCATGCTGTGGATTGTGCTATTATTAATACGATCATTGCCACACATCAACTGGGTTGACTACGATACTTCTTGGGCTGATCAACACGTTAGTGATTGGCATTCTTGCATTCCAGGATTCGCAAGATTAGACGTCGATTTCAAATATTGTTGCCTTTGTTTTGGTATTTTATTCTTGATGCTATAATCTGCTGATGTATATGCACCATATTATTGGATTCAAATCAAAAAAATTTCCCTACCCTCTCAGGATAACCTGTGGTTGCGCCTTGCGTTTCTTAGATGCTATGTTCTACCATCTCATGCCATTGCCTTAACCCTGAAGTCTCTACATGATTCTGTTATGTTGGGGATTAATGACTCATGTTTAATTGGTCTCGGGTGAAAATATGGGTGCGAGTTTAGTACTCGTGAAATGAATCTGTGGTGTGGAAACGTGACTGTAATATTTGCTCTTCTTTTGACCAGGTCAAAAGACTTGGGCTGGTCAAAAGACCAGGTCAAAAAGTCAAAAAAAAAGTGAAGATAAAAGGAGGGAAGCAGAAGCTGGTCGGGGAGAAGAAAAAACAGAGGAGAAGAAAAGGAAAAAAAAAAGAGGAGAGGAGAAAGGGAAGAAGAGAAAGGGAGGGTTTGTGCACGCGGGTCCTTGCCGAGCCGTTCCGACTACGTAACGCAACGACTAGTAAGTACTCGCAACCCTCGTTAGTCCTATCGGAGTAATTTTTCGATTATGGCTCGAAAATAAGAGTTATGTGGATTTGAGCTGTGTAGGTCAAGTTTTTGAGTTATCAAGTCTTAAAAATCCATGAAAATGAAAGATTAGGGTGTTGTGGGGCTGTGCGTTTTGACGGATATCGATTCGGAGTTACGGTTTGTCCGGAATCAAATTTTCAGGCAGAGAGCATAATCTGGAATTTCGTGAACAGTACTTTCCGGGGCTTCTATTGTCGTTTTTGGGCTGTTGTTTGGGTTGGCTGTGTTGGGGCATCCATAGTATGCTAGATGAGCTTCGTTTTGACTGTAAGAGCGTGCAAAACGGAGTCCGGTGGAGGAAGTTATGGCGTGTGGAAATTGGCGCGCGAGATGTTCGTTGTGGTTGGCATTAGATTATTCTATTGAACAAGCCATCATAGGGATGTGGGTGTCGGATTATTAGCTAGTTAGCCTTAGTTTATTCGAGTCGCGCGTTAGAGGGAAGTATTACTCGGTTTTGATTCGCTTTTCCATATGTTTGATAGGATTTTGGAACCGGCGGCTCAAGTAACACTTACGGGTTAGTTTTTGGATTACCAGGTGAGGGACATTATATCTTCTATAAATTTACAAATTCATATTTTGACAATGAGATGTAATTTTTAATACAATGGAGCATGTTTTCTGCATAAATTGGATCGATCATTTACTATCTTTTGTCGATTATGAAATGAGTTGAAAAGTCTTGCGACGTTATTGAAATGAAGCTTTTGTGAATGCTTATATTAAATGTTTTGTGAAGAGGATTAGCTGAAGGCTATTCTTGTTGCGAAATGTTTTGTGAAATGGATTTATTGGTGTTGATTATGGATTTCTGGATTAAGTTATAAGTTGTTGCTGCTCGTATTACTATGTTGAGAACCCGTTGAGGGGGGAGTATGCATACTGTCAGGATATCCTTTTGGGCCGAACCGCCGGCTTATAATAGGTGGTAGACTTTGCCAAGAGGGGTAAACTTGGTCGCCTTTGTCACGGCGTTAAACTTGACCATAGTTTGATGACGAGCATGAGATTGGTTGATGGATAAACCATCAACGTGTTATGTGATGAGATTAGTCAATGGATAGACTATTGATGATTGGCTATTGTTGTTAAGTAATTTGATACGGATGACTTTTATTGAAAAGTTATTATACCTTTGAGATATTTTTGGTTATATTGTACATCGAGTTTGAGTTATGGTCTATGATATTTTTATACTATTGCATAATGATTGTTTGATCAACTTAGAAGAAATATGTTACTCATTGAGCTGTGGTAGCTCACTCCTTATCTTATACATTTCAGGTTCTTCTGCTGGTCGCTAGTAGGGCATGAGCGGGCGTTAATCGAAGGGTTTCTTTTTTACTGTAGGATTTTTGGGTACGTTGTGCATAGTGTCGTGGAGCTATTGATATAGTTTTTTTTTTTGTTGGATTGTATATATCCTTTTGATAATTTTAGAAAGCTATGATGTTTTTGGGTATTGTTAAGTTTAAGCTGCATCATTTGGGTGAAAGAACGGCTGTGTTACGATCCCGTTTTGGTTGTATTCAGGGTGTGACAGAACTTGGCATTGATTTTGCTCTAATATATAGAGACTCGACATTGTATGAGTAAGTTCATCCTCTGCGACCCTTGAGTGCCCTATAATGGTGTGCGTGCTATAATTTTCTGAGATGGTCAATTATTAGGATACTTTGAAGATATCCTGCCATTTTCTATCGTAATCAAGATACTGCAATGGTTTCCTTAATCTTGTCCTTCATAATGTATAAGCCCCTGGAGTCTAAGATTTCAAATGTGGGAGTCAATATGCCATATTTATTATATACCCGCAACTTTAGCTACTGTATCTTGACCTTACTTTCCAGTGTCTCTGGTTGTCTTCAGAGCTAACTGGTGTTCCTGCTCTATCTCCTCTTAGTTAATAGATTTGCAGTTTGATCGATCTGTCAACAATATCCATTGTTATACAGCTTTGCATATTTTTTGCTTCCAGGACCAACAAAGAGTTTGTAAAGCAGCTGAGCACTCCACCTCCAGGTACTAGTGACTTGCACTTCTCCTCTCGATTCTCCCAGAAGTGGTGGGAACAATTCAAGTCATGTCTATGGAAGCAATACTTGTCCTATTGGAGAAGTCCTCCTTACAACTTGACGCGTACCCTCCACACAATTGCTGCGTCTTTTCTGTTCGGGTTACTGTTATGGAATCAAGGGAAGAAACTGTGAGTAACTTTGTCTCTTGGTCAATTTGGTACTTGAGTCTGTCCAAGTTTTGGAGAACAAGCTTATTGAGATGATCTAAAGTCTGCATCTGGCTAACTGAACGAACACTTTTCCGATCTTGTTAGCATCTAATCTTCAACAAGGAAGAAGAACTGAAAACAAAGTGAATTACTTCTAGATTTCGAATTTTTGGCTGGGTTTTCCAATTATCAAACTTTGCAATGGTTGGCACAATTACCTACCACATATTCAGTCATATAAGATCGTATGACTTTTTCAGACCTGTTATGATGAAAGAACCGGTGCGTCTCCTGACCCCATATATTCTCATTGCTAGAAACAACCAGCAGAACTTATTCAACGTGTTTGGTTCGATGTATATAGCTGTGATCTTCTTGGGCATAAACAACTGCTCATCAATACTACACTATGTTGCTACGGAACGGACCGTCATGTATCGTGAGAGATTTGCAGGGATGTACTTGTCATTGGCTTTTTCACTAGCACAGGGATGGAACTCTTAGAAGCTGATTGAGTTGATTCCCGTAGTAGTTTCTTAAGATTCAACCTTCTTAACAGATGCGCAAGTCTAGTTCAATTGAATGATCCAAGTTCTTAACATGTTTTAAGACATATACAAGTAAAACAATTTAATCAGATTATAGTGCTATGCTGATTTCACAGGTTGTTGTTGAGATACCATATATACTAGTTCAAGCAATTTCATTTGTGATCATCACCTATCCGATGATTGGTTATTTCGGGTCAGCAGACAAGATTTTCTGGTACTTCTATGTCATGTTCTGCTCATTGCTGTCATTCAATTACCTCGGAATGCTGCTCGTGTCCCTGACACCAAATTTCATGGTGGCTGCAATTCTACAATCTGCCTTCTACGCAAATTTTAATCTTTTTGCTGGGTTTTTAATCCCAAAACCGGTAAGCTACCCATGTCATTTACCATAGTTTGATCTAAATTTTTTATGTTCTTGACTCTTTCCACAAACATTTCGTCCATCTTCTTTTCTTTGTAAATGCAGAGCACCTAAATATGAAGTTCATGAATCTTCGGAGATTTAGATATCTTATGCATGTATCAGCAACTATTACTTAAAACTATTCCTTACATCTCAAAACTAACTGCCTGAGGAATTCATAGTGCTTCGTTGTCATTGTTGCCGGAAATTCCAAAATGGTGGATCTGGTTGTACTATGTGTGTCCAACATCATGGGCACTTAACGGTATGCTAACTTCACAGTATGGAGATATTGATAAGGAAATTGAGGTATTTGGAGAAACCAAAACGGTGGCGGCCTTCTTGAAGGATTATTTTGGATATCACCATGATCAATTGTATGTTGTGGGCATTGTCCTCGTCGCCTTTCCTTTCGTTCTGGCAACTCTTTTCGCATACTGTATAGGGCACTTGAACTTCCAGAGAAGGTGACATCATAATTCTCTGTTATTATCACATGTGAACTTTATTTGTACAATCTTCATAACTTGCCAAATAAAGTGAATCGGTTTCCGTGACAATGAAGTAGCCGTGTTCAAACGATTGGTATTCTGGATTTACAAGTGTACTAGTTTCAGTTGGCCAACTTGTATAACTTTAGAGGAGGTTTCTGTGCTAGACAGTATGGAGAACAATCTCATCTGAAATTTCTCCTAGTTCCTGGAGCCGTTACTTCTCGCCAATTTGTGATGATGAAGGAGAGTGGGAGCGCATCTCTTGGTTTCAGCCCATTTTAGGTCTCTAACAGTCGCACAATAAAAGGAGTTGTTGAAATTATATCTTGAATTTGAGTCGTTACGGAACTCGATTGGTTGGATAAATATTAAAAATGGACACTACAAGACAAAATAGACTCACATATATCCATCTGTTTGGAGGCACAAAAGGGAGACCTCTTGCACTACTGATAAAAGTTATGGGCACATTTATTATATTTTATAATATGTATGTTTGCGGGGCCAAAAGAAAAGAAATTAAACAAAAGGAAATATAGGCCCCTCTTTAGTTTTTTAGCCCTAGGTTGTCTCTTTATTCACACTTGAGTGTTGTCTTGAAGAGGAGTAGCCACGCAGCGGCAGTGGAAACAAATGGCCACACTGTAGCTCTTGCGAAGGAGTTGGAGCCGCGCGAGCAAAAGAGAAATGACCAGTGGGTTATTCGTGGGTATTTCGTGCCGCACGAGGGACGTTCTGAACCACGAGCAGTGGACACCAAGTGGATTTTGTGCCGTGACTTTATTTTAACCATTTGAGTTGTTTATTTGTAAACACTTGGGCTTTTGAGTTTAATCTAGGTGCGGAAAACACTTAAGCGTATGAGTGAGCGATTGTAAATTTGAATTCTTTGATTATAGTGGATTATATGGTGTTGGCTCTTCCGTAGATGTAGGTTCTGATACATCAGACCGAACTATGTAAATATCACGTGTTCTTTATCGTTCCTCGTTATTTCTTTGGCTATATACATGTTGACATGAATTGCAAGATCCTGGGTTTAGCTTCTGCGTTGATTAGTATCACAATAATTGGTATCATAGCTCAAGGATAGGGTCTTCTGGATTGAGGGTAGGGTTTTCTGGATTGTGATTTATGGCTTTGGTTTGTCTAATTATTATATGGAGATTCTGTTGTTGCAATTATGTCTAGGGCAAAAATTGAAATTGAGAAGATTAACGGGAGGAACAACCTTGAGTTATGGAGCGTTAAGATGGAAGCGTTAATAGTAACTCAAAGTTTGGCCGAAGCATTAAGAGGCAAGGATAAGTTGCCTGAAACAATGAAAGATGTCGAAAATGACGTGTTAATGAGGAAAGCGAGGAGCATAATCCTGTTGAATTTATCGGATGAAGTGTTAACAAAAGTAGTCGAGGAGAAGGATGCCACGGCGTTGTGGGCAAAGCTTCAGGCACTTTATGTAACGAAGAATTTGAACAATCACTTGTACATGTTGAAGAGGATGTTTCAGTTTAGATATACTTAAGGTATGTTTATCAAGTCCCACTTAGATGATTTCAATAAACTTATGATCGATTTAAAGAATGCTGGTAAGATTCTTGATGATGAATAGCATGACATAACGATGCTAGCTTTTTTACTATAGTCATGGGAGTATTTTACTGATTTGCTGCTACAGGGGCATACCACGATTACCTCAGAGGAGGTAAAGTCCGCTTTGTTTTCTAAGGAGTGACAGAGAAAGTTGTGAGATGACACTTTAGCGCAGGATGTAGTGCATGGACTAGTGATTTGGGGTAGAGATAGACATTGTGGGTCCAGTATCAGCAGAAGTAAAAAAAAGTCGAAGTCATGCCATAGAAAGTCCGAGGGATGCGTGAAATGGTTTGAGTGTCACGAAGAAGGGCACATTAGGAGAGATTGTTCGAAGCGGAGAAACTGAGGTGACAGGCAGAATGCCACAAGTAGTGTGGCAATTGTTGCCGAGGAGAACACTAGTGATGCAAAGGCTATTTTATGTGTGATTACTAGTTCGTCAGGAGATGAATGGTGCTAGATTCGGGGAGTTCTTATCATATGACACCTCGTAGGAACTGGTTTATTACTTACCAGAATGCAGATGGTGGTATAGAGTTCTTATGGGGAATAACGTAGCTTGCAAGATTATGGGGATAGGGACAATTCGAATTTGGATACATAATGGAGTGGTGCGCACATTGACAGACGTGAGGCATGTACCGGAGCTTAAGAAGAACCTTATTTCTCTAAGGACACTCAATGACATTGGGTGTAAGTATGTTGCTGAAGGTGGAGTATTGAAGATCTCTCAAGGTACCATGATAATGATGAAAGGAAAGAAAGTGAATACTCTCTATCATCTAATGGGAGAGGTCATGACAGGAGTTGTGTCACGCCCCACACCCTACAGTACGTCACATCCCTTGCAAAGGTCGATTCGAGTGTGACGTCCCAGGACGCATCGCCGACCCAACACCTAACACAGAGATTAAAGCACATGCGAAAGCAATATAATACCCGAACAAATTTAAACCACATAACCAAGGATAGCCACACAACAACCAACATGAACAAATATACACTTGCATTAAAACTGGGAATCATATACAGTATCCATTTACAGCCTGCGCTTAAAAATCAAAAGCGGGTCAATGGCCACTACTGACAAAAAGGGGTAAGTGGCCCGAGACGGTCAGGGATACTAACACAAAAATGGCTCTGGTCAAAAAGGTACTGGCCCTCTCGGAACTAGGACTAAGACTAACCTACGGGACCCAGTTCGAGTCGGATCCCGATGACTCGGAAGAGCTATCAGACATCTCAACCTCAGAGTCCAAGGAATCCTGCTCGGACTTGGCCGCCAATGACTCCTCCTCGGAATCCATCAGCTTGGCCTCGTCCTCCGGCTTCGCATCCTACTCCATGGGCTCGGGCCCCTCGTCTTCTGACTCCATTGGCACCGGATCCGCACTCCCATCCTCCGACATGCGGTCGAGGCTTGCCAATTCCCTATCGGGACACTGGGGTTCCAGATCCCCGGCATCCGTCAGCGGAACCTCAAAAGTTCGGAAAGGTCCGTGGTCCTCTCCTGGTCCCGGATACACCAAGCTATATACTTATGAGCCTCGTGGGGATCTTCGCCCACCTCGACCCAAACTGTAGAGAGGTATCTAACCCAAAAATCCCCGCCCCCAGCGGAGTACACTGACTCCTCCACATCTACCCAGAGAGGAATCCCAAAACGAACTAGTATCAGAGGCATCTCAGGATCGGGGGTCTAAAAATGTGGATTTTAACAACCGTGAGAATAAATCTTAGCGAGTAAGTTCCCTAAACCTAAGCTAGGCTATCATGCACCTCCCGACGGAAATCAAATAACACACATATCAACCTTAAACGACTCAGACCCTCGAGCCCAAATCTAGTGTCACATGACCCTGCAGGTTAGGCACATTATCCACATCTACAAAATGCCACAAAATCCAGTCACATCACATATGCGCATAATAATCAGTCGTGATGCACAAAATGCATATGCTTGTGCACACACTCAATTTCATGCGTCATGGATGCACGTCGCACACTTGCACTCCTGCACACTTGCAATAGCCAATTTCACCGACCCGCGTAAAACGCATCAGGCTCATGAGACTCAACCCGCGTAAAACGCATCAGGCTGGTCATCTTTCGGTAATCCGGGCATCGTCTCACGTAAAACGAATCAGGACGGTTCACTACCCCGCGTAATACGCATCAGGGTCTCATGTGATCACACATTCACTCACCAGTTATTATCTGAATCCCCCTTAAAACGCATCAGGGCTATTAAGTGATCACACGCTCATGTCACTCGTGCACACTCACAAAATGCACGTACTATGCCAATGCTTGGTATATATGCTCATGGCCATAACAATCACATTCGGGCACCCAGACTTCTACATTGAGCATTCAATTTCACTTGACCACCTACTTAATAAATATCGCAACATGCTCAATTAGTGTCATAACATGCTCAAAGGATCAATTAATTCGATACATGTCGCAACTTATAATTGGTACTCGAATTCATGCCATTAAATCAACACGATCACACACACTCATGGCCCGCCAAGCATCTCATCATTAGGCCACACCAAGCACACAACATGGCATCACATAATCAATCATAAATTGTGCACAATCCAGCCACTACATAAGCAAATCAAGGCATACTTAGCATTCTACAAATAAATCACGTATTAACCAAACAAGACCTAATTAATCTCGACATGGACAGCCACCAATCAGGCCTCTCTAGGTCAATAAATGTCCTCAAAACACTCCATTTGGCTCCCTAAAATATCACTTAAATCAGCCATCACAAGGACCGACTTAGGCACACACTAAAATCCGCCATCAAACTCGAACTTACTCCAAACTTGTGCCATTCTAACCCGATCTGTCCAGCCACTATACAACCTATTCTAGGCCTCAAAATCTCATCTAAAATCTCCAAACCAAGCCACGAAATAGCCACAAGAACAGCCGCCATTCGGTCCACAATTTTCCTTTGCCAAAACCGCAATTTCGCCCAAATCATGGTGTCGAAGCTTTGCCTCATCACGACACTCCACAGCACACTAAACCTCAATCACATTACCACTCTCGGTCACCAAATGTACCACAAAATCAGCCACCATGAGCGTCATCTCGGATGCACACTACATTTCGCATTTGAACCGAAACTAGACCTAACTTGGGTCCACTCAATCCCATGCTTCCAGCCAACGCACAGCACCATACGGGCCAGTAAACCTCGATCAAATGATCATTCTAGGCCCTCGATTCATCCACCACAATAGCCCCTAACAACCTCTACCATTTAACCCCTAAAATACCCTAATTAACCCTAAATTCCATCTAGAAATGCAATCTAACCTAACTAGGGTTTAAGGACAAACTCACATGAAATCCAAAGCTTTCAACAGGGCTGAGCAAGTGGCGGGAACAGCTGGACAGCGGCGGGTCCACACCGGAATAGTGGTGGTGTGCGGCGGCTCCGGCGGTTCCTTGCACGACCGGGGAAGAGAGGGAGAGGCGGGAGAGAGTGAGACACGGCGAGGGGGAGGAGAGAGAGGGTCGGGATGGTGGTGGTGGGGTGAGGCAAGGAGACGGTAGCACCAGCGGCGGCGGCGGCTGCTTCCCGGCGAGCGACGGCGGCGGCGGCGTGAGGCCGGGAGAGGGAGGAGGTCGCGGGAGAGGAGAGAAAGGGGAGTGGCCGGTGGCTTTGGGGGAGAGAATGAGAAGAGAGAGAGAGTGGTTAGAGAGTGTATAGAGAGTGAGTGATAGTGGGGTGGTTGATCAAATTCTCTAAATACCAATCTTGCCTCTAATCCAAAGGTTGGGGTTTAATCTTGGCAAAGCTCTTGGAGGCATTTTGGACCATAAATTCCAGCATTATTGGGCTAAAACAACACAATACAAAACCTTAAAATAATCCTCAATTAACTCCAAAAATTCAGAATTCCAACTTAGGGTACAAGGGCAAAACGGTAATTTTCCGGTCTCGGGTTAAATTTCCAAATTTCGACTCTATTGATCCCATATATGAGTGGCCACATAAAAATGATGTCGTCCTTGCAAAATAGTCGCGTACGCCCACAAAATTCAACGCCAAAGTCCATACTCAATTCCACGATCAATTTAACTCAATTTGCAGTTTTAGCGTCTCTCACTAACGGATGGTTGTTTAGGAGTTACGTGTATCGACCTAGAGCACTTGAGCCGTGACGATGTCGATTTCCTAGAGAACACGAGGATCTATCGCTAGTCCTGGGGGTCACGGTCGTTCGAAACGAGTTTGGGATCGTTCGTCACGCGCGCGCTCTCGATCGTACGGAATCACCCACTATCCGATCGCATGTCGTCGGTCAAACTCAATCCGTCACTTTCCTTAGACCGGCCCACTTGGCACAAAATATTCTTTCGTCGTATCTCTGAATCGGACTTAATTCGCGGTCGAGTTATTGGGTCAACGTACCGTTTTTCCTAGTTAGCCTTTCTCTATCGGTCAGTATCCCGAGATTGATCAGATCCGGGCGAGACTTACTGAAACGCAATGAGAAATGATATCAATTTCATTGATAACGAAAGTGGGTCGAATTTCGAGACGTTACAAGTTGCTTCAGTTTCATTAGGTCAGTCAGACTCTAAGTACTTAACTTAGTTATGGCATATGCGGTTAAGGCACATGAGTGAGGTTGGTATGATGATGTTGAATGAGAGGAGGTTGTTGAAAGGTTAGAAGACAAGGAAGCTAGACTTATGTGAGCATTGCATCTTTGGGAAGTAGCGCTAGACTAAGTTTACTACAGCCATTCATTCGACCAAGCAACTAGTTGAATACATTTATTCAAACGTATGGGGCCCGTCTCCAATTCCTTCAAAAGGAGGTGCCCGATACATGCTAACATTTATCGATGATTATTCAAGAAAGGTATGTGTATACTTTTTGAAGCACAAATATGATGTATTTGATCGGTTCAAGAAATTTATGGTATTGGTTGAGAAGTAGTTAGATAAGTAAATCAAGTGTTTGAGAACCGATAATGGCATGGAATTCTGTGGAAGAGATTTTACCAAGTTCTGTGAGATAGAAGGGATTGTGAGACACCGCATGGTACCTGGGATTGTGAGACACCGTACAGTACCTGGGACACCACAGCAAAATGGCGTAGTAGAACGAAAGAACAAAATTTTACTTGAGCAAGCTCAATGTATGCTTTCGCATGCAGGACTAGGCAAGGAATTTGGGCCAAAGCAATGAACATAGCATGTTACCTGGTGAATCGATCTCCATCATCTGCTATCGAGTGGAAGACCCTTGAGGAAGTATGGTTAGAAAAATCTGTTGATTACTCCAGATTATGAGTATTCGGATGTCCTGTGTATGCTCATGCGAGTGATAGTAAGCTTGAGCCGAGGGCGAAGAAGTGCATATTTTTGGGTTATGCATATAGGGTGAAAAGCTACCGGCTGTGGTGCACCGATCCCAGATCATTTGATTTTCTAATCAGTAGAGACGTGATCTTCGACAAGACTGCAATGCTTCAATAGAGGAGTTTCTGAGACACTACCAATAAAGCAGACAGATTATGGTGTCAGTAGTGAGGTGGAGCTTCATGTGGAGACTCCGGAGACCTAGGAGATAACACAGGCTGAGACTGTAGATGAGGCCACAATTCCTAAAGTCGGTGATAATAAACAACTAGCATAGCCGCAGCATATTATAGCTACGAGTAGAGAGAGAAGGTAAATTAAACCACCGGTATGTTATGGTTATATTGATATTGCTTATGCATTGATTGTAGGTGACAAGGTGGAGATTGATGAGCCTTTGTCATATTCTGAGGCGATGGCTAGTAGTGAGTTGTCGCAATGGCTAAGGGCTACAAGCGAAGAGATGGAATCACTCCATTGAAATTAGACATAGGAGTTGGTCAAATTTCCCAAGAGCTAGAAGATTATTGGAAGCAAGTGGATCTATAAATGGAAATAGGGCATTCCCGGTGTCAAGGCAGCAAGATATAAGGCGAGACTTGTGGCATAAGGGTATATATAATGAGAGGGCATTAACTACAACAAGGTGTTCTCTCCTATGGTAAAACATATTTCTATTTATATATTACTTGCCTTAGTTGCTGTACAGAATCTCAAGTTGGAGCAGCTAGATGTGAAAACAACGTTTCTTTATAGTGAGTTGGAGGAGCGAATTCACATGAGGCAGCCTAAGGAATTTGCTATTTCGGATAAGGAAGATTATGTTTGCTTGTTAAAGAAATCTCTGTATGGACCGAAACAGTCTCCTAGGTAGTCGTATAAGCGTTTTGATGCTTTCATGGCTAGTCAGGACAATTTGAAAAGTCAGATGGATAGCTATGTGTACTTTAGGAGATTGGAGGATGGGTCTTTGATATATCTATTGCTATATATGATGATATGTTGATAGTAGTTAAGAATATGTCTGATATTGATGTGTTGAAGAGATAGTTGAGTGCTGAGTTTAAGATGAAAGATTTAGATGCTACAAAGAAAATATTGGGTATGGAGATTTTGCACGATAGGATTGCAGGAGTTTTACATCTATATCAAAAGAAATATATTGAGAACATTGTGGCACAGTTTAATATGCAGTCGGCGAAATGTGTAAGTACACTATTAGCGAAGCACTTTAAACTTTTAGATAAGTTATCACCGCAAACTGAGGATGGGGAAGAGCATATGTCCCGTGTTCTTTATTATAGTACAATGGGTAGTATTATGTATGCTATGATATGCATTAGGCCTAACATTTCGCAGGTTATGAGCGTGGTTAGCCATTGTATGAAGTGGCCTGGTAAGGCTCATTGGAAAGCTGTGAAGTGGATTCTCAGATATTTGAAGAGGACAACAGATGTTGGTATAGTGTACTGAAGGGACAATAATGGCAGTGAGACTACTGGTTATATGGATTCAGATCACGCTGATGACTTGGATGAGTGTAGGTTTTTAGCAGGATATGTGTTTATGCTCGTAGGTGGTGCAATTAGTTGGAATACGTCCTTATAAGACCATGTTGCCTTATCTTCAACTGAGGCAGAGTACATGGCACTAACTTTTATAGCAAAAGAGGCGATATGACTACAGGGTTTACTTTTGGACTTTGGGTTGGAACAGAAATGTGTTGATATACATTATGACAATCAAGGTGCGATGCATCTGGCATATAATTTGGTTTATCACAAGCGAACAAAGCATATCGATATTAGGTACCACTACATACCGTTCTGGCATCAATGATAATTCAAATAGCAAAGTTCAAGCTACGAAACCAACAAGTACAACCACCAAACATAAGCATCACACGTGAGCATCATTAGTCAAGAAAGAACGAACTATAAACAATCATGAAATCAAGAAATGGGCCAAGCAACCCATGTTACAACGAATCGCAACTTCCTTTCCCAATATTAGGGAATTCACTTACTTAATAAACCACTAGAACACGAAAGACTAGAAGAAGAAAGTGGCTAGTGGCTTGGCTTGAGCACGAAACAAGCTTGATTTTGGAAGAAACGGGGCCTCGGGCGAGTCTCGGGTGCAATTTTCAGGTTTTCTTCTTGCTTGGCTAACCAAAACTAGGCCTACAAAAGCCAAATTGTGGGCTCTTAGGTGGAAATGAGGAGAAACACGGGCCGGTTCGGGACTTTTTGGGCGTGAGCTTCTCGTGCCAAAACGTGAAAACAAGAAACAAAAGGAGAGAAAGATGGTGAATGGTGTTGGCGTGAGAAAAGAGAAGGAAGGGGGGGTGCTCTATGCTATTTATAAAGGCTTGGAAAATCCTAGAATTAAGTCAATAATAGAGATGCTCTAAGTCAAAAGTTATGATGGCATGCATTAAATGCTCATAATGATTAAGGCCAAAAGATAATAATGAAGGGCTAAGCTTATCCATGCCATTATCGGCCCTCTCTCTCTCTCTCTCTCTCTCTCTCTCTCTCTCCTCTTCCTTGGCCGAACGGCTTCTCGACCCTTCCTTGGCTTGGTCAGTTATTGGCCTTGCCTTGTGCTCCATTATTGGGGCCTATTGAGTCATTAAAGAGCCTTAAATGAGCCATAATGGAGGGGCACAACTCAGCTTGCAGCAATAATGGAAGGGGAACACCTCATGAGGGTTAAATTATGAAGGCTTAAATGGCAATAATTGAGGCCTTTGGCCAAGTCAATCCTTTTTGTCTCTTTCTCCTTAGCAAAGTTGAACCGTGGAAGGCCTACAAGCTGGCTAGTTCCACGCACAAACCTCTTGGGCCAATCGGTTTACCCGAAATCGGCTAAAGAGTGCTATAATCGCAACCCGACATCATATTAATTCTCAAAATTTCCGAGGATTTTCTTGTGATAAAACACTTATAATAATCTCATTCAAAATGAGGTTTAGTGTGGAAAAACCCTCACAAGTGACCAAATAGAATTATACAAAAATCTAAGCCCAACTATGCCAATTTGGGCTTTTCGAGTGGCCTGGGCGTATGGCTGTGTCACCGAGAGCATGGCTAGGCTTGACCGGGCAAATGACCGGGTACGTCATCGGGCCACACGGCCACATGACCGAGCGTGAGACACGGTTGCACGGGAGCTACGTCGGGCCGTACAGGCAACGTGCAGAGCGCCTTCCCTAGTCGCACAGGCGACGTGCCGAGTGCCTTGCTGGCCGTATGGGCCACGTGCCAAGCACCACGCCTAGTCATACGAGTGAGGGGTAGATTTATGGCCAAACACGCGCAACGGCTCATGAATGGCACAATGCACAACTCATGGCTATATTTCTTGGGCATAGGATGAGATCAGGACCAGATCTTATGAGTACAACGCTTGGCACAAGGGTTGGGCACAATGGCTGGCACACGATTAGGCACGTAATCTGTCCGTGGCCTAGTTGACGGGCACGATGGTTGGTCATGATCGGGCATGTAGTCTTGGCCGGCGTGACTAGCAATTTTGCCCTGCCTGCGACTAAGCTACTAGGCGCATGGCCTGGCACATGTCTCATCCATGGCTTACCCAACTCAACGCAATGATATGTGGCCGATTCGTGATCGAACCATGTTCGAGTATCAATAACCCATAGTCGACCATTGGTTGCCATATAGCCTCGTGGAATTTAGTACCTTGGAATTAACTCATGGTCATCCAGGACCAATGCATGGCTATGCGGTATCACTCGCGACTGACACATGCCGACATCGGACTGATCCGCAGTTATCCCGGACTGTTCCACTAGCGGCTCTTATGGTTGAAGAGTCACTACGCGGTCATATTACTCTAATCATTTGCGTAGTTAGGGGGTCATTCCACTGTCAATCCTTAGGCCAATTCATGGACAGTCTTTCGATCGAACCATGACCAATTCTCAGTACATTCATTCCGATCATGCTGTCCATTCCATTATTGACCCTTGGCTCTAGTTACCCGCTCATCCATTTCTTATTAGCCCTTGACTTCCTAGGCCTGAAATCAGGGATATCACATTATGTCTCGAGTTTGAGTCGTTACGGAACCCGACTAGTTGGATAAATATTTACGATGGACGCTACAAGACAAAATAGAGACTTACATATATCCTTCTGTTTGGTCGCATAAAAGGAAGACCTCTTACACTATAGACACAAGTTATGAGCACATTTATTATATTTTATAATATGTATGTTTGTGGGGCCAAAAGAAAAGAAACAAAATAAAAAAGAAATATAGGCCCTCTCTAGTTTTTTAGCCCTAGGTAGTCTCTTATCTGAAAGCAGCCTCACTTGAGCGTTGTCTTGGAGAGGAGTAGCCGCATAGTTACAGTCAAAACAAATGGCCACACTTCAATGGGCTAACTAGGTGATCAAGATCACGTGATTAGGTCTCCACCTATATTGCCTGTGGCTAATCCTTCAATGGGCTTATAGAGACACTGAGCATTAATATAAATTCCCAATAGCATCCTCCAAAATCCACAAAGTCAAATCCATAATCTATATCACAAATCGGTTTCACAAACCAAAACATATACTCTTTCTCAACTCCATTCATCAAACAAAATAAATTTCACATGGCATTTCTTAAACCATTTTAGAATTCACGTAAACCAAATGCACAAATTGATATATATATATATAACGTTTCGTAATAGCTTTCATAGAACGCTTCTCAAACCATTCACAAACAACCAAAATGTTGTAAATGTCTGAATCAGACTTTTATGCAATAAAAATGCAATTTCATAACTCATTTCGTATATAATCCATATATAGCCTTTGAAACATGAGTTTACAAACTTGAAGAAGGGATAGAACCACTTAACTAGTGTCACACTTGTAAGATCCACAGATCGGATCTCAAATCAATAAAGGGAAATGGCAAGGAAAAATGGTATGCGGATTGACCCGAGAGTTGGCCATAGACCAATCGATTTAGTCGGAACTGGTAACTAAGGGATCGGTCATGATTCGATTGAAAGGTAATCCATGGATTGGCCAAGGAATCGACAGTGAAATGATTCCCTAATCACACAAGTCGGTTAGAGTGATTTGACCATGGATCGACTGCTCAATCATAAGGGTCGGTAGTGGGATGATCACACATCAAATGATTTACGGACGGTCATGGATCGATGCCACACGGGCATGCGTCGGTCGTCGGTGATTTTGCTTGGCCATGCACCGGTAATGGGTGATCATGGACCAATTATGTTGCGATCGATTCCATGTGATTACATGAAAACCGAGGATCCAACCATGGATCGTTGATGCTGGAACATGACCGGTCTTAAATCGGCCATGGATCATTACGTTGAGTCGGGTAGGCCATGGACTAGAGGACTAGGTTTTGCACCGGTTGTGCACGCCAGGCCCTGTGCCCAACCGTGAACCAGTCATGTGCCTGTCAGTCCGGCCACGAGCCCGGCCGTGTGCCGGTCACTATGCTTGACACTTGTGCAAGCTCTTATACCCGTCAATTCTAGGCAATACTTGGTTTGGTACCTAGCTAGACTCGACTATGTGCTCGGCATTATGCCCTGCCGTGTGCCCTGTACTTATGACTGATCAGTACAAGCCACAAACCAAGTCTTGTGCTCGACTAGTATCGTCTAGTGCCAATTAGGACTGGCCACAAGCCAAGCCATGCGCTCGATCGTGTGTCAGTTCCTATGTTTAGCACAAGTGCTTGCATGGCGCCCGTGCAGCTCAAACGTGTGCCCGGCACAATGCCTGTATAGCTCGGCCCTATGCCCATGTAAACCGATCGTGTGCCCGGCTTGTGCCCAGTCAGGCTTGGTTGAACACACCTTGTGCCTAGTCAGCTTGGTTGGTCCAACCTTGCGCCGTTCAGCCCGGTCTTTGGTTCGGCAATGCTTGGCTATACTTAGGCATATTTCCACCTCGAACCTCGGTTCCAAATAAGATGGTCGATCGTGTGTGGTACGTAAAACTCTCATTTGTCTTAGTTTACCTCTTAAATTAGATATTAGTGAATTTAGGATCTAAGAAGAAGATGAACCATTAGATTAAGTGAGATGCACCGATTATTGAGTGTTCTTGAGGAAGAACTCAAGCCACATGCCCAAAGGCTTCATGAACAAGAAGACAAATTGACTTAGCCAAGTTAATAGCATTATTGGCAACTTCTCTTGCAAGTTGGCTAATAATGGAGCTTGTCTTTCAAGACATCAATAATAGAGGCCAACACCCATAATAGAAACCATGACCAATAATTGAAGTGTCTTGAATGTGAAGACAAGTTGTCTCACGCCCAAGACAAGGAAGAAAGGCCAATGACAAATTTAGAAAGGCCATCATTGAAGCTATGGTCTTAAATGGCCTAATAAGGCATGATAACCCTACTTAGCAAGTAGGAGGCCAAGTTAAGGAATGAATCACCCAAGTTAAAGGCTTAAGGAAGAAGATTATTTATGGCAAAGACTTTCAAGACCACCTTCATCATTAGTTAGACTTTTGGCCCATTCTTAATAATTTACTTTGTAGGCTATACTATAAATAGGAAAGTGTCCCCATTTGGCCCCTTCTTCCCCACGCCTACTCCACTCGGCCAACCACCATTCTCACACCCCACACACACACTCATTTGGCCAACCCCTTCCTCACGCTACTCTCTCTCTCACACTACTTGCTCTCTTGAGCATTTGATCCCACATCTCTTTTGGGACCACTTCTTAGGTCACTAGATGTAGTAAGTAAATTCCCTAATCTCAGAATAGGATATTGAGATATGTTCTTGGCTAGTGTTTTTACCCGACCCATGATTGGGACGTGCTTGATGCTCGTTTATTTGTTTTGTCACTTGCATCATATAAGCATGAGTCAAAGCACGACTCGGCCGCAAAAGAGAGAACGTATGTCTTGTACGCACACTATGGCGTATGAACCAAACCTTGCTTGGCAAATGTTAGATATTGAGGCATATCGGATCCAAGCTAAGTAGGATTTTGTTCATCATTTGGCGCATTAGATCAAGTCACGGGCCCTGGACCATGGCCGACATATTAGATGATTACAGTTTATTGTCCATGAATACACTTGCACTCACGCCTTCGGGCACTTTTGTTCGCATGGTCTAAGAAAGAAAGATAAGAAATCAGATTTGCTTGATGATTGTGATGCATGGACACACGAGGGACTAAAGCCGTCTATAATGGATTTGGAGACATTGTCTGATGGATTTTGGATGCCTGGTGAATTTCGGATGCTCGATGGATTTCGGAAGAATCGATGGATTTCGATTCATAATATATGAATCCCATGTGTTCATTCTCGCGTGGTAAAGATGTCATGTGTTGATGCATGCGTCGTTTATATACCATGCTTGAAGTTCTCTTGGCTATTGCGTGTACCATGAGTAGTATATAGGTAAGGTAAGATACATCTTTGCAATTGATTTGCCATCGACACCCGGGGCGGTAAGGTTGGACGTGTGTCCGGCGACGATTGTTTTCTCCTAACTTGAAATTAGTGAATTTGCTCATTGAGTCTTTGACTCACTCCCCGTGGTTTTCCTTAGATTTGGCGTCCCCACCTATTTGTTTCGGTACACCAGTAGAGTTGATAGTGGACGTGCTGGATGTCATAAACACGGGCGAAGGTCAAGCCTATCGTAAGGTCATCTCCCAAGTCATGGTGGACGATGGCCTGGACAACCCCGCTCCTCACATGTACTAGGCTTGGTACATGTGGACTGAGGGCGGTATGTTCGATCCCCTCTGTGGGTTCAATGGGCCATTCGGGGGAGTCAATGGTCTCGTGCTCGGGGGTGCCACGATCGGCGTGTAAACAAACGGACAAGTAGAGAAGGAGGCTAGCTTTTGGGAAGCAAGTTTTGGGATCGTTTTGTGGAAGTCACGGTAGCGGAGTAGGATAACCCAACCGTGTGTTTTGATGGATGTACAACCAGCTAATGGCGAGTAGATAAGGGTTTGTAAAGATAATCACTATCATGTAAATATAAGCGTGTTTGTAGTGTGTTTCCTAACCCCGTTGTCGCTTGATGTTGTTGTGATTGTCCTGAGTATATGCTTTCGTTTGCATGTAACAAAAGATTAAAATGAACGGGACGTCTAAAAAATAACCCCCGCAGGTCACGATTCTGAGTCGGAGCGTGACAACACTCATGACTTAACAAGAACAAGGGCATGACACGACCGTTCTTTCACTAGAGGATGTAGCCTCAATATAACCAAACTTAACCTGATATCAAAATATTTACATTTATACATATATATATGTATGATAAAAAGGTTATCCGGTTATAATGTCAGAGTTTACTATAAAACAATAAAAGCTATATATATACACACATTTCCAACAAAACCTAACTCAAAAGCTCTATAGCTAAACACAACTTATACTAAAAAATCTCAACTATCAAAAAGTCCTCACCAAAATCGAAATGCTCATGCCCTATTTGCGGCTCGTTGAAGAACTTGAAAAAAAAGTAAAATAAGAGGAATGAGCTATCATGAGTCAATGAACAATACATTTCTTCTAAGTAGATCGAGTATCCACTATGTACAGCTACAAAACCAAACCAAAACTCATTTAACCCAACTTCAGTATATAACAAACTTCAAGGTCAAAATACGTTATCTACTACTCGAATATAACATTTTTCATCATAAATACTCATTTCAATCAATAATATCAAAACAAGTATTAATGGTCTAGCCTATTGATCAATCTCATTAAAAACACACACCAATGGTCTATTCCATTGGCCAATCTCGTTGAAAATACACGCCACTAATCCATTCCATTGGCCAATCTCGTGCTCATATGTCTAACCATGATCACAGATAATATCTCATGATAAGGCGACCAAGTTTCCTCCCTTGGCTAGGTACTATATTGCTGATGGCTCGGCCAATATGTATATCTTAGACTAATATGCACATACCCACAACTCTTCAATGGGTTCACAGAGCCAGTGATCATCGTAGACAAAAAGGTAGTAATGCTCTATCCATTTTTATGCAACCAAAATGTCATTTCTTATCTCATGATTATAAATTCAAAGAAGAAATAGTACCACTCACCTGGAAAAGTCAAAAAATTAACCTATGATGGTTACTCGAGTCCACGCACTCGAATACCTAACAATTAATCAAAAAACAGTATTAAAAATTGAGTAAACCAATATTTTAGTGAATGACTTGACAAAACTACATATTTTTGTTAATAAAACGAGACAAACATGCCAATGGTAAGCTTGCCCATAGCAGATAACCATTGCTATTCGTTATACACAGCACACGCGGCAAACTTACCCGAGCTGTAATTTCCTATACCAAACTCTATTTCAAGCAAACTTCTAGTCGACAAAATGCGTTTTTTACTACTACAAAACCCCTAATTTGGTCGATCTAAAAACTTGTCGATAATCGAAGAAATTCGGCCCTAAGTTACTATTTGCAATCTGTCATGCACACACAACAAACTTCAAAATTTCATTTCTGGCAAATCGAAAACTCAAATTGAGATCCATAAAATACTATAACTTCACAACACCCTAAAATATAATATATATATATATATACACAGCCTAACAACCCCCTAATCAAATGCAGTAGCACAAAATTGAAATAACTTTGAATTTTAAGCCCTAACTTCATCGATTCCACCTATTGACAAATAATAGGTTTGAACACTTACCTGACGTTGGCAAAAGGCATTTAATTGGCTTCAAATTGTGAGCGCACCAAGGATTTTCCCCTTTTTCCCTCTTTTCTCTCTCGTTTCCTTCTCGTGGATGTGCTCACTTTATCTCTCTATTCTTTTTTGCTTGTTTAATACCATGAAAAACATCAAACTGGTACACTTATAATAAATTTAACATAAACTAATTTTTTTATCACTGAAAACCCCCAAACTAGTATACCTATAATAATTTTACTCTCCGTTAGTTTCTGTTAAATTTTATTATCAAATTTTGAGTTGGATGACACATGTAGTTGACGGGTATACCGGTTTGGGGTTTTGCTCTCTGTTTGTCACAGATGTGCCAGTTTGTGATTTTTTGTTGTATTAATCCAATTTAACAAAAGGTAAATTTGTCAAAATTGTATCGGTTTGAGGTTTTTAATAGTCAAAAAATTCGTTTGGGGTAAATTTATCACATGTGTACTAGTTTGGATTTTTCATGGTCAAAGAATTAGATTGGCGTAAATTTGTCACAAATGTACTAGTTTTGTGTTTTTGGTAGTGTTGACCGTTCTTGTTTTGTCCATTGAGACTTCTATACCAATACAACCAAATGATACCACTAGAGGTATGGCCAACAAGTTCTACCAACGTATCTTGAGATCATTCAGCTGATCATAGGTATCGGTTAGTGATTGATATAGCGTTGGGACAATATTATGGCATTAATATGCAAGCTGATATGGATGTTGCCTCATCCTCATCTCAACTGTGAGCTATAGCTTGCACTCAATCTAGGTCTTGACAAAAACAGTCTGTCATTGCAATTAGGGAACTTTCCCCAGTTAGGTATTCCATCATGTTCTGCTGATTTTGCCTGGAGTTCCACGAATGGTCCATCCAATTATTAATCTCCACAAGAAAGACAAATAACAGAACTTCATGAAGATGTGGCCCTGGAAATTGCAGAGGTTGAATGGATCCTTAAAGAATACAAGAGACAAAAGGACGGAGGTAGTTTGGGCAGTTTCGATGACAACAATATTGAAGAACCCATCCACAAGTACAATTTTTGAATATTAAGGAAATTGTGTTGGAAAAAATTATCCGTTGTTAGAAAAGTACTATAACAATGTACTGTAGCAAGTTGAAAAACCATCGATTAGAGTCTTAATAAGCTTGTTAGTAGTCTGTTAGAATCCATAAGTAATGAGTTTGTCGTAGTCTTCTGAATGTATAATAAGTCCGTTAACAATTATTGGTGATTTCTAGAACTTCACCAATAATTGATCATTTGGGTAGTCGTGTGTGCCTATATAAGGCAATGCTTGTAATATTCGAGGGCAAGATTTGCTCCCTAGAAAAGCCTTGAGAAATAAAACTTGTGTGCATTATAAGTCCCTAAACTTTCACCTCTACCTTATTGCCTGGTATAATTCTTCAAACAAACATGTGTGCTAATTAGTCCAGGTAATATGCTTTGCACTTGCCATGATATAGAACCTGTGCACTAGAATTTTGCTATTATAAAGCATTTCTAAGGTGCTAATCAAAATTCGAAGATGGGTATAGTGGCTAAAAGGCAGTCCTTTTTATAAAGGTCTCAAGAGCCATTTGTGTGTGTGATAGCATACTTGCCATAAGTCTTGTCTTCGTTTTCCCTGATTGGCATCTTAAAACCCCTTTACTACGTGAATATCTAAAGAAGAGAATAAAGAAGATGCGTTGAGGGCTTGACTTAAAGAAAAATGGGCAGGTTGAGGCCCATATATTATACCTGGCAATGCCCAAACTAAACAACATAACCATATGAGCTAACGATGTGACATTATGAAATTTGTCCATTTGGGATTTATGAAATGAATGGTTTTATGAACGTACTTGTAGTTAGATCTCGCCTGGAACTGATCATTTCTAAGATACTAACCATTAGAGAAAGGCTAATTAGGGATTTAAATTTATGTGATTAAAGAAATTCAATCGTGAACTGATTTTCGACCATAGAATTGTCGAGATGACATTTTGAGCCAATGTAAGCCGATCTTAGGATGGTTATGGGCCGATTCGTCATTGTCATACGAATGGATCATGGGTGATTCAGTTTGACCACGAGGTGAGTTGGCGAACGATCTAGAATCTATACCAAACAATCGTGCCCGCTGGAACTAGTGATCAATCCTCGCGATTATATGACAATCGAGATCGTCATGATCCGAATGAACTTGCACGTGACTTGATTTAGTATCAGTCGCGGGTCGAATATGCGAATTTCCCCAAAAGCCGCCCGTTAGTCTGAGATACGCTTAAGTTACGTTATATATAAAATTTAGTTATTAATTATAGACCAATTTGAGCATTGGAAATTAGGAAGTCACGACAGGACATTTGGACGACGTTGTTATTAGAATGTTCAGCCTTAGAATTGTCCGAATCCTTTAGAAAAACTGAATTTCGGCGAATGATGGAAAATGATCATTTTACCCCTGGGAGTTTGTTAAGGCCAAGTGTAAATGGGAAATGACATTTTGGTCATTTCATCCTAAGTTTAGACATGACAATTTTTGGACAAATTTGCCCTTGAATTTTTGTGAAATTCCCAAATTACTCTTGGATATTTTTGAAAAAGATTAGATCATGGCCGTCAATCTCAGGATAAGAAAGAATCTCGGCTGTTGATTGAAAAGTATAGAGAAGGGCAAGATGGTCATTCACTTGAAGGGGGTCAAATTATTGGTTTTCAAGACCAAAACTCTCTCTCTCCTCATTTCTCTCCCTCACTCTCTCGGCTCACCCCTCTTCCTCCCTCATAGAACGCTACCCTCTCCCCCTTGCCGCTTCATCGCTGCCCAGGTCACCATCCGCTGCGCCACCGCCGTTTCCCACCTCCCTCACGCCACCGCCGTTTCCCACTCTCCCTCTCGGTTCACTCTCCCCCTCCTCTTGGCTGTGAGGAGCTGGCCAAAGCCGTCGCCATCGCCGTCTTGCCAATCGTCGCCGCCGCACGGTTGCCGCCGTAGTCGCTGCATTCCAGCTGCCTAATCAACCTCAGATAGGTTGATCTTACTTGGAAATTCCAAATAAGTTACAATCTAACCCTTGCCATAGATATCGAGTATTATCGGATTAGTTTAGACATGGTTTAGTTTGGTTTTAGGGGTTGATTTGGATTAGGGGCCTTAGGATTGAAATTGTGGTGTTTTGGTGGAAAGTTAGAGGCCAATTAAGGGCTGAAATTTGCTGGTTTGAATGCTGGAAAATGCCGCTTGGCACGTAGATTAGGTGATTTGATTCGGCGAGTAATCGCGTGAAATTATCGTGTGATGCCGTGAATTGTTGTGCTATGATTTGCTGAGAAAATGATGTGATTTGTGATGGTTGCATGTGTGTATGTGGGCTGAATTGAAATAGTTGGAATTGATGCTTGAATGTGTGCACGTGTGAGAATTGAGGCGTGCAATGTGCGTGTGATCACTAAAAGGCCCTGAGGTGTGTTTACGCGAGGTACAGATAAAATACGGTGTGTTGGTATGTTCGCATGATCACTAAATCCATGGGGCGTGTTTACGCGGGTCGTGATACGACTATGGGATTGGATCAATGTGTGTTATGCTCGAGTCGCGATCATGTAAGCTTGAGGCGTGTTTACGCCGTCTGAGGAAAGAAAGTGAGAATGGGATCGGATCTGAGGCGTGTTTCTGCAGGTCGCAATCATGTAGGCCTGATGCGTGTTTACGCGGGCTGAGGAAAGAAAGTGAGAATGGGATCGGACCTGAGGCGTGTTTACGCGGATTGCGATCGTATAGGCTTGATGCGTGTTTACGCGCTCTAAGGAAGGTGATTGAGCATGAGGTGGTGCTATGTGGCAAGTTAAATGAAAATAGTGTGGTAGTGCATAAACAAGTATGAATTGCGGAGTTTGGAAATATGGTGTGTTTTACATGGGCTTTCAAGCATGAGATTGAGTTGGAAAGTGCATGCGGTTTGTAAATGTGAATTTAAGACTAACATACAAATTGCGTGTATTGAGAGCCTAGGTAAGTGCGATTGTGTGGATGTTGTTGGTGTGTTGCTTGATTTGGTGTTTTGACTTGTTTGGAATATGTGGTATCCTAGGTGGGGTTTAGGTTGTGAACTTATTGAGAAGTGTCTCATGGTTATTTCAACAAACAATTTCAGAGCCCTCACCTGAGCCATGAACCTTCTGCTGTTACCGCTGCAGCGTTTTAGGATTCCTATGCACATCGACCATGATGTTGTAGAGTAACCCGTAGACGATAATTACACCTGGGTTAAGCATATTACAGTAGTATGTGTAGACATAGAGCTACCTCTTTGGCAGGTTCATACTTACACTGCTTGGATGTTTTGGGATAGGATGAATGAGTTTGACCCCGTCCGTGATTTTGATGTTTCGTTTGACAGAGTAAGGGATTGGGACCCGTCAGCTATACCCCCTCCCGATGGTGAGATGACTAACTTGGAGACTAGTATAGCTCAATCAGGGCACCAGCACGTCCCTGCAGCGCCTGAGACGACAGTAGTAGAGCCGGATCAGGAGCCAGAAGAATCCCAAGTAGGATATGATCCAATAGATGTGGATCTAGATGTAATACCTGAGGTAGAGCCAGAGGAGGAGTATGAGGAGGAACCTGAGGCGGAGGAGGAGGATGAACCAGCAGCCGAGCTAGAAGAGGATAGGGAGGAGTTTGACGAGAAGAGGATTAAGGTTTAGATAGAGTCGGGAGATGATGATAACCCGATTAAAATTGAGGCCGGCTCAAAATCTTCGGATGAGCACGTACCTGATAAGGTTTCAGATGAGAATCCTGAGGAAAGCGAGTCAAAGTGGACGCCATCTAGGGGGCGTAAAGGTTAGTTTTTGGAGTGGAGAAAGAGTTTGGAAGTGTTCCATTTTTGGTGTAGTGCTTATCCCGGGCTACTGATCTTTTGTGATGTCGGTGGTGTACAGTTTAGATGTTTGGTGTGCATGTTTGTTTTGTGGATTGTAAATGGCAATTGTGACATAAATTTGAATTGTATATGGATATTGTGCACATATCGATGTATAGTTTAATATTTGGTGGTTTGGCAATTTATTCTCCCTAGTATTCCTGGTCAAATATTGTCTGGGTGTTTGTTGCTTTCGTCGCAATTAAACTCTGATGGGATTGTTTGGGTCGGCGATGTTTCTTGGGATGTCGCACTAATCCGAACAAGTTTCGGGTGTCACGCGCTCGATGGGGATTAGGGGCGTGACAAACGATCTCATAATTTTTTAAAATTAAACAAGAATCCACATCAAAACCAATTAAAACACTATTTTAACTTACGACTCGACTAAACTACACTATTTCACACTCACTAGGGATCGATAAAAGACCTCAACATGGCCAATGGAAAAAGGATCTAGTGAGGATTGATGCCATTTGTCATGCCTCGCAACCGATCTCCCTAGGCCTTGGGCACGCGACACCCGCAAGGTCATTGAATTGTGACATCCCAAGAGGAGCTGCCAACTCGTTTCCTTTATCTTACACTTAAGCATATGCGAAAGCGTATTCCAAATCACCCAACCAACAACACATAATGGACAGCATGGAGAACACATATACAAAAGCATGCTTCATATATATATTATGCATTAACGACCCATGTCGGAAGTAAGGATAATTATACATCCACTACACAAGCCATTTTCTGATTACCACACAAAAAGGGGAGGGGGTCGGGGTTTATTAAGCTCCTTTATCTACAAGGGTTAACTAAAAAAGAATATGACTTCCTCCACGTTCGAGCATGCTATGGCTCGAGTTCATGGTCGTAGTCCATGCAACATCCTCAATTTTAGTCTCTGGGAAATGGCTATGGTTTAAGTTTGGTAATTTTCCAATTGGAACCAATTTTTTTACTTTTATTTTGGAAAACCCAGTTTTGGATCCTTTGTACCCATTCGTTTTGTTATTCTTGGGAAGACTTTTGTGATCCTAATTTCCCAACACTTCCTTCTTGAAAGTTTCTCCAAACATCTTGAAGTTTTACATGCTTTAATTTCAGAATTTTTGGACTTGATATGAGTGGTACGATGGCCTGATTTTCGGACAGTGTCAAATTGCCGAGAATGGATATTTGATGTTCACCCTTTCTTTATTTTCTACAAGCTTTTTTTGGGTCCATTTTGGAAAAGTTTCCTTCACAAAAGTTGTTGAGAACTTCTTTTTCTATAACATATATAAATTTGGGAATTTTTAGAGACGATTTGGATTCTGTACAGAGCTTACTTTTAGAAATAAGAATTTTGTTCCAATAAACTGTTTTTAGTCTGTCTTTGAGATACTAAAAATGGTATTTACAGAAAGATTCTGAATTTGTGTTCTCATGTAAAATGTTTGTTAAGGCCTTGTTTATGACATATTCAAATTTGAGAATTTTTGGAGTCCATTTACTATGTTTTCAAGTTCAATTTCGTGAACAGTGCAAAACTATCCGGTTTTGTCAGATTTCAAATATTCCTCATTTTCTATATCAGAACGTTGAAATCTCAACTTGATGTCTTTTGGTGATATTTGAGGACATTTCTGCCCTAAACTTCGGGTTGAATGAGATTATTATACGTGTTTTGTCGCGGAAATTGATTATGATGCGGGTTTGCGACTTAAGTGTCGATTAGTTGTTATTGTACAACCCGATGGTGCTGAGTTATTGTAAGCCGAACCGAGATTTTTAGAAGGCCAAAATAGGCTCAGCGTTAGTTTAATTGGGAAGAAACTAGAAGATAAGCTTGACTAAGTCAAAACTTAGTTACCAAGCCACATTAATTAGTTGGACTTTGATGCCCCCATCATCATGACACATTATGACCATGACTTTGGAGTCTCTATCATGATGACATGCCTTAATTGAGTTTAGACTTTACAGACCCCTTTCATAATTACAAACATTAATTGGCCAAGCCAAGGGAGCCATGAGAAAGGTCATTTGGCCAAAGAGAGAGAGAGAGAGAGAGAGAGAGAGAGAGAGAGAGAGAGAGAGAGGGAGGGGGGGGCCAATAAGATTAGGATAAGCTTGACCTCTTCATCATTTTAGTTCATTAATAGCATTAAATGCATGCCATGATGACTCTTAACTTAGAGCACCTCTCTTATTGGCTTAGTCTAGAGTTTTTTAGGAAGTTCCAAGGGTTCTATAAATAGCAAGACACCCTCCCTCTTCTCTTCTCATGCCATCATCTTCTCACGCCAACACCATCCACCATCTTCTTCTCTTTTTATCTCTTGTTTTTCTCACGTTTTGACCCGAGAAGCTCACACCCAAAAAAGTCCCGAACCGGCCTGTGTTTCTACTCGTTTCCACCCAAGAGCCCACGGTTTGGCCTTGGTAGGCCTAGTCTTGGTCGGCCAAACAAGGAGAAAGCAAGAAAAAAGCCCGAAATTTCCCGAGCTCACCCGTCTCTGACCCCGTTCTCTAGTTTTGTTTGTCATTGTGTAAGTAAACTTCCTAATATTGGGAAAGGAAGTTGTGATACGTTGTGACACGGTTCACTTGGACCGTTTCTTGATCGTTTGGTTGATCGTAGTAAGTTCATTTCTTGATTTAATCATGTTTCATGTTTGACGTTTATTTTGGAGATAGAATCGAGACTTGAATGGCAAGGTGCACATGTTATAGCCATGCTTGATGTTCTTTTGTATGAATTTTGCTATTGATTTGTCATCGATGCGGGTGCGGTAAGGGCTGACTTGTGCTAACGGCAATCCCTTCGTCCTTGCTTGATATTAGTAGGTTTACATGCTGAGTCTTCCTGACTCATCCCCCGTTGTTTCCTTTTTAGGTCCTAAGAATGGTATCTCCCCCGACCTGATTCAGCAACCCCATGGAAATGATAATCGAAGTGCTCACTGTGATAGATGCTTGAGAAGGCCAAGCCTACCGTCGAATCACGTCGTATGTGACGATCGTTAAGGGCCTAATGGACTTGGTGCCATACCCATATGTAGCATGGCATGGCTATATTGACGGAGAGTGTCGGAGAGTGGTTTGGACCCCTACGTGGATTCAATGGACCTTTTAGCGATGTAGGTAGGCCAACTTCGGGGTATGCCACGAGTGGGGTGTAGATCGGCCATGCAGATGGGAAGTGGGGAGGAGACGTGGATGGAGTTAGAAGTGAGAAGATGAAGTAGAGGGGATAGGATTACCCAAGCCGAGTTTTGCTATTCATAGTGCGTGTGAAATATGTGTTATTTGTCATGGCCCAAATGGCTTGTTAAAACATGTTTGCATGCACCGTAAACATAAGGTTTGCTCATGATGCTACTTGTCCAAATTCCGCTGTTGTTCTGAATGTGATTGTCCCAAAATTATGTTTTCGCTTGTGTGTAAGGAAAAATAATAATGAACAGGACGTCACATTAATGACTCTGAGATGGGGGCGTTACAGTCCAGATTTGACATCGGATCACTGACGGCACCGTCGGGGACACTGGACACCATAAAGTCCCACGGGATTGCGCCCAACGCAACTGGTGGTCCATCAAAGTCTCAGAGTGGTTCAAATGACTCTCCCCCGAACCAAACATACCATGCCTTAAAACGATAAGGAATCAAGTTATTAAACCCTTCGTTGACCCAAATGGTCGTCTTATACTTCTCATACATCGTATCCATTCCCGGTGCTACGTATTGGACCACCTCTCCATCTTGATCTACCAGGACACCAAAAATGTACAATTTGAATGTCCATTCTAGGGCTTGAAAGAGTTTAAGCAATAATACATGAGTAAAACTCAATAAGTAGAACCTCTAAACCTTATATAGGAGGATACCTCGTGTGACATCCCCAAATTTGGGGCTAAGATAGCCAAAGGTAAATGTTGATAGAATAGGTGAGCAATTGAGTTGAGGGTTGGTAATGGAATGGATAACATGGTTGGAATGAGTGTACTGAGGGTTGGTCATAGTCCGATTGAAAGATTGTCCAAGAATTAACCTAGGGATTGACAGTGGAATGACTCCCTAATCACACAAGTCGATTAGAATGATATGACTGACGATTGACCTTTTGACCATAAGGGCTGTTAGTGAGACAGTCCGAGATAACTATGGATCAGTGCTGTGTCAGCATGTGTCAGTCGCGGGTGATTCCGCACAGCCATGCATCGATCCCGAATGACCTTGGATTAATCCCATGGTACCGAATTCCACGAGGCCATATGATAATCAAGGGTCGACCATGCGTTGTTGATACTTGAACGTGGACCGACTACGAATCGGCCACGGATCGTTGCGTTGAGTCAGGTAGGCCATGGCCAAGCCATGTGCCAGGTCATGAGCCTAGTGGTTTGATCACGTGCCAAGTATTGTGCTAGCCATGCCAATCAGGCCTTGTACCCAGTCATGACTGGCCATTGTGCTCGTTAGCTAAGCCACGGACTGGCTTTGTACCCATCCGTGTGCCAGTCATTATGCCTGACCCTTATGCTGGTCATTGTACCTGTCAGATCTGGCTCCAACTTAGTTCCATGCCCAATGAACTTGGGCCATGAGCCATGTATTGTGCCCATTCATGAGCCAAAACATGTGTTTAGTCCATGAACTGACCCCTTACTCGTGTGGTTCGGCATCGTGCTCGGCGCACTGCTCATGTAGCTCGACACCGCGCCCATACGCTCGGCCATGCGCCTGGCCATGCACTCGGCCATGTGCCTATGTGGCTCGGTAGCGTGCCCAACCGTGCACCCAGTTAGGCCCGAATGTACAAGCCATGCACCTAGAGAACCCGACCGTCGCAAGCTTATACCTTTGGACTTAGACTTTGGCTTGGATGTGTTTGATCATAATTGGAGGAATTTTTACATCGAACCTCGACTCAGATAGGATGATCGATTATTTGAAATCCGAAATTTCCCCATTTACTTAGGCATTTTGTTAAGTACACTTAGTGATTTTTGGAGCATATGCTTATGCTATTAGCCACTTGATCTTTAGGACACATCAGCATGTTTTAGACAAGCTTAGGGAGCAAGAAGCCAAAGTTGACCAAGTCAAAGTTGGAACCAATAATTGGAGGGTCATCATTAAGAGAATCTTATGAGATAAAGTCTTCATTAATGCATGTGATTTTCTCCATTAATGCATGAGATCTTGCAATCTCTAGATTTAGGACTATTATGAGAGTCAAGACAAGGGTCACTATTGAAGAGACAAAAAATGGAGGCTTATGTGTTCCTAGATCATTAATGTGTAGGCTTATGTGTCTCCTAGATATTTAATGCATATGGTGACTCATATAGCCTAAGATAGGGCATTATTAGCCTAGATGGACATTTGGTGGATAGTTAGGCCATCAAATAATGAAGCCGAGGATTTGGCCAAGATTTCCTAAGATTTTCTAAGATTGCCTCTAATAATTAGGTGCCACTTGAATGCATTTCATTGGACCACTTGGCATGGCAATAATGGAGGTCTTGGCCTATAAATTAAGAGACACCATGCCATGCTCATTTTTCCCCAAAAATCGAACAAGTCTCTTTCTCTCCCTACTCTCTCAGCTTCTCTCTTTCTCGGTCTCCATCTCTCTCATTCTCGGCCATTTCTTCTCCGGTCACTCATTCTCACCACCGCACCATCACTAAATACCCTAGAGCCCCCGAGTAGTAAGTGAATTCCCTTTACTTCAGTTAAGGTGTAGTGTTGCGCGTTTGGGCTCGAGGAGTAATTATGTTTGTGAAGTTTGGAGTTTACTCGTGTTTGTTATTTCATATGTGGTCGTGAGTCATGGCACAACTGAGGCACGAAACGGGGTGTCGTATGTCTCGTACTCATGTTGTGGTGTTCTGGGACGAGCTAGGTTTGGTGCGGGTTTTACATTGAGATGTGTAGAACCGGGCCAAGTTCGGCTCCGAGTTGACACTCGGCATGATGGATCAAGTCATGTGCCCTCGACCGCGCCTTGCATGTTAGGCAATTTGTCTTAGAAAGCATGAATTGCACGAGCACATGTGTTTGCATGGACTAATAAGATTAAGATAAGAACCGGAAATGTGTGTTGCTTGTTGCATGATCACACGAGGGACTATGGCTGTCACCGATGGATTTCGAGACGTTGCCGCCGTCGATAGATTTCAGGGCAATGCCGTCTTCGATGGATTTTAGGACGATGCCGCTATTTGATGGATTTCGAGGCGATGCCCGAGGGAGTACTCGGATGCCCGGTGGTAAGCCAGAAGGATCGATGGATTTCGGTTATGAAATGATGAATCCCATGTGTTGATCTTTGCATGCAACATTGAAAATCTTGCTTGATGTTTTCTTGTTTGTTGAACATTCCATGTTTACTATAAAGGCAAGGTAAGATGCATTTGCTATTGATCGACCATCGACAAGCCAATGGTAACGTGTATTTCTCTTGTCCTATGCGAGGCTATTTCCTAGTCGGAACATAGTGAATTTAATTTACTGAGTGTCAACTCAATTTTATTATTTTTAGCTTTGTAAGTATGGCCACACCACCTCCCGTTCGTTTTGGTCGACCTGTGGAAATGCATGTTCGAGTGGTAGATAATGTCGACGTAGAAGCCGATGTCACATATCGAAAATTTAGCACAACTGTTTGGGTCCAAGTGAATGCAAACGACGTGGTCCCCCACCGTTATGTCACATAATTTGTTTTGATGGACGGAGATGTGGTCAGATTCATTGAGAGGTATAATGACCACCCGGGGTTGGAGTGGAGGAACCGTAGGGAGATGACTAAGCTTTGGAAGGTGACTAACCTTTTTGTTTTTGTGAAGGGACGTTAGTGAAGCTAGGCGTAACCCGGCCATACGGAATATGTGAGCAGATGCCGGACAATATCCGGATGTATGCGTAGTAAGAAAGGCCCGAAGTAAGAAGGGCTTGTAAAATAAATAATCCACTATCATGTGAATATAGTCTATTTGTAGAATATGTTGCTTGGCTCACTTGTGTTCTCGTTATTATTTGTTGATTGCTTCCACTTGTGCTTAATGAAGAAAACAATAACGGGATGTTGAGATATATACCCGGAACCTACATGAATCACGTTCGAGTCGGGAACAAGTGCCACGGCCTTGTCTCGGGGCGTGACACCTCGCCTTGGAGACACGAAAGGTAACCTCATCCTCTTGGCATGCCAAAGATGCAATAAAATAACCGCACATGCATTCTTATCTCCCGTTGACACGTAAAATTCACATGAATAATCACACATAAAGCCTCACTTCTAATTGGCATGTTAGTAATCAAGAATACTTCATATCACATATTCATGCACAATGCATCCACACACGCTTTGATTATTATGACCGCTCACGGCCACAACCGATACTCGAGTTAGTTGTCTTCCGGTGTAACTGTGCATCGTCTCGGCCCATTGAACATGACAACATCTCGACCTCACTCGAAGATGTCATTCACTTAAGAGCATCGTTCTGAAATCTATCCGTGAACAGCATCCGAAATCTATCGAGCATCGTCCCCCACAGTCATATGGGTACGGAGCCATTTATGTGATCATGCATGCATATCCAGCACTCAAGCTGGTTATTGTCTTTCACTTAGGCCAATGCAAGAGTGTTTAATGCTCACATGGTTAGAATATCTAAAATCCCGCACACATAAAAATGCACGAAAATAATCACATGTGAACAACCACAATTCCTTGACATGAGAAATTGCACACACTTCACTTACAAACCTTCCTTATAAAGATGGACACACGCAAGGTGACATACCACGTTGGTTTCTGTTGACACCTAAATTTTACTAATCATTTAGTCGTAATTTGCATAGAAAATTATGGATTAATTTTTAACCCCTAAACAAAAATATTTAAATTGCATAACATATAGTTTAGGATCATTTTAATTTAATCGCATTTTGCATCGGACCGGTGATGGCGAATGAGCTTAAATTTCATCGAATGAGACTTGGTTCGCTCGAAAAGGCAAGGGCCGAAAATCACGAGTCAAATAGGTTTGGTCATTTTAATTTGAGCTTAATTCAGCCCATTATGTTCAATTAAATTAAAACCCAAGTTAATTCAGTCCGCTTAGGAATTAAATAAAATAAGAAATTAGATTAAGGCCTAAGCCCAAGTCTAAGCCCATTAGGACTAGAGAGCCCATCTAATTGACCTAGGTTAGTATTATATAAGCATGTTTAGGTCAGAATTTTGAGGGGACAACACATAATTCAGATCTGATTTTTAGAGAAAGGCAAGTGTGAGAGAGAAAGTGACGTCGCGCACCACCACCGGGGGCACGCCACACGCCGCCGCATTGCCGTCGTCGCGCCTCAACCGCCCGCCGACGTCGCTGCCTTCCGCTAACGCTACTGCCGATGATGTGATCAGCCGGTTCAAGCGGCTAAACCGACTGATCGGCGACTTCCTCTGGCGATCTAGAACTTGCAGCAACACTCCTTGGCGTTTTCACATCACTGTGGTCGGCCGAGCTTTCCGAGACTTCTCCGTATTGTTTTTGATCTGAATACGGAGGCCGGATCGCTCGATTTCGTGCCGGAGCATCGTTAAACAAGGCAAGTGCACTTGGACTTTGTTCTGTAAAATCGTGTATATAGAAACCAGTATGCTTGAGATGCCGATTTCAGCTCATTAATGTCAAAATCTTATGAAGTGATGAACTAGAGAATCGTAAAGCATGTCTTAAGCTTTGATTTGATATATCATATGCCTCAATCGGACCTGATTTGCTATGTCAAAACTATTTCGGAAGTTAGGATCAGAATCTGGAATATGATGTTGAAGTCTGTTCTGATAATGTTCTGACTGATGTTGTGTTGTTCCGTGATTTTTATGATTTTCTATGATCATATTTTGAAAAAACTTTCTTCACGAAAATTGTAGATCACATCTTTGTCTGTTCACCATAAAATTTTCATAAAATTCCAAGCGTGTTAACATGATACGATCTGCAACGTCATATATGCATGAATCTAATGACAGATCAGTTCCAGATTGACCTTCGTGTGTTCTTCAATTTTTATAAATTTGTGTGCTCGAAATATGAAAAAGTTTTCTTCATGAAAGTTCATACTGAGATCGAGATCTTTCCATTGATACTAATTTCATCAAAATCGGAGGTCATTTGGATTTTCAAAAGGAATTTTCACAATCTGATCAGTATCTGTGTCCAGATCTGATTTTCATTCCTTTAAAATTCAGAAGATGTTTCTCCGAAATTGATAAAATTGGAGATTATCTGCAAATTAGGTGATTGAACATTATCCTATATTTTTCAGAAAATTTAATTTCCTAATTTACATGTTTTGAATATTTCATGAATATCATGTGGATATTTAGATATCTTAAGATAATGTTCGATATATCCGCAATATTTGAAAATATTCAAAATTAGGAATCATTCCTAATTTAGCAACGTATCTGGACGACTATCTGACCTTATTCCTAAGGTACGATACGCGGCGATACGGAAAATTATTATCCTATCCATAATCGCTTGGATACGATAATAATCTTTATCTGCTTTCCAAATTTAAACGATCAACTTTCCGTCAATATCTATAACCGTATAGATATGACCGATAGTTTGATTTTTGTGCCTAATCCGAGTTTGAAACCAATTTGGCGGATCGCGTGGACGATTTGAATGTGGTTGCTATCCTTGTCTTCTTTTATTATTTGCTTTCCTTTAAACAGAAAATTCAAAAAATATCAGTTAGGATTTGAATTTGAGTTTTGCATGTTTAGGGAACCCTAAATGTATCTAAAAGATAGAGTAATTATTTAATTTAAATTAGGACTTGAGATAATCTATTTCCTAGTTTAAATTAAGCAATATTCTAATCTTATTAGATTATTTAGGTTATTTTTTAATTCCGAATTTTCATGAAAACCCCAAAAAAAGAATGAATTGCTTTATGGTAGATTAGGATAGATTGCATTCTTAATTTAAGTAATTTATTATTTCGAATTTTAACAAAAATCCCAAAAATAAGTCATGTTAGGATATGTTAAGTCATCATAGGTTGCATGTTATTTTAGGCATATTTTTATTCCGAATTTCATTAGAAAATACCAAAAATAAATCATTTGCCTGCCATTAGAATTAGGTCACGTCGTCGCATGACATATAGTTTGCATGCTAGATTGCATTACTTGCATGTCATTTTTGCACGTCATTGCATATAGATTAGATTTCATTTAAATAAGTGAAAATCAAAAGAGAAATTGAGTGAATTGCTTGTTAATTAGAAATCATATTAGGATGTTAATGTGATTTTCTAGCTAACAATGCAGAGGCTTGCGTTGCTTCCAGGTAAGTAATTCTTCCAAACTTGCAATTTATTTAATGCTTTCCTGGGTGTTAAATTAGTGGTTTGCGCACCCGCATGAACACCTCACATGTTAGTAATTAAGTTGAAATGGATCCAAACTGCATGCCAAAATATTGTTGAAAAGAAAAGGTACCGAAAGGGCGTTAGACTAGATCTAGCGTAATCAAGTCCCCGAGCTTAGAATCTCTGGTTCGTAGGAATAAAACATATCTCCCTATGTTTTATTTAGGTTTCTAATCGACCTACCACAAAATGATTAGTGGCGACTCCAAGCATGAAGACATTTGCATGTTAAGAACTTAAACCCTAAGTTGCGAATTGGTAGGGCTTGGGAGGGCTCGAGTTAAGCTTAGTCTTAATAATCCATTAGCCCGAAAAATGAAAATTTTTTAGGTCGCAACAGCTTCTTATAAACTCATAACTATGTGGCAACATGAGACTCCTAATGCACCAAATGATCATATGATCACATACACTTCACCTTGATCCCTATAATATTTACCTTCATCAAAGGAACACATAAATTGACTCGACATTCAACAATGAGAATAAGAATAGCGGAAGCATTTCATGAGCAAACCTTACAAAATTTCTATAGGAGCTTCCTCTTCCTAGAATTAGCAATATCATGGTATAACAAGCTCAAACAATACTTAACTTAGATCCGAAACATGTAGAATAATGCCCTATCCATGGATTAGAAGAACTACTTATTAAACCGTTTGGACTACGGACGATGACCGATGAATGGCGATGACGAACGAATGGCAACGGTGTCGAACAGAGACATGGCAGTGATGACAAATGGACAACGTGGTGGCGATGAGGTGGTGGTGAGGCAGCTCGGCGATGGGTGGTGACGAGTGGATGGTGCGGCATGGCGATGGACGAATGGCGCGGCGTGGACAGTGGCACGACGCGGTGATAGACGGTAGCATGGCGGTACAGCGAGACAATGGACGGTGACACAACGTGGCAAAGTGGTGGCGAACAGTGACGGCTCGGCAAAGCGGTGGCAAATAGTGACGACGCGACGGTAAGGACAGCACAACGCAATGGTGGATGGGAGTGAGAAGGGAGGGCATGAGAGATAGAGTGTGAGGGAGAGAAAGAGAGAAATGAGAGTAAGTGAGAGAGTGAAATGTGAAGAAAAGAGAAAAATACAAGAGTCTTTCCCCTTAAGTCTCTTGCAAGGGAGAGAGAAGCTAATAATTCACTTTGCACTCAATGACTCTAAGCTTAGGCTAGCCTAGCCTTCCTTTAAGACCCTCCTCACCAAGTGAACGAAAGGCCAAGAAGCCTTCTTGAAATATCTCTATCAAGTCTCATAAATGTAAGACTAAGAGCACATACTGTAAATGGGAAACCAACTAGTTTTCTTGTCTCCTCTCCTGTAAAGTGGCGCTCAACCCCTACTAGCAAAACCAACAATCATGTCTCTTATCAATCAAGGCTTCTAGAAGGTGTAATTAAGGGCATTAAATGCTAAAGCATGGATTACTATCCATAGAACACTATTCAAGCATATGGCACCTTAATGTGCAATCATCCAAAAATTAATAAAGGGTCAAATGTGGCAAGATGGGCTTTACCCTCTTGATTAGCGTCTAAACAAGGTCGAATAAGTCCATAAATACGTAATTAAGCATCATCGGATTGAGGATGTCACACTAGTTGTTCATCTAATAGGAGTAGTTTTTAAAATAAGGGTACAAATTTGTAATTAAGAGAAATTTGAGTTGTGAAGTCCGATTTATGAGTGGTTAAGCTGAAAAATGATGGGGGATTGATAAAACGAATTTTCAAAATAAAGTGAGTGTGATGAATAGTATTCAATCAGTAGCTTTGTGTTGAATTTCATCTATTGCCAGCTAGATTTGGGTTAGCCAAGTTATAGGGTGTTAAATCACTAATGCAAATAACAGCCACTCGTATGTCAAACAGCCACTCGAGCAAAAAACAATTTTGTGTTATATCTCTCTCCACCAAATTCTATTTCAAGCGAGCTTACTATCAAAAGAAAGCTTTTTCGGAGTACTAAAAAACCCAAAACTTGGCCAACCCAAAATCTAGTTGGCAATTGATGAAATTTAGTTCGAAAGCTATTGGTCGAGTATTGTTTATCACGCGTGCCCGACTTCGAAAATTCATTTCAGGCAAACCGTAAGTTTAAATCGAGTTCTGTAAAATCCTAAACTTAGCTTAGGCTCTCCCAAGCCCATACCAATTTGTAACTTAAGTTCAAGTTTTAATATGGAGTCGCTACTAATTTATTTTTGGTGGATTGATTATAAATTCAAGTGAAGTATCGGAAGAATTACTTTACTCCTACAAGCTAAAGATTATGAACTCGGGGAGTTGATTATAATAAATTACTCTAATGCCCTTTTGATACCTTTTCTCTTTTATTTCAAAAAAAATATTTTGCAAGCAGCTTGAATCCATTTTAACCTAACTACTAACATGTGGGGTGATCATGTGGGTGCACAACTATCAATGAAACACCTAACAATCAAAGCAATAAGTGAATTACTAAGACAAATGAATAATTCACTTACCTCTATGCAAAGCAATTTGCAATAATAATAGTTAAGATGCATATTCTTTCAAAACATAGTTTCTAATTATTATGTAATTCCAATAAATTCTATATGGGTTTCTTATAGTTAATGTAATTCTAAATTTCGACTACTTGACCTGGCTTAAAATGACATACATTAAAATAAGATTATTCTAATGTGACATGCATTTTAATTTCATGAACCTAGACATGCAATTTCTAATGGCTGACAAAATTGACATGCAATTCTAAATTAAATTATCTTAAATATAATCCCCAAATGACATAGCATATATGATCAAATGGCACATGACATATCATTGATAATGTGGCATGATGATATGGCATACAATGACGTGGTATGATGATTTGGCATACGATGACATAGCATAGTGACATGGCATGGATGATGCAATCTAAACTATATGACATACACATCATATATTTGGCATTTTCACTCAAATTCGAAATTAGAAAATAATGAAAATAAATAACCTATATTAAAATACTATCAAACTCATTTTAGGAAATAAACTAGGCCAAATCCTACTTTAAATCAGAATCTTAGCTTGATTAGATAAACCCTATCCTATCATGCAATCTATCTAGAAATGGTTAATATGACGAAAAACCTCAAACTAGTACATTTGTAGCAAATTCACCCCAAATTAATTTTTTAACCACAAAAAATCCCAAACTATTATATTTATGGCAAATTTATCCTCCGTTAAATTGAATTAATATAACAAAAAATCACAAACTGGTACATTTGTGACAAATTGAGAGTAAAACCCCAAACCAGTACATCCGTCAACTATCACGTGTCATTCAACTTAGAAATTTGATGGTAAAATTTAATGGAAACTAATGAAGGATAAAATTGTCATAGATGTACAAATTTGGGGTTTTTGGTAATCAAAAAATTAGTTTGGGATATACTTGTCACATATGTACCAATTTGAGGTTTTTCATGGTATTAACCTATCTAGAAAAGCTATCCAAACAATATCTTATTTGATTTTTTTTGGATTCATTTAAACATGCAATCTTGTTTAAATAGGCAACATTATATAAAAAATCTACTTAAATCCTATTCACTATCTATTCTACTTTTATCTAATCTTTTTATGATATTTTTTTTAAATAAGAATCAATCAAATCAAATCAAACAAAGATAGCAAGAGATAACATTGAATCACCAAAACACATCCAATCCATTCGAACTTTGTAACAAATAAAACCAACGATCATATCCAAAGGATTATGGATAGGATTGACAGATTTTCTGTGCAGTTGGGAATCATATCTTGGGTTCAGAGATCGAATTGCCAGCTTATGTGTGTTGTCAAATTAGGAAAATTTCCTAATTTGTGTTATCCTAAAAATCATGAAGATATGCAATATCACTTGAAGATAACGAAAATCAATTAAATTAAATAACAAAATATTCAAATCGATATGGTGCGAGATCGTTACGTAATTCAAAGTTTGACTTTCAAAATTTGAGCTCCATGGATGACAGTTAAACGATGACCGGCAATGGTAGCTCAGTGCGGATGCGATGTGGTCGACAGTTCATGGTGATGCTAGCCTCGGCTAGGTCGGTTGGCTAGCAATAAGCTTGCCGTGTGATGTTCATAGTATGCTGGGGAGTGTTTCGAGATGCCTCAAAATGGAGATGCCTGTATGTTGAGATGCTCCGAGAGTCGGAATGAGATTGAAATGCTAATAATGAATATGATGCATGACTATGTGTATGTATAATTGCATAGACTCGCATATGTCTAATTGGTGCTAGTCATGCATCTCAATATTTTCGGCCATTTGCTTGGATTTGAGTGAATAATCTCATGCAATGTTGTTATCACTTTACATTGGCATATCATGACAAGAAAGATAATTTATTCATGATCATTTTGTATTGTTTGTTGGTACCAAGTTGAATGGTAAGATGATCTCCTATCTTAGACTTAGAGATTTTATTTGCCGGGCTTCGACTCATCCCTTATTTTTTAGATTTGTAGGATGGTTCTTGGATATATATTGATGGAAGGGATGAGACGATGCTTGAGGCCATCAACCCTTGAGTTAGATGGTGGCTTGGTTAATGTTTAGGCTCGCTTTTGATTTAGTATGGGACTAGTGATGCTAGTGGGCCCGACCTTCTTCCTAGGATTTTTGTAATGTATTGTATTTTGTTTGAATATTATATCAAGTCGGTAACTAGTAGTGTTAATATTAAGAAGCATGTGTATATTAATTAAACTCGTATGATTTTCTTATAAGAAATGTTGAGAATGTTTTATCGTGCTTCCGTATGCGTAATTGTAATTACGAGTTATAATAAAAAAGGACATGTGTCGTGCATGACGTTTTAGGACGTCACAAGGTGGATTCTTCTACAATTTTAAACATGATTTTGAGGGTCAACTGACATATTTATTTTTTACTCATCCTATCTCCATGGCACTAACAAAGAGCTTCTCAAGTGTCTTTGTAATGGATTGTACTTGCAAGAGCAATAGATATGAAATGCCATTGTTGGATATTATTGAAGTTCCTAGCTTTAATACTTCTTTCTACTCATGCTTTGCATTTTTGAAAATAGGAAGAAGAGGAAGATTATGTTTGGGTTTTGACAATGTTTAGTAACATATTAAGTGTTGATTATCAGCCTTCAGTTATCGTCTTTGATAGAGCATTGGTATTGATGAATGTAGGTTGATTCATTTTTCTAAGAAATGCAAACTTGTCGCTTGTTTGGCACATTGAGAAGGATATTGTGGTAAAATGTAAATCTCAATTTGAAGAAGATACTGATTGGGATTCGTTTATGTTTGATAAGTCCAAGGTTTTGAACTCCAACAGTGAAGTGGAAAATGACAAGATATTTGGCAATTTGAAGATTGATGTAAGGAAAAGCTATTGATCGTTAATTACATTAAAAATATGTAACTTCCTTTCAAAGAGCTTTTTCTACCTGCTTGGATAGGCTTGCATATGCATTTTGGTAACCGTGTTACTTCAAGAGATAAAGGGACACATTCGACTTTGAAAACATATCTATAAGTTTTAAGGGAAATTTAGTTGAGGTGAAAAAGGAAAATATGCCTTGCAATTGAGAACCACTTTCCAGAAATCAAAACCAAATTGTCAAGTAAAAAGGTAAGAGTTCCTCATCATTTTCATATTCCTCTTTCCAGGAACTTGATCACACGAATGTTAGTATTTGCTTTAGATAAGCTCTACAAGCAATATGAGATTGCTAAGTGGAGTTGAGCTACCTATTGTACCGGTCATTATATGCTATGCATGGGCCTTTCGTGTGTGCATGAAATAAGGTTTAGGTTATCAGATGGTTTACCTCTAGATATAATGAATTGACAATGCAGGCTTGATATAAGGTCCTTTCTGGATCGTTATTACACAAAATAATGAAGGAGATTCATTTCCACAACTACTTCATGAGTTGGAAAGGAGGTATCAAGAATTCTCACTTTCCAAAAAGGAAGTTGTTTGAAAGTAAATTGAGCAGTTTGTACGAGTAAGTGATCGTTTCTTATATGCCCCTAGCTATACTCATAAAGGTTGTCCTTCCAGTTCAAAAACTAAAGTAGAAGCAACTTCTACAAGTCGTGATTCTTATGCATTTGAGATTGTTGAAAAGGGGAAGAGATGCGGTACTTGTAAGGTTTATGGCCATAATAGTCAGATATGTAAATCGAAAGGTAAAGATCTCGAATTAAACTCACATTTAAAGGTCACTGGAATTCATGGTGGTAAAATAGAATAGGCATAGAGGACTCAAGTATGCAACAATTCAACTTGAAAGATGTATTCTAAGGTTGGAGCTGCTTGCTATAACATTAAAAATTATTCCTTCATATATATATATATATATATATTCGTTTTAAGTAAAGAATGTCTTTCTTTTTGATGTAATGGAAATCTTTTATTTTCTAATTTAGGTAAAATATTCTTTTCAAGAGAGTAGCCTTTTCTAGGGTAGCCTAGTAGCTGAATGGACAATAACTTTTGTTAAGTTGCGTATGCAACTTGTTATTATTGTTATACATTTATACTTTGACGATAATTTTCTTTTCATTGATGATTCTATGAAAATTCCGATGCATTTAGAATTGACAAAAAATATGCATTTGCAAATGGTTTGAATGGGTTGTCTTGGAGTGCAATTACAATTGTCATAATTTCTGGTCAATAGCTAATTATATTATTTCTATGCAATAATGTTTTAGGGAACATTTTCTTTTGCAATGGCATGATAATAATGAACGTTTAGAATTTCTAAGCACTTAACTTTGTCATTTTTTTTAATTATTTTAGAGTATCTTTTAAAACATCATGTAATGAAGGCATGAAAAATAAATAAAAATTGGACTGTTAGATTCACCGGATAAAATGAAAGTTGATCGGTTAAAATACACGGACTATAACGTAATGCGTACTAAAACTTGTAGGTGGTTCTTTTCGCTCTTACTTGTGTTTACATTATATTATGAATAATAGTTTTCTAGTGCATAAAAAGAAAAATAGACAACTCATTAACATAATAATAAGTTAGCTATCTACCAAATACACTATTTTTTGTAAAAAAGACAGATGCCAATTTTGTTCCAATGGAGAAAGAAAAGGAAAAAACCAAGAAGGAGGGTAAGAAATAATCTTAAATCGTGAGTAGGCCCCACATTTAATCTTAATTAACGTTGTTTGAGAGAAGTATGGGTAGTTTTTTTTTTGGTAAGGAAAGTATGGGTAGTTTTGTCTCTTGCAAAATTAAAACAAAGAAGAAGAAGAAAAATGTAATAAATAATCTTAAGCCAAGAGTGAGATCCGCAATGAATAATGTAGTCAATTCAATGTTATAGTCACGAGCCAATAAGTAGGTGAAAATAGGGCGAGCCTATTGTTATCATCATTATTGTTCCTCCGCTTCATTTTGGGTTGACCATGAAGCTTCTTGGACATACCTTGCTTAGGGGTGTCAGAAACCGAACCAAAAACTGAATCGAAACCGAAACCAAATCGAAAATGCATGAATTTTTGGTTCGGTTTCGGTTTTGGTTCGGATAATAAGTAAAAAAATTTGGTTAGTTGATGATTCAGTTCAATTCGGTTCAGTTTGGTTCGAATCGGATAGAATTCCGTTTCCATTTTGTTTTTTCTTCTCTGAGTACTTTCTTTCTCTGCTGATTCTGATCGTTCATTGTTGCTCTCCTTTCACTCTCTTTTCTTTTTCTGCTCTATTCTCTCTCCTCCTCTATCTTCGCAAAACTCCATTTTCATCTCTCCTAGATTCAATTGTTTGGCTCAAAGGCCAATGTCTCATCCTTCCCCTTTCCTTCTTCGATCTCATTTTGGTGGATCGTCACTGAACGAGAAGGATACCGTGACGGAACTTGAGTCCTCTTGACCTCGGGCCTCGAGCTCCACGTGGCCTCGGAGCTTGAGGTCGTCCAGCATGGCCGAGATCTCTAAGGCCTCCAGAATTGTCCAGTGAAGAATCGTCTTTGTCCTTGTACTTGGGGAAGGATTGCCTATTTGACAGAGGGAAGAGAAGTAAGAGGTGACGGAGAAGCATGCACCATATAACAGCCTAGGAACAATTTTTGACAAAAATGTGCCGAAGAACAAAAAATTAAACAAATGAATTTCTATTTCCAAACTGATTTTGAGAACAAAAAAACAGAATCAAACACTATTTGGCAAGTTGCCAATCGCACTCTTAGTGGTCTCATACTTTGAATTGGAAGAGTGAGAATGCAAGTTGCTAGAATATAGAAGTCAACTCCCTAATTTTGGTTACCTGAGAAGGCAAAATACTATGTACCAAATCAGATGTTTGCGGGCTAATTAAAACTTCCCCTGCCGCCCACAAAAGACGAGTTAATTTATCAGTTCCACGTTCCTTATGCAGCAAGCGTATGAATGATGTATTTGAATACTTCATCTTCATTTGATACCAGTACCGTGGGTCTATATATATGCATAAGCATATAGCATTCCAGTTTGTCTTCAGAGTTAACGTTTATGCCTACACTCTGACATATGGCTGAGCTAATTGGAGCGGAATCAGATGGTATAGAGTCCATTAGAAACGAGTTATCAGAGCTAGGGAGGAGCCTCAGATCATCATTTTGGCTTCATGCTTTGAGTTTTCAAAGCACTTCGGCTGTGAGCGCAACAAAAGATGATACTAACGATGAATATGATCTCCAATGGGCTGCCATTGAGAGGTTACCAACTTTTGAGCAGTTGAGGTCATCACTGTTTGACAGTGAGATCAATGGAAGGGCGGTTGATGATAAAGGAAAGAAAGTCGTTGACGTTACCAAGCTTGGTACATTGGAACGTCATTTTTTCGTACAGAAGCTCATCAGGCATATCGAGAATAATAACCTTAATTTGTTGCGCAAGATTAGAGACAGAACAGAAAAGTAAGCTTATTCTTCTCCACTTGATAATGTGAGGTGCATATATATTCAGAAAATTGAATGGCTATAGAGTTACCTAGATACATTAAGCCTGTGTGAGCATAAAAGATTTGTGCAGACCCAAGCAGCATGAAACGCCAAAAGTTTATTAACAGATGGAAACACTTCTGTTCATAAAATGCGTTCCAATGTACATGCTTGCATTTGACCTTGGTAAGAGGCCACACTGTGCCTGTCTTATGTTGGCCAACTTATTTGTATGAGGATTTGCTTTCTTCTTGCCTTTCTTTCCTCTTTTACTTCCTCAAACTCACCCCATGGGTTTTATTTATCACGTAGTAAGGAAAAAATTTGCTGTCAAACTGTTTTCCACAGGGTTGGTGTAAAATTGCCCACCATAGAAGTCAGATATCTGAATTTATGTATTGAAGCAAACTGTGAGATAGCTCAAGGAAAGCCCCTGCCCACTGTCTGGAATTCTCTAAAGAGCATGCTTCCTGTAAGTAAGTTTCTTGTGAAGTGTGTAGGAATTCTTGCTAAATCCTTTTGATTTCTTGATATTCACTATTAATGAACAAGCAGCTAAATATTGAAGATGGAATCCATTTTATGTGAACTGCTTTCCAACTTGTATTTCTATACCATCAGCAAATATATATTTCCAAGTTCTTTAACTCCTGTCATCTTGAATGTGGTTTTTCTTTGGGTACAGATGCATGTACTTGCTTTTATTTTTTGAAAAAAATCAGGCTAAGAAGGAGCTTGTCCTTCTTGAAGAGTTTAAGTTACAGAAGTGTTGCCGATCATTTCTCACACCTTTGTTCAAATATACTAGTGCTAATAAGAGACTGTATGTTGGTAAGTGTGGCAAAACCATGTATATCTCCATGTTCTCATTTGCCAACACTGGTTTTTTGTTCCCACACCCGTTCTTTCATCCTTCGCTGCTGTAACAGTCATCATGTGATACTTTAGTCTGTTATAAGACTGAACTTCTCCTATCCATTCTGTGTATAATATTTTTTGACACTCAACAGATGTTTTTGGCATTATGTGAATTTACCTTAAATGGTTGCCGCTTCCTAACAATTCACTAATTCAAGTAAATTGGAATTTTTTTTGTACAGGGTATTCCTGCAATGCCAGGTTCAAAGTTATGTAAGGCCAAAATAAGCATCATTAAGGATGTCCGTGGAATTATAAAGCCTGGAAGGTTTGTTGTCCTATTTCAGCTCTTCCAATCGCTCTGGTTCATCTCTGGAAAATCGTCTCACCCTTTGTCTTAAGGCAGTCCTAGTGTCTTCAACTATCTCACTTCTAGCTGCAATTGTTTGCATCACCTACACTCAATTTAATATCCAGACTCGATGTAGGTTGTAAAAGGCTAAGTAATTAGCTTTTACAATGAACCTATCCAAACGTTAGCAAAACCTCATGACCCACTTTGTAGCAAGCGATGTTTCATGAGCATTGGCTGATTCTTTATATTTTAGAGCACGGCCTAACGATACTGCTCACAGTGAAAAGTTTTATGAAGTTTAGAAGCTTGCTAGGAAACTGTAGTCATATTCATAACCTACTTTTTAAAGGGATTGGTTATTGTCCATGTTTCCCATGTGGGTGAAGTCAGCCTAACAAAACTCATGTTTTATCTGACATTGCCAATCTCGTTATCACACCTGTAATTCAAGAAAACTATTGTCCTAACAGTTCTGTAACAGAGAGAAGCACAAACTTGATGATAGGAGACTACATAACATTCATTGTGCCTTTTCTTGCCACAGAATGACTCTACTGCTTGGACCGCCTGGATGTGGGAAAACTTCCTTTCTAAAGGCTCTTTCAGGGATTCTGAGCAAATCACTTGAGGTTTTTTGCCTGCTCTATGCTTAAGAACTTCTATGTCAAACTGCACTAGACTTATCGGCAATACCAACATACCACATGTGTGGCTTACAAATAACGTGTAAACTGAGACAGAATCATGCTCAAGAGAACACATGCTCATCCAAGTTCCTCTTGACAATCAACATCAGCATCCTTGCAGACTCAGCGAGTTTTCATAAAGTCAACACTGAAGCACATTGTGCTATTCTATTTGATGAAAGTGCTTGAACGTGCCGAGAAGTGAGAGATAATATTGTGCCCATTGATTTTCTTTGCATTTTGTAACTAATTGGAAGAAAACTATTTTATAGTCTATGGTTAATGGCACAAAACTTGAAGTTCAAAGTAAGCTAATTAAGCACAGTCAAAACATCCGTGAGCTCTTATTCTTCTGTCTTTGAGTTTGATACTCTTCTCTTCCCCGTCTTATCTATAGATCACTGGAGAAATATCATATAATGGCCACAAGTTTGACAAGTTCATCCCCTCAAAAACGTCTGCTTACATAAGCCAATATGATCTGCACATTCCAGAAATGACTGTGAGGGAAACACTGGACTTCTCTGCCCGTTGTCAAGGTGTTGGAACCACAGAAGGTGAATATCATTCGAAGTGATTTTAGATCTGTCACTTGTAAACTGTGTTAAATGACAGTCTTTTTGGTTTTTCTGGTTGCTAAGATATCATGATGGAGATCAGCAGAAGGGAGAAGGAAGCAGGAATTGTTTTAGATCCTGATATAGATACTTACATGAAGGTACCTTCAGTGACAATCTCCAACGTTTTTCTCTCTACCCATTTTGAGGTACAATTTGAGTCTCCTGCTTTGTCACTGGAAGAAAGCCAATTTCAATCTCAGTATTGAATTATTCCTAGGAGCTGAGGAGTTGTAAATCATAGTTTGGTTGTTTTTCTGGAAGTCAAGTCTGTGACTTTTGCACCGTATCATATAAAAGTGGATATAAAGTGATTTTTCTGCACAAAAAGGTATATTTTCAACTGTTGAGCAGTGGATAATAGTGAGTTTCTGTGCTCTTCTATTCTTTCTTTGTCAGGGAAAAAATGTTTGATAACTGGGATGGCTGGGATGTAACATCAGCATTAGATTGTTTCTTACCTAGGTTACTAGAAGTTCTACTTTGAGCATGGTGCAACCTGTGTGGTTAATAGTTACAGATTCTATTGAAACATAAATCATTAAGACCATGACATTGGCTTAAGGAATGGAATAGTGTGTGTGGCATAGGCGAAAAACAGAGGTCTGAGTCCCCCACAACTAGTTCAAACGATCCCATGCTGGGCCCACACACCCGGTCTTAGGCTTGTGTCTCACTTGAACCATTGGATTGATGGGGGTAATTAATGTGCCCAGGTTTACCAATCCAATGTGAGCTTGTCTTAAAAAAAGGAAATATGCTAGTATTTTATTTCTTTTATGACTTATTGGCTCGACGTTAATACATCCAATGAACCGCCTAATTTCTTTCAACTATTTGCCACTTCTAGAACTTTTGTCGATAATAATCATGTCTTGTTTACCAGGCAATTGCTCTCAAAGGACTTAAAAGAACCCTTCAGACGGACTATATTTTAAAAGTAAGCTCTTTTAACTTAGTTAACAGTTACTTAGTTTGCTGTACATCAAATGTTTAAGCAGAAACTTGTCTTTATTTCTTCAACATCTTCGTAGATCCTAGGGCTGGATATCTGTGCAGACACGGTGGTTGGAGATCCCATGAGAAGAGGAATATCAGGTGGTCAAAAGAAGAGACTGACTACAGGTAGTAGAAAGACAAAATTCAGCAAATCTCATCGAGAATCAACTTCTAAATGACGGAATCGAACAATGTTTCACTATCATTTTTGAGCTTGGCTACTTGAAATTCCAAAATCTTATCTGACAAGTCAACTTTCTGGTAAAAATTGTGCAGCGGAGATGATTGTTGGCCCTAATAAAACTCTATTCATGGACGAAATAATGAATGGCTTGGACAGTTCGACGGCCTTTCAGATTGTTTCTTGTCTTCAGCAACTAGCACATCTAACAGCTGCCACTATATACTGGTTTCGCTTCATCAGCCTGCGCCAGAAACATTTGATCTTTTTGATGACCTTATTCTGATGGCTGAAGGGAAAATTGTGTACCAAGGCCCTCGTGATCAAGCTCTGAAGTTTTCTGAGGATTGTGGATTCAGGTGTCCTGAAAGAAAGGCGGTTGCTGATTTCCTCCAAGAGGTAGTAAACACTAGGCAAATTGTGCACTGCAAGTGAGCTACTTTATCGACCATTTATTACGTTGCCTATTGATATGCAGGTTATTTCTAGAAAAGACCAAGCACAATATTGGCAGCATCCTGAGCTACCGTACAGTTATATATCAGTCAATATGTTCTGTGAAAAGTTCAAAGAATCTTATTGTGGGATGAAGCTAGATCAGGAGCTTTCAGACACATTTGACAGGTCCAAAATCCACAAAAATGCTCTTTCTTTCAACGTATACCGTGACATTCCGGATTTTAGCCCACTTTTGGGATTTATTGAAACGTGTAATTCGTCAGTGTACTTATAGTAGAATCTCGCCCGGGAAATAATCACTCTCGGTTATTGTTTTTAAATTAGAGATTTCGCTAGAATCGCACTCGATCGAATTTAGCCGTTATTTAGAGCCCAAACTTCGGTGTCGAATTTCTCGAGTTCCAGGACGAAATAAATCGGACGGTGTCGATATTATCGTGGCCAAGGTCCCGATTGCCAGGAATAGTGGAAAAGTGAAATTTTGACCGGGTACGAATTTGGATTAGTAGACCTCCCTCGGCGTAGTTTGTTTTAATTATTTTGGCCATTGTCTCTTATTTTTTTCTAGGATTAAATTGGACTGTAGGATCGTTTTCGGATTTGAATTCCGACCGTTGGATCGCGTAATGATGACGTTGACCCCCTCTCTCTCTCTCTCTCTCTCTTTTTTTGCCGTGCTCACCAATCCCACCCCCGCATGCATATATCTCATCCCCCATACCCCCATGCAGACTCTCTCTCGTCTCTCTCCTCTTCTTTTTTTTTTCTCTTCTTTCCTTCTCTCTCTCTTCTCTTCCCCTCCTTCCTTCCCTTCCACCCAACTGGTTTCCGCTCCGCCTTTGCTCCCGCTCGACGGTCCTCAGCCTAGCCACTCACCACGCCCGACCACCGCACCGCACGTCATCCGGCCGCCGCCTCCGCCCTATCACCGCTGCCACAACATTCTCTCGCCCTCTCATCCCCTCCTTCGCAACCCCCAGCCATCCAACGCCACCCCACCAGTCGACTCCGGCCGCCCTCCCCCAGTCCGCCTCACTGCCCCGACCGTCACCGCCGCCATTGCTGCTTCACCGACACCGCCGTGAGCAAGCCAGTCGTTGCTCAAGCTCGTCGCCAGCCACAGTGCCGTTGCCAAGCCAGCCCAGCCCGCCAGCTAGCCGCCCGCCAGTTCAGCCAGCTTGCCCGTTGCCGCCGCGAGGTCGCCGTGCCACCCCATCGCCGCCCCTTCAGACTAGTCCCTCTTCCCCCTCACCACCACCGACTGTCCTCTCTCTCTCTTTCCCTTCGAGCCAATCGCCGGAGAGTCGCCCAGCCGCCGCGTCACCGTCACCGCCGCACCCGACCGTTGTTGCTCGCCGTCGCCGGGACCAGCTCGCCGCCACCGCCACTCGCTCGCCCCAGCCAGCCCAGCCCGTCGGCCAGCCAGCCGTGCCCCGGGCCGTGGCCGACGCGCCCTAGGCTGTCTGAGTCACCCGGTCCGTGGCCAAGCCTCACGCCCATTCCCGCGCCTATGCCCACTCTTGTGCCCGTGGCCGAGCTCGTGGCCGGGCATTGTGCTCATGGCCGAGCCTGTGGCCGGGCCTTGTGCCTGTGGCTAAGAGCCTTGTGCCTGTGGCTAAGAGCCTTGTGCCCGCGACCGAGGGTTGTGCCCGTGGCTGAGTGTCGTGGCCGAGCCCCGCGCCCTCGCCCGCGCCTAGTCCACACTGTTCACTCAGGCCATTTTTGGGCCTGAGCCAACTTTTTCCGGGCCAAAACTTGATAAGTGACTCCCTAAACCCTATCTAACATTTTGGGTACCTTATTGACTTGTCTCAGGTTTAGAACGGCTATGGCGTGTTTTGAATTAATTATATTATGATTTAATTATGCTTTTCGAATTAGATTAAATAATGTGCTTGATTTGGATGATTGTGTGTGGCCGACTTGAACGTCGAGTTTGTGGATTGAGGTGGCGAATTGCGAATTTGACTGAGTTGGGAATATGGCTCATTTGATGCGTTTGACGTGAAATCAATCAGATTATTTGGCGTGTGCTTGCCTGTCGATATTAAGCCAGGATTGATCGGAAGGCTACGGACTTGGGACGTGTTGACGGCGGTCTGTGTGAAGGCATGAATGGCCGAGGTACCAATTGGATGCGGGCTTGAGACGTGTTGACGGTGGCTGGTTAAAGGTGTGTTGGACCGGAACGTATTTACGTCGGTCATTGGAAATTGCTTAAATTTTGTGGCTTGGGACGTGTTGACGACGGCCACTGGAATTGATCGAATGTTATGGCTTGGGACGTGTTGACGGCGGCCATTGAAATTGATTGTATTATTTGGTTTGTATGCCGGTAAGATCGGATTTGAGACGTATTGACGGTGATCCGTAAGAGGAAAGTCGGTGGGACATATGTGTGTGATATGGCTGACTAGATTGACTAAATGTACGTGTGATTGTTTGGTTTGATTAATTGAATGCGAGTAGAGGTGTGCGCTGGATATTTGTGATAGGGTAGTGAAATATTCTTGTATTATCTCGTTTGAACTAACCTGCAGAATTGGCTCGCATTTTGTGATGAGGTAAGCTTGTAGTGTGAAATTGAGCGTGTCTTTTGGTGAATCGCATGTTAGACTTGTCTAGGTACGTATCAACCTAGGCGAGGTATAGGGTGTTACTTATTGAGACTCGTTCTCACGATTATTACATAACCATTTTCAGATTCCTGCCCTTGAGCATAGCACCACCTAGGTATTTTGGGGTCCCCGTGCATATGGTGCATGAGGATAATGAATACCCGCACCTGAATCCGGGCAAGGCATATATTAGGCATCGCACTTATGTTTGGGTAGATGTGGGATGGGATGAGCTGGAGCGCCATGACTACCTAACTTAGACCCATAGGGTCGGGTTGGAGAACTCTGGGCCAATCCGAGGTTTTGAAGGGTTGCAGCATACCAACGAGAATGCAGTTAAATGGGAGCCCTGGGACAAGTTCGCTCCTGATGGTAAGGTGTCAGATCCTAATAGTCCCTCGGCGAACCCCAGTCTTGTACCGACACCTGTTCCCGAGCCCGAACCCGAGCTAACACCGAAGCCCGAGCACAAGCCCGAAGAGGAGTCCATGGAGGTCGAGCAGGGAGAGGTGGAGCAGAGCCCGATCGAGATTGACTCGGACTCAGAGTCAGATTCCTCAGGGTCCGATCCGGATTGGGCACCGTAGGGACATCTAGGAGTAGGACCAAGAAGCCATTTTTGGGTAGAGTCTCGTTTTGTGTTGTTAATAGTCTACCTAGTCACCTGTTCCTTTTTTATGACAAAGGTGGATTTAACCCTAGCGCCTAATGTATGCACTTTGTGAATTTAAGTTATTGTAGTGTGTGTACTAAGTTGTGTTGTGCTACTCCTTGGTTATATTTTATTGTCTAGATTGTTTATTTCGCTTCCGCTAGCGTTGTTCGTTTGGGTCGGCGACGCATCTTGGGACATTGCATCCTATGATCAACCATCAAGGGATGTCGCGGGTTCGGCAGGGTCCGGGGCGTGACATACACTCTCTGTCCAGATGGGAACTTCTGAGAGCATGCATGGCAAGGGAACTCCTTCTCATGAGGAGAAATTCTTTCATCTATGTTTTCAAATCAGTACAGGTCAAACTCAGCTCTCATACATCTCTAGCAGCTTTTATGATGTATATCGCTTTCAATGTCCGTGCCTAGTATAATCTAATTTCTAATCTGCCTTTCTGATTCCATAATTATGAAGGACCATAGAAGTTGATTATTGCCATTTTATCATACAGCTTATTTTTGTTGCATTTATCACGATGACGGTATTCTTGCGGACTCGGAAGGGAATAGATGTTTTTCATGCCAACTACTATATGGGCTCTCTGTTTTATGCACTGGTCATACTCCTCGCTGATGGATTTCCAGAATTGGCAATGACCGTTTTTAGGCTTGAAGCCTTCTATAAACAAAAGGAGCTGTACTTTTACCCTGCTTGGGCTTATGCAATTCCAGCATCTATACTTAAACTTCCTCTTTCACTGCTGGAATCTGTGGTTTGGACATCTCTTGCATATTATGTGATTGGATACAGTCCTGAGGTAGGCAGGTAAGTATTAACATGAGAGTTCGTCATTTTAGAACCTTTCATTACCTCGCCTCCATAATCTTCTTTTACATTTCAATATCATCTGTAAGTTTTACTACCATTTTACTCATAAGTCAACACTTCTGTTATTTTCTGCTTATTTATGCAGGTTCTTCCGCCAATTATTACTTCTTTTCTCTGTGCACTTGTCCTCAATATCCTTGTTCCGTTTTCTTGCGTCAATCTTTCAAACTTTGGTTGCTTCCATCACAGCTGGTAGTGTTGCATTACTGATTTTGATGCTATTTGGCGGTTTCATCATCCCAAAATGTAAGGCTGTTAGAATTTCCACTTGGTTTGATTTTGGGTGAATAAGTGTGGCTTAATATTTCGCTTTGACGCTGCAGCCTCTATGCCTGCTTGGTTGAAGTGGGGTTTCTGGGTCTCTCCACTAACATATGGAGAAATTGGACTTTCTGTTAATGAATTTCAAGCTCCACGATGGCAAAAGGTGAGGGCCTTATAGAAGTGAGAACAAGTATTTGGCTCCTATAGCTCCAAAATACGGGAGTCACTTTAGTTGCTACTAAATGTATTTTGACATGCTAGCTCTCTTGGTTAGCTAAACCAGATTGGCTACTAAATGTTCTTTTATTTGTGGTGCTCTGAGTGTGAGGACAAGAAACAAGTCCAGTTGTTTATAAATCTGAGGGCCTCAGTTAACAAATAGATGTTGACAATCTTTGCATCTTATGATCTCATTCATGTAATTTCTCTGTGCTAACTTTTTGCCTAAAATCAGAGTGACTCGTTGATGTTATCTTATCCAGTTACTTGAGTTTCATACGACTCAATTACTGGATTAATGATAACAACCACTTAATAAGTACTTGGGTACTCGTATTCTTTCAGGAAACAAAATGTCCTCAAAAGTGGGTACAATTTTGTAATCCATAGGCAGAACTAACTTCCTCTGCATTTCTCAATGCATTTGAACTTGTTTTTGTTTACATAACTCATCGATTTGACTTAACTTCCTCTTCATCATTTTATGCAATTGGACTACTTCTTACTTTAAACGTATACTCACAGATATTGTCGTCAAACGCTACAGTAGGGAGTGCAACCCTTGAAAGCCGAGGACTAAACTTTGATGGGTATCTCTTTTGGGTATCAATTGGTGCCTTATTGGGATTTACCTTACTGTTCAACATTGGTTTCACTTTGGCCTTAAGTTTCTTGAAGGGTAAGTTTGTCATTTCTGCATCTCGACTTCACTTTTGGAGCAGTATTGCCTAGGATGTTCATGAATCACTTTAAAACTTACAGCTCCGGGATCATCACGTGCTATCGTTTCACGTGAGAAGTACTTGCATAGTCGTGAAACTGAATATTCTCATGACAGCATAAAGCATGAAGAGACAAAGAAAATATCTGGTGAACCTACGCAAGCAAAAAATGGTCGAGTCCGAAATTCTTCCTTGCCCAATTACAGTCACACACTCATTATTTTTTATGTTCCTTTAAAATTATTAAACTGGCTTCTTCATTTCAAACAGGCAGGATGGTTTTACCTTTCACACCATTGACGCTTGCGTTTAACAGTGTGCAATACTACATAGACACCCCTGTGGTAACCGTCAAAACTCCTCTTTCCTCCTGAAGTTGCAAGATTGAACCTTTCAGATACAATAAATGATGTTGTCTCTTCTCACTACATTCTCCCTTTTTGGGTTTCTCAGGAAATGAGAGAACGAGGATTTGCACAGAAAAGACTGCAACTTCTCTCTGATATCACAGGCGCATTCAGACCTGGTATTCTTACTGCATTGATGGGTGTGAGCGGAGCTGGGAAAACTACTCTTATGGATGTCCTTTGTGGGAGAAAAACTGCCGGCTATATTGAAGGAGAAATAAAAGTTGGTGGTTATCCCAAGGTTCAAGAAACATTTGTAAGAATCTCTGGTTACTGTGAGCAAACGGACATACATACACCACAAATCACTGTGGAAGAGTCTGTTATTATTTCTGCTTGGCTTCGTTTAGATCCTCAGATTGACTTAAAACGTAAAACAGTAAGAATACAGTCGTGGCAGGCTTCTGATAATTTGCTCTGTTCAGCCATTATCAGAACAATCATGAATTGCCTGTGTAGGAGTTTGTCAATGAAGTCCTGGAGACAATCGAGCTTGATGGAATAAAAGATTCTTTAGTGGGCATACCTGGTGTTAGTGGTCTATCCACATAGCAACGAAAACGACTCACAATCGCTGTAGAGCTTGTTGCAAATCCTTCCATAATCTTTATGGATGAACCCACAACAGGACTTGATGCTAGAGCCGCTGCGATCGTCATGCGAGCAGTGAAGAATGTTGTTGATACAGGAAGAACAATAGTTTGCACCATTCACCAACCCAGCATTGACATATTTGAGGCTTTTGATGAGGTAAAGCGTATTAACCTATATATATACTATGTCCATCAGTTGGCTTTCTTCCGGCATGCTAAAACGGTTAGATGAATAGGTTACATATGGATCACAAGTCCAAGTGAAGATAACGGTATTGAATCACTAGAGCAGAATCTTACTTTAATTTCATTAAATAATGGTAGCCGTTGAATCACTATGAACAGAATCATATTTTTATTTCATTTTGATTGAATAAAATCGTAAAAAAATAGCCGTTGTAATTTCTTGTGCAAAATATTTTAGTACTTCTGGTTAGATATTGGAAGGCCTAATCTCTCTCGCTCTCTTTCTCTCTGAGCAGTTAGTTTTATTAAAAACCAGTGGACAGCTGATTTACTCAGGACCCTTGGGACATAACTCAAGCAAAATTTTAGAATACTTTGAGGTCAGTTTGATGCACAAACACAATGATCTGAAAATTGCTTCCATTTCTTGTGATTTTACTACATGCTTCTTATTAAAATAACTGCTAATAATTAATACCTCCAATAACCAACTTCTGTTGGACAGAGTAATCCAGGGGTGCCAAAGATTAAGAGCAACTACAATCCGGTTACATGGATGCTAGAGGTGACTTCTACCTCAGCTGAAGCTGAACTTGGCATTGATTTTGCTCTAATATATAGAGACTCGACAATATATGAGTAAGTTCATCCTCTGCTACTATTGAGTGCCCAATAACAGTGTGCATGCTCGATAATTGTCTGAGATGGTCCATTATTAGTGTACTTTGAAGATAGTCTGTCATATTCTATCATAATCAAGATACAGCAATGATTTCTTTAGTCTTTTCCTTCAGACTGTATAAGCTCCTGGAGTCTAAGATTTTAGATTGAGGGAGCCGATATGCTATATATATGATAACCCACAGTTTTCACTCCCGTATCTTGACCTTACTTTCCAGTGTTTCTGGTTGTCTTCAGACTTAACTGGTGTTCCTGCTCTGATCTCCTTAGTTAACAGATGTGCAGTTTGATTGATCCATTGACAAAATCCATTTTGATCAATGTCATGTTGTTTTTGCTTCCAGGACCAACAAAGAGCTTGTAAAGCAGTTGAGCACTCCACTTCACGGAACTAGTGACTTGCACTTCTCCTCCCGATTCTCACAGAATAGGTGGGGACAACTCAAGTCATGTCTCTGGAAGCAGTGCTTGTCCTATTGGAGAAGTCCTCATTACAACTTGATGCGTATCCTCTACACAATTGCTGCGTCTTTTTTCTTTGGGCTACTCTTCTGGAATCAAGGAAAGAAACTGTGAGTAACTATCCCTCTCGGTTAATTTGAGACTTGATTCTGCTGGAGTTTTCGGAGCACAATTATTGAGAGATCTAAGGTCTCCATCTGGCTAACTGAACTGACACTTCTCCAATCTTGTTAGCATCTAATCTTCAACAAGTAAGAAGAACTAAAAACAAAGTGCATACCATGTCAAATGTTTGGCTGGGTTTTTCAATTATAAAAAATTGCGATGGTTGGCACAATTAGCTAGCAGTCACATAAGATCATATATCTTTTTATGATCTGTTATGATTAAGAGACTGGCATATCTCCTGACTCCATATCCTCTCATTGCTAGAAACAACCAGCAGAACCTGTTCAGCGTATTTGGTTCAATGTATGTAGCCGTGATCTTCTTGGGCATAAACAACTGCTCATCAGTACTACAGTATATTGTTATGGAAAGGACTGTCATGTATAGTGAGAGATTTGCAGGGATGTACTCTTCATGGGCTTTTGCACTAGCACAGGTATAGAAATCTTGGAAGCTAATTGAGTTGGTTACCATAGTAGTTAATTGAGGTTCAACCTTATTAACATATGTGCAAATGTAGTTCAATTGAATGATCAAAGTTCTTAACATATTTAAAGACACATAAGAACAAGTAAAACAATTCAATCAGATTGTAGTGCTATGCTGATTTCACAGGTTGTTGTTGAGATACCATCTATACTAGCTCAAGCAATTCCATTTGTGATCATCACCTATCCGATGATTGGTTATTTCGGGTCAGCAGACAAGATTTTCTGGTACTTCCATATCATGTTCTGCTCATTGCTGTCATACAATTACCTCGGACTGCTGCTCGTGTCCCTGACACCAAATTTCATGGTGGCTGCAATTCTACAATCTGCCTTCTATGCAAATTTTAATCTTTTTGCTGGGTTTTTGATCCCAAAACTGGTAAGCTACCTGTGTCATTTACCATAGTTTGATCTAAATTATTTATGTTCTTAACTCTTTCCACGTACATTTTGTCCGTGTTCTTTTCGTTGTATATGCAGACTACCAAATTATGAAGTTTATGAATCTTACAAGATGTAGATATCTTATTATCAGCAACTACTAATTAAAGCTATTCCCTACATCTCAAAACTTAGTGCTTGGGGTATTAACAGTGCTTTATTATCACCGTTGCAGAAAATCCCAAAGTGGTGGATCTGGTTGTACTATGTGTGTCCAACATCGTGGGCACTTAATGGTATGCTAAGTTCACAGTATGGAGATATTGATAAGGAAATAGAGGCATTTGGAGAAACCAAAACTGTAGCGGCCTTCTTGAAGGATTATTTCGGATTTCACCATGATCGATTGCATGTTGTGGCCATCGTCCTCGTTGCCTTTCCTTTTGTTCTAGCAACTCTTTTCGCATACTGTATAGGGCACTTGAACTTCCAGATTCTCTGTTAGTGTCACAGTGTAAAATTTAGTTGTACAATCCTCAAAACTAGCCAAATAAAGTGAATAGGTTTTTGTGACAATGGAGGGGCCGCATCCAAATGATTAGTATTCTGGATTTAGAAGTGTATTAGTTTCATTATGGCCAATTTGTATAAGTTTAGAGTAGGATTCAGTGCTAGACGGTATGGAATATAATCTCATGTGAAATCTGTCGAAGTTCCTGGAACTCTCTCTCATTGTCAATTTGTGATGATGAAGGAGAGTGGGAGGGCATCTCTCGGCTTCAGCCCATTTTAGGTCTCTAACTGTTACACAATAGAAGCACTTCTCCAATTCTGAGAGCTTAGAGATACAAAAGTATGGCGTCTTTGAATATCGTTTTGATGCTAGACACCCATATGTCTGTGTGATAAAAAAAGAATTCCAAATCTATAATAATAATGCACACCCAAAGTGAAACTAACTAAAACAGCTATGTCTCTGAGCATGACATGAAAATCTTGAGTATTAAAAACGCAGTGAACTCTGAGGATAAAGCTTAGAGCACAATGATAGGCAGAAACTGATTGTTTCTGATCCAATTAAGACGGACATCCAAGTGGAACAGGCCAAAAATGGGACATGAAACAATATTCTTGGCACTCTCCTGCAACACCACATCCACAGATATTGGCATTGCCAGGTTTGAAGCAGTAGAATCTGTGAAGGGACTATAACGAACATAGAAAGAAAAATAAAAAAAAAGGCGCGTCGTTGTCATCTCCAGAAAACACTGCATGTCAGGCAATTTTGTCAATCTCTCATTGCTCTCATTCCACTATACTTGTCGGGCAATTTGAAGTGTTCATGGTCTGTAAATTACATACGTCATGCAGAATTGACTGAAAGCCAATTTTACTGCAAATGCACTAGCCTCTTAACATTTCCTTTTTCTCTCTGTTCTGCTTCTTTTGGTAGCTGCCGCACTTCACTTCAATATAGAGGCACATGTTTTCTAAGTACAGTGTCACTACAAATTTCGTGAGGAAACATAAATCTTTGCAATTTGTTTGTTACCTCCTCAGCTTTTGTAAGGATGTTGGAAATCGTCTCTCCAATGCCTCCAGTTTTTCCTCCGCCTTTAAATCTGCATTCATTGAGTGTACTTCTTACCTTAAATGTTCAGTTTCTTCAAGTAGTTTTGTAACAGGGGGGTCCTCGCCTTTATGTCCAGTTTCACCTGAGAAGGAAAGATGGCTATATTTTGTTAATAATTTTCAAGAATTTTCTAAAGTACCGAAATAACTTGTAGATAATTTCATGTGCATACGCTTTTGAACTTTGTGTTGAAGATGATATCTACTATGTTTGCTAAATTGGTTATGATCATTGGTGCACTAAAAAGATTCATTTTCTTAAACCTTGCATTGCCCTTGATTCTGAATTTTTGTTCATACAAAAAACCTAATCTCTCTCTCTCTAGCTTTGAACTTCTTTGCAGTTGGTTATAACTTTCAACTTGTCTCTTTACAACTCATTTATATGAACCTCGTGTTTAAAACCCAACCGAGGTTGTCTTAGAAAGAAATTAGCTAAATGATGGTGGCTTACCAGAGATACAGCACATTAGACGTGAGAAACTAACTGGCATTCTCCACAATAGTAAACCCACAAGTCCAGGTTTCTTATCAGTTCAGAAATGACGCATTAGTATTTGCCTGAATCATCTTCGCCGGAGGACTTAATAGAGGGTTAACAGATCGATGTAGTGCTTACATTTTATACTTTGTAGTTTGTGGTAAGTGAATGCAATCGTGGTGAAGGTTGAAGTTGCCCTCGGGACAATGGTAGAAGTCGATGATACAATGCACTGCACTTACTGGCCTTTTCCAGACGAGACTTGGTCTTTGGGCACAGAGAGGATGCAAAAATTGAATTCCCATCCTACACAGCGGAAGCTAGAGGTGAAAGTGATTAGGGGTGCGGGATATGTATTTATAAAAATGATTAATTATACTCAGGATACAGATAGAAATGTAGTTACATTAAGACCTCATAATACATATCAATTCCATACTAATGTCGTACCTGCTGCTCCTGAACTCATCATAGTTTATAATTCTAGAGTTGGAGAATACAAAAAGAGTTGACTTTTGACATTCTCTCTTCTGATATTGTGATCATCTGTAGTGTAACACACAGAAGATTGCCTCGGTTCAACTTGATAATACCCAGATTTTAAGAAAACCATCTCAATAGTGTCCGGGGCAATTCGACTTCGATGCCTTCGTACCTGCAGCAACCTGATATATGTGGGAATGTGCTTTGAAACTATAGCATTATACACCGTTTTCACTTAAAAAGTTCTAGTCAACAGGTCATCGGCCAGGTGGACGCCACGCCACGCTCAATTCTCCGATGTGAAACTTTTTTAACATTGCCACTCACTCACATGTGCATCTCAACAAAATCCGTTGCTCGAGGACCACACGCAATTCCCTCCGGATTTTTGCTGAAAATCTCTAGCGAATAAACGCATCTTTGCTTGAAGAACTCATTTTTTATTTCCGTTCACCACGCCTTTTCTGTTTTGTCTTCTCGTGGATTTTCTTCGCCTTTATTTTTGGGCGTAGGCCAGCGTGATCTCAACCCATCTTTCATCTCAAAATCCACTAGGCCGAAATCTGTCTCCATCATTTAACCTTATCGAATCGCAATCTCCGAATCTGTTCTCTCTCCCTCTCTCTCTCCCTCTCTTTCAGCAGAAGTGTTTATCTCCAATAGTCGTTTTCAAGATTCGACCTCCCCTAATCTTTCTCCAAATCTTTGGCCATTCTCCCTCTCTATCTCCATCAATTTCCAGCTTGAATTCCACCTGCCCCTCGTTTTCGCATCTGAACTTTGGTGATTGCAATACCGAATTTAGGCCCCATTTATTTCATGAAAAATGAATGATTTGGAAAACATATTCTAAAAAATAATTACCTATACTGCTTGAAAGAATTAATTAATGAAAAATGTGTTCATTATCAATGATAATTCATATTTAAACTTTTTCATTAACGATGAAAATATTTTTTCGTTCATTCATTTTTGTAAGCGTTACAAGAGATCGTTTTTTAGAAAATATTTTTCAAATCATTCATTTTTCATGGAACAAATGAACGCTTGGCTGAACTTTTCTTGACTTCCTTGTTCAAATTTCGGCCAATCCCCCGGTCTTCAAGTTCAATTGACGATAGAACTCCAATTCGGCCATCTTCTATGATCCTTGAGAAGGTGATCTAGTTATTGAGATGGGCCTGGTACATTGGAAATTGCGGGTTTGAACTAAAATATATGATAAGGAGATCATAAGCCGAGATCATCAAGAGACCTCATGATAAGCTAATTCACAAAAGGGGTATTTGGATTAAGACAAGATTTATCTATCCGCGGAGAATGTAAGAAAGGGGAACTAGCTCAGTAGCCATTGCCCTCGATTCAAGTATCATACCACATTCCCGCTATAAAAAAAAAAGATTTTGTCCAAATTTCAGCCAATTCCCGCTATTTTGGAGTCGTGTCCAATCCACAATCTTGGAATCGAGTTCAGCTCCCACTATCTCTGGAGTTGCAGCCAACTCCCACAGTCTTCAATGGTCAGCCAAGTTCCATAATCTTGGGGTTATAAGGAAAACCACATCCAAATGATTTGCGATCTTCGGCCTCTTTAAAGATAAGTAAAAGAGGGGCCGAACTTTTTATAGACGTCGGATTCACGCAATTGGTCCTGAAAATTTAAATTAGCTTAGGGCACCTTACCTTTGAATTCTAGCTCGTCTACCATGACAGGCTCTTTATCGAGTTTATTCAAATGAAATTCATGGCTAAGCCCTGTTTGTTCGATGCGAAATGCTATTCCTAAATCTAATGTTTCTAATATAAACTCAGAGAAATGCAGCAAGAAATGTAAATGCAGAACTAAGCAAATCTGATGTTTTTCTAAAGTCTATGGTCGAAAATTTAGGTTTTATATTTTATTTGTAATGCCACAATCTGCTGATGTATGTACCATGTTATTTGGATTCAAATCAAAACAATTTCACTACGCTCTCAAGATGACCTGTGGTTGTGCGGATGCTAGGTTCTACCATCAAATGCCCATTCCCTTAGCCTTGAAGTCTGCATGATTCTGTTATGTTGTGGATTGAAATAGTGATAAAACAAGGGTACGAGTTTAATACTTGTGACATGAATCTGTGGTGTAGAGGCATTGCCACACTCGACTTGATCCCGGCCCATCTCTCTTACTTTCGCCTTCCATCCACAGAAGACGAGTGATTTTATCAGTTCCACGTTCCTAATGCAGTAAGCAAATGAATAAGGGTTAATGCCACGAAAATTCTCAACTGGTATACCTGTGATAATTTTATCTCGAATTATTTTTTTAATAAAAAAAAACTCCAAACTGGTACACTTGTGATAAATTTATCCTGAACTATTTTTTTCGACTACCAAAAACCCCCAAACTAATACACATATGACAATTTTACCTATAACTAATTTTTTAATATTATTTTTTTTCAAATATTTTTTATTTTTTTTCTTTTTCTTCAACCTTTGTCTGATTGCCGGAAGCCGGCGAGGTCGGCCCTGCCAGCCGCCGGCGAGGCTCGATCTCACCGTAGCAGGGTGAGGCCAACCTCACCAGTTGGCAGCAAATTCGAGCCTTACTAGATTTGGTGAGAGCTAGGCCCTGACGACCGCTAGTGAGGCTCGACCTCGCCGGTGATAGGCGAGGTCGGTCTCGCCTTGCCCAGCAACGGCGAGGTCAAGCCTCAACAGATCTGGCGAGAGCTTGGCCCTGTCGACTGTTAGCGAGATCGAGCCTCGCTAGATCTGGCGAGGCTCGAACTAACTGACAACTGGCAAGGTTGACCTTGCCTTGCAACAGCTAGAGCTCGACCCTGCCGGCTTCTGCGCCAGAGGTTGAAAATGAAAGAATAAATAAATAAATAAATTTGAAAAATAAAAAATAATATTAAAACTTTAGTTTGGGGTAAAATTGTCACATGTGTACCAGTTTAGGGTTTTTGGTATTCAAAAAAATAATTCAAGATAAAATTGTCACAGGTGTACCAGTTTGGGGTTTTTCATGATATTAACTCAATGAATAATGTATTCGTTTTGTAACACCCCGAGTCTACACCGTGTCATATTATCCGCTTTGGGCTTACTGACCCTCACGGCTTTGTTCTCAGCACAGTGGAAGCTTGTTTGAAATGTATTTTAAAACCGTGAGGGTCAGTAGGCCAAAGTGGATAATATTACATAGTATAGACCCAGGCATTACACGTTTCACTTCATCTTCGTTAGATACTAGTACCGTTGGTCTATATATGCATAAGCATACAGCCCTCCAGTTTTTCTTTAGAGTTAACATTTGTGCCTACACTCTCACATATGGCCGAGCTAATAGGAACGGAATCAGATGGGATAGAGTTGAATAGAATCGAGTTATCAGAGCTAGGAAGCAACCTCGGATCATCACTTCTGTAATGACCCGATCCGACGAGGGCGAGAAGTGATCGCCGAAGCCAGAGGGCCTAGACTAGGAGCGGCTCCTGGTAGGCTTCTAGGATGGCGAAGGGAGCAGGAATGAACTAAACTATACATCCAACAAGGAGAGAGCAATCCTGATATATATATATATATATATATATATATATATATATATATATATATATATATATTTGTGTATTGTTGTTGACACCTAAATTTTGCCTAGTCATTTAGGGTTTGATAGCATAAAAAAAATTAGGGTTTAATTTTTAACCCCTAAACCAAAAATATTCTCATTAAATTTCATGAAATATAGATATTAGGCACATTTGCATTAATATGACCTATTAGGACATATTTGTGTAAAAAAAAAAAAAATTTCGGATCAGGTCAATCGGTTCATTCTTTTTCTCTCCCTTTCCTTTTATTGTGCGTGACCCTTTTCCCTTCTCCTTTTAATTTTCACGTGGGCCGACGCATTTTTCCCAAGCCTGGCCCACGCGCTATTCACCTTCCCCCCAGTCAACACTTCTGGGCATACGGGGGAGGAAGCAGAAAAAGTAAAATGAAGCAGACGAGCAGAAGGCAAAAGATGAAGCAGAAGCAGAACAGATCAGAAGCCAGAACAAAAGCAGAGGGGCAGAGGCACGGAAGGAGAGAGTTCCGAGGGAGAGAAGGAGTTTTGAGAGAGAGAGTTCCGAGAGAGAGCTCGAGAGAGCTAAAGGAGAGGACAGTTCAAAAAAAAGGATAAAACAGAGGTGAAACCGTGAGAGAAAAACAAGAAGGAAGTGACCGAAAAACAAAAAAAAAAAAAAAACAAGAATAGAGAGAGCATCAGAGAGAGTTTTGGAGAGGAGAATTTGAGAGTGAAGAGAAAAAAGAGGAGAGCCTTCATCATTCGCCGATCATCCATCTGAGTTGCCATCGGCCCCCGTCAAGCCTCCAACCGCCGCACTTCATCCTGGTCAGCCCCGAACCAGGTGGGTCTTCATCATTTTGCTTTGTTTTGGGTCCCCCTCCCTTGCCTCTCGCATGTTGGGCTCACCGAGTCTATTCGGTGATCGTCCGGCTCCACCAACGGAGGATAGCACTCGTTTTATACTCAAAAAAGCTGCTTCGAGTCTTGTATATCGAAAATAAGCCACGAGTTTCGTTAAAAACGATTGCCTACAACCTGTTTGATAGAATATCCCAATGAAGCAGCGTAGGTCTAAAACATCGAATCTCGTTGTGATAATTTTCGGTGCTTTATTGTGAACTGAGATGAAGTTATTACTAAATACGGTCGTTTAGGTCCTTGCACTTCATCTTTGAGCAAAAAAATCACGTTGAATATCAATTTTGGGCTCCGGTTTGAACTAGCCCTCTGCCTGTTTGATAAAATGCTTGAATGAATGTCGAGACTTTTATCACTAAAATTTGTTCTTGTTAGCTTAGTTTCATTCTTCGTTTGTGCTTGCTCGACATTCTATGACTGCCTCGATGTTTTTTTTTTGCTCTTATACCATTGTTCGCACATTGTTCGAGTTAGCCGCGAGTACGCATTCCCTCGTCGGATGCTCTATTCCCCTTGCCGAGTGATGCCTGCAGTTTGAAGCCGCCCCTGTTAGATCACTCTCTCCGCTTCTTGGCGCGTATGTTTGGTTGTTTAGACTTAGCACGTTTCCTCGAGGCCAGAAGTTTGGTGGCCGGAAATCGTGTTTTAGTTGCCGGCATCATTTTTTGGTCGAAGTTAGTTGACGGTCCGGAGGCTGTGTTGTACGGCAGTGGGAGCATGAGCCCAATGCCGGCCATTGGCACTGATGGCACGTGATGGCGGTCGGGGTTGAGAAGCGTTCGGCGAAATCCCAGTCACGGCATGAAGAACTCTCGGTGAAAGAGTTCTTGAAGAAGTTCACGTGCATGGGCAAAAAGGCATGCAGGAGATGAAGAAAGTAATAAAAAAATAGAGAATAAAAACAAAAAAGAAATAAAAGAAAAGGGAAATAGAAAAAAGGGATCTTGGGCGAACGAGGGTAGGGTTTTTGGCAATTCGGGTTTGCAGCCGAAAGTCGGGTCGGCGGCCGATGACCGGGTCGAGTGCACAGGTCGCAATCGGGTAGAATTTTGTTAGTATTTGGACCGATTTTATGTTTATTTGACGTTTTAATGTTTTAGGCCTTTTAGTTATTAGAGTGGGTTTTATTAGGTTTTGGGCTTTTTGGGGATAGACCGAAATTGGAATTTGGGCTGGAGTGTTGTTTAGGTTTTTATTTATAGTGGGCTGGGCTTTTGTTCTTTTTTAAAAAAAATTTGGGCTAGGCCCCTTTTTCTTTCTTTATTTATTTTATTTGCCAGACCGGGCTCAATAAATGAACCCGGTCCAATCGTGGACCTAGGCCGACGCGTCTGGGTCAGTCCCGATCCGGGTTGAGTGTGGAGATCCACCCGGATTCGATTTATATTATTTTAATATTTAAAAAATAAAAAATTTTAAAAAAATTAATTTTTTTTGAAAAATTTCGAAAATCAAAAATTGTAAATTGGGTTTCAAAATTATTTTTCTCTCCCCTTTTGTGCAATTAGCTTATGTTTGATCGCACCTCGTTTGATTCGCACGCTTTGAATTGCGCATTTAATTTAATCTCACATGTGGTTGACTATGCATGTTAGGTTTATATATTAATTGTTGCCTCCTTTAGCTTGGTTATGAATGAATTTTTGAAACTCTTAATTAGTGTGAACATGTTAGGCGGTAATTGAACAGGGTTAGGTACCGAAATGGCACTAATTGGTCAATTAGTGTAATCAAGTCTCCGCCCTCATTGAATCTCTGGTTCATAGAAGTAAAGCATTTCTCTCGTGCTTTACTTGAATGTCTAATCGACCTACTAAAAATTGATTAGTGGCGACCCCTAAATGAAATTGATTTGCATGTTAACAACTTAAACTTAAATCGTGAATTGGTATGGACTTGGGAGAGCTCGAGCTAGGTTTAACTTAGTAATCTATTAGCCAAACCCCTTAGGCGGCAGGGCCGATTCAGGGAGATCGCGAGATGTGTGTGTGTGAAAACTGGAATGAACTCACGGAGCCGCCTTTTGACGTAACAGTAAACTTTGCTTTGAAACTTCAAAGTTAAGCGAGCTTAGGCCAGAACACTACTAGGATGGGTGACCTCTTGGGAAAGTGCATGCCTGTATGCCAAAGGATAAAATCGTGAGACTCGATATGAGACGGGCCAAAGTGGACAATTCTTCGAGTGAATTAAATCCAAGACATCACAATATAGTATTAGAGAGGGACCCCCTCCAGTAGGTGTATGGTTCGGGGACGAACCATGCGGAAGCTAGTGGGTTTGTAACGACTCGGTCTGACGAGGGCGAGGAGTGATTGCCGAGACTAGAGAGCCTGGAGAAAAAGCGGCTCTTAGCAGATTTCTAGGATGGTGAAGGGGGTAGGAATAAACCGAACTATGCACCAAACAGGGAGAGAGCGATCCTGAGATATATATATATATATATATATATATATATATATATATATATATGAATGAAAACTGAAATTAACTCACGGAAGTACCTTTTGACGTAACGGGAAGTTTTGCTTTGGAACTCCAAAGTTAGCGAGCCTAGACCAGAGTACTATTAGGATGGGTGACCTCTTGGCAAATTGTCTGCCTGTACGCCAAAGGATAAAACTATGAGACTCGGTATGAGATAGGTCAAAACGAATAATACTTAGAGTGAGTTAAATCCGGGGTGTCACGACTTCGGCTTCACGCTTCAAGTATTGGGAGCACTTCAGCTTTGAGCCCAACAAAAGATGATGTTAACGATGAATATTATCTACAATGGCCTGCCATTGAGAGGTTACCAACTTTGGAGCGGTTGAGGTCATCACTGTTTGATACGGAGAATGACGGAAGGGCAGTTGATGATAAAGGAAAGAAGGTGGTTGACGTCACCAAGCTTGGTGCATTGGAACGTCATTTTCTCGTAGACAAGCTCATCGGGCATATCGAGAATGACAACCTTAATTTGTTGCGCAAGATTAGAGACAGAACAGAAAAGTAAGCCTTTTCTTCTCCCCTTAATAATGGGAGTTGCAAATATAATCAGAAAGTCTAATGGCTAAAGAATTACCTAAAACACGACAAACCTGTGCGAGCTTAAGAGATTTGTGCAGAGCTAAACAGCGTGAGACCCCAAAGTTCATTAACAAACGAAAAAAAGAGAAACACTTCTGTTCATAAAATGCGTTACAATATACATGCTTGCATTTCATCTTGGTCAGAGGCGACATTGTGCCTGATCCATGTTGGCTAACTTATTTGGATGAGGATTTGCTTTCTTCTGGTTTCTATTTCCTCTTCTCTTCCTTAATCTCACCCTGCGGATTTTATTTTTCATGTAGTAATGAAAAAATTGCGGTCGAACTGCTTTCTACAGAGTTGGTGTCAAATTGCCCACCATAGAAGTCAGATATCTGAATTTATGTATTGAAGCAGACTGTGAGATAGTTCAAGGAAAGCCCCTGCCCACTCTCTGGAATTCGCTAAAAAGCATGCTTCCTGTAAGTACCTTTCATGTGGAGTAGATTGTAGGAATTCTTGCTAAATCCCTTTTGATTTCTTGCTACCCTCCGTTAATGAAAAGTAGCTATATATTCAAGGACTCCAATAAAATGTAAGCCACTCTCGAACGTGAAAGTCTATACCATCAGCACATATATTTGCAAGTTCTTAACTCCTGTCCTCTCGCTTGTAGTTTTTCTTTGGCTACAAATGCATGTACCTTCTTTAAGTATAAAACCAGGCTAAGAAAGTATTAGTCCTTCTCGAAGAGGTAAAAGAAGTGTTGTTGATCATTTCTCATGAGTTTTTTCATCAATACTAGTGCTAACTAGAGGCTATAGTAGGTAAGTGGGGCAAAACCATGTCTATCTCCATGTTCTCATTTACCAACACTGTTTTTTTGCTTCCACACCCATGCTTTCATTTCCGATGCTGTAACACTCATCATGTAATATGCTTTATTCTGTACGAAGACTCAACTACACCAAACCATTCTGTGTGCTGCAGAAAAATTTCAACAGGCATCACGTCAAATTACCTTAAACGGCAGCTGCTTCCTACCAATTAACTAATTCAAGTAAACTGTGACTTTCATACAGGCTATTCCGGCAATGCCAGGTTCAAAGTTACGTAAGGCCAAAATCAGCATTGTTAAGGGTGTCGGTGGAATCATAAAGCCTGGAAGGTTTGTCTACAGTTTCATCTCTTCCAATCTCTCTGGATGATCTCTGGAAAATCGTGCCTTACCCTTCCACCTTTAGGCAGTAGTGTCTTCAACTATTTCATTCACTTCTAGCTACAGTTGTTTGTATCACCTACACACAACTTAATGTCGAGACAAGGTACTTAGTTTTTATGATGAATGATCCAAACGTGACCAAAACCTCACTAGCCACTTATTAGCTAGCGATGAATTTTGTGAGCAGCCTGATTCTTTATATATGAGAGGAGGGTCAATCTTTGGCGATTTACACCATACTTGCCCACTGTGAATAGCTTTATGAAGGTCGAGAAGCTTGATAGAAACTGTAGTCATATTTATAACCTACTTTTTAATGGGATTGGTTATTGTCCTAACAGTTCTATGATAGAGAGAAGCACCAGCTTAATGATATGAAAGTACATGATATTCATTGTGCCTTTCCGGCCACAGAATGACTCTACTGCTTGGACATCCTGGATGTGGGAAAACTTCCTTTCTAAAGACTCTTTCAGGGATTCTAAGCAAATCGCTTGAGGTTTATGCTTGCTCTATGCTTAAGAAAGTCTATGTCAAACTGTACTAGGCTTAACAGCAATACCAACATACAACATGTATGGCTTACAGATAATGAATTAACCAAGACAGAATGAAGCTCAAGGGAACACATGCTCATGCAAATTCCTCTTTATATGAACAATTAACATCAGTGTCCTTGCAGACGTGGACTCAGCAAGTTTTTATTAAGTAAATATTGAAGCACATTGTGCCATTCTATTTCACGAAAGTGCTTGAAGGGTGCTGAGAAGTGAGAGATAATATGATGTGCACAGATCTTCTTAGCATTTTATAGCTAATTGGGACAGAACTAATTTGTAGTCATTGGTTAGCTAAAGGCACAGAATTTGAAGTTGAAACTAAGCTTATTAATTGCAGTCAAAACATCGACAAGCTCTTATTAATCTGTCTTTGATATTCTGTGCTGTTCCCTCCATTTTCTGATAGCTCACTGGAGAAATTTCATATAATGGCCACAAGCTTGACGAGTTCATCCGCCAGAAAACATCTGCTTACATAAGCCAATATGATCTGCACATTCCAGAAATGACTGTGAGGGAGACACTGGACTTCTCCGCCCATTGTCAAGGTGTTGGAAGCAGAGAAGGTGAATATCCTTGAAAGTGATTGTAGATCTATCGCTTGGTAACTGTGTTAAGTGAAGATATTTTCGTTTTTTCGGTTGCAAAGATCTGATGATGGATATCATCAGAAGGGAGAAGGAGGCAGGAATCTTTCCAGATCCTGATATAGATACTTACATGAAGGTACCTTTACTGACATTCTCCAACTTTCTTCTCTCTACGTGCAATTTGAGTCTCCTGTTTTATCTCTGGGAAAAAGCCAATTTCAATGTCAGTATTGAATCCTTCCTAGAAGCTGAGAAGTTGCAAATTATAGTTTGGTTGTTCTATTGGAAGACAAGTTTGTGACTTTTGCACTATATCACATAAAAGGGGATATAAACCGATTTCTCTGCACGACAAGTTGTAGTTTGTAACTGTTGAGAATTGGGTAACAGAGGGTTGCTGCCTAGTTAAGGAAGCAATCTTTGATCACTAGGATGGCCGGGATGTAACATTGGTATTAACTGGTTCTTAGCCTGGTTACTGGAAGTTCCACTTTGTTTGAGTGTGGCAAAACCAGTGTGGTTAATAGTTACAGACTCTATTGAAACATGAATCATTAAAGTCACGACATGGGCTACCTGGTTGAGGAATGGAAATGTATGTGGGGCATAGGCAAGAACCACAGGTTTAAATTCCCGCACAACTAGTTCAAACAGTCCCATGTTTGGGCCATCCACCCGTTCTTAGGCTTGTGTCTCACTTGATCCATTGGATTAATGAAAATTATTTAACATGTGGAGGTTTATCAATTCGATGTGAGCTCGTTGTGAAAGAAAAGAAATATGCTTAGCTTGTAGCCCATTTCTTTTATGACTTATCAGGTGGACTTAATCACATTCACCAAACTGCGTAATTTCTTACTACTATTTGCCACTTCTAGAACTTGTGTAGACAATAATCATGCCTTCTTTACCAGGCAATTGCACTCAAAGGACTTAAAAGTACCCTTCAGACAGACTATATTTTAATAGTAAGTTCTTTTGACTGAGTTGACAGTTAATTAGTTTGTTGTACCTCAAATGTTCAACAGAAACTTCTATTTCTATCTCTTCTTCACAGATCCTAGGGCTCGATATCTGTGCAGACACATTGGTGGGAGATCCCATGAGAAGAGGCATATCAGGGGGTCAAAAGAAGAGATTGACTACAGGTAATAGAAAGACAATGCTGGCAGACGCAGCAAATCTCAAAGAATAAACTTCCATTTGATTGGAGAAACGATGTTTCACTGTCATTTCAGAGCTTGACTACTTGAAATCCCAAAATCTTATCTGACAAGTCAACTTTCTAGTAAAATTGTACAGCGGAGATGATTGTTGACCCAAATAAAGCTCTATTAATGGACGAAATTACAAATGGCTTGGACAGTTCAACGGCCTTTCAGATTGTTTCTTGTCTTCAGCAACCAGCACTTTTTAACAGATGCCACTATACTGGTTTCGCTTCTTCAGCCTGCGCCAGAAACATATGATCTTTTTGATGACCTTATTCTGATGGCTGAAGGGAAAATTGTGTACCAAGGCCCTCGTGACCAAGCTCTGAAGTTTTTTGAGGATTGTGGATTCAGGTCTACTGAAAGAAAAGGGTTCTGATTTCCTCCAAGAGGTAGTAAAAACTAAACAGATTGTGCACTACAAGTTAGCTTCTTTTGTTGACGTTTTGTTATGTTGCCTGCTGACATGCAGCTTATGTCTAGAAAAGACCAAGCACAATATTGGCAGCATCCTGAGCTACCATACAGTTACATATCGATTGATATGTTCTGTAAAAAGTTCAAAGAATCTTTTTGTGGGATGAAGCTAGATCAAGAGCTTTCAGACATATTTGATAGGTCCAAAAACCACAAAAATGCTCTTTCTTTAAACGTGTACTCTCTGTCCAAATGGGAACTTCTTCTTGTGAGGAGAAATTCTTTTATCTATGTTTTCAATTCAGTACAGGTAAGAATAAGCTCTCATACATCTACAGAAGGTATTATATAGCTCTTTCAATATTCATGCCAATTATAATCTAGTTTCTAATCTATCTCCCTGATTCCATGTGTATAAAGGAACTTTAGAAGTTAATTAATGTTGTTTCATCTTGCAGCTTATTTTCATTGCGTTTATTACTATGACTGTATTCTTGCGGACTCAGATGGGAATAGATGCATTTCATGACAACTACTATATGGACTCTCTGTTTTACGTGCTAGTTATCCTCCTCACCAATGGATACCCGGAATTGGTAATGACCGTTTCAAGGCTCGCAGCCTTCTATAAACAAAAGGAGCTGTACTTTTACCCTGCTGGGGCTTATGCAATTCCAGCATTTATACTGAAACTTCCTCTTTCACTGCTGGAATCTGTGGTTTGGACATCTCTTCCATATTATGTGATACGATACAGTCCTGAGGTAGGCAGGTAAGTTCCAACATGAGAGTTCTTCATTTTATGACCTTTAATAACCTTTTTCTATATCATCCATAAATTATACTACCATTTCACTCATTAGCCATGACTTCTTTTGTTATCTGCTTATTTATGTGGGTTCTTCTGCCAATTAATGCTTCTTTTCTCTTTGCACTTGTCCTCAATATCCATGTTCCGTTTTCTGGCCTCATCTTTCAAACTGCGGTTGCTTCTACCGCAGCTGGTGGTGTGGTATTTCTAATTTTGATGCTATTTAGTGGTTTCATCATCCCAAAACGTAAGGACGTTAGAATCTCTATTCCCTTTGATTTTGGATAGGCTTAAAATTCCCTTTGTCCTGGGTCTCTCCACTAACATATGGAGAAATCGGACTTTCTGTCAATGAATTTCATGCTCCACGATGGCAAAAGGTGAGAGCCTTGGAGAAGTGACAAGAAGTATTTGGCTCCTGTAAGCAGTGAATACAAGAATCCACTTTAGTTGCAGAATCACCCAACCTATTTATTTCTAGAAACGTATTTTGACATGCTAGTGCTATTGGTTAGCTAAACCAGCTTGGCTAGTAGATATTATTTTGTTTGTGGTGCCGTGAGTATGATGGCAAGATACGCGAGGAGCTGTTTATAAATCTGAGGGCCTCAGTTAACAAGTAGATGTTGACATTCTTTAAATCCTTAAACGTTCAATTTCTTCACGTAGTTTTGTAACAGAGGGGCCCTCTCCTGTCAGCTCCAGATTCACCTGAGAAGAAAAGGTGGCCAACAGATGACTAGATCGTCAGATCGTCCGCCGTGACAATCAAAAGAAAAAGAAAAGACCAATCAGGAAATTAAGCATAAGGTTGTCGTTTTGAGTGAGTTGTCAATGTTACATTGCTGGTCATGACACATAAGACTGTTAACGATGACTAGATTGTCAGTTTAGCAATTTCAGGCAAGAATTGACTGTGAGGATTTGATTGATTTCCACACAAAGATTTAGAAGTATATTGAATCAGTTGAAAAATTTTAAAACCAAATTTGAATCCGTATAATAAGTTTACACGACTAATGTAGCAATAAATTTAGTTTTAAAAACACCATTAGGCCAGGTTCGAGAAACAGCACAACGAACTTGAAACCATCTCAAAGCCTCCAAGGCTTTCATGACTTGGTCAATTTTTTGATAAGATCTTATCAGAAATTTGTTATTCCAAAAACTTACACGAATTGCTATATACCTGCTAAGTAGAAGGAGATCGTCATATGTTGGTAAGCAGCAATAATTGTTCATGCGCAGCAGAGAGGCAAGTTATTTAGGGGAAAATGCATCCGAAGTCCTAAATTATATTTGCAAAATGCAATCGAGTTCTAAACTTTCAAAGTAATTTAATATACATCCTTTTCTGAAGAGTGATACAAGTCGTTCAATGAATAGTACCTAAAATTGCCTACTTGCCACTTAAAAAATTGCCTATTTTGACAATCTTAAATTGCACTTTTCAGTATGAATTTTAAGACTTAATTTCATTTTTAGTAAAAAGTTCAAGAGATATTTGAACCAATTAAAATGTTTTGGGCTTCATGGTACCTTTCGGTAAAGATTGAGGACTTAGATTGAATGAACTAATTAAAAGATTTATGACTCGATTACATTTTGTAGATAAGGTTTATGACTCGTGGTACAATTTTGCCGTAATATATCATGCATGACAAGTCATATTCAAAAGCCGAAGAAGAGTACACCATATTTTGTAAACCGAAATGACATGTACCGATTTTAGCATCTCTAGCATCATTCAATTTGCAATTGTATATAGCCACGAACAAAATTTAGTGGGCACCATCGTGGGGCACACCAAAAGCATTTAATCTGGCACGCCTTGGAATTTTCATGTATAGTTGTACGAGGTTGTCGATAGTTCATACGCTTTGTGATACATCTGCACATAGTTAATGTTGTTTGAAATTTCTCATTCTTTGTTTATATGTGTCCCCTATTGTATAATTTGAGAGTTTTAATATTAATAAAAACCCAAAACTAGTACACTTGTGACTAATTTACGTCGAACTAATTTTTTAACTATAAAAAAAATCATAAACCGATACACATGTGACAAATTTATCCAAAACTTGCTTTTTTACCACAAAAAATCCGAAACTAGTATACTTGTAACAAATTTACCTTCCATTAAATTGAATTAATACCACGAAAAATCGCAAATTGATAAACTTGTAACAAACATAGGGGAAAAATCTCAAACTGATACACCCGTCAACTGTCACGTGTCAACCAACTAAGCAATTTGACGGTAAAATTTAATAGAAACTAATGGATGATAAATTTATCACAAGTGTACTAGTTTGAAGATTTTTGGTGGTTAAAAAAATTAGTTAATGGTAAATTGATCACATGTGTACCGGTTTGGGGTTTTTTGTGGTATTAATCCAATTTGAGACTTGGATAACTTACTAATTTTTAGTTGGAAGTATCGATTTCCTGAAAAAAAACTTTTGATTTTTACAAAAAAAGTCTAACATGTATCAACTTGCGATTGTGGCACTTTTAAGAAAATTTTGTCATCTTCAATTTTTTTTTGGTGTAATTATTTTTGTTTTGGATTCATGTTATATTTGTGTTTCACCGAAAGTGAAAGATCTTAAAATGAGGATGATATTGATCGATTTATAAGAAAAAAAAAATGGATTCTTTGTTGATTTTGGAGCGCAAAGCAAATAACCGAAAAGTAAAGGAATTGAAATTACAGGTATTGCAATTAAAGGTTCCAGGAAATGTAAATGGTACAGAGAATTTAAAGGTACTAGAAAGGTAAAATTGAATGAAATCTTATTATAAACGTAAAATTGAAATTGATTGATTGAGCGAAGCTCTACAAAGATTACAATGTGAGCATTTATATTCCACCTGCAGCAATTTACGAATTTTGAATCTACGAATAACTTCTTCGTATCGTTTACATTTATCAATAAGAAATTATCTTTTCCGAGATCTTAGGCACAATCTCTTTTCGTCTAATAGCAGTTATCCACGAAGACTCAAAAATTTCAAAGTTACAGGGTCAATCAACTTGGCACTCATGTGCTTGTGTCGAACCATCGTCTTTGTCATCGAGCTCCAACATTTAGCAAATTTTGCAATAGCTTATAGTCAATAGCCCTTGTCGACTAGTGAAGGCTTTCGTTCATAACTTCTGTAATATTTGCTGTCGACGATTTTATTGGCGAGTTATCGATTTTCTTCTAGTTGTCACATGTTTTCTTCTCTTGACTAAACTTTGCTCTAACAACCAGCTTACCGCTTGTCAATAATAACTAAAAGTTAGTCATTTTTTGTCAATAATCTGAATTAATTTAAAAAATTGCGAGCCATTAATTAGTCATTTACCTAGCTGACTAATAAGGTTTATGCAACTTGCAGTTACTTCTATTTCTTTTTTGGGAAAATGACACAAATAATCCATGAACTTTAGCTCAATGCGCAATTTAATCCACGAACTTTTAATTTGTTCAATGTAATCCCTGAACTTTAGCTTAATGTTCAATGTAGTCCATGAACTTTTGGTACATATTCAATTTAGACCTTGAATTATATTAAAATGTTCAATTTAGTCTTTCCATTAATTCAAGTTTAGGGATTACATTGAACATTTTCATATAGTCCAGGGACTAAATTGAACATGTACCGTCCAAGGACCATATTAAACATTAAGCTAAAGTTCATGAATTATATTGAATAAATTAAAAGTTCAAGAACTAAATTGTACATTGAGCCAAAGTTCAGGAACCGGCTATGTCATTTTCTCTTCTTTTTTTCCATTTATACAATTACGTCATGCATGAGGTCTAATGGTGCTGTCAAATGTCTGACCACTTCACTTTCCTCCTCTCTCTTGCTTATTCTTGGATGGATGTACCGGAATCTGCAATAATGCAGGTCTTCTGTTTGATGTTTTGAGTCCGAGAGGGAATCATGCGTTGGTTTTTTTTTGGTCGTGTATCATGTGTTGGTTATGGTGTTATTGCCGTTATTATCATTCCTTCGCATCAACTGGGTTGACTTTGAAGCTTCTTGGGCATACCCAACTTTCGAGACAAGCATATTTGATCTGTCACGGTTTGAAAATGAAGAATATTCTATATGTGTTTGGGCTCGTAGAATGTCAAAGTCATGACTGATTGGCATATTTATATACCCTGATTCGCTAGATAAGACCTCGATTGTAAATATCGTACCGATTTCTTTTGGTATTCTGTTAGTGATGCCCCAATCTGCGGATGTATGCACCATGTTATTGAATTCAAAGCAATATATATTTCCCCCTACCCTCTCAAGATAAACTGTGGCTGTGCCTTGCTATTCTTAATGCTGAGTTCTACCATCCAATGCCACTGCCTTGGCCTTGAAGTCTCTACATGTTTCTGTTTTGTTGTGGATTGAATTTGTAACTCGTGTTTAATTGGTGTTCGGTGAAAATAGGGGTGCGAGTTAATACCTGTGCATTGAATCTGTGGCGTAGAGGCACTGCCATGCTTAACTTCATAGAGGCGTAAGCCCAGCCCCCACATTGATGTGGAACAAAGCTGATCCTGTGTGCATATAAGGGTTACTAGTTTGTGATGCAGTTTTCATGAATAGTTCACACCAATTGAACCACATTGATACTTGTGTTCTTTTAATGAACAAGTTAAAGTTACTAATTCATTCCAAAGGAGGAATTGTCTCAGTTACCTTGAGCTTGGTTTATAATTTGGGGAAGTATTGCCTATTTCACAAGGGGAAGAGAAGTAAGAGGTGACAGGGAAGCATGAAACATATACCAGCCTGAACTACTTAGTGGTTTCATGCTTTGATTTGAAAGAGAGAATGCAAGCTGCTAGAACATGGAGGTCAACTCCCTCATTGTTATTAATTGAGAAGGCAATATACATGTACCCAAAATAAGATTTTGGCAGATTCGCTAAAACTTGATTACCTGACATGACTCTCTAACTTCCCCTGCCGTCTCAAAAACCTTGTTATTTTATCAGTTCCACATTCCTTGTGCAGCAAGAATAGAAATGATGTATTTGATTACTTCAGCTTCATTTGATACCAGTAACGTTGGTCTATATATGCATAAGCATATAGTGTTCCAGCTTTTCTTCAGAGCAGACATTTGTGCCTGCACTCTCACATATGGCCGAGCTAATTGGGACAGAATCAGATGGAATAGAGTCAATTAGAAACGAGTTATCAGAGCTAGGAAGAAGCCTCAGATCATCGTTTTGACTTCACACTTCGAGTCGTCGAAGCACTTCATCTGTGAGCAAAACAAAAGATGATATTAACAATGAATATGATCTACAATGGGCTGCTATTGAGAGGTTGCCAACTTTTGAGCGTTTGAGGTCATCACTGTTTGATGAGGAGAACGATGGAAGGGAGGTTGATGATAAAGGAAAGAAGCTGGTTGATGTTACAAAGCTTGGTGCATTGGAACATCATTTTTTGGTGGAGAAGCTCATCAGGCATATCACGAATGACAACCTTAATTTGCTGCGCAAGATTAGAGACAGAACAGGAAAGTAAGCTTATTCTTCTCCTGTTAATAATGGGAGTTGCAAATATATTCAGAATGTCTAATGAATATTGTCACCTAGAAACATGACAAACCTGGTCGAGCATAAAATATTTGTGCAGACCTAAACAGCATGAGAGCCTACAATTTCATTAACAGATGAAAAAAGACACTTCTGTTCATAAAATACGTACTGGGTACATGCTTGCAATTGATCTAGGTGAGTGGGTACATGCTTGCAATTGATCTAGGTAAGTAGCCACATTGTGCCTGTCCCATGTTGGCCAACTTATTTGAATGAGGATTTGCTTTCGTATTTGTTTTCATTTCTTCTTTTCTTTCTCAAGCTCATCCTACGGTTTTTATATTTCATGTAGTAAGGAAAAAATTGCTGTTGAACTGTTCTCCACAGGGTTGGTGTCAAATTGCCCACCATAGAAGTCAGATATCTGAATTTATGTATTCAAACAGATTGTGAGATAGTTGAAGGAAAGCCCCTGCCCACTCTCTGGAATTCTCTAAAAAGCATGCTTCCTGTAAGTAACTTTCATGTAGAGTAGATTGTAGGAGTCTTGCTAAATCCTTTTGATTTCTTGCTGAGCTTCATTAATGAACAAGAAGCTGAATATTCAAGATTGAATCCAATAAAATGTGAACTTCTTTTCAACATGTATGTGTATACCGTCACGAAATATATTTGCGAGTTCTTAACTCTTTTCATCTTGCATGTAGTTTTTCTATGGGTACAAATGCAGGTACTTTCTTTGTGCTTGAAAAAATCAGGCTATGGAGGTACTTGTCCTTCTTGAAGAGGTTAAGGAAGTGTTGCTGATCATCTCTAACACGTTTTTAAAAAAAATTTTAAAAATGACACAAATAGTCCTTGAACTTTGGCCCAATATGCAATGTTGTCCCTAAACTTTTAATTTGTTCAATGTGGTCCCTGAACTTTAGCTCAATGTGCAATGTTGACCCTAAACTTTTAATTTGTTCAAGGTGTTCCCTGAACTTTTGATTAATGTATAATATAGTCCCCAGACTATACGTACGTAACTGCAGCAAAACCTTGTATATATCTATATTCTCATCTACCAACACTGTTTTTATTTTCTCTCACACCCAATCTTTCATCCATCTGCTGCAGTAACACTCATGATGTAATATGCTTTACTTTGTAATAAGACTGAATTACACCTAACCATTCCGTGTGCTGCAGAAAAATTTCAACAGATGTTTTAATCAGTATGTCAATTTGCCTCAATTGGTTGCTGCTTCCTACAAAACTCTAATTCAAGTCCATTGGAACTTTTGTCCAGGCTATTCCTGCAATGCCAGGTTCAAAGTTACGCAAGGCCAAAATAAGCATCATCAAGGATGTCAGTGGAATTATAAAACCTGGAAGGTTTGTTATACTATTTCAGCTCTTCCAATCTCTCCGGATGATCTCTGGATGATCTCTGGAAAATCGTGCCTCGTTCTTCATCCTTTAAGCAGTCCTACTGTCTTCAACTATTTCATTCACTTCTAGCTGCTGTTGTTTTCGTCACCTCCGCAAAATTTAATATCCAGACTTGATGTTGGCTTTAAAAAGCTAAATACTTAGCTTTAACAATGAACATATCCGAACATGAGCATAACCTCAAGACCCACTTAGTAGCTAGCGATAAATTTGGTGAGCATAGGCTGATTCTTCATATTTGAAAGTAGATTCAATCGTTGGGGATTCACATCCTACTTGCCCACAGTGAAAAGTGTTATGAAGTTTGAGAAGCTTTCTAGGAAACTGTAGTCATATTTATAACCTACTTCTTAGAGGGATTGGTTATTGTCCATGTTTCCAATGCGGGAGAGTTCAGCGTAAAGAAATGCATGTTTTATCTTACATATTGCCAATCTCATCATCATGCCTGTATTTTAAGAAAACCATGTTCCTAACAACTCTATTATTGTGAGAAGCACAAGCTTGATGATAAGAGAGTACATAATATTCGTTGTGCCTTTTCTTGCCACAGAATGACTCTGCTGCTTGGACCTCCTGGATGTGGGAAAACTTCCTTTCTAAAGGCTCTTTCTGGGAATCTAAGCAAATCGCTTAAGGTTTCATGCTTGCTCTATGCTTAAGGACTTTTATATCAAACTGCACTAGGCTTGACAGCAAGAACAACAAACCGCATGAATGGCTTACTAATAATGTGTAAACTGAGACTGAATGAAGCTCGAGAGAACACATGCTCATACAATTCCTCTTCACATGAACAATTAACATCAGTATCCTTGCTGCTATGGACTCAGCGAGTTTTCATTAAGTCCACACCGAAGCACTTTGTGCTATTCTATTTGACGAAAGTGCTTGAGGGGTGCAGAGAAGTGAGATAATATCATGTGCATAGAATTTCTTTGCATTTTATAGCTAATTGATTTTGCAGTCTATGGGTAGCTAAAGGCACAGAACTTGAACTTCAAAGTTAGCTAATTAAGAACACTCAAAACATCCGTGATTTCTTATTTGTCTGTCTTTGAGTTTGATATCCTCCCCTGTTCCCTCTATTATCTGATAGGTCACCGGACCAATTTCATATAATGGTCACAAGCTTGACGAGTTCATCCCCCAAAAAACATCTTCTTACATGAGCCAATATGATCTGCATATTCCAGAAATGACTGTGAGGGAAACGCTGGACTTCTCTGCCCGTTGTCAAGGTGTTGGAAGCAGAGAAGGTGAATATCCTTCAAAGTGAGTGTCTGTCACTTGGAAACTGTGTTAAATAACCATCTTTTGTTTTTTCTGGTTGCAAAGATATCATGATGGAGATCAGCAGAAGGGAGAAGGCGGCAGGAATAATTCCAGATCCTGATATAGATACTTACATGAAGGTACGTTCAGTGACGTTCTCCTACTTTTTTGTCTCTACCCATTTCAAGGTACCACTTGAGTCTCCTGTTTGGTCGCTGGAAAAAAGCCAAATTCAATCTCTGTATTGAATCATTCTTGGAGGCTGAGGATTGCATATCATAGTTTGGTTGTTTTGTTGAAAGACAGATTTGTTACTTTTTCACCGTATCATATTGAAGTTTTAAGGTATAATTTCAACCGTTGAGTGGTGGGTAACAGTGAGTTGCTGCACATTTCCATTCTTTCTTTTCCAGGGAAACAATATTTGATAACTGGGATGGCCATGTAACATCACCATTAATTGGTTCTTAGCCTAGTTAGTATTCTGCTTTGAGTGTGGTGCAGCCAGTGCTGTTATTAGTTACAGATTCTATGAAACATAATTAGCTAAAACCATGCCATTGTCTTACTGATTAAGGAACTGAATAGTGTGTGGCATAGGCAAAAAGAAGAAGAAGAAGATAGGATTGAGTATCCATAGTTACAGATTCTTTGAAACATAATTAGTTAAAACCATGCCATTGGCTTACTGATTAAGGAACTGAATAGTGTGTGTGGCACAGGCAAAAAAAAGAAGAAGAAGATAGGATTGAGTCTCCATAATACTAGCTAAAACGATCCCATGTTTGGTACCCATCTGGTCTTAGGCTTTCATCTCACTAGATCCATTGGATTAATGGGGGCATTTATTGTGCCCAGGTTTATCAATCCAATATGAGCTTATCATGAAAAAAGAAAATATCCTTTTTTTATAGTCCATTTCTTTATGACTTGTCAGCTGGATGTAAATTACATTCACTGAACTGTGTAATTTCTTACAACTATTTGCCACTTCTAGAACTTCAGTCAATAATAATCACACCTTGTTTACCAGGCAATTGCACTCAAAGGACTTAAAAGGACCCTTCAGACAGACTACATTATAAAAGTAAGCTCTTTTGACTGAGTTGACCGTCAAAGTTTGCTGTACCTCAAATGTTTAAGCAGAAACTTCTGTTTATGTCGTTAACTTCTTTACAGATCCTAGGGCTGGATATCTGTGCAGACACATTGGTTGGAGATCCCATGAGAAGAGGCATATCAGGTGGTCAAAAGAAGAGACTGACTACAGGTAGTAGAACGGAAAAATGCTGGCAGATGAAGAAAATCTCATAAAGAATAAACTTCTAGATTATTGCAGTGAAACAATGTTTCACTATCATTCCAAAGTTTGGCTACTTGAAATTCCAAAATCTTATCTGACAAGTCGACATTCTGGTAAAAATTGTACAGCGGAGATGATTGTTGGCCCAAATAAAGCTCTATTCATGGACGAAATAACAAACGGATTGGACAGTTCGACCGCCTTTCAGATGGTTTCTTGTCTTCAGCAACTAGCACATTTAACTGATGCCACTATACTGGTTTCACTTCTTCAGCCTGCGCCAGAAACATTTGATCTTTTTGATGACCTTATTTTGATGGCTGAAGGAAAAATTGTGTACCAAGGCCCTCGTGACCAAGCTCTGAAGTTTTTTGAGGATTGTGGATTCAGGTGTCCCAAAAGAAAAGGGGTTGCCGATTTCCTCCAAGAGGTAGTAAACACCAAATAGATTGTGCACTGCAAGTTAGCTTCTTTTATCGACCATTTATTATGTTGCCTATTCACATGCAGGTTATATCTAGAAAAGACCAAGCACAATATTGGCAGCATCCTGAGCTACCTTACAGTTATACATCAGTCCATATGTTCTGTAAAAAGTTCAAGGAATCTAACTGTGGGATGAAGCTAGATCAGGAACTTTCAGACACGTTCGATAGGTCCAAAAGCCACAAAAATGCTCTTTCTTTTAATTTATACTCTCTGTCCCGTTGGGAACTTCTTAGAGCATGCATGACAAGGGAACTTCTTCTCATGAGGAGAAATTTGTTTATCTATGTTTTCAAATCAGTACAGGTGAAAATAAGCTCTTATACATCTCGAGCAGCTTTTATCATGTATATCTCTTCCAATTTCCATGCCTATTGAAGTCCAATTTTCTAATCAATCTCCATGATTTCATATATATGAAAGGAACTTTAGTAGTTGATTATTGTCGTTTCTTCATGCAGCTTATTTTCATTGCATCTATCACGATGACTGTATTCTTGCGGACTCGGATGGGAATAGATGTTTTTCATGCCAACTACTATATGGGCTCTCTGTTTTATGCACTAGTCATACTCCTCGTTGATGGATTACCGGAATTGGCAATGACTGTTTCGAGGCTTTCAGCCTTCTATAAACAAAAGGAGCTGTACTTTTACCCTGCTTGGGCTTATGCAATTCCAGCATCTATACTAAAAATTCCTCTTTCACTGCTGGAATCTGTGGTTTGGACATCTCTTACATATTACGTGGTTGGATACAGTCCTGAGGTAGGCAGGTGAGTTTTAATGAGAGTTCTTCATTATACAACCTTCCATTATCTCCTCCATAAACTTCTGTGACATTTCAATATCCTCTATAAATTTTACTGGCATTTTACTGAAAAGTCATGACTTCTATTGTTTTATGCTTATATATGCAGGTTCTTCCGCCAACTAATACTTTTGTTCTCTGTACACTTGTCCTCAATATCCATGTTCCGTTTTCTGGCCTCAATCTTTCAAACTGTGGTTGCTTCCACCACAGCTGGTAGTTTTGCAATTGTGATATTGATGCTATTTGGCGGTTTCATCATCCCAAAATGTAAGGATGTTAGAATCTCTATTTCCTTTGATTTTGGATAAATAAGTGAGGCTTAATATTACACTTTGTTGCTGCAGCCTCTATGCCTGCTTGGTTGAAGTGGGGTTTCTGGGTTTCTCCACTATCATACGGAGAAATCGGACTTTCTGTTAATGAATTTGATGCTCCACGATGGAAAAAAGTGAGGGACTTGTAGAAGTGAGAACAAGTATTTGGCTCCTGTAGCTCGAAACACAAGAAGCCACTTTAGTTGCAGAATCATTTAACCCATTTTATTCTAGAAATGTATTTTGACATGCTAGTGCTGTTGGTTAGCTAAACCAGCTTGGCCATTAAATATTCTTTTGCTTGTGGTTCTCTGAGTATGATGACAAGACACAAGACGAGCTCTTTATGGGGCCTCAGTTGTCAAATAGATGTTGACAATCTATAAATCCTATGATCTCATTCTTGTAATTTCTCTGTGCTAACTTCTTCCCTTAAATCAGAGTCTTATTGATGATTATTATCTCATCCAGTGACTTGACTCTGATACAATGCAATAACTGGAGCAATGATCATTTCCACTCTATAAGTATTTAGGTACTCGTATTCATTCGGGAAATAAAAAATCCTTTTGTTAAGATGTAGGGGCCAAAATTTTGCAATGCACAGGCAGAACTAACTTCCTCTGCATTTCTCAATGCATTTTAACTTGTTTTTTTGTACATAACTTGTAGATTTAACTAACTTCCTCTGCATCTTTTAATGCAATCGGACTTGCTCTTGCTTTAAATGCATATTCACAGATATTGTCAGGAAACACTACAATTGGGCATGTAACCCTTGAAAGCCGAGGACTAAACTTCGATGGACATCTATTTTGGATATCAGTTGGTGCCTTGTGGGGATTTACCTTACTGTTCAACATTGGTTTCACTTTGGCCTTAACTTTCTTGAAGCGTAAGTTTGTCATTTGTGCATCTAGACTTCACTTTTTGGAGCATTAGTGCCAAGGACGTTCATGAAATCACTTTAAAACTTACAGCTCCAGGATCATCACGTGCTATTATTTCACTTGAGAAATACTTGCATAGTTGTGAAACTGAAGATTCTCATGACAGCATAAAGCATGAAGAGCCAAAGAAAGTTTCTGCTGGACCTATGCAATCAAAAACTGGTCGAATCCTTAATTCTCCCTTGTACAATTATAGTCGCACTATAATTAGCTTCGATGTTCCTCTAATTATTATTAAAATTGGCTTCTTTACTGCACAAACAGGCAGGATGGTTTTACCTTTCACACCATTGACGCTCGTGTTTAAAGATGTGCAATACTACATAGACACCCCTGTGGTAACCATTAGAACTTTTTTTTCATCCTGAAGTTGCAAGATTGAGCCTTCTGGATCCATTGAATGATGTTGTCTCTTTCCCGCTACATTCTTCCTTTTCGGATTCTTAGGAAATGAGAGAACAAGGATTCGCACAGAAAAGACTGCAACTTCTCTCTGATATCACAGGTGCATTCAGACCTGGTGTTCTTAGTGCATTGATGGGTGTGAGCGGAGCTGGGAAAACCACTCTTATGGATGTCCTTTGTGGGAGAAAAACTACCGGCTATATTGAAGGAGAACTAAAAGTTGGTGGTTATCCCAAAATTCAAGAAACATTTGCAAGAGTCTCTGGTTACTGTGAGCAAACAGACATACACTCCCCACAGATCACTGTAAAAGAGTCTGTCATATTTTCTGCTTGGCTTCGTTTAGATACTCAGATTGACTCAAAACATAAAACAGTAAGATTCCACTCCTGGCTTTGATAATTTGCTTTTGTTCAGCTATTATCAAAACAATCATGAATTGCAAGCGTAGGAATTTGTCAATGAAGTCCTGGAGACAATTGAGCTTGAAGGAATAAAAGATTCTTTAGTGGGCGTACCTGGTGTTAGTGGTCTATCCACAGAGCAACGGAAAAGACTCACAATCGCTGTAGAACTTGTTGCAAATCCTTCCATAATTTTTATGGATGAGCCTACAACAGGACTTGACGCTAGAGCCGCCGCGATTGTCATGCGAGCAGTGAAGAATATAGTTGACACAGGAAGAACAATAGTTTGCACCATCCACCAACCCAGCATTGACATATTCGAGGCTTTTGATGAGGTAAAGTGTGTTAATACATACATATATGCCTGTGTGTGTATCACCACAGGAAATAACAATGTCAATCGGTTGGCTTTCTTCCAGCATGCTAAGACGGTTAGATGAATAGGTTACATATGGATCACAAAACAAGATCATAATGAAGACTGAATCACTATGAACAGAATCTTATTTTTATTTCATTCTGATTGAATGAAATGTTAAGATGAGCCATATGTTAGCTGGTCATTGCTTGTGCAAAGCTTTTTAGTGCTTCTGTTAGATTTTGGAAAGCCTAAGCTCTCTCTCTCTCTCTCTCTCTCTCTGAGCAGTTGGTTTTATTAAAAACTGGTGGACGGCTGATTTACTCTGGGCCCTTGGGACATAACTCAACCAAGATTATAGAATACTTTGAGGTCAGTTTGTTGAACGAACACGCATCTGAAAATTTCTTCCTTTCCTTGTTATTTTACTACACAATTAATTAACTTTAATTGCTGATAATTAATATCTTCAGTAACCAACTTCTGTTGGACAGAGTATTCCAGGGGTGCCAAAGATTAAGAGCAACTACAATCCGGCTACATGGATGCTAGAGGTGACTTCTACCTCAGCTGAAGCTGAACTTGGCATTGATTTTGCTCTAATATACCATGACTCGGCAATATATGAGTTAGTTCATCCTCTGCTACTCGAGTGCCCAATAAAAACGTGTGTGCTTGATAATTGTTTGAGATGGTCCATTATAGTACAATACTTTGAAGTTATCCTGCCATTTTCTATCATAATCAAGATACAGCAATCTTTAATCTTTTCCTTCAGACTGTATAAGCTCCCGGAGTCTAAATTTTAAATTGAAGGAGTCGATATGCCACATATCTTTGATTACTGTATCTTGACCTTACTTTTCCTCAGTTTCTGGTTGTCTTCAGAATTAATTCCTTCTCTGATCTCCTCTTAGTTAACAGATGTGCAGTTTGATCGATCCATTGACAAAATCCACTTTTATACAACCTTGTGTTATTTTTGCTTCAGGACTAACGAAGAGCTTGTAAAGCACTTGAGCACTCCACCTATTGGTACCAGTGACTTGCACTTCTCCTCCCAATTCTCACAGAACTGGTGGGGACAATTCAAATCTTGTCTCTGGAAGCAGTACTTGTCCTATTGGAGAAGTCCTCTTTACAACTTGATGCGCATCCTCTACACATTTGCTGCGTCTATTCTCTTCGGGGTATTGTTCTGGAATGAAGGGAAGGAACTGTGAGTAACTACCCCTCTCCGTTAATTTGGGAGTTAGAGTCTGCTGGAGTTTTGGGGCACAAGCTTATTGAGATGATCTAAGGTCTACATCTGGCTAACTGAACGAACACTTCTCTGATCCTGTTAGCATTTAATTACTAAAAACAAAGTACATACCATGTAGGTTGTCAAATGTTTGACTGGGTTTTGCAATTATCAACTTTTGCAATGGTCGGCACGATCAGCTAGCACAAATTCAGTCATATAAGATTGTTTAACTTTTTATGACCTGTTATGATTAAGAGACCAGCACGTCTCCTGACATCATATATTCTCATTGCTAGAAACAACCAGCAGAACTTATTGAACATATTTGGTTCCATGTACGTAGCTGTGATCTTCTTGGGCATAAACAACTGCTCATCAGTACTACAGTATGTTGCTATGGAACGGACCGTCATGTATCGTGAGAGATTTGCAGGGATGTACACTTCATGGGCTTTTTCACTAGCACAGGTATAGAAGTCTTGGAAACAGATTGAGTTGGTTATCATAGAAGTTAATTGAGGTTCAACCTTACTAACAAATGCGCAAATCTAGTTCATGATCGAAGTTCTTAGCATGTTTAATGACACATAAGAATAAGTAAACCAATTTAATCAGATTATGCTGCTATGCTGATTTCACAGGTGGTTGTTGAGATACCATATATATTGGTTCAAGTAATTTCACTTGTTATCATCACCTATCCGATGATTGGTTATTTCGGGTCAGCAGACAAGATTTTCTGGTACTTCTATGTCATGTTCTGCTCATTGCTGTCATTCAATTACCTCGGAATGCTGCTCGTGTCCATGACACCAAATTTCATGGTGGCTGCAATTCTACAATCTGCCTTCTACTCAAATTTTAATCTTTTTGCTGGGCTTTTTATCCCAAAACCGGTAAGCTACTCGTGTCATTTACCATAGTTTGATCTAAATTTTTTATGTTCTTGACTCTCTCCACAAACATTTTTTACATGTTCTTTTCTTTGTATATGCAGAGTACCTAATTATCAAGTTCATGAATCTTACGAGATTTGTATATCTTATGCATGCATCAACAACTACTGCATTAAAACTATTCCTTACATTTCAAAACTTAGTGCTTGGGACACTAATCTTAATTATCATTGTTGCAGAGAATTCCAAAATGGTGGATCTGGTTGTATTATATGTGTCCAACATCGTGGGCGCTTAACGGTCTGCTAACTTCGCAATATGGAGATATTGATAAGGATATAACGGTATTTGGAGAAACCAAAACAGTGGCGACCTTCTTGAAGGATTATTTCGGATTTCACCATGATCAATTGTATGTTGTGGCCATCATCCTCGCTGCCTTTCCTTTGCTGCTAGCAACTCTTTTTGCATACTGTATAGGGCGCTTCAACTTCCAGAGAAGGTGACATCATGCTTCTCTGTTAGTATTACAGTGTAATTCTAGTTGTACAATCCTCAAAACTTAGCCAAATAAAGTGAATAGGCTTTTGTGACAATGGAATGGCCTCATTTATTCGACCAAACAAAAAAATGGCCTCATTCAAACGTTTAGTACTCTGGATTTAGAAGTGTAGTTGTTTCAGTATGGACAATTTATAAAAGCTTAGACGAGGATTCATCGTTTGACAGTATGGAGGACAATCACTTCTGTTTTCTGGAGATGACAACGCAAAGCCCGTTTTGTTTTGTTTTTTTCTATGCAGGTAACTTGTGTGCCGCCAGCTGCCGAAGTTGTGTTGCGAGAGAGTCGCAAGATGTTGTTTCACATCCCATTTTTAGCCTGTTCCAATTGTATATCTGTCTTAATTGCATCCGAAACAACCAATTTCTGCGTATGATTGTGCTCTAAGTTATATCCTCAGAGTGTCTTGTGGTCACTGAATTAATTTTTTGGCCTTTAAATAGCTGTTAGTGACGACCAAATGACAATTGAACACTAAAAGTACTCATGCTTAAGGTAGATTTTGCTTTTATTTGAGATTTTCTTGAGGATGAAGGACAATCGGGGAAGAAGATATCACGACTACCCGAAATACTACAACAACACAGAGGAAAATTGCAGTTTTTTTATTTGGGTTAATGCGAAAACCAGTCAATCGGCAATAAGTGCATCCAAAAATTTTTACCAAAGCACTGTCAAAAAAAAAAAAAAACTAGTGTCATCTCATAACGAGGATGATGGCACTTCGATGGATGTTAAAGTCAAAGCTCTCTATGCACAACTGAAACGTTAGAAACTCGCACAAATAGCTGTTTTAGTTAGTCTTGATTTTGTCTGTGCATTATTATGATGGATTCGGACTTTTTTCTATTACAAAGGCATACGGTGTTTGGCATGAATATGACATTCGAAGAAGACGCTGTACTGTTGTTTGTCGAAACTTGAGGATTGGAAAAGTGCCTCTATTGTTGAAACCAATATAGCGGTTAGAGACCTAAAATGGCCGAAGTCGAGAAGATCACTCCCATTTTCCTTCGTCATCACAAATTGGCAAGGAGAGAGAGTTCCAGGAACTCGGACAAGTACGGACAAAGACACTTTTCCTCATTTGGGCATTTAATAAGCTATACAGAGACCAAACTTATCCTTCCTTGGTAGATGTTATATTTATTTTTTTGTCAAAGAAACATTTTATTCATTTCCACGCAAATACAATAGAGATACGCAGTCCAACTACAAACCAAGACAACAAAACAAGTTCCGATAGAAGATGAATTATCGTGACAAGGTTATTGGTCACATGCTCAAAAAGTAGATCTAAGACTTTTTTAAATCAAAATTGATGGCCGATCACCGAATTCATCTTCAGTAACGAGCACATATTGAGATCTCCATTCTTTTTCTAATGCTTTACCTTTCAACAATACGTGTCTGGGTTCATTATCCCCAACACCATTACCGTACAAAGTAAAAAGGTTGAACGCACACAAATTTGACACTCGTGAGAGTAAAACCTTCACGAAACTCCTTCGATCTCCTTCAAAATTGGACTTGTACACCAACAAAACCCGAGGAAAGCAAAAACCTAAAATCTTAATAAAAAAAAATCCAAAATCTAGATTAGATCGGGATAGAAACCTCCCTCAAATGGGAAAGAAAAACTTCTAGATCTAGACTAGATCAGAAGAGAAAAACTCCTCAAAATGGGAGGAAAACAAGAAAAAGATAACAAAGAACCAAATTAGCCGGAAAAAAAAAAAAAAGGAAAAAGGGAGGGGAGGGAGAGATTTAACTCAAACCCTCCCCTCCATGGAGAATGAATAAGAAAGCTATGTAAAGATAGGAGTGAGAGGAGAGAACCCTGCAGAGAGGAGAGGGAAAAAGCGTTTTTCGTTGTTACATGTTCAATAACCTAAATTTGATAATGGTGGGTGGCGATAATAATGGATGAAAGCAATAGTCGTCTGTGAGGGGTGTATTGATTGTTAATGGTGAAGAATCTGTGGCCAGTGGTGATAAATGGTGAATCCTGCTATTCATGGTTTAGATTTGTGCTTGTGTGGGCCTGTGGCTGAACGTTAAAGGCAGCGAATCGATGATTGGTGTTGATCAATAGTACTTCGTGTTTTTTTCGATTTGGAATAAGATATGGATATGTCGCTATTGAAGCTCGGTGTGCCGGAATCAATGTGTTAAAATTTACGTGGGCAGTAAAAGGAGATGGGGTGGGAGGAAGACGATGGAGGAAAAAGAATAAGAAATAAATAATAGAAATATGGGAAGAGGGGAAAGGAGAGATAAAAGAGTAAATGGGCTTTATATAAGGAATTGGGTTTAGAATGAATCTATAATGATTTTATTAGAGCCAAGGTTATGTTTGACTACATTTTAGAAATGGGCGGGCAATTTTTTTTAATAGAAATAAGCTCAATTAGTGAGCCAACGTTGTGACATTCCAAATTTCGACCTACTTGGTATTTATAAAATGCATGATTTCAATAATGCATTTGTAGCAAATCTCGCTCAGACTTGATTACTCTCAGGATACTAACCAGTAGGGAAAGGCTAATTAGGGAATTTAATTTGCGCGGCCATAGAACTTGATTATGAACTGACTTTCGACCATAAGGATTGTCGATGTGATATTTTGAGCTAATATAGATCAATCTAAGGTTGGTCATGGAACAATTTGCGAATATCGTATAACTGGATCACGGGTGATTCTATCTCACCAGGATATGAAATTGTGTACGATCCCAAACCTGCTCCAAACAATCGTGATCTTTAGAACTAGTAATTGATCCTCGCAATTATATGACAATCAAGGTCGCCATGACTCAAGTGAGCTTAAACATGGTTTAATTTAGAATCAACCACAAGTTGAATACACAAATTTTCCTGGAAGCCGTCCATTAGTTTGAGATAAGCTCAAATTGTATTTATTTGAATTTGGCTATTAAATAGAGACCGAGTTTGGGTATCGAAAATTTCGATAGTCATGATACAATAATTGGATAACGTCAGAAGTACCGTGGTCAGTTTTGAATTTGCTCGAATTCATCAGAAAATTGGAATTTTGGAAGAAAATGGAAAATAACCGTTTTGCCCTTGAGATTTTATGAAGGCCAAGTATAAATGAGAGGGGCATTTTGGTCATTTCATACCAACTTTAGAGATAAAAATTTTTGGACGGTTTTGCCCCTGTACCTTTTGTGAAATTCCAACTTTGCCCTTGGATATTTTTTATGGGATTTGATATGGGCCATCGATTTTTAGATAAAATCAAATCATGGCCGTCGGATTAAAAGTAGAGAGAGAAGTAGGGTGGCAATTTTGCCTAGGGGGTAGACTAGGTTTTCTTTTCTTTTCTTTTCTTTCTTTTCTCTCTCTCTTCCCTCATTTTTCACGATCACTCTTTCCCTCTCCTCCCTCTTTGGCCATGAGTTCCTTAGCCCCCTCTCTTTCATGTGAGTTGGCCAACCGGCCAGTCAATCGTCGTTCGTTCGTCGCCGTTTCGTCAAACCGTCGCTCGCCCTTTCGTTGTGTCACATTACTACCGCAACCATTCTCTCTCTCTCTCTCTCTCTCTCTCTCTCTCTCTCTCTCTCTCTCTCTCTCGTTTCCCACCGTGAAACACTATCACCAGCCACCCTTTGTCAGCCAAGAACAGCCGAGAAACCCGCAGGCCATCGCTGCCACTCGTGGACGCTGGTGAGTTGCCAGTACCCCTTTTCGTGGGATGCTGCTGCCGCTGCTGTTTGCTCTCTGTCCAGCCACCTTTGAGGGCTTGATTTTGCATGGAATCACAAGTAAGTGATACCCTAACCCTCACCTAGGATAATAGATAATTTCGGGTTAGTTCATGCCTATTTTAGCAAGTTTTAGGGGTTATTCATAGTGAGATGGTTGGACTATTTTGGCTGAGCTGTTTGGATGAAATTGTGATGATTTTTTAGGTGGATTGGAGGTTAGAATTGATTGATTTTGTGATTGGAATAATTACGAGTGATTATTGTGACTTATTGCGTGAAAAACGGGCCTAAATGTGCCATTATAGTGATTTTTTCTGTGGGGGCCGGATCATTGTTCATTTTGTGGCTAAATTGATGCATATTAGTGTTTGAGACATAGTGCGTGTTGGTTTAGGGGGGTCAGTAGGAGTACGATGCTCGTGAGTGGTGAAATTTGGCTTAAAAGGCAAAAAAAAATTGAATTGGTAAAATTGTGTCGATAGCGTTAAATTGTGCACGTGCGAATTGAATTGGTAAAATTATGAATTGGCATGGCTTATTGGTAGCCTGTATATGTTGGATGGCGTGTGCGAATTAGTCGTATGAAATTGGCATGAGATTGGGTGTTGATGTGTTACATGACCATTAAACACCCTTAAGCGTTTTTTACGCGGAGTCTAGATAATAATTGGAAAATGTATACACATGTGATAACATAATCTCTGAGACGTGTTGACGCGGGGAATTGAACCCATCCTGAGGGGTGTTACGCGGGACGATGCCCTGTTTTACCGGAAGACTGCCAACCTAATGCGTTTTACGCGGGTTGTGCTGTAAAAAGGAGATCGGTATTGCGCTCGAGGCGTGTTACGCGAGCTAGAGATACTGAGCCTGAGGCATTTTGATGCGGGCTATAAAAGTGTTGATCAACCTTATGCGTGTTACGCGAGTTATGTTATAAAAAGGGAGATCGGTGTTGCGCCTGAGGCGCGTTCATTTACTCGGGCTAGAGACACTGAGCCTGAGACGTGCCATTCACGCAGGCTGTAGAAGTATTGTTGAATCTGAGGCGTGATTACATGGTTCGAGATTGATGGCTAGTTTTTGGACCTGAGGCATGTTTACGCGGATCAGAAATGAATTGGATGCGTGTGCCTAAATGAAATGATGAAAATATGATATTATGTCTATTATGCTAATATTGGTGTGGTTTTGGTTTGAATGGCATCTTTGATTGTGGCATGTTATCGGTTGTTAATGATAACGCTTGATTTAGCGTGTGAAGTTTTGTGTGTATCAAGTTGAGATGTTGGTGCCTACAATTGTTCTGGTTTACTGATTATATGATTGGCGTGTTTGAATGTGACCAAAATACGTGTTAGCCTATGTTGGGTTTAGGAGGTTACTTGCTGAGATGTGATATCATGGTTTTACTTAAAATCATTTCAGACCCCAGACCTGGATAATGGATAATCAGCCGCCTCACCGTTTTGGAATACCAATGCTTTTTGACCACTCAACAATAGAGTTCCATGTAGATTAACAGTATACTTAGATTAAGCACACTAGTGAGATTCAGGTAGACGTAGGTGTCCCAGAGTGACAGACTCACACTTATACAGCCTGAACTTTCTGGGATGGGGTAGAGGAATTCGGGCATGTTAGAGGTTTTGATGCTCCATATGATGCATTTGGGGACTGTGATCCTTTTACCGTTCCTCCCCTTGATGGTGAGTTGACTAGTACCGGCCCTAGCTCTACACAATTGGCCCCTTCGATTACCCCCGCTGAGTCCGCACCTGTAGTGGCTGAACCACAACCTGAGCCCGAGGTACCTTACCAAGGACCGATTCCAATGGATCTAGGCTCAGATGATGAATCCATAGATCTAATTTTAACTTTTGAGTTGTTTAGGTTTTAATTAATTCGTATTCTTACTTTTATTTAACTAGTATGTGTATAGATAGTTTTATGTTGTCTAAAATCGTGATGAAATTTTGTTCTTTTCAATTACGTCCCACCAAAAGTAAAAAAATAATTTATATCCATATAAAGAAGAGCATCGTTCCGGATGTTTGCAGCTCCCAAACCCTAATAACTCTCTCCCTTTCACAGCCCATTATCATCATCATCATCATCATCTAGTCTCTGGCTCACTCACTCTTTGTCATCTCTCATGGAGGTGAAAATCGGAGGCGGTCCTTCCCTGGCATTTGAATCACCCTCCGCGACTAAGGCGGACGACGGGGCCGGGCCATCCAAGCCGCTGGATACGAGCGTGACCGCTCTGATGCGGCTCGATAAGATGGGATTGGATAAGGAGGCCATAAAGATCGGGATGGAGATGATGGATCCGGTGAAGCTGGAGGAATTGAAGCAGGAGTGGCGGGGTCTACGATTGAGCGAGATGGCCTTGATGACAAAACAGGCCAACCTCCTCATGGAGTCTTATCAGCGGGCCAAGACAGCAAAGAAATAGCCGCCTTGGCCAGGGATCTAATTGTGGGATGAAGCTATCAGGAGCTTTGGGATGCTCTTTTTTTTATTTGTAATGTACATTCTCTGTCCATGGGAACTTCTATCATGTACATCTCTTTCAGTTCCGTGGCTGCTGAAGTCCAATTTGTAGTCAATCTCCCTCATTTCATATATATAAAAGGAACTTTAGAAGTTGATTATGGTCAATTTTTTTTGCTCTTTTTTCGTTGCATCCATCATGATGACCGTATTCTTAGATGGCAATAGATGTTTTTAATGCCAAGTGCTATCTGTTTTGCCCGGAATTGGCAATGACCATGCTTGCAGCCTTCTATATATAAAAGGAGCTGTACATTTACCCTGCTTGGGCTTATGCAATTCCAGCATCTGTTCTGAAACTTCCTCTTTCACTGCTGAAATCTGTGGTTTGTACATCTCTTACATATTATGTGATTGGATACAGTCCTGAGGTAGGCAGGTGAGTTTTAACATGAGAGTTCTTCGTTATACGACTTTACATTACCTCGCCTCCATAAACTTATGTTACATTTCAATATCATCTAATACTTTCACCAGCATCTTACTCGTAAGTCCTGACTTCTATTGCTTTACGCTTGTTTATGCAGGTTCTTCTGCAAACTAATAATTCTGTTCTCTGTGCACTTGTCCTCAATATCCATGTTCCGATTTCTGGCCTCAATCTTTCAAACTGCGGTTGCTTCCACCACAGCTGGTAGTTTTGCAATTCTGATAATGATGCTATTTGGCGCATTGGTGGTTTCATCATCCCAAAATGTAAGGATGTTCGGATCTCTAATCGGTTTGATTTTGGATAAATAAGTGAGGCTTAATTTTCGCTTTGTCGCAGCAGCCTCTACACCTGCTTGGTTGAAGTGGGGTTTCTGGGTCTCTCCACTATCATATGGAGGAATTGGACTTTCTGTTAATGATTTTGATGCTCCACGATGGAAAAAGGTGATGGGCACTTAACGGTTTGCTAACTTCGCAGTATGAAGGTATTGATAAGGAAATAACGGTATTTGGAGAAACCAAAACCGTAGCGTCCTTCTTGAAGGATTATTTCGGATTTCACCACGATCAATGGTATGTCCTTTGCTTTTGTTCTAGCAACTCTTTTTGCATTCTGTATGGGGCGCTTCAACTTCCAGAGAAGATGACATCATGCTTCTCTGTTAGTATTACGGTGTAAACTCTAGTTGTACAATCCTCAAAACTTAGCCAAATAAAGTGAATAGGTTTTTGTGACAATGGGATGGCCTCATTCAAACATTTAGTATTCTGGATTTAGAAGTGTCGATGTTTTGGTAAGGCCAATTTGTAAAAGCTTTGATGAGGATTCATTGTTAGACAGTATGGAGTGCAGCGTCTTCTTCGAATATCGTATTCATGCAAAACACCATATACCTCTCTGAGAAGAGCACACGATGAATAGCACCAAAACAAAGAGCAATAGCATTCGGAACAACTTTTTTAGTCATAAAGAGAACACTAATCAGATAGACTTTTACATCTCCAGTTGACAGAACAACTATTACAATGGTTACAACTTCTGCCACGAGTTGACACGACATGCAAGTAGACATTGGCAATCATACAGTGAGACACATTGACAATTTAAGACACGTAAGTTTTTGCTACCAAAATTAGAAGACATAAGTTTTTCAAAATGCTTAGTAACGATATAATACTTGCCAATAGCACAACTTGACATTAATACATACTCCTGAATTTAACATGCGAACATGAATTGCCGGCCATAAATCTTATGGATGCAAGGAGGCAAACATGAGCATAGGATCTGATCAAGTAAGGAACGGCAAATTCGGTTTGATTTGAGTCAAGATCAAGGGTACTCCATATTGAGGTTTAAGAGTGACCAAAGGAGTCGAGGCATGTTTGTAAGATGGAGATAGCTCCATTGAGAAGTTTTGCAGAACCAAGGCCAGGACAGCTTTGGCTTCCAGGAGTACATAGTTTCCCACAATGGAAGTTCTAGGACCATAACCGAAAGGCAAAAACGCTAACTCATTCCTGGTCGCCTTCGAGACTCCCTCAGAGAATCTCTCGGGATCGAACTCATTGGCATCATTGCCCCAAATGTCTTGATCACGGTGGATCAGAAGCAGTGGCAAGAAAAGCTGAACCCCGGCAGGTATTTGTATATGTCCCAACTTAGTTGTCTTGTGAACTGTTTTGAGGGTCAGAGGTACAGATGCATATAACCTGAGCACCTCGTTTGGTATCATGCTGACCTGCATATCACCAATCCAATAATGGTCAGCCTAGCTTTTGTCCAAAAACACATTCATGTGGCCTATGTCGTAACTTCAATTGAGAAATTATGGATTCATATCTCTCATCACTTTTGCCATTAGCAAACAGTACTCATATCAGCTAATTCCTCAAGGAAAAGTCTTGTACTGTATTTGTTCCAATGTGAATTTGTTTTAGTAAAAACAGTGAAAGCGATTTCATATCTGACTAGTCACCATTTTCTTCTGCCTTTTGTTTTGCAAAAACATATTTATTTAACTGTGAGTTCCAGAAATTCCGGAATGTGTCTCTTGAAATTGAGATAAATGGCATAATTAAATATGAAGACACTCCTTACCATTTTTAGCCGGTTTAACCCATCAAAATCAGGTTTCTTGTCGCCAAAACTTGCAAAACTTCCTCTCTTGCTCTGTCTTGCCATTTTTTATGCTTGCTCAACAAAATCAGAGTCCAAGTCACGAAAAGAGTAGTGGTATCCTGACCAGATAGGAAGAACACTTTGCACCCTTGAACCATATCCTGTACACTCGTGCCCTTTTGATGCCCAGATTTTTTAATTTCTTTCCTATTTGATTTTAGTATAGAACCCAAGAGATCCTCCTCCTCTGCTCCCCCTTCCTTCAGTGCCTTCTCTCTGGTGATCACCATGTCTTTCAAAAAACCTTTCAGTTCGTGATCAATCTCACTCATCCTCTTCTGCAGTGTGGTTGGCAGGAAGCCGCATTTGTTTTTGTGATGCAACATATTCAAGATGAAAACTTTGAAATTTGATATGGTTTCTGCAGATTATATGGGTGTTGCTACATAAGTAACTCAATCTTTTGCATGTATTGCACTTAGAAGTTAAAAAGGACTAGTGACTTAATTCCACTTTGCAATCTTAAGTTAGTTTCAAACAGAAGCATTTGTAACAAAGATCGAACTTTGAAATATAACCTTGTAATCTCTCCAAGCTTCTCTGTCTGTCTTGTTTCACTTGAATTCAGAACATATATTCTGAATTGAAGCCTCTCGAGTCATATTATCAGAGATAGCTGGAAAGGAAGTGATGCTATGAAGCTCTTTACCACCAAAAAATCAATTTGGGAAAACTTTGGAGGAAAATTTAATTACTTGTGACGTCTTCTACAAGAAACATGCTGAGAGCCTAACTTGGTTGACATGCTAATAAATCAAAATAAAGCCTTATTTCGAGGTGGACGGTTGAAATCAAAAAAGGAACAAAGTTCCTTCTCTTAATGAAGGTACACTGATTTTTGCAAGTTTCCCTTACAGCAAGATGCTTAACGATATAGTCAACATCGACATTAGAAGATCTCAGGACAACATGCTGCAAAATTAATCTCGACTTTACCTCGATCCGGGGATAAATACGAACTGACTAGCCTCACTAGCAAGGCGCATCAGTTCTTTTTGAAGGAGGAAAATGCGCTTGCCTTGCTCATAGCTACTACCAAGGGCAGCTCTAGAGATCACATCGCTACTCAAACGCTCTAGGTGAGGCCACACATCCACTTCGCCACCTACTTGCTCCTCCCACGTCCTCATCATCTCCTCAAAACTTGAACATGTTGTCACTACAAGCTGTAATTTCAACACCTCAAAAGATAAACATGAATTGAATGATCTAAGTGTTTTTTTCAAAGATCTCAGGTTCTCATTACCATGAAATCATGACACGGTTATTTCTAGTGTTCCCTAATCCATTAGACATTGCAATGGAGTCGGGAAACTCAACGACGAGCCGATTCAGCACCAAATTATAAATCAGAGAGATTTGCCATTTCTTGGAAGTTTCTTTTGGGTACTTATACTTCAAGATGATTTGGAGGATTAAATAAGGAGTCAGAAAAAATTTACCATAAACAATTACGACTTGTCCTCACTCTGGCCAAGAAGGGGAGAGGAGAAACCATTACCTTGAGCTTTTCAAGATGAACAGCAGGGTCCATGATCTTTCTATGCTTGGCCCATTTATCACCCTCGATATTCAGTAGCCCATATAGAAAGACATCTCCAAGGGCCTTGAGACGTGGCTTCTTAATCTCTCTGATCCTTGAAAATATTTCCTTGAGAACACAGGCCTTGGCGCCATTCATGTGAAGAAAAGCTTCCCTGCAAACAATATATTTCTGGTTCAGCGGTGTCAAAACAACGATCTGCAATAAAAGATCGAGCGAGTGATGGAGAAAGTATCTTAGGTCACGAATCCATCATAGTTATGACATAGTGTAACCAACCAATCACGTGTGTGCTATGAATCTCATCTTACTTTGCGCCATGTGCAAATTCATTTTTTTTTTATTGGTCAATTAGATCAAGTGTCACTATTACGTGTTTTATCCGACACTTGAGCCCGAGTCCATCGAGGTCGAGCCTAGGATCCCAGTGCTCGAGTTCAAACCCCTGGCATCCATGCCTAGGTCCGTTGAGCCTGGGCCCAAAGCCCTGGTGCCCATGCCTGATGTCCTAGCACTCAAGCCCGGGTCCATAAATGCTATGCTTGGGTCCCCGATGCTCAAGCTCTGGTCCCTAGCACTTAGGCTTGGGTTCACAAAGGCCGAGTACGAGTCTTCGACACTTGAGCTTGAGTCTTTAATACTTAATTATATTATATTTTATTTTTTTATTTCTTTTTCTTTTTCCTTCTTCCTCGGTCGGTGGCCAACCACAACAGTGGCTGATGACTAGCCACGGGCATGGGACAAGCTCACCCAAGGCCGATGAGGCTTGAGGCCTTACCAAAGGTCAGTGAATCATGGCAAGCTCAAGGAGGAGGTAGTGAGCTCATGGCCTCACAAGTCGACGGTGAGCTCGAGGCCTTACAAGAGGTTGACGGGTCATAGTAAGATCGAGGCCTCATGAGTCATGGCAAGCTTGACCTCATTAATCTGGTAAGGCTTGAGGTCTTCGAATCTGGCGAGGTGGAGTCTTGCCCAAGGCTAGCTTGGCTCAACTTGTCAGAATCTAGTGAGATTGAGCCTCGCTGACCTTGGGCGAGCTCGTCTGTCACGCCCCGAACCCCATCAAGCTCGCGACATCCTTCTTTTCCTCGGTTGAATCAGTGCGACGTTCCAAGAATACGTCGCCGACCCAATATACCAGCAGAGTTAATCGTGGCGGAAACAATCAAATATATTCAGACAATAAAATTGGAGAACACCAGGAACAAATAGATCGCCACACCACCAACATATAAACATTTCACTTCCAAATATTTACAACATCCATTTAAAACGTACTTGTACCCTTCCGCCATCTCACTAGTCCATAGAATATACATGCACACCCACTATCGTCCATAGACAATACACAACAAAAGGAGTAGATACGCTAGGTTCCCTATTTTCCAAAAATGGTACCCTTCAAAAGGCTTACTCCTAACCTCTACACTATTCCCGGCGTCCTCGAGACGGCGTCCATTCAGAATCTGACTCGCTAGTGTTCGGATCTAACTCTTCTTGAATCGTTGTGTCCACTAAGGACTCCAACTCAACTTTAATCTCGATCGGGTGGTCTATGTCACCCGACTCCCCTAGGACCTCATCCCGCTCTTCCTCGACGGGCTCCTCGACTGGCTCATCCTCTGGCACATAATAAGGATTGTAATCGTACACGGGTACGCCTTCCTGTTCACTTTCAGGCTCTACTTCTGGATTTTCTTCTTCTCCTTCTTGTCCATCCTCGGGAATTGCCTCAAGATCCACGTCCATCGGATCATATCCCGCTTGGGATTCTTCTTGTTCCGACTCATGCTCGGCTTCCAAGGGTTCGGGTACTGCAGACACAGGGTGAAGTCCAAATTGAGCCAGACTAGTCTCCAAGCTAGTTAAGTCGCCATCAGGCAGGGGTATGGCTGATGGATCCCAGTCCCGAACTCCATCAAAGGGGATGTCAAAGACTCGAACAGGGCCGAACTTATCAACCCCGTCTCTAAACGTCAACGCAGTATATGTATGTGCCTGTCAAGGGGGTAGTCCTACATTTATCCACACTATTGAGGTATGCTTGATCCAGGTGTAGTACTCATCTACTGAGTACTCTACAAATTATTGTTGGTGTGCATAACTATACCAAAACGTTATGGCAGCGGCTGATTCATTGCTCAGGCGGATGATCTAAAATGGTTTGGTTGAAACAACTATGAAACACTTCTCAATAAGTTGTAACCTAAACCCTACTTAGGTTACCACGTAATTTCAAACACATTCAGACACACAACCAATCAATCCACAATCACACATATCTAGACTCTCGGCACACGCAACCTACACATTAGTCCACAATCACAACAACTAATTCTCATACACAAGCCACAACATACGAACTTCCCACGTGTCAATTCACCCGTCAATCACACCGCCTTCTAGCCCACTCGTCGTACCCACATTTATTCAATCACTATCTCGGCCCGTGTCAACACACCTCAGCGTATTAGAATGTCTCGGCCCGCGTCAACACATCTCACGTTCGCACTCTCTTTCCTCAGCCCACGCCAAATGCAACAGGCCTACATGATCGCGACTCGAGTATTAGAATGTCTCGGCCCGATCCTAATCTCACCCAAGCTGATCATGCCTCGGGTCAATCTCATTTCCCATTTTCTCAATCCCCAGCCAGCGCCAAATGCGACAGGCCTACGTGATCGCAACCTGAGTGTAGAATGCCTCGGCCCGATCCCAATCTCACACTTACACACATTCACATTAAATTATGTGTATACAATTGCACTCAATACACCATGACAACACAGTCACATTACAAATACATATTAATACACAAATTAACATTTTTCCACATCCAAACGTTGTCAGATCAATTTCGGTCATTCACGGCTCTTTCACGAAATCTCGAGCTAGACCTAACGGTACCAACGACGCAACAAACAGCACCCCATAGCACATAGAACAGTACATCGCAGCCATCAATCAGCCTTTTTCGCACTCAAAATCACCATATCTCACTTCTGGCTCTTCACGACACTTTCATGAAATTCTGAGCCGGACCTAACCACGCAAACTTCACACCAAACAGCACATCACAGCCCTCTAAACAGCCAATCATAGCATACCATCGGCCTCTAAAATTTCTCCAGAAATTCCCGAATTCAATCCTACAGCCCGTTATTCTGATTAGCCCTTAATTTCTACCAAACCACATCTAAATGGGTCCAAATATACCCGATAAACTAAACGAGGTTTAGATCGCGACTTATCCAACTATAGACTCACGCGACTAGAGTAAACCGGGCGGCGATCTTGCGGTGGCTTGTGGTGGCGGTGACGTACAGCCCACAGCAGATTGCAATCAGCGAATGGCGGACAGCGGCGGCTCACGGTGGCCGGCAAGGCTCACGGCCGAGAGAGAGAAACTGAGAGGGAGAGAGGGGGAATGGTGGGGGCTTGCAAACGGTGGACGGTGAAGTGGCGTGACACGGCGGCGCGGCACGGCGGCGCGGCAACGGGCGGCGTTCGGTGGGAGGGAGAGGCAATCAGGAGGGGAGAGAGGGATGGAGCCGAGAGTGAGAGAGAGAGGTATGAGGAGATAGAGAAAATGGGTCAAGCTTTATCTCCAAGTTTTGACCAATTTTGCCAAATGACCAAAATGCCCTTCTTTCCACTTTTCATCCGACCGTCCAAATTCGATCTTATATTGAAATCGACAGCCCAGATCGAATCTTTTCCAAAATATCCAAGGGCAATCTTGGAATTTCTCAAGAAGTCCAAAGGCAAAATTGTCTTTTCCAAAATTTATGGCAAAATTACCAAAATGCCATTGCCCAAAATAACTAACCCTTCATAAGTCCTTAGGGGTAAAATGGTCACTTTCCCATTTTCTCGCCAAAAATTGAATTTTTCTGAAGGATTCAGGAACATCTAAAATTGCACGTTCCAACCGTAATGTCGTCCTAACGTTCTACCGTGACTTCCTAATTTTCCGATGCTCGATTTGGTCTCAATTTAATAATAGAATTTTATATAATGTAACTTGTGCGTATCTCAAACTAATGGGCAGCTTTTGGGAAAATTCGTAGAATTGACCTATGAATGATACTAAATCAAGTCACGTGCATGTTCATTCAAATCGTGACGACCTCGTTTGTCAATAAAATCGCGAGGATTGATCGCTAGTTCCAATGGGCACGATCGTTCAGTATAGGTTCAGGATCTTTCGTCAATTCATTTCGCGGTCAAACGGAATCACCCGTGATCCACTAGTATGACAATGACGAATCAGTCATTCACTATCCTAAGATCGGCCCTCGTTGACTCAAAATGTCACATCGACGATTTTCTGATCGAAAGCTGATTCACAATCAAATTTTTCTAGTCGTACGAATTTAAATCTCTAATTAGCCTTTCCCTAATGGTTAGTATCCCAAGAATGATCAGTTCCGGGCGAGACTAACTACAAGTATATTAATAAACTCAGTCATTCCATAAATCCTAAATGGACGAAATTTTGGAATGTCACATCGTCTCTCGCCACAAGCAAGGGACCAGCCTAAGGCTAGTTGCCGGTTGTCGCCATGGCTAGCCGCCGGCTAAGGAAGAAGGAAAAAGAAAGAGAAAAAAAGAAAAATAATAATTAAAAATTAGAAATTTTGGTAATTTTCTTTAGGAAAATCAAATCAGATTTTTCATATCAAACAGTAGAAATTATTTTCTAGTTCATTTTCAAGTTTTTGCTAAACATCGGAAAATATTGTTTATTTTTCTAAAAAATATTTTCTAGAAATGTCACATTTTCTACGAAATAAACAAAGTCTAAAATTATGCCATATGAAATTTTGTGGAACCACTTCCAACTCTTCTAAAAGCTTAAACTGTTAAATGAAGACATGTTTAATATTTTAAAAATTTAACATCCATTAATCATGTTTACCATAAGGGTAAAGATGTGTGTATCTTATGTTATCATTGCAATATCTATAACTTATTTCATTAAGCGAAGAGGTTGCACTCCGAAGATGTGTTATCAATAAATACATCTTTGTCATGTTGATATTTTTAATTTATTTTATTCAAGTTCGGTGTGTGCAGAAATTTCGTCAAATAGAGAAATTCATTTTAATTAAGACTAAACAAAAAAAAGAACAAACTAAAGATACATTTTAATGATAAATAAAATATTTAGATTAAATTAGATTATTCGAGAAGTTCAATTCAGTCTGTCCAGAGATAAGTCACCCTCACTTCCAATTTGACTATTAATTAAACAGAATTTTAAAACATTATAGCTTATATAAATATAGTTGATTATCTTTCCTATGTTTAATTATAAGAAAATTAAATAGAACATAGATCCTGTTACTTCAAAAATTACAATACATCTATCTTAAGCTTGCAATATATCGGTCCAAATGCACCTTTTTAGAATATAATTTGCGGTGTAACAAATCCACTTATCCGAGAATAACAATTAAAATAATTTAAATTAAAATTTGAGTCAAGTCAGTTTGTTGTAGTTGTTACATTCAGATATAACAACCAAGGAGGGGTGAATTGATGAAACGTAACTAAGTATGATTTTGCAAACTCGTTTTGTGTAAGTAGGGATGATTGGTTCTAGGGTGGGTTGGATCCAGATTTGGAACCTGAAACCAACCTTATTATATTCGATTTTCAATTTTTGGAAACTGAAACCTACCTGTTTTCCCTAGACCTTGTTTTGGAACCTATCATGTTTTTCTGATCTGGTTTCAGGGTTTACCCGAGAACCTATTTTTTTGTTTTGTTCCTTTTTCTGGTTTCATTTTTTTCTAGCAAAATAATATAGGTAGTAATGAAACAATTCAAAGTAAAAGATCTACCGGATTGGCAAACCAAAAAAGCGGAAAAAACACACGCACAATACGGACGCCAAGATGACCGAATCCTAACCCTCTTCAACACACAGGCAGGCGATGAGCTCGGTTGCGTTCTTACGGCGACTGAGGAGGCGCTTGCGAAGAGAGAAATCGTGACAGACAAAGGAGGTCGCGAAAACAAAAGAGAGAAACCGTGAAAAACAAACTAAGTAGCCGGGTAGGGTAACGTGATCTAGGGTTTTTACCTTTTTTTACATTATCTCAAAACCAATTCTAAAATTGGTTTGGGTCGGTTTTTACTTGGAATCGGAAACTGGACCGGTTATAACCGGTTCCCAAAAAATGGAAGCGGTTCCCCGGACTGATTCTTGTTAGAACTGGTTTCCAAACCTATTTTTTGGGTGGGCCAGTCTGATTTCCGAGTAAATTCGGTCTGGTTGCATACCCCTACGTGCAAAGGCTGTGGTGACAAGCTTGTCAATCTCAGACCTTCCAGTTGTGGGTAGTGCGAAATAACTATGGCTCGAACTGAATATCTCATAGTAGAAGGCCCTTAACATTCAGTGGTGTTGCTATCGCTGTTGCCACTCGCCACCTTGTCAAAATAAAAAGAGTAATAGAATCTCTTTGGTTATAGTGAAATTGAAAATCACACTACCAAAATAGGCGAGTTACCTTAGGTGCCTATCAAAGCACCGACGACCATCCTTCCTATATTACTTAACCAAGCAAAGTATTAGTGGATTGAAGATTATAACATCTTATCAACACAACCTTTTCTTTGGAATAATTATGGTATTTGAGATTGATAATTTAATTGGATCGAATTAGTCAAGGATGGAATTGGCGGCGTCGTTGGTTAGGTTTTGTCAATAAGTTGTACTATGAATGGTGCTTCCAAATTAGCAAATACCTGATTCTTTCTTCTTCTGCTGGAAATCGCTATTTTCCTACTGGCTATGAAAATTATATCCTATCATTATATTATTTCGCAAAAAAGAAATGGAAAAAAAAGGAAAACAACATAGCTGGCTTCATCAATCCGTCATTCTTGTTTTGTACTCACTCTAAAAGTGCTAGAAAGGATTGGGATTAGACCTTTTAACGGGAAGCAAAGAAGTACAGCTTTCCCATAAAAGAAAAGAAAGGAAACGAAAGTAAAAGAGAATGCAATCCGGTCCCATCAACTATTTACGTTTTTAAGCTCTATTTGTTTCACCAAAAAAATTTATCCCAAAATATGTTCCGACATTTGGATAGCTTAAACGGTAATTCTTTTCATGATCAACAGAAAACCCAGCCTAAAATTAATAAAATGCTTTCTTTTTATAAAAATTTAGAAATCAATTTTTGAAAATACATCATGACATGGATGTTTGGGCCGCAGACCTCGGCGCTCAAGCATGGGAATTTTGACACCTGTGCCCGGGTCTTTAGCAGTGGAGCTCGAGTCCTAGAGGCTGAGCCTAGGTCCATAGCAATTCCGCTCAGGTCTCTCGAGGTCGAGCTCAACTCGCTGGTGCCTGTGCTCAGGTCCAGGTTCCATGCTCAGGTACCTTGCACCCATGCACAAGTCACTGGTACTTCGGCTCTAGTTCATCGGGGCTAGTCCTAGTTTCTCGACAACTGGGCTTGGTTACTCAAAAGCTAGACTTGGGTCCCTCAACATTGTCACTAGGTCCCCTGTGCCCATGCTTGGATCCCCAATAATTGTGCTTGAGTACTCAGTTGGGCCCAAATCCCTCAAGGACGAGCTCTAGACTCCAGTGACCATGCTAGTGCCAAAAAGGCATTACAGGAATCATTTTCCGCCAACCCAAATGCTGACCTAAGCTTAGCGAGTTGGTATCGCTGCATTAGATTACTTATTATTGCAATTAAGGCTTCACAAACCCGACTAGCTAAAGCACTATTTCACCATTTTTATCTAGGTTTGCCGAAAAATTTCTAGGATTTGGTTGTGTTGTGGCGTCATTTGATGGACATGTAATGACCTCCTACGGAATTGCATCGATCATACCGTGAATATTTCCATAACATGTCAAACAAAGAAAAGTTTTGCTTTCATGTGACACAGAAACCGAGAGAAAACTACGCTTGCGGACCATAAGCAAACAAATATTCCAAAAGCCAATCAAACAAATTCCAAAGGTCTCCATCCCTATTGGAAACAAAGAGTCATGTGACATAGGAATAAAGAGAAAACTACAGCTGATGAATAGAAGCAAACACAAATATTCCCAAAAACAGCAGATTAAACAAATTCCAAAGGATTCTTTTTCCTACCTATGATTCCGAATGGGCCTCCTCCTCCACATCTTGTGTACCATTGCCCCGCATTGATGTGTGCTATGAACTCATCAAAATGAAAACCAATCTTATTAACACGCCTCACGCCTCATTCATTATCAACTCCATCCACAATACCATAATCAGCTGCTTGACGCCCCAAATTGCTGTAGAACGGAACAAATTACACTCTCTTCTTTGTATATACGTATGCTAAACTGATGTTTGTTCTCTATAGAATGATATTAAATCAATGACCCACAACCAATAGAGAGAGAGAGAGAGAGATCTACTTGATCAAAAAGAAACTTGCATGCAAAGAACGGTGCCATATAATCCAAAGCAGAAAAAAATGGCAATAACCTTAACGCCAATGTAAATGCATATATCTAAAGCGAGAACAATAACCAACCCACCCACACTAAAAATCAGTAAGAATAATTATCCTGCAATTATTCCTCCTGGTGATTTCAGTTTTCACTATCAACTCAATGTAAAATTATCATCAAATGTATTCCGATGCAACCAAAGCTCGCTCTATCCATGACTTGACATCAAAAGCATAGATGTGCATTCGAACTACTATTTATTAAAGGGATCATAATCCACACCTTAGTTCTGAGATTTTCAAAGATTCCACTCAGCAACCTATCCCCTGCTATTTGCCTGAATTTTTGTATCAGCTCATGCCTTGGAATCTTCCTCTCCTAGAAAATGATGATAATGTGTTAGGCTAATTTCAAAATTTAAGGTAAGCAGAAAACAAATCTTGAACGCCAAGAGCTAAGTAATGACAATGTTGATGTGGCACTTACTTTGAAGTCCTTATGATACTTGGAGATTAAACTGACACGAGATGGAGGTAAGATCTTTGAGAGTTCCGAAATCATAATCGGAAATGGTATCCAAGTGGAAGTCGATTTCAATGACTTCTCCGGAGTTGCCAACCACCCTATTTCATATTTATCTCACAAGTCATCAGATATAGATGATAGAACAGACAAAGTCAAACACTCAAAAATGGTCGATGCAAAAGCACGAATGAGAAAGCAAGTTTTATTACCTCTCCAGCAACATGGGGCTCTAAAGCTGACAATGTACTCCGGCAACACATGAGTATTCATATGGGCGCTCCAAACAATGTATCTCCTAGGAGATGATAAGTCGTCGACTCCCGAGTCGTACTCCTCCGAACTGGGATGAGACTGTTTCGAGCCAGGACTGACAAGCTCCGATTTCCCCAGTATGACCCGGCAAAGCAATAGATGCCTTAGGCCATCTTCATCGATAGAAGCGGATTTAACACTGCCGAAGCATTACAAAGAAACTATCTAACTCCAATATCATCACATGCACGACATACTAACATGAGCCAACAAACGTCATACTCTTGTAACATGCACGTTCTATAAATTTAACCGATCACGGCTTAGAAGGGAAATACACTAACAAGCTAAATCAACATATCTTCGTCACATTACCATTTTCCAAACAGCACCTCTCGTTTATTTGTGCAATTATTAAGGGCGGATTCAACGTTGCCAAAGCATTACAATGAAACTAAGGCCTATATCATCACATGCACATCATACTAACATGAGTCAAGACACATATGCTCGCGAAATATACTTGTTGTATTTGATTTAATTGATCACACCTTGAAAGGGAAGTAGAACAACACGCCAAATTAACATATCTTCTTGATATTGCAATTTTTCAAAGAGTATCTCTCAATTATTTACGCAATTAAAGGGAAAAGAAGAGGAACTCCGGTACCTTTCGAGAAGATGATCATGAGGAGCAAAATAAACTCCGCAACCGTACAAGCCATTGTTCTCAGGCTTCCCACTGTAGCCAAATCCATAGGACAAGATCTTGGATACCTCTTCCTTCGAGGTCGCGTACCACGCGTGCACTATGTTGGCAGTGTCGTCACCACCTCTCATCTGCACCGCCTGCGAGTGAACTTGAAACGCTTGGGCCCGTCCTTTCGCCGAGACACCAGAGTAGCAATTCTGGTGGATTGCCACCAAGGTAACTTGCACCCCAAACGCAGCTAGCCTCGAAACAAATCTCTCCTTGATAAGGCGGTAGGCCTTGTCTCCCTCGCCGAGTTCCATCAACCCACCGCCGACGAACAGCAACGGAGGAGTGCCAGATTGACCGGCAGAGACAATAGTCTTGCAATCGGAGATGGATAAATCCGGATCCTGATTGTCCATTTGATCGTCCTGAGCCAGACGGTCGAGATCAATAGCCGAACGGTTGAATTCGAGCGCTACTGCATCAGGATTCGCGGTCTGGAGAGTTGGTGACGAACATTGATTCATGCAGTGCACCATTCTTGACCGAAGATGAAACGTCTCAAAATACTGTGTCCCAAAAACAAACAAAAACGAAGCGATTCACAAAAATTTTAGTACTGCTAGAACGAAAAACTAACGCAAAATGGTACCAATTGAACAGACAACAACCGAAACACAGAGCCAACGAAGACCCAAAGCTTTCAGTCCATGGAGTGATCGCAGTTGCAAAACAGAGCCTGACGAAATGCCAACCAAAAGCACTAAAGGACAGATTCTCGAGGTCTGGTCATCGAGTGAAGCACCAAAAGATGGAAAACAAACAGAGCGACTGAACACGAAATGGGAAAGTTGAAATCTAATTCTCAGAAACAAGGGTGCGGATGTCTGGAAGCTTATAGAGGCTTTCCGGAGATCGAATTCTGTGGGCTTCGATAAAGATTCCGATCAAAGCAAGGAGAAGAAGGACTCATGCCCAGTTTCTGGAACGAGAGAAATGGAGGTTGGTCGGCGAGCGTGCGTAATGTCTGCAATGGATTAAGTGTGTGAATGAATAAGAGGAAGAGGCGTGTTTGAGTTTATAAGAGGAGGATTTTGAAGAAGAAAACCGACGGAGGGGCCTTGTCTCTCGTACCTCTCACACATCCACCGACCCACGTATTGTATCTACAATCTTCTTCATTTTTTTTTTCTGGCAGTCTCGGTTGTGAACGCTGATACGGGCCAATAAATGAATTCTTTTTTGTTTTTATATTAATAGGAAATCTAAGTGCACTTGTTGAATATTTAAACAAAGAAGATTTGGTTCCGAACCAAAAAAGCACAAGTTAACAAGGCCGGTTTAACAATCAAACATCGTCTTCCGTGTGTCATGCATGACCAGGAAATTGAAATTGAAAATCTTGCCTTTCCTTTGCGGAATTAATTAAGCCTTCAAATGCTCGTATATTACGTCAAAAATAAACATTCTATTGATGTGTGCTGGAGTTATGACGAGGAACTAAGCAAGAAAATTTCATTTCGTAGTATTATTGACAATTTGTGTACTAAAATTGAAAAATGTACAGATGTTTTTGAATTAAGGAGAAGCCAAGATTGCCATTTGGCTTAAAATAAACAGAAGTGACATGTCAGCTTCTAATGAATACTTCAATAGGTGCATCACAATATTTTTGAATTTCATGGCTAAATCGCTTTATCTCGTTGTTTGCCAGTTACGTGTGGAATTCTTAGTATTATATGCCTCTTTTGGTACGCGTGCACATCTAACTCATTGACTATCAGGAGAGAATAGACATTTCTTGATAAGGAGAAGCAAAATGGGTGGTTGAGAGAGACAAAAAAGAGAAGTCAACAAATTATTGGAAAGTCGGTTCGTAGATGAGGGCTTAGGTAATATGGCTTATCTTCAACTGTTACGTTAAGCTTCTAACGAAGAACTTTGTTATGAACACATTGAGCTGTTTCATAAATAAGAATAATTTATATGTAATTTCGTAGACAAATTTCTCAAGTAATGACCAGCCTATCATTTCTTCATAGATTATGCGAGCTATCAAGTAAAGTGTATATAAATTCAATAATATGAAAATTGAGTTTCGCGCAATTACAATAATATGGGATCCACTAGTGTTCTCTTTCGATTTGCAATAATGAAAACAACGGATATATGGATTGCCTTCAACTCACTTTATTAATCAATAATTGGACGGTGTAGTACGTTTACGCATTTGTTTTTTGATTTGCACAGCAAGCGATATTTATGGCATCTTTTTTTCTCCCCGAGATGTCAAAAAGAGGTCAAAAAGATTTTTTGTCCGAAAAAGAAAAGGAATTTGTTCTCTTCTGGCCGAGCAAGAAAATCAAATTGCTTAAGACGGAAGGACAATTATTACTCGTCCGGTTAAGATAGGTTTATTACATCAGCAAAAGGAGGAATATAATTAAAACAAGGGATAAGGTTTATTACATTAGTTGAAGAAGGAATAGAATTAAAACATGGGATAGGGTTTATCACATCATGTAAAGAAGGAATAAAATTAAAACATGGGATAGGTTCAGTGCTGTCAAGCTGCAGCTCTAGAAATGTCCTTCCGCCGCACATCTGTGTGTGAACTTTGTAAGAAAGGGCCCCACTTTATTTGAAAAATCGTAACACCGTCTCAATTCGAACAAAAATTTAAAAAAAAATGATTTTCTCTTTTAAATTTTAGAAATCAATTTTCAAAGTACGAGTAGACATGGATGCATGGACCAGAGACGTCGTCGCTGGAGCAAGGGAAGCCTGACACCTGTGGCTGGGTCCTTAGTGGTCGAGCTCGAGTCCTAGAGGCCAAACCCAAATCCATAGAAGTTGGGATCGGGTCTCTTGGGGCCGGACCCAGCATAACTGTGCTCGTGCTCAAGTCCCCAGTTCCCTGCTCAGGAATCTAGCAAACGCACACAGCTCACTAGCACCCAAGCCTTGGTCCGTTAGGGTTGGTCTCAATTCATCGGTAGCTAGAACTTTTTTTAACAAATTTACAGGTTTCCCTGGATCAGTAAAACAGAAAGCCAAGCTATAACACGAATGTACTTTACACACTAACTGACCGCAACTATCCCCTTGTAACATTGCCATTTCTATTTGGAAAAAGAGAAACATCTCTAGCCTAACCACAAGAACGCAAACCGTAAGTCGATAAAAAGCAAACCCCACATGCGAGAAGAACAGCGCAAACCAAACTCGACAACATGGTTTTATAAATTGCCTTTCGCCGTCCAGAGTTCCTATTCCGGTATATATATCAGTAAGCAAGAAAGGAACCAGATAGAGGTGAATATACCCCTCAATGAAACCATTCCTGTTTCAAACCTTCACCCTCAACAACCGTCACTCGATTACATCATTACCACCGGAGCCAAGTCCAAGTCCAATAGAAACCGCTTCCAACTATCGATAATACGGCGACTTGGGCTTGGGCTTCTTCCATAACATTCATTGACCTTATTTTTTTCAATTCAATCGATTGAAATCAAGCTAAATTTTGGCATGAATCTAACCTCCAATCCGCAGATTAAGCTGCCTATCAAAGGAGAAAAACTTTTAGTTGTAGTTTTGCATCTTTGAAGGCAAAGCAAGCACCACCACATTCACAAGGTCAACTACCATTTATAAATAGGCTCACATGGTACCTCTAAGCTACTCTCCGATAAAGGAAACTTGAATAGACAAATTGTAACATTCTGGAATTTCGTCCATTTGAGATTTATGAAATGAGCGATTTTATTAATGTGCTTGTAGTTGATTCTTGCCTGAAACTGATCATTCTTGGGATACTAACCTATAGAGAAAGGCTAATTAGGGATTTAAATTCATACGACTAGAGAGATTCAATCATGAATCAACTTTCGATCAAAAAATCATCGATGAGACATTTTGGGCCAATATAGGCTGATCTTAGGATAGTATGGACCAATTCGCCATTGTCATACTAGTGGATCGCGGGTGATTCCGTTTGATTACAAAATAAATTGACGAACGATCCAAAACCTATACTAAACGATCGTATCCATCGGAACTAGTGATCAATTCTCACGATTTTATTGACAACCGAGTTCGTCACGATCTGAACGAACTTGCATGTGACTTGATTTAGTATTTGTCACGGGTCGATTCTGCGAATTTCCCAAAAGCTGTCCGTTAGTTTGAAATACGCACAAGTTACATTATATAGAATTCAATTATTAAATTTAGACCAAATTGGACATCGAAAAATTAGGAAGTCATGACAAAACCTTAGGACAACATTGCGGTTGTAACGTGCAATTTTGGATGTACCCAAATCCTTCAGAAAATTTCAATTTCAGCAAGAAAATGGGAAAGTGACCATTTTACCCTTGGGAATTTCTAAATTGCTAGTTATAAGGGGCAAGGGCATTTTGGTAATTTTGCCCTAAATTTTGGAAAAGACAATTTTGCCCTTAGACTTTTTGAGAAATTCCAAGATTGCCCTTGGATATTTTGGATGAGATTCGATCTGGGCCGTCGATTTCAAAATAAAATCGAATCTGGACCGTCAGATGAAAAGGTTAAAGAGGGACATTTTGGTCAATTGCCATTTTTGGGTCAAAACTTAGTCTCCAAGCTTGACCATTCTCTCTCTCTCACACTCTCGATTCCATCTCTCTCTCCCTCCCGACCTCTCACTCTCCCGCCGTGAGCTCTCCCCCACCAATCGCCGCCGTTCGACCGTTGTTCGCTGCACCGCTACGTCGCCTCACGCCACCCTCACGTCGCCGTTCCCTCTCTCTCTCCCTTTCGGTTCTCTCCCCCTTGGCCGTGAGCAGCCACGCCGTGAGCCGCCGTCGTCCGCCCAAGCCGTTCACCCGCCACCGCTTGCCATACGTCGCAACCGGACATGCCACCGCCTATCGCTGCCCATTTCGCTCTAGCCAAGTGAGTTTAGAGTCGGGTAAGTCGCGATTTAAACCTCGCCTAATTTATCTGGTAAATTTGGACCCATTTAGACGCGGTTTGATAGAAATTAGGAGCTGAACAGAATAACGAGCCATATAGTTGATTTCGGAAATTTTTGGAGAAATTTCAGAGGCCGGGAGATGGCTATGATGGTCTATTTGAAGGGTCGTAGGGTGTTCTTGGGTACGTAGATGGTACCGTTAGGTGCGGCTCAGAATTTTATGAAAGTGTCGTGAAAAGCCGGGAGTGAAATATTGTGACTTTGAGTGTAAAAATGGCAAATTGATGGTTGTGTTGTGCTATCCTATGTGCTGTGATGTGTTGGTTGGCGTATGGTTTGTACCGTTAGATCCGGCTCGAGATTTCGTGAAAGAGCCGTGAAGGACCGGGATTGATCTGACAATATTTGGATGTAGAAAAATGTTGATTTGTGTGTCAACCGCATGTTTGTAATGTAATTGTGTTGTCGTGATGTATGGGGTGCAACTGTGTGCACGTAAGTTAATGTGAATGTGTGTAAGTGTGAGATTGGGATCGAGCCGAGGCATTATAAGCTCGGGCCGCGATCACATAGGCCTGTCACATTTGGCATTAGCTAAGAATTGAGGAAATGGGAAATGAGTTTGACCCGAGGCATGATCAGCTCGGGTGAAATCAGGATCGGGCTGAGACATTCTAATACTCGAGTTGCGATCATGTAGGCCTGTCGTATTTAGCGCGGACTGAGGAAAGAGCGTGCGAACGTGAGATTGGACCGATGCGTGTGATGCTCGGGACGCGATCGAGTGGGCCGAGGTGTGTTGACGCGGGTCGGAAAAGTGTTTATGAATGAGACGTGTGGCATGGAAAGTGAACATGGGATCGGACCGAAGCATATGATGCTCAGGGCACGATCGAGTGGGCCAACGTGTGTTGACGCAGGCCGGGAAAGTGATTAAGTTAATGTAGGTACGACGAGTAGGTTGAAAATATAGTGTGAGTGACATGTGAATTGATATGTGGAAAGTACGTGTGTTGTGATAGGTGCGTGGAAAGTGGTGGTTGTGATTATGGACTAACGTGCAAGTTGCGTGTGCAGAGAATCTAGGTATGTGTGATTGTGATTTGTTGTTTGTGTTGATTGATTGGTTGTGTGTCTGGATGTGTCTGGAATTACGTGGTAGTCTAGGTAAGGTTTATGTTGCAACTTACTGAAAAGTGTCTCATAGTTGTTTCAACCCAACTATTTCAAATCACCCGTCTGAGCAATGAATCCACCGCCGCCGTCAGAGCATTTTGGTATGGTCATGTATATCGACAATAATTTTGTAGAGTACCTAACAGATGAGCACTACACTTGGATCAAGTGTACCTCGACAGTGTGGGTAGATGTAAGACTACCCCCTTGGCAGGCACAGACATATACTACATAGATATTTAGAGACGGGGTTGATGAGTTTGGCCATATTCGAAAATTTGACATCCCCTTCGATGGAGTCGGGGACTGGGATCCATCAGTCATACCCCCGCCTGATGGCGAGCTGACTAGCTTGGAAACTAATCTGGCTCAATCTGGACTCCACCCTGCGTCTGTAGTACCCGAACCCTCGGAAGCTGAGCATAAGCCGGAATAAGAAGAATCCCAAGTAGGATACAATCCGATGGACGTGGATCTTGAGGCAATTCCCGAGGATGGACAAGAAGGAGAAGAAGAAAACCCATAAGTAGAGCCTGAGAGTGAACAGGAAGGCGTACCCGTGTACAATTACAACCCCTATTATGTGCCAGAAGATGAGCCAGTCGAGGAGCCTATCAAGAAAGAGCAAGATGAGATCCCAGGAGAGTCGAGTGACATAAACCACCCGATTGAGATTGGAGCTGAGTCAGAGTCCTCAGTGGAAGCGACGATCCAAGAGGAGTCCGATCCGAGTGCTAGCAAGTCGGATTTAGAATGGACGCCGTCTCGAGGGCGCCGGGGCTAGTGAGGAGGCTGGGAGCTGATTTTGAGGGGTATCATTTTTGGAGAATAGGGAATCAGAGTGATCTATCCTATTTGAGATGTTTATGATTGTGATTAGTAATGAGTGTGCATGTATGTTTATAGACGAGTAAGCTGATGGAAAGATTTAAGTATGTTTGTAAATGGATGTTGTACATATTACTATCGAGGCATAGTATAGTGCGATTGATATGGTGATCTTTGTTTTCCTGGTGTTCTCCAATTTTATTGTTCGGATTTAATTATTTGTTTTTGCTGCGATTAGCTCTGACGAGAAAGTTAGGTCGGTGACGTATTCTTGGGATGTCGCACTTGATCAACTCGAGATAGTAGGATGTTGCGAGCTCGAAGGAGTTCGAGGCGTGACACAAATCATGGACTATGCTGAATAAAGATGCATAATTTAAAAAAAGAGATGGATAGAGATATTTCTTCCCCTAAACATTCCTAGCTCAAGCCCTATGCCGCCATTTTTATCGAGGCTTGCCATCGAAATTTTAGGATCTAGTTGTGTTGTGACATGTTATTTCATGGAAATGCTATTATATCCCATGTAATTACACAGATCATCCAATAAATATTCCCACAACATGTCAAACAAAGAAAAGTTTTGCTTTCACTAGGATTTCCTATTCCGCATTAGAAACAAATAGTCATGTGACATGGGAACCAAGGGAAAACTACAGTTGAGGTCCATAAGCAAACAAATATTCCAGAAGACAAGCCAATCATACAAATTCCAAAGGTCTCCATCTCCATTGGAAACAGTCATGCGACATAGGAACCAAGAAAAAACTACAGTTGATGATTATAAGGAAACACAGACATTCCAAAAGATCAGCATATCATACAAATTCCAAAAGAGTCTTTTTCCTATTTATGATTCCAAATGCACCTCCTCATCTACATCTTGTGTACCATTGGCTCATGTTGATGTGTACCAGGAACTCATCAATAATGAAAACCGAACTTATTAACACCCCTCACATCCCATTCACATTCAAGTCCATCCATACTCCCCTGATCAGCCTCTTCACGCCCCAAATTGCTGTAAAACGGAATGAACTATACTCAATTCTCTTGTGTATAGTAAGTATCCAATGCTAAAGAGATGTTTTGTTCTCTATACAATAACACTAAATCAACGACCAACAACAGAGAGAGAGAGAGAGAGAGAGAGAGAGAGAGAGAGAGAGAGAGAGAGAGAGATTTGCTTGATCAAAAAGAAACTTGTGTGCAAAGAACTATAACATATAATACATAGCAAACAATAATGGCTATAACCCTAATACCAAATGTAAATGCATATATCTAAGGCAAGCAAAGCCTAATGAATCCACCCACCCATAGGAAAAATCAGTAAGAATAATTATCCCGCAGTTATTTCTTGCATCAACATCAATTTTCACTATCAACTCACCACAACAGAAACCATCATCCAAGCTGCAACCTAACCTCTCTTTATCCATGGCATGACATAAAGGCCTAGATGTGCATTCGGACTGCTGTTTATCAAAAAAAATCATAATCCACACCTTAGTTCTGAGAGAAGGAAATTGAAGTGTCACATGTGAAGACAAGAGATCAAGTAACATATATGTTTATGAAACCTCTCGAGATTGATGCATTTCGGAAGTTCAAGAGTCTGCTCGGAATGATTAATAGAAGTGAATTTGGTTTAATGATGAATGTTAGTAATTAAACCAAATTCATTAGAGTTGTGAGTATTTCACCTTCAAATTATCCCATCAATTTTGAGACTTCTAATGATTCCAATCACCACCCTATCCCCACCTACTTGCCTGAATTCTCGTATCAGCTCATGCCTTGGAATCTTCCCTTCCTGGAAAAAAATAATAACCTGTTAAGCTAATTTCAAAATTAAAGCTACGTAGAAGATAAAGCTTAAAAGCCAAGAACTAAGTGATGTCAATGTTGATGTGGCACTTGCTTTGTGGTCCTTACGATACTTCGAACTACTGTTTGTCAGAGGAATCATAATTCGCACCTTAGTTGTGAAAGTTTTAAAGATTTCAATCAGCAACCTATCCCCTGCTACTTTCCTGATTTTTTGTATCAGCTCGTGAGTTGGACTCTTCCTCTCCTGGAAAATGATGGTATTGTGTTAAGCTAATTTCAAAATTAAAGTAGCAAAAGATAAAGCTTAAAAGCCAAGAACTGAGCGATGATAATGTTGATGTGGCACTTGCTTTGTGGTCCTTATGATACTTCGAACTATGGTTTGTCAATGGAATCATAAACTATACCTTAGTTCTGAGACTTTTTATAATTTCAATCAGCAACCAATCCCTTGCTACTTCCCTTAATTTTTGTATTAGCTCGTGCCTTGGAATCTTCCCCCTCTGGAAATGATGACAATGTGTTAAGCTAATTTCAAAATTAAATGTAAGCAGAAGATAAAGCTTAAAAGCCAAGAACTTAGTGATAAAAATGTTGACGTGGCACTTGCTTTGTGGTCCTTATAATACTTGTAGATCAAGCTGACATGAGATGGAGGTAAGATCTTCAAGAGTTCCCAAATCAAACTCGAAAGTGGTGTCGAAGTGGTACTCAATTTTTGCGGCTTCTCCGGAGTTGTCAAGAACCCTATTTCATATTTATCTCACAATCATCAATCATGGTTGATAGGACAAACAAAGTCAAACACACAAACATGGTCGATGTAAAAGCAGGATTGAAAAAGAAAATTTTATTACCTCTTGAGCAAGAAGGGAATCTAAAGCTCACAATGTACATTGGCAACACGCGAGTGTTTAGATGACTGCTCTGAATTCTGAATCTTGTCAAAGATGATAAGCCGTTGCCGGCCGAGTCGTACTCTTCCAAACTGGGATGACATTGTTCCAAGCTAGGACTGACAAGCTCTGATTTCCTCAGTATGACCTGACAAAGCAATAGATGCCTTAGCCCATCTTCATCTGTAGGAGCGGATATTACACTGCCAAAGCATTATAGAGAAACTATCTAAGAGCAATATCATCACATGCACAGCATATGAACATGAGTCGAGAAACAACATGCTCGTGAAACAAACTCATTCTATAGATTTAACCGATCATAGCTTAGAAGGGAAATAAACTAACGCGCTAAATCAATGTATCTTTGTGATCGTACCACTTTCCAAACAGTATCTCTCTCCATTATTTATGCATTTGATGGGGGCAGAAGGGAAAAGAATCAAATTTGGGTACCTTTCAAGAGGATAACCATAAGGAGCAAAATAAACTCCACAACCATACAAGCCATTGTTCTCAAGCCTCCCACTGTAGCCAAAACCAATGGACAAGATCTTGAATATCTCTTCCTTCGAAGCCGCATACCATGCGCATTTCACGTAGGCGGTGTTGTCGCCGCCTTTCTTCTGCACTGCCTTTGAGTAAACTTTAAACGCTTGGTACCGTGCTTTTGCCGAGACATCAGAGCAGCAATTGGCGTGGATTGCCATCAAGGTAACTTGCATCCCAAGCGCAGCTAGCCTCGAGAAGTCCTCTTTGATAAGGCGGTGGACCTTGTGTCCCTTGCTGAGTTCCACCAACGTGCTGCCGTTGAACAGCAACGGAGGAGTGCCAGATTGATCAGCAGAGACAACACACTTGCAATCAAAGACAGATGAATTCGGATCATGATCGTCTATCGGATCGTCCAGAGGTGGACGGTTGAGATCAATTGCCGGATGTTTGAATTTACGTGCCACTGCATCAGGCGTGGCCGTGTGTACAGTGGGTGAACGACATCCATGCTTATAGTGCGCCATTCGTGACCAAAGAGGGAAGTCCCAAAGAACTGCGTTGAAAAAAAAAAACGAAGCGATTCACAAAAATTTAAAACGTAAAACTACTACAAAGACGGTATGGATTGAAGAAAGAACAATTGAAACACGGAATGAATGAAGATCCAAAGATTTTAGTCATGGAGGGATCGCGGTTGCAAAACAGAACCTCACGAATTGCCAACCAAAAGCACTAAACGACTGATTCTCAAGGTCTTGTCTTGGAATGATGCTAGGAGATGATAACAAGCAGAGTGAGAACAGGAAACGAGAAAGTTGAATATTTAATTCTCAGTGACACGGGTATGCATCTGGGGAAGCTTATAGAGGCTTTTGGGAGATCGAATTCTGTGGGCTTCAAGAAAGATGCCGATCAAAGCAAGAAGAGGAAGGACTCGTACTTGATCGTCTGCTGCGGAGTGAATTTGTGAGAGGCGTGATTGAATGAGAGAGTAGGGTTTCATGTTTTTTCGTTTTGCTTAAATAATAAGAGGAAGAGGCGAGTTGGAGTTTAAAAGGGGAGGATTTTGAAGAAGAAAACGAGCAGAACAGCCTTCTCCCTCGTGCCTCTCACACGCCCACCCACACGAGGATTTTGAAGAAGAATTGTCCCAATGATCTTCTTGGTTTTTCTTTGTTTCTTGACCGTATCGGGTGTTAACGAGTGCTTCCAAAACACTTACTGATTATTAAATAAAGAAAATTTGTCATTCTCAAATTTGTCTTCCTAGCGTTGCGCGTGACCAGGAAGTTGGAAATGAAAATCCTTCTTTATCAAGTAAGATTAACAAATACCATTAAAGCGCTAGTTAACAAAACCGGCTTGATAACTAAATCGTCCGATGCTCATATATTTCATCATAAATAAATATTCTTTTGGTGGGGCCCGAAGTTATGATTAGGAACGAGACTCCGTTTGTTTAACAGAAAATGTGACATTTCTAAAAAAAGTTTTTCAAGTTTTTTCCAGAAAAAAGACTATATTTTTTAATGTTTGGCTAAAACCTGAAATGAACTAAGAAATGTTTTCCGTTGTTTAGTTATGGTTTGATTTTCCTCTTTGTACTCATTTTAATAATTTTTTAATTTTTACTTTTTTATTTTTTAATATTTTCTGTTCTTTCTTTTTTATTTTTCCTTCTTCTTCGGCCAATCACGGGCCGTGAAAAAGAAATTAACAAATTTTTTAAAAATGATTTTTAAATTAAAATAAAAAAATAAAAAAAAAATAGAAAAATCAAATAATCAAATAATTTAAAATAGTGCATGGAGGAGAATATGCTTGGTCTGGGTGAAACAAAAAGGGGGGAAACAATTTCCTCTTTTCAAAAAGAGGAAATAATTTTCCCCACTTTTGAAGGTGTTTCTCCCATTGACGGAAAATGTTTTCCTTGATTAGTTTATTTTTTGTGAACCAAACACCGAAAAATCCAAAAGATGTTTTCTTGAAAGTTGATTTCCATGAAACAAATGGAGTCTTAGTATACTAAATTTCACAATTTGCGCATTTTTTTTTAATTAAGGAGAGGCCAAAATTGCCATTTAGAAGTAAACAAAAGTGACGCGTCAAATTCTAATTACTACTTCAATAGGTAATTGCTAGCTACAGATCAAATTCTTTAGTATTATTTGCCTCTTCCGGTGCATGCGGACATCTAGCTCGTTGCCTATGGGGAGTGACCAGAAGGCAATATGGTTCATCTTCAACTGTTATGATAATCATCTAACGAAGAATTTCCTTATGAACACATTGAGCTGTCTAATAAACAAGAATAATTTAAGTAATTTCGTAGACAAGTTTCTCGAGTTCTAATCAGCCTATCATTCTTCAAAATTTAGGTGAGGTATAATGCAATGTGTATATAAATTCATTTATTTAAATATCGAGTTCCCTGCAATTACAATAATACTGGATCCTCTAATGTTCTCTTTCGATTTGTAATGAGAACAATGAGCATATTGATTCCCTTGAACTCACTTCATTCATCAATAATTCGACAAAATATTAGCTTTATACCTTAATTTTTTATTTGCATACCCAAGCAATATTTATTGCATCATTTTTTCCCCCAGAATGTCAAAAAGAGGCAAAAGGGAATTATGTCCGGAAATGAAGAATAATGCGTTCTCTTCTTGGCAGGCCAGAAAACCAAACTACTTAAAACGGAAGGACAGTTATTATTCGTCCACTTAAGATTGGTCCATTACAACATGTAAAGAAGGAATAGAATTGAAACATGGGATAAGGTTTATTACATTGTTAAAGAAGGAATATTGGTGGTAGTCGAATTCATCAAAAACAATTTCTACTCTCTAAATCACAAATAAATTGTACTTAGGGTGAGTAAAGTCGAATCCACAGAGACTGACAAATTGTTAATTCTTTGAAAACCAAGTAAACAATAAAAACGAAATTAAACAGGGAGGTTTATGCAGAATAGACTTAAATAAAATAAGCAAACGGAAATTAAAGAAAATCAGATTATGCAACATCTAGCAAAGGTAATCTTATTTAAGTTCGGAAGTTGATCATTGAATCAAATGATTAATCTCAAGCACTGCAATAGACTGGTTATGGTTGTTGAAACGCTTCTAACAACATAATCTTTCCTTAATATTAAATTAACCGGATACACACCTGTGATTAATCACTTATTAACGAATAACCCCGACATGCGCCAAGGATTCAATTCGCTAATGACACGAAAGATAAGAAAAACCCAACCCTAGCCAATAAATCACACGCGTAACTTATTCAAGCTAGATCATATATTCCCACAATACAACTTGAAAATCTGGTTTTAATCAAGTCATATTATTTGCCATTATTATTAAAACACCTAAACAATTACGAGTTTGGGTATTTCAATTGGCAAATTATCACCCTGTCAATTGCACAACGAGCTCTTATTGTAACAACCAACAAAGCAATGGTAAACAATAAAACAAAGAATATATAAATACTGCAGAAATTAAGAATGAGAATTAAGTTTAGATCTCACAACTTGAATAAACTTGAACTTTGATAATCATTTGCTAGATTAAAAAGGAGTTAGCCACACATGGCTACAAAATACGCAAAAGAGAAAATAATATGTTTCTGAATTTTCTGGGGTCCCCTCTCCTCTTGCGTTCAACCTCTTAAATAAAAAAAAGAAAGTCTAGAAAAAGAAATCCTATCCAACATGGAAAGAAGAAAAAAAAACAAAATCTTGTCCCTAATGTCCCTAATTAAGAGTCCTATTTAAGTACAAAAAATCCTCCACAATCAAATCTGGAAAATATGGAAATTAATGGCCAAATCACGTCCTCAAATTCTACGCCAGCCTTACATCCGCGCGATCTTAAGCCGTGAGCACAGATATTTGGAAAATAGATCTTTTACATGCAGAATCCCAACCAATAGCTCAAAAACATCCAAAATCTTCGTGATTGCATCATTCACCATCACTTAATCACAATGCATAAAAACAAATAAATTCTACTCTATTTATTCGAATATTTTCCCAAAATACCACTGAATATAATCAAAATATAAGTCAAATATACACATCATCAAATATAATTGAAACGTGGGATAGGGTTTATTAAATCGGGTAAAGAAAGAATAAAATTAAAACATGGGATAAGGTTTAGTGCCGTGAAGCAGCAACTCTGGAAATCTCCCTCCACCACACATATGTGGACTTGTAGAAAGGACCTTCCTTTATATAAAAAATCGTGAGACTGTAACACTTATCTCAATTTGAACAAAAATAAAATGATCTTAAGCCTCTGATTGCTTCACGAAGAATCAAGCTTGCTAAAAAGTATTTTTAATTTACAATTTTATTTATTGTACTTTGCAAATAATATGGAAGTCAATTTTTGACGTATTATACTGGGAAATAATGAATTGCATATATGAGAAAAAGTCTCACATACTATTCTATGTCCGAGTTCAAAGGCCGAGGAACTACGCTTTAGCATTGGGGACTCAAGCAAGGGCATCGAGGTCTCAGGCCTAGCTTCGAGGGAACAGCGTCCAAGCTCAGGTATGTGGAAGATACATGTTCAGATCTCCTCAGGTAAAGTTGTTAGCAAACTCCAAATGGCTCATTCTCATTGACGTAGCTTGGGCCCGAATGAATTAGCCAATATACTCTAGTGATCCATGCCAACTTTTCTTCTCAGAGAGAGAGAGAGAGAGAGAGCCATGCGAAGTAGCACGGGTCCCAATAATTGTTAGCAAACTCCAAATGGCTCATTCTCATTGATTAGCTGAGACATCCCTCGTGTAGAGAGACTTTCTAGTTACTAGTATTTTGGTAGGGCCATGGTAATGAAATTGTCAATCTCAGACCTTCCAATCGCTGGTAGTGCGAAATAACTACGACTTGAACTGAACATATCAAAAAGAGTAATGTTCAGCGGGGTTACTAGCGATGTTGCCACTCCCCACGCTTGTAAATATCAAAAAGAGTAATATAATCTCTTCGGTTATAGTGAAATTGAAATTCACAATGCCAAATCAAGCGAGTTACCGAAGGTACCTATCAAAGCATCAACGAGTATCCTTTCAATGTTACTTAACCAAGCAAAGTATTAGTGGACTTAAGATTATGACATCTTATCAACACAATCATTTTTTACTATTATTGTGGTATTTGAGATTGATATTTTAATTAGATTAAATTAGTCCAGGATGGAATTGGCGGTGTCGTTGATAAGGTTTCGTCAATAAGTTGTACTATGAATGGTGCTTCCTAATTAGTAAGTACCGTATTCTTTCTTACATTATTATTTCTTTTTCTGCTAGAAATCGCTCTTTTCGCACTGATTGGGAAAAGTATATCCCATCATTAAATAATTTCTCAAAAAAGAAATGGAAGAAAAAAGATGGAAAACACCAAAGAGTGGATTGGGATTAGACCCTTTTCCGGTAAGCAAAGAAGTACAACTTTCCCATAAAAAAAAAAAAAGAAAGAAAAAGAGAGAATGCAATCCAGTTCCAACAACTATTTCCCTTTTAAAGCTCTATTTATTTTGCCAAAAAAAAATATCTAGAAAATATTTCTGACATTTGGATCGTTTAAATGGTAATTCTTTTTGTAATCAATGGAAAATCTAGCCTCAAATTAAGAAAATTGATTTTCTTTTTTAAAATTCAGAAATCAATTTCAAAATAAGACTAGACATGGATGCTTGGACCGGAGACCTCGGCGATGGAGCATTGGAATCCCGACACCTATGCCTAGAGCCTTAATGTCAGGCTCGAGTCCCAGAGGCCGAGCCAAGGTCCATAGAAGTTTGGCTTGGGTCTCTTGAGATTGGTCCCGGCTCACTAGTGCCCGTGCTCAGGTCCCAAGTTCCATGCTCGAGTACCTGGCACCCGCACACAAGTCACAGGCACTCAAGCTCTAGTCCATTGGGGCCGATTTCGATTCCTCAGTAGTTGGGTTCGGTTACTCAAAAGCTGAGCCCGAGTCCCTCGACATTGTGCCTACATCCCCAGTGCCCATGCTTGGATCCCCAACAGTTGTGCTCGAACACCCGGCTCAGCCCAAATCCCTCAAGGTAAGGCTCTAGACCTCACTGACCATGCCCGTGCGTAAAAGGCATTCCAGGAATCATTTTCTGCTAACCCAAAACCTGACCTAAGCTTAGCGGGTTGATATCACCGCATTAGATCGCTAATTATTGCAGTTAAGACCTGAGAAACCCTACTGGCTAAAGCACTATTCCACCATTTTTAGCAAGGCGTGCCACAAAAATTTCTAGGATTTTGTCGTGCTGTGGCATGTCATTAGATGGAAATGTAATTATCTCCAACTTAATTGCATAGATAATATCATGAATATTTCCATAACATGTCAAACAAAGAAAATTTTTAATTTCATGTGACATGGGAACCAAGAGAAAACTACACTTGAGGACCATAAGCAAACAAATATTCCAAAAGGCAAGCCAAACATGCAAATTTCAATGGTCTCCGTCACTAATGAAAACAAACAGTCATGTGACATAGAACCAGGAGAAAACTACAACTGATGATTAAAAGCAAACACAAATATTCCAAAAGATTAGCATATTATACAAATTCCAAAGGAGTCTTTTTCCTATCTACAACTCCGCATGGGCCTCCTCCACATCTCGTGTATGATTGCCTTGCACTGATCGGTGCTAGGAACTCGTCAAAATGAAAACCGACCTTATTAACACACCTCTCGTCTCATTCATATTCAAGTCCATCCACGGTACCATAATCAGCCGCTTCATGCCCCAAATTGCTGTAGAAAGGAATAAATCATACTCACTTCTGTTGGGTATACCTATGCTAAACTGATGTTTGTTCTCGATAGAATGATACTAAATCAATGACCAACAGCCACCAGAGAGAGAGATATATGCTTGATCAAAAAGAAACTTTCATGAAATGACAAAAATGGCAATAACCCCAACGCCAAATGTAAATACATGTATCTAAAGTGTGAAAAGAACAATGACCCATCCACGCACACTAAAAATTAGTAAGAATAATTATCCTGCAATTATTCCTCATGGTGATTTCAATTTTCACTATCAACTCTGTGACATCCCGAATTTCGGCCCATCTTTGGGATTTATAAAACGTGTAATTCGTCAGTGTACTTATAGTAAAATCTCGCATGGGAACTAATCACTCTCGGTTATTATTTTTAAATTAGAGATTTCGCTAGAATCGCATGCGATCGAATTTGGCCATTATTTAGAGCCTAAACTTTGGTATCAAATTTCTCAGAGTTTCGATATGAATTTAATTGGATGGTGTCGATATTATCGTGGCCAACATCGATATCACCAGTAATAATGAAAAAGTGAAATTTCGACCGAGTGCGAATTTGGACTAGTAGGCCTACTTCGGGGTAGTTTGTTTTAATTAATTTGACATTTATCCCTTATTATATTCTATGATTAATTTGGACCGTAGAATCGTTTTTGGATTTGATTTTCGACCGTCGGATCGCACTCAAATGCATTGACCTCTCTCTCTCTCTCTCTCTCTCTCTCGCACGCACACGCCACGCCTATGCAGCCGTCCCATCTCCTATGCCCCATGCAGACCTGCTCCCTCTCTCTCCTCTTTCTTTTTCCTTTCTTTTTCCTCTCTCTCTCCCCTCTTCTCCTCTTTTTCTTCGTTGGCTTCCCTCTCCCCCGACGAGCTTATCCCTGCTTCTACTCACCCGCACTCATCGCCACCCGACCAGTCACCGCCGAGCTCGTCCATCCCGCACCGCTTGCTGTGCTCGCTAGCCACCGCACCGCTGCCATAAAAGCTCCCTCTTACTCTCCTCCTCCTCCGCAATTCCTCCCAGCCTTCGTTCGACGCCACCCCCGACCGTCGTCGCGTTGTTGCCAGCCAGCCACCGCCCGCCAGCCCAGCCTACCACTCGCCACTCGCTGCCGCGAGTCTGGTTCAGCTGCGGCCGCTAGTTCTTCTTCTCCTTCTACTCGCCCGACCAACTCGCCACCCGCCGGCTTGGCCAACTCACCCATCATCGCCTCCGACCGCCGCCGTCACCCCACCTTACCGCTGCCGCCATCCCCGCTAGCTCGCCCCTTCAACCCCAGCCCCCTCTCCCTCTTGCCACCACCGACCAGCCTTCCTCCTCCTGTCCTCCGCACCGATGCCGCCGCCACCGCTGCCGTACACCTGCCCCAACCGCTGGCCAGCCAACCCAACCCGCGGCCAAGGCGCCTAGGCCACTGCCCAGCCACCACCCAGCTATGGCTGAGCAGCCTTGGCCACGCCCAGGTTGTAACCAAGCAACCTAGGCCGTGGCTAAGTCGCCCAGGCACGTTGCCTGTCTAGCCGACCCATTACCTAGGCGCGTCACCCATTCGACTCACCCGTGCGTCCCCGGGCACGTCGCGCGGCCACTGCGCTCGTGCGCTAGGCACGCCGATCGACCGCCGTGCTCGTGCACCAGGTACACCGTCTGGCCGCTGTGCCCGTGTTGGCTAGTTAGAGCACCCGTTTGGCCCGCACCTGTGCCAAGTCAACCGCTGCTCCGATTGGCCCCTTGACTGTCCTTGGGGCATTTCTCAGGCTCGAACTTAGTAAGTGACATTCTAATCCATATTTAGTATAATGGGTATTATTAGACTCATTTAGGGATTTGTTAGGATTAATTTAGTGACTAAGTTAGAAAATAGATTAGCCGGTTAGAATATGATTAGTACATGGATTATGTGGTGGTTGTAGATTAATTTACAGTGATCATGTGGCTAATTATGGCGTGCTAAATGACCAAATTGTTGTGGCATGTGTGGGTGAAATTAAGGATCGTATGTGACCGGCTTGGATGTCGGATGTGTGAACTAGTGTGACGGGCTTGTAATGTGATTGGGATTGGCATGATGTGTTGATTGGCGAATTGTGATGTGATGAGCATGTCTTGAGTTTGACTGGCGCAACTTCTGAGAATGACGAATTGTGTTGTGGTGCATGTGCATGTAAAAAAGCCCGGATTGATCGGAGAGCTGCCAACCTGAGACGTGGTTACGCGGGTGTGGCAAAAAAGGCGTGACTAGACCGAGGCATAGTTACACGAGTCATTGGAAGGGGAAAAATGTCCTAAGGCGTGGTTACGCGGAAACGAGCCCGGTTTAATTTGAGGGTTGAGCCTAAGGCGCAGTGGCGCAAGCTGTGAGATTGGGCCTAAGGCGTAGTGGCATGGACAATGTGAAAGAACTTGAGAGGTCGTGAAAAGTTGTTCGGCCATGCATGCGAATTGAGTATGATCAAATTGACTGGATTAATTGAGTGCCAGTATGGTTGGCGTTTGAGTAATTGTGATATGTTATTGAGTTATTATTATTGTATTATCATGTTTGATTGACGTGCAGAGTCGGCACACGTTTGATGGCGAGGTAAGTGCTATGGCGTGGATTTTCTATTTTATGAGTTAGACTGCATGTATTACTAGTCTGGGTACGCATTGACCTACGTAGGATTTAGGGTGTTACTTATTGAGACTTGTTCTCACGATTATTATATAACCATTCCAGACCCCCGACCGTGAGGATGACAGGAGTGCCCCTGCGTTTTGGGATCCCGTATCGCATAGAGCGTTCGGTGATCGAAAACCCCGTAGGGAACGGGGAAACTTACATTAGGCATCTTACCACTATCTGGGTCGACGTAGACGAGTATCATTTTCAGACCTATCAATACCTGAGTTGGTGTTTTCGGGACCCGACCGGCGTGTACAAACCTCTTAGATCCTTCGACATCCTGTTCAACGGGTTAGGGTAGTGAGACCCTCAGCTAGCTGACGGGGAATTGGCTAACCCCGAAGCCTCATCCGGAGCGAGTTCTAGTTTAAGCCGCAGGCCAATCATCTGGGAGATGGACGAACCGGATCCGATGGATGAGGAGCCGGTGGACTGGGATTTCGACCCAGAGCCTATGGAGTCTAATGGGGAGCCAGAGCCCATGGAGCAAGACCCGGAGCCAAAGGAGGATGAGCCCACAGAGGAGCCCGCAGAAACCGAGTCCGAGCTGAATTCCATAGACTCCGAGAATAAGCCCTCCAACAGCTCTTTCGAGTCTTCAGAATCTGACCCAGACTGGGTGCCGTAAGATTGAGCGAGCTGTAACCCTAGTTTGGTGTGACTGACACTTTTTGATAGGGAGCCCTCCTTAGCCTTAGTACCCGACCGCCCGAGCCACGTGCCCCTTTTTGATGTTAGTGGCTCCTTGACCCGCTTTTGGTGTATGTATATTTTTGTTAATGGATATTGTAAGTTTTCCCTGACTTTATTGTAAGAATGTTTGTTTATAATGTTATTGTTATCTTTGGTCATTGTTTTATTATGTGCGGGGGTCGATTGCTTCCACATGTGTATTATTCTCTAATTTAGATTTGGGTCGGCGACGCATTCTAGGACGTCGCGTTCAATACGACCGTGGGCAGGGTGTTGCGGGCTCGGCGGGGTCCGGAGCGTGACAGATTTAGTGCAAAACTATCATCAAAGTTGTATTCTGATGCAACCTAAGCTCTCTCTATCCATGACTTGACATCAAAGGCATAGATGTGAGTTCGAACAATTGTTTATTAAAGGGATCATAATCCACACCTTAATTCTAAGATTTTCGAAGATTCCACTCAGCAACCTACCCCCTGCCATTTGCCTGAATTTTTGTATCAGCTCATGCCTTGGAATCTTCCTCTCCTGGAAAATGATGATAATGTGTTAGCTAATTTCAAAATTAAACGTAAGCAGAAAACAAAGCTTGAAAGCCAAGAACTAAGTTATGACAATGTTGATGTGGCACTTACTTTAAAGTCCTTATGATATTTGGAGATCAAACTGACATGAGATGGAGGTAAGATCTTTGAGAGTTCCGAAATCATAATCGCAAATGGTATCCAAGGGGAAGTCGATTTCAGTGACATCTCGGGAGTTGTCAAGCACCCAATTTCATATTTATCTCACAAATCATCAAACACGGTTTGATAAAAGAGAAAAAGTCAAGCACACAAAAGTGGTCAATACAAAAGTACGAATGAGAAAGAAAATTTTATTACCTCTCCAGCAACAAGAGGCTCTAAAGCTGATAATGTGCTCCGGCAACACGTGAGTGTTCACATGTGTGCTCCAAACAATGTATCTCCTCAGAGATGATAAGTCATCTACTCCCGAATCGTACTGCTCTGAACTAGGATGAGATTGTTCCGAACCAAGACTGACAAGTTCTGATTTCCCTAGTATGACACGGCAAAGCAACAAATGCCTCAGGCCATCTTCATCAATAGGAGCAGATTTAACACTGCCAAAGCATTACAAAGAAACAATCTAAGGCCAATATCATCGCAAGCACAACATATTAGTATGAACCAACAAACAACATGCTCGCGAAACATACTCAATCTATAGATTTAACATATCACAGCTTAAAAGAGAAATGTGCTAACAAGATAAATCAACATATCTTCTTCGTATTTCCATTTTCCAAACACTCTCTCTCAATTATTTATGCAATTAACAAGGGCAGATTTGATGTTGCCAAAGTATTAGAAAGAAACTAAGGCCTATATCATCACATGCACATCATACTAACATGAGTCAAGAAACAATATGCTCGCGAAATATACTCGTATTAGATTTAATCGATCATAGCTTGAAAGGGAAATACAATAACACGCTAGATAAACATATCTTCGTGATTTAAAGATTTTTCAAAGAGCACCTCTCAATTATTCACGCAATAAAAGGGAAAAGAAAAGGAATCCTGGTACCTTTCAAGAGGATGATCATGAGGAGCAAAATAAACTCCACAACCATACAAGCCATTGTTCACAGGCTTCCCACTGTAGCCAAATCCATAGGACAAGATCTTGGATACCTCTTCCTTTGAGGTCGCGTACCATGCGTACTTCATGTTGGCAGTTTTGTCACCGCCTTTCAGCTGCACTGCCTGCGAGTAAACTTGAAACGCTTGGGCCCGTCCTTTCGCCGAGACACCAGAGTAGCAATTCTGGTGGATTGCCACCAAGGTAACTTGCACCTCGAACGCAGCTACCCTGGAAACGAATATCTCCTTGATCAGGCTGAAGACCTTGTCTCCCTCGCTAAGTTCCATCAACCCGCCAACGATGAACAGCAAAGGAGGAGTGCCGGATAGACCAGCAGAGACAATAGTCTTGCCATCGGTTGTGGACGAATTCGGATCCTGATCATCCATCGGATCGTCGTTAGCCGGATGGTTGAGATCAATCGCCAGATGGTTGAATTCACGATCTGCTGCGTCAGGTGTGGCGGTGTGTCCAGTGGGTGACCAACATATATTGATGCGTGCAGTGCGCCATTCTTGACTGAAGAGGGAACGTCCCAAAGTACTGCGTTACAAAAAAAACGAAGCGATTTGCAAAACTTTTCTGAAACAAAAAACTACCGCAAAAATGGTACAAATTGAAGAAATGATAATCCAAACACTGAATGAATGAATCCAACGCTTTTAGTCCATGGAGTGATCATAGTTGTAAAACAAAGCTTCGCAAATTGCCCACCAAAAGCACTAAACGACGGATTCTCGAGGTCTGATCATCGAATGAAGCAGAGAAGATGGAAAACAAACGGAGCCACTGAACACGAAATGAGAAAGTTGAAAATCTAGTTGTCAGCAACACCGGTACGCATCTCCGGAAGCTTACAGAGGCTTTGAGGAGACCGAATTCTACGGGCTTCAAGAAAGATTCTGATCAAAGCAAGGAGAAAAAGGACTGGTACCTGATTTCCGGAACGAGAGAAACGGAGGTTGGCCGGCGTCTGTGCGTGAGATGGAGTGAGTGCGTGAATGGTGAAATCGAATGCGAGTAGGGTTTGAAGTTTTCTTTTGCATGAACAAGAGGAAGAGGCGAGTTTGAGTTTATAAGAGGAGGACGTTGAAGAAGAAAACCGGCGGAACGGCCTTCTTCTTTTTTCTCTTTTCTGGCGGTGTAGGTTGTTTACAGTGCTCCGGAACACTTGTTGAATATTTATTTTTATTTTATTTTATTTTTTTGGTATTAAGAGAAAACCTGAGTACATTTTTTGAATAATTAAATGAAGAAGATTCGTCATTTCCAAACATCGTCTTCCTTGTGTTATGCATGATCGGGAAGTTGAAATTGAAAAATCTTTCTTCATCAGGTGAGATTAATGAATACCGTAAAATCATTCATTAACAATACCGGTTTAATAATTGGTATAGAATCTATCGGTGAAACATGAAAGATAATATATTTACACACAAGAATGTGATGAGAACCGTTTGATAATAGAATATATTGGTGAAACGGGAAAGGTCGAATATTTATGATTGAGAGCACAATCGTTCATGGAATTAATTAAGCCTCCGGAAGCTCGTATATTACGTCATAAATAAACATTCTACTGGTGTGTGCCGGAGTTATGACGAGGAATTAAGCAAGAAAAATTCGTTTCATATTATTGACCAATTTGTGTTCTAAATTTGAAAAATGTACACGTGTTTTTTGAATCAAGGAGAGGCCAAGATTGCCATTTAGATTGTAATCAATACTTCAATAGCTGCGCAATCTTTTTGAATTTCTAGGGCAAAATCACTTTATAACTAGTTGTTTGCTAGTTACATGTGGAATTCTTTAGTATCAATTGCCTCTTTCGATGGCCGTGAACATCTAACTCGATGCCTATGAGGAGAGAATAGACATTTATTGATAAGGAGAAGCAAAATGGGTGGTTGAGGGATAGAAAAAGTGAAGGCAAGAAATTACTAGAAAGTCAGTTAGTGGATAAGGGACATTGGTGATATGGTTCATCTTCAAACATTACGATAAGTTTCTAACGAAGAACTTCGTTACGAATACATTAAGCTATTCAATAAATAAGACTAATTGACGTAATTTGGCAGACAAATGAGTAATGACCAGCCTATCATTTCTTGATAATTTATGCAAGCTATCCAGTAAGGTGTATATAAATTCACTAATCTAATAATTGAGTTTCGTGCAATTCTGATAACATCGGATCCACTAATGTTCTCCTTCGATTTGCAATAATGAAAACAATGAATATATCAATTGTCTTGAACTCACTTTGTTAATCAATAATTCGACAATATAGTACATGTATACCTATGTTTTTCGATTTGCAAAGCAGAGCAATATCCATGGCATCTTTTTTCTCCCAAGATGTGAAAAAGAGGTTAAAAAAAAGAATTTTGTTCGGAAAAGGAAAAAAAAATGTTTTTCTTCTTTTGGAGCAAGGAAATCAGACTACTTAAAACGGAAGGACAATTATTACTCGTCCATTTGAGATAGGTTTATTACATCAGCTAAAGGAGGACTATAATTAAAACATGGGATAAGGTTTATTACATTAGTTAAAGAAGGAAAAGATTTAAAACATGGGATATGTTTAGGGCGCGCATGGAATCCATTCTAGAGTAGAAATTCTGTTCCAGAATGGATTCCAGAACAGAAATGCGTCTGTTAAAAAATTTTCGGAATGCATTCTGAAGTAATTTTTGCATTCTTGAATAAAAATACATTTGTTAAAAATACTTGATTTCAGAATACATTCTTGATTCCAAAATGCATTTTTTATTCCAGAATGAGTTTTGAGTAAGAAAAAGAGAAGTTACTTTTTGTAGCTTCTCTCTTCTAGAATGCATTCTCCCTATTTTCTCTTTTTTTCTCACTAATTTTTTTTCAGAAAATGCGTAAAAATTGAAAAATTCCAAAAAAATTCATAAAAATTTCCAAAAAAATAAAAAAAGTTAGATTTCGGGAAAATAGGAAATTTGGTGAATTTTTTTCAAAAAATATAAAAAAATAAAAAATTTCAAAACTTTACAAAATGGTTTAGAATACCTTTGGGCTCTCACTTTAAGTGAAATTTAATTTTTTTTGAGTTGTCCAAAAAAATTAAAAAATCAGAAATTTCAAAACTTCACAAAATGACTTAGAATACCTTTGAGCACCCACTTTCAGTAAAATTTAATTTTTTTGAGTTGCTCAAAAAAATAAAAAAATCAAAAATTTCAAAACTTCACAAAATGGCTTAGAATACATTTTAGCATCCACTTTGAGTGAAATTTAATTTTTTTAGGTGCCCAAAAAAATAAAAAAAATCAAAAATTTCAAAATTTCACAAAATGGCTTAGAATACCTTTGGGCACCCACTATGAGTGAAATTTAATTTTTTTTGAGGTGCCCAAAAAAATAAAAATATAAAAAAATTCAAAACTTCACAAAATAGCTTAAAATACCTTTAGGCACCCACTTTGAGTGAAATTTATTATTTTAAGGTGCCCAAAAAATAAAAAATAAAAATAAAAATAGATTTATGTTCCAGAAATCAATTTCTAGAGCAGAATTAGTCATATTTTACTAAATAGATTTCTCCTCTAGAAATTAATTTCTAGCAAGAATTCTATAAATCAATTTTTGGCAAGAATTTGATTTCTGGAGTAAAATGGTTACCATTTGCACCTTTAGTGTTGCCCAGCAGCAGCTCTAGACATCTCCCGCCACTACATATCTGTGGACTTCATGAGAAGAAACCCCACTCAATAAAAAAAAAAGCAAACGTAACACTGCCGCACATTGTCTCAATTCGAATAAAAATAAAATGGTTAATATCACAAAAAACCCTAAATCGATACACATATGACAAATTTGCTCCAATTAATTTTTTGACCACCAAAAACCTAAAACTGAAACACTTGTGACAAATTTACCATCCGCTAGTTTCTGTTAAATTTTTTAATCAAATTGCTGAGTTGGATGACACGTGGCAGTTAACAGGTATATCAGTTTATAGTTTTACCCATCTGTTTGTCACAGACTTACCAATTTTAGATTTTTATTGTCAAAAAATTATTTTTTGACAAATTTATCACAGGTGTACCAATTTGGGGTTTTTAATGATAAAAAAAATTAGTTTTGGGTAATTTGTCACAGGTGTAATAGTTTTGGATTTTTTGTAGTCAAAAAATTAGTTTGGATAAATTTGTCACAAGTATAGCAGTTTGGGATTTTTCGTGGTATTAATGGAAAATAAACTTTGCTAAAAATTTATTTTCATTTTTTAATTTTTTTATTGTACGTTGCAAATAATACAAAAGTCACTTTCCAATGTTTATTAGAGGGAAAATTATGAAATACATATATGAGAAAAGGTCCTGCATACAACTCTGTGTTCCAAGTTCAAGTGCCATGGATCCGGGCTCAGGGCTCGGGCACCGGGGTCCGATGCCATACTCCTTCACTCATCATTCATGGTAACCTTTTGTTCAGCCATCTTATTTCATCTTGGTACTAGTACAGTCGAGCTGTGGAGAACGGTCCTCATTTCCACCGGCTCAAACGCCGGTTGTGTTTGGGGCCGAATGCCCCCATGACCGTGACCTCCCTTTGTCGTGTGGTTTAGATCTTGCTTGCTGGTTTAGAGCTTTCGGCCAGTGATTGTTGACATGAAAGGAATTGATGGTTGATAATGAAAGGAAATGACAGTGGATAAAAGATACCTATTCCCAATAAATGTGTTAATTTGTTGTATGTAAATAAAACCAGATCATACATTATCGATCATAAGTGTTCACAACAACAATAACTCTCTCTTCTTCACAACATTCTCTTTTCCACTCTTTTTCCCGTGGTTTTGGCATATATCATGAAAGTATATTTGTTTAAACCCGGCAACAACAATTGTGAGGGCAAATAATATCTTAAAAAGCATCAAAAGCATCAAAAAATTATAAACTACTGCTCTATTTTTATCAACAATCGAATTTCCCCAACAAAGTAAAGGACCTGAGCTGATAAAGAGGAGATTCATCGCGCTGTTTTAGAGAGAAAGAGGCTATATGTGATTGCTATGGAGACTTACCGGAGATAAAAGCACATCGGATATGGGCAACCAACCCGCATTCTTCACAATAGTAAAACCAGCACTATGGATTCATTCTTCGCTCGCAGATGTCATAGTAGTACTCACTGGTGTCATCCTCATCGTATAATACATAGACGATTAATGGATCAAAGTGGTTTCTACTCTTTATAGATTGCGGCAGGTGGAAGTAATCGTAGTGTAGATTGAAATCGCACTCCTGACAATGGTAGATGTCGACGGTACGAGGGTTACAGCATGCATCGCTTTGCAAGTTTTGGCTGCCTCGAGATAAGCGAGAAGAAGCTCCCGGAAATGATTCTTTGCGCGCATTTTGTGGGCGCCAGGAACATGTAAATTGAAGTCACGCTAAAAACAGGAGTAGCCGACGTCGAGAATGTCCAGGTAACAGTTGTCGCGACTATGATCCTTTGTTCTTCTACCGAGGGAAGTTAAAGTGAGAGGGTGCTGGGGGTGAGCTTGTGTGTCGGAGCTCTTTTTGCAGTTCTTCGCATGATTTGTGTAGAAAGAATGAGCAACAGCGACAACCATAAAAGTTTCCTGATATTTCACGTTGGCAGCCGTTGCAGCGGATCTGGATCCTCATTGCCGCAGAGAAGGGCATGAGCGGATGCGGGCACACAAAAAGATGAAGCGCGGTGAGGTCCTCCTCCGTCGGCCGTTCAAGAGGCAGAGTCGATATCGTACAGTCGGGGTGGAGGTTGGAACCGCATTTCTTGCAGTGATAGCCATGACAACTTTTTCACAGGCGTCACACGGATGTCGATGATGGTGGAAAGGTCGGACCTCTGGTTCCGAGTACGCAGAGTTTCTGACTGCAAAGCCGAAATCCAAATGGAAGGACCACGACTCACATAAGAAGGTCAAAATGCGCCGCGCGCCACGATCAGATTGGCTCATTTGGAGGGTGAGGGGATGCTCCGGGCGCCAGGCGTTGCATCTGGGAACATGGCGCCTTGGCACATGACCTGTGCAGGAACATTTCACATTCTTCGCAGCAGTACATATGCTTGGAACCGCGATTCCAGCTCTGCACGCCCAACAATCGAGGGGAGGATCCAAGTATCGACACAACTCGCGAAGTCTTAGGAATTGAGGATGGAACATGGAAGGGATGCACAAGCTGAAGGCTTGCCACTGAGGTACACTCAATAGGAAGAGAATTGCTGATTGTTAAGAGGCAAGCACGGATGGATGCTCTGCTCTTATGGACAATGGCTGGTTGTTTGAGGTAGTGTGCAAACTGCATAGTGAGGATAAATACACAAGTTCTTGACATAGAAACAACACCTTTGCGATTCCCAACTAATCCTTTCTTGCCTTCTTCTAGTATTTGTGGGTCAATTATGGATGATTGCAAGAAGAATTCACTGTCATAATTGGGCTTGTAATTTTGTATATGGATTTCGATTTTACGTACCAATGATTGAATTACGATTAAAACTTGTTAACTCATGTCAATTATTAGTTAGAATATAATGCCGTATCATAATTCGGTTTTTCTCTCTGTAACTCCTTCATTTTTCCTCGTATCGAATTGGTGTCTTACAAACGTTACAAACGGGTCGTGGCTTGCATCGTCGACCCTCAAAATAAATGAATAAATAATATTGACTTACCAAACTTCCTCCTCCTTTGTCAACAATTCTTCTTCTTCTTCTTTGGGGTCTTGCGATCAACCTTTTGCCATTAATAAGAAATAATTTATGTACCTTTCTCATCGAGGAGCAGGCTTATATTTCATTTTATTTTATTTTATTTCCAAATTTGTTGCTAAGCTGGAAGCTTCATTCTACAATTTCTTGACAGAGAACCAAACCCTTTTTCAGTTCCCAACTAGCCCTGTCTTGTCTTCTTCCGTCGGACTTTTATATATCTGTGGATGGATGTCGTGAAAATTTATTAGGAGTGTACAATTGGATCGGGTTTATTCGGAAATCGGATCTGCTCACCCAAAAAATAAGTCCGAGAACCAATTTCATTTTTTGGGAAACAGTTAAAACCAGTCCGATTTCCGGTTCTAAGTGAAAATCCACCCGAACCGGTTTTAGAACCGGTTTTATATGAAGATCCACTTGTAATTTTACATGGCCATAATTCAAAGCATTATATCATAAAATGATGAGAAAGGTGATCATTATTTACGCATAGTCTAATTAAAGGGCTTGTAAGCATTATAGGGAGCAATTTCCTTTTTCTTAAAATTTTTAATTTGTAACAAAAAAACTATGTATCCAACTGGAGCTTATGTTGTTTTATCATGTCCATTAAATTATTGGGACTAAGATAATATGTTTTTGTATGAATACTTAAGATTGTTTGCATAGTCAAACTTATAACCTTTGATTTGAGTTATAAATTTTCTTATTTGCTACCCAGAAAAAATGAAACCAAAAAAGGGAACAAAAAAAAAAGGGTTCTCGAATAGACCCTGTAATCGGACCGAAAAAATAGAGTAGGTTCTATAACAGGATATAAGGCAAATATGGTAAGTTTCAAATTCCAAAAACTATAAACCTGTTATAACATGATCGGTTTTAGGTTCTAGGTTTGGAATCGATCCATCCTGAAATCGATTACTCCTACAATTTATAGTGGGTTACCTTCTGAATAAGAGGTTAAACTACTCCATACTAGAGAGTATTCCCTTCTCTTAGAAAAGATAAAAGTACAAGAGAAAATTAGAGGGCAAGGCGTGCAGACATCGACACTTTAAAATAAAAAACGTCATATCAACATGCCAAATGTATAAACCTTAATAGGCAGGGCAGTCCAAGTCGAACTTTTATATATCTCTGTACTTATTAGATGTTGTGGATGGATCTCGTGACAATTTATAGTGGGCTACCAAGCTTTCTCCCCTTTGTCGTCAAAATCTTTTTTATTTTATTTTTTACAATAGAATAGTTAACACGTGGATGGCAGGTTGATAAGAATTTAAAAAACTCATCGATGTGATCTTTGACCAACGCTTATATAGACGTAAGATCCAAGTGATTGTAATAAGTACATCATTGCTGCTAGTAGTGTTCTGGATGAAACACATCTCGGGCATCCTCAACCTTTTTGCATTTGGTGAAACTCACGTGAAACTCATATGATTTAAGAGCAAAAGGTACATTATATGACTTATGCGGTTGAAATGTTTTCTCGGCTAGCAGAGATTGGGAATTTTAGGGTCACCATAAGTTAAGAGGGTGGATACCCTCTTAATCCTCATAATTAGATTAATGGCGTCCGAAGACTAACAGAGAGTTCCTCTAACTGGCCAGAGTAATGGCTGATGTCGTAGGATAATAGACTTGTCCTAGATCTCCATTAGTCTTTGCTAATGAACATAGATGTTTTCTCTCTTCTATTTCTTTTTTGAATGAATACCAAAACATATATACGTGTACAAAGAAAAAACTACCAAAGCTATTCTATGTTATGCAATATCTTAGGTTAAGAATCTGGTTGATCCTCAAAATAAGGACATTATACAATACACATTTAGCAATTAATCAGCCTTATAATTTCTCCATTTAGTCTTAATTGACAGCTCACGCCAACATTCTCCCTCAAATTGATACATAGACATCATTAATGCCTAACTTGTCAAGTGAGTTGTGAAAGATCTTGCTAGAGATGGCCTTCGTGAGTATACTTGCCAGTTGGTCTTCAAATTTAACAAATGGGGATTGAATTATCTTGGCATCAAGGTTTTGTTTGATGAAATATCATCTATCTTGATATGTTTAGTTTGGTCATGCTAGACTGGACTATGAGAAATATCGATGGCCACCTTATTGGCATAAATAAAGCTCATCGCAGAATTGGGAGTAAATCCAATTTCGGTCAGTAATCTCTTAAGGCAATAAAGTTCACAAAGTCCTTTGGCCATTTCTTTGAACTCGACCTTAGAAATAGGTAACGCCACTACCTTGTGCTTCTTGCTCCTCCACAGGACAAGATTGCCTCGTACTAAGGTAAAGTAGCTTGATGTAGATTTCCTATCAGAAACACTCATATCCAGTCTATGTCTGCATAACCCTCAATAATAAAATAATTATTCATTGGGAACAAAAGTCCTTTCCCCGGAGCAGACTTCAAGTAATGAAAAATTCAAATTACCGCATCCATATGATTTTCACTAAGTGAATGCATAAACTGACTGACTATGTTTACAGCATAAGCAATATCTGGATGAGTATGGGATAAATAGATTAACTTACCCACTCATGTTTGATACCTCTCCTTATTAGTTGGCACATGATCTGGATACTCTCCAAGCTTGTGATTTTGCACAATTGGAATATCAGCTGGCTTACAGTCTAGCAATCCCACTTCAGACAATAAATCTAGCAAATATTCCTTTGAGAAAGAAATATACCTGTGTTTTTATCTGGCTACTTCAGTCCCCAAGAAATACTTGACACCCACAAGATTCTTAATTTCAAACTCGGTTGCCAATCTCTTTTTGAGTCTAGAGATCTCTTCCAAGGCATCCCCACCAGCAATTGATCTTGCTGGACAAATCCAATGCGTGGTTATTTTGACGATGAAAGCTCATCGAAGTCCTTTCAATAGACGGTTTTAGAAAATCTTGATATTAAATTAATCCCTGGTGAAGTTTAGGCATTAAATTGATCATTAGTTAAATTCCAATAAAAGCATTTTGAAACTTAGTGGCACGTGATTTATGTAGCGAATAACGTTGTTGAGCACCTTAATTTTTCAAATATTGACAAATTTGTGATACAATCATTTAAGTGTTATAACTCTTAAAAACAATTATCTTGCCAAACAATTTGATATGTCATTATTTCAATGATAAAAGCTAGTCGAAATCATTTAACTGGATGGAATATTGTTCCACAACAAGAGGGTACAAAGACTACTGTGTACAAAAGGATTTCCTCCATTAAACAGAAGGCAAATGGATTTATTGAAAGATATAAGGTGAGACTTGTGGTAAACGAAGATACGCAAATGTCACGGGTCGATCGATCTCGCGTTCCCAAACCCGTGCGGCCTTAGGAATTTCTTCCCAAGTCAGCCTTCCCCACCTCAACTCACAAGAACTTTTTAGAGAGAGAGACTCTAGAGAGAGAAGCTCTGGATTTCTATTGCTTCTTGAAAGAATGAGATGATACAATGAGGGGGAGGAGACCCCTTTTTATACAAGTACCAGACTGACCGTATCCGTAGATTTCTCCCCGATCTTACGGTGGAGATCGTACCTCCCCATCTACCCAACTACCTCATTAATTACAGAGGTTTACAATTACCGTATCGCCCGCCCCCAAGAGTATTCTAGAACACATCAAGAAACCCTAGTACTCAGAATACTCGGGATCCGCTTTCTCGTTCAAGGGTCGGTCATGGTCCATCGTCCAGGAAACCTCATGAACGATCCATTTCTTTGGGCCGTGACACTCTCCCCCACCTATTCGGGCGACGCCCTCGTCGTGTCTTTGGCGTGGAAAGTATCGATATGCTTTTTGAACTGCCAAAGAGCTTCTTCAGGCTCCCAACTTGCTTCACTCTCTGGAAGACCCTTCCATCGGATTAAGTATTCCCGCTTCGGTGCACGATATCTCTTCCGTATGACTCGATCCGCCATGATGAAGTCGACGTCTCGATCATAGGAGGTTTTTGCTCCAAGCGGCGCCCGTTGTGACTCCCCTCGATCTGGGTCCTCCTCGTCTACACGGAAAGGTTTAAGCATTCTCACATGGAATACCGGATGTACCTTGAGTTTTGGTGGCAATTCCAGCTTATATGCGACTTTTCCGACTCGATGCAACACTCGGAATGGCCCCTCGTAGCGACGTATAAGCCCTTTATGCAAGGTGTAGCTTGGCCAACACTAAGTCCCCGGCTTGGAACTCCACGTGCCGTCGCTTCTTATCGGCCCACTTCTTCATGCGCTTCGAGGCCTTGTGTAGACACGTTCGTGCCAAGTCCGCTTGTTCATGCCACTCCTTGGCAAACTTGAAAGCGGATGGGCTACTCCCCTTGTAGCCCGTTGCAACCGTACTCGGGGTGAGTGGTTGTTGTCCCGTCACGATCTCAAAGGGACTTTGATTCGTGGACTCGCTCTTCTGAAGATTGTAGGAGAACTGGGCGACGTCGATCAACTTCGCCCAATTCACTTGTGTCGTACTCACGTAGTGTCGGAGGTATAACTCCAAGAGTGCATTGACCCGCTCCGTTTGTCCATCGGTTTGGGGATGCAAACTGGTGGAGAAATTAAGGACCCTAATAATTTAAAGAGCTCGGTCCAGAATCTACCCGTGAATCGAGGGTCGCGGTCGCTCACGATCGTTTGTGGCACTCCCCAATATTTGACGACGTGCTTCAAGAATAGATCTTTTGACGCGGGTACGAACGTCGCATACTTGGAAAACCGATCTACCACGACCATGAGAGTCCGACACCCTTCGGATTTTGGTAGGTTGACAATGAAGTCCATGGAGACACTCTCCCATGGACGCTCCGGGATGGGAAGTGGCTCCAAAAGCCCCGCCGATGATCGTTGTTCGAGCTTGTCTTGTTGGCACACAAGACATGTTCGTACATATGCCTCCACGTCATCGCGTAAGTGAGGCCAATAGTAACGATCCTCCAAGAGCGCCATAGTGCGATGGATTCCCGGATGTCCCGCCCACTTGGAATCATGGCACTCCCGTAGGATTTCTTTTCGTAGCTTCCCATATAGTGGCACGTACAATCGCCGTCCCTTGGTGTAAAGCAAGTCGTCTTCACACCAAAATTGCCGGGTTTTGCCCTCCCGTGCGTGGTCGATGAGTGCTTTGGCCGTTGGATCATGTTGGAGTCCCTCCTTGATCCGCTCATCCCATGGATTCTTGGGACGACTTACGATCGATGATGCTAGCTCACTCTTTCGGCTTCACTAAGTGAATGCATAAACTGACTGACTTGTTCGAGCCCATAATCGAACTCCGCCAGGAAATCTTGCCAACGAGCTTGCTTCGGGCTCAACTTCTTCTGGGTTTGGAAGTAACTCGTGGCCACGTTATCCGTCCTTATGACGAATCGGGGTCCCAAGAGGTAATGCCTCCACGTACGAAGACAATGGACCACCGCGGTCATCTCCTTCTCTTGGACCGTATACCGTCGTTCGGTATCATTCAGTTTTCTCGACTCAAACGCTCTCCTGCATTATAGCGAAATCGGAAGCATCGGTCTCTACCTCGTAGGGTTTGGCGTGATCAGGTAGCACGAGCACCGGCTCTTCGGTCATAGCTTGCTTCAACCGATCGAACGCCTTTTGGCATCGGGCCGTCCACTCCCACGGCTTCTCCTTCTTTAACATATCCGTGAGTGGCGCGGTGATGCTCGAATATCCTCGGACGAACCGTCGATAGTAGTTGGTGAGGCCAAGGAATGACCTTAGATCCGTCACCTTGGTCGGCGGTTTCCAATCCACAATGGCCGTAATCTTGGCTGAGTCCATCCGCACACGTCCACCCCCGACGATGTGTCCCAGGAATGGAACTTCCCGTTGTGCAAAGGCACATTTCTCCCGCTTGACATATAAGTCGTTCTCCCGTAGAACTTGGAAGACTTTCTTCAAATGCTCGATGTGTTCCTCGAGCGTTCGGCTATACACCACAATGTCATCAAGATAAACCACGACAAATTGATCTAGGAACGGGTGGAGTACCTTGTTCATGAGTGTGCAAAATGTGGCCGGAGCATTTGTCAAGCCAAACGGCATGACGAGGAACTCATATGACCCATACCGCGTCACACAAGTGGTCTTTGGTTCATGTCGTACCTGATAGTATCCCGATCGAAGGTCAAGCTTGGTGAACCATTGTGCTTCTCCAAGTTGATCGAACAAGTCGGCAATGAGAGGGATCGGGTACTTGTTCTTGATCGTCAGCTTGTTCAACGCCCGATAGTCGATGCACATCCGGAGTGATCCATCATGCTTCTTTTGAAATAGGACCGGGGCGCCAAACGGAGCCTTCGATGGTCGAATATAACCCGCATCGAGCAACTCCTTGAGTTGTCTTCTTAATTCTTCCAATTCGGGAGGCGCCATGCGATATGGGGCCATGGCGGGTGGTCGAGCATCAGACACAAGCTCGATCTTATGATCCACCTCCCTTTGAGGCGGAAGCTTCTTCGGGAGTTCGGGGGGCATCACATCCTTGAAGGAATCGAGGACTCGGGTTACTTCCGTCGGGACATCACTCCCTTCACCCTTTGGATCCTCGACTTTCAAGGTTGCTAGGAAAGTAGCCTCCCCTTTCCTCGCTCCCTTAGTAACTTGCATTGCCGATATTATCTTTTGGTTGCCCAACTCTCGTTTGACCGGGATCACACATTGACAACGTGTATCCAGTATACAAATACAATCGGCAAATGGGATGATAAGAGCATCTATCCTATCAAGGAATCCTAAACCAATGACAAAGTCATAGTCATCAAGTGGAATTACCTCGATCATTTCCTTGCTCTTCCATTGCCCGAGTTGGAAATCCACGTCCTTAGCTAACCCATTGGTAGGGACTTCTTTGGAGTTTACCGTCTTGAGCCAACCGGCTCCTTTCTCAACCCGAAGATTGAGTTTCTTCGCAGCTTCTTCCGAGATAAATAGATCGGATGCTCCCGTGTCGATGAGCGCACTCATCTTAGTTTTCCCGATCGTCACGTCCGCGAACATCAATCCCTTGGGCTTGTTCGCCTTTTTGGACTTTATGGAACTTAGGATTCGCAACGTACCGAGTCTCGCCTCCTCTCGTTCCTCCTCGTGTGCCTTGGCAATTGCAGCTAGTTTGCCTCGAGTTGGACAGTCACGAGCCATGTGCGCACCGTCGCACAAGAAGCACTTGAAGGTACGTCCCTTTTTGTGTTCTCCTCCGCTCGACTCCGCCTTCGCCCTTGGAGGGGCCATTGATGGTTTGCTTCCACTCGGACGGTGGAATTTGTTACGATCTCCCCCACCAACGCCCTTGTCCCTCGGTCGGGTATCCGGTTTGCTTACGGAAGTTGTTTTATACTCCACCATGGCCTCGGCCACGGACATGGCCGTCGAAAGATCCCTTGCGTTGCACCGCTTTAGCTCTTGCTTTACCCATGGTTTTAGACCACCCATGAATTGGAAGTAGGCCTCCGTGTCATTCATGGACGGAATTTGGAGTAGTAACTCCGAGAACTTCCGAACATACTCCCGAGCTCCACCTTTTTGTTCAAGGCGACGGAGTTCATCTCGAGCTTCTTCTTCCGCATAAGCGGGATAGTATTGTCGTCGAAACTCCTCGACGAACAATTCCCATGTAGTGATCGGTACACCACTCCGATCATCACTCCTACGACGCCACCATAAGAGTGCATTATCAGTTAAGTACATGGCTGCGGTAAATCGGTGATTCCCATCGCTAGGAAGTACTGCTCCATGTACCATAGGAAGTTGTCCACGTCTTTGGGCACCCGCGAGCCTTTAAACTCCTTCGGCTTCGGGGCATCCACTCGTGGAGTAGTTTGCACGGTGACTATCCCGTTCACACGTGCTCCTTCCATCTCGGCGACCTTCGCCTTTAGTTCGGCCATCTCTACGCGCATGGCCTCCACCAAGGTTTCCAAGGCATCGTCCCGTTGCTCAAGTTCTTTGACGGCATCAGTCAAGTCGCCCAGCATCGCCTTCCGGAGTTTGCCAGAACTTAGCTCTTGCACTTTGGCCTCGAGCTCCCCCGTTGGAATGCGTACAGCAAGATCCTCGACTATTCCTTGGACATCTCCCACGACGATCTCCATTTTCGCCAAACGGGTCTCCAAGTCACCAGCCATATCCTTTGCATTTGAGCTATCACGGTCTTCCCTTGCCTCGACACTTTGTGTCCCGGTGGCCTTCCCACGATCCTCGCCCACACCCTTCTCGGTTTGTGACTTTAGATCGGATCGTGGCTTAGCAGCGCCTTTGGCCATCTTAGCTCTGATACCACTTGTCACGGGTCGATCGATCTCGCGTTCCCAAACCCGTGCGGCCTTAGGAATTTCTTCCCAAGTCAGCCTTCCCCACCTCAACTCACAAGAACTTTTTAGAGAGAGAGACTCTAGAGAGAGAAGCTCTGGATTTCTATTGCTTCTTGAAAGAATGAGATGATACAATGAGGGGGAGGAGACCCCTTTTTATACAAGTACCAGACTGACCGTAAGTAGATTTCTCCCCAATCTTACGGTGGAGATCGTACCTCCCCATCTACCCAACTACCTCATTAATTACAGAGGTTTACAATTACCGTATCGCCCGCCCCCAAGAGTATTCTAGAACACATCAAGAAACCCTAGTACTCAGAATACTCGGGATCCGCTTTCTCGTTCAAGGGTCGGTCATGGTCCATCGTCCAGGAAACCTCATGAACGATCCATTTCTTTGGGCCGTGACACAAACATGAAACTTTTTCACCGGTGATGAAACTAAACACTATCAGGGTCTTGTTGTCTTTTGCCGCAAAGTTAGATTAGCCATTGCACCAGTTTGATGTAAAGAACGTTTTTTCTCATGACAACATTGAGGAGGATATTTATATGGATATACCATTATAATACACTGTTTCCTCAAAAACAAGGGGTTGTTTAAAAGTTACAACGTTTATTGTATGGTCTAAAACAATCACCCTGTGCATGATTTGGACGAATTGGCTTGGTTATGAAGAAGAATGGTTTCTACTAGAGTAACTCATATCATACTCTATTTTTGAAACGACAACATGGAATGGTCATAGCTTAATAATCCATGTGGATGACTTCCAACACTTTAAAGTGATCATTCAAGAAGTTTTGATACTAAAAATCGGCATTGCGCAATAAATCTTTCCTATTTTATCATGCCACATCCTCTATGTATAGAAATAAAATCCCATCGCTTGGAAACGCCAAAAATATTGGCTTTAGTCGAATGTGTAATGTCATCAATGAACTTATAATTTATTTATCGTGTTTTCTAAACTTTGATTTAATATGAAATGTCGTCCATAAACTTTTAATACATTTAATATGATTATTGAACTTTTGGTCTAATGTTCAACGTGATCCCTGAATTTTTATACATTTTTTATGTAATTTAAGGACTGCGTTATATACTTACAAATAATTTATGAATCGCATTGGATAAATTAAAAATTCAAAAATAATAGTACACATCAGGCTAAGATTCAACAAATCATATTATTATAAATTAAAATTTTATATTCTATATCATATGTTGGAGCAAAGTTCGGGATCAAGCCGCCGAATTACCCCCTTAACCGCCTAAGCTCTCCCCCCCCCCGTCTCTATATATATACGTATCGAAGTTGCTGTCGGCAGCGAGACGCTCACCCCTCTTCCTTCGTCGTCCTCATCGGGAGCCGTCGCCTCGCCGGACGGCTCCGATCGGTCGCCGCCGCCGGTCGCCGGTCGCCGCAGTTCGATCTCCGAAATCGAAATCGCGCTCCATCCCCCCCCAGAAGAGATGGTGAAGATCGAAGAGCAGCCCGTCTCCGTCCACGACGCGGCCTACAAGCTGCAGCACTTCCTCCTCGAGGGCATCGGCGGCGAGGCCCAGCTCCTCGCCGCCGGCTCCATCCTGTCGCGCCGCGACTACGAGGACGTGGTCTCCGAGCGGTCGATCGCCGGCCTCTGCGGCTACCCGCCGTGCGCCAAGCCCTTGCCCCCGGACCGCCCGCGGAAGGGTCGGTACCGGATTTCGCTGAAGGAGCACAAGGTGTATGATCTGCACGAGACCTACATGTATTGCTCGACAGGCTGCGTCGTCAATAGCCGGGCTTTCGCGGGGAGCTTGCCGCCGGAGAGGTGCGCGGTTTTGGACTTGCTGAAGATGCAGGAGGTTTTGAGGGTGTTTGGGGATAAGGGCTTGGGCTCCGAGGAGGAGGCGGAGGGGAGGGTAGATGGAGTTGGGGAATTGGGGATGTCTGGATTGAAGATTAAAGAGAATGAAGAGACTGGGGCAGGGGAAGTGTCGTTGGAAGAGTGGGTTGGTCCTTCGGATGCGATCGAAGGTTATGTTCCTCAGAGAAGAGATGATAAGGCGGCCGTGGCGGCTTCGCATGCAAACAAGGAACCTAGAGAAGGTAAAAGTCTTTGGTGATTCCTTGGTCTGTCGATGATTGACTGGCTATGGCAATATTATAGCGCTTTTAATTGTTGAGTGTAGATGAAATGGGAAAAAGAGAAGGGTTGAAGGTTTTTGAGTCGGTCCAATTCTGCATCATGGAGCACTAGTAGTTTGGCTTCTCTAGAGCAGTTAATTATAGTGGCTATGGCGAGCGGATTTCGTACAGTCTTGGTCGGACCCTCTTCGTGTTTTAAAAGTGTCCTTGAATTGCTTGTGCAGGGTCGAAATCCAGAAATTCTAAGCCAAGTAAAAAAGAGCTAATAATTAATGACATGGACTTCACAAGTACTATAATCACTCAAGATGAATATAGCATTTCGAAGTTGCCCATGAATTTAGCGGAGGAAGTTTCTGCCACAACACTGAAAGAATCGAAAGGAAAAAAAGTTCATGGCAAAGATACGCAGCGTCATCGTACTGTAATTGAGACTTCATCTGCAAAGCCAGGAACTTCCAAGATAAACCAAAGAGAACTGAAAGGGAAGAGCTATGACATCACAGAAGATGGATACATCTCTCGAAAAGTTCCTTCCCCTTCAGAAGTCTGTCAAAGTGGATCCCTAGGTCATGTTGCAGGAGCAGAAGGAGCAGTTAATGATGGGAACTCTGATGGAACATCAACTGAAACCGAGCTGAAGCCCTCGCTTAAGTCTGCGGGTGCAAAGAAAGTTAATCGTTCCGTTACATGGGCTGATGAGAAAGTTAGTGCCGCCAATGGGGGAAACCTTTGCGAGATTAGAGAAATGGTAGACGAAAAAGAACCTCCACTAGCATCTGGCATTGAAAATGGGCAAGATGATGAAAATCTGCTGCGCTTTTCATCAGCTGAAGCCTGTGCAATGGCCTTGAGTCAGGCTGCGGAGGCTGCTGCTTCTGGAGAATCTGACGGCTTTGATTCCGGTTGGTATCTTCTTTACCGTATGGAAGATCCATTTTAACATTATTTGGCATGAGCATACTGTAAATTATTGATATAACTAAAAAATGGAATATATCCGATGACTCGTGTTTTATGCAAAAATAAATCTGAATCTAGGTAGCCTCTATTTTTGGTTGTTCTTTCTCAATGGATCTATGGAATAAACTCCTTTTATTGTAATAATTGAAGACCTGTGGCTGGTTGGGATCAGGAATTAGATTGGGCATTGTATCACATGAGGGAAAAATCCTTTGCTGTGAATTTATTAAAATTTGCTGGAATGCAGCCATATATTGGGAGAGTTCATCATCATGATTTGTTTGCCGTAAGAGTTAAGATGTCCGCATTGTTGGAAGAAAGGAAGTTTATCTTGTTGGGACAGGGCATGCAACTCAACCACAATTGGGGAATTAAACCATTTGTACATCCTAAGTAGTCTGATGTTGCAGAGTCATGTTAATGCTGAGAAGGTGTTGGCTGTATTTTCCTGATCAAGAATTTGTAAGAAATGAATGATTAATTGCTGGTTATGAAGATCTGTTTTCTGGTCAGGTATGAGCAAAATATGGCTCCATGTTGTCTTGGGCGTTGATTGCTTGTTGGGTTGATTGGTGTAATGAGGGAAATTGGGCTTAGATTCTTGGGTTTGGGCCTTTGTGTTTGCAGGGATTTGTTTTGTATTAGGTTTGGGGTAAGCTTGTTCGCTCTTAGGGTTTTGTGTGACTGAGATTGTTCTGGTAAGTTTTCTTTTTGCTGCTGACCCACTCTCCATTTGGTGTTTGAAGCTGGATTGATTATATTGCCACATCCACATGATGCGGATGGAATAGAACCCGTGGAGGACACTGATCCCCTGGAGGTAGATCCAGCCCCCGTAAAGTGGCCAAATAAACCTGGGATTCCGACCGCTGATTTATTTGATGCCGATGACTCATGGTATGAGGCCCCGCCGGATGGATTTAGTTTGGCTGTAAGTGTTGTTAATATGTCTTGTGTACAATTTCCAGTTGCCATGTTAGCCTCGTCATTCGCTTTAAAGTGTTTTCTGAAATGTTACAGTTGTCTCCTTTCGCAACCATGTGGGGTGCCCTTTTTGCATGGATAACATCATCGACTTTGGCTTATATATATGGCAAAGATGAAAGCTTTCATGAAGAGTATATGTCAGTTAATGGCAGAGAGTACCCACAAAGAATTGTAATGTCCGACGGCCGCTCTACTGAAATTAAGCAAACCCTCGCTGGCTGTCTTTCTCGAGCTTTACCTGGATTGGTCTCTGATCTCAGGCTGCCGATACCGGTATCCATCCTCGAGCATGGATTGGTATAATATATGAATCTATTCTCACCCCTTTTTTTCTGAGTCCTTCTGTTTCTTATGGTGATTGTTGATGCAAAAGAATTGATTAATTTATTAGAAATATGAATAGATTGAGGCATTTGAGGACCCCTTGTACTCCCTCTTTGTTTCTCATTTGTTTATGTATCATTTTCAATATCATCAAGTCTGCTGTCTGATTAGGCATAAAGTTATCTTTTTACTGTCTTGTAGTTTGATCAAAACTTTTCAATAAGGGCCGCTCTGATAAAGCTGAAAATTTTAAACTGAAAACTTCAGAGCTAGAAACTGAGTGCTAAATGCCCCAGTGTTGAAAATGCAAACAGAAATTTGCTGTTTGATAACATCTTTAGTCTAGATAGTACTAGTTAAGCTGTTTGATTGGCGTTTCTGTTATTTGTAAAAATTATCCAAATGTTGCATTGACTATACACGAGGGCATATATCTGAATCTTCTGACCATAAGGTAAAATGATAGTTACCTAAAAGTAAAAGTGGTTCAAATCTTCAGATAGATATTTCCAGTTACCAAATTTCCAACAAGTCCCTGTAGTTGTGCAGTACTTTTCATCAGGTTGCACGCACTATAAATCATTATCAGGAAAAGTCCTCATGAGATAAAAATGCTGACCAAAATTAATTTGACAAGTGACGGCTTACACCTTTTCAACTCTGCAGCCTGTTTGAAGAATTATCATGTGCTGCTTTGTTTGAGATGTTGATTATATTTATGGAGCATGCGTGACGTGCTCATGAAAGGAAATAGCAAGTTTCTTCATTCTTAAACTTTATATTCAACCTTTGTTATATTTTTATCTGTTCTTGAAATCAGAGAAATTTGTCTGTTGCTAATCTTTGTCAAATAGCCTGGGGAATTTATTTTTGAGTTTTGTTGTTTAGCTGTCTAAGTTTAGATTTGCTTTCTCATTGTTCTGCACAACCATTTGCAATCTAAGAAACCTATTTTATTTGGGGTGCTGATTATGTAGATCTCTTTTCATGAAGAGTTGATTTTGGTTGATCAAACAGGGTCGCTTGTTGGATACAATGTCCTTTATGGATGCACTCCCTGCATTGCGTGCAAGGCAGTGGCAAGTGATTGTTCTTCTCTTTATTGATGCTCTCTCCGTTTGTCGAGTTCCTGTGCTGACTGCACACATGACTAATAGGCATCCCTCGATGCAGAAGGTGAGTGAGACATCATGATGTCAATCTAGTGATTTTGTTTACGGGAACATCATGCAATCCAGATGAAATCTTCCTTATACACACCCAAATATATAGAGTTATTCCTGTTATGGCTGTTCTAAGGGGTGACTGCGATGCACGTCTTCTTGCAACTGTATTTCTCTAGTCCTCACAAACCAGATTTAGCCTCCTATGTCATATTATCACTCAAATTCCCTGGAGAAGGAAGGTGAGGCAACTTTGGTGGGATGGGAAAAAGAAACCGATGGGTTCATGAATGTTCAGCTTTCTTAGGTCCTTTGACATGGACTGTCGTATAGATTTTGAACTTGGGACTGTCCTTAAAACATGGACGGTTTAACCTTGTACCTCGTGTAACAGGTGCTGCAGGGCGCTCAAATGAGCATGGAAGACTATGAGATTATGAAGGATCTTCTAATACCTCTGGGCAGAGCACCTCAGTTCTCGGCACAGAGTGGAGCTTAGTGGTGCAAGATTGGACCCAGTGAAGAACTGGTCAACTGCAATTTTGACGGGCAACCTTATACTGTCTCATGCAATGAGATCTTCTTACTTATGCTGAAAGCAGTTAATTCGGATCAAGAAGTATGAAAACTGAAGACTCGTGTAACTTCTGTAGGAACTTAGAAGGTACTTGTGGATACTGGACCCGGGAGTGGATAAATTGCATTCCTTAAACTTGGACATCTTTTTCTTCTATCCATTTTTTGCTGCGCTTGGTTGTTGTATCATACTCTCTCTCTCTCTTCTCCTCTCCGCATGCGTCGAGCCTCCACAGTCCGTGCCCTCTTTTCATAATTTTGATATCCTTCATTACATAAAGTGTCAAGATCCTTCAAAATTACAGCTGATATCCGAACCTAACGATTGCTCCGAACACCGGATAGGATTCGATGCAGAGTCTTTCTTTCCCCTGGCTGTGTGGTCATAAGATCTTTGAACCAATGCAGGCTGAACAGGATGAGGAATTCTTCAAAGCAGCTTGATCAGCAACTTGGGGTCCTGTTATTTTCCACCCATTACCAGGTACTAATGTCCAAGAGCCCTTCTTTCTTCTCTACTTTTGTGACATTTGGCCGGGTCCTAGGGTCTCCGCTCCTTATCCTGACATTTTTCCAACGTTTTGTTGGGGTTTTGGACAAATGAGAAGAGAACCTCGTCTGACCGAGCAACAGGGGCAGGACTTCTGTTTTTTTTTTTCCTTTTATGCTGCAATTATTTCCTGGTCCTCTTGCGGCCGAAGGCATCACGAGATATATTCCCGTGTGGTCGGTCAAGAATCATTTTAGTTCACCGCAAGAAAATCTGCTCTGCCTATCTTTTAGTTTTCTGTTCCTGGTCGGCGGGGACACCCAAATAGATGCGCGAACTTTCACATCAATTACTGTGAAATTACTTTGCAATCACATCTCGTCTAGACTAGGGTCACCGTATATAGCTGTTGGTCGTGCAGGTTTCGTATAATATCTCAAAGGCATCTCACCGAAACCAACGATCTGCACTCGATCCATAAACCCGGGTCTAGATATGAACTATCCTCGTTTTCAGGCTACTTGGCCAAATTTCATTATGCATTTCATCTTACTCGCGATATCAATCGGATATCTTATCATGAACTCGGTGTGGAAATTATGTGGTATTTTTATCCATGAAATTAGAGAGAGGAGAGAAAAATAATATCTGCATGTGAAGTAGGGGCACCAAATTAGGTGGCCCATAAGCTGTGAGAGCTTGTGATGGAATAGAGCTTTTGGTTAGGTAGTGGTTAGAAGCAGTTGCGTTTTTAATGATAGCTAGCAAGCATAGCCCAAAAAGAATTCGCGTCCAAACTCCCACAATAGAAATGTATTTTTGGACCGGTTCCATCATGACCCGTCCCATCGTAACGTTGTGATGTAATTGAAAATTTATGGTCATTTATGTCTTGCGACATTATTAGATAGACATAACCAGTTTCGTGTTTTGCCAGCTACATGACGAAATGATTTGGTTCCACAAATCATTCCCGCTTAGTTGTAATGTCGTGATTCAATCCATTTTAGTCATAAATCGTAATACATAATTGAAAATTTCTCAACACTTATGTCTTGCGCCATTTTAAATAGAAATTACGAGATAACCAAATTTGAGTTTTGCCAGTTACACGGACGATCGGGACCCACAAATCATTTGTGCAAAAATTAATTCTCAAATCGCTAGGACTATTCAAGTCTATATTGTCCCTAGAATTGCGTGTTGAGTAAATCCAGATAAGCCTTTTTTTGGACTTTCCGTCAACTTTTGAAAGGCCACTTGCTTTATACAATATTACAACTATATTCTGCATAATTGACTAGAATAATTAATCACATTAAATACTTTTCATTCGAAAAATATCAAAGTAGATTCACTAACTTATATATTATTTCTATATCAAATATACACGTATTTGTTCCTATTTTGGCAAAAATTGGTACGTTGAGGATGCAAATAATTATTTTTCCCATTAATCTTTCAAGCAACAACTTCAAGTAGACCACATTGCACGTTACAAGTAACCGGAGTAATCAAAATCAAGATTAGTTTTGTAGATATGATTGAATTACACGCCTCCCCTTAAGTTACCATCTTTCGAACATTTCTTTCTTGAATATTTTGCTCGAGAAAATAAAGAAAAAATACTCATCTCTTCGTGGTATCAAATGCACTTGACGTAAAAAAGTCAGTTATATATATTTTGGAATTATATTTATTATGTGTATGTATGTATATGTGTGTGTGTATATATATATATATCAAAACCAGGATTTACAACGGTAACTTGCCCCAATTGAATTTTAGTTGGAAGATAATTATAATTGGACGTTTCGATGTCGGAGCCATTTGCTCATAATTCAAAAGTAGATAAGCATCTACCCAAAAGTCAAAATAATAAAAAAGGGCCGTGCCACGTGTCGCTCCGTCGTTGGCCTCCGGTTTCACCATTTCCGTGAAACAAAAGAGCAGCAAAAACAAAAGTAAGTTTGAACGGTCAAAAGAGAAAGCCAAAGTGAGCTCTGCCCCATCCCAATTAACTAAAGTTTAAAAAAAATACATGCGTGGTAAACGCCGGCTTAATACCAAAGAAAAATAAATAAATAAAATTATGTCTATCGTGACACCGACACCCCGAATTTTAATATCCTAAACTATATCCACGGTTGATGACGATACCTTAATTATTTGTTCATGCCACAAAAGCCCCATTTTAGGATTTTTTGTGGCAAATAGAGGATATCTTTGTCATACCGATATAAGTTTCGGGATTTTAATGATATAAATAAAAAAGTTTAGAGTAATCGTATCGCAATAGGCATCGGATTAAATAATTTGTGGTACTTTTCTAGCTTTTCTTTAACCAAAATAAGTAGGATATGCTCATTAGTTCCGAATCAATCCTCACATTCAAGGTGCCGTTATTGTAAACAAAATGAGTAAAAATCACTAAATCTTGTAACCATGAGCTGGTTAAGATGGACAGAATTATTATCCAATGAATTGATTTAGAGCCCTGTTGACGTCTATTTTTTATTTCCCCAATTAAATTAATTGGACAAAATTTATGAATTAAACTTGTTCCAACGGCCATGGCTCACCTTTGATGACGACATCTAAACCGGGAGTAGGGTTGGTATGGGCCGCTTTGTGGGGAGGTTGCGACAAGTGTCCTCACGTTTGAATAATGCAAGGAAATCTACAGTAATCGAAACTCATTAACTGATAGGATCGATAGAGATACCATTTATCAAAAGTATCTAAAAAAATTAATCCCGATCAGTGAAAAACCCTCTCTCTGATCACGTCTCTGACCTTCGGATTGCGAGCATAGACATCATATCGTGAATTGACAATCATCGATACAGAGATTCGATAATCAGAAAAAAAAAAAAAAAACGAGCTCGATGTCAATTGACCCAAAAAAAAAGATTTTAAAAAAAACAAAATAACCTCACCTTGTCTCAATTATGCATGTCCATACTATATTCACATACTCAATATTATTTCAATTGCAATCATAAAATTAACAATTGATTTTGGAGGGGACGGGGACTTTCCTCTGTCTTTCCTTTGACGGTCACCAGGGCATCATAGCACGCCACACACCCCCTCCAAAAAAATAAAAATAAAAAACAAATATAATAATAAAAAAAGGGGAAAACAACAATAAAAATGGAAAATTAAAAATGGAAAAAAACAAGAAAGACCAACGAACCAAACCTGATGGAGACAACGAGCGCCTCAAAACAAAGCGACCATCATCACCACCACCCGTTCACACTCTCTCTCTCTCTCTCTCCTCTTTCTCTCTCCTCTCTCCACTCTTCTCCCTCTCTCTCTCTCTCTACTTTCTCTCTCTAACGCGTCGCGCGACCTCCGGCTGCTGACCGCCGCCGCCGCCGCCGCCGCCGCCGGGCGATCGGTTCGTCGCCGGCGCGGATTCCTCCCCCCGCACGATCGGTAGGTTCGCCGGACGGTGTCGGTTTTCCTCTTCTTCGTCGTTCGCGGTGATTTTTCATTATTTTTTCTTTGGCTCCGTCATTGCCCCGGGGGGGGGTTGGATGCGTGGGTGTCAGGGTTTTTCCGCTCGATGGATCCGCCGGTCGCGGCGTGTTTCCGGAGATTTCCGCGGCCGCTCTGGTGTCATTTCTGGCGATTCGATCTCTCCTCGTTTGCGGATTCGTCTTTTTTTCTTCTTTTCATTTTTTCAATTGGTTTTTCTGGTGTTTCTCTGTGCCCGGACGACTAAGCTCGTACTTTTTTTTTCTTTTTTGGCCCAAATTTCGGTTTTTTTTGTTTTGTAGGGGTGGCGCTTAGATTTGCTGATTCCTTGATCTCGCTTTCTTGCTGTGTTTGATGGCGTTTCTTTTTTTTTTGGGAAATGGGGTTTTGATCCGTGCTTGTTCTTTGGCTGCGTGAATTTCTGGGTCGATTTTATCTATGGGTACGGGGCTCGCTGCTGTTTTCCGGAAGTCGATTGTTGGGGAATATTCTTTTTCCCTAAACGTGTGCAGAAACAGAAAAGAGAACCACTCGTAGGATTCACGCGTCCCCTTGACTTTTACCGTTTGTATCTTTCTGTTACATTTTGTTGTGGATGTTTAGAGGCATGGATGGCTCGAAAGGAAGGGAAAGTCGCGGTGCGGCGTTGCTCGTTGCGCTGCTGTTGTCCCTGAGGGATCATTGAGTGTCCTTTTTTTGGCTGTGTTTACTTGAATTGTGGGGGTTTGCAGCAGGCTGCAGTGTGGGTTCTGCATTTTTGGAAGGTGGGGTGTGTCTAGCTCAGCTCTGCTGACCTTCGGAGTCGGATATGTTTTGCCTGGACGATGCATAGCAGTAAGGTTAGAGCCGCTGTCGGCTGTTTGTGGAGGTGCGGTGTGCGTTCTCCACCCCTGCTTACTGGGTTTGGTCGAGGATGTCTGTCGAGATTACGAGGAGATGGGAGATTGAGACATTTGTTCCGTGTGCCTCTTGATTCTCATGCTGTAATTGCCTGTAGACGAGTGTTCTGTTTGTGTGTGTCGAGTACTGCCTTTCTGAGTGCGATTTGTTCTCGCAGGTAAATGATTGACCTCGTCAACTTGGAGAAGCTGCGAGCTTAGGTGTTGGTGCCTGTGCATCTGATGGCTTCAGTGGGCATCGCACCTAATACTCTGAGGGAACCTAGTGGTCACGCTGTCGGTGTTGATAGGTTGCCTGAAGAGATGAATGAAATGAAAATCAGGGATGACAAGGTAAGTAATGGGGCTATTCCATGCTCTTGCTCCGTTTTACCAGCTTGTCGTTTCATGCTTATTCTGAGAACTAGGGCATCCATTCTTTTTCCTTTGTGTGTGTCTGTGAGCATGAACATTCAAAATATTCAGCAGCTCATCCTTCACTTTTAATCAGGAAATGGAAACAACAGTAGTTGATGGTAATGGCACAGAGGCAGGTCACATCATTGTGACAACTATTGGTGGCAGAAATGGTCAGCCAAAACAGGTGAGTATTTGGAATTTTTCTAATATTTAATAATATCTTCATCCTCCTCCTCCACTCTCTTCTATCTTCTTCCTTCCCTTTTTTGCATGCTTGATGCTTGTCAAATGGAATGGTTGATGTATTGCCCATGGAACATAGAAACTAATTTTTATACTCTTTATCATCAAATACTCAAAGTTTTATCAGTGTTGTGCCTCATGTGATCAGTGTCCATTCTTGTCTTTTCGCGAAGATTGACAGAACCGATTGTTAGAGGGGAAATGGTCTCAAATGTTAAAGAATGACCATATAACCTACTGTTTTTCTATTGTTCCTGCAAATATCATGCTAAATGTGCTGTGTAACAGATTCTATCAGCATTTTTTCCATATCAGCATCCGTCGCAGACTTGTTGAAGATCTTCATTCGTGTGGAAGCATGTTGTTGAATCGCTGTATAACGCTGTTCCTTAGTATTTTGATATCACCTTAGTTCTTACTTACGCTAACTAGTTTCTCTCTGCCCTCAGACGATAAGTTACATGGCTGAGCGTGTGGTTGGACAAGGGTCATTCGGGGTTGTTTTTCAGGTTTGTCTTCTCTAACAGTGTCGTGAAATGCATGTGTCAGTTGCAGCAGTTCTGATTGCCTCCTTTCCAATTTTATCCAGGCAAAGTGCTTGGAGACTGGTGAAACTGTGGCTATAAAGAAGGTCCTCCAAGACAAGAGGTACAAGAATCGGGAGTTGCAAACGATGCGTCTTCTTGACCACCCGAATGTTGTCTCATTGAAGCATTGCTTTTTCTCGGAGACTGAAAAGGATGAACTGTATCTTAATTTGGTACTTGAGTATGTGCCAGAGACTGTTCATCGTGTCATTAAGCACTATAACAAGTTAAACCAACGGATGCCCATAATATATGTGAAACTTTACACATATCAGGTATTAAACCTAAATTTTTTTCTCGCAGTGTTTATTTATAAATTCATAGGAGAATGTTTCTTCCCTTTGCAACTCACTGAAGTGCAATGAGCTTCCCCCTTTCTTCTGTAACTGCTACATTCCTTCCACTTTTATAATTTCACTTATTTATGTCCTTTATTTATGTTATTCCTTTCATATTGTGCAATTTCTAAATTAACATCGCTTGAAATTTCTTTTGGCAGATATTCAGAGCCTTGTCTTACATTCATCGATGTATAGGAGTTTGCCACCGCGACATTAAACCTCAAAATCTCTTGGTAAGCTCATAGCTATCAATAGAAGTTGTTTGCATTGTGCACTTTGATTTTCTTCTCTTTGAATACTTGTACTCATCTGAGGGATATAGTTTGAAGAAAGTTTGCTAGCATAGAGAGAGTTTGATTGAAATTTATTATTTTGGGCGATGTAAGTGGATTTTTAAGTTTTTATTTCCTATATGCTTTTAGGAATAGGTTTATGAACAGGCTCTGAGCACTAAAGTCATGTGAAATTCCATTTGGTTGGTTGAGTGATCCTCTAGATAAAATACTGTTTTTTTCTTGCTATGTCCTTGTTTTCTTTTGAAAAATAACTGTATAAAGTGCATATGAATGAAAAACGAAAAATATTACATAGATGGACTATATCCTAGTTAATTCCTAAAACAATGGGCCTAAAAACTGCATACAAAATCCATTTATCTTGCTTTTTTGTTTCAGGCACTCCCCAAACATCTCTTCTGTATTGTTTCCTTGCTGAAATGTTTTGAAGATGACATTTACCTTTGATACAATGAAGAATTGCTTGTATTTCCTTTCCTGTAAAGATTGCTTTAATATAATTTTCCAACGCCGGACCTAGTTGTGCATTTTTTCCTCGTAGCCTGTTAGGTTAAAAGACAGAGGATTGTTTTCTTGCAGTATACTTCTGCTTCACAGACAATAATTAGGAAGGCTAACCTTTCTACTTCTTGTGCAGGTAAATCCTCATACACACCAAGTCAAATTATGTGATTTTGGAAGTGCGAAAGTGTTGGTAGGTCAATGTGCTCATTTCATTTGTTTAAAGATATCTTTGACTTGGAGTCTTAAATTTTTTGGGGTGACTGACAGGTAAAAGGGGAGCCAAATATATCTTACATCTGCTCAAGATATTATAGGGCACCTGAGCTGATATTTGGTGCAACTGAATACACTACCGCTATTGACATTTGGTCTGCTGGCTGTGTGCTGGCAGAGCTGCTGCTTGGACAGGTATGCTACTTGACTTATTGACTTGGGATTCTTGCTTTGCAAACTAGCATGAACCCATGATTTGTCACAAAAAAAAATAATCTTTTATGTAGTTTTGGACATATCGAAAAATCATAATAGTTGAGTTTTTAGCGTGCTTCGATAATTGAGTTTGTTATCAATAAGAACCCCATAAAATCTACGCCTAATTTTCAATATTTGTGATTGAGGGAATGCATGAAATACCGGTCTATTATATAGTGACTTTCTAAAGAGATAGCATGAGTATCATCATTTAGCTTTCCATTAATTATGTAATTACTTATGTCTATGCAAATTACGTAAAGATTCAGTTTTCGTGATCGTTCTTTTTTGTTTACAAAAATATCCAAAGGGAATTTAAATTTCAGTACGAACATATACTTTATAACATTGTGACTCCTCTTTTATTTTGGTAAATGTCCAATCATCAAATGCATAATATTAATTTATTATTTGAGAGAAATGTTACTATGCTTAAATTAAACGAATGATAATCATAATCAAATGCAAAGATTCAGTTATATTCATATTTTTATCATGAACTCTGCAAATTAATCAACATAGATGAATGGAACATACATTTCCTATTATATCAAATATATTAAACGGTATAGAAATTATGTTGGAAAAAGGGGAACAGACCCATTTGGCTTTGCTCCTGTCACCTTATGTTAGAAAGCTAAGGAATTGCTGACCTAGAAGAACTCTTTTGTAAGTAAAGGTAGTTGGTAAGGCCCAATGCACTCCAATTGCATAGCATGCCCTAGAGAAGCCTCAGCATGGTACTAATTTTTTAGTGTATTGTAATCTGAAATGCTTAATCTTTTATTTCAGCCTCTCTTTCCTGGTGATAGTGGAGTTGACCAGCTGGTGGAGATTATCAAAGTAAGTGTATTATTTAGTTAGTGTTGTAGTCAGTCTAGGGATTTAGGTTCTCTTCGTTCATTTCATGGTAGAAACTTCTCATATTAGACACATCGTCCATTTTCTTTTGCCACCTTCTGTGTACTTGCTATTGACTGGTTTTCTTTGCAGATTTTGGGCACTCCAACCAGGGAGGAAATTAAATGCATGAACCCCAATTATACAGAGTTTAAATTTCCGCAGATAAAAGCGCACCCATGGCACAAGGTACGTGGATAGAATAGATGGGTTGTATGCTCTTTGCGCATGCATAGGTGTAGGGTGTCAAGAGTAGTGGCTGGTTCCCTGTTGTCTCTTATTTTCCTTTTCTTTTCCTATCAGATATTCCACAAGCGAATGCCCCCTGAAGCTGTTGATTTAGTTTCAAGATTGCTGCAATATTCTCCCAATCTGCGATGCACAGCTGTAAGTGTTTCTATTTGGTTACTGATGAATCTGCTCTTTAATTTAGTACATTGCTAGATGTTGTTCTGTGCCTTCTACTTTTGCATTCAAATGATTACCTCATTTCATAGTTGATTTATCATCTGCCTGCCCCTTGAGTAATATTGTATAAGAAGTTGGATTTTGTGTTTTTGGATTCATTTTTCTTCTGGTGGTGACTCACGAATGTCGGGGAAAAGGAACACAAATTAACAGAAGCTCGACTGGGAGCTGCATTGATAGCCCCAATTCGTGTCTTAATTCATCTAAGAGTTTGATTACTTTGATTCTGTCTTTTTTTGTAGTTTCTCTTTCCTCAAACTAGCTTCTGCTAGTTCAAGAGTTTCCTAATGTTCTTGTGAATCAATGTCACCACTCATTGTGTCAATTTTTAAAGTATGAATGTTTATGGCGTATTCCAGCAAACAATCCATCCAGGTCGTCACTAAGGCACTGCCTCAAAATACCTATATCTGCAGCTGTTCTGTATGTTTCCAACTATCAATTTATATCTGGAATTACCAGGGGATTCCGGTAGCTACAGTTGTAATGCAATGTCTATCTTCTATCTTGGTTCATGGTTTCTCTTGGTCATATTATTCATTCTACGAGAGAGATGAACATTCAAGAGATAGCGAACTATCTTATTGATAAACTCACAAACGACTCTCTTGGAAATTTTAGTTGCGGTAACATTTTGTTGGGTTTGATAACTGGTAGGATTTAGTGTTTCCTCTCCTGCTAAGTTCTGACTCGGGCTATATCTTGTCACCTGTGGCTATGTAACTGCATGAAATAGCCTTTTTAGTATTCATATCATTTGCTTGATGAGTGAGTATAAAATAGTTACTAGGAGAGACTGTGGACTGTGGTTATTAGTTTTCTTGGCATTCTAGTGACTTGCACGTAGAATCTCTGGACTAGATTCAAACCAATGGTTAGTTACCCTACATCCATTTTGCAGCTTGATGCTGTGACGCACCCCTTCTTCAACGAGCTGCGCGATCCCAACACTCGGCTGCCAAACGGACGGTTCCTGCCACCCCTTTTCAATTTTAAGGCCCACGGTACGAACTCGATCTGCGTCCACTTTATATTATATTCTTATACTAATCACTCGGAAAGCTCACCGATCTCGTCCTCGCTGTCTGTCTCTCCTCTATGAAATCAGAATTGAAGGGTGTCCCAGTGGAGGTCCTGTTGAAACTGGTCCCGGAACACGCGAGGAAGCACTGTCCTTTTCTTGGGTTGTAATGCCTCGATGGTGTTTTAAGAGAATGTAACAAAAAACCCAAGCTAGTGTTGTTTTTTTTAATTATTATAAATATTAGAGTCACCGATGATTCCCTCGTTGCCGCTTTGATTTATTATTCGTCTTCTTCATGTGTAATCTTGTTCTGTGCATCACTTCCTGTGTCTATTTTTAACTACTATCAGCCATGAGAGTCGTGACCTGTGTGGCTAATTTGTAATCTTGAATGACAAGTAAGTGCGTGAGTTTACCTGTTGTGCTACTGCTACTTTGCATTTAACTATTGCCCTCTCAAACTTGAGGGGATCTTTTATTTTGCGGAAAGTGAATGCTGGGGAACATATTGTCTTAAAAAGATTACTTGTATCACTTGAAATAATTTATAATCATTTATTATTTTATGTAAGGGATAGGGGCGATTATTTTTAAGAAAATATTTTTCAAATTATTTATTTTTTTTTAAGCGAATGAACCTTAATCTGGTTTGGTTTTGTTTTGGCTTTGGATTGAATCCCGAAGCGGCATGCTGAATTGTGGCTTCAATAATCTCCACGGAATGGAATGGTAATGTATCTTACGGTCCTTTATTTCGTGCCAAACGTGCAATTTGGATCTTTGAACTCTTAATTTGCGCAATTAGGTATCAAATCCCTTCAATCATTGGCATCCTTGATTATGCTAATGTAAAAAGGACACTAGTCCTAAAATTCAGGTTACCACGGTGGAACGTGAAATTCAACTTCGACATAACATAAGGAGAAAAATTTCAAACGACAGAAAAAGCAAAGATGGCGGGGGAGAGGAGCTATTTAGAGAAAGAGAGAGCAAGCGAGCCCTGCCGCGATGCCACACCACAGCTGTGCCGACCCGGTCACCACCATCATAGCCACTGTACCGCGAGCAGTCTGAGCACAAGTGCCACAGCTACGATAACAACAACAACATCGCGCGCCATTTCCACCGACGGGGCGATCTCAAATTTTTCTTAACGGTTAGAAAATGTCCTTGGACCTATTTTTATTTTAATTGAATTCTTAAACCGTCCATTTTTTTGTTCAGATGGCGTTAAGATGGATTGGCGCGCCAATATCGGTTTGAACTTTTATAAGTTCGACATCAAGCTGATTCAAAGACCCGTGATTCTAGGTAGGAGTCCGACTTTTCATCTTTGACTTTGTGAAACTTTTCTATGTAAGTCTATTCAACTTCAAATTTGGTATACTAAACATCACCCATCCGTCAAAGATAACAAGAGATGTCGAAGAACGTACGCCCTCGTTAGACACAATGATTCGGGACACAACCAAGCAATGAGATTTCTCGAGATGGATGCTGCGTTCGAGTCTTTCCACACGAAAACGTGTGGCGACATTGAATGGATTAAATTGGACCTTTGCAAGTCCTTGAAAAGGCTACAACCCAATACTTTAGGGTTGTAAGTAGAATAGAGGGATTTCCTCTTTTCAGAGAAGAAAACGCATTTGGAGAGAATTAAGGACGCAGGGCATTGCAAGCATCAACACATAAAAATAAGGAACGTGTTCGTGGAACTCACCGGGCAAGAACGATATGGGCCGCGTCCAAGTTTTTCCATGTGAAAACTCGTGGCGAAAGACATTCGATGGATTAAATTTCAGACCGCGAAGGGGTTAAATTAGAAAATATACGCCAAATTCAAGGACTCGATTTGAAAAATCGCATGAAATTCAGGGCCTAAAAGAGGGGTTTTACTTCTTTTAACTGGAGAGAGAGAGAGAGAGACAGAGCGAGAGAGATCTAGAGAGAGATATAGAGAGAGGGAGGGAGGGAGGGAGATGCCGTTGGGGAAGTACTACTGCGACTACTGCGACAAGCAGTTCCAAGACACCCCGTCCGCTCGCAAACGCCATCTCCAGGGCCTCTCTCACCTCCGCGCCAAAGCTCTCTGGTTCGATTCCCTCCTCCTCCATGGTATATCTCCCTCCCTCCCTCCCTCCCTCCTCCTCCTCCTCCTCTGTGTGTGTGTGTGTGTTTGCGCACCTGCAAACCGATGATTCGTTGACCCATTTGGCTACTGATTGCAGAACCGAACCGGGCCTGTGCCGATGGCTACGTCCGAGGAGTCTGCAACCGTTTCGTCAATACGGTAACACCTCGTCGTGTCGGGTTAACCGTGTTCTCGCCCCGGTTGCTCTCGCGAGATATGAATTTGTGCCGTCGATCACGTGTTTGATGAATGAACGGTTCGTGGGTCTCTGCTTATTATGTCTCGGGTTTCGCCAGGGGTTCTGTCAGTACGGGGATACGTGCAGATACTTTCACCCCAAGAACGTTGCGACTCCAGCTCCGCGAACCCCGAGTGGTGGTGGGTTCTGAAATTTTTGTCCTGTTTCTTTTATGCTGTTGAGGGAATTACGTCCGTGGGTTTCTTTGCTTGCTTGATTGTTCGTAACGTGTTCGGGGTTGTCGTCGCAGATAATGCTCGGTTGACGGTAATCCCGGGCAGTCATCTAGTCGGAGGAACCTCTTCGCAAGGTAATATCGACAAGACTTTTTTTCTCGCCTTTGTGTTGTATTAAGCATTGCCAGTGAGGGAAAGAGAATGAATCTGAGATGTGTGTGCATTTGAATTTAAGTACGCGTACATAGCATTGCTTGTAGAAATTGTTTGTTTGATAGATGGAGCGCTAAAGGGAAGTCCGATTGGTCTGTGGCTCAGAAATAATTTGCCAAAAATCATAGATGGAAGAGATAAAGTCTATGCTTTTCAAAACTTTCTACCAATGACTCCTTTACTTTACTGGGACAGAGAGCATCTCTGACTAGCAGAATTGTTCCAAAAACACGTCTATTGGTATTATCTACGAATCTAATAATGACTATTAGCTTCAATCGACATAATTTTTTTCTGTTTCAAAACCTTGATATTCCAATACGCTCTTCATTTGTGTTCTTTCAGTGCTTATTTCTATGGATTCCTCCATTGCCAGGTAATGTGGTGGTGACAGATAGTACGGGCATGGCCACAGCCTGGGGGAATCTCCCTCCATCCCTAAAGCCTCCACCCGAGGGTGGATATCCGCCTTTGCCTTTCCTTGACTGGGGATGAGCATGTTGTTTCATCTGAAGCTTCGGGGATAGATGTAACAAGAAATCGGTGCATTGTCTTCAATGTGAGTGATGTGGTTAGTCAGTCTTGTTCAGCCATGAACTGAAAAGTCTGTGTGTTGGATGTAGCAACACTAGGTCATTGTCTTCTACTGTTCCTGGAGCATGTAGCTGATTGTCGCTCTTTGGTGCGGTGGATTGGTGAGTTCCTTATGTTTACTGGTCAATGAACCATCTAAACCTCCGCTAGAAAACCTGAGAACAATAACAAATAACCCCATGGAAGTAGAATATGGTAAGCTAAACATATGAAATTCTACAAGTAGGAATTCTCTTAAGTTATGTGTTGACATTTTATCCCTACTCCTAGAGACGTGTCCAAGCTTGTGCACGAAAATACAAATTAGGAAAAACCAAGATACGTATGAAGCCAACTGCAGCTTGTGCATGCATCAGTCATCAAAATATGGAAGGTATCAGATGTAACGCTTTTTTCCTGTTGAATCTGGATAGTGAAAAATATCTTTATCAGCTTGGTGCCTGTTGCAAATCTTTGGCACCAATATTGACTCCGAATGTAAGTGAGAAGTCTTGTTAGGTGTTGAATGTTCGTGAAACATGAGTTGCATGAGTTTGGGTCTTGTTTGCTTGATGTGAAGTTTATGGTGTAATGCAGGATTCGTTCGTATTGATGAGAATGTATGGAGGCATCCTACATCTATACAGCGCTAATTACCTCCAGTCTTATCTCTCATTTAAATTGGCATGATGGCTATGTAATAAGTAGAACTGGATGTGGACATACTCCAAATGCAATCATCTGTGGTGCCAACCATTGTAGGAGGTTAAGTAGTTCTTTTCAAACAATATCATTTTACTAACAAGTTAGCTCATAATGAGCCTGGCTTAAATTTTGAGATCCAGGATCTCTATACAAGTTCGAACTTGCCAGTCTTGTTGGCGGAGCTTACTCATTGAACACTTTGCCTGGATCCTATGTCACTTATGGTCTGTATTCCTTAATGCTGAGGGGCAGGGCTAGACAAGTATAACTTCCATATAAGTTTTTGTCGACATATACCACTTAACGACATTAAATTGCTCGACTTATAACTTCTAAATAAGTTTTTTGTCAACATGTACCGCTGGACGACATTAAATTGCTCAACTTGAGTCATGTGAGCCAAGAGAAATCATGCAAGATCATGGTTTGCTGGGAAAGTTGAGGATTCCTTTTTGTCTTATTGAAGAATTGCAAGTACTTTTTTCTCCTGTGTAGACCTTTGCACTAAGAGCACTGAGGGTTGCCTTCTGAGTCAGGTAAGTAAAAATGTTGTTGGTCTTTCGGTGTCACATGCTGTATGTTTCTCTTACAAGTACGATCAGTTAGTGAAGTAGCCATGTTGCATCTGAATGGAAGATTGCATGTGAATGTCATATCCACCATATGGTTGAGGCGCGATGGTGGATCGTGGTTCATAGGTAATGTCGCTATTCTTCTTAGTTCATAAACTTTACGCTACATGATGGCCAATTTTGACATTGTTTGTTGAGGTGACAGCAATAACAACACGACAACGACAATCCAAGCCTCTCCCTAACTAAGCGGGGGGCTGGCTGTCCGAATCTTTTCATGCCGTTGCGGTCGATCATTCTGTATCACCTTGTGGGCACCACTCTTCTCGGTAGTAAATGCTACTGCTCATACTGATTGATTCTTGCATTCATAAGTGAGGTGGGATCAACAAACACCACCACAGCAACAATGAGAAAAGGCACAAGTCCAAGCCTTCTTCCGACTAAGTGGGGTCTGTTGTCCATGCCCTTTCACGCCATTGTGGCTTGAGTCTTCTGGGAGCTCTAGGTGCTTCGTACATTTCTTTATCGCCTCCTTCAACACTTCTTTAGGTTTTCTCTTGTTCCTAATTGATTCTCATCACCAAAGCGTCCGATGTTCAAACAAAGCTTAAACGAGCTTCTCTTGCCATATCCTTAAACAAGATTCATCTTTATGTGCTAGCACATCATTTTGTACGTAGCACATCATTTAGGTCTTCTCTTGTTCCTACGTTTTGCAAGAAATTTGATTGGAAGGATGTTCTAGGAATGATGCTTAAAACCATCTGTTTCCCTTCTGTTCGACACCTTTGTGGGTGTGGCCTGTCCTTTCCTTGGATAAATCCCAAAAGAACCAACGCGTTGTTGGCCTTAAACAAGCATGAATGACTTGCCAAGAATCAGTTTTGAAAAGAAAGCTTCAAACCTGATTTAAGTCAAGGGCCGTTTGTTCAAAAGAAAACTATTTTTGAGAAATTATTTTTTGACTTTCCGGTATTTGGTTGACGGAAAGCTAATCGATATATGGAGAACGTTTTCCACGATTGAAAACAAGTTTAGAATCTTTTTTCCTTAAATTACTAAACAAATGAAAATTTCATGATAAAGGAAAATATTTTTCATGAAAATCATATTTAAGAAAAATTGTTAGTTTTCATTCATTTGATGGTTTAAAGAAATTGATTTCCTTCTTCCTAAGAAGGGAAGTCGTTTTCCTCCCAATTTAAGCTTGTTGTTTGCAGTCAATTGAAAATGTTTTTTATGTGTCAATTAGCTTTCCATCATCTAGACATCAGAAAGTCGGAAAACAATTATCCTTCAAACAGTTGGACCCTAAGTTTATCAATATTTTCTTAAACCAAATCTAAACCAATCCAAAAGGGGTGCGTTGCAACTAATCTCGATTGAGGTGGTGGTTGTTGCATGTTTGCAAGTATTCAGTGACTAGAGAGGTGGAATCTTTATCTGCTTCTCGATTGTGATCTATTTCTCTATTAGTCTTTTCAGCTGCATTTCAATTTTGTAATGATTTTAGAGATCTGTAGGAGATATATCCTATAATTAAATAACCTTATAACAGGGCCCTGGTGACCCACGTTTGGGTTGGTTTCACTGGCTTCTTTGTTTGGCTGTCCAGCATGTTCTCCTTTCCAGTTCATTTCCGAGAGCATTCGAGGTGATGCTTTAATAATTCTCTGGAATGGCATCGACAGTAAAGCTGAATGGATACGACAATGAGGTTTTCTGCCAGTCAATCGAGCCAAGTCGAGCCGAAACACTTAATGCCGAGCTCGCGTTCAACTTGACCCACATGCTCAATGGTCGAAACCCGATTGAGCTACGATGAAATATTAATTCTTGTACTCAAGCTCGACTCGAATAGAAAATTGAGATACTCGAAATCAGCTTGTTAATAATTAGGTTTCCATTGAGCTCGATCACGAGTTTCACCTTAATAAACTCAAACGCTTTTTCCAGATATAACTCGATATTTTATGTTTGAATTTATAAGTACTGAATTCATTCTAAGACATAGATAGGAGGTTGATTAACCTCACAGGCCGATCGAGTTGAGCATCGACAAGTACATGCGCGAGCTCAACTAAACAAGATACTTGAATAGATCAAGAGCTTGAGCTTGAGTACTTAATCGAGGAGCAGAGCTCAAGCTACTTGCTTATGTCCCGCGAAATCGCTCATTGCCTCATAACCCTATTGTACATTAGCTTTCACAAGACAAAATCAAGAAAACAGGATTGCCTAATCAAACTCAAATGCTAATGCCACTTGGCCCCTTGTCAAAACCAAAATCGTTTCCACCTTTGTCATCTTACATCAACGAATGCTTTACATTCTTGTCCACCCAAAAGTAAGAAAAGCACATATATTTTAAATAATCATATAGTCCTGATCATTTCCAAACGCAGGAGACATTAGTAACCAAATAATCAGCAAATCCATGATGAGGCTATGACCTGAAATTATTGTTTAGGTTGACCCATATCATCTGTCAGTTGTGGCGAACAACTTGACGATGGTGATCTTCATCTATTGGTCCCCGCCAATCCCATAATTTCTCTCAGAATAATTGTCGAGCGATCGAGGGTCCCCAAGCTGGGCCACAAAAAGAGAAGAAAAATTCCAATTGTAGGGCACCATCTCCCCCCCCTTCTTTAGCAACTTTTCTTTAACTTTAGTACAACAGGATAAAGGAGCAAATAATAATATATAAATTACGAGATAAATAGATTAATCAAAAGCGTATGCGGCCAAATATGATGTATAAATTACTTTATTTTTTAGGGTTAGGGAGAGGCTAAGAAGCATTCTTTCAGTCTCATGTCATGCTGCAGTCGTCAAGGGCAGTGACGACTGCCATTATTCTTGCCCAACGACCACCCGCATCGATGATGGGAAGGCAAGACCTTACGAAATTGTCATATGTATAGAAAAAGACTTGCCCATAGGTACGGTCAAAATCTTTCTAATATATTTCTGTAGGTACATCTTGAAATATATATATATATATATATATATATATATATATATATATATATATATATTTCAAGATGTACCTACATAAATATATTAGAAAGATTTTGACCGTATATATATATAATGTTTTTTTTGGTAAGGATATATATATAATGTTAATACCACAAAAAATCATAAATTGATACATATATGACAAATTTACTCTAAACTAATTTTTGACCTCAAAAAACCATACACTTGCACCATTATGACAAATTTACCTTATGTTAGTTTTCGTTAAAGTGGATTAATACCACAAAAAATCATAAACCGATACATTTGTAATAAACAAAGGGTAAAACTTCAAATTGGTACATTCATTAACTGCCATGTGTCATCTAACTCAAAAATTTGACGGTAAAATTTAACGGAAACTAATGGAGGGTAGATTTATCATAGGTATCCCAATTTGGGGTTTTTGGTAGTCAAAAAATTAGTTTAGAATAAATTTATCATAAGCATACCAGTTTAGGGTTTTTCGTGGTATGAACCCATATAAATGTACTCTTACACAATAAAGTTTGCAAAATGGCGCTTCTAATATGCTTCCTTGTACACGCATGGTATATCATTATTATTTGGCTGGCCATATTAAATTTTACGCATATTATCCATTTGATTTTCTGCTTACCCGAAACATATATATTTTTAAACCATCAACCGCTGCTCACATAAAAATATGGTTTATGACGGTAATAAATTATCTACAAATTTCGAGTTGTGCTTTCCTCAAAGTAATGGAAATTTGCTGAGCTCTTTAATCAAATAATATAATATTAGAAGTATACTTATTCAATTTGATAGAAATTTGTAGGGTAAAAGAGGCAGCTGTAAATCTCCTCGCCCACTATATTATCTACTCTTCTCCCTCATCCCTTTACCTTCAATCTCTCTCTCTCTCTCTCTCTCTCTCTCTCTCTCTCTCTCTAACGAGAGCTAGAAAGGAGAATGGATGGAGACAGAAAGAAGCGGAAGATTGATGCAGAGCCGGCAGGAGGAGGAGAAGAAGAGAGCGAAGAGCAGAAGATGGAGAAGTTCTTCGCCCTCATCCGAAGCACCCGGGAAGTGCACGACCGCCTCCGAGGCGGCGGCCCGTTATCCTCAGAGGAATCCAAGAAATCGAGGGAGGACCAAAGGAAAGCCGAGGAGGATCGCCCCGGACCGAGAGAATCCGCGTGGAACCCCACATTTCGACCTGAGGACTTCAGCCTAGATCCCATTCTGTATAAACCTTCAGCTACCCCTAGCGCTCCCGATGTCCCAAGCTCGAGTGGCCGCATGGCTCGAGCCGGCCCTTCCCAACAAAGTAAACAAGACGACGAAGGAAAAGACGATGATGATAAGGAGAAAAGAGAAAAAGACGACAACGATGGCGACGGCGATGGCAAAGGCGGTTTAAATCTTAAGCTTTCTTTGTAACGTAGGGCCAGGATGCACGTACACAGAAGAACAGATTCGTTTGTAGTTCATGAATTTGCAGGGTCTGATCTCCGGTTAGGGTTTGGTGGGTCTCAAAGGACTTGACAACTGCATGGTAAAAAAACAAAAGTGTTTGATGACGCAGCTGATGACGTCAAATGATTAGGGGAATATTTCTCTTTTTTTTTTTCTCCGTCTGCTTGTTAGACCATGTTTTTTTTTTTTTGGTCAACTTGTTAGACCATGTTGATTCTGTAACACAATGGTCTGAACCCGAGAAACAAAGACAATATTAAAAGGGAGAGAGAAGACGAAGATAAAAAGAAGAAGACAGCATCCAAGCATGTGATTCTGAGTTTTAAGCGGGCAGATATTCCGCAAATAATTTAAGATCTCATTCACATTAATTTATTTTTGCTAGGTGATATTATACATCATTATATAAATTAATATATAGAAGATAGAGAGATATTATGTGAAGGGGGAGATAGCATATCTTCAGCAGTTAGCACCATGTTATCGGGAGTTGGTTGCATGTATTGGGATTACGTAATGGGTGAAGCAATGCTTTAGCAGCAGACAAGGACCATTTCTCAAGCCTTAGTGTTTCTGACTTCTTTGCATATGGTATTAATAATAATCTATCCAAGCACATTTAAGGAAAATTGGCAGAAATTTGTATGTTTATTGCAGGTTTGGGAATCTTTATGCAATCACTCTAGAAGGGTCGGGTCGGGGAGATTATCTATGTATAGGATATAGGGTGTGACCTATAATGTCCATGTCCAATGAATGGAGGACATGATGAATGAATTTCTCAACATGGTTCTCAATATTTTAGATGTTTAATTGACAAGGGATTGGAAAGAATAATGATGGAAAACCTTAGGGTTGAATGAAACTGAACTACCAAGCAATGTTAGTTTGAATATGAAGAATGGACATCAACCCTCTTGATATCATGGGGAGATAAATTAGCTCGATTGACATTAGATGGATTGATCAATGATCATTGTTAAAATATAAAAGTATGAAGATGAGATGGCCTGGATCGTATTACCAAAAAAGGAAAGATGGGCAGGATCCAACCGATATCATGTTGGTCGATACGTAAATTGTGACATTCCGAAATTCCGCCCATTTGAGATTTATGAAATGACCAATTTTATTAATGTACTTGTAGTTGGTTCTCGCCCAGAACTGATTATTCCTAGGATACTAACCATTAGGGAAAGGCTAATTAGGGATTTAAATTCGTACGAATAGAGAGATTCAATCATGAACCAACTTTCGATCAGAAAATCGTCAAGGTGACATTTTGAGCCAACGAGGGCCGATCTTAGGATAGTGAAAGACCGATTCACCATTGTCATACTAGTAAATTACGGGTGATCCCATTTGACTACGAAATGAATTGACGAATGATCAAGAACCTATAACGAACAATCGTATCCATCGGAACTAGTGATTGATCCTCGCAATGTTATTGACAACCGAGGTCATCACGATCTGAATGAACTTGCGTGTGACTTGATTTAGTATCAGTTACGAGTCGATTCTGCGAGTTTCCCCAAAAGCCGTTTGTTAGTCTGAGATACGCACAAGTTATATTATATAGAACTCAATTATTAATTTGAGACCAAATTAGGCATTGAAAAATTAGGACGTTACGACAGGGCATTAGGATGACGTTGCGGGTGGGAATGTGCAATTTTGGATGTTCCCGAATCCTTCAAAAAAATTCGATTTCGACAAGAAATTGGGAAAGTGACCATTTTACCCCTAAAGATTTATAAAGGGCTAGTTATGTTGGGCAAGGGCATTTTGGTCATTTTGCCCTAAAATTTGGAAAAGACAATTTTGCCATTGGACTTTTTGAGAAATTCCAAGATTGCCCTTGGATATTTTGGAAAAGATTCGATCTGGGCCGTCGATTTCAATATAAGAACGAATCTAGACCGTCGGATGAAAAGATTAGAAAAATGGCATTTTGGTCATTTGCCAAAAGTTGATCAAAACTTGGAGATAAAGGCTTGACCTCTCTCTCTCTCCTCACCTCATGGCACCCCTCCCCCACCGAACCCGCCCTCTCCGGCCATCTCTCTCTCTCTCGCCGTGCCGCGCCGCCACGCCACGCCGCTCGTCGCCACCGCACCGCCCGTCCGCCGAGCCCCCCCACGCTGTGCCACACCGCTGTTCTTTCTCTCTCTCTCGGTTTCTCCCTCCCCTCTTACGGCCGTGAGCCTTGCTGGCCACGCCCAAGCCGCCGCCATTCGCCATTCACGGACCGCCCACCGCCACTCGCGGTACATCGCCGCCGCCGCAAGATCGCCGTCGATCGCCGCTTGTTTCACTCTAGTCACGTGAGTCTAGAGTCGGGTAAGTCGCGATCTAAACCTCACCTAGTTTATCGGATATTTTCGAACCCGTTTAGATGCAAGTTGGTAGAAATTAAGGATTGGTTTGATTGACAGGCCGTAGGATTAAATTCGAGAATTTTTGGCGGAATATTAGAGGCCGATTGTATGCTGTGATGGGTTGTTCGGAGTGCTGTGGTATGCTGTTCGGTGCATGGTTTGTACCATTAGGTCCGGCTCAAGATTTCGTGAAAGTTCCGTGAAGGGTCGGAATTGATTTGACAAAGTTTGGATATGGAAAAATGCCAATTTGTGTGTTGATCGCATGTTTGTGATGTGGGTGTATTGTCGTGATGTATTGGGTGCAATTGTGTGCACGTATTTAGTGCCGGATGTGTGCAAGTGTAAGAGTGGGATCGAGCCGAGTATCATAAGCTCGGGTCGCGATCACGTAGGCCTGTCGCAATTGGCGCTGGCTGAGAAATGAGAAAGTGGGAAATGAGATCAATCCGAGGCATGATTAGCTCGGGTGAGATTGGGATCGGGCCGAGGCATTCTAAGCTCGAGTCGCGATCATGTAGACCTGTCGCATTTGGCACGGGCTGAGGAAAGAAAGTGAAAAGAGGATTGGACCGAGGCGTGTGATGCTCGGGACGTGATCGAGTGTGCCTAAGGCGTGTTTACGCCGGTCGGGAAAATGATTGAGAATGAGACATGTGGTATAGAAAGTGAAAGTAGGATCGGACCGAAGCATGTGATGCTTGGGGCGCGATCGAGTGAGCCGAGACGTGTTTACACGGGTTGAAAATGTGATCGAGAATGAGACGTGTGGTATGAAAAGTGAATGTGGGATCAAACCGAGGCGTGTGATGCTCGAGACACGATCGAGTGGGCTTAAGGCGTGTATACGCGGGCCGGGAAAGCGATTGAATTAGTGTGGGTACGACAAATGGGCTGGGAATGTTGTATGATTGACGTATGTATTGATATGTGGAAAGTACGTGTGTTGTAGCATGTGCGTGAGAATTTTATGTTGGGATTGTAGGTTAACATCAGGTTACATATGTTGCGAGTCCAGGTATGTGTAATTATTGGATTGTTGTTTACGTGGTTTGATTGGTAGTGTGTCTGGATGTGTCTGGAATTATGTGGTAGCCTAGGTAGGGTTTAGGTTGCAATTTATTGAGAAGTGTCTCATGGTTGTTTCAACCAAACCATTTCAAGCCCCCGCTTGAGCCATGAATCCCCCGCCGCCGCCGCCAGAGCATTTTGGGATAGTCATGCACACCGATCATGACGTGTTGGAGTATCCGATGGGAGATAATTTCACCTGGATTAAGCATACAACCATAGTTTGGGTAGATATAGGATTACTCCACTGGCAGGCCAACACCTACACTGCATGGATGTTTAGAGACGGGGTTGATGAGTTTGGCCTTGTCCGAGGTTTCGACGTCCCCTTTGATGAAGTTGGGGACTGGGATCCATCAGCCATACCCCCTCCCGATGGCGAGTTTACTAGCTTGGAGACTAGTCTAGCTCCGTCTGGACTCCACCCTACTTTTGCAGTACCTAAACCCTCGGAAGCCGAACATGAGCCAAAACCAGAAAAATCCCAAGCGGGATATGATCCGATGGACGTGGATCTTGAGGCAATTCCCGAGGATGGACAATAAGGAGAAGAAGAAAATCCTGAAGCAGAATCACAGGAGGTTCTAGAAGCAAGGTCTGAGGATGAGGAGGAAGGCGTACCCGTGTACGAGTATAATCCCTACTACATGCCAGAGATCAAGCCTGATGAGAAGCCAGTCGAGAATGAACGAGATGAGGCCCCAGTGGGATAGTTGGGTGACATAGACCACCCGATAGAGATCGGAGCCGAAACGGAGTCCTCAGTGGAAGTGACGATTCGGGAAGAGTTAGATTCGAGTGTTAGCGAGTCGGACTCTGAGTGGATACCGTCTCGTAGATGTCGGGGCTAGTGCGGAGGTTAGGAGCAAAAGTTTTGAGGAGTACTATTTTTGAAGAAACAAAGGACCCAAGTGATCTACCCTTTTTGAGGTGTGGGTGGTGGTGGGTAGTATTGGGTGTGAATGCATGTTTTGTGGACTAGTAAGTTGGAGATAAGGTATAAGTATGTTTGTAAATGGATATTGTAAATCTTTGGAAGTATAATGTTTTAATGTTGGCGGTTCGACAATCTAGTTAATTCCGGTGTTCTCCAATTTTATTGTCCAGGTATATTTGATTATTTCCATCGCGAATTAACTCTGATGAGATTATTGGGTCGGCGATATAATCCTGGGACGTCGCACTGATTCGACTAAAAAGAGGGATGTCGCGAGCTCGATGGGATTCGGAACGTGACATAAATCAAGTCAATTAGAAATCTCGATCATTAATGCATATCTAATGCGAATTAGGAAAACAATGACCGTTTGATTCCTCGCATCATTAAGTAGAAAGGTCTTATATCAGGGCCATTTACTAGGGTTTTATCTCGCGTCGAATATATTTGAAGTGTTTCCTGGGACCCCAAGTTTTACCTCAGTAGTTTGATTTTTGCTATTATTATTAGGTGGCGTAACAGATTCCTAAATGGTGACTTTAAGATATCTTAAAGTACTTTAAGATTCCTAAATGGTGATTTTTGCTATTATTGTTCGATAAATTGAACCCATCTTGGATTCTCTTATTTATGAAGTCTTTTTATAACAGGTGATCATGGGGCACTTAATAACCATGCTGTGTAAGGGAAATTTCAATTTTCAATGTACTAATTACATACTTCATAAGAGCAATTATCATATTTCCTTAATTAGCTAATATGCTTGTTATAAACGCCATTGTATGATTATCCCTCCTCTTCTTTTTTTTAGAGTTATGACATCGGATGTAGGTGAAGTTTTGTCTATTATACAATTTATTCAATCAAGTACCCAATTTTCAATAATGAGTCAATATGAGACCTTCGTTAATCGTAGACTAAAACTGCTAAATTGAACATCAAAGTCGATAAATAGTGCTTTATTGTCCATATTAGCGTCTGATTATAGTCTCTTAAAATGATGTCATGTCATTAGAGACATATTGGGCGGCCAAAATCGTCCAAATCTATTCTCTTTCTCCTTTTCACCCAACACTTTAATTGAAATAAAATAACTTTGCTTAGCGAGCGAGCCCCATAAACAAAAACAATTGGCCTTAACTTTTTCTCGGTAGGCGATTCACGTAAGCTAAATCATATAACACGACCAAAGTTCAAGTATTGGCTTTGTCGTTATCTTCCTTTTACCGTAAGCAAGCAGTGTTTCACGAAGATAAACCAGAAGTAGAATGTTAAGTCAGCTAGAAACCAAAATTATTTACTAATTATCTGTCAAGATTAGACTTGGGAAATAGACAGATTTGCGGGGCTTGCGCTTTGTTGCTAACAGACAATGATTCGGATTTACGTCTGCATATAACCTCAATTTTGTCAATCAAAAAAGTAAACCGAAAGCCAAGGATGTTGGGGTTCCGAGCAATCCAAAAGTGATAGACAGAAGCACAACCTCCTCATTTTCTGCGTTCTCATCTGTACAGATTTCCCATTATAGTTCTGCACTACCCATTCAGCCAAGAGAGCATCCCAACCTCCAATCTGAAAAGTGATGCCAATCACGTTAGTTAGTGAGTAATGAATGTTCTAACTATTAGCATAAAATTGGCAAATGGAAAAGTTTGCTTTAATCTTAAGAATTATCTTCCCACCTAATTGATCCAATCACGATTGGAATATTTCCCTGACAAGCCAACTAAATTAAACAGGTCCTTTCCAATGCCTGAAGGCTCGTTTAGTAGACAGCAAGTGAGCAGTAAGCACCTTCTATCTCAATGACCGCTTTTTAGAGTGTTATAACCAACGATAAGGAGAATTTGATCCTATGTTAGTGTCAGGATTGAATTGGGTGGGAATACACTCAGAAAGTATAATCCTTGGGAAATAGCAAGACTTTACGACCACAGTATTCAACTATGATCGACTTTTCCACTATATGTTTGCGGTGGATTTATAGAGCTCTGACACATGCGCGTTGGGAGAGAAGTTCTAGATATACGAATCCTGGAATGCTCATGTGGTGCTGGAGAAGGGTGTGAGTTTCTTCTTCAGCCATGAGGATGGCGACTGCAATAAGAAGATGAAGATTGAAGTCCATGCCTGGGATTTCCCTCATCACATGTGACAAGAAGAAAATTTTCTTACCTCGTTCTCGTGAACTATGAAAGCTCCAATGGGAGACTATAATCTCATCTCTTGCTACTGTTTTAACTACAATCATTTTGCAATCTAAACAAGAGCCTCAAATCCCTTCTGCACCTGGATTTCTTCCAAATAGCTCATGCATTGATTGACATGATTGAGCTAGTTATCTGAACGCACGTCATAAGATTATCCACCCACATGGTCGGATGCCGTGAAAACCCGGGTCTCCACCAAGTATGCCTACAACTGTCAAAATATTGGACCTCATCTTAGTGTTTATTATGGAGCCAGAAGCTGCTATGGAAACACAAACATGCTTGTCCCTGTATCGCCAATTTGCATTAGTGCATGTCAATCGGAAAGATATACTAACCATCTTTCTCGAGGTATGGCACTCCGTCAACTGTTCCAACGACCAAAGAAATCCATAGTTATCAGAGTTGGCAAGTCCTTGTTTGGGGATACTAGGCTACTGATATCCTGTTGTCCTACTTGACTACTGTTCCAGGTGATAATAATCTTCCAGGCAGTCTCAGTCAATCAATTTGTGGGATCAATCCACTCTTCCGTCATTTTTTCTTCCTTCTCCATGCCCAGTCTTTGAAATATTCTACGTGAGGAATTGGCTGTTTAGTCTCTAACTCGATAATGTTCAGACTCATGCAAGAAAGAAACACCAATAATTCCATCTCGTTCACTTGCCATGTTTTTCCTAGTATAGTCAAGGATCATAACATCCATTCAGAAGAACAAAGAGAGAAGGAAGTTCCTGCTTCAATGTCAAAATAAAAAGAAACCTTTCCGGTTATGGAAGGAGCTCACAGCCATCAAATGTCAAACCCCACAAGGTCTATATATTATTAATAGCGTCTCAGAGCTTTCTAGTTGGAGAGCCCATGTCGCTTCTTGATTCAGATTTCCTTTTCCCAAGTTTGCCAGCACTTGCACTTGAGACGGATGTAACCACAGTCTGGGGATCAACTTCCTGAACGATTAAATCCAATGAACATGGGGTAAAGGTGAAAGAAAAGTTAAACCAACGAGAAGTCATTATTGATAGAAGTTCCCCAAACAAGGCTAGTTAATAAAAGCAGTGCTTACTTGAGAGCTTGGACCAGCACATTCAGCCTTGGATGGATTTGTTGCTTGTCCCTGTCCAGGAGAGTGTGCCTGATTTGGCTGCATAGGGTTTAACTGTGGTACCTGCCTCCGATGTTTTAAAAACAAGATGGTGGAAAGACAGAAAATGAGAGATAAATAAGAAAAATATTTGCTAGCGACATGCTGCAACAATCGAATGTGCGTGAACTTGCCTGAGGTATGAATCGAATTGGCAGGGGGCAGTCCAAACAAACATGTCCTATTGCTTTACAATGAGTGCATCGTCTATTCTGATTTTCATCCGGTTCTCCTCTCAATGCCCATAAAATTCTCCTTATTTCTTCTTGCCTTGAATATACCATCCATGGACAATTTGATACCTGAAAGGGCTGGAACTATGAGGAAACAAGGACAAGAAATGGGATTGACGAAATTTCAACCGATTTAGCGGGAAATGCTGAGATATTTGTATTCCAGGGCATCGTTATTGTTGTTATCCTATACCTGCTCAGGAAATTTTGTTGCCTTTTGAGTAGGTGGTGCCGATAGATAGTTGTGCATCAATAAGATAAGCGTCTTAATTCCACAAATTTCATCTGGGCATGACCAGCTAGAACACAAATGTTCAAGTCTACAGGTCATGGATGGTAACATATTGCATATCAAAGACACCTCAATTCACTTCTATATCCAGATGCATACACATAGTTGTGGTCATTCAAGAAATGAAACGGCTATCTATGTGACTAATGCAGCGCCTTCCCCGACTATGTTGATCTGTAGTGGTTATATCGATGAAGCAATATACTATGATGGGGCATTACAAGATGTCAAATAAGAAGATTTCTATATCGGAAAAGTTTAATTCAGTGATGAACGTGGAAATACGAAATGGACTTATGGCATATAAATGACCCGACTTTGTGTAAACAACAGAATCAGTTTACCACGGGAAAAATCAGTAGGTTTGTTATCAAAAACCTGGAATGGATTGTCCGCTTTTGCAGCTGCAGAATTCAGCATTGCTTGCTCTTCCTCGTCCTCTTCCTCTTCATCATCTCCTTCTCCTTCTTCTTTTTCTTCTTCTTCTTCTTCTTTTTCATCTCCTTCTTTTTCTTCCTCATGGAAGAATTCTTCTCCTGTTTCTGGATCGGTGTAATTCTAATAATATTCAACAAAAGAGATTTGTTACTTTGAATTGATTAAAGTATGAGTATGCACCCTGACATCTCCTTTGATTCGTGCTATTGATACAGTGCTTTCAAATGGAAGTGTAAAAAGGGTAAATTATCTGTTAACGGGGGCCAGAGCATGCATGAATGGTTGCAAATTGCAAAGTTACAATTGCTTGAGAAGTATTAGAGTAGAATAGTTTCCTTTAAAGAAGTTCACAATTGGGAAAGTAAACTTTCCCAGTAATGAGGCTTTTACATGAATAATTGACGATATAACGTCCCCTTAAGATTCCATTATCAGGCTGCATATCAAAAGTTAATCAAGAATATCAGTTGAAGCATGACATCATTACATGATATGCCAATTAAGGGAAAAAAGTGCAACGGAAAATTAGATGAGCAGAAGGCAACATCAGAATGCTATGCATGAGCAATGCCAATGACACAAGAAGACAGTTTACACTTGTTATATGTGTTTGCCAATGTGATACCCCACAGGTTACTTAGAAAGAGTAAGGATGCTGTTCCTTAAGCCTTGTTGCAGTACCACTTAACGGTGGAGTCGCAGCACGGGCATCAAAGTTGTGTTTTTGTCTTGTTAATTTAACCAGGATGCATTATCTTGTCCTATGTTGTGCATGTATTATCCCAATTTGGTACCCCAGAGAACACATTCTCCCTAAAACTTTTAAGAGAACTAACCTACATCTCACGTCCATATCTATTCACATCGAGCAACACTTAAAGTTTTTTTTTCACATATGCCTTGCTTTGCAAAGTAGGCACAATGCTTAATCTGTTCAAGTTAATTAAGTTATCTTTTCTAGTTTTTTGTCTTAATCCATAAATCAGAGCTTTTCTCAAGTGATGCATTGCATGGGAGAATATGCTTTTTGTAGAAGGAAACTTCTTGTCAAGGCTCATTCCCTTAAGAAAGCCGATGCATTTTGATAAACGTGATGTTAGTTTTCTTGAGGATATTGTACGAGATGACTCGTGAAAGAAATTTTATTAAAGTCGAGTTAAGCTTTTTGAATGCCATGCAGCTGATAGCCATGGCAATATCAAATGACAAAATCAAAACATGATACAACAAAAATGAAAGTACACAGATTGGAAGGATTGTTTTAATGAGTAAGTAGCCTTTGAAAAAAAAGTCATATTCTTACAGTTATTGGTGAATTAGATGAGCTTACTCAGGTCAGTAGTCCATTTGAAGTTTGTGTTCTAGCATTTCCAGCGGCAAAATTAGCATTACTATCTTTACTGGGCACAAATGATTTTGTACTATAGGAAGAGAAGGCTTTCAAGGGTAAATAATAATTTGGAGGACAAGTGACCTGGTGTAAATCACTGTATGCTTGCCCTATAATCTGTGTTACCATTAATGGAGTACTAAGCTTGTAATTGGAGATGTAGAGAAGATATTCTTTTCAGAGAAGAGTGTCTCAGCCAAATATTGGAACTTCTACTTTCTAGTCCGAAGGATTTGCTGCTTCTGTATGGCCATTAAATGCTGATTGCCATCTCACTCCACCTGAGATGGCTAATGTAAGTGATTTGTCTGAGTTATCTAAAGGTCCAGATGATAGTAGGTCTTATTTTACAGGTCTAATGTGGAAAATGATCGTTGCGTATCCAAAGCTATTTGTTTGTCCCGGGGCTAACTTCATTTCCTTACAGGTTTTCTGTTTTCTATCAACCTCATTATAAGTTCGATAGCTTTTCCATATTAGCATATTTTTGAGCTTTCAATATTTCTTATTATTAACTGTATGCCCAATTCCAGATACTGAGATAACCAATTAAAGGTGTTCATTCAAAATAATTGTTCCTTTGTCGGTTTAGTGTCCAACTGTCAACTAGTCTATAGCGTCTACATTACTATTTATATGCAATGCAATTTATATTTCCCAGGTAGATTTAGATTCTAATTTTCTCATGGCAGCAAGCTAAGTTATTCAAAGCTTCTGCAGTCACATAAGCTAAATTCTCATTAAATAAAGGAGATTTCAGCAGCTAAAATTCCGAACTTGCTCTCCAACATTCTACTGGTCTAGAACTATAATTATAAAGCAGAATTCAAGTTTATTGGAGTTATCTTTCCTATGGCCTTATGTCCAAACTTGACCATCCTCTCTAACAGCTACGGAGAAAACTTGGGATATGGTCTATGCTTAGTTTAACTAGTTCGAATGGTTTAAGGCATCAAGGAAGAAGTCAGAAACTGCTTAGTCTCATGCAGCAATCAGGCATGATATTAACAGCCACTCAATGACTTTGCTGGTTAAGAAGCTAGCAAATGTGACAACTTGAAATTGCATGAGTACAAAGAAAATGCAGTGGCGCGTGTCAGAACTTAGAGGTATCCTGAATGCTCATAACTCTGGAGAAGATATTCAATTCAACATCCTCATTGAGACAAACAAAATTGAAAGATATACACAACTATAACCCATAAAACCCACGTACTGTTCCATCCACATTTAATGCCGCAACGATAGTCGCTTCAACAACAAGAATACACTTGCCGTTTTAGCTAAAAACTTTAACGGCATTAAACCTTAGACAAAATGAAAAAAGTTAGGAATGTTGTTTCCACAAAGGAAACGAGTAGCTCTGAACGTTAACATTCTATTTGATCGTTGATAGAACACGTGTATGTCACGGTTACTCTACTTCCTACTTTCTATTTTAACCATTTCTTGGATTCACGAATTTCATGCTTTATTCCATAAAAAGGAAAGAGCGCGCGAACACCGTACTTTAAAACTAGCAATCAAACATAAGCCATCTGCTCTGCTCCAGCAGAACAAAAACCTTCCCACATAATCACGGCAATGTAGCATAAAAAGAAGCCTAAAACAGTGAGAGACCGCATGTACATGTGCAACAAAGGGAAATATCCTGAACTCAAAAATTTTCAAGAGCTTAGAAAATGCCAGGAGCCTAGCAGGAAAAGAGAGCACCTCACTTGTTGAATGGTTTTGCTTGATAAAAACACTGAAAGGTTGAAAGGCAAATGATCATGGAGTAAGGTGAAATTCAAAGCTAAATGGAGTGCACAGGTACAAAGATGGACACAAACAATCAAGGAGAACACTACTCAAGATGCTTCAGCATATTTGGCCACACAAAAAAAAACAATCTTTGTTAAGTCTGCTGGTACCAACAATCTGATACAAAAATAAATAAACAAAAGCAATCACCGACCGAAAAATAATAAAGAACAAGGGAAAAAAATCAGATAAAAAGGCACACCTCCACTTCAGTACCATCTTCCACTACGGAAAGAGTTGACAATGCCGATGATGATGACGATGATGAATTCCCCTGAGCATCAGCCATTTTTCCCACCTCCGGGAGCAAACCCAGAAACACCTCTTTCTCTGCTTTTGCTGTGCTGCTTGTGTTCGTATTGAAGCGGAGCTGGTCTTGTCTAGTGTATAGCAGCATCAAAGCGAAGTGTAACGTTCGATTACGATAAGAACGAGGAGTAGGATTGAGAGTGCAACAGGGTCGTGCAAACACGTGGAGTGGAACGCCCACTTTCGGAGAGTGCATGAAGAGAACCCGATTCTGAGGGTAAATGAAATTTGTTCGTTTCCTCTTCGAGGCCGGAAAGCAGTAATGCCTGCCTGCTAAGACGTGAAGTCACCCATTTGGTATGACGCCTAACCCTGTTTGTCTAGCGTCCTGAGTTTGCTATGCTCGCTTCGACTCTTTCTGCATCTGGGCTTTTGCTCACGAACGAGAGAGCGTTACTGTGTTCAGTTGGTTTCTTTGGGTTCAAAAACGTAGAGAGAGCATCTGTACTTCGAGGAACACAGTTCACGCGAGATCTGCAGTGGCAAGCCTCTGTTTTGCCATCTCCTTTGCTCAATCTGCTTCCCCTTCCAGCTCCATTTGGTTTGTTCTTTAACATGACACGGTCATAAAAAGAGAGAACAACTCAAAGCTTTGGCGATGCCAGTGGAAAACCCAACTCCGTTCAAGCTACTTGCAGCGCCAGAATGACGTTGTTCGTATCGTTTTTAAAGATTAGGGGTGCACCTCATTAAATGAAAGTCCGATTCAAACTCAAAAAGTTTAGAGGAAGAAAAAGGTTAGATATCAAGATGACGCGAAACACCAGGCTCTATCAAATGGTTTGAGAGCAATGAGAGGTGGTTAAACAAGAACTGAAAGAAAGAAGCTGTGTTCATATGGTATGTCGGGGGAAAATATTCCGATGCCGTCGATCGTAGCCATGTGCTCTCGTCCTCTTAGAATTTTGTTCTCGAGAGTTCCCAGAAAAGGTTTAAAAAAACCGTCCCGTTTTCTGATCGTTTTTTGGGTAAAGGAATTCCGATATCATCGTACTCCAACATGGTTGATGTGCTACGAGGTATCGAAAGCCCGAGAAGCTATTTCATAGCCAGGTTTTGAGTAAATGAATGCGACGTATCGGACGAGTAAAAAATAATGTCTCCTTCTTCATTAAGATAGTCCACGAGAATTAACTAGAGAACGAAGGAAATCAAGCTATTCAGTACCAAATTTGTAGGGCAACGCTGCCTTAATCAGGTGGAAATCGTGGGGGTTTGATTGGAAATAGCTCATCGACCAGTTGCCTGGAGTAGGAGTCAAGTCACACAAGCAGTAGGAATAGGATCATCATAATATATTATCGTGCATAACATAACCAACGATGGATGGCTAATGAACTCTGACGAATCCAAGAGAAAGACACATCTTAACACTGTTTGTCCATCTAGCTCTATAGTTAATCACCCGGAATCGCAAGAATTAACTGACTACACACCACACCAAAAAAGAACACACGATGACATATGTGTATTATGTTGGGCTGGGTTCACTTCCACGTGGAGAAAGCCCAATGAAATGTAAACCCAAAGGCTCGTACTTATATGAAAAACCATACGGAGAAATTAACGAGAGGCTATATTTGACCTAAATGAATAGGGGTTCTCTTTATTTTATGTGGCAACTGCAAAGAATGATTGACGTGAGGCAATAGTAAGAGAGAAAGAGAGCAGAAAATCTGGAAAATAGGGTGTTGTCCAATTTTCATCAAGTTGATGATCAAAAGTTGATTCATGGTCCGATTGAGCTGAAATTTTGTCAGCATCTTCATGGCACATTGTTCTCAAATTTGACCGGTTTGATTTTCATTCGGAGCTCTCTACATCAAGTTTTCATAGCTTAAATCGAACTTGCATTTTAGTGAGATTTATCTTTGATCCTTGTGGAGTTCGGGGGTATTGCCAAGAATTGTGTTCTTGATATTGTTGCTGCCATGTCCTTCTAGTATTAGTTAGAGAAGAACTTTATTCACCCAATTTTGTTGATATTAAAGATTTTGGGTGTGTTCCGGTCCGTGGTTTTTTATCTCTTCATACCGAAGAGGTTTCCATGTAAAATTGCCTTATATTTGCGGGTGCTTGGTATTTATATTTTAGTAAATATATTGCTCTATTAGTTGTTTCCTATTAGGTTTAATTGCACAAGAGGGAAGATTGTTTTGTTCTGCTACACTAATTTGTCGTTGTTCTCCCAACACACTGAAGATTTGCTTGCATTGGCACCCCTAATGGAACATCCTGATAATTAAGGAGCTCGGTAGAGGCGGTAGAGAGAGGAAGGGGAAAGGAGGGAAAGTGGAGGACGGAGGAGCGATGGCTGGTGCTGGGATTGTTAGGTTGTCCAACGCGGGAGAGGAGCCGGTAGTTTACGAGTTGCTTCTGCTTGGTGTGTTCGCATCGACTCAAAGATAATTATGTGATTATGAAGATTGATGATCAGTGTATTTCTTGAATTGTGTGGTTATACTTATGGCTCGACATAGATTTTGGGATCGCTGACTATATGATTATGAGGACTAACTAAATGATTATGCTTATGGCTCGACATAGATTGTTTATAGACTAGTGGGAGATAGAGACATATGTATTTCATATATTTTCTCTCTCTCTCTTTTGATTTATCAACTTTAATTTTTCCATTATTTACCGTTATGTAATTAAAGTAAGGTCTCAATCGAGGTTATAATCCTTTACGGCATAGAAAATTTTCATTTCTTTTTAGGCTACCCTATTTACTCTCACGTTATAATTTTCTCATAATATATCAAAAACCAACGATAAACAAGCTTCACACCAAAAAAAAAAAAAAAGATACAAATAATCTACCGGGCCGAAATTGTGGGCCGAACAATCTAGACGGGCCGAAATCGAAGCCACATGTAGCGGCCCATGTTCACTCCCACACTTCAGCCCAACGGCCCAGATCAGTTCCTTTGGCTACGCCTTTCCGCACCAGATACTTTCCCGGGAAACCCTAACGAGTAATCGATGCAAGGGCATGGCCGATTCACAAAGCTAGCCGCCAAGGTCCTCTGTTCTTTTCAAAAGGGTGAGATCCGCTATATAAATCACAAGTGGAAGAAGACCCATCACTCGGTATAAGGGCATGTTCCAAAACCCTAATTTCCGCCGTTCATGCTCTCACACCCATGTCGTAAACGAGAGTTCTTGGTACGTGGGTGGGTGTGCTTTTACCTGATTTGTGATTCTTTGTCGTGTCTCACCGATTCTTGTTCTCGATGCAGTGGAAACAGAAGATGGGTCGTCCTCCACCAAGATCTTTGGTGGGCTATTTGCCAAGAAGGAGATGAGAATCCTGCAAGCATACAAGATCAAGAATGGTGGGTTTGTGACTGACCCACCAACGGATGGGTATGGTTTTCCATGAGATTTAGTGCTTCAAGTTCAGGCTAACTGTGCAGGATTCTTTTGCAATTTCATATCAATCAGAAATCTTGTTGTACATTTCTATTTGTAGGTTCTGATGTGGAGGTATGGAATGCAAGAACGTCAGCTTTAGCAGTTGGGACATCTGATGCCAGGACTCAGGATCAGGTAAGTGGAGTTTTCGCACCAGAACCCCACATCTTGATATGGTAGGATGAACTTGATATGCTTTGTCGCTATAGTGGTCTGCTTCTGTGAGAGAAAAAAAAGCCATTTTTCACTCTCCCTGTATCCATATGGTGCTTATGGACGGTCTTGTGCTAATTAGGTTATTACTGCAGTAGCACGCAACATAAGCATAAGCTAGAGCGACCAGAAAGCCACCTTGTCTTTCAGTTTTCACCTCGTTTCTAAATGGGGGAAGGCTATCCACGCTGTGGCGGACAGTATCTGCATCATTGTCTTCATTAGCTTTTGGAACTTTGAAGTGCTTATGGACGGTCTTGTGCTGATTATTGCCCCATCAGCACATAACATAATTCATAAGCTACAGTTACATGCCACTCTTTCTCCATTAGCTTTCTCTTCTTGCTATTCAGGGAAAGCTAACCAAATTGTGGCAGATATCCATGTACATGGGTAAAAACGATTTTTGCCATTCTTTCAGTTCATTATCCATTTATTTCCAGCCGTCTAATCCATTTAAGCTTACAAATTATAGAATGCACATCAAATGTTTGACAAGCATTCTAGACGAATTATTGATAGCTAAAGGGCTGAAAATCAGTGCCATCAGAATGTTTCGTCATCAATATTTACTAAATTTATGTCTACATAAGTTCCTCATACACATGTTATATTGAAGAGGGATGAACTGATGTCCTTTTCTGCATTTGCCAATTAGCAAGACCTTTCGGAGGCTGTGAATGCTACTGGAATCACTAATAAGCTAGGTAATCACTCTGTGGAGAAGAAGCCAAATGCCCAATGGCCCAGCAATGAATCTCCCATCTCTTAAACACCATTTTGGGTACCCTTGTTTTAGGGGTTGAGAGCGTATATTCAGGTCAAATGTGGTGGGCTCTAGCATGGAGTGAACTGGCTAACCAGTGTCATAGTCTGATTTCTCTCCTACCCTCTATTTGTTATTATCTTTATTTCAATTACCTCATAAAATGACCATTTGTAGTGGCGTCAAGATAGTGGCATGAGGGTGTTTGTACAAGCAATCTTGGATGGGATGATTATTATTGGCTCTCTGAAGGTAGGGTTGACCTCTCATGCACAAACTGGTCGGGAGCTGATGCCGCTTTCCTGATGAGGCCATGGCAGGTCGAAACCAGTTGTTGTGCTGAAATGCTGTGTATATCTTGCTCAAGGGACCGGATGCCTGAGCCATATTGGACGTGGTATGGTAGATTACGAGTATGTGATTTCGTGATATTGTTCTTGGGAGCGATCTATTGAGAGAAGGCTGGCCTAGTGTCTCGGCTCACTAGGCGCCACATGGGCTTGTCCTTGGCCAGGAATACTTTAGGCCCGTTAGAAATCATATCAGAGCAAGTTTCCCAAACTAATGTGCACGGATGCTAAGAAGAGATCTGTCGCCACGTTTCCGACAAGAAGAAAAACCTTCGTTGGTTTGCTGAGATCAAGAGTTGCTGAGATCAAGAGAAGCCTAGTAGGCGAAAGAAGTGCTGCCGAGGAAGTGCAGTTGGCTCGGGATGCCACACTTGTCAAGGAGAGTACAAGTGACTAGAGATTCGCGAACAGCTTTGATCGGGGAAAGCAACTAATGGAGTGTATTGGCTTGTTTTGTTGGGCAAGCATTTGCCATTCATGTAAGGCCCATGGGAGTGGCGGTGATGGTTGAAGAATGCAAGGGAGCGACAAAACAGCGAAACAAAGTGCTTAGTAGGCGAAAGAAAGTGCTGCAAAAGGAGTGCATTTGGCTTGGAATGCCACACTTGTCAGAGAGAGCACAAGTGACTGGAGATTCTCAAACAGCTTTGATCGGGGGAGCAACCAATGGAGTTGAGTGGCTTATTTTGTTGGGCGAGTGTTTGCCATTCATGTAAGTCCCATGGGGGTGGCGGTGATGGCTGAAGAACGCAAGGAAGCGACAAAATAGCTTGCAACAAGGGTGTTGCTGGAATCGGGCAGGGGAGAACATCCAAGTTTTGTTTTCTCTCATACCCAAGTTGGTTGAAAAGTGGGGGCTTTGTGGCATCAAAGTGAATTGCAAGAAATACGAAGGGTTAATACAACTGGTTTATCGGAGTGGCATCAGAGTGTTTGTGCAAGGAATCCAAGGATGTGATGATTATAAATTTAGACGATTTCTAAAGGCGGGGTTGGCCTCCCGTGCACAAACTGGTCGAGAGCTAATGCCGTTCTCCTGATGATGGCCACGGCAGGCCGAAACCAGTTATTGTGCTAAAGTGATTTGTACATTTTGCTACTCTATTCTTGAGAACAATCTAGCAAGAGAAGGCTGGCCCAATGCTCCAGCTCACTAGCTGCCGCATAGGCTCGTGCCTCGGCCGTGTAACTTTTGGCCCGTGACACTAGCCTCGTCACTAGATTGGTATAGACACTTGCTGTAGAAGAATATGTATAAATGTTTTTTCCAGTATCTGTCTGTATATGCTCGGCTCACGTTTTTAACATTGGTGGTTTTTGCAGGCTCGAAAAGTGGACAGAGTTTGCAGATTTTGAGCGAGTTTCCCTTGTGCAGTCTGTTTCAAAATTAACTGTCACTTCTTTCCAGTCAGAATTCTTCTGTGATGAGCCTCTTCGCAGAAGATGGAGGGGATTCATCTGCCCATAGCCCCCATCTAACTGAAGCAAGAGAATTTCTTTCTCAACAAGGTTTGGGCAGCAGTTGTTTATACACCTTTCTTTGGGGAACAAATGAGTCTGGGATGAAATTCTTCTCTATTGTCATGCTGCAATTCGACCACCGGTTTCCGTCGTAAAGAAGACTGCAGGCACAGTACAATTTCGGTAAATCGAGCAGCCATACTTCATAGGAGACGGCATCAGTGTAGTCGTTAGAGAGAAGAAAAACGAATGAACAAATTAATATCGTCTAGTACGATATGTGCTTCAGCCGGAAATTACTTTTAATTTGATATAGGGAGGTTTTCCAAGGCTATAAATGTCTATACATCAGCTATGAAGCCTTAATATGAAAAAACTTAAAAAATGGGGACAAATTGATCCATTCTAATTGGAAATAATATGCATTACGTGCTTGTCGTAATAGTTCTCGGAAGTTTTGGGGGGTGAAAAGAAGGAAAGGAAGAAAATAAAATAGAAAGTGGCCCATGCAGGTCTCGAACCTGCGACCTTCGCGTTATTAGCACGACGCTCTAACCAACTGAGCTAATAGGCCATTTGTCCCTTACCTTCACAAAAATATAAATATATTAATTAAACTTCTACTTTGAATTCTACACCAGTTCAGCACTTGCTTCGTTGTTTTGCTCCTTTTTTTCCCCCAATTATTTGAACTTGAGTTGTATTCTTAGTCTACAGTTGATACTAATCATTCCCGACCCAAAGCTTAGGGTCCGATTTATAGAAGTTTATGATCCAAAACATGTAAGCTCAGCAGAATCATTGGGTGATTGATTGAACTTTCATTGTGATCGAGATATCATACTTCTTCCAGCATTTGTACTTGTGAGAAAGAACAGGCAGAACGTGGCACAAGTGAAGTTAATTAGTCCAGCTTCTCCCATATCTCCCCCTTGCTTGTTTTTCTTGTTTCCGGTGTAACTCCACGGCTTTGATATCGACCCCTGAGAACGATAGAAAGACAGCTTGCGGTCGATGGGGCTCGATTTTCTTTGGATGACGGCCACAAACATGGCCTGGCCTGTACAAGGTTGTGAGTTGGAGGTTTTGGCTTGTGGACTTAGGCATTATGTTGAAAAAGTCCATTAAAAGAGAAAGAGAACTATTAACCCCTCAAGGGCATTAAGAAGATTATCAGGGTCACACTTATTTAGCACTCCGCAATTTGTTATGGATTAGAGATAAAGTGCAATATCCAACAGTTTCGTTCCATTGAAAGATACATTACAGCGCAAGACAGTAAGGCATCTAACATTCACTCATGAATCAGCTCATTGTTAGAGCCTCTCGAATTCCGACTTTGGCCGTTATTTACAAGCTGAGTCATTTGATCATGCAGGCATGATGCAAAGGCGCGAATTAATAAGATGAGTACAGAAAGCTGATTTGATCATTGCATAATCTACACCACGTCATGTGTAGCAAAAGGAAATCATGTCCAATCTTGCAACTGAATATATCATTTGAGTTTACCAAAGTAAACAGTAAAAAAATGTAGAGAAATTCACTTCAGACCTCTAGAAATCAAGTAAATGTAAGGAGGTACAAAGAGCTTTCATTTTAAGGAAGAAAAATAGCAACTACAAACTGCACCTGAGGCACTAAAATCCCATCACAAACTTATTTGACATCCCCTGAGCTCTCAGATAGCACCGCGAGGAACCTCTCCAACTTCCCTCGCTTCGTAGCTTTGTCTCAAGCAACAATATTTTTATAGTCCAAGGACTCATCGTGGTAAATGTCCCACCAGTTCTTCACCAGCATCTTGATATCGTCCCTATCCATTTTTTTCTCCTCGCCCGTGTACCGCCATGGCTTGGACCCCTGCAGCGCAATAATGGACGACCTTGACTTTGTCGAGCTCGACGTTCTCGGGATGACGCCACAACATTGCCAGCACAATGTTATACACATTGGGAATTGATTTGTATATGTCCTAGAAGTACATGTTCAGGAAGTCTTGCTCAGCAAAAGGAGTTAAGAGGTGCGATCTTGAGCATCTTCGGCAAATCGCGGTACGTCTTGCGGTTTGGCTCAAACATGAGCATGCCAGCATTGAAGTAAAGTGACGGCTTTGGACTGCGGTAGTTGGGCCACTGGACCTTTTCAGGGCACTGTTGGCAATATCCAATTTGGTACTGTTTAGTGTGACTCCATGTCTTCTCACAGAAGCAGTCCATGACCGCGTGGAAGGAGCTGTCCGGGACGTCGAAGAGGTGGTCTATGTTGTCGAAGACTTGGATGTCTCCGTCCCAATAGATCGTCTTGCTGTACTCCGAGAATTAGTAACCGTTGGTGAAATAGATCATCTTGTTGTCGTCTCCTGATCAACATAAATCTCTACAAACCTACTATTGAAAATCTGAAAAGTCGTTCCCTCTTTTTCCTTAGAACAAAACATTCAATGACCAGCCTGAAGGACCAGACATTAGTAAACGAAAACTAGATAGAGACGAAAGTAAACGAAAACTTATAAACTGAGCATACCTCCCAAATCCTGAGCTTGGAGTAGTTGATCACATAGTAGGCCATGGCAAACTGAGCCATGTCCTTTGGCGGATGAACCGGCTCGATCTCCTTCACGATACAGCCTTGATCCACCAGCATTTTCCGATGATCCTCCGGCACGTCCGGCAAGACCACCACCATGAACGGGTACTTGCTCTCCGCCTTCCTCAGCCCCTTGGCCAAACCAACCACACCATGCACTTAATCGCCGTTCCTGGCCAAGTAAGTGATGTAGGCCTGGCTGGGCTGGCTCTCAGTCTTCAGTTTCGCGATGCCATTAGCGGCAGCATTGGCGGCGATGACAGGAGCCATATCTTCGGTAGGAAAGGTTTGTGGTTTTCTGAGAGTGGGATGGAGAATTTGCGTTAGACAAGGTTCTGCAATTGCACGGCTTAGTTTGATGAGTTGATGGACTTTGGCAAAAGGAGGACCCACGGTTTATATGGAGATGGAGAATTAATTTTTTAATTAAGGTGACTAAATCTTGGAGATAATCCCGTGAATAATTTCCTGATTCCTATGATCATCGGGACATGGGATGGGGCTACAATATGCGAGAGATGGTTAATGTTGTTGAATCTTAAGGTATTATTGTAAATTTGAGAATATTCCAAGGGCGACTATATCTCAAATGTACATAATTAATAAGTTTATAGGTTGTCGTGGAGGGGCGATTTCCGAGGATAATATATAGTTGAAGGATAAGCTATGCCAAATACCCAAAAAAAAAAGAAAAAGAATAAAGTTGTAGAAGGGGTAATATATAGTCAGAAAAACAAACCCACTCCTACAAAAAAAGGGCAAAAAATATTATATTGATTAAACAAGTATATGTGCTTTTATTGTGTCAACTCGTTAATCCTATTGAGCTTTGGGATTGATCATGTTTATCTTGATTATACAGAATATATTTCTCAAAATCTTTTTATCTAAAGGCAAGGAAGCGACAATCTGGATACTTGTAGTTACGGGATGCCCTACAAACCCGATAGACCGGTTTATTTCAGACCTTTGATTAGTGCAAGCGATCCTAACCAAAGCAATTTGGACGCAGTTGGTAAAATCTAAAAGAACGATATATGATTTCCAAGCTGAAAAATTGAAGCATAGTTCTTCAATTTCAGATGGAAAGTCGGTATTTTTCCTTGAAACATATGATCGCTTCATTGAAAGATGACGATGCGCTCATTAAGTAAGCATCGTATATCGCTTCATCAATTGACATTATCTATGTTAACCTTGAACCGTTACTAATCATCTATATGTAATCATCCGCTTCATCTTAATGTAACTTGCCGAGGAGTTCATCTTAATATAACATGCCAGTGATTAAGCAATAAATTTTTGTAGGGATTAAATGCGGAGAAATTTCGACCAAAAAAAAAGCGGAGTAAATGTTATATTCCTCGTACCGTTTGGTGCAAATAGTGCTTCTCTTTTAAAACATTAGGTTTGTTACATGGACATATGAAATTTACCAATTTAGAGTGAGTTTTCTCTTGTCATCATAGAGAGTAACATGGTGCAAGATCGCTCAAATTTCTCCACATAAGCTTTTCAATAACCAAGGCTCCATTTGTTTCACCGGAAAACCTTTTTCTGGATTTTGTGGCTTTTGATTCACAGAAAATAAACTAGTAAAAAAAAATATTTTCCACCGATGAAAAAAGCATCAGCAAAAGTGGTGAAATTTCCGTCCCCTTTCTTTCATCTCTAGACCAAGTACTTTCTTTTACCAAACACCTTTATCTTTTCCTTTTAATTTAATTTTTTTCTTTTTTCTTTAAAAAAATTCGATTTATTTATTTATTTTTAATTTTTATATATTTCTTTCCTTTTATTTATGCCTCTTCCTCGGCCAATTGTCAGCCATAATGGCGGCTAGTAATTGACCAAATGCCAGCTTGAGCCTCGCCACAGGCTGGCGAGGCTCGAGCTTGCGAGATTTCAGGGAGGTTAGCTTAACAACCTCGAGCAAGCTCCACCTTTGCTTGATCAGGTGCGGCTCAAGCTCACTTGTGGCCGGTCGCCAACGGGCGAGGTTGAGGTAGCTCAAGGCCGGTCCCCATCCACGGCAACTGGCCAAGGAAAAAGAAAAATGAAAAAAAATAATAATAATAATTAAAAATAAAAAAAATCGAATTTTCTAGTAATTTTCCTCGAAAAATCAAATCATATGCCAAACAGTAGAAAATATTTTCCAGTTTATTTTTAAGTTTCAATCGAACAACGGAAAATATTGTCATTTTCTTGAAAAATAGCTTCATGTAAAACATTCTCCATAAACATCACATTTTCTACAAAACGAACGCAGCCAAACGGAACAAACTTAGGCCAATTGAACTTTGTATAGATAGCGCTCAATGAAAATTTTATTTTATTAATAAAACAATGGGGAGGAGGCGATCAACACAATTGTTATCTCGGGACGTTACCATAGAAGTCCCACACTCGGCATGGAATATTCAATTTGGATCATATCTATTTAGTTCATCTGCAAATGAACAAGCTGATCAGATATTCGTTAGTGACATGGCTCAAACTTGTGATTTAATAAGCCATGATCTCTTTATGATTCGGCTTCACGCCAAGCGGTGCCACTCAAAGGACGGCGCTAGGAAACGTGGTACAAAAGGGCACCTTCTTGAGAAGGCCTCTTTTTCCAGTTCTGTTTTTTTTTTTCTTTATATAGTTATGTTAGTTGGACCAAGAAGAGGTGGGTGCACTTGAGGTTGAGCGGTTCTAAATTTCAAACAAGTTTCACTTGGAACTTGCTTGTTAGAATAAGTTTCTCATTTTTTAGAACATAAATTCTATCTTACATACTTTGGAACAGATTCCATGATCAGTTCCAGGATCTACTCATATTCCATTTATATTATTAATTAAACGATTGCAGTAAATCATCACTTTTAATGGCAATCACTTGCCGTAACAATTCACTAATTGTAACTTATATTTAGACACATGAAAAATATGAAATATTAACAAAGTAAAAGTTTTATTCGTAAAATGAAAGTTTAGATTAGTGATTCCAGATTATACATTTATTATCAAATACCATGAAATGCCGCAAGATCGTTCGAAGACATGTATCAAGTAAAACACAAAAACTTGTTCCAGCTTTTGAGTTCTAGGTTTTAATTTACATGTTCCACCTACTTAGAACATGGAATCTATCCGTCCAAACAAATTTCCTAATTTTTAGAACCTAGAACCTACCCTACTTGTCTTGGAACCCGGAACCGGACAAGTTCCTACCGGCTTGGTTTTCAAGTTCCAAGTTCTAAAAGACAAGTTCCTACCGGCTTGGTTTTCAAGTTCCAGGTTCTACCCTGAAATCATGCTCCTCTCTAGTACCACCAAATCTGTTAATTTAATAATCGATTAATCAAAATGGTAGCTAAAAAATGGAGAATAGTTTCACTAAATGGGTCATCAAACTTTCCTTTAGCATTACTACAAATGGAGAAAATTGCACAAGTACTTGTAAATCTATTTTATGAAATTCAATGGAACCTTAAACCTTAGAATTAATCTTAGAGCAAAAGGCACCAAAAACCTTAAATTATGTTCACTATGATACATTTACCCTAAACCTTTTTCCGTGATACCGAAAATCCCAAATTCATACCCGTGTGACACATTTATCCTCCGTCAAAATTCTGTCAATAAAGACTGTTAAAAATCGGTATACATTGACATGGAAAGCAAACAATATTGACATTGTGCAATATTTCTAGAATCGGAACTATATTTCAATCTCGCATTGTATTAGAGGCAGATTTAGTTACTAAAGTTATCGTTAGTATAATGCTGGGAATACACGAGTTCGTGGCCCTGTGCGCATTGATTTTTGTTGTTATTAGTAGAAGAATGGGCGAGGGGTAACCGAGTGCAATCATAATTTCCAAATGTTGCCATAAGAGCTCCTCCCATTTGTTACGGGGTATTTGATTCGAACCATAACTAGTTGGTGCACCCGTTGATAATACATGGATTGATAATAAATTCATGAACGGCATGAATCCGACTTGAAATTATAAAAGAGGATATGTCACAATCCCCTTTACGGTTGGGCACCACTCGGTGAAGTTGAAATTGCAAGTGGTGTGCCGCTCCAACGGTTGCACAGTCACTCTGGAATCTATCGAAGTGTTTTCTCATTGGTCATAAAACGACGTCCGTGAGGTTGGGGAGCCGACGTCAGTTAGACTTTGAAGTATCCGTTTATTTCATAAAAAACGAATGATTTAACAAAGTTTTATAAAATAATTATTTATATTGCTTATAACAATAAAAAGAATGATAGGTATTTTTAATATGCTGGATATTTCTATGCCATGAATTTAAAAGTGGATTTTACAGTATATACGAGCATATATAGTACCCAAAATCTCGTGAAAGCAAGTGTCGCAATTTTTGCGAGTTAATGAATTATATCACGTGCAAGGATGCGTTTGTAGACATACATGAGAATAATTAATTTTCAATTTCTTGTGTGAAGCATCTTAAGAGCTGGGTGGGGTCGTAAGTTGGACTTGTTAAGTTCACATTTGACTTGAAAATTAAAATTTCAGTGGACCCGAAATCTCCACGAGTCAAATCAACAAATAATTAAAACAACATATCTACATTTATGGAAAATTGTACTTTGGTACGTCATAATTATTAACTGCACTCGTGGCCCAGCGAATGTGACCCCTTGGATTGTCTGGGTCCGATCTCATGGATCCCACGTGGGACCCACACAATCCAACGATCGATATGCCTCGCGCCAACCGTACCGCACAAACTAGTTTCTTGTGGGCAGGTGGGGCCGCCACCGAGTCCCACTAGTGCTCACAAAGTAGTGGACTTACTGTATGCCAGTCAAATTATTCTTAAATCTTTCTTGTTGTGTCAATTTAACGTTAAACTAAATTTTTAATTGTGTAAATTCAATTCTAAAGTTTTGATAATTTGTTAATTTAATTATTTCGATCATTTTTCGTCGAAATTCATTGACGTGGTTATCCTACGTGGCACGGTTAGTACTTATATGGATAACATTTGCAATTTTTTATTTTTAAATCTTTTTATCTTTTTTTTTCTTCCTTCATTGGTTGCTAGGCCACTAGAGGGAAAAAGGAAAAAAAAAAAGAAAAAAGAACAGGAAAGGAAAAAAGAAGAAAAAATTAAAATAACTAAAAGAATTAAAAAATTTATAATGTTGATACCGGTTATGCCACGTAGGATAATTGACGTGACTGAACTGCCATATAAGCGATTTTCAGCAAAAAAAATTAGCTAGAAAATCTAAATTTATGATTTTATGACTAAATCGATAAAGTGACAAAAGATTTATGATTAAATTAATATAACTGAAAGACTTATGATTGAAGTGATTATCGTTTAATAAGTTTATGACATTTTGAAAAAAAAATTTCCATTTATATACATGCATGTTTCAAACAAAGATCCAAGATTCATTCACTTTGTAAGATGCGAAAGCTCTTGTTGTGAAAAAAGAACCAATTAAAAAGTTGTTAAAAAGGTAACGTCACAGATTGTGATGACATCGGAATCGGTAGCCCATCTGTCTAAAGGCGGCGTTAGACTTGTCAAAGCTATGCCAGCTCAGGCTTCTAAAGTGATGACGTGACAATGATATGACCATTCATGGATATTGAGTGAGCAAAATGAATGAAGAATTTGAAATAAATAATTTAAATTAATATTAAACTTTTCCTAGCATTGAAAAGGTCTCCGAGGCCGCCCTCACCTACGTTCATCAGCCGCCTTCCGCTCCTCGCCGCCAACCCACCAGGCACGGCCCACCCACCCGCAACATCACGGTCGAATCCCTCCACTCAGCCGGCGCCGCCACCCGACCGCACGGCACCATTTTCTTGGCGTGCGCCATGTGTTTGGATATAAGCGTAACGGGGAAGCAAGCTGAGCAGATTGAAGAGGAGGGTTCGGTCTTGTTTTTTCCAATCTTTTTGCGGATGGCACCTCTTGGGATCCTGCCTCGAACCGCCTTTGTCTCTTTCGAGGGAATCTTAGGAAAATGTACATTTGAAGACGGTTTTGTACAACCGCGGGCTACTTTTTAATTGACACAACAATAATCAGATGAGGATGCCACCTCATTTATTTGTCATATCTGTAGACTGAATCACTATTGATAATTACATTATGGATTTGGTCGGCACAACCGACATATGGGATGCAGCTGGACGCCGAAATTGACCAAGAGGTGGTGCCAGTCCAATGCAACGTATTCTGCTCTAAAGAAAGAGGGGTGCAACTTTTGTATGTGACGGTATGGTTCTGGGCTCACCCCACATGAGATGGGAGTCTGCGTGTTATAGGGAGACCATCAAGGGTAGGGAAGAAAATTGTCGGTATGGCCGGTGTTGTAATTTAGACTTGTTAAGTTCGAATTTCCTCCGGGTCCACTGGCATCCACAAACTACCGGACCTATTGTATGGTGACCAAATTAGTCTTAAACTTTTCAGTTGTGCCAATTTAGTATTAAATCAAGTTTTTAATTGTACCAATTTAATTCTAAACCTTTTAACGATTTGTTAATTCAGTCATTTTGATCAATTTTCGTCGAAAATCACTGACGTGGCCGTCTTATATGGCATAGTTGGTATTTACGTGGATAACTTTTGAAATTTTTTATTTTTAAATATTTTTTATCTTATCTTTTTTTATTTTTCTTTCTTCCTACGTCGGCCACTAGGCTACTAGATGGAAAAAGTAAAAAGAAAAAGACCAGGAAGTGAAAAAAGAATAAAAAATTAAAAAATACTAAAAGAAATAAAAAAAATGATAACGTCGGCACCGAATCTGCCACGTAGGATAATCAGCGTGATTGAATTGCCATGTCATTGATTTCTAGCCAAAAATTGGTTGGAAAATCTAAATTAATGAATTTATAACTAAATTGATAATACATCAAAAGATTTATGACTAAATTGGCATAATTGAAAAATTTATGATTGAATTGGTTATCGTATAATAGATTTAAGATTTTTTAAATAATTTTTTCCATTTATATACACGTTTCAAACAAAGATCTAAGATTCATTCACTGTGTAAGAAGCGAAAGCTCTAGTTATTAACAATAACCGATTAAAAAGTTGTTAAAAAAGTAATGTGATTGATTGTGATGACATTTAAATCAATAGCCTATCTATCTAAGAGTAATTTTAGTCTTATCAAAGGTTTACTAGTTCTGGTTTACGAAGTGATAACGCGGCAGTGACATGGCTATTGATGGATATTGAGTAAGCAAAATAGATGAAGAATTTGAAATAGATAATTTAAATTAATAGTAAACTTTTCTGAGAATTGAAAAAGTCTCCCATCACACCCACGCCTACGTTCATCGGCCGCCTTCCCGCCGCTCGCCGCCAACCCGCCCATCACCGCCACCTAACCACGACCTCACGGTCGAACTCCTCCACTCATCTGGCGCCGCCACCCGACCGCAGGCCGCCATTTTCTTGGCGTGCGCCATGTGTGTTGCTTTCATGTGTTTGGAAATCAGCGTAACGGGAAGCAAGTTGAGCAGATTGAAGAGGACGGTTCAATCTCGTTTTTCCAATCTTTTTTGAGGAGGGCATCTCATTGGATCCGGCCTCGAAACTCCTTCATCTTTTTGAAGGGAATCTCAGAAAAATGAAACATTTCAAGACGATTTTGTGCAACCGCGGGGTACTTCCTAATTAACACGACGATAATCAGATGAGGCTGCCTCCTCATTTTATTTTGTCATATATCTGTAGACGAATCTTTATCTTTCTAGTAGCATTTAGTCAAAAGATTTTTGTCAGTGGAATGCCTAGATCGGGTGCCCGGCATATCACGCTTGAACTTGCGAGCGGAAGATGTTTGTCCTCTAAATGAATCAGATGGAGAATGAATTTTGCCAAAAGATTAGATGACAATAAGAAATAATACTAGGCATTTTATTTAATGAATGTGAGCATCACTCGCGAAAACCAAATTCCCATACGACCGTGCTTTTATTTAAGCAAATAAGCACGCCGTAACTCTCGACATCTATGCCGCGGGTGCGCCGGTGATGGAGTGCTCTCCGGCCTCCTCCGATTGCGCCGCGAAGATGCGCTCCCATATCTCTTGCTGCGCCGCTTCCTCAGCCGCCACCACGTTTGTATAGTCCAATGACTCATCGTTGAAAATATCCCACCATCTTTTCACCAACATCTTGACGTCGTCCCTATCCATGTTCTCCTCCTTGCCCGTGTACAGCCACGGCTTCGACCCGGCAGCGCAATAATTAACGACCTTGACCGTGTCGAGATCGACTTTCTCGGGATGATGCCACAGCATCGCGAGCACGAGGTTGTACACGTTGGGAATTGGTTTGTAAACGTACCTGAAGTGCTTGTTCAGGAAGTCTTGCTCAGCAAATGGAGTCGGAGGTGTGATCTTGAGGGTGTTGCACAATTTGCGGTGGGTCTTGAGGTTCGGCTCGTACACGAACATGCCGGCGTTGAAGTAGAGAGGCGGCCTAGGAATGATATGTTCGGGCCAGTGGACTTCGTCGGGGCACTGTTGGCAGTAACCAATTTCGTACCCAGGGGTGTGATTCCAGGTCTCTTCGCAGAAGCAGTCCATGACGGCGTAGAAGCAGCCGTTCGGGAGATCAAAGAGGTGGTCGATGTTGTCAAAGACTTGAATGGCTCCGTCCAAGTAGATCATCTTGCTGTACTCTACAAACTGTGCAATCAAACGAAAACCCGATCAACGATGCGATCCACATCAATCCTCGCTCAAAACATAAGCAGGCCAAAAGTACTGCTCAACAACGTGGAGAAAAGCTCTTAACATGCTCGAGAAGCATTTGAAAAGTAAGCACATACCTTCCAAATTCTGAGCTTGGAATAATTGATCACATGATAGGCCATGGCGGACTGGGTCTGGTTCTCCGGCAGAGAGACCGGCTTGATCTCCCTCACGATGCAGTCCTGATTCACAAGGATCTGCCGGTGATCCTCCGGCACATCCGGCAAGACCGCCACCACGAGCGGGTACTTGCTCTTCGCCTTCCTCAGCCCTTTGGCCAGCCCAACCGCACCCTTCACGTCATCGCCGTTCCCGGCCAAGGACGTCACAAAGGCACAGCTCGGTCGGTTCTCCAGCTTCGGCTTCATGGCAGCATCGGCGGCGGCGATGATGGGAGCCATTTCTTCGGCTGGAAAGGCTTGCGGTTTTCTCTTGAGAGTGGAAATGGAGAGTTCGTGTTTGAGAAGGGCTTCAGTTGCTTGGCTGAGCTTAAATAGATGTGGAGAATTAATATTTTATTAAGGTGACTAAATCTTGGAGAATTTCGAAAATTTCAAAGTTGACGACCTTGTGTGTCACCATCCGGTCCATCCGTGTTGCTTTCAACCAAAATCCGGAATCGGTTAATGTCGTATGATGTGAATGCTGACCTATCATCCTGAAGAGCCTATGACAAACAAAAAAAAAAAATTGTATTTTACTCTTTTAAAGGAGAGTATGCCCCTCCATCGAGATCTAGTAATCCTAGACATCAAAATTTTATTATGAAAATTGATTTCGAAACGAGGGGATGGATCATGAACGATACTTAAACAAATGGGTCTTATATAAAGAATATATGTTACTTTATAAATCGATTTACGTAATAATTTTTGAGTTTCTAGCTAGCATTAGATTAAAAGATTTTCGAATAATTTTCATATTTTGATGTCTCCGTATGACTTGAAAGAAAGGAGGATTGAACATAATTAGGTGTGTTACTGTCACAATCAAGGAGGTGAAAGGGAACACGCAATTCTAAAAGAAATCAGATATATTTATTAAGTTTCAACCAAAAATTCAGAAGTGATTTGATGTTAGGTAAAGTGACTATTGGGATATAATTCTAAAGAGCCTATGGCAAACAAAATAACTTCGAAATAACAGGACACATGCTATAAAAGAAATTTGAACAAACCAGTAATATATCGAGATATGAATCAGATAAATACACGTTACTTTGTAAACCAAGTTTATAAACTAGTCTTTTACCTAATTTTTTTAAAAAGATATAGAGTAATTTTCACCTTTCAGCATCTCCAAATTACACGAAAACAAAGGGAGAGTTAAATGTCTCGTGGTACAATGCATTATACTTTTAGTAAAAAATAAGGTTGTCATTCCGGGGGAGATGGGAGTATCGTTCGAAACACGACACCAAACGAGTTTCCATAATGTAATCATTGCAAGTGAGCAAGTGCTCCCCAGCTCATACCTTACCACCAACTTCCCCCTTCTTTATTCATTCTTTTTCCGAAATCTTTCTTTCCATTTTTATAATTACTTTCTATCAAATGTTTGGCGATGGAGTTTACTCATATCCTAGACCTTTTTTCATGGTGCATTTCCTCCACTCTACCAAAATCAGATTATAAAAAAATTGATGCTATTTCTTTTGGTAGTTCTCCATTATATTCTTATAATAGTCTAAGAAAAGGCATCCTTCGAGATTAAAGAAAAACTCTACGACTATAGGTACACAAAATATATATATTTTTTAATTTCAAATTTCAGTTTACATATATTTGTACACATCGCTCAACAAAAGATAACAAAAAATATGATTAAGAGAAATCTTTATCTTCAACCCCTAAATCAAAGGAAATGCAAGGGAAAAGAAAACCCTTCCCTTTCAAGGAAAAGAAAGAGTTATCGGTTTCAATTGCAGCTGATTATATAATTGCTCGACACACTTATAAAAAAAAAATCCCTAATGAAGCACAGCTGGGCTGCGGACACGGCGATTGAAGCGGAAAGCTCCGGCCTCCACCAATGCCACAAGGAATCGATCCCGTTTCATTAGCTTCGCCGCTTCATCTCTAGCAACAACGTTCTTGTGGTCCAAGGACTCGTCATGGTAGATATTCCACCACCTCTTCACCGGCATCTTGATATCGTCCCGATCCATGTTCTCTTCCTTGCCCGTGTACCCCCACGGCTTCGACCTCACGGCACAATAATGACCGACCTTCACCTTGCCCAACTCGACATTCTCGGGATGACGCCACGGGACCACATTGCGAGCAGGAGGTTGTACTGACTGAAACGAAAGGGTTAGAACCAAATATTGACCGGGAAAAGTCTAAAAAGAGTGAAACGAATCTTCTTCTGCTTGGACCGGCGTGTTGCATCGACGGTGTGAAACCTCGTGATCGTGACTTGGCGCGGTCTCATCCACTGTATATAAGCCATTTCAATAAAAGCCACCTGAATCTAGGAGCTCCGTTTCGTACCGACTGTTTAAAGGCTCGAGTTTGGGCTCATGTACAAGACCCGATTCGATTGGAGGATATAGACTGATTTGTTAAACAAAATCTGTTAAAAAATAAACTCAAGAATAATTTAGGTGCAAAAAATACTCGAGTACATGAACGATTGTCTCTAATTACTATTAGATTATTTACTGCTAGCTTTTTCCGTAGAATAGGTACCGACACTTGAATCAAATCACGTAAACCTCTTGTGCATTTTCTTATTTCTCATTTATTTTTCTAATAATTTCGTATCGATTTAATTGCAAGATCTAATCAGCTTCCAAGTTACGTTACAACGCCGATGGACCAAAAGATTGGGTCTGACCAATGCTTGAGGTCCTTCACATCCAACGGCGCATATGATGCCGTGTGGCTTTGCCTTTCCGGTCCACGTGGGACCAGTGTCAGCGTTTTGAAATGGACATTGAAGTGGGCTCTGCAGTATGGGCGCTGGTCGTGGGGATCACGAACTGCAGAGCAAGAGCAGCCTCCTCGAAACGATGAAGAACGACAAGGGAGAATCACTTTTTTTCTAGAAAGTGCAGAAAAGAATGCAAGCGCAGCTCATATCTGATCACCAACTCCGCCTCTTCTTTAGTAATATTTTTATTTGATTTTTTTTCCTGAAATTTGTCTCTTTTTATAATTACTTTCTATCAGCTGCCCAGCAATGGAGTTTTAGCCTTAATCCAAAGACTCTTTCATAGCGCCTTTCCTTCACTCTACCAGAATCAGATTATAGAAAATTTGATGCTGCTTGTTTTTGCGTTTCTCCATTATCTGCTGGGAAAAATGTACATGAGAATTTGGAAGAACAATGAAGTTAGACTTTAAGAGGTGATAACATTCTTTTTAAAGAATTATTTACTCCATAACATCGCTAATGGTTACGGGCAAAAATTCTCCAAGATACAACAAAGTCTCGAATGAAAATACCATATAGCAATTCCGGTACTTATCTAGGATCTCTCAATGGAAATTATAGAAAATAACAGCTGTATATCTTTTTGAAAAAAATGAAAAATGGTAGTTCTTTTAGATGAACAAAACATTGAAATATTTTATACGTTAAACAAACACAACCTTTCAATCAAATAGACACAACTTTCGAAAGATTGTAAGAGTGCCTAATAACTGTTAGGTGAAAAATAAAAGTTCTAAATTAAATTATTAAAAATAACCGACACTCTATAGCAAACAATCACACTGTTTCAATAGGACAAAAATAATTATTTTACAATAATAAATTGAAATTCAATAAATAAAAAATAATGATCGTTTATTAGTGCCAAATCTTGTCCAGTGCGCACTCACATCCTTTCGATGTGGGAGAAGGCACCTCTAAGTTTGTTTTACAAACAAATTACCAATATTATCTTCAAATAATGGTCTATGAATTGGTATCCGCCATTGAGATTTACTGTACTTAAACAAAATTACGACTATAGATACGGTACATATATAGCCTATATTAACTTGAAATTTCGTTTAACATATATTCGTACACATCACTCAACAAAAGAAAGCAAAAAAGAAAAAAACGAGAGAGAAATCTGTATCTTAAGCCCCTAAATCAAGGAAATGAAAGTGAGAATAAAACCCTTCCTTTTCAAGGAAAAAAAAAAGAGCTGCCACAAAAATCTCTGGCCTCTACCAATGCCGCAAGGAATCGATCCCGTTTCGTTTGCTTCTCTGCTTTACCCCTAGCAAAGATATTCTTATAGTCCAAGCACTCCTCGCTCTAGATATCCCACCACTTCTTCGCTAGCGTCTTGATATTGTCCTAATCCATATTCTCTTCCTTGTCCCGATCCATGGCTTTGACACCGCAGCACAATAATGAACAACCTTCACCTTGTCCAGCTTGACGTTCTCGAGATGACACAACAACATCGCAAGCATGAGGTTTTACACATTAGGAATCGGTTTGTAGGTGTCCTTGAAGTACATGTTCAAGAAGTCTTCTTCAGCAAATGGAGCCAGAGGTGTGATCCTGACAGTATTGAGCAAATCATGGTAAGTGTCGAGGTTTGGTGACACGAATTAAAGAAGAGAGTTTGGAGAATTTCTTTGTATTCTCTTAATTGAATTTTGTATGATGTCTTTACATGTATTTATATTATAATGTGTAGACAATAAAAGGAAATAATACAAAGATAGAAAATCAGAGTGAATCACTAATTGATTCAACCTGATTCAATGTATCTTCGATGCACAAATCATATCTCCAACACTCCCCTTAAGCTGGTGGCTTATATATGTCCAAGATGCCAAGCTTGCTTAGCGGATATGTGTGTTATCTCTGACATAGGGATTTGGTGATAATATCTACAGGCTGCTCTGAACTCCCGATTCCTCTTGTCGTAATTATCCCTTGTTAGATCTTGTCTCAAGCGAAGTAATAGTCAACCTCTCTATGCTTTGTTCTTTCATGAACTATGGGATTAGTAGGTGCAAGCTGAAGTGCTGCATCATTATCACAAAACAGCATAGTTGATCCTTTAACTTACATGTCAAGGTCAAGAAGTAAGCCTCGTGTCCATACTATCTCACAGACAGTTTCAGCCATGGCTCGATGCTCAACCTCAGCTGATGACAATGACACGGTTGATTGCTTCTTCATTTTCCACAAAAGTAGGGATTTTCCAAACTTCATGCAAAACCCAGTAATGGATCTATGAGTCATGGCACAGGTTGCTAAGTCTGTATCACAATATGCCGTCATCTCCATGTTACAATGGAGAGAGAGAGAAGTATTCTAAGTCCTGGACTTTGCTTCAAATATTTCACAACCTTCAAAATTGCATTCATATGTGATTGCTTTGGGTTATGCATAAATTGGCTTAGTGTTTGTATTACATAACATATGTCAAGCCTTGTCATGGTGAGGTAAATAAGCTTTTCTACAAGCTTCTAATAGCTTGATGGATCCTTGAGCAGTGGATCATCCTTATTTGATAATGTTCCCATATCATAATCAAAAGTAGTTAGTTTGACATTCTACTTGATAGGAATAATGGCTGGCTTACACCCTAATAGATCTGCTTTTGATATAATTTCCAGGATAAATTTCCGTTGACTGAGTGAGATTCCTAGGTTTGATTTGGCAATCTCAATTCCAAGGAAATGCTTGGGAGGACCCAAATCTTTAATGTGGAAAGTAACATGAAGATATTTCTTAAAGTCCTCGAAAGCAAATTCATCGGATATTATAATGAGTATGTCATCAACATATATTATCAAGTAGATAGATGATACACCTTTTGTCCATATGAATAATACAAAGTCACGCTTGGATTGTCTAAAACCAGTAGCTGTGAGTGCAGTGGTAAATTTCACGTACCACTGACGAGAAGCTTGTTTAAAGCCATAGAGAAGCCTATTTAAGGCCATGGATCTAGATAGCATTCAGTACAAGATGGAGTTGCAACCAGAAACTTCTTAGGTGGTAGGTACTGGTGGGGTAATTGATATAGATGGTTCTTGTAGCAAAGTGGAGCTTGTAAAACTAACGGTTGTTGTCACTATTAAGTTTGATAAGATGCGTGATCTCTTCACATATATGGATGCAATGGTAGTTTTTTTGTGCTTGAGGAAATTGTGTTGGAAAATCATAGTTAAAAGTGCATGTGGAGTTAGTGTTTTGATGAGTCCACTATTATGGCAAAGTTCAAGTGTGGCTTGAACTTGAAAGAAGTATGTGATGCAAGCCCATCGGGGTCTATGGAAGAGTACATCGAGTCAAGGTGGAGATTATTGATAATATTCCTCGAGTTTGAGCCTAAAAAGAAACCTTTCTTAATTTGAATAGGTTTTCTAGTTGGAGTTAGTTTCCTATTTGAGAGGTTATCTAATTTGAGTAGGTTTCATATTTTGGATTTATTCTTATCTATATATAAGAAGTGTCTTATTTGTGAAGAGTATTTAAGAGGCGGCTTATTTGTGAATTGCCCCGAATTAATTTGAGAGTATTGAATCCAATAAATCTTGTGGCGTGACTTGTATAATATCTCTATGAGATTGAGGGATTAATTTGAGGTATTGTAAGGGCCAAATACTGTGTGAGTTGTTGGGTAGGGGTGTCAATAGGTCGGGTTGGATCGAGCTTTCATGATACCCGACCCGACCCGAAAACAATAGGGTTGCGTTTGACACACCTAGACCTGGCCCAAGACCATGTTTAGCATACACCCCAAGGGCTGAGTTGGGTCGGGCCGGTCCGGACTGGGTCGGGTTTCAGGTTTTTTTTTTCCTCTTCAAACACACACACACACACCTTTCTCCCACTCTCTCTCCTCCTCCTCTTCGTCTTCTTCACCGTCTCTCTCTCTAGTTGCAGACAATTTGCAGAGACCAGAGAGAGAGAGAGAGAGAGAGAGATGAATTTGATACAGAGGGACAACAACCAATGAAACATTTTTCCGACACCCACCGACGAGAATCTCTTGTAAACATCAGACTTGCAGCACAGAGCGATCTAAACCCAATCCCATCCTTGAGTAAGCGCTCAGTCCCCTAAGAGATCGACTAAATCGACGAGCTTTGATCAATTTACCTAATAGGCAAGACCTCCTCCAGTGCGTCCATCATCTTCAGTGGCCCCCTTATAAGAGCTCTGCAGCTCGTTCTCCTCCTTATCCTCCTCCTCCTCCTCCCCCCCCTCCCCTCGACGACCAGTTCTCGGGGTCATCGCTGTCCTTCCCGATCGAGGACAACCCCGCTGACGACGAGCCGCTTCGTGCCGGCGCCGACGCTGCCGCACTCCCCTCGCCATTGAAGGAGTCGAGCTCCAGCAAATCGAAGGCCGAGGGCCGGGCAGCGCCGATCGAGAACCCGGGGGGCTTGACCTCGACCCCGCGACCGCTGTGCAACGCGACCGACATAGCTGCCGCAATTCGTCTTCTTCACCGTTTCTCTCTCTCTCTAGTTGCAGACAATTCGCAGAGAGAGAGAGAGAGAGAGAGAGATGAATTCGGGGGGACATTCCCTGTCGGCAGAAGCAGAGAGATCTAAGCAAGCGAGCGAATGAGCGAGCTCCGGCGAGATGAGCAAGGAGGAACGAGCTACGACGAGGCGCTGTGGATCTCCGAACAGAGTTTCATGCGAGAGAGCGAGCTCCGGCGAGACGATTGGGGATGAGAAACTCTAATAAAAAGATAAGCCCCCATCCCAAAATAACCTAAGTTTTAGGGCCAGGTTGGGTTAGATCAGCGCGGGACATCCCTATTATCGGGGTTAATTGGGGATGAGGAACTCTGAGAATGTTTGAATAACTCAATTGCAATCTCCGTTGTATCGCTTGATTTATAGTGATATTCATTGCCCCGATCGAACCATGTAAATCTAAAGTCCGATTTATTTTCTTATTTTGTCTATTTAATTGCTCGATCGCTCGCTTCTGCAATTCATGTAGTGCTTGTGGACGGTCTTGTGCTAATTAGATATTGCTGCATTAGCACACGACACAAACATAAGCAAGATCGACCAGAACCACCTTGCGTTTTCGGTTTTCCCCTCGTCAACGTGAGGGAAGGCTACACACGCCGTGGCAGACACAGCATCTGCATCATTGTCTTCATTGGCTTTTGAAACTTTGAAGTGCTTATGGACGGTCTTGTGCTGATTATTGCCCCATCAGTACATAACACAAAACATAAGCTACAATTACGCGCCACTCTTTCTCTGCTAGCTTTCCCTTCTTGCTATGCTAGGGAAAGCTAATCCAAATTGTGGCATATTCATGTACACCGGTAAAAACAGAAGTTTTAATTCTTTCGGTCCGTTCCTCATCACTCTTTCACTAATTTTATGTCTGCTCAAGTTCCTCATCGCATGTTATATCGTGTAGGATGAACCGGGGGCCCTTTTGTGTTTGTAGTAAGCAAGACCTTTCGAAAGTGGAAATATACAATATATGCTTTCTAGGTAAAAAAGTAGGAACATATAGGAATGCAAAGAAAATCCACGCAAGCATCTTAGCACGACGCTCTAACCAACAGAGCTAATAGGCCAACTATGGTTTTTTTACACACAGAAATTCTTATCAGTAGGTCAGCACCAGTATTTGACAAAAGTCAAAACTCAAACACCGCTTGCTTAGCATCCGATTCATAGCAGTTTTGTCGATTCAAAACCTGTAACTTAGCTGAAATCATTAGGTGATTGATTGAACTTTTGATAGGATCGCGATATGAAACTTGTTCCGAAATTAGTACTTGTGAGGAAGAACATGATGGAGATCAACTGAGACAGATTACACTATACTAAACTCTGTTTCACCAACCTGTTTGATCATCGTCTATACCCAGATACATTTAATCAGAGAGCCAATGTTTACCTCCCCAACCTCACGCAGTACACACTTACTACATGGCACAAGCGGAGTTTATCAGTCCACCTTCTCTTCACATATCTCCCCCATCCATTTTTCCTTCTTTCACAGTGTACTTCCATGGCTTTGTTATTGACACCTGAGAGCGGTAGAGGATAACTTTCAACCGATCGAGCTCGATTTTCTGCAGATGCCACCACAAACATGGTCTGGCCTGTACAAAGTTGTAAATTGGAGGCTTTGGCTTATGGATATTTCTTAGGCACATGATCAAGAAGTCGATAAAAAGAGAAAAAACTAGGCAACGGTCAAGGGGCATTGAGAAGTTCATCTGGTGTCGAACTTCTTTAGCACTCTGCAACTTGCTATGGATTCATTAGAAAGGAAGTGCTATGTCACCAGTCTTATTCGATGAAAAGATGCAAAACAGTAAAGCATCTAACATTTAGTCATAAATCGGCTCATTGTTAAAGCCTCTCGAATTCCAACTCTGGCCAGTGATTTATTAGCCAAGTTATTCGATGATGCAGGTGTGATGCAAAGGCATGAATGAACAAGGTGAGTACAGAAAGCTGATTTGATCATTACATAATCCACATCAAGTCATGTGTAGCAAAAGAAATCTTGTACAATCTTACAACTGAAGATATCATTTGAGTCTACCAAAGTAAACAAAAAAAATGTAGAGAAATTCACTTCAGACCTCTAGAAATCAAGGAAATGAAAGGCATAAAAAACAAGCCTTTCATTTTAAGGAAGAAAAATACCAACTCCAAGCTGTACTTAATGCACTAAAGTTCCTCTACAAACTTATTTAACATTCTCCAAACTCTTTAACAGCTACGCGGCAGACGGGGCAGTCATGTAAGGCACAACTCCTGCTTCAGATAGCGCCGCGACGAACCTCTTCAAGTTCGCTCGCTTCACCGCTTCATTTCTAGCAACAATGTTTTTGTAGTCCAGGGACTCGTCGTCATAAATGTCCCACCACTTCTTCACCAGCATCTTGATATCGTCCCTTTCCATGTTCTCTTCCTTGCCCGTGTACCGCCATGGCTTGGACCCCGCAGCGCAATAATGAACAACCTTGACCTTGTTGAGCTCGATGTTCTCGGGATGACGCCACAACATCGCGAGCACGAGGTTGTAAGCATTGGGAATTGGTTTGTATATGTCCTTGAAGTACATGTTCAAGAAGTCTTGCTCAGCAAATGGAGTCGGAGGTGTGATCCTGAGTGTCTCGAGCAAGTTGCGATACGTCTTGAGGTTCGGCTCATACACGAACATGCCGGCATTGAAGTAAAGTGACGGCTTTGGACCGACATGGTCGGGCCACTGGACCTTGTTGGGGCACTGTTGGCAATACCCAACTTGGTGCTGTGGAGTGTGACTCCACGTCTTTTCACAGAAGCAGTCCATGACCGCGTAGAAGAAGCCGTTCGGGAGGTCAAAGAGGTGGTCAATGTTGTCGAAGACTTGGATGTCTCCGTCCAAATAGATCATCTTGCTGTACTCCAAGAACTGCAATGGAAGAAACCGGATCAGGAACTGTTGGTGAATTGATAAAAAGTACAGAGTATATGCATTGAACCAATCAATAACGAATAGTAAACTAGGCATACCTCCCAAATCCTGAGTTTGGAGTAGTTGATCACATAATAGGCCATGGCAAACTGAGTTTGGTTCTCTGGCGGATAAACCGGCTCGATCTCCCTCACGATACAGCCCTGATCCACCAGTATTTTCCGATGCTCCTCCGGCACGTCCGGCAAGACCGCCACCACAAGCGGGTACTTGCTCTTCACCTTCCTCATCCCCTTGGCCAGCCCAACCACACCCTTCACGTAATCGCCGTTCCCGGCCAAGAACGTGACGTAGGCCCGGCTGGGCTGGTTCTTGGGTTTCATCAGCTTGGCAGCGGTGACATTAAGAGCCATTTCCTCGGTCGGTTCTTAAACTAGGAAGGAAAGAAAGGAGTTGAGTATTGACAAGAAGCAAGATGGTTTTAGAGAATGTGAAGAGGTTTTGAGTAAGAGTGAGTGAACGATTGCTCGGGTTTGTTCTTGAGCTTGATGGATTTGCCATGGAGGTGTTGCATGGTTTATATAGAGTTTGGGAAATAATTCTTAATTAGAGAAATATGATAATTTATTTTTTAAAAATTAAATTATGGATTTGATTGGGGCAACTAACTTGAGGATGGAGCACCATGTGTCCTAGGACGTTCATGCCGACATTGACCAAAGTTGGTGCCTGTCCAATGAGAGACCAACGCATTCTGCTTTTTTGGGAAAGAGAGGAACAACTTTTGTATGAAACGAAGTCGTTTTGGGTGGGAGATCGTCAACGGTTGGGAAGAAAATTCTGGACTTGGACGGTGCACGAAACTTCAATGTCATTGCACATCTATGTTTTATATACTATAATTTGGCCAAAGATAAAATATTTATGTATTGGGAGAGTAAATCTTGCCGTAATTACATGAATATGGGATAGGGTAAACCTATGATGAATTGTTATAATATATCTAGCCAGGCACGATAGTCGATAGTCCTCTACTGATACTTGCTTATAATCCAAAGGGCATGGTGCGCGAAGAACTTGACTCCTAAGCCATGAATTAAAAATAGCTTTCGTCCGAGTTAAGTGTATTCGTGTCTCGTACTCTTACGCCATGAATTAAAGTGTGAATTTTAGAATATATACGAGGATTTCGACCAAAAAAAAAAGAATATATACGAATATATACAGTGCCTAAAATCTTATGAAAGCAAGTGACGCAATTTTTGCAAGTTAATGAATTATATTACATGCAAGAATTGTTTGTAGACCACGTATAATTACAACTAACAATGAATTTTATCATTGATAACAATTAATTTTCAATTTTTCGTATGAAGCATCTTTAGACCTAAGCGGGCCAACTGTACCGCACGAAATAGCTTCTTGTCGGCAGGTGGGGCCGCCACTGGGTCCCACCAGTGTCCTTTTTTTTTTTATATATACTTTGGGTCATAGCGGTATTCCACGTGTCAACGCCTGGTTCAAAGGACGGTGCGAGGACACATGGCAATAAAGGGCGCCTCGGAGGTCGCTTTTTTTCCGGTTTTCCAGTTATGTTAGTTGTGAGGTCCGAGGGAGGGTCCATCTCTTTACTTATTCGAAAGATTATCATCTTAATCCAATGAAATTAGTCATTGTCCCTTCGAGAGCTTGTTGACTTGAGGGGCCAAATGGAATTTTATTTTATTTTTAGGATAGTAACTATCGAGTATTGTGAATGGAAATTACATTTGTATCAGATAAATTATTTCACAAAGTCATGAACCTGTTTTGTAGCAACCAAATCGGTTATAAACTTTCAGCTGCGTAAATTTGATCTTAAATCTTTTGATAATGTGTTAATTTAGTTCTAAATTTTTCAATTATATCAATTTTATCCTAAACCTTGCAACAATTTGACAATTTAGTCATAAATTTTTTAACAATTCCCTAATTTAGTTTTTATAGCCATAAATCAGTGACGTAGACACTGGCCATTCTACGTAGTATGGTTGGCGTTAATATAAATAGTTTTTTAATTTTTATCTATTTATCTTTTATTTTTTTCTTATCTTTCTTTTTTTTTTTTCTTTCGATCGTTGAGTCTCGACAATGACCAATGACCAGAGCCACAAACAAGGGTTGACCTTGCTAGCCTCTCTAACCTCAAGTGAGGCTCGAACTCACCTGAGGCAGGCGAGATCTGGCCTGAGGTCAACAACACCTTTGCTGGTGACCAATGGAGGGAAAAAGGAACAAAAGAAAAAAGAAAAAGAAAAAAAAGAGAAAAAATTTAGAAATCTAAAAAAAAATTGATTTAATAACGTATGACCTGAATATTGAGCTATCATCCTAAAGAGCCTATGACAAACAAGTGATTCTATTTTACTCTTTTAAAGAAGAATATCCCATTCCACTAACATATCGTACACATACAAAATTGATTATGAAAATTAATTTTGAAATAAGGGGACAAATCATAAATGATATTTAAACGAATTGGCCATATATCGAAATATGAATTAAACAATACACGTTACTTTGTAAATCAAATTTACATATCAGTATTTGAGTTTCTAGCTAACATTATTATAAATATCTACAATAGTTTTCACATTTTGATATCTCCTCATAACATGAAAGAAAAGGGAGGATTGAACATCTCATGATAATGCAGATTGTACTTTTAGTCAAACATAAGTTTGTCATTAAAGAGGTGGAGTATTGTCACATTCAAATAGGCGAAAGGGAGTAGGCATCAAGTTTCTATAATAATCATTTCGGTCTAAAACTTGCTCATCCATTTTGAACTTTTCAAGCATGCTATGCAAGTCTCTAGTAGAACAGTTTTACGTTATCAATCATTGCGTAAGGATGATGGCGTGATGTGGATTGATATTCAACGAAATGATGACGTGATATGGATTGATATTCGGCGTATTTCTTGATCGAGCAACTAAAGCCCCAAATCTGCTCATAATCCTCAAATCCCTAAATCAGTCCCTCCCATTCAAGCCCTATTTGCCCTAAGAAACCCCAATTCCAATCTCGGTCACAAGTTTTGGAGCCAGGACAAATATGAACTCGAGATTCTACAGTAGAAATAACAAAAAATGATGGCATGAGGTGGACTGATATTCGGTGTACTTCTTAATCGAGCAACTAAAGCCCTAAATCAGCCCATGATCCTCAAATCCCCAAATCAGTCCCTCCCATTTGAGCCCTATTCTCCCTGAGAAACCTCAATTCCGGTCTTGGCAACAAAATTCGAAGCCAAGACGAAGATGAAACTCGAGATTCTGTAGCAGAAATAACAATGAGTGGTTGTGTTAGGTTCACAGAGAATCGGTCAAAAGTATAACTCTGATTGTGATCTCCTCAAGAGGGTGTTATCTTTTTATAATCTATTTGTATCGTTTATATTGGTTTCTTCGCACGTAACGCGTTAGTAATCTCTCAATGAAAAGATATTCTTTATTGCTTTTCCTTATAAAGGCTAAGATGCGCGACAAATCGGCATTGGTCTCCATCTTCAATGGTGGGAATTTTGTCCCATCCCAATTGAGGGGACACATCTGTAAATCCAATGAAAAAGAGGCACTTGAGCAGATTGGTGATACTACCGCACGTATGCCGTATATGAGATGTTATACAAAGAATTTTCTGCTACGGTCGGGTCGGGGCCCCACCACGCACCCGTATCCATTTGCGCATCCTGCACTTTTGGCTCATGGCACCAGCCCAAGTGTCGAGTCCCGGTTTAAAGGGCGGTGCAAGGGACACGTGGCGAAATGGGTTGCGTCCTTGGAGTCTCTTTTTTCCACTTCTTGTTTTTTCCAGTTATGTTGGTTGATAAGGGGGAGGGGCCCATCTTTTTACTTTATCCAAAGGAATTGCACGCGCTAATGGCAGCTAAAAATCAATAGATCGGTGACTAAATTGTCTTCTTCGAGAACTTGTTGCCCCACGAAACGAGACTTTTGAATTTTTTTTAAAGATGATGATCTTTGAATATGGTATTACAAAGGAATATAATACTTTCATAACTTTCAACCAAAAATCTAGAATTGATTTGCTGTTATATAAAGCGACTATTGGGCTATTATTCTTTTAAAGAATGGCATCCCCCTTCATTAAGATTGAGTAATCCTAAACACAGATTTGATTTTAAAAATTGATTTTTGAAATAAGATGATAGAGTGTAAAAGAAATTTAAACTAACACAGGAAAAAGTGTCAAAAAAGTCTTAAACCTTTTGTGTTTATACCAATTTAGTCATAAGCTTTTTTTTGTGTCAATTTAGTCATAAACTTTTTTGCATTTGTGCCAATTTAGTCCTAAATATTTTTTTGGTGCAAATTCAGTCCTAAACCTTTTACATTGATGCTAATTTAGTCCTAAACATTTTTTTGTGCTAATTCAGTCCTAAACCTTTTGCATTTGTGCCAATTCAGTCCTTCAATACATGAATAGCTATTAGTCAAAAGAACTGAATTGACATCAATGCAAAAGGTTTATGACTGAATTAGCACCAATACAAAATGTTTAGGAATGAATTGTCACAAAAAAAATGTTCATGACCGAATTGGCACTAATGCAAAAGGTTTAGAACTGAATTGGCACTAAAAAAATGTTTAAGACTGAATTGGCATCAATGCAAAAGGTTTTGAACTGAATTGGCATCAAAAAAAGGTTTAGAACTAAATTGGCACAAATGCAAAAGATTTAGGACTTTTTTGATACTTTTCTCAACTAACAAGTAATGTATCGAAACATGAATTAAATAAGTATATGTTACTTTTTAAACCAAGTCTACGAATGAGTCTCTTAGCTAACATTTTCTTTAAAGATATTAAGTAAATTTTCACATTTGGATATCCTCAAACTGGATGAAAATAGTGGGAGGGCTAAACATCTTGTGGTACAACGAATTATATTTTTAGTCAAAGATAAGTTTGTCATTTTAGAGGAGGCAGAGTATTATTACATTCAAATAGGTGAAGCTGAGCACACAACGAGTTTCTATAATTTGATCATCACAAGATTGCAAGTGCACCTCATATCTTACCACCAACTCCCCCTCTTAGTGATAGTTTATATCTAGTATTTTTTTCTGAAATCTCTCTTTTTGTAGTTACTTTCTATCAACTGTTTGGCAATGGAGTTTACTCTTATCCTAGACCTCTTTCATAGTGCCTTGGCTTCGCTCCATCAAAATCAGATTATAGAAAATTTGACACTATTTGTTTTCATGGTCCTCCATTACATTCATATAATAGTCTAAGAAAAGGTATCCATCGAGATTTAAGGAAAATTCTTCGACAACAGATATACAACAAAAATAACACATTAATTTGAAATTTCGCTTAACATAGATTTGTACACCACTCAACAAAAAAAAAAAACAAAAAATAATAATTAAGAGAAATCTTTATCTTCAAACTCTGGAAATGAAAGGGAAAATAAAACCCTTCCCTTTCAAGGAAAAAATAAATAGAGCTGCCAATTCCAATTGTAGCTGACTCTATGTAATTGCTTTACACACTTATGAAAAACACCTTAATTATACACAACTAGGCTGCGGACGGGGCAGTCATGAAGCGGAAAGCTCCAGCCTCGGCCAATGCCGCGAGGAATCGATCCCATTTCGATTGTTTCGCCGCTTCATCTCCAGCAACAATGTTCTTGTAGTCCAAGGACTCGTCATCGTAGATATCCCACCACTTCTTCACCAGCATCTTGATGTCGTCCCGCTCCATGTTCTCTTCCTCGCCCGTGTACCGCCACGGCTTCGACCCCGCAGCACAATAATGAACGACCTTCACCTTGTCCAGCTGGACGTTCTCCGGGTGACGCCACAACATCGCGAGCACGAGATTGTACACATTAGGAATCGGTTTGTAGATGTCCTTGAAGTACACGTTCAGGAAGTCTTGCTCAGCAAATGGAGTCGGAGGCGAGATCCTGAGGGTTTCGAGCAAATCGTGGTAAGTGTCGAGGTTTGGCTCGTACACGAACATGCCGGCATTGAAGTAGAGAGATGGCTTCTGGCCGGCGTGGTGGGGCCATTGGACCTTGTCCGGGCACTGTTGGCAATACCCAATTTCATATTGAGGGGTGTGACTCCACGTCTTCTCGCAGAAGCAATCCATGACCGCGTAGAAGAAGCCGTTCTCGAGGTCGAAGAGGTGGTCTATGTTGTCAAAGACTTGGATGTCTCCGTCCAAGTAGATCATCTTGTTGTACTCCACAAACTGCAAATTCAAAAAGTGAGATCAATAACTGAATATTACCAGCCTCATAACCTAAATCTAAGATACAAAGAGATATATTCAAGGAACAAGCATACCTCCCAAATTCGGAGCTTGGAGTAGTTGATGACATAATAGGCCATGGCAAACTGGGTCTGGTTCTCCGGCGGATAAACGGGCTCGATCTCCCTCACGATACAGCCCTGATCCACCAGGATCTTCCGGTGCTCTGCCGGCACATCCGGCAATATCGCCACCACAAGCGGATACTTGCTCTTCGCCTTCCTCAGCCCCTTGGCCAGCCCGACCACGCCCTTCACGTATTCGCCGTTTCCGGCCAAAAACGTGACGTAGGCACAGCTGGGCTGGTTCTCGGGCTTCGGTTTCACAACACCATTAGCAGCAGCATCGGCGGCGATGACAGGAGCCATTTCTTTGGTAGAAAATGGTTTGTCTGTGTGGAGAAAGTTCGTCAGAGGTTTGGAGAGCGTGTGTTTGAGAAGGTTTTGCGATTGCTTTGCTTAGTTTGATGAGTTGATGGACTTGGCAGGAGGAGGAGGCACGGCTTATATAGAGATGGAGAACTAATTTTTTAATTAAGGTGACTAAATCTTGGAGATAATGTGGCGATTGATTTCCTTATTCCTGTGATCGGGACAATGGATGGAAGCTGCTTGAATCAAGGAGCATCGTACCGACAATTTAGACAAACCAAAGATCTTGTCCGTCCAGTGGGGGCGAAGCTAGGCCATTTCTCCTTAAACGAGGTCGTTTTGGAGCTCCACCAATGGATCGAAGTCCACGTGGGTCAGTGTGAATCGATCGGACGGTCGGTAAGCAGAGATCTGAAGTTGGTGGACGGTGCTAGAATATTGCCAGAGAGATAGTTAATGAATGTCGTTGGATCTTTTGGAAGACCAAAAAGTCAAGATTTTCGCGGGTTTACTACTATAACCCTAGCAACCGACTTCATAATTTCAAGACCGCACCAAGGTATTATTGTAAATTTGAGGATATTCCAGGGGTGATTACAGTTCAGATGTAAGTAACAAGTTTATAGGGTGTGGTGGTAGGGCAGGTTTCCGAGGATAACGTTACGCACTTTGCCCAAAATTAGGAGTCCACATGTCTATGGTCGGCTCTCATGAGAAAGAGCTACAACTCTTTTTGACTAACCGATATATATATATATATATATCGTACAAGTATAAGTCTAGCCAAATGCCCAAAAAGAATAAAGTTGTAGAAGTGGTAACATATATTTGAAAAAACCAACCCAACCCCACAAAGAAAAAAAGGCAAAAAAGAAAAGAATATATTGATCGAATAAGTATGTGCTTTTATCGTGCTAACTCGTCGGTCCTATTGAGCTTTGGTGTGGATCATAGTTATCTTGATTACATAACATATATTTCTATTGTAATTTAGACATAATTGGTAGGATCTGAAAGATAAATCTCTAATTTTTGGGTCGAGAACGACATGACACCTCAACCGATTATGCCAACCTTTGAGGGCGTTAGAAAATCATTTTTGGCATTAGCCTTTCGCCAATAAATTTCACAGAAAGCAAGCTCGTGTTTCACGCTAAATGGATAATAACTTTATAATATCAAATTAAGGAGGATCAAGATTGTGATTTCAAGGTAAGCTATATCTCTATTGCATGAATCACGATCCTTTAAATCTATCTGATGATTTTCAAATCAAATCATCTATTTATTTTAGTTTAATTAAATCATTTTTACTTTGCTAAAAACATGTTGAGTTTATTTTCCTAAACATGTATTTATTTTATCCACACGCAAAAACTTGCGCTCTTCAATTTGATTGTACAATTATACAAATAAAATACTCGAGTGTACACGCTCGCTATACTCGATGCGTTTTCACTCGTTCTCGCTCCATGATGCACTTGAGATAGCTTCTCTTGGCGTCGACGAGGAAACTCGACGGACCAGATGCTGCGGCTCCACGCGGAGAGCTACACGCGAGCAGCACCGGATCGTGCGCTTTGGAGAAGGAAGGTTCCTTTCAATTTCGCACAAGTTTTGGTAAAAAAAAAAAAAAGGAATTTATAATATTAATTCACTAGTAAATAGTAATACCCACTTGTTTATTGTTTAACCACCACCGCAGGGCACCGTCCAGCGCCCAGAATATTCCGCGCATTATTTATTTATTTTATTTTGTTTTCCCTTTTTCTTTTCCTTTTGCATGCATGAATGAATCACAAGAAACCTGTCGGAAGCTGCATGGGGGCTACGTTTCCGACACGTGGCGAGCCCTTACACGTCTGTCGGACTTCGGGAGTAGTCGCGGGTCCCCCTTTCGCAAATAAGAAATCGACCGAGCTACACGGAATTCTTGGAACCTAGAATTGAAATTCCTCAACATTCCACGTTTCTGTTACTCATTGGACGTGCGGGGACACGTGGAGGAAATGGACGCCTGCTTGGGGGGAGGACTCTTTTATTTATTTATTTTTTTTTCCACTTTTCTCCAGTTATGTTAGTTGGACCAAGAAGAGGTGACTCCACCGAATCTGTTAATTCAATAAGCCATAAATCGAAATGGTAGCTAAAAAATTGGAGAATAGTTTTACTAAATCGGCCATCAATCTTTCCTTTAGCACTACTGTTAATGGAGAAAATTGCACAAGTGCTCCTAAATCCATCACATGAAATTCAATGGAGTCTTGAACCTTCGAATTAATCTTATTTCACCTTAAACCTATGAGAGAAAGTATAATCAAGTTTTTTCAATCAAGTTTTACCTGATTTATTTGATATATCAATCCAATCATCACTAAAGTCCCGTGGAGAAAATTTTCAAATCTATATCCAAAGTGGGGTCATTTTATTAAAAAGGGATCCAAAGTGAAAATAGTGTCAAATAAGAGTATGAAGTGTCCAATCAGTTTCAAATAGGGGCTCGAAATGTCCAATCAGTCTCAAATAAGGGCTTGAGTTTATCGACTAGTCAAATACTCACCGGCTAGCAAGCACGTCACTGTTCTGACAATCAGAACAAGGATATTTTCATCTTTTACTTTTTAAATTTTTTTTGTTTCTTTTTTCCTTTTTCAGTTTTTTTCTTTTCCTTTTCTTCTTCTTGTTTTTTTTTCCTCTTTTCCCTCCATCGGCCCTGGTGGTCGACAGAGGTTGCTAGCCTTGAGTAGAGGCTATCCTCGCCGGGACTAGGTAGGCAAGGATGATCCTCGCCAGATCCGACGAAGAGCAGAGGGCAACCCAAGGTCGGGCAAGGGTCGCCTTCGCTAGAGTCGGGGGAGGGTCGCCCTCACCCGCCCGTCCCAGGCAAGGGCAACTCTCGCCCGACCCTTGGTTGCCCTCACTAGCGTCGGGCGAGAGTCACCCTCCCCTACCCAGCCTAGGCGAGGGCGGCTCTCGTCCAATGCCGACGAGGGTAACCTCAGCCCGAGACAAGTAACCTTCACTAGCCCCGGTTATAACCAGCGGAGGGAAAAGAGGAAAAAAAAAGAAGAAGAAAAGGAAAAGGAAAATAAAAAACAGAAAAAGAAACAAAAAAGATTAAAAAGTGAAAGACGAAATTGCTCTTATTTCGATTGTTGAAACAGTAATGTACTTGTCGGCCGATGAACAATTGACCAACTGGCGAACTCAGGCCTTATTTGAGACTAATTAGGCACTTCAAACTCCTATTTGAAATTGATTGGACACTTCAATCCAAGGTGATTGATCCACGGGATATGCTTGAAGTGGCCCAGACAATTCTATCACACCTAAAGTGTTCTCCAACCGTGAAGATCATTCTTAAGTATCCTTCACAAGGATGTCCTTCTAAACGTGTGCATAAATCCTGATTTTTTTCATCACCCCCGATGACGGCTTTTCCTCCATTTTGTACCCCGTTATTTTAGCCTAACATTTACAGGAGTTCTGATTGAATGGACTTACGGTACGGCGGCCTGGTGCTAATATTCGAAATATCATCATCCCTTTATGTTTGCTCAACTGGACTTTTGGCTCAACTTAATATTATTTCATGAAGTTACAATGCGTCTCTGTCTCGGAAAGCAAAGTCGTTTACCTGAGTGAATAAAACAGGTTCACAAGCACTCTCTCTTGTCTCGCACCGTCAGCCCAAAAGTTACACGAACGATGAATGACAGATGGGCACTTCGACTTTTGATTAATTAACATTCTTTGTAATGATGACCGCTTTTCTTTAATCGATTGGAGGTCAAATTAGGCTTAGCGTTCATCACATTGCACTGCCTCAGTCGTCGACCACCTCCTTCACCAGCTCCACACCATACACGCCACCATCAACCACCTCATGCACCTCCAGGCCCCCCTCCCCACCCTCCACCCCCACCACCGCAAACTCCACCAGCACCAGCCCCTCCGATCTGCTCCTCCACACCCAGCTTGGAGGCGAAGGATCTAGCCTCATATTTTGCTCCGCACAAGATTGATTCCTTTGATGACTTGGGAAGGCTTTGCCCTGGCCCTAGCCTGCCATAGAAGGATCTAGCTCCGATTTTGTGTGGTAGTGCTGGAGGATGGTTGGGATTTTTGTGGTAGTCTTGAATGAGGTGAACCAGAGAAAAGGTTGGAATGAAGGAAGGAGGAGGAGGAGGAGGGACCAACCAAAAAACAAAGAAGAATACCGAAAACCCGAACCAAACCGAACTATGTTTCGGTTTTAGTTCTTCACAGTTTGGATCACAATGACCATGTATCTTTCATGTTCAGTTTGGTTCTAATATCAGTGGGAACCCGAATCATTGACACCCTTAACTTGTCGCCACACACTTGCCACTCGCCCCCCTCCACATCTGACCATGCTCCAGAGTTGCATCACCTTCAATTAAGGCTAGCAATTTTCGAAATGATCCATTTACACGATACCAAAGTAAGTGTGTTTTGTTGAAGCTTAATCAATCTCATGTCATGAACGGGACAACCCATTTAGACACAAATAATAAACAGGTTGTTCTTTGACGCTCTTATCGCATTCTTAGACACCTTTAATTAAACAAATTACCATTTACCTGGATCGACACCACATGCTTAGATATGTTTAGACAGATCAATATACGCACAAGCACATTTTTGCACATTTAAACAAAAATTGATTTCTTAAACGTGTTATGCCATTGGGGACCTTCGATTTTGTTTGTGTGTGAGAGAGAGATTAATGCTGGCAACAAAAAAAGATGGTTCGGACTGTATAAGGTAGAAGAAGGGAAAAGACGGGAAAAAATAAAAAGCAAGGGGAAGCTAACATACTTTTGGTTCTCCGCTCGTGCACTAATCACCTCTACATATTACTTTATAAATCAAATTTACAAATCAGTCTTTGAGCTAACATTACTCATAAAGATCTATAGTAATTTTCACAATTTAATATCTCTACATAACATTAAAGAAAGGGAGGATTGAACATCTCATGTTAAAGCGGATTATACTTTTAGTCAAAGATAAATTCGTCATTACAGAAGTAGAGTATTGCCATATTCGAGTAGGCGAAAGAAGAACACACAACAACTTTCTACAATTTGGTCATCGTAGCTTGTAATTTGCCTATCCATTTTGAATTTTTCAAGTGTGCTACGTAGGTCTTTGGTAGAATAGTTTTTACTAAATCAATCATCGCGTAACGGCGAAGGCATGACGTAGATTGATGTTCAACCAAACGATGGCACAATGTGGACTGAAATTCGGGCGTACTTCTTAATTGAGCAACTAAAGCCCTAAATCAGCCCATAATCCTCAAATCCCCAAATCAGTCCCTCCCATTTGAGCCCTATTCTCCCTGAGAAACCTCAATTCTGGTCTTGGCAGCAAAATTCGAAGCTAAGACGGAGATGAACCTCGAGATTCTGCAGCAAAAATAACAAATGGTGGTCATATTAGGTTTATAGAGAATCGGTCAAAAGTATAACTTTAATTGTGGTCCTTTTAAGAGTGTGTTGTCTTTTTATAATTTATTTGTATCATTTGAGTTGGTTTCTTCGCACATAACGCGTTGGTGGTCTCTCTCAATAAAAAAATATTCTCTATTGCCTTTCCATATAAAGGTTAAGATGCGTGACAAATCGGCATTGGTCTTGATATTCAATGGTGGGAATTTTGTCCCATCCCAATTGAGGGGGATGCGTGTCTGTAAATCCGATGAAAAAGAGGCGCTTGAGCAGATCGGTGATACTACCACACCTATGCGGTCTATGAGATGTTATATAAAGAATTTTCTCCAACGGTCGGGTCGGGGCCGCACCACGCACCGGTATCCATTTGCGCGTCCTGCGCTTTTGGCTCATGGCACCGGCCCCAAGTGTCGAGTCCCCGTTTAAAGGGCGGTGCAAGGGACACGTGGCGAAATGGGTTGCGTCCTTGGATTCTCTTTTTTCCAACTTTTTTATTTTTCCAGTTATGTTAGTTGATCCGGGGGAGGGGCCCATCTTTTAACTTTATCCAAAGGAATTGCACACGCTAATGGCAGCTAGAAATCAATAGATTGGTGACTAAATTGTCTTCTTCGAGAACTTTGTTGACCCACGAAACGAGACTTTTGAAATTTTTTTAAAGATGATGATCTTTGAATATGGTATTACGAAAGAATATAATACGTTCATAACTTTCGACCAAAAATCTAGAATTGATTTGCTGTTATGTAAAGTGACTATTGGGCTAGTATTCTTTTAAAGAATGGCATCCCCCTTCATTAAGGTCGAGTAATCCTAGACACGGATTTGATATTAAAAATTAATTTTTGAAATAACATGACAGACTGTAAAAGATTTTTAAACTAATAAGTAATGTATTGAAACATGAATTAAATAAGTATATGTTGCTTTATAACCAAGTCTACAAATGAGTCTCTTAGCTATCATTTTCTTTAAAGATTTTAAGTAAATTTTCACATTTTGACATCCTTCGAATTGGATGAAAGTAGTGGGAGGGCTAAACATCTCGTGGTACAACGAATTATACTTTTAGTCAAAGATAAGTTTGTCATTTTAGAGGAGACGGAGTATTATTACATTCAAATAGGTGAAACCAAGCACACAACGAGTTTCTATAATTTTATCATCACAAGATTGCAAGTGCACGTCATACCTTACCACCAACTACACCCCCCCTTCCTTCGTGATTTTTTTTTTAGTCTTTTTCCGAAATCTTTCTTCTTCTTTTTTCACGGTTACTTTCTATCAACTGTTTTTGGCGATCGAGTTTACTCTTCTCCTAGACCTTTTTTATAGTGCCTTGCCTTCGCTCTACCAAAATCAGATAATAGAAGATTTGATGCTATTTGTTTCCGTAGTCCTCCATTATATTCATATAATAGTCCAAGAAAATTAAGGTATCCATCGAGATTAAAGGAAAATTCTACAACAATAGATATACAACAAAAATAACACATTAATTTGAAATTTCGTTTAACATAGATCTGGACACCACTCAACAAAAGAAAGCCAAAAATAATAATTAACATAAATCTTTATCTTCAAACCCTAAATCATGGAAATGAAAGGGAAAATAAAACCCTTCCCTTTCATGGATTAAAATGAGCTACCAATTCCAATTGTAGCTGATTGTATGTAATTGCTCTACACACTTATGAAAAAAACCTTAATTACACGCAACTAGGCTGCAGACGGGGCGGTCATGAAGCGGAAAGCTCCGGCCTCCGCCAACGCCGCAAGGAATCGATCCCATTTCGATTGTTTTGCCGCTTCATCTCTAGCAACAATGTTCCTGTAGTCCAAGGACTCGTCATCATAGATGTCCCACCACTTCTTCACCAGCATCTTGATGTCGTCCCGGTCCATGTTCTCTTCCTCGCCCGTGTACCGCCACGGCTTTGACCCCGCAGCACAATAATGAACGACCTTCATCTTTTCCAGCTCAACGTTCTCGGGGTGACGCCACAACATCGCGAGCACGAGGTTGTACACATTAGGAATCGGTTTGTAGATGTCCCTGAAGTACATGTTGAGGAAGTCTTGCTCGGCAAACGGCGTTGGAGGTGTGATCTTGAGGGTTTCGAGCAAATCGTGGTAAGTGTCGAGGTTTGGCTCGTACACGAACATGCCGGCATTGAAGTAGAGAGACGGTTTCGGGCCAACGTGGTCCGGCCATTGGACCTTGTCGGGGCACTGTTGGCAGTACCCGATTTTGTACTGAGCGGTGTGGCTCCACGTTTGCTCGCAAAAGCAGTCCATGACCGCATAGAAGAAGCCGTTATCGAGATCGAAGAGGTGGTCGATGTTGTCGAAGACTTGGATGTCTCCATCCAAGTAGATCATCTTGTTATACTCCACAAACTGCAATTCGTGAAACCAGATCAATAACTGAATATTACCAGGCTAACGGTACTTCTCAATCCTAACTTTCAAGGAAGCATACAAAGAAATATTTAAAAAGCAAACGCGTACCTCCCAAATTCGGAGCTTGGAGTAGTTGATGACATAATAGGCCATGGCGAACTGAGTCTGGTTCTCCGGCGGATAGACTGGCTCTATCTCCCTCACGATGCAGCCCTGATCCACCAGGATCTTCCGGTGATCGGTCGGCACGTCCGGCAAGATCGCCACCACAAGCGGGTACTTGCTCTTCGCCTTCCTCAGCCCCTTGGCCAGCCCGACCACGCCCTTCACATAATCGCCGTTTCCGGCCAAAAACGTGACGTAGGCACAGCTGGGCTGGTTCTCGGGCTTCGGTTGCACAACGCCATTAGCAGCAGCATCGGCGGCGATGACAGGAGCCATTTCTTTGGTAGTAAAAGGTTTGTCTACGTGAAGAAAGTGCGTCAGAGGTTTGGAGAGCGTGTGTTTGAGAAGGTTTTGCTATTGCTGGGCTGAGTGTGAGTTGATGAACTTGGCAAGAGGAGGATGCACGTACGGTTTATATAGAGTTGGAGAATTAATTTATTAGTTAAGGTGACTAAATCTTGGAGATAATGCGGTGATTGATTTCCTCATTCCTGTGATCGGGACATTGGATGGAAGCTGCTTGAATCAAGGAGTTTCGTACCGACAATTTAGACAAACCAAAGATGGTGCCTGTCCAGTTAGCCATTTCTCCTTAAACGAGGTCGTTTTGGAGCTCGACCAGTGGATCAAAGTCCACGTGGGTCAGTGTGGATCGATCGGACGGTCGGTAACCAAAGATCTGGAGTTGGCGGACGGTGCTAGAATATTGATAGTTAATGTCGTTGGATCTTTTGGAAGACCAAAAAGTCAAGCTCTTCGCGGATTTACTACCATAACCCTGGCAGCCGACTTCATAATATCGAGACCACACCAAGGTATTATTGTAAATTCGGGAATATTCCGAGGGTGATTATGATTCAAACGTACAAATTTAAGTTTATAGGCTGTCGTGGTAGGGCCGGTTTTCCGAGGATAATGTTACGCCCTTTGCCCGGAATTGCGAGTCCACATGGCTATGGTCGGTTCTCATGTGAAAGTGCTACAACTCTTTTTGACTAACCGATATATATTTATATAGTATTAGGTATAAGCTTAGCCAAATGCCCAAAAAGGATAAAGTTGTGGAAGGGGTAACATATAGTCAGGAAAACGAACCCAACCCCACAAATATAACTAGGCAAAAACTGAGTTCATTGATTAAATAAGTATGTGTGTTTTTGCTGTGCCAACTCGTCAATCCTGTATAACTTTGGTATCGATCATAGTTATCTTGATCACGTAGCACATGTTTCTCAATTTCTTTTTATCTAGGGGCATGAAAGCGAAAACCTGACTACTCGTAGTTGTGGAACACCCTACAAACCTGATGAACCGGTTAATTTTAGACATTTGGCATATACAAGCGATTATAACCAAAGCAGTTTGGACACAATCGGTAGAATATGAAAGAACGATCTCTGGCCATGACACCTCAACCAATTATGCCAACTTTAAGGATTTTAGAAAATCACTTTAGTATTAGCCTTTCACAAATAAATTTCACGAAATCACGTGTTTTACGCTAAATGAATAATAACTTAACAATATTAAAGGAGGATCAAAGTTGTGATTCCAAGGTGAGCTAATTTCTGCTACACGGACTCACGATCCTTTAAATTTATCTGATGATTTTCAAATCAAATCATCTATTTCTTTTAGTTTAATTACGTCATTTTTACTTTGCCAGAAGCTGTTAAGTTAATTTTCCTAAACATGTATTTATTTTATCCACACGCAAAAACGTGCGCTCTTTACTTTGATAGTATGTTATGAAAATCAAATACTCGAGTGTATACACTGGCTATACTCGATGCATTTTCACTTGTTCTCGCTCCGCGATGCACTTGAGATAGTTTCTCTTGGCGTCGATGAGGAAACTCGACGGACCGGATGCTGCGGCTCCACGTAGCGAGCTACACGCGAGCAACACCGGATCCTGCACTCTGGAGAAGGAAGCTTCCTTTCAATTTCGCACAGAGTTTTGGTAAAAACAAAAAGAGAAAAATCCACCAAAATCCCAAACTTTATCACATATGACATATTTATCATGAACTTTTTTTTGTGATACCAAAAATCTCAAATTTTACTATTTGTGACACATTTACCCCAATGTACTTTGTCTATAGGCATTTTTGTCTTTTTTGCTTTTTTTTTTACTTTTTTTTTCTTTTCCGACGAGGGGGGCCCTCGCCGGCATCGGGCGAGGGCCGCCCTCGCCCAACGCCGGCGAGGGTCGCCCTCGCCAAAAAGGCAAAAAAAGAAAAAAAAAAGCAAAAAAAATGAAAATATCCATAGACAAAATACATTTTGGTAAATATGTCACAAATAGTAAAGTTTAGAGTTTTTGGTGTCACAAAAAAAAGTTCAAGATAAATATGTCATAAGTGTAAAGTTTGAGATTTTTGATGGTTTTTTTCCAAATAAAAAAAGGAAGGAATTTATAATATTAATTCACTAGTAAATAGTAATACCCATTGTTTATTGTTTGGCCACCACCGCAGGGCACCGTCCAGCGCCCAGAATATTCGGCGCATTATTTATTTATTTTATTTCATTTTGTTTTTCCTTTTTCTTTTGCATGCATGAATCATAAGCAACGTGTCGGAAGCTGCATGGGGGCTACGTTTCCGACACGTGGCAAGCCCTTACACGTCTGTCGGACTTTGGGAGTAGTCGTGGGTCCCCCTTTCGCAAATAAGAAATCGACCGACGTATTCGGAATTCTTGTTAATATGTGTAACCGAATCGGATTTATCCAAGTATCGAATCAGATCATCCGAAAAATAAGTTCAAGAATTGATTCTTATTTGAACTGATCCGAGAATCGGTTCCATTTTTTACGAACCTATTGGAACTGGTATATATAGTTCCTGATTCCAAGTAAAGACCTACTCAGACCGATTTTGAAATGAATTTTTTGCTTGTTTAAAAAAAAACCGTAAATCATATTATTACTATATTTTGGATTGTTGCTTTTGGTGGATGATAATTTTTGTTGCTCATTTTAGGGATTTTTGCTTTCGGTGGATAGTGTTCATCTTTTACTTTGAATTATTTCATTGATACTCATTTTAATTTGCTGGAAAAAATGAAACAAAAAAAAAAAACAGGTTCTTGTGTAGATCTTGAAATCGGATCGGAAAAATCAGGTAGATTCCAAAACAGGTTCCGAGACAAACGAGATAGGTCCCAAATTCCAAAATTTAATAATCGATTATAACATAGTAGGTTTCAAGTTTTAGGTTTAAAATCTACCCACTCTTAAATCAATTATCCCTAATTCCTGCACTTAAAATTGAGATCCCTCAACATTCCACATGTCTGCTCCTCATTGGACGTGCAAGGACACATGGCGAAAAAGGGCGCCTTCTTGGGGGAAGGCCTCTTTTAGTTTATTTTATTTTTCCGCGTTTTTTTCCGGTCATGTTAGTTGGACCAAGAAGAGGTGGGTCCACCGAATCCGTTAATTTAATAAGAGATAAATCGAAATGGTAACTAAAAAATTGGAGGATAGTTTTACTAAATCGGCCGTCAAACTTTCCTTCCGCATTACTATTAATGGAGAAAATTGCACCAGTACTCCAACATCTATTGCATGAAATTCAGTGGAGTCTTAAACCATTGAATTGATCTTATTTCCTTAAATCTTTGAGAGAAAGTACAATTAAGTTCTTTCAGCGAAGTCTCACCTAATTTATTTGATATATTAGTCCAATCATCGCTAATTGTTCTACATGTAACAGTGACAAAGTCACATGGAATAACATTCAACAGAACGTGGTGAAGGGGATTTCTTGATCAAGCAACTAAAACCCCGAATTGGCCCTATATTACAAAGTCCCATTTGCAGCCCTCCCATTAGAGCCCACTAAAGTTCATCATCTTCAATTTTTTGCAAACATGACAAAAAAGGCAGAAAATCAGTCAAATGTATAACTTTAATCGTGGTCCATTTAAGAAATTGTTATCTGACATACCGATGTAATGTCATTTTTAATGTCGTTTTTCTTTTTAATTCTTTAATATATGATTGTAAATCACAAATTAAAAAGGACACACTCAATTAGATCGGCGACACTGCACTATAGTATTAGAATATTAGCACATCGACCGATACGTGAGATGTTAAGTTAAAGTTTTCTCCAAAGCGCGAGGCCACACCACACCGGTCCAAGTGTCAACTCGTGATACAAAGGACGGTGCACAGGACACGTGGCGAAAAGGGGCGCGTCCTTGGAGTCTCTTTTTCCCACTTTTCCAGTTACGTTAGTTGAACCGAGGGTGGAGGGTCCATCTCTTACTTAACCAAAGAAATTTACACACTAATGACAGCTAAACCCAATTAATTAGTGACTAATTGTCTTCTTCTTCGCAAACTTGTTGACCCGAGAAATGAGAATTTTGATATTTTTAAAGATGATGATCTTTGAATATTGTTAGAAGAAAATAATAGATCAACAACTTTCAACCGGTATCCCAAATTGATTCAATGTTACATGAAGTAAAAGGTAAATGTTGAGCCATCATTCTAAAGAAGTACCTATGGCAAACAAATATTTCTATTTTGTTCTTTTAACTAAGAGCATCCCCTTCCATTAAGGTTGAGTGATCCTGGACACAAAAATTTGATTTTAAAAATTGATTTTGAATTAATGGGAAACACCATAAATGATATTTAAACATGAAATAAATAATACATATTGCTTTATATAAACCAAGTTTACAAATGAGTCATCGAGTTTCTAGCTAATAGTATTTCAAGGATCTAGACTAATCTTTCTCTTTTTGGTATATCCAAATTACACGAGAAAAAGGGAGGGCTAAACATCGGTGGTATAGCGGATTATGCTTTAATCAAAGACGAGTAGGTCATTTTAAGAGAGATGGAGTATTGCCACATTTGAATAGGTGAAACGGAACACACAACAAGTTTCCAAAATTCGGTCATCGCGTCTGGAACTTGCTCATCCATTTTGGAACTTTTAGAGCATGCTCTGTACATCTACGATATAACAGTTTTAGTACAGAAATATGCACTTTCTTTTAATATTACTGTTCCGTTATCTATTTGTGTTACTCGTATTGATTTCTTCGCATGTAGATGCGGTGGTGGTCTTGGTCCGTCAATGAAAAAGATTCTATATTACCTTCTCGAATAGATTCCAAATGAATGACAAATCAACAACGGTCTACATTTTCAAGGGTGGAAATTTTGCCCATCACCCAATGCACGACTTTGTGAGGGGAAAGACGAATGTAATACAGAGTAATTTCGGTACAAGATATCGGTACGATGACTTGTACGAGGTTTCGCGAGTAATATTGAAAAGTGAAAAGTGGTAAACTGTAAGTTCAGAAAGCTGTATTTTAAGAGGTGTATTATTCTTGCAAAATATATCATAATATCTCAGCTGCTCGTGCTACGGTGAAAGAGAGTCTTTCCTATTGAGAAAGTAGCAAGAACATTTGTAAAAGAGCGCAAATCTAGCTCGTATCTTTTCACCATTATCTTCATATAATAGTCTATCAAATTGTATCCATCGGGAATTAACCGTACTAAAAAGAAAAATTCCTCTACTATAGATATACAACAAAAATAATATATATATTAATGTGTGAAATTTCGTTTAGCATATATTTTTTACACATCACCCAACAAAAGGAAACCAAAGAAAAAAAATTGAGGGAAAATAAAACCCTTCCCTTTCAAGGAAAAGAAAAGAGCAACGAGTTCCAATTGCATCTAACTCTATGATTGCTCTACACACTTGTAAACACAACCCTAACTCCAAACAGCTAGGCTGCGGACGGGGCGGTAATGAAGCGGAAAGCTCCGGCCTCCGCCAACGCCGCAAGGAATCGATCCCATTTCGTTTGCTTCGCCGCAACGATATTCTTGTAGTCCAAGGACTCGTCGTCGTAAATATCCCACCACTTCTTCACCAGCATCTTGATGTCGTCACGGTCCATGTTCTCTTCCTCGCCTGTGTACCGCCACGGCTTCGACCCCGCAGCACAATAATGAACGACCTTCACCTTTTCCAGCTCGACGTTCTCAGGGTGACGCCACAGCATAGCGAGCACCAGGTTGTACACGTTAGGAATCGGTCTGTAGATGTCCTTGAAGTACATGTTCAAAAAGTCCTGCTCAGCAAACGGAGTCGGAGGTGTGATCTTGAGGGTTTCGAGCAGATCATGGTAAGTGTCGAGATTTGGCTCGTACACAAACATGCCGGCGTTGAAGTAGAGAGATGGCTTCTGGCCGGCATGGTCGGGCCATTTGACGCTGTCCGGGCACTGTTGGCAGTACCCAATTTCATATTGAGGGGTGTGACTCCATGTCTTCTCGCAGAAGCAGTCCATGACAGCATAGAAGAAGCCGTTCTCGAGGTCGAAGAGGTGGTCTATGTTGTCGAAGACTTGGATGTCTCCGTCCAAGTAGATCATCTTGCTATACTCTACAAACTGCAATTCAAGAAGCCAGATCAATAACTCAATATCACCAGGCTAATAGCACTTCTCAGTCCTAACTTTTCAAGAAGCAGACAAAAACCTAAGATACAGAGAAATATATAATAACCAAGCGTACCTCCCAAATTCTGAGCTTGGAGTAGTTGATAACATAATAGGCCCTGGCGAACTGAGTCTGGTTCTCCGGCGGATAAACGGGCTCGATCTCCTTCACGATGCAACCCTGATCCACCAGGATCTTCCGGTGATCCGCCGGCACATCCGGCAAGATCGCCACCACGAGCGGGTACTTGCTCTTCGCCTTCCTCAGCCCCTTGGCCAGCCCAACCACGCCCTTGACATAATCGCCGTTTCCAGCCAAAAACGTCACGTAGGCACAGCTAGGCTGGTTGTTCTCGGGCTCCGGTTTCACGATGCCATTAGCGGCAGCATCGGCAGCGGCGATGGCGGGAGCCATCTCTTTGGCTGGAAAGGCTTGCGGTTTCAGAGAGCGGAATGGAGAGTACGTGCTTGAGAAGGTTTTGCAATTGCTTGGCTTAGTTTGATGAGTCGTTGATGGACATGGCAGGAGGAGGATGCACGGTTTATATAGAGATGGAGGATTAATTTTTCAATTAAGGCGACTAAATCATTGGAGATAATCCGGTGATTGCTTTCCTAATTCCTATGATCGGGACAATGGGATGGAAGCCGCTGGAACAACTGAGTTTCCTTGCCGACAAGCCAAAGATCTCGGGCCATTTCGCCTTAAACGAGGTCGTTTCGGAGCTCCACCGTTAGATCCAAGTCCACGTGGGTCAGTGTGAATCGATCGGACGGTCGGTGAGCAAAGATCGGGGTTCGGTGGACGGTGCTAGAATATTGCGACATCATACAGTTAACGCTGTTGAGTCTGTAGGAAGACCAAAAGAGTCAAGTCCTTTTCCGGTTTTACTAATATAACCCCGGCGACCGACCTCACGATCACAATACGGGGCTAGGGTATTCTCGTAATTTTCCTTTTCCTTAGGATAACGTTACATGCTTGCCCAAAAGTGGGGAGATAACAAAGTCTATGGTCGCTCTCATGAGAAACTTCCACACCCTCTTTTGACTAAGCAACGATGTAGTACGAGGATAAGCTTAGCCAGAAAAAAAAGGCACACGGATAAGAAAAAAATGTGTGCAAGTATAATGTATAGTTGAAAAGCAAACCCCCTTCCAAACAAAAAAAAAAAAAATAAGAGGCGCAAAATTGGCTATGTTGATCAAATAAACACTTGGGTCTACATCGTGCAATCGTAAATTATAAATTTATAATCGAGAAATATATCCCATAATCAATATTGCCATGATCGACACCAAAACTCAATTAGTATTTACAAGTTGACACGATATAAATACATATGTTTATTCAATCGACATTGTCATTTTGTTTTTGCATTTTTTATTTTGTCGGGTGGGGTAGGGTTTAATTTCCTGACTTTTTCTTTTTTATTATTATTTTTGGGTTTATATATGTATTATATCGGTCAGTTAGAAGAGTTGTAGCAGTTTTCTCATGAAAGCGACGATCGACTTGTTGACTCCCACTTTTGGAAAATTGCATGACATTATCCTTAGAAACCACCCCTCCCATAGCGCCTTATAGACTTAATTACATAATATTTAAAATAATAACCCTTGCAATATTCCTCTAATTACATGAATACCCCAGTACAGTCTTGTAATTATGATTTCACAAAAGCTCTTGTTTTACACTAAATGAATAATTAGATAAAACTACGAAACGATGATCAACTTGTCATTCAAAAGTGAGCTAAATCCCTTGTACATAAATCGCGATTCTTTAAATATTCGACGCTTTATAATTGAAGTCGTCTCTTTAGGTAAGTTAATTAAGTCATTTACATTTTCACAATAAAAAATTAAGCATATTTCCGGTGAGTAGATCGAACCATACTAAAACATATTTATCTTTTTTACACGGGCGTGCTCTTTAATTTGCTTGTAGACAATACAAATAAAAATACTTGAGGATACGCTATACCTATACTCAATACATTTTCACTCATGCTTGCTCCATGCATTTGGGAATTTTTTTTTGTCTCTGCACCAGTGATCAGCGGATCAGATGCTGCGGCTCCACGCGGCTGAGCTACACGCGAGCGGCACCGGATCCTGCGCCCCCCTTGGCGAAGCTTCCTCTCAATTTCGTGCAAAGTCTCGGTAATAAAAAGAGAAAAAGGAAAATAGGGAATTTATAATATTTTTTTTAATTCGCTAGTAAAACCCGCCGGTTAACCACCGCCGCACCGTCCACGGCCGAGAATGTTCCACGTGTCCTCTATTTGTTTATTTCCCGCTTTCCCTTTTTATGCATGAAGCGTGAGAAGCCCGTCGGGAGCCCCGTTGCGGACACGTGGCAAGGCCTTACACGTCTGTCATACTTTAGAATTTGTTCGTGGTTCTCTCTCTCTATCTCTCGCATAATGGTGAGATATCGACTGAGCAAGTTGTGCTGCACCAATAGACTAAGCTCTACTTAGATGAGCAGGTTTTGAGGCCATTTTGGTTTGGTTTTGAGATCGCTCGTAGGTTGAGAGGTTCATATAAGTATGATTTTAAGTAATGACTTTTATGGCGAGTCGAATGTAAACGATATTTATCTATAGAAATCTGGATACAATAGTCACAGGAGAACGGTCGACTCAAAATTAGAGTAGCACGATGATTTGACTTGTTTTAATCGAAATTTTATTAGGGAGTAAACACGTAGTGCACATCCTATTTGTCGTATCAATTAGTGAAAATACCACTTCTTTTTTAAACATAAGAGTACTTACATAGGGATGAGTGATTTACATAATTAGGGCAAGTTTTCTCTTGTAGCAAGTAACCCGGAGCAAAATTACTCGGAGTTTTGCTACCTAAATCTTCCAAACACCAAGTGTCGTATACTTAGGCAAGTTGGACTTTGCATACATACCGCTCAATGACAAAAAAAGCTATTAGTAAGAAAGTGGGGAGGGATGACCGACGGTATAATTAGGGCGTTATCATCAAGATCTCAAGTACACTGATGAATAATCGATTTGAATCGTACCTATTCCGTCCCTCCATAAGTGTACAAGCTGATTAGAGATTCGCTCGTAACACCATTTGAACTTGTGATTTAATAAATAATGCTACGATCTCTTCGTTATAAGGGCTACCACGCCAAGTGGCGCCCCTCGATGAAATTGAAAACGCGATGTGGCGTGCTGCTCCCATTGTTGCGGAATCCCGCCGGGGTCTATGGAAGCCCATTGCTCCTGCCGTCTCCACGTGTCGGCTCCTCGTTCAAAGGACGGTCCAAGGACACGTGGCGTGAAAAGGGCACCTCCTCCTTCCTGTTTTCCAGGTATGTCAGTTGAACCAAGGAAGAGGTGGGTCCGCCAAATCCGCTAATTTAATAAGGTGATTAATCAAAATGCAACCTATAAAGTCTTCTTCAAATCAAGAATATTTTAAGTCCTTCTAAGAATAATAAACGCTGAATTGTACATCTCCAAGGGGGATAACATTCCTTATCTTAGACCGACGTATCACTGTACATGAAGTGACTTTGACTTACCAAATCTAAGAATCTCATATGGAATATCCTTGATTCTTTTGAATATTCAATCCATTACTCTTCTAGAGGTGTGTACCTCTAATCTCCAGCTTTGATAAGATTATACTAGAAAAAAGAATCCGTGCTAACGTGCAAGAAAAGCAAAATTTCACGAAATTACAATGAAATGATCTTTTTCGCATGCTATATAGATGTTGCAAGTCATTGCCGCATCGTAATTTATTAAAATGAATTAATTATATTTTAGAGATGGCATTTCCAAAGAATAATAATGAATTGTCGCGCTCTTTGATTCTATAAAAATGGTTTTTGATCCGTCCTGCAGTTGCAAAACACTAATGACAAATTAATCTGTCGATCGTTTGAAAGGCGGATCATCTATATATATGCTGGTGCCCGGGACCTTAAAATAAAGGAACAGATAGTGGGAGAAAAATGAAAGGAAGTGCTCAAATAGGCCACTTAGCTCAATCCCTGTTCATTCACCCTTCTTTTGCTTTTAATAGACGAAGAAATAGAGGAAATTTCCATGTTTTTTTTTTTTTATGACTTGGACTCTCACACCGGTCGCACTATAAAAGTCCAACTGACCAGGCCCTAATCGAGAAAGAACTAATCAAACCCATAGACTAGCCTTCATGTAAGTTAAGGATATGATAAAGTGAATGGCAGAAAAACTCAAACTTGAGATTAATCGCTCACAAGTCCAAAATCCTTATCACTCTACCAACCTCTTAGAGGGTTAGGAAATTTCCATGTTGGCACGTCTAAAATTATCATAAATAGTAATTTTAGTCAAAAGTTGAACTTCTCAAGGTTTCTTGACAAATCGGATGCCCTAATGTCATTTTCCCCCTATGATTTTAGCCACATCCTACTCTAGTCTTCATGTATTGTCTTTGCCGTGGGATCGCGATGTGCATGTCTATCCAACTTCGTCGTAGGTAGGATCGTGATGCATATGCATGTCTAATCTAAGTTAAATGCCAAATTCACACAACAGATCTCTCTCTCTCTCTCTCTCTCTCTTCAATTCTCATTGCCATCCTCGTTATCTTCATGTATTGTCTTTGCCGTGGGATCGCGATGTGCATGTCTATCCAACTTCGTCGTAGGTAGGATCGTGATGCATGTCTAATCTAAGTTAAATGCCAAATTCACACAACAGATCTCTCTCTCTCTCTCTCTCTCTCTCTCTCTCTCTCTTCAATTCTCATTGCCATCCTCGTTATCTTCATGTATTGTCTTTGCCGTGGGATCGCGATGTGCATGTCTATCCAACTTCGTCGTAGGTAGGATCGTGATGCATGTCTAATCTAAGTTAAATGCCAAATTCACACAACAGATCTCTCTCTCTCTCTCTCTCTCTCTCTCTCTTCAATTCTCATTGCCATCCTCGTTATCTTCATGTATTGTCTTTGCCGTGGGATCGCGATGTGCATGTCTATCCAACTTCGTCGTAGGTAGGATCGTGATGCATGTCTAATCTAAGTTAAATGCCAAATTCACACAACAGATCTCTCTCTCTCTCTCTCTCTCTCTCTCTCTCTCTCTTCAATTCTCATTGCAATCCTCGTTATCGAGTCTAGGTCATCAAGAGTCATCGCCTCCAGATCTGGAGGCCCGACAACTTAATGGAGAGAGAGAGAGATGGGGGATAAGTCGCTGCACTGGATGGTGGTGAAAGCAATGCGGCGTGTAAGGATTGCTAAATTAATTAAGATTGTAATTGACTGTTTTGCGGTATTGATCTAATAAGGTAAGATATAAAGATTCTTAATTAGATCTAATGTGGGATCGGCTAGTGTGAACCGAGTAAAGCTCGGCTTGTGATAAGAAGGCATAGGGCTTAAAAATCTATAAGTAGTGCCCGAGTCCTCTAACCTTAATGCACAAATAACCTCACATAAAGAACGGTCATCGAGCCAGAAAGTAATAGAGGATAAGCACCTATGCTGAAAATCGTCTTTATTTCGCATCAAGAAGTATGGATCCTAAATTAGGTGCGCAAATCCCTCTTTTTTTGCTTTTTTTTCCGATTACACTGTCATAGATTCTAGCTATTGAAGATCTTTGGTGCCGTTATCGCGACCAACACGGCGAGGCCGACATGAAAGCAAAAACATGTGCAGAGGCACTAGAGATGCCCACTAGTGGGTCGGAGAGAGACACAGAGAGAGCGGAGAGGGGGGGTATTTTATTCATGTGTTACGCACATCAATATACGTGGTGTAACTCGTAATAACATTACCAGAGTGATATGTGTTTTTACTTCCGGATTTGAATTTTTGAATCTTGCTTTTTGTGGGCAACATGAAAGAAAATTTGCCCAAGCTCCATTTTATAGGCGATTTGCATGTTCTTGAGAACTTCGAATTATTACAATGTCACCAATTTAATAGTGATATACATCGATGAAAGATCTGATGGAGATCCAATAACGTGTAACTTGTTACTTCAAATCAATTGAGCAAACTTATTGCTTCAAACTTATGCAAAGCTCCAACGGACTAGTGATACACTAACGAAACACACGATTTTTCTACTCCTTAATGAGCCAACGAAATCGGACAGTAGTGACACGATACGGTACATTTAACCGATATATCGACACGAGTTAACACGTTCTAATCGTAATTCGATTAGTGTAGCTTATGAAATCAAAATGATAATGTTTTATGCTACTGTATGAGCTGGCGCGTATGGACAAACACGATTATGTCATGGTAACACGAATTGCCACCCCCCACGGTCTTTCTTGTGGATTCTACCGGCAAGAAATGGAAAGCTCTAGTAATATGAGATCGGTCAATTTACCCTAGCTAGTTACGTTGTCACCACTTTTTGTATGTGGATGTATTTTAGATCATATCAAAAGGAGATTTTTCGTATCTCTCGGGATTATGCATCATGATTGCGCACATCCTTGATTGTTCCCGATCGATTGTAACCGATATTATGTTATCTTCTTGCCTTTCTTATCACCTTAGATAATTACGGTGTAGAGCCTATAGATGAACTTTTTCGTACTCTTGATTTGGAATGCATGAAATATCACTTCTCCCTCCTTTATCACAAATCTCGACTGGATGGATGGATGGACAATGGCTCTAGAAGTCGCACGATCTTCGGTGCTCCAACTTTGGAAGTAGATATAACCAACAAAAAAAGTCATCGAGTGATATGCATCTTTATTTTTAGATTTGTATTTTGAAAACCTTGCTTTTCACGAGCCGGTATTTGCACGTGTCGTTGTCAAATGGTGGCCATCGTACAAAATGTTTCACGAGAAAAGAGAGGGGAAAAAAGGGTTTCAGATTTGAGGGTTTGCTTCAAATACGAGAAGAGCAAAGATTAAGGTGTCCATCTCGACAGATTATGGAGACTTCGTTGAAGTGGATGGAGGTCGGGCGTGCTGTTTAGAGCCTTGAAACTTGCCGTGATGAAGTATCCTTCGCGAAGGATTTTTGTATAACAATCAATCGACAGCATGACAGAAAAATTGCACAAGCTCTCCGTTTGACAAAAAGGTGATATGCGTATTCTAAGAATTCTTGCACGATCGAGGTCTCACGATATCATCCGTCTAATCTCGATTTACATCGACCGGAGATCAAATGGAGATCCATGAACGTGTAACTCGTTACTTCGAATCAGTCGAGCGAACGCATCTCGCCAATGCCCTAATTAACCTCGAATGCGCGAGCTCAAATGGGCCTGCGATGCCCTAATTAAGTACCCCAGTTTTTCTAACGGAATGGGCCTAAACAGGCAGACAGAATTGGATCATGGCGACTCGACATGGTGCGCTCGGCCGGTGCATCGACACGAATCAATATGTTCCGACCGTGATTAGCTTATAAAGTTAAAATGACGTTGTATGATTCAAATATACGAGCCGATGCGAATCGCAGGCGCGGTCATGACACGATAACACGAATCGCCGGCTCTACGGCCTCTCTTATCGACTCTACTTTTCCAGAATAGGAAGGCGTGGTCATTCGAGATGGGTCAACTTAGCCTTGTCAACTGTCACCACTCTGTTTTTTTAACATTAGGATGGGTGGGTGGGTGGGTGGATGGACGATGGTTCCATTCATTCCCAATAAATGGGCCTGAAGCCCAGGCATTTGGTCCAGTCATATTACTCCTTAGTGATAGCCCAAAGCTCGGGCCATGAAGCCCAATATCCCACCCCAAGGAAAATAGAAACATTCCTCGTATCGAACGCGCTCGATTTCGCGGTCGCCTGACTTCTCGTTCCGGGGTCCTAAAAGTCGCGCGATCTTCGGTGCTCCGCAGGTCCACGCTCCAACTTTCCCCGTCGATTACCCGAGAAAAGAGTTGCGTGCCGAGGTTCCAAAGAAAAATGTACAAAGCCTTCGCGTACCGGCATCGATAACTATCGGGCCTTGGGTTCCAGAAACCGGCACAAAAAGGTTGGGCCATTTTCAGATTCTTTGGGCCTTGATGAAGAACGGGCAAAATTTGCAAAATGGGTAAAAAGGTTGGGCCATTCTCGTAGGCTTTGGGCCTATGCTTTAGTCCCATTCTGTACTCAGCTAGGAGAATGAGAATAATAGCAAAAGGCTAAAATAGCACTTTTGCCCCCAAGATATGCCTTTAATCTACTTTGCTCTCAGAAATTCATTGGGTCTTACATTTACCTCCTCCGCAGCCCCATTCACAACACGTATCGACTATCGGTGTACCCAAGTTCTCGCCACGGTGAATTTTCTTCGCAATCGATTCATAGCTCGAATGCACTCGAGCCAAAAGTACATTTGGCGCTGATGTTTTATCATCGAGAATGTCTGTAATGCCGTTGGCTCTATGTTGTTGCGAAACAGTAAAAGCTCTCGATCGCCATTAGCTATACTCATAAAGATAACTATACACCCTTCCACTTATAATACTGTGCCGATATGTATTTTTCATAGATAATTTCTCGTAATAACAATGCTGATATGTATTTTTCACATGTGATCTTTTATAATAACGATGAGGAAGCTTCCTTTTACACCTAAAGAGCTCCTTGGTTCATGGACAAACAAATCAAAAGTTGCATAAGTATGCTTAGTGATAAAAAACATATATATTTTTTACAAAGCCCACGTACCACCCCATTAAATAAAAAACCCGACACCTCAAATCCGCCTAAGAACGGGTTCGCACCCAATCATTATCCATAGAAATTTCTTTTTCGCTCACGAATGTGGAAACCGACGTGCGTAATATCACACAATTAATCTCTATAGAGAAAGACCCGATAATCAGAATCCTCGTCACCGGTGCCACGAAAAGAAATGAAGTGACCAAGAGAAAGTGGGGTAAGATAATCTTAGAGGTGTAAAGAGATACAGAAGGTGAACTTCCCTTGGATACCAATACCATGTAATAGATCCCCATAATAAACAGACAAACCAGAAAAAGAGGATAGAAAAGAAGAGAAAAGGATGAATTTGGGACTCGAACGGAATTTAGGAAAAGATTAGGGGGCTACAATCGCGAAAATGAATAATTCCTGTTATATGATCCGAACACGAACAACAGAAAAGACTTCGTGAAAACCTTCACCCCCACCCAAAAACCAATCCATCCTTTCTATTCTCCTTCAAGATCGCGAGATTTGTTCATGAAGATCGCCGCCTGACCTGGAATTCCTCCGCCGCCGCCGCCGATCCCCCTCGTCCGCCGCCGCCGCCACCGCAGCATCGTCCGCCATGGATCCCAGCCAGGTGAGTCCGTCCTCTCGTTCTCTCGCCGAGTTCGATTTGGTCGATTTCCGTGGTTTTTGCCCCGTGTTCGGTGTTCGAGCGTCGCTGTAGGACGTCGTTCGTGCTTGTCTGTGCCTTGGATGTTGTCGATTGGCTCGGTTTTGCGCGGCCGCGGGATCTGCCTGCGTTGGGCCGGGTCGTTGAGTTGAGTTCGATTTTGAGTTCCGTTGTGTCGTTCGGAATCTAGTGGAGGTTCGGTCGTCATTGTAGACACGGGACATTCGATGGATCTTGAATTGGGAGTGAGAATGGGGAGACGAAAATGGCGAAGATTTCGCCCGGCTTTGCTAACCTTTCGGAGTAGGAGTTGATTGCACGGGTAATTTGTGGGGTTTCGGAGTGGATTTATGGGTTCTTATTGGTTCTGCGGGTAAATAGATTCTGATTGCTGCCTCTTCCTGTTGTGTGGAGGAAGCTCCTTAAGATGAGAACTGAATTTAAGCCGTTTGATTAAGTGCGTTGTCGGTGATGGAAACAAAATTTCTTATGGATGGATCTTGGGGTTCCTATGTGGGCTTTGCCAAAATGTGTTTCCTCCAAGGGTAGTCTATGATGCTGAATTATTTATCTCTTACTGTGAAAGTATTCGATGTGATCGTCAATGGGGCATGGCACTGGCCTGCTGCTAGATCTGAGGACCTAGTTCGTATTGAATCTGCGTTATGTGGAATTCAGCCGAATGTTGAGCAGTCTGACTTCATTGGGGTGCCTATTTCTTCTGGAGAATTTCCTACTATAATAGTGCTTGGATTAAAATTCAATCTTCAGCTGGTAAAGTGCCCTGGCATAAGCTGGCTTGTTATTTTGAAAAGCTGCCTACTAGAGATAGATCGAAATAAATCCTTCTTTGAATGATGTTTGCCTTCTCTGTGGATCGTTCCCTGAATCTAGGGTTCATTCATTTGTTGAATGTACCGTGTCTTGTGCAGTCTGGAGCTTAGTTTATAGTTGCTTTGGTATTCAAAGAGTTTGGCAGAGTTTAAGTGATGAGATGCCATGGACTTGTGCTAGTTGGAAGGGGAAAGCTATAGCAAATGTTGCTTGCAAGATTGCATGGTGTGCTGTTATTTACCACATCTGGCTTGAGAGAAATAACAAGCTTTATGATGATAATTTTCTTGTTTTTAGTAGGTGTACCATGCCAAGAGTATAATGTGAAGTTTTGTATTGGCTTGGCAGCATCCGAACATTTAATTTTTTAGTACAATATCAGAGAAGGCAAATCTGCAGTAATAGAGTCGTGGCTTGAGTTGCTGTATTTCTTGAGTCTCGGTTGTAATCCTTTTTGTCATTTGTAGCAGGATAATCCTGCTTTGTTTATTTGAATAAAACTCATTTGCTTACCTAGCAACAAATAAAAATAAAATTATGGAATGCTAATTTTAGTGACCTAGATCATTTGTGGTATAGGAGAATTGTATTACTTAGAAAATAAGTGAGCTTTACATTTTAAACTCCGTATGAGGTCAGGACGTGTTGAACTTTTTATCCTTTCATCAACCAAAGGTTTAGCAGTTGACAGGGGATCCCTGAAGGAGTAATAAAGCTAGATATACTCAGGAGTAGTGAAGCTTTATCCCATCTTTCTGGCCTTGTGCTATAGAGCATTGCGATTGATGATAAAAATAGGGAAAAGGTAGATTGTTGTGCTGTAGGTGTTTGATGGAGCTTGAGTTGTTTTCACTTATCTGTAGTCTGATAGTGGAGTGGACAATATGATTCTTTTGAAGAACTCATCTCATAAGACTTTCTCTGCTATAATCACTTATGTCATAGCATAATCTGTTGTTCCTTCCTGCAGCCTGTAGTAGAAAACTACGCGAACCCAAAGACATGTTTCTTTCACGTTGTCTTCAAGGTAAAGATAGAAGAGGATCTGTTGGAATTGTTGATAATTTCTAAATCATGACTTTAGAGTTCTAATGTTCAATATTTCTTTGTCTTGGCAGGCTGCTGCTTTGGCGTTTTACATATTATCTGCTCTCTTCTTCGATAATTTTGTCATCATTTTTGTGGTGACGGTCTTCCTTGCTGCTCTAGACTTTTGGGTTGTGAAAAATGTGAGTGGGCGTATCTTAGTGGGTTTGAGGTGGTGGAATGAGATAGATGATAATGGTGAGAGTGTTTGGAGATTTGAATGCCTTGACCAGGAGGTGAGCTAAGTGATGTTGATATTCTAGTTTACTTGCATTGTTTTTGTTCAAAGAATTATCTTTGGAAGATCTGATTTGTGTCCTTCTAAATGCATTTCCTTCTTTTGGTGCTAGTCATTGGCGCGGATGAATAAGAAAGATTCGTGGTTGTTCTGGTGGACTCTTTACCTTACGGTAAGTTCACATATCAACGTAGTGACTTATGCTCATTGATCTTCCCTCCGAAATAAAAAAACAAACAGCAACAATGCAACCAAACTCACTTTCTTGCACAGTGACACCAAAGGTAATACAGAAAGGTCTTGCCATACTCACTCTGAAGCTTCAACTTTTTTGAAACAAGGAAATACCAAGGAGTGCTTTGGTGTGCTTGAAAATGAACTGCAAACAATAATGGTATTAGGAAGTTTTATGACAATAAGTATATCTTTTAAACTTTTTGATGTTCAATCCTTAACTTGTAGTTGTCCTATTCTTTGCGTTGGGGTCATTGTATGGCCCTAATGCGGGTGCTTGGAGTCTGTCTTTCAACTTTGACTATTTTCATTATCTACATCCAAGGTTATTCTTATGTATGCAGGCAGTCGCGTGGACTATCCTTGGTATATTCTCACTTATAAGGTTCCAGGCTGACTATCTCCTTGTAGTTGGCGTTTGTTTGACTCTCAGCATTGCAAATATTGTGGGCTTCACCAAGTGCCGCAAAGGTGGGCAGTAACTCTCCTTCTAACCTTTCTGGTGGTTTGGTCAATGAGATATCTCGAATCCATGGTGATTACTATCCATCTGCAGATACATCCACCCTGTGGTTAGTTCTTTGAGGAGACAATTTGTCATGTTAAGGCCATTTGATATAGGAGATCCTTAGGTGAAGTCCTCATTGAGTAATTACTAGCTTTAGGTATACAAGCTTAGATGGACCCTGCACCCTTCTAAACTGAGTAGATGTTTTGATTTAGCTTGCATTTCAGGGCTGCTTCTCATCTGGCATTCTATGGCCTTGGGACATTTTAGTTGACTCTCTTGATTTTGAAATCGGATTTCTCGGTTTATGAAGTTATTCTGTGTGCTAATGAGATTGTTGGCTGTACTTCCCAGATGCCAAGAAGCAGATTCAGGCATTTGCTACCCAGACGATTGCCTCTCGATTTTCTTCTACGATACAATCGGCATTTAGCGTTGTTTGAACCGCATATACCGCAAAGTAAACCTCGAGGGAAGTATTCGCATGAAAGGTGAGATGTGAAATGTGGTAGCAACTTGTGTAAAGATGATACTGATGACTGTACTGGCCAGTTTTGGATACGATTCTTTCTAATGGGAAAAAAGGGAAGTCTTGGGTCGAATTTCTGTAGGATACATAAATTTTACACTGTTCTTATTGTATCTCTCCCTCTCATAGTATCGTGGACTTTGTAATGAGCTCTTAAGCTGAATGATTTGAGTGTTCTCTGCGGTTTCTGTTTCGAGTCATCTCTCCCAACACATGTTCTGCTGTGGTAGAAAAATGAGTATCATATCTAAGTGTGCTTCATTTTTCGGCGATATCTATGTACTATGTTCGCATGCATGCGACGTTTATCGGGACAAAGACTGAGATAGGAGTCCCAGCTGCTTAAAATCGAGAAATTGCAGGTCAGGCTCTCACTTTCTGTATAACCAGTGAAAGCTATTCGACCCTTGTCCTTTGAGAAGGGATGTCTTAAGTTTATGCCAGGATCTGATGAAATTCTGCTTTCGGATCATGATTTTTACTATGAAGTTTCAAAGGGCGAAATTTAGGTAGACTCTCTCTATTTTTGTCTTTGAAGACACTTGGGACCATCCCAAATTTGAAACTTTACTCAGCTTACAAATCTGCACAATCAATTTCTCCCACACGCCTTAGTGCAAGATTTATCGAGGAAATCCCCCAAGCGTGTCCCAACCCAATTCGACCCAATCAGGTCAATTGAAATTTTGTGTTAGAAGAGGTCGAATATTTAACGGTACTTACCTGTTATATAAATCCTTGAAATCAATACTGACTTAGTATTTAATTCATTTCTCTCGATAAAAATTTCACAAGACGAGAATATGACGTGCTAACACGATTTGTCTGGTCCGCCCATATTTTTGCGTTGGATGTACGTACCGATAAATGCTACTAGCGTAACGCTAATCACATGAACAGTTCAATGTACTCTCAAGCAGCAGCGCTCGAGATGGGATCATGCCCGACACGTTAGCATGCCGTACTTCTCGTGCGGGAACCGCGTATTTAAATCATGAATTCGAAATTAATATTCAATTCTAGATTTAAATAAAATAAATAAACATGCTGACGCAATTCCAATCTTATGAACTTTTGCTGTGCCTGGGCAACTTCCCTCCATGAAAATTTCGTTCTCCTCCATTTTTTCTGGACACTGAGCCCCAGCGGCAACCGGCGACGATGTCTCCCCGACCACGGCGGCGACGACGACGACGACCACCAGGAGAAGAAGATGAAGGAGCACAACAACGACAACGGCAGCAACCCAATTTCGAAGTGGGCGCGCTTGTCGAGGTCGCCTCCACCGACGACGGCTTCCGCGGCTCCTGGTACGCCGCCACCGTCGTCCGCCGCCCCTCGCGGCGGTCCTCCTCCTCCTACGCGGTGGAGTTCCAGGATATCTACGAGGACGAGGAGGGCACGCGCCGGGTCACCGAGGAGGTGGAGGAGTACCAGATCAGACCGATGCCTCCGGAGGAGCCGAGCGCGAAGAGGGACTTCGAGGTGGGTGACGAGGTCGAGGCCCGCCACAACGACGGGTGGTGGGAGGGCGTGGTGGTGGAGAGGCTGAGGGGCCGGAGGTTCGGGGTCTTGTTCAGGGAGTGGAGAGAGAGGGTGGTGTTCAAGGTCGAGGATTTGAGGGTGAATCGCAAGTGGGTTCATGGGTCTTGGTTGCCTCCTGGTGCTGCTGCTGTTGAAGGTCGACAGGTTTGACGCTCCGTTGTGATTTGTTCTTGAACAAGTTGGGATTTTTTCTTTGTGGGTGTCTTCGATCGTTCAGCTCTATTGGGCGACTGCAGTGTGCCAAAATGTGCTTTGAGTGGATAGACCTTTTGTTTTGTGTAGATGTGGACGATTAGGAGTGTTCTTGGTGCTGAGTTAGGATGCTAGTTCAGGTGTTCGAGTGAGTCCAGCATGAAAAGGAACGATCTTTATGTCGCATTAGATGTTCCGGACGCTCAAGAACAGTTAATCCTGTGTTTTCATGAATTATGCGTTGGAATTATATGTCAAAGCAAGTGTAAAGTTCCTGGCTTGATGAAGGTTCTGTTTTGGCCGGCATTTTGGGTTTAGGGCTGATGAGATTGTAGCTCGGTGGTTTTATGCTTTGTTCACGTTGATTACGATACTGCAATCAACTAATACCTAATGATCCCTGGATGGTTGATAGAGCTGGTCGAAGAGGAATTTTCATGTTCTTTATTGAAACTATGCAAATGTAAGAAAGATCAAGGATTGAAAATGAGAGAAGAAATGTAGGGAATCAAGTATGTGTGTTGTTTGTGAGGCATAAATTCCACTACCCCGTCTCACAGTGAATATAGATTGAGTTTTCTTACTGACACATGGAAAATTGTACAGCAGAAAGCACAATCACAGATGGAGATGAAGGTTGCCAAAAAGATGAAAAGTTACGAATTCACTAAGGGCACACCAGTTGAGGTGAGCAGTGATGAAGATGGATATCGCGGTGCCTGGTTTGCAGGAGTGGTTGTTGAAGAGGTATCCAAGGGAAAGTACCTTGTTGAGTTAAAGAACTTCAGGACGGAAGACGATTCCGAGTTTTTGAAGGAAGAGGCCGACGCTTTGCATATCCGGCCCTGTCCACCAGAAATTGTAGTTGCTGACCATTTCGATTTGTTTGATGAAGTAGATGCTTTGTATAATGACAGCTGGTGGGTCGGTGTGGTTTCTAAGGTTCTCAGCAAATCAAGGTATGTTGTTTACTTCAGAGACACCAAGGAAGAATTGGAGTTTCGACACTCTAATTTAAGGCTACATCAGGAGTGGATTGGTGGAAGATGGATGACTGCTTCCTTGCTACCAAAAAACACGTGCCTAGTGTAAATTCTCTTTGATGCTGCTTAAGGTTTGTTTGGAAACTCAGTTGGTTCTAGGGCATGTGGGAACTGTAAATTCTATTTGCTTCCATTGGCTTAAAGTCAAACTTCGTGAAGTTTCCACAAAACGAAAATATATACAACTATAAGTAAATTCTATGATTGGAAACTTCTAAACCTCACAAGATCAAGCATTTGACCCAATTGGAACTAAACTTTCTTAGATTTGAGAGTTCCTTCTTTATCAAGAGGAGCCATGACTAAGTGTCTTCAAATTCATTATGCTTAAATGCCCTTAAATTAGTTAATCTGAATCTATGAAACCGTAGGCTGGATGCCCTGGGAAAACAGTTGACTGATTATTTCATGAACTAGAGAGAGACCTGATCTTTTTCCCCTGTTAAGTGAGAGACCCAATTATGCTTTCTTAATTTCCCTAAAATCGCCAGAAAACCTACTATTGTTGTCAACTGCCGATTATGCGGAAAAAGGAAGGTTGTTTTGAGAAGTCAAAACTTAACACGGATCAGTTTGGCTCATCTGTGGGGTTTAGCTGTTTGTGGGGTTTGCTTATATGCGTGGAGTTTATTTCTTCTCTAATGGTGGATCGGTAGGTTAGACATTTTGAATAGCACTTATCCTCTCTTCTTCTGATGTTTCCAAGCCAACCAACATAGAATAGATAGGTGAAGCAGCCAATAGCTGTCTGTTCTTGCCTATTGACAGATAGCAAGTTGCTTCCAACGTCAAATAATTTTAAACTGAATTGCTACTTCCTTCTTGTTATTGATAGAGTGGTATTCTCTGCTCTTATCAAATAAGCTAGAGGGAGAGAACCGGAACAGAGAGGGATGTGGCTGGGGAAGGAAAACGCTCTCAGAGATCGAGATTGGGTTTTTTCATTGAAAATGAAGAAGGCTGAGGTAAATGTTTGCACTTGAACTTAATCAGTTGACGCATGTCAGAGGATATGTGGATCCTGTTGTAGATGCTGGAATAAATGTAGCTGGATTTGATAGAAGTTAGACCAAAGAAAGCCTATGGTGGCATTGATGTGTATTATTGACACGGATGTAACCGATTCAGATTTTCTGTATGGATCATATGTGAATTAGTATGCAGCTCATGGTACATCAGTTGGCCTTAAGAATATTGTAATCGGCATCTTCCGGACCCGTTAGTTCTTTCTATTATTCTGTGATATAATGGAAAATAAGATCTACTTTTTAACGGTAATTATCATGAAAAAACTTGCATTTGCATTTGATAGTTGTTAACCAACTATCAACTAAATCTTGAATTTACAAATTACCATAGTTTGAAAATGTGATTAAAGGGGAATTCAGAGCATTTGCAATGAGAACTGGCATGGTACTGTGTGCTTATTGACACCTTACTTGGCATGACAACTCAAAATGCTCGAAAGGTGCTGCAATTGAAGCATCCTCACTTTTTGCATGATTTTCTCGTTCCCTTGCGCCGGCAAGACGTTTCGAGTATCTTCAAATCGGTAACTCCCATCAAATTATTCGTGACTATGAAGTCTTTTCTCTAGAATGTGGAGCGAACTGAGTGATGGATCATGGATAATGTTGTACTGTCTCATTGCCGGTGCACGCTGCCCATGAGAAAGATTTTCTGTCGTCTGTCAAGCATAGACAAGGGACCTAGTGCTCAGTCAGGCCTTGAATGTAACGGTGGATGACTGTTCTAAGTGGGATTTAGATGGTATAATTCTAACATGAATATTTATTTGTCTCATACAGAAAGAAGAACGTATGGAGGAGCAATTCAATAATAAAATGTTGTACTACCTAGATTTCCAAGACTTATGAGGATGTCATCACCATCTCCCGCCAGTTGCTAGTTGGTACCATTCATTTTACACCGTCAACATACATTGACATTGATCGGTATCGCTTCAGTTGTCATTGTTCACACAGTGGCACAAGAACCCCTGCTGTCATCACCTTTAGCAGCAAAATCTACCACCTCAGCGTTGGTCATATACGCGAGTTACAGCAGTTTCGGGACTTTCTTCATGAAGGGCAGATTATGGCATTTGGAAGCCAATTATTCCTCGCGAATGGTTGACCTGGGAGGTGATCTCAGGTGCCCAAGGCCTGAAAAGACATGCGCTCTTTCGACGCCTCAGTCTCCATTTTCTTCCGACAAAAACCAAAATTTAAGCTTGGAAGGCTTTCCCTCAAGAAATGTGGAGCGAACACTATGGAGAATGTATGCACCTATGCTCAGTCACACTACAATCACACTAACCGTGCATGGAAGTTACGGCTAGTTCTAGCACCGATACTTCATGTAGTTCAACAAAAAGAAGAGGAAAATGGTGGGTACTAATTAGTAACATAACTTTCTAGTTTACTTGCTGGGTTTCCAGTACTTGGCTGATGTCTTTTCTTTAATGAAGCTTATTTACTGAACTTCTCCGACAGTCCAAAACTGCCAAATGTAACATATACTCACCACAATTTATAAGGTCAAGGCTTGAAACCTTGGGTTAAAATTCAATGACAGCTGTCATAAATCGCTGCCTGACCTACGCCGATCGAGCAGGCAAGAACTTAACCCCGTCTAAAGGCACAACTTATATCATGGGTTTCTTGGTCCTGTGGCTAAAATCAAGTAACACATTTTTATGACATCTGTTGTAGTGTGTTGGAAGTGTTCGGAAATTGGAAAAAGGTTGATGACTAGTAGCGCTTTGCCAACACAAGATCTTAGAGAAAATATACTAGTTACTATGATACAGTTTGCGCTATTAAAACATATCGTGCATTTATGGCTTCAATCACCATTCTTGTTTTACAATGCAGCATCACGAGGATGTGAGGAATCTCTCATCCAATTGACAAATCCATGAACATAAGTCATATTGGCCCTAATCGAGACAAAAATCCAGAACAAGGAAAATGGCATCATTTATATATAAATAAATGAGTTCAATTACATGATACAAGTGCTGGCCCATATTACTACTTTCGACAAGCGCTAAAGTTATTCAGGTGCCAAAGACCGCCCAAAACGATCTTGTGATGCCTTATGGTGCAATATGCTCGACAGCCACATGGAATAGGCTCTAGAATGATGGCTTATGGTGGAGGGTCTATGAGATGCATCATTCGCCACATAGAACTAGAAGACTCGGAGAAAGGAAACTTCTGAATGGGTTAACATAGATCAACTCAACACAACCATGGAGACTGGGCATCATTAGATCTCGACGTATACTTGACGAAAGATGCATCAAAACCACAGTTGATGCACAGGTACTCCCATGCACCTATAGGCCCAAGAGAGGTCAACACGCTGGACGGATAGTAAAAGTGTCCTTGGTAACTAACCAAAATTTTGGCTCTTCTAAGAACGAGGAGATCGTTTAAACGGACATATCTCTCACACCATTCCAGCCTCCCACCTGCGCTGCAATGTTGCAATCATTCAGCAATGCCGCGATGTGTTTAACTTCTTTCGGCATTGAACCGGTGAGAACCTGTGTCAAACGGTGGAATATAAGGTTACGCGAGTGAGAGTACATGTAAACCATGAACTTTTACCTTGGATGCGACAGAAGGCACACCTACTAACCTTTCTGCCAAGATAATGGAATATGCAACATGCAGGCAATGCCTTTATGGCAAAGCTAAAAGAGTAAATTAGGAGTTCTCCTAGTCAAGCTTGCCAGCTTAAGGTCAAGAAGATGAAAGTATTTCAACATAGAAACAATAGCCAGAAATGAAATTTGAGGTGTTTTCATGACAATGTGACCTAAAGCTAGAATCAGTTGATGAAGGTCCCACAACAAGAGCAAAGCACCACATGCCTAGTGCCAACCATGAAAAGTTTGTGTTCATACCTCATATCCTGCATCTGTAATAAGGACCTCATCTTCAATCCTTATCCCAATCCCTTGGTACCTGCAATTACTCTAGGATATGTAAGTTGAACTAATGACAATGTTAGAGTCTAGTGTTGGTTATAATCTAGTGCCATTACTAGACTGCAGTCTCAGAGTTAATCCATCTGGAGTTCTACTCGGAAATTTCAGTTTGCCAATGCCATGACTAGACTGCCCATTTTGAAAGAGAGATGCGATGCACATTTTTTTCTAAATACTCTCGAAAATTAGCTTTGCATACAGGGTGGCAGAGATGCATACTGTTGCTGCTTCTTTACGAACCTCTACTTATCAATAATTTGTATGAATGACATAACTGGGCAGGAAATTCACAGTGTTTTTTTTTCTCACACAACTTCTGAGAACTTCAATAGCCATTCGGAATTGTTCCTGAGAAGAATATTTTTAGAATTGGAATAAGAATAGAAGTGACTTTCAATTCTCTTTTCTAAGAAAAAGTATCTATCAAAGTTTCAAACTTAAAAATAGTTTCCCTGGAAAAAAAAAAAAAAAAAGCATCATCATTCAATAGCTTTTTTTTTGGTAAGGTATCATCATTCAATAGTTTAGGTTGATAATTTGCATTTATAGTACAGTATCTAGATGTGCTTCCTTAAATGTTAGAACAAGTAAGTGAACAGAACGAACAGATCACTTCAGTATACTCACAGAGGTTTGCCCTCTGAAATAGATTTTAAACAAATGAAAACAGAGAGTTGACACACAAATCATCATAATTTGGCATTTAGTTTCAAAAAGAACTTCCAAGCAAGGCCTGAGTCATTAGAAATTCAAGATGATATGGACAGTTTTAATTACATAAGCTTGATTCATACCACTCTGGACAATCAAGGTTGTATGGGATGTAGACTCCTGGTTCAATTGTTATCACCTGGACCCAAAAAAGCGCCCTGAGTAAACACCATGTAAACAAAACAAGGCAGCTACTAGGATGAAAACAGGAAGCATACTTTCTGAACATATGTCATGGCATTTCAATCGCATGTACTTGTTACCCATGACCCGTGAAAGCCATAACAGTTGCGAAAGTCTACACATAGGGACCTACTGCATGCAACTGCACACTTAAGGCCCCATCAAGGACATCTCTTCTTAATAGGGGCTTAACAAAATAGATTTGATGTCATCAAGTTGGTTTTAGAAAAGAAACACGTCTAAATTTGACACCAAAACATGCCGAAATATGGAAACAAACTCTAAATAAAGTCAAAAGGGCACAACACAACTGGACGGCTCTCAGATGAACTTTCAATAAATATGCAAATATATGATTAATGATTCCACCATCGACATGATATGAAGCAAAAAGAAAATCAAAGCTGCCAGGAAGTCAACTTACAACACCTGGCTTCAGAGGACAGTCATAGTTAACTGTAGAACAATCATGCACATCCATTCCGAGGTAATGACCTGTATGTTAATGAGGATAATTTACTAACCTTCCATTTGACACAACATACCCAATTTAATGAACTGAAAGTTCAAGAAACAAGCATCCACTGTCAACTGTCAAGCATGCAATTGATAATATTGGAGAAAGTACACTATGAAGTCATAACCCAAGCTTCTTAGAAAAACAAAATATTACAATATCATTATCCAGGGATAGTCAAGTATACCTATAGAGGTTGGGTTCAGCTGATGGTAACTGTGTAAAATGCTCTGATCATCCTTCAAAAGTCCAATCTCCTTAAATCCTTTGCAGAGCATCTCAACCTGTGATACCACATGGCATAAAGACAGATGATTGATCAAACATCAGAGTCCACAGGAGCAACATATATCATGTTCCAAAGGCCTTGAAGCCATAGAGGTATCTAATACCCACTTTAAGACAAGTATTGCACCATAAACGGGGAGATAAAATTCATGTCATCACAATCATACACGATAAAAATCTCCTAGTCCTTCATTTACTAAAGTATAAAAAACTATTCCATTATGACAGTATGTCAAGAAAAAAGTTTGTTAATTGTGACAAAAATAGCTGTGATGTTCACACGATCAATCTCATTTAGACTTCCACCAAAGGTGCATAAAATCAAATTTGAATAAGAGCTATAAACACAAGCACAGGAAATCCATTTTACCACAAGCAATGATAATCTTCTGAAACAATGAATAAGAGCATCTAGGAACATAATAATTGACCACAATTTGCTATGATGTTTGTGAAGAATCTAGCATCAAATGCATCAGCAAACAATTACTGCTAAAATGAATACCACCTATAATAGCAAACATTTTTTTAGTTAAGGACTTCTCAAACCCAGATGAAATGAGTGAGGCAAACTCAGATAACAAAGCAAGACAGTATTTGTTTTCAGACATTTCAAGAAAGAATGTCAACAGGCAGTAGAAAAAAAGATTCTTCAACCCACTCATGTAAGAATAAACTAAACATACCGAGTATTTGTGAATTTCTTCAATGGTTGTGCCAGGTTTGCATAGCTTGATGCATTCTTTGTTTGTTTGCAGTAAAAGATCATAAAGTTCTTGCTGAAAGAAAAAAAAGATATCATGGTGATATGATACAAAAAGAATATAACCTCCTAACTATAAAATTATTGGAATATGATGGAAAGCAGGAAAAACTGGACAGGATCATTGAGAGGTTCAATGGAGATGCACTTAATTGGACAAACATCGAAGGAGTCGGAAAAAATCCATGCACAAGAGATGAATGAAAGTGTGATGATTGAAGTCACATGTAAACATGCAAATTGTGTCATGTCAATGATTTATAATTTAAGTGATGATCCCACAGGATGAAATATGCGACGGGATGGGTTCATCCTTATTTTTTAATAATGGCATCAACAGGAGCAACAGCAACAACAACCAAGCCTCAGAGAGAGAGAGAGAGAGAGAGAGAGAGAGGCTGCTGTTGCATACTTGAGAAGGTGAAAAGCTGCCACAGGGAGGCCAGGTGCGAGTTAGGTCACTGACATAACCATGCAACTCGCATCCAACATCCATCAAGACAAGATTCCCATCTGCAATCTGCAAAGAGTACTCATAATGTTAAAGTTAATTTCAGTAGAATGTTGGAGGTCTGGATCAACTGCTGGAATGGATCTCACTTTATGATCATTTCGAGAATAATGTATCACACTTCCATTGTTCCCACCACCTACAACAGGGTTGAATCTGGAAAAGAGAAATTGAACAAGAATCTGTCAATCGCTTCACTTCATTGCACATGTTTCATATAATAAGCACAAATTTTGACACCATTCTAATGCATGCGTTAGATGCTTTATAATAGAATATACAGAAGAGACATTATAGTGATAATAATAAGCTTTTTTGGATGTTAATGAAAATACTCACGCCATCCTCTGAGCGCCTCTCATTCTACATTCATATTCAAACTTTGCAGAGAGCATAGCCTCATGAGGGCACACTTTTGAATGCATCATTGTCTGCAAAAGCGCCTAGAAATAGCAGATATCTATTAGTCATTAATATATGAGAAGCATCCGTGACAAAATAAATTTTAGGCAAAACACAACTATCAACAAAAGTATTCTCTCTCTCTCTCTCTCTCTCTCTCTCTCTCTCTCTCTCTCAATTGATTGACAACTGGGTACTGTATTCATGTCATCCATTTACCTCATGGTTCAAGCACAAATTCTAGTGTAAGAATAACCCAAGCAGTACATCAGTGTGCATGGAGAAATACAAACAAAGTTCAAGGATGATGTGTAGACACATCAAACAAAAGAAACTTAGATAGGCAGTATCACATATAATGATGTTTTTCTCTGGACACTTCGAGAGCAGAAGCAAAACGCTATTAACAAGGATGAATGTACCAAGTCCTGAAATAGCAAGTCAAAGCAAGTGATGATGACAAAGATTGCAATAAAGCTTCTAACAAGCGAGGAACGAGAGGTTCACTCACATTGGTGCATCTTCACAGAATCATGATCAAGAAATTACTTTCTAAGTTTACAAGATAGATTGACTAGCCTTACTAATCACTTGGAATCAACAACTAGCTCTCATTTCATTATGTCACATATTCAACTGAAATCTCTCAAGATAGCAATAATAAAAATTCAAAAAACAAAAGAATTTTGCAAAAGGATCATAATAGATTTGCAAGGTTTTCCTTCTCTATTTCTTGAGTATCTTGATGCATGGAAGTACCTGGCAAGCAATAGATGCCGATTCCCTCATCAACTTTAGCTCTGCAGATGATTTTGTCCACCGTAATTCGTGTGTACAAGCAGACAAGTTATTCACTTTGCCATTGCTGGCTGCCAATTGATATGCCTCTAAATTTGTATATGCTGATACAGCGGTATTCACATTATGGAACAACCTAGAGCTTTGCCGAATCATCTCTGAGAGAATCTGCAGTCAGCAACTTATATGTCACTAAAATAAGTTTCAATCATAAACAATTACACGCACTCCAGCCTGAGTCTGAGCAAAAGCAACCTCTCAGTTTACTAGTTTTTAAAATATACCACCTTAGGTAATCTGCTCATTGGGTATGCTGAGTCAGCTTTGAATATCTCCAATGCCACATCAACTCCGGCAACATGCCCTTGCCAAAGGACATCCTGATGGTTTATAAGGAAAATCTCTCAGGCTTGAAACTGAATCCAGTTCCCAACACAAAAAAGGAAAATCTACAATAGTTTTGAAATGCACATGATATGGTCCACTCCATCCTGTTCTCTCAATCTCAGTATCCACATATACACTAATACAGAAAAGGTTGATCAGAAATTGCAGGAGCATGCTGAGTATCAAACAAATAGATGAAATGCAAATGAAAGAACAGCTCCGCCAGATAATGGCGATAAAAATGACATTTTAAACAAAGACTATTCTTATGTATGACATCATTCGTGATGATTGATAAAGATCCTAGCCAACCTAGGAAAAATAACAAGTGAAAAGGTACTAAGCCAATCCTTATATATTAAACCAGGCATACATGAGGTGTTGCTTCTGGCATGAACATGCATAAACCACACTCACGACCTAGAACCGCGATGCCACCTGGTTGTTGGCACCCAGTGATATATGAGTAATCAGCATCTTGTCGGAATGTGTATGGAACGACATCTGTCATCATCTTTACAGGAGCAGCTGCAATGATGGCCAAACCATTGTCAGGGAGAAGATCCAGTAACTGGTTCCGTCTTGAGATGTATTCCTCTGCAGTAATGCCAGGTGTAATCTCTCCCTCATTTAGTAACTACATGTAGAACCGAACGATATTCTTAATTCTCATAAATAATAATAATTTATAAACTTTTGACTGATGGGAGTCATTGTCAATACTGCACCTTCATCCCCAAGAGTCATCTAACAACTCCCCTTATCTGGAGGTAGGAATTGACTCTTGGGAGTGTAATTCCATTGACGCACCATACACCAGACTGTGCACATGCGCCTGTGCTTGTCTTTGTGTGCATATGCGAGCAAGTGGACGTGTATGCATTCATGGTAGATGAGCACAGCGCGATATACTCCGCTCATTCTTTGAAAAACACATCCATGCATTGATGAAAGCAGCAAGAGTGCACGATTGACCATAGAGAAGTAAAGTAGAAGTACCTCAGGATGGGTTGCTGGAGTTGGCTGTCCAACATCAATCATCCTTTTGGAAGAAAATGAACGGGAACTGATTGCCTGAAGCTGAAACAAAATTCTTGAGCATCACGCTAATTGAATAAGCTAACTGACGAGTAAAAACAGTTGGATACTCGTGACGAAGTCCAAGAAAGTAAAAAACCGATTGCATTAATTGACCAACATAAGCATGTCCCGGAAGCACAAATCAGTCCAAAAAGATTCTGAATTGGAATACCCAGTTGAGCCCTTAGACATTATGGTTGTCCTTAAAGATCATTAGAATGTAGATGATGAACATTTCAACTCTCAATACTCATACAAGCAACACCAAAGACCTCAACTTGAAGAGAGGCATTTCACTGTCGAGACCCCACCAACATTTCATCAGACTACCTCCACAAATCTCTCTACTCCCCCATTAACCTTCACCAAAAGCAGCGCCTAAAAAGCACCATCCCGACATAGCATAGTCAACGAATAGCTCCCACTCCATTCTCATCACAAAAACACCAACAACAACCGACCCGAAACCGCATACTCATCCAAAGAACCAAATCGAACGAACAGACCATGAATTTTTCGAGTTCCCGCGTAGAAACTCACCTGTCGGGGCGAAGCTCCCTGCGAGAACTTCCTCGCGAGAAAAAGAAGCGCCATTGGTTGCGCGCCGGACCTCCTTTGAAGCTTACCGCGATCTCAAATCCGGTACGGATCGAAGCCCAAATCACGTCGTCACGAAAGTTCAAATTTGGTTGCTCGTTTCCACGGTTTCATCATCCGGCATGCATCCATTGCTTCCTGCGAAGCTAAAAACTCAGCAAGAACTTGAAGGGAAACAAAAAGGCAAGGGTTTAAGGCGGGGAGGGGTTGGGATTCCCGCATTCACGAAACTGCCACGGCTTGGGCCTCTTCCCGTTGCAGCTGCTATTGGGCCTACAGGCCCACTTATCGGGCCCATTTTCTTGGCTTTGAATGAATGATGGGCCGAAGCATTGTTACCCACACAAACACGGAAAAGTGCCACGTAGGCCGGTCAGCACCCACATCAGCAATATCCAGCCAAAATTAGCTAGAAGGACTAAGGGCCCGTTTAGTTCAACCTTGCAAATAAGCTTTGGGGGAATTCAAATACTTTTTGGTTAAAAATCCTTGGGGAAATGCACATTGGATTTGGTAAAAAATCATTTGTGAAGATACTTTAAGCCAAATAGTGTTTGATAAATCTTTTTTTTGCAAAAGGCTTTGGAATTTTTTTTATTAAAAAAAAGCCTACCCTTTGCTGGCAGGGCCGCCAGCAAGCCAAATCTGGAACAAGCAACTGTCACTTGAGGTCAGGTGGCCCAGGTGATGAGGCTTGAGGTCAAGCGACCCCAAGCGTCGACCCTTCACCATCCCGATTTGGCGTTGTCGACTCTAGCTGGCTGCCCTCAGCAGCCGCCCTTGCGTAAAGAAGATGAAGGGTAACAATGAGAGGCAATACTGGAATATTAAAGAATTAGCTTGGTTAGTTTTGGAAGAAAAAAATTGATTTTAGCATTTGGCAAATGCTGAAAGCCCAAAACTAGTATTAACCTACTTTGAGCTTTAAGCATTCCCAAAGCTGGCTTTTGGCTGAAAGCCCATTGAGAATGCTTGCCAAACGCCCAAGCAATTCCCTAAGGGGCTTTTGAGGGAATCCTAAATCAAACAGGGCCTAAATTGTCATAATTAAAAGGTTTATGACTAAATTGATATCAATGTAATAGGCTTAGAACTTTTCTAACACTTATCCCTGCACAAACACATACGAACATTTTTGTCGTTAAGTAAACCTGTCTCATATTTGATAAACTGAATTATTATATGAGTTAGTTATATCAAATAAATGGATCATAAATGGGTTTAAAATGGTAAGACCCAAATAATATGGGTATTAAATGGATTCACAACTTATTTAGACCCAACTCACATTTGTGACTCTCTATTCACTCTCTCTCGCTCTCATTTGATCTCGTGCTTATTAACTCTGTGCTCTCACCTCAATTTATGTATGAGTTTTCGTAGATTGAGTTAAATGTGAAAATATTTTAGCGATATAGATCGGATTTGGTATAAGTCACTATATTTGTATTGAATGGGTATGGGACAAAACGAGTTAGATGGATTAATTTGGGTTAGACCATTTTCAATTGACGATTCACCCGTTTGACGGATTTACCATTAAGTAGCACTTCGTAAGCATGTTGACGTCCAACGTGGCATCTAACATGGCATAACCGTGTTTAAAGGTTATTTTATTTTAGTTTAAAGAAAAAATAGGGTTTTGAAAAAAATTTGGGTACAAACTTTCAGTAATATGCGCTTTGCTCAAAGTAAAAGGGTGCTCATCGTGTTTTGCTCAAAGAATCTCTTGCGTGCTCTACCAAACCAGTCAGAAATTTTTCGATTTCCACGTGCACCTAGTGAGATATATAGCCATTTCAGAAGTCGCGAGCGAAACCTATAGATATACAGTTTAAATTTAGGAAAAGAACATTAAAAATATCAAAAATTGTGTACGGTACTCACTTTAGTACCAAAAGTTTTTTTTGGATTACTTAAATGTCAATTTTTTTGAAAAACGATCTTTTCGGTGCCAACCCGTATCTATTTGATCGAAAATCTGACATGACTTTTCTTATTAAATTCTTAAACCTAAGTGGCTCGCCAGAGGGTCTAATTAGCATTTAAAGCCATAAACGACATCGTATAGTAGCTTTCCTCCAAACAAGGACCCTAAATTGCCAAATCGAAAGTGAACCCCAATTTCAAAACCTAACTGGCCATTGAACTGAAAAATTTATGCGCGGACTTGGTTCAATGATGAAAATAGCGCTCGACAAGCAACAAGGGATTCGTAATAATGTGAATCCTGCCTATACGCACTTTAGAACAAATGAGAACCAGCGTCATATGTACACAGGCTGACTTGGGCATATTATCAAACATGTGGTGAGCATTTGGACTGAGGAGAAAGTATTGGTCCTTTTAGAACTCAAACTCAGAGCTAGATCCAACGATCATTGAGAAACATCCGAAATTGACCATGTCGGCTCACCCAAACCCAGCACGTGTTTGGACTAAAAAACAAAGAATGAGTCTTCGTTTCCGGTTGGACCAAAACAAGGGAGAGCAGCAGGGTTACGAAGTCCCATATCCAGCTTGAAGACGGTGGCTATACGGCGAGTTCGAGACAATCGCGCAACATCTGGGCGCCTCTCGCTGTCTTCAAGCCCGGGAGAAAACCCGGGGTGAAAACTTTCTTTGAACTACGATGACCCAGCACTCCCTTTTCGTGCAACGTTGTTTCGCTAGACCGAGCCACGTAGATTGTGCGACGTCGTTTAGGACGATCACCTGGACAGGAGTTTTTAAAAAATTTACCAAGTCATATTATAATTTCAATTATAAATGCCACGTAATCAATTTGGCTGAAATTTCTCGCCATTGTCATTTGAGAGATCATTTTTTTTTCCGATTTGACACTTAAGTGAGTCGGCAAAAACTTTGATGCTAAAGTGAGCGCCGTACATAACTTTTGACAATTCCAGTATTTTTCTCCCTTATAAATTCATAATTAGGGCATGGTAAATAAATCTCATGTTTAGATTGGTCAGCAAATCTGTAGTATTAGGAAATTGTGTCTTGAATATCTGCATATTTAGAAAAAATCACGTTTGCATCTATAAGCGTATAGATAATTTTGCATCTCTTTTTTCATTATAATGATTTTCATGTTAGGAAAATTAGGATTCTCATGAATGTATGTTTTTGTAACACATTAGAATAGTTGAATTGCAGATATAGTGAACTTCCATAATTGCATACCCCTTCCCCTGATTGTATATATTTTTCTTCTTTTATGCCATAAAGAGAAAACAATAAAAGAGATTATAACTTGCATGTTAATCACCTCAAACTGCATATTCACAAAGTATCACACAGATCTAGGATTGCACTTGCGTTAAGGGTGAAATTACATATTTCCATCATTTAGAGTCCATTTGTTTCGCGAAAAATGAACGATTTGGAAAATATTTTCCCAAAAATAATCACTTATTTTGCTTACAAAAAAATAAGAATGAAAAACATCATTTTCGTCCACAAAAATGTTTAAGTATAAATTATTGTCAATAACGAAAATGTTTTTATTGGCTAATTATTCGAAGCGATATGACCAATCATTTTTAGGAAAATGTTTTCCAAAACATGTAATTTCCGCGAAATAAACGGACCCTTAGAGTAAATTTAGTTTCTTCTTATGCACAATTTGAGAATCACCAAAATAAAAAATTTCCATTTTACATTATAGGCTTAGGAATACGTTACACACGTAGGATACTAGTTAAATTATTTTTTTTCATGTTTAGAAGCTCATATTTAGAAATGTAATTTACTTTACGATGCGCTTTTGCATAGCATGTTACATCTGCATATTTAAATCTCCTTTGATACAGTAGTTTAGTTTAGAAACTCGCATAGACTTTCCATTTACGGCTCACATGAATTTTGTCCTGGGGAATTATAACAAGGTCTTTATAATTGTTGCCCGAGACGATTCGAGTGTTATCTTATGCCTTTTTTACTTTTTAATTTGTTCAATGCTTTTCATACATTTGTATTCCGTAACTTTTTAACTGTGTGAATGATTACCGTAAATGCATGAACATGTAGATGCATGCTCTCAAACTGTCACTGAAGATTGTATGAAAATTTTTCCATAAAAGAGAAAAAAATTACCAATCCATTGGTGTTAGATTATTTTAGGTAACCAAGTCTCCGGATCCAATTTCTGGTTCGCAGAGGTAAAGTGATCTCTCGCGCTTCTACCTGGCTCTTAACCGGCCTAGTAAATAGTTAGTAGAGACTCTAAAATAATTACGCATTAATTATGTAAGCACGGTGGCATCTGATGTGGCATGACCTAGTTTAAAGGTTATTTTATTTTCATTTAGAGGAAAAATAGGGTTAAAAAAAATTGGGGATAAAAATTCAGAAATATGCGTTTCATTGAAAGAATCCCTGCTCTTCGATTTTGACATGCACCAAGTGAGATACATAGCAATTTCAAAAGTCGCGAGAGCAATCTATAGATATACATTTTAAATTCATAGTTAGGGCATGATTGATAAATCACATCTTTAGATTAAACCCGAAGTTTGCAATATAGGAAATTGCGTCTTGAATATCTTCATGGTTAGAATAATTCATATTTGCTAGTCTAATTGTGCTCACTTTTGCAACTTTAAGCATATGGATTATTTTGCATATTAAAATATGATTTCATGTTTCAATTGCAACTTAATAATTGCCATGTTAGGAAGATTGGGATTCTCATGAATGAATGTTTTTGTATATATTTATTTTGTTTTTTCTATCCAAAACTTTTCCCATCATAGATGTACTTACTTAATTATTAGGGAAAATTAACCATTGCCACCCTTTCTATTTGGAAAGGGGAAGGTGGAAAGTTTGATTTTCCATCTTCTCTGGGGAGCTGGGGGTGGAAATGTTTAGTTTCAAATGTGGATTTCGACTTCTACACTCTGCAAAGTGGCAGGACAAAAATCTGAGAGTAAGTTTAGATTTAGAGTATAATATAACAAAAAAAATTAGGGAAAATTTCAAATGAGGGCATGAAGTTAGACCTTTCTTTGAGACTCACATGGCACTTCATGCCCTTATTTAAAATAAGGTCCACTTCATACTTTTATTTGAGAAAATGAGGACATTTCATGTCGTTATTTTTCCTTAGTTAGTAATAACACTTGTAAATTTCAAAAGAGGTGGAAATTTACTAATTTATTTGGATTTTCGTAAAATTCCAGCAATATTGATATTTTTGAGGAAGTTGGCAATTTGCTAAATTATTGGAATATTGGTAATTTACAAATCATGATTCGTAAATTTGTTGTACCGTTGGTATTTTACTTTCTAAACATTTTAGACAAGTTGATGAGTTGCTAAGTTGTTAAAGTGCCGGTGAATTTATTATAGTGTCGGTATATTTCTAACAATATTTGTAGAATTCTAGATGAGTTAGTAATTTAGTAAATTACTGGAATATGTTGTAGTGTTGGGAGTTTCCAAATCACGATTAAATACTCGAAAAAAAGTTGGTAACTTACTTAACTATGAGAATGTTTATAAATTGCCGATAGTGTTTGTATTCACTTACAATATTTATAAAAATGTCAGAGGAGTTGGTAATTTATTACTTCACTGGAGATATTGATAAATTTTGGATAGTGTTGATAGTTTATTTATGAGAGAAAATTATTTAATAAGTCATAAACCTATTGTACGGCGGCTAATTCAATCTCAAATCATTCAATTGTGCCAATTTAGTCATAAACTTTTGAATTAATATCACAAAAAACCCCAAACAGGTATACCGTGATAAATTTACCATAAACTAATTTTTTGACCATAAAAAATCTCAAATTGATATATATATATATATATATATATATATGACAATTTTACCCTTCGTTAGTTTTCGTTAAATTTTACCGTCAAATTTTTGAGTTAGATGACATATGACAGTTGACAGGTATATCGATTTGCGATTTTACCCTCTATTTGTCACAAGCGTACCTATTTGTGATTTATCGTGGTATTAATTCAATTTAACATAGAGTAAATTTGTCAAAAATGTACCAATTTGTGGTATTTGATGGTCACAAAATTAGTTTAAGGTAAATTTGTCATATGTATACCACTTTATGATTTTTTGTGGTAAAAAGTTAGTTTTTGGTAAATTTGTCACATGTGTGCCGATTTGAAATTTTTTGTAGTATTAACCCTAAACTTTTTAACGATTTGCCAATTTAGTTATAAATTTTTTAATTGTGCTAATTTAGTCTTAAACTTTTTTACGATTTACCAATTTAGTCGTAAACATTTTGATTATTTATCAATATAGTCCTTTTGGCCAATTATCCAAATAATAGGTTTATGATTAAATTGGTAAATTTTCAAAAGTTTTAGGACTAAATTAACAAATTGAAAGATTTGTAACTAAATTGGTAAATTGTCAAAATGTTTAGAACTAAATTGATACAATTGAAAGGTTTAAAATTAAATTGGCCGTTGTATAATAGGGTTAGGACTTCCTGGACAATTATCCTTTATTTCAAACATTGGCAAACTTTCCAAGAAGTTGGTAATTTACCATTTCATTGGAATGCCATTAGGCTCCTGATCGTCTTGGTAATCTACAGCCAATTTACCTGACAAGCAAATTACTTGTCATGTTTTTCTTAGCAATAAAGTCGGGAAAAAATTACCAGCAACTTTGAAATTGTTCCGATACACAGGAAAGAATAACGCAAGTGCCATAACTTTCGTATAACGCTAACTTGAGTATCATAACTTTTTTTTCACTTACTTAAGTGTTATATCTGAGTAAAATCAATCATTTGAGTGTCATTTCCGATAAATCATCCAACGTGTATTTTTTAATTAATTTTCCATATGACCGGGATTTTTTAATGTTTTTAATTTTCCTTTTTCTTTTCCTTTTTTTTTCAAGGCTAGCGAGAGTCACCAATGACCCTCATCGGATGCCTCATCGGATGCCTCGCCCTTGGCCAAACTGGGTGAGGGCCGCCTCGCCTGCAGCTGGCTGCCTCGCTCGCAGCCGCAAAGGCCTTTGGCAAGGCCATCGTGGCCTTGCTGACCACGGGCGAGGCGATGAAGGCTCTCACCAGATCTGGTGAGGCTACCTTGCCCTCGACTGCGACTTTCGCTAGATCTGGCAGGGCCACCTCGCTCGCGGCTGCCCAGATCAGGCAATAATCTTCGCGGCCTCGCCCACCACTGGTGAGCCCGCGATGGCCTCGCCCTGGGGCCTTTGTGGCCGAGGGCAAGGCGGCCCTTGCCCAATCTGGGCGAGGCCTTCACAGCTAGCGAGGGTCGCTAGTGACTTTGGCCAGCATTGAAAAAAAATTACAAAAAAAAGGAAAAAAATAAAATATTCAAGAAATTAAAAAATTGTCTACGTTAGCTCCAGCGAAGTCACATAGGACAATCGGCATCCACGTCGGATTTTCTGGCTAGGCAAACCGCTGATGATACTCAAATGATCAATTTTATAAATTTGTGGCACTCAAGTGAACGAAAAAAAAGTTATGAGTAACATACGAAAGTTATGACACTCCTGATATACTTATCCCAACTGTAGAGTCTTTGACCCTCTATTTTCCTGATGATTGTGTACTTGCTGTGACTTTTTCTTCTTGTACAGCCTGGAAATCCTTAGCATCTTCGATTAAAGATTCCTCATTTTATTTTGTTCATAATGGTAAGTTCAGGTAGCAGATCCCATTTGGGTTAGAGCTTAATAGAACAGGATTCAGGCAAAGAATGAGGCATTTTTGGTGTCGGAGTGCGTCGAATTCAATAGAAGATCAGCAAAAACTCACCAGCCGTAAACTTCGCGAGCTGTCTTTCTGATGAAAAGAGCATTCTTCTTTTGCTCTCAATTTGAGAAGGATAAGTTGCCATTTTAAGCTTTTGCTCGTCTGCTATTAAGTGAAGTTGGGAGTGTGAGACTGCACAATGCAGTTTCATGATGTCTTCTTTCAAACTTGTCCTTCACCTGGTGATGGTTCTCCTGTCCATTTCCAATGCATCGGATTCGCATGAATCTCGTCCCAATCGCCAAGTTCCGGAGACCACCATATATGTGGACCCGTCGGGTTCGGGGAATTATACCTCGGTGCAAGAAGCTATCAACTCCGTTCCTGACAATAACGATGAGTGGATTCGTATCCTCATCAAACAGGGAACCTACAAGTAAGTCCAGGCTGAAATGACTCATCTTTCTGTTCTCCGCGGTTAAACACGTTTCGCGTCGACTGATAGCTTTTAAGTAATGATCGTCTTGCTTGTGCCAGCGAAAAGGTGAAGATTCCTTCCGCGAAACAGTACATCTTCCTCCAAGGCGACAGTCGCGACACGACCACCATCCAGTACGGGGATTCTGGAGATGTCATCAACGCTGCCACTTTCCAGCTTTATGCGGATAATTTCGTCGCGTTGGACATTACCTTCAAAGTAAACAAACTCGATAACATCTCTATCTCGTTCTCTCTTTTGTTTCCCTTGACGATAACTAATGAGACCCTACTATAGTCCCTGACCTACAGTAGTTCATGTGAAATTTACGTGCAGAACAGCCACAACATCCAGATAGCGGACATAACGGTACTCGTGTTTCGTGGGCGCCGGCCGCTGTAATCACAGGGGACAAGGTGTCATTTCATAGGTGCGGCTTTCGCGGCATTCAGGATACTCTTGGAGACTCCAAAGGCCGACATTACTTCCGGAACTGCTACATCTCAGGAGTTATAGATTTCATCTGGGGCCGCGGTCAGTCGGTGTATAAGGTAAAACAAACGACATATTACTCGAAATTAAATGGAAGATTTCATCTAAATGTTCACTCTTGTACTCTAAGTCACAACCCTCCTGCTGATCGAACAACAGAACTGCCTTGTGGAGACCGTAGCCTCCTCGATTGGCCGGGACGGTTATATCACAACGCATGGCCGAGAAAGCGCAGATGACCCGAGCGCATTTGTGTTCATTGATGGATTGTTGGGCTTTCATTTGTGAAAATTGGGCCGCCCATGATGGGCTAACCCAGCCCACGAAAGAAAGTAACTGCATTTGGCAGTTATTAAGTTGAGAACATACGTAATGGGATGTTGAGAGTTGTTGAATTCATCCATCAGAAAGCATTTTTTACAAGAAGAAAAGCAAGAGGACTTTGCTTTCAACAATTTAAGGATTGTTCACTCTCTCGACGCTACGATAAGTGCATTTAATCTGTGGAAGAAGAGGTATGTTCGTTTTACGTGATATACTTCGAACGATCGGTGATTCAAGTGTAGAATGGGCACGTTTTTCCGCAATTTTGTATGATATTTTAGGAATTTGTTTCCGTCATTGGTATCAGAGCATGTTTACTTGTTTCCTGATCTTTTGATATGTTCATTAAACGAATTTTTTGGCCGGAATTCGTGAAATGGCGCCGACGAACGCTCGGGTACGAAAACCGACACCCGGCCGTACTGTTCGAAGTGGTTTCTTGTTTTCCGTGCATCAAAACTTATTTTTGAAAGTGTAGGGTTGTAGTACTCGTTGAAACGAGAATTTTGATGGGTGGCACGCCGCCAGGAGGAGCCGCACGCGCCCACACGCGCCGCCGCAAGTGGTGGTCTCGCCGGCACGTGCGTGGCACGTGCATGGCGGTTCCTCCGTGCGCGTGCACCGCACGCGCCATGAGGGCACGTGCGGCGTGGCTGACGTCACGCTGACGTCAGCCATGCGGGCCCAATCGGGTTCCGTTGACCCGACTCGACCCGTTTTGACCCGATCCGACCCGTTTTGACCGGACCCGACCCGTATTTGACCCGTCTGACCCGTTGACCTGACCCGGTCATCAGTTGACCGTTGACCACCGTTGACCGGCGTTGACCCAAAAAAAAAAAAAAAAAAAAAAAAAAAAAAAAAAAAGGGGCTGAAGGGGGGCAGAATGTGTTTCTTGTAAATACCATGAATTATAAATAATAATCATTCGATTTGTTTTTTTTCTTCTTTCTGCATTTGTTGCAGGAAATATGGTAAGAAGATATCGAACCCCTATTATCCCTAGAACGGCGGCTCAAAAGGAGAAGCTTGAGAGTCTCAGAATCAAGCTAGCTCTTTACCGGTGGGATGCTGATGATGACATGATGACACACATCATCAAGGTCAACCAAATGATACAGGATATCATTTGGAACGGTTTCCTAATGCCAGAGTATGTGATGGTCGGAGCCCTAAAATGCACAATTCCTGATGAGTTGGGAAGAATGATTGATAGGGTATGGGACACCTTAGAAGGTCCGAGCTATAAGATGATTGTGGAGAAATTCATGATAGAGTATATACGGGTCGGGGCAAGAAGGACGTCAACCCTTGCATTGTATCGGTCTCGAGGCAATACGTTGCCCGAATCTAGGGGTTTTCCGGGTGCCTCCATTTGGTTGCCAAAGGAAATAAAATTTCCTGAGGTTTTTTATGAGTCATTTCCAGTTTATAGAAAGATGATCATCACCTGATTGTGTTTATCTATTTTTTTTGTAAACTCTTATGGATATGTTCACTATAGGTTGGTGTTAGAAATCTTGGGAGGATAATTTCTATGTTCGTATTTATGTTTATTTCCTTTGATGGATTCATTCCTTATGTACAAAGTGTTAGGTAAATGAATGTTGATTGATATTCATATTGTGAATAGTTTAAAGTACTATTCTGTTTTTAATATTTATCTTATAAGTATCATATGGAGTTGAGTGGGAGTTCTAAAAGTTTTAGTAACTTTAAAGAACGTAATTTTACCTTAATGATTACATTAACGGTAATTTCACATTAGGTTTTTTGATGATGATTGGAAACATAGTGAACTTTCGAATCTAAAGCCTATGTGAGATTATTCGTTAATATAATCGATTTGGGTAAAATTAATGCATAAATAAGTGGCATTAACAATTCGTGCTTGTCTGTCTGATATGTTCAGATTCAATGGCTTCAGCATCAAAGAATATAGTTGCTGAACTGAACAAAGGAGAGAAGCTTAATGGTGATAACTATGAAATTTGACATATGAAAATCCAATATGTGCTGGAAGAGCAAGAGGCTCTCGAAGCTCTTAACCTGGTTATGGAAGAGCCTGAAGACGGAAACACTGCACAACACAAGAGAGATAAGGATGCATTTGCTGTATGGAAAAGAAAGAACTCCCTTGGTCGCATCACGTTGCTGAGTAGCATGGAAAATGATGTTATACGAGAGTTTAGGCGTTTTGAAAATGCTAAGGAGATGTGGGTGGCATTGGCAGCAAGGTTTGGTTATACATCTGTAACCAAGCTTAGATAGCTCACTATAAGATTTGACTCATATAAGAAGCCACATGGTCAGTCCATGAAGCAACATTTAAGAAAAATGTCAAACATGATTAATGAGCTGAAGGATGCTGGCCATGTTCTGACTGATGAACAGCAAGTGCAAGCGGTGATTCGTTCTTTGCCTCAAAGTTGGGAACATATGAAGTTGCACCTAACTCACAATGAGAACATCAAAACCTTTGAGGATGCGGTGCGCCACTTAGAGCTAGAGGAGGACCGTCTCCTGGCGGATAAGCCGGTAATTGACATTTACTATGCAGGTTCTAGCTCACAAGGGCCTTCGAGCTCTAAGCGCAAGCGTCCTGATTCGTTCAGAAGGTGGAGAGGCAAGGGAGCAAGTTCTTCGGGTAAGAAACCAAGATTCAATCAACATGACAAAGGAAAGCGTTCTTTTGTAAAGAAAATGTCGAGGGTGAAATGCTACAATTGTAGCAAGAAGGGACACTTTGCTCGCGATTGCGGCGAGCCAAAGAAGGTAAACTCCCCTTGCATTCTTGAGAACTTTGTCTATGTGTCAAGTTCCGTATTTTTAACTGAGTCTAATCCTTTGTGGACTGTAGATTCGGGAGCAACAGACCATGTAGCGAAGGACAGAGATGCCTTCGTGGAGTTTCGACGGGTTCCGACTGGAACGAAATGGATCTATGTAGGGAACAACTCCAAAGTGGAAGTTAAAGGAATTGGCACCTGCCAGTTGATGATGCGTGGTGGACGCACATTGTTCCTACATGACGTATTATATGCTCCGGAGATTCGTCGGAATTTAGTGTCTGTGTTAGTGTTGATTCGACTTGGTTTCAATTTGAACTTTCATAGCAGTGGTGTTGATTTGTACTTGAATACAAATTATTATGGATGTGGATATTTTTTGAATGGTTTCATTGTACTAGATGTTGACTGTGGAAATGTTAACGTTTGTTATTCCCTATTTACATCTTCCAACTCTTATGAAAATGATGTGAATGTGTGGCATGCTAGACTTGGTCATATTGGCCAACAATGAATGCAAAGATTAGCCAAAGAAGGCTTATTAGGCAATATTGAAAAAGTTGATTTGCCTATTTGCGAGCAATGCCTAGCAGGGAAAACAACAAGGAAACCATTTGGAAAAGGAAAAAGAGCTGAATTTCCTTTGCAGTTAATCCATTCTGACATCTATGGTCCAATGAATGTGAGGGCTAGACATGGGGCTGTTTATTTTATCACATTTATTGATGATTTTACTCGATTCGGATATGTCTATTTGATTTCTCATAAATCTGAGGCTTTTAGTTGCTTCAAGATATTTATAAACTTGGTGGAAAATCAATTAGATAAGAAAATAAAAGCATTGAGATCCGATCGAGGTCGAGAATATCTATCTGATGAGTTCAGAAATTTATGTGATGAAAAAGGAATAGAAAGACAGTTATCTATTTCATATACTCCACAACAAAATGGTGTTGCCGAGAGGAGAAATAGAACCCTATTGGAAATGGTTAGGTCTATGATGGCACAAGCCAAGTTACCTATCACTTTCTGGGGTGATGCTTTGTTAACTGCTGCCTATATACTTAACCGTGTGCCTTCTAAATCAGTTATTTCCACTCCATATGAGTTATGAACAGGAAGAAAACCCGATTTAAATTTTCTTAAACCTTGGGGTTGTGCTGCCTATACTCACGAGTCCTCTTATAAATATGGGAAACTGGGTCCCAGAGGTAAGAAGAGTATTTCATAAGATACTCAGAGAACTCAAAAGGGTATGTGTTTATAGGTGAGCAAGAAAGTGGGAGTATAACTGAATTTGAATCACGAGATGTCACATTCTTAGAGAATGAATATCCTAAGAAGGGCGAAATAGGTGAGGACTACTCACTATTTGAAACCTTGGATCCTGATAATGAAATCGATGAATTTCGACCGAGTGGGAGCAATGAGAACGATGAGGAATTAAATTCGACTCAATCTCAATTGCAACCATTTGATGAGATAATACCGTCATTATCTAATCCAAGTGGGAGCGTAATGGGGAATAATATGCTACGTGTACAATCTCCCTTACGGCGAACAAGTCGCAAAAGTGTTCCCCGACGACGTTTTGACATAGAAGGGGAAGCTTTTATGATCGCTCCGCAAGATGAAGATGAGCCAAAGAATTTAAATGAGGCTCTAAGTTGCCCTAATAAGGATAAATGGATGAATGCAATGGAAGAAGAATTGGAGTCAATGAAGTCAAACCATGTTTGGGAACTGGTTGATCTTCCTAAAGGACGCAAAGCTATTGGGAACAAATGGGTTCTCAAAATAAAGCGAAAAGTTGATGGCTCGATAGAAAGATATAAAGCTCGCCTTGTGGCGAAAGGGTATAATCAACAGGAATGAATTGATTATGAAGAAACTTTTTCTCCTGTAGTGAGATTTACCTCAATTCGCCTTATTTTGGCAATAGTGGCAAGTATGGATCTTGAATTACATCAAATGGATGTAAAGACTGCTTTTCTAAATGGAGAATTAGAAGAAGAAATTTACATGAAGCAACCCGTTGGCTTCATTATGAAAGGCCAAGAACAAAAGGTATGTCGACTTATAAGATCGATATATGGCCTTAAGTAGTCTTCGAGACAATGGTATATACGTTTTCATAATGCTATAGTGGCGTATGATTTTACAATGATTGATGAAGATCATTGCGTATATACCAAAAGATCCAAAGATCAATTCGTGATCTTATCATTATATGTTGATGACATACTGATTGCCGGAAACAATAAAGAGTTGGTTAATACTGTAAAGAATTGGTTATCGTCCAATTTTGAAATGAAAGATATGGGTGAGGCTGCATATATTCTTGGAGTTAAGATTTCAAGAGATCGTTCCAAGGGATTATTGTCTCTTTCGCAAGAGACTTATATAAACAAGGTTCTTGAACGATTTTATATGCAAGATTGCAAACCCATTGACACTCCTATTGCAAAAGGTGAAGGATTGAGCCAAAGACTGTGTCCTAAGACTCCACAAGAGAAGGAGCAAATGAAACGTGTTCCTTATGCTAGTGCTATTGGGAGTTTAATGTACACCATGATGTGTACAAGACCTGACATATGTTTTGCAGTTGGGATGGTAAGTAGATACCAATCCAATCCAGGTCAAGCACATTGGAAAGCCGTCAAAAGAATCATGAGGTATCTAAAGGGTACTGCTGATTATTCTCTGAGTTATCAAGGAAAGGATCTGCGACTTGAAGGCTACTCAGATGCTGACTGGGGAGGAGATTTAGACGAAAAGAAATCTACCTCAGGATTTGCATTCTTACTGAATAATGGCGTCATTTCTTGGAGCAGTAAGAAACAAACATGTATAGCATTATCCACCATGGAAGTCGAGTTCGTGGCATTGTCAGCAGCAGTACAAGAAGGAGTTTGGCTTAAGAGATTTTTGGATCATTTAAGTGTTGTTGAGCACGCTGCAAGCTTATTGTTAGTCAATTGCGATAGTCAAGCAGCGATAGCATACACCAAGGATCCGAAATATCATGGCAAGACCAAACATATAGATACCAAGTACAATTTTGTTAAAGATATGGTAGCACGAAAAGATGTGAACTTGCAGTACATATCTACGCATAAAATGATAGCAGATCCTATGACAAAGCCAATTCCTAGAGATGTTTTCAATGGTCATGTAAAATCTCTAGGACTGCGTAGATGTTGATGTACTGAATATTGTAATTTCCCTGAATGTTCACATTTGAATGAAATTGTTATATCATCGTTAATGCCTATGATATTTTTATTTATTTATGCATTTTAATACTTAGTGTATTATGTCAAGTAAGTATGTCGGACAGATAAGATTAACTCACTCACACGAGTAATCGCCTCTATTTACTATGTGATAAGTAGAGATGAGACAATTTTTAGGCTTATTATCTAGGTGATAATCGAGAGCTCAAGCTTAAAATATAAATGTCACCTTAGTTAAGTGCTAAGATGAGGACATAATATTTAATTTGTCCGAAAGTAAAATAACCCACATATTTTACTTTTATCTGTCTTTGATGCCAGATGTGAGTTCTAATGGATTCTTTAGAGGAGTAGATATGTGAACTCGAGTTTAGACATTGGGTATGTCTGAACAATGATCTGTACGGTATTGAATGTAAAGACATACGGTCCACGGGAAAGGAGTTAATACCGTAATACGTATTTCATACTACGTATGTATGAGTCGACCGATAAGAGTGGCAAAAGTTTTTGATCTCAACTTTATGCCGTGTGAGACTCTTGAGAATATGAGTTCCTCATTTAGTACCCTCAGGACTCTGACTTATTCTCAAAGTTTCTATTCAGTGTTCGCTATCTTAGAGTGTTGCCAATAGTTATGAATGATTCGATCTAATGGGACATTTCTAGAAAAGCGTGCTGGGCTGAAATAGAGAGGTTTAAGAAAGAGGAAGATCAACTTATTGATGATGTCACATCCTATTTTTGTATTCACAGGTCGACCAATTATGATTTTGAGTAAATCATAGTTGTGAATACAATATATGAGATACTAAAAGAGATCGAATGAAATATAAATGTGACTGATTGATCTAGGGGACTGCATACAATGTCTACTCGGAAAACGTTGTATCCAATTTTGAGCTGCTATGTATTCCTAACAGATGCATCGCAACGAGCTCTCGAAGTATGCTGGTCGCACGGATTATTTGCTAGTATGAATATTGCAAAGAAGAGAGAGAGTTAATGTTTAGCCCACCATGTGCGAGTGGGAGATGATGGATTGTTGGGCTTTCATTTGTGAAAATTGGGCCGCCCATGATGGGCTAACCCAGCCCACGAAAGAAAGTAACTGCATTTGGCAGTTATTAAGTTGAGAACATACGTAATAGGATGTTGAGAGTTGTTGAATTCATCCATCAGAAAGCATTTTTTACAAGAAGAAAAGCAGGAGGACTTTGCTTTCAACAATTTAAGGATTGTTCACTCTCTCGATGCTGCGATAAGTGCATTTAATCTGTGGAAGAAGAGGTATGTTCGTTTTACGTGATATACTTCGAACGATCGGTGATTCAAGTGTAGAATGGGCACGTTTTTCCGCAATTTTGTATGATATTTTAGGAATTTATTTCCGTCATTCATAAAAGGCAAGGTGACAGGAGAAGGCCACACGTATCTCGGGAGAGCGTGGCGGCAGTACTCGAGAGTCCTATTTTACGAAACGGACATGAGCGATGTCGTCAAGCCTGAGGGTTGGAACTCCTGGAACTTCCAAGGCCATGAGTAAGAATCAAAATCTTCTTCTTTTTTCACTAAATCCACTTTGGTCACAGAAAAATACACTTATGCTTAACCAATTTGGATACAGACGACAAAAAACTATAAGCCCGTCTATATTGAATTCTAATCCGGACCTTATTATACAGAGAAGATATCACATATGCCGAAGTCGGATGCACGGGAGAGGGTGCGAACCAATCCGGGCGTGTGCAATGGATGAAAAACCTGCCATCCGAAGAAGTGGACTACTTTATCTCGGAGGACTTCATTGGCAAGGATGGCTGGTTGAAGAAACAACCTCGATACATAGAGAGATTCAGACAACCCATTACCGATAGGTTATCAGATTAAATGCAGAAGCGACGCAACTGTGCAGTCATTAGAATCCTATACCACAAGGGCTCTTCCGCACGGTAGTGCAGGTGTGGAGATCCTTTCGAATTGCGTATAAATAATGTGGTGTGTAGGTTGGATCCTTTGGCTTCGGTGTTTTTAAGAGTTTGCCGCCATTGCCGGTGTAAGTTTCTCGGATTTTTTGATCATCCGAGTGCCTGAGAGTTTTGCATATGACGAGCCGCGGGGAAGGGTCGTTTGTGCCGACAAATAGAGCAAGGAACCAAGAGATAAAACTGCTTGATCGTCCGAATGAATTTGAGCAACCGGATCTTCTGTCCATCTTAATCGGTCCTAATTTCAAGTAAACCGCAATAAATCATCAACTCTATCAGGAAACTTGAATTAATGAGAAGATAACACTGAACATTTTCATATAGTTCAGGGAATAAGTTGAACATGAATAAAAAATCCAGAGACCACATTGAATAAATTAAAAGTTCAGAGATCACATTGCACATTATATCAAAATTTAGGGATCATTTGTGTCATTATCCCAATTTTTCATGAGCACTTAAAATCCTGAATGAAAGCGGGAGGTAAAAGTGAACACTTATTTTCTATATTGAAAATGGAAGGAAAGGAATGCTCCTAATAGGCTAATGCTATTGCTTTCTCCTCTCACTCTATAAGTAAAATTATTAGGTCCAACTTCTTTATTATTTTAAGGGTTAATACCATGAAAAATTCTACATTGATATACTTGTGACAAATTTACTTAAAACTAATTTTTTGATAAAAAAAAACCCAAACTGATATATCTGTGGCAACTTTACCCTAAACTATTTTTTTGACCACCAAAAATCTCAAACTGGTATACCTATGTTAACTTAATCCCAAACTAATTTTTTAATCATCAAAATCTTCAAATTTGTACATTTGTGATAAATTTATTTCCATTAATCTCCGTTAAATTGAATTAATTCCATGAAAAATCAAATACTAATGCACATGAAAATCTCAAATTAATACACTTATCAACTATTACGGGTCATCCAATTCAACAATTTGACGGTAAAATTTAACGGACACAAATTGAGGGTAAATTTATCATAAATGTATCAGTTTGGGGTTTTTAGTGATCAAAAAATTATTTTGTACTAAATTTGTTACAAGTGTACTAGTTTAGGATTTTTCGTGGTATTAATCCTTGTTTTAACCCAAAATTTTTTGCATTACACTTGTACTAAATTACTAATGAAACTGGTAAATTTCAGAATAGATGGTAATTTCTAATTCATTTAGATGTTAATAAAATTTTGACAATGGTGATAATTTTGAAGATGTTGTTAATTTACCACACGAAGGATATTAGTTAGATTTTTGCTTAGACTCCTGTAGAGCGTGGGAGTCGAATCCCACACCAATGATACTAGCTTCCCCACCTCCCAATTCCTTTACCAGTAGGGCTGTATACCTATTGGCTTTTCATGTTTAGAAGCTTATTTTAGATAAGTAATTTACTTTGAATGGGTTTTTGTGTAGCATGTTACATCTGCATATTTATATTTCCTTGGATACATTAGTCAAAATTCGCATGGACTTTCCATTTACTGCTCACATGAATCTTTTCCCGGGGCATTATAATAAGGAATTTTTTAATTGTTGCCCGAGACGACTAGGTTATATCCTCTGCCCTTTTTACTTTTTACTTTGTTCATTGCTTAATATGCATCGTATGTATTTGGTAACTTTTTAAATGGATGATTTAATACCCTAAATGCATGAACATGCAGATTCATCTTAGGAAATAAAAGTCACTCGAGATTGTATGAAAAATTTTCCTTCAAAGAGAAAAAATTTACCAATCCATTGGCGTTATTTTAATCTAGCTAACCAAGTCCATGGTTTACAGAGCTAAAACGATCTCTTGTGCTATACCAAACTCCTAACCAGCTTAAGAAATAGTTAGTGGCGAGTCTAAAGTAATCATGAATGAATGAAAGAAATCAAGCTGCGATTGTTAGGACTTAGGATGGTTCGTGCAAAACGCAGGCTCCACTTCTCGAAAAGATTATATGGGCTTGCCTAGCCATCCGTTGAACCTCTTCAAAGCCGTCTCAGAAGGGTTGCGATACTCATTAACTTCAGCAGCTTTCCTAATTAAGGTCTCAAAATTCATTTTGAGTAACAAAATATTCGAGGAAAGATGTCTTCGGTGTTTGCAGAGAGATATTGAGTTTTGCAAACGGCATGGAGTAAGCATGATTGTTAAGTTAGTAAGACTTGCTATTGATGAATGAGCTGCTAAAACTGATGTGTTCATCGACAAGTTTGCTTTTCTCTGTCTCCCCGCAAACTTCTCTCAGCTGAGCGTAGCTAACTTCACCGACTTCTTCTCTTCATATAGTTATCGTACAATTGATATTCTAATCCTTGATTTTGAAAGCTTAGAGTACCTAATCAACTGAAGTTTGGTGGGTGATGAAATAATCTCGGTTTAGACATAAAAGATTAATTTGATAATCACCTTCGTGACAAAAGTATAATTGAAAAATATGCGCCGGACATGAGATAACAACAGATGTATTTTTGACCCATAAATTGCTTAAATTTATGAATTTTCGATATCAATGGACATATTGTGTGTTGGAAGCGCACAATAGATACCTAGTACATTTACTTGGAGAGACCGCCAAGAGGGAGCTCAAGTCCGAACCTTTCAACATATTCAAAAGTTTAAGCTAATGAGTTACAGATCAATTATGATATATTAACTACTCTACACCACACCAATTTTTCGGAAAAAAGTACAAAAAAAAGTCTTAAATCTATTGCGTTAGTATCAATTCAATTAAACTTTTTAATTGGGTCAATTTAGGCATTTGTGCCAATTGAGTCTATTAGGCTAATTTGGTCAAAAATCGCTAACGTGGATACCGGCCGACCCACCTGACATAACTGGCGCTGACTTGAATAATTTTTAATAATTTTTTTTTTAAAAACTAAAATTTTAATTGTTTTTTTCTTTTTTGTTTCCTTCATTTATACAGGAAAGATACCAGTTTTGCCGAAGTCCGATGCACCAGGGAGGACGCCCACGAATGGATGAAGCACCTGCCACCTCAAGAACTGAACTGGAAGTACCTTCTATCCAGAAGCTTTGTGAACCAGGAAGGTTGGATCGAGGCACAACCTTGAGACATAGATGATCAGACAACCCTATTGATAAATCATCCGATTAAATGCAAAAACTACGCAACTGTGTAGTCATTAAAATTCTCTCCGATGCGGATTCTTCCGCACGGGAGAGCTGGTCGGTTTCATTATCTGATGTAGAGATACTATCAAGTTCCGCATAAATTATCCGGTACGTAAGTTGGATCCCTTCACTTCGGTGTTTTTAAGTGTATGCCGCCGTTGCTCGTGTAAATTTGTCAATTTCACCCTTGTGCTGAGAGTTTGCTTATGACAAACCTCCGGCAAGGGCCGTACGCCCTGACATGTAGCACCAAACCGGAAGGCAAGTCTGTGTCGGAATGAATTTGAGCAGCCGGATCTTCAGTTCTTTTGAATCTGTCCAAATGTAATTGGTAGTAAGAAAATCTTCATTTTGACCCGCTCTCTTGCCGTTTTTGCAAGAAGCTACTTACTAAATGAAGGCATCCGCATTAGAGAGAGATTGCGAGTAATTAGTCTAGTAACTCGAATGTATGGTACACCGATAGATAATTACCAGCTATATCATGGATTCAAGAAGCAATAACCTACCAATTCCTCTGAAATTTTATCTCCTAAGTAAGACCGTCAAATGGATGAGTCAGGTCGAGTTGAAAATGATCCGATCCATATTGACTCATTTAACCCGTTTTGACCATTTTTCAAGCAATGTCAATTTAATGACTAATACCAGATCTGTAACAACCTGGGTCCCATTCGCAAGATATTGCCCGCTTTGGACACTAAGTCCTCACGGTTTTGTTCCTCCGAGGGCAGCCCATACTATCCCTAGAAAAGGCCTATTGCAAGTTAAGGTTTTCCAAGCCTTTATAAGCAAGTCCAAGGCTCCCTCCCTAGACTATGTGGGACAAGAGACATGCTCCCCCTTGCCATCCTAAAAGCCTGCTGGAAGCCGCTCATTGTCCAGGTCCTCGGACCCCGACGACCACTCTCCGCCCTCGTCGGACCGGGTCGTTACATTCTCACTCCCTAGGCGATGTGGGACAAGAGACATGCCCCTATTGCCATTCTAGAAGCCTGCCGGAAGCCGCTCCTTGTCCAGGTTCTCGAATCCCGGCAATCACTCCCCCCCTCGTCGAACCGGGTTGTTACATTCTCCCATCCTTCGAGCAGCGACCACTCCCTGCCCTCGTCGGACCGGGTCGTTATATTCTCCCTCCCTAGGCGATGTGGGACAAGAGACATGCCCTCCTTGCCATTCTAGAAGCTTGCCAGAAGCCGCTCCTTGTCCAGGTCCTCGGATCCCAGCGACCACTCCCCCTCTCATTGAACCAGGTTGTTACATTCTCCCCTCCTTCGAGCATAGCGTCCTCGTTGTGGCTCCACACGCGAGTCCAGGTCCTCAAACCCCGGCAACCACTCCCCCCCTCGTTGGACCGGATTGTTACATTCTCCCCTCCTTTGAGCACAACGTCCTCGCTGTGGCCCCACACGCGATCGGGAGTCGACTCTAATACTACCTGTAACAACCTGGGTCCCACTTGTAAGATATTGTCCGCTTTGGACACTAAGTCCTTATGGTTTTGTTCCTCCGATGGCAGCTCATACTACCCTCAGAAAAGGCTTCTTGCAAGTTAAGGTTTCTCAAGCCTTTATAAGCAAGCCCAAAACTTCCTCCCTAGGCGATGCGGAACAAGAGACATGCCCTCCTTACCATCCTAGAAGCCTGCCGGAAGCCGCTCTTTGTCCAGGTCCTCGGACCCTGGCGACTACTCCCCGCCCCCGTCGGATTGGGTCATTACAAGATCTGACCCAACCCATATTACCAAACACATTAATATTTAACGTAATTAAGGAAAACCTACTCCTATCCATTTAACCCACTTTAATCTATTCACGTGTATTTTACGTGGATAAAAACTGCACATCGAATTAAAAAGTAAATTAAACAACAAAAAATTAGTAAATAAAATAAAAAAAGTAAAAAAAAACCTATAAATTGAAATACTTATAAAAACACTCTTGATAAGAGAAAGTTCGATCAACTAACCATTGACATGAAAATACCATTTGCTTAAAATAACTATTCTAAAATGTGAGAATGTGTAGCTTCTTAATTGTTAGTTCATCAAGTTAAAAGTTAAACTGCAATATTCAGAATTTCTTTTTCGATCTTGATTGAATATCGATCTAGACAGTATCGAGCTTCCTCTCGGAGTACTGCTCCAATATGTATATGGATATCCATCTACCAAGAGACATCATATACACGACAGTACGTGACCAAAACATGTGAAGCCGCAAGTACGGAACACAGCCTTATTGGGAGCAAGTAGAGCAATGATGGAATTAACACTAGAAAATTTCGCATAGACACTTCGAAGGTGAGTATATATGCGGACTCAAGTTGTGGCATTTTTCTAAAGTTGTGATGTTGACATAGGAGAATTTGCTCTGTATTCGCCAGAGATAGGCGACAGAGATGGCGGCGGTGACAATGGGGCAGGTAGTAGCCGTAATCAGATGGGATCGAGAAGGAGGAAGAGAACCCACCCGGAGATTTCCCGATCGATAGATGGAACGAGAGAGAGATAGAGAGAAGAGAGGAGGAAGGACTTGGACCTCTTCATCGGTTCAAAGTGGGTTTCTGAATAACCCATGTAATACCCATTTATGTTTTTTTGCTTTACTTGTCAAAACCCAATCATGACCCATATTTGCCTTTCACTTGACTCATATATAACCCATTTAACTCTATGTGTGTCAGGACATGGATTTGACCCATTTTTGATGGCCCTACTCCTAAGTAAATTACCAGCACCATCATAAATTTACCGATATTCAAATGAAGTAGTAAATTTACCAACTTTTATGAAATGTTATCAGTATGGTAAGTAAATAACCAATAGCAGTACGAATTTACCAAATCTGCAACAAAGGGGCCATGGCAATGCCCCTGTTCTGCCCCCATGGGTGCACCCTTATCTCTTTTTTGTTTTGCACTGTTCTTTTCTTAATTTCTATAAGGTTTTTTTGACATGGCACACAAAACGATGTCATTTTTGTTCAAAATCCACGTAAGATAGGAAAAAAAATACAAAGAATCACATGTGCGTTCTCGTCCATTTGAAATCGATGGACTCGATGGAATGACTGAATGAAGTTGACAAGTTTTAAGACTTTGAGCCGTAATTTTTCCTTAAAAAAAACAAGTCACAAATTTTCCGAATGTTTAATTAGTTATACACGAGTTGTTTTTGGATATAAAGATTTATGTTTACCGACATATGTGACAAATAAAAGTACTTATAAGTATGGTTCATAAGTTACAAAGACTATAATGAGTTTATTATTGTTTGAGTGATTGTGATGAACTGGCTTTCAATATGTAAATAGTTATTTATGTGGTAATAATTATGTGCTATAAAATTTAATTTATTTATGTGAAAGAACCAATATTAATCAATATAATCACACTAAAAAAAATCTTATTATTTGAAAATATGATAATTCTGAAAAATTCTCTCTTCAAATTGTATCAATCTTCAACAGCAAGAGGAACCACTTTTCCATATGTACCCTTGGATTTTGCCCGTTTTCCTGCTTGTGTGCAAAGTCGAATAGATAGGCATAGGAGTTTTGTGGAACAGGTGTACCGGTTTAAGAGTTTTTGCTACACAAAAATTCAGGATAAATGTGGTATAGGTGTACCGGTTTAGAGTTTTTTGTGATATTAAACCGTTACTAAATTGTTGGAATATTGTAAATTCCTTATATTGTTGGGTGTTCGTAATTTACATGTCACGGTTTCAAAAAACTCTGTAATTTATTCATTTACCAAATGTTAGTAAATTATTGGTAAATTCATAGGTTGGTATATCAGTGACAATACTTGTAGAATTTCAGAGAAGTCAGTAACTTACGAAATCATTGGAATGTATCGTAGCATTAGTAGAATACAAATCACGATTATAAGCTCGAAAAAAGTTGGCAACTTACTCAACTAGTAGAATGTTTGTAAACTTCTGACAGTGTTGATAATTCACTCACAACACTGATAAAATTTTCAGGGGCGTTGGTAATTTGTTACTTTCCCGATCACTGTGTACTTACTGTGACTTTTTCTTCTTCTGCAACATGGAAACTCTTGGCATCTTCCATTAAGTTCCCTCATTTGCTCACATTTTGTTCATAATGGCAAGTCCAGTAGATCCCATTTTGGGTTAGAGTTTAGCAGGATAGATTCAGGCAGAGTATATGGAATTTTGGTAGATTGGACAGAAGACGAGCACGAACTCAGAGACTGTAGACTTCGCGCGCCATCCCGTGAGTAGCTGTCTTTCTCCTGAACGGAACATTCTTGTTTTGCCTTCAATATGAGAAGGATAAGGTTGCCATTTAAGCTTTTGCTCGTCCTGCTATAAGTGAAGTTGGAGTGCGAGATTGTCCGATGCAGTTGGGGCGTTGTTTTTCGGTATCTTCATCTTTTCTTCTCTCATGATGTCTTCTTTTAAACTTATCCTTCACTTGATGATAGGTCTCTTGCTCATTTCTAATGCATCCGGTGCACGTGAATCTAGTCCAAATTCTGTAGTTGTCCGAACCACCATATACGTGGACAAGTCCGGTTCAGGGAATTATGCGTTGGTCCAAAAGGGGCAAAAGAACACTACAAGGTCATAATTTGTGTACGGCGCTCACTTTGGTGCCATAACTTTTTTTTTGGATCACTTTAGTGCTAAAATTTTTGAAAAATGATCACTTAAGTGCTAAAATTTTTGAAAAACGATCACTTAAGTACCAACTCCGGTGCCGTATACAATTTTTCGCTGGAAATCCGACGCGGCATTTTTTTTTATTAATTTCTGAAGCTGATATGGCTTGCCGGAGGGTCGCCGGAGATTGGAACTTAAGTGATCGTTTTTCAAAAATTTTAGCACTTAAATAATTATTTTAAAAAAATTTTAGTACTTAAGTGATCGTTTTTAAAAAATTTTAGCCTGAAGTAATCCAAAAAAAATTTATGACACTTAAGTGATCGTTTTTCTTCTGACTTGGCACCAAAGTGATCTGAAAAAAAGTTATGGTACTAAAGTGAGCGCCGTACACAAGTTATGACACTTATGGTATCCTTTTGCCGTCCAAAAAGCTATCGACTTTGTCCCGGAGAATAACAATCAGTGGATACGTATACACATCAAACCAGGAACCTATAAGTGAGTTTAGGCTAAAGTCACTCATTTCTTTTTTCCGTGGGAGAATATGTTTTGTGTCGAGTGATCGCTTAGGTAGTGATTGTCTTGCTTGTTCAGTGAAAAGGTGAAGATTCCTATTACGAAACAGTACATTTTCCTCGAAGGCGAAAGTAGTGAGACGACCACCATCCAGTGATTGGATGCCGGAAAAGCCACCGAAGCCGCCACTTTCCAGGTTTATGCAGATAATATCGTCGCATCGAATATTACCTTCAAGGTCAACAAACTCTATTGGATCTCTATCGCGCTCTCTCCTTCTGTCTAATCTTTCACTTGATGATGACTAATGAGACATTGTTTATGGGAAATGTTCGTGCAGAACAGCTACAGTACCTTGAGAGGGTACGTAAATAATACTCGCATTACGTGGGCTCCGGCTGCTCTAATCACGGTGGACAAGGTGTCGTTTCGCAGGTGCAGCTTTCACAGCATTCAGGACACTCTTGCAGACTTGCAAGGCCGACATTACTCCGACAGCTGCTTCATTTCGGGAGCCATAGATTTCATCTGGGGCCGTGGCCAGTCGTTGTATAAGGTAAAGGAGAACGACATACCAATCGAATTAAATCGAAGATTTCATCAAACAAATTTTTAATTCTTGTATTCCGAGAGTTGTGACACTCGTGCCAATCGTACAACAGAATTGCGTGGTGAAGACCGAAGCCTCCCATATTCGCAGGGCCGGTTATATCATGGCACAAGGCCGAGACTGACCAAACGACCCGAGTGCGTTTGTGTTCCAATTCGGCATGGTGGCAGGACATGGATCCACATATCTTGGGAGAGCGTGGCGGCAGTACTCGAGAGTCCTGTTTTACAGGACATACATGAGCAAGGTCGTCGTGCCCCAGGGTTGGTCCCCCTGGAACTTCCAAGGCCATGAGTAAGAATTAAGATGTGCTTCTATTTGCTAAATCCACTTTGGCCACGCAGAAAAAGAATTTTGTGCTTAACTACTTTGGATACAGGGCAAAAAAACATTATAAGTCGGTCCAGTACCGTCTTAAATTCTAATTTGGACCTTATTATATAGGGATGATATCACGTTTGCCGAGACCGGATGCATGGGAGATGGCGCTGACAACTCCCGGCGCGTGAAATGGATGAAACACCTGCCGCCTCAAGAACTGACGCACCTTCTCTCGAAAAACTTCATGAACCAGGAAGGCTGGGTCGAGGCACAACCTTGACACACAGAGAATCAGATAACCCAGTACTGATAAATAATCCAATTAAATGCAAAAGCGACGCCAATATCTAGTCATTGGAATCCAGTCTAGTCATTAGAATCCTGCCCGACCCGGATTCTTCCACATGGATGAGCTAGCTTGTTTCGATATCTGATATAGATGTTCTTTCAAGTTGTCTGTAATTGATGTGGCATGTAAGTTGGATCCTTTGGCTTCGGTAGTTTGCAGTGTCTGCCAGCATGGCATGTGTCAATTTGTCGGATTGTTCTATCATCTGTGTGCTGAGCTTGCAAATTACAAACCTCGGGCATGGGTCGTGCCCCCTGACAAATAGCACCGGACCGGGAGATAAAACTGCTCATCCGTTCGCATGAATTTGAGCAACCGGATCTTCTGTTCATCTGAACCAGCCCTAATTAGGTAATGACGGTAAGGAAATGCCATGTTTGAAGTGGGAAATTTTCATCTTGAACCGTTCTCTTGCCATTTGATCAAGAAGCTAGGTACTAAGTAAAAGAATCGGCCTGAGAGAACGAATGTGAGATAAATTAGAGCTTTGAAGCACTATGGCCGTGCCAATTCATGGAACTGCACTTAGAGCTGTGAAGTATCGATTGATCATATTCGCATATTAGATCGATCTATTTAGTATCAAATGTTTATTCCTTCTGAACGTCGGACGGCATGGATAAAGAATAATCAGCACAAGATGGGATCTGTTTAAGAATCTGGGCAATTGTACTAGCATATGCCTGATGATCACCTTGCAAAAAAATTCCAAAACGGGTCTGCTGTGTCTGGGATCTATGAACCAGAGCTGGGAAAGAAAAAATTAACATATTTTGGCACCTCTATTTATCAAATTATAATCACTAGTTACTACATATAATAAGATTCTATATCTTCTGATCTTGCAAGTCTGATATGAATATGAACGATTTATTTCTTTTGATATGATTTTTCCAACCATAGCTGGACATGAAGTCTATAGAGTATAGTGAAACGACGAAGTTTTTAAATGGCAAAAAAAGAATGTTTTACTATAATTTTCAACTGAATTGCAACATTAAGTAGGTGTGAGCATGGTTCCAAAAATTGAAACCAAAGAACCGAACCGATGGGGTGTTCGGCTCCAGGGTATGCCGAGTATGTTTCAGGTTCCAAAATTAAGGGAACTGTTTCGACGGGTAGATTTTAGGTTCTAGGTGAGTGGAACCAGAAACCCAAAACTTGGAACAAGTTTGTGTTTTTCTTGGTCTATGTTGTCTCGTGATCCTACGGTATTTCATGGCGTCCGATGATTAGTATATAATCTAGAACCACCAATGAGAGCTTTCATTTCATGAATAAGACTTTTATTTTGTTAATATTTCATATTCTTCTTGTGTCTAGATATAATTTGTGGTTAGTGGATTATACCTGCAAATGGTAGTCATTAAATGTGATGATTCATTACAAATGTTCAAACAGGTGGAACCTTGATTCATTGTAATTGTTTAATTGATAATACATGTGGAACCTTGATAGACCCTAAAATTTATGACAAGGAAGGTTCCAAGTTATGCACGAAGTTCTGAAAAATGAAGAATCTGTTCCAACGGGTAGGTTCTAAGTTTCGGGTGGAATCTATATGAAATTTGGTACTTATACGGAACTTGGAATTGCTCCGTACCCTTAACATTAAGTACACTGATTTTGTTCAATTATACTATAAATTGCAGCCCTCCATGTCTGTTTCTTGTAAATTCCTTCACAGATTCGTTCACAGATTTTATCAAGAATATAAAGAGAAACCACATAGAATGATTCTCGACAGTATGCGGAGGCCAATGAAGAATATGCAACTTTGCTTCCATACGTGCAATATTTCGTTTCCTTAATTTGCATGATGTGCGAAAATGGAAACGAGACTACAGTATTATATCTCAAGTTCATAAGAATCCCGGACAATCCTCATATATGTCATCACCATCATTTCTTGCAGTTACCTGTCGAATTCATTGAGATCTTGACCCCCATACCGTAAGGAAGATAGAGAAGAAGATGCAGCTTCTTCTCACAGCTCTATTCACCACAGCGCTCTTCTGTATCTTGCTTTCGTCCTCCGAATCAGTGGACTGTGGAGCCGGAAACGGACACAGCACCATCTCCGTCGACCAGCACGGTGGCGGACAATTCACCTCAGTTCAAGCGGCTATCGACTCCGTTCCCTCGGGAAACAACATGTGGTTTACCATCCAAATAAACCCCGGGACATATAAGTACAGTATTGTCTTCCGAGCCTGTAGTTTGAGTTGCATTGCTCTTGTTGCCTATAGGCGTCGGTGTGCGCATTAGTCACAACATTCAAATCTTGATAAACATGTTGCAGAGAGATGGTGACTATCCCGCCGGACAAGCCGTGCATTTTTCTTCAAGGAAAGAGCCGTCATTTGACGACAATTACTTTCGATTCTCATGAAGAAACAGATACAAGTGCTACTTTCACTTCCCACCCAGACAACATAGTCGTTCAAGGCATTACTTTTAAGGTCAGTGCCGTGTTCATGTTCCAAATCGGTATATGACTGGCATTGTTCCTCGCAAACAATTCAGCAGATGGTAGATTCTTTCCATTGTTTCGTGTTCGCAGAATTCATACAACTGGTACTGGAGCGAATCCAACGAGCCACCCTTAGTTCCAGCGTTAGCGGCGAGGATATATGGAGATAAGTGCGTGTTCTACGATTGCGGCTTCCTGGGGGTGCAAGATACGTTGTGGGATGCGCTGGGCCGGCATTATTTCTACTTGTGCTACATCGAGGGCGTGGTCGACTTCATCTTTGGCAGCGGCCAATCCTTTTTCGAGGTATGACGCGGTGGTATAGCGGGGTCTTTCAATCGAAAGCTGTCTAGATTAATCAATTTGCCCTCAAATTGATCAAAACATTTGGGATGGTTGGTTATGTTCGAAATACAGATCCAATGTCTCAAGAGACGGTTGAAATTTTCACTCATGTAGGACTGTACCATGAACGTCACGGCTGGTTTGCCGCCCTACCGTCTTCAGTACGGTTGGGTCACGGCTCAGGGTCGAGCATCGCCGGGCGACCCGAGTGGGTTTGTGTTCGAACGGGGCACCGTTGTCGGGGGTGGCCAGTTCCTCCTAGGGAGGGCATATGGTCCTTATTCCAGGGTCATATTCCATAAGACATTGCTGTCGGCCGGCGTGGCTCCTCAAGGTTGGGATTCCTGGAACTTCCGGGGACACGAGTAAGTTCGGTGGATTGGCAATCCCGGCGTTTCATTCTATTTCTTTGTGCTCCTTCGCCCGATTAATCATGCCGCTTATCGTTTCTTCGGGTGAATTCTAGGGACAACATCATGTATGCCGAGGTGGATTGCGAAGGAGGTGGCTCGGACACTTCCCAGAGAGTTCGGTGGGAGAAGCAGCTCAACAAGGGACAGCTTGCATATTTCTCAAGATCGTACTTCCTTGATCGAGAAGGATGGCTTGCCAACACTCCCGTGGGGAAAGAACTTAAGCCCTGATGAAAGCAAATGGATTTCTTTCATTTTTCCCTTTTTATTTCGTCAGATGATTCGAAATGTCACCTATTTAAGGTGCGCTTTCTCGTCACGAAAAGAAATTATATGAAATCATCTTCTTGTTCGTCGGTATGAAACGTGTCTTCTCATTGTTTGGATTTTCTTACTTCAAATTAGTGTGTATATGCCAATTCATTGCAGTATATATAGGGTAAATAGCGTTAGTTCTTCCATTTCAAATAAGATTATAATCGAACAAACTAAAATTTTAACTTGGTATCTCACTATTCTCACTTAATAGAGGAATTCTCTTTAGAGTATATTCTGTTTTATCGGAACAAAGCTAATATTTATATTAAGGAATTCTAAATGACCCTAAAAAGGGTAAAAAATTGAATCGTTCAAAATGGCTAGCAAATCAAAAGTCTCTGTTTATAAGCATATATACCCTATATCTTAAACTAGTGAAAGAAAACATCAAAGCCACATTAAAGTCCTAACTCGAAAATCTTTTCAGATCTTTGATATATTCTTCAAGAACTATGTCATGCAATCGCGCGAATTCTTACCCTGGCTCGCCTATTCGATTCCTGTTAATCTGAACGCTTCACAAATTTGAGCTTGAGCTCGCAAGATCGTAGAGCTCGAGGTGGGCAAGCTCCGTCGGATATCGGCGGCAATAGAGGGGCCGCCAAGCTCTATGGCAGGCACAATTGAGGGAGGGAGAAGACAGGCATGCGTTCGGCTCGATTTCGGGTGGGGTGAGTGTTTTGGATAAGTGGATGGAGTTGAAATGGAGGGAGGGGTAAAATTGGACGTCTAATCACAATTTGGTGATAGAACCCAATGGGAGCTAATCCTAGATTTTCAAAATTGATCATGGTGAATGGATGGTCCCCTCCCCCCCCTCGCGAAGCCATCTCAGTTTTAATTAAGGATCTGAAATGCGATTATAAAGTCCAAATACAACTTATCTTATATAAGGGTTCGAGCTAATTGATCTATCTAATCTTAGCCAACCCAGCAAGTGGAACGAGGTCAAAGAGCAAGATTTTTTTCGAACCAGATTGGCCTCCGCTTAGGCCGGCAAACATAAGATCCACGCCGGACCTTTATTTAAAATAAGATCTACCGTCACCTCTCTTTTAAGATAACAATGGCCGTATATGGATTTTCATTTTCATTTATTGAAGCAAAAAACCCCAGTTGCTTTCCATTTTCTTGCCTTTTCCTGGCCAAAGAGAAAAATCCCATTTTTTCCGACCGATCTGGTCTGGCTGGCTCCTCTTTGTGTCTCCTCACCATCTTTTACTTTTGCGGAACATCAGCATGCAAAATGGTCAATTTATCCAGTCACACGAAATTAAAATAAATAAATAAATAAATAAAAATCATTCTCCCTCCATGCTTATTTCGCTCCATAATTAAAATGAAAAATGACACAAATAATCTCTAAACTTTAACTTAACGTGCAATTTGATCTCTGAACTTTTAATTTGTTTAATATAATCCCTGAACTTTGACATAATGTTTAATTTGATCCATGAACTTTTAATTTATTCAATGTGGTCCATAAACTTCTAATATGTGTTCAATTTAGTCCCTAAATTATATGAAAATATTCAATATAGTCCATGCACTTGAATTAATGGAAGGACTATATTGAACATATTCAAATAGTTTAAGGACTAAATTGAACACATATTAAAAGTTCATGGACCACATTGAACAAATTAAAAGTTCATGGACCAAATTGAATATTAGGTTAAAGTTCCGGAATTATATTAAACAAATTAAAAGTTCAAGGATCAAATTACATATTGAGTCAAAGTTCGGAGACTATTTGTGTCATTTTTTCCAACGAAAAACCCCCCAAAAAAAATTTAAAAGAACAAAACAACAAAAAAACAACACATTTCGAGCTTCGTGGACTCGCCATCCACCAAGACTCAGCCACCATCTCCTCCTCTCCCTCTCCACGGCCATTGAAGCGTCCGCCGCTACGCCAAGGCTCGATTTTTCTCCAGCGGTTTCCGTCGAATCCTCGCCGGCGATCCGACCCATTTCCTCCCTCCCTCTCTCCCATGAGCCTGATTGTCGCCGCGGCAATCCGCAGTTCGCCAGCGCAGCCTGCATGAGTTTGTGGGTGGGAGGCTCCAGCAGCGGTTGGCCCTTCGAGCTCAGGCACTTGAGGAAGCTGCTGCGGATCGGCGGCCCGCCATGCCCGTCGCCGCCGCCGCCGTCGTCTCCGCCGCGAGCCCGCTCTCGCTCCCCGGGGCCGCCCGTCCTCCGCCGCGGCATTCCCCTCGCCTTCGCCGTCGCCTCGCTTCTTGCCGATGGCTGAACTTCAGCAGCCACCCGCTCGATTCCGGAAGGTATGGTTTTTTTTTTTTGCTTCAGGGCTCTCTATGCGGGGGTTTGGTTCTCTTTTTGCAGTGTAGCCGTTTGTCGTTTTTATGATTTGGATAGGATTTCATTATATGGGCTGTAGGAGAGAGCAGGAAGGCCTGGGTATTTTGTGTGAGTTAATGTCAATTCAAAGTGATTGCGCTTGAAGGGGGGTAGTCACTGCAATCTGCTACGGGGTATTGAGAAATGATGACATGTTTTTGAGGACTGAAAGATGAAGTTGTGCTTTCTTGCTTCTCTGTGGTGTTTTGCTCCAGAAACTTTTTAGAAGTGACTTTCTTGTGAGAGGAAATCGTGAGATGAAGGCTTTGTTGTTGATAATGAAAATATTTTCCAATTGAGGGATTTTTCAAGCGATCATTTTTAGGAAAATATTTTCTGAATCATTTATTTTCCGCAAAACAAACGGAGTCTAAGAACCCACGATCTGTTATAACCGCTAGTTCATCAAGAGAAGTTATATATAGTTCTTCTATGTAAAGTACTGTTGTTTTTAGGAAATGTAACTCCATTGTAGTTCATCCTTCACCATTATCGTATAGGAAAAGGAAGCGGGTCCATTGACAGTCATTACTTTGCTTCAGTCAAAGGGTCCTGGTTGTGGTGGCATGTTAACGATCATACATATTCAGATTATTAAAAGGATGACGTGTGACTTAAGTAATCTTTATCCACTCTATGTTTTCATTTGCAGGTTTGAGCATTTGAGTTCCAGGTGTTCGATAACGAATACAGATGTACAGTATGATCATGTTGCTACAGATGATGAGGTTTTGAGTGAAAAATCAGTCATAGAAGCCAAATGTCCAGTCCCTATTGTTCACCTTAAACCTGATATCCTTGAGTCTGACTCTTCAAGTTTACTAACTGAAAGAGCTTTTGTGGATAGTCTCTTGACAGCGCTGCCCGTACGTTTCCCCATGAATCAGTAGATACTTTCTTTCTTCAAGTGCAGTCTCAAATTGACGTTTTCTTCTATTGTGGACTTACTTTCCTTTTCCCATCACTGTCTGTATTTAAAGGTTTTGTCAGTGGAGGAGCAGAATGCCCTCGCGGCTATTCCAGCCCACCCAGCAGGCTTATATGGTAAGAAAAGAAAAATATAAATCATATTAGACTCCCTTGGTTCCCCTTTGGTGGTCTGTTATTGTGTCTCTTGTTTGATGCAATTTATGGAGCCGAACTGAATAACAGTGTGAACGGCCACTGTCCAGTTGTAATGGTAGCCACTACGCCCATTGCATGCCTCTATTCTGATTCTTTTGAAAATGTTACCTGTTACATCTGTCTATTGGCTGTACATTCTCTTCTCTTTTTGTTGAAAAGAATTAGGAAAGATCTGAGTTCTGGTTGAAAAGAATCTGGGTTTTGATTAGGGAAGATGGTTGAAGAAAGTTGTACAAAAGTCTATGGGCTCAAAGATGAAAGATCTGAGTCTGATATCCACCTTTCCCCGTGTCTACATCTCTGATAGGTTGCAAGTTATGCTAGGTTTCAAGAATTGAGTTAGCACTCAACGGAGAACCAGAAAACCGTTTCTTTGTTTTTCCTTTTCCTAGTTATTTCTAGGAAGTGTGCATCAGAGAAATGAGCTGGCATGGTCCTTAGTAACTCTCCTCTTTTTGACTGGAAGTAGAATGAGTTTATTGAATAAAACAATGGACTAAGTATTTTATTGTATCCTTTACGGGTATTATATTTCTTACTTTATGAGTATATGTGAAAATCTCATTTGGCCACATAAAAGCACGAATTCTACTGAAAGAATTGACAATTTACTAAAAAATATGACATGGAAGGAGTCAATGTTCATTAATATTTATTGGAAAAGATCAATTAGGTTGAGTTCTTGATCAACTATGCTAGAAAATAGTCACAATTAACATTTAATGAGGGAGAACTGCATATTTTATTCCTTTCTATCCATAATTTGCAAGATCTAAAGTTGACATCCGCGGCACCTGTGACCATCGTAATACCCAATGTACTCCATTTCCATGACAACTGCACTATGAGCCTGACGCAACTTGCAAATTCCTTGGTGTTAATAGATGGAGTTGTAGATAGGTTCTCTAATGGAAACTTTAAATGGTTAAAATTCAATTGACATTGCAATATGCTACCATTGTTCTAATTTGGAGAACCTATGTCTCAGCCTTGTATGCCAGTTGCCTAGCTGGAAATCTGGTGGAACAGTTATGGAATTTTGCCTGGCCATCAGCTATAGCACTGCTTCACCCAAGCCTTCTTCCCGTGGCAGTCATGGGGTTTATTGCAAAGGTATGCTCTAAGACATGTCCTAAGGGTTTGGCACACAACAAGAATCTTCCTAACACTTTTTATGAACAGCTTGCAATAATTGCTGGAGGCCCTTTAGTTGGAAAGCTTATGGATTCTTTTCCCAGATTGCCGGCATATAATTTTTTAAATACTCTTCAGGTAAAGTATGCTACTATGGCCATACATTCTTGCGAAAGATTATGAGAACTGAAGTTTTCAACATTTTTGTAAATTGACTTTGCTGTTTCTCTCAGGCAGCAGCTCAGTTGTTATCTGCGGCAATGATAATTCGAGCTCATTCAATTCCATCTACTTCTGCATCAGCTGTGATTCTTCGTCCTTGGTTCATCGTGCTTGTATTAGCTGGTGCTGTTGAGCGGCTGTGTGGCATAGCCCTTGGGGTTGCTATGGAGAGGGATTGGGTTGTGCTGGTATCTCCTCTCTCTTAGCTTTTCATGTTCCCGTAAAATGAGCATATGGCTTCTCTTTTTTCTCCTTCTTGAAGCTTAAGGCTTTCTCACCCTGTGGCCTAACTTTATGCAGTTAGCGGGAGTGAATAGGCCGATTGCACTCGCTCAAGCCAATGCTATTCTTAATCGGATTGATCTTCTCTGTGAGGTATTGTCAAGTCTCCTTTACAATAAGTACTTACAATAATCGGGGTGCACTCCTGTATGTCTGGTCTGGTGATCATGTCATTGCAAATTGTTGTGCATGTAGCCCAAGTACATGTTTGGAGTCACTTTTTTAGAGGACCTCTCTGCTTAGAATTGTGATCTTAATTAAGTACAGATTTCTGGAGCCTCTCTGTTTGGCATTCTTCTTACCAAATACGATCCGGTGACCTGCTTAAAGTCGGCTGCTGGTTTAATGATATGCTCATTGCCTGTGACGGTAGTTGCTCCAAATCCTCTGCCAAATCTTTTTGGATCAAAAAGTGTGAACATGTTTAAGCCTGAACTTCTGAATCAATTTTCAGGTTCTTCTCACATGGTTAACAAACAAGCTTTCAACTGGTGTTTTGGATCGCCCTAAATCCTTGCATAATTGTTGCAAATCATGCAACAGTGGAACTGTAAATGAGAATGATAGTATAGGTAATCTTTTGAGACGTCACTCATTGTAAGGTAATGTTTTGATATCTGATTTGACCTCTTGAATGTCTGGCAGGTGTAGGTGTAGAAGCTATCAAGCTGGGTTGGAAGGAATACGTACAGCAGCCTGTTTTACCTGCAAGCCTTGCTTATGTGCTTTTGTACTTTAATGTTGTTCTGGCTCCTGGAAGTCTGATGACAGCATTCTTGACACAGCGTGGTACTTATCCATATTTGCTGATATAATCCTTAGTGAAAATCGCAGTTCTGCATAATGTTCATATCTTCGATAGACCAGTATTGGCTGACCAGAATTTAAAAGTATGATCTATTTTCAAAAGTGGCTTGTATTGTCATTCATGGTCCATTATTGTATGTTTTCTTTGCATATCTATTACCGTCATTATTATCACTCAAGGAGTGAATATACGTTAATCAAAAACCTTGTCTTTTTGGCGCAAAATGGGCATTAATGTTCATGGAATAGGCATAAAGTAAAGTTTCTAGCAACTAAAAGAACTAAGTGCATGGACATCGTCCTGATTTCTGGCTTTCCTAAATCTCTCTGTTAGAAGGAGAGAATCGGTTATTCCTTATATGGGACATCTGTTACTCAACTATTTGTTGCACAGAAGCTTTCTCAAGTAAACCTTTCCCCATCTTCTTAGCATGTTTCATGCTACTTTAATAATATTTGGCGGAAATTGATGCAGGTTTGAATCCATCCATAATTGGAGGGTTTAGTGGGTTATGTGCCTTTATGGGTGTTGCAGCGACTTTTGTGTCTGCAAACCTAGTCAAGCACCTTGGAATATTGAAGGTTGGAGTTGGATGTTCTTAAATCTGCCACCACTTTCTGATGCCTTTCTCCTCTGAGTATGGTTTTTATTGGATACACTGTTGCAGGCTGGAGCAGCAGGTTTAATCTTTCAGGCTTCACTTCTTAGCATCGCTGTAGCTGTGTACTGGAGTGGATCTCTTTCTCAGCAGTGCCCTCTTCTCTTTTTCCTCTCGTTGATCGTAAGGATCCTACTTCTCTTCAAATGTTTATGCAATGAAATTGAGAGACTATTGTGTCAACTTAAGTCAGGATCTATTGGAGGATGGTGAAAACCTTGGCTTCATCAGTAACTTACTTTTTGAGGTCTATCAAACAGATATCACGATGCGAACCTAAAGGCCTAAATATCCACATGAGAATCATGAATTTAATCAAGCAGTGTAATAAGGTTTGCAATAAAAGCTTCAGATCAATTTCAAAATGACGTAACATCTATTAGTCCCCACATGCTCTACAATCACAAGGCTAAAACTTAACATCTATTCTTTTTGTCCCCTCTCTTTTCTTTTCCCTGTGAAAGGAATCTCCAAACCTTCGAACTATGAGAAGTAAACAGGTTGAAATGATATCTCAATGCAATGCTCACTGCAGGGGAGCAATAATGTGTGCATGCATGCATGTGGCTAAACTCATTGTAGTAGAATTATCTATGTTTCCATGTTATTGATGTGGGCTGTTTGTAGGTATTGTCAAGGTTGGGTCACATGTCCTACGACGTGGTTGGGGCACAGATTCTTCAAACTGGGATCCCATCTTCCAAAGCTAATCTTATCGGGACGACAGAGGTATCTGTAGCGAGCTTGGCGGAATCTGTGATGTTAGGAGTAGCAATAGTTGCCAACGATTCTTCGCATTTCGGAGTTTTAGCGATGTTGTCACTTACATCTGTGGTCGGGGCAGCTTGGATGTTCTGTAGGTGGTTGTTGAACCCGACAGATGAGCAAAGGAGTCTTTTTGCTTTTGATTTCTACTAAGAGCTTGTAACTGTCTGTACACAAGTTGAGTAGCTCTACAAATTCATTCTTCATTTCATAGCTGTACAATGCTGTTCAGAACCAATTTTTTATAGGATGTAATCCAGGGACTGTTGACATCACGTGGACATTGATCTCATCATTTATACCAGAGGCAAACAGGCAATACTCTTCCTGATTGAGTTTACTGAACTGTCAAAACCTTCTTAAGAGCTTGATTGAAGCTGAGAAGGAATTGGTATTGGCCATGAATGAGATCAATGAAGCCTTCTTTTTTCATTGACTAGAAGTCAATGAGCAGAGGAGGGAAACATTTGGTGGACTAATGAGCATTGAAGGTCCTACCGTACTTGGTGAATATGTGGGTCCCCCCCGGACACGCCCGGGCCCTGGACCTTGACGGTCGGGCTCGGGTACCACGAAGCCTGGCTCGGATCCCAGCGCCTGTACCACCACATTTCACTCCTTAATTACGACAAATCGTCATATATGACGTTGTAAATCAATTTTACGACGTGTTTTAATACGTAAGTACATTACACTCGGTGTAACCTTAGATTAGCTATTCTTGTTTGCCTAAATATTTTTTTTTATTAGTTGTTATAGTATTTCTTGACCGACAACTTGAACACATGACTAAAATGACGGGAACAAACTCACTTACCATATTTATTCATCTTTTCACACAAGCGTATCGCGCATGACAAAAAGTGTACGTTATGGAAAAAAGACTCTTGTTGCAATTATAGATTGATCCAATCTCGAAAAAGAATTTTTTAGCACCGTTATGTTTTCAAATAATATTGATTTTTTTATTGAAATTGTAATCATTTGGTTCTTGACATAAATAACATCAAATCTTAAAGAACGTAATAATTCTAGAACAAATATCTATTTACCTGTCGAAAACATCAATAATCACCTTAACAATAATTAATTATAACATTTGGTAACTTATTAACAATACTTGTAAGAAGTTATGTTGGTTACATACGTCACTAAATATATACTTACATATAAAATAAATGTTCATCAATAACCAATTAAACATTAGGAGATTCATCCTTACCAAAAAAAAAAAAACATTAGGAGATTCATTATAACATTGTAATTGTTTTGAACGTTGGTAAACTGATCATGGTAAATTGCAAACAATGCTCTTAGATGTTTGGAGGAAAATTACAGAGCAAGTCCTAAAACTTGTCAACTTTGTGGTTAATCTCAAAGGGACAAAATATATTGTTTGGTGCTCCACATAAAAAAATTAAGAAGAAAATCGAGAAAAGAACAGTGAAAAAAGAGAGAGAGAAAGATAATGATACGTCTACGGGGACAGAATAAGCGGGTGTAAGAGGACCGCGACCCTCACCCAAATCTAGTCAATTATTGGTAATATCAGTAATTCACTTATCACACAGATAAATTTCAGAAAAGTCAGTAACTAACTAATTCATATGAATGTCCGTAATTTTTTGTAGTGTTGATAATTTACTTAGGACAGCCGTAAAATTTCGAATAAATTCGTAGGTTAGTTTGAGAAACTGGTCTTAATCGTTTGAACTCTCTATAAGACCGATGCTTTTATTTAGCATGTAGCTTCTTGATCAAACGGCGAGAGACCAAATCAAGATGAAGATTTCCTCACTGTCAACTGCAGTATAACGTAATTAGGACAGAATCAGATGAATAGAAGATTTGGTTGCGCTCATATTCATTCCGGTTCCATGCTACGTCTATTGAAATATTTAAATAATAAATCACGCATTTATCTAATAGTTTAAGCTGTTAGAATAGTTGTCAGTGATCCCATAAAATCTTTCATAATATCAGAGCAAAAGGTCTTGAGTTCGAATCTTTCAAGCTCCTATTTACCTCCCCAATTATATATTTCCACACTTAGTATTAGCAAAAAGACCAGAATAAACGTGAAGATGAGTATTGGAATATTTAAATAATAAATCACACATTCATCTAACAGTTTAAGCTTTTAGAACAGTTAACAATGGTTCCATAAAATCTTTCAACATCAAGGCACATGCACGACCCTTGCTCGAGGCTTGTCATATGCAAACTCTCGACACACAGATGATTGGAAAAATCCAATATTAACATGGAAATTCGAACGAATCTCTTACGAGAGATAAGGAAAACCCGCATTGGAGAGGATTCTAATGACCACGCGGTTGGCGCTGTTGTAGTAGCACTTATAATGGTAAGTTTAGGCATATTAGCTTAAGGCATGAGTACGTGAGACAATTGATTCGGAATGGTACCATAACAATTGTTTAAATGAGGTCAAGTAAGAATTTAGCTGGCCCTTTAACAAAGACACTACTTAGAGAGGTAGTAAAAATGAGCTCAAAAGAAATGGGGCTAAAACCCTTTAACTAAAGTCACCGGTAATAATAACTCGACCAAATACTAGCACATCACTAGTTATATGATTTAATGGGTAAGAACAAGTTATTGAAAGTGATTGAATGATACTAACATAGCCTTGACATGAGAATCAGTATCATCTGTTACATTTTAGAGATTGAATTATATTCTTAATGAAGTATAATACATTAATGTATCATGATCATTAGTAACAGAAACACGTGATAGATACTTCACCTATATGAGCTTAGAAGTTGTGTGGCTTGTTACAAAAGTTAGGGTTGTTTTCTAGAGAGCTTATGAAAAGATACAAGTACAAGGCCATAATAGTACTAAGTAAATTATAAACTTCTCGTTGAAACAAGAGATTAGTATATATGCAGTATGTTCGGTTTTTTTACAAAAAGTACCAAGTTTAAAGCTAGCAGCTACTTGTGACTTTGATAGGGCTTTGAGATACTTGTACTAAATGAAGGTTTAACTTCAAAGAGACCTTCAAGTATGTATATTGATCTCATGGAAATTTGGTTGTATCTTTTTTTTAAAATTTTTTTAAATTATTTGTTTTACAAATAAAGTGGGGGATTGTTGGTGTTTGTTTGTAAAACAAACAAAAACGGCTTTTTCCTTGTCTCACATAGGAAAGAAAGGAAAGTTTTGGTCAATTTATAAGTTAAAATATTATCCTTTATTGTAAATGAAGAAAATGGGTAAATTAGTTAGACCCTACAATACCTGCATGTGGGTGCGCAATTATTAAGTGCACTTAATCAACAATTTATTTATTTATTTATTTTTGACTTGTGATTGTTCAGACCAAACTATCCGTTTTAGGACATGATAGTTTTCATGTTTGAAGAGTTGTGTCATGAAGGGTTGTGTCCGATTAGCGATTTTCACACACGAAGGGTTACGTTCGAATTGCAATTTTTCAAGCATGAATGTGTGTGTCTGTATTGGCAGTTTAAGGTGTGTTCTATTCGTGCTATATATATTGGACCATTTTGTTCAATTTTACAGATAAATAGAACTCCCTTCATTTTTTTTTTTTGGGTAAGGAACTCCCTTCATTTTCGTCTTCCTTAAGAAAAAAAAAAACAAGACTGCCATTTTCTCAATTATTTCATAGAGAGTTTTAGGAGATTTACTAGAATTAGGGGTGAGCATGGTCCGGATGGGCGGTTCCCACCCCGGAATTAGGGGCGAGCATGGTCCGGATGAGCGGTTCTCACCCCGGAACCGTGGATCGCCCGCTAAGGACCGGTTCCAAAAAATTGAAATCAAAAACCGTTTGACGGTTCCATGGACCCTCCCGAGAACTAGACCGCTAGTCTGATCCGGTTTCCAGGTGGGTCCATGGAACCAGTCCCACTAAGTTTTCCTGGACAAATTAAAAAATGGATCGGTCTAATTCTTGCCCATTGGTGGGTTGTGTTCACCATATGCTACTTTGATTTATCTTAATGCACACGTGTGATGTATATTCAGTGTACACAAAACACCCCTACTTTGGCATTTGATTTCACTAGTCTGATGCAAAAGTCATGCACTTCTATCTAAAATGGCCTGATGCAGAACTGCCATCTACAACTTTCCAAGCTTTTATACAACCTGCTCAAGAGTCAAGAGGCTCTCATTTAAGCTAACAAATTGAATAAGCCTAAAACCCTCAAAAATAATGACAACAAGATTTGCCACAAAGTTTAATTACACATCACAATAAGATTCATCACAAAGTTCACAACTTCACAAGCTTTACATTAACTATATCCGTAGCCTATGTGGGAGTTTGCCACAAGTTCACAATAGTCAGCAAGCAAACAAAACAACAACTCTCCTATTTTCTTTTTTTTTTTTGGTTAGATTTTTTTAATTAAAAATTAAAAAATAAATATATTATTATTATATTACCAGTTCAGTCCTGGTGGGCAGTTCCACACCAGGAAGCGGAAACTGGACCGGTACCCACCGGTTCCAAAAAATTGGAACTAAGAACCGGACCGGTTCCTTTGGGAACCACCGGTTTCGGGTGGTCCCAGGCGGTTTGGGCGGATTCCGGTTTTTTTGCACACTCCTAACTGGAATTGCAATCCAGTAATTTCACTGTGACTTTATTGTATCCTGAAGAGAATTTGTCAGTAACTTATAGCAACTTCATGAGCCAAATTAATCCTAAAAAAAAGTGATTACACGCATCAAAATCTAACTACATTCTAATTCCATTTCATCCAAGTTTTTCCAACGTGCGCCACTTTCGCATTTCATGGAATAACTTTTCAGTAATGGGTGTGGTTGTCTGAATCTCTTATGTATCAAGAAGGTTGTGCCTCGATCCAGCCTTCCCTGTTAACAAAGCTGTTCGAGAGAAGGTGCTCCAGTTCTCGCGGCGAAAGGTGCTTCATCCATTTCACGCGCCGGGATTCCCCGGCGCCCTCCCCCTTGCATCCGACTTCGGCGAAAGTGATATCGTCCCTGTATTGAAATTAGAGTTTGAAACAGTACTAGACCGACTTGTCGTTTCTTTGTTTCTCCGTATCCACAGTGGTTAAGCACAAGGGTCTTTTTCTCTGTAACCAAAGTACATTTAGCAAAGATGAAGCAGATCTTAATTCTTACTCATGGCCTTGGAATGTCCAGGAGGACCAACCCTCGGGCACGACGACATTGCTCATGCTCGTCTCGTGAAATAGGACTCTCGAGTACCGCCGCCACGCTCTCCCGAGATACGTGCAGCCTTCTCCGATCACCTGGCCGGATTTGAACACAAACCCGCTCGGCTGGTTCGCTCCTTCTCGGCCTTGCGCCGTGACATAACCGTCCCAGCCAACGTAGTTGGCTATGGTCTTCACCAGGCAATCCTGTTGTCCAATCAGCAGGAGGGTTGCGGCTCTCAGAAGACAAGAAAATTAAAATCTGAATGAAGTCTCCGATTAATTTCGATTGTTATTTTGTTCTTCTTTACCTCATACACCGACTGGCCGTGGCCCCAGATGAAATCTATGGCTCCTGAGATGAAGCATTGTTCGAAGTAATGTCGGCCTTTCATGTCGGCGAGAGTGTCCTGAATGCCGTGGAAGGCGCACCTGCGGAACGACACCTTGTCACCCTCGATTAGAGCAGCCGGGGCCCATGTGATGCGAGTCGTGTTTGTTTTCCCTTTCTCGATACTGTAGCGGTTCTGCACGTGAATTTCGTATGAACTACTCTAGCTCAGGGACTATAGTAAATCTCAGTACTTATCGTCAAGCGAAACACAAGAGATGGAGAGAGAGATAGAGATCTCATCGAGTCTGTTAACCTGAAAGGTAATGCCGGATGCTGCGAAATTATCTGCGTAAAGCTGGAAAGTGGCGGCCGTGCTGGCATTTCCAGCATACCCGTGCCGGATGGTGGTCGTTTTGCGACTCTCGCCTTGGAGGAAGATGTACCGTTTTGCGAGAGGAATGTTCACCTTTTCACTGAACCAGCCAGACAATCAATCATTACTGAAGCTATCGCTAAACCTATGCTTCCGTGGAAACAAAAAAAGAGTGATTTCAGCCTAAACTTACTCGTATGTTCCCGGTTTGATGACGATGCGTATCCACTGATTGTTATCGTCCGGGACGGAGTTGATAGCTTCTTGGACTGAGGAATAGTTTCCCGAGCCGGATTTGTCCACATATATGGTGGTCTTTGGAGATCCACGCGCTTCCGATGCATTGGAAATGAACATGAGACCCATCGTCAAGTGAAGGACGAGTCCAAAAGAAGACATCCTGAGAGAAAGAAGACAGATGATACAGAAAGAAGAATAATGCCCGGACTGCACTGGACAACCTCACTCCCGAACTTCACTTACAGCAGACGAGCAAAAGTTCTAAATGGCGACTTATAGAAAGAATGTTCCTTTCAGGAGAAAGAGAAGACAATATCTGAAGTTGCCATTACAAACAAAATATGCGCGGACGAGGTAATTATAATCGAAGATGCTATTCCAGGGTGAGAAGAAGAGAAGGTGACAGTAAGTACACAGATGATGGTGATGATGAAGGGTGCAAAAATTCAGTTGATCTGATAATATGCCATCATGTTTTGACGTATAATTGCGTACGAAAATTTGATAATGTTACTAAGAGAAACAAATGACATGATTCAACATGACGGGAATATGATTAATTTAAAACTAATACTACTACACGATTCGTTTTAGATTCTCTAGGAAAATCTATCCAGCTGCGGAAATGTTCGAACACGTCTTTATATGGACGAGTCGTGATTCATAATTTTGTCAATGATATTGAAAGTTACCAAAATTAAGCAATTTGTTGGGCCAAAAGTAGTATTTCTATTCATTATGTGCCTAGCACATGTTTTGTATAGTACTTCTGTCAAGAAGGCGATTATGACTTTAGTCTTTTACGTATAAACCGAGAATATTTCATCCGGAAATGCGAACAGCTCGTTCGGTCATGTAGCCTGCAACCATCAACTTCCTATTCGTCATACAGAGAAGGGATCGGTCAAGTTAGCTACAGTTAGTCGAGAGAAGTTTTAAAAAAAGAAAAAAGAAAAAAACTTGTCGACGAATACAGATCAGTTTTAGTAGCTTCATCGACAGCAGGTGAACTGGTCTGCAGTTTTGAGCTCTCTTAACAACTTAAGAACCATGCTTACTTCATACCGTTTGCAAAGCCCAACATCTTTGTGCATACGCCGAGGACATCTTTCATAAAAAAAAAAAAAATTTGTTACTTAAAAAAAAAATTCATGACCTTAATTAGGAAATCTCTTGAAGTTGTTATGCAAATAATTTGAGACCCGCAACAGTTACGAAATTTGAAAAAACGGAAGACAAAAATAAATAATGTTTCCTCCTCCTCAAATTAGGGTGGACAGTCCTGAGCAAGGCTTCTCATCTTCCTTATAATGTGCCGGGGTGTTCGGATCTGGCTTCAACAAACCGTAAAATCTGCACACTAAAAGACATGAAAATGGTCCAGCCCTTCTCTACAATTGACATATGCATGAAACTAATGACCTAAAAGACGCCCTGATATAAATAAGCATTCGCGTTTTAAGGGACTCGAAGAACGGTTGCTCTCTTATCCACCTTTTGCCGTCAACAAAAACCGGGCCAAGAAGCTCGTACAATTCAAGGGTCGTCAAGTATTTCATCTGTTTTACTCGGCCAGATTCGTTGGCGCCCTTTCTTTTGCACTTCAACTCGGCATAAGCAGTCCGGTAAAATCGAGGTCCAACGTCAGGACACTAAACTTCAGCTTTTTATTTTATTTCTTGCCCGTTTGGAGTAATCTAAGTCGGAAAAAGTAGATCATACTCATGGCCATGTTGGCCACGAAAATGGCACGCTCAGGATTACCATAATCAAAAATTGAAACACGTTAATGGAGAAATTATCAATTTGTGTACCTGGTTTGGAATCCATTGAACTTGACGTGGAATTTGCGACGGTTTCCGAACACGAACTCAAGTGCTTCTCCCCTATCCTTTTCGTTAGAGTACTGGCCTAATGAGATTATTACTCACAAGAAGAAAGTTATCTCTAGATCCGTATGTGAGTCAGATTGTGCATCATTAGGTTAGGGAAGAGACTTGAGTGCTATTTATAGAGGTTTCGATCACGGGCCCTCTCATTACGGGCCAGGCCGTACTCAGCCCACACTAGTCAGTCCAATATTAGACTTATTAAAAACCCATATATTTTACCTTTATTAGACCAAACTAATTCAGTTAATTTTAATTAATGAAGCCCACATTAGAAAATTCTTATATTCTCCCACTTGGGCGATATTAATTAAAACATAACTGTGTGCGCACCCTTATATTGGTCTAGAGAATATTCTTAATAGTTAACCCGATCCCATAAAGTCTCGAACACCGAATCATAGCGTTAACTGCATGTACTCACGCAGAGCCTTCCATGGTCACGAATGCTTTCAACTTTACTGATATGGATTCAATATGGTAGTGTATCGAATGGATAATACCTCATAATGAGTGATACTTCATGTGTTATTCATTTTGTTAGTCCAAATTCTCTCTCCTTAAGTGTCACAAAATCTAGTGTGTCACCAGAGAATATCCTTCATGGTTCCAACGAACCTGCATATATCTTACATTGATAGTTAACTGTACTTTATGTGTAACAAGACATATCGTTAAGGCTAATACCAAGAATGCCCCATAGCCTGTACTCAAGGTTTACACAATACCTCAAGATTTTCATCAAATATGTGTACTCAATTTATTAAATCTACATTTACAAATACCTCATTGAATGCAAAAGAATTTATACATATTCAAATATTACAAAATGTAGCAAAATCATATACAAACTTTATAAGAGCAACATAAAACTAAACAGCTCCCACTAATTAACAGTATCCCATGATACTCCTAAGCCCATGTTCGTGACCTGTCGATTAAATACATAAGGGCGAAGGCTTTTAGTTAGTGGATCTGCGATCATATTATCTATCGAAATATGCTCTACTGCAATGTCACTATTCTGAACTTTTTCCTCTATAGTTAGGTACTTGACCTCCATATGCTTAGACTCCTTGAGACCTCTGTTGTTGTTAACAAATAACACTACAGAGTTATTGTCACAATACAATTATATGGGCCTATCCACAAAAACAACTATGGTCAACTCCTTAATGAGGTTTCGGAGCCAAATTGTTTGAGTAGCGGCCGAAAAGCATGCTACAAACTCCGCTTGCATGGTAAAGGATGTCATTGATTTCTGTTTCTCACTTTTCCATGATACTGCACCTCCTGCTAACTTAAAGATATAACCTGTTGTTGACTTTTTTTCATCCTGACAGCTAGCAAAGTCTGAATCCAAATACCCAACTAGCAGTAGGTCCTGAACATGTTTGTAAATCAACATATAGTCTTTTGTCTTCTTTAAATACTTCAAAACTTTCTTGGTAGCAACCCAATGATCGTATCTTGGATTTGACTGATATTTGCCTAGAAGTCCTATTGCAAAAACAATATATGGTCTAGTACATACTTAAGCATACATAATACTCTCAAGTACACTAGTATAAGGAACATTCTTCATTTGGGCTTTCTCAAAATCTGAATGAGAATATTGTGATAGACTCAACTTATCACCCTTACTAACAGGAGCAATTCCTAGCTTGCATTGCTGCATGTTTAATCTTTCTAAGATACGATCAACATATGTCCTCTAACATAAACCCAATAGTCGGCGAAAATGATTCCTATGAATCTCAATGCTAAGGACAAAAGACGCCTCACCAAGGTCTTCATATCAAAGTTCTTTGACAACATCCACTTTGTCTTATGCAGTAATCCAAGGTCACTGTTCGTAAGCAAAATATCATCCACATAGAGTATAAGGAAAATGAATTTCCTCCCATTGACCTTGTAGTATATACACTAATATACTTTGTTCTCAACGAAACCAAATGAAGCAACAACACTATGAAACTTCAAGTACCATTGTCTAGAAGCTTACTTGAGACTATAAATAGATTTTTTCAATATACATACAAGCGTATTTGAATCATCTGCCGCAAAACCTTTGGGTTGCATCATATAGACTGCTTCATTAAGGTCTCCATTGAAAAATGCAATTTTAACATCCATCTGGTGTAACTCCATATCGAAATGAGCTACCAATACCATGATCACTCCGAAAGAATCTTTAGAAGAGACTGAAGAAAAAATTGCTTTATAGTCTACTCATTCTCTCTGAGTGAAACCCTTGACTACCAATCTGGTTTTAAACTTCTTAATTTTTCCTTTAGAGTCTCTTTTAGTCTTATACACTCATTTGTAGCCAATGAGTCTATGACCTTCAGGTAATTCAATAAGTTCCCAAATTCTATTATGCTTCGTAGACTGCATTTCATCTCTCATTGCTTTCAACTACAGTTTTGACTGAGGACAAGAAACAGCTTCCGCATAAGTCACTGAATCAACCACAGAACTAGTCATGGCCACGGTTCGGAACTAGCCGGTTCCGGTTCCGATTCTGGGCCGGTTCATAATTTAAAATTTTAAAAAATAAATTATAAAATAAAAAAATTATGAATTATGAAATTATGAAATAATAAATTATTCAATATAAATTTTAATTTAAATGTAAATTGTAATCAAATTTGGGGACAAAAAGATAAGAGAGAAAGATGGGGCTTGAACTTAATAAATTATCATTAAGCGCATTACAATTCGTTTCAATGATTTTTAAAAAAAAAGGAGCACAATATATATGTCCTAAAATAACCCCCAAAACCTAAGCATTCCGTGTGCAGGGGTCACATGTCGTCGGATTATATTTCGGTTTTCCTAAGTTTACGTGGACGTACCTGGTATGAGAAACAAGGGTTCCCGAAATATTTGTCAACTCTAATAGTTCTTTTACCTTTAGTCGTCACTATCCGTTCTGGTACCGGTACCGGTAGCAGTGGTATCTCCGTCGTTAAAAAATTCGGATTCATTATTCTGATCTATCTCTTGTTGTCGGTATTGAGCCTTTATCCAATCATCGATACAAACTTGAGCTTCCACTGCTTATAGAACTAATCTTGAACGATGTTCGTCCAAAATATTACCTCCGGCACTGATTACTTGTTTGATCGCAACTGTGGAACAAGGGGATCCAAAAATTTGTTTTGCAATAAGAGAAAGGATTGGGTATTAGCTTGCGTGCCTCTTCTACCAATCTAAAATTAAAACACATGTACTACATTTAGATTCAGTAAACTCAAAAGAAACGGTTAGATAAATCTCTAATTCAGAAATATTCCCATTACTCTCTTTTGTTTTTTATGTTTATATGTACTCTCATTTTGTGTCTCGGTAGATTGAGAAAATCCAATATTACCTAAATTATATTTAGTATAAAATTCATTATATAATTCTATTTTTTAACCTCACTTAGTATGATTCTAACATTTACTGTATCAATGTAAACATTGATAATACATATGCAAATAATTACTTAAACCATCTAATTTGCAATGCGGATAAAAAACACAAACAACTAAATAAATAATGAGAATTTCGCTATAATAATGTGACCACTTCATTTTCATTGTTACTATAATATGTTGTAATTCAACATCATTTTCATATTCATAAAAAACTCCGACAATATTAATACACTCTACTAAAAATAAATGCGTAGTAAGATAATAAACACCGGACAAAGTATAAGTTGCATCATTAAAAAGCTTTAAAATATCTAATTTTTTTTTTTGCAAATATCCCACTCTTGTGGATATAAATTAATCTGAGGTATATTATTAAAAATGAATGCACATAATAAATCTTTATATGCTAAAGATTCACTAAGCAAATGGAAAGTAAAATTTCAACAAGTTGAAACATCTCTTGGAAATCTTTTTGGCTTTTTGTCATTTTCTCTACAAAATTTGCCCAATTCTTTCATTTTTTGGGCTTGTTTCCATAAAAATTGAATCGCCGTTTTTATTAGTTCAAGAAAAATATCAAAAGTTTTCAAACCATCTTGTACATATAAATTTAAAACATGACAAGCATATCTAACGTGAAAAAATTTTCCGTCAAAAGTGGGTTGACAAATATTTTCTAAATCGGCAATTGAAGTGGTATTTGCCGTGGCATTATCAAAACCAATTGAAAAATTTTGTTAAGCAAATAATATTCTTCTAAAATTTGCCTAATTATTTATAAATATTATTTACCGTATGCTTACCATCGAAAACTCTAAATGTAATAACTCTTTTTTGAATACTCTAATCGTCATATATCCAATGATATGTTATGACCATGTAAGAATGAATTTGCCAATGATCACTCCAAATATCACTACCTATATGCACGCATCCATTAAATTGCATAAAAAAAAATTTAAAATATTTTTTTTCCATTTTTGTAAAGATCTTTAATTACTCGTTTAAGTGAATTTCTAGGAGCACGTTTTGCTTGTGGAGCACATGCTTTTTGTACAAATTAATTAAAATCAAATCTTTCTCCAAAATTAAATGATAAATGCTCAATGGAAACAAATTTATTCTTCCTTATAAGTTTTTTCATTAAAACGAGATAAATGGGAAGTGTTAGGATTAACGTACCCGGAAATTTGTTGTTGTTCAACATCGACTCCCGTTTGGGTTGGATGTTTGCTCTTTAAGATGTCGTTTGAATTTTCCATATCCTTATCCATCTACATATTTATATATTTTCCCACAATATTTACAAATTATATCATACATTTTTTGACCAATATCAAACATTTCCATTTCCATGAAATGATTCCAAATGTCAGATGTAAATTCTCGATCTATCTCCTTTATTGTAGATATTTTGACAGGAGGATAAAGAGTTTCTTGCGTCGGGATGAGCTCCACATCGGGAAAAATATTGATTTCATCATCTTGAAAATCTGCATAATTACGATGATCAAAAGAATGATGGGATTCCGTCATGATATTCTTACATTTGCCAGTTGGCAGTCAATTTCCACTTGCCATTTTTCGAGTGGATTGAGAGAATTGAGCGGATTGATTAGGAGAATTAAGAGAGAATTGCGCGGATTGAGAAAATTGAGAGAATTCAAAAGAATTTGAGAGAATTTAGATTATTGAGAAAATTTGAGAGAATTGAGAATATTGAGAGAATTGAGAGTATTGAGAGAATTTATAAGAAAAAAATAAGAAGAAAATTTAGGATTAAAAAAAAAAACTAGATAACCGTTGCAATTGCAACGGTTATCTTTTTTTTTTTTTTTTTTAAATTTTTGCTCGTTGCTAGGGTAGCCAAGCTGCCCTGGCAACGGGCCGCAGCAGGTCTTGTAGACGTGTAGGCCCTACTACAGGTTTTTTTTTTTATTATTTTTTTAAATTTATTTATTTAAAATTTTTAATTTTTTTGGAACCGGGCCCGGCATCGCCGGTTATGGGCTGGTTCCGAACTGCAGGCCCAGTCAACAGGCCTGGCCTGGGTTTGACCGGGCTGGTTCCAGGTCGAAACCTGCCCGTGGCCATGACTACACAGAACCGATATTATATTCTTGCTCTCCTATATAGACTAAATGGTCCGGTGGTATAGCTGATCGTCTCTCCCTAATGGTTCTCCTTACTGGAACAGCAATAGCCACATCTTGCACCTGAGAGCCTTGAAGAACTTCATTAGGAGCTGTTTCGACAACAAGATCCTGAGCCTCAACAAGTTCAGTCTGTGGTGTGGGAGTTTCCACAATTATCTATTTGGGAGGAGATAAAGATATAACATTACCTGGGGTCGACCACACTAATGAAGGACGGCCTGGACCAATTCTTTTGATGGTCTGGTCTTAAGCCGAATGTCAACAAGAGTGAAATTTTCTTATCGGGAGGAACACCTCGACTGTGAGAACAAATATTGCATTTGGTCGGATACCCTGAAGGTATGTTACCTTTTCGATATCTTGGCATCCCTATCTTTGCCTCTAGATTGAGTAAGGCTAATTGTACATTGCTTGTCAATGTTATTATGACTAGAGCTCGTTCTTGGGCCCAACGGTTTCTCTCCTTTGCGGGACGCTTACAACTGATTAAGTCTGTACTCCATGCCATACATGTTTTTTGGGCCTCTATATTCACCCTCCCTCGATCGGTCCTATAGAGGATAGAACTAATTCTCAAACAATTTTTTTGGAAAGGTCTCGATTTAGGGGTTGGTGGTGTCAAAGTATCCTGGAGTCGTGATTGTCTCCCCAAGCCAGAAGGTGGATTGGGCATACAGAGGCTCTTTGATTGCAATCTAGCGGCAATCCTTTTCACGGCTAAGGAATCATTATGGTGTAAATGGATTCACTCTAACTTTCTCAAATCTACAAATTTCTAGGTTGCACCCATTCCAACCATTTGCTCCTGGACATGGAAAAAGATATTGGCTCTTCGCCAGACATTCCACTCACAATTCAAATGGCGAATAGATAATGGTAAGATCACATCCTTCTGGTTTGATTCTTGGCATCCCACAGGCCCATTTTATATGATCTTCTCGAATAGGGATGTTTTCTGTTCTGGTATCCCACGATCGGCCTCGGTTTGTGACTTCTTCTCAATGAATTGGCACTAGTCTAATGTGTTGCAATCTTTCAACTTTTCGGCGTCCCCTCTTCCCATACTTAATGTTCACAGGCCATATCACTTTATTTGGCTAGGACACTCGTCAGGAATCTTCTCTATTGCTTCGGCTTGGGAATTAGTACGGGCAAGAGGACATGCACTGTATTGGGACTCTTTCATTTGGGATTGTCATATTACACTGCGACATGGTTTTTTGATGTGGTTAATGGCCCTTAATAGGCTCCCCACGCAGGTGATCCTTCTGAACTACCATAGAATATCTGAAGGTTTATGTGCCTTTTGTCACCTTAGACCAGACTCGATCGATCATTTATTTTTTGGGTGCATTACTACAGGTTCCATAGCGCGATATTGGGCTACTAAATGTCACCTTTATTGGCGTAATAGATCTTGGCAACAAAACTTTCGATGGAGTGCCCGATTCATTAGTGGAGATAGTTTTCACCATCGTATTTCTCGATTTGCCCTTAGGGCATTGTGCCATCTTATCTGGATTGAACAAACAATATTCTCTTTAGGAATGGCACCCATGGTATACCTGCTCTCCGCAATCATCTCGACAAGGTAGTTAGAGACAAAGGCCTTTCCCTCAAGCCGGTTCAAGACAATCCTCGGAATAGAAGGACTTAAGTCAGTTGGGGCATATCTTACTCCATTTTCAGCTGATATCCTGTTATAATCAATGTAGTGTTTCCTGTTGGCTGCCTGTTAGCCTTCTTGTTATTGCGATTTTGTGCTGTTTGTAGTAGCCGTAATACCTTTGTACCGGTCAGGACATTTTATGTCTTCTCCGGTACGAGATTTTTGTGTTCGGCATCTTTGATGTAAGTGCGCGTTGAAAAGTTATATACTACTTACCTTACAAAAAAAAAAGATATAACATTACCCACCGTATTATTATCCCCAATAGTCTGTGAGCAGCTACTTTCTTTAACTACATCAAACTTCAGAAATTTCGCTGTCCGTGATTCCATAATTCTTATACCTCCATTGGGATTATAGAACCGATATCTTTTCGAATGTTCCAGGTAAGATACAAAGTAACATCGAGTGGTTCTGGAGTCCAATTTACTTAATGTTGGATTATATAACTTCACTTCTGCAAGACATCCCTAAACCTTAAGATAGTTTAAGTTAGGCTTATGTCCAGTTCATAACTCAAAAGGAGTCAATGGAATAGTTTTAGTAGGTACACGATTTAGAATGTACAAAGCTGTTTTCAAAATTTTACCCCACAGAAAATCAGGTAAATTTATCCTACTAATCATACTTCTCACCATTTTCATATGGGTGCGATTGCGCTTTTCGGCTGCACCATTTTGTTTAGGACTTCCAGGCATAGTAAACTGAGCCACTATCCCAGAATCCTCTGAGTATTAGGCAAATAGCCCTTTAAGCTGTCCGGCATCGCCATGCTTGCCATAATACTCTCCACCTCGGTCAGATCTAACAACTTTTATGACATTTTCCAACTATTTCTCGACTTCAGTTCGAAAAATTTTGAACTTGTCAAGAGACTCAAACTTTTCTTTAATCAAGTACAGATAGCCATATCGAGAATAGTCATCAATAAATGTGATAAAATAAAAATTTCTACATAAGGTTGCCGTATAGGGTCCACTTATATCAGTGTGAATGATCTCCAACAGGTCAGAACTTTGGACTGCAATTTTCTTCCTTATCTTAGTCATTTTACCTCTACAACAGTTTACGCATGTCTCTAGGTCATTTTTAAGAGCATGCATGATATTAGTCTTTATCAGCCTTTTTACTCTATCCTTAGAGATATGATCAAGCCGTTTATGTCACAATGCATAAGACTGTTCCTTAGGTAGTGGTCTCTTGGAAACAACCTTTTCAGTCGTATAAGCGACGTATGTGTCATTGGGAAACAAACACAATCTGTACAATCTGTTGGACATATTACAGCACCCAACCTTATTTGAATTAAGAAACAAAGAAATAACATTATTCTTGATTTCAAAAGAGTAGCCATGCATATCCAAACACGATACGAAAACTAAATTCCATTTAAAAGAAGGTACATAAAAAGTGTTTTTCAACATTAATCTAAAACCAGTGTCGAGAATCAAGATAACATCTCCTACAAACACAACATCGATTTTCTCGTTGTTTCCCACAGTGAGTCTTGACTCATCCTGATTTGGCTTCTTCCGGTTTATAAATCCATATATGGTAAATGCAATATGATTAGTTGCACTGCTATCAAGCCACCAAGAACTAGATGGTGATTCTGATAGGTTAGATTCACAAACAAGTGCCAAAGAATCATTACCTGTAAGCTCACGTTTGGACAACCAAGCTTTAAACTTTCTACAGTTCTTCTTTATGTGACATTTCTTCTTACAAAAGAAACAGCGATCACCATCCCTTTTTAAAGATGTTTTCTTTGGACTCATATTGTCAGATTAACCGATAGTGTCATGAGTACCTTTATGAGTACAATTTCTGGACTTTTTATCCTTACTTTTGTGGGAACCAGAAATATAAAAGGCTAGATGCCCTTTTTCCTTCTTAAGTTTATCTTCCTCTATCATCACCCTTGCTATTAAGTCATTAACTGACCAAGTCTAATATTGAGAATTGTAATTTGTCTTTATAATTCCAAAATCAGGTGAAAGGGTGTTTAGAGCTTGATGCACAATGCAAGCATCAGGAATAGAAACATTAAAAGCTTGAAGTTTCGTCTTTAGGTCTACCATCCTAAAGGCATAATCTCTAACCCCAGCAGTACCATCATACTTCATATTGAAGAGCTTTTGAAGAAGTGTACCAACCTCGACATTAGATGAAATGCGGTTTCTAGCTTCTAAGGCTGCCATCATTTCCTTAACAGTATAGTCAGCTGACAAACCACTTTTCAAGTGTTTTTTAATGGAATTCTTCATTGTCAATAAGCAAATCCGATTGCCCTTTTCCCAGGCAGCATAGTCTGTTTTCTTAGCTTCAGTACTGGTGGCCATGACATCTGTCGGTTTATCCTTTGTAAGAGTAATGTGAACATCCACTAGCTCCATTCCAAATAAAAAATCCTCTTTCTATTTCTTAAAATTCAACCCAGTAAGGAACTTAATGGAAATTGAATTGCCATTTATAGAAAATGTGACTGGAAAACAAACAAATAATACAATCAGCATCATGTGAGTATTTATCTAGAGAGTTACATACATCATTACATAATCACTTTTGGGCATAAAATATGACATGTAGTTGTACACTTTTCACATGACAGCGGCCATGAGAACATATTTTAATCTTTCGTGAAATCACCACCTTTAGGTGTATGAACCACTAAGATCAGTCATTTCTCAAGCACATGCTATACATGTACCTCTCTATGAACCAACACAAGATCACCTTATTTGGGAGTATGATCATGCAATAGAACATGAGACATCCTTTCATAATATGAGACCGATATTTTTCAAACCCAGTCAAGTGTGCCATTTTGGAGTTCACTACCCAACTGAATCCTTGAAAATCTCTCATACTAGGGATATGAACTTTATGTATTACATTCACTATATACATGTAATGCTAGAAGTAAAGACATGGGTATATATATATGAAATTACATGTCATGTTAATTATATTGTTCCATTTATTAATAGACAATGAATTACACTTTACACAATCCTTCTGTGGTGATATACATGTGAGCTACCATATGTATTTTCGAAACTATAGAGAAATAAAAGAAAATACGCAAAAAAATACTCTAAAAATACATGTATATAGGGTTTTATACGTATTTTCACATATGTAAAAACTTCAAACATGTAAAATAAATACACTACAATGTAGAAAATCTCGATACGAGCGTGTCGGTACCAAGAACGTCCAAAACGGACGTCGGATGCGCCCTCATGCGCCGACGGAAGGTGCGGCACATGCGCGCTCGTTTAGCTGGTTAAACCAGTCTGAACAGCCGGTCCAATTGGTCAATGGTCAACGGACCGGTCCGACCAATTGACCGGTCGAGTCAACACTCGGGTCGGGTCAGGATTTGGGTCAGGTCAAGACTTGGGTCGGGTCATGATCTAGGTCAACAGGATCCATGCCCTCGCTGATGTTATCTGAATGTTACCGGTGAAAAACGCGCCGGTTCGGCACAGCCGTGCGTGGCCTTCACGCGCCGCCGCGCCCATAGTGCGTGAGGGCGCGTGTGGCCTCGTCCGGTGACATGCCGCCCATCAATCTTCTCGTCTTGATGAGTGGATTCCGAATATGTAATAAAATTTTACATTCATCCGACAAAAACTTCCGAAAATGGGTAAAACCTCTCGGACATAACGAAAACGGTCCTAATTTGCATATTTCGATTCTAATCTATGGCAGGCTTTGATACCACATGTTGGCTATGAAAATGGCACGTTCAGGATCACCATAATTAGAAACCAAAAGACGTTAATAGAAAAATTATCGATTCGCGTACTTGGTTTGGAATCCATCGAGCTTGATGCAAAATTTACGACGGAATTTGCGATGGTTTCCGAATACGAACTCAAGTGCTTCTCCCCTATTCTCTTCGTTAGAATATTGGCCTAATGAGATTGTCACTCATGAGAAGAAAGTTCTCTCTAGATCCGTATGTGAGTAAGATTGTACATCATCAGGTTAGGGGAATGACTTGAACACTATTTATAGAGTTTTCGACCACGGACCCTACCATTACGGGTCGGCCCGTACTCGGCCCATACTAGTCAGTCCCATATTAGACTTATTAAAAATCAATATATCTTACATTTATTAGACCGAACTAATTCAGTTAATTTCAATTAATGAAGCCTACATTAAGAAATTCTTACATGCCATTGTAGTCCCACACATCCCAACATTCTCAGGGACAATGACATCACTCGTGAACATCTTGTAAAACAGGACTCTTGAGTGTGCCCGATACCCCCTCTTGAGATATGTCTGGCCATTTCCCACCTCCTCTCAAAATTTAAGCACAAAGCCGCTCGTGTCTTGCGTCTCCTTCTCAGCCCGAGTCGTGATATAGCCACCGATGTCACTACTGAGGACCGCAGATGTTCTGTTCAATATGCAATCCTGCATGACAATAGTGGATCTCAATAATCATATTCAGTCATGGCTGTAATGAACTGGGTCTCACTCGCAAGATATCATCCACTTTAAACACTAAGTCCTTACGGTTTTGTTCTTCCGAGGGCAGTCCATACTACCCCTAGAAAAGGCTTTTTGCAAGTTAAGACTTCTCAAGCCTTTATAAGTTGTCCAGAACTTCCCCCCTCAAGCGATGAGGGACAAGAGAGACGTGTCCCCTTCACCATCCTAGAAGTCTGCAAGGAGCCGCTCCTTGTCCAGGTTTTCGGACCCCGGCAATCACTCACCGCCTTCATCGGACCGGGTTGTCACTATGTCAGTCCAAGAGAGTATCTTGCATGCTATGAAATCCGCACGCATAAAACAAGCCCTGGTCCCCTGAGATCAGAGCAGTCGGGTGTACCATGATGTGCACGCTGCTGGCAAGTTGTTGTAATTGTTCTATAATAACAATTGTGTATCCAATTTAGTTACTCTGGCTCTACTGTTTCCTGGTAAAAATTTTGTGCGTAATTTCTCGAGTCGCGGAAACAGAGCTCCTTGTTAACCTTTAAGGTTATGTTCAATGCCGCGAAATTATCTGCAAACGGCTTGAAAGCGGGGCTGTTGCTAGTGCTTCCAGCGTCCGTGCCAGATCGCCTTCAAGGTAAACGTATTGCTTCACAGATCACGCTGCACAAGCAATCAAGGCAACCATGTTAGTCAATATATCAGATGCAAAAGCGTTGTCTCGTGCATCGCAAATCAAAATGCCTCGTGCAGTGTAGACGCGACGCCAGGCCTAAAGTGGATACAAATCCACCATTCGTTATGATCCGGAACAGTGTCAGATCGCTTCTTGAACCTTGGTATAATTCACCGGACTGGACTGGTCGACATGTGGAGTGGTTTTTGGAATCACGATCTTTATGCGAAACTTGAGTCCATCTGATGATGCACTAAGAGTCTGTACTGCAACCGAAGGGGTCTAAGCGGCAACTTAAATTGGTCAAGAACTAGACAGTGTTGAAGTTTTCTTGGCATGCCCGATAAGCGTAGAGTCCTCCGTGAAACTTCTTTTGTCTTCCGTCATTCACCGGCAATTCTACACTCGGGAGAATTCAAAAGATGCCTTATACAACGCATGCGCCTCATACAATGTCATGATGAATTGATAATAAGATTGGTACCTTTGTTTGGACGAAGCAATAAAATTTTGGACATTATTTTTTTTTGTCACTATATACGGATTCTTTACTAGAGAACAGATTTTGGTAGATTATTTTCCTATTCTTTCGGAAACTAAAAAAAAATATTTATCCAAAACGGGTGTTGTTAACTAGTGCTCTGGGGCACTCATTAATCAATACTTAATAAAGAAATGGTTTGATTTTCAATGCATGATTACCCATAACACGAGAAATATCGTGTATTGGAAACCAAAAATTTTCTTTCTATGAGTATTTAGCAAGTGCAGGGAACTTTTTGGTAAAATTCATTCGAAAATTAGAAAAAGAAAGAACGAAGGATAGAGTTAATTATTACACTACCAGGACATATAAGGATTTGTGCAAATGTATTTGGGAAATTTCAAATAAGGTTATGATATGGGACCATTCTTTCAAAAGAGGGCTCAAAATAGACCTTGTCTCAAATCGCCTGGGCTGGCGAGGGACGTGCTCGCTTGGGCAGGCGTGGGTTGCCCTCGCCAGATCCGGAGAAAAGAAAAAGAAAGAGAGAAAAGAAAACAAAGAAATTTCAAATTTAAAAAAAAAATTATCCACGTCAGTTACTTCCGATCAAAACTGGCCAAAAGAACTAAATTAGTAAATTATTAAAAAATTCAAAACTAAATTGGCAAATCATTAAAAGTTCTGGAACTAATAGCAAAATTAAAAGTTTATGACTAAATTGGAAAATTGTCCAAAAGTTTAGGATTAAATATATACAATCAAAAGGTTTATGATTGAATTAACTGCAATACAATAGGCTAAGTACAATTTTCCCTAAAGCTACCATAAACATTGGAATTTGTGTACGTTTGCTCCTAAACTTTGAATTGTTACACATTATTTCTCATGATCTTTTATTTTGTTATCACTGTTAAGCCTCCATCAAATATTCCGTTAGCATGTGTAATACAAATAACTTCAAGGGGTAAGTAAGTATTTCATCTCATTTTTTTTTAAGGTCATCTGTTATTTACCATTGATATTTGTAAAAATGAAGAAAGAATATGGAAGAAAATAAATTAAGTAGAACAGATCACAAAAATAGGATAGTCATTATGTACTTTGAAACGGTTAATTATTGCACAACAGATTGATCGATAAAAAATATTTTAGAAAATTGCCTTAAATTTTGGTTAATCATTTTCTTTTATTAGTTGAGGACATCATTTCCTTTTATAATCTTTTTAAATATTGTCATCAATCAATCATTTTTAAACAATCTTTTGTCATTTGATCTTTTCATTTTTAAGGACTTTTACTTTTTATCTAATTTGTGTATTTTTTTTTCTTGAGTTAATGCCATGAAAAACTTCAAACTGATACACCTGTAATAAATTTACTCCAAAATAATATCTTTTTTTTACGTGTAATGCAAGTATTAACAGAAAAAAGTAATGAACTTATGAGCCGTAATAAAAGGAAAGTCCATGATTACACTGTATAATTAGTTCGAAGAAAATGTGTACGTAATGATGCGAAAATTCATGATGTATGTATAGTATAACAGTTCAGGAATAAACGTGTACTACACTCATTCGTCGAATTTCCCCAACAAGATTAATTGTCGCCCACCCTAAAATAAATGTAGAAAAGAGATAAGTGCATTGAAAGTTCTAAAACTTTCTAACACTTTCAAAAAGTGTAATCAAGTCCTAAAATTTGTTACTAAAATGCAATTAAGTCTTAAAAATTTCAAAAAAATGTAATTAAGTCCTAAAATTTGTTAAATTGGTTTAATTAACTCATTCTGTTGATTGCACTTTTTGAAAGTTGTAAGATTCGATTACACTTTCGTGATAAGTTTTAAGATTAATATCACGAAAAATCTCAAACTAATACACATATGATAAATTTACTTTAAATTAATTTTTTTGACCACCAAAAACTCCAAATTAGTACACCTGTAATAAATTTACTCTCATTTAATTTCCGTTAAATTTTACCGTCAAATTGCTGAGTCAGATGACATGTGGGTGTTGACAAGTGTACCGGTTTTTGATTTTACCTCTCTATTTATCACATGTTTATCAATTTGTAATTTTTTGTGATATTAATTCAATTTAACAAATGATAACAAATGTATCAGTTGGGGTTTTGTGAAGGTTAAAAAATTAGTTTAAAGTAAACTTGTCATAGATATACCAATTTGGGGTCTCACCCCTCTATTTGTCACAGATTTATCAATTTGTGATTTTTCGTAATGAATGGTAAATTTGTCATAAATGTACTGGTTTAGGGTTTATTGTAATTTAGGGTAAATTTATTATAAATGTACTATTTTGAGATTTTTTATAGTCAAAAAATTAATTTTGAGTAAATTTGTCACAAATGTACCGGTTTAGGTTTTTCGTGATATTAACTCTAAATTTTAAGATTGGATTGCACTTTTTGAAAGTTTTAGTATCGATTGTACTTTAGTGACAACTTTTAGAATTTGATTGTATTTTTTAAAAGCTTGGAGATTTAATTGCAAATTCGTGACAAGTTTGAGGACTTGCACTTATCTCTACAAAAGAAAATTCGGAAAAAAAAGAGAGAGAGAGAATTCACGAAACAGTGTCCCAACCTTTGAGGACCTTAAAGAACCAGTCGAATCTGGTGGAGTTCATCGTTCCAAGTCACTGCACAATTTGCTTAGGATTGAAGAACCTAGAACCCCTCAAACGCAGAAACCTAAACAATTGAGGTTCTTGTCTCTTTAACCGAGCTTCAACTCCAGTTTCGTCGAAGACCCAGTACTGTTTTCGCCCTCCATGGCGGCCTAGAAGTGCTCCTGTCGAGGAGGTAAAAAATCCCAGCTTTTAGGAATATCTTTCAGCCCTTCAAATTCTTGCGGCGTTTAATTTGAGTTGATTGGTTTTTCATCGCTTGTGGGTCGTGGGTTTTTGCTAGTTTCACGCCTTGTGAAGAATCAGCCTGATTCTTGAAATTCTTGACCTGAGTGGTGCGTTGTAGTTTCGTCTACTTGAGGATTTTGGCTTGTATTTTCATTTTATAGGACAATTTCTCCTGTTTTTCGTGTATGATTCTGCAGGGTAGTGTGTTTTTTTTCTGGTTAATGTTGTCATCTTTATTTGGTTGTTCATCGGAGTGCTTGTTTATTTTGCAACTTCTTCCAGGTTGTATTGTTTTGTTTGCTGCTGTTGGTATTGTTGTTGGTGTGCTCTTTTTGGTATTTTAGTAATTGGTCAGGCTCATTGAACGTTGCTCCGAGCATACACTAGTTATATCGGATTGATCGCAATTCATGAACTGTGGACTGTGAAATGTCTTTTCCATATTAGGTATTTTTCTTCGGAAAAATTTATTCTTGATTCTTCCCCGAATTGAAAGTGAGGAAAGCAATGTTAGATTTCTGGGCTTCTGTTATTGTTGCACCGAAATGATTGTGAAGGTTCAGTTTGTTACTGCGAGAGCCAGCTATAGGAAGGTGAAAACTATTTCATGACTTTAAGAAGGTCCATTACTACTCGTTGAAACAAGTACTGCTGTAATCAAATGAAAAGTTGATACTTTTGAATATCTAGTCGATTAATTAGTTCACCATATTGTACCAAAACCAGACTGCTTCCCAAAGTAGAGATGGTAGTGATTGATGTCTGCTGCATTTCTGTTCCTACCACATTGTCTAACAAATCATTATGGTGGGGATTGTTTTGTAAGAGGTGAATGTGAGAAGCTTGATCTGTCGGATACTTTGTTTATTGGGAGAAAGATGTTTGATTTTTGTTTTCTTCCTTACACTTTTGAGGAATCCAGTCTCAACTACATTCTCTCATGGTTTATTCATGTTGGAAATAAATGGCTACATTAGGACAATCTTGCATCAGCCATGGAGGGAAAAGGAAGTGGCAGGCTTCTTCATTTGGGGAATGGAGCAAGGAAGAAACGAAGCAATGCCTCTCGGCGTCCCTATGATGAGCTGCAACCAGCTTATAATTACATTGACATGGCATCTTCCACACCACCTCCTGACAACTTTAGTGAAGCTTATGTTGACAAGAATGTGGATTATGGTACATATGCTCACAAGGAGATAAATCTGAAGCAGTTTGCTTCAAGTGCATCATGCAATAACATGGCAGATACTGGAGAATCTCAATATGCCTCCGCACATAGTTCTTGCGGAGGAAACGAACAGATGCGCAGTGCTACCGATTCCAATACATCTGGTGAATGTGCTCTTGCCCCTGCTAATTGCGAAGTAGCCAAAGGAGTGGCTCATCATTCACCACCGGTGATTGAGAATAAAGTGAAAAAAGTCAAGCTCAAGGTTGGGGGCATGACTCGAACCATCCACACGAACTCAGATGGTGTCTCAGTCATTGGGTCCTGTTCAACAAAATATTGTAGCACTTCAGAATTGACGGGGCTTGATGAAAATGCAATGCTTGAGGTAATAAATTGAGTGGTCTAGATGGACCCTACTTAGAGTATGCAATAGTCTTTTAATGTATTTCGAGTTAAGCTAACTAATCTCTCTCTCTCTCTCTCTCTCTCTAGGATGGCTCCTCTAGATTTCACTCTCTTTCTTCAGACAGGGCAAGTCGCCTGCGAGGGGTGCCATGGTGGAAGAATTTCTCTGCTAGTGGTTTCAACATGGGGAAGGCGGATTCTTCTAGCGGTAGTGAGTCACTACGCAAGAGCAAGCGAGTTCCAAAAAGACGTACATTCGATGGGGATGATGGAGGTGATGATTATGAGATTCTCGGAAAGGTTAATGTGCCTAGATTGAATGCCGAGGACAATGATGAGTGTGACGAAGATTACGAAGGGGGAAGGAGGAGACAACAGAAACTATCAGAGGTGTTGAAGAGACAGTTTGAGGGCCCGCATAACATGAACTCTCGGACAAATGTCCTTTCAGTGAAAGAAGCTAGAAAGTCCAAATCTGGCAGGAGATTTAAAGATGATGATTATTTGGAAGAGGAAGAACCAACTTCGGATGTTGAACCCAGAATTAAGAGGAAGAAAGACAAGATGGCTCGTCTCGAGTCTTTAGCAGGTTCTGAAAAGGAGAGGACAGTGATTACTCGTCGGCGGGCACTGCAATCGGGCAAAGATACATTCTCTGGTAGCTGTGCAGATATGGTCAAGCTTCCAAATGGTTTACCTCCTGCACCACCTAAAAGTGAGTTGTCTGACGCCTCTTCTGTGCTTTTTTTCTTTGAAAGATTATTATGCTCAAACATGATTGAGGAAGTTCGTTTGCCTTGACCAGAGCAAAAGGATATGCTCTCTGAAGTTGACCGGCAACTGAAGAAAACTGAGGCTGCTGAGAGACGTAGGATGCTGGCTGAGAAAGCAGCTATGGAATCTCAGGTTGGCTTTCTATGTTTTTATTCTCACACTATATTTTAACAGCTTTTCTGCTCACTTGACCATGGATCGTCATAGTCGCTCTCTGGTGTCTTTATATATTTGTAATAATACATCGTGAACTGCATGAATCCTCATGAGGAATTTAAGATTAGATTTGGCCCGTTTCCAGGCTGAGGCAATCAGGAAAATACTGGGCCAAGATTCAAGTAGGAAGAAACGAGAACAGAAGATCAGGAAACGACAAGAAGAGGAAGCCGAGGTATTTACTAATACCCCGTGACAGTTTTTTTTATTATAGAAGGGACTAATTATGTGCCTCCTTTTATTATGTTTAGGAGAAGGCTGCAAAAGCTATGATTATTAAATCGGACACAGTGAGGTGGGTTATGGGGCCTGCAAGAACAGTAGTCACGTTCCCAGAGGAGATGGGCTTGCCAAGTATATTTGATTCTAGGACTTGCAGGTAACTGCTCCTATCTCATGTTCACAGACCTTAGTCCACTCTGCAATTTTGGTGGCATCGCAATTTGCTACATATACTATAAGAGCGTGTAGCTTCTGATGTGATAATTCAATTGCATTTTGATCTGACTAAATCCTTGTGATGTGGATTTTCAGCTACCCGCCGCCCCGTGAAAAATGCGCTGCTCCCTCCTGTATGAACCCGTATAGGTATCGGGATTCAAAGTCGAAGTTACCCCTGTGCAGTCTCAACTGCTACAGAGCGATACAACAAAAACCACAGCCGCTGATTGCGTGCTGATGGAGTGGACGTCTTTCTTGTAGTGTCATGAATGACAACATTTCTGGTGCAGATCTTCTCATTTCTGATGGTGATTTAAGGTGGATTATTGGACGTAGTTGATTGTAAGTTGATACTTTACCATAAGTCGAATAAGATACTGTCCCTTGGGTGGCAGGGAACCTTATATTTTGAAGCAATTATCTCTCGCGTTTAGTTAGGAGGACAGTTGGGTCGATCTGGGTTGATAAGCTAGTAGTTTGGATCTTTCGAAGGTAGCTTCTTTTTCGCTCCCTTCATTAGATTGTGATGCATGTACTGGGGCTTTGTTGCTAACGGCATCTCATCACCGATAGACAAGAGTTCCCACAGACGCCGTGTCCCCAAAAGCGAGTGTAATTTGGTCGAAGGATCGACTTCTCAATGCCATGAGCAATCTTCACTGGCTTCTCTGGACTTGTAGCAACATTTACTCTACCCTCTTTTTCCTTTTTAGGAATTCTTAGTTTCTTCTTATTTGATGATTACAGTGAATTCAATGGTACCTTGATCGGCTTTCGGACGCGAGGAGACATTCCTTAGTCTTTCAAAATTACTCACACTTGGGCTCAGTTTTTTTGAGAAAAACTTGAACATTGCTGCAGAACAATTTCTAAGAAAGTCATTTGTAGGGAAATCGTTTCGTTCCCGGGAAAATGAGTGAAAAGCAGTGTTTTTAAACCCGGTCAAAGAACCAGTCTCGCTTCCGGTTTGCAGGTCTACCGGTTCAAACCGTGTTGAGGGTTTGATCACTCTTGTTGCCGCCTCAGCATGCCTTTTCTTCAAAGATCCGATCAAGCCAAACCCGGTGAACGGGGTCTAATCCGGGCTTGACCGGTCTTTTACCACTTTGGTTTTCAAGTAAAGCCCGGACCATGGTTCGGTTCTCATTCCGACCATTTGAACCGGCCGGTCTTTATCGGTTTTAAAAATCACTGTTGAAAAGGTTTTCGATGGTTTTCCGTGAAACCAACTGCCCTCAGAGCTTCGATATACAAACAGAGTCAGGATACATACAACATGCAACCACAAATATGAACAGGCCGGAGTGACCCAAAGATGGAGTGCAGGAAAAAGGTGAAAGCTTCATCATGCAGGTGAGGCTAAAATGAACTGCATTGCTGATGTGCGGAGTAGAAAAACTATTTAACAGCATGCCTGGGATAAAAAAGGACTGGTGACATAGGTATCCCTACCAATAGGACTGGACATATTCTATGCTTGCGATTTTACCATATATGTCTTTTTCATTCCGTCTAAAATCGATTTTACGGTATAGACACTTATGACCTCCTCCATTTAGCCTGATAATGGCCAAAGGAGGGAAAAAGAAAAGTCTTCTCGAGTTGCTCAGGAAACGAATGATGTCGTTTGGCGATCGACGCATCGGTGGTGCAGCATCATTTAGCTTGGTGATTGAGTCCTCGTAAACGTGCGAGGAACGTTTAGCTTAATAACATAAATTTTGTTACTTTCCGTTACCCTGTTTTACTTGTTATCTTCCCTTCATTAGCATAGCTGATCTGGATAGGATGCAGAGCTGATACATAAGGATTCATCGATGAAAGTACAGAAGCTTTGGCTCATTTTTTTCCATCGAGACTTACTCTCATTTTTCTCACCATTCTTGCCCTTTCACTCTCATCCTTTGTTTCATTCTCCACGTGGAAATTCACTCACATACGACGACCGGAGCGTTTCATTTGCTAAAACATTGATTACAAGTTTACAACGGATCACTCGTTGGCTTCGATAAGCGAGTTTATGAATGAGAAAACGACGAAAATAGTCCATGAATTTTGGCTCAAAGTACAATGTAGTCTATAAAATTTTAATTTATTCAATGTACTCATTGAATTTGAACCCAATGTGCAATATAATTCATGAACTTTTAATTTATTCAATGCAATCCCTGAACTTCAGGTACATATTCAATTTAGTCCATGGTCTATATAAAAATATTCAATATTGTCATTCCATTTGTTTAACTTCAGGAACATTATGGAACACTTTCATATAATTTATGGACTATATTGAACATGCATCAAAAGTTCGAGGATCACATTGAACACATTAAAAGTTCAGGAACGACATGGCACATTGAATCAAAGCTCGAGAATTAAATTAAACAAATTAAAAATTTATGGACTACATTGTAAAATTGGGCCACAGGAGGCTTCTGTTTCTCGTAGGCCCGAAGCGGGTTTCAGCTCGGCCCAGTTCGAATTTCGTCAATTTTCCAGAGAAATCGATTTGCCGGCGACGACGACGCGCCTCCGTTGTCTGCGACGGTCACTCTCTCTCTCTCTCTCTCTCTCTCTCTCTCTCGCCTCGCCGTGCTCAGCTCCGTCGGCGTCGGAGCGTCGCCATGGCTCGGGCTCCGACCAAGCACGGCCGCGATCAAGCTCTGGTTCGTGCTCTCTTTTGCTCTCTTTCCATGATGCGCTCGGCATGCTGTGAAGGGCTTGCGTTTTGCAGCTCGCGATCGAGTGTTCTCGACGTGCGCTGCGGTTTCGGCCTCCGGCTTTCCGGCTTCCGGCTTTTGGGTTGCTCTCTGGGGCGGCGATTGTAGTGAATGTTGAATGATGATGGAGTCCAGTTTCCGGTTTCGTTTCGAGTTAGCTAGAGTTTCCCGCTTGATTTTGGCGTGTGCTGCAATTTCGAGCGATTGAACTGGGAGGGCAAGTTCGTAGAGTTTAGGAATTTCGCCTCTATGATGTTGGGGCAGCGTTCCTGTGCTACTTGCGACCTCGTGAGGACGTCCCTTTTTTTTTTTCCTTGGAGCCTTGGTTTCGTTCCACTTTGGAGAAAGATCGTTGCTTCGGGAGGTCTGGTTGTGAGTGTTTTCGTGAAATGGGTATGCTGAAGTAGTTGGGGATCATGGGTAGCTGCCATTTTTTTTTGCGTGTGCTTTGCTGGTGTAGTTTTTGTTGAGTTGATTTTTCTTTGCTGTGTTCTTTGGCCATTCCACCAGGATTTCCAGGGATTTTTGAATGACTTGCAGGATTGGGAAGTTTCACTCAAAGACAAGGACAAGAAGAAAAGACCCGACAAGGTAAAGTGTTGCAGTGATATATATGTATCGACATGCTCATAGATCGTATGCTTGAGTGATAGTACATCCACTCATTTCCCCCCCTTTTAAACTTCCCAAAAGTCATGCAGAGTTTTGGGTCCCAGATATATATGCAACAGATGGGTAGTACTTAAATTGCTTTTAGGCACTAATCTGATGTCATCTGCTTGGGTTATCAAGTGGTCGACATGTTAAAATGTGTGCTTTTTGTCTTCTTCTACGTTTGGAGGACAGACAAGACATTCTCTTGCATTTTGTATTGGGGAGGAAACTGATCTGTACCAGCTTTGGTCTCATTTGGAAAGATCAAGAGGCATAGCCAGCATTTGCTTGATCTATTTTATACAGTCCAAAGTTATGTCACTGAAGTCTCTGTGTGAACATGTACGGAAAAAGGTTTGAGAGTGTATAACTTTGGTCAAGTCGTTCATCGGCTTTTGCAGGAATCACTGTCATCAGTGAGAGGATATCCTAGTGTGGATAAAAAATCAGGAATCAATCTCGGTAATAGCACAAAGAGTCTGGAAGGTAGATTCTCAATGGAAGAGTCTGTTCCAGATGCTGCTTCAGAAAAAGAATTGGTGGGGATTTTCCTCTTATCATGCTTGAAAAATCAGAAGTTGTTGTCTCTTGCTATTTGAAATCAGCCGCACATGCTATTTGTTTGGTCTATGCCTTCAATGACAGGGTAATGAGTTCTTCAAGCAGAAGAAATTTAATGAAGCTATTGATTGCTATTCAAGAAGCATTGCATTTTCACCAACTGCAGTAGCTTATGCAAATAGGGCGATGGCCTATCTCAAGATCAGAAGGTATGCAGTGAGGTCGTCGGTGTATGTGATAATATCTGTATTTAATAGCTATACATATTTGAAAAGGACTTCAGCGAAAATGCCATGTATTTTCTTCTGTTCACAGTACATGCTTGATCTGTTGGTAGAACTGCTGGTGCTAGTATCCTCCCCACCCCCTTTCTCTCTTTCTTTTTTTTTTCTTTAAAGGTTTGGGGGGGGGGGGAGGGAGAGACTCCCCCTTTGAGTTCTAACTTTCTCTATCAGGAGAGACATGTACTTATACTGCAGGAAGGAGATGCTCTGATTAGTTATAACGTGGAAAATCTGAGAAGGAACATATTAGTTGGTTTTTCTTTCCTGTCATTATTTCCTTGGTGCCATAGGTCCAAAGAGGCTGAGGATGACTGCACAGAGGCCTTAAATTTAGATGATCGATACATAAAAGCATACTCACGCCGAGCAACAGCAAGGAAAGAACTTGCAAAATATAAAGAATCGCTTGAGGGTACGTAAGCCAATAAAATGTCATGTCCATTTACTTAGAAAGATTGTGGACTGGTGACTTTAGTAGAAAACATAATTTGCTTATGATGTTCCTGTTATATATTCTTGAATCTTGACAACTTATCTGCCAGGCCAGGTATATTGATCATAGCTAACTGCAGATGCTGAGTTTGCTCTTCGGTTGGAGCCACAGAATGAAGAAATCAAGAAACAGTATTCAGATGCAAAATCTTTGTATGAGAAAGTATGCACTTGGCCCTGTATTTTATGTTTTCGGCATGTAACTTCTGCCTTGTTTACCAGTATAACTAGATAAAAATCATAGAAGATTGTCGAGAGCTTCATGAAGTAAATTATGCATTTGAAACTGCACCTTGATATCATACCCAGAAAAAAAAAAGAAGAAAAAGCAATTTTGGGTTCTACTGGCACTGAGGCATGGAAGGTTTTCTTTTTTGTTAAGTTTGTTTTGTAAAACTTTTTCCAATTCAGCATTAAAATTCGTTGGATGGCCCCTTCTAGGAGATTCTAAAGAAAGCAACCGGGGCATTGAGAAGCTCTCTTCAAGGTCCTCAGAAATCAGGGAAATCAGAAAATGGACGTCACATCCACTCATCCTCTGTCAGTGACCAGCGGACTGAAGCTGCTGCAGTTCAAGATCATAGCAAGGTCCGAACTTTGTTTATCTACCAGTGGAGTTGCAATTATTTTGTGAACTTTGTGTGATTGCAAGAATTTAGTAAAATCAGTTATCTTTTGCGAGGGGGATTATGTGAACATTGAGAGGCTTTTGGAGTAGATTCCTAAGGAACATGGTTGCATCAGTTCACGTCTCTGACATCAGTTGAACTGATTTTCTAGTTTTTTTTCTGAAAAAGAAGTGGTTTCTTGCTGGGAGCAGGGGTAGGAAACCAGAAACAAATTGAGCAAACTAGGCAGGTATCTTCATTATGTAAAATGACTAATCCATTTCTGCAATTCTAGAATGCCTCCAACAAAAGATTGCACAGGAACCCAGGATGTGGGAAACAACCTTCCATTTTTTACCTTTAATTTGTGGGGTGGGGAAAGGGGCGGTTCATCTTCTGCTTTTTGACTTTTCAAAGTTTAAAAGAAGAGGGTTCTGTTTCTTTTTTTGCCCTGATGAAACTCTCAAACTGGTAGTAGAGGGAAAAGAGTACCATTTGTGTCGGTTGCTTTGGGCATAAAACAATTGTGCATAAAGGCATGGGGTCACTGCTTAGCTTAAACTGTTTGACAGCTTATTGTCTGTCAAGCAGAACTGCAAGAACAAGAGCATGCCAAGAATTATGAGCAGTTGGATTTTCTACTGATTGTTGAGCAGAATATAATTGGGTTTTAAATCTGACATCGTATCTTTATACCTCAAAATTTCATATTCTTCAAATTGCATATTCGATCGTTGGGATATCCAATGACATTGATGGCATATTTGAGAATCTAGTATAGTCTTCAGACTATAGATGGTTTGTGAATTTGCTTCCTTTGTGAAAATATCAAGCAGCCTTTTTTAAGCATCATGAGTTGCTGGATTGTTAGTAAAGAAATAATATAAAAGGGGAGAGAGACACTGGATTGTAAATTCTGATTATTTCTACACCTTTGGCAGGAGAACAATGGGCCAGTGTCCTTGAAGCCTTCCGTCCACATTGAGGAAATAAAAAGCAAAAGCATTAGAGCTAGAAGTGAAGATGACTCCAAGAAAACTTTTAAGGATGTCAATGATTCAGTTGCGGAGAAATCTAAGGTCCTACTATAAGCTCTCTTGCTTTTTGTTTGTCCTGGAACGTTCATAAAAATCTTCTATGGTGCTTTTGCTTTTTTTAAATTTCTTTTTCCAAAAATGCCTTGTATTATGTCTAGCTTGTGCATAGCTTAAACTGAAATTTTACATACTTGAATTATTGACTTAGTTTTGTATTCTCTCTCTCTCTCTCTCTCTCTCTCTCTCTCTCTCTCTCTCTCTCTCTCGGGGCGAATCTTCAGGGACATGAGAGAACTGGAAAGCAGGAGCTGAAGGCATCAGTGCAAGATCTTGCAACTAGAGCAGCTTCTCGAGCTATGTCTGAAGCAGCTAAAAAAATCACCCCACCAAATTCAGCCTATCAGTTTGAGGTTTCTTGGCGAGGGTTCTCTGGCGATCGTTCTCTACAAGCTCATCTATTAAAGGTTTTTGTTATCATTTAGCTTCGTTATTATATCCATTAACTAATTGTTCTCATAGTATCTTGAGATGCTATAAATTAAAAGTTTGGTTTGCTCAACTATTTTGTCCCTTCTGTGACGTTCACTACTTGGTCCATGGCAAGAGTATGGTCTTTAACGCTCGCTCCCTTTCGTTGGGTAAGAGAATGGACAGGAGATTATTTTTTGGATAAGTATGCGACTTTAATGAACTTTCAGAAAGAGAAGATGGTCCTTCCATCTCTGTAATAATTATTTAATTGGTCAGCGTAAGATTAGTTTATCCGACTTTTAGCATTGCTAGATCCTCTAGAATTTTTGCCTGAAAAGTGGTAATGTGATAGCTTTACTAGTAAGCATATGGTTGTTCGATTTTTGTGCTATAGATCTAAGGATTGCTTTATGCTCTGTTCCTTTAGTCAATCATATTAACAACTGTCTCGCATTGTCTCAACTCCTTTCTGTTTGTTATTTGCAGGTTACTTCTCCAGGTTCTTTGCCACAGATATTCAAGAATGCACTCTCTGCTCCTTTACTGGTTGATATCATCAAGTGTATAGCCACATTTTTCACGTAAGTAGAGGATCCCATTATTATGTTTGTCCAGGATGTCTTTTGTGACATCCTGAAAATTTGGTCAATTTGGGATTTATGAAATACTGTATTTTATGAATGTACTCGTAGTTAGTTCTCGCCCGGACCTGATCATTCCCGGGATGCTAATCATTAGGGAAAGGCTAATAGGGGAAATCAAATTCGCGTGACTAAAGAAAATTCGATCGTGAATGGATTTCGACCATTAAATCGTGGAAGTGATATTTTGAGCCACTTTTGACCGATCCAAGGATAGTTAGGGGTCAGTTTGCCACTGTCCTAGTAGTGGATCGCGGGTGATTCCGCTGGACCACAAAATGACTTTAACGAATTGTTGAATGAAGGATGTTAGGGATTTTTACTTGCAGTAGTTGATTCAACGGCAGAAGAACCGAGACTTGAGAATATAACGGTAGTGTGTGAATATCCCGATGTGCTCCCTCAAGAATTGCCGGGATTACCGCCGGAAAGGGAAGTAGAGTTTGTAATCGAGTTGGCACCTGGAACTAAGCCAATCTCGAAGGCACCATATAAAATGTCACTATCGGAGTTAAAGGAATTAAAGGTGCAGATGCAAGAGTTGTTAGACAAGGGGTTTATTCGTCTCAGTGCGTCTTCATGGGGAGCGCCAGTTTTATTTGTAAGGAAGAAAGACGGATCACTGAGATTGTGTATAGACTACAGGCAACTGAATCAGGTGACCGTTAAAAATAAGTATCCCTTGTCGAGGATTGACGATTTGTTTGATCAGTTACAAGGGGCTTCGGTATTCTCTAAAATTGATTTGAGAATGGGGTATCATCAGTTGAGAATTAGGAAGGAGGATGTACCGAAGACGGCATTTAGGACGAGATACGGACATTATGAGTTTACGGTGATGCGGTTCGGATTGACGAACGCCCCTGTTGCCTTTATGGATCTGATGAATAGGGTGTTTAAGGAATTCCTAGATTAGTTTGTGATTGTTTTTATTGACGATATACTAGTGTACTCGAAAAGCCTAGAGAAGCATGAATTTCACTTGCATCAAGTGTTGTGAACTTTGAGGAAAAACGCACTGTATGTGCTAAGTTCAGCAAGTGCGAGTTTTGGCTAAGTCGAGTGGCATTTCTTAGTCACGTAATTTCCGGAGAAGGAATTTCTGTGGATCTATCGAAGATTGAGGCTGTGACGAAGTGGCCTAGACCGACAACGGTGACCGAAGTTCGGAGTTTTCTGGGTCTGGCTGGATATTACCGTCGCCTTGTGGAAGGATTTTCATCGATAGCAACGCCGTTGACCCAATTATTGAAAAAGGAGGAGATTTGAATAGACAGATCAGTGCGAAGGAAGTTTTCAGGAGTTGAAGCATAGGTTGACAACAGCACCAGTGTTGACGATTCCATCATGACCTGGATTAGACACACGACGACCATATATGTAGAAATAGGATTGCCATTGTGGGAAACAAACGTGTACACAGCCTGGTATTTTAGGGATGCAGACAGTTGAAGAGAGTTCAGACTCGGATGATGTGGAGTCAGGTTCCGAGTTGACACTAAGCAAGGGGTGTTAGAGGCTGATACATGTTGGACAGTAGGCTTTTTGGAAGGGCAGCATTTTTGGAAATTAGCATACTAGGCCATCGGTTTTTGTTCTTACTTTTGAAGGGTGTAGAAATGTGTGCACTGGTGAACTAAGGTTTGTAATATTGTATATAGTTTGGAACAAGTTTCATTGAGAATGCAAATGTATATTCTCTCAATTCTCTCAAGTTTAATTTGTCAGGGTATTTATGGTTTCCGTTTGCGCGATTAAATCTCTGATGTTTAGATGAGGTCGGCGATAACCTGGGATGTCGCAACGGTTCGACTGGAGGCGGGATGTCGCGGGCTCGATGGGGGTTCGGGGCGTGACATCTTTGGACTTTGTTTGAGTTTAATGCTATTTCCTTTGATTAACTTTCTACCTTTTGACAGCGAGGACGTAGATTTGGCTGCTAATTACTTGGATAATTTGACGAAGGTCCCAAGATTCGATATGATAGTCATGTGTCTTTCGTCTGAAGATAAAGCTGGTATGCTCACTTCTGAAATATAGGTTACCTACTAATTTCACTTCTTTTCAATCTCTTTAAAATACACATACACACACTACAATGCTCGATGTCTTGATGTAATTCAACTGTATGGTCCTGCTTGCCAAGGCACACTTTCATAAACTGTCTCACGAGCCGATACTTGGGTAACATCTACCGTGGGCATGCGTATTTCTTCTGATGACTCTTGAGCATTTGCTTCCTGCAATTCCAGCGATTGCTCCTTCTGCTTCTTTATTATGTTAGATAAATCACTGAAAAAATTTTGTTGCTAGGTACATTATATGTCTTTCTTGACACCTATTTCAACTACGGTGTACGAGGGGTTACTTTGATCCTGGGAGTAGGAGTCGACATGTGGGTGTCTGTACATGCATGTGTAGTCGCAACGTTTATATATGACCTTAGCAATCACAGAGCAGATGTTTATAGGATTTTCAAATCACAATCCATGCAATTGGCATCTCTTTGCATCTACATGTCAACACCGATGCCAATCGCCAAGAAGGCAACATAGAACAGATTAGGCCTAGTTATTGCCACCATGATGTCATCTTTGAAAACTTTGGATATGAGAGATTTTACACATCTTCTAATGTGGAAGCTGAATGAATGGTGTATTTTTTAGAGGGTGAAAGCATAGATGACACTTTGGAGTCAGTGATTTTCCACCTATTTCTTGTCGATTGATGAGTGTGCAAAAATCTGGCAACATTGGCAGAAATGGAAAGATTTGAGATGGGAACTTCTTAACATTGTCGTGTGGACTGAGATTCTGACCATAGTTTCCTTTTGGAGCAGATCTTCTCAGACTATGGAAGGAAGTATTCTGTAGCGAGGCTACTCCTATCGAGCATGCAGAGACTCTTGATAATCTCCGCGCCAAATACTGCCTTAAGCAGTGAGATATTTTCTAAGACATTTTGGAGCTGAGAAGTTTTTCCTTTTGAAGCTTCCCCCCACTCGTTGTTTGTAATCTCTATAGAAATCTTCTTTTTCCTTTGCTTTGTTCTTTTTGCCCAAGAAGCTTCAGAAGATCGATGTAAGTTGTGAGATTCAACATGTAAGGATGGTACCTTTGCCGTTACGCTGTGTAGAGGTGATTGTTAGTGTTGGTTTCGTATTGACTCGACATACTGGCTGGGTTCGTATATACGTATGGAAATGTATGCGTGGATCTTAATACCACGAGGCGTGAGTGGATTTGAGAGGCGTTGAACATATCTTCTTCATCCCTAGGTCGATTTCAACAAATTGTCAGGACTTCAATGCTCGGGACTTTCTCGCGCGTCTTGTGTTGAAGGCTCTTCTGCACCTGATCTCGAAGTAGGCGGCGAAAATGACGAATTCAGCCCTTGGTCCGGCAGGTGAAGCCTTTTTTGGGCACCAGATTTTTAACAGCTTGAATGCAAGTCTTGAGATATGTCAATTATCAGTTGAATTGCTGCTAACGATCATTTTGAGTCACGATTGGTCGCTACAAGCATGCGCATGGCACGGACATGACTTGATCATACGAGCAATTGTTACCCAAAAATGATAATCAACATTTTTGCGGCACTTTTCTATGTTTTTGGTATGTCTTATCACTAATTTTCCTCGTTCTCTGACTTTTGTTCCGCTTCTTGTAGAACGCGAGAGTCGAATTTCACATCTGTGGTACTAGTGTCCCCGTTCCCCCAATCTCTTTACGCATGCCTATTGATATATTTTCACAACTCTCGCCTACCGCAAATAGTTGACATTTTTGCAACACATCACATCAGTCGATAGCGCTAAAAATTCATATAAGCATTTGCCTTATGTATTTTATTGAAAAACCCAAGAAAAAACCTATATGGACAAACAATATATTATAAGCTAAATTGAATATTCAATAAAAGTTCATAGACCGAAATATTTTTTCGAAAAATAAATTAAAAAAAAAGCTACCCTGTCAAATCAATGCATCTAATCCTCTGTGCCCTCGCCACAAATCTCGAAAAAGATAAAGGTGCTTTATCCCCCCATGTTTTCATCTGGCAAACTTAAGTCCAATCAAAACGAGAAGAAAACAAAAATTCGGAAAAGGCCCTTGAATTCAATCATGCACGGCACCAATCAATTGGGGGCAATCTTCAAGGAAGTGTCCATTTCCATTGCCAAACAACAGATGCAAACGAAGGCAGCCATCACCTTCGGTTCATCAAACTCTCTCTCGCTCGCTCTCTCTCTCTGGGCAATTTGCATGATTGAAACGACACGACATTATAGCAAGACACAAACAGAACAGCATTTCTACAGCAGCAGCAACATCACTCTAACAAATCAATCAAAATGGTCTCTCTTTCTCCTATTATCTCCTCCCTCCCTCCCTCCACTCACTGTCGCATCTCATCATCTAGATATAGTCCCCACATGAATAACCACAACAACATAACTTTCAAGAAGATGAATCAAATCATTGCACCAGCTAGTTCGGTTGGTCTGTCAAATATAGCTGCTCTTACATCACACTTCCATGCATTTGATGTTTCTACTTTTTTCCCCAAACTAGTACAGTATACTCTTGGGCTTGAATACAAAGCACAAGTCTTTAAAATGGACTTTACCTAGAGACTTCCATATTGTGAAAAACGACAATCTTGTTATCTGCCATGGAAAAGCACAATTTACTAATATTAGATAATTCTTAAAACATTTGATGACCGATTGGTCATTACATGAGATTACATGGAGGAACAACATAACATCCACAAACCACCTGGAAAGCAGAAAAATAAAAAAAGAAAAAGGTCCGGAACTTTCACGAATATAGGTCGGAATTATTTCTAGATATGAAAATGCAAAAGACGACGCACAAACCCTACATCGCCGAGGCGACAAGTTAAAAACACTTTCGTCAAAAAAGATGCTTGTAGCCGAACCTAGAGATAGAGAGAGAATAGGACGGAGCATCTTTAGGATGATTTCTCCTCGATGGTCAACTCCTCAACAATACTCCCATGGTTGAGAGGATTGAAGATCTGGTGGATCTCACAGCACTTGTTAGGCATTATGATGGGTCCGAGCAACGATCCCTTTTCATGATTGAGTGCCGAGCACTTGCGGGCGATGATGACCGAGTTGATCACCTCATCCGTGGGATGAAACGCCGAGAGAACCTGGAACCCTCTTAGGTCACTGGCCTCGACCACAGGATACAGAAAAGCCCTAGCCCCTTGTGCACTCCTAAGCATCAAGATTGAGCCATTGGCCATGTACTTGGCCAGATGCTCAATAACCCTAATTTTCTGCTCCTTCTCCATACCCACCAAAGCTGCCAAGAAAATGACATCATAGTCCCTCAAGGCACATGTGACATCCATTATATCTGTGGTGTGAAAGAACATTCTCTTGGACAGGTCAGGGTCAGGCGAGACCAATTGGAGTGCCTGGGAATTGGCTGAGGGGTCAATGTCATAGTTGTGGAAATCAGTCTTGGTCAAGTGGTTAGAGGCTAGGACAATCGAGGTTAGTGGGAGCGGGCCGGAGCCCACGAAGGCGACGCGGTTCGGCTCGCGCCCTGAGCGGTGCTGGCTCAAGATATTGAACTCAAGTTTGCTTAGCTTGAGGTAGTTGGTGAAGTAAGGGAAGATGTGAAGGTGGTCAATCGGGTTGTCATATGAGGCCAAGATGGAGGCGTAGTGGCTCTCCAATAGACCCTCAGCTTCGCCACAAAGCTTGATGAGGTCGGACCTCGTTTCTTGCACCTTTTTGCATAGTTTTGTGACATCAATTGGATAGTTTGGTGGCATGCACGTGAGGACAAGCTGAGAGAAGAGCATGTTGACATCCTTGCATGGCTTGAGAGACTCGAGGCCCGAGATCTTCTCGTACAGTTCGCAGACTCTTTGGACAAGAGGGTCTTGTTGGCATCCCATGTCGACACAATGAGGTTATGGAGGCAGGAGTTTACACAGGAGATGAAGAAGGAAATGTTTGAAAATTCAGAGAGAGAGAGAGAGATGTGATCCTCCTCACAAGACCAGCTCTATTGTGACAACATCTAGGGTTCCAATGGTTGACTATTTATGCAGGGCTTGTGGGGGCCACGTTTGTGTGGAGGGCTGTGCTATTTTCCCCGTATTATATCATTTGTGTTGGAGATTTTATTGTGGATTTTCATTTTTTCTCTATAGGTGAAGTTCATCTGGTTAAATGGATTCGATCAATTCGCAGTGTCGTTTACGCTACATCTTACTTCGTCAATTTTATTATCATCATGTGTCATTGACATTATTTCGTGACATTATTTATCTTTGAAAAACAAGTTGACAAAATTACTAAAGTTTGAGATTTCAAATTGTGAATCACATGCATACGAAAGGACAATCAAAACTTTTTCTCATGAGATAAAAAAATTGAAGTGCTGGGTTGAAAACTAGCAATGCTCTCTGTAGAAAACTTGACCCTTGCAATGGGTGCATGTACATCTCCTGAAAGGCAACAAAAAAGTTGAAATTGACTGGAATATGATTCTAAACCAGTCTTAGTTTAGTGCTCAGAATGGCTGGAAGCTAATGGCGCGTGGCATGATGCTATTGTATCTCGCAATCTAACATACAATGAACTGATTTCCACCCACCCCAACCACACCACCCACCCCCCCCCCCCCCCCCCTTGCCCCAACCCTTCTCTCTCTCTGTTCTTTTTCAGCAAATGAATGGAAAATTCATGTGGAAAAAGGTTAATATCTCCCGCTTCCATCCAAACGAGATGCATAGTTTCAAAGATCAAGAAACAGGATGAACGAAAACTGACATAGACGAAGCAGGCAGAAGTTGACATTTAGGTCCTTTCGATACGAAGTTCAAAGGTTTCCAACCCCAAGATTACAAACATGTCTTTGTCTGACGTTTCCAAAGATGTCCGCGTGAAAACTGACATAGACGAAGCAGGCAGAAGTTGACATTTAGGCATCCTTCGGTATGAAGTTAAGAGGTTTCCAACCCCAGGATGAGTTACGACAACGCTAAGCATGTCTTTTGGGTGACGTTTCTAAACATGTCTGTGGGGGCGGTGTGTCGATTCTCTCCGGCGGTTCTTTTCACACGGCTCCCGTTCTCACTCCCGCAAGACACACCAGGCGAACGAAGACGCAGTGAGATGCTTCAGCTTACAAAATGAATAAAATCTCCAGGAGGGTATCCCAATCTCTGGGAAGACAGCATCACGCACAGTTCACACACGGACGGGCAATAGAATAATACGATGATTACATGCAGAACAAGGTCGGGAGGTATTAAGTAATCACTCTTCTTGATCAATCCATCTCAGAAATTTGCTCTATGGGACACGAGTAGTTTTCCGTACATAGGATTTGCAGAGCGTATCTATTGCTGGGACTGCAGAGTGCGTCTTATTCGTGTGAACGCAAAGATTCTCACAAGAAAGATCATTTTTCTATGTGTAAACCCTACTCTAGTGAAAGCGTGCACGTCAATTTCCTTCAGCATCGTTGTCGTGTAGATCAGCTCATAACCCAGGGGTGTTCTGCGACTCTGACTGATTTTTCTTTTGCGTTTTATTCTACATCATTTGCTTTTAAGTGTGCCGAACATGGTTTCTTATTTAACTGAGATTTTATTTATTTCGCAAAAAATGAACGAACAAAAAATATTTTCGTCATCTATGAAAAGGTTTAGACATAAACTGCTATTGATAATGAGAAAATTTTTTGTTTGCTAATTATTTTATGCAATGCGAGCAATCATTTTTGAGAAAATATTTTCTAACTTATTTATTTTCCACGAATTAAACGGAGCTGAGTATCTCAAATTTTTCAGTAAGCATTAATTATTAACATTGGATAATGAGAATTCGATTTTTAACCGATTCTATTAATTTAAAATGATCCTTTTGTTTTGATGGGAAAATTGAAAGACAAACTTAATTGACTTTTCATAAGCCAAAACAAGTTAACAGAATCTTGATCGACATTCGTACGCTTTGATACCTTAATCTTGCTTAGAAAAAAATCATGTGATGCTCTCCTTCTTATGGAATTACATTAAATAGGTATATATGTTCCTTCATTTTCAAAAGAATTACATAGATTCTCTTGTTAGAGCCATTAGATCTATTTAACATTAATTTGGAATAAGAAATATATAAATGTCTATGATTTTCGAATATATAATGTTAAAATACTAAGATAAAAAAATATTTTAAAATATTTTGTAAGTCTATGGTCGTTAATCTTTAGCATTGCTTTACGTGGGGTGGTCACTTTTCACTATTCACCTTATTATAATTGGCTGCAACTTTTGTGGTCACAATGGGATGATTACATTTGATCCCTGCGCTAATATTTAACTTACTCCTAATCGATCCAAGTTATAATTATCAGTGAAATTTTCGACAAATCAATATCGTGGTTCCTACATGGCAACGGAGCAGACATGTGGAGCTGATGTGGCATCCATTTGTCGCCACGACAGCCCTAAATCCCCAACAAAAGAGAGAGAGAGAGAGAGGGATGCCACCTCAATCACACCGAGGACAAAACGACATGGAGGCACAATCTAATTCTATTTGGCGCCTCCATGTTCAACAACTGTACCGTCCTTGGCAACAAATCCTTTTTCTCTTCCTTTTGATGTTTTTATTTTCGAGAAAGTGCACCCGAAACCCTAAATCTATCGCAGAAGTGTAGTCAAATCTCAAAATTTTTAAATAGTGCGCTCAAGCCCTGAAACCATGTTCAGTTAGTGCAATTAACTACTTTCGTTAGCTCCATCCGATTTAAACTACAACAAAGAGTGTTAACGTGAATTTTTTATTACTTTTTTGAGACACATGGCAACAATTTGCCAGGAATAATTCCGATACAATAAGGAGCTATACTTGCATCATTCACTAAAAGTATATGAGTCGTTAAACAAATTCAAAATCTTGCATGAATTGAAAGATTTAGAACTCTTCTTATACAGATAAGGAAAATTACCAAAAAAGTCATAAACCTATTATGCGGATGTTTTCGATCATAAACTTTTTAATTTGACCAATTTAATTTTAAAACTTCTAATGATTTACCCAAATAGTCATTCCGGCCAATTTTCGCTAGAAATCCTTGACATAAATGTTGGGCGGCACTCAACGTGGATAATTTTTGTATTTTTTCTTAATAAAAAAAAAGAAAAATGGAAAAAATATAAAAAAAAATTCAGAATTTTTTTTAAAAGTTGCAAAAATTGTCCACATTATCGCCGGTCATGTCACATCAGACGGCCAACGTCTACGTTAGCGATTTCTTGTCTAAACTGGCTAGAAGTACTATATTGACAAATTATCGAAAGGTTTAGAACTAAATTGATCAAATTGAAAAGTTTGATACTTAATTGACATTTATGTAATAGGTTTATGATTTTTTTTTTTTTGTAATTATCTCCGTACAAATGGTTGGGGACTTTTTTTGTATATCACTCCCTAAAAAGTAGCGATTTTAAATTAAAGGCCCCATTGAGCCATATTTTCACTTTTACATATTCTCCTCGTTGGTGCCATCATAGATTTTACTTCTTGATCAGTTTTCTGGCAATTTTAAATTATACCATTTGTCCGATCATGCCTAAGAAAGTGGTGACTTTAGATACCCTTGGATGGCCACCCTCTAAAAAGCTTCGTCGTGTTGACATATCAGTGTCATCGAAGCTTCTTTTATTTTCATTTCATCTTAATTTTTTTTTTCCAATGGGGAAAAAAAAGAGAAGCCCACAGTAAGTACAAATTAAATATTTAAAGAAAATATGGTGCTAGTGCTATTTTTATCCTCAATCATTGTTTTGTTCTTGCACTTTCGCCCTCAATTTCAGAGGTGCAAGTGAGAGATGAGCCACCCCTTTTGTAGTGCGCCGGTCATCGATTGGATTCGTTGTACCTTTGGAGATGTCCTCATGTTTTGACATGATCTTGGATGCTTTTATTTTTCTAATTTTCAAATTTCAGCCCTTTAATTGATTTAAATTGAGATAGACTTGATTGGTGCGACATTATTTCGAACGGTTATTTGATAGGAAACTCCCATGTTCGAAGTCAAAAACCCAAAAAAAAAAAAATAAAGAATCAAAAAAGAAGAAATTACTATGAGGAAGTCGTTTTCTGAATCTAGACATATGTGCTTCCACGAAATAGATTAATCGAAATAATATGAATTGTGGACCGGCATGAAAAGTGCCACTTTGAGAAGTGAAAGTTCACGTTATCATTGCCTAGTCGCCTGTGGAGTCGCTTTCACAAATTAACAAATTGTAACTACGCAATGCGACTACTCGACGTTGAATTCGAAACGAGGGGACATCTTTGAAAGAGCCTTTGTCCTTGAGACAATCGGGAGAATATAAGATAAAAAGATAATAATAGTAAGGTCCACTTTGTATTGGGGATAAAAATAATCATAGTTTCTCCCACGTACCATTCATCGAACGACACACTTACTTTTAGGGAAAAATAAATTAACTACTTAAACAAAATTACCGGAATGGAAAATCAATTGGACATGCCGCTAAGTTGGATATGATCTTTAAATATACTTGATAACCTTTTTTTTTATCGCTTCAGATGGTATCCTGGGTCAGCTTTATTATCATACCAGGCTGTTCCTTAACTTTTTGGTTGGAGACATTTAGTGAGCTCAAAATATATCAGAATGGTATTTAATTAGCTTTTCTTATATAGTATATGACATTTTAACAAGGAAAAAAAAAAGTCATAAACCTATTACATTTATGTCAATTAGTCCTAAAATTTTTAATGGTGTCAATTTAGTACTAAACATTTTGACCTAGAGCTAATTCAATCCTTTCGACTAATTTTGGTTGGATATTACTGACGTGAATGTTGGTCAATCTACGTAACATAGCCGGCGCTAACTTAGATATTTTTTTAATAATTTTTATTAATTTATTTTTTCTTTCGTTTTTTTCTCCTCCTTCCTCTGGTGGCTGACAAGGCCATGGCCATCAATGGTGAGAGCCAACGAGGGCACCTTCATCAAATTTGGTGAGCCCAAGCGTGGCCTAGATGAGGGTTGGCCTCGCCCTGGCCCAGGCGATGCCTAGCAATGCCGCCCTCACCTAGGCCATGCTTACCAGATCTAGCAAGGGCGGCCTCGTCGGTGCTGGCTCTCGCTGACCACCGGAAGGAGGAGGAAGAAAAAAAGAGAGAAAAAGAAAAGGAAAAAGAGAGAAAACAAGAAAAAAAATTCAAAAATTATTAAAAAAATGTCAATGTTAGTGCCGACCATGCCACGTAGGCCGGTTGGCATCCACTTCAGCAATATCCAACCAAACTAGAGTGGGTCGCTTCCCGGCGTAAAACCGGGAACTGACTTTATGACCCTCGATTCCAAAAGACTGGAATTGGAAACCGAGTTGGTCGGCTGGAACATTCGGTTTCTACACCAACAGATTTTGGTGCAGCTCTATTTGGGAACCGATTTTATGTATTAAACAAAAAAACCAAACTCTTGTAATAAAATATAAAAGTCCCGCCATTTTACTGTAATACACATTTTTTGGTTAAGTGATTATATTGATGTTTGTTCATGTTCAAGACCTTTTGGCTGGGAAAAAGTATTTCTTTTTTTTCTACAAGAGATTTCAAAATCGGTTTAGAACCGGTTCAACCTAGGAGCTGGATTGGTTAAGTTGGTTCCAGGTAGAATTGGTTGTTCGAATCTTAGAACCGAGAATTGGACCGATCCAAAACCGATTATAGGTTCGTGAAACAAGGAATTGTACCGATTCTCCCTTGAATCGGCCTTGAACCAATCGGTCCAAGCTGGTTTGGTCCGATTCTCAGTTTGGGCCGGTTCTCGGTTTGAATGAGACTCGCTACCATTTTGTTTATTATTTGGTAAGATAAGGTTATTTATCGTCTTATAACATATATGGCCTTTTCGCGGAGTTTCTTTGAATTTGAGGTTGACAGATATTGAAAGTCAAGATACCTAACACGAGTGGCAACTAATCACGAGATTAACACTATGTTTGTGAAAGAGGGATTGGGAGAGAAGAGAAAGGGCTCTAAAAGCATGATCGTGTTTGGTTGAAGGGAAAAAAGACGGAAACAAAAGATTAGGAGGGATTAGGAAAGATTATGAGGATGGTCCTGTGAATTTATTGTATATTGGATTAATGAAACAAATTAAGTCTTCTATCTCACTTCATCATTCTATTTTTATTCATAAGCACATAAAAGGATTTGAGTAATAATGCAGTTTTTTTTCTTTTTCCCGGAGTAACTTATATCAATCGAACCACGTAAATTTGATGTCTAATTTACTATCCTCATTTTGTTTATTCTATTATTCAATAGCTAGTTTTTACAATAATATTAAGGGTTAATACCACGAAGAATCCCAAATTAGTACATCTATGATAAATTTATCCTGAACAAATTTTTTAACCACAAAAAATCTTAAACTGGTACACCTGTTACAAATTTACCCTCCATTAGTTTCCGTTAAATTTTATCGTTAAATTGCTGAATTGGATTGTATGTGACAGTTGACGGGTTTTAGAGTTTTACTATTATGTTTGTCATAGGTCTATCAATTTGTGATTTTTTGTGATATTAATCCAATTTAATGAAGGGTAAATTTGTTACGAGTATACCGGTTTGGAGTTTTTGGTGATTAAAAAATTAGTTCGGGGTAAATTTGCTACAAGTGTACCAATTTTGGATTTTTCATGGTATTAACCCTAACAGAAAAGGTTTCAAACCCAAAATAAGTAATTAAAAACTCCTTACATAGGTAAGCAAGCGATACCATTGAACATGTCCTTGTCTGATGTTTCCAGAAATGTGTGTGGTGACATTTAGATTCTCTTTGGCTGGTCTTTTCACACTGCTCTCCTTCTCACTCCATAAGATAACCCAGATGAACCAAACATCTGGGTTCTTCAGCTATAAAATGAATATATTTCTTCGAGGGTATATTAATCTCAAGTAAACAGCATCATCCGCAGTTCACACTGGTTGGGTAATACAATAATATGATGTCATAATTAAGCACTCTCTAAATCAATAATTATACTTTGATGATTGCTAACTTTCACTCCCCAACTTCAATTTCTTTTTCAATCTCATATCCAAGAGAAATGTTTCGATCGTACTTTCAATCCACCTGCAATCCACCTTCATAAAGCTCTCTCGTCTAATCCGCACATACCTCACGACAATGACTGAATTATTGTAACCTACGTACCCGAGGTGTAGTTATGCATTGACCATGCCATCCAAGTTATGGAGGTGACCTCGTAACTATCTGTTCTATCAACCGACCGCGCAATACTCAACGAAAAGAGAAGGACAAAAAAGATCAATAAATGCATTTTAGGAAGATGTGGAGGATAAAACCAATTATAACGCGAAACGTTATACAGGCACTTATGTTTAGGTTTTTCGATGAGATATAGTATGGTTGAGATTTGATGTGGGGAACCAAATTGAGGCGGTATGATCTTCTTCCCTTTTTTTTTTCGCTAAATGGTATGATCTTCTTCCCTAGCGTGTGGTGAAGGGTGATAGTTGACCAATCCTGGCGCATCCTGTCATGGAGGCAAATGCAACTGTGTATGCTTGCACTGCATGGACCAGCGAACAGAACAAAGACTTGTCCCGATCAGCATTCAGCACCAGCGTAACTCATCCGGCACACGGATTCGTGTGCTCGACACGCTCCCGTGCGTTGATTCTTCACGTCCAACCAAAACTGCGACTTTGGCTCCACTTTGGATGTACTTTTCCATCTTTGATTATTGCAGACAGCGACGTCTAGTGGACGCTTTCTGGAATTCTCCATCCAATCGGTTGCCAAAGGCAGCTGCAAATTGCTGCAACACCAGAACTGAAAAGAGTTCTCATGTGCAGGAACAGGAACACAGATTCGAGCGCGGCGCGTACTCGCCGATGAGCACCACCAAATATAACAAGACGCATGTCTGCCACTTCAAACCGGCACGACTCGACACTTACCAGTAAGAAGAAATCTAACTCAAGACTTATGACTCTAGAGAGCTTAAAAGATATTTATGCACTTGATTTCAAGTTATGCAGATATCTCGAATTTGGTTCCTTGCACGCCCCTTTTTCCCCTTTACCCAAGGACCGAACAAATCAGAGTTGTATGTTTTCGGCTTCGTCGGCATCATATTAGATTTTGCAAAAGGGGTGACATTAAAAGCTACAATGAGGACTAATGACATATAGTTAGAAATACTTGTCAAAAAGGGAAAATTATCAGAAAAGTCATAAACCTATTTTATATTGATGCCGATCTAGTCCTAAATGTTTTAATGGTACAAACTTAGTCCTAAACCTTTTAATCTAAAGCTAATTTAGTGGTTCATCCCTAGTTTTTTTTTTTTTGGTCGTGAGTTCATCCCTAGTTTAAGCCTTTTTTTTTTATCTGTCATATCTTTAATTCTCCTCACTTTCTGATCTTTGCTTGGCCTCATGCAAATCGTGGGATACTAGCGTCTCTATCATCCCAATCCCTCTACCAGCAGCTCTGCATGCCTATTGGCACCCCTCGTTTAAGTTTAAGCAGCACATGTTTTCCACAAATTAATCTTCCTTATTCAGCAACTATTCAAAAACGATTTCCTAAAACAACTCAAGTTTCATTATTGATGGGGGGAGAGACCTTTTCTTTGTGGAGTGAGAACTCTTCATGTCATTTGCTTCCTTGTGATCGAGTCTTTCTTGGATTGAATCGTGTGGGCAATTTGCGTCTCGTTTTTTACTTTTGCCATATGTCAAATGACATGAGTCTTTTTCAATATTGAATCATGATTATTATAGGAAGAAAGCATCTAAAAAGGTTCAATAGAAATGTCCAAATGTTGTCACAATGCGATCGGGATCCTCTAAAGAGGAGAGCTTGAGCAATATATCTCAGGATATGACGTTAGACTTTGGCTAAGGGCCCGGTAACTTTACAAGGATTAGTCCATTGATCAATATCTTTTAATGGCTTTGATAACAATGGAATGTTCGAATCAAACCGATTAATCTAATTGAATCTTGACAGTCTTGCTATCTCTTAATTAGTAATAAAATGGAAAAACCGATGACTTGGATAAGACGGAATTGGATTGGACCCTATCAGATCAATTTTTTTTTTTTTTGTGAAAGTCTTGTTAATGAGTACTTTATAGTGCACCGGGGTTAATCATACACTACAGTGCTTTGAAAATGACATAAATTATTGATATAGAAAATTTTTCATTTCAATGTATTGATTGTCCATAACGCGACAGTACTTTGAAAATGACAAAATTTCTTGACGTGGATGTTTAACTACTATTTCGGAGCATTCGTTTACAATATATCAATTCTTTAAATACATTGAATATCAAACTTTTCGACTCAGCTAATCTCATAATGCGCGCAAATCCCATCATCTACATGTAATGGGTAAGATTCTCCTTGCAGGGTAATGTTAGTGGTGGTAGAGGCTCGGATTTAAATGCTGAATTTGCCATAAAAATTATAAACTCAACAATCTATCATTTCCAGACCAAAATAGAGGTTTGCTTTTCCTCAGAGACGCAAACAAAGTACAAACCCTATCTATCGTTCTGTAATTTCCGTTGTTTTCTTCCCTCTTTAGACGGCCGATAACCCTCGAGACACAGCTCTTTACTCATTCGCAACTGTTAAATTAGATCGCTTGGCTATGGCTAATTTATTCAAAGCACTATCGTGCGACGCACAATCTTTACATCAAAAATGAAAGCTTTTCTTTATTGAGTGTGATTAATCGGTGTCTTAAGAAGACTCATTAACGGGACTCTTAAAATAATTATCCATTAGGGTCAAAACCAAGACCATCTTGTCCAAGTCATCGCTAATCCCATCCTATTCTAAGAGAAGGTAGGACTGCTGGGATTTGATTAGACTAATCGGTTCAATTCGAACATCCCATTGTTGTGAAAGAGAGCTAAAAGATATGATCAATGGACTAATCCTTCTAAATTTTACTGGGCTCTTTGGCCGGGGAGGGCTGAGCCAAGCCTAACATCAAGCCCGGGAGACATTGCTCAAGCCCTTCTCTTACATGTTCAATCTTTTGAATGGGCCTAAATACATTGGATTAGACATTATAAGAAAGTCTGTCCGGCAGATGTTTTTGAAATTTGGGTTGGTCCGTATGCCCCTAGAGGCCTGGATGAATGACTGTCCCCAAAGCCCGGAATCGGGCATGTCCATGCATCGGATCCATCGTCAGGTCTACTCAAAATGTCCTTAATTACGTATCAATTGCCAAACACAACATAAGACTATTTAATGTGAGATGGGACATGATGGGATGCATTGCAGAAGCCCAATTGGGGAGATCTCCAAGAGGAAGTCCGAGCTCGAGCCCGAACCTCTCAACATATCTAGTTGAATCTATATTCACTCAAAAACTCAAATCAATGATTTTTGAGCTAACTGGATATATTAATTACTCCATATTGCACAAATTCTTTGATGTGAGACTTTTCTAACATGGTAGATGGAGGAAGTAGCGCAAATTGCCCACACGACTCAATCACGAGATAGACTTTACCCTCCCTTATACTCACAAAAATGGCACACCATAAAAGAAAAGGTCTCTCGCGATCAAAAATGAAATTTGAGTTGTTTGAGGAAATCGTTTTGAATATTTGCGAAATGAGGAAGATTTATCCATGAAGGATATATGGAAGACACAATTGCATTGCTGTTTAATTTAACTAACCACTTAGCTTATCATTTGGTAAGATATGGTTATTGTTTGTCTTAAGGAAATATAGATAAGTGCATTAAAAGTCCTGGAACATGTTTTTGTGATTGAGTCTTAAAACTTATAATAGGCGCAATTAAATTCTAAAATTTATTAATTTAATGCAATAAAGTTGTTTCGTTAACTCTGTCAATTTGACTAACGCTAAATGCTAGCATTGTAATTTTTTTTTTTATTTTCTCTCTATTACGTGACAATAACTTTAATTAAAGCTTGAAGTATAAGAATAAAATAGTCATTTTAGTCCAAACCTTAGTTTTTACCAAAATATTACTTAAATTAGATTAATAAATAAAAGGCTAATAGTAAAATAAAAAAGAAAGAGGCAAAGGGCCCTTGCGTGTGGCCACAAAGGGCTTGGGTGGCGCCGCCCCTCCATTGCTACCAAGGCCGACGAGGCTCAATGGGGCCTCAATAATGGCTGGCGAGCCTTGCCTAGATTTGGATGAGGGTCACCAACCCTCACATGTGGTCGGCGTTGGGGCGATGGCCTTGCTCCATCCATGTCCTTCACGAGCACACACGAGGGCTCTGTGGCTCCTTTTTTAAGAAAAAAACTTTTGGTCTTTAAGATAAGTAATATTTGGATAAAAACTAAGATTTGCACCAAAATGGTGTCGTTTTAGTCTTATGCATCATGCTTTATTTAAAGTTATCGCCGTGAAGAAGAGAGAAAATAATAAAAAATGTAATGTTAGCTTTTTTCATGAGTCAAATGAACATCGGAATGATTGTATTAATTTAATAAGTTTTATTATTTAATTGAATTTTTTGAAAGTTTTAAAACTTAATCGCATTTTAATAACAAATTTTGGGATTTTCGGTATACTTATTCCTAAAAAATTACTGCCTTTCCATGGAATTTTTGGAGTTTGATTTGTTTTCTTTTACCTCATAACCTGATATGCTAACAATCAAAACACCTAAATCGTGTATTGACTAATCTTAAGGCTAAAATTGTGTTTGTTAAGGGATAAAAACAGGAGGAGTGGTATAACTTTCACACGGTACTCACTTGAGTATAATAAATTTTTTTTTTCGTTCACTTAAGTGCCACATTAGAGTAAAATCGATCACTCGAGTGTCACTTCTAACATATCTTCCTACATGAATTTTTTTATTTAAAAAAATTGATTTTTTATTATTGTACATAGACCACAAAGGCCTTGCCCTTGGCCGATGGGGCTATGAAGGCCCTAGGCGAGGCCATTGCTAGCTGCGGGCGAAGGCCTTTGGGCGAGGTCGCCTCGTCTGCGACTTATGAGTGTGAGAACACCCTCGCCAGATCTAAGTGAGGCCACCTCACTTACGGCCGGGGCTACGAAGGTCCTTGTCAAATCTAGGCTAGGCTAGCGGCGGATTTTTTATAATGAGGCAAATTGTCGATGGCACTTTAGTGATTGTTTTTTCAAATTTGTGGCACTTAAAGTAATCGGTTTTTCAAATTTGTGATACTTAAGTGAGTAAAAAAAATTACAAAAATGGTCCACATCGGCATCGATAGTACCACGTAAGATGACCGGACATCCATGTCGGATATTTCAGCGAGACAAATAGCCGATAACACTTACATAATCGATTTTTTAAATTTGTGGCATTTAAGTGAACGAAAAAAGGTTATGACATTCAAATAAATGCCGTATGAAGCTAGGGCACTCTTGCTCTTGTTATCCGAATTGTTAAGGAGAGATTAGAGGGGAAAATGAAGGACTTCAAAAGCACAACTATAGATGGATGGAGGGAAAAAAGTTGGAGACAAAAGGGGATTAAGACAAATTTTAAAAATGGTCCGGTAACTTTTTTTTTTTTGTATTTTATCAATAAACAAATTTATTCCTCTCTCTAGCTTGTACCCTCTTTTTATATTTATCCATAAATACCTAAAAAGATATTTTTATAATATAGTATTTTTTTTCTCTTTTTTCCTCTTCGCTTGCATCCAAACAAATTTTATCACTCAATTCCTTCAAATCTTATAGGATGAACTTTTCTATAATTCGGAGGATATTCAAAAATTTATAATCTCACTTTATTTTATCCTATCTTTTGATCTGAATTCGGAATAGTTTTCCTATTTAATCACTAATGCTTGCACGTGTGCCTTCGTCTTGGGGTTTTGTGAGAACGAGTACCAGACAGCCGCATGAGTAATGTCCATGTGAGGCATGTTCTTGTTGGTCGCCACCGTTGCTAGAAACCTCCTTTGGCAAGTTTTCTTGCCGAAAAAGAAAAGAGAAAACCTTGCTCCAAAAATTAACATGAAAATTCCAGAAAACCCCATCGAAATGACAAGATTGCCCACACCACGGGAGGCGCTTTTCGGAACGCTAGCAATGCTAGACATGATCGGATTGCACCTCCCGAGATAAGACAAGAATTATACAATGAAGACACGAATTATACGATGTGATCCAATATAAATTAGGATGTTTTACATCGATACAAATTGACATAAATAACATACACAATCACGACACGTCGACATAGATTGTTAGCCCTTTTCTCTTGGTGCTGCCAACATAAAGAATTTGTCGGGATCATGGTTGATTGGTCAAACAGGCGATGTAAAGACACTGAGAAAGAATAAAAATGCTGCCAAACTATATGCAAATCTGGTTGCTCAAGAAATCGTTGTTGCCGGAAAGCATTGGCTGAGTTGACAAGCATTGGCAAGGGATCTTCAGAAGGTTTTGTGTGCAGGGTTGGTGGATTCTGGTTCCTTATGCTTACTTCTCTCACCCTGAGATTGGCCAGTATATTAAAATCAAGATGTATAGTTAGATTCTATATTGTAAATAGCATATAATCTGCACAAAGACAAGGGTTATGGGTTTCTAAAGGATTGGTTCATGTATGAGTTCACTGCCCAATTGAATGTAATGCAAGTTAGTTTAGAGAGAAAAAAGTTCACATATTATTCTCAAAAAACACACCATCCTCTTACATGGAAGACAATATCCATTCATATGAGATGACCATAACGTTGTGAAGTAATTTTAGGACAGCTTGCTAGTCAAAATATGGTTGAAAATGACTGAACCCTTTTAGAGTTCGTGATCCTTCACATCTATACGGTTGAAAATCAACTCGGCGATTAGATAAACTCAACTGTATGGCCATTTTTATCAAGGAATTTTATGAAATTTTTTGCAAAAGACTCGCGTGATGAGATCTAATTAATAAATTCAAATCTCATTAAAGAAAAGATACAAATGTATTTTTTTTAATTAGGAGAAATGCGTTGAAAGTTCTAAAACTTGTAACGGAAGCACAATTGAGTCATAAAACTTTCAAAAAAGTGCAATCAACGGAATGACTTGATTTAACCAATTTGACAAATTTAGGACTTGATTGTATATTTTGAAAATTTTAGAACTCTATTGCACCTCTGTAACAAGTTTTAGGACTTAATTATACATTTTGAAAGTTTTATGATTCAATTACACTTTCATGACGATTACAACGACTTCCAATGCACTTCTCCTCTTTTTTATTATACGAAAAATACACCATGAAGACAATTTCAAGGTGGGCAAAGAATATTTTGGCCAAACACCACTCCCTTGGAATACAAATTTTTTTTGGTCCTCTGCAAAAGACACTCTCAGCAAAAACTCAAGCCAAAGCCAGGGCATTTTGGTCATCTGAAAACCCTCTCTCTCTCTACCCCACCCACCCTCTCCCTCCTCAAAAGCAAGGGTTTATGCAGGGCTTAACTGCAACACTACCCAAAATCCCTCCTCTCCTTCTTCCTCCTCCTCCGCAGAGCCCCTCCAATGGCGTCCCCTCGCGCCGCCCAGAGCTAGGGCTCCCGGCCCCCAAGATCCGATTTTGCGCCCCCCCCGGAACAACCGCCTCCCCTCGTCCTCCGCCGATGCTGAAGCTCCTGTCTTCCTCGGCGTGCCGGCGCGCCGCGGTCCATCCCCTCTCGCCCGGCTGCCCCCGGGCCGGGGCCGGGGCCGAGCCGAGCGGGCCGTTGTTGCTCAGGGCGTTGAGAGGGTTGGGCGGGAGAAGCCCCGATTCGGGGCGCCGAAGGGCGTTCTTCTGCTCGGACTCGACGACTGGCGGAGGCGGCGGCGAGGATGGCTCCGAGGCCGCCGCGGCGCAGGCCGAGGGCAAAGCCGCCGCCGCCGCCGATTCCGAGACCGACACCGTGGAGAAGTCCGTGTCCGCCATCATTCCCACCAATCCGAGACTCGATGATTACCTGACGGTGGGGCGTTCTTTCGCTTATTTTTTGTGCGGAATTGATGCATCCTTCGGTTTCTAACCTTTTAGAATTCCGCATGTTTTCGAGTCTTCTGTCGTTCGAATGCGAGAAAGTTAGTGCAATGTGGATGGGAAATGATGCCATTTCTTCAGGAAGTTAAGAAACATGTAATTGGGAAGCAATTGCATCTTGCTTTAACGTGAAGTTAAAGTTTTCGTGTTTCGAAGTTGATTTGATAAAAAAGCTCGGTTTCGGCTTTCGTTTTTGGTGGTAGCAAGAGAGATTTGGTTGATATTACGGAGAATGAGTGCGAGAGATATTTGCCAATCGACATATAGAGAGTGCTGTTCTTGTCCTGGCAAGTCCTGTTGCCGTAATGATTTTGGCGGAATGTATTTTCTGTTGCATTTCCTGTTGACGGTGGGGATTCAGAAGTTGAGTTGTTATTCATGGTGGCAAGTCATGTTTCAAGGAAGCTCAACTTTTTTTTTTCCCTATGATTAGCTTAAGCGCTCATGTGGATAGAGGTCCCATCATAGCCGCGATTTCACGCGGTTTTGATGTTTGTTTAATTAGGACTTCCTTCAAAGAAAATCTTCATCATATAGTTTTCGTCTTGCTGTTTGGAGTACTCTGTTGTGCCGCTGGTTTGATTTTTCTTTTGAGTCGGTTACAGGCATGTGCTGGAATTCTAAGTAGATTATGAAATAACTCTGAATTGCTGCTGTAAACATGAATGTGTGTTCAACTTAAACTCATCATGTATTGTAATTTTCCTTTGCGTTGCAGGTTTTGGCATTACCATTGCCTCATCGGCCTTTATTTCCTGGATTTTACATGCCAATATATGTAAAGGTAGAGCAGACTAAAATGTCTCATCATCTCCTTTTCTTATTTTGCAGAGTACATCTATGTAATACTTGGTAGCAGGTGTTTTTGCAATTTATCTTACAAGTTATGCTTTGCTTAGATTTGGTGCTATATGTCAATGACACACCATTGGTATGCTATGACCTTATGCCACTATATGTGCTCTCGAAAGAAAGAGGTCATTTACTACCCCACTCCCCAGCCTTCACTTATATAAGAAGGAACCAGAAAGCATTTTGGATTTCCAGCATTTTTTGGGTTGAACACTGGTTACTTAAAACAGTTAGATAGTTCAACATGCATCAACTTTTGAGTAAGATTTTTATGTCCACGAAATTTCATATTTTTCAAGGTGAAGATCTTCTTTTGTGTTGATGATCTTGTTTAATATTTTCATCAGATGAATGATCTTGACAGAATAACAAAATTATGCAGGATCCCAAGTTATTGGCAGCTCTGCAGGAGTGCCGGAAAAGGCAAGCCCCATACTGCGGTGCTTTCCTCCTGAAAGATGAACCTGGTGTTGATCCTAGTTTGGGTCCTGCCTCAGATTCAGACAAAAGCATTCATGATCTCAAAGGAAAAGAGTTATATGATCGCCTTCATGAAGTTGGTACGCTTGCCCAGGTTGTCGATCTCATTATCACACATAATGCTATTTAGCTGTTGTATTACTGTAAGTTGATTTACTTTATTGTTCTCCTGTCTTATAACTTAATATTGCAGATATCAAGAATCATAGGAGACGAAGTGACTCTTATTGGTCATAGACGACTACAAAAGACTGAGATGGTGAGTTTTTTCATCAAAATTTCACCAATATTCTTTCCTGCATGTTTTCAAATGATATTTCCTATATCACTTTGCAACTTATATAAGCTGCTGGTTTTTTATTTTTTTGTTAAATGATTCTCTGTCACAGTTAAATAATCTTTCTGGAATCTGGTGTAGGTTGGCGAGGATCCCCTCACTGTCAAAGTCGACCATCTCAAGGCATGTTTTAACCTTTTTATCTTCTAATTTTAGTTGGGTCAACAAGTCCCAGTGAGAAACATTGGTAGATAAATATCTGACTATGTCCAATCTTTCTTTCCCGTTCCATTGCAGGAATTACCATTTGACAAGGAGGATGATGTAATAAAAGCTACATCTTTTGAGGTTATATCAACCCTCAGAGATGTCCTGAAAACAAGCAATCTCTGGAGAGATCATGTTCAAACATATCAGCAGGTTCATTTTCTTCATCCTGCTTTTACTTTTTCCCTTCCTTCTTATAGTTTATTTGTCCATGGGCCATTTTCTGCATTACTGCTCTTTTACCTTTCCTTTGGATCCTTCACCTGCTTAGAAGTGGATTCGAACCACTGACACAAGGATTTTCAGTCCTTTGCTCTAACCAGCAAAGTATGCTTGTCGGGGAAGGCAAATCCATGACCAGTTTTCTTGTTGCGCTTATTCTTCGCTTTTTTCCCTCGAGTGATTATGACTTTGGTACCATAGAGTACTTAATTTTGATCCTATTCGCTTCTGTATTCCATCATAGTAACATCCTTTTCCCCCATTTGTATCTGCAGCATATAGGCGAATTTAATTATGCAAGATTAGCAGACTTTGGAGCTGCTATATCTGGGGCCAACAAATTACAATGCTTGGCGGTGCTTGAAGAGCTAGATGTATGTAGGCTTTATCATATTTATTCCTTTATGGTTTTGTGATCTTTTATTGATTTATTTGTCGGGAATATGTTGCAATACCAGGTATATAAACGTTTAAAACTTACCCTGGAGCTTGTGAAGAAAGAACTGGAAATTAGCAGAATCCAGGTACCTTTTTTTTTTTTTTCAGTTTTAGTGGTAATTTTCTAAATAGCCTAAATGACAATGCAAAGTTCAGTCACTTGTGTTGAGAATTGAAACTTCATCCTATTATCTGTTCGATTAGGAGTCAGATGACTCATAGTAAGGGGTCAGAGAGATCGCTGACATTAATGTTGCTAGTTGGGCATCCCTTATCAGAAAAAAAATAGTAAATTTAAGTAAATATTATAACATCTTTCATTTACTTGGCACATTCATAGGAATCGATTGCAAAGGCTATAGAGGAAAAGATAAGTGGTGAGCAGCGACGTTATTTGTTGAATGAGCAGCTAAAGGCTATAAAAAAGGTAACTTCATCTTAAACCTGTTTATCTTCTTATAACCAGGCTCCTTACTGTTCTAATGAAGGATACCTGCGTTGAGGGCCTGAGGCAATCAGCAGCATGTGAGCCTGGTTTAGTTGTGTTTTATTTTTTTGTTATTTTTTTTTTTTTTTTAATGTTTTTGATACTGAATCTACCATCCCTGGTTCAGGAGCTTGGTCTGGAGACAGATGACAAAACAGCTCTTTCAGGTTTGTCCTGTCTCAAATTACATACAGAAGATCTATTAGAGGAGGATTTTTTTTACGTGGGTTGAAAAGTATATTGGTTCTAGTAATGCCATCAAGTTGAACTTGTGTTGTACTCACATTTTCATGCCATGAGGTGGATTTTAGCAAGCCCAAATTTATTGCATATGACAGGGTTGACATTTCAAATGTTTTTAGTATTTCTTTCTGGGAATGAGTTTGCAAGAATTTGAGAAAGTCTAACCACGCACAACGGATTCTGTCTTTTGTGAGATTAGCTAAGATTCACTCGAAAGGAAAAACATGGATAAAAAGGACCTTTATGGTTAATGTTTGGGCAATTCTATGCTTGATACTCAGACCATAAGTTATAATGAGGATTGCCTTATTAATTAAGAACCATGATGGTCCCATGGACCGCCCAGATCCCGAAGATATTTTTCAATAGCTGGTTCCTCATGTAGAACTTCCAATTTTGTTCCAGCTAGAGATGCTGTGTAGGTTGCACTTGTTCTTTAAATATACTGGAATCAGGTCTATTTGAAGCCTTCTTGTTTGGAGTTGGATAAGAGGAAGACTTCGTCCTTTTTTCCCTTTGTTTCCAGAAGATAAGCAGTCTATCATTAGTTTCTGTTCACTTGCTGCAGCAAAATTTCGTGAGAGAATTGAACCCAACAAGGATAAAATCCCAGCTCATGTTTTGCAAGTTATCGAGGAAGAGCTTACAAAATTGCAGCTACTAGAGGCTAGTTCAAGTGAATTTAATGTGACTCGGAATTATCTGGATTGGTTGACTGCACTGCCATGGGGAAATTACAGGTCTGTGAGTTTGTCCACATTTTTGAAATTGATGAGAGATGATTCTGTTAATGTGCTTTTTAACTAGGTTGCCATGTTTATAAATATTATGTAATGCAAATTATTGTGGTGGGGGATTGCGAGTTGATACATATCAGGAGTGTGGTTTTTCTATATTAGGACCATAGATATACATACCATGGTATAGCTATCACGGGTGATTATTGCTTAATTACTGGTATCTGGCTTTCAAAGGATTGACAAACTCGATCTCTTCAGTGTCTTATGTTTTATCCTATTCCTGTTTCCTGTTGGCTTTTTCAACAAGGACGGATATTATATTGGATGAGGGTGCATTCTTTAATACTTGTCTACTTTCATGAGGATTCCATTGGTACTTCTATCCGGTGGCTCATATGTATTAGTTTCCTGCTGTTTGATAAGAAAAATTTACTGATGGTTTGATTAACAATTTTTTTTTTTCCTGTTGATTTTTGTTCTGGCTGCCAGATTGGCCATGTACTGCTTATTTTTTGGATTTGTTGATTCTTTTCAAATGTTTCTGTAATTTTCATGTTCAACCAGTGACGAGAATTTTGATGTACTTCGAGCACAAAAGATTCTTGATGAAGACCATTATGGATTGACTGATGTCAAGGAAAGGATATTGGAGTTCATCGCCGTTGGAAAACTCAGAGGAACCTCCCAAGGTGTGTAAAACTTGCTTGTTCCTCCATTTGACTCGCACATGCACAGATATTGAGTTGATATTACATTGTTGATCAATTATTGCGTGGTATATATGATATTTTTTGAAGTGAATGCTCTCATTGACCCATTACATGGTGGAAATATCCGTCCTTGTTGGAAATTCCTATGTTTGTTATATAGGGGATCCATCGTTAAGTCTTCTGATCTCAGAGGTTTGGAAATATCCATTTTTGGTGGAAGTACCTGTTTATTATATAGGGGATCCACTGTTAAGTGCTCTGTGATCTCAAAGGTTTTACTAACGAAAATTACTCTTTCTACAAGGGCTACAATGTAGCTGGTCTGACGTTTATTTGGTTTTTTGATCATCCATTAATAGACTAGACTTTTTACTGATCATCCATTATCATGCTAATCACATGCCTGCTAAGCACTTTATGCGGGTGAAAAATGCTGGAAATTGCATGTTGACTGTTAATTCAAATTATCTTATTCAGTAATTTGTGTATACATAAACAAGTGGGTATCAGTCCACTACTAATTAGGAGAAGATTCTGGATGATATGCAAATGGAAGCATTAATAATTCATATACGCAACTTTGTGTCTCTGCCTGCAGGCATGCCTTATGCCTTGGACCTTTTCTTGAAGTGTAAATTTTGGCATGTCTGCTGCATTCATTGTGAAAACCTTCTGAATGATTGGACTTGTCAAACATAAATAGACAATCTGCTGTGATTTTTTATCTTCATGCTTGCATCTCTGCCTTGGCTATGTATGCTTTACGTGGCACTCCTATTTGCCTGGTGACTTCGTTTTTGTTTTACTTCTCTGATTTCTGGGGTTTAAATGGCTGGAGGGTACTATTCCTGATATCTGGTTCCAAACCCAGGTAAAATAATTTGTCTATCTGGTCCACCGGGAGTGGGTAAAACTAGTATAGGTCGCTCTATTGCACGTGCCTTGGATAGAAAGTTCTTCCGCTTTTCTGTTGGAGGACTAGCTGATGTTGCTGAAATCAAGGTAATTTTTATTGTACATTGTTATTTGAAGCATCATCTCTTATAACAGGATTAGTGCAAAGGTACACCTAAATATGTTTCCTGAGTTGGCTTTCAGGGGCATCGTCGAACATATATAGGTGCAATGCCCGGGAAGATGGTGCAGTGTCTCAAGAATGTTGGAACAGCCAATCCTCTCGTCCTTATTGATGAGATTGACAAGGTATGGGCAATAACTTCTCTGGCCACTGTACATTCCTAGTAGACAGTTTAACCTAGACCTTATATCCTCCCTTTCCAACTGTCGGCTGACATCCAAGGCACCTTCTTGACCTTCGGTCTTGATCGTCAAGAATCTTAGGAAATCAATTCTGGGATCAAATTTCAGCTTTGGTACCATTTTGTGGTTCCTGGAACGAGACAAAAGATGGTTATTACAATATTGCAGTAGATGACTTCAGAATGTTGAAGGACTTTGTGGTTCATTGCAGCTGGGAAGAGGACATGCTGGAGATCCAGCCAGTGCCTTGTTGGAACTTCTTGACCCAGAGCAGAATGCTAATTTTCTCGACCACTATCTTGATGTCCCAATCGACCTTTCAAAGGTTAGTTCTCATGCTGCTAAAAATACTAGTTTGTTGTCTACCTTCTGAGTTTTTCCAGACTGAAGATGTTTATGAATAACTTGGCTGCTCTGGGACTCTGAATAACTAGCTTTTCGATTGTATCTTAATAATTTGGCTCCTATTTGATGAGAATGCAAGGAGTACTGGAACTTCTTACCTATTGTTTACCAAAAAGACGGTTTATATACATAATTTTGCATTGTTTAGTTGGAGCATGCATTATTCTGTGTTTATTTTTTTAGGACTTTAAAAGGTGATGTGGATTTTAGCTTTTCTGACTTTTTCATGCTTTTGTTGTTCACAGATGATAATAGCTACTTATGCTTTTGTGTTATTCCTTTATTTGAGCCTCCTTGTGGGTCATTCTTATATGTGTATGCAGGTGTTGTTTGTTTGTACCGCCAATGTGGTGGAAATGATACCCAACCCTCTCTTGGACCGGATGGAGGTCATAGCCATTGCTGGATACATTACAGATGAGAAGGTGCATATTGCCAGAGATTATTTGGAGAAGAGTACTCGAGAAGCATGTGGCATCAAGCCTGAGCAGGTTGGTTCTCTGCATGGGTACCTATGCACTGGAATGGAAAAAATGTGTATTACAATATGAATATGCTTTAAAATCAAGGTTATAAGGTTTTTATAATTCTTGTTTTCTGAATGATTGTACTTGAGTTGGGAGATTAAAGTTGCTCTATATGTATGATTAATGATTCTAGATAGGTTTTCGCTAGGGCTATCTTGAAACTCACTGAGTATTAATGTTCTAGGTGTCTAAGTATCTTGAACATTGAATTAAGGTGTTGTGAATAATTTGAAAGCCTATTCTCTTCCAGGTTGAAGTGACTGATGCGGCTCTTCTTGCTCTAATAGAAAACTACTGTCGAGAAGCAGGGGTTCGAAATCTGCAGAAACAAATAGAGAAGATCTATCGGAAGGTGTGTTCTAGTTTTTCTTTTGACAATTTGATCTTCTCAAAACTATTATCAGATAGCTGTCCTTACTTGTAAGTTAAGCAGAAAGCTAGACAGTTGCTTTAGAGTTCTGTTACTCAAAATGTTGCCAAGTGTGATGTTTTTGTTTATTGGGCAATTGACTTCACTACATTAGTTCCGTGACCACAAGAACTTAATCTGCTAGATTGCTCTGCAACTTGTGCGGCGAGGAGAGCTCGCGGAACCTGTCCAGGCTGCAGCACAGGTAGTGGAACCCAGTGTAGCAGATGTAGAATGTATTGATGAATCAGGTAAACAGGAAATTGAGAATAATGCTCACACTGGAGCCCAGTCAGATGAAAGAAGTGGTCATGAACAAGCTCCGGATATTCCTAATGAAGTGGATGTTGCTGCTGACCACATTCAGCAGCCAGCTGATCAACTTACAGAGACAAAGGTACCTAATATGCTCTATTATATGCATAAGAATTCTTTGTTGATCCAGAAAATTGGTTTTGCGGTGTTTCTCAGACCAGAACCAACTAAATTTTGACCAAAATGAAACTAAACACATGAAAAATAGATCTCAGCAAAACCAATGTTTCAGTTTGATTTGATTTAGCTTCTGTTTAAATTGTTTTGTCCAAAGTTACAAATGTTGTTGTCCAAAGGTAAAAATGTTGTTATCCAATTTAAAAGGCTCATGACCGAAAAAAGAAAAATTAAAAATTAAAAATTAAAAATTAAAAGGATTAACATATAATTGCGGGTTCTAGCTTTCGCTCACAGCAGTAATCAGTAATAGTACGGTTGGTAATTGTAGAGCAGAATTATTTAAAATAGACATATGATGCTCAAAAATGGATCAGAAAATTTTTTAAGCCATAAAAAAAAAGTCAAACCAAAAGCAAAGTAAATTTATTGGTTTCAATTTTTTTAGCCTAAAACCAAAACGAACCAAGTAATAGGAAAATTTTTTTTCTTTCATTATCAGTTCTTTGATCTTGAATTCCCTATTTCACACAGGTATACATGCATGCAAAAAAAGTGGTTGGACCATTTCTTATTTAAAGGAAAAATTTTCGGACCAATATTGATGTCACTTGCATGATTGTAGCATTCACTTGAGTGTAATTGAATCTTACTTTTCAGCTGGTGATTTTACTTAAAGTTCGTCTGTATTTGATTTCTTTTCAACCCTGTATTCATAATGCACATGTTACTTTGTTAAATGATCCTTGACAGGGCCACACTGATGCCGAAAAAAACCAAGAAAGTGAAGGAATAGAGAATTTAGAAAAGATTCGGGTGGACACATCAAATTTATCAGATTTTGTTGGCAAACCTGTTTTCCATGCGGAACGGATCTATGACCGGACACCAGTAGGAGTTGTAATGGGTCTTGCATGGACTGCAATGGGTGGTTCCACCTTATATATAGAAACTACTCAGGTTGAGCAGGGTGATGGAAAAGGGGCCCTCCATGTCACTGGACAGCTTGGGGATGTCATGAAAGAAAGTGCCCAGATTGCTCACACCGTTGCGAGGGCTATTTTGCTCGAGAAAGAACCAGACAACCCCTTCTTTGCCAATTCCAAGCTTCATCTCCATGTTCCTGCTGGGGCTACTCCAAAAGATGGGCCTAGTGCTGGTTGTACAATGATCACGTCCATGCTGTCGCTTGCCATGAAGAAGCCTGCCAAGATGGACCTTGCGATGACTGGTGAAGTAACGCTCACAGGGAGGATTCTTCCAATTGGTGGGGTATGTTCTGTATAAGTCTCAGTGTCGTTTTTATCTTTGGCATGCAATTGTCTACTAATTTATATACTTAGTGTTTGGATAATCTGAATTCACAGTGTCTTCATTGTGGTTTATCAGGTTAAAGAAAAAACTATAGCAGCTCGGAGGAGCGAAGTCAAAACCTTAATATTCCCTTCAGCAAACAGGAGGGATTATGATGAGCTCGCATCCAATGTGAAAGAAGGCCTTGATGTGCATTTTGTCGATGACTATAGTCAGATATTCAACCTGGCTTTTGGCGAACATGAAGCTGCAGAAAAGTGATCAGTCCGTTTACATTGCTTTGACCAAATTTTTTTGCGTCGGGGAAGTTGTGGGAATCAAACCCAATTTTGTACAATGTCTTAATAGTCACCCAAAATGCCAAAATGTGGGAAGGAACACGCGACTCAATTGTTTATTACTAGAATGGTAGGTACCTTGTGTTTTTGCCGTTTACATTCTTCACACATCTATAGCAATAAGAACAGCTTAATTCTTTGAGGTGCTGACATTTTAGGCCATTGAGGGCCAAGGACTAACTGATTGGCCGTGATCTTCGTTTTTCAGTTTTTGTTGCTTTCTGGTGTCGCTGCACATGTATAATCTTTGCGGCCATTGTGGTGATTGTGTTATGTACTTAATTGTCTTGAGTCTAGACCGTCGGTCAGAATTTCCATACTTGTATCTTTCCAAGAGTACGTTGAATTTGCATATTAGTTACATTATGCCTGTTTTGGCTTTTGCTTTAAGCAGAAAAGTTATTAATGGCAAGACTAGAAGTTAGAGCAGATAATTTATTATAGTTTCTATGGTTTCCATACTAGGGTTGATAGACCATTCACCTGCTTTGTGAAATATTTAGTGTGGTGACGCCTTACTTCCAACATCGTGTACTTTTCCAAGAGTCTAGTTTTACTTGACGAGTTTTGAGTATAATTTTTTCCTGTTCTTCTGGTAGATGTAGGTCACAATGATCAAACTATATAAATCCGGTGTTCGATTTAGTTAATTGTTTTGGCTATTTTATCATTCGATTACTTGCTTCTGTAACAATTGGTATCAGAGCTGAGTTTGATTAAGTTGAAGCGACTTGATGGTGATAGAAGAAAGAAAAGTGAGAATCGATATATTTGATCGGAAAGCTTTTTTATGTTAAGTAAATTTTGCATGAAGGATGACATAGTAAAACACCACGCTAGTCCTAGTAAACCACAACAGGTTGCAAATGTGTTGAGCAAAACATTACTAGAGATGACTTATAATATGCTTTCTAGTGCTTTTATGGTGAGGAGATTCTTGGTGGATGCGTTTAGTACGGCATGCTACCTATTAAATAAATTCGCAGTGACTGCGGTTCGATGTCGGATGTTGGTCATTGTTCTATTATTAGATTATTTAGTTGCCCATCTTATGTATGAGTGAGTGATTGTAAGCTCGATGAAAGGATAAGAAAGTGTATGTTTTTAGGTTATGCATAAGTTTAAGCGAGGTTATCGGTTGTGATGCTCGGAGTTAAATTCACTTGTTATTAGCAGAGAAATTACGTTTGATGAGTCTCTAGTACTTTTAGATATGAGTGTTTATAGCAGTGTTTGTAGATATTTAAACGGTGTTTGGTTCAAGGTTGAGTTGGAACCAAATTCTTCTGAGATAGAGGTTAATAGCGAAATAATCAACATGGATAGTTTTGTACTGAGGTGGAGATAGAGCTAATAGTTGATGTAACTGCTGAATTTGACAATATATGTGTTCAATCTCTAGACAGATATGAATGCATAGTTGGTTTTGCTTTATTTGTAGTTGAGGAGGTTGTGTCAGAAAATCCTTGTGAAGTAGGTACAAGTGGAGTTGGTATTTTTTGATGATGTTTACGATTATGGTGAAGTTCAAGTATGGTTTGTACTTGAAAGATATTTGTGCCGATTGAGCCCACGAGGTGCTATGGGAGAGTGGCAATGAAATTCATATTCCAGTGAAGTGGTTGTGATTTAGTTCATACATTGAACCAATATGGAGATTTTTGAAAATATATCTCGAGTTTGAGCTAGCAAACAAATTTTCATAATTTGGAATAAGTTTCTCCTATTTAAGTGATTACATAATTTGAATAGAATTTCTATTTTGGATACAAATCTCTTGAATATATAGAAGAGATTTGAAGCCAATAAATCTTGTGGTAAGATTTGTCTATTCCTTGTTGAGATTGAGAGATGATTTCGTAAGAAATTATGAGGTCAAACACTGTGCGAGGTTATTAGATGTAATTAGGGCTTAAGAAACACTGAGAGTATTTAAGTGACTTGAGTAGGTTTATAATATCCGTTGTATCGCTTAATTTACAGTAGAATTTTTGGCTACTCTCCCTGTGAACGTTTGTTACATCGATCGAATTACGTAAATCTGGTGTTCGATTCATTTTCTTATTTTATTTATTCTATTGTATGATTGCTTGCTTCTGCAATAGTTGGTTTGATCCTAACAATCGTTCCTGCCATGAACATTTATCTCATGTCTTGGCTTGGGACATCCTTCTACCGTCCCTATACGCTGACACGATGGGGGCGCATCAGTTGTCAGGCTTTGGAATGCGGTAATAAAGCACGTCCTCTTTTCGCAACTCACTGTTCGATTCTCACCAACATCAGAAATGGAGAAAGTTGTGGGAGACCTCGGAAACCGTCCTCGGAAGCGCAGGGATGTTTAAAATACGTCATTGTCCTGCATAACAAAAGCCACATTATATAACTTTCCCTGTTGTGAACGTTTGTTCAAAAGGGAGAAAACTATTCCATTTCTATGACTCAGTTTCCTAAATGAAGAAAGGATATGTCGGAACATTTCTCTTACTCACAACAGTTGAAGTACATGAAACAATCAGATTGCACTATTTTGACGAGTTTCAAGACATTATTACACTACTTGAAAGTTTTAATTGTGCGATAAATAGCAAAGTAATACTGGATATATGAACTAAATGTCTGGAGCAGCGCCTTATACTTTTCGAGACATCCAATAGACTTGCTTTATTTAACAGCTCATTCATGACCATTAGATGCAACTTCATTAATCTGTAAATAGGTAAATCTCGTATCTAAGTCGACAATCCATCAGCTGAAAAGCAGCCCCAAATCTTGAAGGGCAGTCTAGTCTGCTTAGACCAGCTGCAGCAATCAAACAATTGGCACAATCGGATCTCGTAATCACTCCGTTGCACGCTCCATGGCCGTAAAAGGTATCGAGGATTCGACTATTGTCATCTTCTACCGGGAATATGCTATAGTGACTGTAATCCAAAAATGGAGTTTGTGTAATCAAGTCATGGAAAATTACTTCCAAGGCTTTGTGGTAGTATGACTCATCACTTGACCCACCGAAGCCTTGGTTATTGCATAACCAGGACACCACCGTCGTATCAGGATGGTCTCCAGCGACCTTGTCGTAAAGATGGAACAACACAAGCACCAGAGTTGCAATCCTCTTGAAAGAACTCATCTTTTCGTTTCTCTTTATCTCGGTTCTCTATTATCTTTCTTTCTAGAGAAGTTGTGGAATGTTGAAGGCTTGGTCCATGTTATATATAAGATGTCATTGATGTTACCGTCTTTGTTCTCGTTTTTGTCCTTTGCCCAGTGGTAACAATTGCCACTATAAGAAATGACAGAGGAATCTACACTATCTAGTTTTTGTCGCACAATCCCAATTCTAGGGAATTCTTTTACTTTGTATAAACATATGTTTTTATCCATTAGGTGAGCAGATTCTTCTTGTTTGTGTAAATATTGCCTTGTGGAGTTCACTCTTCCAAGTCCTTCCAACCTGTAACAATTTTAGGATTTTGTCCCACTAGTGAAAACTAGAGAAATCTGCAAATGACCCTCTTTTGACAAATGGTGCCGACTCCTAAAATTATTTCTCTCCGCCTTACCTTCCCTTTTTCAAAATGCAAAAATGACTACCTCTCCCAGAATTTGATTTGATTAGCGGCCGTCAAATGGGTGAGTCGGGTGGAAAAATGGTCCGACACAAATTGACCCATTTATATGCAGTACAAATTTAGTGACCCATAGCCAATGCGACCCGTACCTGTACCCGACCCTTATCACTATAATACTTCCATATTTAATCTAACCTATGAAAATCCGTATCCATCTTGCTAACCTACTTTAAGCTCTTCATGTGTATATGTTATATGGATAACACCACTATTTTGACTTTAAGATTCTAAAGAATTGGCTTTCAACGCTCCAAAGAATTTTCAATTTTTGTATGGATTCGCAATAAAGAATAATAGAAAGTTAGTACTTGGCAATGAATATATAAAATCATAGCAACAAATAACGTGGGGAATTGAAATTTTAAATGAAAGTAAGATATATATTTTTTTGCGAAATGAAAGTAAGATATTGAATAAGAAGATTTATGCTGACAATGGATTGCAATGATGAGAACTAAGATTATAATATTACGTAAAAATAACAACCCCAAATGCAACCAAGGAAATATATACTCTAATAATTAAATAATGAAATTTAGAAGATTAATAAAAAAAATAATGGGCGAAAAAGAGAAGCCGTCTCGATATTTTTAATTAGGGTGAACTTATGCCCATCTTGTGGGCCCAAAATACGTCTCAGAACTTGAAAGAGTCCGAGGAGTCCATTATTTTCTCATAGAGGATGAAGAGTAAGTCATAAAGGTAGTTTGTGTTTGGATAAATTGTGAACCCATTTACCATCCACACTTTTTTTAGCTTTCCCATTTGAAACCCATTTATAACCCATCCTCTGAATATAACTAACCAATATAATGACTTTGTCTATCATATATGGATTGGGTTAAGAAATGGATTCATGACCCATTTTGACTAGTGTAAGCAGCAACATCAAAATTTTCACTCTCGACAAATATTAGCCTTTAAAATAATATAAAAAAATTGCAATTAGGAAGGATTGCATTTCAAGATTTAATTCAGTCCATTCTTAATCTGGTTTTCATTTTGTTTATCAATTTATCTTCATTACCTAATTTTAAAAAGTATTTGAATTTCATAGTTTAAGTTAGTCGCACTATCAATTTTAATGCATAGCTCATAAGAGTCTTTTCCCAGGGCTTAATAATTGTTGACACCTAAATTTTGGCGCAACATTTAGTGGTTAATTTACATAGAAAATTAGGGATTAAATTTTAACCCCTAAACAAAAAACATTAAAATTGCATAACATATAGTTCGGGTTCATTTAGATTAATTGCATTCCGCATTGGATCGACGGTGGTAAGCAAGCTTAAAATTCATCATGTAAATCGAGCTCGGGCATCGAACGAGACTCGGCTCACTCGGAAAGCATGGGCCGAAAATCACACGCAAAATGGCTTGGTTGTCTTAATTTGAGCTTAAATTAGCCCATTATGCTTAATTAAAGAAAAGCCCAAATTAATTCAACCCACTTAGAATTGAATTAAAGCCTAAACCTAAGCCCATTAGTACTAGAAAGCCCGACTAATTGGCCTAGGTTTGCATTATAAATATATGCTTATGGTCTTTTGAGGGGGCATTCTCACGTAGAGACATGGAGGGGACTCTTTCAAAACTTTGAGATCAGAATTTTCAAGGTGAAACACGTGAAAAAGGTCTTCAACAACATCTGGATTCTTCATGCTTCAACATTGCTTCGGAGTCAAAGGTCAGTCCTCATCAACAAGTGGATAGCTATCACTTTCGCTGTCCCTCTTTCCCTTCAATCGAGCCCCACCAGATGAGTTGACGTAGACGAGCCCCTTCAACCGAGTTAATGTGTTTGATCCGTTGAATCTTCGACGCTCCAAGCAGTCACGTTCAGTCCTTCTCTCTTGCAAATTCTGACCATATAGAAGACGTAGCCAAACAGTTCGCAGACGCCTTTGCACGACCGGGGCCAGTCAACGAAGACGTCCACTCCTTGCTGCTCCAACGACGAACCACCCAACAACGAGGTTGGCCAGTGAAGTCAGCAATTTGGCGTGAATTGCAGCAACGTCCATCAAAATTCAGCAAGCACTTGAGTCACCACAGTCCTTTGCTCCCTGTTGCTGCTTCCAGTGCTGATCGACGAAGCCACGTGACTGTTGCTCTCGGCACAATCCATCCAATCCTGTTGCTGTTTTGCTGCGTCACTCTTCTATATTTGCAGGATTTGCGAAGTTGGTCGGTGATCATCAAGCACCACCATGACGTCGTCTCCGTCACCGGGTCAAGCCACGTCGTTCACCACCACTCCCGTGGCCTTACCCGCGCCGTCGCTCCCAACGCACTGCTGATCTGCAATCCTGATCTGTTGCAAATTCAAACTTGGAAAGAAACCTGCAAATCAGGTAATTATCCTATCTCAATTTAATTTGAATATTTGGTTGCCTATTTTGTGCTTATTGATATCTAATTTTGTATATTTGAACAATAAGCATTATTTCAATTAGGATTTATTCCTTTTTTTGAAATCTTAGATATCTATTACTTTTCAAATTTGGATAGAATTTAGAATTTTCAAAATCTTTTGAATATATCCAAGATATTTAAGATATCGAGAATTTTTCAAGATGTGATCGATTAGGAAAATTTCCTAATCCGCAACCGCACACGTGGAAATAAATCTATCTATCAGGCTTTAGATAGAGTTATTTTCATAACGGGTATTTTGAATTTTAGGATCGATCTGTCAGGCTTTAGATCGAAACTTAATTCAAAAGATTTAGCGGTTATTTATTTATTTTTTACTTGATTTTAATTTCGAATTTTGATTTAAAAAATACCAAAAGATCACTCTAGAATAGGTTAATTTCTTTAGTTTAAAATTGCGTGTCTAGATAATTAGCATTTTTAATTCCGAATTTTATTAAAAAAAATACAAAAAAATAAATAATATGCCCGTCATTAGAAATAGGTCATGTCGTCGCATGACATATAATTTGCATGTTAGGTTGTACTAATTGCATGTCAATTTTTGCACGTCATTACATATATGTTAGTTTTCATTTAAATAAGTGAAAATAAAAATTTCTGCACCTTTAAACTCTAAGTCGGGATTTATCAAAATTGCCAAATTGGGTATTTTTCTTGAAATTGGTACCGAAAGGGCGTTAGGGAATCTAGCGTAACCAAGTCCCCGAATTCATAATTTCTGGTTCGTAGAAATAAAATAGTACTCCCGCTATTTTATTTAGGTTTCTAATCAACCTACCTTAAATGATTAGTGGCGACTCCCATTGAAAATATTTGCATGCTCATAATTGGACATAAGTTGCGATTTGGTAGAGTTTAGGAGAACTCGAGCTAGGTTAGTTAATTTAATTGATCTAGTAATCCATTAGCCTAAGATCGAAAACACGATTTTTTTAGGTCGCGACAATAACAAGGCCATGTATTGATTTTTCTCGATATGGCTCGAGTTTTTCTCTTTACTGCAATTCATTTATAATTGATGTGTCGTATTTTAATTTGATTATCACTTTCTATAAATTTGATTGTATGAATACCCATTGCATGATAACGTAGACTTACGTGTTTAAGGGAAATAAAGAGAAGACACATAAATATTGCACGAATCATTTTCCTTACAAGAGAAAAGATACTGGTTTGGGGTGTTTAATAATCATCTAGCATCACCAAATTTCCGTAATCTGAATCTCTAGTTCGTAGCCTTCATAATAGATTAATTGCGACTCCTTAAGAAAAACCAAATTCGCACAATTAATCGTGTCAAACAATGTCTCAATTAGTAGAGCTAAGGGACAGCCCGTCCCAAGCGCAAGCGCTGCCTCGTGAGAGGGACCATTTGCGTTCGCTTAGCAATTCGTCAAATCCCACCGGAAATATTCGGTTCACCCTCGGGAGGGATGCGACAAATCCTCTTGAAAGAAAACGTCTTTTTTTTCTTTCCAGAGAAGTTGCTGAATGGAGGAAGGTTGGTCCTTGGAGATGTTCTTCATCCCATTTTCCTGATCTTGTCTGCTTTCAGTGGAAACAATCGCCTTTACTATGAGAAAACAATAAGCCCGACCTTTTTTTGGTCACGAGTTGCTGTCATTGATGTTCTAAACATATGTTTATCCATACGGTTAGGAGATTCACTTTGGCGTTGTTGTGTTCGTGTATATCTTACTGTGGTATCCACTCTTCGGACCATTACAACTCGGATTTCGTAATTGAGGTTGAAAAGAAAAACAACTGGGCACACGTTGGACGCCACGCATGCCTTCGATGTCACCGCCAACCTCCAGCCAGGGCTGATCCTTGCCAAGCGGCCACCTGAGTCCCTACATCCTGCGCTGCCCGATGCCCATCACCACGTCCCCTTTGTCTCTTTCTCTCTAAGACCCCCTTTCTCTCTGTCTCTAAGACCAGCGGGCTCGGTTGTGACTCACTTGGGCACGCAACCACAGTCTCGTGTTGCAGAGCCCAGACCAACCATGTCCCTCCTCGGGTGACAATCGCCTGAGGCTGGCGACAGCGACTGCGGTGGTTATGACCTGTGTCATGACAGCGGATACCTCTCGTCTGTCTTCTGTGACAGAGGGTGACAACAGCGACAAAGAACTACAAGTAAGTAATTCTGCTTTCACATAATAAATTCTGGGCAAGGAATACAATCATCCCAAATATGCAATACAAACAGTATGGACGTCGCAGGTGAGGACAATGCAAGCAGAAACCATAATGATTCAGGCATGTTGAAGAAAGGAGAGGTGATGCAAGAACAGCAGACATCATTCACAGTCATAACAGCTACCGCCATATCTGTCAACAAGATCAGCCTCGAACCCAGGTGAAAGGTACACATGTATTGTAATGTCCCAACATCTGTATGCATGATTAAGAAAAGAGACGCAATGCTAACAATCTCCCCTTGCAACATGAAAAGACATGAAAATGCTAACAATTCCAAAAAGTTAGCACATACATTTGACGATTGGTTTTTGAAATGGATTGAAAATGTGAAATGCTTTGTGAAAGTGTTCTATGATTTGGCTTGTGAGCTCTGGTTAGAAAGTGAACTTTGATGGTTCATATGGTCGTTTGAAAGTGGAATTGTTGGACTCTGTACACTTGTTACTATGTGGAACCACGAGATGGGGCAATGGGTACTTTATATGCATATTGCTTTTCAGGATATCTTGTGTGGGCCGAACCATTGGCTAATAATAGGTGGAGACAAATACAAAGGGAAAAACTTGGTTGTGAGCCTAACCACAATGATAAAGGTGGCGGAGGTGTATGACATGGGGGTGAAAGATTAGTTAATAGATTCGACCGTTGACATTCTTTCGTGTTTTATGTTAAAAATGCCATCGTGCATGTTAATTGATGAATGCTAGAGGACTAAACCAAAAATATGCCTACGGTAACGAAAGGGCGTCTTGGGATGCTAATCCATCTCACGCATAACTGAACTCCTAGACCTAAGAGCTCAGGTTTTCATTTAACCATTTCCTTCACACGTGGACCTAGTCAATAGACTTGCCCATCACTATCGGGTCCATGTAGGTTTGCAATTGGTCTAGGTTTACCTAAATAGATTTGTGGCGACTCTAGTGTGGTATTTAAGGTCATGACTGTATCTTGATCTCATAGGTTACCCAAACCTACGATTTGGAAAGATTCTAGAGACCATGGGTCCCAGGAAACACTTGCTAGTCACGTCTGTTGATCAATTATTTTGTCCAAGGAATCCAGTTCTAGCGACTAAACTCGAAATTTGGTCGCAAGAAGTTGTCGTGACCAGCCTCTAGCAACCGACTTCTGGCGACCAATTTTTTCCATCACCAAAGGGTTTGGCAACCGATGTTGATCTTGGAGCGACCCAAAAATTTGGTCGTTAGAGCCTTGACTTTTTGTAGTGTGATATGAACCGCCAAGTTTCGCCGTGCGAACTTTTTTTGCTGCTTTGTTTACAGCAGCAGGTGTGGTGCTTGCGTGACCTCTTCGTCGACCCATAATGGACGTTCTGACTCTAAAAATAGAGTCTCTTAGTAGAGTCTTATTTGAGGTTAGTTGGCACGTAAGTTTGACGTTCGATTAATGCTTCTGTGAAAGGATTTGGAAGCATTCCGAGCAGCATAACTTTTAATTTGGCTTTTGGTTGTCTGTGAGTGGTGCTTTTATCTCCTCTGACTTCCAAACTATCATGTCTTGAAAACCTAATATATGTCATAATATAAGATAAGCGTGGTATATGAAAAACAAGTGAAATTGTTCGGAGCATTTGTTTTATGAAGCCTGAATCGGACATTGACTACCATTTCATTACTAGGATTTGCACTGTGATTTGTGTTGCTTTACATATTTAAATCATTGTGAATTCAGTTTGGGATTGATTTCTGAAAGGAATTGAAAATGTGAAATGCATTATGAAAGTGTTCAATGATTTGGCTTGTGAAGTCTAATGAGAAAGTGAGTTGAGATGGTTCACGCATAGAAGGTGTCATTGTTGAACTTTGTACCCTTGTTACTACATGGAACCCCGAGTTGGAATAGTGGCAATATTGCATGCATCAAGATATACTGTATTGGCCAAGGCACCGGCTAATAATAGGTGGAGACCAATATCGATGGGGAAAACTTGGTTGTGAGCCTTGCCATGAGGAGAAACTGGCCGTATGTATGACATGGGACAAGAGATTAGTCAATGGATTCAACCAGTAACATCCGTTTGTGTGTCCTATTAAAAATGCTACGTTGCAAAAACATATTTGTATATATTTTTATAAATATGCTGTTCTGGCTCTATAAGCTATGTCATATACTTTTTTAGCAAAACTTATTTTTACAAACTGTGCATTAGATGGTGTTCGATCCTATAGTGAGATAAATATCTCTCACTCCTTATGTATCACGTAGGAGGGGCGGTTCGACATGGGGATTTTTAGGTCGTATTCTTTTGGTATTAGACATTGGCCGAGATATACATGTTTTTGGTATATTTGGTTTTCTCAGGAGATAGCTGGTTTAGGGACATATTTTTTGGTAATTTCTGTACTCTGAGACCTCGTAACCAGCTTTTGTTGGCCTTTTGTTTTTTGTCGTTGCCTTGTGGCTATGTTCTCCTCTTAATGGTGGGCCGTGTCAACTCTTTCCCTTGCTTGGCTTTAGGGTATGACATGTTATGTTATTTGATTCAGAAGTTTTCTTAGGTTTTGTTCTGTTCTTATGCGTAGGTGTTGAATGGGTTTACATGGGATATGTGAAGGTGAAAAAAAGCAAGAAACCACTGTTAGGTGAAAAGGATAAGGAAAAGGGCACATGGGGACGAGCGAAAATCTTCCCCGAAGTGAATCTGTTCAGTAATTGAAAATTGAAACAGGAACAACTAACAATGGTCCCTGCCACGGACGTTTATCTCATGTTCCAGCTTGGGACATCCTTCTGGCGTCCATATACTTCAACACGAAGGGGGCGCGTCGGTTGTCAGCTTTGGAACGCGGCGATAAAACACGTCCCCGGGTTTGAAACGGCAACGACAAATGAACGTTCCTAGGGAAAGTGCAGAGACGCTACTTAAACGTCCCACAATGGCAATGGTTTTCGCAACTCACCCTTTGATTCTTACCAACATCAGAAATAGAGAAAGTCGTGGAAAACATCCTCCGAAGGGTAGGGATGTTCAAAATACGTCTCTGTCCTGAATAACAATTGCCCCAATTTACAACTTTCCTTGTAGTGAACGTCGACGTCGTTCAAGGGAGAAAACTTTTCCATTTCTATGACTCAGTCGCATCGGAAACAAAAGGAAGAAAGGATATGTCGGAACATTTCTCTTACTTGCAATAGACGGAGTATATGAAACAATCATATTGCACTATTTTGACAAGCTTCAAGATATTATTATATTATTTGAAAGTTTTAATCATGCGATAAATAGCAAAGTAATACCAGAAATATGAACTGAAGTCTGGAGCAGCTCCTTAATTTTTTCGAGAGATCTAATAGACTCGCTTTATTGAATAGCTCATTCATGACCATTAATGCAACTTCATTGATCTGTAAAAGGGTAAATCTCATATCTAATTCGACAATCCTTCAGCTGATCAGCAGCCCCAAATCTTGAAGGGCAATCTTTTCTGATTAGACCAGCTACAGCAATCAAACAATTGGCACAATCGGAGAACGTAATCACTCCGTTGCCCGCTCCATGGCCGTAAAAAGTATCAAGGATTCGAGAGTGTCATCCACTACCAGGCATGTGCAGTAAAAATTGTAGCCCGAAAATGGAGTATGTGTAATCAAGCCTTGGAAAATTTCTTCGACGGCATTGTGGTAGGATGACTCATAACTTGACCCATCCAACCCTTGGTTATTGCATAACCCGGACACGAACGTCAGATCAGGATCTCCTGCGACATTGTCGTAAAGATAGAATAACACAAGCAACAGAGTTGCGATCCTCTTGAAAGAACTCATCTTTTCGTCTCTCTTTTTCTCAGTTCTCTTTCTTTGTAGAGAAGTTGCGGAATGTTGAAGGCTCGGTCCATGTTATACATAAGATGTTCTTGTTTCTATCCTTTGCCCAGTGGTAACAATTGCCGTTAGAAATGACGGAGGAATCTACACTATCTAGTTTTTGTTCAAAGGAATTTTTACTTTGTATAAGCTAATGTTTTTATCCATTCGGTCGGCAAATTCTTCTTGTTTGTGTAAATATTACTTTGTGGAGTTCCTCTTCCCAGTTCTTTCAACTAGTAACAATTAGGATTTTCTCACACAAGTGAAAACTAGGGAAATCTGCAAATGACCCTCTTTTGACAATTGGTGCCGACTCCTAAAATTATTTCTCTCTCCGCCTTGGCTTCCCGTTTTCAAGATGCAAAATGGCGACCTCTCCCAAAATTGGATCAGATTAGCGGCCATCAAATGGGTTAGTTAGATTGAAAAATGGTCCGGCCCAAATTGATCCATTTATACGCAGCACAAATTTAGTGACCCCTACCCAACTCAACCCGCACTCGATCCATGTTACTAAAATACTTTTATATTTAATTTAATCTATGGAAATCCATATTTATTTAGTCAAACCACTTTAGTATCAGAGCACTCCTCATATCAGTTTACCGGGTGTTGATTATGACATCATCTGCATATTGACTCATGCATATATCACCTAGTACTACTCGACCAATACACACATTAATAGCCTCTAATTATTTTTTCATTTTCAAAACAACATAGAGGATTTTCTTAACAAACTTGAGTTTAGAGAATAGATCCAGGAAATCCACGCCTAGGTGGATGTGTCTTAGTGGAGACATAAGCAATTTGTTTAGTGGATGAAATAGAGACAAGTCAAACTATGCCACAAAGAATATGGCATCGGATGAAATGATGGTCTATTTCGATGTGCTTGGTGCATTCTTGGAAAACAATATTATGTGCAATTTGGATAGCACTTCGGTTGTCGCAATAATGACTGTTCCGCTATGATAACATACTCTCATGTCTTCTAGTAGCCACCACAACCATAGAAACTCCGATGTTCCATCAGCAAGAGCTCGATATTATGCTGTTGTACTAGAGCGAGCGACAATGGTCTATTTCTTGCTATGCCATGAGATCAGTGAGTTGTCCAAAAAGAAATAATAGCATGTAATGAAGCAACAATCTTGAGGGTTACCAGCCTAGTCAACATTAGAATAAACTGTCAATTCCAAGATAGTATGAGCAGAAAAGTGAAGGTCATGAAATGTACCCTTGACATAGCAAAGAATTTGAAGAACTACAACAAAATGAGCCGTAGGAGGTGCGGTCATGTATTGACTAATAATGTGAACAAGCTAGGTGATGTCGTGATGGGTGAAAGGGAGATAAATAAGACTATTAACCAACTGCTAATAAAGTGTAGTATTTGGAAGATGAGTTCCATCTTTGTCTTTGAATTAGCATTCAACTTAATGGGAGTGGAAGCAATTTTGTTATCAATGAGGCCATCTTGAGAAATAAGATCAGTGACATATTTTGCTTGGGAGAGATAACATCCAGAAGCATCAAACACAACCTCTAAGCTAGAAAATAGTTAAATCTCCCTAGGTTTTTTTTTTTTTTTGGTGTAAAATGTTAGTATTATAGAGTGAATGAAGAACAACAGCTTAGGGGTATCCCCCAATATTACAAATGGTGCTAATAGTTCGAGAAGATGGAGGTAGGAAGTCTCTACATAGTAGCCAATACAACATTTATTTGAGAAGGTCTAATGTTTTGGTAGAATGAAGCTCTACCTCTTACATTTTTATGCACATTGACCAAAATAATATGGATATCAGTTGACTTGTTTTGAAACCATCTTCGGTTGCGCTCCATCCATATGCCATAAATGGTTGTTAGAAATGATACTTTAAGGAGTCTAGCCACCGAGTCTTTGCCCTTTGTTGCCCTAATCATCCATTGAAGTTCCTCATTTCATCCTTCCAAAGGACGCCTAATCCCCTGTTGTTCAAGGATACTGTGACATAAGCTGCCTGTCCACTCACACTTGAAGAACAAATGTGTTCTGTCTTCTATACTGGCCCTACAAAAGTTACATTGGATATCAATTGAGGTCCTCCAATGGATGATGATTTCTGCCATCGGTAGTCTGTTTCTGCAAACGAGCTAGCCAATAAAATTGTGTTTGCTGATATCACTAGTCCAAATTAGGTCATACCACTCCACAACCGGTCCCGCATGTCTGAGTTCATTGTAAATTTCTCAGCAACAGTACCTTGAGCTATGGATAACCAAGGTTAAAACATATCGTAGTTTAAGGAGACATCGCCAACTCCAAGCCATATTGCCCATAATGTTGATCTGCATAATTGGAGTGCCTCTGCATTTGGTTTTGTGAACCCATATACTCTAAAGGGCAGAGGATGGACGATTGATGAGGTTCCACAACATGTGGCAAAACAATACTTTGTTCCATAATTTTAGATCGAGCAATCCTAATCCTCCTTCCCTTTTTGGTGAGCAAACTACTTGCCATGCCACCTTGTGCAATCCATGATTCCACAGCATGCGACAAATCTCCCTAGATTTTTCATTTCGAACTTTTTATTGAGATATTACTGGGGTTTCGTGATGCTAGTCTAGTCATCACTAGCAATAACTATATCATCTACATAAAAAGTAGCTTAATGTACCGATGACGTTTGTGCCGAACAAAGACAATATGATCATAATGACTGGAAATACCATGCATAGGGAGCCTACTTCAATCCATACAACGATCGACGTAAGCAACACACTTTATTAGATGAATGAGTGCATTTGGGAGGAGGTGCAAGATAAACTTCTTTTTGAGATTGCCACTTAGAAATGCATTTTTAACATCCTTTTGAAATAGAGTCCAACACTTAACAAAGGCAACAACAAGATGACTACAAACAAAAGTGAGACAAGCAACAGGGGCAAAGATCTCATCATAATCAATGTTGTAAACTTGAGTAAAGCTTATGGCTTCTAGCTGAGCTTTATAATGATCCATAGTACCATCTACCTTGGTTTTAATCTTATATACCCATTTACAACTAACGACAGACTTTCTAGGAGGCAAATCAACTAAATCTCACGTTTAAGAGTTTTCCAACCTTGCAACTCATCTGACATAACTTGTTGCCAAAGAGGATTAGTATTGGCTTCTTTATAGGTGTGAAGTTCATGAAGAGAAGCAATGATAGAGTAACTAGAAGAAAATACATTCTTCAAGTCCCAATTTTGTTCCTCCATACTAAGGAATTGTCAGTTTCATCTTCAAAGTTTTTTTTGCCATCTAAGTCTCTAAACAAATTTAATAGAACTACAGATTGATTTGCATTCTTCCTTCAATCATTTTACCATCAGTTCATAGTAACCGGGACAAAATATTACAACTGATTGAAAGCATGAAGATGATTAAAATAGTTTGGTCATGTGCACACATTGACCAAAAGTTGGCGTATAACAACTAATCAAAAGCCGGCCACTAGGTGAGGGCAGCCTTGCTCGCAATTGGTGGGCTCGACATCGCTACCTTGTTGGCCGCCTTTAGGCCCTCACCTCGATTTGGCGAGGGTCGCAACCCTCACTAGTGACCGGCAAAAAGACTAGGTGAGGGCTGCGACCCCTACCAGTGACTAGCAAGGGCTTGCTCGCCTTCGCCAAGGGCCAACAAGAGTCACTGGTGATCCTCGTCGGTGAAAATGAAAGGAGAAAAAAACAAAAAAAATTATAGAAAAATTCAAAAAATTATTCACATAAGATGCCAGATGTCTACATCAGTGATTTTCTGCCATAATTAAAACGATGGACTCAATTGGCAAAATGTGAAAATGTTTAAGACTAAATTGATATATTTGAAAGGTTTAGAAATTAATTAGCAAAATTGTAATAGTTTTAGAACTTTTTTGGCAAATTTCCCTACATAGAAGGTGTTATTGTTGGACTTTGTACCCTTGTTACTGCATAGAACCCCGAGTTGGGATAGTGGGAACGTGGCATGCATCAAGATATATTGTGTGGGCCGACTAATAATGGGGCAAGAGATTAGTCAATGGATTAAACCACTGACATCCTTTTGTGTTTTATGTTAAAAATGCTATGTCGTGAAAACATATTTGGATGTATTGTTATATATGTGTTGACCTGGCTCTATACGCTCTGTCAAATATTTTTTTAGCAAAAGATACTTTTACAAAATGTGCATAGTTGGCGTGTGATCCTGTAGTGAGATAAATATCGCAAAAAGGACACTATAATTACCATAACTTGTGTACGGCGTTCACTTTGGTGCCATAACTTTTTTTCGGATCACTTTAGTATCAACTTTTTTGAAAAACGATCACTTGAGTGCCAATGCTGACATGGCACGCCAGAAATTTGATGTGGCTCTTTTTTATTAATATTTTATGCTGAGATGGCTGGCCGGAGAGTCCAGTAAGCCCTTATAGCAAAAACGACGTCATTCAACCTTTCTCCCCCCAATATAGGAACCCTAAATCGGGTAATTGGACATATTCCCCAATTGCAAACCCTAACAAGCCATATTATTTCCTTGTTTTCCCCGAAATTGACAGCTGAAGGTTGCAAATGGATGGCAGGAGCTTCACTAGCAGCTCAAATTCGTTTGAACGAAGTGAAGAAGAAGGTCAGTTCTTCTGCTATTGTGGATTACCGAGTCCAAGAAGAACATCTTGGACTTGATTGAACCCTAGGAGAAGATTCTATGGATGTGCCAGGTATAGAGAAAGCTCGAAGTGCAAATTCTTCAAATGGATTGATGCAAAATTTTCAAATCGAGCAATAGAGGTGATAGTGAAGCTACTTGAAGCTCGACATCAACCTCCACCTACATTAATGGACGAGTTGGACGATGTTGACTCATTGCAAGCTGAAATAAAGGCTTTAGCATCTCTTGCCAACCATTTGAAGAAGGAAGTTTGAAAGATGAAAATCAAAAGAAAGTGTTATCGATTGTTGATTGTGTTATTGATATTTTTTATAGCCTATTTTATGGTCAAATGTAATGTCAGTGATGAGCAAAAGTTTCTTTGTCTACCATAATTTAATATAGACTTGTACTATGTACCTGTATTTGGCAATTTGTAGCTACAGTCGTGTTATTAGTTTGTTGCAATTTATATATGTAACAAGAGGTTTGCTGCAATCTATGACAAATGTAAGGTTGGAATTTATTGGTTCTCATTGTTGAGTTGCTTAGTATTTTGTTGCTGCATATTTTGATGCAGTTTTGCCTCGTTGGCAGCATATTTTGTTGCATATTTTTGCGCATTTGCTGTCTTTTGCTGCACTTCCTCATTTGCAGCATATTTTATTGCATATTTTCGCTCGTTTACTATCATTTGCTGCACTTCCTCATTTGCAACGTATTTTGCTATATATTTTTGTTCATTTGCTACACTTTCTCATTTGTAGCATATTTTACTGCATATTTTTGCTCATTCGCTATCATTGCTGCACTTCCTCGTGATGTGGCTAGTAAGGATCACCTAAAGGGGGTGAATAGGTAATCTTAAATAATTTTTATAAATTTAAGTAGAAATAAAAGATCACAGTTGAGTTTGAATAAAATTCAGATTCAAAACAGTTTATATAGACAGTGCCCCCGATGTGCAGTGTGCAAAGTAATAGATGAGAGATAAAAAAATTGCACACAAGTTTATAGTGGTTTGGCTTTTGGTAAGTTTATGTCCACTCTCCCACGCTGACAACCTACTGGCTGGATTTCACTATGTAATCAAGAGGCAATACATATTTTGAGTGACAGCATTCTTGTGTATGATATGACTCTCTATCTCATACAATCACTCTTACAAAATGTCCTTCAAGATCTTAATATTTAGCACAAGAAAGACAAGAGGAAGGATCAGAGTAAGCTCAGACTTTGGACTTGTTGATTCTCGATTTCATTCTCTACCTTCTGCTCCTCGTTGATCTCATTTTATATTCCTCCATTATCAAACTAGCCGTTGGACAATCTTCAGAGGATCATATTCCAATATTTACTTTTGGACAGATTTGTATAAAATGGATTGAGTAGCCGTTTGTTGACAAAATCTGAATCTCGCTAATTTTGGTCGCCCATACAATCAGAATATTGGTTTTCATAAATAGAGTTTTATCCGTTGTAATGCATACTTGTCATAGTATTTGATTGTCAATCAATTATAACCTTAGATTGAAATAATTAAAACTTTCATTCTGTGAAATCCATACCTGATCACTAGCTGTTATATTTCGTTCTGAATAAGTTTTGCTTCTACGTCTGAAAGACTTTTGCGTCTACGTCTGCATAACTTCTGCGTCTGCGTCTGTTTCAGAACTTAGATTAGTGTGAGTTTTCGGTAAAATCTGAATACTTCAGTGTCTGAATGACTTTTATGATAAAGTCTGAATAGCACAAGAAAATCTGAGTCTAAACTTTTAGTTCTGAAAACTTATAAAGTCTGATATTTCCTTCTGAACTTCCAAAATATATTAATCTGGCAAGAAATGTATGTCAGATTCACAAGTTACACATGGAGAGTTTTGTCAGTTTCAAAATCCATTTGGAGTTTTCCTCAACACCTCATTGGCAGCATATTTTTGCTCATTTGCTGTCATTTGCTGCACTTCCTTATTTGCTTCATATTTTTGCTCATTTGCTGTACCTAAGTGCAGTTCTAGTCGTGGTTCAAAAGTGATCACTTAAGTGCCAATTGTGGGCAAAAGTTGATCACTTAAGTGTCATGCCGTATGTTTCTTTGAAAAAAAAAATGGAGATTTTAGTTTCAAAAAACCAATCTTTAAACCAAATCATTCCAGAATCAAAGTAGTAACTACACCAACATTGCTCACTAGCACTAAATCACCCCAAACCATACTCATAAACTGGTTCAAACAACCCCTAAACCATATTCAATCACCAGCACCAAACAATTCCCAAACCATATTCAAAAACCGGTTCAAAATGCTTGCACTAGCATGTGCTGGCGTGCTGGTGCAAGCACTATACTGCACTTCCAAAAATAACAAAATCAGCAGCTACCATATTATACTCCCAAACAGTACAAAATCAGTAGTTAGTGCAAACACTATATTGCACTCGCAAACAGCACAAAATCAGTAGTGGTGCAAGCACCATATTGCACCTAAAAATAACACAAACAACCAACACTAGCAGCACCAATTCCCACCCTCTCCACCAACTGCATCAGTAAGTTTATTTGAATATTAACTTATTTATGCAACTTGCAAGCACCCTACTACACTAGTACTATACTAAAACAGAACAAACACGTGTGCAAAAATATGAAAATCACAACCACCTTAACCACGGTAAACATCAAATTTAGTCATTAAACACAACATTCCATTAGTCAATAACATTTCATGACCACAAAAAATCAACCTCCTATTTGCCAATATGGTAAACCTCCCTAATTTCACAAAAACTAACAATCACCTCAACACCCTCCCATTAGTCAATAATAATAAGTCCACCATTTTCTTTTCCTTTCGATGGTTTCTTGAATTGATTCATAATTCTTTGACTCTTTCGAACTGGAGGAACTGCAGATTGTTCTTCTGAAGATGCAGGTTCTTCAATAGCTGGAGTTGCTTCTTCTTGAACTGCTGGAGCTGCATCTTCTTCTTGAACTGCTTGAATTGCATCTTCTTCAATAGCTAGAGCTGCTTCTTTTTGAACTGCTCCAGCTGCATCTTTTTCAACTACTGGACCAGCAAGTTGTTCTACTGGCTGTTTTGATGGAGATTTCTTCTTAGGTGTAGCAACTATCTTCTTCTTACTAGTGTTGGTGGCTGTTTTGGAGCTATCAGCATGTGCTGGATGATCAGGAACTAGTGTTGAATTTTTTGTTGATAGCAGTTTACGAACACTCTTCTCTGCAGCCACCCTTCTTCTCTTCAGACCAGCTGCTTGCGACGTTGGTTAGATTCTTTTTGGTGCAGCCCTTGACTCTTGGCTTAGGCCAACTTGAGATATGAGAACCTCTGAACTCCTCTCAGGCTATAATAACATAATCATGGATGAGAAGAAGCAATATTGTCATAAAAGTGAAAAACTCAAAAATGAAATGCATGAGATGTACAAAACTTACATGCAAAATAGTCATTCCAGTATTGAAGTCCGTATAAATTCCATAACCATATTGCCTTAATCTTCTGCCGAGGACCCCTCTTGTTTGATATGGTGCCTCACTTTGAGGAACCTAAGCTACTTGTTCAGTTATTTTGCTTCTCAACTGATAAGGACAAAACAATGTTAATGAAAGCCAAAGTATGCTCATTAAAGAATAATACAAATACATATAGCTTGCTAGATATTTTCTTCTAGCCTATGCAATAGTCGAGGAGGAGGTTGCCCTTGAACCTGGGCCTCCGGTTGGCTCTTCAGTTGGTTCTTGAATTTGGCCTTCAGTAGGCCTTTGAGCTAGACAATCAACATGCCTATCAACTGGCCCTCCAGTAGGCCTTTCAGCAGCCCTTTTAGCTGGTTTTTGTGCTAGCCCCACACTTGATCCAATTTGAGTCCATTCACTTGGCTGTTGAAGCAACTGATGTTGCTTCTTCAAATGACAATCACTTTTGTTGTGACCTATCTCACGACAATATGAATATTTTATCTTTACACTTAACATGCTCATCTTCTTACTTCTAGGCTCTCCCTCTTGCTTTCTTCATATCCTTTTAGGCCTTCCTATCTATTTCTTAAGTGGCAAAGGATGAGAGGCTTCATAATTTGTCGACTCCTAGAATTTTGTACTTCTAATAGACTGCATCATGTGCTGGTACGCAACAAGATATGTGCTTTTGTGGTAGTAACCATGCAGATAATCCTTGGGATTTTGGTACTTCGTTTGGATGGCACAAATGGCATGTGCGCAGAGAATTCCAGAAAGTTGCTAAGCTCGACATGAGCACTTTAGTTTGTCCAATTGGACAACATACTTGTCTGTCTTTTCCATGACTTCATAGCCATTATCTCCATTCCAGATAGGATAACAGAACCTACTACTCGCCAAGTTGTTATCCAATCTTTTAGCAATCCTAGGACCACACTGTCCACTCTACTTCACAGCCTCATCTCTCTGTTTTCACAGCCTTGTAATGACTATCACTCGAATATCCTCAAGCATGCTGATGATTGGTTTGCACCTCGTCTCTAAAATTCTGCCATTGAAGGCTTCACTGAGATTGTTATCAATGATATCGCTCTTGAATTCTTCACTGAAGAAGGCCTTGCACTAATGCCTGGGTTCAGTTTGAAAAAGTGCTTCATAACCGCCCTTCGTCAATTCAAGCAGCTTCTGTTTATGAATTCTAAAATCAGCCATCTTAGTGCTCTTAGCTATCATCCAAAATTGCTTATGTAGTTTCTCCCTTTTGTAGATCTTTGCCCAGTTTGCATATATGCGCCTTGCACACATCCTATGTTCACCAAATGGCATCAACTCAGCTAGAGCAGGAAGAAGTCCCTACAAGAATTCATACATTAAGGCATTAATAAAGGCATGTGCAAGATAAAATGTCATAAATATTATTTGTGCAGTTGCACCAGCATTACCTTTTGTTGGTCGCTCATGAATGCCCAACCTCCTCCATTAGTGATCTCAAGGTCCGCCATCAAAATTTTCAGGAACCACGATCAAGTGTCCTTGCTCTCTACCTTCACAATAGCCCAAGCAATTGAAAACATTTGATCATTGCCATCCCTCCCAATGGCAGCCAACAATTCTCCCTTGCACACACCCTTCAAGAAACATCCATCTAACCCTATGACTCGTCTACAGCTAGCAACAAATCTCCGCTTGCATGTATCAAAGCAAATATAAATTCGGTTAAAGTTAATCCCATGGTTAGGCAGTGGCAACTCCAGAACCTTAACATAAACTCGACGACCTGGGTTTTGCAGCCTACATTCTCAAGCATATTCCCAAATTTGACCATATTCTTCCTTGTATCTCCCTAGAATTTTTTTCATCACCTTTTGCTTGGCTCTTTTACACTGATTGAGTGACACGTTAATCCTTACCTACTCCCTCACCAACTGCTTCAACTGAGCACTCTTCACATTAGGTATCGCTTTGATGGTATCCAAGCACTCGTTACCCTTTTGTTGTCAAACATGATGGAATCAGTATGTTCCTCCTGTAATGATCTAATTTGGAATGACCCATCCCTCTTTGAACTTGCGCTATATATCTTCCACGAATAATTAGGTTGAGAACACTTTGCTCTAACATTGTCCTGCGTATTTTGAGTGAACTGAAGAGTCCTCTGTTCAGTTATTGAATACTTGATAATCCCTTCTTTGAATTGTTTGGCATCAGAAAATTTCATACCTACAATCAACACAGAAGAAGAAGAGCCAAGATCGTATAACGGATACTTACGTTTCCTTCTGCGCAGAACGGGATCATCATCTTCATGTTGATTTTCAGAATTATCATTCTGTTCATCAGAGCCACTTTATTCATAATCAGTGTCATTACCTTCAGCTGGAGCTCCATCAATGCTATGTCCTGGTTCAGCTTCAGGCAATCCTCAAAGTGCAACTGTTGATTTTTTTTTTCCAAATTCCCTTTGCTTTTGCCTTGATTGTGCAAGTTCCTTATCGTCATCATCACCTGGTAAATTTACATTTGTCACACCCTCATCATCTGATTCACTAGATGCAGCAACTTCCCACGACAATCTAGTGAACTCTTCACTCACTACATGACTTGCCTCCCTCTTATCCCTCTCATGTCTAGCTTCATCTATAATAGAACTAGCACAAACCTGAGTACTAGGTAAAGCAACACCATCCCCTACGTCTTCTCTCTCAACCCCTTCATCAGATTCACCATCATTATAGGACTCAACGTACATAACAGCTTTTTTTCCATGAAGATAATGGTAGATGATATCCTTAATACCATTATCATCATCAAAGTTTCTAATACCGTCCTTCAAGCTGCTTCCAGGAACATAATAATTAGGGGTGTCAATGGGTCGGGTCAAGTCGGGTTGAGTCGGGTTTTCATGATACCAAATTTGACTCGAAACAATGAATATTTACGCTTGGCTAGACCCGAAATAAGACCCGAATATGATATAGCCGCATGATCGGATCATGTTAGTTAGGGTTCGGGTTCGTGTTTTAGATTTTTATTATAAATTAAGGTTAAGTTATACCTAGGGGTGTTAATGGGTCGAGTTGGGTCTAGTCTCCACGCTACCCAACTCGACCCGAATCATAAAAGATACGTAGACTCTTGACCCGAACCGTACATGGCCCTAAACGCAAAAACCGAGTTGGGTTTCGGGTCTTTTTGGTTTCAAGCTAATATTTGACAATGTTACAATTGATTCGAAGGATGGTGCTTATTGTTTGTTTTATCTAAATTGACGCTTCTCATGTATCCTCGGTTTTCGTCGCCCTCAATTGCTTCTAAATTTGGGGATTCTGATTGCCTCTCGTCTCCATTCTCACGTTTCGATATTTGCTTAATACGGGTCAAGATGCTCTAAAACCATGCATTTTACCGATTCTGTCATGGATTTGCCTGGGAATTACATCATGCTGTCTCGTCATTTGCTTGAAAGTTATTGGATTTGATGCAAGTATACATCTTTGCTCGATATACTTATCAAGTTAGCTACCAAAGACACAAATGCAGATAGAGACTCGAAATTTTGCTGGTTGAATCGTTAATCTAGTGACACCACTTTGAGACAGACTATGGTGACTCGTGAGCTCTTTGGACTAGATGACAGCGGCAGAGTAGATGAGGAGGACGAAGTTGACAATGGCGAGCGATTTCACGTTCTGGAGGAGGACGAAGTTGAACGACAGTGCTATAAAGTGAAATGTGTTTCTGTTCTAAAAATAAAAAATAAAAATAAAAATATATGTGTTTCAGTTCGGTTCGTGTTCTGAACACGAATCAAACCGAAACCAATGAGATACCCATTTGCTTAGCTAATACCCGAACATGAAGTTGACCCGGCCTGAAATACGCAAAATTTCGGATCGGGTCGGGTCGGTTCGTATTCCGGTTCGGGCATGTTGTTTGGTTTTGACACCCCAAATAATAATGCAAACTTCCTATTTTACATTTTAATTGTTGAACTATATCCCTCATGAGATTAATATATGATGGCTTGCTTCTATCAAAATAAACAGTACCTTCAAGTTCTCCAAAGTATTCCCACTCGTCTGTGCCGATGACAAATTCTCCTCCATAGTGAACAATGATGCCGACAATTGTGTCTTTATCCCCCATATCGACCCTGCATTGAAGGAAAAAAGCTAAAAAATTTAATATTTTAGCTTTCGGGACCACACCACATAGGAAAAAGAGCACAGCTTCACATGAAGGTCCCCCACATGGTCGACAAAATTGAAAAAGCCACCATCATACCACATGGGTGACAATGATAGAGGTACCTACATGGACCACAATCTATCGCATATTCTCAGCTCGGCACTGACACAATCGAATCCACTTCAAGCCCTAATATCCGAACAACTAGGCATAATATATGAAGTTCAAGCTTTAATTTCAGAAGTTCAAGACCTAATTTCAAGTTCGAGCCCCAATTTCCCAAGTTCAAGCCCTAATTTCCTACTTCAAACCCTAATTTCCCGACGGCAGCCCTAATCTACCAATTATTTGAGTGAAACATAGGACAATGAAGCACAATGTGTCGATCAATTCAGCAAAATATAAATTAACAGCCCTTATTTGAAGACCGACCTTCGTAATTTGCCACAGAGATGGGACCGATGCCGACAGGAGGAGTGATGCTTAGTCCACGGGATGAGGGAGTGACGTCGATCAACCGCGAGGGGAAGGCAAGAGACGGCAATGGCGACGATGACGACGACGATGACAAAATGAGGGTGCCACGAGCGATGAGTGACGGGCGACGGCGACTGGAAGAGGGAGATAGAGCAGGTGTGATGAGCGACGCGATGCTAAGACCTTTGAACTAAGCGTGTCGTTTGCTCTCCTCAATGGAACGATGTCGTCCTTCTTGTCCAAGTGGACTGAGTGACGTCGTTTTGCTCGTCCATGTGAACATCAAATGTTGAATCCAATATCCATGTCACACTTTTTTTTTAAATGAAATATGTTAGGTCAGCTTTTTGGCCGGAGTCACTAAAATGATCTATTTTCCTCTGACTTGGCACCAAAGTGATCTGAAAAAAAGTTATGGCACCAAAGTGATCGCCATACACAAGTTATAGCACTTATAGTGTCCTTTTACCGATAAATATCACTCACTCCTTAGGTGACACTTAGGAGGGACGGTTCAACATGGGGATTTTTGGATCTGTATTCTTTTGATATTAGATATTGGCCAAGATATACATGTTCTTGGTATAGTTGGTTGTCTCTGGAGATAGCTGGTTTAGGGAACATACTTTTCTGTAGTTTCTGTACTCTAAGACCTCATAGCCAGTTTTTGTTGGCCTTTTGTTATTTATGGTTGCTTTGTGGCTATGTTCTTCTCTTAATGGAGGGCCGTGTCAACTCTTTCCCTTGCTTGGCTTTAAGGTTCGACATGTCATGTTATTTGATTCGGTAGTTTTCTTAGGTGTCGTTTTGTTCTTATGTGTAGGTGTTGAATGGGTTTACATTAGGGGTGTGCATGGTTTGGGTGGGTGGTTCCCGCCCTAGAACCATGGATCGCCCGCTACAAGACCGGTTCCAAAAATTGGAACCGAGACCCACTTGTCGATTCTATGGATCCACCCGAGAACCGGACCACCGGTCCGATCCAGTTCCCGAGTGGGTCTATAGAACCAGTCCCAACAAGATTTCCTGGACAAATAAAAAAAATATGTGGACCAACATTGGATCAACAGAACAAAAAGAAAATAACATAACTTTCCATACAACTCATACACTATGATCGGTTATATTAACCACATTATCCATAAATCAAGTGGGTACCCATCAATTATTAGGAAAAATGACTAAGGTTATCCAAATTACACAAGACCTTTAAACATGATAATAAATTTTCTTCTTTTTAAAAATTTTTTTTGGTCAGATTTTTTAGTTAAAAATTAAAAAAATAAAATATATTATTATTATAGTACCGGTCCGATCCGGGTGGGCAGGTGGGCAGTTCCACACTGGGAACCGGGAATTGGACCAGTACCCACCGGTTCCAAAAAATTGGAACCGGGAACCGGACTAGTTTCCTTGGGAACCACTGGTTCCGGTCCGGTTCTGGGCGGTCCCGGGCGGTCCAGGCGGGTCTCGGTTCTTTTGTACATCCCTAGTTTACATGGTTTTTGTGAAGGTGAAAAAAAGCATGAAACCACTGTTTGGTGAAAAGGATAAGGAAAAGGGCACACTGAGACGAGAGAAGATCTTCCTCGGAGTGAATCTGTTTACTGATAGGGAATGCAAACAGGGAAAACTACCAATTGTCTCCGCCATGAACGTTTGACGAGAAATGAACGTTCCTAGGTAAAGTACAAGGACATTACTTAAACGTTCACAACGGCGGCAGTTTTCGCAACTCACCATTTGATTCTGGCCATCATTGGAGATTGGGGGAGTTATGGGAGACCTCAGAAAACGTCCTCGGAAGCGCAAGGATGTTTAAATTACGTCTTTGCTCTGCACAACAAACTTCCCAATTTACAGCTTTTCCTGCAGGGAACGTCGTTTCTCTTTGTTAACAATAAGAAACGAGTTGTTCAAGGGAGAAGAATTTTCCATTTTTATGAGTCAATTCGCTTAAGAAAACAAAGAGTACGAGGAAAGGATATGTCGGAACATTTCATTTACTCGTAATAGACGGAGCATATGAAAGAGTCAGATTGCACTCTTTTGATAAGTTTCAGGACATTTTACACTATTTGAAAGTTTTAATCATGCAACAAATAGCAAAGTAATACCAGAAATGTAAACTAAATCGGGAACAACTCCTTAAAATTTGGAGAGATCTAATATACTCGCTTTATCGAACAGCTCATTCATGACCATTAATTGCAACATCATGGATCTGTAAATTCGTAAGTCTCGTATCTAACTCGACAATCCTTCAGCTGCAAAGTAACCCCAAGGCATGAAGGGCATTGTTGTCTGATTAGACCAACCGCAGCAATCAAACAATCAGCACAACTGGAGACCGTAATCACTCCGTTGCAGGCTGCATGGCCGTAAAAGAAATCAATGACTATAAGATTGTCATCTTCTACCACGAATGAGCAGTAGAGATTGTAACCCGTAATTGGAGTTTGGGTAATCAAGTCTTGGAAAACTTTTTCCAAGGCATCGTGGTAGTATGACTCACCACTTGACCCCCCAAACCCTTGGGTATTGCACGCAAAGGACACCACCGTCTTATCAGGATTATCTCCTGCGACCTTGTCGCAAAGATAGAATAACACAAGCACCAGGGTTGCAATCCTCCTGAAAGAACTCATCTGTTCGTTTCTCTTTTTCTCTGTTCTCGCTATCTTTCTTTGTAGAGAAGTTGCGGAATGTTGAAGGCTCGGTCCATGTTATATATAAGATGTTCTCGTCACTGTCCTTTGCCCGGTGGTAGCAATCGCCATTACAAAAGACGGACGAATGTACACCACCTAGTTTTTGCCGCACAATCCCAATCCTAGGGAACTTTTTAGCTTTTGTATAAAGCATTTATGTTTTTATCCATTCGGTCGGCAGATTCTTCTTGTTTGTGTGAATATTGCTTTGTGGAGTTCACTCTTCCAAGTTCTTCCAACCTGTAACAACAGGGATTTTCTCACACGAGAGAAAACTAGGGAAATCTGCAAGTGAACCACTTTTGACAATTGGTGGCAATTCGTAAAATTATTTCTCTCTGTACTTCTCTTTTTCAAAGTGCAAAAATGGCGACCTCTCCCAGAATCGAATCAGATTAGCGGTGGTCAAATGGGCAGGTCTAATCGAAAATGATCCGACCTAAATTGATCTATTTAATCCGTTTCGACCTATTTATATGTAGCACAAATTTAGTGATCCATTCCCAACTTGATCCGTATTACTAATATACTTTTATATTTGATCTGATTTATGAAAATCTGTATCAATCTAGTTAATCCACTTTAAGCTCTTCACGTGTACATGTTATCTGGATAAATCGCTATTTCGATTATGAAATGCTAAAGGCTTTTAACATTGCATAGAATCTTCAATTTTTAATTCACAATAAAGAATAATAGAAAGTTAGTACTTGGACATGAATTTATAAATTCACAACAACAAATAATGTGTAGGAATTGGAATTTTAATTGAATAGAAGTAAGATATTGAATGAGCAGACTTATGCTAACTACGAATTGCAATGATAAGAACTAAGATTACAATATCACGTAAAAATAACAATGCCAAATGCAACCAATGAATTGTATACCCCATCAACTAACAGACGAAACTTATAAGATGAATAAAAATAAAAAAAATAATGGGAGAAAAAAGAACCTCGCTTGATATATTTGAGGGATAAATGTACTGAAAGTCCTACAATTCTTCACGAAAGTATAATTTTTTTGGTAAGGTTCACGAAAGTATAATTGAATCCTAAAATTTTCAAAAAGTGCAATTGAATCCTAAAATTTTAAAAAAAAAGTGCAATTAATCCCATAACTTGTCAAGTTGATACAATCAAATCCTTCAATTAACTTTTTTCAACTTGACAAACGGAAAACACTAATAAGTTTTAAAACTTAATTGCACCAACTTGATAAGTTTTATGATTTGATTGTACCTTTTGAAAGATTTAGGGCCCAAATGCACATTTGTGATATATTTTAGGACTTGATTGCATTTTTTGAAAGTTTTAAAATTTCAATTACACTTTTGTGATAAGTTTTAAAACTTTCAGTACACTTATCCCTATATTTAATAAGGGTGAAATCAGGCCCATCATCTTGCGGGCCAACCAAGACTTCTTTGAACTTAGAACAATCCGAGGAACCCGTTATTTTCTCACAGAGTAAAGAGAAAATCACAAAGATAGATTGGGCTTAAGTAGACTGTGAACCCATTTGACACTCATATTTTTTTTTTTTTTGTTGGGGGTTTTGCCATTCTAAACCCATACATAACCCTATTTATTTAATATAACTTACATATATAATGACTCGGCCTATCATATATGGGTTAAGAATGACCATACATCGCTTGAACAATTTCCCCTCCTTACATTCCCCTTCACCGTTTCTCTTTGATTAGATCCTCTTCTCTAACTTATCTAAACCTTTTTCTTTATCCATGCTCTCTCTCTCTCTCTCTCTCTCTCTCTCTCTCTCTAGGATGAAACTAATGGGCTTTGCATTGTTTCGAATTGCTGCCCATATACATCTCTTTTAATTTCCAATGTATCCATCCCTTCACCGTTGCATTTGTGATTTGTGTTACTTTACATATTTAAAGCATTGTGAATTCAGTTTGATGATTGGTTTCTAAAAGGGCTTGAAAATGTGAAATGTTTTGTGAAAGTGTTTAATGATTTGGTATAACAAACAAGTGAGCTGTGATAGTTCACACATAGAAGGTGTTATTGTTGGACTTTGTACCCTTGTAACTAGATGGAACCCCGAGTTGGGATCAGTGGGGATATGGCATGCATCAAGATATACTATGTGGGCTGAGGCACGGGCTAATAATAGGTGGAGACCTATACCAACGAGGAAAACTTGGTTGTGGGCCTTGGCCACAAGGAGAAACTGGCCGTAGTGTATGACATGGGGTGAGAGATTAGTCAATGGATTCAACCACTGACATCCTTTTGTGTTTTGTGTTAAAAATGCTACATCGCGAAAACATAATTTGAATGTACTGTTGTAAATATGTTGTTCTGGCTCTATAAGCTTTGTTTGAAATTTTTTAGCAAAAGTTACTATAAAATGTGCATAGTTGGTGTTCAATCCCATAGCAGTTAAGTGTCACTCACACCTTACCCTGTCCCACTTAGGCGGGGCGGTTCGACATGGGGATTTTTGGGTCATATTCTTTTGGTATTAGATATTGGGTGAGACATACATGTTTTTATTATAGTTGGTTTTCTCTGTAGATAGCCGGTTTAGGGACATATTTTTCCGTAGTTTCTGTACTCTGAGACCTTGTAACCGGCTTTTGTTGGCCTTTCTTTTTTTTATGGCTGCTTTGAGGCTATGTTCTTCTCTTAATGGAGGGCCGCGTCAACTCTTTCTCTTGCTTGGCTATAGGGTATGGCATGTTTTGTTATTTGATTCGGTAGTTTTCCTAGGCGTTTGTTCTGTTCTTATGGAAGGTGTTGAATGGGTTTACATGGAGTATGTGAAGGTGAAAAAAAGCAAGAAACCACTGTTAGGTTAAAAGGATAAGGAAAAGGGCACATGGGGACTAGAGAAAATCTTCCTCGGAGCGACTCTGTTTAGTAATAGGGAATGCAAACAGGGAAAACTACCAATTGTCTCTGCCATGAACGTTTATCTCTCGTCCCGGCTTGGGACATCCTTCTTGCGTACCTATATGCCGACACGAAGGGGGCGTGTTAGTTGTCAGATTTAGGACACGGTAATAAAACACGTCCCCAATTTCGGAGCACCGACGAGAAATGAACGTTCCTAGGGAAAGGACAGGGACGCTACTTAAATGTCCCACAACAATGGCGTTTTTCGCAACTCACCGTTTGATTCTTGCCAACATCCCAACATCAGACATGAAGAAGAAAGTCGTGGGAGACCTCGGAAAATGTCCTCGGAAGCGCAGGGATGTGCAAAATACGTCTCTGTCCTGCGTAACAAAAGCCTCAATTTGCAACATTCCCTGAGTGAACGTCAACGTCGTTGGAACTTTTCCATATCTATATATCAGCCGCCTAGGAAACAAAATGAAGAAAGGATATGTCGGAATAGTTCTCTTACTCGCAATAGATGGAGCATATGAAAGAGTCAAATTGCGCTATTTTGACAAGTTTCAAGACATTATTATGCTATGCGAAACTTTTAATCGTGCGGTAAATAGCAAAGTAATACCGAAAATATGAACTAAAGTCTGGAGCAGCTCCTTTAAATTTTCGAGAGATCTAATAGACTCGCTTTATTGAACAGGTCATTCATGACCTTTAGATACAACTTCATTGATCTGTAAATGGGTAAATCGTATCTAAGTCGACAATCCTTCAGCTGAAAAGTAGCCCCAAATATTGAAGGGCATTCTTGTCCGATTAGAGTAGATGCAGCAATCAAACAAAGGGCACATTCGGATGATGTAATCTCTCCGTTGCACGCTCCATGGCCGTAAAACAAATCAAGGATTCGGGGTATTGTCATCTTCTACCGGGAATGCGCAGAAGTGATTGTCACCCGAAAATGGAGTTCGTGTAATCAAGTCATGGAAAACTCCTTCCCAGGCATTGTGGTAGTGTGACTCATCACTTGACCCGCCGTCGGATCAGGATGACCTCCTGCGACCTTGTCGTAAAGACAGAATGACACAAGCAACAGAGTTGCAATCCTCTTGAAAGAACTCATCTTTTCGTTTCTCCTTTTCTCAGTTCTCTGTTATCTTTCTTTGTAGAGAAGTTGCGGAATGTTGAAGGCTCGGTCCGTGTTATATAGAAGATGGTCTTGTTACTGTCTTTGTTCTTTGTTCCTGTCTTTTGCCCAGTGGTAACGACTGCCATTCTTAGAAATGACGAAGGAATCTACACTATCTAGTTTTTGTCACACAATCCCAATTCTACACTATCTAATTTTTTACTTTGTATAAGCACATGTTTTTATCCATTCGCTGAGCAGATTCTTTGTTTGTGTAGATATTACTTTGTGGAGTTCGCTCTTCCAAGTTCTTCCAACCACTAACAATTACGGTATTCTCACACGTGAAAACTAAGGAAATCTGCAAATGACCCTCTTTTGACAATAGATGCCAATTCGTAAAATTAGTTCACCCTCCGCCGTAGCTTCCCTTTTGCAAAGTGAAAAAATGGTAGACACTCCCAAAATCAGATCAAATTAGTGCTGTCAAATGGGTGGGTGGGTTGGATCGGATCAAAAATGGTCGAACCCAAATTAAGTAATTTATATGTAGCACAAGTTTAGTGACTGATAACTGACCCGACCTCTATTACAAAAATAATTTCACATTTAATCTAACTTATGAAATTCTGTATCCATCTAGTAAACCCACGCTAAAGAATTGATTTTCAGCAGGTGTGTGCAAAAGAACCAAGAACTGCTTGGAATCGGACCGAACCGACCTAGAACCAGCGATTCCCATAGGGATTGGTCTAGTTTGCGTCGAACCGGTGAACCCGTAAGTATTGATCTGGTTCCTAGTTCCAAGTGTGGTACTGCTCACTCATATTGAGATGGCGTTCCTTGGCCGGTTGGCTGACTTTAATTTTCTTGATAATTTATAGACTTTCTAATATGTTTTTGGATGGAAGACAAATTTTCGGAAAAGCTCTTTGCCTTTGAATGCCATTAGCTGCATTCACGGGCTGACTTCCTGCTTTATGAATTAGTAACTGATGATGATTCTCCTTGGAGTAGTGCTTCCAGCGACGGGAAATCTTCGGCCCCCTGAGAACATAGAGCAGTTTCAAGACAAACACCTGCTCAGGATTTTTATTAATTATGAAAGTGGATAACTTTTGGAGCCAAACCATAATTCCTCTGTCGTGACGGTGGACTGGCTCCATGGACCCAATTCGGAACCATAAAACCAACGGATGGTTCCTGATTTCAATTTTGTGAAACCGGTCCTCAATTGGTAGTTTCCGATTTTAGGGTGTGAACTGCCTATCCGAAAACTGATCACTCCTAATTTTCAACATGGCATATAATTTTCAATTTTTCTATTGATTCATAATAAAAAATAATTGAAAGTTAGTACTTCACAATGAATTTACAAAATCACAGCAACAAATAATGTTGATGAATTGAAATTTGTAATTAAATAGAAGTAAGATATTAAATAAGATGATTCATGCTGACCATAGATTGCAATAATAAGAACTATGATTAAAATAATACATAAAAATAATATTGACACTTGATTTTTGTCAACAATTCAAAGGTCCATTCTTGTAAAAGCACAAAAATAACAATTAGCAAGCTAATAGCAAAAAGAGAAAACTAATAAATAAATAAATAAAATATGAGTAAAAAATGAAATGAATAAAGAGCAAAAGTAATAGAAGGGGGGTTTCAAATTCTGATTTGGGTCCAATTGGCACGGCCCACAAGAGAAGCCTTAGGCTGCATTTTGTTTAGCATTTGGGAATAGGACTTTAGTCCAAATGGTTTCCATGAAAAGCAAAGACTATTCGGTAAACTATAATCGAAAAGTGCATTGAAAAAAACTTTGAGAGATATGCCGTTTGGTGAAAACACATTTGAAAAGTCCTTCGTTGTGACTAATTTAAGCTTTAATTTCTAATTTGTTTAAAATAACAATGATCACAACCTTTACGGTTTGAATGTTGAGAACAATGTAAAAGATACATATTAAAAAAAATTAACTAGTATCTCAAGTCAACATAGGTGGCCTCTTACCATTTGGATAAATAAACATGGTATACCTCAAAAAAGATCATTGGAAATACATGGATTAAGTTATATCAATATTCAGGTCAGGCAGCTGCAAATGAACTTGGCACTAGAACAATCCACTTAAGAACAAGGGCTCAACTATACAAATTTCGTGTGTTGATTGAGCAATCACCATGGTTCAAAATCCAAGATCAAAACTGGGACACTCAGCCTTCACTTTCGATGTAACCCTATCTCCTTCGGGGGTCTTCCTTTCATGATAATTCTTCGACTTTTGAGTTAATTGCGCAGTCTACAAAGACTTGCCCATCTATATCAAATGGAATATCACGTCCGCTGCAGCGCTGAGACAACAATACCAAACTTGTAAATCTACGTTAAGCTCTTCATATGTATATATTACTTAGATAAAAGTTCCATATCAAATTAAAATATTAAATTAGCTCAATAAAAATGTCGGTAAATAAAGCAAAAAAACGTAAAAGCAAACCTGGAGATTGAAATATTAATAAAAAACTAAAAAAATCTGCATGTGTTGCGACGATACATATTGTGAATGCGACGACACGATAATCTGTATCATTCAAGAGGATTAGTCTCGGCAAAGGTGTGGTTACCCACATTGACCAAATAAAGGCTGGCAATACTATTTACTGTAAGAGGCTCTGAGTGGAATACGTGGTAAAAACTAAAATGAGCCCCATGTAAAATGAATATTGGCGGGTACAAGTATTCTTATGCCTTTGAACTTAGATTTAGGTAGGCTTCCTTAATTTATGTCCAAAGTAGTATTGATTATTAGATTTTTGTTAGAAATATCGACAATGTAAAATACCTTTTTTAATTGACCGTGAAAAGGGAACATTTATATCCAAGTTAAATGAATGTAGTTGCTGAAATTAAAACTTATATACGTGTTGGTATTATAGCTCTATTTGCAATAGAAATTATGTTGTACCGAGGTTTTTGTGTTCGGCTACTTTGTTGTAATTTGTGCGTTGAAAAGTTAAACCACTTACCTTACTAAAAAAAAATTATGTTGTACCGACAATATATCAAATAATAGTGTTTAATTAAAGTGAATAACAGTTTTGGAAACCAAATGTTGTAGATTCCCATGAGAAGAAAAAAGAGTTTGTATCTTATTTAATTGGCATAAGTTGAGAAGGCCGAGCTTAAATATGTTCATAATGGATTTGTTATAAACCCATTAAAATTAATGTAATTTGGTCTTTTTATCATTCATTATGATTCATATTTCAAAATTGAGATGACTCATATATAACCCATTACAATAAATCCGAGCTATTACTAGAGTTTGCATACAAGGAGAAATTGATAGGATGATTTGTGAACATGTATCGGACATATTTTAGCGGCGACTTAAAAATTACTCTCAACTTTTTTTTTAAAAAAAAGGAGGGGCCCACCTTAGGATTTGAGAAGGTACACATGTATATCCCCGAAAAAAGGGGGGCCCCACCTTAGGATTTCAAAATTACTCTCAATGCGCTTGTTCATCTCTTCCTTTGTCAAGCTCTTGTGGGAGTGCAGGTGCTATTCCGCAACCTCCTATTAGAGTCCCTTCAAAATCACCTGAAGAAAGGGAAAAGCAAAATTATCGTGTTATTTTGAAAAAGAAGGAAAAAAATTGGAGAAATAAGGGATGGAATTATTATTATTTTATATATAAAAAAGCTAAAGTCAAATAGAAAACTTTGCTAATAGCCATGCGGTTCTACTAATAAATGCATTAAGGGGGGTGGGGACGCTAGTATCATAAGTGCAGGATATGGCTTTCGTGCTTGCAAGAGGCAGAGCAAAAGTCAGAGAGTAACGAGAGTTACAGTTAAAGTAGGCAAAAAAAAAAATACAAAAATTTAAGTGGGCAGTGGGAGAAATATAAAAATTTTAAAAAAAAAGAAAAACGGACAAAAAGAAGAGAACTTAATTCGTTTGACTTTAGAATCCATCCAGCACTAGGACTCCTTACACAAACCAAATAGTACTTGAATTCTGGTTTGTTATCCAACCGAACTTTCTCTAGCTCTTCTTCTTCTCCTTCTTCTTCTCTCTCTATGGCCTGATTATATGTAGAGCTCCTTCAATCGACTAAACATTGTTTCACCTTTTGATTGAGTGGGGTTATTTCCTTGGCTCTCTTGCTAGGGCTTCTGGGGGGTTTTGTAGCTATTAAACTTCCTGTTCTTCTTGTGATTCTCTTTTCGGCCATTCAAGTGAACAGAAAACATGGCGAGTAACGGAGGCGAGGATGACTTCTTGGACTTGTGGAGTGATATAGATTTCCCGTCTCTTGAGCAGCTCCTCCGAGCCGAGGATTTTCCCATGGCTGAACCTTCGAATGGTGGTGATGGTCATCCCGGTGTTTCCGGCGCTCAGAGTAACAATGCACAGGCTCCTGATCTGCAGGGTGCTCAAACAGCAGTTGCGACGCCACACCCACAGGTTCTCTCTCTCTCTCTGGGGTGTTTATCTTTTTACTTATAGTTTGATTCATTCCTCTCATTATAGGAAGAGGACCGTAGAATGAAGGCAAAAGTATCAGGTTTCAAACAGATATGAATGAGGGTTTATAAGGACGTAATAGTTAATTAGATTTTTAAGAAGATATATTTGGAATATGCAGGGTTTGGCTGCTAGCTAGTTACGTTCTTCGCATCATGATGTGGCTCTGAAATTTTGATTTACTGCAAGTGAAAGATATAACAAGTTACAGTGCCCGTGCATGCTTGAACGTGCATGGCATGGATACGTGCACTGGGCGCTTGATAACAGGAGGACTTTTCTTTTTCAATGACACGATCTGCGACTTGTTCAGGACGATTCCAACGGAACTATCGATTCTTTGACCGTGCTTAACCTGGAATCGCATAAGACACTTTATATGCTCAAGAAAACTGAAGCCATACTTTCTGAGGGACGAGTCGATAGCCGAACATGTGAAGTGCGCGGGTTTCATAAGTTCAAGGCCACAAGTGAACCATTTAGTGTCCTCAGGATTGGTAATTACGAGGTATTTTTTACATTATATGCATATGTGAACATGTATGTATAGATATATCCATTCTATCGTGAAATCAGATTTCCTCTTTTGGAATTGTCCCGTGGTTTTCATGTGGAAAAATGTGCAGGTAAGACCCCGATACTCGTCTCATCTGATAGCAAAGTGGTACTACACGAGGAAACGGCTGAATTGGGAGATACTCGAAAACGGTTTAAAGAAGAGGATTGAAATAAGCTGGCAGGATATTTCCGCGATAAGAGTTGAATACGGGGGCAACGTGGAACTTCTCCAAATCGAGGTGTTACCTTTAACCTTAAATTTTGGTTGTGCCAAATTTCTTTTCCATGATGTAGATTCAACAATGGTTTCATTAAGTCATCTTCTTTGTCCTTTCCATGTTCCTATACTTGTGTAAGAAAGGTATCGAATCGCTACCTTCTCAACTTCTTGTCATAAGTTTTACATTGCCATGTTAGAAACTTCATGCTCAGATCATCTACTATAAAAGCTTTACATTGCCATGCTCACACAAAACAACATATCGGCTTAACTGTTTCAATGGTTACTTGATATATACACTATGTAGCCTGTGCTAATATATCAAGCTTACTTTCAGTTATCCAAGCCGCCTCATTTCTATCGTGAGACTGAAGTGCGGCCCAAAAAGCATACCTCATGGAAGCCTAGTTACGATTTCACTGATTGTCAAGCTTGCACTTACAGGTACATCATGCCGTCCTAATCAAAATTGGGCAACCTCTTGATCACCGTCTATTATTAGATACCCGTTTTGACTTAGGAAAAGATTGGACGATATGAACGCCTTTAATTAATCTCTAGTTTAATAGCAAATTACCACTGTGTATATGGTGATTTATAATGTTTTTTTGTTCCTTTATAAGGAGGCACCATCTTGAGTTTCCTAAAGGCACGCTAGAGAGAAACATGGAGCCACTCTTCTTCTTGGACTCTCGTTTGAGGGAATTGAGCAGGAGGCCATTCCCAAGTTCAGAAAGTCCATTCTTTGTGGGTTGTATTACTGAGGCACCGCAATCCGCACCACTATTGTTCAACTCTGAACTAATTCAACTTCACGATCATCTTCATCATCAGCTTCCTCCTTGCCATTCAAGTGTTCCTGCAAGATTGGCCGATGATGAACTGATGATTTTGATTCAAGAATACCAGAGACGATCGGCGAATCATCTAATGCCTTCTCTTGAAAATTCACCCGGTTCACAAGTCTCAGGTACTTAACAATTAGTGATTTCCCGTTCATCTTATATTGATGACCAAATAAAATATTAGATCTTATTTCATTTGTGCCAAGATAATAACAGAGTGTGATCTCACCAAGTTACAAAACGGTGCATTGTATGCAACGGATATGCTCTTAGTTTTTGCGTGCTTTTTTTTTTTTTTAATAGCTAACCTTAGCAAACCCAGTAAAATAGTTATTGTGTTTTCTGAAACCAGATTATGGTTACGCACCACCTCCGTCGTTCCCAAGAAACGGAACAATCTTCAATGGACCACCAGAAGAACAAACCGTAGCGCCAAACATGATGATGGCTAGCAATTTGAGTGCTGAGATGAACATTGCTCATCACATTAATACTTGGAACAATCAAGGAATCTTCAATCAGGACATGGGGCATCATTCAAGATTGTCTTCATCATCGAATGCGCCTGCAATGGACGTTCCTTTGAGTTCATGCTATTACCCTGTAACAAATTATTATGCAAGCCAGGGATTACACGAGGGATATAACAGCAACAACGAGCCATGCATGAAAGACACCAATCCCCATCATGCTCATGCTCATGATGGACTGATCTACCCAGAGCTCGAGTCTAACCATGATCATCATCATCAAGATCATCAGTTCATGGTGGATTACAATACAGCCAATTTCTGGGGTGACAAGTCACCCCAATTCATGCCTTAGAAGAGAGCGAGCCATACAAATAGATTGGTTTTCCTCCATTTCACTGCTTGTTCTGTTGAACCTTTTATGTCTGATAAATTTTTCTTTTTTAAAGCTCCTCTCGTGTTTAAGTGGAAGAACATCTCCAACTTTTGCATTATATATGATAAATAAAGATACGCCAATAACCAAATTAACTAAGGAAACAAAAGTTCTCAATCATGCTTCTATTACGGAGAACCATATCAAGGTTTAGATTTTCTAATTGTTTTTTTTTTAGTTTTGGTCGGATAGAGAATTTCAAAATAGATGTTATTATTTATCTTCGAGCATTAATCTTTTATGATAATTTATTTTTTGTTCAATTGGACTTTGGGTATTTGCTTACGCTTTGATCCATGTATATATGAGAAGAAAGTGATATGCCAATATTTTGTGCTTTTGGCAAAATCATGAGTTAATTTGGTCTATTGTGAAAATTTTACATGATAATATAGCTAAAAAACCCTTGTAATGAAGATCTAAAAGTTGTCATAGAAAAGAGAATTCGTCACAAATACAAAAATCTTCGGACGATGCAAAATTAAAAAAAAAAATGGTTTAAGTGACAGAATACTGCATTTTTTTTCTTGTGGATCAAGGTGATAGAGAGTGTGGGCGAAACAGGATTGTATCATGAGAGAAGAAAAGAGATTAACCCTTTTTTTTCATGTATAAATATACAACATGAATTATGGCTATGAGTTTAACTCTTAAATACAAATGAATCATCCTTTCCATAGAGGAAAATCTTTACTTTTAGGAATTTCTTCCCAAGTCAGCCTTCCCACACTCACTCACAAGAATCTTAGAAAGAAAAATTCTGAAATGTATTTCACTTGAGAATGAGATGTACAAATGAGGGGAGAAGACCCCTTTATATACAAATGCAAGGCTAACCATATCCGTAAATCTCTCTTCGATCTAATAGTGGAGATTGCACCTCCCTATCACCCAATCAAAGGCCACCTCTCTATCGGCCAATAGAATTACACGGATGGGGTACAATTACAAAAATGCTCATCCCAAGAGTATTCTAGAACACATCAAGAAAATCCTAGTGCATTGCATACCCGAGGCTCGCCTTCTCATTCATGAATAGGTCACGGTCCATCAATTAGAAAACCTCGAGAAAGATCTAGTTCTCTGGGCCGTGACAATAGCAAGTTACAAGTTCTCTATTACTATGAAATTCATAAACGAAGTAATTAATAGAGGATTTGTTGCCTTAGGTCCAAATCTTGTTGCCTTAAGCAAAGGCAGTAAGACTCTGTCATTGCGAAATATTTGTTGCGTTTGCTCTGTCGCCTTTACCTTAATTCCTGTGGTGCCTAGGGCGACAATTCTTTTGGTCGCCTGGACATCGAAGGCGACAAAATAAGGTGAATTTTCTATAATGCTGGATTGGAAGCTTTTCTTGCTCAATTATGAACACTAGTATTTGAGCACTTTTCCTTTTTCTTAATGCAGAGAAATATAAGTTCTGTTTTGTTTTGTTTATAGTACTTGACCATGTCTCCACGTCAGCTAACGCCATTACCGTTTTTTTTTTACGCAAAGATTACATGGAGGGAATTTGACAAAATAAAAATTCAAGAACGACGAGCTCAATAACAAGTATGCTTGACAACCGAAATTGGAAAATTGCAGTGACTACATATCAGTTTTAGTTTTCACATGGTATTTTTTTTTCATGTTGTCCAGAATCCATATTTTAAAAATTGGAAATATTCCTGATTAAGTATGCTTGACAAGCGCCATGATGCTTATTTAAATGGATTATATTCAGACACACAATAACAATCAAATTACAACGTCATGTAATAAACTGATTTTGAAATGGAATTTTTTATTTTTACTTTTATTTTGCAATAAGAATTAACTGACAAGTATTTAGTTGATAAATAGTTCAATAAGGCAAATAAAAGGGCAGACGTATCTAGAAATGTGCCAAGGAAAGAAGCAAATGCTGGAATACTAGACAAGCTCAGTAACAAGTGGTTTTCATCTGTAGTTACTGAAACTTAATGAAATTTGCAATCGGGTCAATAAAATATTGATTTCAACCACCAAATATCAGATTATTTTCGCAAGCTTTCATTGGAATATGATCAATTTTCCGACATGGCCAAACTTCTAGATGCCACGTCATCGCCAAGTGGGCATCATGTTATCCTGAATTTTGATCAGCTCCGTCTAAAGTTTATCACTTGGGCAGGTTTCAACATTTTAAGTGGTGAAGGCTTGCTTGGCTTGAACTAGAGAAAACTTAATTCTGTTTAAACTTGGTTTTACATGATTATGAAAATCTTTTGGTACGTTAAGAGTGCCTAATCATCGATCATTTTGCTAGATTAATCACCGCATGCCGCTCTCCGAAGCGAGTAGAGTTAGCTAGAGCCATGTCTGCTTTCGCCAAATCAAGTGCTGACTTTGTTGCTCTCAGGGAGTCACATCGAACGGCTTGCCGGTAGCTGCGAACAAGGCAAAGGGAGTATACTGCAAGAGCCTTCTAGGTTCGGGTCATCAAGTCGCTCCCTATAAAACTGTCGATTCATAGGTAGTTTATGCTTGAGGAGATTAAGTTCGAGAAAACCGGAAAGAAAAAAAGGTATGACTTTCCACCATATTACTTATCTACGTTGACTAATTTAAGTCGATTCATCTCGCTTCTAGCATTTTCTCATTGGGCTTTATATACTACATGGGCCAAAAAAAAAAAAAAAGAACTCATCAAAACCATGAGGACCAAAATGATTTTGTTTTTCATGAGCACATATTGGATTAAAGTAGGCATCCAATAAATTATAAAGGGTTGACCTCCCCAAAATCACGCTTCAAAAATTAAAATGTAAATAAATCAGGCCAAGATGGAGGCATTGAAACTAAAAGGGAAATGCTGAGCTGACCGTGCCGCCTGACTCCAAAGCGACGGTGGCTTTCCGCCTCATAATTTCTCAAGGAAATTGCCTAACTTGTTTATCTGGTTTCTTGGAGAAATTGAAGTTAAAAACCTCTCACTTGGTGGATTTCCTCAAATTTCACTATGTGGAACACCGAGTGGGATTAAGGTAGCCAATAATTTCCACGATTAAAAAAAGGAAAACAGCCTAAAGAAAAAAATTATCAAATTTTTATAATTATAAGGATGAAATAGCGTGGCAAACCACCTCATTTTGTTAAATTACTGTTGATTATTCGTGTCATTTCATTTCTCGATCAAAACATTCCAATGTAACAACAGACAATTTGTTTTACCGAAAATTTGTGAAAGATTATCAAACTCATGTCAATTTTAAATTAACTGCATCATGTTCAATTCATATTCGGCTTTCTCAATAAATTCACACCACCTTCCAATCTGGATTTTTTTTTTGTATAAAAAAAATTACGATCCCAACTATATTTATGCTCATTTTAAAAAGACTTTGAAAAAAAAATCAAATTCCAATTTATCAATATGACTTGCGTATCAGATAGTTACTATTTTCTACTTATGATTTCTCAAATATCATTATTAAATATTGGACCAAAAATTCCACCGTCTAAATTTTTCTGTTAATCACCCCATGGATTTCTTTTTTCTTGAATAATGTCATTTGGATTGGTTTCTTTAAATAAAAGGGTGGTCAAAATTTGCACCATTACTCATAGAAAGAAAGCAGCGCTACTGTTATGCAAGTTGCTCAGGCGTATATCAAGAAAGTAAAACTAAAATCAAGAAGTGGCTTTACCTCAAATTTGTTTTTCATCTTCTTGGTCCCTCCGCATTCGCGTCGCTTCGTTTCTGCGAGTGGGGATCTCTCTAGCTTTCTCGCTAGGGTTCTTGGGAGTTGCTGCAACTACTTCTGATTCGTCTTGCCGAAGTTTTCTTCCTGTAAGTGAAGAGGAAGATCGATCAGTACAGGAGGCGAAGAAGATCTTCGAAACTGCGGGGCGATATAGAGTTTCCATCAATTGAGGGAGCTCTTTTCGTAGGAGAACTTTCTGCAGAATATCTGTAATTCGATGGCGAATCCTTCGAATGACGATGGCCACCCGATTGAGGGACAAATTGATCGTCTCTCAGGTGAGCCGCCCGGAGTTCAGAATTTCAGGTCCGCAAGGGCACCAGTTTCTCTCCTTCGGACTGACGATTAGCAGGTATATTTTTACCTTATATGCCCGTGTTCAGAATTTTTTTTTACGACATTTTGAAATTTGTGAAAATAAAGAAAAAATAGTTATTGCTTTAAAACAATTAGGGCAAATGCACCTCAATGTTTTATCTTTTGCTTTTTTCAAATTTTACTTTGGCTTTTATTTAAGATGAAATACAAGAAACCATTCACAACATACAAATGTTTACTAGTAAATTTTCATATGACTTGTGTATAATTTTTCAAAAGAATTTGTTAAAGAGTGTTAGTGAGCCACCTGGAAGTAGTTAAGGTAGCATCCGGTTTTCATTTCATTAACTATTTTTGTGAAGTGCTTAATCATTTCTTTGAAAACTGAAACCTTTTTTTTTTGTAAAGTATGTTCAAAAAGTGACGTGCCGACATTGGTTAGCAATACACTTTTTAGATTTTAAGCAATATCTTTAAGCAAAGCCCGCCATATGAAAGAGTCTGGAGAAGTCTACTTAGTTTTATTTACCAAAAAAGGGTGAAGATACGTATGTCCGTTTGCATAAGAATGGCACCGTTTCTTTATGCATTTTAAAAGTCAAAAAATACTGTTTAACTTTCCTTCTAAAACAGATCATTTAATTAGTTGAAGATGGGGAAAAAACAGATCATTTAACTTTCCACCAAATTTCTTGTCTACGTTGACTAATTTAATAGAACTGAACGCTCAAGAGTTTTCGATTTATCTCGCTTCCCGCATTTTGTTGTCGATCCTTATATACTACATGGACCAAACAAGGAAAACTCATCAAAACCAAGAGGACCATAAAGAATTTTATTTTTCATGAGCATATATTTGATAAAAGTAGGCATCCAATAGAATTATAAAATGTCGACATCACCAAAATCACACTTCAAAAATTAAAATGTAGATAAATCAGGCTAAGATAGAGTAATTAAAACTAAAACAGAAATGCTGAGCTGAGGGGGCCGTGAAACTCCAAGACGAAACGGTGGCTTTCCACCTCAAAATTCTGTCAAGGAAATTGCTTAACTCGTTTAACTGGCTTCTTGGAGAAATTAAAATTAAAAACTCTCACTAAGTGAGATTCAAGCTAAAAAACAACAAAAAGAAACTTATATTATTGGGTTGGATTTGCTTGCAGGCAAGCAAATTACACCTAGTGGGATCAAAATAGACTTTAATTTCCACGATTAAAAAAAGGGAAACCGCCTAAAGAAAAAAAATATCAAATTCCTATAATTATAAGGATGAAATAGGGTGGCAAATCAACTCATTTTGTTAAACTATTGTTGACTATTTGTGTCATTTCATTTCGTGATCAAAATATTCCAATGCGATGACAAACAATTTGTTTTACTGAAAATTTGTGAAAGATTGTCAACTCGTGTCAATTTTAAATTGACCGCACTGTTCGATATCGTGTTCATTTCGGAATTGGGGTGCTCAATAAATTCACACCGCATTCCAATCGGATTTTCTTTTTGTATAAAAAAAATTATGAACCCAGGTATATTTATGTTCATTTCAAAAATACTTTGAAAAAAAAAAACAAAACTCCAATTTATCTATATGATATGCGTATTAGATAGTTACTATTCTCTACTTATGATTTCTCCAATATCATGATTACATATTAGACCAAAAATTCCACCATCCCAAATTTTACTGCTAATCACCCCATGGATTTCTTTTTCTTCAATAATGTTATCTGGATTTGTATCTTTAAATGTAACACTAATGCAAATTCGTGGTCCGGTTGCCCACTGCAGCTAAAATAAAAAGGTGGTTAAACTTGCACCGTTACTCATAGAAAGAAAGCAACGGTACTGTTATGCAAGTTGCTCCGGCGTATATCAAGAAAGTAAAACTAAAATCAAGAAGTGGTTTTACCTCAAATTTGTTTTTCATCTTCTTGTTCCCTCCGCATTCACGTCGCTTCGTTTCTGCGAGTGGGGATCTCTCTAGCTTTCTCTCTATGGTTCTTTGGAGTTCCTGCAACTACTTTGATTCGTCTTGCGGAAGTTTTCTTCCTGTAAGTGAAGAGGAAGATCGATCAGCACAGGAGGCGAAGAAGATCTTCGAAACTGTGAGGCGATATAGAGTTTCCATCAATTGAGGGAGCTCTTTTCGTAGGACAACTTTCTGCAGAATATCCATAATTCGATGGCGAATCATTCGAATGATGATGGCCACCCGATTGAGAGACAAATTGATCGTCCCTCAGGCGAACCACCCGGAGTTCAGAATTTCAGGCCCGCAAGGGCACCAGTTTCTCTCCTTCGGATTGGCAATTACCAGGTATATTTTTACCTTACATGACCGTGCGCAAAGAGATGTCATCCAATCGTCTTTCGAATAGATTCTCTCGTGTTATTGATGGGGAAATACATGCAGATACGGTCTCAAAACGCATCTCATCTGACGGCAAAGTGGTATTACATGAACAAACAACTGAATTGGGAGATATTGGAAGACCGTCGGAAGAAGAAAATCGAGATAAATTGGTCCAACATTGCAGCCATAAGAGTTGGACACAGCGGCGACCTACGAATTCTTGAAATTGAGGTCCGACGCATAACCTTGATTATGGTTTTGATCAATTGTGTTGATCATTTTCCTATAGTTGGGTAAGGAAGAAAGAATCTCTACCTTGCCAACTTGTGGAAAAGGAAATCGAGTTCTGAATATGTCATCATCGTAGACTTTATCGTCATGCTCACATTCTTGAGTAGTATAGACGTACACAGGTCTAGCTCACATGAAGCAATTCATCGACTTTACTAGGTCGACATTTGATATTGACACATCCGTATATATGCAAACGTACTAACGTATTCAACTTTTGTTTCAGTTATACGAGCCGCCGCGTTTCTACAGCATGGACGAACTACGCCCCAGGGTGCGTGCCTTGTGGAATCCGATTTCCGATTTCACCGATGGTCAAGCTTCCACTTACAGGTACACTATGTAATCCTCATCAAAGTTATGCCACCTCTTGATTTGTAGTCCACTGTAAAGTACTGGTTTTTGTATAGGATAATGAGATATAGCATAATACAAACCCTCTCATCATTTCTGTAGGGAAGTTAGTTCAATACCTTAGCGAATTATTATGACACGTGTATGGTGATTGGTTTTGTTTTCATTGCCCCTTTGTTAGGATTCACTATCTTGAGTTTCCTCACGGCACACTAGAGAGAAAAATAGAACCACTCTTTCTCTTGGACTCTCGCTTGGGGGAATCGACCGGAAGGCCCTTCCCAAGTTTGGAAAGTCCATTTTTCGTGGGTCATGTGACTGGTGCACCACAAGCACCACCACCACCACCGTCGATCGACTCTCAGTTGCTTCAACATCATCAGACTCCTCCTAATCATGCAAGTGTTCCTACATACTCAGGCAATAGTAACCTATCAACCGGGCCACAATCAGCAAATTACGGCTACCCACAGCCCTCATCGTCTATGCGCAGGAGCGCAATAATACTCAATCTAGGGACGGGACATTCAGAGGCAGGGAGTGGGACAATGCGACTGAGGATCGGACATTCAGTGCACAACGTGACCGCTTCAAGTTTTTACCCCGACAACACAAGGCATGAGCGTGGAGGATATCATCATCAAGCCATCTTCAATCAATTCGAAATAGGCGGTTATTCCGGATTTGTTTCATCATCGAATCGCCACCTGGTTGTGGAGCTACGCTGTCCTTCCAGCTCGAATTATTCCCCAACAAATGATCGCGACGAGCCACCTCATTCGATGCCGTAGAAGGGAGTGAAGCGTACATGACCTTATTTGTTCTTTTTCTGTCATAAGGATGACAATGGTTTGACGAAATTGTTTGTATGTTCATGAGAAAGACCTTCTGTAGGTGTGAAAATAGAGCGTACTCCGGTTATGATCGGTATATCACGTTCTCCTTATCAAAGTTCTACGTAGCCAAATATCTTTACTTGTTCAAAATAGAGTCCGCTATTGTAATCATCACTGATCTTAGGGTCCAAATAGAGTTTGTATATGAAGAGAAATTGATACAATCATTCAGGAAAATAAAAGTTTAGCAACGACTTATAAAATTACTTTCATCCTTTTTCGAAATTACTCTCAAGCCCTCCTTCACCTCTTCGTTTGACAAGCTATTGAATGAGTGCGAGTACTATTTCTAAACCCTGTTCAGTTCCCTACCAAATAAACTGAAGCAATTCTTGGTTCACCTCAATCTCCCGAAGAAAGGGAAAAGCAAAATTAACAAGTTATTAAGGCTCTATTTATTTCACAAAAAAAAAATTAGAAGAAATATTTTTCTTATTTTTCAGCATTTGAATCTCTTAAGAAAATGAGTTAACGAAGAATTTATGCTTAAAATCATGAAAATGGTTCCTCTTAGAAAATTATTTTCCCAAATATGATTAGATATTGACTCTTGGACTAGAAACTTTACATTTGGACACAAGAACCCTTACGCTCTTTCTAGGGTCCCCGACGTTTAGGACTAGGTCCCTAGAGCCCAAGAGTGTGACCCTAGTGCCCGTGCTCGGGTCCTAGGCCTATATAGACTCAGGATGGGGCCCTTGGAAGCCATGCATGAGCTTCGGGTTCTATGTTTTGACTTTTGTGGAACCAAGATCGGTACGTGTGCTCTTGCTTAGGAGCCAGGTACCCATGCTCGGGTCTCCAACGCCTAAGTCAAGGTTCATCGAGGCTAAACCAGGAATCTTGGTGACTGTGTTCAGTTCCCTAACTATCCATATGTAAGTCATTAGCACCCGAATAATGTAAATGTATTTAGGAAAATCAAATCAAATTATCTTTTCCAAATGACGGAAAATATCTTATAGTTATTTTTCACATTTCAGCCAAACATAAAAAAAAATATTACAATTTTCCTGTAAATTTTTTTATATAAAGGTCATATCATCCATGAAACAAACGAAGGGAAATTAAAGGAAAAAATGGAGAAAGAAGGGACGAAGTTATTGTTATTTTTTTAAATTAAAAATAAAGATATGGAGAATTGAGTCGATGAAGCCTAATAGAGAAAGTTGTTCGTTGACTTTAGAATCCATCCAGCACTAGGACTCTTTACACAATCCCAATAACACTCGAATTCTGGTTTTTCTTTTACAGGTTTGTTGTCCAACCAAACTTCCTCTCGCGCTTCTTCTTCTTCTTCTTCTCTCTCTCTCTCTGTGGCTTGATTATAAATAGGGCACGTTCAATCGACTAAACATTCATGTGTTTCACCTTTTGATTGAGTAGGGTTAGTTTCTTTGGCTTTCTTGCTAAGGGTTTCGGGGGGTTTTGTAGCTATTGAGCTTCCTGTTCTTCTTGCGATTGTCTTTTCGGCCGTTGAAGAGAAGAGAAAACATGGCAAGCAACGGAGGCGAAGAAGACCGCTTGGACATGTGGAGTGATATAGACTTCTCGTCTCTTGAGCAGCTCCTCCTAGCGGAGGATTTTCCCATGGCCAAACCTTCGAATGGTGGTTATGATCTTCTGGGTGTTTCCGGAGCTCAGAGTAACAATGCACAGGCCCCTGATCAGCGGAGTGCTCAAACAGCAATTACGACACCGCACGCACTGGTTCTCTCTCTCTCTCTCTCTCTCTCTCTCTCTCTCTCTCTCTGTGGGCTGTTTATCTTTTTCCATATAGTTTGATTCATTCTTCTCATTATAAGGAGAGGACCGTAGAAAGAAAGCAAAAGTATCATATTTCAAACAGATACGAATGAGGGTTTTTAAGGACGTAATAGTTAATTTGATTTTCAAGAAGATATATTTGGAATATGTTGGGTTTGTCAATGACATAATATCGAATTAAACCTTAAAGAATCGGTCTTGGCTGCTAGCTAGTTACGCTCTACGCGTCATGATGTGGCTCTGAATTTTTGATCATCTGCAAGTGAAAGAAATAACAAGTTACAGTGCCTGTTCATGCTTGACCGTGCATGGCATATATATGTGTACTGGGCACTTGATAACAGGAGGACCTTCTTTTTTCAATGACGCGATCTGCGACTTGTTCAGGGCGATTCCAACGGAACTCTCGATTCTTTGACCGTGCTCAACCTGGAATCCCACAAGACACTTTATATGCTCGAGAAAACCGGAGCCACACTTTCTGATGGACAAGTCGATCGTCGAACATGTGAGGCGCTCGGGTTTCAGAAGTTCAAGGCCACAAGTGAACCGTTCAGTGTCCTCAAGATTGGTAATTACGAGGTATCTTTTACCTTACATGCATATGTGTGAACATGTATGTATTGAAATTTCCATTCGGTCGTCAAATCTGATTTCCTCTTTTGGAATTGTCGACTTGTGGTTTTCGTGTGGAAATTTGTGCAGGTAAGACCTCGATACCCATCTCATCTAATGGCGAAGTGGTATTACTCGAAGAAACGGTTGAACTGGGAGATACTCGAACACGGTTTGAAGAAGAAGATTGAAATAAGCTGGATGGATATTTCGGCGATAAGAGTTGAATATGGTGGCAATGTGGAAATTCTCGAAATCGAGGTGTAACCCTTAACCTTAAATTTTGTTTGTGCCAAGTTTCTTTTCCATGATTGTGGATTCAACAATGGTTTCATTAAGTGATCTTCTTTGTCCTTTCCGTGTTCCTATACTTGTGTAAGAAATGTATCAAATCGCTACCTTCTCAACTTCTCATCACAAGCTTTATATTGCCATGTTAGAAACATCATGATCACATCATCTACTATCAATGATATATTCACTCTCTGTAGCGGGTCCTAACATATCAAGCTTTCTTTCAGTTACACAAGCCGCCTCATTTCTACTGTGAGACCGAAGTGCGACCCAAAAAGCATACCTCTTGGAAGCCGAGTTCCGATTTCACTGATGGTCAAGCTTGCACTTACAGGTACATCATGTCGTCCTGATTGAAATCGAGCAACCTCTAAATAACCATCTATGATTAGATACCTGTTTCGACGAAGAAAAAGATCCGATGAAAAAGATCCGATGATACAACTCCTCTATTTAATCTCTAATTTAATCGCAAGTTATCACTTATATATGGTGATTTATATTGTTTTTCTTTTGGTTCCCTTATAAGGAGGCACCATCTTGAGTTTCCTCAAGGCACGCTAGAGAGAAACATGGAGCCACTCTTCTTCTTGGACGCTCGTTTGAGGGAACTGAGCAGGAGGCCATTCCCAAGTTCAGAAAGTCCGTTTTTTGAGGGTTATATTACTGAGGCACCGCAATCAGCACCACCATTAATCAACTCTGAACTGATTCAACTTCACCATCATCTTCATCATCAACTTCCTCCTAGCCATTCAAGTGTTCCTGCACGCTTGGTCAATAATGAACCGATGATTTTGATTCAAGAATATCAGAGACAAATGGCGAATCATCAAATGCCGTTTTTTTACAATTCACTTGGTTCACAAGTCTCAGGTACTTAACAATTAGTGATTTCCCATTCGTCTTATATAGTGGTTCTCGGTTTATTTGCTTAAGAGAAAATTGCAATTCATTGTTTTTCGCTTCGGTAAATTTCCTAGACTGTTGTTATAAATACGATGCACATACTATAAAGAAGCATATTCGCACATTAATGGAATAGTAGAAAACTTTAATGAAGTTGCATCAGTTTGCACCATAAAAATGGGAAAAATTCACTAATTTTATCTAAAATATTACCTTATTAATCTTCTTAATTTGATGTGATAAGTACTTATTTTTAGTAAGTAGCATTTTTCTCTGGATACATCCTTTTGTGCATGGTATTAACAATTTGTAAAGGACCTTTTAGTTTAGGTCGATAAATGATAAATTTCAACAGGGTATTCGATATAGGGGACAATAAGTAATGCTGTTATTTTTTCTCATTGTATTATTATATGATAGATCAAGATTGCCTCGTCGCTAAATAAATCAATTTGTAGGTTAGTCTTGAGATATGGGCCATTGCTTTATTTATATAAATGGCCAAATAATATATTGGATTTTATTTTATTTGTGACAAGAAAATATCAGAGAATGTGATCTCACCATGAGGTGCACTGTTTTTAACAGACATGGTCTTATTGTTTGCATGCTTTTTTTTTTGTCTAACCAATGCAAACCCAAATAAAAAGTTCCCTTGTGTCTTCAAAAACCAGATTATGCTTACGCACCACCTCCATCTTTGCCGAGAAACAGAACAATCTTCAATGGACAATTCATGGGACACTTGCCTGAAGAACAAATCGTAGCACCTTCGAGTTATAACTCCGACAAAGTCACAATGGGCACAGGCCATGGTCACCAGGGATATCATCACACTTATACTTGGAACAATCAAGGAATCTTCAATCAGGATATGGGGCATCATTCAGGACCGGTTTCATCATCGAATGCAACAGCAATCGATGTGCCTTCAAGCTCATGTTACTACCCCGTACCAAATTATTATGCAGGCCAGGGATCACAATATAACAGCAACAACAAGCCAAGCATGAATGACACCAATCCCCATCATGCTCATGCTCATGATGGGCCGATCTACCCAGAGTCTAACCAAGATGGTGGATTACAATACAGCCGATTTCTAGGGTGACAAGCCACCACATTTCATGCCTTATAAGAGAGTGAGCCATACGAATGACATTGTTTTCCTTCATTTAACTGCTTGTTTGGTTGAAATTTTTACGTCTGATAAATTCTTCTTTTTCAATGTTAGGGAGTTGAATTTTATCCTCCAATCATGATTATGGAAAGCATTTCTTGTGTTTTGGTGGTAGAACATATCCAATTTTTGCGTTATATATTGTAAATAAAGATATGTCAATAACAATAATAACTAAAGAAACAAAAGTTCTCGATCATGCTTCATTATGGAGATCACGGGGACTACAAGAATCACTTTGCATATGTATCAATTTTTAGTGCACGAATATCCAACACATGCAATATATACATCACGTGCTACACATCAAAGTTTAGATATTCTAATCATTTTTTTTTTCTTTTTGGTCAGACAGAGATTATAAAGTTTCAAAATAAATTTCCTTATTTATCTTCGAGCATTGTTCTTTTCATTATTTATTTCTTATTCAATTAGAGTTTGGGTATTTCCATGCGCTTCGAGCCATGTATGTATGTAACGCCCCAATCTCGAGGTCATTCACGTGACGTCCCGTTCATTATTATCACAAGCGGAAGCATTTCTCGAGACAATCACAATTAATTCACACAACGGAAATAAGACAAACAGCATCATGAGCAAACCTTATGTTTACAATGCATGCAAACATATTTTATAAGCCAACTTAACCGACTTTAGCCATTTATACACAACAAACAGTATGGCTTAGGTGTCCTAAGCCCACTACTGCTTCTCGCTCCTCGCTTTCCCCGAACTCTAACATGGCTCGAACTCCCCCTGTCGCCGCCGTCCGTTTGACCATCCTATGGACACAACCAACCAAACTCGAATTAAAAGCGAGTCTTGGCAATTCTCGGACGATTCTCAGGCTTGAACACGAACACTCGAGCCTCGGACACGGCTTCCTCTATTTATAAAACTCCAAACTTGCTCACCAAGTTGCCAATCCAAGCTTGCCCAAGAAGCTCATATGACCATTAATTGCAAGACATCGTGAGGAACCCCAAAGTCCAAGCAATCAATACAAGCCATGATGAAGGACCAATAAATGTGGCTTCTACAAGAAGATTCAGCCGTTGACTTGGCTAAATTCGTTTTCCCCTGGTCCGACCTCCAATCAAAGCATAAAATATCTCATTTGAAAGCTCAGAATGTGTACTTTAAATCATCAGAAGACACCAAGTCGAAATTCCAACATTCTCATATAGAAAATGCTAAATCTTTGAAATCTGTCAAAACCGGACAGTTTTGCACTGTTCACGAAATCGGTCTTGAAATCATAGTAAATGAACTCCGAAAATTCTCAATTTTGAATATGTCATAACGAAGACCTTAACAAACATTTTTCGTGAAGAACTCAAATTCAGAATCTTTCTGTAAACACCATTTTTAGTAGCTCAAATACAGACTAAAAACAGTTCACTGAAACAGGACTCTGGTTTCTCAAATTAAGCTTCGTCCAGAATCTAAATCATCTCGGAAAATTCTCAGATTTACACACATTATAGAAAAGAACGTTCTCAACAACTTTTCTGAACGAAAATTTTCCCAAATCAGCCCAGAAAAGCTTGTGTAAAATCAAGAATGTGAGAACATCACCAAAATACCCATTCTGGGCAGTTTTACACGGTCCAAAAATCAGTCCATCATACCACCCAATTCGACTTCAAAAATTCTGAAATTAAAGTATGTAAAACTTCAAGATTTTTTGAACAACTTTCAAGAAGAAATCTTTTGGAAATTCGGATCACAAAAGTCTCCCCAAAAATAACAAGACAAAGGGGTACAAATGATCCAAAATCAGGTTTTTCCAAAAACAAGAGTAAAACATTTTGTTCTGATTGGAAAACCATCAAACTTAAACCACAGCCATTTCCCAGGGACTGAAATTGAGGATGTGACAATGTATGAGGAGAAAGTGATACGTCAATATTTTGTGCTTTTGACAAAATCATGAGTTAAGTCAGTCTATTTCGAAAATTTTATATGATAATATAGCTAAAAACCTGAAAATCTAAAAGCTGTTGTGGAAAAGAGAATTCATCACATATACAAAATTCTCCAAGCAATACAAAATAAAAAATGGGCTAAGCGACAAAATATCGCATTTGGCACAAATCCTGCATTTTTTCCTTATGGACCGAGGTGAAAGAGAATTGTATCACGAGAGAAGGAAAGAGATCAACCTCTTTCTTTCATGTATAAATATACAATATGGATTCTGGTAATGAATTTGACTCTCTTGTTCATACGAATTAATCATCCTTTCTATAGAGGCAATTCTTTACTTGCTAGTTGAGAGGATAGCAAGTTACAAGTTCTTTATTATTATGAAATTCATAAATGAGTAATAAATAGGGGATTTGTTGCCTTTGGCCCAAATTTTTTCACCTTAAGCAAAGGCGATAAAATTCTTTCGTTGCGAAATATTTGTTGTGTTTGCTCTATCACCTTTACCTTAAGTCCTGTCGCCTAGACATTGAAGGCAACAAAATTAGGTGAATTTTCTATCATGCTGGATTGGACTAGAGAAAACTTAAGTGGTGAACTAGAGAAAACGTATTTCTGTTTAAACTTGGTTTTACATTATTATGAATCTTTTGATATGTTAAGAATGCCTAATTATCCATCATTTTGGTAGATCAATCATCCCCATGCCGCTCTCCAAAGTGAGTTAGAGTTAGCTAGAGTCATGTCCGCTTGCTCCCGATCGAGTGTTGGCCTCATTGTTCTCAAGGAGTCACGTCGAATGCCTCGCGGGGTAGTCGTAAACAAGCTAAAAGGGAATATACTACCTGAGCATTATTGCTTCGGTTCATCAAGTCACTTCTCAATGAAACCGTCGATTCAAAGGTGGTTTATCCTTGAGGAGATTAGGTTTGAGGAAAGCTGCAAAGCAAAAAATGTATGCCTTTCCACCATATTTCTTGTCTACGTAGACTAATTTAATAGAACTGAATGCTGAACAGTAATCGATTCATCTCTCTTCTAGCATTTTGTCAGTGAGCCTTATATACTACATGGGCCAAAAATTTCTCAAGGAAATTGCTTAACTCGTTTATCTGGTTTCTTGGAGAAATTAAAGTTAAAAGCTCTCACTTGGTTGATTTCCTCAAATTTCACTTTGTGAGATTCGAGGAAAAAAGCAACATAAAGAGACATATATTATTGGGAGGATTTGGTTGCAGGCAAGCAAATTACACCGAGAGGGATCAAAATAGACAACAATTTCCACGATTGAAAAAATGGAAACAGCCTAAAGAAAAAAAAATATCAAATTTCTATAATTATAAGGATGAAATGGGGTGGCAAATCATCTCATTTTGTTAAATTAGTGTTGCCTATTCATGTCATTTCATTTCTTAATCAAAAATATTTCAATATGATGACAAATAGTCCATTTTTCTGAAAATTTGTGAAAGATGGTCAAACTCATGTGAATTTTAAATTAACCGCATTGGTCTATATCGTGCTCAATTCAAATTCAGGTTTCTCAATAAATTCAGACCGTATTCAAATCGTGTTTTTTTTTTTTGTATAAAAATTGTGATCCCAAATATATTTATGTTCATTTTAAAAAGACTATATATGATACAGAAAAAGTGAAGTAGTAAGCATCCTTTTTAAAAGCAAATATCATTATTACATTCTATTTTGTTTTTTGCATTACATCCTTTTTTGTAGCATAGGCATTTAATTCAATTTCTTAAGATGAACGAATATATATATATACTTGGATGAACAACAAAATTTTGGGTGTCTCAATATTTGAAAAGCAATTTTCAAGGGAGAGTATTAATTTAGTAGTAATTTCACACATATATTTATAAAAACGATGTACTTCAATTTAATACTGACGTCATGTTTAGATTATTTAATAGTGACGCATTACAACTCTGTTTACCACATGCATGATGCTTTCGTTCACTTTCCATGCTTTTATATCGAACTAAAAGGGACAAAAAAACACGAAAGGGGTGAACTTACCTATCTGTTTTGTGCCTCTGGGAACCAGATTACGGCTACCCACAGCCGTCATAGTCGTTGCGACGGAGCGAATAACACTCGATCTAGAACTGAGGCCAGGATCTCCGGCATCGAGTAGTGACACTATACTCGATCTAGAACTAAGGGTGGGACTTTCGGCGCACAACATGACGGCTTAGGATTTGTCACAAATGTATCAGTTGGGGTTTGTAGTAATCAAAAAATTAATGTGGCGTAAATTTGTCACAAGTGTATCAGTTTAGAGTTTTCCGTGATTAAAAAATTAGTTTGAGATAAATTTGTCACAGATGTATCAATTTGAGGTTTTTCGTGATATTAACCTGGTATTCTAATTGGGGTCTAACTTTTAGGCTCAAAGGTCTTATGCCCCAATTTATGTCATGTTTAATATAGGGTATAATGCGAGGGAAATTAAATCAACCTAAAATTAGGTAACTATATAGTATGCACTAAATCATGACTTAAAAATATTAAATATAACCCATTATTCACGTAATTATTAAACTTATCTTAATTAGCACTAATCAAGAAACCCTAGAAAAATGATTCAAGACCAAGGGAACAGTGGCAAAGCTTCAAGGGACCATTGGCACTAGGGGTGTACAAAAGAACCGGGATCCGCCCGGACCGTCTGGAACCGATGGTTCCCAAGGGAACCGATCCGATTTCCGGTTCCAATTTTTTGGAACTGGTGGCTACCAATCCGGTTCCTAGTTCTCGGTGTGGAACCGCTCACCCGTCCACCCGGACCAGACCGGTAATATAATAATATATATGTATATTTTTTAATCTTTAATTAAAAAAATCTGACCAAAAAAAAAAGAAAAAAAGAAAATAGGAGAGTCGTTGTTTTGTTTGCTTTCTGACTATTGTGAATTTGTGGCAAACTCCCACGTGTGATATATAATATAGGCTATGGATGTATTTGATGTGAAGCTTGTGAAGTTGTGAACTTTGTGACAAATCTTGTTGTGATGTATAATTGAACTTTGTGGCAAATCTTGTTATCATTGTTTCTAAGGGTTTTAGGCTCATTCAATTTGTTAGCTTAAATGAGAGCCTCTTGACTCTTGAGGCTTGGGCTTGTTGTGTAGAATTGTTAGAGGGCAGTTTTGCATCAGACTATTTTCGATAGAAGTGCATAACTTCTATATCAAACTAGTGAAATAAAATGCCAAAGTAGGGGTAACCTGTGTACACTGAAGATATATCACGCATGTGCATTAAGGTAAGTCATAGAAGCATGTGGTGAACACAACTCAGCAACGAGCAAGAATTAGACCAGTCCATTTTTTGATTTGTCCAGAAAAACTTGGTGGGATTGATTGCATGGACCCACCTAAGAACTAGACCGGACCGGCGGTCCAATTTTCGGGTGGGATCATGGAACCAATAGGCGGTTCTCGGTTTCAATTTTTTGGAACCGGTCCTTAACAGACAGTCCATGGTTCCGAGGTGAGAACTGCCCACCTGGTTCCGAGGTGAGAACTACTCACCTGGACCATGCTCACTCCTAGCTGGCACACAAAGGGAAGGAGGATTTGAAGGTAAGTGGTGCTTGGGCTTGGTCGACGATGGACCATGGCAGAGCGGTGATTGAGGATGACACCAAGAAGCTGCAGGACGTGTTGGAGTCTTCTCGGGGGCATATCGGAGCTGCCAGAGATTAGAAGGACTGCCTTCAAGACGTCGATGAGGACTTGGCAGAGGTTGGCGATGCATGGATGAAGGCGACCGGCAAGCATGGCTTCGGAGGGGCCTCAAGGTCGCCCTAAAGGCTGCTGAAGGTTGGAGGATCGTCGGGACACCTTGGAGAACGTCGGGGGGAGCGAGGCCTTGAGTACGTCAAGAAGGAACCATGAATTGTGTTCTTTTAGTGTGTATTGTTCGTGTGTGTCCTCTGTTTTGGACCGGATAAGATGCCTAAATAGTTATAGGTTTAGAGCTCTCTTGAGATAAGTAATGAATCTCCTAGCTTCCTATTTCAGATCAAGTAAGTTATGACTTCTTTGTGCTAGAAAATTAGGATATCTCTCTCATTCCCCATGTGGCCAAAATTTGCATAGATTATGCCTTGTTGCTTTCCAAATTTTACTAAAGAATCCACTGTCCCACTCACATGAGGATTTCAGCCCTTTTTTTTTTTGCAAAAAATACAAATTTATACATGTGTGACATATACCCTATCTTTCGATCCATCCCAGGTATATTTTAGTTCGGGGCTAGGTTTAGGGCATTTATGTCACAATAAGCAAGTTTAGCGTATTTGTGTTTACAATGAGAATAATTTGAAGTTTTTGTGGTATTAACCTATATATATATATATATATCTCCAATATGCTTCTTAATACAGGCCAATCCCCTCCCTTGAATACATTTTGTCTATTCCTGACCCATGAATCGGCCTCAAATTTCAAGAGAATGTATTTAGTATCTTACTTACTTTTTCCCCGTTCAAGTTTGGCCCGTTCGATGCGCTTACTCGTGCATATGCGTACAGTGGCGCGTGAGTCCCGCGGCCCGCTCACACACCACTGTACGCATGTAATTTTTTGTCGACTTAGGTTGTGGCATGGACCGCTCATTGGAAGGACCCGACGTTGCTACCATAAGAAAAAGGACCCAATGCCGTTTATATGAAAAAAAAAAAAAAAAAAAAAGGAGTGGATGTGCACTATAAATCCTAAAACTTTCAAAAAATACAATTAAGTCACAAAATTTATCACGAATGTGTAAAGAATTTTTAAAACTTTCAAAAAGTGCAATTAAGTCTTAAAACTTTCAAATTGCTACAATTAAGTCCTTCAATGCAATCAAGTCCTAAAACTTATCAAATTTGTACAATGAAGTCATTCCATTGATTGTACCTTTTGAAAGTGTCAAGAGCCGACTGCACTTTCACAATAAGTTTTAAAGTTTGATTGCATCTTTTAAAAGTTATATGACTCGATTGTATTTCCGTAACAAGTCTTATGACCCGATTGCACTTTTTGAAAATTTTAGAATTCGATTGTATATTCACGATAAGTTTTAAAACTTTCAGTGTATTTATAAAAATATATATATCGTACCAAAGAAAGAAAGAAAAAAAAAAAGGATGACATTTCATTTTTCCGCATCCAACTAAAAGGTGTCGCATATACACCGATGAAAGCCAAAAACGATGCGTTTTAGTTTCTCCATCCCCACCGCTGCCACCGCCAAACCCTTCTTCTCCGACCTCTCGCCGCGCCTCCGCCGCGCCGCCGCTATGCTGCTGCCGCAGCGAGTTCCCCCGGATGCCCCCAGATCTCCGATCAGCTACCCCGTGCCGCTCTCCCCTTCGCTGCCGCCCTTATCGAAGCAGGTGGAGCTGGACCGAGCCATGTCCGCTTCCTCCAGATCGAGCGCCTTCTCGCTCTCGAGGACCCACGTGGTCTACGAGGACGAGTGGCTCCTCGCCGTGGACAAGCCGCCGGGGGTCTACTGCGAGAGCGTCCTGGCCTCTGCTCCTCGCCTCGTCCTCGGCGATTCCGTCGATTCAGGTAGTTAGGTTCTCGACATCCTGTCTCATATTCGTGCGGGAAGCTGCTTGCTGTTTTTGCATCGTGCTGGGGTTGAAGTTCTACTTGCTCTATCGATTCTTAGATGTCAATTGCAAGTTCATATGCAAGTTACGTGACATTCATTGTGGCAATGTGTGGTTGGAAAATTCGTCATGCGAAGTTGAAGTTCGATTCCGTGCTTTAGTTTAGGGAAAAGGGAATGCGGAACCGGGAAATTTGTAATTTTTGCTTGAGTTCAGTTTGATGATGTTGGAGCAGTTCATATGATTTTTCATGCTTTATTTGGGATGACAGAAGCAATGCATTTCCTTAGGCTTAATTCTGCTATAATTTGATGTGGATGTTTTCAATGGGATTAGAGAATTCCCTACTCCGAAGCGTCTGAATTGTTGCTGTTTGAGGTGTGGTGATGCTCGAGTGAATTTTCAGCTCTTGATCATAGTGATGTCACTTTGTCCTACGTTGATTAGCCCTAGTAGGAGGCTAAATGTGAATCCGGTTCGTGGCTTTAGCTGATTTTTATTCAGTTCTGGGAATTTTTAAAGAGATAATTGATTCAATTTGTGTCTTTCTCATTTCACGGATGTTCTTTTCACAGAAAATGATTACTCCTTGATTTCTGTCTGGCTGTGCAGCTTAGCTCTGTCAATTTAAGTTCTTTGAAATGGTTATCATTGCATGATTATGTGCTCAACCTACTATTTGGTAAATGTGGTTAAGATGGAGATCAGATATATCTTTGTTTCTCATAGTTTGAATACTTAGGATGCACCTACATTGTCGATACTAGAACAAGTTATGTCTGAATTCCTTGACAATTGCATCGTGAATTCGATCAAAATAGTGCACAGAATCCAATATTGACTGGTTGCAGTGTTCTTTTATTAGGGTGCACCGAAGCTGTGCCTGAGCTCCACCTTGCTAATCGACTTGACCGGGACACAAGTGGTATTATGTTAATAACCAAATCGCATAAGGTAGCTTCTAGGCTTGTGAAGGCGTTTACTGAGCATAAGGTGAGAAAAACGTACATAGCTCTCTGTGTTGGATTAGCGCCGAACTGGGAAACAATAAGCATTCGATCAGGCCATGGTCGGTCAAAGTTTGGAGCTTGGAGAGTCTATGCAGCAGCAGACGTGGGACGGACACTGCCAGGTGGGTCTGTGGTCAGGGACATGGAAACATCATTTGAGGTATTGTCTGTAAATGGCCAATTGAAGTCCAAGCACCCAGTTAAGCAGGGAAAAGATGTTGAAAATATCATAGTAGTTGAAGAGAAATCTTCTGTTGGGGATAATGGAACGAAAGACGTAGTTTTTGTGAGAGCATATCCTCGGAGTGGTAGGACGCATCAAATACGCTTGCATTGTCAGCATCTTGGGATTCCCATAAGAGGTGATGTGAAGTACGAGGGTGTGTATAAGTGGGAAGGGCAAATATATGACTACCACACTCTTCATGCCGAGAGTTTGTCCTTTGAGCATCCAGTAACTGGCGTGCCCCTGATGTTTCGGGCACCTTTACCTGCATGGGCTGCTGACTGCTGCCCTTATGAGATCCCATCTGACTTTTCTTCAAATGAAATTCATATTGGATGATTTCTTAAGAAGAAGAATCGACTAGTTTCTTTATTAATTGCACCTGCAAAGGTATGCTATCCGAAGCGAAGAATTAAGCAACTGATTACACCCATCCACTCATCTGAGGTTATTCCTCTCCATTTGCCTGTTTGTCGGAAGTTTAATCTCGATATAGTTCTAGGAACACTGTTCTTGCCACTCAGGTTATAAATGTGCAAAATATGAAATATGTCCATTATCTTTGTTTATATGGAGGAGAAACGGCAAGTATATTTGGGACAATCTCCATTCTAGTTGGGATCAATTTCACCATAATGAAAGGTTCGGATCCTCTTATATGATTCATTGAATGTGAAGTGAAAGAGACCTTGTAAACCTGTTGGTAGGTGTACCTTGTGCACCTTCATTATCCTTCCTTTATCTGAGAAAGATTGATGCAAACGGCATATTTTTGCTTAGAGAAGGTGATGCTATGAATCTGTACGTTTTTTGATTGGAGGATGACAATTTCGATACGGTGACTAGAGATATTTCTTTTGCATCGTTGTTTTGACGGAGTATCGTTTTCAATCTCTACTTTAGGACCTGATGGGGTCAAGACTTAATTTCCTCTCTAGATGTGTGGTCCATGCTAACCATAAATTTGAAATGCTGTAGCATCCATTATTGTTCGTTTTTGCCTATTGGCTGATGCTTCAGTAGATCTTTTGGGTGCTGATTTGACTACCAGATTCCAACTTTAAAACGTTTCTTGTCGTTCTCTTGCATAATTGATCCGTGACGCATTCGTTATGTTAATTCTTTGGTTAATTCTTGGTGGATGAAGAAAAGATGACTGATTTGCCTGTGTGCTCAGCGTGTGAATTGCTCATCACGGGCTCATTAGAAATTTGACAAGAAATATTTCTCGTAGGTCACCAATGATCACAGGTCTTTTACTGGCTATATGTTTGATTTAGTGCATGATTTTTCTTGTTCTTGTAAATTTGAGAGGCCTCGAAAACACCTGGCTTTCAAGCGAGGAATCTTAAGGATGGGCATGGCTGTCGTGATTTCGCTGTCCAGCATGTCTCCATCAATGGTGTTTCTTGGATAAGAATGAACTCTTTGAGGTGCTCATTGATCCGTGGCTGCAATGCTGTTTTCTGTCTGTTTCTGGATGTGATTACCTCCTTACCGGCTTCTTTTCATCAGATGGAACTTATGGACAGGCCAAAGTAGAGCCGGCTTGCAAGAAGTTTCGTGCAATTACGTTGCACTAGCAACTTCAGATCTTGATGTGCCTTTAGGAAACTGGTCAATTGAATTGATGAAGTTGTAGATATTGCCTAACTTTTTCTTCTTCATTCAAGGAGGCTTTTGACTTTTTCGTTTGTTACGTGAGAGATCTCCTTGTAAAACAAGCAAAACAAACTACTTTTTAGAGGATGAAATTCAAGTCAGCCATGCCTTAGTGACGAAATTTACTTGTTATATCTTCTTGGCTAACGAATATTTTTAATAAAAGAGAAGTTGCTATTAGCTTTCCTTCCTTTCCATCAGATTTTCAATTGATCAGTTCTTCCTCTATGATAGGGAAAATCATTAAATCAGTCTTAAAGCTATTGGATGAAGTTTCATTATAGTCCTTTTCGGCTAATTTGATGTCCAAAAGCATTGACACGGTAGTCCATATAGGATGTCAGTTCGAATTAAGTTTTTCATGTTAGCCAGTCACGCAGGACGACCGACAAGGAGCAAATACCACGTCAACAATATATAACGGTAATTAACCCAAAGAATTACATTGGCATTTAGCACAAAGATTTAGGACTACATTGACAAAATGGAAAAGTTTATGATTGAATTGATGTTCGTAAAATAGATTTAGAATTATATTGGTAAAATGAAAAAGTTTATGACTGAATTAATATCCTTACATTAAGTTTTCGACCAATTAGTAATTATTCCTCTTTAATGAGTTCCATGTATATACACAGAAAATAACAAATCGAGCACAAATAATCTATAGTTCCTATAAATGGAGACGAAAACGGAGTTAAAAACCAAAGGCTGTTGCTAGGAAATCTTCTTAAATTTGTATTGTACGTCAATTCTGACAAGAACATGTTCTGATCCACCTTCTCAGGAAGTGTCGCATGTGTTCATGTCTCGTTCATCTCATGTTTTCTCCCAGTCCTCACGACTTATTCCGCAAGAATCGCGTGCTTTCCCACATTGAAGCGAGCAATAGTCGTATTTAATGTACGAAAGACGAATTGCTAAATCACACTGTAACCAAAACAGACGACGGGTCCATCCAACTGAAGTCATCCAATTCCTCATTATAAAACGCTAAAAAACCGCATTTTGACACGGCGTTTCGCCTGTTCTTTTGTCTGAATCATGCTGTACAACGAACTTGCCTGGATGCTGGAGCATCATTGCCAGTTCACACCTTTCACCCACCATTATTATCCAATGATTTTATAATCGTAATCTGCACATTCTACTGAAAGCCTGTTGCTGATCGACCTTACCCTTTACCGACTTGGCCAAACCTTTCTCGCTAAGATAACGCAATGTGCAGAGAAGTCAAGAGGACCCAATCATACGTGCCATAAAATAAATCCGTCATTCAAACCAACCAGGTGCAAAGGGACAAAAGGAATTGCCACCAACTATCAATCAGAACTACCGGTTTCCATTTCACAAGATTCTAGTGGCCATGGAAAGCTTCTGAGACATTTCTGGATAAGCCCAGCTCTCAGGATCTGTAGATTCTGCTGTAGGAGGCCTAGAGGGTGCGTACAAAAAGGGTCGTCTTTGGAACACTCTTTTTTTAGCTGAATGTGCTAAGAGACACGGGCTAAAACTGAGTCTCCAACTTGTTGGGTTTCTCCAAAATGGCCGTGTTGAGCGAGGCTCTGACACAGATCCTGATACCTGCTGCTGCCTTGATTGGCATTGGCTTTGCACTGCTCCAGTGGCTGTTGGTCTCGAAGGTCAAGGTGTCGGCTGATTATGGCAAGAAAGATGGGTACAAGGACAAGCTGATTGAGGATGAAGAGGAGGGTGCTGAGGATGTCGATGCGTTCATCAAGTGCTCCGAGATCCAGAACGCCATTTCTGTCGGTAATGAGCTCTCTCTTTCTCTGTCTCTCTCTCAAAATAAATAATCTCCTGAAACTTTGGACTGTACATGAAATAGGAGACGTGTATAGTTGAAGAAATGATCAGATTATGGTGCTTCTGATGTAGTGGGTCTTCCCTTTCATGATTACATCATATACTTCTCTTGTTTTTTCCTTTTGTTTTTCTGGCCGTCAGCCATGCCCCTTGAGCTGCAATGAGTTTTTTTTTTTTGGTAAGGATTGCAATGAGTTTTTTAACTCCACTAAAACTAATAAAATTTAAATGACATAACAATTCTCAGTTTTCTTTTTTCACCTTAGATGGAGAATGATATCACTTGCTTTTGAAGGATATAAGACGCATTTCTTCGATCTTTTGACTTCCCATGTCCACTCATCTAGTTTGTTCGTTTGCGCGATGAGGTTTTTACTCTAGGAATCCACAATACAAATTATTCATTGGACACCTAGTGGCTGTAAGGTAATCATTTGTGCAATCTGAATAATTGTGGTGGATCTCGTACTTGTTAAAAGTACATCTGATTCATAAAGAGTTCAGCTTCCACGAACAAGTGGGAGGAGTTGGGACAGAACGTTTGGTTTTGACTATGTTGCTGTCGTGATGGAGAGCAAAAGCTACGATACTAATGTCTGCTTGATTAGCGAGGATCACAAATCATTCATAAGAATGACAAAAATGAAAAAAGAACAGAGCAATGTCTGAGATAAGCAACTGAGTCCTCTCACCTATCCTAAAAGTAGTATGAAATCAAAGTAGGGAAACGATGATGTCTATTGACACAAGTAAGATAAAAAAAAATGTGTTTTTTTGGGGTCATACAGATTAATCTATACATGTATGTGGATTACTTCATAAATGCTAAGAATGTACAAGTGATTATACTGGTGATGTTGATCTGTTTACCACCATCCTATGGGAGACTTGTTTGTAGAATATAAAACATTTCTCCAATTCGTGCTATTATCTTGAAAGCATTTCATGTGTCAACCATTATATACTTTCTACTCTAGATTCATGCCCTATGGAATCACCCGGTCGATTACTATTTATAATTCCAATATTTTGCTAACCTATAATTTCTGCTGTTTGATGTGTTTCACTCTATTCTAGGGGCGACTTCTTTCCTATTTACCCAGTACAAGTACCTCGGCGTCTTCATGGGCGCCTTTGCCGTCATCATTTTCCTCTTCCTTGGTTCAGTCAATGGGTTCAGCACCCAGAGTGAACCCTGCACTTACAATCCAGGAAACCTCTGCAAACCGGCTCTGGCCAATGCAATGTTCAGTACCGTCGCCTTTTTGCTTGGCGCGCTCACCTCTGTGCTCTCAGGTTTTCTTGGCATGAAGATTGCAACCTATGCAAATGCGAGAACCACATTAGAAGCAAGGAAAGGTGTTGGAAAGGCATTCATAACAGCTTTCCGCTCAGGTGCCGTGATGGGATTTCTTCTTGCTGCAAATGGTCTTTTGGTTCTTTATGTTTCCATTAATCTGTTTAAGCTGTACTATGGGGACGACTGGGAGGGGCTTTATGAATCTATTACGGGCTACGGTCTCGGGGGTTCTTCAATGGCACTTTTTGGAAGAGTTGGTGGTGGCATATACACAAAAGCAGCCGATGTTGGCGCTGACCTCGTTGGGAAAGTCGAAAAGAACATACCTGAAGATGACCCAAGAAACCCAGCTGTAATCTACTTTCTCTTGCTATTTTAGATACCATTTAATGCTATGAACTGGTAATCGATATGTAGAACTGTTTTTTCTTGACATCTTCTTCTTATTAAGCCACGAGACGAATGGAACCTTTGCAGGTCATTGCTGATAATGTGGGTGACAATGTGGGGGACATTGCTGGGATGGGTTCCGATCTATTCGGTTCTTATGCAGAGTCATCTTGCGCTGCACTTTTCGTTGCCTCAATTTCATCCTTTGGGATAACCCATGACTACTCAGCCATGTCTTATCCTCTTATCATAAGCGCAATGGGCATTGTAATTTGCTTGATAACTTCACTTTTTGCTACCGACCTTGCTGAGATTAGACACGTGAACGAGATCGAGCCGTCGCTAAAGCGCCAACTTTTGATCTCGACCATTTTGATGACTGCTGGCATTGCCGTGGTCACCTTTTTCGCTTTACCATCTGAGTTTACTCTCTTCAACTTTGGTACCGAGAAGGCTGTAAAGAACTGGTATGCTTCCTTCTACCTGAAATGCTATAACAAAAATTTGAATTCTTTGCCTTTCTTTTATGTCAGTAGCGCTTACATGGTTATATGCATGCAGGCACCTCTTCTTCTGCGTGTCGATCGGCCTATGGGCGGGGCTAGTGATCGGATATACCACCGAGTATTACACAAGTAATGCTTACAGGCAAGTTTCCTTAAATTAATACTAACCTGCTGGTTGTGAAAGCAATCTGAGTCATTCAATACATGATCTGTAAATTGAGCAATGTATTAGAGTTTATCTATATTAACCGATTCCAAACTAGATGAAAGAAATGGTCCAAAAAAGTTGCAACTGTTTACTTTCGACGGAGACTCATTTGTCGTGGTCAAGAGAAACTGTGATGCTGCTTCAATTGCTTGAATATATCATGTTACCAAATGCAGGGTCCATTGAATTTATGAGAGCTTTTTCTTATGTCCTACAAATTTTTTAATAATATATTGACCATACCAATTCGTGCATGTTCGAGGCAGGAGTTTACTTCAATGCTAAATGGGTTGGTATCCTATGTTTTATGCAGTCCAGTGCAGGATGTAGCCGATTCTTGCAGGACTGGTGCTGCGACAAACGTGATATTTGGCTTAGCTCTCGGATACAAATCTGTCATCATTCCCATATTCGCGATAGCCATCGCCATTTACATCAGCTTCAGTTTGGCTGCAATGTACGGAATTGCCGTCGCCGCATTGGGAATGCTCAGTACTATTGCCACTGGTCTCGCAATTGATGCCTATGGACCTATTAGTGACAATGCTGGCGGTATCGCAGAAATGGCCGGAATGAGCCACAAGATACGCGAGCGAACAGATGCTCTAGATGCTGCAGGAAACACCACGGCTGCTATTGGCAAGGTGAATATTAATCCGTGTGTGACATGAGCAAATTCTCCGGCACACAGCATGAATAGTCTTGAGTTTCTAGTGTTCCCACTGCCCTATTCTTTTTCCCGTCCTAGGAAGAGTTTTCTGACATTGATTGCCTTTGTTTAATAGGGCTTTGCGATTGGATCAGCTGCTCTTGTCTCTCTTGCGTTGTTCGGCGCCTTTGTAAGCAGAGCAGGCATCAAGACCGTGGATGTGCTCACACCAAAGGTCTTCATAGGGCTCATTGTGGGCGCCATGCTTCCATACTGGTTCTCTGCCATGACAATGAAGAGCGTTGGAAGTGCTGCTTTGAAAATGGTTGAAGAGGTCAGGCGCCAGTTCAATACAATCCCAGGGCTCATGGAAGGAAGAGCAAAACCGGACTATGCCAACTGTGTCAAGATCTCTACTGACGCTTCGTTGAGAGAAATGATCCCTCCCGGCGCTTTGGTCATGCTCACCCCTCTCATCGCTGGAACCTTATTCGGCGTGGAGACTCTAGCAGGAGTTCTCGCTGGTTCGCTTGTTTCGGGCGTGCAGGTACATATCGAATTCCAGTGTCTTAAACTGTGAATCATTTCATAGGACTTTGGTCCTCTTTAGTCTATATTTACATATGTGCATTGTTGGGTTGCCAAAATCTCACTATGCAATTGTTCTTGACATCATTTTTTTGAATGGTTTTCTTCATAGGTTGCTATTTCAGCTTCCAATACTGGCGGAGCATGGGACAATGCTAAGAAATACATAGAGGCAAGTTCTTGACTGTTTAGAATTCAATCTCTTTTTAGCATAACATGTACATATAGAATACTTCGATTATTATGGATTCTATCAAAAATCGCTTATCTTTACATGTTTCTGATTAATCGTTGCAGGCTGGGGCATCTGAGCACGCGAAATCGCTTGGTCCCAAGGGATCCGACCCGCACAAGGCTGCTGTCATTGGCGACACGATCGGCGACCCGCTCAAGGACACGTCGGGCCCGTCGCTCAACATACTGATCAAGCTCATGGCGGTCGAGTCGCTGGTGTTCGCTCCGTTCTTCGCGGCCCACGGCGGCTTGTTGTTCAAGCTGCTGTGAGTTGGTAGCATCACTTCAACTGTTTTCCAGGTTCATATATTTTTGGGATGGGAGTATATAATGAGCTAAAGCCGCTACCCTGTAACTAGACAGATACAATCTGTAATTGACGCACCTGATTGATCATGAATAAGCAAGTCCATCATCCTTGTATAAAAGAAGAACGAGAAGAAGAATAAGCAAGTCTAGCAGCATACATGTCTTGTCTCAGTTGATGGAAGTTCATATGTTGTTTGTCTTGAAAGTCTGCATGTCCTTGTTTTACTTAATTTTGTCACCTGATTAGGCCACTTCAGTCCCTAACTCTGTAAGAAAAAAACAGGAACGAATCCCGCCTCGATGATCGTTACTTTTCTTTGGCATTCGTTATTTTTTCTCTTTAATAATAATTTACATGGTACATATCACTTTATAACTTCTACGCGATTCCCCTTTTTGTTATCGTAAGTTTGTGGGTCTTATGATTCGTAATATTTTTTTTTTTTAGAAAATAGGAATCTGTCAAGATTACAGTAAATTTCTTTTGCTATGGTTAGTAATAAATTACCTAACGAATCATTACTTTCCTTTGTCCTATGTAAGTGTCCTCACTAATGGGTGTTGATCTGTAACATTTGTCTTTTTGTAACTTTTTCGTGGAGGACTTAATTTCCCATTGATGGTGCTACAATCTCTTGGTTCTATGATGTGTAATACTTCACAAAAATAATAATCCCGAGTTAAATTAGAATTTCTTTTGTGTTACTGTTGGAAAAACATTTAAATGATCGTAAATTTCCTTTACACCTTGTAACGTTTTTGCAAATTTAAAGTTCTTTCCTTCCACGTCAATCCTGTTCTTAATCAAATGTAAGTTTGATCACATTTGCGTTCGTAACTTTCCTTTGACGGACTACGTCTTCTCTATTTATCCAATGATCCACATTGAAGGCGTGACGGAATCGTAAAATCACTCGCGACACACCCGGGATGTCTTTTCCCTTGATACATTGTTACGAATCAGCTAAAGTTAAGTGCACCGAGAGTCGCTCTGTTCATTAAACTAGAAACCAAACAGGAATAAATAATTAAGCGATAAGTGCACTGAAAGTTTTAAAATTTATTACGAAAGTGCAATTGATTCATAAAACTTTCAGAAAGTGCAATCAAATCTTAAAATTTATCATAAAAGTGCAATCGAGTCCCGATATATTTAAAAAGTGAAATTAACGGAAGGACTTGATTTTATTAATTTGATAAATTTTAGAAGTTAATTGCGCTTTTTGAAAATTTTATGATTCGATTACACTTTCATAATAAATTTTAGGACTTCCAATACATTTATCTTAATAATTGATATCCTTCACATCCTTCATGTGAATCTTAGTCACAATACGTCATTCCTCGATTTCTCACGGAACGGTGACTATGTCGCAATAAACCATGTCAAACGCCTTTGACACCAGCTGAACCTCACCGAATGCCACCTTTGTTCTATTTTCTTCTTCATACTAAAGTTACAATTCTAACTTCCTCTTCTTTGCAGTTGCTATCGGTGAACTTCGACAATGAAGTGTGTACAGAATGTGAAGGTTGTCTCACTGGAGAAGATGGAAAGGGTTTTGGTGGCATAGGAAAGAGCTCATGGCTTCGTCCAAGCATTTCTATCACCTTAGAGACTGGCGGACGATCTGATGGAATGTTTTGAATGCACCACAAGCTTATCTGAACCAATTCCCCTGTGATCTGTCCCTCTTCCGCGGTCGTTTTTCCAGGCAACTTTAGATCTTTACCTAACTGGAGACACTGCCGAGGCTGAGGATGGGCGAGTGGAGAAGATCCGGCCAAGGCCTGAGTAACCCCAGCGGGCATCAGCATTGCCCTTGCTGCCAATGCCTCAGAAAGGGTAGCTATTTGGCGTCCACTGCATTCAGATGGCGAGCATGACGGCGAGAAGTCGCCCCTGCTGCCACAGAAGTCGTTGAAGAAGAAGAGGAAGAGGAAATGGAGAGAGTGATTGGACATTGTGCATCCTAGAGATGATTTAAACAGCATCTTGGACTCACATTAATATGCATACTGGCGCGTCAACGAGTAAGGATGATGCTAGAGATACGGAGACTCACGATCCGTGATTGCCATATTCAAACGTCTCGATCTCAATAAGAATCTATTACACTGTTACATATTTATTGACTCTCCATTTCTAAGTTCGTAGCCTCTGTAGTAACTTCATCGATGTTGCCTACCAACTAAAAGGCCTGTTCAGGAGGATTCAAGATGTACGGTGGACTTTGACTCAAAATCTGTCGGGAAAGATAGCCAGATTCAAATATATGCCTCAAATAACATTCAGCTCTAGCGGCAAGGGAAAAAAAAAAGAAACAAGAAATAGCAAACAAATTGGCTTATTGGGAGGTGGAATTCATTGGCTAAATCTCAAACTATACAACCATGCAGTTGTTTAATTTACGGTCGGTTGGCGTTGATGCCATTTACCATATTTGGAAGGCCGTTTGGTCTGCACTGAAGACGTCATTAAGTTCATCAGTGTGTACTAAATGATGACACTATCAGTCTTTCTACAAAGAAGGGCATAAAGAACTACTGCATCTGAAAAGTTAAAGCAGATTAGTACCGATTTGGAAATCTTGCCGATAGGTTGATCATGTGATGACCGCTGTTGGTATACCATAGACTCCGTCTGAAGCCTGAACAATTTGATTGACATTTCGATTCTCAAGAAAATGAAAAGAGTTTAAGTACCGAAGAACGCGAAAGCGTGGTGACTCGAACCTAGAGGCTAGGCATAAGCGAGAACGACGACCAGGATTTTCAGTTGAACAGTCCTTGGAGTTCAACAAAAATGTCGCTCATCTCATTGATCATGTTATACATGCGTAGAATATCAATTTACATGATGGCGGAACAGTAACATTGCTGGGAACCATTTGTGTGTGAAATCTATGAGAGATGACAGTGATCTTCCAAGTTCCAAGTGTGCTTACAAACAGCCTTCAGAGAGTATCTGATCTACTAAGTTGAAATTCTTATATCATTCTTGCTAATTGCTATGATTGTCCAAGTGAAATCCGCCTGACCGTTCTCTCCACTTTCATTGTAACTCTTAAGAAAAACATATTCAATCTCAAGGAAGGCATGACAATTACCTCGATAAGTTCTGCCCTGCATTACCAGGTGTTACTGCTTTCCTCTAAATTCTCTAGTATTCTCTCCTCGACGCTCCCAATGGAATTCGACATCATCATTTCCCAATGTTGTGATGGCAGTTGTGTTGGAGGATACAACATGGGCTTTGGCGGAATTTGCAGTGATTCAAAACTTCCTTCCAACATTTCTATCACCTTCACAATTGGAGGTCAATCAGATGGACTGGTTTGAATGCACCACAAACTCACAATAATCATCTTCCTCGCTAGCTCTTCCTCCTCCTCTGTCACATTCATCGGCAATTTCAGCTCTTTGCCAGGCTCTAAGTTCCTATAAATCCATTCTGGAAAGTACATTTCACTGCTGTTGGAAACTTTCATGTCAGAATCTCTGAAGCCGACCATTTGAAGGACCAACATTCCATAACTATAGACGTCGGACTTGTGAGAGACTCTCCCCAAGTTTCGGAAAACAAGTTCTGGTGCAATAAACCCGATGGTTCCTCTCATGCCAAGAGTTGATACAGCACTCTCTTGTCTGTGACAAAGTTTAGTCCGAAATCAGAAATCTTTGGAATAAAATTTCAATCGAGCAAGATGTTCTGAGGTTTTATATCGAAGTGCAAGATTCTGGTATTGCAGCCTCAGTACAGATACTCAAGCCCTTGAGCAATGCCAATTGCAATTTGATGTAGTATCTTCCATTCCAAGGAACTACTCATATTTAAAGCTCTTCCATAATATATGAACTGATCCAACGAGCCATTAGGCATGTACTCGAATATTAGAGCTCTTTTCTTCCCTTCGTAACGAAAACCTAAAAGAGTGATAACATTAACGTGAGAAGTTCTGCAAATGCTCACCACTTCATTGATAAATTCTTATGGGCTACTTTTCGACTCTGTTAGAATTTTCACTGCCGCAAGACAACCATCCCGGATCTTCCCTTTATACACCACACCGTATCCTCCTTGACCAAGTTTCTCTGAAAACGAGTTTGTTATTTTCTTCACATCGATATATCGGTATTGTTGAAGGATGAAGCCAAATATTATTATTAAGGGCTTTTTTGTCTTTTCTATTAATTTTGCTTTTAGGTCAAAAGATATGCTTTATATATCAGCTATTGATAGAAGCTAGCCATCAAACGCTGATAAGAAAATAGAGAGAAAAGAAAACAATGAAGAATAAAAGTGAGTTTTTTTCTTTATGAATGTTCTCAATCTTTTTGGCCTCCATCTTGAGAGAAGATCATCATTGTATTCTTACTCTCTTCAAAATCTAATGGATTTGTAAAGTGCCTCTGCGCAAAGACGTAGCCCGAGTTTGGGTGAACTTCGATAACAAATTTTCTGGTGTGTTCTTTTCGATTATGTTCTTTTATTATTATATTCTACTAGTGATGATCGTTTGTTTGGGTTATTTTCTGGAATCAGTGCTCGATTCCCAACAACTGGTATCAGAGCTTGGTTGGTTAATCGAGAACATTGAGGGATTTTTCGGTGACTTTTGGTTGAAAGCAAACGATATGACAGAAAATAAAATCAGGATTGATAAGTTCGACGGGCAAGATTTCGGATGGTGGAAACTCCAAATCGAGGATTATCTTTATCAGAAAGATCTCTATGCACCACTTGAGGGTTGGAAACCTAAAATAGCGGAAGTGGATCCAACGGCAGAATTAGGATGGAAAATTCTTGATCGAAAGGCATTAGGTGCGATTCGTCTAGGGTTGACGAAAAAGACAGGGTACCACATCGCGAAAGCAAAAACTGCAAAAGAAGCCATGGATATTCTTACGAATATATATGAGAAGCCGTCCACATCAAATCAGGTGTTTTTACTGAAGAAGTTGGTTAATATGAAGTTATTTGATAAAGGTTCCGTAGTAGAGCATATTAATAGTTTCATGCAAGTCACAGGTCAGTTGGAATCCGCAGGCATAAATCTGGATATGAAGCTTCAAGTTTTATTATTTTTATGTTCTCTTTCAAAAAGCTACAACACCGCAGTGCAAGGAATTTCAAGCACCATGAAGGATGATTTGATTATGGATGATGTTGTAAGTAGTATCATGGATGAAGAGATGTGAAGAAAAGTTTCAGGTGGAAATAATTTTTCGCCATCTATATCTTCCACGGCACTAGCAATAAAGAATCGCGGGAGAAGTAAAAGAAGAGGAAAATTCAGCGGGCGCGGTAAATCACAGTCAAGGGGAAAAAGAGAGGTCGCAAAAGATAAGTGTTGGTTTTGTCACCAAACTGGACATCGAAGGTTTCAGTGTAAGGCCTATAAAAAGAAGCAACGGGATGAGAATCAAGGAGCTAATGTGGTTAGCGATGAACCTTCGCTAGAGAACTTGTGTTTATCTGCAGGGTATGACTTGATGACAGACAAGTAGTTTATTGACTCCGGTGCTTCTTTCCATTGCACCTCGCAAAGAGACATATTTGTTGATTATGCCAGTGGAGATTTTGGGCAAGTGGTTGTGGGAAACGGCCATATGTGTTCGATTGTTGAAAAAGGAACTGTGATTGTGAACATCTCAAGTGGAAGACGTCTAGTTTTGCGTGAAACTAGACATATCCCAAAATTAAAGAAAAATTTGATCTCAACTAGTAAACTTGATCAAGAAGGTTTGGTAACAGCCTTTGGATGCGGAGAGTGGAAGATAACCTCAAGGGCAAGAATAGTAGAAAAGGGAAAATGTACGGGTACGCTTTACCTTCTCCAGGGAGACAATATCAGTGATATGGTTGCAACTACAGTGGCTACAGTAATTTGTCTACTCTTTGGTATTATCGTTTGGGACATCTTGGTGAAAATGGTGTAAAGCAGTTACACTCAAGGAAGTTACTTCCAAGTTTGCAAAAAGTTGAATTAGATTTCTGTGAGAGTTGCATTTATGGAAAACAATAGGCAATCAGTTTTCAGTTGAATGGGCGACAGAATAAAGGTAAAAATTAGAGTTGGCTCATACTGATGTGTGGGGACCGGCTCAGGAACTCTCTTATGGTGGTAAGAGATATTCTGTCACATTCATTGATGATGCAACAAGGAAGACTTGGATCTATACTCTCAGAGAAAAATCAGAAGTATTCAAGATATTTAAAATGTGGAAAGCCATGGTAGAAAAAGAGACAGGTTATCATATTAAAGCTCTAAAGTCTGATAATGGTGGTGAATACACGAGCAAGGAATTTGCTAAATACTTGAGCCGGAAAGGCATACATGGGTTGAAAACTGTTCCTAGAACTCCTCGAGAGAATGGTGTAGCTAAGAGGATGAATAGAACCATTCTGGAACGTGCAAGATGCATGAGGCTACACGTGGGTCTTCCGCAACACTTATGGGCTGCTACAGTTGATGCAGCTGTTTATCTTATCAATAGGAGTCCATTTAGTACGCTTGATGGAAAAATACCGCAACAGCAATGGTCAAGTAAAAAGATTGATTATTCATATTTAAAAGTTTTTGGTTGAATTGCATATGCTCTGATTGATAGGGAGGATAGGAAGAAGCTTGATGCTAAGTCCTAGAAGTGCGTCTTCATCAGATATGGTGGTGATGAGTATGGCTATAAGCTTTGGGATTATGAAAATAACAAAGTCATCCGCAGTCGGAATGTGGTATTTCATGAAGAAAAGATGTACAATGACCATCAGACGGAGCATGAGAAGGTAGTAGAATCAGAATATATTGAGTTGGACACAATACCTATGAAAATAGTTCTGGTAAATCAAAATGTACCTGAAGGAGAGGTTCAAGATGAATCTATTATCAATGAATAGGGAGTTCAAGAGGAACGCAGTGATTCAGAACATATTGACGACCCTGAAGTACCTATCTTGAGGAGGTCTACACGAGTTAGAAAGCCAAAGGTAATTTTTGATCCATCAGCTAATATTATTCTAAACCATGTCTTATATACATATTCGGGAGCACCGGAGACTTATGATGAGGCAAAGAAAGACACATCTCACATGCCATGGGAGCGTGCTATGAAAGATGAGATGAGCTCGTTACTTCAGAACAAAACTTGAGAGTTAACAGAGTTGCTTGCAAATAAAAAGGCTTTATTAAATAAGTGGCTGTACAGGGTAAAAAATGAAGCAGATGGTAGTATCAGATACAAAGCAAGACTTGTGGTCAAGGGCTTTTTTCAAAAAGAAGGAATCGACTATTCCGAAATATTTTCACCGGCAGTAAAGATGACATCGATCAGAGTTTTGCTGAGTATAGTTGCGGTTGAGGATCTTCATCTCGAGCAATTGGATGTGAAAACGGCGTTTTTGCACGGGGACCTAGATGAAGAGTTATACATGGCGCAACCTAAAGGTTTTGAGGTCGAAGGTAAAGAGCACATGGTATGTCACTTGAAGAAAAGCTTGTATGGCTTAAAGCAAGCTCCGCGGCAATGGTACTTAAAGTTTGATGGTTTCATGGAAGAAAAAGGCTTTGCACATTGTGAAACTGATCATTGTGTTTATTTTCGCAAGTATAGCGATGGTAATATCGTATATCTCTCTTTATATGTGGATGACATGTTGATGGCTAGTTCCAATATGAAGAGAATCGCAGAAGTAAAGAAGATGTTAGCATCGCAGTTTGCTATGAAAGACTTGGGAGAGGCCAAGAATATCTTAGGCATGAAAATCATCAGAGACAAAAAAAAATAAGAAATTATGGTTGTCGCAAGAAAACTATGTAAAGAAGGTGTTAAAGAGATTTAACATGGATAAGGCAAAACCGGTTGCCACTCCTTTAGCGAGTCACTTCAAACTTTCTAAGGATATGTGTCAGAGTACTCAGGCTTTGAAAGATGAGATGGCGGCAATCTCATATGCATCAGCAGTGGGAAGTTTAATGTATGCCATGGTGAGCACAAGACCAGATATTACACAGGCAATGGGAGTTGTGAGTCGATATTTGCAGAACCCGGGCAAAGAGCATTGGAATGCAGTAAAATGGATATTGAGATATCTAGTAGGTACATCAAATTACTCTATTTGCTATGAAAGGACATCTCTAGAGTTGCAGGGTTATGTGGATGCAGATCATTCGGGTAATCGAGATAGTGGTAAAAGTACCACTGGATATGTCTTTACAGTTGCAGGTATAGCAATGAATTGGGTATCTCAACTACAAAAAATAGTGGCTCTATCGACGACGGAAGCAGAGTATGTGGCGATCACGGAAACCTCCAAAGAAATCATGTGGTTACAAGATTACATGGAGGAGCTACATCGAAAGCAGCCAATGAGCACACTGTGGAGTGATAGTCAAAGTGCAGTACACTTAGCAAAGAATGCAGCTTGTCACTCAAGAACTAGACATATCAATAAGCGTTATCATTTCATCATGTCAGCATTAAAAGATAATGAGTTAAAGTTACAAAAGATTGATGGCTCGAACAATCCAACTGATATGTTTACCAAGGTAGTAGACAGAGAAAAATTTATTTTCTGTACTACTACCATTGGTATTACTCCATGTTAATTGGTGAGGAGTATTATAGAGGCATAAGTTCAGGTTATTAGTTTTTGAAGTAAATGGATGCAAAGTTGCTTGGTGCATTGGGTGTATTTATCTTCAAGTGGGAGATTATTGAAGGATGAAGCCAAATATTGTTATCAAGGGTTTTTTTGTCTTTTCTATTAATTTTGCTTTTAGGTTAAAAGCTACGCTTTATATATCAACTATTGATAGAAGTTAGCCGTCAAGTGCTGATAAGAAAATAAAGAAAAAAGAAAAGAGTGAAGAAAAAAAGTGAGTTTTTTTCTTTGTGAGTGTTCTCAATCTCTTTGACCTCCATCTTGATAAAAGATCATCATTGTATTCCTACTTTCTTCAAAATCTAGTGGATTCGCAGAGTGCCTTTGCGCGGAGACGTAGCCCAAGTTTGGGTGAACTTCGATAATAAATTTTCTGATGTGTTCTTTTCGATTATATTCTTTTATTATTATATTATACTAGTGAGGATCGTTTGCTTGGATTATTCTCTGGAATTAGTGCTCGATTCTCAACATGTATCTCCTTGGAACGAGAGAGCCGTGGATTCTCATCAATTTCTCAACATCTCGATCTTTCTTGTTCTTGAAGAGTAGAACCTTCAATGAGGAGACTCCATTTTCAATCATGAGGATGAGAGTGTAACCAATCAGAATGCCGCCAATTGCAGATCCTATTGCAAGAAGATTAATGATTGCTAGTGACACCTGATTCTGCCCCTCACCTAAACTTGTAAATTGGTAAAATTTTAGTGTAAAAGAGAGATGATAAGATAAAATTATTAGAAAAATATAAATAAATGAGAAAAAAAAAAAGAAGGGAATTTGGGCCGGTTCGACCCGGCCCGACAGCCCTGGCCTCATTTCTCTTCTTCCTTTTGTTTTGGGCCCGGGCGTGTTTCTCTTGCGGCCCAGTCTGGCCTCTCCTTCCCTCTCGCCCAGCCCAGCCAATCTAATCCTCTCTCTCGTGCTCGCGAAGACGGAAACAGAGAAAGACAAGAACGAAGGAGGAGGAAGCCGGACGCGACAAGATGCAGACGAGGACAAAGAGGCAGAGAAGACGAAAAAGGGGAGAGAAGACAAAGGGGGAATAAAACGGCTGGCCAAGGACTAAGAAAGGCCGGCAAGCGGAGAAGCGTCGCTCGAAAAGGACAGAGGGGGCGTCGCTAGAAGAGGTCCCGACTGAGAGGGAGAGAGAGAGAGAGAGAGCGCTTGTGGGGGAGAGAGCGACCGAAAGAGAGAGCTTCGTGACTGAGAGGTAGATCCGTTAAAGTGGGTTATAAATTCATTTTTTAACCTATATATTAGTCAATGGATTATAAATATGTTAGTTATATTTAGTAAATAGATCATAAATGTGTGTATGTATAATATGTGTTAAATGGGTCATAAATAGATTTATAACTTATTTGAACTCAACTCATCTTTCTCGCCCTCACTTAATTTTGCGTTCACTCATTTCGCACTCTCATATTAGTTTAGGTATGAGTTTTCCTAGATTTAATTAAATACGAAAGTGTTTTAGCAATATGAATCGGGTCGGGATCAGATATAGGTCAAGAAAATTATATAGGATCATAAATAGATTAATGAGTCAATTTGGATTGAATCATTATTAATTCGATCCAAACTCGACTTGATCTACACATTTAATAGGTCTGTCTATAGAGAGGGTGGAGCTCACGATAGGAACAGAGGGGATAGAGAGTGAGAGCGAAAAAGACAAACGGGCATTTAAAAAAGAAGGGGCCTGCGAATCTGCACGGATGCTGCACAACAAACTAACTTCCTTTTTTGACCCAAAAGAAAAAAAAAAGAAAAACTTCCTTTAGCATATTTATAATTGTTTTGAAAGGGACGTAAAGAGAATCGAAATAAAACGATTACGCAGAAGACAGATAAAATAGACGATACACGAATTTATTTACGTTCATACTCGAATAAGGCTACATTTTGTAAAGAAATTTCACTATATTTTCGATTTATAGCATCTCAACTTGTTACAATGATGAGAAAAACGAGCAAAAAATATATGTGTCACAAACGGGCCCAAAACCTAAACTTATACGAAATCTTTTAATCTCGCACCATACGGACTAACTAAAATAAAAGTCAAAATCCGTTGAGGTTTCGGGGGCGTTGCTCCCGAGCTCCCGCTCGCTCACCGGCAAGCAGGGCAACCGTCCACTGACCGGGCAGCAGAACCCCTGTCGAGGGGTGCTACCCCCGAACCTCTGCCCGCTAACTGGGCAGTGGGGCATCCGTATCGGGGGCACTGCCCCCAAACCTCCACATTCCGCACGCGGGGGTCACATGTCGTTGGATAACACTTCAATTTCCTTAAGCTCACGTGGACGTACCCAGTGTGAGAAACAAGAGTCCCTTAAGTATTCGCCAACTCCAACATGTTTGAGCTGGTTTAACAGGGAAAGAAGGAATAGAGAAAAGAGAGAACAAAGAATTGGGAAAACAGAAAAGAGAAGTGAAGTACACGAGAGAGACACAGGGTTTTGGTTCAAGCTTGTCGAAGGCATCTTAACGCGTTGGATTAACTTCATTTCGTAGCATCTGGCATGAATTCGAAGCATCAATTCATCTATTTGAATAAAATTTTTTTGATTAAGCTGCAATTTCATATCGGTTTGGATTTAGATTGCTGGGTTGATTCTAGAAGTTGTTGAGCTATGAAATCACGTTGCAAAGAGACTTTTGGATTTCGTGGAATTGTGAGATTTTACATAAGTCGATTTGGGGTTATGTGTCCATGTCGGCGTTGGCCGTTTGCCAACTGTCATATTCCAGCCAAAATCAGTCAAAAGACTATATTGGCAAATCATTAAAATATTTAAAATCAAATTTGCATAATTGAAAGGTGTATGGTTGAATTGACTCCATATAATAGGTTTATGACTATTTTGATAATTTTCCCTTTCGCACTGCTAGAACCACATTCGAACTACTATGTTTGGTGCCGATTTTCCTCTTCTCCAGCTATCTTTTGGCTCAGAGGCAAATTCGACTTCTAAGTACGTCGAGTTAGCTTTTCAATAACTCTGGACCCACTTGAAACAGGCATCCAAAGAGTTCAAACTAATAGCTTGAAATTCGATATGCAAACTGCCGCTCTACAGCAGATAACAGCAGGGGTTCTACTTGAGGTGAGATTTTCATTGGCGTGTCAGGGTTGTTTTATTGTTGAATAAGCTTATTTTAGTCGAGTCTTAATTAAGGCAATTATCTACTTAATTTTGATATCCATTTCTCACTTAATTGATAGGATTTCGAGCTTTCAACTCAAGGTTGTTTTCGTTGTTTGGTCTTGCATTTTTAGATGAGTGGTGTTTATCTTTTCTATAATTTGAAACCTTTTCCAAATAATAAATTATAGATATGTTATAAGTTATGACAGGCATCGCATAGTATGATACTTATAAAAACCAAAATGTGTTTTTAGTGCATATTTGTTGCGTAAAACTATATCAGGCATTTACTACTCTTTTAGCATTTGAAATGGCATAGTAAAGTATACCTGCAATAATTTGGGAGTTGATAATTCTGGAAATGGTTGAGAAATGCTATATGAAATGTTTTCTTCTTGATATGAGGAATTTGTGAAAGTTATATACATTGATTTGTGAACCCGGTTTATGAAAAGAATTCTAAAATGGTTCTGTGACCAGTTAGAGGCATTGTATTGATAGTTTAAAACTCTTGTCACTATGATATGTACCCATTGAAGTGTTGTGAGTATGCACAATGTTCTCAAAAAGCCCTATTTGGGCCGAGCCACTACTTCTTGAGAAAATCCCGTATAATGTTTTGAAGATAACAAAATAATCAAAAGCTACCAATGTGTGCATTTCACTATGTAGAACAATCTGTAGATGTACATGCCGATATGCAAATGGAGTCTGAAACAGATGTCTAAAGGCATGGTAACGCTCTGCTTTTATAAAAGGAGAATAAGATGCTGGAGGGAAAATGTGTCTAAGTTTAGAAGAACCTTTGTAGAAAGTGAACAAACTGTAGATCAATAACCTTTGTAGAAAATGTGTCTAAGGTGATTGTTTACGTCTGGAGTTTCCACTTCCCTCTTTTTTACTGTTTCTGTTTTTCCTTCTTTACCGCAACAAGAAGTTGTTAATGTCGGTTTCACGTGACGGATTGTCTTATGTTATTGGTGATTCGGTTCTGTTGTTTTCGTGCCTTGTGAGTTTGTTGAATAGTTCTTCATTTCTTGGATCGTTGTTATGCATGGTGAATCACAGAGAAGAAGAATATTTGGAGGTTTCGATTGGGAGGACTGGAAAATTGGTGATCGATCATCGAGTCCTGTGAATTAATAGAAACTTAATCATCCCCCCTTCTGATCATCATCAAGTCTTGTAAATTAAGCTAGACTCCTTGCTTCGCCTTCTTAGAAAAAGGGAGAGGAAAAAAGAAAAGATATACATGACATGGAACGACGAGTGGAGGGAGGAAGAGAGAGATGACACGCGGAATTGACACGTCAACATTCAACGGCAGCAATGGATGGGGGAGTTAAAGGGTACGGAGGCAAGGTCAGTAATTTTTTATGAGACAAAAAAAAAATATGGAGCCGGAATTGGAATATTGCACTTTTTTAAGAGAATTGGGCTTATTTTAATAACAAGTAAATGTTAGTTGTGCTTATGAGCCTTTGTCATTTGGATGGGAAAATGGCCGTATCATTTCTTCCATGCATGTTTGTAGAATTTAGATGTTACATTTATTGATGTTAGAGCTTTGAGTTAAGATATCTCTTAGGATGCAAATTTTGTGTACGTTGTGACATTATGTGTCAATTTTTAGTACGTTAATCTTTTGGTAAGTCCCAAGGTGTAGTTCTCACTTTGTTTACTAACTACACATTCCTCACAAATGAAAGGCAAACATTCAATATGGTGCGCTTAGCCAGATTTAACATCAGAATGGGCATGAGGACCAAACGAATTGTATGGCTCAAAACTGACCAAGCCCGTGAAGTCGTCTGTAGAATGATTAATGGGATTAGCATGGAACTTTTTTTTCCATTGTTGGCAAGTTTGACTTCACCACAGGAAACCGAAGTTACTTGAGCCTACTTTAAAACTTATGTATGGTGAGACTCGGGATTCATTTGTTTGAAGGAAAAAAAAATTTTGACTATTGTTTTTCGACTTTCCAATGTTTGGATAACAAATAATCAATCTATAGAAGATGATGTTTTCCATGGATTGATAATAACAGGTTTAGATGAAGGGACGATAACTTTCCTTTCTAGCAAGAAGAAAATCACTTTCCCTAAATCACAAAATAAATGAAAACTAACCATTTTCCTTTAAAATGATTTACATAGAAAATATTTTTTCTCTATTACGAAATTTCAGTGAAACAAACACACCATCAAGCTTGTTTTCTTTTCCTTTTCCTTTAAAAAGGAAAAAGTAGAATGATCCAAGGAATTATATTTTAATTAATCCGAGCTCAAGCTCGTGCTCATGAGGAAGAACAAGCAAGCAAAAGATTAGGTGTGTGGTGGCTGACTATACTTGCAAGTTCCAACCAAAGCCAAAACAATCCTACTAAAGCTTATCTTGGAATTTTTATCAACTATGAGTAAAGCCTAGGAAACATTTAAACTCTAAATCTCCTACTTTGATACCATGAAAGATTTTGTAGGACTACTGTTATCTGTTCTAAAAACTTAAGCTGTAAAACAAAAATATAGTTAAATATTTAAATATTCTAAAAGGCTTGACCAATAAATGGATCAGAAAAGAATACTTTCAGCCTAACTAAAGTGGGTAAAATATTAGTATCTTGAGTGCTAGCCTTTCAACATAAGCCAAAAGCATCCCATATCCTAAGTTCATGGATTCGGGATTTGTATATGAGTAACACTATTATGGATTTTGTTAAACACCCGATTAAAGAAAACTTATCATTTCTAGTCTTATGTATAATCAGTGCATTGGAAACTTCCTAATTAAGTATGGTTAAAGAGTGCCCCGAAAGCACTATTAACAAGACCCTGTTGATGTTGTTACATCATCATCATCATTGGTGATTCATATAGGACGTTTATGATAACCATTTTATTTCTATTCAGAATTAGTTTTCTGTTCCCAGGAACATGTTTGAAACAGAAACCCGTTTGATAACACAATTTCATTTTTCTATTTTTGGAACAACTTTTTATTCAAAAACTGGTTCTGAACCAAAAATCAGAACAAAAAAAAGTAGGTTTTTTGTTTCTGGACAAGAAATGAAAACCATATCTAAGACTCCGTTCGTTTCACGGAAAATATTGTGTTTTTGGAAAATGCTTTCTCGAAAGTCATTTTCCTGGAAAATGTTTTCTTGGAACATAATTTTTCAGTGTTCGGCAATCAATATGAAAAAATTTCAGAAAATATTTTCTACCGGCGATGGTGGCAGCGACCGACAAGCGACAGCAGGAGGCAGCGGGCGATCGGCGGCGGCCGACAGCGCGCAACCAGTGGCGGCCGGCGACCGGCGGTGGGCGACCGGCGGCGGCCGGCGACCAACGGCGGCGGCGGCTGCCGGCGACCGGCAACCGAAGGGGGGAAAGAGGAGTTTAGCAGAAAATGATTTCCGTTTTTCAAAAGCGGAAATCATTTTCCTCAAAACAATGAAAGATTTAGGGGTGGGGAAGGAAAATGTTTTTTCACGGAAAACATTTTCCGCCCCCAAACACCAAAAAACAAGGAAAATGTTTTCCGGAAAAATATTTTTCCTGAAACGAACGGAGCCTAAAAGAACCTGTCTTCTCTCTTCAAAACACATCTCTTCCTAAATTTGGCTTCTGTCTGAGGTCAGACCGGTTCGAACCGGTTCAATCCGGTTCATTCCTAATGGGAAAATAAAAAAATTCTAAAAAAAATTAGAAAAATCATAAAAAACATTAGAAAAAACAGAAAAATAAAAAAATTCAGAAAATTCATTAAAAAAATTAAAAAATTCCTAAAGATATCATAAAAAAATTTCAGAAAATCCATAAAAATTCATAAAAATTTCTAGAAAATAAAAAAAAGTTAGATTTTGAGAAAATGGGAAATTTGGTGAATTTTTTCAAAAAAATCAAAACATCAAAAATTTCAAAATTTCACAGAATAGCTTAGAATACTTGTGACTATCCACTTTGAGTGACATTTAAATTTTTTAAGGTGCCAAAATGATATTTTTGAAGACTCCTTTAGGGATTTAAAAGGGGTTTTAACCCCTAAAAAACCCTAAAAGGGATTTAACCTCCAAAAGGGGTCTTTACTCCTAAAAACCGTAAAAAACAACACAATTCTTTGAATGAATAAGCCTTTAGAGTTTTATTATGGTTTGGGTATTTTGATTGATTTTCAGTTTAGAAACCTTTTCTAAAAAAATGGATTTCTGTTACGAAAAATAGAAATTTGTGTTGTTATCAAACGGACTTCTGTTTCAGAAATAGAAATTTTTTGTTGTTATCAAACGGGTTTCTTTTCTTAGAAACTCGTCATGAGAATAGAAATAGAAAAATCCATTTCTGTTCTAGAAATTATTTCTGGAATAGAATGATTATCATTTGCGTCCATAATGGATAACAAGAAATGAATTGGTGCATCCCCAAGTGGAGCTCATAGCAATTTCCAGTAGAGATGTAACTCAACCCCAGTAGGGACCAGCGATATTGCAAATAAGACACTGTTGAGGTGATTTGGGTCAGATCCCAAGTGAAATAACTGATGCCTCTTTAGCTACTTAGTCAATGTCATTCTTAGCAGATCATGTATATACTCATAAATTTTCTACGGTCGAAGAATTTATCGACGACGCGATTTACTTCATCATCGTGATCATCTTCTCATGTGGCATGAAAATAGGATCAAACCAGAGAACGGGAGCTGGTTCCACGCCCTCATGCATGCCCAGCCATGTGCTACTGCTTTCTCTGGCTTGAGAGAGATTGCTCCAGGCCCAGAAAAAACTCTAATTTAGTGATTACCAGTAATCATTTATTAGCATTGCAAAGATAATAAGTTCTTCACTCGTCGAAGCCGGTTTATTACCGTGGTGCCCCTAGTTTATTCATCATGCAAGTTTAAGGTGGGTTTGAGCATAGGGTACGTTTATTTCATGGAAAATATAACGTTTCTGGAAAATATTTTTTAAGAAATCATTTTTCAAGAGAATGATTAGCTTTTCTTTGTTTGGTGATATGTGATCGAAAAAATTTTCTAGTGTATGATCTCATTTGGAAAATTATTTCAAAATGTGTTTGTTTCGCTAACTTGCACTTGTGGCCTATCGTTGAGGCCGGTGACCGGCGGAGGGAGGAAGAAGGAAAAAGAAAAAAAAGAAACAAAAAAAAAGAAAAAAGAAAATAGTAACAAATTCAAGATGAGCAATTCCGGAAAGTGTTTTCATTTTCTAAAATTAGGAAATTCACTTTCTTAATTTTCTATATGAACGTTTTTCTTGAACGGAAATTGTTTTCGGTTGACTTCTCATTTTTGACGAACCAAATAGGTGAAAGTTCGGAAAATGAATTTCAGAAAAACATTTTCCCTCAAACAAACGCACCTAGCGTGATTATTTATTGCAAGGAATGATTTGGTATTTTGAAGCACACATGTGGGGGCTTCATTGCACTGTGTCTAAGCCTCTATTCGTTTCATGAAAAATAATTTTCTAGAAAGCATTTTCCGGATTTTTCGGATTTTCTAGCATTCGTTTCACAAAAAATAAACTTATCATGAAAAACATTTTCCATATCTTCTTTCACTTCATTTTCTTTCAAATAACACGTTCCTTTTATTTTTATTTTTATTTTTTATTTTCTTTTACTTTCTTTTAAAAAAAATCAAGTTTTAAATCACTTTTTTCTTTTTTCTTTTTCTTTTTTTTCCTTTTTTTTTTTTTTACTTCTTCCTCAGCCAATCGCCAGCAATCGTCCACAAGTGAGCTCGAGCCTCGCCACAGGCCGGCAAGCTGGGCAAGGCTCGAGCCTCAATGACCTCTGGCAAGCCTTACCCAGTTTGCTGAATCTAGCGAGGCTCGAGCTCGCCGGCCAATGGCGAGGCTTGAGCTTGCTTGTGGCTATGTGGCCAGTGACCAACCAAGGAAGAAAAAAAAAAAATTAAAAAATAGAATTTTTCAGTAGTTTTCCCTAGAAAATCAAATCAGATACCGAACGGCGGAAAATATTTTCCAATTCATTTTCAGGTCTCAGCCGAATACCGAAAAATATTATCATGCTCCTGAAAATTGATTTTCCGGAAAATATTTTCCAAAAACATCACATTTTCCATAAAACAAATAGTGCTTAAATCTAATTCTAAAATTAAGGCTCCGTTCGTTTGGCGGAAAATATTGTGTTTTTGGAAAATATTTTCCCGGAAGTCATTTTCTTGGAAAATATTTTCCCATAACATAATTTTCCTGTATTCGGCAACCAATATGAAAAAGTTTTGGAAAATATTTTTTGTCGGCGGCAACGGACGAGCGGCGGGCGGCGACTGGCGACGGCCGGCGACCGGAGGGGCAAAGGAGGAGTTTGGCGAAAAATGATTTCCGTTTTTTAGAAACGGAAATCATTTTCCTCAAAACAATGAAGGATTTTGGGGTGGGGAAGGAAAATGTTTTCCCACGGAAAACATTTTCCGCCCCCGAACACCAAAAAACACGGAAAATGTTTTCTGGAAAAATATTTTTCTTGAGGCAGAAAATATTCTCCCGAAAAATATTTTTTGGATTTTCCGGTGTTCGGAGGGCGAAAAACGTTTTCCGTGGAAAAATATTTTCTTTCCTCCCTCACAAAATAGCATAAGTATATGGAAAATGACTTCCACTTCTGAAAAGCGGAAATCATTTTCCGCCAAACTTGTTTTCCCCCCTCTAGCCACAGCTGCTACCGGTCGCCGGCCGCCGCCGCCGCCGCCACCGATCGCCCGCAGCCGCCGCCGGTTGCCGGCCTCTGCTCGTCCGCCGCCACCGCTGGCAAAAAACATTTTCCAAAACTTTTTCATATTGGTTGCCGAACAGTGGAAAATTATATTCCGGGAAAACATTTTCTAGGAAAATGACTTCCGGGAAAATATTTTCTAAAAACACAATATTTTCCGCCAAACGAACGGAGGCTAAAAGAAGCATGGGAAGCAAAACAATTTCATTCGGTATCTTTAATAACATCAACTTTCTTGGAACAATTAGATAGAAAAAAGAATAGTCTCATTTTATGTTAAGTGACGACCAACTTCATCAATTTCCTTTAGTAAGTGCATACATCTTTCTTTATACACAAATAATCTCTCATCATATACTTATATAGCGCGTGCCTCGCCTCCAATCAGTTTTAAGCGACAAATCCTCTCTGATCGAATGGACTCGAGACATAAAGAGCGTCATGGCCAGCTTAGACACGGGCTCGCTCTCGTTCAGGTGGAGGGAACGATGCGTCCTCCTAAATCGCCACATGACGAGTAAAATCGCGGCGGCAAGGAAAATTACCAATCTTGGTTATCCCATGAAGACGTGGCCCTCCATCCATCAGTCGTAGACTTAAGCTGCGCCAGCACTTTACATGCAACTTGTGTCATGTCAGCACAGCAACAGTGGTTGAACCCATGTTACCTAGAAGTCAAATGACCATGGAGTGCCTTCCAATTCAAGCAAATTCCAAACACATGCAAAGGGCCAAGCAGATGCAATCAAGAGAAGTGAGTGGGGGTTGGGCTCGCTCATCTGCAGACATTATATTATATGGCTCTTTTTGACTCTTTATCATGTCAAGACCCTTCTTCTGGCTTTTCTTTCTTCTTTATGTGGAGTAAGTTTGGTGGGGATGATTCCCTTTTGTAACCACAGCATATTCCCTCTCAAGCTTCTGGTTTTTTTTTTTATATTTTATTTCTGGCCATCTGATGAGCCGTTTCTTTCTTTTATTTGCAAAACCGCCTACACATTCCGGGTAAATTCCGCAAATCGCCCGACATTTTCGTCGGACGAGTTCTCGCGGCCCCTTTCCTTTACCTATCATTTTCACCAAATTTATTAAAATTGTTCCATTAGTTACGCTTGATGCACCAGAGATAGGGACTTGAATGCGAACTAGGGGAAAGAAAATTGTATTGAGATTGAGATCGGGTTTAGGAAAAGAATTTGAACGACCATAGGACGGGAGAGATTTAAATTGAATTTAAAGTATGTGGGAGATTTACGTGATGAGCAAAAAGAAGTTATCTTATTTTTTTTTTTTTGGAAAGGATAGAGATCGATACGATTGTGCAATTAAATTTAAATTTCGTGAGGGTGGCAATATCTAAAATCGATCCATCGCTGTCGGTTATCCACGGTAATTCATTAATTTAACTCCTTGGAGAATAGGATTGGCCCGATGAAGGCTGATGCATGAAATAAGTCTTTTCTCTCCTAACAAGTTCAAAATCGGTGAAGAGAAACCATCTTATCATAAATTTGAATTTACTTTTTCGGCCAAGAACAAATAGATGACAAGAATATAAATGCGTATCGATGTGAAGACGGGTCAAGTCAAATCGAGATACATATGCTTTATTTTTCCATAACGACTTGACTTGTTGGATTCAATGCAACGGTGCGATCGGATTTCCGTTGATATAATTACATAAGTTCACGATATTGTTGATTCAAAATTGAGAAATTGCCCTTTTATAGCATGCACTCTGAATCAGCATGGAAGTCAAGGATGATCCTCCATTCAAAGTAACACAGGAATAGGAAGATCTCCATGATTCTCCAACTCCTAAAATCATTAAAAACACTTGAAAAAAACACTTAGAAAGTCAACGTGCTCCTCACAATTTTCTATTTTTTGCCTTTTTGAGGGGCCGAAATGAAAAATTCCCCCAAACAAACGTGCCAAAAATGAAAAAATAAAATAAAACCCTCAATTTAAATTCCCCACGATTAATTTTTTTTTTTTATAAAACTTTCTAATAATACGATCAAGAAATGTGCAGATCACAAAGCAGGCCGGTCAAGGGCACTCGAGTCATTTCCCACGCCTTCCACGCCCGCCACTCCCGACGCGCCACGTCATACCGATGACGGCCGCCGCTGACATGGCGCGCCCCCATTGGCCGGTCCAACCCGCCCCCACGTCGACGACGTCGCTCCCCGGCCCGTCGAAACCTACCGCGAGCAAAACGCTCCACCGTGAAAACCAATGAAGAGAAGCCGCTATTTAGCCCCTCCTCACTCCCGCTTTCATCTTCCCAAGCCACAGCAGTCTCTCTCTCTCTAGCTTTCTCTCTCTAGAAAAAGCCATGGCGACGGCGACGGCGACGCACCGCCAGCAGCAGCTGCGCCTCCTCCTCGCCGCCGCTCTCGCGCTCTCTTCCCTCGCCGCGATCGCCTCCGCCGCCGTCTTCTTCGAGGAGCGCTTCGACGGTGAGCGCTCTCGTCCCATTTTGCATTGTGCCCCGTGTCCGCGGCAGTTTCCGCGCTTCGGAATCGTGAGACTAGGGCCTTCCGAGTTCGCCTTTCGCCGGCGGCAATTGGCCGTGCGTTCTCGGAGTGGTGTCGGCGTCGTCGGGAGTGCGCGCGCGAGCGCGAGATCTGATAGGTTTTCGGCTGGTGTGCTGGCTCGAGCCTCGGGTTCCGTGATCTAGATCTGTGAGAGTTTGGGGATCTTCGGTCCGGTTCGGTTTTGGATCGGCTGAGTTTCGTGCTCAGTTTGATCTCGATGTCATCTTTTGACTGGGTAGCTTAGCACATTTGAGCATAATTAGGTGTCGTGTGTTGGGAATCCGTTGTGATGGTTGCTAAAGCGGTGCGCAAGACTGGCATTTTGATTATACTGGTGATTTGAATATCGATGCAGACTGTGGTGTGTGAATACGTCGATGTCGGCCGAAATTAGCAAGTTCTTGTTGAGTGCTCTCCGACTGTGGGAATTCCATGCCAATGAGCTTACTGCAGAGCTTTTGAGTTCACATGCTACTTACTATCATTTGCATGTCTGCAGTTACTTTGTTTTGCCTTTATATGTGAACTCTCGGCCAAAATAAGGATGGTATGTAGAAATTCAGAATGCTGATCGGGAGTGTAAAATATGACTAAGGTGTAGATCGCAATGCAGGCCGGGGTTTTCCCTAGCTGTTGGCAGATAGTTAGGCATTCATTAAAGTCAGAGACGAGGAGTTTTCAAGCTTCTTGTTTCTTCTTTTGTGATTTGAACATGTAAAGCCGTATAGACGTTGTAAGCTATGTGTCATTCAATTAATGCATATTCTTTGCAATTACGATAAGATTCTTCTTTGTGTACTTATCCCCCTCTTCTCCATTTTTCTGCATGTCTTGTTATCTGCAAAAGATGGATGGGAGACTCGATGGGTTAAATCTGATTGGAAGAAAGATGATAACATGGCCGGGGAGTGGAACTATACGTCTGGTAAATGGAATGGAGATGTTGATGACAAAGGTACTTCGCAATCAACTGTTTCTTCAGATAGACTTGTCAATGCTCGATAATAGTTTTTCATTGTTTTATTGTGCTTATGGTTTACTTTTAGCAGTAATCTCTCATTGCTTTTTGCAGGTATCCAAACAAGTGAGGACTATAGGTTCTACGCCATATCAGCTGAGTACCCTGAATTCAGCAACAAGGACAAGACTCTAGTCTTCCAGTTTTCTGTAAAACATGAACAGAAACTTGACTGTGGTGGTGGGTACATGAAGCTACTCAGTGGGGAGGTTGATCAGAAAAAGTTTGGTGGCGACACCCCATACAGGTTCTGCAGCAGATTATATGATTATTTTGTGTTCTATTTGTTGGATTTCTTGCTGTCCAGCTTATTGAATGTCCTTTTCTTCATGCTTATTTATTGGGTTGTTATGTTGTTCAATGCAGCATCATGTTTGGACCGGATATCTGTGGCTACAGCACCAAGAAAGTTCATGCTATTCTCACTTATAATGAAACTAATCACCTGATCAAAAAGGATGTTCCTTGTGAGACAGATCAGCTTACTCATGTTTATACTTTCGTCCTCCGTCCTGATGCTACCTATACTATCTTGATTGACAATGTTGAGAAACAATCTGGTAGCTTGTACTCTGACTGGGATCTTCTCCCACCAAAGCAGATCAAGGATCCCGAGGCAAAGAAAGTAAATTATTTACTGAATGCTCTGGTTAGTTTTGGTTGGGCTATATCTCTAGATAACGACCTACCTGGCTAATGTTGGCAGCCTGAAGACTGGGAAGACAAGGAGTACATTCCTGATCCTGAAGACAAGAAGCCAGAGGTATTGATCCTTGATTCCTTAACACTGTTATCCTTTTAAATGCAACATTCCCTGCAATTCTTTTCAAATGATATTGTACGTGTGACTGCAGGGGTATGATGACATCCCGAAAGAAATACCTGATCCCGATGGCAAGAAGGTAAACCTGCAGGATGATGATTCTGATTTAAAGCTGATCTTCTACTATGACTTCATGAAATTGATGTAGAATAGTTAGTTACTAATCAATATGTTGGTTTCAGCCTGAAGACTGGGACGATGAGGAGGATGGTGAGTGGACTGCCCCGACCATTGCCAACCCTGAATACAAGGGTCCATGGAATCCAAAGGTATGAAATGTTCTCGTGAGCATAATTTCTGGACTGCAATGAGAAATTCTCATGATCATGCATGTTTTGCAGAAAATTAAGAATCCTAACTACAAGGGGAAGTGGAAGGCACCATTGATTGACAACCCAGGTTCTTAATCACTACTTTCTTTCTCGAGCTTAGATATGCATCAATGGTATTCTTTTCTTTCTTGTTTTTAAAAGTTCTTCAAAGTCTAATCTTTTGCACTTTTTATAGACTTCAAAGATGACCCGGAACTCTATGTTTTCCCCAAGTTGAAGTATGTTGGGATTGAACTATGGCAGGTAATTTGTCTGTGACTGTGATCTTGTTATGTTTGCTAACAGTGTTCCAGGAGCTCAAACTTCGAATTATTCTATGCTTCATTTATCAGGTCAAATCTGGAACCATGTTCGATAATGTCTTGATATGTGATGATCCTGAGTATGCCAAGAAGGTTGCTGAAGAAACATGGGGCAAGAACAAGGATGTATGTGGTTATGCTCTTTTTAATTTTTACTTATGGAAATAGTACGAGTATAGACTATTTATGGTCTTTATTTTTACCTTGCAGGCTGAGAAGGCAGCATTTGACGAGGCTGAGAAGAAAAGAGAGGAAGAGGTAACACAGAGCTGTTATAACTCAATTACTTTTTGGGAAATAGGAAGAATCTTAGAAGTTTTAAGATTAAATTGCTTCATTATTTAGTGCTACTTGAATCGTCTGACATACTCTTTTCACAAACAAGCATTTGAGTATATACTGAAAATTAGCGAGTTGACAGGAGATCATTATGTATTTGTGCTTGTGATGCTGGGTATTATTTATTTGCATATTTTTTGCTGCACAGCTTAGGGATCTTGACCGGCTTTAATGTACTTGTGTATGTGTCTCTGTGCACATGCGCATGCACGCGAGTGAGAGAGAGAGAGATGTTATATTTGCATTGGTTTTTTCCCCTTTGATCTAACTTCTGTCTATCCCTTTTCCAGGAAGCCAAGGATGAGCCTGTAGATTCTGACGTAAGCCTTTTATACCTGCTCTTTAAAGATTCCTAATGCTATTTATTTGGATGGTTCTAATCGTGCACATCTTTTTTTCAGATTGAGGATGAAGATGATGATGCCGATGCTGATGATGCTGAAGACGATTCTGATTCCGAAATTAAAGCAGCAGATGAGAGCGCCGAGTCTGCTGACCCCAAGGACGAAGTAAAGGTACAATTCTTGCCCTTGACATGGTCATGAACTTCATTTTGCTGCAGTTCTTTCTTGTTTGTTGCATTCACTGATCTTCATCGTTTTATGCTCTGTTCACAGGATGAGTTGTAGAGTGGCTGAGCAAATAAGCTGACCAGTTGGGTTCGACATAAGCTCAGTGCCTGAAAGATTTTTCTTTTTCTATCTTTTACAATATAGATGTAGGGCATTTCTTTAGAGAGGGAGAGAACTGTAGGTGGCTGATCCCAAGACTGAGTGACTGGTTGCATCTATATCCGTTTTGACTGATTGAGTTTTTCGAACGAAGGCGAATGTCCATTTTCAGAACAGTCACACTCGTTAAAACAGTCCGGATCTGCTGCATGTTGTTTAGTTAACGCCATCAATTCCATCGGTCTTCTGTCTTTGATTTGGTCAGGTCTCTATCAATAGCTGATGGAAGCTGTCACCAAGCCCATTCACATTATATTGTTGCGGCATCAGTTTACTAGAGTCTGCAATCGAATTGCAAGTGACAGCAGGCTTGTCATTCTTCTGCAGTTGCCTAAGATTGCATGTTTTGAAACATTCCTCTCTTTTACAAAGAGATTTAGCTTTGAACACACGCTGCCTTAATGATTAGGTCGAGCACCATATCCATCTCGATTATCAAATTATACTAGGAAAAACCATTCCATTTACAAAGTCAAAAACTCACGAAGAATATACACGCAGCCTCGGTACCGAGGACACAAGACCGCACGTGGGCGTCGTACTTAGTATGTGTACGATGAAACTTTACAAAAGCACCCGAAGACAACATTGGAGTGCTGGGACGGAACACGAGCGCCACCGGCTTTGCGGGTGTAGATTTTAGTCGTTCCCGCTGGATTTGGGCCTCTTCACTACCAGCACGGGACACTTGACATTCTGAGAGCAGTGATAGCTTACGCTCCCCAAAAAGGCCCTGCCACGTTTCACCAATCTCAATTGAGTATCGATACAGAAGAGCTATGTACAGTTAAGACCAAACCTTATTACTTCCTCTCAATCTACCAATTCGAATGAATCAATGAATAGTCAATCAAACACTCAGGGAGACTTCTCGATTGCCCACGTATAGGTGGGGACAACCTTCGATCGGGGTGAGCAACCGGACTGATTTTTATTTGTTCTTTTTTATTTTATTTGAAGATACGTAAGATATGCTAGAGATGGGTTTCAAATCCAAAAGTTTAGGTAATCCATCAATTTCTTAACCACCACACCCCAAATTGTTTACACGACATGTTTTTTTCTAAAGGAGTGGCTACAATATTTAAAGTTAGGCCTGGTTCTCGGATGTCCAAATTGGAATCCAGAACCTATCCACCAAAGAAGCATCCGCCCATGCTTTCAAACATTAGCGTTGTCTCGAGCAAAGGCTACATTAATTCATGCCTTCCCTCCGAATCGATTGATTATTAGAATCAGACATCAGGAGTCTTTGAGTAAATAAATCAAAATGAGTAGACTTGGAAGTACCTCTTGAGAAGGCCGTAACCATGGCTTCCCATCACCAGAACATCAGGCCCCAACTCCTGTGCCGCGCGGCAGATCACGTCTCTTGCATCCCCGTTCTCAACCCTCGTCACCACCTCGACCTGTCCCCCAACAACAGCAACCCACACTAAATCCTCAGATGTTTCTGTCGTCGAAATTGAAAAGCACATGCCTAGATACAGGATCTCACCGCACCAAAATCATTGCAGACCTTCTTTGCCTTCGCCATAACGCTGCCGGCCATTTCCTTGTTGTACCTCTCCATGGTGGCCACTACTTCTGAAGAAAAGAAGTACCCTGAAACAAGAACGAAAAGAAAAAAAATGAAGCTCAAAACCACTCTCTCTGCTTTCAAGAGATGGCCTCCGAAGCGAAAGTAGACGACCCATCATGACCTTCGTTCTTACCTGTGCCGTCGAGGGTTGCGTAGGCGGAACGAATGGGCTTTGCATAGAGGAGGACGACGGCGTCTTTGTAATTCTCAGAAACGACGTTCTTGAGACACCACGACAGGGCATACATGCTCTCCTCGCTCTCGTCCACGGCCACCAGTATCTTCCTCTGTTTCACCACCGCATCGGCCATCCCCTCCTCAAAAAACAGACAGGCAGACCAGGGAAATGGGAAAGTGTTTTCGCCTTCTTTTCGGTACGAGTTATGGACAAAACGAAGAATACGACGCGTTGTTCGATTCAAGGTAAGATGTGATGAAGTGATCGTTTGCAAGGGAGACAGAGAGAGAGAGAGAGAGAGAGATGTTGGTTTGTTTTGCGCTGTTGAGGATCAGACTCTATTAGCTTCGTGTTCTTTAGAGCAGATTGAGTATAATGGTTTTCATTTTTGAAGACTGCAAATGAGCAAAGAATGATAATTCAGAAGCTGACTGTTTTTTTAATTATTTTCTCTCGCCGACGTGTCTTCAGGGCGTTGACTTTTATGTCAACCTCATGACACCAGTACTTGGAATTATTGGACCAATCTATATTGCCTTTTCTCTTTACCTATGGGAACCCAATCAGATTGGACGGCAATATGATTTGGTTCTGCTTAAATTGGACTTTGATAAGAGAGAGACACATTTCTGGCAAAGATTTGGTCTAGTGGATTTCTGGTTACCTCCTTATATTGGTGATAGAAAATAAAGAACAGATTTCCTAAAATCATAATTTACAAATCACAACTTCGCCTTTTGCCAGACTCATCGTCAATTATGTGTGAGACATGGCAATTAACGCATCTCAATTAGTCTTATCGAAACCAAGTTGTGAGAGTGAGGTTGTGCTTTTATCATGGACATGAAGAATAGCGACCACTCAAGCTATGTTTTGCGGTCCAAATTACGCTTAAGTAGAAGCCATGTTTTCCAATGAAATTTTGAGATATTATTTGAATTTCAAAAAATTACTTGTGTATATATATTTTATCCCTCCTAAGCATGAGGTAAAATTGCTTTGTATGAGGCCTCGTGCAAATCTCGGCATGCCTTGGACGTAAAACACCTAAAGGGTATTCCACCCTCCTGTGAAAAAAAGAGATTTAGAGGGAATTAGGAGGATTGGGCATGCGGGCGTTGGCACCTTAAAATAAAGAACACAGCCTGACAACTCGCTAAGTATATACACCTAAATAAGCAGAGCGACCCCAATCAGAGCTTCAGCACCTGCTGTGTGGTGAGTTCTCCCTAACCAATTTCGAGATATTAGTGGAATTTTAAAAAATTACGTGTGTATATATATATATAATATACAAATGTTGACACTTAAATCAATATTTATATATATTAATTTCTGAATAATGTGTATCCCAAGCTCCTTATTTATTAATTGGGGCCAATTGGATTCGGTTTAGTATCAGAGGAGATAATTAATAGATTATTTTAAGAAGATTTGACTTGATCAACTTCTTAAATCATGTCATGAATCACTCAAAACACTTATAAATGAGTGGCTAATAATGTGTTAGGACAAACGTTGATCCCCCATTTGTGCTTTTCGTGAAGCAATGTGCCATGATCTTGGAAGCTGATCCCCCTTCCTGGATATTTACAATTGCAATTTTCCACCACTTGAGTTAAATAAAGCTAAAGAGGTTCCTTGTGGGTTTCAACATTTAGACATGATGAAAAGGGAAAGAGGGGTTAGAGATAATCTTGAATTAACAAAGAATTGCTTGATAGCTTTCCTCTTTAAGATGGGATAGAGATCGATTTCCACAACATAATTAAATTAAACTTTGCTACTTCTACATGGTGCTTTCTCAATAGATAAGGAAACTTATTGTAAATTATTATTCTAATTGAAGCTTGAGCTTTGGAATCACAGGAAGCTTCACAGGAAGCTTCACGGAGAGCCAAGCATATCATCTTCACCGGTTGTTGATTATTAAAAAGGGTATTAAGACAAAGTTAATCTTTTCTACGAGTGCAAACTTGTTGGGAACGGAATAGCTCTTTGATTTAATTATAAATATATGTCATCTTTAGAAATTACAAATCTTTGATCTTATCATAATGGAATCTTGAAGTGTTGCCTTTCTTTTCTAGGGAAGCAAACTCGCTTTTGGCCAAAAAGAAAATAGAAAAATCAGGAAATATATGAATAGTGAGTTGATGAGGAGAAAACCATCCCAGTCTCAAAATTGACTTTGTTTATATATTTTGTTTGATTTGTCCTATCTCTAATTCTCCTCGTTGCTTGATTTTTTGTTCTGTCTCTTGCAAAGCACAGAAGTCAAATCCTGCATCTATGATATCAATGCCCTCAACTCCCAATCGCTTTACCAGCAGGGCCGCATGCCTATTGACATGAAAGGTAACTTTCTTTAACATTCTTTTATGATACATTGAACAACTTCTTGCTTTTATACTACTATCTTTATTTTGTTTCATTATGAAGCAGGATTATGCATAAAATGAATTTCGATACAATATGTGCGCACATATTTAAACTCTCTGTCGTAATGCAAAACATTTTGATAAAAATGACTCATCATAATCAGCCAAAAATTATCATTATGCCCAAGATAGGTAATAAATGGGAAATTCATATATAATTAAAAAAAATAAGGAAAATAAAAAGAAAAACATTGACAAGTATCAATCAACTAAGTACTTTTGTTCAAAAGCTGATCAAAATTGGACAAAGTTTCAGCAGCATATGAGCGAGCCTTGTTCATATTCTTAGCTTTATCACCAATATTTGTCCGGGAGAAAACCTAAAACAAAACAAGATTTTATTATATTATTTTGAGTATTTTCGAAATTCATATCTAATCAACTATTCAAATTAAATCAGCATGCTCTTCAAATAAAACATGCCGATACACGATTCAATAATTCGTGCCTTCAATAAATGAATGTTGATTTCGAGAAAAATGAGGGAGTAGGTTATATTATATTATTTTGATTATTTTTGAAATAGGCAGTGAGAATAATCCCATGTGTGGAACCGCAATTTACGGACTGATGACTCTCAAGGTCTCTTTCTCTTTGGTTGGCATATGGCTTTATATAATAGAGGTATCCAAATAAATAACTATGATACTTTTAGCAGAACATCGACATAATTTCGATAAAAAATATTCTTTATTTCAGTAGCGTAGCCAAGTCATTACTAAGACGAAATTTTTTTCCTAAAAGAGCTTTGCTTTACAACCTGGCTTCCTACTAATTAAAGAGAAAAGATGGGAACGCGCATTCAAGCTAAGATGAGAGAGAGAGAGAGAGAGAGGAATGAATTTACCATGGTCAAAATAAATGGACTGAGGCCCTATTCATGGTGTAATTTTGAAAGCAAAAGGGGAATAATGATACGTTTAGTTCAGTTTTCTCAAGGGGATTTTGGTCCCCTAAAGTCATTTAGGAAAAAAATTAGGGCGTTTGGTGAATTTTTTGTGGACCACTTTGGAGAAATGTCAGCATTGGCAAAGTTGAAAGCCCAAGAAAATCTTGGGCTTTTAGCATTTTTGGAAGGCATCTTCCAAGGTTAATAAACATTTTTTTTTAGCAAAAGTGCCCCCACTAATATTTTCATATTCTAGTCTTGTCTTCGCAACTGGTCATCTTCTCTCCGCAGATCTAGACTTCATGGATGTGTACTGAAGAAGTAGGATGGACGCTGGCAATGAGTTGCCTAGGGTTCACGATATGGGCATCACATCCCTTGGGCTGAAGTCTAGATCTGGCTCCTAGCTCATGCAACGCCGAAGTCTAGATCTGGCGCGCCCAAGGTCACGCGACCTCGAGGTCACCTCGAGTGGGGTCGCACCAATTGTTGGAGGGCCAAATATGGGAAACTCGACCGTCGAAAGGCTAAACCTAGGAAGCTTGAGGTCATGTGTCCTCTGTGGCCCTCGCCTGGGATCGCAACCTTGGCGAAGGCCCTTGCTTGGGCTTTGCTTGAGCTGAATTCGTCGCTTGGTGCTTTCGCTAAGCTTCAACAAGGGTTGCAACGAGATCTGCTATGATGAGGGCCGCCAGTCAAAGCTCGCCTGGCAGAAGATCGACTCTAGTCATTGCGAATGCTAGCCTATGGTCGCCGTCCAAACTCCCCTAAGCCTCTTTGCGTCTAGTCGCCCAATTGCCTGCCCTCTCCTCTTTCTTTTCTTACTTCAGAGCTGTTTTACAAAACATATACCGAAAATCAATTATCCGAACGCTATTTACTTTTAGCAAATACATCTTCATTCAAAGATCCTCGGGGAAATGACTTTACATCTTCTCAAAGTTGAACCAAACACAGCCTATAGCTACTCGAGAAATGCAAATTACCTGAGCAAAGATTAAAAAAAAACTCTGTGACCGTCAATTTTTTTTTATTATTTATCTAGGGAAAATCAGATTGGGATGGGCCTCATGCCTTTGCGCCAAGTTCCTGCCGAGCCAAGACAGCATGATCGAGGGCCAGAGCTAGACAACGCGTCGCATAGTGGCCCGCCACCACTATGTAGTTGGGACTGCGGATTTCTGTGAATCGAGCTCGAAATAGAAACGGGAAAATATTGGCTAGGACCGTCTTGCCACGTCATCCGTAAACCACCCATTTGTTGGGTGACGCGTGGCACTATGGGTCCCACTCTTCCTCCTCTCCGTCACTCTCTCTTCCCTGTTACTGTCAGCGTTGCTGACCGACTCTCTCTCTCTTCCGCTCGACACTTTTCTACTCTTCTTCTTCGCCTACCTCCCATAAAACTATCAGTGCAATTCAATGAACGAAGAGGAGGAGGAGAGATCCATAATCGATGGAACAAAAAGATCCCAAGATCTAGATCCCAATGGACTGAGTTCCTTGTCTTCCATCTTCTTTTTCTAGCTGTTACCGAGATTGTTTCAGGAGTTTATTCTTGTCTTGTTTTCTAGGTTTTTTCTCTCTCTTCATGTTGGTGAGGTTGATGAAAAAGATTGCTCCTTTTTTCTTTCTTTCTTGGGTGCTTGTAATTAGAGAGCTGTTGACATCAAAATAAGAATCGGCATAAGTGTCAAATATGCTTTAATACCAAATCTGGCATATAATGAAAATCAGTCATCTTCCGAAATACGTTTGGACCAAATTCAGCAACATGCTGAGAAGCAAGTAAGAATGGCATGATATCCCGAATTCGGTAAGTGATGAAAATATGTATATTTACCGAAATATGAAGAGTTATAGTTCGGGACGTTGGAATATTTATGCTTCATGATAGAAATCCTTTTCGGGAGGTTCACACTTTAGGAATACACTGAAGAATCACAACCTAGCCATGACAGCAAGAAGTTGTGAACAGGAGTGGAGATAATGAGCACAAGCATATTATGGAAGGTTACTGGTCCAGATTTGAAATCATCTCAGCGGTTGAGATCAAGTTTTGGCGGACAATAAAACTGGAAACGTGGGTAGAAAAGACAGTTATTGGAAGCGTCAAAATATTCAAAGTTTGAAAACATGGAAGTAACCAACGAGCAGTTGCAAGATAGGAGGAGATACAAATACTCAGATGAAGCAAAGAAAACGACAACAACAACAGAAAGAAAAACCACTCAAGCTTATCTGCACTTTAGTTTCCTATGCATTTTTACTTCATATATTTACAGTTTCTTGTATCCTTAGTAACTTTCCAGTTCCTTACAGCTTTCATAGGAATATTGTAACGTAGCTTGAAATTCTATTGATCCCAGATCCGTTTTCAATCCATACGCTTTTCATCCATTCCATATAATCATGTTCCGAGTTCCATCCATTCCATACAATTCTGTGCTACACTTTATTTTTCGCCATAACTTTCATAGTAGTCAAATCACAGAACCTACTTTAATAAAAAACCAAAGACAGAAGTTTCGGTAAAGGATATTCCTCGTGAAAACAAGCGAACATCTTTTTGGCACTCCCGGTGGGACCCGCGTGGTAAAATTTGGAGAAATTGTGAGAACTAGACAATCTGAAGGAATACCGGTGGATAACATCAACAATCCAGTTGAGGGGGCACATTCTGAGCATTCTGTGACTAATCAAGTAGATGAAAGTGCCGATATTCCTCAGCAATTAACTGAAGAACAAGCTCGCGCGTTGACACCAGATAATACCTTGGTAGCCACGATGAAAAAGTTGTTTGAAGAACAACAGAACGAGCTTACTAACCATATAGTGCGACATGTGACAGATGTGATAAAACCCATGGTGGTCAATGCTATAAATGAGGTAATATCACGTCCTAGTTCATCTTCTCAAGTTCTGCCCTTTCATGTAAATCCTCTTGAGGCAACATTGTTACCACCAACTTCGGGGCCTCTTCATATGGGGTATAATTGCAATGGAGGATCGAATTCTCAACCTCCTGTCAGAATTATATCAAGGTCAAAGAATCCTACTCTTATAAACCTAGTGAATGATGTGAGTACTTATAACTTTCCTCAAAATGTACCGAATGATGCTAATTTGGTTAATCTCATGGTCACAAATGCACCATCAATGATGAATGTACATCCACCAGTAAGTATGCCTAATGCTGATCATATTAGATCACCTAGGCCTCAACTGTATCCTCATGTGATAGAAAATCCTCTTTATAGGCCACAATCACACATTAATTTTAACATGGAGCAACAATGGGTGAATCGACCTCAACAATTTGATCCTAGGGGTCAAGATCCTTAGTTAGGTCAGCAAAATTTGAGGCCATGGAACCCAGATAGAGTTGCAAAGTTGGGAGCAAAGAGAGGATTGCCAAGGCCAGATATAGGAAGCCACATCCCGATTGGATTGATAACATACCATATCCAAGGGGTTTCAAGATGCCGGACTTTGCTGTATTTATTGGAGAGGAAGATCAATCAACCGTGAAACATGTGGGTCGATTCTTGGCACAATGTGGAGAAGCTGGAACTAACGAGTATCTAAGGTTAAGGTTGTTCCCATTGTCTTTATCAAGAACAGCGTTTACTTGGTATACAAATTTACCTGCGAATTCTATTCAAACATGGGCTAAGATGGAGAGACAGTTTCATTCGCAGTTTTACCGAACGATACCAGAGGTAACGGTAGCCGGTTTGGCCAGGATGTATCAGTATAATACCGAAACAGTGGATTAGTTTATTGCTCGTTTCAAGAAATCCAGAAACCGATGTTTAACATCACTTACTGAGAAGGAGTTCATAGATTTGGCTTTTAACAACTTGAGGTTTAACCTTAAGAAAAGATTTGAAGGACAAGTCTTTGACAATCTCTTTCGGTTAAACGCCGGAGTTTCTAAGTATGAACACTTGTTGAAGGAGAAAGATAAGAAACCGAATAAGGACAATCGGCAGACAGTTACATTTGCCGAAAGTACCAAATATGCAGAGATAGCCGAAGAGGAGAATGAGATAGCCGTAGCAACTATGGTATTAAACAAACCATATATGTGCCCAGCACTTAAACCGGCCAGGTGAGAGACGTATCCAAGTTGAAGGCTAAGGAGACAAATAACTATCCCTTTGATATCTACAAGTTAGACGAAATATTTAACCTACTGTTGAAAGATGGAATGATAAAATTATCCGAAAGACAAGTAATCTCGTCAAAGGAAGAGATAGCAGATAAAAAATATTGCAAATGGCATTACTCTACAACTCATAATACGGTAAATTGCATTGTGTTTAGAAAGACAATCTAAGAGGCAATTCGTCAAGGTAAAATTAAATTTGTCGAAGACAAAGGCAAGTCCCTAATATAAGTAGATGCAGATCCTTTTCCCGAAAATGATCAGCATGGTTAATATACGAGAGACGACAGATGATGACAACAAACAACGTTGTACTCGCTGTCACCAGAAGCTAACTCGGCAAAATCGGGAGTCAAATCGGGAGTTTCCCAAGTTCCAAATCTTGAGGGAAACAAGAGGGAGATACAGATTGGGATCATTTGTTCACAAGACAGGTGGACCACGGGTAAAATCTGAGATTGTAACTGCCAAAAACTCTTCGATACGAGTAAGAAAAGAGAAAATTTACCCAAGACAAACAGCACAGGTGCTCGAAAAAAAAGATGCTGGTCATAGGCATGAGATGAAGGAATACCATGGGTCATTTCAATTAACACCCCCAATTCGGGAGTCAATTGCGCAAATTCATAAAGATAACAAAACATTACCGAAGCCTACAAAGAAAAAGAGTTTATGGCAGCAATATAAAGAAGGTGATCCCAAAGTTGGATTGCTTTGAGAATCTAGTAGGAAGTTTGACTATGTGGTCTATTATGAAAATATGGACGATTATCCATCTCCATCATTGCCAGTTGAGCCAACCGGTTGAGAAGATGAATTTGATGATCCGCTACTATTTAAATCTCAGGAAATCCACAGAGGAAAAACGGTTAAGGTCCCCGAATCAACAAGAGAACTCACGTTCTTTATCAGTTTATCTTTATTTTATTTTTACATTTTCTGTACTTGTACATTTACATTTGGCCAAGGCCATTATTTTCCTACAATTCACAAGCTTTAATTCTTTATGAGTAGTTCTAATGCTCAGATTCACGTCGCCAAGTCGTCCTCTGATATGAATCTTCATCCTTGGTGCTTCGTCGTCGAGTCAAATCCCGGCGTAGTACCGTTGCTCTTTCAAGCTTCGTCCTCAAGTCAAATTCTGTCGAAGTTTGTTTCGATAGTACCTCATAAACTTTTCCGTCGAGTCAAACTCCTGTTTGGTTTAGGTTTGTACAATTCCACGTTGATTTTTATGATCGCTTGGATATTTCCTGTCAAATCACCACAGAACCCACCCTTCAATTAAAAGCCGAAGATCCATTTTCGGTGTTTGTTTCCTTACGGATTAAATTACGGAGAAACAAGAGCAAATGAGAAAGAGTTGTATCAATCAAAGGTAGAATCTCAGTACTGTAGTATCGAGACTTGATATTGTTGGGGTCTCTGTGGATTTAGCAACATTTGTTCTTCCTGTGCACAAGACATCAGGTCGCAAATGCTTGGAGATCAAGCACAGTGCAGAGGTTATGGCCACAAAAAAGAAAGAAAAAGAAAATGAAAAATGAAGCTCCACTTCTGCATTGTGCGTTGACTATGGAGGTGGCGTGGGTATGGATGTGTGCCCAAGAAGAAGATGGTGAAACGGACTCTCTTGGAGAGTAACGGTGGTGGGCACAAAAGTTTGGGCGAGAGGGTGACGGAGGAGGGAGAGGAGAGTAAAGGTGAATAGTGGGACCCAAGAAAAGTGTAGAGCGGAAGAGAGAGAGAGTCTGTCAGCAACGCTGATAGTAACGGGAAAGAGAGAGTGGAGAGGAGGAAGAGTGGGACCCATAGTGCCACGCGTCACCCAATGGATGGGGTGGCTATGGATGACGTGGTAAAGATGGTCCTAGCCAATATTTTCTCGAAACAGATGGCTAATGTAAAAAGTCCTGATATCATCCGCGGGAAACTTCAATCAAAGAAATTCTCGAGGAGTTGGAAAACTGATGACCAAATCTTCACGATCTTGTCACTTAATCCGTGAAAATTGCAACTTTCCCATCCCCATTGAGATCGGACGGCTACAGTTGAAAATCACGATAACTGGCAATCCGTCTTTCTGATTCGGGCAAATCATACGTTGTTGGAAAAAGCTCTTACAAGGCACAACCCGATTCTACACTCTGGTCATAATTTTAACAGGGTTAACTTGCAATCAAAATTTGCTCAAACCTCGTAAAAAAAAATAGATGTTTACAAGGTCAACAATTTTCGGGAAAAAAGTATCAAAAAAGTTTTAAACCTTATGTATTTGTGCAAATTCAGTCGTAAACCTTTTATTTTTATAACAATTTAGTTATTCCAACTAATTTTGATCGAATTTTACTGACGTGAACAACAATTGACCGATGTGGCACCGTCGGCCATGACATAGACAACTTTTGATAATATTTTAGTATTGTCCGAATTTTTTTATTTTTTTTCTTTTCATTCTTTGTTATTTTTCCTTTATTTTTTCTCCAGCTGATCACTGGACCAGTGACCTGTTGGAGATCAGCGAGGCTCGCTATAGGCCCCCTGGACTCCAGTTAGTCGCCGGCCTCGCTAGTGACGGCTAGGGGGCCTCTAGCGAGCCCCACAGGCCTCGCCAGTGAGGATGAGCCTCGCCAGTGATTGGGCAAGGCTCGCCCTCGTCAGATTTGGTGAGGGCTGAGCCTCGCCGACCAACACGAGGCTCGAGCCCTCACCGAATGGCCGTGAGGGTAGCCTTGTGCTGGACTAGGCGAGGCACGACTTGCCGGATCTGGTGAGGGTGGGCCTCACCCATGGCCTGTGAGGCTTGACCCTCATCCTCACCAGATCTGGGGAGGGCAAGCCTCGGCGAGCTTCTTGCGGGCCAATGTGAGGGTTGAGCCCTCGCCGAGGCTCGCCCTCGCACAGGCTAGGGTGGCCTTAGTGGGCATCGCTTGCACCAAGGCGACGCCCGACATGGCCGCCGTGCTTGGGCAAGGGCCAATCTTGCTAGATCTAGATAGGGGAGCCCTCGCTAGGGCTTGCCCAACCTGGATGAGCGACGGTGACCCTCACCCAGGCAGGGGCAACTCGCTTGGCCATGGCTGGTGGTTGGCCATCGCCTATGGCTAATGGTCAATCACCTACAAAGGGAGGAAGAAAGAAAAAAAAATCAGGAAAAAGTAATTAAAAAATCAAAAATATTAAAACATTATTAAAATTTATCCACGTCATCGCTGGTGATGTCACGTAGGTCGGCCGACGTTCATGTCAGTAAAATTCAGCCAAAATTAGCAAGAATGACTGAATTGATACTATGTCCAAAGGTTTAGGACTTATTTATAAGGGAAAATTCCCTTAATGGCGGGAAATTTTACTTTAGATGATCACAAATGAAAGATTGATTTTTCACTCTGGTTCTAACTCGAAAACGTTCCAACTCGAAAGTAGTGTCAAACTTGATTTCATTTTGGGCTTTTTCAGGTGAAAGGTGTGTCGAGCTTTGAAACAAAATGATGAGGAAAATAAACTGTAAGGAGCAAAATTTGAGGGAATTAAAGTGTAAAGAAATGTAGATGCTGCGACAGGACATGCTGGACGGAAACTCTATGATCGTGTCAAAGTCATATCCAACCAATGACGAAAATATTGTCGCCACAGGTGAAATTCTTATCTACTTATGATAGACAAAAAGAGAATGGGGGTGAATGATTGTCACCGAATTCTACCAAGTCATTCTTGGTCGAGGTCATGAACCGAGCTTTTCAACGTATCGCTCTTAATATCCCTCATCTTCAGATGAGCTTTCAATCTCAATGGCCTGTATTTGTTACCACTATTTGTCGTGGGAAAACCTTCAAAAGAAAACAAACAAAGGAAATACAAGAGGACAACAATACTTGCCAGACTTTCATCGGGTCAGATTTCGTATATAACCGGCTCAAAATACCTTGTCGTGTTCCCTACCATCCCCATCAGAACATCTACAATAACTGTCGCGGTAGGGCAACTGCTCGCAACGTTCAATTGTGGAACATTTCAAATCCAGATTTGAGGTGTCAGCCAAACTCTCCAACGAACTGCAATCGTGAATCCACATCTTCTGTAAAGATTCCAAGTGGTTAAGACCTTCCACTCTTCTTAGCTTAGGACATCCTCCTAATCTGAGCTTCCTTAGCTTTCTCAATTTCGATAGGTCTGACAAACTTTTCATGAAATTGCAATCCACGATCGATAGGAAGCAAATGGATCCCAATTCTTCAAGGCCGCGAATCTCGACTAACAACTTGCACCCGAGCAAATGTACCTCTTTCAAATTCTTCATGTGCCGCACATCAAGTACTTCTGGGGGGAACTCAGGCAAACGCATCTCCAAATTTCTCAATTTCTCCATTACCAACAGAAATAATTGGTCCAGTTTTCCAAACGCGCACTTCTGCAGATGGATGACCTCCAACTCCGCCCCAAATACACCAGAAGATTCCGAAATCAAACAATTATCCAATCGCAGGGTTGACAAGTTTTTAGAAATGGAAACATCCAATGACTGTTGGATGTCCAGATTTCCGAGTTCTAACTCTCTTAAACTAGATGGGAGCTGGCGGAGGAAAGGCACGGTTGTGTAGGACAATACTATTTCTTTCCACCGCCATAGCTCGACTTTGTAATAATTGAGGACAATCTTAGGGGTCCATCTTAGACAAGTCAAATTTGGGGGAAGCTTCGGCAACTGTCCTAGTTCAGGACATGATTCTAGATTAAGTGTTTGGAGATTAGAGAGACGACTAACTGTGGTGGGTAATCTCAATATATTTGCGTATGAAAAGTCTAGGATCCTCAAACAAGACAGTTTCCCAATTTCTTTAGGGATTTTGTCGGTCAAGAAGTAGCATTTACTAGCATCCAACTCTTCAAGCTTCTCCACCAGCCCGATCTCACGGGGTAATCTTCTTAGCCAATGCATGTGGCTCATCCGAAGTACTTTTAGTTGCTTTAGATGGCCGATTGAACAAGGTAATCTAGATAATTTAGTGTGTGACAAGTCTAGGATCCTCAAATAGGAGAGTCTCCCAATTTCTTCAGGGATTTCGCCAGTCAACTGGTCACATCCACTAGTGTCTAACTCTTCAAGCTTCTCCACTAGCCCGATCGCACTTGGTAATTCTTTTATCCGACTTATGCGGCACATCCTAAGTACTTTTAGTTGCTTTAGTTCACCGATTGAATTAGGTAAGTAACGCAAACTTGTCAATGACAAATCCAACTCGACTAATGATTGTAATTTCCCAATCGAGTCTGGAAGTACCGTTATCTCCGTACACTCAGATAAATTCAACCGCCTAAGTTTCACCAGCCCTCCAATCGAGTATGGTAGTTTGCTAATCCCCCCATGTACATCCAAGGTCAACAATGACTTCAAATTACCAAACGTCTCTGGAAGTTTAAATTTATATCCCATGCGAGGCATGACAATCTCTGTCAAAGCTTCTAGACATCCTATTTCTTCAGGCAACTCTTCAAGAGACTCACATCCATTCATGTTCAAAGTAGTTAGAAGCTTTAATTTACCAATAGACAGGTCAATTTCAATTAATTTGAGACAGCCTTCAAGAATTAATCTCTCCAAGGACACCAACGTAGATAAATCAGGTGTTCTTCTTAAGTGGATGCAGTTGCTGAGATCTAGTACCTTTAGTTTACTAGCCGCCTGCAACACAATTTGATAAAGTTTTTGTTAAGAAACTATCTAAACGGAAAAAAAAAAAAAAAGACAAAAGAAATGGTATGCATATACAAGGAGTAGGATTTGTGTCATACTCTAATTTGGTTCCAGCCAATCCATTTCTCCGAAATATCACTACATGAAAGGTCAAGGATGACTAAATTAGTCATATGAAAGTTTGTTGCCACAAACTCAAAAGGGCACCATTGCCAAGAAAGCCATTTTAAACTGGAGAGAAGATTATTGAAGTCTCCAACAAGGAACACCCCATTCCCTTCAAAGAACCTCAGGTTTTGTAAATTAGCGACTTCATCATGCGTCACAATGTCTCCACGACATCCTAGTGACAGTGCTTCTATTTTCCTACTTCCCTGACAATGGAAACACCAAGAAGTCCACATGCGATAGTCAAAAGCAAACAATTTCCAACACTAGTAGAGATTAATTTTTCCTTTTGCAAGAATAGCCTACGATAATTCACAAGAGAATAAATTGTTGTTCCCTTTTTTACCTCTTTCCGCTTCAAAATGCTTAGGGCTTCCTCATGATTCCACACTCTACTACGCTTGCAAGGATTTTTGAAATTTTCTTTACGGACAATTTCCCTTCCAAAGTCCCGCACTTGGTCATGCATCCAAAAAGTATTGTCATCTTGGATTTTTATCAAGCACATGAGAAAGAGGACTTCCACGGCATTGTCTGGGTAGTATCCACAGTCATCCCACATGTAGACGGGGTACGTCTTATCCTTATCAACAAAAAAGCAAGCTATATCCAAAAAGACTTCCTTTTGTGCATCATCTAACCTTTCATAAGTTATCATCAATGTTTTTTGAACTTCGATGGGAGGAGCTTTTTGCAGCTTTTTCCAAGTGTCAATCCAAACTGCTTTGGATTTACCAGAAAGGAATGAACCTGTAATCTCAAGAGCTAAAGGAAGCTTTCCCAAAGTAGAGACAACATTTTTAGAAAGGGAGACATAATGACTTGGGGGAGAGTCTCTTCTGAAGGCATGCCTACTAAAAAGCTTAAGAGCATGATCAAATTCCATTTCCTGTACTTCGTAAGTTGAAACATTTGTAGACTTTTTTACAAGGCCGTCACTTGTGGCTTCTCCCTCAATCGTTAGGACACTCTGGTTCCTAGTAGTTATAATGATTCGAGTACCAGAGCCGAACCAATTACCTTTTGCTACAAGACTTTGGAGTTGCTCTTTCTCATCCACGTCATCAAGAACAAGGAGAAATTTTTTATTGCAAAGTACTCTCTTAATCATGTTGATCCCATCATCAACGTCACGAATTTGGTCGATAAAATAAGAATGCAAGAACTTGGATAACAATTGTTTTTGCAAATATACCAGACCATGGCGTTGTGATGACTCTCGGACATTTGAAAGGAAGCTGCAGTGTTGAAAGTGTGAAGACAGTTGGTTGAAGACAACTTTGGCAAGTGTTGTTTTGCCAATCCCGCCCATTCCATGAATTCCGAGAAATTGGACACCATCAAATTCCACATCCAACATTCTGATTATGGCTTTTACACGATCCCCAACTCCAACTAGATGCTCCGTCACATTTTTATTTTTGACATTCAGCTTAGCCAAGATAGTTTGAATTGTAGATTGCATCAGATCTCCTTGGCTGCCGTAACATAATAACCATGTTAGGGATAACTTTTAAATGGTAAAACTACTTCCTAAGTAACTCAGTTGCCCTAACATGTTAAGGAAATCACGCAAAAAAATATAGATGCTAAGACAATCCTGATTTTTCCCAATCTCTCTTTGCTACTTAACTTCAGTCACCATCATTGTTAGGCCCTCCCACCATTGACGTCGCTTGCTCCCTGTTTCGTCACCGTCACATTCTAGTGCCATCACCCGCCAGCCGCGCATCGATGTGGGTCATGGCCCCACCATCTCGACCTTGCCTGGATCCTCCACGTCACGTGGGTTGTGGCCATGTGACGGTCGGGGATGGCGTCGCTAGCCTTCGGTGACCATAATTTGGCGGCGCCGGATATGGGCTGGGTGACGTCAGACCTGAGGTTCCCAGCCCAGATCCGCATTGCCACAGTCAGTGAGAGAGAGAAAGGTTGGGGCCGGATGCATGCTTGGCAGCAGCTTCTGGCGGCTTGGTGGGGCGGACAACCAAGATGTGGGGGCGACTGACGGATGATCTACTGCTGGCCGGCAGCTTGTGGAGCTACTTGGAGATCTATTAGCGTTTCTGGCTACTGTGTCATAGACTAATAGTGAGAAGAGAGAGAGAATCAGGATCAGTATGGTGCGATACCACCGTAATTGCGACATCGTCCAGAGCTATTGCTGCGATAGCACCTATGACAATTCCATTGTCGCCGCTAGTGGCCACGACCGCTGTGTATACTATATCGAATTGACGAAATGAATGAACTATATTTTTTACCAATGATGCCGCAATTAAACTGAGTAGAGAGGGAAAGGAAATCTACAGAAGAAAGTCTAAGACATTTACCCTTCATCTTTCTTCAAGTTCCATCCCTTTATCTTGCCCACCTCAATGAGGGCCTTTTCCCATGACTCTACTTCAGTAGTGCAAAACGTCTTCCGGAGCTCTGGAAGAGTCTGTCTGTATAAGTTTGTTTTGAGCTTGACATCTTCAGGCTCCACATCAAAGAAAATGGGCAGAATCTCTTTGTTCCCATTCGATTTCTGGGTGCACTTGGCCATGCATGCGAGCTCCCGGAGGCACCACGGACTCGAAGCATAATTTGTGGAGAATATGGGAATGTAGATCTTGCACTTCTCAATGGCTTGTAGAAGTTCGCCACCAATTCTTTCACCGACACGGAGCGATTCATCATCCCTAAAGACATGGATCCCGGCCGCAACCATGCCGTGGTAAAGACAATCGGTGAATCCATAACGGGTGTCGGGGCCTCGAAAACTTAGAAAAACCTCATATGAAGGCCCGGATGATGCCCGTGAATTCATCTCTTTCTCCATTGTAGGATCTCTAAACACCACAGGTATTAAATCCTCTCGTTCTCTTAGGAAAATTTGCTTTGGGTGTACTTGGAACTGAGCGTGGGTTCTCAATATGATAATCTCTCAGTCTCGGGCGTCATGGGAATAGGGAAAAAGGCATAGGTCTTCAAATATTCCTTGAGTCGATACAGTCAACACCTTGAGTCATCCAAGAAGTTTCCGAGAAATTTCCTAAAAGTTTCCTTTGAACCCTAAATGGTTGTCAACTAGAACTTTCCGGGTCCCATTCATTCAATAACAAATTTAAGTTTGCACGAAAGAAATTTTTTTTTAAAGTACTTATGTCAAGTCTTGGCATTAGTAGGAAGTATGCGTGGTCTCTGAAAGCGTGGGCCGTCGAGTAAGGGTCAATTCATACACCGCTATATTAACGATAGCAAACTAAGGATAAAGAATACATAAAACGGGGTACAATACTCGTTAACAATACATCGGCCACTGGAAAAATCAGAAATAGCGAATAGGAAGTACATGTTAACAGATGAGTTCAGTTAGTAATGATGCATGAGATATTTTTTTCCTTCTGATGATTCAAGCGATCTGCTGTTTCATAATCAATCCAGCGTAGAGCTAATAATACTGTACCTGGGATGCCAAAAGGTCCTTCTCAAATTTCAATTTGTATCTTCAGTCTACTTGATTAAGTATGTTCTCGACGGCAATTAATGTAGCAACACAGAGGTTGAAGGGAATGGTTAATTAAGAAGTAAAGGAAACTAAAATTATTTAAGTTATTACTTTTTTTAGACGAAATTTAAATTATTACTTAGCTACAAAATAATGTGACAAACTTTGAATGTTTGATTGTGCCTTACCTTTTCAAATGATCATTTATAGTATATAGATCTAGATTCCAGATAAATATGACAATATTTATATGGATCCAGATCCCAAACATTATGGAAAGATACATGATACCACACATTAAACATAAAGACGGCTATATATAAGACGCTGATAATATTCCAAATATTTGTGAGATTTGATAATTCGCGGATCATATCAATGAAGATTACACAAAATCAAATTGAATGTATCTAGCATCCCACTCGAAATAAGAAGATTGCAGTGAAAGCAGCTTGATTTTGGAAATGAAGATGTGATACAACTTAGATAATCAGATTTAGTAATGGAGTAAATGTAGAGTGCCACGAACATTATGTTGTTGATTTACAAAATGAATGATTTGCAAAATTATCAATACGAACTATTTGATTTAATTACACGAGCAGGTTTATATATTTTATTCCAAATTTTTAATTTGCGAATTGCATATCTTTAATCTTAAATTGAAATTTCAAAAGAAGGTCGGGAGAGGAGGCGATGAATGCACAAATTTAAATAAATCCTGATGGTTAATTGTCTGGAAAGCACTCAAATCCCAAATCATCGTTGTTAAGCTAATCTACTTCACAGCGTGAGACGAGGGAAAGCAAGTCAAAAGTCTTCCACCAAAGAAAGGGATAAGGCAAAAGCCAACAAAAGCTTTTCAAACGAGAAGGGAAAAGCAAAAGACTGGCGTGAGGGAAAGCAAGTCAAGATTTTCCACCATCTTTGCTTTGGTTAGCTGCATCGCGAGACGAGAAACCCTTATTTATCGTGATAATATTGTGTAAACTTCATTTATGCAACGGAGAAAATCAATCTCAATATAATAAGAATTAATTCGGGGTAAAATTATTATGGATATACCAGTTTAGGATTTTTCGTGGTACAAACCCTATACAAAAATAACCATTTCATCTGATAAAATTTGCCACCGGTATCATGAAGAGCGTGGAATCATCAAATTAGAGAGTTACAAGCTAACAAATAAATTCAAAGGATCACGTTACCTTCATCCACTAATCAACTATGAGAGACGGCCCGATACCATGAGATTCGCGGACAACTGTCTTGTGAGGCAGTAGTAACATTTCAGCCTTCATTGTTCACATGAAGTGCACCAAGAATTATAATGAAATGAGAGAAAGAAGTATACCATGATATACTCTTCAGCCAGTTATCATAAATGTCAAACGGAACCATTGAAGGCCCTATTGCCTTCGAGATCATATCATTAAATTTTCTATCTTCAAGCATACCTCGAATAGTAGTTGTAGCTCAAGAACAATATTGGGGAAATCGAACAAGTGAACTTCCATAGGATCAAGCATCCCTTGCAGCAATACATCCAATAATCCGGTCGTCCGATTTGGACAAATTAGGCGTCATTGGAAAGCTCCTACAATGCACAGCCCACTTATAACCTCTGATCATATTCTTAACAAGGTTAACTTTCAATCAAAATATAATCGAACCTCGGTAAAAAATTAGGTTTTCATAGGGTCGACAGTCTTCAACGCAGTAATAGATTCGATTTAAGTGGAACATATGTTTGGACGAAGAGAAGTAAAAGGAAATGGGTAAAAATAATAACCTTTCCTTATTTGGCTGGCTATATTTGAGAGGAAGTGGATGGAAATGATTTTAAACGGGACACATGGCTGTTATGTTATGGCAGCCAAGGAGATCTGATGCAATCTACAATTCAAACTATCTTGGCTAAGCTGAATGTCAAAAATAAAAATGTGACGGAACATCTAGTTGGAGTTGGGGATCGTGTAAAAGCCATAATCAGAATGTTGGATGTGGAATTTGTTGGTGTCCAATTTCTCAGAATTTATGGAATGGGCGGGATTGGCAAAACAACACTTGCCAAAGTTGTCTTCAACCAACTGTCTTCACACTTCCAAGGCTGCTATTTCCTTTCAGACATCCGAGAGTCATCACAACGCCATGGTCTGGTATATTTGCAAAAACAATTGTTATCCAAGTTCTTGGATTCTCGTTCTATAGACCAAATTCATGACGTTGATGATGGGATCAACATGATTAGGAGAGTACTTTGCAATAAAAAATTTCTCCTTGTTCTTGATGATGTGGATGAGAAAGAGCAACTCCAAAGTCTAGCGGCAAAAGGTCATTGGTTTGGTTCTGGTACTCGAATTATCATAACTACTAGGAACCAAAATGTCCTAACGATTGAGGGAGAAGCCACAAGTGAAGGCCTTGTAAAAAAGTCCGCAATTGTTTCAACTTACGAAGTACAAGAAATGAAATTTGATCATGCTCTAAAGCTTTTTAGTAGGCATGCCTTTAGAAAAGACTCTCCCCCATATCATTATGTTTCCCTTTCTAATAATGTTGTCTCTACTTTAGGAAAGCTTCCTTTAGCTCTTGAGATTACGGGTTCATTACTTTCCGGTAAATCCGAAGCATTTTGGATAGACACTTTGAAGAAGCTACAAGAAGTTCCTCCCAAAGAAGTTCAAAGAACATTGATGATAACTTACGAAAGGTTAGATGATGCACAAAAGGAAGTATTTCTGGATATAGCTTGTTTTTTTGTTGGTAAGGATAAGACGTACCCTGTCTACATGTGGGATGACTGTGGATACTACCCAGACAATGCTGTTGAAGTCCTCTTTCTCATGTGCTTGATAAAAATCCAAGATGACAATACTTTTTGGATGCATGACCAAGTGCGGAACTTTGGAAGGGAAATTGTCTGTAAAGAAAATTTCAAAAATCCCTGCAAGCGTAGTAGAGTGTGGAATCATAAGGAAGCCCTGAGTATTTTGAAGCAGAAAGAGGTAAAAAAGGCAACAACAATTTATTCTGTTGTGAATTATCATAAACTATTCTTGCAAAAGGAAAAATTAATCTCTCTTAGTGCTGGAAATTCCTTGCTTTTGACCTTCACATGTGGACTTCTTGGTGTTTCCATTGTCAGGGAAGTAGGAAAATAGAAGCACTGTCACTAGGATATCGTGGGGACATTGTGACGCATGATGAAGTCGCTAATTTACAAAACCTGAGGTTCTTTGAAGGGAATGGTGTGTTCCTTGTTGGAGACTTCAATAATCTTCTCTCCAGTTTAAAATGGCTTTCTTGGCAATGGTGCCCTTTTGAGTTTGTGGCAACAAACTTTCATATGACTAATTTAGTCATCCTTGACCTTTCACGTAGTGATATTTCGGAGAAATGGATTGGTTGGAATCAAATTAGAGTATGACACAAATCCCACTCCTTGTATATATATACCATTTCTTTTGTCTTTTTTTTTTTCGTATAGATAGTTTCTTAACAAAAACTTTGTCAAATTGTGTTGCAGGCGGCTAGTAAACTAAAGGTACTAGATCTCAGCAATTGCATCCACTTAAGGAGAACACCCGATTTATCTACGTTGGTGTCCTTGGAGAGATTAATTCTTGAAGGTTGTCTCAACTTAATTGAAATTGACCCGTCTATTGGTAAATTAAAGCTTCTAACTACTTTGAACATGAATGGATGTGAGTCTCTTGAAGAGTTGCCTGAAGAAATAGGATGTCTAGAAGCTTTGACAGAGATTGTCATGCCTTGTACGGGAAATAAATTTAAACTTCCAGAGACGTTTGGTAATTTGAAGTCATTGTTGACCTTGGATGTACATAGGCGGATTAGCAAACTACCATACTCAATTGGAGGGTTGGTGAAACTTAGGCGGTTGAATTTTTCTGAGTGTACGGAGATAAAGGTACTTCCAGACTCGATTGAGAAATTACAATCATTAGTTGAGTTGGATTTGTCATTGACAAGTTTGCGTTACTTACCTGATTCAATCGGTAAACTAAAGCAATTGAAAGTACTTAGGATGTGCCGCATAAGTTGGATAAAAGAATTACCAAGTGCGATCGGGCTAGTGGAGAAGCTTGAAGAGTTGGACACTAGCGGATGTGACCAGTTGACCAGCGCAATCCCTGAAGAAATTGGGAGACTCTCCTGTTTGAGGATCCTAGACTTGTCATACACTAAAATATCTAGATTACCTTATTCAATTGGCCATCTAAAGCAACTAAAAGTACTTCGGATGAGCCACATGAATTGGATAAGAAGATTACCCCGTGAGATCGGGCTAGTGGAGAAGCTTGAAGAGTTGGATGCTAGTAAATGTTACTTCTTGACCGGCGAAATCCCTAAAGAAATTGGGAAACTGTCTTGTTTGATGATCCTAGACTTTTCATACACAGATATATTGAGATTACCCGACACGGTGAGTCATCTCTCTAACCTCCAAACACTTAATCTAGAATCATGTCCTGAACTTGGACAGTTGCCGCAGCTTCCCCCAAATTTGACTTGTCTAAGATGGACCCCTAAGATTGTCCTCAATTATTACAAAGTCGAGCTATGGTGGCTAAAAAAACTAGTATTGTACTACAAAGCCGTGCCTTTCTTCCCCCAGCTCCCATCTAGTTTAAGAGAGTTAGGACTCGGAAATCTGGTGATCAAACAGTCATTGGATGTTTCCATTTTTAAAAACTTGTCAACATTGCGATTGGATAATTGTTTGATGTCGGAATCTTTTGGTATATTTGGGGCGGAGTTGGAGGTCATCCATCTGCAGAAGTGCGTGTTTGCAAAACTGGACCAATTATTTCCGTTGGTAATAGAGAAATCGAGAAATTTGGACATGCGTTTGCCTGAGTTACCTCCAGAAGTACTCGATGTGCGGCACATGAAGAATTTGAAAGAGGTACATTTGCTCGGGTGCAGGTTTTTAGTTGAGATTCGCGGCCTTGAAGAATTGGGATCCATTGGCTTCCTATCGATCGTGGATTGCAATTTCATGAAAAGTGTGTCAGACCTATCAAAATTGAGAAAGCTAAGGAAGCTCAGATTAGGAGGATGTCCAGAGCTAAGAAGAGTGGAAGGTCTTAACCACTTGGAATCTTTACAGAAGCTGTGGATTCACGATTGCAGTTCATTGGAGAGTTTGGCTGACACCTCAAATCTGGATTTGAAATGTTCCACAATTGAACGTTGCGAGCAGTTGCCCAACCGCGACAGTTATTGTAGATGTTCTGATGGGGATTGTAGGGAACACGACAAGGTGTTTTGAGCCCAGTTATACACGAAATCTGACCCGATGAAAGTCTGGCAAGTATTGTTGTCGTCTTGTGTTTTCTTTGTTTGTTTTCTTTTGTAGGTTTTCCCACGACAAATAGTGGTAACAAATACAGGCCATTGAGATTGAAAGCTCATCTGAAGATGAGGGATATTAAGAGCAATACGTTGAAAAGCTCGGTTCATGACCTCGACCAAGAATGACTCGGTAGAATTCGGTGACAATCGTTCACCCCCATTCTCTTTTTTTCTATCATAAGTAGATATGAATTTCACCTGTGGCGACAATATTTTCATCATTGGTTGGATATGACTTTGACACGATCATAGAGTTTCCGTCTGGCATGTCCTGTCGCAGCATCTACATTTCTTTGCACTTTAATTCCCTTGAATTTTGCTCCTTACAGTTTATTTTCCTCATCATTTCGTTTCAAAGCTCAACACATCTTTCACCTGAAAAAGCCCAAAATGAAATCAAGTTTGACACTACTTTCGAGTTGGAACATTTTCAAGTTAGAACCAGAGTGAAAAATCAATCTTTCATTTGCGATAATCTAAAGTAAAATTTCCCGCCATTAAGGGAATTTTCCCCTATAAATATACTAATTCTTTTTTATAAGTGAAAGGGCCGGTATGGGTGATTAAGCGCTAGAGACCGCCTCTAAACCTTATCATAAAATGATGTACACACCCTCTATGGGATATTTAGATCGAGTCATAATTATTTCGAACCACTTATATCCCAAAGGTTCGGAGTTAACGAGCTTGTCACCTTAGCTTCATCAAGATACTTGCCGTCAGAAAGTCTCTTCACATATATATAGGCAACGCTCTACAAGCCATTTAGAGGTTTTTTCACATCCACTTTGTTTAGTTATCTAATACTGGAAGAGAACGAATGCAAAGGAAGAGAAACAAAATGAAGAGATAAAAGGGAAGGGAAGTTAAAATTACTCCCATGTGTTTAGATGCATCCTGAATAGAGAGAGAGGGATGGGGCAGTTTTCTTAATGCATAGAGAAGTTTAGTGAATAAACTTAATTATCTTTTTTTTAACTAACAATTAAAAAGAAACTAAGGGCAATCTTGCAAAAGAAAAAACCGCAACATTTGTATTTCTTCATTTTTCTTCACTTTTGGGAGGACATGAACAATTTGCATGCTGGAGGGGAGTAGGTCCTCTGTTTAAAAGCATTCCATCCACTTCCTCCCTAATTTAGACGGCCACAAAGGGAAAATTTCCCTAGGTTATTATTACCACGCATTTCCTTTCATTTTTCTCCTTGCAAACACATATTTGACATTCCTAAACCTTTTTTCAATGCTAATTCAGTTCTAAACCTTTGGACATAGTGTCAATTCAGTTATTCTGGCTAATTTTGGCTGAATTTTGCTGACATGGACGTCGGCCAATTTACGTGACACCACCAGCGATGACGTGGATAACTTTTAATAATATTTTAATATTTTTTATTTTTTAATTACTTTTTCCTGATTTTTTTTTTCTTCCTCCCTTTGTAGGTGATTGACCACCGGCCATAGGCGATGGCCGACCACCAGCCATGGCCAAGCGAGCTGCCCCTGCCTGGGTGAGGGTCGTCATCGCTCATCCAGGTTGGGCAAGCCCTAGCAAGGGCTCCCTTATATAGATCTAGCGAGACCGGCCCTTGCCCAAGCACGGCAGCCATGCCGGGCGTCGCCTTGGTGCAAGCGATGCCCACTAAGGCCACCCTAGCCTGTGCGAGGGCGAGCCGTGGCATGGGCTCAACCCTCACATTAGGGACATTCAAATTTTTGGCATAAAGCATTCGGATCGAGCAAAGCATGGATTCGGCTATGAGTTCCTTTAGGATTGGCCCAATAATCGAAATGAGTTCTGAACTCACTTGAGGTTCCAAAACCAAGCCCACACGAGCCTGTCCCTAAACTAATCTAACTCGGCCTAACGAAGGGAAAGGGAGCACGGCCATTCAAGGAGGACAACAAGGGAAATCCGAAACGGCCCACACCCATTGTCGAAGCCAATTCCAGTCCAAACACATAAGATGGAAAGAAGGTCTCGTCCAGCTGCACATGTCGATATTGGAAGAAAAGGCCAAGGATAATCGAAGAAGGAAAGGGGCGTGCAGTTTCCATCTTGACAAAGGGATCAATCTCGGCATTCATGGACCGGAATTCACGGCCAAAAGAAAACAAGAAAATCAATGCCAAGGAGTGCTCCAAAAAGAAAAAGGGTGGAGCTTTTGTTCACGGCCAAGAAAGAGCATATATATATATATATATATATATATATATATATATATATATATATATATATATATATATATATATATATATCCTAGGATCTGGGTATGAGATTTATATGTACAGAGAGTTACTAAAGATTAATTAAAATGACGAGCATTATAAATAATGAAGATTCCATAAGCAAGATACAGAACAAGTAAAATAAAAGCAAGTATTTCTAAACCAACCATGTAGGTGGTATATACAGAATATAGGGGTAAAACAGTAAAAAGAAGTAAGGATATAACAACTGCAGAGATTTAAACTATGGACCAACCACAGGCGGTTCGACCTGCTGTTTGTGGGGTATGTAGATGTAAATACTAGAATTTAAATGCGAGGTATGAAAAGAAGACTGATATATATAAACAACATTAAAGATTTACAGGAACAGTATTAAAGATTACAACTGAAATATAAGTACAAGTGCAAAATGGAACTTTAAAATCTTCAGATCATATGCAACATCTGAGACTTTAAGTGTTGCAAAGATCAGAAAGATATAAATGGTGGAAGATCTTATGAAGTTCAAGATGGAACTCTGTGTATCCCGAGAATAGTACTAGCAGATGTTTGCCGACTATATCTCTCTAAGGGAAACTAAGATCTGAGAAAAGATTGGAAATGTAAGTTGAACTTACTTATTCAAATGGTATTGAAGTGGTGTGAGGTTGGTGATCTGGAGAAAGGAGATGAAAGAGAGTTGGAGAGAAGAGAGTTCGAGAGTAAAGTGAAGGAACCCGGTTCCTCTTATGAGAACTGAGGTCTCCTTTTATAACCAAGTGGGTTACTGTAGTAATTGTTCACGGGTATTACTGTAGCGGTAAGTGCATAGTGTTTACAGCGAACAGTGTCTCGACATAATTATTAAAAGAAAGACTGACTGACAGATTCCTCCTTTTGTTCTTTTGAAATGATGAAAGTTAGAGGAGTCTTTCGGTGCCATGGATTATGGTTTGGACAGATCCACAGCTGATTCTTCGTCTTCTTCTTCTTGATCTGCTACATCTCCCCATGGGATTCTTGGCAGGATTCCGTAGCAGTCATCCTCATTTGAATTCTCATCATGATGGGAATGGGAAGAAGCAGTTTCTTCAATATCAGAAAGGGCTTGTTTGAGTAATTCGGTTAACTGCTGCTGTGATTGAGCAGATGCTAATCTGGAAAGGACAAACCCTTTATCATGTAAAAATGGAGTAATTTCTTCAGGAGGGGGTGGAGACATTAAAAGTCGTTCTTTAAGCCATTTGGTGACGGCTTTGGTGGAAACTCTATCAAAAAATTTAAAACCATCCCACCATTTTACTTTAAATCTCCTGATGAGAATAGGAATTCCAGTGTCAGGGGATTTTCTGTAATCAAAATACCAGCCAAGGACCCAAGAAACTCCAAAGTAGTAGAAAAAGAGCATTAGCTTGGGAAAGTTCTTTTCAAAAGGAAGGGGTTGGAATTTTTCGAGGAATAATTCGTAACTGGGTCTTGTCATGGGATGGAGGAGTTCATCAGTTGGCCCTAGTAGTTCCCACCATTTTAGGAACCAGTAAGGGCAGGTTTTGATGTCGAAATTATCAAAGAAGAATAGCCAAGTATGGGAGTTATTGGCATTTTTTCTCCAGAAGGTATTCCACCATGCTTGTCTATAGTCGAAATATGAAAATGAGGATCTGTATGGAAGGGCTTCATTTGTTTTGGTATTGAATTTGATCATGGATAAGGGATCAGGTTTCCATTGTGAAGGATGGATGACTTTGTGTATCCTGGCAGTGGAGTAATTCACATGTCCTTTATCAGAAAAATGTCGGAAAGTTACTGATTGTGTCTGTTCCAGGATATTTTCATAAAATTCCGGGGTTTTGTAGACATCATAAGGAATGTAAAGAAATTTTTCAGAACGCGTGTTTTTTGCAAAAACATATGGATTTTCATTATAAAATCCACTTTCTACATTGCAAATATTTTGGAAATTTGTTTTTTGAAAAAATTTTGATTTTGGAGGGGCTGTTTGGTTTGCAGAAATCACCACCTCGCTAGAAATCCTTTTTCCTTTTGCTTTTTGAGAAGCCAAAGAAGAGGGGTCTGGTACGACTAGTGTGTTGGAGGGTTGTGATTCAATATCATAAGCTAGTCGGAAGAGTTGTAGGGCTATTTCCTTTTGTGGGCTATCATAAAGGGTTTTATGGAGATATTTAGAGGCTTCCTCTTGAGGAAGTTTGGCAATTTCAGGAGGTGTAGGCAAAATTGGCTTGAAAGCCTGAAGAAGCGATTTTAAAGCTTCTTCTCTTTTTTCTTCATAAGTGGGCGACTCTTTTTTGGGAGAAATATTCAAAGGTTGTTGGGCGGCTTGAAGCCAGGTCCGTATATTGGTTAATCCTGATGGGTTTTTTTCAGAAGAGGGTTCTGCAACTTGCTTGCCTTTGTCTCTTCTAGTTGGCTTGTTGGGAGGTTTGGGAGGCATTGTCCCTGTAAAAATTCTCTCGTAAGAAAATCTGGTAGAGAATTAGAAGAACCATTTATGAATTCTATATCAAAATAAAAAACAGATAAGATGGCTTGCCATCTAGCAAAGATTTGTTTAGAGGCAATGTTCTGGACATCTTTTTGCAGGATGTCTTTTGCAGACTTGCAATCAATTCTTAACAAAATTTTTTGATTTAATAAATCTCCTTGAAATTCAGAAATGGAAAGTACAATAGCAAGGATTTCTTTTTTGATAGTAGAGTAATTCTTTTGGCAATCGTTCCAATGTTTGGAGACAAACTGAACAATTTGTTCTTTGTTGTCCTTGGATTGCTTGAGAATTCCTCCATATCCAATATCAGAAGCATCGGTCTCAACAATCTTGAATGCATTTGGATCAGCAAGATGAAGGCAAGGGATCTCCTTGACAGTTCGTTTAATCTGTCTGACAATATCAGTATGAGTTTGTGTCCAAGGAAGAGGATCTTTTTTAAGCCTCTGATGGAGTGGTTTACAGATTATATTGATACGAGGAAAGAAATCAATAATGTAGTTTAGACTTCCAAGAAATCTTTGCAATTGATTTTTATCTCTAATTTCATCAGGGAATTTTTCAGAAAAGGTAATGGATCTTTCTATAGGAACAATAGTTCCTTGATGTATGTAATGACCAAGGAATCTAATTTTTGTCTTAAAAAGGGATAACTTGGTTGGTGAAACTACCAATCCATTTTGTTTTACCACGTCTATAAAGTGGTTGATATGTTTGAAATGTTTTTCTATGGAGGTAGAAAATATTAAAACGTCATCTATATAAACAATGATATAGGTAGAACAATGGTTGAAAATATCATTCATTATTCTTTGAAACTCAGAGGGGGCATTTTTTAAACCAAAAGGCATAACATTCCATTCATATTGACCAAAAGGGACAGTAAATGCCGTTTTATATCTATCCTCTTCACTGATCTGAATTTGCCAGAATCCTGACTTCATATCAAATTTTGAAAAGACTTTTGCATCATAAAGTCTATTTAACAAATCCTTCTTATTAGGTATTGGATACCTAATCCATTTTAAAGCAATGTTTAATGGTTTGTAATTAATGACTAATCTTGGAACTCCTCTTTCTAATTCTGCATTTTTGTTAACATAGAAGGCAGAGCAACTCCAGGGAGATTGACTTTTCCTGATTAACTTCTTTTTAAGAAGTTCTTGTATTTCCTTTTGGCAAAAATTGAGAACCTCATGGTTCATTTGAGTCGGTCTGGCTTTGGTAGGAATATTTTTTTCAGAAAATCCTGGTTCATAGGGTAAACTTACAATATGGCTTTTGCGGGACCAAAAAGCATTAGGAATATCGGAGCATATGGAGGTTTTAATTTGATTTTCAAGAAAAAATTTTTTTTTCTAAAGACTTGGTTCAGAAAGATTTTTATCAATTCTTTTGTATCCAAGATCTTCTTTTAAGAATTGAAGATGGGTTTCCTTATCATGAATGATATAATTAATATTAAAAATAGAATGTTCTTGAAGAAAGTTCAAGGTTTTGATTTGAGGTTTAGAAATGAAATCAAAACATAACCTTTTTCCCAAGGTTTTTGTTTCGATTCCTTTTTCAGTGACTTTGAAGGGAAAAATTAAATTTATAAAAGGAGATCCTAAAATAACATTTTGTCTCATGTCTTTCACAAGTAAAAAAAGAACTTTAAAAGAGACTTCATCATTGATAATTTCTGCTTCAGGAATTTTGAAACTAATATTTAACTTGTCTCCAGATGCAGATCTGAGTGTTTGAGAGGTTTTTTCAAAATACTTTGTTGGAATGAGTCCTTCTTTGATACAATTGAGGTTTGCTCCTGTATCAAAAAGGGCTGTAGTATTCAAAGTAAAACTTTGAATTCTTAGAGAAATGTTGATAATCCATTTCCTGGTGGTAATTTTAGAAAGTGTTAAAAGAAAATCTGCATTAGAAGGAGAAGAAGTCCGTGAAATGTTTTCTTCAAAATCTTCTTCCTTTTGTTTTCCTTTTAAACCTTTTGACTTGATATCAAAAATATCTTTTTGTAAAATGATTTGGGTGGCTTTGAGCTCTTGAATTTCTTGTTTTTGTTTATTGATTTCTTGTGTAAGATCGTTTATAGAAACGGGTTTGTAACTTGTCTTTTTGGTTTTTCCCAGTATTTCAGAGATATTGTAGGGATTGTTTGTCTGAAAAGTGGGTTTAGAAACTATTTTTGGATTTTGGAAATTATTAAGAAATTTTACTTTTGTTTCAGGATCAGTAATCTGATCAAAAGTTTGCAAAAGAATTTCTTCTTCTTTTGTCAAAACATTTATTTCAGACTGGGATTCTTCATTTTCACTGTCTGAAATGGAAGAAGAAGTTTCTAAATCACAAATTTGTAAGCCTTTTTCAAAATCTTCTGAAGAACTGCTGTCAGTTTCAACCATTATTTGGTTGAGCTGATGCAAAGTCTCTTCATCTAGATTTAACTCATTAATTTTTTTGCTAACTTTACAAAAACGAGAAGTATGACCTTTTTTGCCACAGTTATAACAAGTAATATTTTTGAAATCCCTTTTCTTGGATTTTTCATAACTTTCTTTCTTTTCAGGAGGATTTTTATGAAATTTTTTCTTATAAGGTTTTTTATAAAATTTCTTTCTGCTTTTAGTGGGGCAATCTCCAGAACATTTCTTTTTATGAAAAGATTCAAAAGATGGATCATATTGGGAACAAAATTCTCCTAATCCTTTTTTAGTAAGTTTTTGTTCCTGCTTTATCTGTTTTTGAAGACGAATATTAGTACAAAGTTGTGTTCCAATTTTGTAAATATAAGAGATTAATTCTCCATAAGAAAGATGATCATATGGAATAAGATTTCCATATTCTTCTCTTATCTTACTGCGAACTTGTTCCCCTATAAGTTTTGGTAAACCAGCAAGAAATTTTTCTTTCCAAAAAGACTTATTGCAATCTGTTCTTTGAAGAACCCTTTGAAGAAATATTTCCTTGTATTCTCTGAATTCTCCTAGAGAACGGCATTTCATGTTTGATAAAAGATCTTGATTTTTATCAAGAATATGAGATGAATCTCCTAGAAAATGTTGAGATATGGAAAATATCAAAGTATTAACGGCATCCTGAATGGGTAGATTTTCATCATCCAGAATGTTTTGACCATAAGGATCGAGTTTATAAGCATTCAGGATTTAGGATCTTTGCTCTTCATTCAGGTAGTTATCCCACCATCCTTTGAGCTGACCCGTAAAACCAGCTATAAGAAGATATGCAACTGAATGATCCGAAGTGTCGGGAATAGTTTTATAAGTATTTGCAAGCATGACCATTTGAGTAAGAATATTTATAAGGTTTTGCTCAGAGACACCATCGATGTTCCATTCATAAATAGCATCTGAAGAGTATTTATTTTGAACTTTAGAAAAATTTTCTTCCGTGAGTATATCAGGAGGAGTAGCTCTAGAGTAGTAGAGCTTCTGTGGATCTTTATAAATTCATCCAAGTGGTAGATAATGATAATCTTTATGGTAGTAGAGCTTATTATAAAGAGCCAAGTGGTAGATAAAGATAATCTTTATAAATTCATCCGCAGTAAAGATGATTTCCTTCGTGGTAATCTTTTCTTGTGATATCTGGATGTGTTCCAGGCAGTAAAGCCCAGTGGGGTAGTAAGTCCGTTGGTAAGCATCGCCGATATCTATCAAAAAAAAAGATCAAAGTAGTCTTTTGCAATGAATTTGTTAAGACGATCTGAGTCTTCTTCTAGTTCTTTATCAAGAATGTCCTCTGATCAAGGACCTATAAACAGAGAAGAAATTAATATAGAAGATTTTAATAGATCTATTGAAAATTGGTTCATTCCAAAGGTCAAACTTGACAAAATTTATGAACATTCAAAATTTAAACTCTTTGGGTACAATGACTACGTTATTGTTATCGAAGAAAGAGATGTTCCGCTATTTAACTCTTTTGCTTCAATACAACTTTTAAATAAAGATTCTATGAAAAAGCATTCTTTAAAATAGAATTACATGCATATAGGATTAGTCCAAGTAGGTGCAAAACCTCTCACTAAAGAAGGCCTTGACACCTCTCTACTTCTTATTTTAAGAGATGCCAGACTTTTAAAATACGATGAATCTATTCTTGGAGCTGTTGAAACAAGTCTTTGCAGTTGACCAATTCATTTTGATAGTCATCCTGGTCTTACTATCTCTCTTAAAGATAAAAATATTTTGAAATCTTTGACTCTTCAAATAAAAACTCATAATTATTCCATAGCTGAAGGATCCATTCCCATAGCCCTCATTTATAGAGTCTATTACAAAGTCATGAATTCCGCATTTGGCAGTAAAGCTTTCAAATTAAATTCCAATAGGGAAACTCTTCTTTTACAAACTGACATTTCTAAAGCCAATGTTACGATTTCAAGAACCATTCCCTGAAATCAAATAACCCTTCCAGAACAATGGGAATTAGAAAACAGGATTCCCCAGCAAATTATCCAAAATTCTGAACCTACAAACATCATTCAACATCCTGAAGGGAGAGTGACAATTCAATTTTCCAGAAGATCTGTTGATATTCCCAGAAGATCTTATGATATCAGATCTATTCCTTCTTGGCATTCCACATCTTCTTGTAGGTCAGTTGATAATGTTCCCAATGTTCCTTTTAATAACACTCCTTTTGTTAACACAGAAGAAGCATCTCCTAGTGCTCCTCCTCCTCCTAATATCAGCAGTATTGATAACAGGTCAAGAATTTCTAGACCAGTTTATCAAAATACTCCCGATTTCCCTGATCCAACTCCCTCTGAGATGGAAGATCCATAAATCAATGTTTTAGAAATATCTTTTGAACCTGATAAAATACTTTTGAATAAAGAATTTAATTCCTTAAAAAACAAGCAAATGAGAGACTAGTTTTTTAGGAACTTTCAAAACCAAGCTCTTGATGTCGAAAAAGAGTATTATGAGTATATATACCAACATGAAATCCAAATATTCTTTTTTGATTGGTTTGAAAATATATTCTTAAAAGAAAAACAAATTTTCGTTTTAGATCAGTTTTACAAATGGAAACTTGATGATGGACACATCGTTGAATCCAATCATCCTCCTCTTCGAAAGATCAATATTGATCACAGAGAAGTTGAAATTATTGCTTCTCCTTTCAAAACTTCTTCTGAAATAGATGGCATCTGCATCAAAAAAATTGTTGAACAAAATAACTTTTCTAATCAACATTTACATACTTTAGGAAGGCAGTTGGACCGCATAGAAAACTCTGTCCAAAACGGCCTTTCTTCTTCCTCTCTTTCCATACAAAAAAGAGAACTAAAACTTTCACTTTTTAAGAACTTTGAAATTCCAAAAAATCCTAGTTTTGAATTTGCCAAGGCTCTCGAAGATAGAAGAAAACTTTTCAAAGGAAAAGCACCTTTAATTCCGAAAAATCCGATTATTCTGGATACTCCTTTAATACAAAATCTGAGTGTTAAAGACACTCCTGATCGTAGTGAGCCTTCCAATCAGATTAATCTTTTGGATAAATCTGATACTGACTCCAATCCTGAAATAAATCGCATCACGTGGAAAGATCCACAGAAGCTCTACTACTCTAGAGCTACTCCTCCTGATATACTCACGGAAGAAAATTTTTCTAAAGTTCAAAATAAATACTCTTCAGATGCTATTTATGAATGGAACATCGATGGTGTCTCTGAGCAAAACCTTATAAATATTCTTACTCAAATGGTCATGCTTGCAAATACTTATAAAACTATTCCCGACACTTCGGATCATTCAGTTGCATATCTTCTTATAGCTGGTTTTACGGGTCAGCTCAAAGGATGGTGGGATAACTACCTGAATGAAGAGCAAAGATCCTAAATCCTGAATGCTTATAAACTCGATCCTTATGGTCAAAACATTCTGGATGATGAAAATCTACCCATTCAGGATGTCGTTAATACTTTGATATTTTCCATATCTCAACATTTTCTAGGAGATTCATCTCATATTCTTGATAAAAATCAAGATCTTTTATCAAACATGAAATGCCGTTCTCTAGGAGAATTCAGAGAATACAAGGAAATATTTCTTCAAAGGGTTCTTCAAAGAACAGATTGCAATAAGTCTTTTTGGAAAGAAAAATTTCTTGCTGGTTTACCAAAACTTATAGGGGAACAAGTTCGCAGTAAGATAAGAGAAGAATATGGAAATCTTATTCCATATGATCATCTTTCTTATGGAGAATTAATCTCTTATATTTACAAAATTGGAACACAACTTTGTACTAATATTCGTCTTCAAAAACAGATAAAGCAGGAACAAAAACTTACTAAAAAAGGATTAGGAGAATTTTGTTCCCAATATGATCCATCTTTTGAATCTTTTCATAAAAAGAAATGTTCTGGAGATTGCCCCACTAAAAGCAGAAAGAAATTTTATAAAAAACCTTATAAGAAAAAATTTCATAAAAATCCTCCTGAAAAGAAAGAAAGTTATGAAAAATCCAAGAAAAGGGATTTCAAAAATATTACTTGTTATAACTGTGGCAAAAAAGGTCATACTTCTCGTTTTTGTAAAGTTAGCAAAAAAATTAATGAGTTAAATCTAGATGAAGAGACTTTGCATCAGCTCAACCAAATAATGGTTGAAACTGACAGCAGTTCTTCAGAAGATTTTGAAAAAGGCTTACAAATTTGTGATTTAGAAACTTCTTCTTCCATTTCAGACAGTGAAAATGAAGAATCCCAGTCTGAAATAAATGTTTTGACAAAAGAAGAAGAAATTCTTTTGCAAACTTTTGATCAGATTACTGATCCTGAAACAAAAGTAAAATTTCTTAATAATTTCCAAAATCCAAAAATAGTTTCTAAACCCACTTTTCAGACAAACAATCCCTACAATATCTCTGAAATACTGGGAAAAACCAAAAAGACAAGTTACAAACCCGTTTCTATAAACGATCTTACACAAGAAATCAATAAACAAAAACAAGAAATTCAAGAGCTCAAAGCCACCCAAATCATTTTACAAAAAGATATTTTTGATATCAAGTCAAAAGGTTTAAAAGGAAAACAAAAGGAAGAAGATTTTGAAGAAAACATTTCACGGACTTCTTCTCCTTCTAATGCAGATTTTCTTTTAACACTTTCTAAAATTACCACCAGGAAATGGATTATCAACATTTCTCTAAGAATTCAAAGTTTTACTTTGAATACTACAGCCCTTTTTGATACAGGAGCAAACCTCAATTGTATCAAAGAAGGACTCATTCCAACAAAGTATTTTGAAAAAACCTCTCAAACACTCAGATCTGCATCTGGAGACAAGTTAAATATTAGTTTCAAAATTCCTGAAGCAGAAATTATCAATGATGAAGTCTCTTTTAAAGTTCTTTTTTTACTTGTGAAAGACATGAGACAAAATGTTATTTTAGGATCTCCTTTTATAAATTTAATTTTTCCCTTCAAAGTCACTGAAAAAGGAATCGAAACAAAAACCTTGGGAAAAAGGTTATGTTTTGATTTCATTTCTAAACCTCAAATCAAAACCTTGAACTTTCTTCAAGAACATTCTATTTTTAATATTAATTATATCATTCATGATAAGGAAACCCATCTTCAATTCTTAAAAGAAGATCTTGGATACAAAAGAATTGATAAAAATCTTTCTGAACCAAGTCTTTAGAAAAAAAAAATTTTTCTTGAAAATCAAATTAAAACCTCCATATGCTCCGATATTCCTAATGCTTTTTGGTCCCGCAAAAGCCATATTGTAAGTTTACCCTATGAACCAGGATTTTCTGAAAAAAATATTCCTACCAAAGCCAGACCGACTCAAATGAACCATGAGGTTCTCAATTTTTGCCAAAAGGAAATACAAGAACTTCTTAAAAAGAAGTTAATCAGGAAAAGTCAATCTCCCTGGAGTTGCTCTGCCTTCTATGTTAACAAAAATGCAGAATTAGAAAGAGGAGTTCCAAGATTAGTCATTAATTACAAACCATTAAACATTGCTTTAAAATGGATTAGGTATCCAATACCTAATAAGAAGGATTTGTTAAATAGACTTTATGATGCAAAAGTCTTTTCAAAATTTGATATGAAGTCAGGATTCTGGCAAATTCAGATCAGTGAAGAGGATAGATATAAAACGGCATTTACTGTCCCTTTTGGTCAATATGAATGGAATGTTATGCCTTTTGGTTTAAAAAATGCCCCCTCTGAGTTTCAAAGAATAATGAATGATATTTTCAACCATTGTTCTACCTATATCATTGTTTATATAGATGACGTTTTAATATTTTCTACCTCCATAGAAAAACATTTCAAACATATCAACCACTTTATAGACGTGGTAAAACAAAATGGATTGGTAGTTTCACCAACCAAGTTATCCCTTTTTAAGACAAAAATTAGATTCCTTGGTCATTACATACATCAAGGAACTATTGTTCCTATAGAAAGATCCATTACCTTTTCTGAAAAATTCCCTGATGAAATTAGAGATAAAAATCAATTGCAAAGATTTCTTGGAAGTCTAAACTACATTATTGATTTCTTTCCTCGTATCAATATAATCTGTAAACCACTCCATCAGAGGCTTAAAAAAGATCCTCTTCCTTGGACACAAACTCATACTGATATTGTCAGACAGATTAAACGAACTGTCAAGGAGATCCCTTGCCTTCATCTTGCTGATCCAAATGCATTCAAGATTGTTGAGACCGATGCTTCTGATATTGGATATGGAGGAATTCTCAAGCAATCCAAGGACAACAAAGAACAAATTGTTCAGTTTGTCTCCAAACATTGGAACGATTGCCAAAAGAATTACTCTACTATCAAAAAAGAAATCCTTGCTATTGTACTTTCCATTTCTGAATTTCAAGGAGATTTATTAAATCAAAAAATTTTGTTAAGAATTGATTGCAAGTCTGCAAAAGACATCCTGCAAAAAGATGTCCAGAACATTGCCTCTAAACAAATCTTTGCTAGATGGCAAGCCATCTTATCTGTTTTTTATTTTGATATAGAATTCATAAATGGTTCTTCTAATTCTCTACCAGATTTTCTTACGAGAGAATTTTTACAGGGACAATGCCTCCCAAACCTCCCAACAAGCCAACTAGAAGAGACAAAGGCAAGCAAGTTGCAGAACCCTCTTCTGAAAAAAACCCATCAGGATTAACCAATATACGGACCTGGCTTCAAGCCGCCCAACAACCTTTGAATATTTCTCCCAAAAAAGAGTCGCCCACTTATGAAGAAAAAAGAGAAGAAGCTTTAAAATCGCTTCTTCAGGCTTTCAAGCCAATTTTGCCTACACCTCCTGAAATTGCCAAACTTCCTCAAGAGGAAGCCTCTAAATATCTCCATAAAACCCTTTATGATAGCCCACAAAAGGAAATAGCCCTACAACTCTTCCGACTAGCTTATGATATTGAATCACAACCCTCCAACACACAAGTCGTACCAGACCCCTCTTCTTTGGCTTCTCAAAAAGCAAAAGGAAAAATGATTTCTAGCGATGTGGTGATTTCTGCAAACCAAACAGCCCCTCCAAAATCAAAATTTTTTCAAAAAACAAATTTCCAAAATATTTGCAATGTAGAAAGTGGATTTTATAATGAAAATCAATATGTTTTTGCAAAAAACATGCGTTCTGAAAAATTTCTTTACATTCCTTATGATGTCTACAAAACCCCGGAATTTTATGAAAATATCCTGGAACAGACACAATCAGTAACTTTCCGACATTTTTCTGATAAAGGACATGTGAATTACTCCACTGCCAGAATACACAAAGTCATCCATCCTTCACAATGGAAACCTGATCCCTTATCCATGATCAAATTCAATACCAAAACAAATGAAGCCCTTCCATACAGATCCTCATTTTCATATTTCGACTATAGACAAACATGGTGGAATACCTTCTGGAGAAAAAATGCCAATAACTCCCATACTTGGCTATTCTTCTTTGATAATTTCGACATCAAAACCTGCCCTTACTGGTTCCTAAAATGGTGGGAACTACTAGGGCCAACTGATGAACTCCTCCATCCCATGACAAGACCCAGTTACGAATTATTCCTCGAAAAATTCCAACCCCTTCCTTTTGAAAAGAACTTTCCCAAGCTAATGCTCTTTTTCTACTACTTTGGAGTTTCTTGGGTCCTTGGCTGGTATTTTGATTACAGAAAATCCCCTGACACTGGAATTCCTATTCTCATCAGGAGATTTAAAGTAAAATGGTGGGATGGTTTTAAATTTTTTGATAGAGTTTCCACCAAAGCCGTCATCAAATGGCTTAAAGAACGACTTTTAATGTCTCCACCCCCTCCTGAAGAAATTACTCCATTTTTACATGATAAAGGGTTTGTCCTTTCCAGATTAGCATCTGCTCAATCACAGCAGCAGTTAACCGAATTACTCAAACAAGCCCTTTCTGATATTGAAGAAACTGCTTCTTCCCATTCCCATCATGATGAGAATTCAAATGAGGATGACTGCTACGGAATCCTGCCAAGAATCCCATGGGGAGATGTAGCAGATCAAGAAGAAGAAGACGAAGAATCAGCTGTGGATCTGTCCAAACCATAATCCATGGCACCGAAAGACTCCTCTAACTTTCATCATTTCAAAAGAACAAAAAGAGGAATCTGTCAGTCAGTCTTTCTTTTAATAATTATGTCGAGACACTGTTCGCTGTAAACACTATGCACTTACCGCTACAGTAATACCCGTGAACAATTACTACAGTAACCCACTTGGTTATAAAAGGAGACCTCAGTTCTCATAAGAGGAACCGGGTTCCTTCACTTTACTCTCGAACTCTCTTCTCTCCAACTCTCTTTCATCTCCTTTCTCCAGATCACCAACCTCACACCACTTCAATACCATTTGAATAAGTAAGTTCAACTTACATTTCCAATCTTTTCTCAGATCTTAGTTTCCCTTAAAGAGATATAGTCGGCAAACATCTGCTAGTACTATTCTCGGGATACACAGAGTTCCATCTTGAACTTCATAAGATCTTCCACCCTTTATATCTTTCTGATCTTTGCAACACTTAAAGTCTCAGATCTTGCATATGATCTGAAGATTTTAAAGTTCCATTTTGCACTTGTACTTATATTTCAGTTGTAATCTTTAATACTGTTCCTGTAAATCTTTAATGTTGTTTATATATATATCAGTCTTCTTTTCATACCTCGCATTTAAATTCCAGTATTTACATCTACATACCCCACAAACGGCAGGTCGAATCGCCTGTGGTTGGTCCGTAGTTTAAATCTCTGCAGTTGTTATATCCTTACTTATTTTTACTGTTTTACCCCTATATTCTGTATATACCACCTATATGGTTGGTTTAGAAATACTTGCTTTTATTTTACTTGTTCTGTATCTTGCTTATGGAATCTTCATTATTTATAATGCTCGTCATTTTAATTAATCTTTAGTAACTCTCTGTACATATAATATATATACCCAGATCCTAGGATATATATATATATATATGCTCTTTCTTGGCCGTGAACAAAAGCTCCACCCTTTTTCTTTTTGGAGCACTCCTTGGCATTGATTTTCTTGTTTTCTTTTGGCCGTGAATTCCGGTCCATGAATGCCGAGATTGATCCCTTTGTCAAGATGGAAACTGCACGCCCCTTTCCTTCTTCGATTATCCTTGGCCTTTTCTTCCAATATCGACATGTGCAGCTGGACGAGACCTTCTTTCCATCTTATGTGTTTGGACTGGAATTGGCTTCGACAATGGGTGTGGGCCGTTTCGGATTTCCCTTGTTGTCCTCCTTGAATGGCCGTGCTCCCTTTCCCTTCGTTAGGCCGAGTTAGATTAGTTTAGGGACAGGCTCGTGTGGGCTTGGTTTTGGAACCTCAAGTGAGTTCAGAACTCATTTCGATTATTGGGCCAATCCTAAAGGAACTCATAGCCGAATCCATGCTTTGCTCGATCCGAATGCTTTATGCCAAAAATTTGAATGTCCCTAATGTGAGGGTTGAGCCCATGCCACGGCTCGCCCTCGCACAGGCTAGGGTGGCCTTAGTGGGCATCGCTTGCACCAAGGCGACGCCCGGCATGGCTGCCGTGCTTGGGCAAGGGCCGGTCTCGCTAGATCTATATAAGGGAGCCCTTGCTAGGGCTTGCCCAACCTGGATGAGCGATGACGACCCTCACCCAGGCAGGGGCAGCTCGCTTGGCCATGGCTGGTGGTCGGCCATCGCCTATGGCCGGTGGTCAATCACCTACAAAGGGAGGAAGAAAAAAAAAATCAGGAAAAAGTAATTAAAAAATAAAAAATATTAAAATATTATTAAAAGTTATCCACGTCATCGCTGGTGGTGTCACGTAAATTGGCCGACGTCCATGTCAGCAAAATTCAGCCAAAATTAGCCAGAATAACTGAATTGACACTATGTCCAAAGGTTTAGAACTGAATTAGCATTGAAAAAAGGTTTAGGAATGTCAAATATGTGTTTGCAAGGAGAAAAATGAAAGGAAATGCGTGGTAATAATAACCTAGGGAAATTTTCCCTTTGTGGCCGTCTAAATTAGGGAGGAAGTGGATGGAATGCTTTTAAACAGAGGACCTACTCCCCTCCAGCATGCAAATTGTTCATGTCCTCCCAAAAGTGAAGAAAAATGAAGAAATACAAATGTTGCGGTTTTTTCTTTTGCAAGATTGCCCTTAGTTTCTTTTTAATTGTTAGTTAAAAAAAAGATAATTAAGTTTATTCACTAAACTTCTCTATGCATTAAGAAAACTGCCCCATCCCTCTCTCTCTATTCAGGATGCATCTAAACACATGGGAGTAATTTTAACTTCCCTTCCCTTTTATCTCTTCATTTTGTTTCTCTTCCTTTGCATTCGTTCTCTTCCAGTATTAGATAACTAAACAAAGTGGATGTGAAAAAACCTCTAAATGGCTTGTAGAGCGTTGCCTATATATATGTGAAGAGACTTTCTGACGGCAAGTATCTTGATGAAGCTAAGGTGACAAGCTCGTTAACTCCGAACCTTTGGGATATAAGTGGTTCGAAATAATTATGACTCGATCTAAATATCCCATAGAGGGTGTGTACATCATTTTATGATAAGGTTTAGAGGCGGTCTCTAGCGCTTAATCACCCATACCGGCCCTTTCACTTATAAAAAAGAATTAGTATATTTATAGGGGAAAATTCCCTTAATGGCGGGAAATTTTACTTTAGATTATCGCAAATGAAAGATTGATTTTTCACTCTGGTTCTAACTTGAAAATGTTCCAACTCGAAAGTAGTGTCAAACTTGATTTCATTTTGGGCTTTTTCAGGTGAAAGATGTGTTGAGCTTTGAAACGAAATGATGAGGAAAATAAACTGTAAGGAGCAAAATTCAAGGGAATTAAAGTGCAAAGAAATGTAGATGCTGCGACAGGACATGCCAGACGGAAACTCTATGATCGTGTCAAAGTCATATCCAACCAATGATGAAAATATTGTCGCCACAGGTGAAATTCATATCTACTTATGATAGAAAAAAAGAGAATGGGGGTGAACGATTGTCACCGAATTCTACCGAGTCATTCTTGGTCGAGGTCATGAACCGAGCTTTTCAACGTATTGCTCTTAATATCCCTCATCTTCAGATGAGCTTTCAATCTCAATGGCCTGTATTTGTTACCACTATTTGTCGTGGGAAAACCTACAAAAGAAAACAAACAAAGAAAACACAAGAGGACAACAATACTTGCCAGACTTTCATCGGGTCAGATTTCGTGTATAACTGGGCTCAAAACACCTTGTCGTGTTCCCTACAATCCCCATCAGAACATCTACAATAACTGTCGCGGTTGGGCAACTGCTCGCAACGTTCAATTGTGGAACATTTCAAATCCAGATTTGAGGTGTCAGCCAAACTCTCCAATGAACTGCAATCGTGAATCCACAGCTTCTGTAAAGATTCCAAGTGGTTAAGACCTTCCACTCTTCTTAGCTCTGGACATCCTCCTAATCTGAGCTTCCTTAGCTTTCTCAATTTTGATAGGTCTGACACACTTTTCATGAAATTGCAATCCACGATCGATAGGAAGCCAATGGATCCCAATTCTTCAAGGCCGCGAATCTCAACTAAAAACCTGCACCCGAGCAAATGTACCTCTTTCAAATTCTTCATGTGCCGCACATCGAGTACTTCTGGAGGTAACTCAGGCAAACGCATGTCCAAATTTCTCGATTTCTCTATTACCAACGGAAATAATTGGTCCAGTTTTGCAAACACGCACTTCTGCAGATGGATGACCTCCAACTCCGCCCCAAATATACCAAAAGATTCCGACATCAAACAATTATCCAATCGCAATGTTGACAAGTTTTTAAAAATGGAAACATCCAATGACTGTTTGATCACCAGATTTCCGAGTCCTAACTCTCTTAAACTAGATGGGAGCTGGGGGAAGAAAGGCACGGCTTTGTAGTACAATACTAGTTTTTTTAGCCACCATAGCTCGACTTTGTAATAATTGAGGACAATCTTAGGGGTCCATCTTAGACAAGTCAAATTTGGGGGAAGCTGCGGCAACTGTCCAAGTTCAGGACATGATTCTAGATTAAGTGTTTGGAGGTTAGAGAGATGACTCACCGTGTCGGGTAATCTCAATATATCTGTGTATGAAAAGTCTAGGATCATCAAACAAGACAGTTTCCCAATTTCTTTAGGGATTTCGCCGGTCAAGAAGTAACATTTACTAGCATCCAACTCTTCAAGCTTCTCCACTAGCCCGATCTCACGGGGTAATCTTCTTATCCAATTCATGTGGCTCATCCGAAGTACTTTTAGTTGCTTTAGATGGCCAATTGAATAAGGTAATCTAGATATTTTAGTGTATGACAAGTCTAGGATCCTCAAACAGGAGAGTCTCCCAATTTCTTCAGGGATTGCGCTGGTCAACTGGTCACATCCGCTAGTGTCCAACTCTTCAAGCTTCTCCACTAGCCCGATCGCACTTGGTAATTCTTTTATCCAACTTATGCGGCACATCCTAAGTACTTTCAATTGCTTTAGTTTACCGATTGAATCAGGTAAGTAACGCAAACTTGTCAATGACAAATCCAACTCAACTAATGATTGTAATTTCTCAATCGAGTCTGGAAGTACCTTTATCTCCGTACACTCAGAAAAATTCAACCGCCTAAGTTTCACCAACCCTCCAATTGAGTATGGTAGTTTGCTAATCCGCCTATGTACATCCAAGGTCAACAATGACTTCAAATTACCAAACGTCTCTGGAAGTTTAAATTTATTTCCCGTACAAGGCATGACAATCTCTGTCAAAGCTTCTAGACATCCTATTTCTTCAGGCAACTCTTCAAGAGACTCACATCCATTCATGTTCAAAGTAGTTAGAAGCTTTAATTTACCAATAGACGGGTCAATTTCAATTAAGTTGAGACAACCTTCAAGAATTAATCTCTCCAAGGACACCAACGTAGATAAATCGGGTGTTCTCCTTAAGTGGATGCAATTGCTGAGATCTAGTACCTTTAGTTTACTAGCCGCCTGCAACACAATTTGACAAAGTTTTTGTTAAGAAACTATCTATACGGAAAAAAAAAAAAGACAAAAGAAATGGTATATATATACAAGGAGTGGGATTTGTGTCATACTCTAATTTGATTCCAACCAATCCATTTCTCCGAAATATCACTACGTGAAAGGTCAAGGATGACTAAATTAGTCATATGAAAGTTTGTTGCCACAAACTCAAAAGGGCACCATTGCCAAGAAAGCCATTTTAAACTGGAGAGAAGATTATTGAAGTCTCCAACAAGGAACACACCATTCCCTTCAAAGAACCTCAGGTTTTGTAAATTAGCGACTTCATCATGCGTCACAATGTCCCCACGATATCCTAGTGACAGTGCTTCTATTTTCCTACTTCCCTGACAATGGAAACACCAAGAAGTCCACATGTGAAGGTCAAAAGCAAGGAATTTCCAGCACTAAGAGAGATTAATTTTTCCTTTTGCAAGAATAGTTTATGATAATTCACAACAGAATAAATTGTTGTTGCCTTTTTTACCTCTTTCTGCTTCAAAATACTCAGGGCTTCCTTATGATTCCACACTCTACTACGCTTGCAGGGATTTTTGAAATTTTCTTTACAGACAATTTCCCTTCCAAAGTTCCGCACTTGGTCATGCATCCAAAAAGTATTGTCATCTTGGATTTTTATCAAGCACATGAGAAAGAGGACTTCAACAGCATTGTCTGGGTAGTATCCACAGTCATCCCACATGTAGACAGGGTACGTCTTATCCTTACCAACAAAAAAACAAGCTATATCCAGAAATACTTCCTTTTGTGCATCATCTAACCTTTCGTAAGTTATCATCAATGTTCTTTGAACTTCTTTGGGAGGAACTTCTTGTAGCTTCTTCAAAGTGTCTATCCAAAATGCTTCGGATTTACCGGAAAGTAATGAACCCGTAATCTCAAGAGCTAAAGGAAGCTTTCCTAAAGTAGAGACAACATTATTAGAAAGGGAAACATAATGATATGGGGGAGAGTCTTTTCTAAAGGCATGCCTACTAAAAAGCTTTAGAGCATGATCAAATTTCATTTCTTGTACTTCGTAAGTTGAAACAATTGCGGACTTTTTTACAAGGCCTTCACTTGTGGCTTCTCCCTCAATCGTTAGGACATTTTGGTTCCTAGTAGTTATGATAATTCGAGTACCAGAACCAAACCAATGACCTTTTGCCGCTAGACTTTGGAGTTGCTCTTTCTCATCCACATCATCAAGAACAAGGAGAAATTTTTTATTGCAAAGTACTCTCCTAATCATGTTGATCCCATCATCAACGTCATGAATTTGGTCTATAGAACGAGAATCCAAGAACTTGGATAACAATTGTTTTTGCAAATATACCAGACCATGGCGTTGTGATGACTCTCGGATGTCTGAAAGGAAATAGCAGCCTTGGAAGTGTGAAGACAGTTGGTTGAAGACAACTTTGGCAAGTGTTGTTTTGCCAATCCCGCCCATTCCATAAATTCTGAGAAATTGGACACCAACAAATTCCACATCCAACATTCTGATTATGGCTTTTACACGATCCCCAACTCCAACTAGATGTTCCGTCACATTTTTATTTTTGACATTCAGCTTAGCCAAGATAGTTTGAATTGTAGATTGCATCAGATCTCCTTGGCTGCCATAACATAACAGCCATGTTAGGAATAACTTTTAAATGGTCAAACTACTTCCTAAGTAACTCAGTTGCCCTCACATGTTAAGGAAATCACGCAAAAATAATATAGACGCCAAGAGAATCCTGATTTTTCCCAATCCCTCTTTGCTACCTAACTTCAGTGACCATCATTGTCGGGCCCTGCCACCATTGACATCGCTCACTCCCTGCTCTGTCATCGTCACATTCTAGTGCCGTCAGCCGCCGCCCCCCATTGAGGTGGGTCGTGGCCCCATCATCTCGGCCTTGCCTGGATCCTCCACGTCACGTGGGTCGTGGCCTTGCGACCGTCGGGGATGGCGTCGCTAGCCTTCGGTGACCATAATTTGGCGGCGCCGGATATGGGCTGGGTGACGTCAGACCTGAGGTCCCCAGCCCAGATCCGCGTTGCCACAGTCAATGAGAGAGAGCAAGGTTGGGGCCAGATGCTTGGCAGCGGCTTCTGGCGGCTTGGTGGGACGGACGACCAAGAAGTGGCGGCGACTGACGGATGATCTGCTGCTAGCCGGCAGCTTGTGGAGCTACTTGGAGATCTATTAGCGTTTCTGGCTACTGTGTCATAGACTAATAGTGAGAGGAGAGAGAGAATCAGGATCATTAGGGTGCGACACCACCGCAATTGCGACATCGCCCAGAGCTATTGCTGCGATAGCACCTGTGACAATTCCATTGTCGCCGCTAGTGGCCACGACCGCTGTGTAAACTATATAGAATTGATGAGATGAATGAACTATATTTTTTACCAATGATGCCGCAATTAAACTGAGTAGAGAGGGAAAGGAAATCGACAGAAGAAAGTCTAAGACATTTACCCTTCATCTTTCTTCAAGTTCCATCCCTTTATCTTGCCCACCTCAATGAGGGCCTTTTCCCATGACTCTACTTCAGTAGTGCAAAACGTCTTCCGGAGCTCTGGAAGAGTCTGTCTGTATAAGTTTGTTTTGAGCTTGACATCGTCAGGTTCCACATCAAAGAAAATGGGCAGAATCTCTTTGTTCCCATTCGATTTCTGGGTGCACTCGGCCATGTATGCGAGCTCCCGGAGGCACCACGGACTCGAAGCATAATTTGTGGAGAATATGGGAATGTAGATCTTGGACTTCTCAATTGCTTGTAGAAGTTCGCCACCAATTCTTTCACCGACACGGAGCGATTCATCATCCCTAAAGACGAGGATCCCGGCCGCAACCATGCCGTGGTAAAGACAATCGGTGAATCCATAACGGGTGTCGGGGCCTCGAAAACTTAGAAAAACCTCATATGAAGGCCCGGATGATGCCCGTGAATTCGTCTCTTTCTCCATTGTAGGATCTCTAAACACCACACAGGTATCAAATCCTCTCGTTCTCTCAGGAAAATATGCTTTGGGTGTGCTTGGATCTGAGCGTGGGTTCTCGATATGATAATCTCTCGGTCCCAGGCGTCATAGGAACAGGGAAAAAGGCATAGGTCTTCGAATATTCCTCAAGTCAATATAGTCAACACCTTGAGTCATCCAAGAAGTTTCCGGGAAATTTCCTAAAAGTTTCCTTTGATCAATCAATGGAAACTGATTCGACCCAAAAAAAAAAAAAATCAATGGGATGTCACCTAGAAGTTTCCGGGTCCCATTAATATAATAACAAATTTAAGTTTGCAAGAAGAAATTATTTTGCAAAGTACTTATGTCAAGTCTTGGCATTAGTGGGAAGTATGTGTGGTCTCTGAAGGCGTGGGCCATCAAAAGGATCAATTCATACTCCGCTCTATTAACGACAACAGAGGAAAAAAAAATTCATAAAATGTAGTACGCAGCCCGTGAACATACATCTCTTTAAGACCACTAGAAAAGTCAGAAACACCGAATAGGAAGTATATGTTAACAAATGAGTTCAGCTAGTAATGATGCATGAGATATTTTTTCGTTAAGTTAATTCAAGCGATCTGCTGTTTTATAATCAATCCAGCATAGAGCTAACAATACTGTACCTGGGATGCCAAAAGGTCCTTCTCAAATTTCAATTTGTATCTTTCGATCTACTTGATTGAGTATGTTCTCGACGGCAATTAATGTGGCGACACAGAGGTTGGAGGAAAGGGTTAATTAAGAAGAAAAGGAAACTAAAATTATTTAAATTATTACGTAGTTACAAAATGATGTGACAAACTTTGAATGCTTGACTGTGCCCTATCTTTTCAAATGATCATTTATAGTGTATGGATCTAGATCCCAAACATTATGGAAAGATACATGATACCACACATTAAACATAAAGGCGGCTATACAAAAGACGCTGACAATATTTAGAATATTTGTGAGATTCGATAAATTGCGGATCATATCAATGAAGATTACACAAAATCAAATTAAATGTATCCAGCATGCCACTCGAAATAAGAAGGTTGCTGTGAAAGCAACTTGATTTTGGAAATGAAGCTGTGAAACGTCCTAGATAATCAAATTTAGTAATGAAGTAAATGTAGAGTGCCACAAACATTATGTTGTTGATTTACAAAATGAATTGATTTGCAAAATTATCAATGCGAACTCTTTGATTTAATTACACAAACAGTTTCATACATTTTATTCCACATTTTTAATTTGCAACTTGCTTATCTTTAATCTTAAATTGAGATTTCAAAAGACGGTCAGGAGAGGAGGCGATGAATCCACATATTTAAATTAGTCGTGATGGTTAATTGTCTGGAAAGCACTCAAATCCCAAATCATCGTTGTTAACTAATCTACTTCACAGCGTGAGACGAGGGAAAGCAAGTCAAAAGCCCCCCACCAAAGAAAGGGATAAGGCAAAAGCCAACAAAAGCTTTTCAAACGGAAAGGGAAAAGCAAAAGAGTAGCGTGAGGGAAAGCAAGTCAAGATCTTCCACCACCTTTGCTTTGCTGAGCTTTTTTTTTTTTTTTGCTAAAACTTTGCTTTGCTTAGCTTAGCTGCATTACGAGATGAGACACCCTTATTTATCATGATAATATTGTGTAAAATTTATTTATGCAATGGAGAAAATAAATCTCAATAGAATAAGGGTTAATTCGGGATAAAATTATCACAGGTGTTCCAGTTTGAAATTTTTCGTGATATTAACCTCATATAAAAATAACAATTTCATCTGGCAAAATTTGCCACCTGCATCATGAAGAACGTGGTATCATCAAATTAGAGAGTTGCAAGCTGACAAATAAATTCAAAGTATCACGCTACCTTCATCCTCTAATCATCTATGAGAGACAACCCGATATCGTGAGATTCGGGGACAACTGTCTTGTGAGGCAATAGTAACATTTCAGCCTTCATTGTTCACATCAAGAGCACCAAGAATTATAATGAAATGAGAGAAAGAATTATACCATGATATACTCTTCAGCCGGTTATCATACATGTCAAACAGAACCATTGAAGGCTCTGTTGCCTTCAAGATCATGCCACTAAAGTTTCTATCTTCAAGCATACTTTGAATGGTAGTTGCAGCTCAAGAACAACATTGGGGAAATCGAAGAAGTGAACATCAATAGGATCAAGCATCCTTTGCGGCAATACATCCAAGAATCCAGTCGTCCAATTTGGACAAATTAGGCATCATTGGAAAGCTCTTACAATGCACAACCCATTTATACCCTCTGATCATATCCTTAACAAGGTTAACTTTTGATCAAAATCTAGTCGAACCTCAGTAAAAAATTAAGTTTTCATAGGGTCGATAGTCTTCAACGCAGTAATAGATTCGATTCAAGTGGAAAATGTGTTTAGATTAAGAGAAGTAAAAGGAAATGGGTTAAAATAATAACCTGGGGTAATTTTTTCCTTATTTGGCCGGCTAAATTAGAGAGGAAGTGGATAGAAATGATTTTGAACGGGGACACATACTTCCCTTAAGCAGGCACATTTGTTTATTTCCTTTCAGTAATAGTGTCCTTTTGCCCTTTAATATATATCATGAATTTCTTTGTAGAATTTCCAACTCTATCGATCCGGTGGTTCAATGGATGGTTCTAATAGTTGACTCGTAAATCAGAACCCAAATTAGTTCTTTGACAGGTCCAAGTTTGGAAAAATTACTTGACAGGATTACAAAACCTGATTATGACACGTGATTCTTGGATTCAAAATCTTTCAAATTGGATCGTGGCGGTGTTTGTCTAAGTGAGTGGTGGTGATTTTCAATTGAAGGGTTATGTCGGCGAGAGATAGATAAACCAAAGGCCTTTTGTACATCACCAGAATGCTTTACACATGTAACTGCGATCATTTATATAGAACCTAAACGAATATAGAATAGATACATGATATCATGATTCTAGACATGATCTGATCATACACGACATACACGGGATATTTTGCATGTGTGAAAGATCTGGTAATTCCCAGACAATGTCCTTTACAAATATATCTAACAAGTTGTAACGTTGTTTCATAAATTGACGTTTTTAATCCGATATTACAGTTAGAAGGTTATAGTTTAAAGGAGATAGAACAGATATCAGGTGTTAATTGGAAGGGAGGTTTTCGGCTTGTATTTTTTTCAGATAAATGGACATCTCTTCACTTTAACTTTAGGCTTTTTCTCTTTTTCGACTTTTGATAGTTTGAAAACAGTTTGATTTAATGTCAAACATCTCAAAATTTTAAAACTAGGAGAGGGAAATTCGAAGCTGGCATTTTAATTTGGTTCATAGCAAAGAAAAATTGATTGTAAATATCTTTGGTTGTTGTACGTGTGAAAATAAGAAAACGTGGTCTTCCTCTTCTTCTGCAGTATTGCTAGGTAATTGGATTTGATGGTTGAATGTGGAGACAGAGAAGAGTCGAATTAAACAATGGCATGTGATTACGTCCAGGAAATTCTTGTCCATTTGTCACATGTAAAAGATATAAAAAGCAGAAGGAACCTTACCCAAAAAAAAAAAAAAAAGCAGAAGGCGATTTACGAGTTGATGCTAATTTTGAAAATGACAATTAGATGCCAAGTGATTCTTGTCCATTAAATGTGCGAGTATTCTTCGTGCCGGTTGGAAAGTGAGTTTCTTTCGAAGAAGGTGGCCCATGAGAATAATCCTTGCCGTCGATCGTGACTTTTGCACAGTACCTAGCCCCGCTAACCTTTGCATGCCCCTTTCTTAAGATAAAATGGTTTTTCTCACCCCGACAGCTCTCTCTCTCTCTCTTCCTTCTTTCTTTACACCTCCTCTAGGAGAATCTGCCTCCTCTGTTTTTCTTTTTCTTTTGCAGACCACTTCTCTGTTTTTTTCATTTAATTATTAAAGCTCTCTCTCTCTCTATTTCTCTTTCTTGGCCGTGAAGAAAAGCTCCTCCTTGGCATTGATTTTCTTGTTTTCTTTTGGCCGTGAATCCCGGTCCCTGAATGCCGAGATTGATCACTTTGTCAAGATGGAAACTGCACGCCCCTTTCCTTCTTCGATTATCCCTGGCCTTTTCTTCCAATATCGACATGTGCAGCTGGACGAGACCTTCCTTGCATCTTATGTGTTCAGACTGGAATTGGCTTCGACAATGGGTGTGGGCCGATTCGGATTTCCCTTGTTGCCCTCCTTGAATGGCCGCGCTCCCTTTCCCTTCATTAGGCCGAGTTAGATTAGCTTAGGGACAGGCTCGTGTGGGCTTGGTTTTGGAACCTCAAGTGAGTTCAGCACTCATTTCGACTATTGGGCCAATCCTAAAGGAACTCGTAGCCGAATCCATGCTTTGCTCGATGTGAATGCTTTATGCCGAAAATTTAAATGTCCCTAATATCGAAACGCAAAGAAATGCAGTGAGAACTGTGAATGCAAGACTATGAAAGATCGGTATTTTTGTTTGGGAGTCAAACTCGGTCGAATTCGGTCTCTAATTTCTTATTAAATGAATGAGGAGTCTTCGGACGAAAAATTTAGGTGTCAAACAGCACAAACTAATTTAATAGTAGCGTACCATATCAAACGCTCACAGCAGATGTAATATGTCCACGACATAAAATCTCACATTTTCTCACAACTAAGCTAACAAACATAAGTTGATCTGTATACGAAAGTCTAGAGAAATCACTGTGAACATTGAGAGTTACTAACAATAGATAGGAAGAAAATTAATTTTTTAGGGATTCATCATTATTTATGGCATAGAAAAATTACTAATTAATGATGGGTAGATAATATTTTGGTATAAAAAGAATACTAATCAAACCGATTTTGTATAGTTACTTTGTTGCTTTTCTATACCAAAAAAAGAAAAAAAAAAAGAAAATGAAAGTTGGATGAATGTATACTAGTGTATAGACCAATATACTGTTCCTCTTGATAACCGTCCGAAGCTTCATCCTCGGAGCTGACAATGTGACCTACCAAATTATGTATAACCACCATTCCTCACTTATGATAGAAGTGTCAGGCATCAGATCAACATTAGCAGCTAAAGCTTGGAGAAAGTACAGAACAACCAATTGTTCTTAAGAAGCAAAACACGAGAAAGTGATATTACACAGATTCCATCCTTGTGATAATTGTGAAGACAATATTGAACATCTTAAAATAGTTTAGGAACATAATCAATTAAGATATATGGAATCACGTCACTTGGGGATCTAATTGAATCAATTGTCGATTAAACAAGACATGGATACATTTAAATAAAAGTTCAACGACCAGCAGTTTAATTAAAAGAAAAGTCTCGACAACAACTATACTTATTTTCAGATAAAATGTGGAAAGTGAACTTCCTCGTACTTACTTGAATCTATATATACTAAGATGATTGGATGGCGAATAGTAAATTGATGACCTCCGGCATGCTTGGTGATGTTGGGTATTAAAATTCATCTTTTTGTATTAAAATGTGGAAACTAAACTTCCTCATTGTCTTGTTTGATCAAGATTGGAGAAATGAGGGGGAGGAAACTTGTTCGAACCACGTTTGAGTCCTTTTCAGGGAACGCACCAAATGGTAGTCACGAGGGCGCTTCAACAGGATTTCCGCATTTCTTTGTCGGAGCAACTCCGTAGAGTCCCAAGTTTTTCCATAGGAGTCGTCCTTGAGTGTGTCGAACTGCTTCGCCCGAGGTACGGACCCGGAGAGATGGTTGTCTAACACATGGGTAAAAGCAAGGGAAGTCAGTTGTGTTTGTTCTGGAAGGATCCTTCCCCAGAGCTTATTGCTTGAAACATCAAGAGCTTCCAATACAGTCAAATTCGCCAAGGACAAAGGATTGGTGCCGGTAAGAGCATTGTTGGAGAGATTAGGTAGATGAAGTTGAGTTAAACTTCCTACAGAATTTGAAATTTCCCCTGGAAAGTTGTTGCTCGAGAGTTAATCCCGTTTCCTTTCGCACTCTGTTACAATACCATTATTGATTATTTGTCATTGAGTAGTCATACTTTCCCTCAAACTCAGGGAAATGGGCGGTAAGGCGGCATATAATTCCCATACTAGTTGGCATCATTTGCAGTAGCGTCTTTGGTGGCACTCCAACGATCAAAGTATTCAGATGAAAGGCTACTCGAGAAGTTGTCCATGGATAGATCAACAATCCGTAGATTAGGAAACTGGTAACGAGCTTCATGTTTCCTTATGGCTCCATGAAATCTATTGGCGCTAAAAACAAGCACCTTCAAAAGATAAAGCAAGCCCATCCATGAAGAAGAGGTGTCAATGATCTGATTATTGCTCTACGAGTGAAAACTCCTCGAAGTTTCTATCTTGCTAGCCCTCCACTCTTCTGATATATCTTTCTCTAAATTTACTTGGAGACAACTTTGTAGAGCAACACAATTTTGCAGCTCAAGTGCGTTGCGCTGACTTTCCTCTTAAAAGTTTGAATTTTTTTTTTTTTCAAATTTAAACAAATGATGAGTTGTTTGACTATCTGAATCACTTCCGTTTTAGGATTTTCAAATTTAAAGAATTAAGTATCAAATGTTCGACAGATACAATCTCAAAACAGAAAACACAAGCAGGACAAACTTTTTTTTTTTTTTTCTTTTGCACGCCTTAGCAGCAGCAGGCACGACATTCATCAATGTATGAGAGCTTGAGGGTCTAGGCTTTAGTAGATGTTTCTTTCTTTTCTGCATGGTAAAGTGGTAGAGACTTTTCTGGAGACCAGCCTCTCCTGTTCCAGGGCCAAACCATTTGGTCATCAGAAGTTCTCCACCTTACGTGATTTCTCAACACCAATCGCTACCCCCCCTGCCGTTTGCTGTCTTTAATGGGGGTTAAGTTCCAAGTGCTAGTACCTGCATCAATTAGAGACTCCATTCTTGATTCCTTTTTCACCTGAATCGGATTAGAGGATGCAGCATCAAGTGTCAACTCTCCTTCACCCACCTATCCTCCCGAACTTTGACTGATTTCCTATTAGCAATTTACCATAACCCACCTTCCTTAATTAGATCTCTCCTTCCAAAACTCTACTCCATCCCGAAGACATTCTGCCACCTCTTCTAACTTCCATGAAGCTACAAAGAAGAAAGTAGAGCGCTTGAAGTATTAGCAGGGAGGGTTATTTCAAACTGTGATAAACTTCTAAAACCCAAGCCTCATTCTAACTGCGCTTCAGTTAAGCTTTCCCAATATGCACTTTCCCTTCATTATTCTGCTCCCCCAACCAAAAATTGGCTTTGATGGGGCTAAGGTGACAAGCTCGTTAACTCCGAACCTTTGGGATATAAGTGGTTCGAAATAATTATGACTCGATCTAAATATCCCAAAGAGGGTCTGTACATCATTTTATGATAAGGTTTAGAGGAGGTCTCTAGCGCTTAAACACCCATACCGGCCCTTTCACTTATAAAAAAGAATTAGTATATTTATAGGGGAAAATTCTCTTAATGGCGGGAAATTTTACTTTAGATTATCGCAAATGAAAGATTGATTTTTCACTCTGGTTCTAACTCGAAAACGTTCCAACTCGAAAGTAGTGTCAAACTTGATTCCATTTTGGGCTTTTTCAGGTGAAAGGTGTGTCGAGCTTTGAAACGAAATGATGAGGAAAATGAACTGTAAGGAGCAAAATTCGAGGGAATTAAAGTGCAAAGAAATGTAGATGCTGCGACAGGACATGCCGGACGGAAACTCTATGATCGTGTCAAAGTCATATCCAACCAATGACGAAAATATTGTCGCCACAGGTGAAATTCATATCTACTTATGATAGAAAAAAGGAGAACGGGGGTGAATGATTGTCACCGAATTCTACCAAGTCATTCTTGGTCGATGTCGTGAACCGAGCTTTTCAACGCATTGCTCTTAATATCCCTCATCTTCAGATGAGCTTTGAATCTCAATGGCCTGTATGTGTTACCACTATTTGTCGTGGGAAAACCTTCAAAAGAAAACAAACAAAGAAAACACAAGACGACAACAATACTTGCCAGACTTTCATCGGGTCAGATTTCGTATATAACCGGCTCAAAAAACCTTGTCGTGTTCCCTACCATCCCCATCAGAACATCTACAATAACTGTCGCGGTTGGGCAACTGCTCGCAACGTTCAATTGTGGAACATTTCAAATCCAGATTTGAGGTGTCAGCCAAACTCTCCAATGAACTGCAATCGTGAATCCACAGCTTCTGTAAAGATTCCAAGTGGTTAAGACCTTCCACTCTTCTTAGCTCTGGACATCCTCCCAATCTGAGCTTCCTTAGCTTTCTCAATTTCGATAGGTCTGACACCCTTTTCATGAAATTGCAATCCACGATCGATAGGAAGCAAATGGATCCCAATTCTTCAAGGCCGCGAATCTCGACTAACAACTTGCACCCGAGCAAATGTACCTCTTTCAAATTCTTCATGTGCCGCACATCAAGTACTTCTGGAGGGAAATCAAGTACTTCTGGAGGGAACTCAGGCAAACGCATCTCCAAATTTCTCAATTTCTCCATTACCAACGGAACTAATTGGTTCAGTTTTCCAAACGCACACTTCCGCAGATGGATGACCTCCAACTCCGCCCCAAATATACCAGAAGATGCCGACACCAAACAATTATCCAATCGCAAGGTTGACAAGTTTTTAAAAATGGAAACATCCAATGACTGTTTGATCACCAGATTTCCGAGTCCTAACTCTCTTAAACGAGATGGGAGCTGGGGGAAGAAAGGCACGTTTTCGTAGGACAATACTAGTTCTTTTAGGCCCCATAGCTCGACTTTGTAATAATTGACGACAATCTTAGGGGTCCATCTTAGACAAGTCAAATTTGGGGGAAGCTCCGGCAACTGTCCAAGTTCAGGACATGATTCTAGATTAAGTGTTTGGAGATTAGAGAGACGACTCACCGTGTTGGGTAATATCAATATATTTGTGTATGAAAAGTCTAGGATCCTCAAACAAGACAGTTTCCCAATTTCTTCAGGGATTTCGCCGGTCAAGAAGTAACATTTACTAGCATCCAACTCTTCAAGCTTCTCCACCAGCCCGATCTCACGGGGTAATCTTCTTATCCAATTCATGTGGCTCATCCGAAGTACTTTTAGTTGCTTTAGATGGCCGATTGAATAAGGTAATCTAGATATTTTAGTGTATGACAAGTCTAGGATCCTCAAACAGGAGAGTCTCCCAATTTCTTCAGGGATTGTGCCGGTCAATTTGTCACATCCTCTAGTGTCTAACTCTTCAAGCTTCTCCACTAACCCGATTGCACTTGATAATTCTCCTATCCAACTTATGCGGCTCATCCTAAGTACTTTCAGTTGCTTTAGTTCACCGATTGAATTAGGTAAGTAACACAAACTTGTCAATGACAAATCCAACTCGACTAATGATTGTAATTTCCCAATCGAGTCTGGAAGTACCGTTATCTCCGTACACTCAGATAAATTCAACCGCCTAAGTTTCACCAGCCCTCCAATTGAGTATGGTAGTTTGCTAATCCGCCTATGTACATCCAAGGTCAACAATGACTTCAAATTACCAAACGTCTCTGGAAGTTTAAATTTATTTCCCGTACGAGGCATGACAATCTCTGTCAAAGCTTCTAGACATCCTATTTCTTCAGGCAACTCTTCAAGAGACTCACATCCATTCATGTTCAAAGTAGTTAGAAGCTTTAATTTACCAATAGAGGGGTCAATTTCAATTAAGTTGAGACAACCTTCAAGAATTAATCTCTCCAAGGACACCAACGTAGATAAATCGGGTGTTCTCCTTAAGTGGATGCAATTGCTGAGATCTAGTACCTTTAGTTTACTAGCCGCCTGCAACACAATTTGACAAAGTTTTTGTTAAGAAACTATCTATACGAAAAAAAAAAAGACAAAAGAAATGGTATATATATACAAGGAGTGGGATTTGTGTCATACTCTAATTTGGATCCAGCCAATCCATTTCTCCGAAATATCACTACGTGAAAGGTTGAGGATGACTAAATTAGTCGTATGAAAGTTTGTTGCCACAAACTCAAAAGGGCACCATTGCCAAGAAAGCCATTTTAAACTGGAGAGAAGATTATTGAAGTCTTCAGCAAGGAACACCCCATTCCCTTCAAAGAACCTCAGGTTTTGTAAATTAGCGACTTCATCATGCGTCACAATGTCTCCACGACATCCTAGTGACAGTGCTTCTATTTTCCTGCTTCCCTGACAATGGAAACACCAAGAAGTCCACATGCGATAGTCAAAAGCAAACAATTTCCAGCACTAGTAGAGATTAATTTTTCCTTTTGAAAGAATAGTCTACGATAATTCACAAGAGAATAAATTGTTGTTCCCTTTTTTACCTCTTTCCGCTTCAAAATGCTCAGGGCTTCCTCATGATTCCACACTCTACTACGCTTGCAGGGATTTTTGAAATTTTCTTTACAGACAATTTCCCTTCCAAAGTCCCGCACTTGATCATGCATCCAAAAAGTATTGTCATCTTGGATTTTTATCAAGCACATGAGAAAGAGGACTTCAACGGCATTGTCTGGGTAGTATCCACAGTCATCCCACATGTAGACGGGGTACGTCTTATCCTTATCAACAAAAAAGCAAGCTATATCCAAAAAGACTTCCTTTTGTGCATCATCTAACCTTTCATAAGTTATCATCAATGTTCTTTGAACTTCGACGGGAGGAGCTTTTTGTAGCTTCTTCCAAGTGTCAATCCAAACTACTTCGGATTTACCAGAAAGGAATGAACCTGTAATCTCAAGAGCTAAAGGAAGCTTTCCCAAAGTAGAGACAACATTTTCAGAAAGGGAGACATAATGACTTGGGGGCGAGTCTCTTCTAAAGGCATGCCTACTAAAAAGCTTAAGAGCATGATCAAATTCCATTTCCTGTACTTCGTAAGTTGAAACATTTGTAGACTCTTTTACAAGGCCTTCACTTGTGGCTTCTCCCTCAATCGTTAGGACGCTCTGGTTCCTAGTAGTTATAATAATTCGAGTACCAGAGCCGAACCAATTACCTTTTGCTGCAAGACTTTGGACTTGCTCTTTCTCATCCAAGTCATCAAGAACAAGGAGAAATTTTTTATTGCAAAGTACTCTCTTAATCATGTTGATCCCATCATCAACGTCCCGAATTTGGTCGGTAAAATGAGGATGCAAGAAATTGGATAACAATTGTTTTTGCAAATATACTAGACCATGGCGTTGTGATGACTCTCGGACATTTGAAAGGAAGATGCGGTGTTGAAAGTGTGAAGACAGTTGGTTGAAGACAACTTTGGCAAGTGTTGTTTTGCCAATCCCGCCCATTCCATGAATTCCGAGAAATTGGACACCATCAAATTCCACATCCAACATTCTGATTATGGCTTTTACACGATCCCCAACTCCAACTAGATGCTCCGTCACATTTTTATTTTTGACATTCAGCTTAGCCAAGATAGTTTGAATTGTAGATTGCATCAGATCTCCTTGGCTGCCATAACATAATAACCATGTTAGGAATAACTTTTAAATGGTAAAACTACTTACTAAGTAACTCAGTTGCCCTAACATGTTATGGAAATCACGCAAAAAAAATATAGATGCCAAGACAATCCTGATTTTTCCCAATCTCTCTTTGCTACCTAACTTCAGTCACCATCATTGTTAGACCCTCCCACCATTGACTTCGCTTACTCCCTGTGCCGTCAGTGTCACATTCTAGTGCCGTCACCCGCTGGCCCCCATCGATGTGGGTCATGGCCCCACCATCTCGGCCTTGCCTGGATCCTCCACATCACGTGGGTCGTGGCCTTGCGACTGTCGGGGATGGCGTCGCTAGCCTTCGGTGACCATAATTTGGTGGCGCTGGATATGGGCTGGGTGACGTCAGATCTGAGGTCCCCAGCCCAGATCTGCGTTGCCACAATTAGTGAGAGAGAGAAAGGTTGGGGCCGGATGCTTGGCAGCGGCTTCTGGCGGCTTGGTGGGACGGATGACCAAGAAGTGGCGGCGACTGACGGATGATCTGCTGCTAGCCGGCAGCTTGTGGAGCTACTTGGAGATCTATTAGCGTTTCTGGCTACTGTGTCATAGACTAATAGTGAGAGGAGAGAGAGAATCAGGATCAGTAAGGTGCGACACCACCGCAATTGCGACATCGCCCAGAGCTATTGCTGCGATAGCACCTGTGACAATTCCATTGTCGCCGCTAGTGGCCACGACCGCTGTGTAAACTATATAGAATTGATGAGATGAATGAACTATATTTTTTACCAATGATGCTGTAATTAAACTGAGTAGAGAGGGAAAGAAAATCTACAGAAGAAAGTCTAAGACATTTACCCTTCATCTTTCTTCAAGTTCCATCCCTTTATCTTGCCCACCTCGATAAGGGCCTTTTCCCATGACTCTACTTCAGCAGTGCAAAACATCTTCCGGAGCTCTCGAAGAGTCTGTCTGTATAAGTTTGTTTTGAGCTTGACATCGTCAGGTTCCACATCAAAGAAAATGGGCAGAATCTCTTTGTTCCCATTCGATTTCTGGGTGCACTCGGCCATGTTTGCGAGCTCCCGGAGGCACCACGGACTCGAAGCATAATTTGTGGAGAATATGGGAATGTAGATCTTGCACTTCTCAATTGCTTGTAGAAGTTCACCACCAATTCTTTCACCGACACGGAGGGATTCATCATCCCTAAAGACGAGGATCCCAGCCGCAACCATGCCGTGGTAAAGATAATCGGTGAATCCATAACGGGTGTCGGGACCTCGAAAACTTAGAAAAACCTCATATGAAGGCCCGGATGATGCCTGTGAATTCGTCTCTTTCTCCATTGTAGGATCTCTAAACACCACAAGTATCAAATCCTCTCGTTCTCTCAGGAAAATTTGCTTTGGGTGTGCTTGGATCTGAGCGTGGGTTCTCGATATGATAATCTCTCGGTCCCAGGCGTCATGGGAATAGGGAAAAACTCATAGGTCTTCGAACATTCCTCGAGTCAATATAGTCAACACCTTGAGTCATCCAAGAAGTTTCCGGGAAATTTCCTAAAAGTTTCCATTGATCAATCAATGGAAACTGCTTCGACCAAAAAAAAAAAAATCAATGGGATGTCACCTAGAAGTTTCCGGGTCCCATCAATATAATAACAAATTTAAGTTTGCAAGAAGAAATTATTTTGCAAAGTACTTATGTCAAGTCTTGGCATTAGTGGGAAGTATGTGTGGTCTCTGAAGGCGTGGGCCATCAAAAGGATCAATTCATACTCCGCTCTATTAACGACAACAGAGGAAAAAAAAATTCATAAAATGTAGTACGCAGCCCGTGAACATACATCTCTTTAAGACCACTAGAAAAGTCAGAAACACCGAATAGGAAGTATATGTTAACAAATGAGTTCAGTTAGTAATGATGCATGAGATATTTTTTCGTTATGTTAATTCAAGCGATCTGTTGTTTCATAATCAATCCAGCGTAGAGCTAACAATACTGTACCTGGGATGCCAAAAGGTCCTTCTCAAATTTCAATTTGTATCTTTCGATCTACTTGATTGAGTATGTTCTCGACGGCAATTAATGTGGCGACACAGAGGTTGAAGGAAAGGGTTAATTAAGAAGTAAAGGAAACTAAAATTATTTAAATTATTACTTAGTTACAAAATGATGTGACAAACTTTGAATGCTTGACTGTGCCCTATCTTTTCAAATGATCATTTATAGTGTATGGATCTAGATCCCAAACATTATGGAAAGATACATGATACCACACATTAAACATAAAGGCGGCTATACAAAAGACGCTGACAATATTTAGAATATTTGTGAGATTCGATAAATTGCGGATCATATCAATGAAGATTACACAAAATCAATTTAAATGTATCCAGCATGCCACTCGAAATAAGAAGGTTGCTGTGAAAGCAGCTTGATTTTGGAAATGAAGCTGTGAAACGACCTAGATAATCAAATTTAGTAATGAAGTAAATGTAGAGTGCCACAAACATTATGTTGTTGATTTACAAAATGAATTGATTTGCAAAATTATCAATGCGAACTCTTTGATTTAATTACACAAACAGTTTCATACATTTTATTCCACATTTTTAATTTGCAACTTGCTTATCTTTAATCTTAAATTGAGATTTCAAAAGACGGTCAGGAGAGGAGGCGATGAATCCACATATTTAAATTAGTCGTGATGGTTAATTGTCTGGAAAGCACTCAAATCCCAAATCATCGTTGTTAGCTAATCTACTTCACAGCGTGAGACGAGGGAAAGCAAGTCAAAAGCCCCCCACCAAAGAAAGGGATAAGGCAAAAGCCAACAAAAGCTTTTCAAACGGAAAGGGAAAAGCAAAAGAGTAGCGTGAGGGAAAGCAAGTCAAGATCTTCCACCACCTTTGCTTTGCTGAGCTTTTTTTTTTTTTTTTCCTAAAACTTTGCTTTGCTTAGCTTAGCTGCATTACGAGACGAGACACCCTTATTTATCGTGATAATATTGTGTAAAATTTATTTATGCAATGGAGAAAATAAATCTCAATAGACTAAGGGTTAATTCGGGATAAAATTATCACAGGTGTTCCAGTTTGAAATTTTTCGTGATATTAACCTCATATAAAAATAACAATTTCATCTGGCAAAATTTGCCACCTGCATCATGAAGAACGTGGTATCATCAAATTAGAGAGTTGCAAGCTGACAAATAATTTCAAAGTATCACGCTACCTTCATCCTCTAATCATCTATGAGAGACAACCCGATATCGTGAGATTCGGGGACAACTGTCTTGTGAGCAGTAGTAACATTTCAGCCTTCATTGTTCACATCAAGAGCACCAAGAATTATAATGAAATGAGAGAAAGAATTATACCATGATATACTCTTCAGCCGGTTATCATATATGTCGAACAGAACCATTGAAGGCTCTGTTGCCTTCAAGATCATGCCACTAAAGTTTCTATCTTCAAGCATACTTTGAATGGTAGTTGCAGCTCAAGAACAACATTGGGGAAATCGAAGAAGTGAACATCCATAGGATCAAGCATCCTTTGCAGCAATACATCCAAGAATCCGGTCGTCCAATTTGGACAAATTAGGCATCATTGGAAAGCTCTTACAATGCACAACCCATTTATACCCTCTGATCATATCCTTAACAAGGTTAACTTTTGATCAAAATCTAGTTGAACCTCGGTAAAAAATTAAGTTTTCATAGGGTCGATAGTCTTCAACGCAGTAATAGATTCGATTCAAGTGGAAAATGTGTTTGGATTAAGAGAAGTAAAAGGAAATGGGTTAAAATAATAACCTGGGGTAATTTTTTCCTTATTTGGCCTGCTAAATTAGAGAGGAAGTGGATAGAAATGATTTTGAACGGGGACACATACTTCCCTTAAGCAGGCACATTTTTTTATTTCCTTTCAGTAATAGTGTCCTTTTGCCCTTTAATATATATCATGAATTTCTTTGTAGAATTTCCAACTCTATCGATCCGGTGGTTCAATGGGTGGTTCTAATAGTTGACTCGTAAATCAGAACCCAAATTAGTTCTTTGACAGGTCCAAGTTTGGAAAAATTACTTGACAGGATTACAAAACTTGATTATGACACGTGATTCTTGGAATCAAAATCTTTCAAATTGGATCGTGGCGGTGTTTGTCTAAGTGAGTGGTGGTGATTTTCAATTGAAGGGTTATGTCGGCGAGAGATAGATAAACCAAAGGCCTTTTGTACATCACCAGAATGCTTTACACATGTAACTGCGATCATTTATATAGAACCTAAACGAATATAGAATAGATGCATGATGTCATGATTCTAGAGATGATCTGATCATATACGACATACACGCGATATTCTGCATGTGTGAAAGATCTGGTAATTCGCAGACAATGTCGTTCACAAATATATCTAACAAGTTGTGACATTGTTTCATAAATTGATGTTTTTAATCTGATATTACAGTTAGAAGGTTATACTTTAAAGGAGATAGAACAGATATCAAGTGTTAATTTGAAGGGAGGTTTTCGGCTTGTATTTTTGTCAAATAAATGGACATCTCTTCACTTTAACTTTAGGCTTTTTCTCTTTTTCGACTTTTGATAGTTTGAAAACAGTTTGATTTAATGTCAAACATCTCAAAATTTTAAAACTAGGAGAGGGAAATTCGAAGCTGGCATTTTAATTTGGTTCATAGCAAAGAAAAATTGATTGTAAATATCTTTGGTTGTTGTACGTGTGAAAATAAGAAAACGTGGTCTTCCTCTTCTTCTGCAGTATTGCTAGGTAATTGGATTTGATGGTTGAATGTGGAGACAGAGAAGAGTCGAATTAAACAATGGCATGTGATTACGTCCAGGAAATTCTTGTCCATTTGTCACATGTAAAAGATATAAAAAGCAGAAGGCGATTTACGAGTTGATGCTAATTTTGAAAATGACAATTAGATGCCAAGTGATTCTTGTCCATTAAATATGCGAGTATTCTTCGTGCCGGTTGGAAAGTGAGTTTCTTTCGAAGAGGGTGGCCCATGAGAATAATCCTTGCCGTCGATCGTGACTTTTGCAGAGTCCCTAGCCCCGCTAACCTTCGCACGCCCCTTTCTCAAGATAAAATGGTTTTTCTCGCCCCGACAGCTCTCTCTCTCTCTCTTCCTTCTTTCTTTACACCTCCTCTAGGAGAATCTGCCTCCTCTGTTTTTCTTTTTCTTTTGCAGACCACTTCTCTGTTTTTTTCATTTAATTATTAAAGCTCTCTCTCTCTCTCTCTCTCTCTCTCTCTCTCTCTCTCTCTCTCTCTCTCTCTCTCTCTCTCTCTCTCTCTCTCTCTCTCTCTCTCTCGGCCGTGAAGAAAAGCTCCTCCTTGGCATTGATTTTCTTGTTTTCTTTTGGCCGTGAATCCCGGTCCCTGAATGCCGAGATTGATCACTTTGTCAAGATGGAAACTGCACGCCCCTTTCCTTCTTCGATTATCCCTGGCCTTTTCTTCCAATATCGACATGTGCAGCTGGACGAGACCTTCCTTCCATCTTATGTGTTCAGACTGGAATTGGCTTCGACAGTGGGTGCGGGCCGATTCGGATTTCCCTTGTTGCCCTCCTTGAATGGCCGCGCTCCCTTTCCCTTCATTAGGCCGAGTTAGATTAGCTTAGGGACAGGCTCGTGTGGGCTTGGTTTTGGAACCTCAAGTGAGTTTAGAAACTCATTTCGATTATCGGGCCAATCCTAAAGGAACTCATAGCTGAATCCATGCTTTGCTCGATGTGAATGCTTTATGCCGAAAATTTAAATGTCCCTAATATCGAAACGCGAAGAAATGCAGTGAGAACTGTGAATGCAAGACTATGAAAGATCGGTATTTTTGTTTGGGAGTCAAACTCAGTCGAATTCGGCCTCTAATTTCTTATTAAATGAATGAGGAGTCTTCGGACGAAAAATTTAGGTGTCAAACGGCACAAACTAATTCAATAGTAGCGTACCATATCAAACGCTCACAGCAGACGTAATATGTCCACGACATAAAATCTCACATTTTCTCACAACTAAGCTAACAAACATAAGTTGATCTGTATAGGAAAGTCTAGAGAAATCACTGTGAACATTGAGAGTTACTAACAATAGATAGGAAGAAAATTAATTTTTCAGATATCATCATTATTTATGGCAAAGAAAAATTACTAATTAATGATGGGTAGATAATATTTTGCTATAAAAAGAATACTAATCAAACTGATTTTGTATAATTACTTTGTTGCTTTTCTATACCAAAAAAAGAAGAAAAAAAGAAAATGAAAGGTGGATGAATGTATACTAGTGTATAGACCAATATACTGTTCCTCTTGATAACCGTCCGAAGCTTCATCCTCGGAGCTGACAATGTGACCTACCAAATTATGTATAACCACCATTCCTCACTTATGATAGAAGTGTCAGGCATCAGATCAACATTAGCAGCTAAAGCTTGGAGAAAGTACAGAACAACCAATTGTTCTTAAGAAGCAAAACACGAGAAAGTGATATTACACCGATTCCATCCTTGTGATAATTGTGAAGACAATATTGAACAACTTAAAATAGTTTAGGAACATAATCAATTAAGAGATATGGAATCACGTCACTTGGGGATCTAATTGAATCAATCGTTCGATTAAACAAGACATGGACACATTTAAATAAAAGTTCAACGACCAGCAGTTTAATTAAAAGAAAAGTCTCAACAACAACTATACTTATTTTCAGATAAAATGTGGAAAGTGAACTTCCTCGTACTTACTTGAATCTATATATACTAAGATGATTGGATGGCGAATAGTAAATTGATGACCTCCGGCATGCTTGGTGATGTTGGGTATTAAAATTCATCTTTTTGTATTAAAATGTGGAAACTAAACTTCCTCATTGTCTTGTTTGATCAAGATTGGAGAAATGAGGGGGAGGAAACTTGTTCGAACCACGTTTGAGTCCTCTTCAGGGAGCGCACCAAATGGTAGTCACGAGGGCGCTTCAACAGGATTTCCGCATTTCTTTGTCGAAGCAACTCCGTAGAGTCCCAAGTTTTTCCATAGGAGTCGTCCTTGAGCGTGTCGAACTGCTTCGCCGGAGGTATGGACCCGGAGAGATGGTTGTCTAACACATTGGTAAAAGCAAGGGAAGTCAGTTGTGTTTGTTCTGGAAGGATCCTTCCCCAGAGCTTATTGCTTGAAACATCAAGAGCTTCCAATACAGTCAAATTCGCCAAGGACAAAGGATTGGTGCCGGTAAGAACATTGTTGGAGAGATTAGGTAGATGAAGTTCAGTTAAACTTCCTACAGAATTTGAAATTTCCCCTGGAAAGTTGTTGCTCGAGAGTTAATCCCGTTTCCTTTCGCACTCTGTTACAATACCATTATTGATTAGTTGTCATTGAGTAGTCATACTTTCCCTCAAACTCAGGGAAATGGGCGGTAAGGCGGCATATAATTCCCATACTAGTTGGCATCGTTTGCAGTAGCGTCTTTGGTGGCACTCCAACGATCAAAGTATTCAGATGAAAGGCTACTCGAGAAGTTGTCCATGGATAGATCAACAATCCGTAGGTTAGGAAACTGGTAACGAGCTTCATGTTTCCTTATGGCTCCATGAAATCTATTGGCGCTAAAAACAAGCACCTTCAAAATATAAAGCAAGCCCATCCATGAAGAAGAGGTGTCAATGATCTGATTATTGCTCTACGAGTGAAAACTCCTCAAAGTTTCTATCTTGCTAGCCCTCCACTCTTCTGATATATCTTTCTCTAAATTTACTTGGAGACAACTTTGTAGAGCAACACAATTTTGCAGCTCAAGTGAGTTGCGCTGACTTTCCTCGTAAAAGTTTGAATTTTTTTTTTCAAATTTAAACAAATGATGAGTTGTTTGACTATCTGAATCACTTCCGTTTTAGGATTTTCAAATTTAAAAAATTAAGTATCAAATGTTCGACAGATACAATCTCAAAACAGAAAACACAAGCAGGACAAACTTTTTTTTTTTTTTTCTTTTGCACGCCTTAGCAGCAGCAGGCACGACATTCATCAATGTATGAGAGCTTGAGGGTCTAGGCTTTAGTAGATGTTTCTTTCTTTTCTGCATGGTAAAGTGGTAGAGACTTTACTTGAGACCAGCCTCTCCTGTTCCAGGGCCAAACCATTTGGTCATCAGAAGTTCTCCGCCTTACGTGATTTCTCAACACCAATCGCTACTCCCCCTGCCGTTTGCTGTCTTTAATGGGGGTTAAGTTCCAAGTGCTAGTACCTGCATCAATTAGAGACTCCATTCTTGATTCCTTTTTCACCTGAATCAGATTAGAGGATGCAGCATCAAGTGTCAACTCTCCTTCACCCACCTATCCTCCCGAACTTTGACTGATTTCCTTTTGGCAATTTACCATAACCCACCTTCCTTAATTAGATCTCTCCTTCCAAAACTCTACTCCATCCCGAAGACATTCTGCCACCTCTTCTAGCTTCCATGAAGCTACAAAGAAGAAAGTAGAGCGCTTGAAGTATTAGCAGGGAGGGTTATTTCAAACTGTGATAAACTTCTAAAACCCAAGCCTCATTCTAACTTCGCTTCAGTTAAGCTTTCCCAATTTTTCCAATGCACTTTCCCGTCATTATTCTGCTCACCCAACCAAAAATTGGCAATAGCTGCATCCAATTCTCCAAGCCACTTCTTTGGAAACTTGAAACAAGACACGGAATAAGTCAGTACTGCATAAGCCACTGTTTTTTCCATGATCTCCCTACCAGCTTGCAACAACAATTTAGATTTCCAGCTAGGCATTCTTTTCAAGTCTCTATCCCTAACGAAGCCAAGAGCTTCACGTTTAGATCTACCCCATAGAATAGATAGACCCAAATAGTTACCAGGGTTCGCTGGACTGTGCTTACCTCCGTTCTCAACTCTGCACCCGTGTTAGCACTGAAGCATATACTCGATTCTTGTGAGATTCTGGGCCGAGCAGTGCAATACAGTCAAGAATCTTTTTCAAACATCTGCGGTTCAAACAGGGCTAGCAACAAGAAAGAATAGGGAGTCATATGTAAAGAGAAGGTGGGCTCAGGGTACTCCTTTTTTAGCTTAATTCCCTGAAGCTAACCCTCCTACAGAGCATTGATGAGCATATGGCATAAAACATTAGCCGCTATTGAGAATGAAGAGGGTGAGCATATGTGCTTGATCGTCTGCAACTCAATGGCCACAGCCTCGTCGACCTCCGATGACTCGCTGCCAGTGCTCCCGAGGGTGATCTTCCTCGTCGACCGCATTGTGTCCTTGCCTCTCCTATCGGTGTGGATTCGCAGTGGTGATGGTGGTTCCTCAGATTGTGATCGTACTTCAATGTCGATCGAGTACCGCAAGAAGCGCGCTTGAGTCTGCCAAGTCCAGCGATAGCACCATCCAGGACGACCTCCAGGCCTGAGTCACTAAGTTCGTCCAAGTCGACCAGGCTACTCTCTTCGGACTCATCCTGATCAGTCGATTCTTTAGTTCCTCAAACGGCTCTTTAGTATTTTACGGTGTATGCAGTTTCAGGTTTGACTTTAGGGCGTTGACTCGAGTGTGTTACGCTAAATATCCGTTAAGCTCTGGGCGTTGGTTCTTGTTGGTTGGGCTCGCTGGGGACAATGTTAAGGCCTTGATAAAGTTCTGGTGTTTCACACACGTCACCTCCCGCTCTGTGTTAATGCACGGATACAAGTTGAAATTAACGCAAAATTTTTCGCACTGTGTTAATACACTGTCTCTCTCTCTCCACCCTTCTCTCCGCCGCCCTTTCAACGGAACCTCCGGCGAATTGCCCTGCCCCGCATGGGGAACGCTGAACGGGGCAGGGACGGCGCAGGTTCCTAGTTCGCGGGCTAAGGATTGGACTCACCCTCGTGCCCATCCCTAATGGTGAGCTCTCATATTTGAGGCAACATTGGCATTTGGCTCCTTTCTCCGGTTTTTTTATGTCAATTTTATTTTGTGTACTCTTCGTCATGAATTTCTTATGAATTTTGTGGACTAATTTTCAGTGGGTTACAACGTAGACCGTGATGGGAAGGGAGAAGAAGGGCAGACGACATTTCAAGAAAATTTGGTTTCCAACTTTTGATATGGGAAACTCTCCTCTAGATGACGCTAATGATCTATTGGATGTTGATCCTTTAGAAAGGATTCAGATTGAGTTCGATGAGAAAGAAGATTCTGCTCTGTATCTTTCTTTCGTTTTTTTTAAAAAAAATTTACAAGGAAAAAAAAAGAAGAAAGAAATTGAGACGAAGTCATCAACTATAAGAATTTCTTTGAGACAAACACCATTTTGGGTTTACTTAGCGAAAATTGCCTCCCTTGTGTCTTTTCAAAATTTTGCCTAAGCTCCCACCGACATGTCTTGAGGGCAGTGACCTTTCAACTTCTTTGTCTTTTAACTTACCTATCGGAACCCATTCAGATTTGATTGCAGTATGATTTGTTCCGGTTAAATTCGAGGTTGAAAAGACGGCGATGCATTTCTAGCAAAGATCTAGTCTAGTGGACTCGTAGTTATCTTCTTATATCGGTGATGAAAAGTTATGTATAGATTTCTCATATCGTAATTTGAAAATCTTAACTTCCCGTTTTTCCAATCTCATCATTCATTATGCGAAAGATGTGACAAGCACATCTCAAAAAGCCTTCCCGAAGCCAAGTCAAAAGTGAGGTCGAGCTTTATATGGGACATGAAAAAACAAATTACCACTTAAGCTATGCTTTGTGGGGCAAATTTCACTTGAGTACCATGTTTTTCCGTCAAATTTTCAAATATTGCCAAATTTTAAATGAAACTATATATTATATACTAATTTACATGTCAACGTATATATTCAGAAAATTTTAGGTGTTTTGCATTTAAAAAAGTCAAAATGATTGCGCTGCAACATTTAGATCAAGTAAAAATAAAATCAATTCAGACACAATGTTAACAAATTAGTGTATCATCTTTTTTCACCATAATTGGCTTATTCATTTGTTCTAAATAATGTGCATCCCAACATCTTTGTTGATTAATTGGGGCCGATCATACTTGGTTAGTTCTAGATACTTCTTACAAAGGCATCATAGGAGATAATTAAACATATATAAATGAGTGGCTAATAGCATGTTAGGATAAATGTCGATTCTCGATTTGTGCTTGTTGTGAAAGCTATGTTTTATGATCTTGATCTTGGAAGCTGCTTCCATTCCTGGTTATTCATAATTGCAATTTCCACCACTTGAAAGGTTCCTTGTGGGTTTCCATAGAAGACATGATAAAAAGCAAAAGAGTGCTTAGAAATAATCTCTAATTATGAATGAATTGCTTGATAGCTTTCCTCTTAAGATGGGATAAGACGATTGATTTCCACAACATAATCAAATGAAGCTTTGCCACTTCTACATGGTGCTTTCTCAATAAGTAAACTTGTTCTAGTCTAATTGAAGCTTGAGCTACAGCTTTGTAATTACAGGAAGCTTCACCGATAGCGAAGCATATAATCTTTCACGGGTCAGTGATTATAAAAAAGTCTATTAGACAAAGTTGATCTTCCAGTAAAAAATTATTCGGAAACTGATAGCACTTTCATTTAATTATAAACACATATCATCTTTTCTAATTTTTTTTCTAAATCTTTGATCTTTTATAGTAATGGAATCTTGAAGTGTTGCCTTTCTTTTCTAGGGAAGCGAACTCGCTTTAGGCCAACAAGAAAATGGAAAAATCAAGAAATATATGACTAGGGAGTGATGAGGAGAGAACCATCAATGTCTGAAAACTAGCTTTGTTTAACTATCTTATTATGATATATTGAGCAAATTCTTGTATTTATACTATGATCTATATTTTGTTTCATTATGAAGCTGTATTGTTCATAAAATGAATTCTGATACAACATGTGGGCACATAATTAAACTTTATGTCGCAATGCAAAACATGTTGGTAAAAATGACTCATCATAATCAACCCGAATCTATTGTCATGCCCAAGATAGGTTATAAATGGGAAACCCATATATAATAAAGAAGAAGAAAAAAAAAACATGGACAGCATTTAATAAACTAAGTTCTTTGTTCAAAAGCTGACCAAAATTGGACAAGGTTTTGGCACCATATGAGCGTGCCTTGTTCATATTCTTCTTCGATCTTTGTCTGTGTAGCCTAATCCGCAGCAGAGGACAATTAATCTCCCTTAGTTTGGCTCCACGTCCTTGCGCTACTCCTCACGTCTCTCATCCGTTCTATCAACATTTCTAAGATGGTGCTTAACTCCCCTCTCCATTGCTCACATCTCCGAGAAACTCGCACCGCTTTGTAACCGTTTCTGAGCCGAGTTTCATGGGCGAATAACGTTTCCAGGACGAAGTCATTCTTGGTCGATTTCATGTGCCAAGATTTGCAACGTACTACTCTCTCTATATACCTAAATTCAAATGGCCTTTCAATCTTAATGAGCCGTATTTGTTTCCAATATTTGTCATACGAATTCCTTCGTGAAAAAAAAAAAAAAAATCAAAGGACCACAATAAGCCCAACAATCAAGTGCTGATCAGACTTCCTCACAGACACAACATCAGAGTTGCCAGACAATCCGACAGTATTCGGATCCGCTGAACTTATAAAGCGTGATATCATGACATCAACAAAGCTTGGTGTCACCAAATAAAAATACTTTATAAATTCAAATTTGAGGTGTCATCCCCAAACTCTCCAGCATTGAAAATCGACAGCTCCTTTAAAGATTCCAAGTGGTTTAGACCTTCCATGCTTCTCAGCTTTGGACAGTCTGCTACTCTGAGCTTCCTTAGCTTTTTCAATTTCAACAGGTCTGACATCCTTTCCATGGATCTGCAATCCTCGATCGATAGGGAGCAAAGGGATCCCAATTCTTCAAGGCCGCGAATCTCGACTAACCACTTGCAATATAACAGTTCTACTCCTTGCAGATTCTTCATGCGTGACAAATCAAATACTTCTGAGAGGAACTTACAGCACATCATTGTTAAATATCTCAGTCCTTCCATTTCCAACTGAAAAGATGCGTCAAGTTTACTGAATGTGCAATTTGTCATATGCAACTCCTCCAACTTGGCATGAAATATACCAGGGAGTTTCCACATCCAACAATCACTCAATTTCATGATTGACTAGGTTTTTAAATTGGAAAAATGCAGCGACAATGTGATCTCAAGATATTGAAGTTCTAACTTTCTTAAACTAGATGGAAGCTGGGGGAAGAATTGCACGTTTTTGCAGGACAAGGTTAGTATTTCCAGATGAGATAGGGTACCGATGCTAGCAAGAAGAGAAGTGGACCGAATGACAAGAAAAACGAGAGAGGTCTATATTAGGGGTCCGTTTCAGACGAGTCAAACTTGAGGGAAGCTCCAACGACTGTTTGAACTCACAACATTGTTCTCGATTAAGTGTTTGGAAGTTAGAGAGGCAACTCACCGTGGTGGGAAATGCAGATATATGTGTGCCTGACAAATCCAGGATCCTCAAACAGGACAGACTCCCAATTTGTTTAGAAATTTTTCCGGTTAAGTTTCTACATCCACTAGCATCTAACTCTTCAAGCTTCTCCAACAGCCCGATCGTACTAGGTAATTTTGTTATCCCCATTGTGTATCTCATCCTAAGTACTTTCAATTCCTTTAGATTGCCGATTGAATCAGGTAGGTGACCAATACTTGTGAATGACAAATCCAACTCCACTAATGATTGTAATTTCCCAATCGAGTCTGGAAGTTCCTTTATGTACACACACTGATATAAGTTCAAACACCTAAGTTTGACCAGCCCTCCTATTGAGTATGGCAATTTCCTGATCTCCGGAGATGGTGTGTATTCCGAATGAGGCATGACAATCTCTGTCAAAGCTTGTAGATATCCCATTTCTTCAGGTAACTCTTGCAGAGACTCGCATCCCTTCAAGTTCAAAGTAGTTAGGAGCTTTAATTTACCAATGGATGGGTTGATTTCAATTAACTGCTGACAACCTTCAAGAATCAATCTCTCCAAGGATACCAACGTTGATAAATCAGGTGTTCTCCTTAAGTAGTTGCATTTGCTGAGATCTAGTACTTTTAGTTTACTTGCTACCTGCAAAACAAAATATATATTAAGATTATATGTACGGACAAAAAAAGACACCAAAGGAAAAAATATACATATACAAATAGCGGGACTCGTAGTATACTCTGATTTGGTTCCAACCAATCCATTGCTCCGAAATATCGCTGCATGAAAGGTCGAGAACAACTAAATTAGTCAGATGAAAGTTTGTTGCCTCAAACTCGGAAGGGCAATATTGCCAAGAAAGCCATCTTAAATTGGAGAGAAGATTATTGAAGTCTCCAACAAGGTATGCCCCTTCCGCTTGAAAGAACCTCAGGTTTCGTAAATCAGCAAATCCATCATGCGTCAAAATGTCTTGTCGAAGTGAAAGAAATAATCCATGAGGTATTACCGACAGTGCTTCTATTTTCCTACTTCCCTGACAATGTAAACACCAGGAAGTCCACATGCGATAGTCAAAAGCAAACAATTTCCAGCACTAATAGAGATTAATTTTTCCTTTTGCAAGAATAGTCTACGATAATTCACAAGAGAATAAATTGTTGTCCCCTGTTTTACCTCTTTCCGCTTCAAAATGCTCAGGGCTTCCTCATAATTCCACACTCTACTACGCTTGCAAGGATTTTTGAAATTTTCTTTACGGACAATTTCCCTTCCAAAGTCCCGCACTTGGTCGTGCATCCAAAAAGTATTGTCATCTTGGATTTTTATCAAGCACATGAGAAAGAGGACTTCCACGGCATTGTCTGGGTAGTATCCACAGTCATCCCACATGTAGACGGGATACGTCTTATCCTTATCAACAAAAAAGCAAGCTATATCCAAAAAGACTTCCTTTTGTGCATCATCTAACCTTTCATAAGTTATCATCAATGTTTTTTGAACTTCGACGGGAGGAGCTTTTTGTAGCTTTTTCCAAGTGTCAATCCAAACTGCTTTGGATTTACCAGAAAGGAATGAACCTGTAATCTCAAGAGCTAAAGGAAGCTTTCCCAAAGTAGAGACAACATTTTTAGAAAGGGAGACATAATGACTTGGGGGAGAGTCTCTTCTGAAGGCATGCCTACTAAAAAGCTTAAGAACATGATTAAATTCCATTTCCTGTACTTCGTAAGTTGAAACATTTGTAGACTTTTTTACAAGGCCGTCACTTGTGGCTTCTCCCTCAATCGTTAGGACACTCTGGTTCCTAGTAGTTATAATGATTCGAGTACCAGAGCCGAACCAATTACCTTTTGCTGCAAGACTTTGGAGTTGCTCTTTCTCATCCACGTCATCAAGAACAAGGAGAAATTTTTTATTGCAAAGTACTCTCTTAATCATGTTGATCCCATCATCAACGTCACGAATTTGGTCGATAAAATAAGAATGCAAGAACTTGGATAACAATTGTTTTTGCAAATATACCAGACCATGGCGTTGTGATGACTCTCGAACATTTGAAAGGAAGCTGCAGTGTTGAAAGTGTGAAGACAATTGGTTGAAGACAACTTTGGCGAGTGTTGTTTTGCCAATCCCGCCCATTCCATGAATTCCGAGAAATTGGACACCATCAAATTCCACATCCAACATTCTGATTATGGCTTTTACACGATCCCCAACTCCAACTAGATGTTCCGTCACATTTTTATTTTTGACATTCAGCTTAGCCAAGATAGTTTGAATTGTAGATTGCATCAGATCTCCTTGGCTGCCATAACATAGCAGCCATGTTAGGAATAACTTTTAAATGGTCAAACTACTTCCTAAGTAACTCAGTTTCCCTCAGATGTTAAGGAAATCACGCAAAAATAATATAGACGCCAAGACAATCCTGATTTTTCCCAATCCCTCTTTGCTACCTAACTTCGGTGACCATCATTGTCGGGCCCTGCCACCATTGACATCGCTCACTCCCTGCTCTGTCATCGTCACATTCTAGTGCCGGCAGCCGCCGCCCCCCATTGAGGTGGGTCGTGGCCCCGTCATCTCGGCCTTGCCTGGATCCTCCACGTCACGTGGGTCGTGGCCTTGCGACCGTCGGGGATGGCGTCGCTAGCCTTCGGTGACCATAATTTGGCGGCGCCGGATATGGGCTGGGTGACGTCAGACCTGAGGTCCCCAGCCTAGATTCGCGTTGCCACAGTCAGTGAGAGAGAGCAAGGTTGGGGCCAGATGCTTGGTAGCGGCTTCTGGCGACTTGGTGGGACGGACGACCAGGAAGTGGTGGCGACTGACGGATGATCTTCTGCTAGCCGGCAGCGTGTGGAGCTACTTGGAGATCTATTAGCGTTTCTAGCTACTGTGTCATAGACTAATAGTGAGAGGAGAGAGAGAATCAGGATCAGTAGGGTGCGATACCACCGTAATTGTGACATCGCCCTGAGCTATTGCTGCAATAGCACCTGTGACAATTCCATTGTCGCCGCTAGTGGCCACGACCGCTGTGTAAACTATATAGAATTGACGAGATGAATGAACTATATTTTTTACCAATGATGCCGCAATTAAACTGAGTAGAGAGGGAAAGGAAATCGACAGAAGAAAGTCTAAGACATTTACCCGTCATCTTTCTTCAAGTTCCATCCCTTTATCTTGCCCACCTCAATGAGGGCCTTTTCCCATGACTCTACTTCAGTAGCGCAAAACGTCCTCCGGAGCTCTGGAAGAGTCTGTCTGTATAAGTTTGTTTTGAGCTTGACATCGTCAGGTTCCACATCAAAGAAAATGGGCAGAATCTCTTTGTTCCCATTCGATTTCTGGGTGCACTCGGCCATGTATGCGAGCTCCCGGAGGCACCACGGACTCGAAGCATAATTTGTGGAGAATATGGGAATGTAGATCTTGCACTTCTCAATTGCTTGTAAAAGTTCACCACCAATTCTTTCACCGACACGGAGGGATTCATCATCCCTAAAGACGAGGATCCCAGCCGCAACCATGCCCTGGTAAAGATAATCAGTGAATCCATAACGGGTGTCGGGGCCTCGAAAACTTAGAAAAACCTCATATGAAGGCCCGGATGATGCCTGTGAATTCATCTCTTTCTCCATTGTAGGACCTCTAAACACCACAGGTATCAAATCCTCTCGTTCTCTCAGGAAAATTTGCTTTGGGTGTGCTTGGATCTGAGCGTGGGTTCTCGATATGATAATCTCTCAGTCCCAGGCGTCACGGGAATAGGGAAAAAGCATAGGTCTTCGAATATTCCTTGAGTCAATATAGTCAACACCTTGAGTCATCCAAGAAGTTCCCGGGAAATTTCCTAAAAGTTTCCATTGACGATCAATGGAAACTGCTTCGACCAAAAAAAAAAGTCAATGGGATGTCACCTAGAAGTTTCCGGGTCCCATTAATATAATAACAAATTTAAGTTTGCAAGAAGAAATTATTTTGCAAAGTACTTACGTCAAGTCTTGGCATTAGTGGGAAGTATGTGTGGTCTCTGAAAGCGTGGGCCATCAAAAGGATCAATTCATACTCCGCTCTATTAACGACAACAGAGGAAAAAAAAATACATAAAATGTGGTACACAACCCGTGAACATACATCTCTTTAAGACCACTAGAAAAGTCAGAAACAGTGAATAGGAAGTATATGTTAACAGATGAGTTCAGTTGGTAATGATGCATGAGATATTTTTTCGTTATGTTAATTCAAGCGATCTGCTATTTCATAATCAATCCAGCGTAGAGCCAACAATACTGTACCTGGGATGCCGAAAGGTCCTTCTCAAATTTCAATTTGTATCTTTCGATCTACTTGATTATGTTCTCGACGGCAATTAATGTAGTGACACAGAGGTTGAAGGAAAGGGTTAATTAAGAAGTAAAGGAAACTTAAATTATTTAAATTATTACTTAGTTACAAAATGATGTGACAAACTTTGAAAGCTTGACTATGCCCTACCTTTTATAGTATATGGATCTGGATCCCAAACATTATGGAAAGATACATGATACCACACATTAAACATAAAGGCGGCTATATAAGAGACGCTGATAATATTTAGAATATTTGTGAGATTCAATAAATTGCAGATCGTATCAATGAAGATTACAAAAAATTAAAGTAAATGTATCTAGCATGCCACTCGAAATAAGAAGATTGCTGTGAAAGCAGCTTGATTTTGGAAATGAAGCTGTGAAACGACCTAGATAATCAGATTTAGTAATGGAGTAAATGTAGAGTGCCACAAACATTATGTTGTTGATTTACCAAATGAATTGATTTGCAAAATTATCAATGCGAACTCTTTGATTTAATCACACGAACAGTTTCATACATTTTATTCCAAATTTTTAATTTGCAACTTGCTTATCTTTAATCTTTAATTGAGATTTCAAAAGACGGTCAGGAGAGGAGGCGATGAATCCACATATTTAAATTAGTCGTGATGGTTAATTGTCTGGAAAGCACTCAAATCCCAAATCATCATTGTTAGCTAATCTACTTCACAGTGTGAGACGAGGGAAAGCAAGTCAAAAGTCCCCCACCAAAGAAAGGGATAAGGCAAAAGCCAACAAAAGCTTTTCAAAAGGAAAGGGAAAAGTAAAAGAGTAGCGTGAGGGAAAGCAAGTCAAGGTCTTCCACCATCTTTGCTTTGCTTAGCTTTTATTTTTTTTTTTGCTAAAACTTTGCTTGGCTTAGCTTAGCTGCATTGCGAGACGAGAGACCCTTATTTATCGTGATAATATTGTGTAAAATTTATTTATGCAACGGAGAAAATAAATCTCAATAGAATAAGAGTTAATTCGGGATAAAATTATCGCGGGTGTACCAATTTGAGATTTTTCGTGTATTAACCTTATATAAAAATAACAATTTCATATGGCAAAATTTGCCACCTGTATCATGAAGAACATGGTATCATCAAATTAGAGAGTTGCAAGCTAACGAATAAATCAAAGTATCACGCTACCTTCATCCACTAATCATTTATGAGAGACGGCCTGATATCATGAGATTCGGGGACAACTGTCTTATGAGGCAGTAGTAACATTTCAACCTTCATTGTTCACATGAAGAGCACCAAGAATTATAATGAAATGAGAGAAAGAATTATACCATGATATACTCTTCAGCCGGTTATCAAATATGTTAAGCAGAACCATCGAAGGCTCTGTTGCCTTCAAGATCATATCACTAAAGTTTCTATCTTCAAGCATACTTTGAATGGTAGTTGCAACTCAAGAACAACATTGGGGAAATCGGACAAGTGAACATCCATAGGATCAAGCATCCTTTGCAGCAATACATCCAACAATCTGGTTGTCCGATTTGGACAAATTAGGCATCATTGGAAAGCTCTTACAATGCACAGCCCACTTATACCTTCTGATCATATTCTTAACAAGGTTAACTTTCGATCAAAATCTGGTCGAACCTCGGTGAAAAATTAAGTTTTCATAGGGTCGACAGTCTTCAATGCAGTAATAGATTCGATTCAAGTGGAAAATGTGTTTGGATTAAGAGAAGTAAAAGGATATGGGTTAAAATAATAACCTGGGGTAATTTTTTCCTTATTTGGCCGGCTAAATTAGAGAGGAAGTGGATAGAAATGATTTTGAACGGGGACACATACTTCCCTTAAGCAGGCACATTTTTTTATTTCCTTTCAAAAGTGAAGAAAAATAGAAAGAAATGCAAATGCCGCCCACGCCGCCCCAACCACGTCCCTCCCACCCCCACCCCACCCAATTCTTTGCCCCTAGTTTCTTTTGAATTGTTAATTAAACAAAAGATAATCAAGGCTATTCAGGAAACTTCCCTACATATCATTTACACTCAACGCGGATCTAAACGTTTGAGCTCTCTCTTTGGTGCTAATTGGTTTACTTTAATAAACATCATGAATTTATTTGTAGATTTTCCAACTCTATCGATCCGGTGGTTCAATGGGTGGTTCTACCAGTTGAATCGTAAGTCGGAACCCAAATTAGTTCTTTGATAGGTCCAAGTTTGGAAAAATTACTTGACAAGATTACAAAACTTGATTATGACACGTGATTCTAGGATTCAAAGTCTTTCGAATTGGATCGTGGCAGAGACCGTCTAAGCGAGTGGTGGTGAGTTTCAATTGAAGGGTTATATTGGCGAGGGATAGATAAACTGAAGGCCTTTTGTATATCACCAGAATGCTTTACACATGTAACTGCGATCATTTATATAGAATCTAAACGAATATAGAATAGATGCATGATATCATGATTCTAAACATGATCTTATTGTATACAACATACATGCGATATTCTGCATGTGTAAAAGATTTGGTAATTCGCAGACAATGTCCATTACAAATATATCTAACAAGTTGTAACGTTGTTTCATAAATTGATGTTTTTAATCCGATATTACTATTAGAAGGTCATAGTTTAAAGGAGATAGAACAGATATTAGGTGTCAATTTGAAGGGAGGTTTTCCACTTGTAGTTTTGTCAGATAAATGGACTTCTCTTCATTTTAACTTGAGGATTTTTCTCTTTTTCGACTTTTAAGAGTTTCAAAACAGTTTGATTTAATGTCAAACATCTCAAATTTTTAAAACCAGGAGAGGGAAATTCGAAGCTGGCGTTTTAATTTGGTTCGTAACAAGAAAAACTGATTGTAAATATCTTTGGTTGTTGTACGTGTGAAAATAAGAAAAAACGTGGTCTTCCTCTTCTTCTGCAGTATTGCTAGGTAATTGGATTTGATGGTTGAATGTGGAGACAGAGAAGAGTCGAATTAAACAATGGCATGTGATTACGTTCAGGAAATTCTTGTCTATTTGTCACATGTAAAAGATATAAAAAGCAGGAGGCAATTTACGAGTTAATGCTAATTTTGAAAACAACAATTAGATGCCAAGTGATTCTTGTCCACTAAATATGCGAGTATTCTTCGGGCCGGTTGGAAAGTGAGTCTCCTTCGAAGAAGGTGGCCCATGAGAATAATCCTCGCCGTTGATCGTGACTTTTGCACAGTACCTAGCCCCGCTAACCTTTGCACGCCCCTTTCTTAAGATAAAATGGTTTTTCTCACCCCGACAGCTCTCTCTCTCTCTCTTCCTTCTTTCTTTACACCTCCTCTAGGAGAATCTGCCTCCTCTGTTTTTCTTTTTCTTTTGCAGACCACTTCTCTGTTTTTTTTCATTTAATTATTAAAGCTCTCTCTCTCTTTATATATATATATATCTTTCTTGGCCGTGAAGAAAAGCTCCACCCTTTTCTTTTTGGAGCACTCCTTGGCATTGATTTTCTTGTTTTCTTTTGGCCGTGAATCCCGGTCCCTGAATGCCGAGATTGATCACTTTGTCAAGATGGAAACTGCACGCCCCTTTCCTTCTTCGATTATCCTTGGCCTTTTCTTCCAATATCGACACGTGCAGCTGGACGAGACCTTCCTTCCATCTTATGTGTTCAGACTGGAATTGGCTTCGACAGTGGGTGCGGGCCGATTCGGATTTCCCTTGTTGCCCTCCTTGAATGGCCGCGCTCCCTTTCCCTTCATTAGGCCGAGTTAGATTAGCTTAGGGACAGGCTCGTGTGGGCTTGGTTTTGGAACCTCAAGTGAGTTCAGAAACTCATTTCGATTATCGGGCCAATCCTAAAGGAACTCGTAGCCGAATCCATGCTTTGCTCGATGTGAATGCTTTATGCCTAAAATTTAAATGTCCCTAATATCGAAACGCGAAGAAATGCAGTGAGAACTGTGAATGCAAGACTATGAAAGATCGGTTTTTTTGTTTGGGAGTTGAACTCGGTCGAATTCGGTCTCTAATTTCTTATTAAATGAATGAGGAGTCTTCGGACGAAAAATTTAGGTGTCAAACGGCACAAACTAATTTAATAGTAGCATACCATATCAAACGCTCACAGCAAATGTAATATGTCCACGACATAAAATCTCACATTTTCTCACAACTAAGATAACAAACATAAGTTGATCTGTATAGGAAAGTCTAGAGAAATCACTGTGAACATTGAGAGTTACTAACAATAGATAGGAAGAAAATTAATTTTTTAGGGATTCATCATTATTTATGGCATAGAAAAATTACTAATTAATGATGGGTAGATAATATTTTGGTATAAAAAGAATACTAATCAAACCGATTTTGTATAATTACTTTGTTGCTTTTCTATACCAAAAGAAAAAAAAAAAGAAAATGAAAGTTGGATGAATGTATACTAGTGTATAGACCAATATACTGTTCCTCTTGATAACCGTCCGAAGCTTCATCCTCGGAGCTGACAATGTGACCTACCAAATTATGTATAACCACCATTCCTCACTTATGATAGAAGTGTCAGGCATCAGATCAACATTAGCAGCTAAAGCTTGGAGAAAGTACAGAACAACCAATTGTTCTTAAGAAGCAAAATACGAGAAAGTGATATTACACAGATTCCATCCTTGTGATAATTGTGAAGACAATATTGAACATCTTAAAATAGTTTAGGAACATAATCAATTAAGATATATGGAATCACGTCACTTGGGGATCTAATTGAATCAATTGTTCGATTAAACAAGACATGGGCACATTTAAATAAAAGTTCAACGACCAGCAGTTTAATTAAAAGAAAAGTCTCGACAACAACTATACTTATTTTCAGATAAAATGTGGAAAGTGAACTTCCTCGTACTTACTTGAATCTATATATACTAAGATGATTGGATGGCGAATAGTAAATTGATGACCTCCGGCATGCTTGGTGATGTTGGGTATTAAAATTCATCTTTTTGTATTAAAATGTGGAAACTAAACTTCCTCATTGTCTTGTTTGATCAAGATTGGAGAAATGAGGGGGAGGAAACTTGTTCGAACCACGTTTGAGTCCTCTTCAGGGAACGCACCAAATGGTAGTCACGAGGGCGCTTCAACAGGATTTCCGCATTTCTTTGTCGGAGCAACTCCGTAGAGTCCCAAGTTTTTCCATAGGAGTCGTCCTTGAGCGTGTCGAACTGCTTCGCCCGAGGTATGGACCCGGAGAGATGGTTGTCTAACACATTGGTAAAAGCAAGGGAAGTCAGTTGTGTTTGTTCTGGAAGGATCCTTCCCCAGAGCTTATTGCTTGAAACATCAAGAGCTTCCAATACAGTCAAATTCACCAAGGACAAAGGATTGGTGCCGGTAAGAGCATTGTTGGAGAGATTAGGTAGATGAAGTTCAGTTAAACTTCCTACAGAATTTGAAATTTCCCCTGGAAAGTTGTTGCTCGAGAGTTAATCCCGTTTCCTTTCGCACTCTGTTACAATACCATTATTGATTATTTGTCATTGAGTAGTCATACTTTCCCTCAAACTCAGGGAAATGGGCAGTAAGGCGGCATATAATTCCCATACTAGTTGGCATCATTTGCAGTAGCGTCTTTGGTGGCACTCCAACGATCAAAGTATTCAGATGAAAGGCTACTCGAGAAGTTGTCCATGGATAGATCAACAATCCGTAGGTTAGGAAACTGGTAACGAGCTTCATGTTTCCTTATGGCTCCATGAAATCTATTGGCGCTAAAAACAAGCACCTTCAAAATATAAAGCAAGCCCATCCATGAAGAAGAGGTGTCAATGATCTGATTATTGCTCTACGAGTGAAAACTCCTCAAAGTTTCTATCTTGTTAGCCCTCCACTCTTCTGATATATCTTTCTCTAAATTTACTTGGAGACAACTTTGTAGAGCAACACAATTTTGCAGCTCAAGTGAGTTGCGCTGACTTTCCTCGTAAAAGTTTGAATTTTTTTTTTCAAATTTAAACAAATGATGAGTTGTTTGACTATCTGAATCACTTCCGTTTTAGGATTTTCAAATTTAAAGAATTAAGTATCAAATGTTCGACAGATACAATCTCAAAACAGAAAACACAAGCAGGACAAACTTTTTTTTTTTTTTTCTTTTGCACGCCTTAGCAGCAGCAGGCACGACATTCATCAATGTATGAGAGCTTGAGGGTCTAGGCTTTAGTAGATGTTTCTTTCTTTTCTGCATGGTAAAGTGGTAGAGACTTTACTTGAGACCAGCCTCTCCTGTTCCAGGGCCAAACCATTTGGTCATCAGAAGTTCTCCACCTTACGTGATTTCTCAACACCAATCGCTACTCCCCCTGCCGTTTGCTGTCTTTAATGGGGGTTAAGTTCCAAGTGCTAGTACCTGCATCAATTAGAGACTCCATTCTTGATTCCTTTTTCACCTGAATCGGATTAGAGGATGCAGCATCATGTGTCAACTCTCCTTCACCCACCTATCCTCCCGAACTTTGACTGATTTCCTATTAGCAATTTACCATAACCCACCTTCCTTAATTAGATCTCTCCTTCCAAAACTCTACTCCATCCCGAAGACATTCTGCCACCTCTTCTAACTTCCATGAAGCTACAAAGAAGAAAGTAGAGCGCTTGAAGTATTAGCAGGGAGGGTTATTTCAAACTGTGATAAACTTCTAAAACCCAAGCCTCATTCTAACTTCGCTTCAGTTAAGCTTTCCCAATTTTTCCAATGCACTTTCCCTTCATTATTCTGCTCACCCAACCAAAAATTGGCAATAGCTGCATCCATTTCTCCAAACCACTTCTTTGGAAACTTGAAACAAGACACGGAATAAGTCAGTACTGCATAAGCCACTGTTTTTTCCATGATCTCCCTACCAGCTTGCAACAACAATTTAGATTTCCAGCTAGGCATTCTTTTCAAGACTCTATCCCTAACAAAGCCAAGAGCTTCACGTTTAGATCTACCCCATAGAATAAATAGACCCAAATAGTTACCAGGGTTCGCTGGACTGTGCTTACCTCCGTTCTCAACTCCGCACCCGTGTTAGGACTGAAGCATATACTCAATTTTTGCAAGATTCTGGGCCGAGCAGTGCAATACAGTCAAGAATCTTTTTCAAACATCTGCGGTTCAAATAGGGTTAGCGACAAGAAAGAATAGGGAGTCATATGTAAAGAGAAGGTGGGCTCAGGGTACTCCTTTTTTAGCTTAATTCCCTGAAGCTAACCCTCCTACAGAGCATTGTTAAGCATATGGGATAAAACATCAGCCGCAATTGAGAATGAAGAGGGTGAGCATATGTGCTTGATCGTCTGCGACTCAATGGCCGCAGCCTCGTCGACCTCCAATGACTCGCTGCCAGAGCTCCCGAGGGTGATCTTCCTCGTCGACCGCATTGTGTACTTGCCTCTCCTATCTGTGTGGATTCGTGGCGGTGATGCTGGTTCCTCAGATTGTGATCGTACTTCAATGTCGATCGAGTACTGCAAGAAGCGCGCTTGAGTCTGCCAAGTCCAGCGATAGCACCATCCAGGACGACCTCCAGGCCTGAGTCACTAAGTTCGTCCAAGTCGACCAGGCTACTCTCTTCGGATTCATCCTGATCGGTCGATTCTTTAGTTCCTCAAACGGCTCTTTAGTTTTTTACAGTGTATGCAGTTTAGGTTTGACGTTAGGGTGTTGACTCGAGTGTATTACGCTAAATATCCGTTAAGCTCTGGGCGTTGGTTCTTGTTGGTTGGGCTCGCTGGGGACAATGTTAAGGCCTTGATAAAGTTCTGGTGTTTAACATGCGTCACCTCCCGCTCTGTGTTAATACACGGATACAAGTTGAAATTAACGCAAAATTTTTTGCACTGTGTTAATACACTGTCTCTCTCTCTCTACCCTTCTCTCCGCCGCCCTTTCAACGGAACCGCCGGCGAACTGCCCTGCCCCACATGTGGAACGCGGAACGGGGCAGGGACGGCGCAGGTTCCTAGTTCGCGGGCTAAGGATTGGACTCGCCCCCGTGCCCATCCCTAATGGTGAGCTCTCATATTTGAGGCAACATTGGCATTTGGCTCCTTTCTCGATCCGGTTTTTTCATGTCAATTTTATTTTGTGTAAACTCTTCGTCATGCAATTTCTTATTCATTTTGTGGACTAATTTTCAATGGGGTACAACGTAGACCGTGATGGGAGGGGAGCAGAGGGGGCAGACGGCATTTCAAGAAGATGTGGTTTCCACCTTTTGATATGGGAAACTCTCCTCTAGATTACGCTAATGATCTATTGGATGTTGATCCTCTAGAAAGGATTCAGCTTGAGTTCGATGAGAAAGAAGACTCTGCTCTATATCTTTCTCTTTTTTTTTTTAAATGATGTACAAGCTAAAAAAAGGGGAAGAGAAGCAAGAAAACAAAGGAAAAGAAGAAGAAAGAAATTGAGACGAAGTCATCAACTATAAGGATTTCTTTGAGACAAGCACCATTTTGGGTTTACTTAGCGAAAATTGCCTCGCTTTAGTTTTTTTAGAAATTTTGCCTAAGCTCCCACCGGCATGTCTTGAGGATGTTGACCTTTTGACTTCTTTGTCTTCAACTTACCTATTGGAACCGGCAAAAGGACACTATAAGTATCATAAATTGTGTACGAAAATCACTTTTGTGCCATAACTTTTTTTCGAATCACTTTAGTGTCAACATTTTTGAAAAACGATCAATTTAGTGTCAATGCTGACATGGCCATCAGAAATCTAATGTGGCTCTTTTTTTATTAATTTCCGACTAATGTGGCTTTTTTTTTATTGGAATTTTGGCCGGAGTCATTAAAGTGATCTTTTTTTCTCTGATTTCACACCAAAGTAATCCGAAAAGAAATTATGACACCAAAGTGATCTCCATACACAACTTATGGCACTTATAGTGTCCTTTTGCCTATTGGAACCCATTAAGCTTCAATTGTATTATGATTTGTTCTGGTTAAATTCGAGATTGAAAAGAGGGGGATGCATTTCTAGCAAAGATGTAGTATAGTGGACTTCTACTTATATTCTTATATTGGTGATGAAAAAAGTTAATTAAAGATTTCCCATATCGTAATTCGAAAATTTTGACTTCGTGTTTTTCCAGTCTCGTCGTCCATTATTCGAAAGACGTGACAATTAGCACATCTCAAAAAGTCTTCTCAAAGCCAAGTCGTAAGTAAGGTCGAGTTTTATATGGGATATGAAAAAAAAAGTGACTACTCAAGCTATGCTTTCCGGGGAAAATTACACTTGAGTACTGCGGTTTTTCGTCAAATTTTCAAATATTGCCAAATTTTAAATGAAACTATATATTATATGCAAATTTACACGTCAACGTATATATTCCGAAAATTTTAGGTGTTTCACGTTTTAAAAAAATCAAAATGATCGCGCTACAACATTTAGATCAAGTACTAAAAAAAATTCAATTCAGACACGATATTAACAAATTAGTTTATTATCTTTTTTCTTTTTAATTGGCTTATTCATTTATTCTGAAAAATGTGTATCCCAAGCTCTTTATATATTAATTGTGGCCGATTAGATTCGTTTAAGTTCTAGATACTTTGCACACATCATAAGAGATGATTAAGAGATTATTTCAAAAAGAACTTCACTCAATCTACTACTTAAATCAGGTCATGTGTCATTCAAACATATATAAATGAGTGGCTAATAACATGTTAGGATAGCCAATAGGCATGTGACCCTACTGGTAAAAGGATTAGGGGAGATAGAGATGTTAGTATTACAGATGTGGGATTCAACTCTTATACTATGCAAGAGGTAGAATGAGGAGAGTTACAGATAGGATAGACTAAAAGAGGAAAACATGTTGGGATAAATGTCGATTCCCCATTTGTGCTTTTTGTGACAGCTATGTGTTATGATCTTGGAAGCTGCTTCCATTCCTGATTATTTATAATTGTAATTTCCACCACTTGAAAGGTTCCTTGAGGGTTTCAATAGAAGACACTATAAAAAGCAAAAGAGGGCTTGGAGATAATCTCAAATTAAGAATGAATTGCTTGATGGCTTTCCTCTTAAGATGGGATAAGACGATTGATTTCCACAACATAATTAAATTAAGCTTTACTACTTCTACATGGTGCTTTCTCATCAAATAAGTACACTTGTTCTAGTTATTGATATAAATGAAATTTGAGCTACAACTTTGGAATCACAGGAAGCTTCACCGACGACGAAGCATATCATCTTTCACGGGTGGGTGATTAAAACAGTTTATTAGACAAAGTTGATATTCCAGTAAAAAAATATTGGGAAAGTGATAGCACTTTCATTTGATTATAAACATGTATCATCTTTTCTAATTTTTTTTTAAAAATCTTTGATCTTTAATCATAATGGAATCTTGAAGTGTTGCCTTTCTTTCGAGGGAAGCAAACTCACTCTGGGCCAAAAAGAAAATGGAAAAATCAAGAAATATATGAATAGGGAGCGATGAGGAGAGAACCATCCCTGTCTGGAAACTAGCTTTATTTAACTCTCTTATTATGATACATTGAACAACTTCTTGTATTTATACTGATCTATATTTTGTTTCATTATGAAACGTGATAATTCATCAAATGAATTCCGATACGATATGTGGGCACGTAATGCAAAACATGTCGATAAAAATGACTCATCGCAATAAACCAGAATCTATCATTATGCCCAAGATAGGTCATAATGGGAAACTCATATATAATAAGAACAAGAGAAGGAAATAAAAAAAAAAAAAAAACCATGGACAGCAATAAATAAACTAAGTACTTTGTTCAAATGCTGATCAAAATTGGACAAAGTTTTGGCATCATATGAGCTTTGCCTTGTTCACATTCTTAGCTTTATTACCAATATTTGTCCAGGAGGAAACCATCTTCTACTAAAAAAAAAGAAAAACAAACAAACAAAACGGCTACACTAAGCACAGTAACCAAGTCCTGTTCTCACTTCCTTACCGACGCAGCATACGGGTATCCTCATAATACTCTTGCCAGACTTTCATCTGGTTGGAAATCTATAACCGTAGAAGCTACAAGGGCACCCCCAACGACTTCTACAATAATTGCGACGGTCGGGCAACCGCTCGCAACGGACAATATTCAAGCAATCTAAATCCAGATTTGAGGTGTCAGCCAAACTCTCCAACCACCTGCAATTGCGAACCCACAAGTACTTTAAAGATTCCAAGTGCTTTAGACCTTCCATGCTTCTTAGCTTCGGGCATTCTACTACTGCGAGCTTCCGTAGCTTTCCCAATTTCGATAAGTCTGACATCCTCTCAATCGAATCGCAATACAAGACACCGAGGGTGGAAAGGGATCCCAATTCTTCAAGGCCGCGAATCTCGACTAACGACTTGCAAGAATACAGGTATACCTCTTGCAGATTCCTCATACGCGACAGATCCATGACTTTTGGGGGGAACTCACACCAACGCAACGTTAAAGATGTCAATCGCTTCATTTCCAACTGAAACAGTTTGTCCAGTCCTGTAAATGTGCAATCCTCCATATTGAGTTTCTCCAACTCCGCATCAATTATTCCGGAGAATTCCGGCATTGAACAACTATGGAATTCCAAGGTTGACAAGTTTTTCAAATTGGAAAAATCAGGCGATTGAGTGGTCTTCAGAAACCGAAGTCGTAACTCTCTTAAACTAGATGGGAGCCGGGGGAGGAATCGCACGTTTTGAGCTTCCAATGTTAGTGTTTTCAGCTGAGATAGGGTACCGATGCTAGTGGGAAGATCAGTGCCCCATATCAGACAAGTCAAACTTGGGGGAAGCTCCGGTATATGTCTATACCCATAACGTCCACAGAACTTCAGTTCCTGGAGATTAGAGAGGCAACTCACAGTGGTGGGTAATCCAGATATATCAGTCCGTAACAAGTCTAAGATCCTCAAATAGGACAGTCTCCTAATATCTTCAGGGATTTCGCCAGTCAAGCTCCAACATTCGTTAGTGTCTAACACTTCAAGCTTCTCCAACAGCCAGACCGCACTTGGTAATTTTGTTATCAACACTATGTCTCTCATCCTAAGTATTGTCAGTTGCTTAAGATTGCCGATCGAATCGGGTAGGTAACTAATACCAGTACTTGACAAATCCAACTCGATTAATGATTTTAATTCCCAAATCGAGTCTGGAAGATCCATTATATTCTGACACATGGATAAATTCAACCGCCTGAGTTTCACCATCCCTCCGATCGAGCATGGGAGTTTGCCGATCCCCATTCTTGATAAATCAAAGGTCAACAATGACTTCAGATTACCAAAAGTCTGCGGAAGTTCGAATTCACTTGGCATAGGAGGCATGACAATCTCTGTCAAAGCTTGTAAACATCCTATTTCTTTAGGCAAATCTCGAAGAGAATCACATCCATCCAAGTTCAAAACAGTTAGGAGCTTTAAATTACCAATGGATGGGTTAATTTCAACTAACTTGCTACACTTTCGAAGAATCAATCTCTCCAAGGACACCAACGTAGATAAATCAGGTGTTCTCGTTAAGTTTCTGCAGTAGCTGAGGTCTAGTACTTTTAGTTTCCTTGCCGCCTGCAAAATAATTTGATAGAATACTTATTCAGTAACGACCTACGAAAAAAAATGAAAACAAATGATTTACGAATACAAAGAGTGGGACTCATATCATACTCTGATCCAACCAATCCTTTCCTCTGAAATACTGCTGTATGAAAGGTCAAGAACGACTAGATCAATCGGATTAAAGTTTATTGCCTCAAAGTCGGGATGGCAAAATTGGCAAGAAAGCCATCTTAAACGGGAGAGAAGATTATTGAAGTCTCCAACAAGGGACACCCCATTCCCTTGAAAGAACCTTAGGTTTTGTAAACCAGCAAATTCGTCTCGCTTTAGAATAATGTCTTGACAAAATCCAAGTGACAGTGCTACTATTTTACTACTTCCCTGACAATGGAAACAAGTGAAGGTCAAAAGCAAACAATTTCAAGCGCTAATAGCAATTAACTTTTCCTTTGGCAAGAATAATCTACAACAAAATCACAGCAAAATAAATTGTTGTTCCCTTTCTATACCTTTTTCTGCGTCAAAATTCTCTGGGCTTCCGTGTGATTCCACACTCGGCTGCGCTTGCAAGGATTATCAAAATTCTCTTCATGAACAATTTTCCTTCCGAGGTCTCGCACTTGATCATGCATCCAAAAAGTGCCGTCATCTTTAATTTTTATCAAGGACTTGAGAAAGAGGACCTTAATGGCAACCTGTGGGTGGTATCCACAGGCATCCCACATGTAGAAAGGATATGTTTTATCCTTATTAACAAAAAAACAAGCTATATCCAAAAACACTTGCTTTTGTTCATTATCTAACTTATCATAAGATATCATCAATTTACTTTGGACTTCATTGGGAGGTGCATCCTTTAGCTTCTTCAATGTAGCTTTCCAGATTTCTTCGGGTTCATTGTTAAGGGATGAACCTGTAACCTCAAGGGCTAAAGGAAGCATTCCCAAAGTGGAGACAACTTCATTTGAAAGGGAGACATAATGATATGGAGGAGAGTCCCTTCTGAAGGCATGCTTGCTGAAAAGCTTAAGAGCATCTTCAAATTCCATTTCACGTACTTCGTAAGTCGAAACTTTTGCAAACTTTTCTGATAGGCCTTCACTTGTTGCTTCTCCCTCAATCCTTAAGACACTTTGGTCCCTAGTAGTTATGATAATCCTACTACCGGAACCGAACCAATCACCTTCTTTCGCTAGACTTTTGAGTTGCTCTTTCTCATCCACGTCATCCAGAACAATGAGAACTTTTCTATTGCCAAGAACTCTCTTAATCATGTTGATCCCATCATCCACATCGTGAATTCGGTCCTGGATAGAACGACGGTTAACGAACTCGGATAGCAGCTGTTTTTGCAAATACACCAGACCATGGCGTTGTGACAACTCTCGGACGTCCGAAAGGAAATTGCAGCCTTTGAAGTGAGAAGACAGTCGGTTGAAGATGACCTTGGCAAGTGTTGTTTTGCCAATTCCACCCATTCCATGGATTCGGAGAAATTGTACGGTATCGGATTCCAGATCCAACATTTTGATTATATCTTCTACACGATCGTCAACTCCAACTAGATCTTTAGTCACAATCTTTTCATATCCGACATTCAGCTTATCCAACACAGTTTCAACTACAGATTTTGTCAGATCTGCTTGGCTGCAACAACGAAACAACCATGTTAGGAATATATTTTATATTGCAAAACTACTCCCTATGTAACTCAACTGCCCTTACAATTCGCTGAAATTACGCAAACTAATCTAGACGCTCAAACAATCCGGATTTTTCCCAATCTGTCTCCGCTGCCCCAATTGAAGTCACCATCATCGTCAGCCCCTGCCACTGCCACGCCGCCGTTGACGTCTCACCTCCCCGGGCAATCACCGTCACGTTCCAGTGCGGTCGCCCGTCGCACCCCGTCGACCCACCCATCTCGGCCTTGCCTCAATCCCTCAAGTCCCGTAAGGTCGTGGCCTTGCGACCACTAGGGATGGCTTTGCGGGCCATCGCCAGATTTGGGGTAGCCCAAGCTCGGCAACACCGGATATGAGCTCGGTGGCATCAGACCCGACATCCCGAGCCCGAATCCAACTTGCCTGTGAGCGAGAGAAAGAAAGGTTTTCGGCCAGATGGCTCGGCGGCAGCGGCTTCTGGTGGCTTGGTGTCGGGCTGCCGACGAAGAAGTGGCGGCAACTGATGGAGAGCTGCTGCGGTGGCTGGCTGGCGACTTGGTGGAGCTGCTAGGAGCGATCACTGCGATAGTGCCGATATTCATGAGAGAACGGAGCTTTTCACCTTTTTTAAGTAATCGTTTCATTCTAATATTCCTTACATATACACCGGCCCTTATACTGCTATATTTTTCTTCAATGCTTATGAAATCGAAAGTTAAAAATCGCACTGCCATATAAATGGGGATGAAAGATATCAGAGGAAACTACACAAAATCCTCTTAAATTTCCAGTAGTACACATTTACTCAAGAACCTTCAACTGTTACGCTATATTTTCTGCACTTCTATCTCGTTACAACTATTAAATTTCTATTAATTTTGTCATTAGCATGTGCAATATATATGAATTTTACGTGATTAAAATATATTCGTATCTCAATTTTTGAAGAAAATCTGTCTTTTATCCTTAATTACCGTGAAAATAAAAGAAATTTAGAAAATGGGAGAACAATGAAAAGAATGAAATACTAATAATAGAATAAACTATGTTTTCACCAGCAATGCCGCAATTACACGGAATAGGGAGGAAAAGGAAATCTACAGATGACAATTAGAAAAGTTCTAGGACATTTACCTTTCATCTTTGTTCCAGTTCCATCCCTTTATCTTGCCCACCTCAATGAGAGCCTTTTCCCATGACCATGCTTCACTGCACAGCATCTTCTGGTGCTTCGAAAGAGTTTGTCTGTACAACTCTGTATCCAACTTGACATCGGCAGGTTCCACGTCCAAGAAAATGGGCAGAATCTCTTTGTTCCCTTTCGATTTCGATGTGCACTCGACCATGTATGCAAGCTCTCGGAGGCACCAGCAACTTGAAGCATAATTCGTGGAGAATATAGGAATGTAGATCTTGGAATTCTCAATTGCTTGTAGAAGTTTACCATCAATTTCTTCACCGACATGAAGGGATTCACTGTCCCTGAAGACGAAGATCCCGACACGAGACATGTCACGGTAAAGAAAATCGGTGAATGTATGACGAGTGTCTTCTCCTCGAAAACTTAGAAAAACCTCGAATGGAGGTCTGGATGACTCCCATGAATTCGTCCCTCTCTCCATTGTAGGATCTTTAAACACCGCGGATATCAAATCCTCTCGTTCTCCAAGGAAAGTTTGCTTTTTGGGTGTGCTTGGATCTGAGCCTGGGCCCTCAATATGATAACCTCTCAGCCTCGTGCGTCATGGGAATAGGGAAGAAGGCACTGATCTTCGGGTATCCCTTGAGTCTACATAGTCAACACGTTGAGGCATCCAAGAAGTTTCCGGGAAATTTCCTAAAAGTTTCCATTGAAGAATCAACGGGTTGTCACCTAGAAGTTTTCGGGTCCCATTCATTGAATGACAAATTTAAGTTGTTCAGAAGACATTATTTTTCAAAGTACTTACGTCAAGTCTTGTCGTTACTAGGGAGGATGAGTGGTCGGTCAAAGCGTGCCCCGTCGAGTAAGGATCAATTCATACGCCGCTATATTAACGACAACAGACAGAGAAAAAAAATACGTAAAACGTGGCACAAAACTCGTTAACAAATTAAATCGACCTCTGGGAAAAGCAGATACAGAGCGAAGGAAGTATATGTTAACGGATGAGTTCAGCTAGTAATGATGCGCGAGAAATTTTTTCCTTCTGTTGATTCAAGGTGCCACACCCCAATCTCAACAAGAAAAAGGGCATAACACGGCCATCCTTTTACTAAAAGACGCAGCCTAAACATAACCGAAACTCATCTAATATTATAATATATGCATCCACATATATATACATGATATAGAGTTTAACTAATTATAATATCAGAGTTAACTACAATCCACCAAAAAGCTCAGTACACTAAACTCCACATCCAAGTATAACTCGTACCAAAAAGTCTCAACTATCAAAATGCCCTCCCCGACACCGGAACTCTCACGCCTACTAGCGCCTCGGTGAATAACCTGAAAAATAAGTAAAATGAGAGGAATGAGCTACCACGGCTCAATGAGTAATACATTTCTTCTAAGTAGATCGAGCACCCACTATGCACGCAGTTAAAAAAACCAAACGAAAGCTCAATTAACACAATTCCAACATATCACAAACTCCATGTTCAAAATAAGTTATATGCTACTTCAAACGTCACATTTTTAGAATAGAAAATGTCATTCAAATTAATATTATCAAAGAAGAAACCAATGGTCAAATCCATTGGCCAATCTCGTCGAAAGCACACGCCAATGGTCCATTCCATTGGCCAATCTCATCGAAAGCACACGCCAATGGTCTATTCCATTGGCCAATCTCATGCTCAGAAATCTAAGTATAATCACGGATAACGCCCCGTGAAAGGCGATCAAGATTCTCCCCTTGGCAAGGTTTCCACCTACTATAAGCCGGTGGCTCGACCCACAAGGATATCCTAGACTAGTATGCGCATACTCAGAACCCCTCATTTGGGTTCACAGAGACACTGAGCATCAAAATCCACATCCTCCCATACCAGCAAATCCAATCCACAATCAAAATCACTAACATTCAAAAAGAGAAAGAAATCATTTCGCAAACGGGTATATAACCCTTTATAAGCCACATTCAAATACAAGAACTCCTCATGAGTCTTTCTCAAAAGGTTTCGCAAATCTATTTGCATTCAGTAAACTCAAACCAAAATCAAAAGGTAATTTTTCATTTCAAATACACAAAATGTCAATAAATGCTCGATCCAATTTTATGCAATCAAAATGCCATTTCTTATATAGTAACATATCTCATGCATATCATTTTCTAAACATGAGTTTACAAATTCAAAGAAGAAATAGTACCACTCACCTTGAAAAGCTGAAAAACTAACCTACAGCGGTTTCTCGAGTCAACGCACTCGAATACCTAACAATAAGCCGAAAAACGGTATCAAAACCGAGTAAAATGATATTTCAACTATGATTCGGCTCAACTAGGCTTAGGCGCTAATATAACGACTAAAAGACGCTCCCAAAACACTCGTCCAAAGCGATTTTCCAAATTCGTCCACGACGTGGAATTTGAGCGCGAAACTTGATTGCGCCATAACTTCCTCCACTAAACTCCGTTCTAAGCGAACTTATAGTCAAGAGAAAGCTTATTCAAAGCACTACAGGAACCCCAACTTAGCAGCCCCAAAATCGAGCCGAAAACCGACGAAAATCGGCCTAAAAATCACTGTTCGCGCACTGTTCACTGCACGCACTCAACTTCAAAAACTCATATCCGGCAAACCGTAAGTCCAAATCAGGTTCCGTAAAATCCCATGGCTCCGCAACACCGTAAACTACCAATTCTATAAAAATACGCAGGTCAACAACTCAAAAATCAGACTCCGCCGCTCGAATTTCCTAAAATTCCGAATTTAAACCCTAAATCGGAAAACTTCTCCGATCAAAGGAACGAGGGCGCGAATACTTACCGAGCATTGCGATATAAAGTTGAATCGGCTAAACGAGGTCTACGCAGCGCAAAACCCTCCCTTTCTTCTTCTTCTTCTTCTCTTCCTCCCCCTTCTCTACTTTTCCTCTCTTCTCTTCTCTTCTCTTCCTTGTTGTGCACGAGCTCTCGGTTAAAAAGAAGAGCTGAGCATGCACTGTAGACACTTTTGACCTTTTGATTTTTTTTTTTTTGGACCCATATTTTACACAAGGGATCTGCTGATTCATATAAGAATCCAGCGTAGAGCTAACAATACTTTACCTAAGATGCTAAAAGGCCCTTCTCAAATTTTAATTTGTATCTTTCGATCTACTTGATTAAGTATATTCACGACGGCATTGACGAAGTAAAGGAGACTAAAATTAATTGCAGAGACATTGGTTTTCATAGTGATCTTTGGTAATGAAAGTCAAGCTAGTCCAAAGTAGATTCAGCATCGGGGCAGTGGGTGGGATTGGATCGTTCTTCCTTCCAACCGTTGAATTGTCAAACACTTGTGAATTCACTGCTTCTATTCAGAGTGACTTTATCTTCAACCGAATGATAAAAATAGGCTTCACATTGATTCTTCATAAAAGCTTAGGAGATTAGACAGCATCAAAAATCAAAGGTGACGTTGTCGACTGATCCATTGTCCATTTAGCTAAGCAAAGATAATTCGACTTTAGTGTAAAAGTACTTTATATTATTATCTCATTTAAGGTTTTTTTTTCATATTTTCATAATTTAGATATATTAGTGTGGAAACCCGGTTGTTCGTAGACTCGTGAGATAACTCGCGGGCATCAACTTTTTCTAAATTATGATGGTATATGGCCAGTACAGTTTTGTTTCTAAGGTAAGTGTTTGCTTCAACCTCTAGCTCATGTCAATGTATGCGGATGTCCAAGTACAGACCTGAAAATCAAAGAGTAGAGCAAGCCTTGGATTACAGGTCAAGCAAGAGAACGAAAAGTATGCGACAGAAAGACGTGGATCCAAACTCTAATCCTGCTAAGGAGAAGAAGCAAGTATGAAACGACATATTGATATCTGTAGTTTCTCCAAGGCAACCCCTGACCGCAAGCTGTTTTGTTTAGTTTGGCGTCGTGCAAAACAAAGTTAAGGGCACAATCCTAGATCACTTTTTTGTTTTCTAGGTAGGGATGCATAAATTAGGCATGTCCATGTGTAGCCAATGTATAAACTTGATGATGCATAGTTTTCTTGAGCTCCCCTAGGCTGGCTTGAACCTTTAGTGGGAGCCGAGCTGCACACCACAAGCAAAGGACGCCTCTTGAGTTTGACCTCAGAAGGGCCCGACGAAATTGGCCAAGGTCCAATAAAAAGAGTGCAAAACGTTTGCCACATAACATCACTAGTCAATTGACTCCATCTGCCAACAAAATGTGACCTTATTGGTAAAGAGATTGGGAGGTAGAGCCGTAAAATACTAGGTCTGGGGTTCGATCCCTATGAGTATCACACACACATGTACATAGAAGAGAAGAGTGAGGCCAAAAAAAAATTAACTCCACCCCACTTTGAAATATTTTTGGTAACATCTATGAACACTTTGAGTACTTATGACTTTGAACTCATCGATTCATCGACATTGGTAGCACTAGCTCTTTTCAATAACAAAAAGAAACTTGTCTAATCATAGATTCAATCAATTATCTAAACACTTAAACGATAACAAAAACAACTGAAAAATTGAGGTTTTTAATCCATAGTCATTATTCTTTTGTGTGATTATAGTCTCTAACTATCACTGAGTTTGCATGCATTAAAGTAGGATGATCGATCATTCTTCCACATGACCTAAGTTTCGAAGAAATTTCATTTCTATTACATTGAATTAATTATGTCAGGACTATGTAATTATCTTTGTGATGTAGTTTAGCCATGAGTACCGACTTGTATTTTTGTTTCCTAACACTTATGTAAATTTAGTTTGAATTAGCATGAATGCACGGGATCTAAAATTTAAGAATATCGGTGGTTCGCTTTTGAACTGTGTTTACACATAAGGATATAAAACTATCTACAGCGTAACTTCATCATTTAGGATTGAGCATATATTGTCATTTGCTTTTGATGGGTATTTTGTCTTGGGCCGACCATAATGGGCTAACCCAGCCCATAAAAGAGAATAACTGCATTTGGCAGTTATTCTCTGAAGGAAAAAGTGAGAATAACAACAACATACGTACGTGGGTGTTTTGGTATGTGTTGTGTGTGCAAGGATTGAAGAACAGACAATCTCATTCTCACAAAAGGACAAAAGAAAGGGATTTTGTTCAAGACTGTTCTCTCTCAAGGCTGCAGTGGGTGCATTTAATCCGTGAAAAAGAGGTACGTTCGTTCTTATAATATACTTCGTACGATCAGTGATTCAAGTGTAGAATTGGCTCGTTTTTTCCGCGTTTTTAGTATTATATTCAGGAATTCGTTTCCTTCATTGGTATCAGAGCATGTGTTCTTATTTTCTGATCTTTTGATATGTTCGTAAAACGAATTTTTTGGCCGGAATTCGTGAAACGGCGCCGACGAATGCTCGAGTACAAAAAACCGACACCCAACCGTACTGTTCGAAGTGGTTTCTCGTTTTCCGTGCATCAAAATTTATTTTTGAAAGTATAGGGTTGTAATACTCGTCGAAACGAGCAAAACGACGGGTGGCACGCCGCCGGGGAACACCAGACGCGCCCCCACGCGCCGCCGCAAACGGCGGCTCCGTCGGCACATGCGCCGCACATGCGCAGCGGTTACCGCGCGCGCATGCAACGCAAGCGCCATCAGGGCACGTGCGTGACGTGGCTGACGTCAGCCACGCGGGTTTTCTTCCGACCCATTGACTCGACCCGACCCGATTCTTAACCCGTTGACCCGACCCGACTATTTGACCCATTGACCCGACCCGGTCATCCGTTGACCGTTGACCACCGTTGACCGGCGTTGACCACCGTTAACCGGAGAGAAAAAAAAAATTGAAGGGGGGGGGAAAATGTGTTTCTTGCAAGTATCATGTTTTATTAATAATAGTCATTCGATTTTTTTTTCTGCATTTGTTGCAAGAAACATGGTAAGAAGATATCGAACCCCTATTATAGCTAGGATGCTTGAACAAAAGGAAAGACTTGCAACATTGAGAGCTGAATTAATTGCTTTTCGATGGAAAAATGGTGATTTGGCTAATCACGTGATCAAAGTCAATAAGATAATACAGGACATCATCTGAAAAGGTTACCGAACTTTGAAAAGATAAATGCCCTTATTAACACCCTTCCATCTGAATGGAGAAAGGTGTTGCATCGTCTGTGAGAGGTCAATGTGGTCCCAGACTACAAGAAACTTGCTGTGGCTTTTGTGAGAGAGCATTATAGGATTGAGGCAACAAAGACTTCGACCCTAGCGATGAATATGACTTGGCGTAGATTGAATGCACCATGGAGAAAACCTAAGGGATAGCCGACAGTCTTTTCTTGATTGCCAAAGAAGGAAATTGAATTTTCTGAGAATTTTTATGAATCTTTCCCTGTCTATAGGAAATTGATAGACGGTTGATTTTTTTTTATTATTGTGTTATTTTAGTTTTGATTTAGATATCCTAGGTGGATTCCTTATGTTAGTATTCTTGTTCTTTTCCTTTGATGAATTTGTTCCTCATGTAAATAGTTCTTATGAATAGATGTTGTTGGATCTTTTTAATGTTATGAATAGTTTATGGTACTATTTTTTTATAATATTTGTCTTATTAATATCATGTGGTAGAGTGGGAGTTCTAAAAGTTTTTAGTAACTTTAAAGAATGTAAATTTTACCTTAATGATTATATTAACGATAATTTCACATAAGAATTTTTTAGATAATAATTGGAAACATAGTGAACTTTCGAATCTAAAAACTATGTAAAATTACTCTTTAATATATTCAGTTTGTGTAAAATTGATGCATAAATAAGTGGCATTAGTAATTCGTGCTAAATGTCTGAAATGTTCAGATACCATGACTTCAGCCACTAAGAACATTGTAGCTGAACTGAACAAATGAGAGAAATTGAACAGCGAAAATTATGAGATATGGAACATGAAAATCCAATATGTGTTAGAAGAACAAGAAGCACTAGAAACTCTTAACCAACTTATGGAAGAACCTGAGAATGGGAACATTGCACAGCATAAGCGAGACAAAGATGCATTTGCTGCATGAAAGAAGAAGAACTCGATTGCTCACATCACGTTGCTGAGTAGCATGGAAAATGATATCATGCGAGAGTTCAGGTAGTCTGAGAATGCCAAGGAAATGTGGGAAGCATTGGCAGCAAGATTTGGTCATACATCGGTGACCAAGCTAAGACAGCTCACTATCAGGTTTGACTCGTACAAGAAACCTCATGGTCAGTCCATGAAACAACACTTGAGGAAGATGTCAAACATGATTATTGAGTTGAAGGATGCTGGACACATTCTGATTGATGAACAACAAGTGCAAGCAGTGATCCGTTCCTTGCTTCAAAGCTGGGAGCACATGAATGTGCACTTGACCCATAATGAGAACATTAAGACCTTTGAAGACACCATGCGCCATCTTAAGTTAGAAGAGGATCGCCTCTTGGCGGCGAAACCAGAAATCGATATCTATTATGCTAGATCTAGCTCACATGGGGTTTCGGGCTCCAAGCGCAAGCGCGTCGAAAGGTTTATGAAGTGGAAAGGCAAGGGAACCAATTCTTCGAGCAAGAAACCAAAGTTTAATCAACATGACAAAGGAAAGCGTCATTTTGGTAAGAAGATGTCGAGGGTGAAGTGCTACAACTGTAGCAAAAAAGGCCACTCTGCTCGCGATTGCGGCGAGCCAAAGAAGGTAAACTCCCCTTACATTTTTGAGAACTTTGTCTATGTGTCAAGTTCTGTATTTTTAACTGAGTCTAATCCTTTGTGGACTGTAGATTCGGGAGCAACAGACCATGTAGCGAAGGACAGAGATGCCTTCGTGGAGTTCCGATGGGTTCCGACTGGGACAAAACGGATCTATGTAGGGAACAACTCTAGAGTTGAAGTTAAAAGGATTGGCACTTGCCAGTTGATGATGCGTGGTGGACGCACTTTGTTCCTACATGACGTACTATATGCTCCGGAGATTCGTCGAAATTTGGTGTCTGTTTTAGTGTTGATCAAACTTGGTTTTAATTTGAATTTCCATAACAGTGGTGTTGATTTGTATTTGAATACAAACTTCTATGGCTATGGATACTTTTTATATTGTTTTATTGTTTTAAATGTTAACTGTGGTGATGTTAACATTTGTTATTCCCTATTTGCATCTTCCAATTCTTGTGAAAATGATGTGAATGTGTGGCATGCTAGACTTGATCATGTTGGCCAACAACAAATGCAAAGATTAGCCAAAGAGGGCTTATTATGCAATATTGAAAAAGTTTATTTGCCCATTTGCGAGCATTGCCTGGCAGGGAAAACAACAAGAAAACCATTCGGAAAAGGTATAAGAGCTTAATTTCCTTTGCAACTAATCAATTCTGACATCTGTGGTCCAATAAATGTAAGAGCAAGGCATGGGGCTGTGTATTTCATCACATTTATAGATAATTATACTCGATTCGGATATGTCTATTTGATTTCCCATAAATCTGAGGCATTAAGTTGCTTCAAGAAATTTATGAACTTGGTAGAAAATCAATTAGATAAGAAAATAAAAACGTTTAGATCCGATCAAGGTCGAAAATATTTATCTAATGAGTTCAGAAATTAATGTGATAAAAAAGGAATAGAAAGACAGTTATCTATTCCATATACTCCGCAACAAAATGGTGTTGCCGAGAGCAGAAATAGAGCCCTATTGAAAATTGTTAGGTCTATGATGGCACAAGCCAAGTTACCTATCACCTTCTGGGGTGATGCTTTGTTAACTACTGCCTATATACTTAACCGTATGCCTTCTAAATCAGTTGTTTCCACTTCATATGAGTTATGGACATGAAGAAAACCCGATTTAAATTTTCTTAAGCATTGGGGTTGTGCTGCCTATACTCACGAGTCCTCTCATAAATATGGGAAACTGGATCCCAGAGGTAAGAAGAGTATTTTCATAAGATACTCAGAGCACTCAAAAGGGTATGTGTTTATAGGTGAGCAAGAAAGTGGGAGTATAACTAAATTTGAATCACGAGATGTCACATTCTTAGAGAATGAGTATCCTAAGAAGGGCGAAATAGGTGAGGACTACTCACTATTTAAAACCTTGGATCCTGATAATGAAATCGATGAAGTTCGACCAAGTCGGAGCAATAAGAATAATGAGGAATTAAATTCGACTCAATCTCAATTGCAACCATTTGATGAGATAATACCGTCATTATCTAATCCAAGTGGGAGCGTAATGGGGAATAATATGCCACGTGTACAATCTCCCTTACGGCGAACAAGTCGTAAAAGTGTTCCCCGACGACGTTTTAACATTGAAGGGGAAACTTTTATGATCGCTCCGCAAGATGAAAATGAGCCAAGGAATTTAAATAAGGCTCTAAGTTGCCCTAATAAGGATAAATGAATGAATGCAATGGAAGAAAAATTGGACTCAATGAAATCAAACCATGTTTGAGAACTGGTTGATCTTCCAAAAGGACGCAAAGCTATTGGGAACAAATGAGTTCTCAAAATAAAGCGAAAAGTTGATGGCTCGATAGAAAGATATAAGGCTCGCCTCGTGGCGAGAGAGTATAATCAGCAGGAAGGAATTGATTATGATGAAACTTTTTCTCCTGTAGTAAGATTTACCTCAATTCGCCTTATTCTGATAATAGTAGCAAGTATGGATCTTGAATTATATCAAATGGATGTAAAGACTGCCTTTCTAAATAGAGAATTAGAAGAAGAAATTTACATAGAGCAACCCGTTGGCTTCATTGTGAAAGGCCAAGAACAAAAAGTATGTCGACTTTTGAGATCGATATATGGCCTTAAGCAGTTTTCAAAACAATGGTATACGCGTTTTCATAATGCCATAGTGGCTTATGATTTTACAATGATTGATGAAGATCATTGCGTATATATCAAAGGATCCAAATATCAATTTGTGATATTATCATTATATGTTGATGATATACTGATTGCTAGAAGCAATATGGAATTGGTTAATACTGTTAAGAATTGGTTATAGTCCAATTTTGAAATGAAAGACATGGGTGAAGCTACATATATTCTTGGAGTTAAGATTTCAAGAGATCGTTCCAAGATATTATTGTCTCTTTCACAAGAGACTTATATCAATAAAGTTCTTGAACGATTTTGTATGCATGATTGTAAACCCATGGATACTCCTATTGCAAAAGGTAAATGATTGAGCCGTAGATTGTGTCCTAAGACTCCACAAGAGAAGGAACAAATGAAACGTGCTCCTTATGCTAGTGTTGTAGGGAGTTTAATGTACGTTATAATGTGTACAAGACCTAACATATGTTTTGCAGTTAGGATGGTAAGTAGATACCAATCCAATCTAGGTCAAGCACATTGGAAAGCCGTCAAAAGAATCATGAAGTATCTAAAGGGTACTGCTGATTATTCTCTGAGTTATCAAGGAAAGGGTCTGCGACTTGAAGGCTACTCAGATGCTGACTGGGGAGCAGATTTAGACGAAAGGAAATCTACTTCAGGATTTGTATTCTTACTGAATAATGGCGTCATATCTTGGAGCAGTAAGAAACAAACATGTATAGCATTATCCACCATGGAAGCAGAGTTTGTGGCATTGTCAGCAGCAGTATAAGAAGGAGTTTGGCTTAAGAGATTTTTGGATCATTTAGGTGTTGTTGAGCATGCTGCAAGCTCATTATTAGTCAATTGTGATAGCCAAGCAGCGATAGCATACACCAAGGATCCGAAATATCATGGCAAGACTAAACATATAGATACCAAGTACAATTTTGTTAAAAATATGGTAGCACGAAAAGATGTGAACTTACAGTATATATCTACGCATAGAATGATAGCAGGTCCTATGACGAAGCCAATTCCTAGAGATATTTTCATTGGTCATGTAAAATCTCTAGGACTGCGTAGATGCTAATGTACTGAATAATGTATTTTTTCTGAATGTTCACATTTAAATGAAATGATTATTTCATTATTAATGCTTGTGAATTTGTTCTTGATATTTATGCATTTTAATACTTAGTATATTATGTCAAGTAAGTATGTCGGACAGATAAGATTAACTCACTCACACAAGTAATCGCCTCTATTTGCTGTGTGATAAGTAGAGATGAGACAATTTTTAGGCTTATTATCTATGTGATAATCGAGAGCTCAAGCTTAAAATATAAATGTCGCCTTAGTTAAGTGCTAAGATAGGGACATAATATTTAATTTGTCTGAAAGTAAAATAATTTACATATTTTACTTTATCTGTCTTTGATGCCAGATATGAGTTCTAACGGATTCCTTAGAATAGTAGATACGTGAACTCAAGTTTGGACATTGAGTATGTCTAAACTATCATCTGTACGGTATTGCATAAAAAGACATACGCTCCAAAGAAAAAGGAGTTAATACCGTAATACGTACTTCATATTACGTATGCATGAGTCAACCGATAAAAGTGGCAAAAGTTTTGTTCTCAACTTTATGCCGTGTGAGACCCTTAAGGAGATGAGTTCCTCATTTAGTGCCCTCACGATTCTGACTTATTCTCAAAGTTTCTATTCAGTGTTCACTATCTTAGAGTGTTACCAATGGTCATGAACGATTCGATCTAATAGAGCATTTCTAGAAAAGCGTGCTGGACTGAAATAGAGAGGTTTAAGGAAAGAGGAAGATCAATTTATTTATGATGTCATATCCTATTTTTTAGTATTCACAGGTCGACCAATTATGATTTTGAGTAAACCATAGTTGTGAATACAATATACGAGATACTAAAAGAGATCGAATGAAATATAAATGTGACTGATTGATCTAGGGTACTGCATACTATATCTACTTGAAAAACGTAATACCCAATTTGAGCTGCTATGTATTCCTAACAGATGCATGGCAACGAGCTCTCGAAGTATGCTGGTCGCACGGATTATTTGCTAGTATGAACATTGCAAAGAAGAGAGAGTTAAGCCCACCGTGTGTGAGTGGGAGATGATGGGTATTTTGTTTTGGGCCGCCCATGATGGGCTAACCCAGCCCATAAAAGAGAATAACTGCATTTGGCAGTTATTCTCTGAAGGAAAAAGTGAGAATAACAACAACATACGTACGTAGGTGTTTTGGTATGTGCTGTGTGTGCAAGGATTGAAGAACAGACACTCTCATTCTCACAAAAGGACAAAAGAAAGGGATTTTGTTCAAGACTGTTCTCTTTCAAGGCTGCAATGAGTGTATTTAATCCGTGAAAAAGAGGTATGTTCGTTCTTGTAATATACTTCGTACGATCGGTGATTCAAGTGTAGAATGAGCTCGTTTTTTCCGCATTTTTAGTATTATATTCAGGAATTCGTTTCATTCAGCTTTGACACCTGTACCGCACAACGACATATATGAACTTCTTGATAAGTTTTAAATTGTTGATGTATAATCCACAAAGTTCTATCTTTTATCGAGTTTAAAATTGAAGAAAATGGATAGAAAAGAAGTGTCTTCAAATACATTTTTAACTGATATGGCCTATCTGAAATTCTACCATGATAGTAGAAATTAATGAAAAATGTAAATTGAAGCAAAATGAAAAGTAGAAAGAAGATATAGAGTATCTCATCTATAATTGTTGATAACTTGAAGTATAGCTTATTCCTTAAATGAGTAATTTTCACTAAATTCTCATGTTACAAAAAAATTAGTTCTAGAAAAAATTGAAATACGTAGATCTTATCACCAAAAAATTGGCTATAATTTGAAGAATAGCTTATTCCATTAGTCGAATAAATTTAACATAAAAAATGACATTCACTTTAATGTAAAGGATGCACAAAAATTAATAATAAAAATATTTTTGTGTGACCACACAACTTACTAATCGACACCGACGGTCACAACGCCTGTTGATGATATATTACTGCAAGAATATTATTTATGATTCAAAGTATAGCTTATTTCATTGCATAAATAAATTTTAATTTAGTAAACACATTCACTTAATTTTAAGAGAAAAAAATAATAAAAGATAGATCTTATTTTATGTGCAAGTTTACAATTTATAATTTATAATTCATTCCAACAATTCGTTCACTTAACTGAATGAAATCGAAAAACTACAGATGCTATATACATAACGTATAATAGTTATAGTTAGATAAATAAATCCTATTGCAGTTTTTGGCATTAATAAATCCTATTACAGTTTTTGGCATTAATAAATCCTATCACTTTAGTTTACAACAATCATATATAATAATTAATCAGACATATTCATATATAATGTGAGTTATCTATTCTTGTGCCTTCCTACTCCTTTTGATGCAGATATTTTTACAGATGTTCCTGATAGAAAGAATGTACAACCATGTTTGCTTAAATGGATACGTTTTTGGGTACTGGTATATTATCATACTATACTGTAGCAGAATGAACATGTCACCTGAACAGAATAGGTGAAACTTCATTTCATATCTTGGCAGACTGAAATTCCAATTGATATCTAAGCATACTTTAAAATTTCAGAAGAAATAACTGATGTTGCTCAAAAGGATAAATAATCTGAAAATGAAAAAGTAAGCTGCTCTAGAATTTAGTTATCAAATTCATTATAACTTTATTTTCCATACATATACTAGGGTCGATATCATCTACATCAAACCATTGTTATCTTTATTAAAAAATATGCTGCAATCTTCAATTATCGTACTTTATCTATTTGTGTTCCCCTACTTATCAAATATGATATTATAAAATCTTTATTCCCATATATTATTGTTAGTCTCCTTAAGTTATGATATTTTAGTATTACCAATCTAAATATAATTATCCAATAACCCCCCTTTCTTCTATAAATCATGATGTGATGTATGCGTCACTGCTGGCGCTACTGACAATAACATGGTACAAATATAAAGAAGACCCGACTAGATCAATCTCTAATTTTACACAAATCTTAATTTGGCTATATCTGTTTATTTTTAGCTGAAAATATTTTAATCGAGGCTGTTCAAGCACCTTAACGAATTTGACGGTGATTGCATATCGAAATGATTCAGTAATTAAACTTCCAAATTTGAATTCCTTATCCTGCCAGATGTTATCCCTTTGCTGCTCGGCAATAGAACAACAGTCCGTGATTCTATCTTACATTTTACAGTTTGAAGCTTGAACCTTTCAGTTTTGCATTCAACGTATCAAATCTCCTATCTAATCTAAATCTTGTATGCGGGACTTTAGGGGATATCTGGATCCATATATCGACAATACCCAAGTTTCAACTAAGTTGATGAACGTTATCTATATACATGCAGCTTCTCTTCTTTTAGATATCTTGACTTCTAGATTTGTCGAAGCAGACTCAAATAACTAACAAGGATTCTATGTCGTCTTCTTGACAAGTAAGGAGTAAGATCTAGGAACCGCAGAAAGAGGAAAAACAAAAGATTTTGCTCGTACAAGATAAATCTACTTCGACAATGTCCCACTGATAGGATGAGTTAGCAGAAAATCCCACAAAACGATACATTTTCGAATTGAATTCGATTGGTTCATCACAATTACGAAAGTTAAACTCAAAAGTTGGGGTAGCATTAGCATCCGGTTTGCCACAAATCATCCTCTTTCAGTTTGAATTTTAAGTAAATATATCCTTCATATCATCTTTCATTTTTTTGATATAAGAACCTCACAGCACAGAATCACCCTTCTTTCATTCTCTCGTCAAACCAAAAGAAGAAAAGTCGAAATGGGGAAGTTGAGTTTCAAGAGCCTCATGTCCGCATTCGCTGTTGCGTTTTTAGTGTGGTGCATAAGTTGTGAGGTTTGCAATGCTAGAGAAGTTACTAATCGGAGATCCGGCGAAGCAGCAGCCGCCGCCACCGACGATTCCACTGCAGAGAGCTCTATGTGGCTGTGGAGAGGACCCTGGAGGACTCCTTACTTCCCTCTCCCCCCTTTCCCCTACTACCGCCCGTGGCCTTACTTGCCGCCACCCCGTTGGCCCTATTTGCCCCGCCCCCACCCTCACCCTCGCCACCATCCCCATCACCACCACCCTCGCCATGGTCCCCCAAAGCAAATACCATCGCCAACACCAACAGTGGAACCGACGCCCCCGATACCAAACCCGCCACCAACACCAATGGCAGAGCCAACCCCACCGCCACCCCAGACACCCCCAGCCAAACCCGCACCCCCGCCAACACCAGCAGCCAAACCCACACCAACGCCAGCCCCACCAATGCCACCGGCATCACTGACACCACCAGCGGAGCCAACACCTCCAGTTTCACCAACACCTCCGGCATCACCAACACCACCGGCAGTGCCAACACCACCAGCATCACCAACACCACCTGTACCAAGCAAGTCTACTGCCTTCAATGTGCTAGGTTTTGGCGCCAAGGGCGATGGGTACACTGACGACACAAAGGTCGACACACTTGTGCTCTACCTCCTTTTCTATACCTTATACTCTTAAGTTGTTCTCGAAGTGTCCGTCGGAATATCATGTGACATTTGTTTAGAATATGTCGCTAAAAAAAAGATGAAACGCTGAGTGTCCCACGTCGGAGGGCTTTCTTTGTTAAATCACTTGAGTAGACGAGTTTAGTAATTAAAATCTAATCCCTAGCCTGGCTCAACTGAGAAGGCACCAGTCAACATAAGTCTATCCACTAATAAAAAGCCTCATTGCTCCATGATCTCTTATTAACGTTAAGAATCAACTAGATGAGCGAGTAAAATTCTTTCTTTTCTGTTTCTGTTGTGTCTCTCAGGCATTCCAAGATGCATGGGCAGCTTCATGCAACGAGGAGGCATCAACAATGGTGGTTCCTGCAAACTACGTGTTCCTTGTTGGGCCCATCTCGTTCGTGGGTGAACACTGTCAGGAAAACATTATCCTCCAGGTACAGATGGCGACGGGAAAACTATAAGCATTGTGCATTCTTTTTAAAATTTGTTCAGATAACACACTCGCAATGTATCTAACTCCCCCAAAAAGATGATCTTTTCGATCAACATTAACAAGGTTTGGTTTGGATATTTTTCAGCTAGATGGGACGGTAGTGGCTCCGACGGATCCCCAGGCTTGGGGCGACGATGGTATAGACCGCTGGCTACACTTCGACAAACTGAGTCACTTCACATTGCAAGGAAGCGGAACCGTCGACGGCCGAGGCTCCGTTTGGTGGCACCGCTCACAATCTGAGGATCTCAATGATGACCTTTTCGATGTCGATGATGATGCCGATGTTGAAATGGACTACGAGGACGAGGTTATACAGGTGACAAGCAGCTCCCGCTGTCCTAATTAAGGATATTTATATTTTACCGCCCTATGTTTTGTGTTTGGACTCCAATAGAATTTTTAAACCATCAATAAGATGCTAATTTGTCTTAAGAAGGCCATGTTAATCACAACAAACAAAATTTGTAAATTGTGAACACACCCAAATTTTTCAGATGCATAAATCTTCAGATGCCTATAGTCCATGACTTCTCATTTTCGGTTGATTATTGTCATGACTTAAACAAGTATATTTTAGGGTTACTTATGAATTTTCTTTGCGCGTAATTACCTTATGATTTACTTGCAAAAATCGTGACTTGAATTCTCACATGATTTTGATTTCCTTGAACTCATTAGTATTTAATTTGGGAAGTAATCACTATAGGAAGAAGGGTAAATGGAGACAATCTCGGGTTGTCCAACATGATATCGCAATATAGATCACGAGTAATATCTTGGCACTCCGCATGTCATTTTTGTTATATTTCATATTTAAAGACCGACTTACACATAAATGGCAGTGTTGTTGTTCGGCAGGTACCATATGCCTTTTCTTGCAAAATCATTGCTTGAGAATTCGGCTAATCATGTTTCCATGTTTACTCTTTTGTTGAACTTGTGGCAGGCCAAAGATGAGTTGAGTTCAATGCCCCGGAACAAACCAACTGTAAGAACTAACAACCAATCATTCTTAGCTATAATCACCAGAGTCTGCCAAATTGTGTGATAATGCAGAAGATTGATATGATCTTCTTATTCCTTTTATGGCTTTGGTTGCTCAGGCAATGAGGTTCGATCACTGTCTTAATGTCACGTTTAGCGGCATTAAGATTCAGAACAGCCCCAACTTCCACCTCACATTCGACCACTGCACCGGCGTTTACGTGCACGATATGAGCATTTCGTCCCCGGGCGACAGCCCCAACACCGATGGGATCCACCTTGGGAACTCCCAAGATGTGACCATTCATGATGCTACTCTCGCCTGCGGTAAACGAAATTTTCTGCTCGCTGTAGTTCCAGGAAAGTTCCATAGGAAACACAGAGACATCGAATGTTACATGTCTTCAATTAATAGAATGCTCAATTGGGATTCTGTCGCCATGTTTCATACAGGGGATGACTGCATATCCATCGTCAGCGGATGTTCCAACATTCACATACACGATGTACACTGCGGTCCCGGGCACGGGATCAGCATCGGAAGCTTAGGAAAAGACCATTCTAGAGCATGCGTGCACAACATTACTGTTCAAAACGTGGATCTGCACGGGACGACAAACGGCGTTAGGATAAAGTCATGGCAGGTAAAAAGAACTTGCATCCCGAACGACATTTAGATGAGCAGCCTTGAAAATCATAAAGGAAATTGATAATTTATAATATCCTAGCTCTTTGTTATCTTTTTATGAATGCATTGTGTCCAATGCAGGGCGGGACGGGTGCTGTTTACGGAGTGAAGTTCTCAAACGTTCGAGTCTCCGAGGTCCGATGGCCGATCATCATCGACCAGTACTACTGCGACCACACGACATGCACGAACCAATCGTCAGCCGTCGCGGTGCGAAGCATCGCCTACAAGAAAATCTCGGGGACGTACACAGAGAGACCGGTGGACTTAGCTTGCAGCGACAGCGTGCCCTGCGAGGACATCAACCTGTCAGCAATAGACTTAAGGCCATCATCGCAGAAGCCCCCCTCTCACGACGACGGCCCCTTCTGTTGGCAGACCTTCGGGCAGCTGAACACGCCGATCTCCCCGCCGATCGACTGCGTGAAGATCGGGACGCGGTCTAGCAACGGGGTCGGGTCTGGTCAGGACTTATGTTAGAGATTTTCATCATCATAGTTTTTCCTTACGGAGTCTTACTTGCTTAGTGACCCCGTTTACATGTCGTTGGAGTTTTGTTTAGGAACAGCAACGCTTTCTTCACTAGAACTTCTTTTTCCTAGGCATATAATAGGAATTTTATAGGTTTAGTTTCTTGTTTCATACCCCACTCTCGTTATTATATTAATTGCAGCTAAAGTTTATATTAATTACAATTAATACTATTAACATTTTTATGTAATCGTAACACCAATTATGATATTTTTGGCATAATCACATATTATAGCAAATAATATGCTAAAAGATATTGGTTTTATTTATTGATGTGAAGATAATTGTGTTGTATAAAATTATTATTACATTAAGAAGTATTTGAATATAATTATAAGCATGTATTAGTTCCTTAGTATTAGGTATGGTTATCTAAATTTTCATAAGTAAATCTTATATTACTCATAGTGCAAAGATCATCTTAATTACTAATTATATTAACTAGTACCCAATAATTTACATATTTGTTAAGTCAAGCATACTACTAATTACGTAACAATATAATTTTCATTTTAATGTAACTATACGGTAGGATTAACTTTAGATCATATTACTCAACTGATTGTTAAATAATATATAAAAAGTAATATATTAAATTGGGGAAAATACCATCAAAAACCCTAAACTATGCCACTTGTGATAAATTTATCCTGAACTTTTTTTTGTGACACGAAAATTTCCAAACTATGCCACTTGTGACAAATTTATCCTGAACTTTTTTTTGTGATACGAAAAACCCCAAACTATACCACTTGTGACATATTTACCCCACAATATTTTGGCCCATGAGCATTTTCGTATTTTTCCTTTTTCTCTTTTTTTTCCTTTTTTTTTTCTTTTCTTCTTTCTTCCCTCCGTCGGCTATGGTGGAGGAAAGCCGACAAGGGCGGCCCTCGCCGGCGCTAGGGTTGGGCGAGGGCTACCCTTGCCGACGTAGGGCAAGAGTCGCCCTCACCAGGGTAGGTGACGGCAGTCCTTGCCTGAGTTAGGTGATGGCAAATCTCGCCCGATCCAGCGAGGGCAGCCCTCATCGAATCCCAGCACCGGCAAGAGCAGCCCTCGCCGACTTCCCTCCGCCATGACCGGCGAAGAGAAAAAAGAAGAAAAGAAAAAAAGATAGAAAAAGGAAAAATACGAAAATGCCCATGGGCCAAAATATTGTGAGGTAAATGTGTCACAAGTGATTTAGTTTGGGATTTTTCGGATCACAAAAAAAAGTTCAGGGTAAATTTGTCACAAGTGGCATAGTTTGGGGTTTTTCGTGTTACAAAAAAAATTTAGGGTAAATTTATAACAAGTGGCATAGTTTAGGGTTTTTGATAGTATTTTCCCATTAAATTGTGATTATCTTCATAATGTATATGGGTATACACTTATGATTTCCTAGTAAAGTGATAATTCTAATACTTAAATAATCACATCTTATGTCCTTTTCTTTAAATTATAATGGCTAATATATTGTTGAATGGAAATAACATTACAAATATATGATAATACATATACGGTGTATTAAACTGATGAATCATGATTGACCAATTAAGACGATGATTATTATAATCCATCTAATTCTGATTCAAGGGATAATATGGGAATTATGATGCTATTGGCTTTTTCTTATATATGTTGTTGATTAAATCAAACTTGTGCAATAAGTATTGCATTACTTAAACCAAACAACATAACAGTCATTACAATCACGTTGCATTACGCGTAATGGCAATTACAATACAGCCTTGTTCTATTACTGCACACTCCAAGAAAAATGGCTTGTCACACCCTAAGGCAGCTAAACGGCTTGCCATACTGAGTTTTGTCACCTTGGATAAAATCTAAGCGAAATTTTTCTTGCTTTCATCGCCATTGATTCAATTAAAGGCGGGACAATTTTAAATCCACGGTGAGAAAAATGAAATTTCGTCACCTTAGGTTAGACCTAAAGCGACGAAATCACGGCTCTGTGGCCTTAGGTCAGACTCGAGCGAAATAAATTCGTACTTTATCACCGTTGAGGAGGAAAAGTTTCCAACCTACAACAACAAAAATAGAACTCCGTCGTCTTAGGTCGGACCCAAAGTGACAAAATCATGGTATTCTTGCCTCAGCTCAAATGATTTTAAGAAAACGATTTTTAATAAAAGATGTTTAAAATGAAAAAAGCAAAAAAAAAAAAAAACCTAAGGTGATAAACCTAGTTAGTTTCTTTGCCCATTGGGTACGATTTTTTCAATTTCAATGCCAAAATTTGTGTGACAAAGTTGCCCGAGGGGTACCAAAGGCGACCAAAATCAATTTCATCGCCATAGGCAAACCTGGTCGCCTTTGGTTTACGTACGGCAGCAAATATTTAAATCAAGGTGACATACATTTTTTTTATTCTTTTTAGTTATCGGTTATGTTGTTCTCTTTAAATTAAGCGAATTTTGGATTTTTTTTTTTTTGGTCAGTAAGTGAATATTAGTTATCAAGTTAGTAATAATAAATTTTTATGAAATGTGTATAGTTTAATTTTCAAATAGTGTCTTTAATCATAAGATTTTTTTTCAAGTTTGTTTCATTACTGAATTTGTTTTACAAACATGCACTTATTAGCTTTTTAAAAATTTCACACATGGGCCGCTCATCCATGAAACTATCTCTCTCCTTGGGGCCCGTATCCTTGCGGCCTTGACCCAATTAGCGACTATATAGGGGCCACCCTCCTCGGCAAATTGATTTTTGTGAAAATATATATTTTTATTTTTATTAAAACACATATTAAGACCAATTTGCTTATATTGTTTTAGTTAGTTTGGGTTATTTTAAAGTATATTATCACGTGATAATCGAGAGCCAATTTAGTTCTTGACAATAAATTTACATATGAAAACGTAGAGAAGGAAAAGAAAATATAGAACGTAAACCGACCGAAGACGATATATTTTAATCCGATATGTCGTATTAAAAGTGAAATTTGCACATTAAATACATTCACTTATGAAATGAGTCCTCTCTTTTCCACATTAAAGTTTAGATGTCACAAAGATAGGTAAAAGTTTTGAGAAAAATATTCTTATAATAACGAGAAAATTTGACATTTCGAGAATGAGAAAATACTCTTTTTCAAAATATATATATTAAGAGAAACCTTTTTTTTTAAATAAACATAGTGTGCCACTTCAACAGAATTGGTTCGTCGATTAATTTTATTGCACTGAACTTAAAATGTTTGAAATGTAATTAAATATATATTTTTTCAAACATTGAGAATTCGATTGCTGGTGCAATTTCCAGAAAATGAACTCACATCGCAGGAACGATCCAACGAAATTAACCGTCTGAATTTCGCCGGTGCCGGCGTTGCCCCGGCACTTCCCGTTCCGTAACCGTAGCGAACGCAGGAGGGCGAAAACTCTGCGTTCGTGCACGGAATCGACGAACAACGAACGCTTGTCCAGCGGCGACCCTTTGCGGTCAAGAGGGTTCGCATGCCCTGTGCGACCCCGGCGAGGACGAAGATGAGCGGCGGCAGCGAGTTCCGGTTCTTCCTGTCGCGCGACATAAACCTTCCCGTCACCTTCCGGGTCAAGAACTTGGACGGCGCTCTGCCTCCTCCTCAGCACGCTCCAAACTCAGGTACCCTTTTGCAAGTTTTGACCTAGAAAAACGAACGAGAAAAAAAGATGATGGATGTCTGCGGTGGATCTTGGAACTTGGGAGGCTGAAGCAGCAAGAAAGAAAATAATGAAAATAGAACTTCTGGGTCGGCTCAGCGGTTGGCGTAGCTGAACTTTGGTCTTCTTTCTGTTGTCAATCTGTATGAAGAAGTTGGGTGCGGCGGTGATGTTACATTTCCCAAAATTGTGTTGATTGTGGATTCTTGAAGTGGGGTGAATTGTATATAGGTAAAACCGTTTGATGGTGTAAGGAGGGTTCTGTCAGGGTGTGTGTCTCACTTTTGCCCCCTAATGATGGATACGTGTATTTCTAGTTATTGGTTACTGGTTTGGCGAGCCCTTTAGATTCTGCTGCGGCTTTTATGATTTCGGCTGTTATGTACCATCTCCATTGAATTCCTTCTGCAGAGATTGATCAGAGCGCAGAGGAGCGAAAGGTGGAGCTATACATTGAGTGCTCTCTATACATTGACGGTGCCCCATTTGGCCTTCCCACTAGGACAAGGTGCCTGCCTAATCTAATCCTGTCCTCTTGTGCCAATCCTTTTCCCCGTGCATGATCCTTCTGTTGTCCGTCATGCCAAATGCTGCTTCCCAGTGACATTTCCTTCCATTATATCTCGGTTCACCATTTGTAGAGACAATTAAAACAGAGTTTTGCTGTAAGGAAACATGGAGGACGACGATGAGATATCTGGGAAAACTTAAAAATGTTTATTCACTTAACAAGAGAACATATGTTATGTGACACTAGATATGGGGAAGGAGGTTGTTGATGCTGTAATTTAGTCGGTTGAAATTAAGATGATAGTGGATATCTATGGTGTTTTCTTGCTGAAGTGGATGTTTAGAGGAGCGAGAGAGATGAGGGTGACTGAGTCTGGTAACATCAGTGTGGCCTATGTTGATGGTTGGGAATGTGGGATGTACTACATAGGAGCAATCGTTTTAGCGCGTTAGTTGATGTTGCATGTTTTTCTGGCACTATCTGTCTGTTGCATGAGGTAGTCTTGTAAAGAGACAGACTCTGATCTTTCATGCAAGAGTGGTAATGAAAAGTTTAAATGTAACCCTGGAAATAGTTTTGATTGTATCCCTGGCCTCAATACTTATAATCGTAAACTCTTCAGATATTAGCATAAAAATCCATTTTACATTTTGTCTGTCTTTGCTTTTTGTCTATCGGGAGCTCTGTGTTTGAATTAGTCCATTAGAATAACAATTTTGGATTTCTATTTACTGAATGATACTGATTATCTGGAACTTAATTTGGCAACTCAGGCACCTTTTTGGTTCATTTTTCTCAGAAAGTATGGGAGCCTGTTGCTTTCAAGGTTGCTTTAACCAAAGGCCAGAGATTGTTGGAATTTCGAAAATAGTTCGTTGGCAATATATGTTTTAGATGATGCTTGTCAGTTTCTTAGATTTTATCCTGGGAGATGGAAGATGAACGAAATAACACGGTCCTATGTCAATGGCCATCAATGGACGAAATATTGAAACAAAAACTTTCACGGTCTTTAATGACAGCTAGTTGCCATGAAAAGATTTTGTTCTTTCGTCTTTATTCTTCAGAAGACAAAAACATGCAATTGGCTTTGCTTTCAGTTTCTGTTATCTATCTACTGAACTCCGTTCATTATTCTGTGATAAACATGCTGACGAAATAAACTGTGGTAGAAGTTCATTTTAGTACTTACTTATGTTATGAATGTACAATTTCCTTTTATTACAGGCAGATGTCGGGGGTCAATCATGGTGGACCCCTGACGGTGATTGACTAAATATAATTTTATTCTGTCAATAAGTGTATCTGACATGGGTAGTTGGAGATTTAGATCCTGTTGAACATCAATCCAAATCTTAGCTACTCATGTCAATGCCAGGTTGGAATCTGCAGGGCCACCATATTTTTGGAATGAACTCATCACTCTGAGTACTAAATATCGAGACTTAACTGCTCACTCACAACTTGCTTTAACAGTGAGTCTGGAATATTCCTTCACTTGTGTATTGTAGATGTATCTTAGCTGACTTTGTATCTATACCGAAATGCTGCCGCTTACTTGATGTACACTTCTCATTACATACATTTGTATCTCTTCTTTATTACTTGTTGGGCGTACTCTGATCTTAACATGGCATTGCTACATGTAAGCCTGATTATCCATTGACAAAGTTGATCCCTAGTGAAATGCTGTTTGCTCAGAGCTAATACTTGGACCATTTGTTCCCTACTGTATTCATTATTGTCCCACATCAACTACCATGAAATTATCCAAGCATGTCTTTTCACGAATACTTAGCTTCTGTTGAGAGGCATGGTCTGTGAACCTAAGCTGGTTCTTGGTATGGTTACTAAGGGAATATCATCACATTTGTCTCCTAAGTGATGAGGCAATGGTTTCATCTACAAATGGTTCACAACTTTTATCCCTCAAATGTGGTTCAGAAAGAATTTGATGCTTGCAATTTTGGTGTTGATCTAAGTTATATCTAATTGAATTATACATCTAATTGAGAGTAAAAAATCCTGTTTTGACATAAAAAATTTAGGTCTGGGATGTTTCTTGTGGAAAAGAGGAGGGGTTGATTGGTGGGGCTACGATTCTTCTATTTAGCAGCAAGAAGCAGCTCAAAACAGGGAAGCAGAAGCTTAGACTTTGGCAAGGAAAGGAAGCTGATGGCTCATTTCCGACAAATACTCCGGGAAAGGTTTCTGCTTCTTACATTTAATGCTGGTGATTACAACTTTCAGATTGGGCATGAAAGCAATGATAATTTTTGGTACTTGCAATATGTTTATAGGTCCCTAAGCATGAGCGGGGCGAGTTGGAGCGCTTGGAAAAGCTTATGAATAAATATGAAAAAGGACAGATTCAAAGAATTGATTGGCTAGACCGCCTTGCGTTTAAAGCTATGGACAAAGTCAAGGAACGGGAGAGCAATAAAATTGGGAATTCCTATCTATACCTGGTTGTTGACTTTTGTAGCTTTGAACATCAGGTTGTTTTCCAGGTAAACATTCACAAAGAATGCTATAAAGGCAGTTGTTATCTCTTGGAAGGGTTTATTTGGTTTTGGTTCAACTTGTGCACATTGCCTCGGAAACTTGTCCATGAGACCAGACAGTGGGCCTATTGAAAGCACAATTTATCATTGTCATGACTTTCTCTTGTCCATCTATTTTCTTCATTCCTCTTCATCTGGTGAGTGTTTTTACATTGCACAAAGTTATAGGCCTCTCAATTCTGTGTGATCGTGCTTGTTGTGAAAAATGTTTAGGCACTAGAAATTGGGTTTAGTTATCAGATTAGATGTGATATCTTCACCATGATATGGGCAAATGCAAATTAAGTTTGTTGCTGGTGCATTTCTTCTATTCCTGGGTTAACACATGCTTTGTTGACAAAAGATAATTTGAAGTGAAATTTCGTCTCATTTTCCATAGTTTATTATCTTGTTCGTCACAAAAAACTTCATGCTTACTTGTAATGTCAGTTAGTGCTGGTTTTTCTCATCTTGTCTAAGCTCTTTCTCTTGGCCAACAGTAGGAAATCCAAGAGGCATGCCATATGCTTAATATAACAACTATCTTACTTGTATTGGTAATGTCATTAGTAAAGCTGATGTCAATATGAAGCATTTGTTTCATAAGAGTGTTTGGATGGAGGGAAGGGGGAGGAAATATAATTGCCAAGAGTATTTCCTCTATTTGGTTAATTGAAAGGAGAAAATGTGTGGAAGTTAGAGGAAACCGTTCCCTCTTGGACAACACTATAGGAAGGAAATGCACCCAGGCACTATTCCATTACTACCTAACTTTTGATTGAATTGTGAACAACACAAAGATCATTTAGGTCCACTATCTAACTTCATTTTCATTTTTGCATTTTGCCTTAAATATGCTTTTGTGAAGGAAACTACAATATTTTTAATTGTTCCCTTCGATTTCCTTCCTCTACTTTCTGTTAATCTCCTTCCTAACTTTAATTGTGAAACATGATGTAAGAAATGAGGTTGGATTCATCTACACTGAACAAATTCTTATAGATATGCCTTATTGTGAATATGCATGCAGAGTGACTGGAGTTTAGTGCTGTAACTCTCTCAGTGTACTCAATCTCTGTAATGTCTTAAAGTAGGGGTTTCTTTGTTTTGGAGAAAATCTCTTTGATGTTGTTTTTTAAGGACTATACTTTAATTCTTAAGAAGAGTTTCCCTTTTACTACTTGTAATTAGATATTCAATGTACTTCTGTAACCCTAGCCCTACTTACTACGAAGTTTCTGCGCCATAGCGTTAATGTTAGCCTCTTGCACTATAAGCTTATCCCACGGCAAAACTTTACTGTTGAGATGAGACGTTAGAAGGCATCTATGGATTGATCAACATTATCCCATATAGATTGATGTATGATGGCTGTTTCTAACTTAATTCATAATGGAAAGTCTTTAATGCTTGATCCATGTACTTGGGTTGTTTTATCTATTCTGTTGAATGTTGCAGAGTGCGTGCCCTTTTCGAATCCTATCAAAATGGTGCTTACTAGTTGCTAGTTTGTCTTTATCAGTTTCTGGGCTAAGTGGCTCATGTGGCTATTTTCTTTGGCAAGACACTATTTTCTTGTGCATCGGTTAGCAGGTTGACCTTCCACAAAACATTTCATCTTCCTTTTGTAAAAAAAGTGTATTATGTTCGATTTGTAGGAATCTGGGGCGAATTTCTTACCTCCACCAATTATTTCAACAAATGAACTTGTTATAGTTTCGGACCCTGAAGTGGGAAGGATAAATCCATCTGAGCACAAGCAACTAAAGCTAGCAAGGAGCTTAACCCGTGGTATCATTGACAAGGATCTTAAACCAAACTCTACCCAAAGGAAGTAAGTCTGACTTTTTGTAAGCGATAGAATCTGTGATACAACTTGCAGTATTTGCAGTATAAGGGCCAATTACTCTGTTCTTTTCTTCTAAAATCAGTTGTCGTCACCATTACAGCCAGAAGAAAGAAACGTTGCAATAAAAGTTGCATGAATCGATAGACCTATTATGTATAAACCTCCTGTAGATAAAGGATCTCTATGTTTTCAGCTATTATGTGTTTGAGCGCATGCTTCTAGGCATATGTGTGGCTATGCATGTGTATATATATGTATAAAGCGTTGTTGATTCTTAAATTGGCCGGAACACAAGTTGATTTCTCAATGGGATAATCCTAGTAATGATGTTGGCATCAGTTATCTCTAAATTAATTGGCCATGTTTTGGCTCTCTTTTAATTCCTCTTTAGTTTGGCCCACAAGAAAAAACCTCTTCAATTCAGTTATCATGAACTGGACAATGTTGTTTTGCGCTTTGAATGGGACTCTGATATACGTAAAGATCATTATTTTTTTATTCCGCTCTTTTTCTTACATTAAAGAAGTTGGGTGAAGCCGGAGTAGTTATAAAGATGTTAAACACTTACATGTTAACATAGAATTTTGCTATATATTTTTGTCCCAGAATTTGCTTTGTGTAAGTTTGTTCGCCACTGCCTTCCAGATCAGACTGTCACCTACTGAAACATCAAAATAAGCTACTTCAGTTTGTGCTATTCATGGTTTCTAAGTAGTTATTCATTTAATGAAGCAATCACATGCTTTAGTCACAGCTTTGATGCCAAGGTCTCTCATATTTAGTTGTATTTTAAAGCCATTTTTCATGACATCCTTAACTTGCTTGAAGAAACTTCTGCCCTTAAAACATTAACCTGCTGCAGAATATGCACGAAACTAAGAGAAAGAATATTGAGGCGTTTGTAGTTGTGTATGACCTCATTAAATTACAGTTAGATTGAGCTTTATGTCATACTTACATGTCGAGATCCAGCTATCTTTGGCAAACGGTTAGATTGAATGATGTTGCATCTCTGATTGCCTACTTCACCTTGCCTTAAATTGAGTTAATTATTCAACACTCCGTAGACAGAATCAAATTGAGATGAGTATCCTTGTCTAAGTTTAGCGGTTAAATAATGCTATAAATCTTACGAAGTCATTTTTTTATTTATTTATGCTAGTCATCATATATTTCCTGATAACTTCAATGTCCGACTGCTAATATTGTACTTCTCCTCCACCTTTCACCTTTCATGCTAGTAATACCTGCTCAATCCTTTTATTGTAAGGTCAATACAAAAACTACTTAAATATCCTCCTACAAGGACTTTAAGTGGAGATGAGAGGCAGCTCCTTTGGAAATTTCGCTTTTCTTTGATGTCTGAGAAGAGAGCTCTCACGAAGTTCCTTCGCTGTGTTGAATGGAGTGATGTTCAGGTCAGCACTATTTTGACGTGTCTCTTATACACTTAGGTTATTCCCACTAATGCCTGTCGACAGGCACATCATTTCCTGTCCTTATGCTCTGAGTATCTCCTCTAGTTTGGCTCCTACCTACCTGTATAAGAGTATATTAAGTTCTCTTGCATATGCCCTGTGTAAGTGTGCATTACGAGGTCAAATCATGCATGGACATAATAGAGCATTTGACATGCTTTAGGATTGCAAAGTATTTAAGTTAAGAAGAATTGCAACATGGTAATTTGCAAAGTGTTTCTAGGTCCTAGTTAAGCACCTCTTCCAAGGAAGTATGTAGGTGAAACTTCTATCAGAGTATCCAAATTATCACTGATAGGTATCACCTAATCATAATCCTTGTTCATAAGTTTTTTCCCTTTCTTGCAGGAAGCTAAGCAGGCATTAGAATTAATGGGAAGGTGGGAAATGATTGATGTGTGCGATGCCCTAGAACTTTTATCTCCTGTTTTTGAAAGTGAGGAGGTAAGAGTTTTGTAAGAGGTTTTTTTCTTGTGTTCCTGGTATAATCCTTGTTCTCTATACATGCGAGCAGATAATTTTTATGTTGTTGCTCTATCACATAGGATATGGGATACGACCTAATGATTGAAATATCTCTTTGAATACTCTGCTTCAGATTATTCAGTGATTTCTTTCATTTACAAAGTACCAAAAGGAAAAAAAAATAATTGAAGAGGAGTTATCAGTTTGAAGATTTGAGATGGTTTGGCAAATTATGAGCATTCCATGGTTGTACCTCCTCCAACCAGAGAGATGGTTTGGTTGTTGATTGTAGTTCATTAGCATCATGGAGCTCTTCATTAGCATCATGGAGTTTAGTGCATCAAATGCATGCATCTCAGAGAGATGTTCAGAGTTTTCATTGTCTATGGAAATGGAAGGGTCTCATGCTGTTATGCTTCTGGGTGCCTTCACTGCAGGTTCGTGCATATGCTGTCAGTGTGCTTGAGAGGGCTGATGATGAAGAGCTGCAGTGCTACTTGCTTCAGTTGGTTCAAGCTCTTCGCTTTGAACGATCTGATAAATCTCGCCTTTCTCAGTTTCTTGTGCAACGCTGTATGCCTTATCTTCTTTGCGAATCAGTCGTGTCTTACCTTTTTCTTGCTAACGAAAGAAAATTTTTGTGACAGCATTGCGTAATATTGAGCTGGCCAGCTTTCTCCGGTGGTATGTTGCTGTGGAACTTTATGATTGTGGTTTTGCTAAACGATACTACTGTACTTATGAGATCTTGGAAGAGCATATGATGAAGGTTTGAGTTCTTCAAGGTTCCATCTTTGCTGTTTTATTTTTCTTCTTATGGTCATTTAGTACCAAAATGCTAGAAGGTTGTCTTGATGCTTGGTCAAGATCCTTTAGTTAAGTTCTTTTAGAGCAAAGTGTGGGGCAATAAAATTTAGGAGCAATTGTGGGGGTTTCACTCCGACTGAACTGGAATATTGTTGATTTATTTGTTCTTCTAATTATATAGGCAAAGAACAATGAGCTTCTCTGTTATATAGTACTGGAGGTGCTACTTGTGATTGAGCATGTATGCTTCCCGAATGTGTCTCTGTGTGGATGATTAGCCAAATGTAGAAAAGAACAAGAAACACCGTCCGATTTGTTTGATGGTATTTTTAGACTTTCGATGAAGAAATTAGCGGAATTTCATCGTACTTTCTTGAGATCCTTATTCTTGGGATGGCTCTGCCTACTGGAATCACTATCTATCAGTATAGTGGCCACATGTTCTGTCTATTTCCCGAAAGACTAAGCTAGAGATGTTATTAAATCTGGTTGTGCACAGCAGTTATTAGATTGTAATTTATACAGTTGGCATCTGTTGTCGATGGAAATGAAGATGGATTCAAACTCTGGCAAAGTTTGGTGCGTCAGACAGAGTTGACTGCCCAGTTGTGTTCGATAATGAGGGATGTTAGAAATGTACGTGGCAATACCCAGAAAAAGATTGAGAAGCTTAGACAGCTTCTTTCTGGTCTTCTAAGTGAGCTCACATATTTTGAGGAGGTATCTCTATTTTCTGTTAAACTTTCTTTTCCACTCTGTGAATTTAGCTTGATTCAGATTGTTATAGTCCCTCTTAAGACAACTTGTTTCTACTGCTCAGCCAATACGATCACCACTCACTCCCGGTGTCCTCATCACTGGTATTGATCCTTCAGAGTCATCAATATTCAAGAGTGCACTTCATCCTCTTCGTCTTACTTTCAGAACAGCGAGTGGTGGAAATTGCAAGATAATATTCAAGAAGGGAGATGATATTCGACAAGATCAATTGGTAATCAAGCCTCCATTATTGCATTAAAAATATGTTCCATAGCTTTAACTTTCTGGCTCCGGACCTTTTTTCTTGTTTCTAACTCTCTTGTTCTCGGTCTGTTTTTGCTCTTGTGAGTAAGAGACACAGTTGGATATCGACGAAAAATGTTTTGGTAACACCAAAATGTTCTGTTTTGTGTAGGTTATCCAGATGGTCTCTCTTATGGATCGATTACTAAAGTCGGAGAACCTGGATTTATGCTTGACTCCGTATAAGGTACTAGCCACTGGACAAGATGAAGGCATGTTGGAATTTATACCTTCTCGGTCTTTGGCACAGGTAACTTATCTCCAAAGACTATTTGTATAGCGGTTCAAGGTCCTTTTTATTGAAGTTGAGCTAGATGACTACGGATGATGGGCAGTTTAGGTTAATCTGTTTCATAATAGGCATAAGATATGAATTCCTGGTGAATAGAGTGTGCTGCATCATAAAAGATCAAGGGAAAGATGCAAATTTGGTTCTGAGAGTTTACACAGGATATCTTTATCTCTTAGTCACTCGACTTTTCGGATGATATCTTTCTGTTGCCTGACTTAAAGCAAAATGCAATTTAGTAAGGTGCAAGTGCTAGTAAAAGTGTTGCTCCTCTTTTGCCCCTACAATTAAATATCTAACATGACAACGGACATCACTTTTATTTCTGGAGATAGGGTTAATACAGGTTAATGAAGCTTTTTTTTTGTGCAATTTGAATGATTAATGCCAAACTGCTGTTGAATGTTGTGATATAAATTGATCTTCGAATTTATTAAACATCTCTATTTACATGCAGATTCTCTCAGAGCATCGAAGTATTATCAGTTATCTACAGAAGTTTCATCCTGATGAGCATGGACCATTTGGAATTACAGCTACATGCCTTGATACATTTATAAAAAGCTGTGCTGGGTACTCTGTTATTACATATATACTTGGAATTGGAGACAGGTGATAACTAAATGCAATAATTATGTAAAATCATTTAGATTCATTTTTTCTCTCTCTTGTTATACGTCATTTCTTGATTTAAATTGTGTTGGGGCTGGAGCAATTATTTCAGATAATGCTAATTTGCACTGTTTGCTTTGTTTGTTAACAATATCTTAACTATGTGCTTGTCAAAAGACATAACCTCACATTGAGATTTGACTACATGGTTAAAGAATGAACTTTTATCTTAGTCTTCTGCTCTGTCAATAGCTTTTGGTATTGTGTGGTGATGCAAAAATAGTCCTGATAGGGTTCATTCCAGAGGTAGTTCTTGGTTTTGTATTTTTGGTGAAATATACATACATTCTTTTTAACGATTTTATTGAATATGTCTATGTTAATTTTATTTAATCAGGCATGATGACTGAAGATTATTACACGTTCTCTTTAGAATACATATCCTTTGTCTATTACATAAGTAGTTTGTCAAGTGCCATGTCGTCTGCTGTACATGTCTTGTTCTTAGTGCGGTCTCTCTCCGTGATAATGTTATGCTTTCTTAGATGATTTAGTTGTTTATTAAATCTATAATAGTCTAGTGCTGATCTCTCTGGTCCTTTAGACACCTGGACAACCTTCTTCTCCGGGACGATGGACGTCTTTTCCACGTTGACTTTGGTTTTATTCTTGGCCGAGATCCTAAGCCATTTCCACCCCCAATGAAACTTTGCAAAGAAATGGTAGAAGCTATGGGTGGAACTGAAAGGTAGCTCACAATTTTAATGCTCTTCAAGATCAAAGAATGGTGTTGATGTGTACATAGGCATTTTCATCGTGTATGACAAGTATACTTGTGGCAATTGTTATTGCTCTGTAAGTGTTAATGGGCAACGTTACATTTTCCTTCCTCAGCCAGTACTACACAAGATTCAAGACATATTGTTGTGAAGCATACAACATTCTTCGGAAATCTAGTAACCTAATCTTGAACCTTTTCCATCTGATGGCGGGCTCTAACATCCCTGACATTGCTTCTGATCCTGAAAAAGGAATCCTTAAGGTTAGAACCCATTTCTGTGCATTTTCTTTTCTTTTCTGTCCAGATTATGCTCTTGGTCATGACCGAGACAGTTTATGCTTACAGCTGCAGGAGAAGTTCAACTTGGACCTGGACGATGAAGCATGCATACATTTCTTTCAGGGTCTTATCACCGATAGTGTTAATGCATTGTTTCCTCAAATGGTGGAAACTATTCATCGGTGGGCTCAATATTGGCGATGATTCAGAAATATAACTGGAGTTGTGAATCTGAAGATTCAGGTGACCTGTGATTGCCCTTGTATTTCTGTTTAGACAATATTGTACGGGCAACATGGTACATCCTAGATAAAAAATGGATCACAAAGCCCTTTCTAGCAGATAATTAAGAAAGACAAAGCATGTTATTTGTACTGGGATGTGATTGAAGATGACCTTTTTCTTATGGTTCCTCCTTGTATTTGAGTGCACAGTGAAGTTGCTCTTTTGCTTCATCCTTTTGGATGGGGGTTTCTTACTGACTTGTTTGTTTTGGCCAGAACAGGTGTTTTGCTAGTTTCGAAGCCAAAAGTTGAAGGCCATTTGAGCCAACAATATAATTTACACCATCATCGGGGTTCCTGGTCCTGAATGGATCTTTAAACACACGCAAGTTTTACTGAATCCGGGGGTAAATGTTCGATCTCTGACAAATAAAGCTCCCTTGAGAGCAATGGCTGTATTTTGTTGCTGCAGAAAGCGAGGGTGCTCGAGGAAACGGGTCGGGGAATAGACTTTTTTTCCCTCTTCTTTCTAGATATTGTTTATATGTAACTAGGATCGTCTTCTGCCTAGTTCTCCCCGCCCCCCACCCCTCCCTCCGTTCCTGCTTGGATTTGCATGTCCTTTGCTCGGGTGCTTTGAAATAATTATTATCTGTACATATTTGTCATGCTCTAATAAAGGTAATCAGAATCAAGTTACTTTATAGTTATGTTACCTGAACCGATTTGGGTTTCATTGACAAGTACCGCCATGGTACTGCCTGAGTTTCGTTTAATGTAGATTTTGCGCATTCAAGAGAATCAGGTGCAGATCGTTCATTCTTCACCGGACCATTCTATTGTTGTGGCATTTGCAGTTTTTCCCTTTTGAGTTTGTCGCCTGTGAGAGAGCCTTTGGTTTTGTTTTTGGAGTCTGAACAAAGGTCACGTCCGTAATTTATCCTCCCATGATTTTGGTTCATGGGCAACGGTACAGGCTCCGATTAAGAGAGCCGAATAAACGTGCTGACGAAGTCGGCATATCCTCATTTCGATTTCTACCCTTGTTCAATTTTTTAAGCACAAGGGCATCGTGGAAATCCTGCTAAAGAAAGGGAATGTTCCCTACTTCGACCAATTAGAATGAGCAGCAACCACGGCCTATACAAGACCCCGGTGGTTGGTCGAGTACGCCAGAACTTGATTTGCAAGTTGAAGGTCGCAGGCTTCCCACTTGTATCATGGAAGGACAATGGTGATGGGCTCACAAGCGGCTAAGAGTGCATATCACTTGGACAATGCGATTCGTCTTCTGCACCATGTCGGCATTGCCTCTTTAAACTATACATTCTTGTGCGGGCTCTGGTTGCCAACACTAGACACTTTTTCAGGCGAGTAAAATAAGGGCGTTCATAGTGATGATGTATCTCCCCGATTCGTAAGCCTCCCGGAATGAACTTCGTAATTACCATTGAAAGTGAAGGACCGTTCCTGACAAAAATTATGAGACAAAATACCATAAAAACTTCTAAACTTTGGAAATCTTATTAAAATATCTCGAATGATAAACTTATCAAAGAGTCCTGTCCATTAAAAAAAGAAATTCTCTGTTAGTCCGATTGTTTAATAGACCATTAAAACGAGGATGTTGTTCCGGTACTCACTAAATGAGTCCACGGCAATTGCAAGGCGAAGTCCGGATTATGTTTGCCTGATCGGACACGGTTGTTGTTACTGTTCTCCGCCGTGATATTTAGAACGCAATAAACGAAGTTGGCGATCGATTTTAGAGAGCTAAGTGCGTTTTGGAAGTATCGCGGGAGGAAAGATTTGGAAAAACGGCGAACATGGGCCGGCCCATTAGGCCCATGGGCCTGACCCCAGGATCTGCCCAGGAAATCACGTCTTCCAAGATGCTTCTCGACCTTCCTTGTGATCACGGAAATGGGGGAATACGCAAAGGTAAAAACGAGAGAGATCGACAGTAAAAACAATGAGAAATCAACGGGCATGATCCAACAAAAGAGACACAATGATGGAAATGGCAGACAATCACGGTTTAAATTTGCAAAGGAGGCGGCTCCGATATAGCTCGTGAAGAGAGAGAGATCAGGGTGAGACAAAAAGTTTTGTTTAGAGTCAACGATCTGTCATTGCCATTCAAGGCACGAAAATGTTCCATTGCTGCCATATTCGAAACTGATATGGAAAAAGGGACCTTACCATATATCTCTGAAATCACCATTTACTACCATTAGAATTCACTGTAGTTTCCAAAACCGACGAATTTCGACATGAATGCGTGCATCACATTTTCTTCCTTTCGTACGAGGTTGAACAGCTTTTCGGGAACTGATGACGTGAATGCCGGATCATGATTTTCACGTTCCATTACCATCGACCAGCCCTCGAATTCGCCATAATTTCTAAAAATGACGAATACGGACACGAATGCATGATGGTTTTTCCTTTTGTATTTCGGAGAACGGCTCGCGTGTTGTCTAGAACACTGCTTGCTTCGCGTGCCATCTGTTGTTGACATTATATATGGACGCTCGTTTTCCGTTTAGGTCCTCCAAGACCACGCCATAACATAAACTCTCGGCGAGATCAAGAGACGAAAGGGCAGAAGATGGAGAGGAGAGGCTGCTGCTCAGGCCATGCATGCGGCATTCCCCCGAAGCCCCAACGGAGCGTGAAGGAAGAGGCCATTAAGACCGTCGCGAAAGGTGCTGCTGCGAAGGTGGTTGAACCTGCTAAGGTCGAAGACAAGGTCGCTTGCAAGGAGGGAGAACAAGTCGAGGTGAAAGCAAGCAGGATTTGATGCTTCCATTTGCAAGTGATAAGTTTTGTGTGGGTGTGGAGCAATAAGTGGTGGGATTAGGGTTTGGATTCGACAAATCTTGTTGGGGTTCTGTGTGATTACATGATGATTGCGAAGCTCGGCTTTTGAAATCATGTTCGAAAATTTGACTGAAAAGTTTGAACTTTTAGGTCGAGTGAGTATACCATACATAATGCTCGATAAAACCTAGATCAACGACTCGGGATAACGCTTCGACATTTGGCAATGCCCTTGATCAAAATCCTTATTTTGATTTTAGCGGGGCAAATGGTACCAATTCATGCAGAATATAGACAAGATACGCGAAGGAATAACAAAGTAGACGAGAGAAAATGTGGCCATATTTCATTTATGTACAATACCAAAAGTGGGTTATAACTTTCCACAAAACTTTATACGTATCAAAATTACTCTTTCGATCCATAATCACAATTTAAACATCAATAATCAAGTCCATTTATCAATCTCAAATCACACATCAATAATTAATTTCATGATAATAACTATCTAATACAAGACTTTAGAGGTAGTCCTCACAAAACTTATGTTATCGTGTAGCACTTAGTTATTTATAAACACATATCAATAGTATAAGCCCTCGAGGTGGCTCTCACAAGACTCGCGTTGCCATGTAACACTTAGCCCTTGAATAACACATATTAATAGTACAAGGCCCTAGAGGTGGCTCCCAACAAAACTCATGTCGCCGTGTAGCACTTAATCCTTGACCTAACATATTAATAGTCTAAGGCCCTAGAGATAGCTCTCACAAGACTCGTGTTACCGTGTAGCACTTAGTCATTAACCAGTTCATATAATAATTGGTTTCACAAACCAAAACATACAGCCAGTTGCAAATCAATTCTTTCCCACAAAACCAATCCATAATCTACATCATAAATCGGTTTCACAAACCAAAATACATAACCCTTCGCAACTCAATTCATCAGTCAGAATCCCCTTTCGTAAAGTATTTCTCAAATATTTTCAGAGGCTATCTCATAAATCAAATTCACAAGGTAGTACACATAACCTTTCAAGAAAGGTTTATCAAATTATTCCACAATAACCAAAAAGTAATAAACACTCAATCCGACTTTATGCAACAAATATGTTCTTCATAGTTTATATATATATATATATATATATCAAATCACTATTATTTCAAGGCATGGATTTTATAAATCCAAAAAAGATATCAACACCACTCACTTGGAAATGCCCAAAACCAGCCGACAATTATCCAAACCAACGATCTTGTAAGCCGGGTGAAGTGAATCGAAATAAATCCAGCTTGATGAGGTTCCCGTAGTATATACCCACCAGCTCGTTTTCTCTCTTTTTCTTTCCTTTCGTTTCTCTCTTCTTCTTCTTTTATTTTCTCCTTCGTGCGTGAGTTTTTCCTCTATTAACTAAAGGTCTACCTTTTATTCCTTCTTTGAATTTTCAACAGTTTTTTTTCGAGTCTCCACGCTTTGACTCAGTCAAATATTACAACCCTAGGCGGCAAGGCCACGATGGCCTCGCCCAGAGCCATTGCGACCCCACCCAGAGCCATTGCGACCCCATTGGCCTCGGACAAGAGCTGCAACCCTCGCCATCCAAAAAGAAGGAAAGAAAAAAAATTATAATATTTTATTTTATTTTAAATTGTAAAAATTGTCAACTCATCATTATGTTTGCCAAAAAAAAAATTGGGAATAGATAAGGCGGTCAAATATTTTCCGCATTCGTTGGTTCTAATATAAAGGGAGGTAAATATGGGACTACAAGCAAAAGAGTGCTTGATTAATGAAAATTTAAAATTCTTCATCCATATAATTACGAATACATAGAAAAATTGACGAGATAAAATTATCTATCCTATTGATAATATTGGAGAAAGGCTTGGATGGTTTCAAGACTATCCAATTTAACAAGGGTTAACACCACGTAAGACATACATGTGATAAATTTACCACAAACTAATTTTTTTACCATAAAAAATCCCAAACTTGTATATTTGTAATAAATTTTCCCTACGTTAAATTAAATTAATACTACAAAAAATCACAAACCGGTATACTTGCGACAAACCAAGGGTAAAACCCCAAATTAATAACCCTATCAATTGCCACGTGTTATCCCTCTGAAAAATTTAATGGCAAAATTTAACGAAAACTAACGAAGAGTAAAATTATCCCAGATGTACCAAGTTTGGAGTTTAGTTTATGATAAATTTATCACTGATCTACTAATTTAGAATTGTTCTTGATATTAATCCATTTAACAATTTCCTTAGCTTCAAATTTGGAGAGCCACTTTTTCCCTCCACAAATTGTTCTTTTCCTCTCTACTCTTCCAAAAAGACCTTAGCGGTCTTGTCTTTCTTTTCGACAACCTCTCTACTTTTTCCTTTCTTTTCTTCACCCTAAGTGCCAATTTTTCGCACCCCCGGGTTGCATCAATACCAAAAAAATTGACTTTGCATAGCGAAGACACCTAATGGGACAACCCATCTCATTCCTCCATGAAAGGGTTAAATCGAAAACTGCTCCGAACGCATACCAACCCGATTAATCGCAGCCACCTAATTTCACGTGGAACCCGTTTAATCCGACGACTAAGACTAACCAAGTCCGTGTTCATCGTGATCGCGCAAACATTGCTTGGCAAAAGGTTTTAATAGGGAGATTAACGACCCAAATAATAATTATTCTGTTTTCCTATTTTCATGTTCCGAAAACAGGTTTGGAACAAAAATTCGTTAGGCAACACTTCATTTTTTCATTTTCAGGATAAATTTTTAGCCCAGAAATATGTTTGGTATAAAAATGAGAAGTAGATTTTTATTACTTCTCTCTTTCTGAAACAGGATAAGAAATGAAAACTCTTCTTAACACTCACTCTCGTTGCTTGCCCGCCCGCCCACTGTCGCTCGCCGTCCGCCTGCCGGCTGCTGAACATAGAAATTTATGAATAATCGATCAATTGAATTTTTATTCCGAAAAAAAAAAAATTGTATCATTATTAAATGTTATCTTTTGTTCAGAAAATTTGTCTAAGGAATTTAGAAATTAGGGCAAAAAAAAAGAACGATTTTCGTTGGCACCCTAATTGGCAAGCATCTTTTGGAATTAGATTCGGGAAGATAACATGAAAAGACGGTCGCGAATGGCCAAAGCCTGAGAAGAATCCCCACAATCCAAGGGGGAAAGAGGAGAAAAAGGCAAAAAAGCGAAACCAATCTGCAGCCCCGGCGTCAGCAGAAACCCTCTTTTTTGTCTCCCAAGGCACGTGAAAACGTTGTTGGTCGAGACAAAAAGGGCCGGTTCCTCGAGAAATTATCGTATAATCCCGCAAAATCGTCCAAATCATTGTCATCTTAATTCATATTAATTATTGATTACGGTAGCCCACATCATTAACCATTGAAACAGTCTTAGACCCACGTGATTATCATCTCAATCATTGATTATCTCGTCTTCCGATAACACCGACTCCTATTTCTCAATAATATCCCACGATTAAGATAATTAGCCAAGTCTCGTGAAATCATTTCATAGAAGTTCATTAATGTCTTTATTTTGTAAAGCAAATCGACTTGAATCCTTGAATAATCCAAATCACTTCTGCTTCTATTGTAACAAAAGATTCCCCTTTCACGTCGAAATGGGCCAACAGTTATGATAATTTCGCATACTTGGCCATAATAGAAACATTCTACTTTCTTCTACAGTAGAATAGATGAATGTTTGCCAATTTGATCTCGTAAATCAAGTAAGACGCAGGTCAAAATCTAAACGGCCGGTGAAATTTGTAAAATGTACCGAGTTGCTTTGTTTCTCTAGGTTTTCTGTATAGAATAGATGCAAGAAACTCACTGCCTGATGCGCCAAAGGAAAAGCAGTGAGCTCATCTCCTCTCCCCATACCTCCAACAGTAAACCCAAGTCATTCTCTGCGCTCTGCATAACATCACCACGTGCTTTTCCTCCTGCTGCCAAAGCACGCACCCACGGAAAAACCTGATTCATTCCAAAGCCCCAATGACAATCTGCGAGCACAGGTTGAACAGTCATTTCCTTCTCTCCCCATCTCTCTCTCTCTCTCTCTCTCTCTGTCATCTCTCTACCCTTTCACTTTGCTCTGAGCACAGTGTCAATCCTAGGTAAGATCTTGACTGGACATTGCAGCAGTACCCTCTCTCCGCGTGTGTGGAATCCCCAGATTGGCCTTTCTGAACAGAGAAGTGACGGTGGTGGTGTAGGGTTTTGGACACGATCGAGCCCCATGCACAATAATTCATGGCTCGAGGAGGGAGGGGGACCCTCTCTTGATGTGATATGGCTGCAATTTTCTTGCTGGGTATCAGGCTAGAATTCAAAAGAGCTTTCGCAGAGTTTCATCCGGCTGGTGGGTTTCTGACATGCTGCATATGGTTTCGCAGCTGATGATAATAATTTCCCCATCTTTTCGAGGACCTGTACGGGGTAGCGAAACCGATGGCACACGGAGGACTTTCCTCTACGAGGGGGCTAAAAGTAAGAAGAAATTTATAACTATTATAATTTAGTGCTAATACCATAATTTTATCTTAAATTATTTTTTTAATCGCAAAAAATTCAAATTAGTACACCTGTGATAAATTTATCCCAAACTAATATTTTGATCACTAAAAACCCCAAACTTGTACATTTATGACAAATTTACCCTATATTAGTTTCCGTTAAATTGAATTACTATCATAAAAAATCACAAATTGATACACATGTGATAAATTGAGGGTAAAACATAAAAACTAGTATATCAATTAACTGTCGCATGTCATTTAAAAAAGTAATTTGATAGTAAAATTTAAAGGAAACAAACTGAGGATAAATTCATCACAAGTGTACAAGTTTTGAGTTTTTGATGGTCAAAAAATAAGTTTGGAGTAAAATTGACATAGGTGTATCAGTTTAGAGTTTTTCGTGGTATTAACCCTATAATTTATGATCCTTCTTTTAAAAAAAAATACGAACAAACTTCGTACTATGTCCACTTGACATATTTATCCTAATTTTTTTATGATACCAAATATCCAAATTTTATATCTGTGTGACACAATTACTCTCCATTAAGATTCCATTAATGAACGCCATTAAAAATCTACCTACATGGACACCAGAAAGCTAATGGTATTGACATTGTGTCTATGTGGTTTAATTGGAATAAAATTAACGTTGGTTTGGCTGAAAAGTCATCTGATATAAGTATAAATTTTGAATTTTTCATGTTACAAAAAAATTTAGGGTAGATGTGTCCCAATACACATAATTTGGGGGTTTTAGCTATTTCTTTCCTTTTTGTTTTGTTATTATTATGAGATGTTGCATCGAAATTGGGGTATTTATAGAACTTTAGTTTAGTAGATTTACTCACTGAACAAAATTGATTATAAAGAGTTACCAATGGAGATCCTATGCGATGATTAAAAACTTATAGGTCGATGTAAGTTTTGAAAAAATTGTGATCAAGTCTGCCGATCGTAGATAGAAGGCATAACTTTATGTATGAGTCCTTTTATGATCCCTCAAGCAACCATTTCCTAATACACTTAAGCCTAGGAAAATAAATTTCGAATCAATTTCGATGATCCAACAATATCAAACTTTGTGAGAATCACTTCAAATCTTGATGATCTACACTCCACAACATCGTTTGTTCATAATAATCTTGGGCCGCACTCATCACGTTGTGTGAAATAGTACAGCGACATCTCCTAGAAAGGTCATTTTAGCGAGTGTTTTCGAGACAATTAAAAAATGTCTTTCTTCGAAGGATCTTATCAAAGAGTTTCTTGAAACACTTGGTAAGCATACTCAATATAGAACATTGCGATTTCCCAAGTGTTGATTTAGGGATAATATCGAGCTGAGCTGGAATTTGAACTACTCGAGTTTTTTATCGAGTCAAGCTTGAGTTTGTCCACAATTGGCTTAATAGGCTTGTGAGCCTAAATGAGTTTAATCGAGTTTTCATTATTTTCTAAAAGATATTTAATAATTCTAAAAATAGCACAAAGCACTTGAAAGGATAAAATTCACGCTTGAGCTCGAGTTTTATGTATGAGTTAATCGCTTTGATTTTCTAACCGAGACGAGCTCGAGCATGAAAACCAATACGTCATCGAGCTGGAGTACATGAGGAATTGCAAATTTACTTTAAATTGTTTCCGAACAAAAATCCAGATGACACGTTTTACAAAATATAATGTAAAATGCATATCGGGAGAACAACCGATCGAGACAATCAATTGGGTTAACAAGTGTCTCCTTGACAAAGTCCTTCCTACAGTGTTAGTGAACAGTAAGTGTTGGCTTTTTTTCACTGCGGGGCTCAGTGCTAAACTGGAAAGAAAAGTGACGATTTCTATTCAACTACAAAGGCCGATGTTCCCAAACGGGGTGGTGGGAGTTATGATATCAATCAAAACCAAACCCCCAAAAACGTTCAACAGCAGAGGAAAAGGGCGGCCATCAAAAGCAAGGAGAGAAAGGAGCTTCTCTCTCTCTCTCTCTCTCTCTTTCAGCCAAAGAGAGAAATCGAGGGAAGCCCCAAAAGAGAGAAACAGCCAAAAAGGACTCCAACAAATGATGTACCCACAAAGGGAGGTATCATTTTCAAGAACTTATCTAATGTACTGTCAACTTCTCACTGTCAATGTCCAGGGGAGACATCATGACCCAAAGCTTAGATTAACATTAAGATCAAGATGTGTGGCTAAACCAAGCCCATTCAGATCTTGGATTCATTCCCCATAAAAGAAATCTTATAGCATTTGCGCTAAAATAAGCCCCCCCAAAAACACCCCCATTGCCCTTAAAGAAACAGCTGGGTGATGTGTGTGGGCCTGTCAGTCACTCCCACCTTCTTCTTTTTGTCCTTCCCACAGCTTAGATTCTTAACACCCCATTTATTTAAACACCAGCACAGGCATCATGAACATGGGCCATGTGAATAAATACCATATCTCCATAAAGTCCCCCTTTTGTGACTTGCAGGTTGGTGCGCGGCATCCTTGTGCAAATTCTGGGGTCCTCATCCCACCCCTACAGCTAACATCAGATATTCATGTGCCCTTGAGGCACTGAACAGCCATGTGGTCGTGTCTACACGATCTTTAATGATTTGCACATAAACGCACACTGTTTCGCTCAGACAAGCAGGGCAGCCATGAAAGATGAACTGAAAACCATGGAAAGCGACAGTAAAGAGAGGAATTTTACACTGATTAAAAACAGTTTGATGCAAGGTAACTGGGGACACAAATCATCACATATAGAATATAAGCCCCAAATAATAATCTGAGGCAACATCTTCTTCTTCTCTAGTAAACAGGAAGAGAAGGGTCATCAACAGAGAGGGGTCACCATAAGTACACTAATGACCCATCAAATCTTTGATCCAAAAGAAAGCTAAACAAAAAGAGGCCAAAGTAAAAAGGAAAAAAGCCCAGACCTATACAGTTTATTATGAGAAAACCTAACAGTAAACACCACGGTCTCTTCTTCTTCTTCTTTTTTCCTTTCTTTTTTTCCTTTTTTTTTTTTACCTGGAAGAAACGGGGTTCAGAGCTCTAGCGAATCCGTTCATGGCGCCATAACCCTTCGAGCTAAACCCCAAGCAACCAAGCAGGCCTTGCCTGTAAGGCAAGAATGTCTTCTTCCTCATCTCTTCGCTCTGGGCCCTGTTCGCCGTGTAATGCAGCTCGTGCGGCGATGGGGGAACCCTCCTCTTCCCGGCTGACGACCCGTTCACCGGCCTCTTCCCACCTGATCTTTTCCCTGAACCGCCGCCGCCGCTACCGCCTTTCTTGGTTTTCTCGGCGTCTAGAAAGCTTCCGGCTACCCCAAATGCTGAAGACAAGCTCGGGACTTTACTCTGTTTCGAGGTTGAAGATGAGACGGTGCTGGCGGGTCTCTCTTTGTCTCTCTTCTCCTTGACCGGCGAGAACGAGAGCGTGTTCCAGAACTTGTTGTTGCTTCTCCCTTCGCTCTTGCTTCTCAGAAAATCCTTCAGGAACACCCACCTCTTCGAGCTCCGACCAGCCGACGACGACCTGGACGACGAAGCCGAGACCGACGGCGTCGTTTCGGAGGACAGAGACTCCACCTTCGAAGCGTCGCCTTGCTCCTCGTCGAGATTCTCCGCTTTCTCCCCTGACTTGCAGCCGAGCTTACTTCCTCTGCCGCTGCTGCCGTCTTCCTCCTCCTCCTCTTCTTCATCGTTCCACTCGAACGGCATGTTCCTGAGCGGCGACATGGACCTCGTCCTCCGGCGGACCGACTTGTCCCTCAGCCTCAGATCCCTGCCCCTGAAGCCCCCGCCACTGTCGCTCCCCTCCCGCTCTCGCTCCTCGTCGTCGAGATCCGGCAGCGGGGCGAGGACCTGCGGCCGCTCCAGGTGCGTCGACAGCTTCATGGGCCGGATCTGTCCGTTCAGGAACAGCTCGTCCGCCGAGCTCATCGGCCCGGGATGGCCCGACCCGGGCGACCCGAACCGGGACGAGAACTCGAACTCGTACGACACGGAGCTCTCGGAGGCGCGGGGCTGCGCCGCCAGCCCCATCGCCGCCGACGACGACGAGAGCACGAAGTGCATGGGGCTGGCGGGCGCGCTGTAGAAGTACCCGGCGGCGGGCCCGGAGCCGCCCCCCCGGCCGGGGCTGGACGGGGCGCTGACGTAAGGTGTGGAGCAGTTGCTGTCGTCGCCGTCGTCGAAGAAGAAGAGCTGGCGGGCATCCCCGCCGCCGGCGACGACGGCATTGCCGGGCTCCGGATCCGGGTTCCGGGTCGGGTCCGCGTGGGCTCCGGTTTCCAGATTCATTCTCTCTCTCTCTCCCTCTCTTCTCTCTCTGGCGATGGCGATGATGACGACGACGACGACGATGTTCTGAAAAATGGCGCAGAGGAGTTTGCGTGGGGAAAGCCCAAAAAAATAGGTGCGAGGCATGCTTCAACACAATGGCCTTGAGATTGCGCCATAATTACGGGCGTGCCACTCTCTCTCTCTCTCGAGGTTCAGCGTCCGTACGAGGAGGCTCCCCTTTGTTTATTGGCGGAATTACCGGAATGCCCCCGCTCGTGCTAGTTGGTGGCGTTCTGTCCTCTTTTCTTTTTTATTTTTTTTTGGGGGCCCCTATATGGTTTGGCAAAATATTTATTGCGACCGGAAAATGAATATTCGGGGGTTTGACTTTCATCAGCTAAGTAACGAAAAAAATGAAAAAATATATATAGAATTTTTTCGTTCATGTTCTGGTCTTTGCAATGGGTTCATTCATGCATCGTGTCGGCTGGCGATGGCTCCCAAGTTCATTTTGGTAAATAAATGTAAGTGCATTGCCCATCGTCGAATTAAGGGTGAACTATTTCCGATCCGATCCGATCCAATCCAAAAATCGAAAATCAAACCGGGAGGATCAATTTCCATTTTTTAGGACCGGAGACCAGATCGGCTAGCCTTGGGAACGATGGTTCGGTCCGGTCCGGTTCGATTTCAATAGGATCAATCACTTATTGATAAAGACAATAAGGAATTGGGGAAATTAGATTAGGCTTTCTATATTTTTCAAAAAATTTAAAAAGTAAATGAATATATATGAAAAAATTAAAAATATATATTTATCGGAACGGTTCGATTGGTTCGGTTCGGTCCGGTCCAGTCTCCACTCTAGAATTGAGAACCGGGCCGTCCGAAAACCGGTTCCACTTTTAGAAATGGGAACCGAATCGATATTCCTGAGAACTGAACCAAACCGGTCAATCCGGTCCGATTCGGTCCCGATTTGGGTTGTCCATCTTGCTTGCCCTTAGATAGTATGATGCTTTGTTCAAGACATTGAAGATGTGCCCGAGCGAGATTTCATGATTAGCGTTCATTTACAGTTATAAGGCCGGCGATAACACGTCACAAGATGGAGACTCGTGACGCCAGTGAAAGGATCGTGCATTAAAAAAAAACTTATACACGTCCCACTCTTTCCTTCTCTCGATTCTAAGTGAATCGTTGACATCGTCGTTTTAAAATGCCTAAACGCCGCGTGACGATGATTTTATTGGCCGATAATATTTCGATATCACGCACATGATTTATGTAACAATAAATTTACGACGTGCCCGAATGCGGGTTTTTTTTTCCTTTTCTTTTCCTTTTTTTTTTGTGGACGGAGCATGCGAAATTAAGCTTTCGACATAACATGCGTACCGAGCAAGTTTCGGGATCGGGCCCCCCCTAAATAAATTGCAAGAAATTTCACCCACCCCCACGGTCCCGCCTCTCCGTCGAAGGATTTAGTAATTTACTCGGCTTCCAAAAATCCCCAAATCGCATCGCATTTGCAAAGAAAGCGACGCGTGTGTCAATTTCATCAGGCGATGCTGCTACCGCATCTCCGAGGGGAACACCGTTTTTTTCTAATTTGGGTTTTTGCATGGAGAGGTCCCTGAAGTCGTGGGTAATTTCGATTCATTACCCCCGCGGCGCCCACCCGCGTTTTGCAAAAAGACCCTTGACCTGGCCCCCAGTATGAAATTTTGAATGGGCATTTATTTTTTGCTAGAATTAGTTGTTCGGTCAACAAATAATAAAAACTAGCGAAAGCCCAAATGCAATGTAAGGTCTCGGGCGTACCCAAAAAAGCCACCGCCCCACCCCCGTTGTCGAGGGCGCTTCGGAGAAATTTAGGCTTTTTTTTGTTTCATTAAAATTGAATAATCTAAAAATAATAAAATTTCAAAATAATCGCTTATATTACTTAGAAAAATGAATGGACGGAACATATATCTATTGTCCACGGAAATATTTAAATATGAATTACCGTCGATAACGAAAATCTTTTTTCATCGGCTACTTATTTCAAGTGATACGAGCAATTGTTTTAACAAACGGAGCCTTAGACAAGTTCAGGTCATATCCGTAACAAAAGGGCTCCCGTTAATGAAACACTAATTAAGAATACTTTGGCTTTGGATAGTTCGATTTCTGAGATACCGATTGCGCTGAATACGAAGACATTCGGTGCATCGGATGCTGTAAATTTCTTTCACCGGTTGCTTCTTTTTTCTTTTTTGGGTCAAATTTTATTGGTTGCTTAGAGGGCGCTTCTAAAGGACCTGCTGGCATAATTTAAAATAATTCCGAAAAAAATAAAAATAAAAATAATTTGTTTTTCTTTTTGAGAGCATAAAAAAACAAAAGGGGGCGGCATGGAGAGACGAGTGCGAGGGTGGGGAAACGGGAAAGGAGCGATGGACGCGGAGACATACGAACCGGCACAGACAGTGAGGAGGAGGGGGGGCGGAGCGCACGTTCCTGGGCTCCGCTCCCGTGCGGCGCCGTCCCGCGGTACTCCCCCTGCACCGCCCCGCTCGATCGCCGACACGTGTCCCGATTGGGACACGACACCCGTAATTTGAATGACCATACTCGAGCTCAAACTCCATCCCTTTCTTGGATTCTGCCATTGTTCGGCGCGCGTCCGATTGGCTAATGACATGTTTGCAATTTGAATTCGAGCTTAATTCTCATGTGGAACAAAGATTACCGACCAGTTGCGATAGGCGAGAGAGTTCATCATCGGAAATTACCGTAAATTTGGCTTTTATGAAGTAAATTTAATCGGAGAAAGCGGCTTCCGTAAGATTGTGTTGCGACTTATCGTGTCACGACGAGTTTATGGAGGAACTTTCATGATTCCATAACGTTAGCAAGTGCGGACACACCAAACTTGATGTGAAAGAACGAAAAACAAATGTTACATGACTTGACGGTTTAGGATGGTCATTCAAATTGCATTTAAAGGAGAATGACCTTATTCGATCATCCTCTCTATTTTTTCTGCTTCTATTTTATCAAAAGTATTTGATGAGATTCAATTGATTTCAAGAAAGTGTCCAATTTTACATTATACATTGTTGATGGTAGATTGCAAAAAGTTCAGATATGTGCATTTAGATTCCTAACTAAGAAATAATAGTTTTATGCCCGTGTTTCGTACGGGTTGATTTCGACCTTATTATGTGCACCAGATTAATTAAAGGAAAAACCTAAGTATATATAAAAATATTCAATGTTGTTGAAAATTCATAGACGACATTTCAAATTGGGATAAAGTTTAGTGATAAATTTAAAGATCAGTTGTGTTATTATCCCATTATTCGAAAGGGAAGGAGTTTATTTTAGGAATTAAATACTGTTAATTAATTTAATTAAGGGCCCACTGATTTTAGGGCATGGGGATAACCTAGTGTCGGATGTACCTAATCATAGATGACCCCGTCATAGGATCCTAGCTTTTGGGCAGCTGCTACGATGACGTCGGGTTCTGCGAATATCCATTTGATTAATCAAAATTAAATTAATCCGTTCTTATTAGCAAGTGTGCCGAAGCGGCAATTATAAACAATTTATATATGGAATTAAAAATCTTCGAGAAGATTTAAAAATAATAACAATTTCTGTAAAGTTCGCGATCGATGCTTCTGAAATGTTTTGTTTTTTCATTCAGGGCACTCTTTTTCATATAATTCCGGAATTAAATTAATCTTTTTTGCGTCACTAAACTACGCTTATTTTCTGATAAATCGTTAATTAAAATACAAATTAATCGTTTTCTTTTTCAGCTTTCCTGATTCCAATAAAGTTGAGCAACCCCACTTTGCTTCGCCACAGGAGAAACTTCCACTCCGCCAACCGGATCGCGACACGTGGCGGATTTTTCACGCTAATCACCACGAGTTCTTGCCCCCTTTTTTTTCTTTTTTCTTTTCTTTTGGTAATTTATAGTCAAGCCGAAAGCGAAGGTAGTGTGATTGTAAGATAGATCTTGTGTTCAAAAGGATGGAATTATTGTGGATTTGATGAGGTTTGAACATATAATTTTGTTGCAGTATCAATAACACGCTCGACTAATAAGTTAGTCGACCATGAATCCTCAAGAGATGACGGGATCTATACGAAGTCTTGCTCAAAAACATAAAATCTCGAGTTAGTTTCATTATATGAATTATCAATGGATCGGGTCTATTTGGTATAGGCTTCTAATTGATCTACTTTGTGTGTATAAAGCATGTGATGAGAGGCCATGCAAATTTCTATTCAGAGGACTCGAGATTGGGTTCTTGGTTGTCGTTGATCGTGCGTGCTCCATTTGACTGTTTGGACTCCAGGATCGGGTCCATGCAAGACAGGTTGGAGGGCTAGAGAAACGGGACGGGGGGAGGGACCCGGCCTGGATGTGGAGCCCGGTTGAAGAGAGAGAGAGAGAGAGCGAGCGAGCGAGCGAGAGAGCAACCCGAGAGGAGTGAAAGGGAAGTGAGGGAGCGAGAGAGGTGGTCACTCACATGCAATGTTTGGTATTAATGTGATGTTGGTATGTCATTGGGAATGAAATTGAATGAAGGGGGGGCATGTGAGAGGGGGTGGTTTTGACTATTCGGGTCACAAAGGCCTCTCAGCACCCCTCCTGCTCTTCACCTAATACATTCCCTTTTTTTTTTTGGTCGAATTTCACCTAATACATTCACATGTCAATTTGTATGCTTGTGTAGCAATTGATTAGGGTGTCTCCATATCGATATCGATGCATGTGACCCGTCTGTTTTCCGGTCTACGTATCGCATCGATTTGTTCCTAATGTCTAATCAAAAGGGACTATGAAAACTTCTAGTAGATGTGCAATTTGGATTTCAATCGGAAAAAAGAAGATTGGATGCTGATTTTTTTATGATGGAAGTGTGTTGTCTCAACTCCTTTGAATCCAACTTATATAAGGATGAAAGGGAGGCTGCTTGATAGTTGATATGATGAACTGGTTACAAGGTTTGAGTCCTCACCCCGGAGCTCACAAGGTGAGGATTCCGGCCGGCTACGCGATGGGTGTGGCACGTGCTCGACGGTAGGATCGGAGTTTGGATCCTTCAATATCTTGCACTACATATTTGATATCAACCTTTTATTTTTCTGACTGTAACGATGGTTGTACGAAATTCTTTTGAAGACCTAATTAATTTACGGGGCTTGGGGATGACTTTTCATGATGCACTCTGAAGAGATATCGAGACATAGAGTCTTGAGTAGGCCAAGGAGGAAGCAGGAGTTATCTTTTTCCTTTTTGGTATCCGCGACGTCGATGATATCTTGCATTTGTACCTTCGTCCTAGAATGCGAGCTAGACCACAAGAGACGGTCATTGTTTTACCAGTGCTACGAGGAGAGGATGATTAGACTCGTTGGACTAATTTCTTTTATAAAGAAAAATATCGGAGTCCTTATATTAAACCTCTTGATGAACCACTAGTATTCATTAATTTCACATTATTCACCCGTCAAAGAATGCTTTTAATCCTACTCTTCATAAGCTTTGGCCCTTTGCTATCGTTCTCATTGATATTAATCTCCCCTCCTATCTTATCCGGCGCAACCCGATTCATTTTCATCTGACTTATGTACGAAGTATCATAAAACGGAGTTCTACATGGGAATTGTGTAATAACAAAATGAATTTGGATCTTGATTGATACATGAGAGATTAATCTCTTCAGAGAATTGCTCTTCTATCAAAATGCCAAATTCTAATAAAAATTGTGTTAAACAAACGTCTTGAACAAAGGGAAAATTGTCCAAAAGTCTTAAATCTATTATATTTTTATCAATTCAGTTCTAAATATTTTAATTTTGCCAATTCAGTTCTAAACTTTGCATTTATGCTAATTTAGTCCGCCCGACCAATTTTGAGTGGTTGGAGTTGACGCCAGCAATCTGGCCAACACCGACATGTCATTTTTTTTCAATATTTTAACATTTTATTCAAATTTTTGTAATTAATTTTCTTTTTCCGGCCTTCTTCTCTCTACGAGGGCCGATGAGGTTGACCTTGCCGTCGCTGGGTTTTACCCATCCACGATGAGATCACCCTTGCCATGGGTGGGTGACTTCGCCCACCAGCGACGGGGTGAGGTCAAGCCTCGCCCGATCAAGGCGAGGCTGACCTCATGGCTGCCAAGTTCTCTCTCACTAGATCTAAGCGAGGGAGACCCAGCGATGGTGAGATTGGCCTTGCCTAGCTAGGCCAAGGCCAACCTCACCACCGCTAGACTTTGCTCGCCCTCGCTAATGGCTGGCGAGGGCGAGCTTTGCTAGACGCCGCCAGCCAATGGGAAGAAGGCTAGAAAAAAAAAAGAAAAAAATGAAAGAATATTAATAATTTTTTTTGAAAATAATATTAATTTTTTTTAAAAAGCCATGTCAGCGTTGGCCGACTAGTGTTCATGTTAGGTCCGGCCAACCTAAATTACCCGAATAGACTGAAATGGCACAAATGTAAAAATTTTATGACTGAATTGACAAATTGAAAAATTTAAAATTGAATTTACAAAAATACAATAAGTTTAGAATTTTTTGGATAATTTTCTCCCTGATCATTAAAAGAATTTTATAATTTTCAAATAAATAGGAATGTATTATCAATATTTCAAAATTTAAATTATTTTGAATTGAGTAATCCTAATGGGACCTTTCTAATAAAACATCGGTTGACCAATAAGCAGCTACAAGAATGGGGGCAGCTTTTTATCCTACCTATGCCATTAGACTCTCTTTTAGGATTGGCAGGTATCAGATTAGATTCTATAGAATGGTCAGTTTTTAGTAGCTGTAGAACCCCATTTTGGTCCGCCTACGATTTGAGGGGGCCAATAATAAAACATGGATTCTATTGAATGATTATGACCATATCAATGTGGTAATGATTCTTGTCAATATGATAATTCAATATCAATAACTTTTTTCAAATGGATGTAGCGAAAAAAAGAAACATGTTAGCTGATGTCGTGGCATAGAGCAGAGGTAGCTGAAGATAGAAATTTGATTAAGGCTTCGTTTTATTTTCTCGAAAATGAATAATTTAAAAATTATTTTTTAAAGATAATCGAATGCATTGTTCGAAATAATTAATTAATGAACAATGTTTCATTATCAACAATAATTTATGTCTAAATATCTTCGTGGACGGTAATTTTGTTTCATTAGTTCATTTTTTTGTAAGTGATGTAAGTAATTATTTTTAGAAAAATATTTTTTAAATTATTTATTTTTCACAAAACAAAAGTACTCTAAATGGTAAACGGGATATGGTTGCTGCCAAAGGTTTCAACAGTAGCAACTTGCTTGGGTGCAGATAAACCCAGACGCAATTCATTCTCAGCTTGATCTCTGCAATGTTTCTTGCTTTTCCCCTACCTTGTTTGAATGCCTGATTCTTCTGCACCATCACAGAGCAACCACGGCAACACACTTTTTTTCCATGGAAATGGAGCTTTCAGTGACCAATTGCACTGAGCAGATGAAGATTATGTTGATAACCAAATTGAGTAGGATGAGCTAGTTCGACTGAAGATTAGTTGATGGCTTCTAGTATATGCACAAATTGGAGCAAGAAATGGACTTGGCTGAACCTCTCTGGAGAGGATGGCGGGCCATACTTCGTCGCGAAAGTCATACCTTAAACCTCTGAAGTTTGTGTTATGTATCATTCTATGACTTGTGTAATATTTGTGCCAAACTCGCCTATGCGCTTTTCTGACTCGTGTTGATTTGCCCAGCTCCTTATTGCGAATGCAGATTTAGCGTAAATATAATCACGGCCAAATCAAGCTCTGCATGATTGATCGAATATATGGACTATAACTAAACAAAAAAAAATGATATGAAGTGGGCCGAGGGAGAAGCCGAACAATATTTCAAGCGGACTGTGCTTCAGTGACTCAAATAAGGGCCGAACGAGTCGTTCAGATCGGAGCTTGAATGCTGCACGGTCGCGATCTCAGGCGTCGGCCTGTAACAATAATTGCATGCTTCAAGAGCATTACTGATAACAAAGTCTGCGCACTGGATCTAGTGAAAAGGACTTGATGCGTAACAGTAAGGTCAATCTTACTAACGATGGAGATGCATCAGGAGCACTCCAACAACATCTAACAAAAATCCTACGTTTGGGCCAAGTAGATGCATGATGTGAAAGCATTAAGGGGAAAGCGAATTGAAGTCCAGGAGGAAACTGGGACGAGATGCGATGGGTACAAGTAGACTACACAGTATTTTACTCACAACATCAGAATGGACTGTGCATACAAGAAGCTTGCAGTAAGACTAAGAAGCTTTTGCCTGTCTGTGAATTTTGAATGAGACAAGACATCTTCACCTGATATAACACACGGAATATCATTAACCTCAAGAAGCTTCTCTCTTCTCATAATGAAATTATTTCTGTCGAATCTTCCCTCCTGATTTTCGCCTTTCCACCTACACAGGTTTTAAGTATAGAACTAGAAAATGAGGCGATTGATGCTTGGTATAACTCGATGTCTCTGGTAGGTTGCACCAAATTCGGCAACCAATTCATCAATCAACGTAGTTAGTATCCTATTTCCAATCTCGACACCTTCTTCATACACTTCAACATTGAACTCAACCCACTTCCCCTGCCGAGTGCTCATGTCCTGGTTCACAAGCTCATCCACCATCAGATCTCCAATGGTTTTCCGCCCTGAGATTTCCTTGTAGACATCCTCTGCTAACCAGTGCTTTCTTCGGAACAATGCATGCCACTTAGCCCATGCTTCACAGGTTCCATTGACCATATTGCGACATCGTACCTCCAGACATTCGCTTGCACAATCAAACAAAAGTTTGCGCCTCAGCCAGGAGTGCTCGTCATATATATCCATTCTATCTGTTCGGTCCTCCAATCTATCAAAGAGACCATTGCGTATGAACTTGGGCTCGCTCTCCCCAAAATCTTCCAACCTCAGCTTTACATTCCCAATTATTTCTTCCACATATTTAAATTCCCAACTTCTCGAACCACCCACATACAATGAATGGGATTCTTTTTTTGTTGCCCACTTTGTCCCAGCATCTGCTGTCATAGAAGAAGATGTTGAGCAGGAAAGTTCATCCTCACATTCCACAGTTGGAAATTCTCTTCGGGAGAGCCAGTCCAACACCTCAGGGGCTTGACTGGATGAGTAATCTTTGTTGCCTGAGATTTATAAAAGGATGTTTTAGCCATCACTCTCACTGAAAATAATTATTCATGAAAGGAAGGCATGGCAAATTGCTGACAATTACATTAATGGTCAAGTTACTACATTTTACCCTCTCATCAGTTTTGTGAATAGAACAACCAAAATTCTATTATATCAGGACTAGCTTCAATATCCCAAGTTATTTTGCAACCTGTTCCAGTTCTTTTTCTGCACTGGGCAACTCACATGTTCAAGTCAAATTAATTTCTGAAGCATGTGTCTGAATAGCTTACTATATCACATAATGTGTGTGTTCATGCAAAAGAAGGACGTGCTCTTACCACTGTAAGTGATCATGCTATCTGTGCAACTTTCACTCACAAATGAGGATTCAAGAGTTGAAACCGGGCTTGAATGTTCATAGTCAGTTTCTTTTCCAGCATCTTTTCCAGCACCATAGCTGGTGGCACTACTGCTGCACTCTTCTATTTCTTCTGAATCCACAACCTGCATGATATCAAGATAATTTGAGCATGGCAATAAATGTTCCCAACAATAACCATCTATTTTTGAAGTACAAGAATAAAAATATACTATTGCATTTCTCATTTAGACTCGTACGATATTGCTCCTTTCAAACTGTATTAAGGGCATATCCAGAACAACAGAAGGTAGTTTTAAATCAATAGGCAATCACTGAAATCTATTCCTCTTTGCATATTGAAGAATAATACATTGGATTTAGCAAAAGAAAAGATCGAGATGACTAGGCACAAGTTAGTTTTGCAGATGAACTCCAAAAACTTCAAGATTTACTCAAAAGTAAAACATAAACAGAGGACTCAATATGAGACAGTCAAGTTTTTTAATTTCTATTTGGTTTGACATGGCTGGCTAACAGACGCAGAAGATAAATCTGAGAATGCATCTAAGAGTTCTCAATAAATGGCAGAGGGAAGAGTGTCCGTTTCCATCCCTTTCCAACTTTGAAAAAATTGATCGTATTTAAACACATACAATCCCAAATTTCATGCTACATTGATCATGGGCAGCAGATCGAAGTTTCAATATGTATACATATGTAGAAAGAATCTGGAAATGGAGTGAAAGAAAACTCACTTGAACTACGTACTCAAGGTAATTTAATTCCATCATTGAACCAAAGTCCACAAGACTCTATTTGTTGAATGCCTATATATAGTTATAGTCGCAATCCTCAAAGTATTAAACACGTGTCTAGATTTAAAGCGCCCGAATATTTCGTCCTTTTTTCAAGTGGAAGTTACTTAAAGAAACGAGAGGCTAATAAAAAACACAGAACACAACTGAACCTAGTAATTACTTTAGCAAAAGCAACATACCTGGCACTCTTGCTTCGAGCTGGTTTCGGGACCATCAGATGAAGTACAGCCAGAAACATTTGGACTGCTCACAAACTCATCTAACCCTTGTTGAAAGCTTTCCTCACTTTCTGTTATCACAGGGCTTGCATTGTTAAGTGTGCCAACTGATTCTTGATTACTAATTTTAGGCATAGACAAACTCTTTTCCCTGGAAATGTCACAATTGGACAAGTCTATTCTGTCAGTTAGTTCTCTAAGCTTCTGTTCCAAGAGAATGCTCAAAAAATTTCCATCGGATATACTTCCAATTGGAGACGATAAACTGGAATCTTTACAATTTAACGGCCCATTATCGCCATTTAAAGAATGATCAAAGTTACCGTTCTCGTGGATTTCAGTGCAGGCACGAGCTTCTTGAGAGCATCTCTTTATGGGAGAAGAGAATGTAAATGAAATAACATCCATGCTGTTTTTGTTGCTATCCACACCCCGATTAACACGTCCATCAATGACAGTATTTTGCTTGACAGACATACCATCACTGTTGATGAGAACATTGGTGGTGACACTTCGATTCGAATTGACATCTGAATATGCAGCATTTATTTTGTGGGTGGGAGTCTTGAATCTAGATGTTTTAAGCTCCTTGGAAATATTTGTAGCCGATGTTGTCAGGGAACCAGTTTCGGCCTTCACAGCAATCTTGCTCACAGTCTTAGATGGTCCGACCGAACCATTGACAGGCTGAGTTCTTCCTGCCAGTTGTTTGGAGCGTGAAGCCCTCGACACTGAACCCTGTCTGTCATATAGCGAATTCTGCTTCTGGTTATTTTGCTTGAGTGCAATGCTTGTCTGGTGTGTAGAAGTTTTTCTTAGCGAACTCTTCTGCAACCGTGGCAGCCCATTGGAAATTTGGCTCGAGTCCCCACTCTGCTCTTTCTCAACTGCAAGATTTTTCTTACTGAGCTGATTCTTTGCCTCTCTTGTTTGAACGTTGACTTTCCCTTGCTCAGCAAGGGAAGATCTTCCCCTTGAGCTACAATTTCCAGAACTAACCTTTCCTGATACCATGGCAGTCCGGGACGGCTGTGTATCATGTGTTACTCCGTAGCTCTTCTCAATGAACTTTCCTTTCACATTCTTAACATTGCCAGAACTACTGGCTTTCTGCTGCCTTGATGCCTCATAGGAAGATTCTAATTTCATTTTTAGATCCTGCATTCTTAAAGGAACTGATGCTGAAACAGTTGATGATGCTTTGCCTCTGACATTACGGGGACTAGCTTCAATAATCTTCGCAGCTGCCTCCATAACATAGGCAGCATTCTTGGCCGGAATGAATCCAGGACCTTTAATTGGAGATAACAGCCTATGATGGGTAATGGAAATAGGTTTAGCTGATTTTGGAGGTAGTATTTCAGTCTGAAATCTCTCTATCGGTCTGTTCTGCGCCTTTAAGGGCTTTACTTCTGCAGGGTGTGAGGAGAACCTACCCAGTCTACTAGAACTGCTGAGGTAATCAATTGGATCACATCTACTTTGCAAATCATGGGTGCCATCACTGTAAGGAGAAGATTTCACTTGATGATATTCAGAACACGAGGTGGAGGACTCAGGACCATTTGACTTTGGCAATGAATCCAAACCCATCAGTCGAGCCACTACTCCAGGGGCTCTGTTTTCAGATCCTTCATTGCTGGTCTCTGAAGCAGCACAGTTCCACTCACTACTTCCGCTTTTACTTGAACTAACTCCATTTTCATCATTAACATTCTACATTAAGGCAAGAAACAATGCAAAGTCAAATAGACGGAACTCATACACGACTAAAAAAGATTTTGACAACAATAGGGTCAAACGAACTCCCACCATCTGAAACCTTGACTTCGCCAAGATCTCTGCATCATCCGTTCCATGCTTAACTCCATCTATAATCAGAAACAAAGCACGTTAATAGCACTATATGAGCCATCTCCTCCAGAAAACTTTCATACTCTAACAATGAGCGGGCGTATGACCAATAAAATTGATAAAAGTGACGATACGGGTCGTACCAGGACCAGGTATATCAGGACCGTTTGAGAACAGCTTCTTCCTGGACGTGCTATTCCAGTCAAAAAACTGTAGGAAGCCTCCCTTTGTCCGTCTTTTCTCCACCTCCATCTCTCAACTACGAGTATCTAAAAAGAACAGAAAGAAATTACATACATAACGAGGAGATAGGAAGACCCAGAACAACCACATCCAGAGTAACTTGGGTAACTTCGACAAAAGCTCACGTCGCGGAGCGGACGATGAAAATGCTAGACCAGGCGTATTCTACTATTTGCCAGAAGAAATCAAGCGAGTAACACATGAATAATGGAGACCCAGTGTGCATTATCCTAATTTCAATAGACCCTCCATTCCCATCTGCAAGCATTTCAGGATTCACTGCTCGGATAATTCTAATCTCACATTTGCCGAGAATCGACCCAACAACCAAAGCATCATCCTTAACTCACTGAAACACGATTTACTCATGAAGCATATCTCAAACTCCTAAAGCAAGCCCCATTGCTTGCGAGAACACGACCTCACTACCTCGCCTGCTAAGTCCAAGCTCTAAACTGAAGTGGAGATTCACACATCAACAGAACAGTAGCGCGCATAGAAGCAAAAAACAAAAATCAACGAATTTTCCACGCGAACCACCCAAGATTCACACTAACCTCCCGCCGAATGCGGCGAGGATTACGACGAGCGACACACCGAGTTGAGCATCAGGTTATGGACGCTAGATCTGGGCCGGCATTGACGGCGAGATGCGCGCGGAACAAGAAAACGCCGGGAGTCGCCGCCATCCCAGGCCACGGGAATTGCTCCGGCGAACTTGACGCCGATGACAGAGAGAGAGAGAGAGAGAGAGAGAGAGAGAGATCTGGTGAGATGAAGAAGAAGAAGAAGATGAAGGAGAGAGAGAATGCGAGGAGTTCGACTGTTTAAAAATGGTGAATTTTGTGTCCAAAGGAAGGAAGAGAGAGAGAGAAGAGAGAGATTGACTGGCTTTCTGTGCATTGAAATCTGAGAGGAAGAGACACAGCCATCTTCCTGTTAAAAATTGCTTTTTTTTAATAATTTGCTTGTCTTTTTTTTTTGGGAGAGTCGTGGTTGCCTTGTCCGACCGCCACGTGTCAGCCTTGTGGGTGAAGCCAGTTTACATTGGGGAAAAAGTGTTGCTATTTTCCTCTTTCTTTTGCCTCTAGTTGAGTAGTTGCTGGTGTCTTTTGTTGTCCTGTTTAGAAAGTGTCAAGGAAAAGTTTCTCCTTTCCAAATCCAACGGAATTCAGACCAAAAAAAACAAAAAAATCCGATGGAATTAATTATTCGGTTATTGTTCTTGCTTTTGCATGTCTTGGTAGGTTGCAAATTAGGACAAACCATGTTCTTTTCTGCTAAAAAAATTTGTTGGAATGTTGCGTCCAAGCTTATTATTTTTCGCAAGATGAAGTACACAAAATGATATTTTGACTTTTTTATAAAAAGATCGAGTCCATACGAATCACCCATTTCCTCATCACGAAAAAAATCTAAGAAGACAGAGCTTGATTCAATAGAGTCAATCATTACAAAAAAAATATGAACTTGTTTGCGCATTTTGCAACAATTCAAAGATTTGCAATGACTTTCTTCTTTTTTTAGATAAAAAAAAGGTTTATAATAAACATTTTAGGAATAGGTATACTAAAAGTTCTAAAATTTATCACGAAAGTATAATTGATACCTAAAATTTACGAAAATCATGTTCTAAAACTTGTCAAATTATTGCAGTCGAGTCATTTTGTTAACTCCTATCAACTTGGCTAGCGGAAAATGCCGATGTGGCTTTTTTAAAATATTCTCTCTATCCTACGTAGTGATGACATAGCTAAAACACGAAATATAAAGTTAAAATAATGTCGTGTTGATCCAAATCTAATTTTTAATACAAATTTTAAGCTAAATTTAAAAAAAAGAGGCGTGAGAAATCTCGTCGGGAAGAGCTGACAAGGGTGGAGGATGGTCGGCGGTGGTCGCCGAGCCTCGACCAGTGGCCGATGAGGGCTGTCGCCGGAGATAAAATAACAAAAAAAGTCATGTTAACATTTTTCGTCAGTTAAGTTGAACAGAATTAATAAAATGACTCGATTGCATCAATCTGATCAGTTTAAGGATCAGATTGCACTTTTTGTAAGATTTACAACTCGATTATATTTTCGCAACAAGTTTTAAGACTTTCAATACACATCTCAAACATTTAAGAATAGTTTAAAGACAAAGTTCGATATAACATTGCACAATATGCTAATATTTAGAAATTATTAGTGTTATTTTTCTTATCTTTTCTCGTGCTGGGAAAGAAACGGAAAAGACATTATGTTTGACTTTAGTGCGCATCTCCCAAGAAGAGAATTGTGGAATTCAAGACATCAAGCATAATTCACGTGTGTCCTTTTTCATCTTCTTACCTATTTCATCCATTACACGATGCTTCATACTTTTAGGTTTTAGGATCAAAACACTGCCACACGACAAGCACAAAACATTGAACCCCTCCGTTGACAGAAACGAAGCCAATTTGGGTCTTGGCAGTCAGATGTGACAACAAGACAACGTGAGACTCAACGTTAACCGAACTCGACATAGGATCGTTAGGTAATAGGTACCTTATCTGCTAAGGCTATGTCCTTTTTTTTACTTTTTCCTTTTTGAATGTCGCATGCATATTCCAAATTACTTCGTTGCAATCCCGATTGTGAAATCAAGTCGTGGTACAAACTTTCCTCAGCAACCAGTGATCCAATGCCTTGATCGATTCGTGCAAAGTCCGTATTACCTTTTAAGAAGGCCCGAGTTTGAAGATGATTAGAAATTTCCATCACGCAAAGTCAATATATAGTCAACAATATGACTATATAAGTACGACCCCTATAAGATTTCAGGATGAACAGTGCTTAAATAAATATAATATAATGTTAGGAAATGTACAAACAAGGTTTACCCCATGACAGATGGTCTAATTAAAACTGGCATTTCCTATTGCATCAAAGTCACCGTTAACTTGCTTTTTCCTTTTGGGGGACCCATGTCACCTAATCCAATTTGATTTGTCTTATGATGTGCAATCATGCGCATGTACCACGTATAGCATGTGGCATGGTCCAGGACTCACAGACATAACAAAAAACCCAATTGGCGTAAACAAGGACAATCACCTTTTAGTTCCTTAACAAATATTGAAGGGTTGGAATAGTCAATTCGCATCGTTTGTCCCTGAGCGTTACTATAGAATTTCCCCATTCGTTATGAAATGTTCGATTTTAGTTATGACCATCAAGTATCACCCATAATCTAAATTTCGAGGATGGCTAACCCATCACCACAACTGAATGATATGTCAATAACTCATCACTCTTTCTAGACGAGGTAGTTGCACCAAAAATCACAAATCAATCCCTTTCAGTCACGATACAACTCAAACTTATAATTACGATGCTTACGTGACCACGGAGCCAACCAAGCTTGATGATAATGAACTAGTGGGCACTTCTGTTTGATATTGGGAATCTATAGGATTATTTGTTTATTTTCATTTATCTATTTTGATCCATGTAACAGAGGTTCTTTCTCTAGAATCCCATGCAATCTGAACTACAGTTACTGCTATTTTACAAGCTTCCAAAATTTATTTGCCTCCACTTGTAGATTTTCTACAGCACAGGCTCTCCTCTGTGGTCTTCGGAGGATAATGAGCATACCCCAAATTTTCTTCTTCTGTTTCTTAGGCCGAAGAGAATCCCTCAATCCAATATATTTCCAAAACGATCTTTTTCAAATGAGTCTTACACATACGAACATTCAGAAGGAACGATTTCGTCCTCACTTCAAAAGGCAATGAATGAATTACCTTCTTCCGGCACCCAATACTGTCAATTTCCCTCACCTCGTGCGATGCTGTGCCGTCATCAAAACTGTGCTGATTCCAACCACCCTTTTGAGTATAAAGCATTGGCTGCAATTCTCAGGAAATAAATTTATGCAATCATTAACGTGAGTTGTTGTAATGCAAATACAACAAGGAAGCAACTGTTTAAGTGCCACGTGAGAGCCTTATTGGGCAGTTGACACGTCCTAGTCAACATGAATCTAAGGTTGTGCTTGACCCAGGAATAATAAAACCATGTTAAATCCCTAAATATCGAATCACAGATGCATTGCCATGTGCTCTCTGTGAAAAACTATTGCATAGTGTGAATCTGAGATTGGAGTCCATGATTTGAATAATCCAGTCCACCAACGCAATGCTCGCTGACCAGAAAGCCGGCAGTGTTCAATAGTTGGATAACTGATAATTAGACCCTAATAAAAGTTCTCAACCTATCGATTGTGTCTTAGGATATACTACTTGAAAAATTTATTCTGCAAGTAAACTAACTTCATAGATGCAGTCATGATATGCACCAACACTAATTCAAAACGTGAAAGAAGAAAGGCAACATGTGCTTGTTTGATTGGATTTCGCTGTTAATCTTTGCTGAACTGAAACAAGTAACTTTTTCTAGCGAAATAAGTAACTTTTTCTTCCTAAGTCAAGACCGGACGGCCTGTTTCCGTATGCCTCTCCGGCGCCTTATATGTTGAGCCACATTATCTTTCCCGTTACGAAAATAATTAGTTCCAGACAAGGAACATGACAACAGATGAAAGACAAGCATGAGATGACAAGACCATCACAACTGAAGAATTCTGTGTCCTTAGTTAAGGACCTTTACCCCTCCAATACCACGTGGTCTTCCAATAATTGCGGATGATGGAACCAGAACAACTGTGCAGCTCAAGATCATGCGTAAGTCGGTACCTGTCGCCCATCAAGAGAGGTGACACCTGAAAGGTTTACCTTTATGAAGAGGCTTTGAGACAATTGTCGCAAGGATTACAACCGTATTTTCAGTCTTTCCGATCCAAAGACTCGCCAAAGTGTGCAAGTAAGGTTTGCCGCCGACACTCATTCTGAAAATTTCGCAAATTAGGGAGTTAACGCATGTTTATCAATAGACTTTGCTCCATTCAGGAACGTGGAAGATGAGTTTAGCCCAAAGGTTCCATTATGATTTACAAATGTTGCCAACAGACCCATCTAAAGATCCAGCACCCGGACTGGTTAATGCTAGACTAAAACTAACAACAATCAATAGAACAAAGTGGAAAGTGGAAACACAAAATAGAAGCATCACTTAGTTGGGATCATTAATGAGAAGTTGAGAACACAAATTGGATTACCTTGAGTTCACAATATTGCTGCATTTTCCTAGCTTGAGCCATTGCAGATTCAAAGATAGCGGTTTTACATCCTTGACCACTCCTTAACATGCACACAACCCGGCTGAAATCCTTTTTGGCATATAGAGCAATGCACACTGCCGGTAGATTATCTCTCCTTGCCTCCCTGATTCTTGCTAATAGCTTTCAATTGACTTGGACATTGTGTTGTGGATGACAAAACGTTCACCACATGCCATTAAAAAAATAATTTCTGAACCAATAAAAAAAAGTTGAAATGTGACAGAAACGTTATAATTGAAGGTCAAGTTAGATTAGAGTCATTTGCCACTCTGACAGTAAAGAAAAGACCTTCATCCTAGTCTAACTTAATTTCAACACACCCAAGCTCAATGCATGGAAGAAAGAATTTGACTTGAAAAAATACATAATTCACTAGTTCCTACAATCAATAGCTAAGAATGACAATTTAGCAGGCCACTGGACCATGGAACCAGCAAAGTTTACTTCCAAGCACACTAAGAAACCAATTGGTGAAACTTAAACATTAAAGGAAAAGTGGATTACTCCAGTATTCGGCAACACGTCAGCTTGATTCTAAAACTAAAAATAGGCAAAGGCCCAGAGTCCATTTCAACTTACCACATCTGGTTTGTCTATTCCCATCCCAAAAGCAATGGTAGCACATACAACCTAGACCTCTCCAGTATGCCATTTCTTTTGAACAGCTACTCTTTGACAGGCTGCTAATCCAGCATAATAGTACACCATCTTTATACTGCACTTATCATTCAAGTATTTTCCAACATCAACACATTCACTTTTTGAGATGCAATATACTATGCCACAAAAATTAGCAAAACGATTCTTTAGCAGCTCTCCAAGCTGCTTCAGTGGTTCCTTGGTCTTAGCTATGACCTCATACTTTAGGTTTGGTCTGTCAAAGCTTGTCTCAATAACAAGAGCATGGCAGATCCTGAGAGCTTTTAGGATATCCTGCAATGGATGCACATTTCAATCAATCTCAAATGATTATTTCAACATAATCTGGAGGTTAATGTGCAAGTTTTGTACCTCACGAACTGGTTGAGTGGCAGTTGCAATTAAGGCCATCACTGGGACGTATGAAAAATTTTGCTTAAGACATCCCAGTCCCCTATAATCTGGATGAAAATCATGTCCCCATTGACTGCAATAATGACAACCAAGAAAGTAACAGTCAATAAGCTTTACTAGTTTACAATCATTCAAATATACGAGAAAAGCTCAAACTAGCAGTACGTTCCTTTCACGAGATAGCACTGGCAGTGCAGATCCAGTAAAGACCTCATAAGAAACACAATCAATGATCACATGGGTGAACTTTTTCCTTATATCTCAAGTTGTTAATATATAGTATAAAGGTTAAAAGAATAAATACAGACACAAGAACCAGCTTAAAAGACCTGACTATCATGCCAAAAATGGACACTTCCAATTACTTCTGAAAGTAATTTCCGTTGGAGCTTATTTTAGTTGTGTGCATTTTGCTTAATATGATTAACGATGTGTCACTGACTTTTCCCAAAAGAAGGAACTGGATCATTTCCAGAATTAGTTATTTCAACATTGCAGTCTGTTATACTATAACAGTAGAACTTCACAGAAGGTCTGGGTTTCAGAAGGTTCAGTGTAACACCGACAATTTAATTAGGCTAGAAACACAGAAAATGAAAAAAAGTTCGAAAACAAGAGTTAGAGTGAGCATATGTAAATGTTAACTTGCTTTTCTTTATCTGGAACAAGGACAGTAGTTTTGCAGCGGCAACATCATAAATACTTGTTCCTTTTGAAGTAACACTAGCATGATCTTTGCTTCAGATACAAGGATGCCAAAGAGCATACCTCACACAATGTGCCTCATCAATAACAAAACCAGCAAGTTGTGCCAGCAATGCATCATGGTCGAGTATCAAAAAGTTCAAAAGAAACTTTTAGAAAAAGTTACAGTGAATCAGAAACAATACCTTTCTATGCAAGCATTTCAATATCTCGAGAAACGATGGGTTTCCCACAATCCTTTTAGGGGTTACATACAATAGCTTGCACAATGGTTTACCTTTCCTGAAAAGACAAGCAAAGCAGTGAAGATTAATGACTTGACAATCACAACACTTAGCAAAAAAAATATTTAGAAGTCCAATAGAAACCCCATTGCAACATATGGAGCATAGCCCAACATTTTATGGCGGGATAAAGATTGTATGGTATGATATACTTCTCTAGGAACACTAAGATCCTAAAATTTATTTTTAAGGCAAACATCTTGGGCATGAATCTTTTCATTAACTACATAAAAAATGTGCGTCCATTGCAACATATGGAGCATAGCCATTTTATATAAAGATTGTATGGTATGATATACTTCTCTAGGAACAGAGAGAGAGAGAGAGAGAGAGAGAGAGAGAGCGCGCTAAACCTTGCCTTAGTTCTTGGAGGACAGCCACTGCTTGGGTAGCAGTTTGCTAAGAGTTCAAGAAAGTAGACGGTATTCGATACTTGAGGGTTAGAGTAATTATTTGATCCTAGATGAGAGATAGCAGGGGAGATATAACAACTGTGACACTTAGTTTAAGAGTTGCTGGCAGCTGAAACGAAATGTAAGAACATCAGAAGAGCACATGAAGAAAGGAAGGGATGAGGGAATTATTCTTTTATTCACCTTCAGCTGATCAGAAAGCACCAGTTGATATTTGTCTTATAATTACTTCAGCTAGAAACATATATCAACTACTTCAAGGCTAAACATAAAACACTTCAGGATAATTCAACTTTATCCATTCAGATTAATATTTTCCTTCATGATTCAGTAGATCAATTCAGATTTACATGAAGGGACATCAATTTCAAACCAATTATGGGAAATGATCACCCCTAGTTGACATGAAGACATAGCACATACCTGCATAGGAAATATAGACATCTACAATATATATTTGGTGCATGTAATTTGAGAACTTATTCCTCTTTGACTTAATAACCCTTTTGAATTGGACATGAACTATGACTGACAACAACACTTACATTCAAAAACAAGATAAATTTTCCAGTAAGTAATTAGAAGGTCCTAGAAGTATAGCATAAACCTCAAATTCTAGAAATTACAGAATAGATAGAGCTGTGCGAAGGCAGAACGAGAATGTCCTGTATTTCGTTCTTTTCCAACTTAGTCCGATCACATACATTGGAACCCATGGCTATGTCCCCGAATCACTTCTTGTCGTTTAATTTGCATTTGGAAAACGTTTTCTTCCTTTAGTTTAAGCACAAACTTCTTGACAGTGCTAACACAGCAGATTACAAGATCATTTTAAAGCTTAAATTTCAATATACAGGTCTACCCGTCTAGTATTTAATTGGTGGAACCATGGAGCAAAGTGCACAGGGCTTGTGCTCTAAACATTGTCTCCACACATAATTCTACATACGATCATTACACAAACGAAATAATGTTAACATTCACTAACTTGGTAACATAAACTTTTACCACCTCCAGTGGGCACAAGAATGAAGCAATCTTGTGTGGCTATGGAAGCTTTACAAGCCTGACGCTGCATTGGTCGAAATGCCTTGTTTCCGAATATTACAACATTTGCCAATTCTATGTCATCCAAGGCTTGCAATTCCTCATAAGTCAGAGTTCCTTGTTTGCGTGTCAAAATCTAAGAGCAATGTCTTTTATTTGAAACTGATGATATCGAACCTTGAGTGACAGTGCTCCTATAGTCCTTCAACACAACAAGCCTCTTCAGCACCATAAATAGTTTCTGACGTGGAGTGATGGAAAATGAAAATTGTGCACAAAGAAATCCCAAGCCTTCATTTTGCAAACACTCCTATCAAAGACGCTGGATGCTAAGTTCCACACTTGGATGATGTACTATACTCTCAAAATATTTGAGAAATATAGGTAGTGTTACATCATCCTAAACAAAAAATCAACAATTTTTAATGACCAAACAGTTCTAACATAAGTCATTTTAGATCTAAAAGACTGTGGAAGTAACTGGCAAAAGTTAGGAATGTCTATTATACATTTGATCGGATGAGATCCCTCATAAGCAATTTACTAAATGCTTTTGTACAAGTAGCTTGTGTAAGGTCCTTTGCTGCGTGCAAAATTACAAGCAAACTGGAAATGATCAAGGAAAGACATAATTTTAAGAGCAAAGAACAGTGACACACAAATTTAAGGGGTTGGGCAGTTTCGTCTATGTCAACAGGAGGAGTTGTTTCACAATGACCAAGAGGGAATTACAATAAGAAATAAATCAATTTTTCACTAATCAAAACCCCAATTGCAAGAGTCAATAAAAAATGAATGTGATGAGTGGAAAGCATTTCCCAAGAGTTTTTTGAGAAGAACACTCTAATCTCTCCCAATCAAAAACCAAGACAATCTTCTCTCAATTCTTCTCATTTTCCTTAATGGCCCTAATATACCTTAGCAACAAAAATATATAAAAATATGGGTTGCAGCATCACTGTTTAAAGAATAAAAAGTCGTGTCGAGATCTGCTGACTTTTTGTTAACCTCCTAAACAACTGGACCATTGTGGCTAGACTCCTGGGATTTGACCAATAACTATTGTGGCTTCTTCAGGTGTCCATAATTGCTTCACCGAATGGCCAACCCTGTACAATACTAAGACATTCTTCAAGCTGCGTATTTGGTCCATACAATGACACAGGCCAATCCCAAGCCAAATCTAGGTCCATAGTTAAAAAACTCAAGCCACAAACTTAACAACTATCAACCAAATTAGTTTTAAGCATGGGAAAAAACATGCCAAGCCACCCTACTTTTCTTTCTTTTTCTTAATCCCTTCAAATTGGTGGGGGAAGGAGTGAGACAACTTCACAGTTTTCAGAAGCATACCATGGATTCTAAAGATCGTCTGGCCAAAAATTGAGTGCATGAATTCCTGGGAGTACTGCTTTGATCAAGAATATAGCATTTGGATTTCCTGCCCATTTTACTACCAAATATATCATTTTCATATTTACTGTCAATAGAGGAATCTACCTCAAGAAAAGTTTAATTTTTCTTAGGTTGTGGAGAATCTTCTATAATAGTAACATCATGCATGACATTGCATCCACCGTCGTAAGGGATATCTTGGCCATACATATCGGCCAAAGCTCCACAAGCTTCTGATTCCACAGCTTGCAAATCATCCCAATCCTCAGTATCTTGCATAGTTTCGGCAGTTCTGCTAGAAAGTCATCGCCACGGTGCTCCGCAGTGATAAACTCTCGACCTTTGTCACCTTAAGAAAAACCAAATGATGAAAGAGATGATTTTGCAAGTCAATAAGACTACTATGCCGAACCCACAAAGAAATGACAACGAGAATAACGCTCAATGAACAAAACTTAACCAGCTCCGGTCCATTCAAATCCAAAGTAGAAAAATTTCGCAGCCATCATCAGAACACTGACCAATCGCAACAAATCTCCTTATTTAGGAATGCACAATCAATCAATTCACAAATTATCCACGCAACATAAGTAATCATGTCATTTCCTAATCACCAGATATCACGCAATTTAGCCAATAAGCAAGAAAAACCACCATTCAAAGTAACCTAAACACATCAAACTGGAACCGTGCTAGACATGTTGCTCCTCAGTAACACTACTTCACAAAACCCGATCCGATCTATTTAGCATAAAAAAAATGGGCGACGAAGAGACGATTCGAGTTCCCGTAGAGGGAAACGAGACGGTCCAAGCAGTTGGCGGCGGACTGCTGGTCGAAGCCGAAGTCGAGAGCCAAGCTCAGCAACCAAGCTTTCTCTACCTCCTCCAACCCCCGATGCTCCATCGAATCTCTCAACCTCTTCGACGCTATTCGATCGATCGATGATGCACGAGCCGGAATGGAATGGAATCGATCGCCAGTCTCTCTCTCGAGAGCGCGCACTCGAAGTGCCTTTTCGAAAAACGTTGCCAGCGACGGCGGGATTGGATGCCTTTTTTCCCCTTTACATTTGTATATGCTAGAGAATGGGAGAGATTGGAGCCAAATATTTTCAATTTTTTTCTGAAAATTCGGTTTTTGCGTCTGAAGTTTGTTCAAGTTCTATTTCCAGCCCCCCGCAAGTTCTTTTGGTTTCATTTGACACCCTTGGGCTTATTTGGTGAGACGACACATGAAAAATTGTTAATCGATCGCACCTCTCTTAAAAGTTTGGAAAAGAAAATTATTACTTGAATTTCAAACAATCACTAAAAATTGTGGACGATTCCTTTTTTTTGTTATATATATACGATTTGTTTTCGATGTTTTGCATTAAAGAAAAAGTCACATTACAAGAATTGCAAAATTGGCGAAAGGGAAAAAAGTTAGACGGTTCATATGGTTTCATAATTATCTTGCGTGCACGACGTTAGAGCTGCTGCATCCATCGAGATCAATAGAGTATTTTAAGAAATTGAAGGCCACATTGTAAAAAAAAGGAATTTCTTAAGAAAAGTTATGTGGTTGAAATTTATTTTCATATCATTTGGTGCGAGCCTTTCGGACTTTATTGTTTTCTGGGTTTGGATCATTCTTGACCTTGGTAGATAGGGATGTGTGTAAAGGCTCCTTTGAAAAAAAAAAGGGACTTGCATCTCGTGCTAAAGTTATATATCTCTGAGAAGTATCTCAAATTTGTGTATCAGGAAAAGGAAAAAATTGACAAAGTAATACTTTTTCTTAATTACATTTTTACCTTTATATATATTTATATTTCAATGGAAGGATTTTCGAAAAATTTGGAGAAATGGCGTTTCCGACACTACTTTACTATTTGGCAAAAAAATACTACTTTATCGTGCCCAAAAAATCATGAGCCTGATGGAAATTTCATATGTCAAAACTAACCGTTACAAGGTGAGTCCTGCATTCAATGTGGACGGTTGATAAAAATGGAAAAAGGATGGTTCGTGAAATTGGTTTTGTAAAATCATTATTATATCATAATTTCCGGACATTAAAGGAAAGTTAAGCACGCGCGATCAAAATTATATTTAATTAAGAAAAGTTGCATTGAATAAGGAAAATTACTAGCACGTAGGTTTCAAAATTTTACAAAGTGTAAATGAAAGTAGCGATCAATTCAGATATTTTACTAAAAGTACATGAAAGAAATTCACTATTAAACAGATAGACATTAAACATAGGATCCAGAGAATAGAAAAGTTACGGTCTATCTGGTAATTTACTAACAATAGAGAAAGAAATTTACCATAAACTAAGGTAGATTATTATTATCGTTTGTGATATATTACAAATCATATGACTTGTGGCACTTACGACGACAAAAAGAAAATTATGTCTTGTAAAGAAAAGTAATGAAATGATACGTAATTGGTAAATTAGTGCAAGGAAAATTAATAAAGAAAATTACAGATACTAAATAAAAAAATCGCCATTAATTAGACAGGATCCTATCCCATTTTCCCTTCCCATCTAGTTGTTGTAGATATTCATGCCAATCTTTAGGTGGCTTTGAGCAGCCAAGAATATGGAGGAATTTGTTGTAATCAAAATGGCATGTCATGGCTTTCTTTCTTTCTTTCTTTGTGTGCCTTTTGCTCTTTGTACAGTGGTGTATGCCTAGAGAGCATTTTGTGATTCTTCTTGCGAAGATGATCAGCTTATTTGATTTTACTGCCAAATTTGTTGGCTTCTGCATAACAGCCGGTTCTGGGGGAGGGCTTGTGTTTTAGGGTATCGTTTCTTGAGAAATGTGTTCCTTCTGAGGTTGAGCTTGGTTCTAGCTACGTGGGGATTGAGTCGAGTTGAGTCCAAGCATTTCAAATAAAGGGAAGAGCCGGAGCAAAGCAAACAGAGGATTGCATGAGTTCATTTCAGGGTGTTCTTTTTGTGGTGCTTGTTGCACCAATTCTTCTTTCTATGTTTGCTTATAATCTTCTCAACAAGAGGAAAAAGGGCGGAAGCAATACAAATGCAGCAAATAAGAGCACCGATGGAACATCTACATTCTTTCTTATTTCTGTTTTTTTGTTCCCGGAATAGAAAAAGAATAGAAATCCGTTTAGTAACGTCAGTTAATTTTTTTATTCTTGAGAACAAAAAGTGGCTAGGGAATAGATTTGGAATAGAAATAAGAAGTAGGAAAAAGTTACTCCTTTGTTCCCGAAAACAATTTCTGAAACAAGTCTTTTTTTTTCTTCCTTCTTCTTCCTCCTCTAGCAAACTAAGAAAAATTTCATGTCACAAAAAAAATTTAGGATTGTATCAAATGCTTTTCCGTTCTTTTTCTATTTCGAGAATAGAAATTTTGTGTAGTTATCAAATGCATTATTTTACTCAAAAACTCGTCCAAGGAAAAGAAATAGAAAAAACTATTTCTGTTTAGAAATTATTTCTAGGAACATAAATGTTACCAAATACACCCTAAATATTTTTAGACGTGTGTGAAGTTATGTAAAATTGTATAATTGAACGATTGACTTTCCAAACAAGTAAATGATGTGGGCTTTTTGGGGGCCTCTTTAGGGCTCATCCCTAATCTTCCGCAACGAAACAACATCGGCAAACTTAATTGAAATGACTCTCTCTCTCTCTCTCTCTTTCTCTCTCACGAACCTTGTTCGGCATTTCCAAGGGTGGAAATTAACGTACATTTATTGCTAGTTGACCAAGCCAACAAGTTTGACTTGACTAGAGAGGGTGAGGTCCAAAAGAAGGTAAGGCAAGGACTAAAAGCAATTGCAGAATAGCATCCTGAAAGCGTCTTTCGTTGTTCATCAATCCTTTTAATCGCTAACATATATTATGTTAGAAAATTTTGTTTTTTTTAATTATCATTTTAGTAAGATGATGTATTTCACAAAGTAAAGTGCAAATGATATTTAACTTTTAAATAGACTCATGACCTTGAGTTTTTTCCCCTACATCACTAGTTCTCAACTTTTTAGATCTCTTAACACATTTGAATTGTTTCCCAAAGAACTCACAAAATGTCACCAGCGCGTACTTTTTCAATGGATAGCTAATATTACCAAAATAGAGATGGACCTAGTGGTAAAGTTCCATCATTCTATCTATACCAAAGAATTATTTCTCAACCATCTATACCGAAGCATTATTTCTTAAGTTTGGAAATAATTGCTCATCATTTATCACATTTCACAACTGGAAGCACGATTGTTGCAAAACAGAGCTCTTAAATTTGGAAGACTATTCTGCTAGAAGTTTCTAACAATAATTCCTTGAACGTTGGAATGTAAAGAAACTAGAAAATTTTAGTGGGGCCAAGACTTGTTAATGAATATGAAAATTTTTGTAAATACGGAAAAGCATCAGCAATGAAACTGGTGTTTGGCCATAACTTGGGTAGTTTAGCATGCACCTTTGGGGATAATGAGTAAGTGGTACAGAATGATGAGACTCAATGTTAGTCATTTTGGTATCAAGAAAGGCATGCTTGACTTACTTTTCCAAGTCTTCATTGAAATTGATATGTCAAGCAAATTGGTGGAAAATAATAGATTTGAGTGTCAATATTCGTGAACCACTAGTTATTCAGGTCCATTCGTGAGTCTTCCCATCTTGCTCAAGTCTTTTAGTCCACGCAAAGTCCATTCAACCTTCAATCAGGAAGGTTGAGTCTAGGAAGTATTGCGGCATGTCCGGGTGTAAACATCTAGTGGGATCCATCGTTTTCATGCCTTATTTAACGTCCCGGCGGCCGAACGTCCCTCTATAACTCAGGTGTTACTCTCTGTTTCTCTCTCTTGGTTGAACGTTGAGAGAGAAACTTCATTGAGTCCCACCCCCTTCCCAAGTTCTCACCCTATATTTTTCTTCGTGGTTGAGCAGAAATACCCCCTCGGTGTTTTACATTTAAGGGACTCCGAGGTCCGAGCATGACCTTAGACTGAACCTTTTAACATGTTGCTTGGGATGGAGTATCAAAACTGGCATGCTTGACTTACTTTTCCAAGTCTTCATTGAAATTGACATGTTAAGCAAATTGGTGGAAAATGGTGGATTTGAGTGTCGGTATTTGTGAACCACTAGTTATTCAGGTCCATTCACAAGTCTTCCCATCTTAGACGAAACCTTTTAACGTGCTGCTCGGGATGGAGTATCAAAACTGGCATGCTTGACTTACTTTTCCAAGTCTTCATTGAAATTGACATGCCAAGCAAATTGGTGAAAAATGGTGGATTTGAATGTTGGTATTTGTGAACCACTAGTTATGCAGGTCCATTCATGAGTCTTCCCATCTTAGATGGAACCTTTTAACGTGCTACTCGGGATGGAGTATCAAAATTGGCATGCTTGACTTATTTTTTCAAGTCTTCAATGAAATTGACATGTCAAGCAAATTGGTGGAAAATGGTCGATTTGAGTATCGGTATTCGTGAACCACTAGTTATTCAGGTCCATTCACGAGTCTTCCTATCTTGCACCGGTCTTTGAGTCAACACAAGTCCATTGATTGCTACCATTCTTAGGGTAGAGCTAACTCTCATTGAGAGACCATGAATTAGCGAACATGCCTAGAAAGAGAGAGAGAGAGAGAGAGAGAGAGAGAGAGAGAAGAGTTTACCTTTTTGTCTCTTCATGTTTCTAATTTCTAAACGAAAATTTATTATATAAAGATCTACAAATTTAGCCGTCTTTTGTATTAGAGATTTTTCCTTTTTGATTGATTATGGATATTTGGCACAAACTTATATGAATATTAGGCTCCATTTGTTTCACGGAAAATGAATAATTTAGAAAATGTTTCCTTAAAAAGAATTTCTTGTATCGCTTGAAATAGTTAACTAATAAAAATATTTTCATTATCGATAACATATAATATCCAAACATATTCGTGGAAAATGAAAATTTTTTCGTTCATTCATTTTTATGAGCGATATAAGCAATCATATTTTGAAACATATTTCCAAATAATATATTTTTTGCGAAATAAATGGAGCCTTAGTAATAGGTGCTCGATGAAGGAAGAAATAAAGTATATGCATGTGATTTTTTAAAATTTTAGCCAATTTCACTAAATATGAGTTTTTTTGGTCGGTACGCTAAATATGAGTTAAAAAGTAGATTTTTGACCATTTCAACGCCTCCAATGGGGAGAGGCTTTCATTTCTACGGGATGGGAAAGTAAAATGTTGTCCATCTTCACTTCGATTTGCGCCCCCACGTGATGCCATTACAAAGAGAACTAACAAAAGGTGAGGGCTAGTCAGTTAAAAAAGTAAATTTCCTCGTCAAAAACGCGCAAATTCACAGCAGGTTTGTCTGTATCCCAAGCACATCCTGCTCATCTTTTGAGGCACGAGAAGAAGTAATTCCAAATATGAACACCTTGCAAAAGTTGCCAAGTAAAGTCTATAGGGGGGTCGTCTTGCCAATTTCGAGGAAGGGATTGTTTTGGTGGTCTTGGTCAAAAAGTTCAGAATCAAAAGAAGTACGATTGCCTTGTCTAAGAAACGCCATCCACCACGACAAGATTTGCGCGTCTCCTTTGGGGCAAGAGAAGAAGTAAAACTCTATTTATAGTCCCAAGTGCTTGTGCTTGTGCTTGAAGAGGAGAAACGCCAATCACCACAAATTACTAGGAGATCGTTTTTGTTCTTAGATATTTCTGGTTTTGATAGCTCCGGGTTGAGGCGTGAAGGTGAGATCCTCGGATTGCACTGCCTTTCGGGACTCGGACACAACTTGATCTCCTTCAAGGCAACTTGTTCTCAAACACTGAAACCCATTGCAGTAATTTCATCAGTGCATCACTCCTCGAGGTAAGCCCAACCTTCATTCTCCGGTCTATTACCATTGATAGGACAACATTTGATTATTTCTTATCGCACAACACCTAACATCGTTTAAGGCATTCATAATATTACATGTGATATTCCCTTGACTTTTTCAAAATCATCACCACATATATTGCTATTTTTTCTTACTACAATCTTCTCGTTTAAACTAATCGGTTATGAATGGTTAGACTTGTTGAATATGGTGGAATCGTTTGCTAGCCCTTGTCCCGATGTTGTTTTCAAAACATTAATGGTTGATTGAACTCCCTTATGACAAAAAGCCCATTCGACTAAAATTATCTAGTTCCAATTTCGGGTCCATGGGCCCTATACGCACCTGAATTCTCCAAAATTACTTAAACCTAAAACATCCAAAATACTCGGGTTTTGCATAAGTTCTTTTTTTTTTCTTGAAAATAGTTAAAAAACCAGATTTTTCCAAATATCGATCATGCTGGTCTATTGTCTTCAATAATCACACAAAACCTTTCAAAGGTTGCAGATCAGAATTGTCAACAACAAAAATTTATCCAAACCGATCTGATCGACTAGAGAATTTTTGGATGTTCATAAAAACATTGTCCGTTATATTGGCAATTTCGTAATTTCTGGAAAATGACAGAAAATTCAGATGTTTTTCCGGAAATTATGAAAAATTTCACAATTGTACTGTTTATTTTTTTTTTTGCGCTGGTTACATTGGACAACTTGAAAGTGACCAAAGCTGCTGGTTTCAATGCATTTGCACATTTAATATGAGGACAATTTTCAGGTGAACTTTATTTTCGCGGGTTGAATTAGAAAAACTAGTCATAAAGTGTGGTTTTCACGCGATTTTACTGCTTACAGCAAAGACATGACTTTTACGTGTATATATAGCGTGGAAAGTTATCGACCTATGACGGATTAGACAATACGATTTATGCATGTTTAGGGCCGAGGAGAATGTAGCATTTACGGGAAGAAAGAACGTTTTGATAATGATATAATGGAAGATTCACGAGCTGGTTAGAGCCACATTTATCAGTTTAACAAAATGGTTTTCAAGTGGGGATATGAACGGAAGTGGTCATTCCGTACTTTGGTCCACACTGTGTGGCTTGACTTTGGCTTGCCATTTGAAAACACTTCAATTACTACTGATTGGTCCTCTCTCTCTCTCTCTCTCTCTCTCTCTCTCTCTCTCTCATTTCTCCCTTTATCTTTCGCATTCGGCCTCTCTCTTGCAGAACAATTCGAGACTATCGTCTACTCTGATTAGTCCTCACTCGCTTCCTTTGTTCTTTGCCCTCTTGAAAGTTCTCACCCAGACCTGTTCAGGGTCTCCTCTCCCAGATCTCACGCCTCTCTTCGCATCTCAGCTCTTGGAAGGTAATCGCTTTTCCATCTCTTATTAGCGTGTCGTTTCTGTGTTGATTCTGTCGCTTTGGTTATTGGAAAAATCGGCTGAACTAAGTGTGTTTCTGGGGCCCTTTTTGTCTATTGGGGATGTGGGGGTGACTGCTGAATATACCAGAGGAGGGTGTTCTATTCTCTCCTTTGGAGTCAGCTGTTCTTACCGGTTAACGTGGTATGTCCCCGGCTCAGATTTGACTTCGATGAAAAATAGGAAAGCCTTTGTTTTCGACTTTAGATGTGGCTAATCCTATGATGGCCTTCGCTATTTGATTGTTAGTTGCTTTGTAATTCAGTATTGATCTTTTGTTGAACTAGAATGAGTAGGTCTGCAAGCGCGCTAGACTCTCGTGCGTAAAATTGCCAAATTTCGCTTGAATCCGGAGACCATTTTTTTTTATGCGTTATGAGGTTTGTCTATGTCTGAAGGTCCTAGTTCAATTTATAGAAAAATAAGTCAGAAAAATAAAACTAGGCTGGTTCTAGGGTCAACTAGTTTGGTTCTTGGTTACAAAACGGAGAACCAATTATTACGAAATAAGTTCCTGATTCTTAGGTTAGAACCTACTCATCCCAAAAACGATCATTCTAAGAGTAAGTCTTCTTTTAAGGAGATTTCATTCAACAATTTTACCTCCCTATGGAACATTCCAAATGAGTATATTTGCCTTCACCCCTAACTTGTTTTTTGCCTTCACCCCTAACTTGTTTTCTCCCTTCTTTAGCCAAAAAAGAAAAGAAAAGAAAAAGCTCATTTTCTCCCTTCAAAGCTTTAAAAATTGACCGAGTCTTTACATGAAAGAAAGGAAAAGTAAATGAGGAATAAAAAAATACGGTGAAAGTTGGAGCATTTTAACTATATTGCTACTTTTTACCCTCTCAACTCACGATAGTTTCAATCATTATAATATAAAACATACCCAAATTCATAGTATGACACTTCTTAAGATCTTCCACATGATATCCAACAATAAGAAAAAAAACCTAATTGATTTTATGACACACACATGAAAACAATCAAATGAATTGAGCCATATGTGTATATTAGGAGATTCACCTAGCTTTTACATCACTCATTTCTTACACCTCTTTTGTTACAAACAATAAATTCATTCTTCCAAAGGTGATTAATCAATTTTAACCTGACTTATCATGAATTTAGCTGATAATCGTATTCTGCTTCCATTTAATTGGACATAAAATCTTTGCAGTGATATTCTCAAGCACTCAAAGCCATTGTTTCAAACCTTGGTCATCTCTGAATTTTCCTCAGCAGCTGCCTTCTACTTCCTTTCTTCTCTTCTTCTCCTCCTTCCACCGAATTAGTACCTAATTTCTAATCGTTCAGACTAACATAGAGAAAGGGCAAAGTCAAAGCAAGGCAAACAAAGAGATGCACTGTTTCATTTCAGGTCGTTCCTCTGCGCTGCTTCTTGCGTCTCTGTGCTTGTATTCAGTAATCTCAATAAGAAGAAAAAGAGTGCATAAAAAGAGAGCACTCCGTTTGGTGCCATCTAACAAATTATAGCTCTGTTTTACAGACAAGATATCAATCAACTTTATAGCTTTGAAAATTTGAAACGAAAGGCTCGGTGATAATATACCAGTTCAAAATAAATTCATTTTACATGGAATTGTAGCATGTGGTGCCGGTGTGGAGTAGATAAAAGATAAATAACCAGGAGCATTTGTTTATCTCTACCTCAGATTTCCACTTCATTAAGAATATGACAATTTTAAACAAGAGTAAAATATAAAATCACATCCACAGTCACTAGCTCGATCCTTTCTTCGCGTCTTTCGCACATTTCTAATTCCGTTTCAACGCAATTATTATCTTTTAAATGATTTATCAAATTCTGATTTTCAATAAACAATTAAAAATCGAACTCATGCTTATATTTTTAATTGAATACTTGTACACAGATTCTAGTTCTTTATAGCCCAATCGAAAAACTAATGTACATGTTACTCGTGAGTGAATCAAGCCAACAAGTTTGACTTGAATAGGTGAGGTCCAAAAGAAAATAAGGTCAGGACTAAAAGCAGCTGCAACTGCTCCTAGTCAATCAATTACCAATTAATTAAAGATTTCATTTTCATAAACTTGTTTGTAGAGATTAGTTCATCGATCCTTTTATTCAGCAGAAAAGCATTTTTCGTACCAACTTTTGCCCTCAAATTGCCATGCACAAAGGGCAGAGTTAGAGAAAGAGGAAAATTGATGACACTTCATTCCCTTTTTTACTTTTAATTCATGTTCGTGAAGGTTTCTATGTATCATGAATTCATAATTCAAAAGCCTTTTGGACATTACCTCTAAATATCACTGCTTCCTTCTAAAAATAAGCCTAGACACTTCATTCCCTTCTTTTCAATGTTTTTTCCTAAATTATCTTTTTTTTTTAATATTTTGCATCCTTCTTTTTTCATTGGTTTACTGACTTTTCAAGAGCTGAATGATATGCCAACAAAATTGTAATAAAAAAATGACCCGGAAAAGAACTCAAGGACAGTGTACAAGTATTTCATATATCATTTATTAACTTAATACTGGTGTCATTTAACAAATTATAGTTCTATTTTGCAGAAAATACATCAATCAATAATTTAAATTTGAAGGTTTGAAGTGAATAGCTCAGTAACATCATATCATAAATTCGTCTTATATAAAATTATTGGCATGTGGGGTCGGCATGAAATAAATAAGAGAGAAATGACAACGACCATTTGTTCATCTTTACCTCACATTTCTAACTTCATAAGGAATATGACAATTTTAAATAAAATTAAAATATGAAATCACCGAATTTGAACCAAAACATAAAAGAAGTGGAGCAACCGACCCGATACGAATAGAGAAGCAACATTCGCACAAAAAGAGAAAAGAACATAGGAGAGAGAGAGAGAGAGAGAGAGAGAACACGGTTTGAGATTGATTGAAGTTAAGCAGAGGGAGCGAGTACCTTGTTGCGAGCCATTGGAAGAGAGAGGAGCGTATCAGCTTGTCAGGGAAGCTCGAGTTTTCCTGGAGAAATAAGGTTGAGAGACTTGTACACTTTTAGCAATTCTTTTTCTTTTGTTCGGAAAAAAAAATCAAGTGAAAGCTTCATTGAGCGGTCCTTAAAGGCCGCAGAAATTCAAAGACTTTGGACATTCTTTTTTTATCAATGATTTTTGTGAGCGATCATTCTACTAAAGATACATCAACAATTCATGCTGTGTCATATTAATTGTATCATGTCGAGTTAGGATATAACACAAATATGACAAAACCCGAACAAGACGTGTTTAGTAAATGCACACAACACTTCTTATAAAGCAGGTCATACAACATGACATGATAAATGTGATAATTAAATGTGTTACCATATAAAATGTCAACACGACACCATGCAAAATGCTAACCTGTATACATGCAAAAAGATGCAACACATTACATCTAAAGCAAAGAGCAAAAATGCTTCCCCTGATATTCTAATTACAACTGAGACGCAGCCTTTTGGATTAATATTAATCCTATTTGAGAGCCATAAAATTTAATCATGCAAAAAGCCCCAATTTCAAACATACTAAAGCGAAAAACTTCAAAATCTAAAAATTAAGAACAGAAAAACAAGCAGACCATGAAAGAAGAGAGGGAAAGTTAAAATTCCTCGAAATATGTTTGGATACATGTTGGGTGCAAATGATGTAAATGGAACTTAATTTCACTTAATTTCATTGATAGACTTAATTTTCCTTCATTCTATACATCCTTAAGAAGGAAGTAAGGCCAATTTTGGAAGAAAAGTGCATTTTTTGCATTTCCTCTCATTTCTATGCACTTTTAGAAAGAAATAAAATTTGGGCCCAAAAGGAAGTATTTCCCTTTCATTTAGAATCATTTTTATCGACTTCCTTCATAATTTAAACAGCTGAGCAATTGAAAAATTTTCCTCGATTAATATTTAAGCTTTAGTTAATTTTATATATGAACGATGCCTAAAACTTGAAACCTGCCAAATTAAAAACGTGATTGACGGAAATTTCCTCTAATTAGGTAAGTGCACGTATCTAGAGGATGAGGTTTATTGGGCAACAATTAATTGGCACTGGAAATAAACAGAAGGCGTTGTGAAAAAGAGGTTCCTACATAATTTCAATATCTTAGGCGTGAACCGAAAGAATCCACCTTGAAATATGTGTTCAAATATTTGAATGTGTTTCAACTATGTGTTTCTGAACAAGTAAATGATGTGGGTTTTTGGAGGCCTCTTTAGGGCCACCTAATCTTCCGCAGTGAAACGACGTCAGCTTACTTAACTGAAGGCCGTGTCTTCATTACCTATCTCTTTCTCAAGAACACGAACCTTCTTCAGCATTGCCTCGGGGAGAAATAAACGTACACGCTCGTCGGAGTGGACCAAGCCACCAAAGCATTTGCACAAAAGCATCCTAAAAGCATCTTTTGTTGTTCATCAATCCTTTTGAGCAGGAGAAAAAGCATCTTTTCGTTTCAACTTTCCCCCCTCAGATCGCCATGGACAAAGAGTTGAGTCAGGGAAAGAGAAAGAGAGCAGAGGAAGAGAGCATTGAGGGAGCATCCACTTCTTCGTTCATCTCTCCCGTACCCACAGGACAAGGTGACCATCAATACGACGTATTCTTGAGCTTTAGAGGCTCAGATACTCGCAAGAAATTTACCGATCATCTCTACCATAGACTGGTCAGCGCAGGGACTGTACCTCTTTCCGTGTTCAAGGACGATAACAGCATCCCAATTGGCGAGGAATTTGGTTCACAGATTCTCGGTGCTATCTCACGTTCTAAGATTTCGATCCCCATCATCTCCAAAAATTATGCTATGAGCAAATGGTGCCTCCATGAACTCATTCATATGATGGACCATAAGAATAGCATGTCACACATAGTGTTGCCAATTTTTTACGAAGTGAAACCATCGGATGTGCGGCATCTAAAAGGAAGTTTTGGGGAGGCCTTCCATTCAAGTCAGAAGCATTTTGATGAGAAGGATATCCTGAAAAGGCGGCGAGCACTTTATGAAGTCAGTTTCCTACATGGATGGGAATCCGAGGAAGTTGCTAATGGGTACTTCACTGATCTTTTTTCCTTTTTGATAAGCAAGTTTTGTTCTTCACGCAGAACCCATGAAATACAGATGTATCACTTTCATTGCAAGCTTGAAAAGATCCCCAGAATGTCCCAATAATGCCTCGAAGACTAACAAACACTAGTACTTCCCAATATGTCCTGAAAACTAAGCCAACCACAACTTAAACCAAAGATCCCGTAGCGCCCAAGAATTTTACACTTGTCTCCGTCCCAGAGCAAAAAAAGAAAGAAACAACAACCCCTGTAGCCAATAGTATCAATCACTAAATAACATGCCTAGAAAGGACTCCAATGCTCGGTCTTCCAAAACTTGATCACTCCCAGATAAAATAAACCTCCTTATGCCAACGGGTTGGCTCAGATGATAAGAATTGGACACTTCACATTTACCATGTTTAGGTTTGATTTCCAATGCCAGTAACCCCATTGGTAGGTGATCTTGGGGTAACCTCCTGTCCTTCTAAAATTTTTTAACCTCCCCCAAAAAAATTGACCTCCTATCTTTCTACTGGAGGCAACCTTAATCCTTATAATGAACATTATAGTTCGAAAGACTCTTCATGACCCCAGTGGACCACCTTATTTTATTTCAACAAGATCCATCTGTTCGCATAACAGGGTAGGGAAAAAAATGAAACGACCTATTGCAAGTTAATTGTAAAACCAAAATGGCTTGCATGTTCATTGGCCCCATATATCCTTCATTATATGCCAGTCTCTTGATGAGATTAAGTATAATCACAAAGTTATCATTGAGTTTTGTTGTTTGACAGGCATGAAGGAGAATTAGTGGAAAAAGTTGTCGAAAATATTCTGAGCCAGTTGCGACAAGATTATCAGCTTGATGTTACTAAGCACTTAGTTGGAATTGATGATCATGTGAACAAAATCAGGAATTGGGTATACACTCCTACCACTAATGCTCGAATGATTGGAATCTATGGCATGGGCGGGATCGGAAAAACGACTCTTGCCAAGGTAATCTATAACTGGCTGTCGAATGACTTTGTGCATCGTAGCTTCCTTGCAAATATTCGAGAAACAGCTTGCCGCAAAAGTATTCCTTATCTACAAAAGCAACTAATTAAGGACATACTGCAAATCAAATATAAAGTTGGGAATGATGATGATGGAATTAATGAAATCAAATCTGGATTCAGAGGAAAAAAGGTTCTCATTCTTCTGGATGATATAGATGACAAGAAGCAACTAGATTCGTTGGCTAGGGAACGTAGCTGGTTTATGGCAGGAAGTATGATCATTGTTACCACTAGAAATGAAGCGGTTCTTGATCAATCTGAATTTGAGGTAGACTACAAGTATGAATTGTATGGATTGGATAAGGTGCAAGCTTTGCTTTTGTTTAACAAACATGCATTTCGTACGGACCATTCTCCCAAGGACTTTGAGGGTATATCTAGTGATATCATATCCACCATGGGTGGGCTTCCCTTGGCACTTCAGGTCGTAGGTTCATACTTGTATAAAAAAACAAATATAAACGTATGGGAAGATGTGCGGAAGCAATTAAAGAGCCAACCACATAGAGATGTCCAAAAGATATTGCGAATAAGTTATGATGCATTAGAAGATGGACATAAGCAGATTTTTCTCGATATTGCTTGTTACTTTATTGGCCAAATTAGCAATTATGCCATGTACATATGGGAGGACGATGGGCTTTATCCAAGTCAAGGAATTGAAGAGTTGAAGTTGAGGTGCTTAATTAAAATTGGAGATGGTGGTTGGCTTGAGATGCATGATCAATTGAGAGATCTTGGAAGGAGCATTTTTTGCGAAGGACAACTGCTTGACAAACGTAGCGAACCATGGGACAACTACAAGGGAACCTCAAAAATACTAAGCATTCGAGAGGTAAAATATGGCACTCCTTCTTTTTCTCTCCCTCTTATTTTAATATATTTAATCTGATCTATTCTAATATTTCATTTAGCACCTTCCTTTCTAGGAAAAATATTTTTGTAAACATCCATTTATTTCCATCATAGATTAATTGTGACAACTAAATAAATATAAGTATCTGAAAGATGAAAGAGTTGAATCATTTGATTCGATTTCATTGATATAAATTACATCCGTAAAAATTTAATTTACAATCAATTTAATAACCTTTAACTACAAAATATACACTATAAATCTCATTTACTAAAAGCATGCAATTGTCATATCTAGTTGAAAATATTGATAATATGAAGGACTACAATAATGAATGAAGATGAAGTATAAACATCATAGATCATATAAATGAAGATTTCCCGGTTGAAAGGAAAAAAAAAAGATGGTATGTGCCAATTATAATAACTAATAATTAATTCAAAGCAATAAGTTTGGAAAGAATTTCACACTTATCACATATGCTTGCTTTTTAGTACGGCCGAATGTATTGGTGGTGCTTCTATGATTTACAAATCCAATGTTTGATATTTTTTTCTCCATTTTGATTTTGAAGATACCCATCCCTCTACTCTACTAGTTATATCTATCTCTTTTCATTCTTATTTCATCTTAATAAACAAGATAGCAAAAATCCCCTTAAAAATATTTTTAGGAAAATCTTACTGTTTTTTAAGGTTTTATCACATTAACCATGCTCATTTCTTATAACAAACATTTCTATCTGCCATAAGTTGTTTTATATTATTTATATTTTTTGGGACAATGCCTTTTTTGTGCCAAAACCGCTAGACTAACTTGACTATTTATAAAAAAAAAAATAAAACTTGACTAATGAGTGGAAATGTTGTGCTTATTATTATATCCATATCTTTGTGTCCATTATATATGATTTTCAGCATGAAGACAATTTTTTCAACTATGTTTCTCTTTTACTTATATTATCAATGTGATTTTATTATTATATATTGTCCATCTAGATGCCTCATAGGCTCATGACTGATCAATGGCCAGGAATTAACCTTAGCAATTAACCAAGAGATGTTGGGCAAAGGAAACAATTTATAGTCTTGATATAATTTGAAATAGTTCGTTGCTATGATTTAAATCACACTCTTTTGTTGATCCAATAACTTCTTAGCATTAGCAAAAAGAGCACACCATATAGGTGTTTGAAAAATGAAAAAAAGTCAAATCTATTTTGAACAAACAGAAACATTGAAAGATGATAATTAGTATAGAAAAAATATTAAATGATTGTATAACACGAGAGATTTTGATTTAACTTCGGAAAATGAAATACTTATGGCACTAAATTTCAATTGTCTCGACTATTTTAAATATGATTTTATTTATTTTGTTATATCCTATTTCTTTAGTTCATTTTGATGAAATATATGCAAAAACTTTTGACGAGGTTTGAAATCCCCTTTCTGTATAGTAGCTTTTTTAATGTATTACACAATATAGATGATGTACAAGAGGAAATTAAGAAAGATAGAGTGAAATTATGATTACAACAATTTAGTGATTCTTTCTACTAACAAACTTAAGAGAAATTATACCCATAGCAGGTTTTTCAGCGGTTTATATATAAAGTAGAGATAACGAGAGATGAGTCAAACCGTAAAAGTGGATCAAACCAACCAAAAAAGCAATTCTAACCAATTGAACTTTTGGGGGAAAATAACGGTATAATTATTAAAGTGAAACAAAGCCATATGAGATTTTTTTTTCATCATTTTCAACTTATCAAATGATCTGTTTTAGCAAGAACGTTAAACATTAATGTTTTGACTTATAAAAGCGACCTTTTTTTTTCGATCCCTGTCAAAGTGCACGCGCTACAAAATTTGAAAAAAAGAGAGCCAAAGATAAAACATCAAGGTGCATTTGCCTCGGTTGTTTTAAAGCAAGAACTATTTTTTTTCTTTATTTTCATGTCATTTGTTCAAATTTCTAAAGGCCATCAAAAAAAAATTAAACGTGATGTCACGTGTCCATATTTATATATGGGAAGGATAGCAAGATAACAAATCGTGCGAATCCAAGGTTTAAAAAAAAGAAAAAAACTAAAAAAATACAAAAAAGTCACCTGAGAGACTCCATGGATTGATTTGATATATAACTGGGAATTGAAAAGGATTTCGTCATTTTCTTTGTCCCGTCCAATTCCTTCGTCCATATCCAGACACACTTTGGTGAAATATTTGTGAATTGTGTGTAAACTTTTGACGAAAGTTTGAGGTTTGAAATCCCCTTTTCATGTCATAGACTTTCTAATATAATATACCATATAGATTGATGTATGAGCAAAAATTATGAAAGATGGCGTGGGGTGATGATGACAACAATTTAGTGACTTTCCCTACGAACAAACTTAAGAGAAATTATAACAGTTGCAGGTTTTTCACTATTCAATATTTAAAGTAGCGATAACGACAAACGAGTTAAACCGTAAAAGTGAATCAAACCAACTGAAAAAAAAAATCTAAGCGATTGAACTTTTGGGAGAAAATATAGGTATTATTATTAAAATCAATCAAAGTCATATGAAAATTTACAAGTAAACATTTGTACTTTGCAAAATGGTGTCACGTATTTCATCTAAAATAAAAGTCAAAGTGCACGCGCTACAAAATTTGAAAAAAAAATAAAAAGATAAAACATTGAGGTGCATTTGCCTTAGTTGTTTTAAAGCAATTTACTATTTTTTCTTTATTTTCACAAATTTCGAAAGATCGTCAAAAAAAAAATAAATAAATGTGAGTTCATGTGTCCATATTTATACGCGGGAAGGATAAAAAGATAACAAAATCGGTGCAAATCCAATTTTTTTTTTTAAAAAAAAGCAAAAACAAAAAGTTAAAAGTTGAATGGCTTCCCCCATATCCAGACGTCCTCAGATGAACCAATTGAAAAAACTTGCAGAGCCCCTACTCCTCATTCGGTGACTGGATGCGGGCAGCTTCAAGCGGAGACTCTTCTAACGAACTCCTTTCTGAAATAAGATGGCTTGATTGGGAGTTCTGGGAAGACGATCTACCTCTTCCGACGACCAGTTTGCATCTACCGAACTTATCGGTGCTGGATTTAACAGGGAGCTTGGCCATCACTGAGGATTGGGAAGGATGGAGGAGTTTGATCACGGTAAGATTGGGGGGAAAAAAGAAGAGACATCCTCCCTCTCTCTCCATGATTTAAGATGGGGTTTTGTTTTTGTTTAGCCGATCCCCACACTCTCATTGTTTTGACAGCTTTATTCTCCCTCTTTCTTTTGTAGACGGCAAAGCGGCTACAAGTTCTCGACCTCAGCTGTTGCGATGGTTTAAGATGTACTCCTGATCTCTCGGCTTTCACGCAGTTGAAGATCCTCGACTTGACACAATGTTTCATACTGGAGCATCTCCACCCTTCTATTGGCAAACTCAAGAGCCTCGTTTCCTTGGACTTGACGCAATGTGAAAGACTCAAGGGGCTACCAGAGGAAGTGGGCGAATTAAAAGATTTAGAAGAACTTGCACTGAATAAATCTGGTATTACAAAGATCCCTACGTCTATTGGTTCTCTGACGAAGCTGAAGAAACTGAGTGTCAAACGTTGTAGGTCACTGAGAGAAATCCCTAGCTCAATTGGGGATCTACAGAATTTGCAACACCTGGACTTGAGTTGGTGTGAAAATCTCAAGGCTCTACCAGAGGAAGTGGGCGAATTAAAAGATTTAGAAGAACTTGTATTAGATTGGAGTGGTATTACAGAGATCCCTACGTCTATTGGTTCTCTGAGGAAGCTGAAGAAACTGAACGCCAACAGGTGTGAGTCACTGAGAGAAATCCCTAGCTCAATTGGGGATTTAAAGAATTTGCAATTTCTGGAGGTCGGTTGTTCTCGGCTTGAAAAGCTTCCCAATGCTATTGGGGATCTTTCTTCTCTCCAGCGCCTTGACCTGCGTTGCTGTGACAAGCTTCGGTCGCTGCCACGGCTTTCTAGCCTAATCCACCTAGGAAAACTCCGTCTTTTGTCCTGCAATCTACTTGAAGACATCCCCGAGCTTCCCTCGAGACTCTTGGAACTCTATATTGAGGACTGTCATGAGCTGATATTGCCTAAGCTCGACGGATTGAAGAACTTGGAAAAGTTTTCAATAAATTACTGCAGTTCAGTTGAAAGATTGAACCTTTCACAGTTAAGTCTTCTGAAACAATTACGCGTTGCGAATTGCGATAACCTAGTCGAAATTCAGGGCCTTGATAATTTGGAGCTCTTGGAGGGCATATCTATACATAGCTGCGATTCCATTGGAAGGCTTCTCTGTCCAAAATCAGCGTGTTTGAAGAAATTAGCGGTTGCCTGGTGCAAAAATCTAGTCGAAATTCGAGGTCTTGATGGTGCGAAGTTCTTAGAAGCGTTGGATGTTATGGGATGCAAATCATTGGAGACTTTGCCAGATTTGAATGGATGTGAGAGGTTACAATATCTAGTAGTTGAAGATTGCAAGAAACTTACTCAGCTTCGGGGACTTGAAAAGTTGGATTTAATTCATTTGGATATCTCTGGTTGTGACTCAATGGAGGCAATACCGAAATTATCCGGAACACGCTCTAGAAATTATGAACGAGCGCTATCTTTCTACCCATGGAGTGATGATTCCTCAACAGAGAGTGATTGATGTTTCCTCAACAGAGGTAAATAAGAAGTGAACAATCATTTTTCTTCTGAGATTCATGACCTACTTTTCATCACTATTTTCTTTTGACAAGAATGATTTCCATGACAGGGTTTTGTACTTTCCTAAATTGCTAGTCTTACGTAATTGAAGGAGTGAAGGAGTGGGGGAGTTGGTCATAGAAGCTGACATGATGCTTCAGCCATGATCAAAATTTAGACCCAAAGGTCAACAGAAGGCATTGGTCATCTAGTAAGATTTTTCATCCTTGAACGGCCAGTGTGAATGAATAGAATAATACTTTTCTCGAAGCTCTATATTTTAAGAATGATTTGCTCCACACCGGGTATCTATTTAATTGATTTTGGAAACTCCGGATTTGCCTACTTATTACGTTATATCAATGTTTTTCATTTATCCTTCCATTGGCAGCTTTTGTCGACTGCAAACAGATTAGCGGCTTGTGAGGCAAGGATGAAAATGTCTAACATAGGCAAACAAGCATTCCCTAGTGATTTACAGTTTACCTCTCGATGAACCGGAGATTTGAATATTTCATCTAGAGGCCAGTGATGTTCTGCTACTCAACATTCTAAACTGCTCCCAAAGTCCATTTTTCCCTATGTTCAAAATTCATATTTTCTTTTAAGAAATCCTTGGCCATTTTGGGTTCCGTTGTGAGTATTTTTGCATCAAATTTGACTAATGACAGATATTCTGTTCAGAACAAACACCTATCAATTTTCTCTGATGATCAAAAAGCAGTCAAGTTTCTTATTGTTCCCTTGATGTTCCTCTTGAATCTTACAAGACACAGCATGAATTGCCTATAGTATGAGAAACAGAGCTAAAATAAAAGTGAAATTTCAAGTTTCTGGTTGGTGATAAAAAAATGAAAAGTAGTTATGAGTAGTCCATCATATATAATTGTAGACCAGCTCAAAGCTGTTGTTTTGAAAGATTGTCAAGCAAAGGCAAATTGGTGCTGCTTCTATGACAGGTTTGTTTGGTCTATGTAATGACTGAGGCTTACTATTGGACTTCGATTTAATCAGCTGTATCGATAACCTTTTGCATGATTGGACAATTGTTTGCATGCTCTGTGAAACAAGCTAGGGCGAGGAGCTCAAGAATTTGCTAATTAGTTTACATCCCATTTGATCCTATTGTTGTCACGGAATTGTTTTATCACATGACTGATTTGGGTGTGGCTCACTTGGCTGAGGATCTTCAAATTCCAGACCTGAGACCGATAAAATGAAGAAAAGGGATTTTGTAGAGGAGCATCAGCAACAGCTGAGGACCATCTTGCGTGCCAAACTTGAAGAGGCTCATGGGCCAACTGGAGTGGCCAACTGGAGTGTCCTGAGGAAATTTTCATGCTTGTGAAGATCCAAAACACTTGATCTGGTCTCAGCAGTAAATACCTGAATGATAATAAATGTAGTTTTTAAAATTGAATATGCTTTCTGTATGCTCGATAGGTTCAATCTCTTTGTTAATCAAATGAGTAGCTGCTGATTTTTTTGTATGTTACCCTGATGCAGAGCTGTTTGATGCTGTTGCATTCTAATGATATCACTCCTGAACTCGAACTCGATGAGGCTCTGCAGAGGGGGGTATGCACTGCTAAGCTCCGTCATTTCTATCAGTGTATTTGTGTGATAATATCCTTTGAATGTTGTCATATAGGTTTCTGATTTGATAGGCTCAGTTCTCATATATGTGGTATTGAATTCGTAAAGTTGAAATTGACTTCCTCACAAATTATCTTGAATTGCTGATTTTGCTGATTGGATATTGCCAATGACCAAGTAACAATACATCTTTCTGTTCTGTAGTTTCGGCACTTAACCTTTTCAGCGTAATTTTATTAACATCAATCATGTTCCTGAACACAAACTAGGAAATTGTTGTTGCTAATTGCATACTTCTTTTAAGCCTAGTGTTTTCTTTTTCATCGACCACCTAATGACGTCTCTGTTCATTGTGGTCCAACTGCAATTGGTGTAAATGATGTTTACGCATTTGTGCCTTATCTTTCATGGGGTAAATTGTGATACTGCGATTTTGCTCATCTTCATTTATTGATAATGAGTCAGTCGTATCCTCCTTGGTAGATTGAAGCTGCATTTCATGGAACTCAGAGAAAGTCCCCAAACACCACGGGATGGAGATACGGGCAGGAATGAGCTGTGTCATTATGGAAAGGCATTGCAAAGTTCTTTGCTATTGGCGTTTATCATGTGCTCCATGTTGTTAATACTCTTCAAATAGTTCTTGATATAAAGCGACCTTTTCTCATGTGGTGTTTTAGTCCTTTGCAAGCTTTGGCATCGCGCTATTCTTTAGCAATGGCCGAATCACAAATCGCTTGCAGGATAGACCGCATGTGCAGGTGGTTCTATATGTGTAAGTTTAAGCATAAAATGAGATTTGTTAACAAGATTACCGATTAGATGTCCACTTACAAGCTACAATTTCGTGATTGGGGGAGACTTTTTTAGGGGAAAAAGCAAATGCCGTGGAATCAGTAAATGATCTGTCAATTGCAGCCATGAGTTTCAATGAAAAGTTTTCCAAGAAGATATTACTTTCTCATTTGGAAGAATCTTCTTGAGCACGAATAAAAGCATTTATCAGTGTAAAATCATCTCTTTGATCTGGTTACATTAGAAATTTTGTATATAGGCATTTTGTAATCGTTTTGACTACACAATCTCGAACTTAATTTATTTACTCATGAATCTGAAAGCAGAAGAGACACATCCGTGTACATTTTCATACCTAAAACCTTTTTTGCTCTAGCGTTGGCTATGGTCGAAGACTATCGGAAAATGTGAACAAAATTTTTGGAAGGGTGAAAAGAGCCCTTCCCAAAATTTATACACATTTGGTTTGAACAAAAAAACTTCGAAGGTATATCTAATTGGTTAATAATCAGACTCTACTACACCAAATTTGTCGTCACTGATCATGCATTCAAGTTTCAATCGAAGCAATTTCTTGGAGGCCACTCAGATATTCTTGTACCTGGTACTAGATTACGATGGTTGAATTTTTTTAGTTAAAAGCTATTCGCAAGGTTCTCATAGTCTGATTCGCTTGTTGTCCACTCGAACTTTGACTCAATTTTTACATAGCTCATGGCAAGGCCAAGGAGCTTGTTAAGCCGAGTTCGAATCTATGAGTAGTAACACATATATACTGCGGGTCATGTTGAAATACTTGTTAATCATAATTAACATGAAATAATTTAATTTTCAGAATATTGGTCAAACATTACATGAGAAAAGTCGCAAGTAAAGTCAATGTGTCGACTCTATGCTTTATTTATTTAATTGCTTAAGTCTTTTCTTTCTTCTGTTTCGATTTCGTGCCAGCAATTTGCTTCGAGCTTGTTTTTGAAAGTTCAATCACATTTTACATCAAGATCCCATAAATTACAGCCATTTGAACAATAACTAAGTTTTGATAGGAATAAAGATGGTTCGCTTTGGAGCTTTTCGGTTTTCCTCATTTTTGTAACTCCAAGCTCGACGGGACAGTACTAGAAATATGAAAACTGTCCTCAAATCAAAATGGAACTATGGAAAACCTTTCGGTTTATTTAACACCTGGCATTTTTAGGTTATATAGCTTCGGTAGTATACGTCGCCATATGATGAGTAGTACGACAAAGAGGAATCGAAATAGATGAATTGATGAAATTAGGAGGGTTAAAGAACCCAGAAATGAGGCTTAAACAAACATATGGCCAAAACAATCGACCCCGAAATAGATCGAAACGTCAATCCTACAAATACAAGTATTCATCTTATTTTGCAATCATCATCAAATTTCTTAGGAAAAGAGCTTACTGCAATGAGGAGAGATGAACAGATCAGACAATTTTACTTTGCATGGGCATGCATGCAGAATCCCGTCACAAATAAATCAGAAGGTAAGAAAATTTTGAAAAAAAAAATGGCATTTATAAATATATACGACTATCCCATACGAGTCGTCTCATTTCCTATTTTTTGAATGCTGGAGATTGATGAATGAAACAATGAGTCGGACCAACATAATACCGAAAAGATCGAACATTATGCCACTCTTTTGAATATTTGATTACCATTAGATACATATAAAGATGAACACCCAATAAACACAACAAACCTCCCTGTTTCCTTTTGACAGATATCACCTTTTTCCTCTCTTGATGGCGATGAACACGATATTCCGCAATTTCTACTAATCAGAATCGACGTGCGATGCTCGAGCATTTGCGCTTCAACCATCGGAACCCTTGTTTGAAAGAAGCCTTGAACTTACCTTCGACGGAATAAAGCTTGTATCTGGCCACCCTCCTCTTCCTCTTCTTCTCTGGATCATTCCACCACGACGCTTTTATCACCGACTTCTTCACTTTGTATACTTTGTGCGGGGGTGAAGCGGGTTCGAGCATGCATGGCCGGGACTTGGCTATGTACATTGGGTTTTGGTTAAGAGTTTGGATCGTCATGATCTCTACAGTCCGACCAACTCCATGGGATCGGTAGCTCGGTGACCACGGGTCCATCTGTGTCCTTGATCTCTCTCTCTCCTGGCCTTCCCTCGTGGCCTCTCTCCTCTCTCCAACACGAAGGATTCTTTTTTCACAGAGAGAGAGAGAGGGAGAGAGAGAGAGGGTCTCTCTAATGTTCTAAGATGGAGATGACAGCAAACAGAAAGGTGGTTTTTTCTGTCGGCGATGGAGACTTTCATGTAAGAGAGAGAGGCGACCAGGATTTGGACCTTCTATTTTTAACATTGGAATATAAATCCATGCAATTTTTTTCTTTCTTTTGAAATTACGATGATGCTTTTCTTTTGTTAAGTGAACTTAGAGGTTACATGCCATGCGACAAATGATTCTGTATCTTTGATATTAACCCGTGAAGCCGCCGAAATCGGCTTCAAAGGCGAGACAAATTTGTCCCAAACCTACATTCGCAAGTTCATCAGGTGGATGAAATTTCAATTATTCAAAAATCAAAGAAAGATCTGCAGCGATACTCATCTTAAATCAATGATAATGATACAAGACCTAGATCAAATCGAAAAGGAAATTAACGTGATCATGCACACACCTAAATTGCAGTTACTTTCGGTTTCGCGTGTCCCTCTTTTTGGTTCTTCCAATAGCCAGATATAGCACGCTTTGTTTCCCCATAAATCGCTTAGCTAGAGATCTGCAATGCGAACTATAGGCACGGCGAAGGCAACTTACAGTACAAGGTGCAATGTTTGCATAGATGGCTGCTCGTTTTGGTGAATGACTCACCAATACTATTTAGCTCAAGTTGAGTATATACACTCTTATCCAAGGAAATTCAAGAGTAACTTCGTGTTGGGGAACCGTGGGGAACCAGAACTCAAAAGCATAGAGTGTGGCTGAGGTCGAAACCCGACCAAGGAGCTTTCTGGAGGACCAAAATTTTCTTAAGAAAAAGCAACCCAGCACAAGAAGACGGAACTGAAGCTCTCATTGGCAATGAATTTTTCCCATATGCACATCAGAATTGTTAATTGGATCACCAAGTAATGATGTCTAGTCTTTATATGCAAAAGCTATCTACATAAGAAAAACCGCCGCCGACAGCAATAGATCCGGGAGTTCATGAATTGATTGTCAAGCTAAGTCAATCTCCACTCTGCATTTTGTTCTATTCCGAACATTCTTTTTGGTCGCCTTGGCATTATCCATGTGCAAAATCTGCAAAAACTGTTAATGGTTAAACAAATTGCACAAAAGAATATCATACTTTTCACTTCAGCTTTTCTTATAGGAGAGTTCAAGGAAATTAATGGGTGCTATTCACTTACTATAGAAGACTTCCATTCGATCTTGTCATTACCATCAGCAGTAGCTTGCTGAGATTGGTCCCGTATATGATGAAATATGTGCACAAGAACAGCAGCATCAAGAGCGGCATATTCCAGCTGCAAACATTGCAATTGGTCAGGTTAAATCAAAGGACTTCTGCCCTAATCATATTTCAGAAAACATCAATGGTTACTTTTCTCTGCACTGTGTTTGCTCCTTAATATACGTTTATGGTTCTTTCCCTCTCTTGGGGTTGAAAGTGGGGATGGTGTTTGTAAAAAAATAAGGAATATTCTACTTTTCTTGCATGTACTTTCACACTTTTTCCAATCAAGTCCTCGTACTTTTATTTGTTGAATTAAGTCCTACTTTCACAAATTTCGGAATCAAATCCCTCTGACATCAAATCCGATTCTGTCCAGCTAACGTGACTGTTGAACGACGTCGTGCAATAACGGGGATAAAAGTTTTCTGTTGATGTGGTATCCACATTGACTAACTTTTATCCACATCATACTTAGACATTGTGTACGGTGTCTAATTCTCTTCACACATGTCAAATTGGGAATCAGCATATTAAAATCATACTTTGGCGTATCCGCTGCTCACGTTTGCTAATATTTCGTGTCAGAGGGGCTTGATTAAAAAATTAAAAGTAGGACTCGATAAGATAAATTAAAAATACAAGAACTTGTTTACATAAAGCATGAAAGAACAGAGACGAAAAAATAAATTTTTCCGAAAAATTATCAGCAGTTACGTTCTTTTAAATATACACCACAAGAATATTTGTGGCACTAAAGATCTCGAGAAATTGCTTAGGCAAATGCCAAAAATAATGTCTGCTGACCCTACACTCTTGAAATTTCAGAGCATTAAGATTTACACAGAAGTGTCCGCATATTGACATCATTCTTACAGATCCATTCCGCACAATAGAATGCTCTCCCAACCATTTGAGTTCTGACATTAAATTGTGTGATTCTTCCTGTAACTTCCATTCTCAGGCAATAATATAAAAAAAACGAAAAAGCAAATGTAAAATAACCTGATTTTGACTCAAAGGTCGTTGCTCCCAGTCGCTATTCCTTCTTGTCTTGTTCAAACCGGTACCGAGTATTTCCTAGTTACAGCCAAGAAATAAAGGTAAAGCTAATTACTTCAGAGCTAAACGTGATCTCAAAGGCATGCATCAGGATCCCAACATGAGTTCTGAGCAAGAAGAAATCATGTTCCTCCCTTTTCACCCCTGTCAGTAAGCAAGACAGCAATACTAGATATGAGATGCAAGTCCATTTTACCTCAGCAAGCCCCGAGAGACCACCACTGGATTCTTTAAATACATTCTGAATGTCCAACAGCATCTCAAAATGGTTAAAACACCCCAGTGTTTCATAGGAGCTGGTGAGTTGCTTCATATCACATTGAAAATTGTAGCCTGCATAGAGCAGGAACATCAGGAAATTCTGTGGAAAGCTATTCACTTCAGCAAAACAAGCACACTGAAACAACCAATGCCAGTCACCCTTAGTCATATTGGTACCAAACATGCACATATAATTATTCCTTGTCCAAACTCTTGCTTTGTGATGCCCCGATGTATGTCTGGTACTAGAAATTCCAAATTCTTATGTCAGTACAATAATTTTCCTTTCCCTAGTTAGTAGACACAAATTCGTGATACCAAATTAAGGCTGATGTTTGGACCAAGAAGCAAAGGAGAGAATACAATTACGCTAAATAATTTCTCATACCAAGCTTTAGAATACTTGGAGACTGTAAAATACGACTCAGGCAGTTATCCATAACATGTGGCATATCCCCTGACAATTTTATGAGATCAAAGACGAAAACCCTTCTGCTGGAAGCAATCTGCATGATGGACACCTGAAAATCAAAATAAACATCAGACTTAATTGATTTCTGACATTAATGGATGACCTTTTTAGATATTTGTGCCAACAGGTCAGAGTGGAACCAGCCAATCGCAAAGGTGACAACTAGTCATGACCACTGACACAAAGTCGCCAACCTGAGACTTGATGGTGCCTTGATCTTCTCCACCAAATTGCAGCTACAACTTGCTCATCCAAAACCTCTGAATCACCTCAGCAGAGCAAGCAGCTGCTGTAATTTGGCTTAAAAGACCAAGTCAATGCTTAGAGCCAAATTACACACAACGTGGTCCAATCATAGAAAGAGAGACAGAGACAGAGAGCAGGGACAGGGACTGGGAGAAAGAGAGAGACAGAGCTAAGTCAACAGCAGTAGGGACATTGATTGGTGAGACTAGCCATGCCAATGGCAACCACATATAAGATGGTGAGAAGCGGTGACAAAACCATCATCTTCTTGTATTGCCACCTCCTCTCTGTAGTCCTATATGGTCTACATCTGACTTTATCTGATTTGATCTAATCCAATAGTGGTCACCAAATGTCAAATCAAATATAGATACTGTCTACCATTTTACATGGATCTTCCACACGCAACCTTCAAAAAGGTCCTACTTCTGGCCAAGCATATCCCTCATCAAATTTCCCAAAAGGATGTGCACTATATAACAAATAAAGCACATCTGAAATCATCTTAAAACTTTTGTTCTCAGCATGCCATTGTTAAATATCATGCTTCATAGTTGTTTTCATGGCCGTTGAAATATACAAAAGATAGTGGCGATCACCAAAAGCTTGATGATAACTCTTGATCGTTAAACCATTTAATTTCTTTTATGGCAACAATGAATTTGTTTGGAACAAGAAGGCACAAAGACAATTTTCAGCGAGTATATAAAACCTCCCAAGAGATTATGCATAGAAAGATGAGGTCAAACAGGACCTAGCAATTACCTTGTTAGGCTTGCTGCCCTTTACATAATTGGGTTTCCATTCACAGTCCACGCCAACAACTTTAGATTCTTCAATATAGCATGTTGCTGTATGCAAACTATCCACTCGATCAACCCAAAAAACATCTTCAACACCCAGTTCTTTGAGGCACAAATAGTGCTTATGATGCAGAAGAGTTGCATCAAATTCTAAACAAGCCAACGGTTATAAATTAGAATTTTAGAAAAAAAGAATGCAACATTACTACAAAAATCCTACTACAATACTCCATAACATGAGATCACCAAGGACTAAATATCTAGGCATAGCGTACTTACACCATACTGATGATAGTGCAATGGAATACAGGTTTATCGGAGAAGTTCAATACCCAACACATCTGAAGGTCCACTAAAAACTTTTCAAGGTGAACATAATATGGGAAGCAATTGATTCTAGATCATCAGGCACAAGCAGAACTATTCTTTTCCTCAATCATGGAGAACTAGAGACCTAATTGCAGATGCAACAGTCAGTTTCAAGATATCAAATAATTAAGCATATTTTTTATACATAATGACTTCAGCACTTCCCCAAATACAACTCAAACCAAGATTTACAAGTCATAGTAATTAGAGAACGTCAGCAGAACATCCATTCGGTAAACCGAATAACAATATACTGGCCATAAGAATCCCAATCAGTTTGCCACATTCTCTGACAAAATCCAAGTAATATACTGATAAAGATATGCACATGAGAAGGCACATTCAAACAAAGATAGCCATCTACGCTGACCAACACAATTGCCCTATACTTAACTCACTAGACAAGCATGCCAACACCTCGTCAACTGTGCCAATAGAATCTTATGCATAGTCCAAGTACCTTATGCAAACAAAGCAGGAAGAATCCTGGTCTAAGGTTCCCAGTAACCTACTTGAGGCGTCTAGTTGGATTCTAGTAGCACAATAGAGGTTCCAATCACAGAAGTGACTGACAAAAACTTAACTGTTTCAACAAAACTAGTGCAACAACATAGTTTTCTAAACTTATAGGTTGGAGAAGAGAAGTTACAGCAATATGTTATCCTAATATATTGGCGAACAAAATAGAAGTTGGCACACCTTTGGATTTTGGAAAACCTTGAAGAGAGTATCGATCACACAATTCATCAACTTTTTCCGAGTAACCAGCTTCCATTGCCAAATAGACCTTTAAAGTGGAAGATTAAAATCTTAATAGAACGAACAAAAGCACACAAAGTCTCCCTTCATTATAAGTCTAGAAGAATGACAACTACAAGCTGGTAATTTGTTATTCCGAACTTAAACACCACCTTTGAGAAAAAAGCAAAGGAAAGGACGAAAATAACAACAGTAAAAGGACAGATGTTCATCACAAAGGAGGAGGTGGCACCACAGGAATTTCTGGCTCAAGCCACAAGGTGTCATTTATGTACGCAGCTCAAATGCTCTAGTTACATCAGAAGACATACTTATGACTATAAACTTAATCACATTTTTCTATAAAAGAACCAAGAACCATTAAACATTGCACCAAAGTCCAATAGCAGGAGATAAAACATGTGATTACTGAAAAAGTTCTGCCAAAACCCCTTCCTGAGAATAACAGGACTGATAAAACTATTTGAGGAATCCCTGTTGAAGGCCAAACGGTCAACCTCAAAAGATTGATACAAATTTACTAAGGTTGCAACTTAAAAGCATGCAAATTCAAGTTCATCTAAAGAAAGATGCCACAGTTGGAACAAAGCATTTTAGACTAATACCAGGTATTCGATGAGCTGTTTGTCGCCCTTTGCCTTTGACTCAGCAACATCCCAGCATCCTTTTTCTGCTAGCTGCTTCATTGAACTACAAAAGAATAAATTAGTCTTGCTGTTCTCGATACAAGGGTGCATTAAGAAATTTGGACTTCCGTGCACTATCAGCAACATAATAAATAAATCTTTAGCAAAAGTTACTTCCAAACAATTTTAACAGCGAAGAAGTACCTTTCTTTACATTGATGATATACATCAGCAAATTCTTGCCAGAGATTGTTTTTCTTTATTGTCACATAAGCATACTTCAGCATTTTTCTGTCAACATATTCCTCAACAAGTACACATAACATTGGCTTGCCCATAAATGTGGCCCACTTCTCTGCAGCCCTGAATTCTTTCTTTTCCATCATAGCAAGAAGGAAGGATTTCCCAGATTGGCGAATAGAAAAGTGCTCCAACAGAGTGACTGCTGTCATATAGGACTGGGACTCTATCAACTTGAAAATATATTGCTCAAGAAATGTTAGTGCAGTCACTGGTCTAAAGTTAATGTTTGTAGCTTTAAGTTGGCATATGACATTCTCGAGGATTGTCAGTCTCACGTCAAACACTTCTACTACCTTCACAAGTATCCTCTCATCATGATTTACATATCCCTGAACCATATCAACAAATAAATGTGCAGCTAAGTCCTTTGCTTGCAAGGAGTCCACAAGGTTAGCTTTCAGAAAACGACGGAGAGAAGATATTATCAAGTGACTGAATCCCTCACAGTGAATGTCAAATATGGGTAGTGCGTAGAGACAGTGTATGACAAAAGTAGCGGGTCCAGGTCTGGGCCCATTATTTAATACTTGATGAACTTGATGTTGAAGTACCCCGAACTTTCTAGTTGCCTTCAAGGTACCTAAACATTGAAACAAAAGGTAATATGTCTAAGAAAGGAAGCCCAGATAGCCATAAACCAAGTGGATTCTAAGCATCTATGAAAAGACTTGAAGTATAGCAACATCCAGTAAATGACCAATTATTCCTCATCAAAAAGTGTAATGTTCTGTGCAGCGTGACAGTAGTCGTAAATACTGAGACGCACTATGTACTGCATGTGTGTCCTCTAATTGTTGAGATCCGAGGACTAATGTCTTGCATGGCTCAAAGCTTCAGTTTGTTCTTAAAACAAAAGTAGTATCTAAAGAAGAGCCTCATCTTTGGAAGAGAAGTTAAAGAAAAAGTTGACGTATAACCAGAAGATGCAGGCAAGTCGATCATCCAATGCATATAGCAATCATTTCCTCACATATACTGCATATGATGTGAAACATTAAGGGAAACTGGAAAGTAAACGTGGCAAGAGACTTTTGAAGGGGAAAGCATTGTTATACCAGAAGCATAACATTCTTTGATGAGGTACAAGAATACAATTGGTGAAATGTGGGATAAATCAGACAGAGAGTGAAGACATAGGGTCCACGATTCATGAGTTTCCTCTTCCGGCTGTTTGACAATTTTATCGTCCCATCCCATGGAAGTAGGACTGTCCCACAAAGAATAAAAACATTAGTTTAGAGATGACAAGCATCATAAAGAATCCTGTTCATCATCCATACAGAATGACAAAGCAGCCAGAACCAAAAATGACACGCTCCGAGTACTCTCAGAAACATTCAACAAAAAAAGTTGCTCTCAATTCTCAAAAAAAAGAAACTTCATCTAAAGGCTCATTTCTAAGCACCAAGACCAAAGAGCCAGAATTCAACCAAGTTAAAGAGAGAGAAAAGCGAAGAACCAATTTAGCAATTGGATTGGATGTTCTCTGCAATTGAACCGAGGTGGGGAAGTGCAAGCAGGCTTTGAGGAACTTAGGCAGAACTAGGAGAAAAAGCCGTAAAACATGTCCAAGCTCAGCACGTGTCAGAAATTACTTCTACATTTTTATTTTTGCTTAATATAAATCTTGCAGCTCACCCACTTTAACTTTTTATAAATCCGAAACTCATGAAACTTTCACAGAACTCAAATGTTGACACATAGATTCACATACAACTTTTTCATAATTTTATGAAATTTGAATAGGATTTCACATTTTGGCGGGAAACCAAAAAAGTACTTTTTTTCTTTTAATTAGGTACAGACAAGTATGCCCTTAAGAAGTCTGATTGAAGTTATCATACTCATGCCATTATTTGGCTAAAACTAGCCAACCTATAGCAAGAACCGTGGGAAAAAAAAATCAGATTACCTCATGTGCTAGGGATCACTGCACCTGATGACACGAAGAATAATCGACAGGAGTACACGAGCACAACAAATGTAACCCAATACCTTAAAACCATAACGCTTCACAGTTCTCCTATACATAGTATGCAAAATGACCCTCTAAAAGTGCCCGGCTGCCAGCTAAAGAGGCACCCAGTACGCAAGCTAAACTCAAGTCATCCTAAAGTGCTCAGTAACAGAAGTTAATTGAACTGGGAAGTACAGCAAAATCAAAAAACGCAAACCGAACAGCCGCCACCATTCTCGCGCCACCCACTTTAAAAAGCCACACCCCACGAGAGCAGAAAAACACTCCAATCTCATCCCACCACCTCAACATTCCCCGTAACTCCAATTCGGGCAAATCAGATCATACCCACTTTCCCCCACTATCTACCCAACGAACCCTTTCGATCATCGACGGAAAACAAACCTGAAAAACTGCAAATCCAGGCGAACTCCACTCGGCAGCCTAAAAACGCAACCGAGCAACGAATTGCCCGTTCGACCGGTGTAGCAGCAAGAGGGACAAACGAGCAAATGACGCAGCAACCAAAGAGGATGAAACGGAAGCGGAACAACAGCAGGCGAGCCGTTACCGGAGGGAATGCGAATCGCCGGAGCCGGAAAATGGAGAGCGAGGGTCGTGATCGGCGAACTCCGAGTCGCCTTTTGGCTTGGGCGGAAGCGGAGACGGTGGGGGCGAGGAAGAAAACCCTAATCAACAAATGGCGGGCCAATTTGATGACGAGGGAAGGAACTCGGGAGGGGCGGCGGCCCCACTGGATCTTTCCCGAAGCGGCATATTTGCTCTTTAAATCCCCCTTTTTCTGGCCTCCTTTGAATATCTGTAAATGTAATGATGAAGCCTAAGCGCACACGTGGCGAGCTTATCCACTTCGAAATTCAATTTTTTAAAGGTGGGCTAACTAAAATATGAAAAATTCGACCAACAAAAATAAAAAATAAAATGCAAATCGGTCATCGGGGTAATTGATATAGTAGCTGAGGGATAACTTGTTTTTAACGAGAATACGTGTTTGATACGCAGTTCGAACGAACTTTTGAACGGCGCATTATCCAATCGCGGCATATCTCGTGTAGTATGTAAAACTCTTTTATTTACATCCGGAGGAGTGGCTAGCGCGGGTCGCCCTTTTGCATGAAACAAATATGTATATTTTGAGATAAGTGAATATTTGTAACGGAAAAAATATACATGTCGCTCCTTTGAAAAGGAGAAAAAAAAGGAAGTAATTTTGTATTTAATCGAGCCATCTATGTTTAATTTGTGAAATTGGCCATTATCTTCGTTTGTTGCGTGACGTGAGATTACTACTGACTTAGTTAAAATTTTTGGACACCAAATGCATCCAAGATTGATATGGGTGGGCTTGGGTGGTCTACATGAGGGGCCTAACCCAACTGGACTATCTGCACATGCCATTTTAATAGTTAAGTAGTGCCTAGGTCATAGGTGAGTTTGGGCCTACCTTGATCATCAGCCACGGAATCTCCCGTAAGCCCGAGTGCTTCCACCGGGGATCGATCGAACAAAGTATTGCGTAGTCCGTGTGCCGAACAGACGAAACCCATCTCGACCGCCAATCATATGGGCCACACGAAAGAACCTGTTTAATTAACGATCGAGATGATATTGTCCATAGGACATGCAAAAAACTTATCCTCCAGAGCCGTTCGTCGACTAGGGTTCCCCTATACTTTCCTCTTTTTGGCACGTATGGTTGTGCGATGGATATATTCAAAGATTTACTTCAAGGGGTCAGGCAGGATTGGCCCAATTGATCTCGAAACAAGTTTTTTTTTAGCTTGACTTTGTTTTAGGTCAGAATAGCTTCTCTTGTTGGGTTTGAAAGGCCCTACGGATTCAAACTTTGCACGTTTGAAGGGACGACGCAAGCGCCGCAGTAGCAGTTCAAGTCAATCTGTAAATTCTGCATATCTTTCCTCCTGTCTTCTTGGTCTCCTGAAGCTTTTCTTGCTTGCTTCACTACGTGAAGGAAGTTCAGAGGAACGTCGACACGAACTAAGAACAAAATTGGTTGCGACATATAAACCTGGAAATTTGAGACAAACATTTGTGGTTGTATTCTTTTATATTGACCAAAGTTATTTGATCATTTACTGATAAATGAGAAGGTTATTTTGATTAGGGTTTTCGGTTGGACTAATTGGAGCAGGGAATTTTATTCAAAGTACTTAAAAACACATTGGATCGTGCTTATATTACTATGAATAACGCTCTCATATGTGTATTATATCGTTTATTTATACTTGTGCACAACTCTTTTATGTGCCTAAATGAGCGTCTCTTTGTTTTTATGAGACCGTTATATCATGACTTATAAACTTCTCGCGTGCTTGTTGGCTATTGCAATGTTGTGATGAGGCTTGTTTTAGTAACTCATTATGCTTAATAGATTACACTAGCTAGACGTGATGTAATGTACCCTCATGGAGTCTAAAATAACGTACGAATGTCGTGCGGTCTTATAGGTTATGATATGCATTTACTGACGGATGTACATGAGCATCGCATGCGTGTCATAAAATTGATATTGGCAAGATTAGCAAGTTATTTTTATTATGAAATATTTAAATGAATAATTAATGTGAAAAGAAATTACTGGTAAAATATGCCAAAGAAATTGTGTACGTGGAAATGTATCGATATCTCAAGATCTGAACATTCCTTTAGGAAGGTCGTTATAGGGTAAAAAAATTTAAATTTTAATATTGAAACACGTAAAAATATGAAATAGAATCATTAATATACACATTTGCCCATGAGTGCAATATTTGTCACGCAAATATTTAAGGATCTTTGAGCATACGAAGGAAAAAAGATTTGAAATCCCTAAAAGGTAAGAGGTCCTATTACATTTTTTGCGGTGAATTTCACTTCCAATCTTCACGAAGGAAAATCAATCAAGATTTGCGAACGTATACCCTTATTTTACTAACCTGTGAACTCTGCTATCTGGTACAGGTTTTATTTGATCAAATGAAAGGTCTCTTGGGAATATTATAGAAACAAGACTTTGAATTTGAAATGAGACTTTTCAACGTAACTTATTGCATAGACTGTGATATTTTGCAATTTCGCAACACCAACATCCTACCCATGCAATGGAAAGACGAAAAACATTAAAACTCAATGTGGAAACCACAGCAAATTCAGAAAAATACCTTTCATCTTGTTGATGATGGTATTCATTCGGGCTACTCGTTTCCTCTCCTTTCACTCTAGTCATTTCCTCCCTTTGCTTCAGTCCATTCTTCAACTTTTTTATAGTGCAAAAACATAGAGGACATATATAGATATATATACATATACACATGTTACTGAACCGAACCATTAAATTTTACTGTCAAATTACTAAGTTTGATGATACATGATAGTTGACGGGTGTATCAGTTTGAGGTTTTACCCCTGTGTTTGTCACAAGTTTATCAATTTATGATTTTTCGTGATATTAATCCAATTTAATGAACACTAACGGAGGATAAATTTGTCACAAATGTATCAGTTTGAGGTTTTTAGTTGTTGAAAAGTTAGTGTGAGATAAAATTATCACAGGTGTACTAGTGTAGAGTTTTTGGTGGTAAAAAAAGTAGTTCGGAGTAAATTTATCACAGGTATACCAGTTTGGAATTTCGTGATATTAACCCTATTATTAAAGTCAATTAAAGCCATATGGGATTTTTTTCACCATATTCAACTAATTAAATGACATGTTTTAGTACGAAATTATAACAGTATGTTTCAACTTATAAGATACAAAAAGAAACAACGCCATTCTTATGCAAACCGACATATGTACCTGCAAATTTTTTTTTGGTAAATAAAAATAAGTGATATTTCTCCAGAAACTTTCATATGGTAGGCTTGGCTTAAAGATATTGCTTATAATCTAAAAAGTGTATTGCTAACCAATGTCACCACATCACCTTTTAAACATACTTTACAGAAAGAAAAGTTTCAGTTTTAAAAAAAATGATTAAACACTTCACAAATATAGTTAATGAAATGAAAATTGGGTGCTTCCTTAGCTACTTACAGGTGACCCACTGGCACTCTTTGATAAATTCTTTTGAAAAATTATACACGAGTCATATGAAAATTGACATGTAAACAATTGTAAGTTGTAAAATGGTTTCATGTATTTTGTTTTAGATAAAAATCAAAGTGCACGAGCTACAAAAGTTGAAAAAAAAGCAAAAGATAAAACATTGAGGTGCATTTGCCTTAGTTGTTTTAAAGCAATAACTATTTTTTTCTTTATTTTCAAAAATTTCAACAGGTCATCGAAAAAAAAATTTAAATGTGAGTTCACATGTTCATATTTATATACGGGAAGGATAGAATGACAACAAATCGTGCAAATCCAAATTTTTTTAAAAAAAGAAGCAAAAACTGAAAAGTTAAAAAGTCAATTTACACCTTCTACGGATTGATATGGGGGAAAAGACACTAAAAGTGTCAAAAGTTGTGTACGGCGCTCACTTTGGTACAAAGTTTCATTTGGATCACTTAAGTGCCAAAAGTTCACGCCGGCGATCACTTAAATGCTAAATCGGAGAAAAAACGATTACTTAAATGCCAACGGCGAGAAATTTCGACCAAATTTAATATGTGGCTTTTATATTTAAATTTTAATGACACGTGGCATTTCCATGTGTATAATTCAATTTTTTAAATATTTTTTCTGAATTTTTTCTTTTCTTTTTTCTTTTCTTTCTTCTTCTTCTTCTTCTACCATGGCCAGCCACTGGCCATGGCCGGCCTCATCGGGCTTCGCCTTTCACCAGGAGAGGCTCGGCGAGGCCGGCCCTCACCGAGGCCACGACTGCCTCGTCGAGGCGTCGCCTTCCTCCGGGCGAGGCCACGAATGCCTCACTGAGGCGTTGCCTTCCTCCGGGCGAGGCCCAGCGAGGCCGCCATGGCCTCGACAAGCGTCGGGCAAGGCCTAGCGAGGCCACCATGGCCTCGGCAAGTGTCGGCCTCGCCGGATCTGGCGAGGCGAGCCCTCGCCGGGGCTCGCCTTGCCAGTTCCGGTGAGGCTAGCCCTCGCCGAGGCATCGCCTTCTTCCAGGCGAGGCCGGCCATCAGAAATAAGAAGAAAGAAAAGAAAAAAGAGAAAAGAAAGAAAAGAAAAGAAATGCCACATCAATCTCTGGTGAGCCATATCAGCCTCTGGCGAGCCACATCAGCTTGAGAAATTAATAAAAAAAATGCCACGTCAGATTTCCGGCAAAGTGGCACTTAAGTAATTTCATAATTTTTGGCACTTAAGTGATCCGATTGAAACTTTTGGCACCAAAGTGAGCGCCGTACACAACTTTTGGCACTTTAGTGTTCTTCCCCCTATTGTTTGATAAAGTGGGAGTCTCACATACCCTGGTTCGATTACTGGATGCAGGCAGCTTCAAGCGGAGAATCTAACGAGCTCCTTTCTGAAGTAAGATGGTTTCAGTGGATTGTCTGTGGAAGCGATTTGTCTCTTTCGACGATCAATTTGCATCTACCGAAATTATCGGTGCTGGATCTATTAGATAGCTGGGACATCATAGAGGATTGGGAAGGATGGAGTTTGATCACGGTAAGATGGGGGAAACGAAGACAATTCTCTCTCTCTTTGATTTTTTGGGTTTTGTTTTGTTTTTGTTTAGCGGATCCCCCACTCATTCTTTTGATAGCTTTAGTCTCCTCTTTTTGTGTAGACGGCAAAGCGGCTACAAGTTCTCGTCCTTAGCTGGTGCCATTGTTTAAGATGTACTCCTGATCTCTCAGCTTTCACACAGTTGAAGATCCTCACCTTGAGTGGTTGTTCCGGACTGGAGCATCTCCACCCTTCTGTTGGCAAACTCACGAGCCTCATTTCGTTGGACTTGAGTGAATGTCAACGTCTCAAGGAGCTACCAGAGGAAGTGGGCGAATTAAAGGAATTAGAACAACTTTCTTTAGATTTTATTAGTATTAAAGAGATCCCAACGTTTATTGGTTCTCTGACGAAGCTGGAGACGCTGAGTGCCAGAAATTGTAAGTCACTAAGAGAAATCCCTAGCTCAATTGGGGATTTAAGGAATTTGCAACATCTTCATCATAGTTTTTGCCGGGAATGAAAAGCTTCCTAGTGAAATTGGTGACTTGTCTTCACTCAAGAATCTCCATATCGATTTCGCACCGATATCTGACCTCCTAGAAAGCATCTGGAATCTTTCTCTCCAAAGCCTTGACCTATCGGGCCGTGAGAAGCTCCGGTCGCCGGCAGCGTTTTTTTTGGACTTAACATATGTCTCAATTCAAGGTTCCATGGGGCTAAAGGCTTGTCTAATCTACCGAAGAAAACACCATCTTCAGGCATGCCATCTATTTGAAGACCCCGAGCTTCCCTCAAGACCCTTGAAATGCAAAATTGTGTTTGATAATTGGATATCAGTTAAGCTCGACGGATTGAAGAACTTGGAAGAGTTTTCAATAAAAAGGTGCAAATCCATTGAAAGATTGGACCTTTCACAATTAATTCATCCGAAACGATTACATGCTGAGGGGTGCAATAACCTAGTCGAAATTCAAGGCCATGAGAATTTGGAGTTTTTGGAGGCATATTTATATATGATCGCAATTCCATTAAAAGGCTTCTCTATCTAGAATCACAGTGTTTGAAGCAATTAGTGGCTGTCAGGCGCAACAATCTAGTCGAAATTCAAGGTTTTGATGATTTTATAGGATGCAAATCAATGGCGACTTTGCCAGGATGTGAGAGGTTACAGTCTCTAGTAGTACAAGATTGCAAGAAACTTACTCAGCTTCAGGGTCTTGAAAATTTGGATTTAATTGATTTGAATATTTTTTATTGTGACTCATTATAAGCAATATCGAAATTATCTGCAACACGCATCTTTAGAAATTATGAATCAAAGCTGTATTACGACTCATGGAGTGATGTTTCCTCAATAGAGGTAAATAAGCAGTGAAAAATCATTTTTCTTTTGAGATTCATGACCTACTTTTCATCACTATCTTTTTTTGACATGAAGGTTTTCCATTACAGGTCGAGTACCTAGGAGTGGGATAGTTGGTCCTAGAAGCTGACATGATGCTTTAGCCAAGATCAAAATGTAGACCCAAACGTCAACAAAAGGCATTGGTCATCTAGTAAGATTCTTCATCCTTGAACGGCCAACGCGAGCGAATAGAGTAATACTTTTCTTGAAGCTCTATATTTTAAGAATGATTTGCTCCGCACCAGGTATCTATTTGATTGATTTTTGGAAACTCTGAATTTGCCTACATATTATGTTATAGCAGTGTTTTTCATTTATTCTTCCATTGGCAACTTTTGTAGACTGCAAACGGATTAGCGGCTTGTGAGGCGAGGATGAAAATATCAAACATAGGTAAATAAGAATTCCCTAGTGATTTACAGTTTCCCTCTCGATAAACCCGTGATTTATATATTTCATCTAGAGACTAATGATCTTTTGCTACTCAATATTCTAAACTACTCCCAAAGTCTATTTTTTACTATGTTCAATATTCATATTTTCTTTTAAGAAATCCTTGGCCATTTTGAGTTCCTTTGTGAGCATTTTTGTGTGTCAAATTTGACTAATGACATATGTTCTGTTCAGAAATCGATTTTCTCTGATGATAAAAAACTCAGTCAAGTTTCTTATTGTTCCCTTGATGTTCCTCTTTAATCTTAAAAGACAGAGCAAGAATTCCCAATAGTATAAGAAGCTGAGCTAAAATAAAAGTCAAGTTTCAAGTTTCTCTGGTTGGTGATAAAACAAAATGAAAAGTAGATATGACTAGTCCGTCATATATATAATTGTAGACCAGCTCAAAGTTGTTGTTTTGAAAGATTATCAAGCAAAGGCGAACTGGTGATGCTTTTGTGATAGGTTCGGTTAGCCTATGTAATGACTAAGGCTTAATGTTGGACTTCGATTCAATGAATTGTATCGACAACCTTGTGCATACTTGGGACAATATTTTGCCCATTCTGTGAAACAAGCTGGGATGAGGAGCTCAACAATTTGCTAATTAGTTTGCATCCCGTTTGATCCTATTGTTGTCATGGAATCGTTTAATCACATGGTTGATCTAGGTTTGGCTAACTTTGCAAAGGAGCTTCAAGTTTCATACCAGAGCCAAATCAAAATGAAGAGGGATTTTGCAAAGGAAGAATCGAAACAGCTGAGGGCCATCTTGCGTGCCAACCTTGAAGTGGCTCGTGGGCCAACTAGATTGAACTGAGGAAGTTTTGATGCTTGTGAAAATCCAAACATCTGATCTGGTCTGAACAGCACATTCCTGAATGCTTGTGAGTGTAGTTTTCTCAATTGAATCTGCTTTATGCTCATTAGGTTCTTCCTTTCTATTAATCAAATGTGTGCCTGCTGATTTTTCTGAATGTTACCTTGATGCAGAGTTGTTTGATGCACTTGTGTTCTAATGATATCACTTCGAATCTCGATGAGGCTCTGCAGAAGGAGTATGCACTGCCAGTCGTACCATAACTATGAAAGACTAACTCGGCTGCTTATACTATCTGAGCTGTAGATTTCACGTGAAAAGAAGTATACAAGGATGCATGATGACAATCTCCTCAATTTTTCTTTTAGTTTATTAGTGTGATAATATCCTTTGAATGTTGTCATATAGGTTTCTGATTTGATAAGCTCGGTTTTCATGTATGCGACATTGAATTTGTAAAGTTAAAATTCACCTCCTAGCACACTATTGCATATTGTTGATTTTGCTAATTGGGTACTGCCAAATAACCAAGTAGCAATTGCATCTTTTGAGGCACTTCACCTTTTCAGTATAATCTTATTAACAAAAATTCTGTTCCTAAACACAAACAAGGAAAGTGTTGCTAATTGCTTACTTCTCCAAGGCCTTTTGTTTTCTTTTCATCGGCCAGCTAACGAAGTCTCTGTTCATTGCGGTCCACCTGCAATTGGTGCAAATGATGTTTATGCATATGTACGTTATCTTTCATGGGGTAAATTGTGATGCTACAATCTCAAATATCTCCATTTATTGAAAATTAGTTAATCCCATCCTTCTTGGGTAGATTCAAGCTGTATTTCATGAAATTCAAAGAAAGTCTCCAAACACCACGGGATGGAGATGCGGGCTGGAATGAGCCACGTAATGGTGTTCCTAGGTTCTTCAATATTGTCTTTTATCATGGGCTGCGTATTTTTAACACTCTTCATAGGATTCTTGACATAAAACGACCTCTTCTCATGGCGTGTAGTCGTCGTTTGCAAGCTTTGAATCGCACTACACTTTGGCTTTGGCTGAATCTCAAAATGCTTAAAGGAGCCGGATGTGTAGGTGGTTCTGTATGTGAAGTTAAGCATAAAACCAAATTTGTTAACAAGATTACCGTTTAGATGTCCACTTCAAAGCCGCAATCTTGTGACCGGAAGAGACTCTTCTCATGGAAAAAGCGAATGTTATGGAATCGGCAAATAATATGTGAATTGCAGCCGAGAGTTTCAATGAAAAGTTTTCTGATACAATGAAGCTTCTCATTCGAAAGAATTTTGAACGCAAAGTGTTCATCAGCCTACAATCATCTCTTTGATCTGGTTATGCCAAAAAATGTATATATCGGCATTTTGCAATCACTTCAATCATATAATTTTCAAACTCGTTTCATTTACACATGAATCTATAAAGCAGAAGATGCTCGGCCATGCATTTTCCATACTTGAAACCAAATTTCCTTCGGCATTTGGCTACATTGCAAGGGTGAAAATAGCCCCGCCCAGAATTTGTACTCATTTGGTTTGAATGAAAAACTTCGCAAGGTCATCTAATTGGTTAATTCTTTGACTCTGGTATGCCAAATTGTGGTCATCAGACGTGCATTCAAGTTTCAATTGAAGCAATTTCAATTGTGGTCACTCTCAGATATTCCCCTACCATGAACTAGATTACACTAAGGAAATTTTAATAGTTAAAAGCTACTCGCAAGGTACACTCATAGTTTGATAAGCTTGTTGTCAACTTTTTAGTACTGAAGCATATTTAATGCCGGCCATGTTAACTAGTCAAATCACTTGTTAACACATACTTAGCATGAAATAACTTGGTTTTTTGAATATTGATTAGAAATAACACACAAAAAGAGGCAAGTAAAGTTGATGTATTCGATTGTGCAATTTAATCTGAAGGGCAACCGCTTCGTGTTTGACTGCATATACAGCATTACTCACGACCTTATGGACTGAAATGATTTGAAGTTGGACGACTGTGAATACCGAATAAAATTGGATGAACGAGTCAAACCGATTGAGCTGATTCAGTTATGTTCACGAGTTCTTTTCCAATTTTTCTTCCACTACGATTTCATGCTAGTGATTTGCTTGGAGCTTTGTTTCCAAAGTTTGTTCATAATTTACATCAAGATCCTACAAATAACAGCAACCATAACTGTGAAAGTTTTGAAAGGACAGAAAAACTTCGCTTCCGGGGCCTTTCAGTTTTCCTCATTTTTGTAACTCGGAGCTCATTGGTACGATACTAGAAAAATGAAAACCGTCCTCAAATCAAAATGGAACTATAGAAAGCCTTTCGGTTCATTTAACACCCGTGCACAACATTTTTAGATTATGTAGCTTCGGTAGCATACGTTGCCATATGCTGAATCGTACAACAACGAGGAGGAACCGAAATAGACGAATTGAGGAAATTAGGGATGGTTAAAGAGCCTCAGAAACGAGAGAAGAACATATCAGACAATTTTAATTAGCTCCATGAACTAAATTTAATAAGCTACGTTCACTTTCAAATCCAAAGTTGACTATTCCATAGCTATCGTCATCAACAGATCAGACAATTTTCTCTACCTCCAAGCCCTGCTCCTCCATGGAATTTCAACCTGTTCAAGTGATTTGGTCGATCGGTGATGCACAAATCGCAATCGAATTGATCCGTAGTCTCTCTCTCAAATCTAACGTTGACACGTCCTAGTCAACATGAATCTGACGTTGTGCCTGACCCAGGAGTAATAAAACCATGTTAAATCCCTAAGTATCAAATCATAGATGCATTGCCATGTGTTCTCTATGAAAAACTACTACATAGTGTGGATCTAAGATCCCCAGTCCTCTAATGACTTGAATAATGCAGTCCACCTGTGCAACGCTTGATGACCAGAAAGCCGGCGGTGTTCAATAGTTGGATAACTGATTATTACACCCTAATAAAGGTTCTCAACCAGTCAATTGTATCTTAAGTTATATGACTTGACAAATTGAATCTGCAAGTAAACTGACTTCAGTTGCAGTCATGATATGCGTTCATCACTAATTCAAAACGGGAAAGAAGAAGAAAGGCAGCGTGTGCTTGTATAATTGGATTTCATTGTTAATCTTCGCTGAACTGAAATAAGTAACTTTTTCTTCCTCGGTCAAGACTGGATAGTGTGTTCCCATAAGCCTCTCCGGTTATATGTCGAGCCACATTTTCGTTCCCCTCACAAAAATAATTAGTTCCAGACAAAGAACATGGCAACAGATGAAAGGAAAAGACAAACATGAGATGACAAGACCAGCACAACTGAAGAATTCTGTATCCTTAGTTAAGGCCTTTGCCCCTCCATTACCATGTGGTCCTCCAATAATTGCGGATGATGGAATCAGAAGAACTGCGTGGCTCAAGAACATGCGTAAGTCGGTACCCATCGCCCATCAAGAGAGTTGACACCTGAAAGGTTTACCTTTATGAAGAGGCTTTGAGAAAATTGTGGCAAGGATTAGAACCGTATTTACAGTCTTTCCGATCCAAAGACTCGACAAAGTGTGCAAGAAAGGTTTGCCGCCGACATTCACCTTGAAAATTTTGCAAATTAGAGAGTTAACACATGTTTATCAATAGACTTGCTCCATTCAGGTACATGAAAGATGAATTTCGCCCGAAGGTTCCATTATGATTTAAATATGTTGCCAACAGATCCATCTAATGATCCAGCACCCAAACTGGTTAATGCCAGACTAACACTAACAACAATCAATAGAACAAAGGGGGAAGAGGAAACACAACATAGAAGCATCACTTAGTTGAGATCATTAAAGAGAAGTTGAGAACGCAAAATGGATTACCTTGAGTTCACAATATTGCTGCATTTTCCTAGCTTGAGCCATTGCAGATTTAAAGATAGTGGTTTTACATCCTTGACCACTCCTTAACATGCACACAACCCGGCTGAAATCCTTTTTGGCATAGAGAGCAATGCACACTGCCGGTATATTATCTCTTCCAGTCCTCCCTGATTCTTGGTAATATAGCTTTCGATTGACTTGGACATTGTGTTGTGGATGACAAAACACTGACCACATGCCATAAAAAAATAATTACTGAACCAATAAAAACAAGATGAAATGTGACAAAAACATTATAACTGAAGGTCAAGTTAGATCAGAGCCATTTGCCACTCTGACAGTAAAGGAAAGACCTTTATCCTAGTCTAACTTAATTTCAGCACACCCAAGTTCCATGCATGGAAGGAAGAGTTTGACTTGAAAAATACATAATTCGTTAGTTCCTGCAATCAATAGTCAAGATTGACAATTTAGCAGGCCAGTGGACCGTGGAACCAGCAAAGTTTACTTCCAAGCACACTAAGAAACCAATTAGTGAAACTTAAACATTAGAAGAAACGTGGATTAGTCGATTATTTGTCAACACGTCAGCTTGATTCTAAAAATAAAAATAGGGAAAGGCCAAGTGTCCATATCAATTTATCACATCTGGTTTGTCTATTCCCATCCCAAAAGCAATGGTAGCACATACAACCAGGACCTCTCCAGTATGCCATTTCTTTTGAACAGCTACTCTTTGACGGGCTGCTAATCCAGCATGATAGTACACCATCTTTCTACCACACTTATCGTTCAAGTATTTTGCAACTTCAACACATTCACTCTTTGAGAGGCAACATACTATGCCACAGAAATTAGCAAAATGATTCTTTAGCAGCTCTCCAAGCTGCTTCAGTGGTTCTTTGGTCTTAGCTATGACCTCATACTTTAGGTTTGGTCTGTCAAAGCTTGTCTCGAGAACAAGAGCATGGGGGATCCTGGGAGCTTTTAGGATATCCTGCAATGGATGCACATTTCAATCAGTCCCCGTACATCACGAACCGGCAGTTGCAGTTAAGGCCATCACTGGGATGTATGGAAAATTTTGCTTGAGACATCCCAGTCCCCTATATTCTGGACGAAAATCATGTCCCCATTGACTGCAATAATGACAACCAAGAAAGTAACAGTCAATAAGCTTTACTAGTTTACAATCATTCAAATATATGAGAAAAGCTCAAACCAGCAGTATGTTCCTTTCATGAGATGGCACCAGCAGTGCAAATCCAGTAAAGACCTCATAAGAAACACAATCAATGATCACATGGGTGAACTTTTGCCTTATATCTCAAGTTGCTAATAGATAGTATAAAGGTTAAAAGAATAGATACAGACACAAGAACCAGCTTAAAAGACCTGACTATCATGCCAAACATGGACACTTCCATTTACTCCCAATAGTAATTTCCGTTGGAGGTTATTTTAGTTGTGTGCCTTTTGCTTAATATGATTAACGATGTGCCACTGACTTCTCCCAAAAGAAGGAACTGGATCATTTCCAGAATTAGTTATTTCAACAATGCATTCTGTTATAAACTTCACAGAAAGGCTAGAAACACAGAAAATGCGAAAATGTTTGAAAAAAAAGAGTTAGAGTGAGCATATACAAAAGTTAACTTGCTTTTCTTTATCTGGAACAAGGACAGTAGTTTTGCAGTGGCAACATCATAAATACTTATTCCTTTTGAAGTAATACTAGCATGACCTTTGCTTCAGATACAAAGATGCCAAAGAGCATACCTAACACAATGTGCCTCATCAACAACAAAACCAGCAAGTTGTGCCTGCAATGCATGATGGTCGAGTATCAAAAAGTTAAAAAGAAACTTTCAGAAAAAGTTACAGTAAATCAGAAATAGTACCTTTCTATGCAAGCATTTCAATATCTCGAGAAACGATGGGTTTCCCACAATCCTTTCAGGAGTTAAATACAATAGCTTGCACGATGGTTTATCTTTCCTAAAAAGACAGGCAAAGCAGTGGAGATTAATGACTTGACAATCACAACACTCAGCCAAAAAAATATTTAGAAGTCCAATAGAAACCCCATTGCAACATATGGAGCATAGCCCAACATTTTGGGAAAAAGATTGTATGGTATGTTTACTTCTCTAGGAACACTAAGATCCTAAAATTTATTTTTATGACAAACATCTTAGGCATGAATCTTTTCATTAACTACATAAAAAATGTGCATCCATCGCAACATTTAGAGCATAGCCATTTTATGTCGGGATAAAGATTATATGGTATGATATACTTCTCTAGGAACACAGAGAGAGAGAGAGAGAGAGAGAGAGAGAGAGAGAGAGAGAGAGCTAAACCTTGCCTTAGTTCTTGGAGGGCAGCCGCTGCTTGGGCAGCAGTTTGCTAAGAGTTCAAGAAAATTCCGTACTTGAGGTTTAGAGTAATTATTTGATCCTGGATGAGAGATAGCAAGGGAGATATAACAACTGTGACACCGGGTTTAAGAGTCGCTGGCAGCTGAAACGAAGGGTAAAAACATCAGAAGAGCACATGAAGAAAAGAAGGGATGAGGGAATTATTCTTTTATTCACCTTCAGCTGATCAGAAAGCACCAGTTGTCACTATTTGTCTTATAATTACTTCAGCCAGATACATATATCAACTACTTCAAGACTGAATAGAAAGCACTTCAGGATAATTTAACTTAATTAATTCAGATTAATATCTTCCTTGTGATTCAGTAGATCAATTCAGATTTATATGAAAGGACATCAATTTCAAACCAATTATTGGGAAATGATCACCCCTAGTTGAGAAGATGATATAGCACATACCTGCATAGGAAATATAGACATCCATGATCTGTATTTGGTGCAAGTAATTTGAAAACTTTTTCCTTTTTGTCTTAATAACCCTTTTGAATTGGACCTGAACTGTGATCAACAACACTTCTTACATGCAAAAACAAGATAAATTTTCCAGTAAGAAAGTAGAAGGTCCTAGAAGCATAGCGCAATTGTCAAATTCTAGAAATTACAGAATAGATAGAGATGTGCGAAGGCAGAACGAGAATGTCCTGTATTCCTTTCTTTTCCAACTTAGTCTGATCCCACATATTGGAACCCATGGTTATGTACCTGAATCACTTCCTATCGCTTAATTTGCATTTGGAAAACATTTTCTTCCTTAAGTTTAAGCACAAGCTTCTCAACAGTGCTAACAAAGCAGATTGCAAGATCATTTTTTTAGCTTAAATATCAATATACAGGTCTACCCATCTAGTATTAATTGGTGGAACCATTGAGCAAAGTACACAGGGGTTGTGCTCTAAACATTGTCTCCACACATACTTCTACATACAATCATTACACAAATGAAATAATGTAAGCATTCACTAACCTGGTAACATAAACTTTGATTACCTCCAGTGGGCATGAGAACGAAGCAATCTCGCTTGGCTACAGAAGCTTTACAAGCCAAATGCTGCAGTGGTCGAAATGCCTTGTTTCTGAATATTACAACATTTGCCAATTCTATGTCATCCAAGGGTTGAAATTCCTCATAACTCAGAGTCCCTTGTTTGGATGTCGAAATCCGAGAGCAATGTCTTTTATTTGAAACTAATGATATCGAACCTTGAGTGACAGTGCTCTTACAGTCCTTCAACAGAAATAAGCCTCTTCAGCACTAAAATAGTTTTTGACATGAATTGTCATGGAAAATGAAAACTTTGCACAAAGAAAGCACAAGCCTTCATTTACGCAAAACATTCCCATCAAAGGCGCTGGATTGCTAAGTTCCACACTTTGATGATCTTCTATACTCTCAAAGTATTTGAGAAATATAGGCATTTGTACATTGTCCAAAACTAAAATCAACCTTTTTATTGACCAAAGAGTTCTAATAGGTCATTTTGGATCTTGAAGACCGTGGAAGTAATTGGCAAAATTTAGGAGTGTCTATTGGTTGTTTGATTGGATGAGGCCTCATAAGCAATTTACTAAATGCTTTTGTACATGTACATTGTGTAGGTCCTTTGCTGTGTGCAGAATCACAAGCAAATTGGAATCAATCAAGGAGAGACTAAATTATAAGAGAAAGAACAGTGACACGCTGATTTTAGTGGTTTGGTAGTATTGTTTATGTCCATGGGAGAAGCATACCATGGATTGCAAAGAACGTCTGGCCAGAAGTTGAGTGGATGAATTGTTCGCAGTACTGCTTTGGTCAGGAATATAGCATGTGAATTTCCTACCCATTTTACAGCCAAATATATTGTCTTCATCTTCACTATCAGTAGAGGAATCCACCTCAAGAAAAGTTTGATTTTTCTCAAGTTGTAGAGAATCTTCTATAATATTAAATCATGCACAACATTGCATTCGCCGTCATTAGGGATATCTTGGCCAAACATATCGGTCAAAACTCCACAAGCTTCTGATTTCGTAGCTTGCAAATCATCCCAATCCTCAGTATCTTGCATAGTTTCAACAAGTTCTGCTAGAAAGTCATCGCCACAGTGCTCCACAGTGATAAACTCTCGACCTTCGTTGCCTTAAAAAAAAAGCCAAATGAAGAAAGAGATTATTTTGCAAGTCAATAAGACTACTCCGCCAAACCCACAAAGAAATGCCAAAGAGACTAACGCTCAATGAACAAAATTTAACCAGCTCCGGTCCATTCAACTCCAAAGTAGACCATTTCGCAGCCATCATCAGAACACTGGCTAACCACAATAAATCTCCTTATTTAGGATGCACAATCAATCAATTCAAAAATTATCCACGCAACACAAGCAATTATGTTGTTCCCTAATCACCAGATACCACCCAATTTGGCCAATAACCAAGAAAAACCACCATCCAAAGTAGCCTCAACACATCAAACTGGAACCGTGCCAGACATTTCGCTCGTCAGCAAGACTACTTCGCTAAGCCAGCTCCGATCTATTCAAACCTAAAGCAAGACTATTCCACAGCCGTCATCATCATCGTGGTGGACGAAAAATACCTACGCAACCTCTGCAAACGCTAATCTCAGCATGACAAAACGGGCGACGAAGTAACGATTGGAGTACCGTAGAGGGAAAGGAGACGGTCCAAGGACTTGGTGGTGGACTGTTGGTCGAAGCCGAACTCGAGAGCCAAGCTCAGCAACCGAGCTTTCAGAAATAAGTCAAGACATTTCGCTAGTCAATAAGACTACTCCGCAAAACCCACAGAGAAATAGGGATGGGATTAACCAGCTCCTCTGGCCCATTCAAATCCAAAAGGTAAACTATTCCATAGACTTGTCAGAATGACGTGACTAACCGCAATCAATCTCCTCATTTACGAATGCACAACCAATCAATTCACAAATTATCCACGCAACACAAGCAATTACGTCATTCCCTAATCACCAGATACCACACAATTCGGCTAATAACCAAGAAAAACCCACCATCTGAAGCAACCTAAACACATCAAGCTGGAACAGCACCAGACATTTCGCTATCCAAACCTAAACCAGACTATTCCAGAGCCATCATCGTAGTGGACGAGCAACACCTGCGTAATACCTGCAACGCTGACTAGCACCGAAAAAAAAAAAATGCGCGACGAGGAACAACGATCCGAGTACCGTAGAGGGAAACGAGACGGCCCAAGCACTTGGTGGCGGAGTGATGGTCGAAGCCGAACTCGAGAGCCAAGCTCAGCAACCGAGCTTTCTCTGCCTCCTCCAACCCCCCGATGCTCCATGGAATCTCTCAACCTGTGTTCGACGCGATTCGATCGATCGATCGATGATGCGCACGTTGGAATGGAAAGGAATCGATCGCTAGCCTCTCTCGCGAGAGAGCGGGCGCGCTCGAGGTGCTCTCTTTCGGAAATCCTTGCCAGCGATGGCGGGATTAATTGCTTTTCCTTTGCCTTTTCATATGCCGGAGCGAGAGAGCGGAGAGAGACTGGAGCCATTTTCCCTTTTTTGTTTCTTTTGACAAATTCCGTTTTCGCGCCTGGAGTTTGTTTTAATTCCTATTTTGGCCCCCTTCGTAAGTTTTCTTGGTTTCGTTTGGCACCCTCGGGCTCGTTCGGTGGGAAGAAATAATGAAAAAAAAAATTATCCCTCAATTGTGCCTCTATTCAACACTTGGAAAAAGAAAATAGTTATTTGGAGTTTTCAAAAAAATAATTAAATATTGCGTATGATTCTACACGTGGATATTTACATAATTTAAAGAATTTTCAATGTTTCGCATTAAAAGGCTAGATGAGATTTGCAAAAAAAAAATATTGCAGATTGATATGGTTTGATAATTATACTGCGCGCATGAAGGGAGAACTGCTACATCCAATGAGATCCATTTAGCAAAAACATTTCTTAAAAAAAGGCTATTGGGTATTTTTTTTTTGACAGTAAGATTATTGGGTTGAAATAGATAGGAATATGTGTGAAGGCTCCTTTGCATACCTAAGCCTTGCGTGTCGTACTGAATATATAGATCTACGAGAAGTATCTTGAATTTCTTTTGTATCAGTAAAAGAAAATATTGACAAAGTAACACTTGTTATTAAAATTACATTTTTACCTATATAATATATATATATATATATTATGATAAAATGAACTTCAAAAAATTTTAAAAGATAGCGTCTCCAGCACTGCTCTCCTATTTGGCCAAAAATAAATAAGTAAAGCTCCTTTATCTTGCCCAAAACTTCATAATAGTAATGCAAATTCCATAGATCAAAGTTATCTTTTACGGGATTGATTCCACATTCAATGTGGACCGTCGGATTAAAAGGGGAAAAATCGTGGTCCGTCAAATTTGTTTTGCTAAACCGATTTTTGTCATAACTGTCATATGTTAAAGAAAAGTTATGGACGCAAAATTAATCAACTTTACAGATTGAGAAAAATTGCGATGTGCAAGGAAAACTACTAACACATGGATCTCGAAACTTTACAAAGTGTAAAAGAAAGTTACGATCAAATTAATATTTTACTAAACATACACAAAAGAAATTTAGTATTAACTGAATAAGTTACTATTTTAAGGAATATTATGAACCAGAATTTACGACCTCCAAAGAAAATTTAAACCCTCTAAAAAAGTCATGTAAAAATAAATTACAGATAAATTACTACTAGTGGGAATAATTATGTGCCAAAAGAAAGTTAAGATTCATTAGGTAATTTACTAACAACAGAAAAAAGATATTCATTGGGTAGATTACTATTTTTTGTGAAATTTTACAAATCGTAGGATTAAGGGAATACGGCAACAAAAGGCAAATTACATCCTATGAAAAAAAAATGATAAAATGATATGTAACCGATAAATTATTATTAGTGAGTAAAATTACTAATAAAGAATATGGAGCAATATTTTTTGTGAAATTTTACAAATCAACTACCTCTCGCCAATCTATAGGCTGTTTTGAGTTGCGAAGAATAAGGAGGAAGTTGTTCTAATCAAAATTGTATGTCTTAACTTTCTTTCTTTCTTTGCCTTCTTTTCTCCGTACAGTCATGGTGTATGCTTAGCATTTATGACTGCACAATCTCCAATAGTAAAAATGTACCCGGTCAAAGACCTCCTCTTATCAAGATCACTAACATAATCATAATCAACATATCATGTAAGTGTCACACCTCGAACCCCATCGAGCACGCGACATTCTTCTTCGGTCAAATTAGTGCGACGTCCCAAGAAACATCACCGACCCAAATGATCCCATCAGAGTTTAATCGCGGCGGAAATAATAATATAAACCCGGACAATAAAATCATGGGGTACTAGGGAGAAATAAATCACCAAGCCACCAAACAATATATTACACCACGATATAATTGCACAATATCCTTTACATCCAATGCACAACAAACAGTCACTACAAACACTCACCTAAGGTCACATCAAACCTATAATATACACTCGAGTTAACTTCCACAGATTACACCATTAACCTCAAAAAAGGTTAGTAGTCTAGGTATACTCTATTCCAAAAAATGGGACACTTCAAAAATATTCATCCACCCCTAAAATCAACCCCTACGCCCTACAGACGGTGTCCACTCCGACTCATTTTCTCCAGAATCCGAATCTGAATCCTCCTGAGGCACGTGCTTATCTAAAGACTTCGAGTTGGCTTCAATCTCAATCGGATTATCTTCATCACCCGATTTTAAAGGGACCTCAATCCGTTTCTCGGATTCAGACTCCTCCTCCAAATTCTTTTCTAGTTCCTCTCCTAGTCCTTCCTCTGACTTCTCTTCTGGTTCCTCCTCCGGGGCCTCCTCATACTCCTCTTCTTCGGGCTGCTCTTCTACAGGTTCTTCCTTTGGCTCTATACTCAAGTCCATATCCATCGGGTCGTACTCGGCGTGCAACTCCTCCAGCTCCGCTACTATAGGCTTGGGCGCTACAAGTGCATGCTGATGCCCTGACTGTGCGAGGCTAGTCTCCAAACTAATCATCTCGCCGTCGGGAGTGGGTATGGCTGATGGATCCCAGTTGCCTACTCTGTCAAACGGAACATCAAAATCACGAACAGGGCCAAATTCATCCATCCCCGTCCCTAAACATCCAAGCGGTATAGGTATGGGCCTGCCAAAAAGGTTGCCCTATGTCTACCCAGACTACCGTAGTATGCTTGATCTAGGTCAAATTGTCATCTATTGGGTACTCTACAATATTATGGTCGGTGTGCATCAGAATCCCAAAACGCTACAGCAGTGGCGGTGGAAGATTCATGGCTAAGGTCAGGGCTCTGAAATTGTTTGGTTGAAACAATCATGAGAACATATCTCAGCAAGTAACACCCTAAATCCCATCTAGGCTAACACGTACCATCAGAAAATTCCAAACATAACATCACCAAATAAGCACACAACATATACACAAATTCACTTACCTGGACTCTTATAACACACAGCCTGCAGGTTAATCTGAAATCAACTATTTCCAACCACATGCACTTTCCAAATAAATTTCCATGCTCAAAACAAAATCGGACACATGGCATTTCGGAACTCCGCATTTCACACACACACACGCTCATGCACCACCATACTATTTTTATTAAACTTGCCAACGATCCATGTGCGACCATCTCAATTCCACAACACTTCTTAGCTCGCGTTACCGTACACACCTCAGGCTATGTCTCTTGCCCGCGTTACAGTACACGCCTCAGGCTCAACATCTTCTATCTAAGGCACAGCCGTAATTACTGTCTTGTTTCATAACACTTCTTAGCCCGCGTTACAATACACGCCTCAGGCTATGTTTCTTGCCCGCATTACAGTACACACCTTAGGCTCAACATCCTCAACTTAAGGTACAACCCGCATTAAGGACACGCCTCAGGTTGGTAGTCTTCCGGTAATACCGGGCATCGTCTCGCATTGAAGTACACGCCTCAGGACGGCTCATTTTCCTGCGTTACAGTACACACCTCAGGGACTTTCACAATCACTTGCACGACATACCACATACACTTTTACTCATCCACACGCTCAAACCACGTATAAACACTCTCAATTGACACACAAACGTGCTCAATTTTCAGCCCATTCAATTTAGCCCATTTTCACACAAACGGGTCCATATTTCAACCAATTATTCTACAAACCGACGAGCATGCGAGGTCACCATTCGACCCACAATCATAGCCATTAATATGAGCATAAAAACAACATATTCACATCAAATTCCAGCCATAATAATCACACAAATCAGCCACAGCACCACACATCCAAGCGACACGTTTAGTCCCAAAATCGAACCACACGCTCATCAATCCAAACCACAATTTCCAACAACCGATTCAACAACCAATCAGTCCCGAAACATCACAATTTCATCCACAAATCAGCCAAGATCATTCCCCAAATTAGCCTACCAAAACAGCCACTAAATAGCCCTGATCAACCCCTAATCAACCCAAATCAACCCCTAATCATGTCCATTAGTACCCGATATCCTCGGTAGAGTTTAGGACGCCACTTACTTGAAATCCTAGGCTAGCTCGGGTGAGAGGGGAGCGCGACAAGGCGGTGGGGAGCGGCGGCTACAGCGATTCGGCTGAACGACGGCAATCGACGACGGCGGCAGTGGCTTGGCTTGGCCGGCTATTCTCAACCATAGGGAGGGGAGAGATTGCCGAGAGGGAGAGGGTGAAAGGGACGGTGGCGTGAGGGGGTGGCGATGGTGCGGCTCGTGGCCAGATGAGTGGCGACCGTGCAGACGATGGCCGGAGCGGCGGCGGCGCGGCCAAAGGGAGAGGGGTGGTCAGTCGGTGAGGGGGAGGGAAGAGAGAGAGTGAGCCGTGGGAGAGAGGGAGAGAAATGAAAGGGGGAGAGAGAGAATTGGCCTTAAAAACCAATAATTGTCCCCCTTTTGGCAAAATGACTATCTTGCCCCTCTTTCTACTTTCCAATTGACGGCCGAGATTCGTTCTTATCTTGAGATCAACAGCACAAATCAAATTTTTTCCAAAAATGTCCAAGGGTATAATGGGAATTTCACAAAAATCCAAGGGCAAAATTGTCCAAAAATTGTCATTTCTAAAGTTAGGGTGAAATGACCGAAATGACCAAAATGCCCTTCCCCATTTATGCTTGGCCTTAACAAAATCTCAAGGGTAAAACGGTCATTTTCTATTTCTCGCCGAAATTCAATTTTTCTAAAGGATCGGGATAATTCTAAGGCTAATCATGCTAATAACAACGTCGTCCAAATGTTCTGTCGTGACTTTCTAAATTTTCGATGCCCAATTTGGTCTTTAATTAATGACTAAATTTTAAATAACGTAACTTGAGCGTATTTCAGACTAACGGGTGGTTTTTTGGGAAATTCGCACATTCAACCCGTGGTCAATACTAAACTGAGCCACGTGTAAGTTCACTCGGATCATGACGATCTCGGTGGTCATATAATCGCGAGAATTGATCGCTAGTTCCGACGAGCACGATCGTTTGGTATAGGTTTAGGGTAATTCGCCAATTCATCTCGTGGTCAAACGAAATCGCCCGTGATCCACTCGTATGACAGCGGCGAATCAATCCTAACTATCCTTGGATCAGTCTACATTGACTCAAAATGTCACCTCGACAGTTTTTATGGTCAAAAGTCGGTTTACGATCAAGTTTCTTTAGTCGCTCGAATTTAAGTCCCTAATTAGCCTTTCACTAACTGTTAGTATCCCAGCAATGATCAGTTCCGGGTGAAATCTAACTATAAGCACGTTCATAAAACCATTCATTTCATAAATCCCAAGTTGATGAAATTTCAAAATGTCACAGTAAGAGTATCACCAGTTTTCCCAAACTTTAAACCAAAATCAGAAGTACCCTTCAAATATCTCAAAATCCACTTCACAGCTTACCAATGAGCTTTTCCTAGGCATGATAAATATCTACTTACCATGCTAACAGCATATGAAATATCGGGTTGAGTACAAACCATGGCATACATAAGGCTGCCAACCACGCTAGAGTATGAAGCACGTGACATATATTTTATATTCTCATATGTTTGTGGACATAAATTAGCTGATAATCTAAAATGAGCAGCAAGAGGAGTACTTACTGGTTTGACGTCTTTCATGCCAAAATGATCTAATACCTTCTCAATGTAACTTTTCTGGGAAAGATACAATTTTCCCTTTTTTGATCTCGTAGAATTTCCATGCTAAGGATTTTCTTTGCTGCACCTAAATCCTTTGTATCAAATGCAGTACTTAATTGTGCCTTCAAATTCTGTATATCATATTTATTTTTTGTTGCAATCAACATGTCATCAACATATAATAATAGATAAATGATAGAGCCACTTGAAAGTTTGCACAGATAACTATCAAATTTGCTCCTACAATACCCAAGTTGCACTATAAACGAATCAAACCTTTTACACCATTATCTAGGTGATTGTTTCAAGCCATATATCAATAGACAAGCATGGTCTTCCTGACCTTCAAATTGAAAATCCTCTGGTTGGCCCATATAGATTTTCTCTTCAAGTTTACTATGCAAGAAAGCTGTTGTCACATCGAGTTGTTCCAACTCTAAATCATGCATAGCAACTAATGCAAGAAAAACTGAATGGAGCTGTGTCTAACAGCAGGTGAAAACATATCATTAAAATCAACTCCCTTAATCTAACTATAGCCTTTAGCAACTAGACGAGTTTTGAACCTAATGTCTTCAACTCCAGGAATACATTCCTTTCTTTTGAAAACCCACTTGCAACCCACAATTTTCTTTCCTTATGGTGGTTTCACAAGCTCCCACGTTTGATTCTTTTCAAGAGATTCCATCTCTTCATTCATAGCAACTACCCACTTTGCTGAATATTTTGAAGATATAGCTTCCTTATAGGTTTTAGGCTCACTATATTCTATTGATTCTGCAATTGAAAGAGCATAAGCAACAAAATCTGAAAACCCATATTTTTTTTTTGGAGGCTTTGTTATCCTCCTTGGTCTATCTCTAGCAATAAAATATTGTTCTTTCTCATGTTCTTCATTCTCAATATTATCCATAGATGATTGAACTGGTTGAGAAGAAATTACTTCAAACTCCACCTTCTTCGCACCACTTTCTAGATTTCATGATAAGGAATAGATGACTCCTTGCTATGATGAAGTATAGCAAACTCATCAAAAGTAACATATCTGCTAATGATAGTCTTAGATAAATTAGCACACCAAAGTCTATAACCCTTCACACTAGAAGCATAACCAAGAAGGATGCATTTTTTTGCTCTAAGCTCTAATTTGCCTTTACTAACATGTGCATATGCTGGACATCCAAATACTCAAAGAGAAGAATAATCAGCAGTTTTACCTTACCATACCTCCTTAGATGTCTTGCACTCAATAGATGTGCAAGGAAAACAATTTATCAACCAAGCAGCTGTATTAACTGCCTCAACCCAAAACTCCTTGCCCAAACCCGCATTAGACAATATGCACATAGTCCTTTCTAATAAGTTTTTGTGCATGCGTTCTGCAATACCATTCTACTGTGGTGTATTCACTGTAATAAGATGTCTTACAATGCCTTCATTTTTGCAAAACTCATTAAACTCACCTCCACAAAATTCTAGCCCATTATCTGTGCTTAGTCTCTTGATCTTCTTACCAGTCTACTTCTCAATCAATGTTTTCCATTGCTTAAATGTAACAAAAACATCACTCTTTTGCTTTAGAAAATACACCCAAACTTTCTTTGAAAAATCATCAATGAAAGTAAGTAAATACCTCGAACTAAAGCCTTTCGAAAGAACTTTCGCAGGCCCCCAAAGATCAGAGTGAATAAAATCCAAAGTGCCCTTGTTGTGGGAATTCCTGTCTTAAAATTGACTCTTTTCTGTTTTCCAAAGACACAATGCTCACAGAAATCGAGTTTTCCAATTTTCTGATCACACAAAAGACCTCTCTTACATAGTTCCTATGTCCCTCTAACACCCATATGGCCTAATTTCATATGCCATAATTTAGTGTTATCTGATTATGACATAGAGGATGAAACTACAGCTGAACCAGTAACTATAATACCTTGCAATTGATACAAAGTTCTAATTTTTAGACCTTTGCATCAACAGAAGTGAATCTCTCATAATCTTCATAACTCCAACTTCAGTTATAAACTTACAACCATAAGCATCAAGTGTGCCCAAAGAGGCAAGGTTCTTCTTCAAATCAGGAACATGTCTAACATTCTTCAAGGTTCTGATCATGCCGTCATGCATATTAATACTGACAGTCCCAATCCCAATTGCTTTGCATTTAGCATTATTTCCCATTAGAATAACTCCACCATCATATTTCTTGTACGTGGGGAACCAATCACGATTAGGACACATGTGATACGAACAGTCTGAATGAAGAATCTAGCTATTACTAAATTTGTCTTTATTATCTGCAATTAATAACCAATCTTTATTTTCTTCTTCAGCAACACCAGCTTGAGTAAGATTTTTGTTTCTCTGATTTTGTCTATTTTGGTAGTTTTGATTGTTTTGTCGATTTGCATTCCATTGATTTTGTTGATTCTGATTATTTTCTCTTTGTTGCTTTGCCCTTAGTTTTAGACAATTTATCTTGATATACCCTTCAGACTTACAATAGTTGCAAATCATATCCCTATGCTTCGATTTTGATCTACTCCTGCTACTATTGCTTCTCTCAACAGATCTTCCTCTAACAACTAAACTAGCCCCATGACCATTACTGTCTTCAAAGGTCAATTATGCATCTAGTTTTTGCTTATTTAGAAGACTAGTCTTGACATCTTCAAGATCGATAGTTTCTCTACTAACAATTATGGTCTCTCTAAAATTCTTATAGGAGGGAGTTAGTGAAACTAGCAGTAAAAGAGCTTGATCCTCATCTTCAATCTTAACATTAATACTTCTTAATTAAGAGATTATAGCATTGAAATTAGAAATATGAGACTTAAGAGAAGCACCTTTAGCTATACGAAGAGTGAAGAGTCGTTGCTTGAGTCTCAATCGATTAGTGAGAGATTTTGTCAAATAAATACTCTCCAATTTTGTCCATAAACCTGAAGCTATTTTCTGATCTAGTACCTCTTGCATAACTTCATTCGTGAGACACAACTGAATAGCAAATAGAGTTTTTTTATCCAATTCTTCCCAAGTTTCATTCGATGTGCCAATTGGTTTCTTCTTTTTCCCAAACAGAGTTTTCTTCAAACCCTGCTACATAAGAACAGTCAGCATATGAACCTACCATAGGTTGAAACTACCGCTCCCATCAAACTTCTTAATATCAAATTTCGTTGTTGAACTTGAAGCCATAACTAGAAGATCGAAAAACCCCAAGGCTCTGATACCAATTTGTTATGGGCCAAAGTAGAAGCCTTATACCTTTTGCCCAGAAAAATCATTAAGAGGGAGCCTAAGTCCTAGCCTATTAATATATCTAATTAGATCCACCTTCATTCAAAAGCTTAACTTAATGAGTTATGGGCCAACTATGATATATTAACTGCTCTATATCATATTTAATTCTCCGATATGGGATTTCTCTAACACAACTCACACGTGCATCCTAACATATATCTTCTAAAGAAGAGGAAAAAGAGTGGAAGATATACACAAGCAGAAAATAAAAGCAATGGCGAAGCATCTACATCTACGTTCATCTCTTCAACACCAACAAGAGTGGGAAGTGATCCCTATGATGTATTCTTGAGCTTTAGAGGCTACAGCAATCACATAAATGAAGGAACGGTACCAATGTTTGTGGTCAGGGAAGATAACAGCCTCCATGTTGGCGAAGGGTTTGGTTCATGGCTCCTTGATGCAATCACATGGGCTAATGGTTTGATGCCTATCATCTCTGAAAATTATGCTTCAATTGAGGTGGGCGGTTTTAAGTGGAAACTTTAACGAACTATTTTATGAATTAAGATGGCTTTAGTGGTTTGACATTAAACCCAATCTGTCTTTTTCGGCAACTAATTTGCATCTACCGAAATTAGTCATGCTGCAATTGCCATGCAACCAGGTAACAAAGCATTGGAGAGGATGGAGTTCAATAATGGTAAGATGGATAGAAGACATCCCTGCGATATATTTTTTCTTGTTTTTGTTTTGTTCGAAACAGAAGTTATTCCATTTCTTAAGTAGCACAAGATGAACAAGCAACATGGGCTTCTAATACTAAGAGGTCTCATAAAGCAAAAAGAGGGTTATAAACCCAATAACAAGGGAGATGCTTAGATCTTTGGGCTTTCACTACCCAACCACAACTTGATTAGCCTCTCTTGACAACTGTGCTTCTCTGTATAGGTGCCAAAGCAGCTAAAAGTTCTCGACCTTGCATTTTGCCATTATGCAAAATGTAGTCAGGATTTCTCGGCTATCACAGAGTTGGAGATTCTCAGCTTGAAAAAATATCACAGGCTAATGTAAGTCCACCCTTATGTTGGCAAAGTCAAGAGCCTCGTTTCCTTGGGCTTGAGTTCCTATGTTAGTCTCAAGGAGCTACCAGGAGAAGTGGACGAATTAGAAGAACTAAAAGAACTTATTTTAGATTTTGCTAGTATTACAAGGATTCCCATTCAACTGATTCTCTAAGGAAGCTGGAGAAACTTAGTGCTAGGGGGTGTTGGTCATTGAGAGAAATTTATGGTTCAATTGGGGATTTACAAAACTTGTAACATCCGGACATTAGTCATTCTAAGATTGAAAAGTTACCTATTGCTACTGTAGGGTTGTAAGAATTGCGAACACCAAGTCTTGGATTCTGCTATAGACTGAAAGAGGAAGTTCCAAGTGAGATGGTGACTTGTCTTCACTTGAGATTCTCCAATTCAGTAATGCACCAATATTTGACCTGCCATAAAGCAAAATCGAAATCTTTATTCTCTCCAATACCTAAGCCTATGCGCTGATATGATCTCCGATCACTGCCAAAGCTTTCTTCCGGCTTAACATATTTGACGGTCTTTTGTTAGAGTCCCAGGTTATCACAACTTTCTTACCTAATCTATCGAGAAGAACTTGATCTTTATGAATGCTATCTACTCGAATAGACCCTAGAGCTTCCCTCAAGACCCTTGAAACTTTGTGTTGCCTCCCATCGTAAGCGGATATTGCCTTAGACTGATTGAAGTACTTGGAAGAGTTCTCAATAGAACACTACAGTTATATTAAAAGAAATGACATTTCCCATATGAAAACAATTACACTTGTATTACTATAATCTAGTTAAAATTCATGGCCATGATAATTTTCGAGTACTAGGAGGATGTTAAGATGCACATGTAGTTATATTAGAAAAGTCATACATTGGAGAATTAATATGATGTGGAGTAGTTAATATATCATAACTGACTCATAACACATTGACTTAACCTTTTAACTTAAAATGAGTTTAATTTGATATATTGATAGATTCAAACTTGGGCTCTCTCTTAGCAATCTCCTTAGATGAATGTCTTGGATTTCTGTTGTGCCTCTCCACCAAAGGAAATAGCTATATATTACTGCAAGTCCACTGAAAGGCTAACTATTGTAACAATCTAGTCGAAATTCAAGGTCTTGATAGGGTGGAGTTCTTACAGACATTGGATATCTCTGATAATGGGTCCATTGAGCGATTACCGACCTATCACGCTTCGCAACAATAAATTTGTTTGACAATAATTTTTAATTTGTCTAATCAAATTCTTTGACTTTCATAAATTTTTAACCAAGTCCTTTCGTCAATAAATCTGACACAATTCAACCGACGTGACCGTTGGAGTGTAAAACAGATAAAAGTTTTCCAACATGGATGTCCACATGGGCATCCACGTTGTTAATCCACATCATATATCGACAACATTCACATTGACTAAATTTTTCTAGGGTGTTGTTCATGTGGGCATCCACATGGGCTAATTGCTATCCACATTGTCCTTTGATGTCGTCCCGACTTGCCACGTTAACTAGATTTGGGCGGATTTATATTCGCATGGATTTGATCGAAAAAATTATGAAGGTAGAAGGACTTAATTAAAAATATTAAAAGCGCTGGAATTTGATTAGAAAAAACATGAAAAAGGAATTTTTCCTTTCATAAATTGCATCGATTTACAGATTCCATCTCCGTAGTTTTGGGATTTTCATCTTCCATTTAGTTGCTTATGATCTGGTGCTAGTGTGCAAGTTTAATGCTTACTCCACCCAGAAGCTTTCTTATTCTGCCTAGATTTAGTGATTTTCTTAGGGGGATTCCCCGCCATTTAAAAATATTTGACTAGTTTTTTATGCGTCAGATTTAACTAATAGCAAAAAACATGCTTGAAACAATCACATACCGATTTTCTGATATGATAATTCAAGCACTTGTATTTCACCGAGGTGGATTTGTTCCATTGGTACTTGTCTTGGACCTTGGAGTGCGAGAATGAACTTAGAAACCACATGAAAAGCTGAGAATTTATTGAGACTGAAATCCTTAGATTTGGATTAGCGGTCAAGCAATCGAGTCCTTCCATTTCAACGCCCAATGTCAATCGAATTGGTGAACAAGAAGGGTGATACCTTTTTCAACGAAATAGTAGTGGCCATAAAGGCGAAATTCCTCAAATATTACAAAAACATCCCGCTTTTTTTTGGTAGCCACTACCTTGGATCCAAGGTTCAAGTTAGAGGGGCTTGAAATTCTTCTTGTTTCATATTACAAATATTTGGGATTGAGTCAGGATTTCCAAGTGAAACACATATTGGCGATAACAATGAGTTGGCTCTCAAATATGTAGGTGGCATATGCCGGTCGATATAATACGACAAGTTCCATCCCACAGCCTCTTTTGGTAGTGCCCACAAACCTATATGGTCTTTGCTTCGTAAGTAGAAGAACAACCCCAGCCCGCTAAGTCTTCATCTTCATCGTCTACCAATAAGTTGGATATGTACTTTGGAATAGACTACTCCAAGCACATTGATAGAGCAGGCAAAAATAACCTCGAGGACCTGAAATGGTGGAAGAGGCGAGCCACCACTTTTTTGATTCTTTTTATTATGGCTTGTGACTAAATCCACTGGGGCACCTTCAAAGTCTATGTTCATTACTAGCCAATCGTTGGAAGTCAAAAAGATCCAACTTGTTTGCCTAAAATTTAGAAATGATTAACGTATGGCGTAATCAGGTTTTACAAGAATTAACTCCACAGGAATGTACCCAACATGGGCACAAGAACAACAATGACATTGTATTATCTAAATCTTGGTGAGGGACATGAATGTTTGAGTGTAACCATTAATTAGAGCACCACTAAGTGTAATTTTTTTTCTTCACAATATTTGAAGATATACTTGTGTTTTAATTTGGTTTTACAAAATGTGTGTTTTTATTAATTTTCCTCAATTAATTTCCCATTATTTTTAATATTTGAACAGTAATTTTTTTATTGAATTTAATTTTTTTTAAAACCAGGCTCGAGCCAACAATGCCCGAGTCGTGTTGACCCTAGCATACCTTGATGCCCAATCTCAGTCATGCTTCGTAATGTGACAAGGCCCCTGATACTATATCGGCTGTGGTTTAGCCTCGTAAATCACATCGGTTGTGATTAAGCCCCAAATCAGAATCGTCGGATGACTATATCATATCTCAATATGCAGCTCAACCATGAGCGCAAGCTGGGTTGTCACAGATATATTATAATCCAAAAAGCTGATATGCGATATATTAGAAATAATTCACCCATCTAAACATTTCCGATGCATGTTCAAAATAACAATCAACTTGGAAATCCATTCAACACTTGATCCAATTTTATAGAATAAGATGCCATAAGGTGGTTTAATTTTTCCCTTAATTTTCAAAGTGCGGGGGCTAGGGAAATATATGGTTGGCCTGGATTATTCAGCGCTTAAACAGGGTAAGTCACTCTTACCATTTCTGTGTTTTCATAAAAAACTGCATTACATTGTTTTATTGAAAGGAAACCCTGTGTTATACACGTTTCAATTGGTCTGAAGAATACTCACACGTTTGATGAAAGTTTTCAATGTAACTTAGATTGACGGACAAGAATCACTGGACTATTTCGGGGATTAGAAAATCAAGTTCATCAACTTGTTTGTCTGCCTCTAAAGAAAAGTCCCTAGGCTATTACTGCCACCCGCTTTCTTTCCCTTCCCTCAATCCAAACACATATTGGACGTGAATCAAATTTATTACTTCATTCAAGACTGTTGACCTTGAAGACACCTATTTTTCTTCCGAGTTTCGACTTGATTTTGATCAAAAGTTAACCCTTGCTAAGATTATGATTGATGGCTATAATTGGGTTGTGCATTGTAAGAGCTTTCGAATGTCGCCTAATTTGCCCAAATTGAATGACCGGATTGCTGGATATATTGCGACAGGGGAATGCTTGATGCTTTGGATCTACACATGTTCGATTTCCCCAATAGTGTTCCTAAAAGAAATGATCTGCAACTACCATTCAAAGTTAGCTTGAAGATACAAAACTTGGTGATCTAATTTTGAAGGCAGGATCCTTAAGTGGTCCTGCTTGACACATATGATGACTGACTAAAGAGTATATCAGGTACTGTTGACACCTAAAATTAATTAGGTTGTTGACAATTGAAATAAATAAATAAATAAAACGTCAAAGGATGATGTAGCCCATACTAGATGACTCACGCAAGCAAAACAGCTAGTAAGTACTAGCAGTCACAGGTGGAAAATTTGAAATTCAGAAAAAACTGATGAGTGAGCACCAAAAGTACCAAGGGAAATTGTCATCGAGGCCGTCGACAAAGAAAAGGACAGGTGTTAAGCCAGAAAGAGCTCGATGAAGGTCCTTGCTTCGGAAGTACAGGTGTCAAGCCAAGAAGAGCTCAACGAAGGTCTCTGCTTTGTCTTTGCTTCGAAAGGACAAGTGTCAAGCCAGGAAGAGCTCGACGAAGGTCCTTGCTTCGGAAGGATAGGTGTCAAGACAGAAAGAGCTCGATGAGAGCCCTTGTTTCAGAAGGACAGATGTCAAACCGGGAAGAGCTCGATAGAGGTCCCTGCTTCGGAAGGACAGGTATCAAACCAGAAAGGGCTCGACCCTTGCTTTAGAAGGACAGGTGTCAAGCCAAAAAGAACTCGACGAAGGTCCCTACTCTACAAGGACAAGTGTCAAGCCGGGAAGAGCTCAATGACGGTTATTTCCCCGGGAAGGACAAATGTCAAATGGAAAAGAGCTCGATGACAATTATCATCCCGGAGGGCAAGTCAGCTCAGTGATGGTTCTCATCCCGGAAGACAAGTGTCAAATTGAGAAGAAATTGATGACAGTTATCATCCCGGAGGATAAGTGAGCTTGGTGACGGTTCTCATCCAGGAAGACAGGTGTCAAATTGAGAAGAAACCAATGACAGTTATCATCTTGAAAGACAAACGAGCTTGATGACGGTTATTGTCCCAGAGGACAAATGAGCTCGATGACGATTATCATCCCGAAGGACAGGTGTCAGATGGAGAAAAGCTCGATAATGGTTATTATCCCGATGGACAGGTGTTAGAGTTAGAAGAGTTCGATGACGATTATCATCCTGAGAAGGACAGGCGTCAACATAGAGAGAACTCAAGGACGGTTATCACTTTGGACAAAAAGATAAGATCGATAGCAATTGGCAGACAAATGTCATTAAATGAATTGTGAAGATGAAATCAATGATGGATATCAAACACGATGTCAAAGACGGTTACCAAGTCTACATTATAAATAGCGCTCGGCTGCCAACAGAAGCCCCCCGCGCATACAAACCAAAATGCTGTCTTTTTATCCTTACTCTCCAGTTTCGCACCTTTAGTTTATGTAGTTGTAGCTATTTATGTTCTAAGTCAATAGCTTTGTAATATCATGTCGATGAACTTTGGATGCCACCAGTAATTGGACGGATTCGTATGAGTACTATATAAAATTCAAGTCAAATTCCATCATCGTGTGAAATTTGTGTTATCAATCAAGACAATCAAGTTCTTATTCACGCCTGGATCACTTCTGTCCGGAATTAGACCTAGAACCCGGTCTCCTCTAATTAAAAGCTGAAGAACTTCTTTCGGTGAATTATATTTCATCGTGGAAACCATTTCAGGCGAAATAGGTACATTGCTTGCTCTTGTTTCATTATGATTCTCCATGCTCTTCACGTGAACAATGAGAAAGCTGAAATCTTAGTACTGCCTAATAGGATAGTTGTCGCTAATTCTCATGATATTTGGCTGTCTTTCACATATGATTAGCGGCTGAAGGTTGTGATCCTCTAAATGGCTTCATCGGCTTGCAACTCTCCAATGCTGAATGAAACCTCTGTTTTTTCATGTTAAAAAGATGACGTATGACTACAGTTATTTTGTATTGAAGACATTCTTTCAGCTCTTCCCGTTAATGGCACGCACATTGTTTCCAGGATGGTATATGCTTGTAAATAATAGACGGTTTTGTATGGTTTTCTTCTGGATTTCTTTCCTGCATATTCTGTTGACCTTGCAATCTTTAGGCTGGTGAAGGTAAACAATCTTCTTTGTTTCTCTTCATGCGTTGATCCTTTGCTTTTGTTTATTGCGCAGCAGAACCCAAGATTTATAACCTCGTTTCGAAGTCTTAAATTTGGTAGTACTAAGATGGTGGATGTGAATGAATTTATTCCTTTTTGTTCTATTCCATTTTGGGCCACTGATGTCTCGTCTCAGTCAACGTATGAAAGAGGGAAGAGTCAAAGATCTAATGGTATTTTCCATATATCTTAGTATTGCTCTGGAGTACACTTAGAGAGCACCGAGTGAGATTTATTTCGTGGGGTTTCCATCCAATAAAAGCCGGGGCAAAATCAGATTTTTCCGGATCAGTCTAAAGGTCCATTATTTGTTAAGCCAGAAAATGACAAGTTCAATCCTAAGAAGAAGGCAAAAATCTTACTGGTTTTATATGTTACTCCTTTTAATAGCACTCTCGTAATACGGAGGAATTATTCTGTAAATCTAATATATGTGCTCAGTTGAATCTAGACCCATAAAAATGATGGATCTATCATAAATCTCAAAAAAAAAAAAAAATTCACGATCAGCATACGCAGAGCAAGCAAGGGAGTAGAAAATGGATCATATGAATTCGAATAAAGATGAAAATTCGACAAACTTTATCAGGTAGCTAATCTTGGCTATGTTGACGTATATTTCAAGCAACAAAGAGCTTTCACATATCAATTTCAACTCTCCTCAAACACTTGATGATAGACTAGCATTAGGATTCAACATATCGCATATTCGTGTGTTCACATTCATGGATTGTGACCTGTATTGGCTCACTCTTGTCAATTAAAAGGGAAAATAGTATAAGTATAGAACAATAACATTACAACGTATGCTATCAGATCAATATGAGTTATTTAGAGCCAATAGGCAAATTGAAGAGTTAGATGTATAGCGTATTTATGTAGCATTGTTGGACATCTAGATTTTATTAATACACCTAAGAGAAACCATGCAAACCTCATACAAAACCCACATCATAAAACACAAATTTCAATACATTATTATATTGTGATTAATTTTTTCGGTCGCATCTTTTATAAATTAATCCTGATGTCTTGATTAATCCTTATATCCATATTCATGTTCTTGAATGATCAACTCGTCCTCGGATGCGTGTTGCACGTTTATCTCATTCACATGGGTAGGTCGGCAAAGGCGATAAGATCATGCAAGATTTTTTCTCTGACAATGAAGCAGCAGCCTCATGGAATTTTCTAATAAATGGAAACTAGCAGTCGCTATCTTAGCCAGCTTAGCTACCAAAATTTGAAAGATCAGGCCAAGGAGGAGTCGGTTTCTTTTCCTTGGCACCGGCCGCTTGTAATGGAAGCAGCAGTAATGGATCTTAGACAAAGGAAAATGACTCGTTCAAGAAATCCCTTTTCAAATTAGCCCTCGATCTGCTCTTTATCGTACCGTCACAATGCTTTTATTTCAATTTAACCCTATGCCCAAAAGAAAAAATGAGTCGAAACTTGCACGAGGGACACCCGGGGTTTTCTGATTTGACCCAATGATATTTGTCAGTATGGTCATAAACCATGCAATAACTTCTCAACCCTACCTAACTAGCTTGCTTCTACATTGTCCGTCTGCTCGACATCTATGTCTAATATGCTCTAGATTTAAGAGACTTACGCGGTTTCATACTCTAAAATTATTTAGAAATGTTTTTGGTTCTCCTGAATTCATGAGGGAATCAAGTGAGCAGGATTATAATGACAATTTTCCCTCCCACAAGTCTTTTGAAAACATAAATTTCAGGATTATAATTTTTCCCTCCTTTTCTTTTGAGTAGGTCTTGTCCGCTTTTACCTTGTCCCTTCCTCGGCAACTAAGCAAACAAAATGGTGGAAGACTTTGACTTGCTTTTCCTCGTCAGTCCTCCCTCCCTTTCTTTCTTTTGAGTCGGTCATGTTGGCTTTTGCCTCATCGCTTTCTTTGCAACTATGCAAGCAAGATGGTGGAAGACTTTGACTAGCTTTTGTACCCCAGTCTTTTCCTCTTTTTTCCTCTTATCTTTTGAGTAGGTCTTGTCAGCTTTTGCCTTATCTCTTTCTTGGCAATTCAGCAAGCAAAATGATGGAAGACATTGACTTGCTTTCCCTTGCCAGACAATTTTCTAAAAGTTAATTAACTCGGTTTCATAGAAAAGTTTATATAAAATCTTTCAAAAAATCTTTTCATCGTAATAACAATTTTTTTTGCCAAATGCAGATACTGACATGAGCATGCTATGTGAGGAGAAATATCTCACTAACCCAATTTGGCGTCGCACTTAGCTGCTACAACAACATGTTTGTTCTTTAGTTATGAGTCTTCAATTACAGCCCAACGCAGTGTTGGGCTCAACATCAAATCTAATCGAGCTCCAATGTTGCATCTAGTTCGATGCATGCCAGAATTAATCAATGGCGACGCTAGATCTAGACAAGCACCATTGTAGGTTTGAGCAAGACACCTCTATTTTCGAGTCAAGCCATGACAAAGAAGAGAGAGAGAGATGCGGACAAAGATGGGGGCTAAGTTGTGGTGGGCACCGTTGCTATTGGTCAGGGGAGTGACTGTAGGATGGTGACATAGTGGTGGGGACAGGCAGAGAGAAAGAAAGAGAAATGATATGGTAGAGTAAAAGGTATTTCACGTGACGGTTGTATCACGGTGCAATAAGCCAATGGAAAGTGAGTATTTTTTTACATTTAAGCACTCGTTAAGGTGTAATTCGGCTAATAACCAAGAAAAACCACCATCCAAAGCAACCTAAACACATCAAACTGGAATAGTACCAGACATTTTGCTCGTTAGCAAGACTACTTTGCGAAGTCAGCTCTAATCTATTCAAAAATGAACCAGACCAATTTGAGCCATCATCGTAGTGTACGAGAAATACCTACATAGTATTTGCAACGCTGACTAGCACAAAAAATGCGTGACAAAATAATGATTCGAATATCATATAACTAAACGAGACGGTCCAAGCACCTATTGGCGAGTAGCTTGTTGAAGCCGAACTCTAGCGCCAAGCTCAGTAAGAGAGCTTTCTCTACCTCAAAGCCCCAATCCTCCATGGAAGTCAACTTGTTCGAGCGATTAAATCAATGATGCACGAGTCGGAATCGAATTGATTGATAGTCTCTCTCGAGAGCGCGCACTCGAAGTGCTCTGTTCGAAAAACCTTCCAGGCGATGGCAAGATGGATGTTTTCCCCTTATATTTTTATATATGCTGGAGAGATTGAGAGATTGGAGCCATATTTTTGAATTTTTTTTTTTGAATTCCGTTGTCGCGCCTGAAGTTTGTCTAAGCTCTATTTTGTCCCCCTATAAGTTCTTCTAGTTTCATTTGACGCCTTTGAGTCTTTTTCTTCTTCTTTTTTCTGTGTTTGAGTCATTGTTGACCTCGGTAGATAAGAATGTGTGTGAAGGCTCCCTTGCAAAGAGAAGACTTGCGGGTCGTACTAAAGTTATAGATCTATGAGAAGTATCTCAAATTCTTTTATCTGTTGCTGTGCATCAGCAAAAGAAAATATTGATAAAGTAATATAGCTTCTTAGTTATATTTTTACCTTTATAAATATATATTTCAATGGAACGATATACAAAATTTTGGAAAAATAGCATTTCCAACACTACTTTATTGTTTGGCAAAAAACAAAGAACTACTTTATTATGGCCTAAACTTCTTGATCGTGATGGAAATTTCATCAGTCAAAGCTCTCTTTTATGGGATTGGTCTTTCATTAACGTGAACCGTTGAATAAAAAGGGAAAAAAACATGATCTGTCAAATCTATTATGCAAAATCGATTTTCTGTCATCACTTCCAAATATTAAAGGAATGTTACAGATGCAAACGTGATCAAATTATCATTTGATTAAGAAAAGTTACAATGATTATGGAAAATTACTGAGATGCAGGTCTCAAAACTTTACCAAGTGCAAAGGAGAGTTACGATCAATTTAGATATTTTATTAAAATAAACAAAATAAATTTATAATTAACTGAATAGATGTTATTTTTGTGAAATTTTACCGAACATATGTTTCAGAGAATTTATGACCTCCAAAGAAAACCTATGAAAGTATGTTTTACTGGTAAAATTGCAGCCGGACAAAAAGCTCAAAGCTGAGCACAACTTAAATACAACGCACCAATATAACAATCAAGAGTTAAATCAAATGCACCACCTGATCACTCTTGCTACTGCTCTCTAATGGACGAACAACCAACGCCTTAATGAATTTCCCGGAACAAAGTAAACAACAAGAAGAACGTAATTGCACTAACAATAGCATCACTACCATGGAGATCAACTCGAGCTCGGAAACATATTTCTCATCCTACCGATACAAATAAATCCTTCACGGGCACTAGAAGTCACTGACAGTCTAATGATAAGAATTTGAAGCCATTATCATTGTCATCTTGTAAAGTACAATTTACTCACAAAAATCCCTTTTTGAGTGTTTCTCCATTACCAAAGACTAAACCGGGTTCCCTACAGAATGGCTAAAATGAAGTGGCCAACCAATTAAAACAATCGTGGTAATCAGGTCACAATGAACAAGCAATCTCTAACCCATCCAGTCGAACCAACAAACGAAATGGTAGATCATTGAACCACAAAAATTGCCAAATTAAAACCAAGAATCGAAACCCTAACTTCAAGAAGAAGCTCACTTTCCTCCTTCGCAACAAGGGCCTTGTCAAAATTCTTGGAGGGATATTCGGCGCTGACACCATCGACCTCAAAGACCAAGTTCTCGCCGCTTGACTTAATCTTGGTGATCGACCACCGCCTAAAGAAGGTCTTGACCCGGATCCCCTTCGGCTCAACAATTTGGCCCCTCACCATCCTTCTCGTGATCTTCTCCAAGTCCTCGCTCAATTCCAACAACAGTGGTAATAGCGGGAATTCTAGTTTGGGAAATCCACGAGGTGTTTATCCTTAAGATAGTTGGAATATTAGATAATATGAAAAATAAGAATGATTGGAAATCTATTAAAACAATGAAAAAAATAAGATCAATTGTTTGAGACGTATAAGCACTGTCCTAAGGATAATTCCACCCCTCGGAGTACAAAACTCGATCCTATAGACTCTAGCGACAATCCTTTCAAGATATAACAAACCTTTTTCTTTGTTCCATAAAGAATAATAGAAAGAATAAGAATAACGTTATGTGTATATCTTAGCAAAGAAAAGAAAAATATGTGAATTTGGTGTATCTTAAAGGATTGTGGTTTGAAGTTTAATTTTATATTCAAACGAAAAAGAAAGCCGTTAAGAAATTGTTGTAAATCAATTGATAATTAATAAAATGACGATCGTTTTAAATTTGAAACAAAAAATTAATTGACATTATCAAATGAATTTTTATTTTTTTTTTTGTTCAGAAGAATCAATGAATAGAAAATTAAAGAATCTGGAGCATTACCAAATAAACCTTAAATATGAGCTAAAAGGTAAATTTTTGACCATTTCAACGCGTCTAGCTGTAAGAGGCTTTCATTTCAATAGGCAGGAAAAGCAAAAGGTTGCCCATCTTCACTTTGATTCGCATAGCCATGCGGTCCAATCATGAAGAGAACAGACAAAAAGATTAGGGCTAGTCATGTAGGACGCGGCAATTGCGTGTTTTCCGAGCACATCTGGTTCATCTTTTAAGGCAACCGAAAAAAGTAACTTTCACTACCGACACCTTTTGCTAAAGTTGTCAGGAAAAAGGACATGGCATTATGTAAAGTTTAATTTCCAACGTGAACACCTTGACTCCAACGTCGATGCTTCCGGTTAATGGGGTCAGGGAAAGCAAAAGGTTGCCCATCTTCACTTTGACGTGACTTCCACGCGGTCCAATTACAGAGAGAAAGTAACAAAGCATCCTCGAAGTCTACAGTGAGGTAGTCTTTGCCAATTTCGAGGGAGGGGACGGTTTTCGTGGGTCTCTTCGTCAAAAAGGAAAGGGTTAAAAAGAATGACAATTTCCACGTGAAAGAAACACAATTCCACCCCAAGATTGCGCGTCTCCTTTGGGGCAAGAGAAGAAGCAAAAGCTTTATTTAAAGTCCCAAGTGCTCGTGCTTGAAGAGGAGAAACGCATCGGGTAAGAACAACACGCCAATCACCAAAAATCACAGAGACGCTCCTCTTTTGTTCTGAGATTTCTGGTTTGATAGCTCCAGGCTGAGGCGTGAAGGTGATCCTCCGATAGTACCGCCTTTCGGGACTCGAATACAACTCGATCTGCTCAAAAGCTAACTTAGTCTCGAAGCCAAAGCCCATTGCAGTGATCTCATCTTTGCATTGCTCCTCCAGGTAAGCCTGACCTCTCTTTGCATCTCAGCTTGCGTGAGCTAATCACTTTTTCATGTCTTATTAGCTTATCGTTTCTATTGATTTGTCGCTTTGTTATTGGAATAGTCAGCTGAGCTAAGTGTGTTTCTGAGCCCTTTTTGTCTATTGGGGATGTGGGGGTGGCTGCTGAATAGCAGAGGAGGGTCTTCTATTCTCTCTTTTGGAGTCGCTGTTATGTGTTGACGAGGTCTGTCCCCAGTTCAGATTTGACTTCGGTGAAAAAAGAAAGGCCTTTGTTTTCGACTTTAGATGTGGTGAATCTTATGATGGCCTTGATGTCTGATTGTTTGTTGCATTGTAATTCGGTATTGATCTTTTGTTGACCTAGAACGAGCAGGTCTGCAAGTGCGCTAGACTCTATTACATGCAAAATTGCCACATTTCGCATGAATCCAGAGACCATTTTTTTTTTTTGAGTCGTGAGGTTCATCTGTGTTTTAAGTTCTTAGATCAATTTATAGAAAAATAAAAGTAGGCTGGTTCAAGGTCAACTAGTTTGGTTCTCGGTTACAAATATGGAGAAACGATTGTTACATATTAAGTTCATGATTCTTAGTTTAGAACATACTCATCATGAAACAGATCATCCTAAGAGTAAGTCTTCTATTAAGGAGATTTCATTCGACAATTTTACCCCATATAGAACATTCCAAATGAGTAATATTCTGTTTTCCTCGAATTGTTGGACCATTAGTCCTAGAAAGTATATTCCCCTTCACCTCTAACTCCTTTTCTCCCTTCTTTAGCCAAAAACGAAAGGAAAAGAAGAAAAAAATCATTTTCTCCCTTCAAAGCTTTAAAAATTGTCAGAGTCTTTACTTGAAAAAAAAAAGTAAATGAGGAATAAAAAAGTACGGTAAAAGTCGGAGCATTTTAACTATATTGCTACTTTTTACCTACTCTCAACTCATGATAGTCTCAATCATCACAATATAAAACATATCAAAATCCATAGTATGATACTTTTTATGATCTATTACTTGATATCCAATAGTGAGAAAAAAAACATAGTTGATCTTTTGACACACACATGAAAACAATCAAACAAAAATCGAGCCATACGAGCATATTAGGAGATTCACCTAGCTTTATATCACTCATTTCTTACACCTCTTTTGTTACAAACAATAAATTTGTTCTTCAAAATGTGATTAATCAATTTAACCTGACTTATCACGATTTTAGCCGATAACCCTATTCCACTTCCATTTAATTGGATAAAAAAATATTTGCGGTGATATTCTCAAGGTGGGCCCTCCAACATAAGTGGGGACAAGCACCCAACGCCATTTTTTGAGACCTTGGTCTTCTCTGAAATTTCCTCTGCAGCTTCCTTTTACTTCCTTTCTTATCTTCTTCTCCTCTTTCCATCGAATCAGTACCTAATTTCTAACAAATTATAGCTCTATTTTACAGACAAGATATCAATCAACTTTTTAGATTCGAAGATTTGAAATGAAAGTCTCGATGATAACATATGAGTTCAAAATAAATTCATTTTACCTGGAATTGTAGCATGTGGTGCCGGCATGGAATAGATAAAAGACAAATGACCGCGAGCATTTGTTTATCTCTACCTCACATTTCCAACTTCATTAAAAATATGACAATTTTAAACAAGATTAAAATATAAAATCACATCCACAATTATTAGCTCAGGCCTTTCTTGATGTCTTTCACACATTTCTAATTCGGTTTCAACTCAATTATTTATCTTTTAAATGATTTATCAAATTCCGATTTTCAATAACCAAATTAAAATCGAACATATGCTTATATTTGAATGCAATATACTTGTACACAGATTCTAGTTCTTTGTAGCCCAATTGAAAAATTAACGCACACGTTGCTCGTGAGTGGATCGAGCCAACAAGTTTGGCTTGAATAGGGTGAGGTCCAAAAGAAGATAAGGCGAGGACTAAAAGCATCTGCAACTGCTCCAAGTCAATCAATTACCAATTAATTAAAGATTTCATGTCGATACTTGTTCTTAGAGATTAGTTCATCGATCCTTTTATGGAGCAGAAAAGCATCTTTCGATCCAACTTCCGCCCTCAGATTGCCATGCACAAAGGGCAGAGTCATAGAAAGAGGAAAATTGATAACACTACATTCCCCTTTTTACTTTTAATTCATGTTCATGAAGGTTTCTATGTGTCATGAATTCATAATTCATAAGCCTTTTGGATGTTACCTCTAAATATCGCTGCTTCCTTCTAAAAGTAAACGCATTGAACTGCCATGGCAAAACCTGAATAAGACGGATGTGTTTAGTAAACACATTGAGCTGCCAAAATATGAACACAACACTTTCGATAAATCAGGTTAGACAACACAACACAACAAATGCAATTATCAAACGTGTCACCATATGAAATGTCGACACGACACCATGCAATATGCTGACATGTATGCATGCAAAAAGATGCAATACATTGCATTGCATCTAAAGCAAAGAGCAAAATTGCTTCCCTTGATATTCTAATTACAAGTGAGACGTAGCCTTTTGTATTAATATCAATCCTATTTAAGAGCCATAAAATCTTATCACACGAAAAGCCCCAAATTTCGAACATGCTAAAGCCATAAATTTCAAAATCTAAAAATTAAGAACAAAAAAACAAGCAGACCATGAAGGAAGAGATGGCAAGTTAAAATTCCTCGAAATATGCTTGGATACATGTTGGGTGGAAATGATGTAATGAAACTTAATTTCATTGATAGACTTGATTATCCTTCAATCTATTCATCCTTAAAAAGGAAGTACGGCCAATTTTGGAAGAAAAGTTCAATTTTTGCATTTCCTCTCATTTCGATGCACTTTCAGAAAGCAATGAAATGTGGGCTCAAAAGGAAGTATTTCCCTTTCATTTAGAATCATTTTCATTGATTTCCTTCGTAATGCAAACAGCTGGGCAATTGAAAGATTTTCCTCCATTAATATTTTAGCTTTAGTTAATTTTACATATGAGCGATGCCTAAAACTTGAAACCGGCCAAATTAAAAACGTGATTGATGGAAATTTCCTCCAATTAGGAAAGTACACGCATCTAGAGGATGAGTTTTATTGGGCAACAATTACATGACAGAAGGGGTTGTGAAAATGAGGTGGTGATTGTTTATATATTAGGCTATAAATAATACGAGTAAGGTCGAAAATTATGATAAGGATCAGGCATCATGTGAGCTTATATTCAGAGGAAGATGCATCCATGGAGTTTTCTACATAATTTCAATATCTTTGGTGTGAATTGAAAGAATCCGAATATCATAGACATGTGTGAAGTTATGTAGTTGTTCAAATGTGTTTTAAGGAAGTCGATTAATTACACTCCAATCTGTTTAATTCAAATACGTGTTTTTGAAGAAATAAATGATGTGGGCTTTTTGGGGGCTTCTTCAGGGCCTCCTAATCTTCTGCAGTGAAACGACGTCGGCTAACTCAACTGAAGGCCGTGTCGTCATTACCTTTCTCAAGAACGCGAACCTTCTTCAGCATTGTCTAGGGGAGAAATTGACGCCCATGTTATCGGGAGTGGACCAAGCCAACAAGCATTTGTAGAAGAAGCATCTTTCGTTTCAACTTTCCCCTCTCAAATCACCATGGACAAAGAGCAGAGTCAGGGAAAGAGAGAGAGAGCAGAGGAAGAGAGCATTGAGGGAGCATCCACTTCTTCGTCCATCTCTCCGGTACCCACGGATCTAGGTAGCGGTCAATACGACGTGTTCTTGAGCTTTACAGGCTTGGATACTCGCAAGAAATTCGCCGATCATCTCTATAATAGACTAGTCAGCACAGGGACTGTCGTGTTCAAAGACGATAAGAGCATCCCAATTGGCGAGGAATTTGGTTCACAAATTCTCGGTGCCATCTCACGGTCTAAGATTTCAATCCCCATCATCTCCAAAAATTATGCTGCAAGCAAATGGTGCCTCCGGGAGCTCATTCATATGATAGATTGCAAGGATAGCATGTCACACATAGTGTTGCCAATTTTTTACGAAGTGAAACCATCGGATGTGCGGTATCTAAAAGAAAGTTTTGGGGAGGCCTTCCGTTCAAGTCAAAAGCATTTAAATGAGAAGGATATCCTGGAAGGGCAGCGAGCACTTAATGAAGTCAGTTTCTTACATGGATGGGAATCCGAGAAAGTCGCTAACGGGTACTTCACAGAACTTTTTTCTTTTTTTGATAAGCAAGTTTTCTTCTTCATGCAGAACCGATGAAATGCAGATGTATTAATTTCACTGCAAGCTCAGAAAAGATCCCCAAAATGTCCCTATAATGCCTCGAAGACTAACAAACACCAGTACTGCCCAATATGTCCTGAAAACTAAACCAGCGACAACTTAAACCAAAGATCCCGTAGTGCGCAAGAATTATACATTTGTCTCCGTTCCAGAGCAAAAAAGGAAGGAACCAATAACCCCTCCAGCCAATAGTATCAATCACTAAATAACATGCCTAGAAAGGACTCCAGTGTTCGGTCTTCCAAAACTTGATCACTACCAGATAAAATTATGCCAACGGGTTGGCTCAGATGATAAGAACTGGACACTACACGTTTACCATGTTTAGGTTTGATTTCCAATGCAGTAACCCCCATTGGTAGGCGATCTTGTGGTAACCTCCTAAATTTTTTTAATCCAAAAAAAAAAATTTTGACCTCCTATCTTTCCACCGGCGGCAACCTTAATCCTTACAACGAACATTATATTTCGAAAGACTCTTTATGAGCCAGGTGCACCACCTTATTTTATTTCAATAAGATCCATCTATTGGCATAAAAGGATTGGGAAAACAAATGAAATGACCGCTACACCATCTTCCCCCATTGTTAATTGTAAAACCAAAACGGCTTGCAAGTTAATTGGCCCAATGCATTCTTCATTATATACCAGTCTTTTGATTAGATTAAGTATATTCACGAAGTTATCATTGAGTTTTGTTGTTTGATAGGCATGAAGGAAAACTAGTGGAAAAAGTTGTCGAAAAAATTCTGAGCGAGTTGCGACAAGATTTTCAGCTTGATGTTACTAAGGACTTAGTTGGAATTGAGGATCGTGTGAATGAAATCAGGAATTGGGTAGACACTCCTGCTAGTGTTGCTCGAATGATTGGAATCTATGGCATGGGTGGGATTGGAAAAACAACTCTTGCCAAGGTAATCTACAACCAGTTGTTGAATGACTTTGTGCATCATAGATTCCTTGCTGATATTCGAGAAACAGCTCACCGCAACAATATTTCTTATCTACAAGAACAACTAATTAAGGACAGACTGCAACATCGAGTTGGGAATGTTGATGATGGAATTAGTTTGATCAAATCTAGATTCAAAGGAAAAAAGGTTCTCATTCTTCTAGATGATGTAGATGACAAGAATCAACTAGATGCGTTGGCTAGGGAGCGTAATTGGTTTATGGCAGGAAGCATGATCATTGTTACCACTAGAAATGAAGCCATACTTGATCAATCTGAATTCGAGGTAGACTACAAGTATGAATTAAATGAATTGGATGAGGTGCAAGCTTTGCTTTTGTTTAATAGATGTGCATTTCGTATGGACCATTCTCCGAGGGACTTTGTGGGTATATCTCATGATATTATATCGACCATGGGTGGGCTTCCCTTGGCACTTCAGGTCGTAGGTTCATACTTGTGTAGAAAAACAAAACGAAAAGTATGGGAAGATGTGCAAAAACAATTAAAAAACCAACCGTATAGAGATGTCCAAAAGATATTGCAAATAAGTTATGATGCATTAGACAATGGACATAAGCAGATTTTTCTCGATATTGCTTGTTTCTTTATTGGCAAAAATAGCAAATTCGCCATGTACATGTGGGAGGACTGTGGGCTTTATCCAAGTCAAGGAATTGAAGAGTTGAAGTTGAGGTGCTTAATTAAAATTGGAGATGATGGTTGGTTTGAGATGCATGATCAATTGAGAGATCTTGGAAGGAGCATTTTTTGCCAAGGACAACCACTTGACAAACGGAGCGGACCATGGGACTATGACTACAAGGGAGCCTCAAGAGTAGTAGCGAAAGATATGGTAAAACATGGCACTCCTTTCTTTTCCTCTTCCTCTTATTTTAATATATTTAATCTAATCTATTCTAATATTTCATGTAGCATGAACAAATGCTCTTACTTCTAGGAAAAAAATTGTGCAAACGTCCATTTATGTCCATCGTAGATTAATTGCGACAACTAAATAAATTATAAGTATCCGAAGGATGAAAGAGTTAAATCATTTAATTCGATTTCATTGATATAAATTACATCTGTAAAATTTAGGAATCGGCAAATAATATGTATTAGGGCCAATTATAAGTGTTCTAATGTATTGTGGTGCTCCTGTGATTTAGGAATCCAATTTTTAATATTTTTTTTCTACTTTTTGATTTTGAAGATACCCGTCCCCTCGCTTTACTAGTTATTTCTATCTCTTTTCATTCTTATTTCCTCTCAATAGATAAGATAGCAAAAATACCCTTAAAAATATTTTCAGGAAAATCTTACTGTTTTTTAAGGTTTTATCACGTTCACCTTGCTCATTTCTTTTAACAAACATTTCTATCCGCTATAAGTTGATTTATATTATTTATATTTTTTGGGACAATGCCTCTTTTGTGCCAGGAACCGCTAGACTAACTTGACTATTTAGAAAAAAGAAGAAAACCTGACTAACTGGAGGAAATGTCGTGCTTATTATTATATTCATACCTTTGTATTCATTATATATGATTTTCAGCACGAAGCAAATTTTTTCGACTATGTTTCTCTTTTACTTAAATTATCGATGTTCATGTCATTTTATCATTATATATTTGTCCATCTTGATGCCTCATAGGCTCATGATTGATCAATGCCAAGGAATTTACCCTAACAATTAACCAAGAGATGTTGGGCAAAGGAAATAGCTTTTTATTCTCGATATAATTTGAAATAGTTCGTTCATATGATTCGATATCACACTCTTTTATTGATCCAATAACTCCTTAAGATTAGCAAAAAGAGCACACCATACGGGTCTTTGGAAAAATGGAAAAAAGTTAAATCTGTTTTGAATAGACAAAAATGTTGAAAGATGATAATTAGTGTAGGAAAAAAAATTAAATGATTGTAAGATGGAAAGATTTGGATTTAACTTTGGAAAATGAAACACTTGTGGGACTAATTTCCAATTGTCTTGACTATTTAAAATATAATTATGTCTATTTTGTTATATCCTATTTCTTCAACTCATTTTGGTGAAATATATGCGAATTATGTGTAAACTTTTGACGAAAGTTTGAGGTTTAAAATACCCTTTTCATATAGTAGACTTTTTAATGTAATATATCGTATAGATTGATGTACAAGCGAAAATTATGAAAGATAGCGTGGGGTGATGTTTACAACAATTTAGTGACTTTTCCTACGAACAAACTTAAAAGAAATTATACCCATTGTAGGCTTTTCACAATTTTAAGCAGAGATAACAATAAATGAGTCAAACAGTAAAAGTAAATCGAACCAACCAAAAAAACAATTCTAACTAATTGAACTTTTGGGGGAAAATATAGGTATTATTACTAAAGTCAATCAAAGCCATATGGGATTTTTTTCACCATATTCAACTAATTAAATGATCTGTTTTAGCAGGAGATTATAACAGTATGTTTTGACTTATAAGATGCAAAAAGAAACGGTGCCATTCTTATGCAAGCGGACATATGCATCTTCAGTTTTTTTTTCGGTAAATAAAAATAAATAGGCATATTTAGAAACTTTCATATGGCAGGCTTTGCTTAAAATCTAGAAAAAGTGCATTGCTAACCAATGACGCCACGTCACTTTTTAAACATACTTTACAAAAAAAAATTCAATTTTCAAAGAAATGATTGATTAAACACTTCACAAAAATGGTTAATGAAATGAAAACTAGGTCCTTCCTTAGCTACTTACGGTTGACCCATTGGCACTCTTTGACAAATTCTTTTGAAAAATTATACAGAGGTCATATGAAAATTTTCAAGTAAACATTTGTATGTTGTAAAATGGTTTCATGTATTTCATCTTAAATAAAATTCAAAGTGCACGCACCATATAATTTGAAAAAAAAAAAAGAACAAATGATAAAACATTGAGGTGCATTTGCCTTAGCTATTCTAAAGCAATAATTATTTTAAAAAAATTAAATGCTAAATCACATGTCTGTATTTATATACGGGAGTGATAAGAAGATAACAAATTGTGCATATCGAAGATTTAAAAAAAGTTAAAAATAAAAAAAGTTAAAACGTCAATTGAGAGACTCTCAATGGATTGATTGGATATAACTGGGAATTGAAAATGATTCCCTCATTTTTTTTTGTCTCCTCGATTTCTTTTCACCATATCCAGATGTCCTCAGATGAACCATTTGAAAAAACTTGTAGTGCCCCTTGTTCCGTGTCCATATTTTTTAAAGCAATAACTATTTTTTTCTTTATTTTCAAAAATTTCGAAAGGTCGTTGAAAAAAAAATTTAAATGTGAGTTCACGTGTCCATATTTATACAGAGGAAGGATGGAATGGCAACAAATCGCGCAAATCCAAGATTTAAAAAAGAAGAAGCAAAAACTGAAAAGGTTAAGAAAAGTCAATTTACTCGCTCTCTTGATTGATCTGATACAGGGGGAGCTTCAAAATCCCCGGTTCCATGACTGGATGCGGGCAGCTTCAAGCGGAGGCTCTTCCAACGAACTCCTTTCTGAAGTAAGATGGCTTCAGTGGGAGATCGAGAGAAGCGATCTACCGAAATCATCGGTGCTGGATTTATCATGGAGCGGCATCAAGCGGAGACTCCAACGAATTTCTCAATGTTGCGTCTTGGGAGATGATCCGCCTCTTCCGACGACCGGTTTGCATCTACCGAACTTATCGGTGCTGGATTTATCAGGGAGCTGGTACATCACGGAGGATTGGGAAGGATGGAGGAGTTCATTCATGGTAAGATTGGGGGGGGGAAGAAAAAGAGACATCCTCCCTCTCTCTCCGTGATTTAAGATGGGGTGTTGTTTTTGTTTAGCCGATCCCCCCCCCCCCCTCATTCTTTTAACAGCTTTATTCTCCCTCTTTCTTGTGTAGACGGCAAAGCGGCTACAAGTTCTCGACCTTAGAAGGTGTGATGGTTTAAGATGTACTCCTGATCTCTCGGCTTTCACGCAGTTGAAGATCCTCACCTTGAGAGGTTGTGTCGGACTGGAGCATCTCCACCCTTCTATTGGCAAACTCGAGAGCCTCGTTTCCTTGGACTTGACTTATTGTGAAAGTCTCAAGGAGCTACCAGAGGAAATGGGTGAATTAAAAGATTTAGAAGAACTTGAATTAGCTTGGAGTGGTATTACAGAGTTCCCTATGTCTATCGGTTCTCTGAGGAAGCTGAAGAAACTAACCGCCATCCATTGTGAGTCACTGAGAGAAATCCCTAGCTCAATTGGGGATCTAAAGAATTTGCAATTTCTGGACTTGAGTCATTCTGGGATTGAAAGGCTTCCCAATTCTATTGGGGATCTTTCTTCTCTCCAGTGCCTTGACCTACATCACTGTTACAAGCTTCGGTCGCTGCCGCGGCTTTCTAGCCTAATCCACGTAGAAGGACTCTGGCTTCGGAAATGCCATCTACTTGAATACATCCCCGAGCTTCCCTCAAGACTCTTGAAACTCCGTATTGAGGACTGTGGTAAGCTGATATTGCTTAAGCTCGACGGATTGAAGAACTTGGAAATGTTTTCAATAAGAAGTTGCAGTTCAATTGAAAGACTGGACCTTTCACAATCAATTTTTCTGAAACAATTAAACGTTGTGGATTGCAATAAGTTAACTGAAATTCAGGGCCTTAACAATTTGGAGTTCTTGGAGGACATATCTATATATCACTGCAATTCCATTGAAAGGCTTCTCTGTGCTGAATCACAGTGTTTGAAGGAATTACAGATATTCACGTGCAACAATCTAGTCGAAATTAGAGGTCTTGACGGTGCGAAGTCCTTAGAAAAGTTTGTTATTGGAAGATGCAAATCATTGGAGACATTGCCAAATTTGACGAGATGTGAGAAGTTGCGATCTCTAAATGTTCAAGATTGCAAGAAACTTACTCAGCTTCGGGGACTTGAAAAGTTGGATTTAATTGATTTGAATATTTCTGGTTGCGACTTATTGGGAGCAATACCGAAATTATCTAGAATTTAGAAATAATGAATTAAAGCTGTTTTGCTACTCATGGAGTGATGTTTCCTCAACAGAGGTAAATTAGCAGTGAACAATCATTTTTCTTCTGAGATTCATGACCTACTTTTCATCACTATCTCCTTTTGACAAGAAGGCTTCCCATTCTGTACTTTCCTAAATTGCTTGTCTAACATAATTGAAGGAGTGGGGAGTTGGTCATAGAAGCTGACATGACGCTTCAGCCAAGATCAAAATGTAGACCCGAATGTCAACAGAAGGCTTTGGTCATCTAGTAAGATTCTTCATCCTTGAACGGCTAGCGCGAGCGAATAGAATAATACTTTTCTCGAAACTCTATATTTTAAGAATGATTTGCTCTACACTGGGTATCTATTTGATTGATTTTGGAAACTCCGGATTTGCCTACATATTACGTTATATCAATGTTTTTCATTTATCCTTCCATTGGCAACTTTTGTAGACTGCAAGCAGATTAGCGGCTAGTGAGGCAAGGATGAAAATATTAAAGATAGGTAAACAAGAATTCCCTAGTGATTAACAGTTTCCCTCTTGATAAACCCGGGATTTGAATCTTTCATCTAGAGGCCGATGATCTTCTACTAAATATTATAAACTGCTCCCAAAGTCCATTTTTCCCTATGTCCAAAATTCATATTTTTTGTTAAAAAATCTTGGGCCATTTTGAGTTCCTTTGTGAGTATTTTTGTGTGTCAAATTTGGCTAGTGACAGATATCTTGTTCAGAACAAACACCTTTCAATTTTCTCTGGTGATCAAAAACCCGGTCAAGTTTCTTATGGTTCCCTTGATGTTCCTCTTGAATCTTACGTGACAGAGCATGAATTCCCAGTAAGTATGAGAAACTGTGCCAAAATAAAAGTCGAGTTTCAAGTTTCCCTGGTTGGTGATAAAAAAAAAATGAAAAGTAGTTCTAACTAGTCTGTCATATATAATTGTAGACCAGCTCAAAGCTGTTGTTTTGAAAGATTATCATGCAAAGGCAAACTGGTGTTGCTTTTGTGATGGGTCTGGTTAGTCTATGTAATGACTGAGGCTTACTATTGGACTTCGATTCAATGAGTTGTATCGATAACCTTGTACATAATTGGGACAATATTTTGCCCGTTCTGTGAAACAAGCTGGGGTGAGGAGCTCAAGAATTTGCTAATTAGTTTGCATCCCGTTTGATCCTATTGTTGTCATGGAATCATTTTCTCACATCATTGATCTGGGTCTGGCTAACTTGGTAGAGGAACTTCAAGTTTCATACCAGAGCCCAATCAAAATGAAGAGGGATTTTGCAGAGGAAGAATCAGCAACAGCTGACGACCATCTTGCGTGCCAACCATGAAGAGGCTCGTGGGCCAACTGGATTGTACTGAGGAAGTTTTGATGCTTGTGAACATCCAAACACCTGATCTAGTCTCAACCGCACATTTCTAAATGCTTGTGAGTGTAGCTTTCTAGATTGAATCTGCTATTTGTATGCTCATTAGATTTTACATTTCTAATTAATCTAATACCTACTTGCTGATTTTTCTGTTTGTTACCTTGATGCAGAGTTGTTTGGTGCAATTGCTTTCTAATGATATCACTCCTGATCTCGATGAGGCTCTGCAGACGGAGGAATGCACTACCAGTTGCGCCGTAACTATTAAAGACTAACTCGTGTGCTTATACTATATGAGCTGCACATTTCACCTGAAAATCAGTATACAAGGATGCATGATGACAATCTCCTTGATTTTCTGTAAGTTTATTAGTGCGATAATATCTTCTCAATGTTGTCATATATGTTTCTGATTTAATAAGCTCGGTTCTCATGCATGCGATGTTGAATTTGTGAAATTAAAATTCACCTCCTGGCAAACTTTTGCGTATTGCTGATTTTGCTAATTGGGTACTGCGAAATAACCAAGTCAACAATTACATCTTTTGAGGCACTTCACCCTTTCGGCATAATCTTATTAACAAAAATTCTGTTCCTAAACACAAACAAGGAAAGTGTTGCTAATTGCTTACTTCTCCGAAGCCTGTTGTTTCCTTTTTCCTCGGCCAGCTAACAAAGTCTCTGTTCATTGCGGTCCAACTGCAATTGGTGCAAATAATGTTTATGCATTTGTACCTTATCTTTCATGGGGTAAATTGTGATGCTACAGTCTCAAATTTCTTCAATTATTGACAATTAGTTAGTCCCATCCTTCTTGTGTAGATTCAAGCTGCATTTCTTGAAATTCAGGAGAAAGTCTCCAAACACCACAGGATGGGGATGCGGGCTGGCATGAGCCATGTCATAGTGTTCCAAAGTTACTTCAATATTGTCTTTTATCATGTGCTGCGTTTTGTTAAGCCTCTCCATAGGGTCATTGACATTAAACGACCTCTTCTCAGGGTGTGTAGTTGTCGTTTGCAAGCTTTGAATCATGCTATTCTTTGGCTTGGCTGAATCTCAAAATGCTTGCAGAAGCCGCATGTGCAGGTGGTTCTGTATGTGAAGTTAAGCATAAAATCAAATTTGTTAACGAGATTACCGTTTAGATGTCCACTTCAAGCCACAATCTTGTGACCGGAAGAGACTTTTTTCATGGAAAAAGCAAATGTTATGGACTCAGCACATAATATGTCAATTGCAGCCAAGAGTCCCAACGAAAAGGTTTTCAATACGACAGAAGTTTCTCATTTGGAAGAATTTTGAACGCAAAATAGAAGTGTTCATCAGCCTACAATCATCTCCTTGATTTGGTTATGCTGAAAAATTTATATATTGGCATTTTGCAATCACTTCGGTCGTATAATTTTCAAACTTGATTTATTTACACATGAACATATAAAGCAGAAGAGGCACAGCCATACATTTTCGGTACGTGAAACCGAATTTTCTTTGGCGTTTGGCGACAGTGGAAGGGTGAAAATAGCCACTCCTAGAATTTGTACTCATTTGGTTTGAATGAAAAACTTCGAAGGGTCATCTAATTGGTTTCTTCTTTGACTCTGCTACGCCAAATTGTGGTCATCGAACATGCATTTGAGTTTCAATCGAAGCAATTTCTTTGTGGTCACTCCCAAATATTCTCCTACCATGAACTGGACTACACTAATGGAATTTTAGTAGTTAAAAGCTACTCGCAAGGTATACTCGTAGTCTGATGAGCTTGTTGTCTACTTTTCAGTACTAAAGCCATATATAATGCCGGCCATGTTAACGAGTCAAGTCACTTGTTAAACATACTTAGCGTAAAACAACTTAATTTTCAGAATATTGATTAGGATTAACACACAAAAAGTGGCAAGCAGAGTCACATATTTGACTCTGCAATTTGATTCCTTAGTTGCTTAACCAGTGCCCAGGCATTTAATCCAAAGGGCAACGGCTTTGTGTTTGACTGCATATACAGCATTAGTCACGACCTTATGGACTGAAATGATTTGAAGTTGGACGGCCGTGAATCGACCGAATAAAATTGGATGAACGAGTCAAACTGATTAAGCCGATTTCATGCTAGCAATTTGTTTGGAGCTTTGTTTTGAAAGTTTGTTCACAATTTACATCAAGATCCTACAAATAACAGCAACAGTAACTGTGAAAGCTTTGAATGAACACAAGAACTTTCGCTTCCGGGGCTTTTCGGTTTTCCTCATTTTTGTAACTCTGAGCTCGCTGGGACAATACTAGAAATATGAAAACTGTCCTCGAATCAAAATGGAACTATGGAAAGCCTTTCGGTTTGTTTGACACCCGCATGCGTGCATTTTTAGATTATGTAGCTTCGGTAGCAGACGTTGCCATATGCTGAATCGTACAACAACGAAGAGGAATCGAAATAGACGAACTGAGGAAATGAGGAGCGGTTAAAGAACCCTAGAAACGAGTAGAGAAGAACAGATCAGACAATTTTAATCAACTCCATGAACCAAATTTAATCAGCTACGTTCCCATTCAAATCCAAACTTGATTGGCCCATAGCCATCATCATCAACAGATCAGACAATTTTCTCTACCTCCAAGTCCTGCTCCTCCATGGAATTTCAACCTTTTCAAGCGATTCGGTCGATCGATGATGCACAAGTCAGAATCGAATCGATCTATAGTCTCTCTCTCGAATCTAACGTTGACAAGTCCTAGTCAACATGAATCTAACGTTGTGCCTGACCCAGGAATAATAAAACCATGTTAAATCCCTAAGTATCAAATCATAGATGCATTGCCACGTGCTCTCTACGAAAAACTATTACATAGTGTGGATCTAAGATCCCCAGTCCACTAATGACCTGAATAATGCAGTCCACCTGTGCAATGCTTGGTGACCAGAAAGCCGGCGGTGTTCAATAGTTGGATAACTAATGATTACACCCTAATAAAGGTTCTCAACCAGTCGATTGTATCCTAAGATATATGACTTGAAAAATTGAATCTGCAAGTAAACCAACTTCAGATGCAGTCATGATATGCGTTCATCACTAATTCAAAATGGGAAAGAAGAAGAAAGGCAACGTGTGATTGTATAATTGGATTTCATTGTTAATCTTCGCTCAACTGAAACACGTAACTTTTTCTTCCTCAGTCAAGACCGGATGGTGTGTTCCCATATGCCTCTCCGGCTTATATGTTGAGCCACATTTTTGTTCCCCTCACAAAAATAATTAGTTCCAGACAAAGAACATGGCAACAGATGAAAGGAAAAGACAAACATGAGATGACAAGACCATCACAACTGAAGAATTCTGTATCCTTAGTTAAGGACCTTTGCTCCTCCATTACCATGTGGTCTTCCAATAATTGCGGATGACGGAACCAGAAGAACTGTGTGGCTCAAGAACATGCGTAAGTCGGTACCCGTTGCCCATCAAGAGAGTTGACACCTGAAAGGTTTACCTTTATGAAGAGGCTTGAGACAATTGTCGCAAGGATCACAACCGTATTTACGGTCTTTCCGATCCAAAGACTCACCAAAGTGTGCAAGTATGGTTTGCCGCCGACACTCATCCTGAAAATTTCACAAATTAGAGAGTTAACACATGTTTATCGATAGACTTTGCTCCATTCAGGTACGTGGAAGATGAGTTTAGCCCAAAGGTTCCATTATGATTTACATATGTTGCCGACAGACCATCTAATGATCCAGCACCCAGACTGGTAAATGCCAGACTAACGCTAACAACAATCAATAGAAGAAAGTGGAAAGTTGAAACACAAAATAGAAGCATCACTTAGTTGAGATCGTTAAGGAGAAGTTGAGACCACAAATTGGATTACCTTGAGTTCACAATATTGCTGCATTTTCCTAGCTTGAGCCATTGCAGATTTAAAGATAGCAGTTTTACATCCTTGAACACTCCTTAACATGCACACAACCCAGCTGAAATCCTTTTTGGCATATAGAGCTACGCACACTGCCGGTAGACTATCTCTTCCTGCCCTCCCTGATTCTTGGGAATAGCTTTCGATTGACTTAGACATTGTGTTGTGGATGACAAAACGCTGACCACATGCCATAAAAAAATAATTACTGAACCAATAAAAATAGTAGAAATGTGACAAAAACATTATAACTTAAGGTCAAGTTAGATCAGAGTCATTTGCCACTTTGACGGTAAAGAAACGACCTTTATCCTAGTCTAACTTAATTTCAGCACACCCAAATTCCATGCATGGAAGAAAGAATTTGACTTGAAAAAATACATAATTCTCTAGTTCCTGCAATCAATAGCCAAGATCAACGATTTAGCAGGCCACTGGACCATGGAACCGGTAAAGTTTACTTCCAAGCACACTAAGAAACCAATTAGTGAAACTTAAACATTAGAAGAAAAGTGGATTAGTCGAGTAATTGTCAACACGTCAGCTTGATTCTAAAACCAAAAATAGGCAAAGGACCGGAGTCCATTTCAACTTACCACATCTGGTTTGTCTATTCCCATCCCAAAAGCAATGGTAGCACAAACCTGGACCTCTCCAGTATGCCATTTCTTTTGAACAGCTACTCTTTGATGGGCTGCTAATCCAGCATGATAGTACACCGCCTTTATACGGCACTAATCATTCAAGTATTTTGCAACATCAACACATTCACTCTTTGAGAGGCAATATACTATGCCACAAAAATTAGCAAAATGATTCTTTAGCAGCTCTCCAAGCTACTTCAATGGTTCCTTGGTCTTAGCTATGACCTCTTACTTTAGGTTTGGTCTGTCAAAGCTTGTCTCAAGAATGAGAGCATGGGGGATCCTGAGAGCTTTTAGGATATCCTGAGATAGATGCACATTTCAATCAGTCCCAAATGATTATTTCAACATAATCGGGAGGTTATTGTGCAAGTTTCGTACCTCACGAATTGGCTGAGTGGCAGTTGCAGTTAAGGCCATTACTGGGAGGTATGGAAAATTTTGTTTGAGACATCCCAGTCCCCTATAATCTGGACGAAAATCATGTCCCCATTGACTGCAATAATGACAACCAAGAAAGTAACAATCAATAAGCTTTACTAGTTTACAATCATTCAAGTATATGAGAAAAGCTCAAACCAGCAGTACATTCCTTTCATGAGATGGCACTGGCAGTGCAAATCCAGTAAAGATCTCATAAGAAACACAATCAATGATCACATGGGCAAACTTTTGCCTTATATGTCAAGTTGTTAATATAGAGTATAAAGGTTAAAAGAATAGATACAGACACAAGAACTAGCTTAAAAGACCTGAATATCATGCCAAACATGGACACTTCCAATTACTTCCGAAAGTGATTTCCGTTGGAGGTTATTTTAGTTGTGTGCATTTTGCCTAATATGATTAACGATGTGTCACTGACTTTGCCCAAAAGAAGGAACTGGATCATTTCCAGAATTAGTTATTTCAACATTGCATTCTGTTATGCTAGAGCTTCACAGAAAGGCTAGAAACACAGAAATTGTGAAAATGTTTGAAAAAAAGAGTTAGAGCGAGCATAAATAAAAGTCAACTTGCTTTTCTTTATCTGGAACAAGGACAATAGTTTTGCAGTGGCAACATCAAAATACTTATTCCTTTTGAAGTAACTCTAGTATGACCTTTGCTTCAGATACAAGGATGCCAAAGAGCATACCTCACACAATGTGCCTCGTCAACAACAAAACCAGCAAGTTGTGCCTGCAATGCATTATGGATGAGTATCAAAAAGTTAAAAAAGAAACTTTCAGAAAAAGTTACAGTGAATCAGAAATAGTACCTTTCTATGCAAGCATTTCAATATCTCAAGAAATGATGGGTTTCTCACAATCTTTTCAGGAGTTACATACAATAGCTTGCACAATGGTTTATCTTTCCTGGAAAGATAGACAAAGTAGTAGAGATTAATGACTTGACAATCACAACACTCAGAAAAAAAAATTTAAAAGTCCAGTAGAAACCCCATTGCAACATATGGAGCATAGCCCAACATTTTAGGGCGGGATGAAGATTGTATTGTATGATATACTTGTCTAGAAAAAACTACGATCCTAAAATTTATTTTTAAGGCAAACATCTTAGGCATGAATCTTTTCATTAACTACATAAACAAATGTGCATCCATTGCAACATATGGAGCATAGCCATTTAATGGCGGGATGAAGATTGTATGGTATGATGTACTTCTCTAGGAACGCACAAGCACTTGGTGGCGGACTGCTGGTCGAAGCCGAACTCGAGCGCCAAGCTGAGCAACCGAGCTTTCTCTACCTCCTCCAACCCCACGATCCTCCAGGGAATCTCATCTCAACCTGTGTTTGTTCGACGCGATTCGATCAATCGATTGATGATGCACGAGTAGGAACGGAATGGAACCGATCGCTAGTCTCTCTCTCTCTCTCTCTCTCTCTCGAGAGAGAGAGAGAGAGAGAGAGAGGGCGTGGTGCGGCGGCCAGACGGGGGAGACGAAGGCGAGGAAGAGGAGGAGGGAGGGGGGGGGGAGAGGTTGTTGTTGAAGTGGGTCTTGAGGTGCTTGAGCCTGTACTTTGCCCCTCTTCTTCTTCCGGGCCTTGGGGAGGGAGGAGAGCCGAGGTCGAGGACGCCATTCTTGCATCGGTCGGGAGGCAGGATGGTACAGAGAGAGAGAGAGAGAGAGAGCGAGAGAGAGGATTTTGCGTTTGCGAAGAGGAGGGTTTTATGAATATTTCGAGATTGCAATGGGTGAATTTAGAACCAGCCACAAAAAAAAAAAAAATTCAATTAGAACTACTTTTTCGACCAAAAGAGAAATTGGAACTGCTTTAAATTTCAGATATTTAAAGCCACAGGGCAAGGACCTCGCCCCGCCTGGCAACTTGCCACCCTCGCCTAGCCCTTTCTAGACGTCATAAAAGGTTGGGTGGAAGTATCACTGAAACGAAGACTCACCAGAATGCACGTAAAAGCTTGAATTAACTGTCCTTATGAATGCATTTCCAGCATTGTCGGTCCAGAAGTTCTTACTCATAATCAGGATCGCTCGTCCATACTGAACAATAAAATTCAAACTTACTAAAAGTATGTATTCAAGGCTTTGCTGCAAAATGTTTAGTGTAGATGGAATGACTTGGCCAGCACCATAGACCAGTAGCTGCAAAGATATCAAGTACTTATTTCATTCCGTACATCTAATTATCCAAAGATGCGGCAAAAACCACTAATAGAAAGCAGTTACATTTATTTATAATGAGTTTGTCAGTAATATAACCTCGTTGGGCAATTTGAACTGATTTGCTAGAGAGATCAGATTGACTTGTTCAATTAATAAAAGGTACATTTTTTGAAGTGCTTTCTTTCGAAAAATCTTGCCAGCGATGGCCGAATTGATTGCTTTTCCCTTGCCTTTTTAATTCTTTTGACAATTCCGTTTTCGCACTTGAAGTTTGTTTTAAGTTCTATTTTGGCCCTCCTCATAAGTCATCTTGGTTTCGCTATACACCCTCGGGAAGTTGGGCTTGTTTGTTTGGTGGGAAGAAATATGAAAAATTATCCATCAATCGTGCCTCTATTCAAAATTCGAAACAGAAAAAATAATTATTTGAAGTTTAAAAAAATCATTAAATTATTATGTATGATTCTACACATCAATATTTACATAATTTGAAGAACTTTTGATGTTTCGCATTAAAAAAGCTAGATGAGAATTGGAAAATTTGAAAAAAAAAAAAAAGAATTGTTACAAACATCAACATCAATAGAGTATTTTAAGAAACTAGAGATCACATCGTTAGCAAAAAAATTTCTTAAAAAATGGTCATTGGGTTGAAATTGATGTTCACCTCATTTGGTGAGAGCCTTTTTGACTTTATTCTTTTTTGGGTTTGAATCATTCTTGACCTTGATAGTTAGGGATATGCGTAAAGGCCCCTTGCAAACAAAGAGGACTTGCATATCGTGCTAAAGTTATAGATCCACGAGAAGTATCTCCAATCTCTTTTCTCTATTGCTGTGAATCAGCAAATTGACAGAGTAATACCTATCTTAATTTACATTTTTACCTTTATTTATGTACACATTTCACTAGAACGAACATCAGATAATTTGGAAATATAGGTTTCCAAACCTACCATACTGTTTGGCGAAAAAGAAAACACTACTTCCTTGTGAGGATGGAGTCGAGTTGAGCCTGAATATTTTGACTTTTGCAATCGAGCTGAGCTCTAGTAGAGAAAGCAATACTCAATCTGGTTTCGATTTTTGAGTGCTGCAATCGAGTGGAGAACAAGTATGTGATAGTATCGGCTCTACATGAAGTACTGGTAAATGGGAAATACCTCCGTATGAAGACTAGGTAGTTGATGTTCATATATTGTAATGTGTCCAACTTGTTCTCTGAGCATGTGGTGTTGATCTTTTCAAGTTGATGCATGAGTCCTGTTCATACGTTAACCTTTTGTTTTTTTTTGCTCTACAGGAAGGCATTTTTTTTTCTATTTGCTATCAAGACTTCCATGGATAAGGGGAAGAGCCACAACAAAGCAAATAACGGAGTGCATCAGTTCATTTCGGGGCTTTCTTTTGTGGTGCTTGTTGCGCCAATTCTTCTTTTGGTGTTCGCTTATAATCTTCTCAAGATGAGGAAAAAGAGTGGAAGCAATACACATGCAGAAAATAGGAGCAATGGCAGAGCATCTACATTTAGGTTCATCTCTCCAGCACCGACAGGAGTGGGAAGTAATCCCTATGATGTACTCTTGAGCTTAAAAGGCTACAACAATCTCATAAATGAAGGAATTGTACCAATGTTTGTGTTCAAGGATGATAACAGCCTCCCTGTTGGCGAAGGGCACGGCTCCTTGATGCTATCACATGGTCTATGTTTTGTTGCCTATCATCTCTAAAAATTATGCTTCAATTGAAGTGGGCAGTTTTAAGTGGAGACTTTAACAAATTGTTTTCTATATTAAGATGGCTTTAGTGGTTTGACATTGAGCCCCATCTGTCTTTTTCGGTAACAAATTTTCATCTACCAAAATTAGTCATGCTGCAGTTGACACACAATCAAATCCAAGAGCATTGGAGAGGATGGAGTTCAATCATGTTGACAAGGAAAAAGACATCCTCTACAATATTTTTTTTTCTTTTTTTTATGTTTGAAATAGAAGCTTTTCCATTGGGCTAATTCCCAAAAAATGAAGTTTATGCATTTGTACCTTATCCTTCATGGGGTAAATTGTTGTGCTACAATCTCAAATATCTCCATTTATTGACAATTAGTTAATCCCATCCTTCTTGGGTAGATTCAAGCTGCAATTCATGATATTCAGAGAAAGTCTCCAAACACCACAGGATGGAGATGCGGGTTGGCATGAGCCACGTCATGGTGTTCCAAAGTTACTTCAATATTGTCTTTTATCATGTGCTGTGCATTGTTAACATTCTTCATAGAACTCTTGATATAAAACGACCTCTTCTCATGGTGTGTAGTCGTAGTTTGCAAGCTTTGAATCGTGCTATTCTTTGGCTTTGGCCAAATCTCAAAATGCTTGGAGAAGCCGCGCAGGTGGTTCTGTATGTGAATCTAAGCGTAAAATTTAAATTTTTTTTAACAAGATTACCATTTAGATGTCCACTTCAAGCCACATTAATCTTGTGACCGGAAGAGACTTTTTTCATGGAAAAAGTGAATGTTATGGAATCAGCAAACAATATGTCAATTGCAGCCAAAAGTTTCAACGAAAAGGTTTCCAATATGATGGAAGTTTCTCATTTGGAAGAATTTTGAACGCAAAATAGGAGTGTTCATCAGCATACAATCATCTCTTTGATCTGGTTATGTTGGAAAAATTTATATATTGGCATTTTGCAATTACTTAAATCGTATAATTTTCAAATTTTCGAACTTGATTTATTTACGCATGAATCTATAAAGCAAAAGAGGCACAACCATACATTTTCCATCTCTTGAAACCAAATTTTCTTTGGCGTTTGGCTACAGTGGAAGGGTGAAATTAGCTCCTCCTAGAATTTGTATTCATTTGGTTTGAACGAAAACTTCAAAGGTCATCTGATTGGTTAATTCTTTGGCTCTGCTATGACAAATTGTGGTCATCGGGCATGCATTCGAGTTTCAATCAAAGCAATTTCTTTGGGGTCATTCTCAGATATTCCCCTACCATGAACTGGATTTAATTACACTAATGGAATTTTAATAGACAAAAGCTACTTGCAAGGTACTCATAATCTGATAAGCTTGTTGTCTCTCTTTTAGTACTAAAACATATATAATGAGGGCCATGTTAACGAGTTAAATCACTTGTTAAACATACTTAGCATGAAATAACTTGCTTCTCAGAATATTGATTAGAAATAACACACAAAAAGTGGCAAGTAAAGTCAACGTATTTTAAGTTCAAAAAAAAAAGTCAACGTATTTGATTGTGCAAGTTGATTCCATAGTTGCTTAACCAGTTCCTAGGCATCTAATCCAATGAGCAACGGCTTTGTGCTTGACTGCATATATAGCATTAGTCATGGCCTCATCGACTGAAATGATTTGAAGTTGGACAATCGTGAATCGACCGGAAAAATTGGATGAACGGATCAAACCGATTGAGCAGGCTTTTGTTCCCCTTTTTTTCTTCCACTCATGCTAGCGATTGGTTTTGAGCTTTGTTACGAAAGTTCGTTCACAATTTACATCGAGACCCTATAAATAACTGCAACAATAACCGTGAAAAGTTTCGAAAGGACGGAAGAAGTTTCGCTTCCTGAGGCTTACCGAAAAAGAGGAGAGGAGAGGAGAGGAGAACGGATCAGACAATTTCAGTCACACCTCCATGAACTAAAAAGGTTCAGTCAGCTGCGTTCCCATTCAAATCCAAAAGGGAGACTACCATTCCATAGCCATCATCATCAACAGATCAGACAAATTTTCTCTACCTCCAAGGCCCCCGCTCCTCCACCATGGAATTTGAAACCTGCTCGAGCGATTCGGTCTATCGATCGGTGATGCCCGAGCCGGAATCGAACCGATCCGCAGTCTCCCGCGAGAGAGAGAGAGGGCGCGCTCGCTCGAGATTCACGTGCGAACAGAACAGTAGCGCGCGCACAAGCAAAAACAAAATCACGAATTTTCACGCGAGCTACTCGAGATTCGCACTTACCTCCCGCCGAACGCGATGATAAATTGCAACGGGCGACGCTGAGTTACGCATCGAGTTTATCGACATTAGGGATCTGAGCCGGCATCGCAGGCGAGACGTGCGTGGAAACAGGAAAAACGCCGAGAGTCGGCCATCTGCAGGCTATGGAATCGCTCGGCGAACTTGACGCCGATGAGAGAGAGAGAGCTGGCGAGATGAAGACGATGAGGAGGAGGGGGGGGGGAAGAAGTAGTAGAAGACAGGAGAGAGGATGCGAGGAGCTCGAGCGTTTAGAAATGGCGAAAAAAAATAAAATGAAAAATAAAAAAGTGAAATGGAAATTTGTGTCCAAAAGTAGTAGAAAGAGAGAGAGAGAGATTGACTGGTTTTTTGTGCATTAAAATCTGAGAGGAAAAGAGACAGCCATCTTGCCGTTAAACAAGTATTTCTTTTTTTGTCTTTTTTTCAAAGAGTGAGAGTGCTGTGTCCGACCGCCACGTGTCAGTCTTGTGGGTTAAGGCTTTTTTTTTTTTTTGACCTGGGTTAAGCCCGTTTAAATTGGGGAAAAGTTGCTCTTTCCCTTTTCTTTTTGCCTCTTGCTGGTGTCTTTTGTTGTCCTGCTAGAAAGTAAGGTGATCGCTTCCCGTTTCAGTTCGATTCCATCCAGAAATTGGGAACTGGATTAGAAAGATCAAATCCCAATTTCTGGAACTAAGGACCGGACTGATACAACGCCTCGCATATATATATATATATGTTTAAACATTGTGAGCTCAAGCTACTTCTTTCTAACAATAATTTTATGACTTTGACCACATCACGAACTCATTATGATACTAATTGGTTGGTGTACTTGTTTGAGAGTTTAAAGATTATTCATAGTGGTTAATTTTATGAGCGGTTTACCGAACATAGAGGACAAAGATAGACAACGAAGTAACTTCAAGCAGGACCCGTGAGAAGGGAAGGGGAAGAAATTTGCGTGAGAAATAACAAAATAAAAAATCATTAGTTTGATCCTGGCGGTCTGGTCGAGCCAATTCTCCCTTGGAACTAGAGACTGAATAAAAAATCACCGGTTCCAATTTTATGGAACCAAGAATTGGATTGATGCCCTCGGGAATCACTTAGAACTGACCGATTCGAGTGGCTCCCAGTTTAGTCAATCTGTGTTGCTCACCCCTATTAGAAAGTGTCAAGGAAAAGGTTTTGCTTTCCAAAGCTAATGGGATTAATTCTTTGGTTATTGTTGTTACTTTGTATGTTCTTTCTTGCTAAAAAATTTGTTGAACTATCATGTTGAAACTAATAATTTTTCGTAGGAGTGAGGTGCACAAAATGATTTTCCAGCTTTAGGAAAAGATCGGGTCCATATAAATTACCTACCTCATCATAAATAAAAATATTTAAGAAGCTACAGTCCGATTCAATAGCATCAATCACAAAAAGGAAAAAATTAAGGACTAGATTGCATATTTGGTAATGATTCGGGGACTTGTGATGACTTTTTCCTTACTTGATTAAAAGAAGGGTTTACATTAAATATTTATGAATAGTTCAAAGACTATATTAAGAGTCCAACATGACATTGCATATCGAATTGAAATTTAGGGTTATCATGCCATTTTTCTTAATCAATAACAACGCTTTTCTCTTGCTAGGAAAGAAAGAGAAAAAGACATATCGTTTGACTTCGGTGCGCATCTCCGAAAAACAAAGAAAGAATTATGGAATTCAAGATGTCAAGCATAATTCATGTGTTTCCTTTGGTTTAGGATCAGACACTGCCACATGTTGAACAGAAACGACATTTTAGATCGGAGTCATTTGCCACTTTTACCTTAAAGAAAAGAACTTTAACCAAATCTAACTTAATTACAGTACAGCAAAGTTCCATGCGTGGTAGAAAGAATTTGACTTGAACCAATACATAATTCACTAGTTTCTGCAATCAATAGCCAAGAATTAAAAAAATTTAGTAGGCCACTGGACTATGGAACCAGCGAAGTGTACTTTCAAGCACACTACGAAACCCATCAGTGAAGCTAAAACATTAGAAGAAAAGTTGATTAGCTGAGTAATTTCCAGCATGTCAGCTTGATTTTAAAACATAGGAAATAGGCAAAGGGCAGAGTCCATTTCGGCTTACAACATCAGGCTTGTCTATTCCCATCCCAAAGGCAATGGTAGCACATCCAATCTGGACCTCTACAGTATGCCATTTCTTTTGAGCAGCTACTCTTTGATGGGCTGCTAATCTAGCATGATAGTACACCGTCTTTATGCGACATTTCTCGTTCAAGTATTTTGCAACATCAACACATTCACTCTTCGAAAGGCAATATTCTATGCCACGAAAGTTAGCAAAACGATTCTTCAGCAGCTCTCCAAGCTGCTTCAGTGGTTCCTTGGTCTTAGCTATCACCTCATATTTTAGATTTGGTCTGTCAAAGCTTGTCTCAAGAACAAGAGCATGGGGAACCCCAAGAGCTTTTAGGATATCCTACAATGGATGTATAATTCAGTCAGAACAAACAGATTATTTCAACATAATCAGGAGGTTAATATGTAAGTTTAGCACCTCACGAACTGAGTGAGTGGCAGTTGCAGTTAAGGCCATCACTAGGACATACGGAAAGTTCTGCTCGAGACATCACAGTCCCGTATAATCTGGATGAAAATCATGTCCCCATAGACAACAATAATGACAACCACAAAAGTGACAATCAATGAGCTTTACTTGTTAATCAGTCAAATGTACTATAAAAGCTCAAACTAGCAGTATGTTCCTTTCATGAGATCACACTGGCAGAGCAAATACAGTTAAGACCTTGCAAGAAACACAATCAATGATCACATGGGTGAACCTTTGCCTTTCTCAAGTTGTTAACATTAAGTATAAGCGTTAATAGAATAAATAGGGACACAAGAACCAGCTTAAGAGACTATCCTGTCAAACATAGACAGGAGATTGGATCCTTATCCAAGCTTATGCCGGTTCCAATTACTTTAGGGAGTAATTTCCATTGGAGCTTATTTAAGTTGTGTGCTCTTTACTCAATATAATGAACGATGTGCCACTAAGGCTACATTTGTTTCATGGAAAATATTTTCTGGGAAAACACTTTCCTCAATTTCTCACATTTAGGGCGTGGAAAACTACATTATGTTATATTAGAGCTTCAAAGGGGTCTAGGCTTCAGAAGGTCTAGTGGAACACTGACAATTTAGTTAGGCTAGAACACAGAAAGTGCAAAAGAATTTGAAAATGAGTTTAAATTAGCATATATAAAAGTTAACTTGCTTATATTTAACAGGAACAAGGACAATAGTTTTGCAGTGGCAACATCACAAATAATTATTCTTTTTGAAGTAACTCTAGCATGATCTTTCTTCATGTACAAGGCATGCCAAAGATTACAAATACCTCATGCAATGTGCCTCATCAACAACAAAACCAGCTAGTTGTGCCTGTAATATGATGGTCAAATACAAAACCTTCTAGACAAAGTTATGGTGCATCAGAAACAATCCATTGCAATATCAAGAATGATGTGTTTCCCAAAATCCTTTCAGGAGTTACATACAATAGCTTGCACGATGGTTTATCTTTTCTGAAAAGGCAGGCAAAGCAGAAGTGGAGACTAATAATTTGACAGTCATAATACTCAACAGAAAAGTTTTAGAAGTCCAATGGAGCTAAACCTTGCCTTAGTTCTAGGTAGACAGCTGCTGCTTGGGCAACAGTTTGTAGGGAGTTCAAGAAAGTAGATGGTATTCCGTACTTGAGGTTTCAAGTAATTATTTGATCTTATTGAGAGATAGCAAGGGAGATATACCAACTGTGACACCTGTTTTAAGAGTTGCTGGTAGCTGAAACGAAGGGTAAAAACATCACAAAAGCACATGAAGAGAGGAAGGGACAAGGGAATTATAAGTTCTTTCACCATCAGCTGATCAGAAAGGACCAATTGTCACTACTTGTCTTATAATTACTTTCAGCTAGAAACATATATCAAATACTTCAAGGCTGAACAAAAAACACTTCTAAAAAATTCAAGTTAATAAATGCAGATTAATATCTTCCTCCTTAATTCAGTAAATCAAATATTTTGAATGCTACCAAGATCCAATGTATATTAAAGGACATTGATTTCAAACCAGTTATGGGAAAAAGAAGTCATAGATCATCACCCCTTGTGAGATAATGGCATAGCGAAAAACTGCAAGGAAATATAGATATCTAGAACCCATATTTGGTTGAAGTACTTTGAAAACTTATTCCTCTTTGATCTAGTAACCCATTTGAATTGGACCTAAATTATGACTGACAACAACACTTACTTGCATAAACAAGATGAATTTTCCAGTAAGTGATTAGAAGGTCCTAGAAGCATAGTACAAACTTTAAATTCTAGAAATTACAGAACAGATATAGATGTGCGAAGCAGAACGAGAATGTACCGTATTTCCTTCTTTTCTAATTTTGTTTGATCCAATACATTGGAAACTATGGTTGTGTACCTGTTTCACTTCCTATCGCTTAATTTTCATTTGATAAACATTTCCTTCCTCAAGTTCACAACCTTCTTAACAGTGCTAAACAAAGCAGATTATTAGATCATGTTAAAGCTTAAATTTTGACATACAGGTCCACCCTTTGACATTTAGTTGGTGGAAACATTGAGCAAAGTGCACAAGGCTTGTGCTCTAAACATTGTCTCCACACATACTTCTACATACGATCATTACACAAATGAATTAATGTTAACATTCACTAACCTAGTAACATAAACTTTTACCACCTCTAGTGGACATGAGATGAAGCAATCTTGCTTGGCTACAGAAGCTTTACAACCCCGATGTTGCATTGGTTGAAACGCCTTGTTTCCAAATATCACAACATTTGCCAATTCTATGTCATCCAAGCCTTGCAATTCCTCATAACTCACAGTTCCTAGTTTGCACGTCAAAATCTGAGAGGAATGTCTTTATTTGAAACTGATGATGTCGAACCTTGAGTGACAGTGTTCTTACAATCCTTCAACACAAATAAGCCTCTTCAGCACCATAAATAGTTTCTGACATGGAGTGATGCAAAATGAAAATTATGCACAAAGAAATCCCAAGCCTTCATATCACGAAACACTCCTATCGAAGACGTTGGATGCTAAGTTCCACACTTGGATGATGTACTATACTCTCAAAATATTTGAGAAAATATAGGTATTATACATCATCCAAAACAAAACTCAACTGTTTTTATTGACCAAACAAATCAAATATAAGTTATTTTAGATCTTACAGACTGTGGAAGTAACTAGCGAGTTAGGAATGTCTATTATACATTTGATCATATGAGAGCCCTCATAATCAGTTTACTAAATGCTTTTGTACAGGTACCTTGTGTAAGGTCCTTTGCTATGAGCAGAATTACAAGCAAACTGGAAATGATCAAGGAAAGACATAATTTGAAGAGCAAAGAACAGTGACACACTAATTTAAGGGGTTGGGCAGTTTCGTCTATGTCAACGGGAGGAGTTATTTCAGAATGACCAAGAGTGAATTACAACAAGAAATAAACCAATTTCTCACTAACCAAAACCCCAATTGCAAGAGTCAATAAAAAAACAAACGAGATAAGTGGAAAGCGTTTCCCAAGATTTTTCTGAGGACACTCTAATCTCTCTCGATCTAAAACCAAGACAATCTGTTCTCAATTCTTCTCATTTTCTATGTTGGCCCCAATATACCTCAGCAACAAAAATATATAAAAACATGGGTTGCATATTCATTGTTAAAAGAATAAAAGGACGTACCAAGATCTGCCAACTTTTTGTCAACCTCCTAAACAACTGGACCATTGTGGCCAGACTCCTGGAATTTGCCCAGTAACTATTGTGGCTTCTTCAGGTGTCCACAGTTCCTTCACCGAACGGCCAACCCTATACAATAGTGAGACATTCTTCAAGCCGCGTATTTGGTCCATGCAATTACGCGGGCCAATCCCAAGCCAAATATAGGTCCATGAATCAAAAACTCAAGCCACAAACTTAACAACTATCAACCAAATTAGTTTTGGGCACGGGAAAAAACATACCAAGCCACCCTGTTTTTCTTTCTTTTTCTTAATCCCTTCAAACTGGTGGGGGCAGAAAGGAGTGAGATAACTTCACAGTTTTCAGAAGCATACCATGGATTCTAAAGATCGTCTGGCCAGAAGTTGAGTGGATGAATTGCTCCGAGTACTGCTTTGATCAGGAATATAGCATGTGGATTTCCTACCCATTTTACTGCCAAATATATCATCTTCATCCTCACTGCCAGTGGAGGAATCTACCTCAAGAAAAGTTTGATTTTTCTTAGGTTGTGGAGAATCTTCTATAATATTAACATCGTGCACAACACTGCATTCACCCTCATTAGGGATATCTTGGCCAAACATGTTTAGTCAAAACTCCACAAGCTTCTAATTCCGCAGCTTGCAAATCATCCCAATCCCCAGTATCTTGCATAGTTTCAGCAAGTTCTGCTAGAAAATCATCGCCACAGTGCTCTGCAGTGATAAACTCTCAACCTTTGTCACCTTAAGAAAAACCAAACGAAGAAAGAGATGGTTTTGCAAGTCAATAAGACTACTCGGCCAAACCCACAAAGAAATGACAATGAGATTAACGCCCAATGAACAAAAACTTAACCATAACGGCCAATGAACAAAAACTTAACCAGCTCCATTCCATTCAAATCCAAAGTAGGCAATTTCGGAGCCATCATCAGAACACTGACTAACCGCAACAAATCTCCTTATTTAGGAACGCACAATCAATCAATTCAAAAATCATCCGCACAACACAAGCAATTACGCCATTCCCTAATCACCAGATACCAACCAATTCGGCCAATAACCAAGAGAAGCCACCATCCAAAGGAGCCTCGACACGTCAAACTGGAACTGTGCCGAACATTTTGCTCGTCAGTAATACTACTTCACTAAGCACCCTATTCTACAACCATCGTCATGGTGGGGATGAGAAATACCTTCGCAAATGCTAATCAGCATAAGAAATGGGCGACGAAGAGACGATTCGAGTTACCGTAGAGGGAAACGAGGCGGTCCAAGCACTTGGTGGCGGATTGCTCGTTGAAGCTGAAGTCAAGAGCCAAGCAGAGCAACCGAGCTTTCTTTGCCTCCTGCAACCCCCCCGATCCTCCATCGATTCGATTCGATCGATCGATCGACAATGCATGAGTCGGAATGGAATGGAGCCGTAGCCTCTGTTGAGAGCACGTGCTTGAAGTGCTCTCTTCGTAAGAAAACCTCGCCCAGCGATGGCGCGATTGATGTTTTCCCTTTCTATTTTTCATACACTGGAGGATGGGAGAGAGAATGGAGCCAGATATTTTCAATTTTTTTTCTTGAAAATTCAGTTTTCGCATATGAAGGAAGAGACGGTTTTGGGAGTTCCATGACAAACAAGAGATCAAATATATACAATCTACAATATGTAATTTGCAGTTAGTTCAGTGAGACACGATATTAATAGTAATGCAAGACATCATAAATAATTTGCAGTGAGTTCAGAAATAAGTAAGACAGTTCACTAGTCGATAGAACTACTCCACCAAACCCACAAAGAAACAGGGGTAAGATTAACGCTCAAATGAACTAAATTTAAACAGCTCCGGTCCACTCAAATCCAAAGTAGGCTATTCTATAGCCATCACTAGAATAGCAACTAACCCCAACAAATCTCCATATTAGCAATGCACAATCAATCAATTTACAAATTATCCACGCGATACAAGCAATTACGTCATTCCCTAATGATCAAGTATCGCCCAATTTGGCCAATAAACAAGGAAAAGCCCTCACCTGAAGTAACCTGAACTTATTAAACTGGAACGGTGCTGATCTCGAGAGCAAAGCTCAGCAAACACAATCAATGATCCTCCATGGAATCTCATCTCAACCTGTGTTTGTTCGACATGATTCCTTCGATCGATTGATGATGCAAGAGAGTTGGAATCGAATCGATCGGTAGCCTCTCTCGAGAGCACGCGCTCGAAGCAATGGGGGCGATTGATGTTTTTCCCTTTCTATTTTTTATATGCTGGATAACGGGAGTGAGATTGGAGCCAGATATTTTCGGCTTTTCTTTTTTTTTGAAAATTCTGTTTTCGCATCTGAAGTTTGTTGGAAGTTCTATCTCCACCCTCCCCGTAAGTTCTTTCGGTTTCATTTGACACCCTTGGGGGCTTATTCGGTGAGAAGACACATGAAAAATTATTAATTAATCGCACCTCTCTGAAAAGTTTGGAAAAGAAAATCATTATTTGAATTTCAAAAAATCACTGAAAAATTGTGCATGGTTCCTTTTCTTTATACATATTTATACGATTTGTTTTCAATGTTTTGCATTAAAGAAAAAGTCACATTACAAGAATTGCAAAATTGGCAAAAAAGAAAAAAAATTAGACAGTTAATATGGTTTCATAATTATCCTGCATGCGCGAAGTAAGAGCTGCTGCATCCATTGAGATCAATCGAGTATTTTAAGAAATTGAAGGCCACATTGTTGTAAAAAAAATGAATTTCTAAAGAAAAGTTATATGGTTTAAAATTTATTTTCATCTCATTTGGAGCGAGCCTTTCGTACTTTGTTGCTTTCTGGGTTTGGATCATTCTTGACCTTGGTAGATAGGGATTTGTGTAAGGCTCCTTCACAAAAAAAAAAAAAAAAGCTTGCATCTCGTCCTAAAGTTATAGATCTTCGAGAAGTATCTCAAATTTGTGTATTAGGAAAAGGAAAATTTGAGAAAGCAATACTTTTTCTTAACTACATTTTTGCCTTTTTATAAATATTTATATTTCAATGGAAGGATTTTCAAAACAATTGGAAAAATGGCGTTTCTGACACAACTTTACTGTTTGGCAAAAAAAATATCACTTTATTGTGCCCAAAATCAAGAGCGTGATGGAAATTTATTAAGTCAAAATTCACTTTTCCGAGGCGAGCCCTGCATTCAACGTGGACCGTTGATAAAAAGGGGAAAAAGGTGATTCGTGAAATTTGCTTTGTAAAATCATTATTATGTCATAATTTCCGGACATTAAAGGAAAGTTAAGTGATCAAATTTACATTTGATTAAGAAAAGTTACAATGAATAAGGAAAATTACTAACACATAGGTCTCAAAACTTTACAAAGTGTAAATGAAAGTAGCAATCGATTCAGATATTTTACTAAATGTACATAAAAGAAATTCACTATTAACCAAATAGAAATAATTTTTGTGGAATTTTACCAAACAAAGGTTCCAGAGAATAGAAAAGTTACTGTCTATCTGGTAATTTACTAACAATAGAAAAAGAAATTTACCATAAACTTGGGTAGATTATTTTTTTTTTGTGAAATATTACAAAATCATATGACTTACAACACTTACGACGACAAATAGAAAATTGCATCTTGGAAAGAAAAGTAATGAAATGACACGTATCTGGTAAATTTCTGTGAGGAAAATTAATAAGGAAAATTACAAATACTAAATAAAAAACCACCATTATTTAAACGGAATCCGATCCCATATTCTCGTCCAATCTTCATTGTTGTAGATATTCATGCCAATCTTTAGGTGGCTTTGAGTTGCCAAGAATATGGAGGGACTTTTTGTAATCAAAATGGCATGTCATAGCTTTCTTTCTTTCTTTCTGTGTGTGCCTTCTGTTCTCTGTATAGTCGCGGTGTATGCTTAGAGAGCATTTTGTGATTCTTCAAGCGAAGACGATTTGCTTATGTGATTTTACTGCCAAATTTGTTGACTCTTGCATAACAGCCAGTTCTGGGGGAGGGCTTGTGTTTTAGGGTATCGTTTCTTGAAAAATCTATTCCTTCTAAAGTTGAGCTTAATTCTAGCTATGTGGGGATTGAGTCGAGTTGAGCATCAGCATTTCAAATAAAGGGAAGAGCCAAAGCAAAGCAAATAGAGGATTGCATCGGTTCATTTCAGGATGCTCTTTTTGTGGTGCTTGTTGCACCAATTCTTCTTGCTGGGTTCGCTTATAATCTTTCTCAAGAAGAGGAAAAAGGGTGGAAGCAAAACAAATGCAACAAACAAGTGCACCGATGGAGCATCTACATACTTCCTTATTTCTATTCTTTTGTTCTCTGGAACATGAAAATGATAGAAATCTGTTTAGTAACGTTAATTAATTTTTCTACTCTCGAAAATAAATAGTGGCCAAGGAATATATTTGGAATAGAAATAAGAAGTCGAAAAAAGTTACCACTTTGTTCTCGGGAGCAATTTCGGAAACAAGTCTTTTTTTTTTCCTTTCTTTTTTTCTTCCTTCTTCTTCCTCCTCTAGCAACTAAGAAAAATTTCACATCAAGAAACTCATCTAGGAGATAGAAATAGAGAAATTATTCTTTGGAACAGAAATCTTACCAAATGTCCCCTCAATATTTCAGACACGCGTGAAGTTATGTAAAATCGTATAATTGAACAATTGACTTTCCGAACAAGTAAATGACGTGGTCTTTTTGGGGGCCCTCTTCAAGACTCATCCCCCAATCTTTGGCAATGAAACAACGTCGCTGAACTTAACTGAAGTGACTCTCTCTCTCTCTTGCAAAAGAGCACGAACCTTCTGCGGCATTTCCAAGGGCAGAAATTAACGTACACGTATCGCAAGTGGACCAAGCCAGCAAGTTTGACTTGACTAGAGAGGGTGAGGTCCAAAAGAAGATAAGGCAAGGACTAATAGAGAGGGTGAGGTCCAAAAGAAGATAAGGCAAGGACTAAAAGCATTTGCAGAATAGCATCACGATAGCGTCTTTCGTTGTTCATCAACCCTTTTAATCACTAACATATATCATGTAAGAATTTTTTTTTAATTATCATTTTAGTAAGATGATGTATTTCACAGAGTAAAGTGCAAATGATATTTAACTTTTAAATAGACTCATGACCTTGAGTTTTTTCCCCTACATCACTACTTCTTAACTTTTTAGATCTCTAACACATTTGAATTGTTTTCCAAAGAATCTCTCACAAAATGTCAACAGAGCGTACTTTTTCAATGGATAGCTAATATTGCCAAAATATAGATGGACCTAGTGGTAAAGTTCCATCATTCTACCTATACCAAAGAATTATTTCTCAACCATCTATACCGAAGCATTATTTCTTAAGTTTGGAAATAATTGCTCATCATTTATCACATTTCACAACTGGAAACACGATTGTTGCAAAACAAAGCTCTTAAATTTGGAAGACTATTCTGCTAAAAGTTTCTAACAATAATTCCTTGAACTTCGGAATGTAAAGAAACTAGAAAATTTTAGTGGGGCCAAGACTTGTTAATGAATATGAAAATTTTTATAAATACGAAAAAGCATCAGCAATGAAACTGGTGTTTGGCCACAACTCGGGTAGTTTAGCGTGGGCCTTTGGGGATAATGAGTAAGTGGTAAAGACTGATGAGACTCAATGTTAGTCATTTTGGTATCAAGACAGGCACGCTTGACTTACTTTTCCAAGTCTTCATTGAAATTGACATGTCAAGCAAATTGATGGAAAATAATAGATTTGAGTGTCTGTATTCGTGAATCACTAGTTATTCAGGTCCATTCATGAGTCTTCCCATCTTGCTCAGGTCTTTTAGTCCATGCAAGTCCATTGAATGTTCAATTGGGGAGGTTGAGTCTAGGAGACATTGCGGCATGTCCAGGTGTAAACATCTAGTGGGATCCATCGTTTTCATGCCTTATTTAACATCCCGGCGGCCGGACATCCCTCTATAACTTAGGTGTTATTCTCTGTGTCTCTCTCTTGGTTGAACGTTGAGAGAGAAACTTCATTAAGTCCCACCCCCTTCCCAAGTTCCCACCCTATATTTTTCTTCGTGGTTGAGCGGAAATACCCTCTTGGTGTTTTACGTTTAAGGGACTCTGAGGTCCAAGCATGACCTTAGACGGAACCTTTTAACGTGCTGCTCGGGATGGAGTATCATAACTGGCATGCTCGACTTACTTTTCCAAGTTTTCATTGAAATTGACATGTTAAGTAAATTGGTGGAAAATGGTGGATTTGAGTGTCGGTATTCGTGAACCACTAGTTATTCAGGTCCATTCATGAGTCTTCCCATCTTAGATGGAACCTTTTAACATGCTGTGCGGGATGGAGTATCAAAACTGGCTTGCTTGACTTACTTTTTCAAGTCTTCATTGAAATTGACATGTCAAGCAAATTGGTGGAAAATAGTGGATTTGAATGTCGGTATTCGTGAACCATTAGTTATTCAGGTCCATTCATGAGTCTTCCCATCTTAGACGGAACCTTTTAACGTGCTGCTTGGGATGGAGTATTAAAATTGGCATGCTTGACTTACTTTTCCAAGTCTTCAATGAAATTGACATGTCAAGCACAAATTGGTGGAAAATGGTGGATTTGATAGTCGGTATCCATGAACCACTAGTTATTTAGGTCCATTCATGAGTCTTCCTATCTTGCTCAGGTCTTTTAGTCGACGCAAGTCCATTGACTGCTACCATTCTTAGGGTACAGCTAGTTGTCATTGAGAGACCATGATTTAGCGAACACGCCTAGAGAGAGAGAGAGAGAGAGAGAGAGAGAGAGAGAGAGAGAGAGAGTTTACCTTTTTGTCTCTTCATGTTTCTAATTTCTAAACGAAAATTTATTATATATAGATCTACAAATTTAACCGTCTTTTATATTAGAGATTTTTCCTTTTTGATTGATTATGGATATTTGGCACAAACTTATATGAATATTAGGCTTTGTTTATTTCTCGAAAAATGAATAATTTGGAAAACGTTTCCTTAAAAAGAATCTCTTGTATCACTTGAAATAATTAGCTAATAAAAATATTTTCATTATCGATAACATAAAATATCCAAATATACTCGTGTACGATGAAAATTTTTTCATTCATTCATTTTTATAAGCAATATAAGCAATCATATTTTGCAAAATATTTCCAAATAATATATTTTCTGCGAAACAAATAGAACCTCAGTAATTGGTGCTCGATGAAGGCAAAATTAAAGTATATGCATGTGATTTCAAATTGATACTTACATTGAACCACCTATCAAAGGCAATGATTTTTGATCGGTCCAGATATGGCAAAGCTCTTAGACGATTTGGGTGCATGTGAGCCCATTGCATTTGAGCCCTCGATATTGGTGGTGCCACATGAAACACACACAATCTAAGGGTCGGGATGCATTGGGCTTGCATGTACTCAAGAATGTCTCACAATCTATGGTCACCACCCATTTTAACTTTTGGCAATTCTACATCTGAACGATTTATGTAACTTCCAAAACAACAATCAAAGACATAACCGGCGGAAATTTCCTCCAACGAGGAAACTGCATGCACCTAGAGGGCGAGGTCCATCAGGCAATAAATAGGCGACGCGACATTAGTTTGGCTATTGAAAATGGGATCAGACAGACGGGGTCGGCGAAAATGAGGAGTTGGAGATAATTAGGTTTGCTTATATATTAGGCTCAAAAGAATTAAGAGTAAGATCCAAAGATCACAATAAGGATTTGGTAACGTGTGAGCTTATATTCAAAGAGGAAGACGCTCCTTACATGGAGTTCCCTACATAATTTGAAAGCTCTTGATGGATTCAACATCTTAGGTGTGAACCGGAAGAATTTGTCTTTAAATATCTTCATAAATAAACGATTGACTTTCTGAACATGTAAATGATGTGGGCTTTTTGGGGGCCCTCTTTAGGGCTCATCACCTAATCTTCCGCAATAAAACGGCGTGGGTAAACTTAACTAAAGTGACTCTCTCTCTCTCTTGCAAGAGAGCACAAACCTTCTTTGGCATTTCCAAGTGGAGAAATTAAGGTACACATAATTCGGAGTGGACCAAGCCAACAAACTTGACTTGACTTGACTAGAGGGTTCACGCGGCCACAAGAGGATGAGTTGATCGAACGGAAATGGAGCTTGGAATGTCCGAGAATTCAATCCTAAAAGCAGCACAAAAATTAACAGCCGTGCGGGCATGTCGACCCAAAAGAACGTCAAAGAGAAATCCGACAGACAATGAAATCTGCCATTAAAAATCAGAGGAACGAAGTGCCTGCGGTGCCTGTTGTTGCCGGTGGGGTTTTGAAAACCGCTTGGACAGAGACTGCGAGGATGTGAGGGGAAGGAGTGAAGAGAGAGAGAGAGCTTTTGTTTTTTGGCTCCACCTCCACCCCAGAAAAAGAAACTTCGGAATCAGTCCCTCGGGTTCCTCTTATTTGCTGTCCAGCCCCTCCAATCGGGGAACTCGAACTTTAGATTCGATCCCTCGTTCCCTCTTATTTATCAACATGGGTCCGATGACACGAGCCTTTTTTTGTTTTTACTCTTACTTGTTAAAATAGATAGGTTTTTTTTTTTTGTTTGGTTCTATCCTTTCCTATATTTATTTTAAAAGAGAAAGAGTATAATTATAGAACAATAACATTACCACGTATACTATAGATCAATATGAGTTATTTAGAGTCAATAAGCAAACTGAAAAGTTTGATGTGTAATGTATTTACGTAATATTGTTGGACATTTAGATTTTATTAAAACACCTAAGAGAAACCGTGCAAACCTCATACAAAGCCCCACTGTGAAACACAAATTTCAGTACAATTATTATGTTGTGATTGATTTTCTCTGTTGCATTATTTATAAATTAAATTTAAATAATATTTTCACGATAAATAATGGTCTCCCGTCTCACAATGCAACTAAACAAGCAACTTCGTGCAAGACTTTGACTTGCTTTCATTCACGAGAATTTTTTTTCCACCTTATCCCTTTCTTGACAACTAAGCAAGCAAGATGATGAAAGACTTTGACTTGCTTTTCCTCACTAATATCCTTTTTTTCCCCTTTCTTTTGCGCAGGTCTTGTAAGCTTTTGCCTTATCGCTTTCTTTGCAACTATATAAGCAAGATGGTGAAAGGCTTTGACTTGCTTTCTTTCACCATAGAATTTTCTAAAAGGTAATTAACTCAGTTTCGTAGAAAAAATGATATAGCATCTTTGAAAAAGTCCCTTTTTCATGATAACGATTTCTTTTGCAAAATGCAAATACTAGCATGAGCATGCTATGTAAGGAGATATCTCACCGATCCAATTTGGCATCGCGGTTGATTGCTATAATAACATATTTGTCTTGAGTTATGAGTCCTCAATGACGGCCCATCGCTGTGTTGGGCTCGACATAAGATCTAATCGAGCTCCAACGCTGTGTCTAACTCAACGCATGCCAGAATTACTCATACGCAACGCTAGATCTAGTCAAGCATCATTGTAGCTTTGAGCAAGACGCCTCTATTTTCTAGTCGGGTCATGACAAAGAAGAGAGAGAGATGATGTGGTAGAATAAAAGGTATTTTATTTGATAGCTGTATCACGTGTTGTGATAAGCCAATGGAAAGTGAGTAATTTTGACATTTAAGCAACCATTAGGATGCAATACGGCTAATAACCAAGAAAAACCACCATCCAAAGCAACCTAAACATATCAAAATTGGCCGGATGGACTACATTGACAAATTGTCAAAAAATTTAGGAATAAATTGATCAAATTAAAAAGTTTATGACTGAATTGGCACAAGTGCAATTGATTTAGGACTTTTTTGGTAATTTTTCCATGCTTTCCTCATTCCCTTATACTTCACCATAACTTTGATCCATGAATACGTAAGATGAAAATTTGTGTGTGCAGATTAAGCACATGATATCAGTCTAATTCCTTACGTTCGTAAGTGTACGGAGGAGGTTTGGCTAAATTGACTATAATCAATGTCGTTGTCCGGACGTGGAGCTAATTGATATAATGAGAAAGATCATGTTTGGAAAACTGAAAATGATAGGACCCATATAAGTTTCACATGAGTCCCACTAGATTTAGCTGTATATAACGAGTGGGGAATGAATGGCACGTCACTTGATCATTAGTCAAAGCAATGGGCAAGTGAAGAAAAAGCACATGCAGTTGTAACACCACATACAGTGGGCTCCATATGTTAATTCATATATGAATTCAATATAGACAAGGTTCGGACTCATAAAAATATATATTGAATTAAATTTTGTTACTTTAAATTCATAACAACCAATTTTTTAAAATTTTAGCCAATTTACTAAATATGAGTTTTTTTGGTCGGTACACTAAATATGAGTTAAAAAGTAGATTTTTGACCATTTCAACGCCTCCAATGGGGAGAGGCTTTCATTTCTACGGGAAGGGAAAGCAAAATGTTGTCCATCTTCACTTTGATTTGCGCGGCCATGCGATCCCATTACAAAGAGAACTAACAAAAGGTGAGGGTTCGTCAGTTAAAGAGGTTTTTTTCCTCGTCAAAGACGCGCAAATCCACGGTAGGATTGTGTGTATCCCAAGCACATCAAGCTCGTCTTTTGAGGCACGAGTAGAAGTAATTCCCAATATGAACACCGTGCAAAAGTTGCCAAGTAAAGTCCACAGGGGTTTTCGACCAAAAAAAAAAAAAAAGTCTACAGGGGTCGTCTTGCCAATTTCGAGGAAGGGATTGTTTTAGTGGTCTTCGTCAAAAAGTTCAGAATCAAAAGAAGTACAATTGCCTTGTCTAAGAAACGCCATCTACCACCACAAGATTTGCGCGTCTCCTTTGGGGCAAGAGAAGAAGTAAAGCTCTATTTAAAGTCCCATGTGCCTGTGCTTGTGCTTGAAGAGGAGAAACAGCAATCGCCATAAATCACTGAGACGCTCGTTTTTTGTTCTGAGATATATCTGACACAACTTGATCTGCTTCAAGGCAACTTCTTCTAAAACACTGAAACCAATCGCAGTAATTTCATCTCATAATCGCTCCTCGAGGTAAGCCCGACCTTCATTCTCCGGTCTATTACAATCAATAGGAAAAAAATGCATTTGATTATTACTCATCTTATAACACCTAGCATCCTTTAAGGCATACATAATATTACATGTGATATTCCCTCGACTTTTTCAAAATTGTCATCACATGTATAACTAATTTTTCTTACTACAATCTTCTTATTTAAACTAATCATTTATGAATGGTTAGACCGATCAACTTTGGTGGAATCGCATGTTGGCCCTTATCCCGATGTTGTCTACAAAACATTAACGGTCGACTAAACTCCCTTAGGACAAACAGCCCGTTCGATTAAAATTACAAAAATACCCTACTAGACCTGATTTTGGGTCCATCGACCCTAGACGTATCCCAATTGTCCAAAATTACTTAAACCCTAAAACATCCAAAATACTTAATTTTTGCAGAAATAATTTTTTTCTTGAAAACAGTTAAAAACTAGATTTTTCCAAATATGGATCGTGCAGGTCTATTCTCTTCAATAACCGCACAAAACCTTTCAAAGGCTACGGATAAGAATTGTCAACAACAAAAATCTATATGAACAGATCATATTGACTAGAGAATTTTTGGATGTCCGTAAAACCAATTTTCATTATATTGGAAACTTTTCGTAATTTCTGGAAAATGACAGAAAATTCAAATGTTTTCCAGAAATTATGAAAAATTTACAATTGTACTATTTTTTGGTGGTGGTTACAATGGAAAACTTGAAAGTGAGCAAAGCTGCTGGTTTCAATGCACTTACACATACTTAAAATGTGGACAATTTTTAGGTGGACTTTGAATTAGAGAAACTAATCATAAAGTGTGGTTTCAATGCGATTTTACTGCTTACATTAAAGATGTGACTTTTACATATATATATATATATATTTGTATATAGTAGAGAAGTACTGACCTAGGATGGTTTTGACAATATGATTTATGCATGTTTAGGGCGGGGAGGAGAATGTAGCATTTATAGGAGTAAGAATGTCTTTGATAATGATATAATGGAAGATTCGTAAGCGGGTTAGAGCCACATTTATCTGTTTAACAAAATAGTTTTTAGGTGGATATGAACAAAAGTGGTCATTCCGTACTCTAGTCCAAATTGTGTGGCTTGACTTTCGCTTGCCATCTGAAAACAATTTAATTGCTACTAGTCAATCAACGATAGGGGAATCGACCAAAAAAAAAAAAAAATCAACGATAGGGGATACCAGTTGGTCAATACTAATTCGAGACTTATCGTTTACTACTGATTGGCTGATTGGTCCTCTCTCTCTCTCTCTCTCTCTCTCTCTCTCTCTCTCTCTCATTTCTCACTTTATCTTTTGCATTCGGCCACTCTCTTGCTGAACAATTCGAGACTATCGTCTACTGATTAGTCCTCCCTCGCTTTCTCTTTTCCCTCTTGAAAGTTCTTACCCAGGCTTGTTCAGGGTCTCCTCTCTCCGATCTTGCACCTCTCTTCGTATCACAGCTCGCGGGAGGTAATCGCTTTTTCATGTCTTATTAGCGTGTCATTTCTATCGATTCATCGCTTTGTTATTCGAATAATCGGCTGAACTAAGTGTGTTGTGCCTTCCTTTTAGTCTATAGGAGATGTGGGGTGGCTACTGAATAGCAGTGGAGGGTCTTCTATTCTCCCTTTTGGAGCCGCTGTAGCCTGTTAACGAGGTATGTCCCCAGCTCAGATTTTGACTTCGGTGAAAGAAGAAAGCCCTTTGTTTTGGACTTTAGATGTGGCTAATCCTATGATGGCCTTGCTTTTTGATTTTTAGTTGCATTGTAATTCGGTATTTGATCTTTTGTTGAACTAGAACGAGCAAGTCTGCAAGCGCGTTAGACTCTATTGCGAGCAAAATTGCCACATTTCGATTGAATCCAGAGACCATTAATTTTTATGTGTTGTGAGGTTTCTCTATGTTTGAAGGTCCTAGATCAATTTATAGAAACATAAAACATAAAAATAAAAGTAGGCCACTTCTAGGGTCAACTAGTTTGGTTCTCAGTTACAAAAATGGAGAACCGATTATTGCAGAATCAATTCCCGATTCTTAGGTTAGAACCCACTCATGCTGAAACCGATTATCTTAAGAGTAAGTCTTCTCTTAAGGAGATTTCATTTGACAATTTTACCTCCTTATAGAACATTCCAAATGAGTAATCTTCTTAAGATCTTTTACATGATATCCAATAGTAAGAAAAAAAAAACCTACTTGATCTTATGATGCACACATGAAAACAATCAAATAAATCAAGCCATACACGCAGAGTAGGAGATTCACCATGCTTTATATCACTCATTTCTTACAGCTCTTTTGTTACAAACAATAAATTCATTCTTCAAAACGTGACTAATCAATTTAACCTGACTTATCACAAATTTAGCTGATAGTCCTATTCTACTTCCATTTAATTGGATAAAAAAAATATTTACGGTGATACTCTCAACGTGTGCCCTCCAACAAAAATGGGGACAAGCACTCAACGCCATTGTTTCAAACCTTGGTTGTCTTTGAATTTTCCTCAGCAGCTTCCTTTTTCTTCCTTTCTTATCTTCTTCTCCTCCTTACATCGAATCAATACCTAATTTCTAATCGTTCATACTAACATGGAGAAAGGGCAAAGTCAGAGCAACGCAAACATAGAGATGCAATGTCTCATTTCAGGTCGTTCCTTTGCGGTGCTTCTTGCGTCTCTATGCTCGTATTCACTAATCTCAAAAAGAAGAAAAAGAGTGCACAAAAAGAGAGAACTGAGGGAGCATCCGCTCCTCCGTTAGGTGCCATCTAATAAATTATAGCTCTATTTTACAGACAAGATATCAATCAACTCTTTAGATTTGAAAATTTGAAATAAAAGGCTCGGTGATAGCATACCAGTTCAAAATAAATTCATTTCACATGGAATGGTAGCATGTGGTGCCGGCGTGGAATAGATAAAACATAAAAAACCACAAGCATTTGTTTATCTCTACCTCACATTTCCAACTTCATTAAGAATATGACAATTTTAAACAAGATTAAAATATAAAATCACATCCACAATTACTAGCTCGGTCCTTTCTTGACGTCTTTCACACATTTCTAATTCCATTTCAAATCAATTATTATCTTTTGATTGATATATCAAATTCTGATTTTCAACAACCAAATAAAAACCGAACGTATGCTTATATTTTTAATTGAATGCAATATACTAATTCTAGTTCTTTATAGCCAAAATGAAAAATTAATTTACACGTTACTCGTGAGTGGATCAAGCCAACAAGTTTGACTTGAATAAGGTGAGGTCCAAAAGAAGATAAGGCGACGACTAAAAGCATATGCAACTGCTCCTTGTCCATCAATTACCAATTAATTAAAGATTTCATGTTCATTTTTTCTTGCGTGGTAACAGATTCATGTTCATACTTGTTTGTAGAGATTAGGTCATCATCCTTTTATGCAGCAAAAAAGCATCTTTCGTTCCAACTTTCGCCCTTAGATTGCCATGCACAAAGGGTAGAGTCAGAAAGAGAGGAAAATTGATAACACTTCATTCTCTTTTTTTACTTTTAATTTGTGCTCATGAAGGTTTCTATGTGTCTTGAATTCATAATTCAAAAGCCTTTTTGGACGTTACCTCTAAATATTGCTGCTTTCTTCTAAAAGTAAGCCTGTACACTTCATTTATGCTGATTTGGTGTCATTTAACAAATTATAGCTCTATTTTGCAAACAATATATCAATCAATAATAATATAAATTTGAAAGTTTGAAGTGAATAGCTTGGTAACATCATATCATAGATTCATCTTATATAAAATTATTGGCATGTGGGGCCAGCATGAAATAGATAGGAGAGAAATGACAACGACCATTTGTTCAACTCTACCTCACATTTCCAACTTCATTAAGAATATGATAATTTTAAATAAAATTAAAATATGAAATCACCGAATTTGAACCAATAAAAGAAGTGAAGCAACCGACCCCAAAACGAATAGAGAAGCAACATTCACACAAAAAGAGAAAAGAACCTGAGAGAGAGAGAGAGAGCAAGGAAGCAAGAACAAAGACGGTCTAAGAATGATTGAAGTTAAGCAAGAGGGATAGTACCGTGTTCCAAGCCATTGGAAGAGTGAGGAACGTATCAGCTTGTCAGGAAAGCTCGAGTTTTCTTGGAGAAATAAGGCCAAGAGACCTGTACACTTTTAGCAATTCCTTGTTTTCTTTATTCGGAAAAAAAATAATCAAGTGAAAGTTTTGTCGGGCAGTCCTTAAAGACCGCGAAAATTCAAAGACTTTGGATATTCTTCTTTCATCGTTGATTTTTGTGAGTGATCATGTTACTAAAGGTACAACTAACAATTCATGTTGTGTCATGTTAATTGTGTCATGACAAGCTAGGATATAACACGAATATGGCAAAACCCAAATAAAACGTGTTTAGTAAACGCATTGAACTGCCACAATACGAACACGACACTTAATAAAGCAGATCAGACGACACGACACGACAAATGCAATTATTAAATGTGTCACCATATGAATGTCAACACGACACCATGCAATATGCTAACCTGTATACATGCAAAACGATGCAACACATTGCATTACATTTAAAGAAAGAGCAAAATTGCTTCGCTTGATATTCCAATTAAAAGTGAGACACAAACTTTTGTATTAATATTAATCCTATGTAAGAACCATAAAATTTTATCTCACAAAAGGCTCCAAATTTCGAAATACTAAAACCATAAATTTCAGAATCTAAAATTAAGAACAAAAAAACAAGCAGACCATGAAAGAAGAGAGGGAAAGCTAAAATTCCTCGAAATATGTTTGGACAAATGTTGGGTGGAAATGATGTAAATGGAACTTAATTTCATTGATAGACTTAATTATCCTTCATTCTATTCATCCTTAAAAAGGAAGTATGGCCACTTTTGGAAGAAAAGTGCAATTTTTGCATTTCCTCTCATATCTATGCACTTTTAGAAAGATATAAAATGTGGACCCAAAAGGAAGTATTTCCCTTTCATTTAGAATCATTTTTATTGACTTCCTTCATAATTTAAACAGTTGAGTAATTGAAAATTTTTCCTTGTTTAATATTTAAGCTTTAGTTAATTTTATATATGAAATATGCCTAAAACTTGAAACCACCAAATTAAAAACGTGATTGATGGAAACTTCCTCCAATTAGGAAAGTGCACGAATCTAGAGGATGAGGTTTATTGGGCAACAATTAATTGGCACTGGGATTAAACAGAAGGCATTGTGAAAATGAGGTTCGGCTGACTTGCCCCTAATTGATTATTAGGATTTTGCGTATAATCACAAGGAAATAGAAAATAAAAGTGAGAAAAAGAAACTGAGACACAATATTTTATCTTAATTCACTCTTAAACTAGGGCTCCATGTAGCGGAGGATTTTACTATAATTAGCAGCTCGCACTCTTTTGTTAAATTTCTCAATTTACAACATAAAGAGAATATATTTAGTAGGTTTCTATTACTGACCCCGTGCTTTTTTATCGCTCGAGAGTATGAACGACACCCCTAAATTGATGTCATCGTCTAGACGTGGAGCTAAATGATATCGTGAGAAATATCTTAAAAATGACAGGACCCATATAAGTTCCACATGACTCCCACTATATCTAGCAATCTGTAGTGAGTAAGGAACGAATAACGTGTTACTCGATTATTGGTCAAAGCAATAGGCAAGTCACTCGAGCATGAGGCCCACTAAGAAGGAGCCACGTAAAAGCAAATGGAAAAATCATTACTATTTTCTCTTTTTGGATTAACATGAATTGCATATAAATATGGGTCAGATTCATTAAAATTTATATTGAATTAAATTTTGTTACTTTAAATTCATAACAACCTATTTTTTTAAAATTTTAGATCATTCATACACGATTCAGCTCACTAAATACGAGTTAAAAAGTAAAATTTTGACCATTTCAACGCTGGGCTTCCAGCGATAAGAGGCTTTCATTTCAATAGGCAGGATAGCAAAAGGTTGCCCATCTTCACTTTGCTTTGCATGGCCATTTGATCCAATTACAAAGAGAACTGACATACCGTAAGGGTTAGTCACGCAAGACGCGGAGATTGCGTGTGTTCCAAGCACATCCGGCTCATCTTTTGAGGCAAGCGAAAAAGTAATTTCCGCTGCAAACACATTCACAAAAGTTGCCAAGTAAAGGAGATGATGGCGTGGCTCTTAAAGGAGGAGCGCCATGTGAAAACTAACTTTCCAATGTGAACACCTTGACTCTAACGTAAAGGCATAGATTCTTTCGGTCAATGGGGTCAGGGAAAGCAAAAGGTCGCCCATACTTCACTTTGATTTGCGTGCCCACGCGGTCCACTTGCAAAGAGAAAGTAACAAGATATCCCTTAAAGTCTACACTGAGGTAGTCTTGTCCATTTGGAGGGAGGGATCGTTTCGGTGGGTCTTGGTCAAAAAGGTGAGGGTTAAAAAGAAGTACAATTTCCTCGTCAAAGAAACGCAATTCCACCGCGAGATTGCGCGTTTCCTTCGGGGCAAGAGAATGAAGTAAAAGCTTTAGTTAAAGTCCCAAGTGCTCGTGCTTGAAGAGGAGAAACGCATCGGATATTGTTCTGAGATATTATGTTTGATAGCTCCAAGTTGAGGCGTGAAGGTGATCTTTCCGATTGTATTGCCTTTTGGGACTCGAAGATAACTCGATCGACTCGAAAGCTAACTTAGTCTCGAACTCAAAACCTAGTGCAGTGATTTCATCTCTACATTGCACCTCCTGGTAAGTCTGACCTTCATTCTCCGGTTTATTACAATAGATAGGACAAAAAAAATATTTGATTATCACTCATTGCATAACACCTAATATCGTTTAAAACGTACAAGATATTACATGTGATATTCCCTTGACTTTTTCAAAATCATCATTACATATATTGCTAATTTTTTCCTTATTACATTCTTCTCATTTAAACTAACCTTTTATGAATGGTTAGATAGGTTGAATCCAATGGCATCGCATGCTGGCCTTATCCCTATGTTATTTTCAAAACATCAATGGATAATTGAACTCCATTGGGACAAAAAGCCTATTCGATTAAAATTACGAAAATACCCTGCTAGACCCAATTTTGGGTCGACTGGCCCTATACGTACCCTAATTGTCCAAAATTACTTCAAGCCTCAAACATCCAAAATACTCAGTTTTTGCAGAAATAATTCTTTTTTTTCTTGAAAATAGTTAAAAACTAGATTTTTTCAAATATCGATCATGCCAGTCTATTCTCTTCAATAATCACACAAAAACTTTCAAAGGACACAGATCAGAATTGTCAACAACAAAAATTTATCTAAACAGATTAGATCAACTAGAGAATTTTTGGATGTCCGTAAAACCATTTCCATTATATTGGCAATTTTCGTAATTTCTAGAAAATGTCATAAAATTCAAATGTTTTTCAGAAATTATGAAAAATTCACAATTGTACTACTTTTTTGTGTTGGTTACAATGGAAAACTTGAAAGTGAGCAAAGCTACTGGTTTTAATGCACTTACACATATTTAATAAGTGGACAATTTTTAGGTGGACTTTATCTTTGCAAAATTGAATTGGAAAAACTCATCATAAAGTGTGTTTTTCATGCGATTTAACTGCTTACAGCAAAGACGTGACTATTACATATATATATATATATATAGCGTAGAAAGTTACTGACCTTCAATAGATTTGGCAATAATGATTTATGCATGTTTAGGATGGGAGAGAATGTAACATTTACAGGAGGAAGAATGTCTCTGATAATATCATAATGAAAAATTAGCAAGAGCCACATTTATCTGTTTAATAAAATGGTTTATAAGTAGATATGACCAAAATTGGTCATTCTGTACTCTCTCTCTCTCTTTCTCTCACGTTCGGCCTCTCTCTTGCAGAACAATTTGAAACTATCGTCCTCACTCGCATTCTTTGATCTTTTCCCTCTCGGAGGTTCTCGCCCAGGCTTGTTTAGGGTCTCCTCTCTTTGATCTCGCACCTCTCTTCGCATCTCAGCTCGCTGGAGGTAATTGCCTTTCCATGTCTCATTAGCGTGTCGTTTCTATTGATTCGTCGCTTTGTTATCGGGATAATCAGTTGAACTTGTGTGTTCTGAGCCCTTTTTGTCTATTGGGGATGTGGGGGTGGCAATGGGTTGGTTCACGGCTCCTTGATGCGTGGTCTAAAGTTTTGATGCCTATAATATCTGAAAATTATGCTTCTAGCAAATGATCCCTTCTCAAGTTCAAGCACAAGACGTTTGATCTTGCCTATTTCTTTACAAAGTGGACCTATCATGTGTGAGATACCTAAAAGGATTCACCATATGCTGATGGCCCTGGCAGAAATTTAGAAAGCTTCAATTCTTTAAATTATCTTGATCTCTCTTGTGTTCACAATATGTTTCTACTTGCGTTCGATTCGCTTAGTTTAAAGCCTTGTTGGTGGTAGTTAGTCTATAAGAGCGAATGTAAGTTTGATATAAACTAAACCTGTTTGCGTATTTGTCTATTCTTTGATCTCATTACTTTATCCGTTTGATAGAAGCATCCGTCCTTCGTAAACTATTTCTGCATCTGCCAAAGTTTATTTGCAAGTATTCCACGAAAAGGTTCAAATTATCTAAAACAATAGCCTCGACACCAATAAGTGGAAGTTTGCCCTCTTGAATCTTCGAAGCAGGAATGACATTATCCATCTTCGAGACAGCGTGATTGGCCCCAAGATTTTCCATTTTCTCGTGCAAGCTAGCATAACGATGATCCTAACCAGTACATGTTGCTAAGAAAATCAAAGTTGATTATTTCTAATCACTGACATATATCATGTTAGAAAATTTTGTTTTTTTTCTCATTTTAGTAAGATGATGTATTTCGCAAAATAGATAGCAAATGATATTTAACTTTTAAATAGACTCATGACCTTGAATTTTTTTCCCCTACATTACTAGATGTCGGCTTTTTAGATTACTAACACATTCGAATTTTTTCCTAAAGAATCTCTCGTTAAAATATCATCAGTGTGTATTTTTTTCTATGGATAGCTCATTTTTCCAAAATAGAGATGGACCTAATAGTAAAGTTCAATCATTCCATCTATAACAAAGAATTATTTCTCAACCATCTATACCAAAGCATTACTTCTCAAATTTGGAAATAATTGCTCATCATTATCATATTTCACAACTGGAAGCATGATTGTAGCAAAACTGAGCTCTTAAATTTGGAAGACTATTCTGCTAAAAGTTTTTAACAATAATTCTTTAAACTTTGGAATGTAAAGAAACTAGAAAATTTTGGTGGGGCCAAGACTTATAAGTGAATATGAAAATTTTTGTAAATACAGAAAAGCATCAGCAATGGGGGCCAAGAAAGAGACATGGATTGCTACCATTCTTACTTCTTAGGGTGGAGCTAACCGTCATCGTGGGACCACGAATTAGCGAACACACCTTGCGAGAGAGAGAGGTAGTTGACCTTTTCGTCTCTTCATGTTTCTAATTTCTAAACGAAAATTTCTTATATAAAGATCTACAAATTTAACTGTCATTTTCATTAGTTTTTTCCTTCCTTTTTGATTGATTATAGATATTTGGTGCAAGATTATATGACTATTAGTAATCCATGCTCGATAAAGGCAGAAATAAAGTATATGCATGTGCTTTCAAATACATACTTACATTGAATCACCGACCGAAGGCAATGATTGTTGATTGGGATTGTTGATTGGACCAAATATGGAAAAGCTCTTAGATAACTTGTGAGCGTGTGAGCCCATTGTGTTTGAGCCCTCGATATTGGTGGTACCACATGAAACCCAAGTGATCTAAGGGTTGGGATGCATTGGGTTCACACGAACTCAAGAATGTGGTCTCTGCCCATTTTAACTTTTGTCAATTATACATGTGAGCGATTTATATGACTTCCAAACCAACAATCAAAGACATAACTGATGGAAATTTCCTCCAATGAGGAAAGTGCAAGCACCTAGAGGGCGAGGTCCATCGGTCAATAAACATGCGACACAACATTGGTTTGGCTAATGAAAATGGGATCAGACATACGGGTCGGCAAAAATGAGGTGTTGGAGATAATGAGGTTTGTTTATATATTAGGCTAAATAGAATTAAGAGTAAGGTCGAAAGATCACAATAAGGATTTGGCAGAGTGCGAGGTTTATATTCAAAGAGGGAAATGCTTCTTCCATGGAGCATCCTGCATAATTTGAATGACTCTTGACGGATTCAACATCTTAGGTGTGAATAAAAGAATTGTCTCTAAATATCTCAAGGACGTGTGTTGAGTTATCTAGTTGTTTAAACATGTGTTTCAATGGAGTCAATTGCTCAGGGTAGTTAGGAGTACTGGCATTTGACTTTTTCATTGAATTACTTCTTTCAATCTGTTGTGGCTTTCTTAATAAGGAAATGATGTGGGCTTTATGGGGACCTGTCTTTAGGGGCCATCACCTAATCTTCCGCAATCAAACCTCTCAAGGAGTACGAACCTTCTTCAGCATTTCCGAAGGGAGAACTTAACGCATCTGTTATTCGTGAGTGGACCAAGCCAGCAAAGCATTTGCAGAAAAGCATCCTAAAAGCATCTTTCGGTGTTCATCAATCCTTTTGAGCAGCAGAAAAGCATATTTTCATTTCAACTTTCCCCCCTCATATCGCCATGGACAAAGAGTTGAGTCAGGGAAAGAGAAAGAGAGCAGAGGAAGAGAGCATTGAGGGAGCATCCACTTCTTCGTTCATCTCTCCGGTACTCGCACGACAAGATGACGATCAATACGACGTATTCTTGAGCTTTAGAGGCTCAGATACTCGCAAGAAATTTACCGATCATCTCTACCATAGACTGGTCAGCGCAGGGACTGTACCTCTTTCCGTGTTCAAGGATGATAACAGCATCCCAATTGGCGAGGAATTTGGTTCACAGATTCTCGGTGCCATCTCACAATCTAAGATTTCGATCCCCATCATCTCCAAAAATTATGCTACAAGCAAATGGTGCCTCTGTGAACTCATTCATATGATAGACCGTAAGAATAGCATGTCACACATAGTATTGCCAATTTTTTACGAAGTGAAACCATCGGATGTGCGGGAACTAAAAGGAAGTTTTGGGGAGGCCTTCTATTTGAGCCAGGCGCGTTTTGAGGAGAAGGATATCGAGGAAGGGCGACGAGCCCTTAATGACGTCAGTTACTTAAATGGATGGGAATCTGAGAAATTTGCCGACGGGTACTTAACTGAACCTTTCTTTTTTCAATTAGTAAGTTTTCTTCTTCACGCAGAATCGATAAAATGTAGATGAATTACTTTCACTGCAAACTCAGAAAAGATCCCCAAAATGTCCCAGTAAACAACCATAATGCCTCGAAGACGACAAACTCTAGCACTCCCCAAGATGTCCCTAAAAACTAAACCAACGGCCCCTAAAACCAAAGCATCCCATAGTGCCCAAGAATTTTACATTTTCCGCCTGTACAGAGCCAAAAAACAAAGAAACGACAATACCTCCAGCCAATGGTATCAATCACTAAACAATAGGCCTACAAAGGACTCCAATGCTCGGTCTTCCGAAGCTTGATCACCACCAGATAAAATCGACCTCCTATAGCCAATAAGTGTTAGCTCAATTGATAAAGGATCGAAAACTTCGCATAGACTATGTCTAGGTTCATAATCTCTCATTATTTTTGTTGTTTGACAGGCATGAGGGAAAATTAATAGAACATGTGGTTGAAACTGTTATAAGTAAGTTACGGGAAGATTTTCAGCTGGATGTGCCTAAGCAACTAGTTGGACTTGAGGGTCGTCTTGAGGAAATTATGAATTGGGTAGACGGTCCTTCCATCCGTGCTCGAATGATCGGAATTTATGGCATGGGCGGGATAGGCAAGACAACTCTTGCCAAGCACATCTACAATCTACTCTCAAATAAATTTGTGCATGTCAGCTTCCTTCCAGATGTTCGAGAAACTACCAAGCGCCACGGGATTACGTATTTACAGAGTCAGCTTATATCGGATATACTACATAGCAAAAGTCAAGTGTCTAGAATTGATGATGGAATTAACATAATCAAATCTAGATTCAAAGGAAAAAATGTTCTCATTCTTCTCGATGATATAGATGACAAGAATCAACTACGTGCACTGGCTAGGGAACAAAATTGGTTTATGGCAGGTAGCATGATCATTGTTACAACTAGAAATGCAGCTGTTCTTGATCAATCTGAATTCGAGGGAGTCTACAAGTATGAATTGAATGAATTGGATCGAAAGCATGCTTTGCTATTGTTTAAGAGACACGCATTTCGTACAGAGCATTCTTCGAGGGACTTTGAGCGTATATCTCATGATATCATATCCACTATGGGTGGGCTTCCCTTGGCACTTGAGGTTGTAGGTTCATCCTTGTATAAAAAAACGAATAAAAAAGTATGGGAAGATGTGTTGAAGAAATTAAAAAGCGAACCACATAAAGATGTGCAAAAGATATTGCGAATAAGTTATGATGCATTAGAAGATGGACATAAGCAGATTTTTCTTGATATTGCTTGTTACTTAATTGGCAAAAATAGCATATTCGCCATGTACATGTGGGAGGACGATGGGCTTTATCCAAGTGAAGGAATTGAAGAGTTGAAGTCGAGGTGCTTAATTAAAATTGGACATCGTGGTGGATTTGTGATACATGATCAACTGAGAGATCTTGGAAGGAGCATTTTTTGTGAAGAACAATTGCTCGACAAACATAGCGGACCATGGGACAACAACTACAAGGGAGCCACAAAAATACTAAGCAATCAAGGGGTAAAATATGGCACTCCTTTTTCTCTCCCTCTTATTTTAATATATTTAATATGATCTATTCTAATATTTCATCTAGCATCTTCCTTTCTAGGAAAAATATTTTTGTAAACATCCATTTATGTCCATCATAGATTAATTCTGACAACTAAATAAATATAAGTATCTGAAGGATGAAAGAGTTAAATCATTTGATTCAATTTCATTGATATAAATTACATCCGTAAAAATTTAATTTACAATCAATTTAATATCCTTTAACTACAAAATATACACTATAAATCTCATTTACTAAAAGCATGCAATTGTCATATCTAGTTGAAAAAACTGATAATAAGAAGGACTACAATAATGAATGAAGATGAAGTATAAACATAATAGATCATATAAATGAAGATTTCCTGGTTGAAAGGAAAAAAAAAAAGATGGTATGTGCCAATTATATTAATTGATAACTAATTCAAAGCAATAAGTTTGGAAAGAATTTCACACTTATCACATATGCTTGCTTTTTAGTACGGCCGAATGTATTGGTGGTGCTTCTATGATTTACGAATCCAATGTTTGATATTTTTTTCTCCATTTTGATTTTGAAGATACCCATCCCTCTACTCTACTAGTTATATCTATCTCTTTTCATTCTTTTTTCATCTTAATAAATAAGATAGCAAAAATCCCCTTAAAAATATTTTTAGGAAAATCTTACTATTTTTTAAGGTTTTATCACATTAACCATGCTCATTTCTTATGACAAACATTTCTATTTGCCATAAGTTGTTTTATATTATTTATATTTTTTGGGACAATGCCTCTTTTGTGCCAAAAACCGCTAGACTAACTTGATTATTTATAAAAAAAAAAGTAAAACTTGACTAATGAGAGGAAATGTCGTGCTTATTATTATATCTATATCTTTGTATCCATTATATATGATTTTTAGCGTGAAGCTAATTTTTTCAACTATGTTTCTCTTTTACTTGTCAATGTGATTTTATCATTATATATTGTCCATATGGGTGCCTCATAGGCTCATGACTGATCAATGGCCAGGAATTAACCTTAGCAAATTAACCAAGAGATGTTGGGCAAAGGAAACAATTTATAGTCTTGATATAATTTGAAATAGTTCGTTGCTATGATTTAAATCACACTTTTTTGTTGATCCAATAACTTCTTAGCATTAGCAAAAAGTGCACACCATACATGTGTTTGAAAAATGAAAAAAAGTCAAATCTGTTTTGAACAGACAGAAACATTGAAAGATGATAATTAGTATAGGAAAAAATATTAAATGATTGTATGACATGAGAGATTTTGATGTAACTTTGGAAAATGAAATACTTATGGGACTAAATTTCAATTGTCTCGACTATTTTAAATATGATTTTATTTATTTTGTTATATCCTATTTCTTTAGTTCATTTTGATGAAATATATGCAAAACTTTTGACGAGGTTTGAAATCCCCTTTTTGTATAGTAGATTTTTTAATGTATTATACAATATAGACAATTTACAAGCGAAAATTAAGAAAGATAGCGTTGGATGATGATTACAATAGTTTAGTGACTTTTTCTACTAACAAACTTAAGAGAAATTGTACCCATCGCAGGTTTTTTTAGCGGTTAATACATAAAGTAGAGATTATGAAAGACAAGTCAAACTGCAAAAGTGGATCAAACCAACCAAAATGGCAATTCTAACCAATTGAACTTTTGGTGAAAATAAAGGTATTATTACTAAAGTGAAACAAGCCATATGGGATTTTTTGTTCACCATTTTCAACTCATCAAATGATCTGTTTTAGCAGGAACGTTAAACATTAATGTTTTGACTTATAAAAGCGACTTTTTTTTTTCGATCCCTGTCAAAGTGGACGCGCTACAAAATTTGAAAAAAAGAGAGCCAAAGATAAAACATCAAGGTGCATTTGCCTCAGTTGTTTTAAAGAAAGAACTATGTTTTTTCTTTATTTTCATGTCATTTGTTCAAATTTCTAAAGGCCGTCAAAAAAAAAATTAAACGTGATTCACGTGTCCATATTTATATATGGGAAGGATAGCAAGATAACAAATCGTGCGAATCCAAGATTTAAAAAAAAGCAAAAAACTAAAAAAGTAAAAAAAGGTCAACTAAGAGACTCCGTGGATTGATTTGATATATAACTAGGAATTGAAAAGGATTCCGTCATTTTCTTTGTCCCGTCCAATTCCTTCGTCCATATCCAGACACAATTTGGTGAAATATTTGTGAATTGTGTGTAAACTTTTGACGAAAGTTTGAGGTTTGAAATCCCCTTTTCATGTAGTAGAATTTCTAATATAATATACCATATAGATTGATGTATGAGCAAAAATTATGAAAGATGGCGTGGGGTGATGATGACAACAATTTAGTGACTTTCCCTACGAACAAACTTAAGAGAAATTATAACAATTGCAGGTTTTTCACTATTTAATATTTAAAGTAGAGGTAATGACAAATGAGTGGAACTGTAAAAGTGAATCAAACCAACCAAAAAAAAAAAATCTAAGCGATTGAACTTTAAGAAGAAAATATAGGTATTATTATTAAAATCAATCAAAGTCATATGAAAATTTACAAGTAAACATTTGTACTTTGCAAAATGGTGTCATGTATTTCATCTTTAAATAAAAGTCAAAGTGCGAGCGCTACAAAATTTGAAAAAAAAATGCAAAAGATAAAACATTGAGGTGGATTTGCCTTAGTTGTTTTAAAGCAATTTACTATTTTTTTTCTTTATTTTCACAAATTTCGAAAGATCGTCCAAAAAAAAAAGTAAATGTGAGTTCATGTGTCCATATTTATACGCGGGAAGGATAAAAAGATAACAAAATCGGTGCAAATCCAATTTTTTTTTTAAAAAAAAAGCAAAAACAAAAAGTTAAAAGTTGAATGGCTTCCCCCATATCCAGACGTCCTCAGATGAACCAATTGAAAAAACTTGCAGAGCCCCTACTTCTCATTCGGTGACTGGATGCGGGCAGCTTCAAGCGGAGACTCTTCTAATGAACTCCTTTCTGAAGTAAGATGGCTTGAGTGGTGCGTCCAGGGAAGCGAGTTGTCTCTTCCGACGACCAATTTGCATCTACCGAACTTATCGGTGCTGGATTTATCATGCAGCAGGTTCATCACAGAGGGTTGGGCAGGATGGAGGAGTTCATTCGTGGTAAGATTGGGAGGGAAGAAAAAGAGACATCCTCCCTCTCTCTCTGTCCGTGATTTAAGATGGGGTTTTGTTTTGTTTTTGTTTAGCCGATCCCCACACTCTCATTCTTTTGACAGCTTTGTTCTCCCTCTTTCTTGCGTAGACGGCAAAGCGGCTACGAGTTCTCATCCTTCGAGTGTGCGAACGTTTAAGATGTACTCCTGATCTCTCGGCTTTCACGCAGTTGAAGATCCTCGACTTGACACAATGTTTCATACTGGAGCATCTCCACCCTTCTATTGGCAAACTCAAGAGCCTCGTTTCCTTGGACTTGACGCAATGCGAAAGTCTCGAGGGGCTACCAGAGGAAGTGGGCGAATTAAAAGATTTAGAAGAACTTGTATTAAAGGAATCTGGCATTACAGAGATCCCTACGTCTATTGGTTCTCTGACAAAGCTGAAGAAACTGAGTGTCAAACGTTGTTGGTCACTGAGAGAAATCCCTAGCTCAATTGGGGATCTACAGAATTTGCAACACCTGGACTTGAGTCGGTGTCTAAGTCTCAAGGCTCTACCAGAGGAAGTGGGCGAATTAAAAGATTTAGAAGAACTTGTATTAGATTGGAGTGGTATTACAGAGATCCCTACGTCTATTGGTTCTCTGAGGAAGCTGAAGAAACTGAACGCCAACAGGTGTGAGTCACTGAGAGAAATCCCTAGCTCAATTGGGGATTTAAAGAATTTGCAATTTCTGGAGGTCGGTTGTTCTCAGCTTGAAAAGCTTCCCAATGCTATTGGGGATCTTTCTTCTCTCCAGCGCCTTGACCTGCGTTGCTGTGACAAGCTTCGGTCGCTGCCACGGCTTTCTAGCCTAATCCACCTAGAAAAACTCCGTCTTTTGTCCTGCAATCTACTTGAAGACATCCCCGAGCTTCCCTCGAGACTCTTGGAACTCTATATTGAGGAGTGTCATAAGCTGATATTGCCTAAGCTCGACGGATTGAAGAACTTGGAAAAGTTTTCAATAAATTGCTGCAGTTCAGTTGAAAGATTGAACCTTTCACAATTAAGTCTTCTGAAACAATTACGCGTTGCGAATTGCTATAACCTAGTCGAAATTCAGGGCCTTGATAATTTGGAGCTCTTGGAGGGCATATCTATAAATAGCTGCTATTCCATTGGAATGCTTCTCTGTCCAAAATTAGCGTGTTTGAAGAAATTAGGGGCTGCCTGGTGCAAAAATCTAGTCGAAATTCAAGGTCTTGATGGTGCGAAGTTCTTAGAAGCGTTGTATGTTATGGGATGCATATCAATGGAGACTTTGCCAGATTTGAATGGATGTGAGAGGTTACAATATCTAGTAGTTAAAGATTGCAAGAAACTTACTCAGCTTCGGGGACTTGAAAAGTTGGATTTAATTCATTTGGATATCTTTGGTTGTGACTCAATGGAGGCAATACCGAAATTATCCGGAACACGCTTTAGAAATAATGAACGAGTGCTATCTTTCTACCCATGGAGTGATGATTCCTCAACAGAGAGTGATTGATGTTTCCTCAACAGAGGTAAATAAGAAGTGAACAATCATTTTTCTTCTGAGATTCATGACCTACTTTTCATCACTATTTTCTTTTGACAAGAATGATTTCCATGACAGGGTTTTGTACTTTCCTAAATTGCTAGTCTTACATAATTGAAGGAGTGGGGGAGTTGGTCATAGAAGCTGACATGATGCTTCAGCCAAGATCAAAATTTAGACCCAAAGGTCAACAGAAGGCATTGGTCATCTAGTAAGATTCTTCATCCTTGAACGGCCAGCGTGAACGAATAGAATAATACTTTTCTCGAAGCTCTATATTTTAAGAATGATTTGCTCCACACAGGGTATCTATTTAATTGATTTTGGAAACTCCGGATTTGCCTACTTATTACGTTATATCAATGTTTTTCATTTATCCTTCCATTGGCAGCTTTTGTCGACTGCAAACAGATTAGCGGCTTGTGAGGCAAGGATGAAAATGTCTAACATAGGCAAACAAGCATTCCCTAGTGATTTACAGTTTACCTCTCGATGAACCGGAGATTTGAATATTTCATCTAGAGGCCAGTGATCTTCTGCTACTCAACATTCTAAACTGCTCCCAAAGTCCATTTTTCCCTATGTTCAAAATTCATATTTTCTTTTAAGAAATCCTTGGCCATTTTGGGTTCCGTTGTGAGTATTTTTGCATCAAATTTGACTAATGACATATTCTGTTTAGAACAAACACCTATCAATTTTCTCTGATGATCAAAAACCAATCAAGTTTCTTATTGTTCCCTTGATGTTCCTCTTGAATCTTACAAGACACAGCATGAATTGCCTATAGTATGAGAAACAGAGCTATAATAAAAGTGAAATTTCAAGTTTCTGGTTGGTGATAAAAAAATGAAAAGTAGTTATGAGTAGTCCATCATATATAATTGTAGACCAGCTCAAAGCTGTTGTTTTGAAAGATTGTCAAGCAAAGGCGAATTGGTGCTGCTTCTATGACAGGTTTGTTTGGTCTATGTAATGACTGAGGCTTACTATTGGACTTCGATTCAGTCAGCTGTATCGATAACCTTTTGCATGATTGGACAATTGTTTGCATGCTCTGTGAAACAAGCTAGGGCGAGGAGCTCAAGAATTTGCTAATTAGTTTACATCCCATTTGATCCTATTGTTGTCACGGAATTGTTTTATCACATGACTGATTTGGGTGTGGCTCACTTGGCTGAGGATCTTCAAATTCCAGACCTAAGACCGATAAAATGAAGAAAAGGGATTTTGTAGAGGAAGCATCAGCAACAGTTGAGGACCATCTTGCGTGCCAAACTTGAAGAGGCTCATGGGCCAACTGGAGTGTCCTGAGGAAATTTTCATGCTTGTGAAGATCCAAAACACTTGATATGGTCTCAGCAGTAAATACCTGAATGATAATAAATGTAGTTTTTAAAATTGAATCTGCTTTCTGTATGCTCGATAGGTTCAATCTCTTTGTTAATCAAATGAGTAGCTGCTGATTTTTTTGTATGTTACCCTGATGCAGAGCTGTTTGATGTTGTTGCATTCTAATGATATCACTCCTGAACTCGAACTCGATGAGGCTCTGCAGAGGGGGGTATGCACTGCTAAGCTCCGTCATTTCTATCAGTGTATTTGTGTGATAATATCCTTTGAATGTTGTCATATAGGTTTTTGATTTGATAGGCTCAGTTCTCATGTATGTGGTATTGAATTCGTAAAGTTGAAATTGACTTCCTCACAAATTATCTTGAATTGCTGATTTTGCTGATTGGATATTGCCAATGACCAAGTAACAATACATCTTTCTGTTCTGTAGTTTCGGCACTTAACCTTTTCAGCGTAATTTTATTAACATCAATTATGTTCCTGAACACAAACTAGGAAATTGTTGTTGCTAATTGCATACTTCTTTTAAGCCTAGTGTTTTCTTTTTCATCGACCACCCAATGACGTCTCTGTTCATTGTGGTCCAACTGCAATTGGTGTAAATGATGTTTACGCATTTGTGCCGTATCTTTCTTGGGGTAAATTGTGATACTGCGATTTTGCTCATCTTCATTTATTGATAATGAGTAAGTCGTATCCTCCTTGGTAGATTGAAGCTGCATTTCATGGAACTCAGAGAAAGTCCCCAAACACCACAGGATGGAGATACGGGCAGGAATGAGCTGTGTCATTATGGAAAGGCATTGCAAAGTTCTTTGCTATTGGCGTTTATCATGTGCTCCATGTTGTTAATACTCTTCAAATAGTTCTTGATATAAAGCGACCTTTTCTCATGTGGTGTTTTAGTCCTTTGCAAGCTTCGGCATCGCGCTATTCTTTAGCAATGGCCGAATCACAAATCGCTTGCAGGATAGACCGCATGTGCAGGTGGTTCTATATGTATAAGTTAAGCATAAAATGAGATTTGTTAACAAGATTACCGATTAGATGTCCACTTACAAGCTACAATTTCGTGATTGGGGGAGACGGAAAAAGCAAATGCCGTGGAATCAGTAAATGATTTGTCAATTGCAGCCATGAGTTTGAATGAAAAGTTTTCCAAGAAGATATTACTTTCTCATTTGGAAGAATCTTCTTGAGCACGAATAAAAGCATTCATCAGTGTAAAATCATCTCTTTGATCTGGTTACATTAGAAATTTTGTATATAGGCATTTTGTAATCGTTTTGACTGCACAATCTCGAACTTAATTTATTTACTCATGAATCTGAAAGCAGAAGAGACACATCCGTGTACATTTTCATACCTAAAACTGTTTTTTTCTCTAGCGTTGCCTACGGTCGAAGACTATCGGAAAATGTAAACAAAATTTTTGGAAGGGTGAAAAGAGCCCTTCCCAAAATTTATACACATTTGGTTTGAACAAAAAAACTTTGAAGGTATATCTAATTGGTTAATAATCAGACTCTACTACACCAAATTTGTCGTCACCGATCATGCATTCAAGTTTCAATCGAAGCAATTTCTTGGAGGCCACTCAGATATTCTTGTACCTGGTACTAGATTACGATGGTTGAATTTTTTTAGTTAAAAGCTATTCGCAAGGTTCTCATAGTCTGATTCGCTTGTTGTCCACTCGAACTTTGACTCAATTTTTACATAGCTCATGGCAAGGCCAAGGAGCTTGTTAAGCCGAGTTCGAATCTATGAGTAGTAACACATATATACTGCGGGTCATGTTGAAATACTTGTTAATCTTAATTAACATGAAATAATTTAATTTTCAGAATATTGGTCAAACATTACATGAGAAAAGTCGCAAGTAAAGTCAATGTGTCGACTCTATGCTTTATTTATTTAATTGCTTAAGTCTTTTCTTTCTTCTGTTTCGATTTCGTGCCAGCAATTTGCTTCGAGCTTGTTTTTGAAAGTTCAATCACATTTTACATAAAGATCCCATAAATTACAGCCATTTGAACAATAACTAAGTTTTGATAGGAATAAAGATGGTTCGCTTTGGAGCTTTTCGGTTTTCCTCATTTTTATAACTCCAAGCTCGACGGGACAGTACTAGGAATATGAAAACTGTCCTCAAATCAAAATGGAACTATGGAAAACCTTTCGGTTTATTTAACACCTGGCATTTTTAGGTTATATAGCTTCGGTAGTATACGTCGCCATATGATGAGTAGTACGACAAAGAGGAATCGAAATAGATGAATTGATGAAATTAGGAGGGTTAAAGAACCCAGAAATGAGGCTTAAACAAACATATGGCCAAAACAATCGACCCCGAAATAGATCCAAACGTCAATCCTACAAATACAAGTATTCATCTTATTTTGCAATCATCATCAAATTTCTTAGGAAAAGAGCTTACTGCAATGAGGAGAGATGAACAGATCAGACAATTTTACTTTGCATGGGCATGCATGCAGAATCCCGTCACAAATAAATCAGAAGGTAAGAAAATTTTGAAAAAAAAAATGGCATTTATAAATATATACAACTATCCCATACGAGTTGTCTCATTTCCTATTTTTTGAATGCTGGAGATTGATGAATGAAACAACGAGTCGGACCAACATAATACCGAAAAGATCGAACATTATGCCACTCTTTTGAATATTTGATTACCATTAGATGCATATAAAGATGAACACCCAATAAACACAACAAACTTCTCTGTTTCCTTTTGACAGATATCACCTTTTTCCTCTCTTGATGGCGATGAACACAATATTCCGTAATTTCTACTAATTAGAATCGACGTGCGATGCTCGAGTATTTGCGCTTCAACCATCGGAACCCTTGTTTGAAAGAAGCCTCGAACTTACCTTCGACGGAATAAAGCTTGTATCTGGCCACCCTCCTCTTCCTCTTCTTCTCTGGATCATTCCACCACGACGCTTTTATCACCGACTTCTTCACTTTGTATACTTTGTGCGGGGGTGAAGCGGGTTTGAGCATGCATGGCCGGGATTTGGCTATGTACATTGGGTTTTGGTTAAGAGTTTGGATCGTCATGATCTCTACAGTCCGACCAACTCCATGGGATCGGTAGCTCGGTGACCACGGGTCCATCTGTGTCCTTGATCTCCCTCTCTCCTGGCCTTCGCTCGTGGCCTCTCTCCTCTCTCCAACACGAAGGATTCTTTTTTCACAGAGAGAGAGAAAGGGAGAGAGAGAGAGGGTCTCTCTAATGTTCTGAGATGGAGATGACAGCAAACAGAAAGGTGGTTTTTTCTGTCGGCGATGGAGACTTTCATGTAAGAGAGAGAGGCGACCAGGATTTGGACCTTCTATTTTTAACATTGGAATATAAATCCATGCAATTTTTTTCTTTCTTTTGAAATTACGATGATGCTTTTCTTTTGTTAAGTGAACTTAGAGGTTACATGCCATGCGACGAATGATTCTGTATCTTTGATATTAACCCGTGAAGCCGCCGAAATCGGCTTCAAAGGCGAGACAAATTTGTCCCAAACCTACATTCGCAAGTTCATCAGGTGGATGAAATTTCAATTATTCAAAAATCAAAGAAAGATCTGCAGCGATACTCATCTTAAATCAATGATAATGATACAAGACCTAGATCAAATCGAAAAGGAAATTAACGTGATCATGCACACACCTAAATTGCAGTTACTTTTGGTTTCGCGTGTCCCTCTTTTTGGTTCTTCCAATAGCCAGATATAGCACGCTTTGTTTCCCCATAAATCGCTTAGCTAGAGATCTGCAATGCGAACTATAGGCACGGCGAAGGCAACTTACAGTACAAGGTGCAATGTTTGCATAGATGGCTGCTCGTTTTGGTGAATGACTCACCAATACTATTTAGCTCAAGTTGAGTATATACACTCTTATCCAAGGAAATTCAAGAGTAACTTCGTGTTGGGGAACCGTCGGGAACCAGAACTCAAAAGCATAGAGTGTGGCTGAGGTCGAAACCCGACCAAGGAGCTTTCTGGAGGACCAAAATTTTCTTAAGAAAAAGCAACCCAGCACAAGAAGATGGAACTGAAGCTCTCATTGGCAATGAATTTTTCCCATATGCACATCAGAATTGTTAATTGGATCACCAAGTAATGATGTCTAGTCTTTATATGCAAAAGCTATCTACATAAGAAAAACCGCCGCCGACAGTAATAGATCCGGGAGTTCATGAATTGATTGTCAAGCTAGTCAATCTCCACTCTGCATTTTGTTCTATTCCGAACATTCTTTTTGGTCGCCTTGGCATTATCCATGTGCAAAATCTGCAAAAACTGTTAATGGTCAAACAAATTGCACAAAAGAATATCATACTTTTCACTTCAGCTTTTCTTATAGGAGAGTTTAAGGAAATTAATGGGTGCTATTCACTTACTATAGAAGACTTCCATTCGATCTTGTCATTACCATCAGCAGTAGCTTGCTGAGATTGGTCCCGTATATGATGAAATATGTGCACAAGAACAGCAGCATCAAGAGCGGCATATTCCAGCTGCAACCATTGCAATTGGTCAGGTTAAATCAAAGGACTTCTGCCCTAATCATATTTCAGAAAACATCAATGGTTACTTTTCTCTGCACTGTGTTTGCTCCTTAATATACGTTTATGGTTCTTTCCCTCTCTTGGGGTTGAAAGTGGGGATGGTGTTTGTAAAAAAATAAGGAATATTCTACTTTTCTTGCATGTACTTTCACACTTTTTCCAATCAAGTCCTCGTACTTTTATTTGTTGAATTAAGTCCTACTTTCACAAATTTTGGAATCAAATCCCTCTGACATCAAATCCGATTCTGTCCAGCTAACGTGACTGTTGAACGACGTCGTGCAATAACGGGGATAAAAGTTTTCTGTTGATGTGGTATCCACATTGACTAACTTTTATCCACATCATACTTAGACATTGTGTACGGTGTCTAATTCTCTTCACACATGTCAAATTGGGAATCAGCATATTAAAATCATACTTTGGCGTATCCGCTGCTCACGTTTGCTAATATTTCGTGTCAGAGGGGCTTGCTTAAAAAATTAAAAGTAGGACTCGATAAGATAAATTAAAAATACAAGAACTTGTTTACATAAAGCATGAAAGAACAGAGACGAAAAAATAAATTTTTCCGAAAAATTATCAGCAGTTACGTTCTTTTAAATATACACCACAAGAATATTTGTGGCACTAAAGATCTCGAGAAATTGCTTAGGCAAATGCCAAAAATAATGTCTGCTGACCCTACACTCTTGAAATTTCAGAGCATTAAGATTTACACAGAAGTGTCCGCATATTGACATCATTCTTACAGATCCATTCCGCACAATAGAATGCTCTCCCAACCATTTGAGTTCTGACATTAAATTGTGTGATTCTTCCTGTAACTTCCATTCTCAGGCAATAATATAAAAAAAACGAAAAAGCAAATGTAAAATAACCTGATTTTGACTCAAAGGTCGTTGCTCCCAGTCGCTATTCCTTCTTGCCTTGTTCAAACCGGTACCGAGTATTTCCTAGTTACAGCCAAGAAATAAAGGTAAAGCTAATTACTTCAGAGCTAAACGTGATCTCAAAGGCATGCATCAGGATCCCAACATGAGTTCTGAGCAAGAAGAAATCATGTTCCTCCCTTTTCACCCCTGTCAGTAAGCAAGACAGCAATACTAGATATGAGATGCAAGTCCATTTTACCTCAGCAAGCCCCGAGAGACCACCACTGGATTCTTTAAATACATTCTGAATGTCCAACAGCATCTCAAAATGGTTAAAACACCCCAGTGTTTCATAGGAGCTGGTGAGTTGCTTCATATCACATTGAAAATTGTAGCCTGCATAGAGCAGGAACATCAGGAAATTCTGTGGAAAGCTATTCACTTCAGCAAAACAAGCACACTGAAACAACCAATGCCAGTCACCCTTAGTCATATTGGTACCAAACATGCACATATAATTATTCCTTGTCCAAACTCTTGCTTTGTGATGCCCCGATGTATGTCTGGTACTAGAAATTCCAAATTCTTATGTCAGTACAATAATTTTCCTTTCCCTAGTTAGTAGACACAAATTCGTGATACCAAATTAAGGCTGATGTTTGGACCAAGAAGCAAAGGAGAGAATACAATTACGCTAAATAATTTCTCATACCAAGCTTTAGAATACTTGGAGACTGTAAAATACGACTCAGGCAGTTATCCATAACATGTGGCATATCCCCTGACAATTTTATGAGATCAAAGACGAAAACCCTTCTGCTGGAAGCAATCTGCATGATGGACACCTGAAAATCAAAATAAACATCAGACTTAATTGATTTCTGACATTAATGGATGACCTTTTTAGATATTTGTGCCAACAGGTCAGAGTGGAACCAGCCAATCGCAAAGGTGACAACTAGTCATGACCACTGATACAAAGTCGCCAACCTGAGACTTGATGGTGCCTTGATCTTCTCCACCAAATTGCAGCTACAACTTGCTCATCCAAAACCTCTGAATCACCTCAGCAGAGCAAGCAGCTGCTGTAATTTGGCTTAAAAGACCAAGTCAATGCTTAGAGCCAAATTACACACAACGTGGTCCAATCATAGAAAGAGAGACAGAGACAGAGAGCAGGGACAGGGACTGGGAGAAAGAGAGAGACAGAGCTAAGTCAACAGCAGTAGGGACATTGATTGGTGAGACTAGCCATGCCAATGGCAACCACATATAAGATGGTGAGAAGCGGTGACAAAACCATCATCTTCTTGTATTGCCACCTCCTCTCTGTAGTCCTATATGGTCTACATCTGACTTTATCTGATTTGATCTAATCCAATAGTGGTCACCAAATGTCAAATCAAATATAGATACTGTCTACCATTTTACATGGATCTTCCACACGCAACCTTCAAAAAGGTCCTACTTCTGGCCAAGCATATCCCTCATCAAATTTCCCAAAAGGATGTGCACTATATAACAAATAAAGCACATCTGAAATCATCTTAAAACTTTTGTTCTCAGCATGCCATTGTTAAATATCATGCTTCATAGTTGTTTTCATGGCCGTTGAAATATACAAAAGATAGTGGCGATCACCAAAAGCTTGATGATAACTCTTGATCGTTAAACCATTTAATTTCTTTTATGGCAACAATGAATTTGTTTGGAACAAGAAGGCACAAAGACAATTTTCAGCGAGTATATAAAACCTCCCAAGAGATTATGCATAGAAAGATGAGGTCAAACAGGACCTAGCAATTACCTTGTTAGGCTTGCTGCCCTTTACATAATTGGGTTTCCATTCACAGTCCACGCCAACAACTTTAGATTCTTCAATATAGCATGTTGCTGTATGCAAACTATCCACTCGATCAACCCAAAAAACATCTTCAACACCCAGTTCTTTGAGGCACAAATAGTGCTTATGATGCAGAAGAGTTGCATCAAATTCTAAACAAGCCAACGGTTATAAATTAGAATTTTAGAAAAAAAGAATGCAACATTACTACAAAAATCCTACTACAATACTCCATAACATGAGATCACCAAGGACTAAATATCTAGGCATAGCGTACTTACACCATACTGATGATAGTGCAATGGAATACAGGTTTATCGGAGAAGTTCAATACCCAACACATCTGAAGGTCCACTAAAAACTTTTCAAGGTCAACATAATATGGGAAGCAATTGATTCTAGATCATCAGGCACAAGCAGAACTATTCTTTTCCTCAATCATGGAGAACTAGAGACCTAATTGCAGATGCAACTGTCAGTTTCAAGATATCAAATAATTAAGCATATTTTTTATACATAATGACTTCAGCACTTCCCCAAATACAACTCAAACCAAGATTTACAAGTCATAGTAATTAGAGAACGTCAGCAGAACATCCATTCGGTAAACCGAATAACAATATACTGGCCATAAGAATCCCAATCAGTTTGCCACATTCTCTGACAAAATCCAAGTAATATACTGATAAAGATATGCACATGAGAAGGCACATTCAACCAAAGATAGCCATCTACGCTGACCAACACAATTGCCCTATACTTAACTCACTAGACAAGCATGCCAACACCTCGTCAACTGTGCCAATAGAATCTTATGCATAGTCCAAGTACCTTATGCAAACAAAGCAGGAAGAATCCTGGTCTAAGGTTCCCAGTAACCTACTTGAGGCGTCTAGTTGGATTCTAGTAGCACAATAGAGGTTCCAATCACAGAAGTGACTGACAAAAACTTAACTGTTTCAACAAAACTAGTGCAACAACATAGTTTTCTAAACTTATAGGTTGGAGAAGAGAAGTTACAGCAATATGTTATCCTAATATATTGGCGAACAAAATAGAAGTTGGCACACCTTTGGATTTTGGAAAACCTTGAAGAGAGTATCGATCACACAATTCATCAACTTTTTCCGAGTAACCAGCTTCCATTGCCAAATAGACCTTTAAAGTGGAAGATTAAAATCTTAATAGAACGAACAAAAGCACACAAAGTCTCCCTTCTTTATAAGTCTAGAAGAATGACAACTACAAGCTGGTAATTTGTTATTCCGAACTTAAACACCACCTTTGAGAAAAAAGCAAAGGAAAGGACGAAAATAACAACAGTAAAAGGACAGATGTTCATCACAAAGGAGGAGGTGGCACCACAGGAATTTCTGGCTCAAGCCACAAGGTGTCATTTATGTACGCAGCTCAAATGCTCTAGTTACATCAGAAGACATACTTATGACTATAAACTTAATCACATTTTTCTATAAAAGAACCAAGAACCATTAAACATTGCACCAAAGTCCAATAGCAGGAGATAAAACATGTGATTACTGAAAAAGTTCTGCCAAAACCCCTTCCTGAGAATAACAGGACTGATAAAACTATTTGAGGAATCCCTGTTGAAGGCCAAACGGTCAACCTCAAAAGATTGATACAAATTTACTAAGGTTGCAACTTAAAAGCATGCAAATTCAAGTTCATCTAAAGAAAGATGCCACAGTTGGAACAAAGCATTTTAGACTAATACCAGGTATTCGATGAGCTGTTTGTCGCCCTTTGCCTTTGACTCAGCAACATCCCAGCATCCTTTTTCTGCTAGCTGCTTCATTGAACTACAAAAGAATAAATTAGTCTTGCTGTTCTCGATACAAGGGTGCATTAAGAAATTTGGACTTCCGTGCACTATCAGCAACATAATAAATAAATCTTTAGCAAAAGTTACTTCCAAACAATTTTAACAGCGAAGAAGTACCTTTCTTTACATTGATGATATACATCAGCAAATTCTTGCCAGAGATTGTTTTTCTTTATTGTCACATAAGCATACTTCAGCATTTTTCTGTCAACATATTCCTCAACAAGTACACATAACATTGGCTTGCCCATAAATGTGGCCCACTTCTCTGCAGCCCTGAATTCTTTCTTTTCCATCATAGCAAGAAGGAAGGATTTCCCAGATTGGCGAATAGAAAAGTGCTCCAACAGAGTGACTGCTGTCATATAGGACTGGGACTCTATCAACTTGAAAATATATTGCTCAAGAAATGTTAGTGCAGTCACTGGTCTAAAGTTAATGTTTGTAGCTTTAAGTTGGCATATGACATTCTCGAGGATTGTCAGTCTCACGTCAAACACTTCTACTACCTTCACAAGTATCCTCTCATCATGATTTACATATCCCTGAACCATATCAACAAATAAATGTGCAGCTAAGTCCTTTGCTTGCAAGGAGTCCACAAGGTTAGCTTTCAGAAAACGACGGAGAGAAGATATTATCAAGTGACTGAATCCCTCACAGTGAATGTCAAATATGGGTAGTGCGTAGAGACAGTGTATGACAAAAGTAGCGGGTCCAGGTCTGGGCCCATTATTTAATACTTGATGAACTTGATGTTGAAGTACCCCGAACTTTCTAGTTGCCTTCAAGGTACCTAAACATTGAAACAAAAGGTAATATGTCTAAGAAAGGAAGCCCAGATAGCCATAAACCAAGTGGATTCCAAGCATCTATGAAAAGACTTGAAGTATAGCAACATCCAGTAAATGACCAATTATTCCTCATCAAAAAGTGTAATGTTCTGTGCAGCGTGACAGTAGTCGTAAATACTGAGACGCACTATGTACTGCATGTGTGTCCTCTAATTGTTGAGATCCGAGGACTAATGTCTTGCATGGCTCAAAGCTTCAGTTTGTTCTTAAAACAAAAGTAGTATCTAAAGAAGAGCCTCATCTTTGGAAGAGAAGTTAAAGAAAAAGTTGACGTATAACCAGAAGATGCAGGCAAGTCGATCATCCAATGCATATAGCAATCATTTCCTCACATATACTGCATATGATGTGAAACATTAAGGGAAACTGGAAAGTAAACGTGGCAAGAGACTTTTGAAGGGGAAAGCATTGTTATACCAGAAGCATAACATTCTTTGATGAGGTACAAGAATACAATTGGTGAAATGTGGGATAAATCAGACAGAGAGTGAAGACATAGGGTCCACGATTCATGAGTTTCCTCTTCCGGCTGTTTGACAATTTTATCGTCCCATCCCATGGAAGTAGGACTGTCCCACAAAGAATAAAAACATTAGTTTAGAGATGACAAGCATCATAAAGAATCCTGTTTATCATCCATACAGAATGACAAAGCAGCCAGAACCAAAAATGACACGCTCCGAGTACTCTCAGAAACATTCAACAAAAAAAGTTGCTCTCAATTCTCAAAAAAAAGAAACTTCATCTAAAGGCTCATTTCTAAGCACCAAGACCAAAGAGCCAGAATTCAACCAAGTTAAAGAGAGAGAAAAGCGAAGAACCAATTTAGCAATTGGATTGGATGTTCTCTGCAATTGAACCGAGGTGGGGAAGTGCAAGCAGGCTTTGAGGAACTTAGGCAGAACTAGGAGAAAAAGCCGTAAAACATGTCCAAGCTCAGCACGTGTCAGAAATTACTTCTACATTTTTATTTTTGCTTAATATAAATCTTGCAGCTCACCCACTTTAACTTTTTATAAATCCGAAACTCATGAAACTTTCACAGAACTCAAATGTTGACACATAGATTCACATACAACTTTTTCATAATTTTATGAAATTTGAATAGGATTTCGCATTTTGGCGGGAAACCAAAATAGCACTTTTTTTCTTTTAATTAGGTACAAACAAGTATGCCCTTAAGAAGTTTGATTGAAGTTATCATACTCATGCCATTATTTGGCTAAAACTAGCCAACCTATAGCGAGAACCGTGGGAAAAAAAAATCAGATTACCTCATGTGCTCGGGATCACTGCACCTGATGACACGAAGAATAATCGACAGGAGTACACGAGCACAACAAATGTAACCCAATACCTTAAAACCATAACGCTTCACAGTTCTGCTATACATAGTATGCAAAATGACCCTCTAAAAGTGCCCGGCTGCCAGCTAAAGAGGCACCCAGTACGCAAGCTAAACCCAAGTCATCCTAAAGTGCTCAGTAACAGAAGTTAATTGAACTGGGAAGTACAGCAAAATCAAAAAACGCAAACCGAACAGCCGCCACCATTCTCGCGCCACCCACTTTAAAAAGCCACACCCCACGAGAGCAGAAAAACACTCCGATCTCATCCCACCACCTCAACATTCCCCGTAACTCCAATTCGGGCAAATCAGATCATACCCACTTTCCCCCACTATCTACCCAACGAACCCTTTCGATCATCGACGGAAAACAAACCTGAAAAACTGCAAATCCAGGCGAACTCCACTCGGCAGCCTAAAAACGCAACCGAGCAACGAATTGCCCGTTCGACCGGCGTAGCAGCAAGAGGGACAAACGAGCAAACGATGCAGCGACCAAAGAGGATGAAACGGAAGCGGGACAACAGCAGGCGAGCCGTTACCGGAGGGAATGCGAATCGCCGGAGCCGGAAAATGGAGAGCGAGGGTCGTGATCGGCGAACTCCGAGTCGCCTTTGGCTTGGGCGGAAGCGGAGACGGTGCGGGCGAGGAAGAAAACCCTAATCAACAAATGGCGGGGCAATTTGATGCCGAGGGAAGGAACTCGGGGGGAGCGGCGGCCCCACTGGATCTTTCCCAAAGCGGCATATTTGCTCTTTAAATCCCCCTTTTTCTGGCCTCCTTTGTATATCTGTAAATGTAATGATGAAGCCTAAGCGCACACGTGGCGAGCTTATCCACTTCCAAATTCAATTTTTTAAAGGTGGGTTAACTAAAATATGAAAAATTCGACCAAACAAAAATAAAAAATAAAATGCAAATCGATCATCGAGGTAATTGGTATAGTAGCTGAGGGATAACTTGTTTTTAACGAGAATACGTGTTTGATACGCAGTTCGAACGAACTTTTGAACGGCCCGTTGTCCAATTGCGGCATATCTCGTGTAGTATGTAAAACTCTTATATTTACATCCGGAGGAGTGGCTAGCGCGGGTCGCCCTTTTGCATGAAACAAATATGTATATTTTGAGATAATTGAATATTTGTAACGGAAAAAATATACATGTCGCTCCTTTGAAAGGAGAAAAAAAAGGAAGTAATTTTGTATTTAATCGAGCCATCTATGTTTAATTTGTGAAATTGGCCATTATCTTCGTTTGTTGCGTGACGTGAGATTACTACTGACTTAGTTAAAATTTTTGGACACCAAATGCATCCAAGATTGATATGGGTGGGCTTGGGTGGTCTACATGAGGGGCCTAACCCAACTGGACTATCTGCACATGCCATTTTAATAGTTAAGTAGTGCCTAGGTCATAGGTGAGTTTGGGCCTACCTTGATCATCAGCCACGGAATCTCCCGTAAGCCCGAGTGCTTCCACCGGGGATCGATCGAACAAAGTATTGCGTAGTCCGTGTGCCGAACAGACGAAACCCATCTCGACCGCCAATCATATGGGCCACACGAAAGAACCTGTTTAATTAACGATCGAGATGATATTGTCCATAGGACATGCAAAAAACTTATCCTCCAGAGCCGTTCGTCGACTAGGGTTCCCCTATACTTTCCTCTTTTTGGCACGTATGGTTGTGCGATGGATATATTCAAAGATTTACTTCAAGGGGTCAGGCAGGATTGGCCCAATTGATCTCGAAACAATTTTTTTTTTAGCTTGACTTTGTTTTAGGTTAGAATAGCTTCTCTTGTTGGGTTTGAAAGGCCCTACGGATTCAAACTTTGCACGTTTGAAGGGACGACGCAAGCGCCGCAGTAGCAGTTCAAGTCAATCTGTAAATTCTGCATATCTTTCCTCCTGTCTTCTTGGTCTCCTGAAGCTTTTCTTGCTTGCTTCACTACGTGAAGGAAGTTCAGAGGAAGGTCGACACGAACTAAGAACAAAATTGGTTGCGACATATAAACCTGGAAATTTGAGACAAACATTTGTGGTTGTATTCTTTTATATTGACCAAAGTTATTTGATCATTTACTGATAAATGAGAAGGTTATTTTGATTAGGGTTTTCGGTTGGACTAATTGGAGCAGGGAATTTTATTCAAAGTACTTAAAAACACATTGGATCGTGCTTATATTACTATGAATAACGCTCTCATATGTGTATTATATTGTTTATTTATACTTGTGCACAACTCTTTTATGTGCCTAAATGAGCATCTCTTTGTTTTTATGAGACCGTTATATCATGACTTATAAACTTCTCGCGTGCTTGTTGGCTATTGCAATGTTGTGATGAGGCTTGTTTTAGTAACTCATTATGCTTAATAGATTACACTAGCTAGACGTGATGTAATGTACCCTCATGGAGTCTAAAATAACGTACGAATGTCGTGCGGTCTTATAGGTTATGATATGCATTTACTGACGGATGTACATGAGCATCGCATGCGTGTCATAAAATTGATATTGGCAAGATTAGCAAGTTATTTTTATTATGAAATATTTAAATGAATAATTAATGTGAAAAGAAATTACTGGTAAAATATGCCAAAGAAATTGTGTACGTGGAAATGTATCGATATCTCAAGATCTGAACATTCCTTTAGGAAGGTCGTTATAGGGTAAAAAAATTTAAATTTTAATATTGAAACACGTAAAAAGATGAAATAGAATCATTAATATACACATTTGCCCATGAGTGCAATATTTGTCACGCAAATATTTGAGGATCTTTGAGCATACGAAGGAAAAAAGATTTGAAATCCCTAAAAGGTAAGAGGTCCTATTACATTTTTTGCAGTGAATTTCACTTCCAATCTTCACGAAGGAAAATCAATCAAGATTTGCGAACGTATACCCTTATTTTACTAACCTGTGAACTCTGCTATCTGGTATAGGTTTTATTTGATCAAATGAAAGGTCTCTTGGGAATATTATAGAAACAAGACTTTGAATTTGAAATGAGGCTTTTCATCGTAACTTATTGCATAGATTGTGATATTTTGTAATTTCGCAACACCAACATCCTACCCATGCAATGGAAAGACGAAAAACATTAAAACTCAATGTGGAAACCACAGCAAATTCAGAAAAACACCTTTCATCTTGTTGATGATGGTATTCATTCGGGCTACTCGTTTCCTCTCCTTTCACTCTAGTCATTTCCTCCTTTGCTTCAGTCCATTCTTCAACTTTTTTATAGTGCAAAAACATAGGGGACATATATAGATATATATACATATACACATGTTACTAAACCGAACCATTAAATTTTACTGTCAAATTACTAAGTTTGATGATATATGATAGTTGACGGGTGTATCAGTTTGAGATTTTATCCCTGTGTTTGTCACAAGTTTATCAATTTATGATTTTTCGTGATATTAATCCAATTTAATGAACACTAACGGAGGATAAATTTGTCACAAATGTATCAGTTTGAGGTTTTTAGTGGTTGAAAAGTTAGTGTGAGATAAAATTATCACAGGTGTACTAGTGTAGAGTTTTTGGTGGTAAAAAAAGTAGTTCGGAGTAAATTTATCACAGGTATACCAGTTTGGAATTTCGTGATATTAACCCTATTATTAAAGTCAATTAAAGCCATATGGGATTTTTTTCACCATATTCAACTAATTAAATGACATGTTTTAGTAGGAAATTATAACAGTATGTTTCAACTTATAAGATACAAAAAGAAACAACGCCATTCTTATGCAAACCGACATATGTACCTGCAAATTTTTTTTTGGTAAATAAAAATAAGTGATATTTCTCCAGAAACTTTCATATGGTAGGCTTGGCTTAAAGATATTGCTTATAATCTAAAAAGTGTATTGCTAACCAATGTCACCACATCACCTTTTAAACATACTTTACAGAAAGAAAAGTTTCAGTTTTAAAAAAAATGATTAAACACTTCATAAATATAGTTAATGAAATGAAAATTGGGTGCTTCCTTAGCTACTTACAGGTGGCCCACTGGCACTCTTTGATAAATTCTTTTGAAAAATTATACACGAGTCATATGAAAATTGACATGTAAACAATTGTAAGTTGTAAAATGGTTTCATGTATTTTGTTTTAGATAAAAATCAAAGTGCACGAGCTACAAAAGTTGAAAAAAAAGCAAAAGATAAAACATTGAGGTGCATTTGCCTTAGTTGTTTTAAAGCAATAACTATTTTTTTCTTTATTTTCAAAAATTTCAAAAGGTCATCGAAAAAAAAATTTAAATGTGAGTTCACGTGTTCATATTTATATACGGGAAGGATAGAATGACAACAAATCGTGCAAATCCAAAATTTTTTAAAAAAAGAAGCAAAAACTGAAAAGTTAAAAAGTCAATTTACACCTTCTACGGATTGATATGGGGGAAAAGACACCAGAAGTGTCAAAAGTTGTGTACGGCGCTCACTTTGGTACAAAATTTCATTTGGATCACTTAAGTGCCAAAAGTTCACGCCGGCGATCACTTAAATGCTAAATCGGAGAAAAAACGATTACTTAAATGCCAACGGCGAGAAATTTCGACCAAATTTAATATGTGGCTTTTATATTTAAATTTTAATGACACGTGGCATTTCCATGTGTATAATTCAATTTTTTAAATATTTTTTCTGATTTTTTTCTTTTCTTTTTTCTTTTCTTTCTTCTTCTTCTTCTTCTACCATGGCCAGCCACTGGCCATGGCCGGCCTCGTCGGGCTTCGCCTTTCGCCAGGAGAGGCCCGGCGAGGCCGACCCTCACCGAGGCCACGACTGCCTCGTCGAGGCGTCACCTTCCTCCGGGCGAGGCCACGAATGCCTCACTGAGGCATCGCCTTCCTCCGGGCGAGGCCCAGCGAGGCCGCCATGGCCTCGACAAGCGTCGGGCAAGGCCTGGCGAGGCCATCATGGCCTCGGCAAGTGTCGGCCTCGCCGGATCTGGCGAGGCGAGCCCTCGCCGGGGCTCGCCTTGCCAGTTCCGGTGAGGCTAGCCCTCGCCGAGGCATCGCCTTCTTCCAGGCGAGGTCGGCCATCAGAAATAAGAAGAAAGAAAAGAAAAAAGAGAAAAGAAAGAAAAGGAATGCCACATCAATCTCTGGTGAGCCATATCAGCCTCTGGCGAGCCACATCAGCTTGAGAAATTAATAAAAAAAATGCCACGTCAGATTTCCGGCAAAGTGGCACTTAAGTAATTTCATAATTTTTGGCACTTAAGTGATCCGATTGAAACTTTTGGCACCAAAGTGAGCGCCGTACACAACTTTTGGCACTTTAGTGTTCTTCCCCCTATTGTTTGATAAAGTGGGAGTCTCATATACCCTGGTTCGATTGCTGGATGCAGGCAGCTTCAAGCGGAGAATCTAACGAGCTCCTTTCTGAAGTAAGATGGTTTTAGTGGATTGTCTGTGGAAGCGATTTGTCTCTTTCGACGATCAATTTGCATCTACCGAAATTATCGGTGCTGGATCTATTAGATAGCTGGGACATCATAGAGGATTGGGAAGGATGGAGTTTGATCACGGTAAGATGGGGGAAACGAAGACAATTCTCTCTCTCTTTGATTTTTTGGGTTTTGTTTTGTTTTTGTTTAGCGGATCCCCCACTCATTCTTTTGATAGCTTTAGTCTCCTCTTTTTGTGTAGACGGCAAAGCGGCTACAAGTTCTCGTCCTTAGCTGGTGCCATTGTTTAAGATGTACTCCTGATCTCTCAGCTTTCACACAGTTGAAGATCCTCACCTTGAGTGGTTGTTCCGGACTGGAGCATCTCCACCCTTCTGTTGGCAAACTCACGAGCCTCGTTTCCTTGGACTTGAGTGAATGTCAACGTCTCAAGGAGCTACCAGAGGAAGTGGGCGAATTAAAGGAATTAGAACAACTTTCTTTAGATTTTATTCGTATTACAGAGATCCCAACATTTATTGGTTCTCTGACGAAGCTGGAGACACTAAGTGCCAGAAATTGTAAGTCACTAAGAGAAATCCCTAGCTCAATTGGGGATTTAAGGAATTTGCAACATCTTTGCCATAGTTTTTCTGGGAATGAAAAGTTTCCTAGTGAAATTGGTGACTTGTCTTCACTCAAGAATCTCCATATCGATTTCGCACCGATATCTGACCTCCTAGAAAGCATCTGCAATCTTTCTCTCCAAAGCCATGACCTATTGGGCTATGAGAAGCTCCAGTGGCCGGCAGCGTTTCCTTCGGACTTAACATATCTCTCAATTCAAGGTTCCATGGGGCTAAAGGCTTGTCTAATCTACCAAAGAAAACACCATCTTCAGGCATGCCATCTATCTGAAGACCCCGAGCTTTCCTCAAGACCCTTGAAATGCAAAATTGTGTTTGATAATTGGATATCGTTTAAGCTCGACGGATTGAAGAACATGGAAGAGTTTTCAATAAAAAGGTGCATATCCATTGAAAGATTGGACCTTTCACAATTAATTCATCTAAAACGATTACGCGCTGAGGGCTGCAATAACCTAATCAAAATTCAAGACCACGAGAATTTGGAGTTCTTGAAGGGCATATTTATATGTGATTGCAATTCCATTAAAAGGCTTCTCTATCCGGAATCACAGTGTTTGAAGCAATTAGTGGCTGTCAGGTACAACAATCTAGTCGAAATTCAAGGTTTTGATGATTTTATAGGATGCAAATCAATGGGGACTTTGCCAGGATGTGAGAGGTTACAGTCTCTAGTAGTACAAGATTGCAAGAAACTTACTCAGCTTCGGGGACTTGAAAATTTGGATTTAATTGATTTGAATATTTTTGGTTGCGACTCATTAGAAGCAATACCGAAAATATTTGGAACATGCATCTTTAGAAATTATGAATCAAAGCTGTATTACGACTCATGGAGTGATGTTTCCTCAACAAAGGTAAATAAGCAGTGAAAAATCATTTTTCTTTTGAGATTCATGACCTACTTTTCATCACTATCTTCTTTTGACAAGAAGGTTTTCCATGACAGGTCGAGTACCTAGGAGTGGGAGAGTTAGTCATATAAGCTGACATGATACTTTATCCAAGATCAAAATGTAGACCCAAATGTCAATAGAAGGCATTGGTCATCTAGTAAGATTCTTCATCCTTGAACGGCCAATGTGAGCGAATAGAGTAATACTTTTCTCGAAGCTCTATATTTTAAGAATGATTTGCTCCGCACTAGGTATCTATTTGATTGATTTTTGGAAACTCTGAATTTGCCTACATATTATGTTATAGCAGTGTTTTTCATTTATTCTTCCATTGGCAACTTTTGTAGGTTGCAAACGGATTAGCGGCTTGTGAGGCGAGGATGAAAATATCAAACATAGGTAAATAAGAATTCCCTAGTGATTTACAGTTTCCCTCTCGATAAACCCGTGATTTATGTATTTCATCTAGAGGCTGATGATCTTCTGCTACTCAATATTCTAAACTGCTCCCAAAGTCTATTTTTTTCTATGTTCAATATTCATATTTTCTTTTAAGAAATCCTTGGCCATTTTGAGTTCGTTTGTGAGCATTTTGTGTGTCAAATTTGACTAATGACATATGTTCTGTTCAGAAATCGATTTTCTTTGATGATAAAAAACCCAGTCAAGTTTCTTATTGTTCCCTTGATGTTCCTCTTTAATCTTAAAAGACAGAGCAAGAATTCCCAATAGTATAAGAAGCTGAGCTAAAATAAAAGTCAAGTTTCAAGTTTCTCTGGTTGGTGATAAAACAAAATGAAAAGTAGTTATGACTAGTCCGTCATATATATAATTGTAGACCAGCTCAAAGCTGTTGTTTTGAATGATTATCAAGCAAAGGCGAACTGGTGATGCTTTTGTGATAGGTTCGGTTAGCCTATGTAATGACTAAGGCTTAATGTTGGACTTTGATTCAATGAGTTGTATCGATAATCTTGTGCATAATTGGGACAATATTTTGCCCATTCTGTGAAACAAGCTGGGATGAGGAGCTCAAGAATTTGCTAATTAGTTAAAAGCTACTCGCAAGGTATACTCATAGTTTGATAAGTTTGTTGTCTGCTTTTTAGTACTAAAGCATATTTAATGCCGGCCATGTTAACGAGTCAAATCACTTGTTAACACATACTTAGCATGAAATAACTTGGTTTACAGAATTTTGATTAGAAATAACACACAAAAAGAGGCAAGTCAATGTATTCGATCGTGCAGTTTAATCTGAAGGGCAACCGCTTTGTGTTTGACTACATATACAGAATTAGTCACGACCTTATGGACTGAAATGATTTGAAGTTGGACGACTGTGAATCGACCGAATAAAATTGGATGAACGAGTCAAACCGATTGAGCCGATTCAGTTCTGTTCACGGGTTTTTTTCCATTTTTTCTTCCACTACGATTTCATGCTAGTGATTTGTTTGGAGCTTTGTTTCGAAAGTTTGTTCACAATTTACATCAAGATCCTATAAATAACAGCAACAATAACTGTGAAAGCTTTGAAAGGACAGAAGAAGCTTCGCTTCCGGGGCCTTTCGGTTTTCCTTATTTCTGTAACTCTGAGCTCATTGGTACGATACTAGAAAAATGAAAACTGTCCTCAAATCAAAATGGAACTATGGAAAGCCTTTCGGTTCATTTAACACCCGCGCACGACATTTTTAGATTATGTAGCTTCGGTAGCATACGTTGCCATATGCTGAATCGTACAACGAGGAGGAACCGAAATAGACGAATTGAGGAAATTAGGGGTGGTTAAAGAACTCCAGAAACGAGAGAAGAATAGATCAGACAATTTTCATCAGCTCCATGAACTAAATTTAATCAGCTACGTTCACATTCAAATCCAAAGTTGACTATTCCATAGCCATCATCATCAACAAATCAGACGATTTTCTCTACCTCCAAGCCCTGCTCCTCCATGGAATTTCAACCTGTTCAAGCGATTCGGTTGATCGATGATGCACGAGTCGGAATCGAATCGATTTGTAGTCTCTCTCTCGAATCTAACATTGACACGTCCTAGTCAACATGAATCTGACGTTGTGCCTGACCCAGGAATAATAAAACCATGTTAAATCCCTAAGTATCAAATCATAGATGCATTGCCATGTGCTCTCTGTGAAAAAATATTACATAGTATGGATCTAAGATCCCCACTCCACTAATGACTTGAATAATGCAGCCCACGAGTGCAATGCTTGATGACCAGAAAGCCAGCAATGTTCAATAGTTGGATAACTGATGATTACACCCTAATAAAGGTTCTCAACCAGTCGATTGTATCTCAAGATATATGACTTGACAAATCGAATCTGCAAGTAAACTAACTTCAGATGCAGTCATGATAAGCGTTCATCACTAATTCAAAACGGGAAAGAAGAAGAAAGGCAACGTGTGCTTGTACAATTGGATTTCATTGTTAATCTTTGTTGAACTGAAACAAGAAACTTTTTCTTCCTCGGTCAAGACCGGACGGTGTGTTCCCATGTGCCTCTTCGGCTTATATGTCGAGCCACATTTTCGTTCCCCTCACAAAAATAATTAGTTCCAGAAAAGAACATGGCAACGGATGAAAGGAAAAGATAAACATGAGATGACAAGACCAGCACAACTGAAGAATTCTGTATCCTTAGTTAAGGACCTTTGCCCCTCCATTACCATGTGGTCTTCTAATAATTGCGGATGATGGAACCAAAAGAACTGTGTGGCTCAAGAACATGCGTAAGTCGGTACCCGCCACCCATCAAGAGAGTTGACACCTGAAAGGTTTACCTTTATAAAGAGACTTTGAGACAATTGTGGCAAGGATTAGAACTGTATTTACAGTCTTTCCGATCCAAAGACTCGCCAAAGTGTGCAAGTAAGGTTTGCTGCCGACACTCATGCTGAAAATTTCGCAAATTAGATAGTTAACACATGTTTGTCAATAGACTTGGCTCCATTCAGGTATGTGAAAGATGAGTTTTGCCCAAAGGTTCCATTATGATTTACATATGTTGCCAACAGAACCATCTAATGATCCAGCACCCAGACCGGTTAATGCCAGACTAACACTAACAACAATCAATTGAACAAAGGGGGAAGAGGAAACACAACATAGAAGCATCACTTAGTTGAGATCATTAAAGAGAAGTTGAGAACACAAAATGGATTACCTTGAGTTCACAATATTGCTGCATTTTCCTAGCTTGAGCCATTGCAGATTTAAAGATAGCAGTTTTACATCCTTTAGCACTCCTTAACATGCACACAACCCAGCTGAAATCCTTTTTGGCATATAGAGCTATGCACACTGCCGGCAGTGTAACGCCCCAAACCTCGGGGTCATTCACGTGACGTCCCATTCATTATCATCACAAGCGGAAGCATTTTTCGAGACAATCACTATTAATTCACACAACGGAAATATGACAAGAAGCATTACGAGCAAACCTTATGTTTACAATGCATGCAAACATATTTTACAAGCCAACTTAGCCGACTTTAGCCATTTACACACAACAAACATTATGACTTGGGTGTCCTAAGCCCACTACTGCTTCTTGCTCCTCACTTTCCCCGAACTCTAACATGGCTCAAATTTCCCCTGTCGCCGCCGTCCGTTCAACCATCCTATGGACCTGAGAGGGAAAAACAGGGGAAGAGTCGGAGAGACTCAGCAAGTGAAAACACTAATATCAAGCGATGATATATTGATCGCCGTTAACGTAAGTCGGCCCTTACCGCACCCGCATCGATAACAGATCAATAGCAAAGTTCAACAAGAGAACATCAAGCATGGCTATAACATGTGCACCTTGCCATTCAAGTTTCGATTCCATCTCAAAACAACATCAAGCATGAAACATAATCAAACCAAGTAAATGAACCAACTACGACCAACCAAACGACTGAGAAACGGTCCAAGCAAACCACGTCACAACGCATCTCAACATCCTTTCCCGGTATTAGGGAATCCACTTACACGAAACTAGAGAATGGATGGGAAAGACGATGGTCTCGGGATCTTGGCAACTCACGGTATCGACCCCTTTCTTTTCTTTCCCTCTACTTTCTCTCTCTCGATTTTCTTTCTCTCTTTATCTCGGCACTCTCTCTCTTTCTTTCTTGGCCGGTTTGTGTGTGAGGAACTAAAGGGGGACTAAGCCTATTTATAGGCAAGCCAACCTTGCTCACCAAGTTTAGGAGTCCAATGAGGTAAACGCACGTGTCATCGGGGTATGAGGTAAGCGATGACCTCATTAGATCATGATGACGGTGCTTCCAAAGTCCAACTTCCATTAATGCGAGTCATGATGAAGGGCCCTAAAGTCTTGCTTCATTAATTGTAAGACATCATGAAGGCCACCAAAGTCCAAGCAATCAATACAAGCCATTAATTAGGCTTCTTGAGCAAGCTTCATTCTTGGCCATTCATTTTCAAGCTTACTTCTCTATTTCGTTTTCCCCTGGTCCGACCTCTGATCAAAGCATAATTTATCTCATTTGAAAGCTCAGAATGCGTACTTTAAATCATTAGAAGACATCAAGTTGAAATTCCAACGTTCTCGTATAAAAAATGCTAAATCCTTGAAATCTGGCAAAACCGGACAGTTTTGCATTGTTCACAAAATCGAACTTAAAATCATAGTAAATGAACTCCGAAAATTCTCAAATTTGAATATGTCATAAACAAGATCTTAGCAAACATTTCTCGTGAAGAACACAAATTCGAAATCTTTCTGTAAACACCTTTTTTTGTGGCTCAAAGACAGACCAAAAACAGTTCGCTGAAACAGGATTCTGGTTTCTCAAATTAAGCTTTGTTCAGAATCCAAATCATCTCGAAAAATTCCCAAATTTATACACGTTATAGAAAAGAACGTTCTCAACAACTTTTGTGAATGAAACTTTTTCAAAATCATCCCAAAGAAGCTTGTAGAAAATCAAGAATGTGGGAACATCACTGAAATACCCAATCTGGGCAGTTTTGCACGATCCGAAAATCAGGCTATCGTCCAACCCAAATCAACTCCAAAAATTCTGAAATTAAAATATGTAAAACTTCAAGATATTTGAAACAACTTTCAAGAAGAAAGCGTTTGGAAATTCGGATCACAAAAGTCTCCCCAAAAATGACAAAACGAAGGGGTACAAGGGATCCGAACTGGATTTTCCAAAACAAGAGTAAAAATTTAGTTCCGATTGGAAAACCACCGTACTTAAACCATAACCATTTCCTAGGGACTGAAATTGAGGATGTGACAGGCAGACTATCTCTTCCTGCCCTCCTTGATTCTTGGTAATAGCTTTCGATTGACTTGGACATTGTGTTGTAGATGACGAAACGCTGACCACATGCCATAAAAAAATAATTACTGAACCAATAAAAAAAGTAGAAATGTGACAAAAACATTATAACTTAAGGTCAAGTTAGATCAGAGTCATTTGCCACTTTGACAATAAAGAAACGACCTTTATCCTAGTCTAACTTAATTTCAGCACACCCAAGTTCCATGCATGGAAGAAAGAATTTGACTTGGAAAATACATAATTCGCTAGTTCCTGCAATCAATAGCCAAGAACAATGATTTAGCAGGCCACTAGACCATGGAACCAGCAAAGTTTACTTCCAAGCACACTATGAAACCAATTAGTGAAACTTAAACATTAGAAGAAAAGTGGATTAGTCGATTATTAGTCAACACGTCAGCTTGATTCTAAAACTAAAAATAGGCAAAGGCTTAGAGTCCATATCAACTTACCACATCTGGTTTGTCTATTCCCATCCCAAAAGCAATGGTAGCACAAACAACCTGGACCTCTCCAGTATGCCATTTATTTTGAACAGCTACTCTTTGACGAGCTGCTAATCCAGCATGATAGTACACCATCTTTATACCACACTTATCATTCAAGTATTTTGCAACTTCAACACATTCACTCTTTGAGAGACAATATACTATGCCACAGAAATTAGCAAAACGATTCTTTAGCAGCCCTCCAAGCTGCTTCAGTGGTTCAGTGGTTCCTTGGTCTTAGCTATGACCTCATACTTTCGGTTTGGTCTGTCAAAGCTTGCCTCGAGAACGAGAGCATGGGGGATCCTGAGAGCTTTTAGGATATCCTGCGATGGATGCACATTTCAATCAGTCCTCATACATCACGAACTGGCAGAGTGGCAGTTGCAGTTAAGGCCATCACTGGGACATATGGAAAATTTTGCTTGAGACATCCCAGTCCCCTATAATCTGGACAAAAATCATGTCCCCATTGACTGCAATAATGACAACCAAGAAAGTAACAGTTAATAAGCTTTACTAGTTTACAATCATTCAAATATATGAGAAATGCTCAAACCAGCAGTACGTTCCTTTCATGAGATGGCACTGGCAGTGCAAATCCAGTAAAGACCTCATAAGAAACACAATCAATGATCACATGGGCGAACTTTTGCCTTATATCTCAAGTTGTTAATATATAGTATAAAGGTTACAATAATAGATACAGACACAAGAACCAGCTTAAAAGACCAGACTATCATGCCAAACATGGACACTTCCAATTACTTCCAAAAGTAATTTCCGTTGGAGGTTATTTAACTTGTTAGCCTTTTGCTTAATATGATTAACGATGTGCCACTGACTTTTCCCAAAAGAAGGAACTAGACCATTTCCAGAATTAGTTATTTCAACATTGCATTCTGTTATAGACTTCACAGAAAGGCCAGAAACACAGAAAATGCGAAAATGTTTGAAAAAAGAGAGTCGGAGTGAGCATATACAAAAGTTAACTTGCTTTTCTTTATCTAGAACAAGGACATTAGTTTTGCAGTGGCAACATCATAAATACTTATTCCTTTTGAAGTAACTCTAGCGTGACCTTTGCTTTAGATACAAGGATGCCAAAGAGCATACCTCACACAATGTGCCTTGTCAACAACAAAACCAGCAAGTTGTGCTTGCAATGCGTGATGGATGAGTATCAAAAAGTTTAGAAGAAACTTTTAGAAAAAGTTACAGTGAATCAGAAATAGTACATTTCTATGCAAGCATTTCAATATCTCGAGAAATGATGGGTTTCCCACACTCCTTTCAAGAGTTAAATACAATAGCTTGCATGATGGTTTATGTTTCCTAAAAAGATAGGCAAAGCAGTGGAGATTAATGACTTAACAATCACATCACTCAGTAAAAAAAGTTTTAGAAGTCCAATAGAAACCCCATTGCAACATATGGAGCATAGCCCAACATTTTATGGTAGGATAAAGATTGTACGGTATGTTTACTTCTCTAGGAACACTAAGATCCTAAAATTTATTTTTATGACAAACATCTTAGGCATGAATCTCTTCATTAACTACATAAAAAACGTGCATCCATTGCAACATTTAGAGCATAGCCATTTTATGGCGGGATAAAGATTACATGGTATGATATACTTCTCTAGGAACAGAGAGAGAGAGAGAGAGAGAGAGCTAAACCTTGCCTTAGTCCTTGGAGGGCAACTGCTGCTTGGGCAGCAGTTTGCCGAGAATTCAAGAAAGTAGACGGTATTCCATACTTGAGGTTTAGAGTAATTATTTGATCCTGGATGAGAGATAGCAAGGGAGATATAACAACTGTGACACTTGGTTTAAGAGTCACCGGCAACTAAAACGAAGGGTAAAAACATCAGAAGAGAACATGAAGAAAGGAAGGGATGAGGGAATTATTCTTTAATTCACCTTCAGCTGATCAAAAAGCACAAGTTGTCACTATTTGTCTTATAATTACTTCAGCCAGATACATATATCAACTACTTCAAGACTGAATAGAAAGCACTTCAGGACAATTCAACTTAATTAATTCGGATTAATATCTTCCTTGTGATCCAGTAGATTAATTCAGATTTATATGAAAGGACATCAATTTCAAACCAATTATTGGGAAACGATCACCCCTAGTTGAGAAGATGACATAGCACATACCTGCATAGGAAATATAGACATCCGTGATCTGTATTTGGTGCAAGTAATTTGAAAACTTTTTCCCTCTTTGTCATAGTAACCCTTTTGAATTGGACCTGAACTGTGACCGACAACACTTCTTACATGCAAAAACAAGATAAATTTTCCAATAAGTAAATAGAAGGTCCTAGAAGCATAGCACAAACGTCAAATTCTAGAAATTACAGAATAGATAGAAATGTGCAAAGGCAGAACGAGAATGTCCTGTATTCCTTTCTTTTCCAACTTAGTCTGATCGCATATATTGGAACCCAGGGTTATGCACCTGAATCACTTCCTATCGCTTAATTTGCATTTGGAAAACATTTTCTTCCTTAAGTTTAAGCACAAGCTTCTCAATAGTGCTAACAAAGCAAATTACAAGATCATTTTTTTAGCTTAAATATCGATATACAGGTCTACCCATCTAGTATTTAACTGGTGGAACTATTGAGCAAAGTGCACAAGGGTTGAGCTCTAAACATTATCTCCACACATACTTCTGCATACAATCATTACACAAATGAAATAATGCAAGCATTCACTAACCTGGTAACATAAATTTTTATTAACTCCATTGGGCATGAGAATGAAGCAATCTCGCTTGGCTATGGAAGCTTCACAAGCCTGATGCTGCAGTGGTTGAAATGCCTTGTTTCTGAATATTACAACATTTGCCAATTCTATGTCATCCAAGGCTTGCAATTCCTCATAACTCAAAGTCCCTTGTTTGGATGTCGAAATCCGAGAGCAATGTCTTTTATTTGAAACCGATGATATTGAACCTTGAGTGACAGTGCTCTTACAGTCCTTCAACAGAAATAAGCCTCTTTAGCACTGAAATAGTTTCTGACATGAATTGTCATGGAAAATGAAAAATTTGCACAAAGAAAGCACAAGCCTTCATTTACACAAAACATTCCCATCAAAGGCGCTAGATTGCTAAGTTCCACACTTTGATGATCTTCTATACTCTCAAAGTATTTGAGAAATATAGGTATTTGTACAATGTCCAAAACTAAAATCAACCTTTTTATTGACCAAAGAGTTCTAATAGGTCATTTTGGATCTTGAAGACCATGGAAGTAATTAGCAAAATTTAGGAGTGTCTATTGGTTATTTGATTGGATGAGGCCTCATAAGCAATTTACTAAATGCTTTTGTACATGTACATTGTGTAGGTCCTTTACTGTGTGCAGAATCACAAGCAAATTGGAATCAATCAAGGAGAGACTAAATTATAAGAGAAAAGAACCGTGACACGCTGATTTAAGTGGTTTGGCAGTACTGTCTATGTCCATGGGAGAAGCATACCATGGATTGCAAAGATCGTTTGGCCAGAAGATGAGTGGATAAATTGTTCGCAGTACTGCTTTGGTCAGGAATATAGCATGTGGATTTCCTACCCATTTTACTGCCAAATATATTGTCTTCGTCTTTGCTGTTAGTAGAGGAATCCACCTCAAGAAAAGTTTGACTTTACTTAGGTCGTGGAGAATCTTCTATAATATTAACATCATGCACAACATTGCATTCGCTGTCAATAGGGATATCTTGGCCAAACATATTGGCCAAAACTCCACAAGCTTCAGATTCCGCAGCTTGCAAATCATCCCAATCCTCAGTATCTTGCATGGTTTCGGCAAGTTCTGCTAGAAAGTCATCACCACAATGCTCCACAGTGATAAACTCTGCTAAACTCTCGACCTTCGTCCCCTTAAAAAAAACCAAAACGAAGAACGAGATGATTTTGCAAGTCAATAGCACTACTCCGCCAAACCCACAAAGAAATGACAATGAGATTAACGCCCAACGAACAAATTCAACCAGCTCCGATCCATTGAAATCCAAAGTAGACCATTTCGCAGCCATCGTCAGAACACTGACTAACCGCAGTAAGTCTCCTTATTATGAATGCACAATCAATCAATTCAGAAATCATCCATGCCCTAATCAGTAGATACCACCCAATTTGGCCAATAGCCAAGAAAAGCCCACCATCGAAAGTAGCCTCAACACATCAAACTGGAACCGTGCCAGACATTTTGCGCGTCAGTAATAATACCACTTCACTTAGCCAGCTCCGATCTATTCAAACCTAGAGCAGACTATTCCATTGCCATCCTCATCGTGGTGGACGATGGAAATACCTACACAACCTCTGCAAACACTAATCTCAGCATGAAAAAACACGCGACGAAGAGACGATTCGAGTTACCATAGAGGGAAACGAGGCGGTCCAAGCACTTGGTGGCGGACTGCTGGTGGAAGCCGAACTCGAGAGCCAAGCTTAGCAGCCGAGCTTTCTCTACCTCCCCCAACGCCCCAATCCTCCACTGAATCTCTCAACCCTCTTCGGTGCACGAGTCAGAATGGAATCGAATTGAGCCGTAGTCTCTCTCTCTCTCTCTCTCTAGAGAGAGAGAGAGAGAGAGCGCTCAAAGTGCTCTTGTTCGAAAACCTTTGGCGGAGATGGCGGGATTTGACGTTTGTTTTCCCTTACTTCCATCTTTATCTGCTAGAGAATGGGAGAGATTGGAGCCATATTTTCTCAATTTTTTTTTTTAAAATTCTGTTTTCGCACCTGAAGTTTGTTTAAGCTCTATTTTTTCCCGCGCATAAGTTTTTCTGGTTTCATTTGACACCCTTGGGTCTGTATTTTTATTTATTTATTTCCTGGGTTGGAGTCATTGTTGGCCTCGTTGCTCGCTTATAATCTTCTCAAGGCGAGGAAAAAGAGTGTCAGAGCAATGACGAAGCATCCACATCTTCGTTCGTCTCTCTCCAACGCCGACAACAATAGGAGTGGGAGGTGATCCCCATGATGCATTCTTGATCTTTAGAGGCTCCGACAATCTCATAAATGAAGGAACTGTATCAATATTTGTGTTCACGGACGATAACAGCCTCCCTGTTGGCAAAGGGTTGGGTTCCCGGCTCCTTGATGCGATCACATGGTCTAATATTTTCTGTGAACAAACATAGCCTAAGGTTCCATGCATGTTACCTGGTCGGAAGATATAAAAATGACCAAGACAAATAATTAGTGAATAGTGAGGCAGGGTTATTAATTTTTCTTGTTTCAACCAAACAAGATCTATTAGTTGTCCTCGACGTAGATCGATATAAAGCGAAAGTGCGACAAAATTTCATTATGATCGACCAACAAAAAAAGTAAATCTTATTTATGATCATTTGAAATTCATTAATAACTCTTCCTGTGACTATCGTGGAAAAGTCAATGGTTGTCAACTAATAAAATATTTTGACTCGAATCTTTTAATAGTGGACGGTAATCAAAATCATTGCTTTTGTTTTTTGTCCATTTGCCTATGCAGCATAACCCATGTATAAGTGATCACATTTGGGTGACTTCTCAGGCTAGTCATCATGTTAAAGAACTTCAAAAGCCTCTGCCACTAGTCTCACTGTGCGATAACTGTGGTGTGTATGACAAAATCTAGCTCCCCAGCCTCTTGTCTTCCGTATGCTTTAGCAATCGAATGCCTACTCTAGCGTTACCAACAAGCCCATTGATCGAAGTGTTAAAGCTCGAGTTGTGGGTTCAAGTCCAAGATTGGACCTTTTCAAATTGGCAGAGGCAATTCATCAAAATGCCGAGAGTAAAAACGTTGGGAGTCATTCCCTTCGAATTCATCCGATCAATCATCTCATTGGCGGTGGCGTAATGCTTCTTTATCTTCTCCACAACCTGCAAGAGTTGGGTGAAACGGGGAGGTGAAGGCAGAGGGTCCATCCCAATCATCCTCATCAAGTAGAGTAAAGCCGTAGTTAGATATATCGGTTTGTGCTTATTACGGAAGATGGATTCGGTGATTGGGCACCGATTTTAGTTTAAAGAAGTCCTAAATTTGCTCTTTGGGCATGTGACCCTAATCTTGTTCTAATGATACATTTTATCATCTGAAGCTTGTTTTAGTTTAAAGTTGTCTAGAATTTGTCTTATTATTTCTCTCTTGTATTTTTGTGGAAATGAATAAAATGTTACTTTGACAAAAAAAAAAAAAAAGTAACCTAAACACATCAAGCTGGAACAGTGTCGGACATTTTGCTCATCAGTAAGACCACTTCACTAAACCCGCTCCGATCTAGTCAAACCTAGAGCAGACTATTCTACAGCCATCATTATTGTGTCGTGGGGACGAGAATTACCTTCATAATTTCTACAAATGCTAATCAGCAAAAAAAATGGGCAACAAAGTGATGATTCATTTATCGTAGAGTGAAACGAAACGATCCAAACACTTGTTGGTGGATTGCTCATCGAAGTCGAACTTGAGAGCCAAGCTCAGTAATCGAGCTTTCTCTAACTCCAAGCCTAGCTCCTCCATGGACTTTCAACCTATTTGAGCGATTCGGTCGGCTGGTGATGCATGAATCCGAATCGAATTGATCCATAGAGCACACTCGTAGTGCTCTCGTTCAAGTATCTTCCCAGCGATGGTAGGATTGATGTTTTTCCTTTGCCTTTTTATATGCTAGAGAATGGAGAGATTGGAGCCAATTTTTTTTTATTTTTTTTGACAATTCTATTTTTGCACTTGAAGTTTGTTTTAAGTTCTATTTTGCCCCCCTCATTAGTTTTTCTGGTTTAATTTGACCCCCCTTGGGTCTCTTTGGTGGGAGGTTTTTCTTTTACTTAGTTTTTTTGTGGGGTTGAGCCATTCTTGACTGTTGCAGGAATATGAGTGAAGACTCATTCGCAAACACAATACTTGCATGTCGTACTTTATAAATCTACGAGACGTATCTCAAATTTCTTTTCTATTGTTGTGTATAAGCAAAACAAAAAATTGACAAAGTAACCTTACCAAAAAAAAAAAAATTGACAAAGTAAATTTTTTTTAATTGACATTTTTATATATTAATATATATTTTTTAACGAGCAAGAAAACGAATAGGGTGTCACTCAATCACTAGTCAAAGCGATAGGCAAGTGAAGAAAAAGCTCATGGCGCCACAGAGAGTGGACTCCACGTGCCAAGGTGTACCACACTCGAGCGTCAGGCCAACTAAGAACGAGCCACGTGAAAGCAAATGGAAAAATCATTAATATTCTCTTTTTCGATTAACATGAATTGCATGTACACATGGTTCAGACTCATTAAAATATATATTGAATTAATTTTTTTAAAATTCATAAAAATCCATTTTTTAAAATTTAGCTTATTCATATATGATTCAGGTCACTAAATATGAGTTAAAAAGTAGATTTTTGACCATTTTTCAGCGTCTCTAGCGATGAGAGGCCTCCATTTCAACGGAAAGGGAAAGCACAATGTTGTCCGTCTTCACTTTGATTTGCACGGCCGTGTGATCCCATTACAAAGAGAACTAACAAAATTTGAGAGTTGGTTAAAGAAGTAAGATTTCTTCATCAAAGACACGCAAGTCCACGGTAGGATTGTGTGTACCCAAAGCACATCTGGTTCATCTTTTGAGGCAAGAGAAGAAGTAATTTCCAATGTGGACAGCTTGCCAAAGTTGCCAAGTAAAGGAGACGATTGCAGGGCTCTTTTGAAATAGCGCCATGTGAAAACTAATTTTCCAATGTGAACACCTTGACTCCAACGTAAAGGTATGGATTCTTTCGGTCAATGGGGTCAGGGAAAGCAAAAGGTCACCCATCCTTCACATTGATTTGCGTGGCCACGCGGTCCAATTACAAAGAGAAAGTAACAAAATATCCCTTAAAGTCTAAATTGAGGTCGTCTTGCCCATTTGGAGGAAGGGACCGTTTTGGTGGGTCTTGGTAAAAAAGGTGAGGGTTAAAAAGGAGTCCAATTGCCTCGTCGAAGAAAGGCAATTCCACCACAAGATTGCGTGTCTTCAGAGAATAAGCAAAAGCTTTTATTTAAAGTCCTGAGTGCTTGTGCTTGAAGAGGAGAAACGCCAATCACCATAAATCACTCATACTCTCGTTTTTGTTCTGAGATATTTGGTTTTGATAGCTTTAGGATTTTTTTTTCCTTTTGGGGTAAGAAATACTACTTCTATTTATCATTAGAAGTTCAAGATAAAATCCAAAGAAGTTGGGGAGCTGGGCTAATCAAGAAGAAGAAAGAGGGGAAAATTATCCAAAAAGTCATAAACCTAATATAATTATACAAATTCAATCTTTAACATTTTGCATGTATATCAATTCAGTCCATTCATCCAATTTTGGTAAGCCGGCGCTGACGTGGATGTTGGCTAGCGCCCACATCAACACTGGCCAACGCTAAAGTGACAATTTTTAAATCTTTTTAAAAATTTTTATATTAATTTTTAATTTTTTATATTTTTTTCCTTCCTTCTTTGTTTCCCACTATGGTCGGCGAGCTATGGCCAACAAGGGTTGCCAAAGCTTGCTGGCCACAGGGCATGGGCCATAAAGCCCTTGCTCAACCTCACCCAAATCTGGGTGAGGCCATGGCCACCATCGCCCATGGCCGGCGAGGCTTACTTCGCTAGACTTATGCTCTTGGGCATAATCAAAGGTCAAAAATTTAATAAAAAGTACATTAAAAAATTGTCATGTCAGCGTTGCTCGAGTGGCTGGTGTCTATGTAAACGCTGGCTGGCCAAAATTGGTAAGATGGATTCAATTTGTACAAATTCAAAAGGTTTAAGATTGATTGGCAAAAAAAAAGATTTAGGATTGAATTTGGCATAATTACAATATGTTTAGGATTTTTTTGATAATTTTTCCGAAAAAAAGTATTCAAATGTTGGGTTTTAGTTACCCAATCAGCTAATTGATCTGTTGTTCTTCCATGATGGGCCACGGGTATACTTGCGGCCAAGACAAGTGCCTCCACCTCCCATACCCACGGGTCTATTTCCCTAAAAACCCCCGAACTTTAAGTTAAATTCCAAATTTGTCTAGAACTTTTTTTACCTAAAAAAAAGTCCCAAATTTTAGGTCCAGTCCCAAAACTGTCCGGAACTTTTTTTTATCTAAAAATAAACCTCAAATTTTAAGTTCAGTACCAAATTTGCCTCAAATTTTGTTTTGTGTAAAAAAACACCAAAATTCAATTTATTTTAAAAAGTATATCTTGTGATCCAATTCCAATTTGACATGGCGCTTCCACGTCAATAACAAATCCACATTGACAAAGTAATCAGGCTTTTTTTAGACAAAAAAAAGTTCGGAATAAATTTGGACTGAATCTAAAAATTAGATTTTTTTTTTAAATTTAAGAAAATTTTTTTGGTGTGGATTTCTTATCATCCTTAACTTTCATATCCTAGAATGGATTTATTTTGAAGAATTTTAATAATTTTTATTTGGTTTGATTTGTTATCAAAGTGGAAATGTGATGTTGGTATGTACGTATCACCCTATTACTTTGCTGACGTGGATTTGTCATCGCACGAGGACATATTTTTTGAAAAAAATTGAATTTTGATAATTTTTTTTACATAAAATAAAATTCGGGATAGATTTAAGACTGAAACTTAAACTTTGAGATTTTTTTTTAGATAAAAAAGTATTTGGGACAGATTTGAAACTTAATATAAGGTTTAGGGTTTTTTTTAGGGAATTTACCCCACCCATGCCCACGTGATTACGTTCCAGCAAGAGAGTCAAACAGAGCCGCGTTGTCCCACTCCCGAGCACACCAAGGTTCTCTTTACTTCTTCTGGATCTGAAAGTGCATCAAAAGCCTCTACCAGAGAGCGAGAGCTTCGGCTTGAATCGGACGAGGAAGCAGGTGATTTCTTCATCGCGAATCCCATCGAGCAGTACACCTGAGGCGTCGCCAAGAACACCCGCAATCGCTCCTTCCGAACCACACCGGCTTCGAAGGACGCCCCCATCGATATTTCATCTTGAGGGACCGGTTTCTTCGGCGGGCACCGATTCGCAGGTAAGTCAACTCGAATCGTGTCAAAGTCTCGAACTTTCAGCGTTCCGCTTGCTATAATTTCTGATCACAGGCTCCGCCGAGGCAAATTAGGGGTTCCTGTGTGCTTGGGGGGTTTCCTTCGTCGGAGCATACTGAGGTCGTCTCTGGATTAACAGATAACACCGGAGAAGAGCTGTGATCCTATCGAAAGATAGTGAGTTCCCTTGTCTGTCGTTGGTGATTTTCGTAGTAGCCACTCGTCCTTTCTCGTGGGTGTTCTGACCTGAGATCTGCAAAAATTTCATAGCTGCATCTCCTCGAGGTAAGCCCGACCTTCATTCTCCTAACTGTTACAATTGATAGGAAAAAAAAAACAGTCGATTCTTAGCCATCGCACAACACCTAACGTCCTTTTAATGCATACAGAATACTACTTGTGAAATCCCCTCGGGACGAAAAGCCCCGTCCGATTGAAATTACGAAAATACCCTTCTAGACCCGAAGTCCATCGGCCCTACAGGTACCCCGATTGTCCAAAATTACTTAAAGCCCGAGACATCCGAAGTACTCACTTTTTGCATAAATAATGCTTTTTTTCTTTTACTTGAAAACAGTTAAAATCTAGATTTTTCCAAATATCGATGGTGCTGGTCTATTCTCTTCAATAATTGCACAAAACCTTTCAAAGGCTATGGATCAGAATTGTCAACAACAAAAATTTATCTGAAACAGATCAGGTCAACTAGAGAATTTTTGGATGTCCATAAAACCATTTTCCATTATATTGGCAATTTTCGTAATTTCTGGAAAATGACAGAAAATTCAAATGTTTTTCGGAAATTATGAAAAATTCACAATTGTACTATTTTTTTTTTTGTGCTGGTTACAATGGAAAACTTGAAAGTGAGCAAAGCTGCTGGTTTGAATGCACTTACACACATTTAATATGTGGACAGTTTTTAGGTGGACTTTATCTTTGCAGATTGAATAACAGAAACTCGTCATAAAGTGTGGTTTTCACGCAATTTAACTACTTACGACAAAGACGTGACTTTTACGTGTATATAGCGTAGAAAGTTACTGACCTACGACAGATTTGACAATACAATTTATGCATGTTTAGGGCGGGGGAGGAGAATGTAGTATGTATAGGAAGTAAGAACGTCTTTGATAATGAACGATATAATGGAAGATTCACAAGCCAGTTAGAGCCACATTTATGGGTTTAATAAAATGGTTTTTAAAGTGTGGATATGAATAGAAGTGGTCATTCCACATTGTGTGGCTTGACTTTGGTTTGCCATCTAAAAACAACTTCATTGCTACCAGTCAATCAGCAATAGAGGGATACTTGTCCGTCAATAATAATTCGAGACTTATCGGCTACTACGGTCTCTCTCTCTCTTTTCTCACTTTATCTTTCGCATTCGGCCTCTCTGTTGCAGAAACCATTTGAGACTATCTTCTACTGATTAGTCCTCACTCGATTTCTCTGTTCTTTTCCCTCTTGAAAGTTCTCGCCTAGGCTTGTTCAGGGTCTCCTCTTCCCGATCTCGCGCTTCTCTTCGCATCTCAGCTCGCGGAAGGTAATCACTTTTTCATCCCTTATTACCGTGTCGTTTCTATTGATTCTGTCGCTTTGTTATCGAAATAATCGGCTAAGCTAAGTGTGTTTCCGGGCCCTTTTTGTCTATTGGGGATGTGGGGGTGGCTGCTGAATAGCAGAGGAGGGTCTTCTATTCTCTCTTTTGGAGTCTTTGTTATCTGTTGACGAGGTATATCCCTAGCTCAGATTTGACTTCGGCGAAAAAAGAAAAGCATTTGTTTTCGACTTTAGGTGTGGCGAATCTTATGATGGCCTTGATGTCTAATTGTTTGTTGCATTTTAATTCGGTATTGATCTTTTGTTAACCTAGAACAAGAAGGCCTGCAAGTGCGCTAGACTCTATTACGTGCAAAATTGCCACATTTCGCATGAATCCAGAGACCATTTTTTTTTATGAGTCGTGAGGTTTCTCTGTGTTTTAAGTTCTTAGATCAATTTATAGAAAAATAAATCAGAAAAATAAAAGTAGGCTGGTTCAAGGTTGACTAGTTTGGTTCTCGGTTACAAAAACAGAGAAACGATTGTTACATATTAAGTTCATGATTCTTAGTTTAGAACATGCTCATCATGAAACCGATCATCCTAAGAGTAAGTCTTCTATTAAGGAGATTTCATTCGACAATTTTACCCCCTATAGAACATTCCAAATGAGTAATATTCTGTTTTCCTCGAATTGTGGGACCATTAATCCTAGAAAGTATATTCCCTTTCACCTCTAACTCATTTTCTCCCTTCTTTAGCAAAATAAAAAAGAAAAAAAATCATTTTCTCCCTTCAAAGCTTTAAAAATTGACTGAGTGTTTACTTGAAAAAAAGAAAAGTAAATGAGGAATAAAAAAAGTACGGTGAAAGTGTGAGCATTTTAACTATATTGCTACGTTTTACCTGCTTTCACCTCATGATAGTTTCAATCATCACAATATAAAACATACCAAAATTCATAGTATGATACTTCTCGAGATCTTTACACGATATCCAATAATAAGAAAAAAATCCTAATTGATCTTATGACGCACGCATGAAAACAATAAAATAAATCGAGCAATACGGACATATTAGGAGATTCACCTAGCTTTATATCACTCATTTCTTACATCTCTTTGTTACAAACAATAAATTTGTTCTTCAAAATGCGATTAATCAATTTTAACCTGACTTATCATGAACTTAACTGATAATCCTATTCTACTTTCATTTCATTGGATAAAGAATCTGTGGTGATATTCTCGAGGTGGGCACTCCAACAAAAATGGGGACATGCACTTGACGCCATTGTTTCAAACCTTGGTCGTCTCTGAATTTTCCTCAATCTTCCTTTTACAGACAAGCTATCAATCAACTTTTTAGATTTGAAAATTTAAAACGAAAGGCTTAGTGATAAAATACCAGTTCAAAATAAATTCATTTCACATGGAATTGTACCATGTGGTGCTGGCGTGGAATAGATAAAAGATACATAACCACGGGCATGGGCATTTTGTTTATCTCTACCTCACATTTCCAACTTCATTAAGAATATGGAAATTTTAAACAAAATTAGAATATAAAATCACATCCACAATTACAAGCTCTGTCCTCTCTCGACGTCTTTCACACGTTTCTAATTCCGTTTCAACTCGGTCATTATCTTTTAAATTTATCGATTTCCCATTTTCAATAACCAAATAAGAAACCGAATGTATGCTTTATATTTTTAATTGAACACAATATACGTGTACACATATTCTTATAGCCCAATTGAAAAATCAACACACACGTTACTTGTGAGTGGATCAAGCCAACAGGTTTGACTTGAATAGGGTGAGGTCCAAAAGTTGATAAGGCAAGGACTAAAAGCATCTGCAACTGCTCCTAGTCAATCAATTACTAATTAATTAAAGATTTCATGTTCATTTTTTTCTTGCGTGGTAACAGATTCATGTTCATACTTGTTCGTAGAGATTAGTTCATGGATCCTTTTATGCAGCGGAATAGCATCTTTCATTCCAACTTCATTCCCTGGTTTCACTTTCAATTTGTGTTCATGAAGGTTTCTGTGGCACGAATTCATAATTCAAAAGCCTTTTGGACATTACCCTAAAACTAAGCCCAGGCACTTCATTCCCTTCTTTTCTACGTTTTTTTTCCCTAAATCATCTCTTATTTTTTTGAATATTTCGCATACTTCTATTTTCATTGGTTTACTGATTTTTCAGGAGCTGAATGATATGCCAACAAAATTGTAATAAAAAAATGGCCTGAAAAAGAACTCAAGGATAGTGTACAAGTATTTCATATATCATTAGTAACTTACTACTGACGTGTTATGCTCATTTGGTGTCATTTAACAAATTATAGCTCTATTTTGCACACAATATATCAATCGATAGTGTAAATTTGAAAGTTTGAAGTGAACAGCTCGATAACATAGTATCATAAATTCGTCCTATATAAAATTATTGGCATGTGGGGCCAGCACGAAATAAATAAGAGAGAATGACAACGATCATTTGTTCATCTCTACCTCGCATTTCCAATTTCATTAAGAATATGAAAATTTAAATAAAATTGAAATATTAAATCACCAAATTTGAACCAAAACATAAAAGACGTGAAGAGAGAGAGAGAGAGAGAGAGAGAGAGAGAGAGAGAGAGAGAGAGAGAGAGAGAGCAAAAAACAAATCAAGAGAACCGTGAAAATTTAGAGACTTTGGACATTCTTTTTTTTCATTGTTTTTGTGAGCGATCATGTTACTAAAGATATAACTGACAGTTCATGTCGTATCATATTAACTGTGTCATTCGAGTTAGGATATAACACAAATAAGGCAAAACCCAAACAAGACGTGTTTAGTAAACGCGTTGAACTGCCATAACACGAACACGACCATTTTAATAAAGCAAGTCAGACGACATGGCACGACAAATGCAATTATTAAACATGTCACTATATGAATTGTCAACACGACACCATGTAGTATGCTAACTCGTGTACATGCAAAAAGTTGCAACACATTGCATTACATCTAAAGCAAAGAGCAAAATTACTTCCTGTGATATTCTAATTACAAGTGAGATGCAGCCTTTTGTATTAACATTAATCCTATTTAAGAGCCATAAAATTTTATCACACAAAAAGCCCCAAATTTCGAACATATTAAAGCCATAAATTTCAAATTCTAAAAAATAAGAACAAAAAAACAAGCAGACCACGAAAGAAGAGAGGGAAAGTTAAAATCAATATATGTTGGGATACATGTTGGGTGGAAATGATGTAAATGGAACTTAATTTTTTTGATAGACTTAATTATCCTTCATTTTATTCACCTTTAAAAGGAAGTAAGGCTCCGACCAAAAAGAAAAAAAGGAAGTAAGGCCAATTTTGGAAGAAAAGTGCAATTTTTGCAGTACCTCTCATTTCTATGCACTTTTAGAAAGAAATAAAATGTGGGCCCAAAAGGAATTATTTCCCTTTCATTTAGAATCATTTTCATCGACTTCCTTCATAATTTAAACAGTTGAGCAATTAAAAACTTTTCCTCGATTAATATTTTAGCTTTAGTTAATTTTACACATGAGCGATGCCTAAAAATTGAAACCCGCCAAATTAAAAACATGATTGATGCAAATTTCCTCCAATTAAGAAAGTGCACGCATCTAGAGGATGAGGTTTATTGGGCAATAATTACACGGCACTACATTAGTTTGGCCAATGGAAATGGGATAAGACAGAAGGGGTTGTGAAAATGAGGTGGTGGAGATTGTTAGGCTAAAAATAATAAGAGTGAGGTCGAAGATTATGATCGGGATTAGGCATCATGTGAGCTTATATTCAGAGGAAGATGCTTCCATGGAGTTTCCTACATAATTTCAATATCCTAAGTGTGAACTGAAAGAATCGATCTTTAAATATCATAGACGTGCGAAAAGTTATGTAGTTGTTCAAATGTGTCTTGACGAAGTTGAGAAATTACACTTCAATATGTTTAATTTCAAATATGTGTTTCTGAAGAAGTAAATGATGTGGGTTTTTTGGTGGCCTCTTTGGGGCCACCTAATATTGCGCAGTGAAATGACGTCAGCTAACTCAACTGAAGGCCTTTCTCAAGAACACGAACCTTCTTCAGCATTTGCCTAGGGGAGAAATTGACATCCACGTTATCCGGAGTGGACCAAGCCAACAAGTATTTGCAGAAAGCATCCTAAAAGCATATTTTGTTGTTCGTCAATTCTTTTAAGCCGCAGAAAAGCATCTTTTTGTTTTAACTTTCCCCCTTAGATCACCATGGACAAAGGGCAGAGCAAGAGAGCAGAGGAAGAGAGCATTGAGGGAGCATCCACTTCTTCGTTTATCTCTCCGGTACCCACAGATGTAGGCAGTAGTCAATACGACGTGTTCTTGAGCTTTAGAGGCTCGGATACCCGCAAGGCATTCATCGATCACCTCTACCGTAGTTTGATCGAGGCAGGAACTGTACCGATTTATGTGTTCAGGGACACTAACAGCATACCGATAGGTGAGGAATTTGGTTTGAAGATTCTTGATGCCATCACACGATCTAAGATTTCGATCCCCGTCATCTCTGAAAATTATGCTTCGAGCAAATGGTGCCTCCGTGAGCTCATTCATATCATGGACTGCAAGAAGAGGACATCACACATGGTGTTGCCCATCTTTTACAAAGTGGACCCATCAGATGTGCGGTATCTAAAAGGAAGTTTTGGGGAGGCATTCCATTCGCATAAAAAGCATTTTGATGAGAATGATATCCAGAAAGGGCAGCAAGCACTTAGAGAAGTGAGTGATTTACATGGATGGGAATCCGAGAAAGTTGCTAACGGGTACTTTTCTTTCACCTGAACTGTTCTTTTTTGATAAGTGAGTTTTCTTGTTCACACAAAATAGATTCCAACGGAGCAAAAATCAAAGAAATGACAACCCCTCCGGTCAATAGTATCATTCACCAAACAATATGCTTAGAAAGGACTCGAATGCTCAGTCTTCCAAAGCTTTATCACCCCCATATACAATAGACGTCCTCATGCCAATGAAAGTCGGCTCAGTTGAAAAGAACCGGACACTTAGTTCACATTTACCATGTTTAGGTTTGATTTCCACCATCAGTAAATGCCATTGGCAGCGATTTGTAAGTCAACTATAAGTCCTCAATTTAGGCATGTGTGCTTCCCTAGCCTTCGAGTGGAGTAACCTCCTTTTCTCCTAAACTTTTTTTAATAAAAAAAATCGATCTCCTATCATTCAACTTGCAGCAATCTTAAGCCTTATAACAGATATTATACTTCTAAAGACTCTTAACGAGCCAAGTGCACTGTCTTATTCTATTTCAACAACATCCATCTAACAAAAGAGAAAAAAATGAACTGGCCACTAGCTATCATCCCCCATTGTTATTTGTGAAACCAAAACATCTCGCATGTTAATTGGCCCCATCTATCCTTCACATGTATGTCGGTGTCTTTTGATGAGATTAAGTATAATTACCAAATTATCAATTGAGTTTTGTTGTTGGACAGGTATGAAGGAGAATTAGTGGAAAAAATTAAGAAAAAGGTTCTGAGCGAGTTGCGACAAGATTTTCAGCTTGATGTTAGTAAGCACTTAGTTGGAATTGGTGATCATGTGAACAAAATCAGGAATTGGGTAGACACTCCCACCACTAATGCTCGAATGATTGGAATCTATGGCATGGGCGGGATCGGAAAAACGACACTTGCCAAGGTAATCTATAACCAGCTGTCAAATGACTTCGTGTATCGCAGCTTCCTTGCAGATATTCGAGAAACAGCTTGCCACAACGGTATTCCTTATTTACAAAAGCAACTAATTAAGGAAATTCTGCGAATCGAACCTGAATTTTGGAATGTTGACGCTGGAATTAGTATAATCAAATCAGGATTCAAAGGAAAAAAGGTTCTCATTCTTCTTGATGATATAGATGACAAGAATAAACTAGATGCGCTTGCTAGGGAACAAAATTGGTTTATGCCAGGAAGCATGATCATCGCTACAACTAGAAATGAAGCCGTTCTTGATCAATCTGAATTCGAGGTAGACTACAAGTATGAATTGAATGAATTGGATGAGGAGCATGCTTTGCATTTGTTTAACAAACATGCATTTCGTACGGACCATTCTTTGAGAGATTTTGAGGGTGTATCTCATGATATCGTATCTACCATGGATGGGCTTCCCTTGGCACTTGAAGTCGTTGGTGCATACTTGTATAAAAAAACGGATCAAAAAGTATGGGACGATGTGCTGAAGCAATTAAAAAGCCAACCACATAAAGATGTCCAAAAGAAATTACAAATAAGTTATGATGCATTAGAAGACAGACATAAGCAGATTTTTCTCGATATTGTTTGTTTCTTTATTGGCGAAAATAGCGAAGTGCACAAACTCGCCATGTACATGTGGGAAGACTGCGGGTTTTATCCAAGTCTAGGAATTGAAGAGTTGAAGTTGAGGTGCTTAATTAAAATTGGAAGTTATGGTGAGTTTATGGTGCATGATCAACTTAGAGACCTTGGAAGGAACATTTTTTGTCAAGGACAACAGGTTGACAAACCTAGCGGGCCATGGGATCACGACTATTGGGGAGCCTCAAGAGTAGTAAGGAAAAACAAGGTAAAATATTGCACTCCTTTCTCTTTCTCTCCCTCTTATCTTAATATACTTAATCTGATTAATTCTAGTATTTCATCTAGCATGAACAGATGCTCTTACTTTCTAGGAAAAAAAATTGTGTAAACATCCATTTATGTCCATCGTATATTAATTGTGACAACTAAATAAATTATAAGTATTTGAAAGATGAGAGAGTTAAATCTTTTGATTCCATTTCATTGATATAAATTACATCCGTAAAAATTTAGGAATCGGCAAATAATATGTATTAGGGTCAATTATAAGTATCCGAATGTAATGTGGTGCTCCTATGATTTAGGAATCCAATTTTTGATTTTTTTATCTCAATTTTGACTTTGAAGATACTCGTCTCTACCAATTATTTCTATCTCTTTTCATTCTTATTTCCTCTTAATAGATAAGATAGCAAAAATCCCCTTAAAAATATTTTCAGGAAAATCTTACTTTTTTTAAGATTTTGACAAGTTCACCTTGCTCATTTCTTATAACAAACATTCCTATCCGCCACAAGTTCTTTTGTATTATTTATATTTTTTGGGACAATGCCTCTTTTGTGCTAGCAACCACTAGACTATCTTGACTATTTATAAAAAAAAAAGAAAAGAAAACTTGACTAATCAAAGGAAATGTCGTGCTAATTATTATATCCACACCATTCATTATATATGACCTTCAGCATGAAGCCAGAATTTTCAATTATATTTATCTTTTACTTAAATTATCAATGTTCATGTCATATTAGTACAATATATTTGTCCATCTTGATGCCCCATAGGTTCATGATTGATCAATGGCGAGGAATTAAGCCTAGCAATTAACCAAGAGATGTTGGGCAATGGAAACATCTTTATATTTTTGATATAATTTGAAATAGTTCATTCCTATGATTCGATATCACACTCTTTTGTTGATCCAATAACTTCTTAACATTAGCAAGAAGAGCACACCATACGGGTCTTTGGAAAAATGAAAAAAAGTTAAATTTGTTTTGAATAGACAGAAATGTTGAAAGATGATAATTAGTGTAGGAAAAAAAATTAGGGAAAATACCACAAAAAATATCAAACTATGTTATTTGTGACAAATTTACCCTGAATTTTTTTTTGTGACACGAAAAATTTCAAACTATGCCACTTGTGATAAATTTACCTTAAATTTTTTTTGTGACATGAAAAATTCTAAACTATACCACTTGTAACACATTTATCCCACAATACTTTGGCCTATGGGCATTTTTGTCTTTTTCCTTTTTCTATTTTCTTTCCTCTGTTTTTCCTTTTTTCTCTGGTGGAGGTAAGCCGGCGAGGGCGGTCCTCACCGGCGCTAGGTTGGGTAAGGGCTACCCTCGCCAGCGTCGAGCGAGGGTTACTTTGCCCGACTCAAGTGACCCTCACCAGATTTGGTGAGGGCGAGGACCGCCCTCACCGGCTTCTCTTCGCCGGAGAAGAAAGGAAAAAAAACAGAAAGGAAAAAGACGAAAATACTCATGGGTCAAAGTTATGTGAAATAAATATGTTACAAAAGGCATAGTTTGAAGTTTTTCATGTCACAAAAAAAGTTCGGGTAAATTTGTCACAAGTGACATAGTTTGGGGTTTTTTGTGGTATTTTTCCAAAAAATTAAATGATTGTAAGGTAGAAATATTTTGATTTAACTTTGGAAAATGAAATTACTATGGGACTAATTTCCAATTGTCCTGACTATTTAAAATATAATTCTTTCTATTTTGTTATATCCTATTTCTTCAACTCATTTTGGTGAAATATCTGCGAATTGTGTGTAAACTTTTGACGAAAGTTTGAGGTTTGAAATCCCCTTTTCATGTAGTAGACTTTTTAATGTAATACACCGTATAGATTGATGTATGAGCGAAAATTATGAAAGATAGTGTGGGGTGATGATTACAACAATTTAGTGACTTTTCCTACTAACAAACTTAAGAGAAATTATAACCGTTGTAGGTTTTTCACTATTTAATATTTAAAGTAGAGATAACGACAAACGAGTTGAACCGTAAAAGCGAATCAAACCATCCAAAATAAAAAATTCTAATCAATTGTACTTTTGGGAGAAAATATAGGTATTATTATTAAAATCAATCAAAGCCATGTGGGATTTTTTACAGCATCTTCAACTAATTAAATGATCTGTTTAGCAAGAAATTATAACAGTATGTTTCGACTTATAAGATGCAAAAAGAAACAGTGCCATTCTTATGCAAATGGACATATGTGTCTTCGCTTTTATTTTGGTAAATAAAAATAAGTGACTTATCTAGAAACTTTCATGTGACAGGCTTTGTTATATTGCATAAAATCTAAAAAAGTGCATTGCTAACCAATGTCACCGCATCTCTTTTTAAACATACTTAACAAAAAAAAAAGTTTCAGTTTAAAAAAAAAATTATTAAACACTCCGCAAATATAGTTAATGAAATGAAAACTAGGTCCTTCCTTAGCTGCTTAAAGGTGGCTCACTAGAAGTCTTTGACAAATTCGTTTGAAAAATTATACACAAGTCATATGAAAACTTACAAGTAAACGTTTATACGTTGTAAAATGGTTTCTCGTATTTCGTCTTAAATAAAATTCAAAGTGCACGCGCCGTATAATTTGAAAAAAAGAACAAATGATAAAACGTTGAGGTGCATTTGCCTTAGCTGTTCTAAAGCAATAACTATTTTTAAAAAATTAAATGCTAAATCACATGTCTGTATTTATGTACGGGAATGATAAGAAGATAACAAATCGTGTATATCCAAGATTTAAAAAATAAAAGAAAAAATTGAAAAGTTAAAAAGTCAATTTAAAGACTCTCAATGGATTGATTGGATATAACTGAAGGAGAATTGAAAAGGATTCCGTCATTTTTTTTTGTCTCCTCGAATTCCTTCCGCCATATCCAGACGTCCTCAAACGAACCATTTGAAAAAATCTTGCAGAGCCCCTGGTTCCGTGTCCATATTGTTGAAAGCAATAGCTATTTTTTTCTTTATTTTCAAAAATTTCGAAAGGTCGTTGAAAAAAAAATTTAAATGTGAGTTCACGTGTCCATGTTTATACAGAGGAAGGATAGAATGGCAACAAATCGCGCAAATCCAAGATTTAAAAAAGAAGAAGCAAAAACTGAAAAGGTTAAGAAAAGTCAATTTACACGCTCTCCTGATTGATCTGATACAGTGGGAGCTTCACGAAACCTGGTTCCATGACTGGATGCGGGCAGCTTCAAGCGGAGGCTCCAACGAACTCCTTTCTGAAGTAAGATGGCTTCAGTGGCGGATCAAGAGAAGCGATCTACCGAAATCATCGGTGCTGGATTTATCATGGAGCGGCATCAAGCGGAGACTCCAACGAATATGCATCTGCCGAATCTCTCAATGTTGCGTCTTGGGAGACGATCCGCCTCTTCCGACGATCAGTTTGCATCTACCGAACTTATCGGTGCTGGATTTATCATGCAGCAAGATCACAGAGGATTGGGAAGGATGGAGGAGTTCATTCATGGTAAGATTGGGGGGGGGGGGGAAAAAGAGACATCCTCCCTCTCTCTCTGTCCGTGATTTAAGATGGGGTTTTGTTTTGTTTTTGTTTAGCCGATCCCCACACTCTCATTCTTTTGACAGCTTTATTCTCCCTCTTTCTTGTGTAGACGGCAAAGCGGCTACGAGTTCTCGACCTTGAATGGTGCTTTGGTTTAAGATGTACTCCTGATCTCTCGGCTTTCATGCAGTTGAAGATCCTCACCTTGAGATATTGTTCGAGACTGAAGCATCTCCACCCTTCTATTGGCAAACTCAAGAGCCTCGTTTCCTTGGACTTGAGTTGGTGTATTAGTCTCGAGGGGCTACCAGAGGAAGTGGGTGAATTAACAGATTTAGAAGAACTTGCATTAGATTGGAGTGGTATTACCGAAATCCCTACGTCTATTGGTTCTCTGAGGAAGCTGAAGAAACTGAACGCCAACAAGTGTGAGTCACTGAGAGAAATCCCTAGCTCAATTGGGGATCTACAGAATTTGCAACACCTGGACTTGAGTTGGTGTATTAGTCTCGAGGGGCTACCAGAGGAAGTGGGCGAATTAAAAGATTTAGAAGAACTTTTATTAGATGAATCTGGTATTACAGAGATCCCTGCGTCTATTGGTTCTCTGAGCAAGCTGAAGGAACTGAGTTTCAAATGTTGTACGTCACTGAGAGAAATCCCTAGGTCTATTGGTTCTCTGACGAAGCTGAAGACACTGAACGCCCAAGGGTGTGAGTCGCTGAGAGAAATCCCTAGCTCAATTGGGGATCTACAAAATTTGCAATTTCTGGACGTCTGTTATTCTGGGATTGAAAGGCTTCCCAATGCTATTGGGGATCTTTCTTCTCTCCAGCGCCTTGACCTACAGTGCTGTTACAAGCTTCGGTCGCTGCCGCGGCTTTCTAGCCTAATCCACTTAGAAGAACTCTGGCTTTGGAAATGCCATCTGCTTGAAGACATCCTCGAGCTTCCCTCGAGACTCTTGAAACTCCATATTGAGGATTGTGGTAAGCTGATATTCCCTAAGCTCGACGGATTGAAGAACTTGGAAATGTTTTCAATAATAAACTACAGTTCAATTGAAAGATTGGACCTTTCACGGTTAAGTCGTCTGAAACGATTATGCGCTGCGAATTGCAATAAGCTAGTTGAAATTCAGGGCCTTGATAATTTGGAGTTCTTGGAGGGCATATCTATATATCGCTGCGATTCCATTGAAAGGCTTCTTTGTCCAGAATCACGGTGTTTGAAGCAATTATCCGCTGTCAGGTGCAACAATCTAGTCGAAATTCGAGGTCTTGATGGTGGGAAGTCCTTAGAAAAGTTGGATTTTGGAGGATGCGAATCGATGGAGATGTTGCCAAATTTGACGGGATGTGAGAAGTTACGATCTCTAAATGTTCGAGATTGCAAGAAACTTACTCAGCTTCGGGGACTTGAAAAGTTGGATTTAATTGATTTGGATATCTCTGGTTGTGACTCATTGGAAGCGATACCGGAATTATTTGGAACATGCATCTTTAGAAATTATGAACGAGCGCGAGGGCTGTCTTACGACCCTTGGAGTGATGATTCCTCAGCAGAGAGTGAGTAATGTTTCCTCCACAGAGGTAATAAGAAGTGAACAATCATTTTTCTTCTCAGATTCATGACCTACTTTTCATCCCTATCTTCTTTTGACAAGAATGATTTCCATGACAGGGTTTTGTACTTTCCTAAATTGCTAGTCTTACATAATTGAAGGAGTGGGGGAGTTGGTCATAGAAGCTAACATGATGCTTCAGCCAAGATCAAAATGCAGACCCAAATGTCAATAGAAGGCATTGGTCATCTAGTAAGATTCTTCATATTTGAAAGGCCAGCGTGCACGAATAGAGTAATACTTTTCTCAAAGCTCTCTTTTTTAAGAAGGATTTGCTCCACACTGGTATCTATTTGATTGATCTTGGGGGCAAACACCTTTCAATTTTCTGTGATGAACAAAAACCCCGTCAAGTTTCTTATTGTTCCCTTGATGTTCCCCTTAAACCTTCTAAGAAGGACATCAATTCCCAGTAACTATGAGGAGCCAAGGTAAAATAAAATTCAAGGTTCAAGTGTTTCAGGTTGGTGATAAAAAAAAAATGTAAAATTAGTTTTGGCAAGTCTATCATATATGGTTTTAGACCACCTTAACATTATCAGTAGTCACACTGTTGTTTTGAAAGATTATCAAGCAAGGTCAACTATTGCTACCTTTATGACAGGCTTGGTTGGTCTTATGTGATGATCAAGACTTGGTTTGGGACTTCAATTCAATAAGATGTATTGATGACCTTTTGCCTAATTGAACAAATTTTTTGCCCATCCGTGAAACAAGCTGGTGCGAGGAGCTCAAGAATTTGCTAATCAGTTTACATCCCATTTGATCCTATAGTTGTCATGGAATTGTTTTGTCACATGACTGATCTGGGTGTGGCTAACTTGGATGAGGAACTTCAACTTTCATACCTTAGACCAATCAAAATGAAGAAAAGGGATTTTGCAGAGGAAGCATGAGCAATAGCCGAGGACCATCTTGCGTGCTAACTTTGAAAAGGCTCGTGAGCTAACTGGAGTGTCCTAAGGAAGTTTTAATGCTTGTGAAGATCCAAAACACTTGATCTGGTCTTAACAGCACATACCTGAACGATAGTAAATGTAGTTTTTAAAATTGAATCTGCTTTCTGTATGCTCATTATGTTCTACCTCGGTCAATCAATTACGTAGCCGCTGATATTTTTGTATGTTATGCTGATGCAGAGTTGTTTGATGCGGTTACATTCTAATGATATCACTCCTCAACTCGATGAGGCTCTGCAGAGGGAGGTATGCACTAATAGGATCCTCCATTTCTGTCATTTATTTGTGTGATAATATCATTTGCATGTCGTCATATAGGTTTCTGATTTGATAAGCTCAGCCTCATGTATGCCGCATTGAATTCCTAAAGTTGAAATTGACCTCACAAAATATCCCGTATTGCTGATTTTGCTGATTGGATATTCCCAATAACCAAGTAACAAATACACCTTTCTGTTCTGTAGTTTAGGCACTTCACCTTTTCAATATAATATAATTAACATAAATTCTGTTCCTAAACACAAACAAGGAAAGTGTTGCTAATTGCTTACTTCTCCCAAATCAGTTGTTTTCTTTTTCATTGGCCAGCTAATGAAGTCTCTGTTCAATGTGGTCCTACTGTGATTGACGTAAATGATGTTTAGGCATTTGTACCTTATCCTTTGGGGGGTAAATTTTGATGCTATGATGTTGGTTTTTTTCATTTACTGATAATTAGTCAGTGCTATTCTTCGTGTAGTTCAAGTTGCATTTCATGAAACTCAGAGATAGTCCCCAAACACCACAGGATGGAGATACAGGCAGGAATGAGCTATGTCATTATGGAAAGGCTGTCCGAAGTTCCTTGCTATTGGCTTTTATCATGTGCTCCGTGTTGTCAATACTCTTCAAATGATTCTTGATATAAAGCGACCTCTTCTCATGTGGTGTTTTAGTCCTTTGCAAGCTTTGGCATGGTGCCAATCTTCAGCGATGGCCAAATCACAACTCGCTTGCAGGAAGACCGCATGTGCAGGTGGTTCTATATGTGTAAGTTAAGCATAAATCATATTTCCTCAATAGAGGTAAATAAGTAGCGAACAATCATTTTTCTTCTGAGATTCATGACTTACTTTTCATCACTATCTTCTTTCAACAAGAAGGTTTTCCATGACAGGGTCCTGTACTTTCCTAAATTGCTAGTCTTACGTAGTTGAAGGGGTGGGGGAGTTGGTCATAGAAGCTGACATGATACTTAAGCCATGATTAAAATGTAGACCCCAATGTCAATATAAGGCTTTGGTCATTTAGTAAGATTCTTCATTCTTGAACAGCTAGCGTGAGCGGATAGAGTAATACTTTTCTCGCAGCTCTATTTTTTAAGAATGATTTGCCCCACACCAAGTATCTATTTGATTGATTTTGGAAACTCCAAATTTGCCTACATATATTGCTGTCGGATACGTAATAGCAATGTTTTTCATTTATCCTTCTATTGGCAGTTTTTGTAGACTGCAAACGGATTAGCGGCTTGTAAGGCAAGGATTAAATATGTAACATAGGTCAACAAGAATACCCTAGTTATTTGCAGTTTACCCCTCGGTAAACCCAGGATTTGAAATTTTCGCCTAGAGGCCAATGATCTTCTGCTACTCAATATTGTAAACTGCGCCCAGAATTTCCCTATCCAAATGAAAAAAATCCTTGGCCATTGTGAGTTCCTTTGTGAGTTGTCTTGTGTAAATTTGACTGATGACATATGTCCTGTTTGGGACAAACGCCTTTCGATTTTTTGTGATGAACAAAAACCTTGTCCAGTTTCTTAGGCTCCGTTCGTTTGGTGGAAAATATTGTGTTTTTGGAAAATGTTTTTCCGGAAGTTATTTTTCTGAAAAATGTTTTTTTGGAACATAATTTTTTGGTGTTCGGCAACCAATATGAAAAAGTTTCGGAAAATATTTTTTACCGGCGTTGGCGGCGGTGATCGGTGGTGGTGGCTGGCCGCGGTGGCGGACGAGCGGTGGCCGGCGACCGACTAGTGGCGGTCGGCGACCGCGGCCAGCGATGGCCGACGACCGCGGCCAGCGATGGCCGACGACCGCGGCCAGCGATGGCCGACGACCGCGGCGGCCGGCGGCGGCGACTGACGAGCGGCGGCCGCAACCGACGAGCAGCGGCCGGTGATCGGTGGCGGCGGCGGCGGCGGCCGGCGACCGGAGGGGGGAAGGAGGAGTTTGGTAGAAAATAATTTCCGCTTTTTAAAAACGGAATTTATTTTCCTCAAAACAATGAAGGATTTGGGGTGCGGAAGGAAAATGTTTTCTCACGAAAAACATTTTCCGCCCCCGAACACCGGAAAACACGGAAAATGTTTTCCGGAAAAATATTTTTTCCGAAACGAACGGATCTTTAATGTTCCTTTGATGTTCCTCTTGAATTTTCTAAGAAGAGCATCAATTCCCAGTAATTACGATGAAGTGAGCTAAACTAAAATGTAAGGTAGGAATTTTCTAAGAAGAGCATCAATTCCCAGTAATTACGATGAACTGAGCTAAACTAAAATGTAAGGTTCAAGCGTTTCTAGTTGGTGATAAAAAAAAATGTTAAAAGTAGTATTGGCTAATCTGTCATATATGAATCTACACCCCTTAACATTACCTGCAGTGAAACTGTTGTTTGGAAATAATATCGAGCAAGGTAAACTGGTGCTTCGTCTATAACAGGGTTGGAAAAGTGAAAAGAGCCCTTCCTAAAATTTATACTCATTTGGTTCGAACAAAAAACTTTGAAGGTATATCTAATTGGTTAATAATCAAACTCTACCACATCAAATTGTGGTCCCCAATCATGCATTCAAGTTTCAATCGAAGAAATTTCTTGTATGCCACTCTCAGATATTCTTGTACCATATACTAGATTACAATGGTGGATTTTTATTAGTTAAAAGCTACTCGCAAGGTGCTCATAGTTTGAATCGCTTGTTGTTCACTCGAACTTTGACTCTATTTTTATAGAGCTCAAGACTAGGCCAAGCAGCTTGTTAAGCCAATTTTGAATCTTTAAGTCATACATAATGCAAGTTGTCGTGTTAAAATACTTGTTAAATGTACTTAACGCGAAATAATTTAATTTTCAGAATATTGATTAAGTGTAACACAAGAAAAGTCGCAAGTAAAGTCTATATATTGACTGTGTAGATTATATATTTAATTGCTTGATCAAAGGGCAATGGCCTTGTGTTTCACTACTCGTAGAACATATCACAACCTTATCAACATAATTGATTTTAAGCTGGAAAATTGTGATACCGCCGGATAATTGGATGAACGAGTCAAACCAATTGAACCAATTCGGTTCTGTTCATGGTTTTTTCCCCTTTTTTCTTCTACTTCGATTTCATGCTAGCAATTTGCTTCGAGCTTGTTTATGAAAGTTCTATTACATTTTACGTCAAGATCCTTTAACAGCCATACAAACAACAACTACGTAAGTTTCGAAAGGACAGAAGAGGTTTCACTTCATTTTTCTGGATTTCCTCGATTTTGTAACTCTGAGCTCGACGGGACGGGCATTAGAAATATGAAAACTGTCCTTGAATCACGTTGGAACTACGCAAAGCCTTTCGGGTTACATGACACCGGCACACGGCAGTTTAGACTATATACTTTGCCGTATGATGAATCGTACGAGGAGGAATCGATATAGACGAATTGAGGAAATTAGGGGTTTAAAGAACCCCAGAAATAAGGCGTAAACAACATTTGGCCAAAACAGAGTCCTAAACAACGAAATCAACCCCGAAATAGATTGAAACGTCAATCCTACAAACACAAGTATTCATCTGAGTTCATCAAATTTTTTTAGGAAAAGAGCTTACTGAGAAGAGGAGAGATGAATAGATCAAACAACTTTGCATGGGCATGCATACAGAATCCTGTTACAAATAAATAAGAATGTAAGAAAATTTTTTAAAAAAATCATCATTTATAAATATATACGACTGTCACATACGAGTCATCTCATTTTCCTATTTTTTGAATGCTAGAGATTGATGAATGAAACGACGAGTTCGATGAACGTAATACTGGAAAGATCGAACATTGCAGCACTCTTTTGAATATTTGATTACCGTTAGATATATCTATAAAGATGAACACCCAACAAACACAGCAAACCTCTCTGTTGCCTCTTGACAGATCTCACCCTTTTTCTCTCTTGATGGCGATGAACACAATATTAATTAGAATCAGCGTGTGATGCTCGAGCATTTGCGCTTCAACCATCGGAACCCTTGTTTGAAAGAAGCCTTGAACTTGCCTTCGACGGAATAGAGCTTGTATCTGGTGACCCTCCTCTTCCTCTTCTTCTCCGGATCATTCCACCACGATGCTTTTATCGCCGACTTCTTCACTTTGCATACATTGTGCGGCGGCGAAGCGGGTTCGAGCATGCGAGGCTGGGATTTGGCTACGTACATTGGGTTTTGGTTAAGAGTTTGGATCGTCATGATCTCTACAGTCCGACCAACTCCATGGGATCGGTAGCTCGGCGACCACGGGTCCATCTATGTCCTCGCTCTCTCTCTCTCTGTGTCCTGGCCCTCCCTCGTGGCCTCTCCCCTCTCTCAGACGAGAAGGATTCTTCTTTCGGAGAGAGAGAGAGAGAGAGAGAAGGGGTCTGTCTAATGTTCTGAGATGGAGATGACAGCAAACAGAGAGGTGGTTTTTTTCTGTTGGGATGGAGACTTTCATGTAAGAGAGAGAGGCGACCGGGATTTGGACCTTCTATTTTTAACATTGGGATATAAAAGCATGCAATTTTGTTCTTTCTTTTGAAATTATGATGATGCTTTTCTTTTGTTAAGTGAAGTTAGAGGTTACATGCCATGCGGCGAAGGCTTCTATATCTTTGATATTAACCCGTGATGCCGCCGAAATCGGCTTCAGAGGTGAGACAAATTTGTCCCAAATCTACATTCCCAAGGTTCATCAGGTGGTTGAAATTTCAATTATTCAAAAATCAAAGAAAGATCCGCAACGATACTTATCTTAAATCAATGATAACGATACGAGACCTAGACCAAATCCAAAAGGAAATTAACATGATCATGCACATACCATACTTTTGGTTTCGATTGTCCCTCTTTTTGGTTCTTCCCATAGCCAGATATAGCACGCTTTGTTTCCTCAGAAATCACTTAGCTAGAGATATGTAATGCAAACGATAGGCACAGCGAGGGCAACTTACAGCACAAGGTGCAATGTCTGCATAGATGGCTGCTCGTTTTGATGAATGACTCACCAATACTGTTTAGCTCAAGTCGAGTATATACACTCTTATCCAAGGAAATTCAAGAGTAACTTCGTGTTGGGGAACCATGGGAAACCAGAACTCAAAAGCATAGAGTGTGGCTGTGGTTGAAACCCGACCAAGGAGATTTCTTAAGCACCAAAACTTTCTTAAGAAAAAGCGATCCAGCACAAGAAGACGGAACTGAAGCTCTCACTGGCAATGAATTTTTCCCATATGCACATCAGAATTGTTAATTGGATCACTAAGTAATGATGTCTAGTCTTTATATGCAAAAGCTATTTACATAACAAAAACTGCCGCCGACAGCAATAGCTCCGGTAGTTCATGAATTGATTGTCAAGCTAGTCAATCTCCACTCTGCATTTTGTTCTGTTCCGAACATTCTTTTTGGTCGTCTTGGCATTATCCATGTTCAAAATCTGCAAAAACTGTTAATGGTCAAACAAATTGCACAAAAGTTAAAAAGAATATCATACTTTTCACTTCAGCTTTTCTTATAGGAGAGTTAAAGAAACTAATGGGTGCTATTCACTTACTATAGAAGACTTCCATTCGATCTTGTCATTACCATCCACAGTCGCTTGCTGAGATTGCTCCCGTATATGATGAAATATGTGCACAAGAACAGCAGCATCAAGAGCGGCATATTCCAGCTGCAAACATTGCAATTAGTCAGGTTAAATCAAAGGACTTCTGCCCTAATCATATTTCAGGAAACATCAATGGTTACTTTTCTCTGCACTGTGTTTGCTCCTCAATATACGTTTATGGTTCTTTCCCTGTCTTAGGGTGGAAAGTAGGGATGGTGTTTGCAAAAAAATAAGGAATATTCTACTTTTCTTGCATGTACTTTCACACTTTTTCCAATCAAGTCCTCGTACTTTTATTTGTCAAATTAAGTCCTACTTTCACAAATTTTGGAATCAAATCCCTCTGACATCAAAGCCAATTAAGTCCAGCTGACGTGACTGTTGAACGACGTCGTGCTATAACGGGGATAAAAGTTTTCTGTTGATGTGGTGTCCACATTGACTAACTTTTATCCACATCATACTTAGACATTGTGTACGGTGTCTAATTCTCTTCACACATGTCAATTTGGGAATCAGCATATTAACATCATACTTTGGCGTATCTGCTGCTCACATTTGCTAAAATTTGGTGTCAGAGGGGCTTGATTAAAAAATTAAAAGTAGGACTCGATAAGATAAATTAAAAATACAAGAACTTGTTTACATAAAGCATGAAAGTACAGAGAGGAAAAAATAAAATTTTCCTAAAAAGTATCAGCAGTTACTTTCTTCTAAATAGACACCACAAGAATATTTGTTGCACTAAAGATCTTGAGAAATCGCTTAAGCAAAAGCCAAAAATAATGTCTGCTGACCCTACACTCTTGAAATTTCAGAGTATTAAGATTTACACGGAAGTGTCCGCATATTGACATCATTCTTACAGATGCATTCCGCACACTAGTATGCTCTCCCAACCATTTGAGTTCTGACATTAAATTGTGTGATTCTTCCTGTAATTTCCATTCTGAGGCAATAATATAAAAAAAACGGCAAACAAAATGTAAAATAACCTGATTTTGACTCAAAGGTCGTTGCTCCCAGTCGCTATTCCTTCTTGTCTTGTTCAAACCGGCACCAAGTATTTCCTAGTTACAGCCAAGAAAAAAACGGTAAAGCTAATTACATCAGAGCTAAAGGTGATCTCAAAGGCATGCATCAGGATCCCAACATGAGTTCTGAGCAAGAAGAAATCATGTTCCTCCCTTTTCATTCCTGACGATAAGCAAGACAGCAATACTAGCTATGAGATGCAAGTCCATTTTACCTCAGCAAGCCCCGATAGACCACCACTGGATTCTTTAAATACATTCTGAACGTCCAACAGCATTTCAAAATGGTTAAAACACCCCAGTGTTTCATAGGAGCTGGTGAGTTGCTTCATATCACATTGAAAATTATAGCCTGCATAGAGCAGGAACATCAGGAAATTCTGTGGAAGGCTACTCACTTCAGCAAAACAAGCACACTGAAATAACCAATGCCAGTCACCCTTAGTCAAATCGTAACCAAACATGCACAAATAATTATTCCTTGTCCAAACTCTTGCCTTGTCATGCCCCGATGTATGTCTGGTACCAGAAATTCCAAATTCTTATGTCAGTACAATGATTTCCCTTTCCCTAGATTAGTAGACACAGATTCATAATACCAAATTAAGGCTGATGTTTGGACCAAGAAGCGAAGGAGAGAATACAGTTACGCTAAATAATTTCTCATACCAAGCTTTAGAATACTTGGAGACTGTAAAATACGACTCAGGCAGTTATCCAGAATATGTGGCATATCCCCTGACAATTTTATGAGATCAAAGATGAAAACCCTTCTGCTGGAAGCAATCTGCATGATGGACACCTGAAAATCAAAATAAACACCAGACTTAATAGATTTCTGACATTAATGGATGACCTTTTTAGATATTTGTGCCGACAGGTCAGAGTGGAACCAGCCAATTGCAAAGGTGACAACAAGTCATGACCACTAATACAAAGTCGCCAACCTGAGACTTGACGGTGCCTTGATCTTCTCCACCAAATTGCAGCTACAACTTGCTCAACAAAAACCTCTGAATCACCTCAGCAGAGCAAGCAGCTGCAGTAATTTGGCTTAAAAAGACCAAGTCACTGCTTAGAGCCAAATTACACACGACGTGGTCCAATCATAGAAACAGAGAGACAGACAGGGACAGGGACAGGGACAGCGACAGGGAGACAGAGAGACAGAGCTAAGTCAACAGTAGTAGGGACATTGATTGGTGAGATTGGCCATGCCAATGGCAACCACATATAACATGGTGAGAAGCAGTGACAAAACCATCTTCTTCTTGTATTGCCACCTCCTCTCTGTAGTCCTATATGATCTACATCTGCCTTTATCTGATTTGATCTAATCCGATAGTGGTCACCAAACGTCAAATCAAATATAGATACTGTCTCCCATTTTACATGGAACTTCCACATGCAACCTTCAAAAAGGTCCTACTTCTGGCCAAGCATATCCCTCATCAAATTTCCCAAAAGGATGCGCACTCTATAACAAGTAAAGCACATCTGAAATCATCTTAAAACTTTTGTTCTCAGCATGCCATTGTTAATTATCATGCTTCATAGTTGTTTTCATGGCCGTTGAAATATACAAAAGATAGTGGCGATCACCAAAAGCTTGATGATAACTCTTGATCGTTAAAACATTTAATTTCTTTTATGGCAACAATGAATTTGTTTGGAACAAGAAGGCACAAAGACAATTTTCAGCAAGTATAATAAACCTCCAAGAGATTATGCATAGAAAGATGAGGTCAAACAGGACCTAGCAATTACCTTGTTAGGCTTGCTGCCCTTTAGATAATTGGGTTTCCATTCACAGTCCACACCAACAACTTTAGATTCTTCAATATAGCATGTTGCTGTATGCAAACTATCCACTCGATCAACCCAAAAAACATCTTCAACACCCAGTTCTTTGAGGCACAAATAGTGCTTACGATGCAGAAGAGTTGCATCAAATTCTAAACAAGCCAACGGTTATAAATTAGAATTTTAGAAAAAAAGAATGCAACATTACTACGAAAATCCTACTACGATACTCCATAACATGAGATCACCAAGGACTAAATATCTAGGCATAGCGTACTTACACCATACTGATGATAGTGCAATGGAATACAGGTTTATCAGAGAAGTTCAATACCCAACACATCCGAAGGTCCACTAAAAACTTTTCAAGGTGAACATAATATGGGAAGCAATTGATTCTAGATCATCAGGCACAAGCAGAACTATTCTTTTCCTCAATCATGGAGAACTAGAGACCTAATTGCAGATGCAACTGTCAGTTTCAAGATATCAAATAATTAAGCATATTTTTTATACATAATGACTTCAGCACTTCCCCAAATACAACTCAAACCAAGATTTACAAGTCATAGTAATTAGAGAACGTCAGCAGAACATCCATTCGGTAAACCGAATAACAATATACTGGCCATAAGAATCCCAATCAGTTTGCCATTTTCTCTGACAAAATCTAAGTAATATACTGATAAAGGTATGCACATGAGAAGGCATATTCAAACAAAGATAGCCATCTATGCTGACCAACGCAATTGCCCTATACTTAACTCACTAGACAAGCATGCCAACACCTCGTCAACTGTGCCAATAGAATCTTATGCATAGTCCAAGTACCATATGCAAACAAAGCAGGAAGAATCCTGGTCTAAGGCTCCCAGTAACCTACTTGAGGCGTCTAGTTGGATTCTAGTAGCACAATAGAGGTTCTAATCACAGCAGTGACTGACAAAAATTTAACTGTTTCAACAAAACTAGTGCAACAACATAGTTTTCTAAACTTATAGGTTGGAGAAGAAAAGTTACAGCAATATGTTCTCCTAATATATTGGCGAACAAAATAGAAGTTGGCACACCTTTGGCTTTTGGAAAACCTTGAAGAGAGTATCGATCACACAAATCATCAACTTTTTCCAAGTAACCAGCTTCCATTGCCAAATAGACCTTTAAAGTGGAAGATTAAAATCTTAATAGAACGAACAAAAGCACACAAAGTCTCCCTTCTTTATATGTCTAGAAGAACGACAACTACAAGCTGGTAATTTGTTATTCCGAACTTAAACACCACCTTTGAGAAAAAAGCAAAGGAAAGGAGGAAAATAACAACAGTAAATGGACAAATGTTCATCACAAAGGAGGAGGTGGCACCACAGGAATTTCTTGCTCAAGCCACAAGGTGTCATTTATGTACGCAGCTCAAATGCTCTAGTTACATCAGAAGACATACTTATGACTATAAACTCAATCACATTTTATCTATAAAAGAACCAAGAACCATTAAACATTGCACCGAAGTCCAACAGCAGGAGATAAAATGTGTGATTACTGAAAAAGTTCTGCCAAAACCCCTTCCTGAGAATAACAGGACTGATAAAACTATTTGAGGAACCCCTGTAGAAGGCCAAGCAGTCAACCTCAAAAGATCAATACAAATCTACTAAGGTTGCAACTTAAAAGCATGCAAATTCAAGTTCATCTAAAGAAAGATGCAATGGTTGGAACAAAGCATTTTAGACTAATACCAGGTATTCGATGAGCTGTTTGTCGCCCTTTGCCTTTGACTCAGCAACATCCCAGCATCCTTTTTCTGCTAGCTGCTTCATTGAACTACAAAAGAATAAATTAGTCTTGCTGTTCTCGATACAATGGTGTATTAAGAAATTTGGACTTCCGTGCACTACCAGCAACATAATAAATAAATCTTTAGCAAAAGTTACTTCCAAACAATTTTAACAGCGAAGAAGTACCTTTCTTTACATTGATGATATACATCAGCAAATTCTTGCCGGAGATTGTTTTTCTTTATTGTCACATAAGCATACTTCAGCATTTTTCTGTCAACATATTCCTGGACAAGTACACATAACATTGGCTTGCCCATAAATGTGGCCCACTTCTCTGCAGCCCTGAATTCTTTCTTTTCCATCATAGAAAGAAGGAAGGATTTCCCAGATTGGCGAATAGAAAAGTGCTCCAACATAGTGACTGCTGTCATATAGGACTGGGACTCTATCAACTTGAAAATATATTGCTCAAGAAATGTTAGTGCAGTCACTGGTCCAAAGTTAATGTTTGTAGCTTTAAGTTGGCATATGACATTCTCAAGGTTTGTCAGTCTCACATCAAACACTTCTACTACCTTCACAAGTATCCTCTCATCATGATTTACATATCCCTGAACCATATCAACAAATAAATGCGCAGCTAAGTCCTTTGTTTGCAAGGAGTCCGCAAGGTTAGCTTTCAGAAAACGATGGAGAGAAGATATTATCAAGTGACTGAATCCCTCACAGTGAATGTCAAATATGGGTAGTGCATAGAGACAGTGTATGACAAAAGTAGCGGGTCCAGGTTGGGGCCCATTATTTAATACTTGATGAACTTGATGTTGAAGTACCCCGAACTTTCTAGTTGCCTTCAAGGTACCTAAACATTGAATCGAAAGGTAATATGCCTAAGAAAGGAAGTCCAGATAGCCATAAACCAAATGGATTCCAAGCATCTAGGAAAAGACTTGAAGGATAGCAACATCCAGTAAATGACCAATTATTCCTCATCAAAAAGTGTAATGTTCTGTGCAGCGCGACAGCAGTCGTAAATACTGAGACGCACTATGTACTGCATGTGTGTCCTCTAATTTTGAGATCTGAGGACTAATGTCTTACATGGCTCAAAGCTTCAGTTTGTTCTTAAAACAAAAGTTGCATCTAAAGAAGAGCCTCATCTATGGAAGAGAAGTTAAAGAAAAAGTTGACGTATAACCAGAAGATGCAGGCAAGTTGACCATCCAATGCATATAGCAGTCATTTCCTCACATATACTGCATATGATGTGAACCATTAAGGGAAACTGGAAAGTAAACGCGGCAAGAGACTTTTGAAGGGGAAAGCATTGTTGTACCAGAAGCATAACATTCTTTGATGAGGCACAAGAATACAATTGGCGAAATGCGGGATAAATCAGACAGAGAGTGAAGACATAGGGTCCACGATTCACGAGTTTCCTCGTCCGGCCATTTGACAATTTTCCTCGTCCGGCCATTTGACAATTTTATCGTCCCATCCCATGCAAGTAGAACTGTCCCACAAAGGATAAAAACATTAGTTTAGAGATGACAAGCATCATAAAGAATCCTGTTTATCATCCATACAGAATGACAAAGCAGCCAGAACCAAAAATGACACTCTCCAAGTACTCTCAGAAACCTTCAACAAAAAAAGTTGCTCTCAATTCTTCAAAAAAAGAAACTTCATCTAAAGGCTCATTTCTAAGCACCAAGACCAAAGAGCCAGGATTCAACCAAGTTAAAAAAAGAGAAAAGCGAAGAACCCAGTAGCAATTGGATTGGATGTTCTCTGCGATTGAACCAAGGTGGGAAGTGCAAGCAGGCTTTGAGGAACTTAGGCAGAACTAGGAGAAAAAGTTGTAAAACATGCCCAAGCTTAGGGCATGTCAGAAATTACTTCTACATTTTTATTTTTGCTTAATATAAATCTTGCAGCTCACCCACTTTGACTTTTTATAAATCCGAAATTCATGAAACTTTCACAGAACTCAAATGTTGACACATAGATTCACATACAACTTTTTCATAATTTTCTGAAATTTGAATAGTATTTCGCATTTTGGCGGGAAACCAGAAAAGTACTTTTTTTCTTTTAATTAGGTACAAACAAACATGCCCTTAAGAAGCCCGATTGAAGTTATCATACTCATGCCATTATTTGGTTAAAACTAGCCAACCTATAGCGAGAACCGTGGGAAAAAAAAAATCAGATTACCTCATGCGCTTGGGATCACTGCACCAGACGACACGAAGAATAATCGACCAGAGTACACGAGCACAACAAATGTAACCCAATACCTTAAAACCGTAACGCTTCACAGTTCTCCTATACATAGTATGCAAAATGACCCTCTAAAAGTGCCCGGCGGCCAGCTAAAGTGGCACCCAATACGCAAGCTGAACTCAGTCATCCTAAGGTGCTCAGTAACAGAAGTTAATTGAACTGGGAAGTACAGCATAATCAACAAACTCAAACCGAACAGCCGCCACCGTTCTCGCGCCACCCACTTTAAAAAGCCACACCCCACGAGAGCAGAAAAACACTCCAATCTCATCCCACCACCTCAACATTCCCCGTAACTCCGATTCGGGCACATCAGATCATACCCACTTTCCCCCACTATCTACCCAACGAACCCTTTCGATCATCGACCGGAAAATAAACCTGGAAAACCGCGACGACCGAGTACAAATCCAAGGCGAACTCAACTCCGCAGCCTAAAAATGCAAACGACCAACGAACTGCCCGTTCGACCAGAGTAGCAGCAAGAGGGACAAACGAGTAAACGATGCAGCGACCCGACGGAGGAACAAGCGAGCCGTTACCGGAGGGAATGCGGATCGCCGGAGCCGGAAAATGGAGAGCGAGGGTCGTGATCGGCGAACTCCGAGTCGCCTTTTGGCTTGGGCGGAAGCGGAGACGGTGGGGGCGAGGAAGAAAACCCTAATCACCAAATGGCGGGCCAATTTGATGATGATAAGGGGAGGAACTCGGGAGCGGGCCCCACCGGATCTTTCCCAAAACGGCATATTTGCTCTTAAATCCCCCCGTTTTCTGGCCTCCTTTGCACCATCTCTAATGTAATGATGAAGCCTAAGCGCACACGTGGCGAGCTTATCCACTTCCAAATTCAGATTTTAGAGGTCATCAAGGTAATTGGTGTTTAGTGGCTAAGGGACGATTTCGTGGACTCTCTGACAGTAATAATACGAGTTTGATTTTACAGATAGAGTGATTTTCTAAATAGGCGACATATTTTATTTGAAGGTACTTTCTATTCGTTATCATTTCGATAGGACTATGGTGATGAACCTTCAAATCATGAGTGATGCGGAAGAATTATGATTCAAATCGAATATTCTGTAACGGGTATAATACCTCGTGTATCAACATCGCCTAAAGGAGCGGCTGGTGTCGATCGCCCACTTTTGCATTATTCGAGCTAGTCCATGTATTAATTTGCGAAGTCGAGCCGTTATCTTCGCCGGCGTTTAATTGGCTGAGGTAAATTTTTTGGAAAGTGGAGTTTGTGCGAATTGATTGGGTTCCAAAATTGCAGGTGCAAAATGTAGCTTGAATTTCGCGTTGCAGGAGAATAATGATGGGTACGCTCTCCTAGGTTTGGCGAGCTGATGACGTGGCATCTAAAATGACTTCAGAGATGAGAAAATCATCAAACGGCGCCAAATGGATTTGAAATTGACATGGGTGGGCTTAGGGGGTCTACACGAGAGGGCCTAACCCAACTGGACTATCTGCATATGCTATTTAGTGGTTGAATAGCGCCTAAGCCGTCAATGAGTTTGGGCCTTACCTTGGTCATCGGCCATGGAAAGTCCCACAAAGCCTGAACGCCAGACGTGCTAGAACAAGTCATAAGCCCATTTCTTAATACCGAGTTGTTATTTGGATTAGTAAATGGGTCATAAATAGATGTAAACATAATGCATGTGTTAAATAGGTAAAAAATGGATTTACAATTTATTTAAATTTGATCGACTTCCATGGCTCTCTCCTCATTCGCTTTTTGCATTTACTCAATCTCGCGTTCGTTTACTCTGGACTCTCACCTTAGTTTAGATACGCGTTTTCCTATATGGGTCGGGTATGAGCCAAGTCGAGTATGGATTATTATATTTGCATTGCATGGAAAGTGGATCAAAACGGATTAAAATGGATCTATTTGGGTCAAACAATTTTCAAATTGATCCGCTCGTTTAATGGGTCTATCGAGCCCTTCCACCTTAATTGAACAAAATATCGCATGATCTGTGCACTGGACAGAGGAAACTCGTCTCAACCGTTGTTCATATGGGCCGCGTGAAAGAACCCATGTAATTAATGATCGAGATGATATTATTTGTAGGCCACGCAAAAACTTCTCCTCCAGACCTGTCCGTCGATCGGGTTTCCCTATTTTCCATCTTTTTGGCACGCATGGCCGCGTAACCGATATATTCAAAGCTTTACTTCAAGGGGTCAGGCAGGATTGGCTTAGTTGATCTTGAAACAATTTCTTATTTTAGCTTGACTTTGTTTTTAGGTCAGAATAGCTTCTCTTCTTGGGTTTGGAAGGCCCTACCGATTCAAACTTCCACGTTTGAAGGGATGATGCAAGCGCCGCAGTAGCAGTTCAGGTCAATCTGTAATTCTGCAGATCTTTCCTGCTGTCTTCTTGGTCTCCTGAAGCTTTTCTTGCTTGCTTCTCTACGTAAAGAAAGTTCAGAGGAACATGAACCAAAACCCAAATCGTATGCGAGTTGTGTATGGTTTTGCATGCTCTTATGCGCATTGGCTGCGATATATAAATCTGGAAATTCGACACAAATATTTATGGTTGTATTCTTTATATTGACCAAAGTTATTTGATCATTTACTGATAAAAAAAGGAGGTTATTTTGATTGGGTTTTTTGGTTGGACTAATTGGAATAGGGAATTTTATTCAAAGTGACGGCGCATGGTGCTCAAAAACACATCGGATCAAGGTTATATCACTATAAATAAGGCTTGCAAATGTGTATTTTATCGTTTACATATGTTTGCGCATAACTCTTTTATGTGCCTAAATGAGCATCTCTTTCTTTCTATGAGACCGTTATCATGACTTATCTCCTTCTTGCGTGCCTGTTGGCTGTTGCAACGTTGTGATGAGGCTTGTTTTAGTAACTCATTATACTTAATAGATTACACTAGCTAGACGTGATGATACACCTCGATGTAGTCTAAAATAACATACGAATGCCATGCAGTTTTACAGGTTATGATACGTATTTACTGACATATGTGCATGTGCATCGCATGCGTGTGAATAAATTGATATTTGTGAGATTAGCAAGTTATTTTGTAGTGAAATACTTATATAACTAATTAATGTGGAAAGAAATTATGGGTTAAACTATTTTAAAGAAATTGTGTGTGGACGTGTATAAATATCTCAAGATTTGAATTTTCTTTAGGAGGTTGTTATAGGATAAAAAAATTAAATTTTAATATCGAAACAAATAAAAGGATTAAATATAATTATTAATATGCCCATTTGCCCACAAGTGCAATATTTATCACGTAAGTATATTGAGCATCTTTGAGCATGAAGGAAAAAGGATTTGAAATCCCTAAAAGGTAAGAGGTCCTACTCCATTTTTGCGGTGGATTCACTTCCAATCTTCAAGAAGGAAAATCAATCAAGATTTGTGAACATACGCGCTTACTTTACTATCCTGTGAACTCTGCTATCTAGTGTAGGTTTTATCTGGTTAAATGAAAAGTCTTTTACAGTACTAAAGAAACAAAACTTTGAATTTGAAATGAGACTTTTCAACGTAATTTACTGCATAGACTATGATATTTTGTCGTTGTTTCCACATGATGAGCTTTTCACCTTTCTGTGACATGGGTAGGATGTTAGTATTAGGTTATATCTAGTCAAATGAAATGTCTCTTGCGGTACCAAAGAAACAAGACTTTGAATTTGAAATGAGACTTTTCAGCGTAATTTACTGCATAGACTATGATATTTTGCAATTTCGCAATACTAACATCCTACCCATGTCACGGAAAGACGAAAAACTCATAATGTGAAAACCACAGCAAATTCAGGGAAGAACCTTTCGTTTTGTTAATGATAGCGTTTATTCGGGCTGTGCCTTCAATTCCCTCTCCTTTCACTCGGGTCATTTTGTCCCTTTGCTTCAGTCCATTCTTGGACATTTATGTAGTGTAAAAACATAGAGGACACATATATATACATATGTTACTGAACTGAACCTTCATATATAGAAGGCAAAGTCCAGGTATAGATTAAGGGTTTTGTGAATATTAATGTAGCCCCAAGTCACTTGGATTTCTGTGTTTTTCTAGTATGTTCAACTTGACTGATGAGTCGTTAGGTTCCATCTATGAACCCGCTTTTATATATGAACTAATGACACCGTTTTTTTGAGAAAACAAAGGTCAAGATTAATCGAATTCTAGGTCAACCTGCTTTAGAGGCAGTAACATCGAAACTGAGTCGCAATTCAATTGAAATTTCATTCTTCATATCTCCAAATAGAAGCAAATTAGGTCCTTCCCTTCCATTCTAGATGATCCCACGGTCCAGAAAGGACGTGAAATCTCAAAGGGGTTTGAAGTTCTCGTGCAGACTGAGAAACCGTGTTAATGATAAGCTGATGAAGATTTTCCCCGAATGTTCCTCCACAACCCTCGAATTTTCCCTGAAAATCATCTTGGCAAAATCGTTCGAACTGGGAAGTAGCGCAGAAACTTGTGATGTTGCTCGCATTGTAACATTGACCAAACGGCGTGAAGCATATTCTTTCTGTTCTGAAACTAGGGTGCCTGCATCCGACTGCACATCATGCATGCATAGATACGTTCAAAGTAGATTCTCCGTGGATGCTAAGTGTCGAACTCTACGTTCAGAGTATATTCTCCATGGATGTCAAGTGTCAACCCTCGCTATCCTCTTCCTTTTCTTTTGTTTGTCCCTCTCCTTCCTCTCCTTTTCATTCCTTTCCCTTTTTCTTCATCTCATATTCCGTTTGCATCTTGTAAATCGAAAAAGACCACTCAGGCCTTTACGCAGGGACTTGACGATTTGCATAAGGAAGTGGAGCTGCGCCGCGTCGTAGTAACGATACGACGCAATCCTCGATATCCTACTAGTATGAGTTTATGTTAAATGTGTGTTTTGTAAAGAAAAACATATATTTGTATATAAACATATATTTCATCCATTTAAAGTTCACTTTATTGATTATATTTAGTTATTATAAGATGAGAATAGGTGGCAACTTTCGACACGACATCATTTTGGGGGGAATGTTAGCATGTATACGCTTCGAAATCAGAAAATCTTAATCCATTGCACATGGATCTTTGTCGTTGCACACATGTCAACACCCCAAATATGATTCGTGGAAATGGGTTTTTTCTATTGTTTTCCATTGACGAAGACATGGTCAAAATCGTGTGGAGAGCAAGAGGCATAGTGTTTATTCCTCATATTCTCCTTCCTTATATTCTTTAATGGGTTCAAATTGGCCTTACCAAGCTTGGCTCAGTGGCTTAACGTTGTACTTATTGTTCAAACACTCAACTCAATACACAATCATTTTTGTCTCCTTTTCTTTCCTTTGGAATATGCTATCCCTATACTCGTGTGGATCGTAATCGAGCATGGAAAGTGAAAATCCCAATTCATGCATGACCATGTTTTTCGACGCGGACAGTGACAAACTCTGCTCGGTGGAAACCCTATCCCAGCAAGCCAAGAAGATACACGTAATGCCCATGTTCATCTGTCACACAAGACAACCTAATATTTTAACTTTGGGCCCGACGACTTCGGAAGAGGAATTCAATTCACGAAAATGGGCAACAGTCAAGTTCAAATCTTGATCGCCCATTCCTTTCGAGTGCATCACCGCTCTACTTGGACGTGGTTGCTCTGAAACTCTGCCGGTAACTTCCAAAAGCTTTCTCGATCACATTGTTTACCGCCTACTCAGGCACGCGTCGATGCCACCGTGTGTCTCCGTAGATTTTCACTCTCTCAAACCTCACATCGTGAAAACATTGAAAAGGACATTTTTTTAATCTGGGTTTCTCCTAGATTGTGCCGATAATGTAGCTGTCAGTCATTTGACACGGTTCGTTGGTTAGTTAATCTTGGTTTTTATTGGGTAATTTTCGCCCAATCTTCTTGTGTGTGTCAGTCCTATATTCAATCCAAAGGACAGAGTTCTTGGCGCTTGGAAGTGTCCAAAATGCAATTATTATTTTGGCTCACGCAAGAATGTAGTTAAAGATCTGACCTATTTTTGGCTGGTTTTTCTTGCTTTTAGGGGCCCAGATAGAATCTATTTGCTTTACTTTAGTGAAAGTCATGGAGTTTGTTTTCAAAGTTGAAGCTTCTTTGTACCTTCCGTAGTGGTGGGCCAATCTTGACTCCCTATATAGTCCCTGCTGGTTCAGCTGTACTGGTTGCTGTACCTCTGAACACTGCAAGTTTTAGAACTGATGATGTTGAAGAGGCAACTTCAGGAGGAGGATAAGGAGGGTGGTTCTGGATATTCAGCTCAAGGATCAACAAGAAGGCCTAACATTAAGTAGAATTACTTTGCTAGGGATCATTGTATTACAATTTTAGTGTCTGACTGTGAATTACTATAACAGACCCTGATTCAGATTCTTGATTACTTTGCAGTTGTTGGAGAAATGTGATCGGAGGGCGTTCGCCGGATGAATTTGCATCTCTTCTCGAGCCTCTCTTTCGGAAAGTGGTATGCTATCTGTATCAGCCACTAGCTGTGTTGCTTGAGAAGAACTAAGTCTGGTTCTTCACAGATTGATTGAAGATATCATATGCTGCTATGCTGAGTATGTGACTCTTTGGTTTTTTCAATATGATGTTCGGTCGCATGTCATGGATGTAGTTTGGATTTCTATTGAGAAGGTTGTTTTCTAATGGTAATTTGGATGTTTGGTCAGCTAAGTGGGCATTTAAATCTCGATCACTTCAATTATAATCACCAACTTATATGGCGCAGGCAAAGTACCTTTTCCATCTCAAAGATGTAGAGGCTTTTGTCCATGTCTTGCTCCTTATGAAGATACCTCATGAAGTCCGGATGTGCTCTACTATTTCATATTAAGAATGTTTCCATTATTTGTTTCTGATGTGTTTTGTTTGTTGGGTTCATTTCCATGGATTAAAGATCTGAATTCTGTCTCATAACTATATTCTAAATACAAAGTTTTCTTTGTCGCCCCTGACCTCTGTTTTTCTCCATAAAGGGAATGAATTTTTTCATCGGATGATCAAATGAATTCTTCCTTTTTCTAGCTATTTATTTTGATAGGCAGGCTATGCAGAAGTTCCTTGTATTTGAAAATATGTCACCCTAGGAACGTAAAATTTGCCCTGCATGTCAAAACAGGTCAAAACTATTGGTATTGTTAGAAAATTTTACTTTGAATCTAATATAGATTCTGGATCAAGCAGGTTAGCGAGGAAGTGGAACGTGTTATCTCGCACTTTCATGATCCACTGTCGAGGTCAGTGTTCCTGGTATTCCTGCATCAACCTCCAAGGTTGAGTGCGAATGAGAGGAAGCATATTGATCTTCTTTCGTATTAGTATCATCGTACTAGACACAATCTGGTTTCAAGTTCAAGATAAGTTGTTTACCAACATCATATCGACACTTTAACATCCCTTACGCACAGAGAATTTAGCTATTTCTTGTCTATATCGCAGAGTGCCGTCTAATCCTGTTGGAACTTCTGAAGCAAGCAGTCTGCGACTGCAATTTGTTACCAAATTACCAGCAACCATCTTCACTAGCAGTCAGATAGAAGCCGAGGATGGTACTCCTCTCAGGATTGAACTAGTCGATGGCAGGAAAAATGATAGGGTTACAAGTGGGCCCCTATCTTCGATAAAGATCGAAATCGTTGTCCTTGATGGCGATTTCGGGTCGGACGAGGGAGAGGATTGGACCGAGAAGGAATTCAATCGCAATATCACTCGCGAAAGGGAAGGGAAAAGGCCACTGATAACAGGGGAGCTGACTGTGATGATGCAAGGAGGAATTGGTTGCCTCCGTAATTTAATCATCACCGACAACTCGAGCTGGATGAGAAGTCGGAAATTCAGGTTAGGAGCTCGAGCTGTTCAAAAGGTTTCTGCAGAAATAAGAATAAGGGAAGCAAGAAGTGAAAATTTCGTTGTTAAAGATCATCGAGGAGAGCGTAAGTTTGCAATGCCCTGGTTTTGATGCCTTCCATTTTACAATAACATTTTGATTTTTACCACCAATTCGTGATTCTATTTGTAGACTTAGAAATCGACAAGTTTTCTCTGTTATGCGCAGTGAACAAGAAGCACCACCCTCCATCACTGAGCGACGACGTGTGGCGTTTAGAGAAAGTAGCCAAAGATGGCACTCTACAGAAGCGCATGACTTCAAGAGGAATCAACACTGTTCAAGATTTCCTCCAGCTGTATGAAGCCGATGCGTCCTCTCTAAGAAATGTAGTGACCATTTCGTTCGAGCTCCGCTAATTTCCCTTTTTCCTGTACACATTATTCTAAGCATTGTTAACTATCAAATCGTACTACTTCTGTGGTGCGATGTTATTTCAGATACTTGGCAATGGGATCCCCAAGCGGACATGGGAGACGATTGTCAGACATGCCAGCACCTGTGTGGTCAACGATAACAAGATGTACGCTTTCTACCAAGCTTCGAACAAGGCCAGTATACTGTTCAATTCGGTAATGAAAGTTTCTCAAGTAACACTCAACGACCAAACTTATCAGTCGCCAGACAAATTGACCCGCTCTCAGAAGGTACATAATTCATAACCTGAAACTCCTCTATCTTGTAGCTGAGTGTGAATCTATCTGGAGCTGTACAAGGGCCTGTATTTATCGGACTAGTCCATTTCCACAGCAGAATATATACCACAAGCACTTCTCTTTTTATTCCCGAGTATTCGTTTGATTTTGGATTTGATTGAATCTGCTGCTTGGTCGACAGATTTTGGTGCAGAACTTGAAATGGCAAGCTTACAATAACAAGAATCAATGGGTGCCGCCTGATGCCCTACCCAGCATCACTCCTCTAAGAGCCCTGACCAACTTGCCTACAGAGCCGTCAATCAGCCTGAGCCTGCCTCTTCATCATCTAGATTACACAGAGCTAAACCAAGGTATTGTGATATTACATCACTTCTATCTTTCTTTTTCTTCTTGGCCTTCTCAATCTTGCACAGTTTAGTGTTCCTGATTCTTTTATTAGCACATCCACCGTTTTGCACATCTATGGTACTTAAACCGAACCACGTCTTTATTCAGATAGACCAGAAGTGACTTCTGAATTTAATTACCTATTGGCTTCAACATCGCACTGCCAGAATGTCACAGAGGACAAACAATTAGGTTGTCTGGGGCCACAGAGTCATATCACAGCAAAAATCTTTGATCCGACCGTAGTAAACAGCTTAGCAAGTCAGGACTTTTTGTCCAGTTTTAGTGCTGGCGAAAGCAGTCATCTTCCCGGTTACTCACGAGGACTGTTTGCGCCGAACATCCATTTGTCTCCTGAGGAGCTTTTCAAAGTGCCATCTCCGATTACTGGCAATTTGATGTGGACACCGGACCATACATTCATCATTGAATCGAGCAGCGGGGCAGATTTCAGAATCTGTTCATCTCGCACGGGTTACGGAGTCCGCAAGTCTAGGTTTTCAAGGCCCAGGGCGGCATGGTGCAAGATCCGCGCCGTGGTGAAGTGGGGATCAGTCCGGCGCCTCGTGGCTGCAAAGAGAACAGCAATGTTCAATTGTGCACATTATTAAGCTGTACACATGGAAACTCCTACCTCCAAGAGAACTTTAGCTGCTTCAGGAGCATGAAGCTCTCGTCCACACGATCCAATCATCACGTGCGAAGTATCATTATTCTACAGAAACTGAAAAAGGAAAATCATAATACTTGACGAGTAATGGTTGGTTTGGACGAATGAGAATGTCATGTTCGGGGAGCACCAAATTTCTCCAAAGCATCTAAGGATAAGCTGCCCTAAATGCATCGATTTCGTATTATGACTAAGCATCTAAGGATAAGTGCCAATAGAACGTGTCTTCTTTGTATATATCACGCAAGCTGATGTTACGAAGTATCTCAAAACAAGGGTTCTTCTTCAAGAATTGTAAGCCTTTTTGTTTTCTTCTTCAAGAATCGTTTGGCATTTTGTTTGTCCCAATCCATCAATCTCTTGATATGTTAGTTTATTGCTCTTATATACTTAGCAGACTTTTCTTTGCTTCACAGGTGGATTAACTAAATATGAATCGACCCTCAAGTTAAGTGGTCTAGTGGTAAAAGGAATCATTTGTCTTCGAGGATGTTACAATTTTAATTCACGTCGTAAGCGAACCTTTAAACTACTCTTGCTAAGTTACCTACCTGTGTCATATATGTGTCATATCCTACATGGAAAGACTTTCTGATGGCTAGCATTTTGATGAAATTATTGATGACGGGCTTGTAAACTTCAGAACTTCAAGTCATAGGTGGTGTCATGGTGTGCAATAATTATGGCTCAAACCAAATATTCCTATCGAGCATTCCTATCGAGCATAGGAGTCTTATGATAATGCTTAGGAGTTGTTGGTGTTGGTCACCCCTTTTCTACTGATAAAACAAGAAAAACAAGGAACCAAGTGAAAGAAGGTTTTTGAAAAAAGCCTCTATCTTCAACGACTCCATCACGAGTCATTACTGACTAGGAAAATTTTTTAGACGTCGAGTTCATGCAGATCGGTCATGTTACAAAGCATTGACGCGCGGACAGGCAAGCCAATGGAAAACAAAACAGCTTTCCAAAATTCAAGTGCAATGCTGCTTGAGATTCGTGTTACAAGAGCATAACGATCGGCACTCTCTCCTCGAGTTGATGAGCTGACAAGGCGTATAATTGACTTCATAAATGAGAAGATTATCGAAAGAGTACAAGCAAAAATGAGATTATTAAGTAGGATTTAAGCCATAGGTCATTTTGGGCCTACCTTGATCATTCCTAGAGATTCCTGAATAGGTCAGCCTTTTCAATTACTGGTGATCGGTGAATCCATGGGCAGGCAAGGGACAACCTGACAGACGTAGGAGGTTCTACCCCATGGAAACGCTCTCTATTGGAACTTTAATTGTAGGTGGCTGTGATCCACCGTCAAATCACTAGGCTTAACCCTGAATATGCAGTGGATACCCAAAATGGGCATGGGCTAGGGCTATGAACTTACAATCTATAATACTATGCTCAAGTTGAATTAAGTATGCTTGTATGTGTGATAGCATCTACTATACTGAAAATATCAATGAACCCATAATCTTTAGTTTAGGGAGGAAGATTAGAATTAGTGATTGATCGAAAAGCGAGAATATGGGCTCGTGTGAGTAGGAAATTCAAATCTAGGTCAATACCAACCGAAACATTTCTGATAAAGGTTCTAACACCATGCCAAATACAGGATTCCCAATCCTAGCAGGAAAGGGAGGGGAATGGATACTCACTCCACATTGTTGGACACTTCCACTTGATCGAAAAACATATTACACTTGACTAAACACCACGTAGATGAAGCTCATCTCTACCGTTAATCATATTTGTCCACGGTGAGACCCACATGACCGATACTTCAAATGATATTAGCTTATATTGCCTGTAGATCAATGCAATAACTTCTCATCTAGACCTATTCACGTATAATTGTGTCACCAAACGTATTAAAGGCAAGAGTATACTCTCCTTTTTTGTATTGTTCTATTTTAATTTTCAATTCACTTTCAAAGTTTTGTGTTGCCCCGTTTCGCCTCGTGTCAAAGTGTGCGAGCCGAATTCTATACTAAAAATTAAATATCAACGCTCCGAACTCCGACCGAGAAAAGGGAGATTTGAACTCTCCATTTTCCCCTCTCCCCATTATGGAAAAGGTGGCGCCAACGAAAAGGAAACGAAAAGACAAGCTGGACTAGTCTCAAGACAACCTTTATAGCTTGACTTTTAAGGTCGGAGCAGCTTTTTGGCTTGAAAGGCCTTATTGATTCTAATTTCCACGTTTGAGGTGACCCAGGCGCGACCGCCGTAGTTCAGGTCAATCTGTAAATTCTGCAGATCTTTCCTCCTGTCTGTTTTCTGGTCTCCTGAAGCTTCTTGCTTGCTTCTCAACGAAAGCAAGTCAAGTGAAAGGTCGATGCGAACCAAAAACCGTATCATATTTTGAGCCGCGTATGATGTTTGTATGTTCTCATATGCGGGGTTGAGATATATAAATCTACCCATTAACGCGAATGTTCTTGTACAAAGGCATGCATAATATCGAATCTAATCAGAGGTTTAAGCCTCCGTTTATTTCGAGAAAAATAAATAATTTGGATAATATTTTCGAAAGATGATAACTTATATCGTTTGAAATAATTATTTAATGAAAACATTCTCATCATTCACAATGATTTCTATTTGTATGTTTTCGCTAGCGATGGATAATTTTGTTTCATATATTTCTGTAAGAGATACAAATAATCGCTTTTAGAAAAATATTTACTAAATCATTTATTTTCCGGCGAAACAAATGCACCGGTTAAGAGGATTTTTAAGAATCGTGGACCTATAATATCCAGGAAAACTCAAGTAGTTCTCGGACTTAGCAATTGATACCTGCGAAATGATGCAACGTGGCAGGTGAATTACATTTCGCCTCTCGGGTTTTGCTGCTTGTTGCAAATTGCCCCCTCGCTTTTTAATTTTTGCAGTGTGCCGTATAAAGGTCTTGAAATTGGTTGCCATGTCCCCCTTAGCATTGTTCTATTTTTCAACTGGACTCCGGTCATGTGTTTGTCACGTGACTAATGAACTCCTCTCACTAAGGGTAAATCTGGCCAACCACATTTTCCCCCCCACCACAAACTTTTGGCGCTTATTGCAAGTTGCCCCCCGACTTTTTAATTTTCGCAATTTCCCTTTAAAAGTCTTGAAAGTGATTGCAATGTCTTCGCCAGTGTTTTCACAAAAGGGCTACACCGTTAATAATTGCTCGAATCTAGCAGATACTATTAAGAAAATCAGTCAAATAACCGAACTTTGTTTTTTTTTTTTTTTTTTATATTTTTGTTTCGATTACGGCCTCCAAACGTGGTCCAAACTTTCAAAGGTATCATGTAATCAACCAAGATTTGCATATCATTTTTCAAAAAAAATGTCCTCTTAGAGCTTGTAACATCGGGTAAGACATAAAGCAAATCAAGAAATGTAGAGAAAAATCCTAACACTAGAAGAAACAATGCAATCTGCACGATTTGTTTATTAGCACAAATTAGCGTGTTTTCTCTATAAGTCAATTATTTTGCTTGTTAAACAAAAGATTTGATATTATAGCGCTGACGTTGGTTTGTAAGAAATATAATACGAGTGTCAAATACTGATTCAGCGTGATGATGCCAATTTTTTTTTTTTTATTAAAAATACCAAATCATTATAAATATCTCACCTCGTGAGAGTCCTTGTATGAGCAAAATACTTGTAAATAAGAAGAAACGATTTTATAATTTCTATAACCAATTAAATTGGAAAAGAAATATTTTGTGAGAGAGGGATGGGTGGTCCAGCACGAGGTAGCCGCTTTGTACGGGCTACCCAATAGCCACACACATGTACCGAGCGAAGGCAGAACAACCCTCGCTTAGGTGGCCTAAGTCGATCTCCGATGGAGATCAGATAAAAAAATTTGTCAAAATCGACGTCAATGTGACTTTGGAAACTCATTTCAATACTTCAGGGAGAACATTTGAAAGAAAAATGAAAAGTTTGGGGACAACCTAGCACTTGTGTCAAAACCTGGAGGGTGAAATGTAATTTACGATTTGTTGTTAGATAGATTTGCTCTTTATAAGAGAGCAAATTAGTCACGCCTCAAGTACATGGATGCAATTCCAATGGTCGGTACCAGAGGAACATTGCAACCGGTTTCAAGGCTTTAGGGAGACCTTGCAAAAACTGAAAAAGTCATGGACAATTAGCAATGAATGCCAAAATCTTGAGGTGAAAATGGAATTCACCCCAATGTGTCTCTCACTTAAACACATGCATGAAAGAGTAGCTATTGCATAGTTTTAATTGAGAGAACCCAAGAAATTTTCCAACCAACGATATCGTGACAACTTGAATTTTCACAGATGGATGTATTTTAATAATCACGAAAGTTTCTTGATTAATTACTATGAGTACGGCTCTCACATGTGTATTACGCCGTTTTTATATATATTATTGCGTTTTTACATATTGCCTAAATGAGCATCTGTTTCTTTCTTTTTTTACAAGGAGTTCCTTATCATGCTTTGTCTCCTTCTCATATACTTGCAACACAGACTATCTAGCCGTACTGAGGCTTATTGAGTGACTCGTTATACTTAATAGATTACACTAGTTAGACATGATTTTACGTTCCCCATTGTAGTCTAAAATAACATATGAATGCCATGTGGTCTTATAAGTTATGAAGTATGTATTCTAGTAAATGTGTACACGCATTGCATGTGTGCAAAAAATTGATAATTGGCAAAATAGCTTATTACGAAATATCTGAGTAATTCATATAAAAAGTAATTATTGGTAAAACTATTCCAAAGAAATGGTGTATGTGAAAAGGTAAAAATATCTCAAGAATTGATGTTTCTTTAGGAAGGTTGTTATAGGATAAAAAATATTAAATTTTAATGTCGAAACGTCTCGGAGATAAAGTAGAATTATTAACTTATGCTTGTGTGCATGGGTACAGCATTTGTCAAGTAACTATTTGAGGATTTTTTAAGATGAAGGAAAAGGATTTGAGAGCCCTAAAAGGCAAGAGGTCCAATTCCATTCTTGCGGTGGGTTCACGTTCTAATCTTCAATATGGAAAATCAAATCGAGACCTTTGAACATACTCGCTTACTTTACTATTGGTTGAACGGGAAAAGTGCCAAAAAAGTCTTAAACCTTTTTATGGTGTCAATTCAGTCCTAAACATTTTGCATTTGTGTCAATTCAGTCCTAAACTTTTTATTTTTGTGCCAATTCAGTCCTTCCACTCAGTTTTGGCCAGATTTTGCTGACGTGGGCACCGACCGGCTAGTTATTAGCGTTGACATGGACAACTTTAATAATAGTTTAATATTTTTTTGAAATTTTATTCATTTTTTTCTTTTCTTTTCTTTCCCCCTCCCCTCCCTCCTTCCTACAGCCGGTCGCCCAAAGGCCAGAGGTCGGCGTTGGCGAGGATAACCTTGCGTTGGGCCAGGCACAACCTTGCTAGATCCGGCAAGGTCGAGCCGCGCCGGTGGCTGTGCGAGGCTCAACCTCACCGGATTTGGCAAAGTCGTGCCTCGGCCAACACGAGGCCGCCCTCACCAGTGGCCGACAAGGGCGAGTCTTGCCAGTGGCCGGCATGGGTGAGCCTTGCTTGTGCCGGCCTTTGGCCTCCGGTCAGTCGCTGGTCCGGTGATCGGCTGGAGGAAGGAGGGAGGGGAGGGGAAAAAAAAGAGAAAAAATAAATAAAATTTCAAAAAAAATATTAAAATATTATTAAAGTTGTCCACATCAGTGCCGGTGACTGGTTGATTGGCGTTCACGTCAGTAAAATCTGGCCAAAATTGGTCGGAAGGACTGAATTAACACAAAAACAAAAGGTTTAAGACTGAATTAACACAAATGTAAAAAGTTTAGAACTGAATTGGTACCATAAAATGGTTTAGGACTGAATTGGCACAAATGCAAAAGGTTTAGGACTGAATTAGCACTAAAAAAAGGTTTATGACTAAATTGATACCAATGCAAAAAATTTAGCACTTTTTTGGCACTTTTTCCTTTGTTGAACTCGTAAGTTCTTATCTAGTCAAGCAAAGTGTCACTTGCAGTACTAAAGAAATTAGACTTTGAGTTTGAAATAAGAAACTTACTACATCAAATATGATACTTTCGCAATTTCGTGACACTAACATCTTAGCCATGTCATGGAAAGACGAATAGCTGGCTGAGCTTCACATTCATCTTATGTTACGAGGAAACAGCAGCAAATTCAGCGAAAAGCCTTTCGTTCTGTCAACGATAGTATTTCTCGGGCTGTTCCTTCCCTTTCGTTTCAGTTGAGTCACTTAATTCCAACGCTTTCTGACCATTCTTGGACGTTTTATAATGCAAAAAGGTAGAGTACAATACATAAATATATACATATATTACTGAATCGTGCCTACATATATAGAAAGCAACGTCCATGTGGAAATAACGGGGTTCGTGAAGGTTAATGTAGTCACGAACAAGTCAGTTGGATTCCTATGTTTTTCTATGAACTTGCCTTTTTATATGAACATATGACATTGGTCTTTTCAAGAAAACAAAGATCAAGATTAATGTAATTCTTGGTCAACCTACTTTAGAGGCAATAACCCAGAAACCGAGTCTGAACTCCATTGAAATTTCACACTTCTCATCTCCAGTCGAAGCAAATCAGTCCACGGTCCACAGAGAACATGAAAGTCAAAGGGGTTGAAGTTTCTGGTGCAGACTGAGGGAAAATGTCGATAATAAGCTGCAGAAGATTTTCCCAGAATGTTCTTCCGCAACCCTCGAATTTTCCCTGAAAATCTTTTGGGCTACTGATACGAACAGGGAAATAGCGCGGAAGTCAACACGTGGATCCTCGTCATCGCACACATGTCGACATCCCTATGTTGTTCATGGAAATGGTCATCTTCCTTTGGTTTGCATTGACGAAGACATTTTAAACTTAAGATCGTGTGAGAGCAGGGGCATCTGGTTTATTCCTCATATTCTCTTTCCTTATTTCCTCTATTGCCCGTATATGTTTCGACTAAGATTTTTCTACATCAGATGATACTATCAAATTGGTCGTACCAAGCTTGGCTCAATGGCTCAAGGTTTTCATTATTGTTTAAATGGGGTTAATCCCCCAAGAAAAACCCAATTTTAAGTTTAATCCCTATTCTACCCCCGAAAATTTTTTTGTGAAAGAAAACTCCAACTTTCACTCTAGTTCACAAATCTGCTCACGCGTTCAAAAATTGCCGCTGGTTTGTTCAAGGTTATCTACCTCGGGAGACTATTATTATTACATACGGAGGTGATAGTGCTAATGAAGACACGGGTCTGATGATGAACTTCTAACTAACCCATTGTTAATAATTTTGACAAAACTAGCGGCGATTTTTGGACAATGGGCAAATTTTAGATTATAGTGAAAGTTGAAGATTTCATTTTGGACAGACAAAAAAAAGTTTAGAACAAAATTGGAATTGGACCTAAAGTTAAGAGTTTTTAAAGAGAAGTGGGTCTTGTTTAAACACTCAAAACACATAATCATTTTAACTGGTTTTCTTTCCTTTTCAAAGTGAAATCCCAATTCATGCATGACTATGCTCTTAGACGCGGACGGTGGCAAACTCTGCTCAGTGGAAACCCTGCTCTGACAAACCAAGAAAACATACGCAATTGCCCACATACGCGAATCGCACAGACCTACCTAATATTTTAACGTTGAACCCAACGACTTCGCAAGAGAAAATCAACTGAAGAAAACGGGCAATAGTCAAGTTCAAATCTTGATCGTCCATTCCAATTGAGTACAACAACTCTCTACATAACGCGGTTGCTCTGAAACTCTGTCTGTAACTTCCAAGAGCTTTCTCGATCACATTGTTTATCGTCTACTCAGGTACGCGTTGATGCCACCGTGTGTCTCTATCCCACATCGAGAAAACATTTAAAAAAGGAACATTTTTTTTTATCTGGGTATCTCCTAGATTGTGCCATTAACGTGGCTGTCAATCATTTAATTTTCCTACAATATTCTCGGACGTCACTCCTGAATTCAGTTGATGAGTCCCAAGGGCGAGAGTTCTTGCGCTCGGAAGTGTCCAAACTGCAATTATTAATTTGTCACACGCAAGAATGTAGTCACAAATTTGACCTTATTTTCATTTGGTTTTGTTGCTCTTTGATGCCCAAATGGAATCTATTTGTTTGACTTTAGTGGATGTCTTGTTAATATTTTCAAGGTTGAAGCTTCTCTGTACCTTCCGTTTCTGTGGCGGACCAATCTTGACTCCCTATATAGTCTCTGCCGCTTTAGCAGTACAGGTTGCTGTATCTTAAACACTGCAAGTTTTAGAAACTTTGGACATGAATTTGAAGTGTTTTTGATTCTCTGGTGATGTTGAAGAGGCAACTTCCGGAGGAGGATAAGGAGGGTGGTTCCGGATTTTCGGCTCGAGGATCAAGAAGAAGGCCTAACATTAAGTAGCGTTACTTTACTAGGGGCCATTGTATTCGAATTTTAGTGTCTGCGACTGTGAATTACTATTCTTGATTACTTTGCAGTTATTTGAGAAATGTGACTGGAGGGCTGTCGCCGGATGAATTTGCATCTTTCCTTGAGCCTCTCTTTCGGAAAGTGGTATGCTATCTGTATCATGTCACTAGCCGTGTTGCTTGAGAAGAACTGACGTCAGGTTCTTCACAAATTGATTGATGATTTCATATTAACGCTATGCTTAGTATGTGACTCTTTTGTTTTTTCTATATGATATTAGGATTCATTTCATCTGGCTTAGTGATGTTCATTCAGCATGTCATGGATGTAGTTCGGATTTCTATTGAGAAGGTTGTTTTCTATGGTGATTTGGATGTTTGGTCATCTAAGAGGGCATTTTAATCTCGGGAGCTTCCTTTATAATCACCAAATTTGTGGCTCTGGCAAAGTACTTTTCATCACAAAGATGTAGAGGTTTTGTTTATGTCTTGTTTCTTTTGAAAGATACTTCATTAAGTCCCGATTCGCTTTTACAAAGAATGTTTCGATTATTTGTTTCTGAAGCGATTTGTTTGTTGGGTTCATTTCCATGAATTAAAGATATGCGAATCCTGTTTTCATAACTAATTTCCATATAAAAATGAAATTTTTGTTGCCCCTTACCTCTCTTTTTTTCATAACGATCAAATGAAAATTTTCCTTTTTCTATTTGCTGTGATAGGTATGCTATACAGATGTTCCTTGTATTAAGAATTATCACACCTTAGGAACGTAATATATACCCAGCACTAAGTAAAAAAATCACCCGTTTATTATTGCGATGCTAAACGGGACAAAACTATTGGTTTGTTAGAAAAATTTTCTTCAAATCTAAGTTATATTCTGCGTCAAGCAGGTTAGTGAGGAAGTGGAACGTGCAATCTCGCACTTTCTTGATCCATCGTTGAGGTCAGTGTTCCTTGTATTCCTGCATCAACCTCCAAGGTTGATTGCGAATCAGAGTTTTATTGATCTTGCTTCATATTAGTATTTTCATACCAGACGGTAATCTGGTTTCTAGTTTAGGATGATTTGTTTTTCGACATCATATCGACACTTTAAAACATCCCTTATGCACAGGGGGATTTATGTATTTTAGTCTACATTGCAGAGCGCCATCTATTCCCATTGGAACTTCTGAAGAAAGCAGTCTGCGACTGCAATTTGTTACCAAATTACCGGCAACCATCTTCACTAGCAGTCAGATAGAAGCCGAGGACGGTACTCCCCTCAGGATTGAACTAGTCGATGGCATGACTAAGGAGAGGGTTACAAGTGGCCCACTATCTGCGATAAAGCTCGAAATCGTCGTCCTTAATGGCGATTTCGAGTCAGATGAGTTAGATGATTGGACTGAGAAGGAATTCAATCACAATATCATTCGCGAAAGGGAAGGGAAAAGGCCATTGATAACTGGGGAGCTGACTGTGAACTTGCAAGGAGGAAGTGGTTGCCTCCCTAATTTAATCATCACTGACAACTCGAGCTGGATGAGAAGTCGGAAATTCAGGTTAGGAGCTCGATCTGTTCAAAAGGTTTCTACAGAAATAAGAATAAGGGAAGCGAGTAGTGAAACTTTTGTTGTTAAAGATCATCGCGGAGAGTGTAAGTTTGCAATGCCTTTCATCTTGACAATATCATTTTGATTTTTGACCTTTAATTCTTGATTCTATCTTTGGACCTTAAAAGGACTAAAGTATTGACAAGTTTTCCCTGTTATGCACAGTGAACAAGAAGCATCACCCTCCATTTCTGAGTGATGAAGTGTGGCGTTTAGAGAAAGTAGCCAAAGATGGCGCTCTACAGAAGCGAATGACTTCGAGAGGAATCAACAATGTTCAAGATTTCCTCCAGCTGTATGAAGCCGATGCATCCTGTCTAAGAAACGTAGGAACCATTTCTCTTCAAGCCCTGCTGATTTCCCTTCTGTTCATGTTATTCCAAACACTGTTAACTATCAAATCGTGCTACTTCTTTTGTGATGTGATGTTATTTCAGATACTTGGCAATGGGATCCCCAACCGGATATGGGAGACAATTGTCAGACATGCCAGCACCTGTGTGGTAGACGACAACAAGATGTACGCTTACTACCAAGCTTGGAACAAGGCCAGTATACTGTTCAATTCGGTGATGAAAGTTGTTCAAGCAACACTTGATGGCCAAACTTACCAGTCACTACACCAATTGACCCCCTCTCAGAAGGTACATATATCATAACTTTACTATCAAGTAGCTGAGTGTCAATCTATCTGAAGCTATAGAAGGGCCTGTTTATATTGGACTAGACCGTTTACACAGCAAAATGTATATCACAGTCACTTCTCTTAAAATTCATAAGCATTTTCTTGATTATGGACGTGATTGCTGCTTCGTCGACAGATTTTGGTGCAGAGCTTAAGAAGGCAAGCTTACTATAACAAGAATCAATGGGTTCCTGTTGATGCCCTACCCAGCATTACTCCTCCAAGAGTCCTGACCAACTTGCCTACAGAGCCGTTAATTGGCATGAGCCCGCCTCTTCATCATCCAAATTACACAGTCCTAAACCAAGGTATTGTGATGTTATTCTATCTTTTTCTTCTTGGCCTTCTGAATCATTCATAGTTTAGTGTTCCCGTTTCTTTTTTGGCACACCATCATTTTGCATTTCTATGGTAGCTGAAACCGAACTGCATGTTTATTCAGATATACCTGAAGCAGCTCCTAAATTTAATTACTCATTGGCTTCAACATCGCGCTGCTACAATGTCACGGAGAACAGACAACTAGATTGTCTGGGGCCACAGAGTCATATCATCACAAAAACCTTTAATCCGAATGTGGAAAACAACCTGGCGAGGCAGGAATTTTTGCCTGGCATTAGAGTTGGCGAAAGCAGTCATCATCCTGGTTACTCACGAGGCCCCTTTGTGCCAAACATTCATTTATCTCCTGAGTCTCCAATCCCTGGCAATTTGATGTGGACACCAGAGCATACTTTTGTCATCGAATCAAGCAGCGGGGAAGATCTCGGGATCTGTCCACCTGGCATGGGTTTTGGAGTCTGTAAGACTACAATTTCAAGGCCCAGGGCAGCGTGGTGCAAGATCCGTGCTGTGGTGAAGTGGGGATCAGTATGGCGCACCGTGGCTGCAAGGAGAACAGCAATGTTCAATTTTCCACATTATTAAGCTGTACACGTGGAAAGTCCTCTCTCCGAGAGGATTTTAGGTGCTCCAAGAGCACGAAACTCTCATCCACACAAGCCGACCATCACGTGGCGAAGTATCATTATTTATACAGAAAACAAAAAAAGAAATTTATAATGCTTGACGCCCGATGATTGGCTTTAGTGGATGATAATGTCTTATTTGCCGAGGACCATGTTTCTGCAAACCATCTAAGGACAAGCTGCCCTACATGCAACAATTCAGTATTATGCCTAAAAATCTAAGGACCAGTTCCAATAGAACGTGTCTTCTTTGTATAGATCACGCAAGCTCATCTTATGAAGTACCTCAACATAAGGATTTTTCTTCAAGAATTGGAAGCCTTTTTGTCTTTCTTGTTCAAGAATTGTTTGGCATTTTGTTTGTCCCAACCCATTATATCTTGATTCATTAGTTTATTGCTCTGATATACTTAGCAGACTTTGCTTTGCTTTACACAATTTGTGAGTACTTTACTTAGTTTGCGAAGTCTAAAGTTTCTCAGGGAGGCTTTGCTTTTATTTATTTGTAATATGATATTCAAACCATTAGAGTCACAAAGCCCAAAGTCCATATTTTGATATCTTCTGTTTTTTGATATCTAACTATGAAAGAATTATGCATCTCTGTTCCAGTCAAATTCAATGGGCAAAAAGAAAATCCCCTTCCTAAGTTGCACTCTCAAAATCCAGCAAAATACAAATTGTGAGTAGCGAAATTGGCACCTACTTGAGTCACATTAGAATAGACAGCCAGGAAAGTTGCCGGAAGACCAGACCAGACCTGTCTGTCTCAAATGCTGCTAGCCTACCAGCTCAAGCTTGCTAAATGATAAAATCCGACCAGATCCAATCCTGTGCCATTGGTTCAAATGGATTGTGAGATCTTAAATTCTTGCAATGACTTCTATGGGGTCGATACTCTGAAGATCAGAGTAATATGAATGCAGCTAGCTCATCAAGGGTCTTTTTCAAGAGAAATGGTTTGGTTCTGGGTTTCATCTCACATGAAGCACAAGAGAAGAGAACTGCGCACTTACAAGTTATTTAATAGGGAGAGTGAGTTCTAACGAAAGACACTGGAAGATAACCAAAATAGTATACTTGAAGTTATAAATTTGTAAATGAAAGCATATCAGCAATCTAGCACACTACCCATGTTTTTCAGGATTTTAAATAGCAATTATTTACTACTGCCATCGTACTTTTACGGTTTAAATTGACTTAATCCCTCTGAAACTTCACGTATATACCCAAACAAGATGCAAAAAGAAAACGGTTTGAGGTCGTTTGCTATAACTCTACTGAAAATATTAATACACACCTACTGCACACTATACTCTTGTGCTGAGAAAATGGAAGCCTGAACTGCAAAGTTTGGAGGTCTCTGCTGTGATAACTCCAAGGCTGGGAGACGGGACTAGACTTTCTTTTGCAAAGGTCTGTGTTGAGGTGGATTTTGTCTAAAGAAATTGGCTAAGAATGTTCCTGTTCTGTTGGATGATGATAAGATAGATAGAGTCACAGTGGAGCGCCCTTGGGGTTTTAGAAAATGTGCTAATTGCTCCAAATCTGGTCATGATTCCAAAAAATAAGAAAATCTTGAAATGGGTCCCTGAAATGGTGTCTTCCCATGAGGATTTGGTTGATGTGTCCTCTCCCAAGGTTTCCCAATCCAATGCTATTACAAAAAAATCAGTTTGTAGGACCATCCTCTGTTGATGTTCAGAAGAAAGAAGAGGAAAAGCTTGACATATTCCCTGAACTGGAGGCGGCTTTTGTTGGCTTTAATAGTTAATATGGATGGTGCTATTCCTCCTGGTGAAGTTAAACTTTCTCCAGAGAAGACTAGGGCTCTGGCAAGACTGCTGGTGAGGTGTGGAAGCAAATCATCCATCAGAAAAAAGGTAGAAGGAAGAATACTAATCTGGAAACTGAGTTGAAGAAGCTAGATGGTATGTCTAGCTCCCTTTCTTTTTCTATTTTTTTAATGTCTCTACATCTTGAACCTCAGCATATGGGTGCTTCAATTATGCAGAGAAAGCCTACTAAACTAACACTTACAAGGCCCAAGGTTACTTGGCCCAGAAACCAAGATTGACATTCGCGAAAACAAGTAGTCGCTACTCATCCACCCAGAATGGAAACGGCGTTCATCGGCAACACAAGTCACAGGAACTTCGTGAGCGCGGGTGAATTCCCGGAGACCACATTCTTCGCAATTCTTTCGTCATGAATATAGTACGCTAGATTTTAAGAGGTTTTAATAAGCCCCGTAAGTGTAGAGTTGTTAAGGATCTTGTTAGAAAGATTGATGTTCAATTGTTTTGTGTTTCAAAAACTCAAGTTAAAGAAGAAAATGATACCTAAACTACTAAAAGCAGTTTCTCTGATTGGTCCCGTCTTGTAAAGTCACATTATGATACTTTCTACTTTTCTGTCAGCTATGCTGCCAATGAGCCTGGAGAGAGGAAACAACTTTGGGATCAGCTCGCTGTGGTGTCTCGAACTATTTGATCACCCTTGGCTTCTTGCCGGAGATTTCAACACAATTTGCTCCGCCTCTGAAGCTGGTAACTCTTAATGATGATAAGCAATTGCTCTTTCACTTGGAGTTGCGGGACATATATGCTGTTGGGTAACTTCTTCACCTTGTATAACAGAAGAACGGTGGAATCTGCGGAAAGGAAATTGGATAGGGCTCTGGGGGATGAGGCTTGGTTTCAATCTTTTTCCCTCTTTGCTCCTGATGTTTCGGATCACTGTCCTGCATCAATGAAACTGGCTCCTGATGATTTCAAAAACCTCCAAGACCTTTCGAGTTCTTTAACCTCCAAGAGTAAAAGCGTTCAGATTATATTTAGACTGTGGAAGGTGCTTGGCAAACGGAGAAGGTTGGCTCTCGTATGTTTTTGCCGTGTGATATGTGGGTTTCTCCTGACGAAAAGCAAGCAAAACTGGTCTTTCCAGCTTGGCTCAGTTAGCTTAAGGTTCCTAATTATTGTTTAAACACACAACTTGATACACATGTATCATTTTTATCACATTTTTCGCGCGGATCATAATCTAAGCATGGAAAGTGAAATCCCAAATCATGCATGACTTTGTTTCCAGACACAGACAGTGACAAACTCTGCTCATTGGAAACTCACTTCCAACAAACAAAATAAACATGCGTAATGCCCACGTGCGCTTATAATACGAAACGAGCCCAATTCCCCCAAGAAATTCCAATTATAGGTGGCGTGCCCGAACTTTCCGTTTTCATAAAAATTCATGGATTTTTCACCTCGTATTCTAATCAGGCCCCTTAAACTTTTTCAGCGACGCCCGTCAACGGTCCGACGTGTCGTAATCTCATTTGTACATGTCGTTTGCTTGCGTGGATTTTGCACGCCGCCGTTCCGGTCTTCTTCTTCTTTCCGTGCCCATGCTCCACCTCGTCACTGTTCATTATCTTTGTGGCATTGGGTCACTGGGCCACAGCTTCCGGCACTCACCCATCGCCGCCCGGACCTCCGACGACTTCTTAAGAGAAACTCAAGCGGAGGAAATGGGCAACGGTGAGAGTTCAAATCGTGATCGTCCGCTCACACCACTCTCCAGGACGTCGTTGGTCTGGAACTTCGGCAGTATCTTCCAAAAGGTTTCTCATTCACACTATCTATCGTCTACTTCGGCACACATAGATGCCGCCATGTCTCTGTAAAAATTCCACTCTCTCAAATCCCTCATTGAGAAAACGTGAAGGACAATATCTTTAACTGGGTTTCTTCTAGGTTGCACGATTTATGCAGCCGTCAATCATTTGACACGGTTGGTTGGTTGGTTAGTCAATCAATCTTGGGTTTTGCAGGGTAATTTCCCCCAATCTTCTTGGGTCCTGAATTCAGTTGATCACTCCAAAGGCGACAGTTTGATGGCGCTTGGAATTGTCAAAAATGCAATCACTATATTGGCACGAGCAAAAATGTAGTCAAATACAATGATGTTTGCCTTGAGTCAATGTTGATTGTTGATGGTTTGGAAGGTTCTTTGACTCGAGAGTCATTGTTGATTGTTAATGGTTTCGAGGGTTTTTAGAGCCCAAATACTGTGTATATATTTGACTTGAGTTAATGTTGATTGTCACTGGTTTCGAAGGTTCTTTGAGCCCAAATACAATGTATACATAGGGGCCAATCATGACTCCCTCTGTATCCTTTGCTGGTTTAGCAGTGCCGGCTGCTGGATCTGTAAACACTGCAAGTTTTGGAAACTTTGGACATGAATTTTATGCGTTTTTGATTCTCTGGAGATGGTGAAAAGTCGACTTCAGGAGGGTGGTTCCGGATCATCTGCTCAAAGATCAAAAAGAGGGCCTAACATAAAGTAGAAGTACTTTACTGGGGACTATTGTATTCCAATTTTAGTGTCTGTGACTAGGGGTGAGCACCGGCCTCGGGTAAACCCTAAAATCGAACCGAACCGGGAAACTGGACCATGATAACCCTAATTCTCTCTTTTTACTCTTTCATTTCATTTTGTTGCCGCCTGTGGTTCCTTGCTTGTGAAGCTAAGTGACGGAAACAAATTCCTAAAATATCATACAAAATTGCGGAAAAAACGTGCCCATTCTACACTTGAATCACCGATCGTTTGAAGTATATCACGTAAAAACGAACATACCTCTTCTGCCACAGATTAAATGCACTTATCGCAGCGTCGAGAGAGAGAACAATCCTTGAATTGTTGAAAGCAAAGTCCTCTTGCTTTTCTTCTTGTGAAAAATGTCTTCTGATGAAAAATGCAACAACTACTCTTTCCATTACGTGTGTTTTTCATCTTATAACTTCAAGACAATAACTGCCAAGTGCAGTTACTTTCTTTCGTGGGTCGGGTTAGCCCATCATGGGCGGCTCAATTTTCACAAATAAAAGCCAATCATTCCATCATTTCCCACTCGCACATGGTGGGCTAAACATTAACTCTCTCTCTTCTTTGCAATATTCATACTAGCAAATAATCCGTGCGACCAGCATATTTCGAGAGCTCGTTGCGATGCATCTGTTAGGAATACATAGCAGCTCAAAATTGGGTACCACGTTTTTCCGAGTAGACATTATATGCAGTCCCCTAGATCAATCAGTCACAATTACATTTCATTCGATCTCTTTTAGTATTTCATATATTGTATTCACAATTATGATTTACTCAAAATCATAATTGGTCGACCTGTGAATACAAAAATAGGATGTGACATCATCAATAAGTTGATCTTCCTCTTTCTTAAACCTCTCTATTTCAGCCCAGCACGCTTTTCTAGAAATGTCCCATTAGATCGAATCATTCATAACCATTGGCAACACTCTAAGATAGCGAACACTGAATAGAAACTTTGAGAATAAGTCAGAGTCCTGAGGGTATTAAATGAGGAACTCATATTCTCAAGAGTCTCACACGGCATAAAGTTGAGATCAAAAACTTTTGCCACTCTTATCGGTCGACTCATGCATACGTAGTATGAAATACGTATTACGGTATTGACTCCTTTCCCGTGGAGCGTATGTCTTTATATTCAATACCGTACAGATGATTGTTCAGACATACCCAATGTCTAAACTCGAGTTCACATATCTACTCCTCTAAAGAATCCATTAGAACTCACATCTGGCATCAAAGACAGATAAAAGTAAAATATGTAGGTTATTTTACTTTCGGACAAATTAAATATTATGTCCTCATCTTAGCACTTAACTAAGGCGACATTTATATTTTAAGCTTGAGCTCTCGATTATCACCTAGATAATAAGCCTAAAAATTGTCTCATCTCTACTTATCACATAGCAAATAGAGGCGATTACTCGTGTGAGTGAGTTAATCTTATCTGTCTTACATACTTATTTGACATAATACACTAAGTATTAAAATGCATAAATAAATAAAAATATCATAGGCATTAACAATGATATAACAATTTCATTCAAATGTGAACATTCAGGGAAATTACAATATTCAGTACATCAACATCTACGCAGTCCTAGAGATTTTACATGACCATTGAAAACATCTCTAGGAATTGGCTTTGTCATAGGATTTGCTATCATTTTATGCGTAGATATGTACTGCAAGTTCACATCTTTTCGTGCTACCATATCTTTAACAAAATTGTACTTGGTATCTATATGTTTGGTCTTGCCATGATATTTCGGATCCTTGGTGTATGCTATCGCTGCTTGGTTATCACAATTGACTAACAATGAGCTTGCAGCGTGCTCAACAACACCTAAATGATCCAAAAATCTCTTAAGTCAAACTCCTTCTTGTACTGCTGCTGACAATGCCACGAACTCGGCTTCCATGGTGGATAATGCTATACATGTTTGTTTCTTACTGCTCCAAGAAATGACGCCATTATTCAGTAAGAATGCAAATCCTGAGGTAGATTTCCTTTCGTCTAAATCTCCTCCCCAGTCAGCATCTGAGTAGCCTTCAAGTCGCAGATCCTTTCCTTGATAACTCAGAGAATAATCAGCAGTACCTTTTAGATACCTCATGATTCTTTTGACGGCTTTCCAATGTGCTTGACCTGGATTGGATTGGTATCTACTTACCATCCCAACTGCAAAATATATGTCAGGTCTTGTACACATCATGGCGTACATTAAACTCCCAATAGCACTAGCATAAGGAACACGTTTCATTTGCTCCTTCTCTTGTGGAGTCTTAGGACACAGTCTTTGGCTCAATCCTTCACCTTTTGCAATAGGAGTGTCAATGGGTTTGCAATCTTGCATATAAAATCGTTCAAGAACTTTGTTTATATAAGTCTCTTGCGAAAGAGACAATAATCTCTTGGAACGATCTCTTGAAATCTTAACTCCAAGAATATATGCAGCCTCACCCATATCTTTCATTTCAAAATTGGACGATAACCAATTCTTTACAGTATTAACCAACTCCTTATTGTTTCCGGCAATTAGTATGTCATCAACATATAATGATAAGATCACGAATTGATCTTTGGATCTTTTGGTATATACGCAATGATCTTCATCAATCATTGTAAAATCATATGCCACTATAGCATTATGAAAACGTATATACCATTGTCTCGAAGACTGCTTAAGGCCATATATCGATCTTATAAGTCGACATACATTTTGTTCTTGGCCTTTCATAATGAAGCCAACGGGTTGCTCCATGTAAATTTCTTCTTCTAATTCTCCATTTAGAAAAGCAGTCTTTATATCCATTTGATGTAATTCAAGATCCATACTTGCCACTATTGCCAAAATAAGACGAATTGAGGTAAATCTCACTACAGGAGAAAAAGTTTCTTCATAATCAATTCATTCCTGTTGATTATACTCTTTCGCCACGAGGCGAGCCTTATATCTTTCTATCGAGCCATCGGATTTTCGCTTTATTTTGAGAACCTATTTGTTCCCAATAGCTTTGCGTCCTTTTGGAAGATCAACCAGTTCCCAAACATGGTTTGACTTCATTGACTTCATCTCTTTTTCCATTGCATTCATCCATTTATCCTTATTAGGGCAACTTAGAGCCTCATTTAAATTCTTTGGCTCATCTTCATCTTGCGGAGCGATCATAAAAGTTTCCCCTTCAATGTCAAAACGTCGTCGGGGAACACTTTTGCGACTTGTTCGCCGTAAGGGAGATTGTACACGTAGCATATTATTCCCCATTACGCTCCCACTTGGATTAGATAATGACGGTATTATCTCATCAAATGGTTGCAATTGAGATTGAGTTGAATTTAATTCCTCATTATTCTCATTGCTCCCACTTGATCGAAATTCATCGATTTCATTATCAGGATCCAAGGTTTCAAATAGTGAGTAGTCCTCACCTATTTCGCCCTTCTTAGGATACTCATTCTCTAAGAATGTGACATCTCGTGATTCAAATTCAGTTATACTCCCACTTTCTTGCTCACCTATAAACACATACCCTTTTGAGTTCTCTGAGTACCTTATGAAAATACTCTTCTTACCTCTGGGACCCAGTTTCCCATATTTATGAGAGGACTCGTGAGTATAGGCAGCACAACCCCAAGGCTTAAGAAAATTTAAATCGGGTTTTCTTCCTGTCCATAACTCATATGGAGTGGAAATAACTGATTTAGAAGGCACACGGTTAAGTATATAGGCAGCAGTTAACAAAGCATCACTCCAGAAGGTGATAGGTAACTTGGCTTGTGCCATCATAGGCCTAACCATTTCCAATAGGGTTCTATTTCTCCTCTCGGCAACACCATTTTGTTGTGGAGTATATGGAATAGATAACTGTCTTTCTATTCCTTTTTCATCACATAAATTTCTGAACTCATCAGATAGATATTCTCGACCTCGATCGGATCTCAATGCTTTTATTTTCTTATCTAATTGATTTTCCACCAAGTTCATAAATATCTTGAAGCAACTAAAAGCCTCAGATTTATGAGAAATCAAATAGACATATCCGAATCGAGTAAAATCATCAATAAATGTGATAAAATAAACAGCCCCATGTCTAGCCCTCACATTCATTGGACCACAGATGTCAGAATGGATTAACTGCAAAGGAAATTCAGCTCTTTTTCCTTTTCCAAATGGTTTCCTTGTTGTTTTCCCTGCTAGGCATTGCTCGCAAATAGGCAAATCAACTTTTTCAATATTGCCTAATAAGCCCTCTTTGGCTAATCTTTGCATTCGTTGTTGGCCAATATGACCAAGTCTAGCATGCCACACATTCACATCATTTTCATAAGAGTTGGAAGATGTAAATAGGGAATAACAAACGTTAACATTTCCATAGTCAACATCTAATACAATGAAACCATTCAAAAAATATCCACATCCATAATAATTTGTATTCAAATACAAATCAACACCACTGCTATGAAAGTTCAAATTAAAACCAAGTCGAATCAACACTAACACAGACACTAAATTCCGACGAATCTCCGGAGCATATAATACGTCATGTAGGAACAATGTGCATCCACCACGCATCATCAACTAGCAGGTGCCAATTCCTTTAACTTCCACTTTGGAGTTGTTCCCTACATAGATCCATTTCGTTCCAGTCGGAACCCGTCGGAACTCCACGAAGGCATCTCTGTCCTTCGCTACATGGTCTGTTGCTCCCGAATCTACAGTCCACAAAGGATTAGACTCAGTTAAAAACACAGAACTTGACACATAGACAAAGTTCTCAAGAATGCAATGGGAGTTTACCTTCTTTGGCTCGCCGCAATCGCGAGCAAAGTGTCCCTTCTTGCTACAATTGTAGTATTTCACCCTCGACATTTTCTTTACAAAAGAACGCTTTCCTTTGTCATGTTGATTGAATCTTGGTTTCTTACCCGAAGAACTTGCTCCCTTGCCTCTCCACCTTCTGAACGAATCAGGACGCTTGCGCTTAGAGCTCGAATGCTCTTGTGAGCTAGAGCCTGCATAGTAAATGTCAGTTACCGGCTTATCCGCCAGGAGACGGTCCTCCTCTAGCTCTAAGTGGCGCACTGCATCCTCAAAGGTTTTGATGTTCTCATTGTGAGTTAGGTGCAACTTCATATGCTCCCAACTTTGAGGCAAAGAACGAATCACCGCTTGCACTTGCTGTTCATCAGTCAGAACATGGCCAGCATCCTTCAGCTCATTAATCATGTATGACATTTTTCTTAAATATTGCTTCATGGACTGACCATGTGGCTTCTTATATGAGTCAAATCTTATAGTGAGCTATCTAAGCTTGGTTACAGATGTATGACCAAACCTTGCTGCCAATGCTACCCACATCTCCTTAGCATTTTCAAAACGCCTAAACTCTCGCATAACATCATTTTCCATGCTACTCAGCAACGTGATGCGAGCAAGGGAGTTCTTTCTTTTCCATACAGCAAATGCATCCTTATCTCTCTTATGTTGTGCAGTGTTTCCGTCTTCAGGCTCTTCCATAACCAGGTTAAGAGCTTCGAGAGCCTCTTGCTCTTCCAGCACATATTGGATTTTCATATGCCAAATTTCATAGTTATCACCATTAAGCTTCTCTCCTTTGTTCAGTTCAGCAACTATATTCTTTGATGCTGAAGCCATTGAATCTGAACATATCAGACAGACAAGCACGAATTGTTAATGCCACTTATTTATGCATTAATTTTACACAAACCGATTATATTAACGAATAATCTCACATAGGCTTTAGATTCGAAAGTTCACTATGTTTCCAATCATCATCAAAAAACCTAATGTGAAATTACCGTTAATGTAATCATTAAGGTAAAATTACGTTCTTTAAAGTTACTAAAACTTTTAGAACTCCCACTCAACTCCATATGATACTTATAAGATAAATATTAAAACAGAATAGTACTTTAAACTATTCACAATATGAATATCAATCAACATTCATTTACCTAACACTTTGTACATAAGGAATGAATCCATCAAAGGAAATAAACATAAATACGAACATAGAAATATCCTCCCAAGATTTCTAACACCAACCTATAGTGAACATATCCATAAGAGTTTACAAAAAAAAATAAACACAATCAGGTGATGATCCTCTTTCTATAAACTGGAAATGACTCATGAAAAACCTCAGGAAATTTTATTTCCTTTGGCAACCAAATGGAGGCACCCGGAAAACCCCTAGATTCGGGCAACGTATTGCCTCGAGACCGATACAATGCAAGGATTGACGTCCTTCTTGTCCCGACCCGTATGTACTCTATCATGAATTTCTCCACAATCATCTTATAGCTCGGACCTTCTAAGGTGTCCCATACCCTATCAATCATTCTTCCCAACTCATCAGGAATTGTGCATTTTAGGGCTCCGACCATCACATACTCTGGCATTAGGAAACCGTTCCAAATGATATCCTGTATCATTTGGTTAACCTTGATGATGTGTGTCATCATGTCATCATCAGCATCCCACCGGTAAAGAGCTAGCTTGATTCTGAGATTCTCAAGCTTCTCATTTTGAGCCGCCGTTCTAGGGATGATAGGGGTTCGATATCTTCTTACCATATTTCCTGCAACAAATGCAGAAAAAGAAAAAAAAATCGAATGATTATTATTTATAATTCATGGTATTTGCAAGAAACACATTCTACCCCCCTTCAGCCCTTTTTTTTTTTTTTTTTTTTTTTTTTTTTTTTTTTTTTTTTGGGTCAACGCCGGTCAACGGTGGTCAACGGTCAACTGATGACCGGGTCAGGTCAACGGGTCGGACGAGTCAAATACGGGTTGGGTCCGGTCAAAACGGGTGGGGTCGGGTCAAATAAAACCCGATTGGGCACCGCATGGCTGACGTCAGCGTGACGTCAGCCACGCCGCACGCGCCCTCATGGCGCGTGCGGTGCACGCGCGCGGGAGGAACCGCCACGCACGTGCTGGCGAGACCGCCACTTGCGGCGGCGCGTGTGGGCGTGTGCAGCTCCTCCCGGCGGCGTGCCACCCATCAAAATTCTCGTTTCGACGAGTATTATAACCCTACACTTTCAAAAATAAGTTTTGATGCACGGAAAACGAGAAACCACTTCGAACAGTACGGCCGGGTGTCGGTTTTCGTACCCGAGCGTTTGTCGGCGCCGTTTCACGAATTCCGGCAAAAAAAAATTCGTTTTATGAACATATCAAAAGATCAGGAAACAAGTAAACATGCTCTGATACCAATGACAGAAACAAATTCCTAAAATATCATACAAAATTGCGGAAAAAATGTGTCCATTCTACACTTGAATCACCGATCGTTTGAAGTATATCACGTAAAAACGAACATACCTCTTCTGCCACAGATTAAATGCACTTATCGCAGCGTCGAGAGAGAGAACAATCCTTGAATTGTTGAAAGCAAAGTCCTCTTGCTTTTCTTCTTGTGAAAAATGTCTTCTGATGAAAAATGCAACAACTACTCTTTCCATTACGTGTGTTTTTCATCTTATAACTTCAAGACAATAACTGCCAAGTGCAGTTACTTTCTTTCGTGGGCCGGGTTAGCCCATCATGGGCGGCTCAATTTTCACAAATAAAAGCCCATCATTCCATCACTAAGGAATTTCACGGCTGCTTCATCATGCCTAGAGGACAAAGTTATAAAAATCTTTGGCTAGATAAAAAAAGTTTTGACGGCATAAGACGATGGAAGTTGCTAAGAAATTAGAAGAATTTGCCAAAAAGACGTTTCTTTGTGAGAGACATGAAGTTGATGGTTGTGGCTCATATTCTCCTAATCCGTTTAGTCGATAAAACCAGTGTTTACTAATGATGGAGTATTGAAGCATTGAGATTAAGTTGGCCACCTGTCGCCATCAACTTTGAACTTTGTAGGTGAATATTTAAAGAGTAATGAAACAAAAAAAAAAAATGAATTGCCAGATTCGATTTCAAGGCCTACAGGGTAAGTTTTAACTCTATTGTTTAAGCACTCAACTTGACACACAATCATTTTTATCTCTGTTTCTTTCCTTTGGGCTATCACAAGTTTCACGTGGATCATAATCTAAGCATGGAAAGTGAAATCCTGGCCGCTTACGGTTTTTAATTATTGTTTAAGCATTCAACGTGACGGACATAATCATTTTTATCACTTTCTCTTTCCTTTGGGATATCACAATTTTCACGTGGATCATAATCTAAGATCGGAAAGTGAAATCATCATAATCCAAGCATGGAAAGCGAAATCCCAATTCATGCATGACCATGTTTTCTCGGACACGAACAGTGACAGACTCTGCTCAATGGAAACCCACTTGCCCACTTGCGCTTATCAATTTCATATGTAGATGTCGGTTGCTCCCGTGGATTTTAAGAAACTACGCCGTTTCGGTCTTCATCTTCCTTCCGCGCCCGAGCTCCGCCTCGTCGCTCTTCATCATCTTTGTCGCACTGACAAACTCGGCCACGGCTTCCAGCACTCACCCATCACCACCCAGAACTCTGACGGTGAGAGTTCAAATCTTGATCGTCCATTCCTCTTCAGTACACCACCACTCTTACAAGACGTGGTTGCTCTCAAACTTTGCCCGTACCTTTTTCTCGATCACACTATTTATCGTCTAGGCAGGTAAGCGCCAATGCTGCTGTGTGTCTCCGTAAATTTTCACTCTCTCTCAAATCCCTCATTGAGAAAACATTCGAGGTGCGTTTGTTTCACGGAAAAATCAAGATTCGAAAAAAAAATTCCAAAAAATAATGGCTTATATCAATTACAAAACTAAATTAATGAAAACTATTTTCATCACCCACAAAAATAGTTAAGCATAAATTGTTATCAATAATAAAAACACTTTCCGTTGACTAGTTTTTCTAAACGATATAATTAATCATTTTTCAAAAAACATTTTCCAAATCTTGAATTTTTCGTAACTTTAGAAGAAGAATATTTTTAAGTGGGTTTCTTCTAGATTGTGCGATTTATGCAGCAGTCAATCATTTGACTCGGTTAGTTAGTTAGTCAATCAATCTTGGGTTTTGCTGGGTAATTTCCCCCAATCTTCTTGGGTCCTGAATTCAGTTGATCACTCCAAAGGCGACAGTTTGATGGCGCTTGGAATTGTCAAAAATGCAATTACTATATTGGCACGAGCAAAAATGTAGTCAAATACAATGATGTTGGCCTTGAGTCAATGTTGATTGTTGATGGTTTGGAAGGTTCTTTGACTCGAGAGTCAATGTTGATTGTTAATGGTTTCGAGCGTTTTTGGAGCCCAAATACTGTGTATATATTTGACTTGAGTTAATGTTGATTGTTACTGGTTTCGAAGGTTCTTTGAGCCCAAATACAATGTATACATAGGGGCCAATCATGACTCCCTATGTATCCTTTGCTGGTTTAGCAGTGCCGGCTGCTGGATCTGTAAACACTGTAAGTTTTGGAAACTCTGGACATGAATTTTATGCGTTTTTGATTCTCTGGAGATGGTGAAAAGTCGACTTCAGGAGGGTGGTTCCCGATCATCTTCTCGAGGATAAAAAAGAGGGCATAATATTAAGTAGAATTACTTTACTAGGGACTATTGTATTTCAATTTTAGTTTTTGTGACTAGGAGTGAGCACCGGCCTCGAATAGACTCTAGAACCGAACCGAATCGAATTGAACCAGAAACTACACCTTGATAACCTTAATTCTCTCTTTTTACTCTTGCATTGCATCTTGTTGCCGCCTCTGGTTCCTTGCTTGTCAAGCAAAGGAATTTCACGGCTGCTTCATCATGCCTAGAGGACAAAGTTGAAAAATCTTCGGCTAGATAAAAAAAGTTGCAATGGCATAAGACAATGGAAGTTGCTACGAAGTTAGAAGAATTTGTCAGAAAGATGTTTCTTTGTGAGAGACATGAAGTTGATGGGTGGGGCTCATATTTTTCTAATCCGTTTATTCGATAAAACCAGTGTTTATTAACGATGGAGTATTGACGCATTGAGATCATGTTGGCATCAGCTTTGAACTTTATAGGTTAATATTTTAGAGAGTAATGAAACCAAAGAAAAAAAAACAGATCGAGAATCCTTAGGTTCGGTTTCAAGGTCTACAAGATATGTTTCATGTTCCAAAAACTGGGAACTGGTTCTAACGGGGTAGGTTATATTCATCCTGGAGCTGCTCACTCTTGTATGCGACTATAAATTATTATAACATAACCTGATTCGGTTTTTTGATTATTTTGCAGTCATTGGAGATATGTGACTTGAGGGCTGTCGCTGGATAAAAATGCATCTTTGGTCAAACCTCTCTTTCGGAAAGTGGTATGCTATCCGTATCAGCTGTGCTGCTCGAGAAGAACTTAAGTCTGGTTCTTCACATAATAATTCATGATCTCACGCTACCGCTATGCTTAGTACGCGACTCTTTCGCTTTTCTGTCGAGAAGGTTGTTAAGTGGTGATTCGGATGTTTGGCCGCCAAAGTGGGTATTTTAATCTCGATCACTTCCATTGTAATCACTAAAACATATGGCTCCGGCAGTATACTTTTCACGTGGACATAACCTAGCATGGAAAGTGAAGTCCCAACTAATGCATGACTAGGTTTTTAGACACCGACAATGACAAATTCTGCTCTGTGGAAACCCACTCCCAACAAACAAATTATACGTAATACCCACATTCCCTTATCACACATAACATGGCCAATTTCCACACAGCTTCCGGCGCTCACCCATCGCCGCCCAGACCTCTCGCGACTTGTTAAGAGAAATTCAACTGAAGACAATGGGCAACAGCGAGAGTTCAAATCTTGATCGTCCACTCCTCTTGAGTACAACAACACTCTACAGAATGGGGTTGCTCTGAAACTTTCCCTGTATCTTCCAAAAGCTTTCTCGATCACATTATCTATCGTCTACTCCGGTACGGGTCGATGCCACCGTGTGTCTCTGTAGATTTTCACTCTCTCTCAACTCCCACATGGAGAAAACGTTTGAGAAAGGAAGATCTTTTTTATCTTTATATCTTCAGGATTGTTTGATTAATGTAGCTGTCGATCACTTGACACGGTCAGTTAGTCAATCTCGGCTTTTACCGAGTAATTTTCGCCCAATCTTCTTGGCTGTCCGTCCTGAGTTCAGTCGACGAGTCCAGAGGCGAGTCGATGGCTCTTGGAATTGTCATAATGCAATCACTATATTGGCACGAGCAAAAAATGTGGTTAAAAGCCTTAGATATTTTTTCTTGGTTATGTTTCTTTTTCGAGCCCAAATAGAACTATTTGTTTGGCTCGAGTCAATGTCATGTTGATTGTTAATGGCTTCCATGTCAATGTCATGTTGATTGTTGATGGTTTCCGTGTTGAATCTCCTTTGGACCTTCCATTTCTACGGTGGGGCCAATCTCGACTCCCTACGTGTTCTCTGCGGGTTTAGCAGTGCCGGGTGCTGTCCCTATAAATACCGCAAGTTTTGGAAACTTTGGACATGAATTTTACGTGTTTTTGATTCTCTGGAGATGGTGAAAAGGAAACTTCAGCAGGGTGGTTCCGGATCTTCCGCTCGAGGATCAAAAAGAAGGCCTAACATTAAGTAGAATTACTTTACTAGGGACCATTGCATTCCAAGTTTAGTGTCTGACTGTGCATTACTATAACAGACCTGATTCGGATTCTTGATTACTTTGCAGTCATTGGAAAAATGTGACCAGAGGACTGTCGCTGGGTGAATTTGTACCTTTTGTCGAGCCTCTCTTTCGGAAAGTGGTATGCTATGCGTATCAGTCACTAGCTCTGTTGCTTGAGAAGAACTCAAGTCTGGTTCTTCACAAATTCATTGATGATTTCGTACTACTGCTCTGCTTAGTGTGTGACTCTACGGTTTCTTAAATAGGATATCATGATTCATTTATATGCCTTAGTGATGTTCGGTCAGCATGTCATGGATGTAGTTCGGATTTCTAATGAGAAGGTTGTTTCTTTTGGTGATTCAGATGTTTCTTATGGTCACTTCCTTTGTAATCACCAAAAAGTATGGCTCAGGCAAAGTAGTTTTCATCACAGAGATGTGCAGGGCTTTGTCCATGCCATGTTTCTTATGAAAGATACTTCATGAAATCCTGATTTGCTCTACTGTTTTATATTAAGAATGTTTCAATTATTTGTTTCTGAAGTGATCTGTTTGTTGGGTTCATTTACATGGATTAAAGATCTGTGAATCCTGTTCTCATGACTAAATTCCAAAATAAAAATGAAATATTTGTTGCCCCTCACCTCTTTTTTTTAATGGAAGTTATGAATCTTTTTATCGAACGGTCAAATGACTACTTCCTTTTTCTAGTTATTAATTTTGATTGCTATGCTATGCAGAAGTTCCTTGTATTTGTAAACATCTCACACTAGGAACGTAAGATTTTCCCTGCATGTAATCTAATGAAATCACCTTTTCGGATCGTGATGCTAAACAGGACGAAACTATTGTATAGTTAAAAAATGCACTTTGAATCTGATTACATTCTGCATCAAGCAGGTTAGTGAGGAAGTGGAACGTGTGATTTCACGCTTCCATGATCCATCGTTAAGGTCAGTGTTCCTTGTCTTTCGGCATCAACCTCCAAGGTTGGTTCCCAATCAAAAGCGGCCATATTGGTCTTGTTTCGTATTAGTATTTTCATACTAGACACACTACTCTGGTTTCAAGTACAAGATAAGTTATTTTCTGACATCATATCGACACTTCAGCATCCCTTATGCACAGAGAACTTACGTATTTCTAGTCTATATCTTAGAGCGCTGTCTAATCCTGTTGGAACTTCTGAAGAAAGCAGTCTGCGACTGCAATTTGTTAACAAATTACCGGCAACCATCTTCACTAGCAGTCAGATAGAAGCTGAGGATGGTACTCCTCTCGAGATCGAACTAGTCGATGGCAGGACAAATGAGAGGGTTACAAGTGGGCCCCTATCTTTGATAAAGATTGAAATCGTCATCCTTGATGGAGATTTTGAGTCGGACGAGGGAGAAGATTGGACCGAGAAGGAATTCAATCGCAAAATCACTCGTGAAAGGGAAGGGAAAAGGCCACTGATAACAGGGGAGCTGACTATGATGTTGCAAGGAGGAGTTGGTTGCCTCCGTAATTTAATCATCACCGACAACTCAAGCTGGATGAGAAGTCGGAAATTCAGGTTAGGAGCTCGAGCTGTTCAAAAGGTTTCTGCAGAAATAAGAATAAGGGAAGCGAGAAGTGAAAATTTCATTGTTAAAGAACATCGAGGAGAGTGTAAGTTTGCAATGCCTTGGTTTCGATGCCCTTCATCTTGGCAATATCATTTTGATGTCTGACCGTTAATTCCCGATTCTATCTTTGGACCTTAAAAAGACTAAAAAGATTGACAAGTTTTCCATGTTATGCGCAGTGAACAAGAAGCACCACCCTCCATTTCTGAGTGATGAAGTATGGCGTTTACAGAAAATAGCCAAAGACGGCCCTCTACATAAGCGCATGAGTTCGAGAAGAATCAACACCGTTCAAGATTTCCTCCAGCTGCACGAAGTCGATGCGTCCTCTCTAAGAAACGTAGTATCTACTTCTTTTCAAGCCGTGCTAATTTCTCTTGTTCTTTACATCTTATTCTAAGGATTATTAACTACCAAATCATGCTATTTCTTTTGTGATGTGATGTCATCTCAGATACTTGGCACTGGGATCCCCAAGCGGACATGGGAAACGATTGTCGGACATGCCAGCACTTGTGTGGTCGATGATAACGAGACGTACGCTTACTACCAAGATTCGAACAAGGCCAGAATACTGTTCAATTCGGTAATGAAAGTGACTCAAGCTACACTTGACGGCCAAACTTACCAGTCGCTAGACAAATTGACCCACTCTCAGAAGGTACACAGTTCACAGCCTGAAACTTTACCATCAAGTACCTTAGTATCAATCTCTGGAGCAAAAGAGGGGCCTTTATTTATTGGACTAGTTCGTTTATACGGCAGAATTTATTCCACAACCACATCTCTGAAAATTCGTTAGTAATCGTTTGATTTTGGATTCGATCTAATCCGCTGCTCGGTCAACAGATTTTGGTGCAGAACTTAAGAAGGCAAGCTTACTATAGCAAGAATCAATGGGTGCCGCTTGATTACCTACCCAGCATCACTCTTCGAGAGCCCTGACTTTTGATTTGTCTCCTGAGGAGCTTTTTAAAGTGTCAGCTCCGATCCCTGACGTGGACACCGGAGCATGCTCTCTGTTGAAGTGTTCATGGATATTTGTCAGAAGTTAGTAGGTGTTCATAAATAAGACATTGGGATTTTGGAAGTGTCTCCGTACTCAATAAATAGAACAACCAATGTACTCTTTCATCAAGTTATTGAGTAAAGATGTTGTTTTCTAGTATGTTCTCTCTCCGTCTTTTTTGAAGATTGTGGCATATCTACATAAAATCAGAGCCACCAAGAGAACGCGACCTAAATTAAAACCCTAGTTTTATCTTTCTTCTTGCCATCAGTTTGAAAAACAAAAAAAAGAACCCTCGTCTCTGCCATCAACTTTTCTACTCTAACACTAAGACCACCACCCTTCATTGTTCCAAGTCTTTGTTTTTCGCCCGCCGATCTTCATCCTTGGAGGCAGCCACAACTGCTCATCTTCAAGAGTAGTGTCATCGTCCTCTACTTGTTGCAGTCTTAGATCTGTTCAGGTTGTCTCTAAGAGCAACTCTATCTCGTGAGTCACTAGTCTCTGTGTCGTCGTCAGGGGGAGCTGCCTGTAATGCGGCCTCGACGGTCTAGTCTCTGGCATCCTTGTACCAGTGAAGTCTACCGCGAGTCGATGCGTCCCTCTACCATGGTCACTGGTTCTCCGTCAAAATCAAGCTACTATCCCAGTTAGGTAGCTGGTTTTAGTCTTAGTTATTTTTTGGGCAAGAGCTACCAAAAACCCTAAACTATGCCCACCGTGACATATTTGTGCTAAACTTTTTTCATTTGTGTGACACATTTACTTTCGTCAAAGTTTTGTAAATAAGAATCGTTAAAAATTTACCTATATAGATGCCAAAAAGCAAACAGTGTTAATATGGCACCCTTATGGCTTAAGTGAAATAAAAACGATTTTGTTTTGGCTAAAAAATCATCTACCAGAACCTTGACGAAAGTAAGTGTGTTGCATAGGTACAAGTTTGGAGTTCCTTATGTCACAAGAAAATATTTAGGGTAAATGTGCCATAGGTAGGCATAGTTTTGAGTTTTTTATATTACAAAAAAAAAGTTCGGGATAAAAATGTCATATTAGGTATAATTTGGGAGTCTTTTGTGACTTTTTTCCTTTTTTTAGGGTTAATACTATGAAACACATGTACTACATTTATTCCAAATTAATTTTCATAGCGCAGAAAACCCCAAATTGGTATATTCTTGCTTTGCTTCTGTCAAATTTTACCGTTAAATTACTAAGATAAAATAACACGTGGCAGTAGCTCGGATGTCGTGCCAAATCCATGTAGAATCCATATTTCTGTCTTTCTCTATTATTTTGTTCTTATTAGTTTTAGCTCGGAACGTTCCACCTTTGATACTTAACTTCATCTTCTTGTTGTTGTTGCTTCAAGTAGCCCTCATTTGAAAACAATTATGGCTCACTCTTTCTCCTGTATAACACTCTGCTTTGTCTTTGTCTTCGTGACTTGTTCAAGCATATTCCTTCTTCGTTGAGCATACTCTTTTATCTCTGGTAATATTCTCGTCTTTGAATTTTTTTCTTAGGATTGTTTGTTGAACTCGTTCAACTTGGTCTAAAGTTCCCAAGTAGTTGTCTGTTTGTCTTCGTCTTCGTTTTTGTTTTCGTGACTCGTTCAAGCACTCTTTTATCTCTGTAATCTTCTCATCTTTAATTTTTTTTTATCGGGTTTATTTGTCGAACTCATTTGACTTGTTAGGAAAGATCATAAGCAGTTGTGTGTGAGAATTCATCTTTTTGTCTCGTTTGTCAACATAGAAAAATCCCAAACAGCATGTTTGTCAAATAAACCTTTGTTTTCCATGGAGTTTTCAAATGAGAGCTAATTGAAACAGCAACATAATTCTTAGTTGGAAGGCTGTGAATGAAAGGAAAAAAGAGTGCCAAGCGTGAAAACCGAAATTAAACAGAGGATAGAAAGAGTGCAGTGATGTGTGCGTGTGACTGAGTGAATGCAAGGAATGATTGACATTAAGCAAGATAAGAAAATAGAGAACGAGATTGGTTTGGACGGGAATAGGAAGAAGAAGACCAAGCTAAGTATTAAGGCTGAAGCGTTCTAGGTAAAAAATAACAGAGAATAAAAAAAAATTATCGCTAAAAGGGGACGTAAAAATGAAAAATAATATGTATAAAATAATAGAAACGACAAAAATCTGTATTTTCACATGGACTTGCCACGTCATCCGAGTTATTACCACGTGTCTTTTCATCTCAATAATTTAATAGTAAAATTTGATAGAAGTAAAAAGGACGGTAAATGCAACACATATATAATAGTTTAAGGTTTTTTGTGATACAAAAATTAGTTTGGAGAAAATGTGGCACAAGTGTACCAATTTGGCGATTTTCACGATATTTACTTCTTTTTTATGTTCTTTGTCTTGAAATGGTCTTTCTGCAGCACCTCATCTTTAGAAACTTCCCCAATTTTGGTCAACATTTCAATGCCCACCATGTACGTTATTCGCTGTGGGATTCTCTTTCGATTGCGAGTGTCATTGACAACCAAAGTCGTCTCAACTGTTTAGGTAGCTGTCAGTGCTAGAGTCGAGCACACCTTCATCGAGCAGCCAAGGTTGAGCATTGTGGGGTGATGCAGTTTAGTTTGTCGCAGTTTAAGTTGGTTTTCACATGGTTTTGTTAAGGTTGTGTGAGAAAGAGGTGTCAACTCTATGATCATATGCTTCTTCAGCGTTTGTCTTAAATCCGGTTCAAATTGGGTGTTTTGGTTGCAAACTTTGGAAAAGAGTTGCACGTGTCCTGTGCAAGTTAAATGCTCCGGTTTAAGAAGGAAGGGTTAGGAGCATATTTATGGATATTAGTCGAAAGTAAGTTAGTGGTCACAAATAAGGACATTAAGGTATTGTTAGCGTCTCTTACTTTATAAATAGAGCCATCAACGTACTCTTTTATCAAGTTATTGAGCATTATGTAGCCTCTGAGTATTTTATCTCTCTCTTGAAGATCTCAGAATATTTACACTTTCTGCCAGGCCTGTTGCTATGCAGATTTGGGGATCTGTCCATCTGGCAGGAGTTCCGGAGTCTGCAAGTCTGAGATTTCAAGGCCTAAGGCGGCATGGTGCAAGGCCCGTTCAGTGGTGGAGTGGAGATCGGTTCGGCACATTGTGGCTACAAAGAGAACAGCAATGTCCAATTGTGCACATTATTTAGCCGAATACATACATAGGAAGCGAGTGTTGGGAGAAACGACTAATCTGTTCGATGCACTATAAATAAAATTTTCAGAATCGTACGTTGAATCACTAGTAAACGATGAACGAATCCACTTCACGTTGATCCGAATACAATCACAGGGAAAGTATCCTTATTCCACAGCGTTAATGTCAATTGTCTTCTCAAAGTAGATATGGAATCTTTATGCGTCAAGAGAGAGAAAGTCATGATTATCTCTTGTACATTGTTCATCTACTGATGAAGTTATCTTAACTTTTCTTAAGAAACTTTCCTTAAGAAACTTTCCTCGTACTTTTTCAAAAGGTGTCTCTCAGACACACTTTTTATTAGAGCAAATGGTGTCCCTTTGACACACACATCATGGGCGGACTGACGAAATATAGCATCTCCTACTCACACATGATAGGCTTGATGATGCTCTATCAAGAACATAAGGTATTCAACATTCATCTACCTTAGAAATAATTCATACTGGCAAGAAAGCCATGTGACTAGTGAGTACACCTGCACTTGGGAGCTCTAATTATACACCTGTTAGGGACAACATAATGACTACAACCCCAAAAATAAATAAACAATTGATGTCTCACAATTCCTAGACATATTTTGTTACATCAGTCCAAGTATACCTATCCTTTAAAAGCTATACTTTACTTTTCTCAAGAACACCATGTATTTACAATTATTTCCAAAGCCACTGAAGATGAAATAATTGGTCGACCGATAAACACATGTGATAGATGTAAAACAACAATAGTCTTCCTTCGCACTCATGTCTCTCTTCATTTCAAGACAACTACTTTCCTAGACACGTCCCATAAAGCCATACCTATTCATGACCGCTGGTAACATGCTAAAGTAGCAACATTGATCTTCTACTTCGAGAACATAGTCAGAAGTAACATAGGGCATAAAGTAAGGTAAATTATAAATTACCTTAAGGACTCACACGATGAATAAATGGGGATAATTGTACTCATCTCTCTTTTTGGTCAAATAAAGCACATATAGTATGAATTACATGCTATAGTAGATTTCTCTTTCTATAAGAGCGTACGTCATTTATTAATCATATCCACCATACGAATCTTAGCCTAAACATAGTCACATGCTTCTCACGTACTTATGTTTAGCCCGAGTGCTATATTAGCTCGCTTTCTACGGCGCACAATTTAGTACTCACATCCGGCAACCTTCAGGCATACATGATGGTGGGACTATCATGTTCGGTCTTATCACATACGAATAATAGACCTCATCTTGATTTCAATCATGACAACATTAAATTGTTTTATATACTAAACTGCTCTTTCAGCATTTATAGTACATATCGTCTCATCTCAACCCGTTTACTATAGCATTTGAGGTGATTGCTCGTGTGAGTGAGTCAATCATTGCCTGTTGACATACCTTTTAACAATATATGTGTGTTTGTGCTAGTATCATAATATTGTACTAAGTGATAAAACATCAATTCATTAACAAATAAGTACAATACATATTCACACATAATCCAGTGATCCTCAATAATATTACATATCATAATCACACTCTACGTAATCCTAGAGATATCATGTGGGTCAAGAACACGTTTCTTGGAACAGCCTTCATAAATGGATCAGCAACCATCCTGTTGGTTGAAATATATTGCAGGACTACTTTCTTCTGCGCTATTATATCTCTGATGAAGTTATTCTTTATGTTAATGTGATTCGTCTTACAATGGTACTTGGGATCTTTCACATAGGCAATGGTTGCTTGACTATCACAATATACTGTCACTGGTCTTGGGACATCGATGACAATGGCTAAATTTTCCGAGAAATATTTTAGTCATATTGCTTCTTGCACTGTAGCAGAACATGCAATAAATTCTACCTCCATTGTAGATAAAGCTATGCATGTCTGTTTCTTGCTATTCCAAGAAATTGCCCCATCATTAAGCAAGAACGCATATCTTGACGTCGATTTACTCTCATCTAGGTCTCCTCCCCAATCAGCATCAAAGTATCCTAGTAAGCGTAGATCACTCCCTTGATAGCAAAGTCAATAGTTCATAGTATCTTTCAAGTATCTCAGGATCCTCTTAACTGCTTTCCAATGTGCTAGATCAGGATTTGATTGATATCGGCTCACTAACCCCACAGCATGACATATGTCGGGTCGAGTACACATCATAGCATACATCAAACTTCCAACAGCACTAGCATAAGGAACAATTACCATTTCTTTCTTTTCTTCTGGAGTCTTAGGACACATCTTAATACTTAGGCCTTCGCCTTGCATGACAAGGGTATCAATGGGATTACAGTGTTGCATATTAAAGCGTTCAAGAATCTTCATTATATAAGACTTTTATGACATAGCAAGGAGTTTCTTTAATCGATCTCTTTCAATCTTAACTCTCAATATATATGCAGCTTCTTCCATGTCCTTCATTTCAAAATTAGAAGACAGCCATTCTTTTATGGTTATAACCAAACCCTTGTCATTCCCAGCTAACAAAATATTGTCCACATAAAGAGATAAAATCATAAATTTATCTTTGAACCGTTTGATATACGCACAGTGATCCTCTTTGATCATCGTGAACCTAAAAGAAGTTATGACTCGATGAAAACGAAAATACCAAATGTCTAGATGATTGCTTAAGGCCATCAATTGAGCGATGAAGTTTGCAAACTTTATGCTTTTGACCTTCAACAATGAAACCTATCAGTTGTTTTATATAGATTTCTTCATCTAGTTCTCCATTGAGAAATGTTGTCTTTATATCCATTTGATGTAATTCTATGTCTAAATGTGTAACAATGGCTAGGATAAGACTTATGGAGGCAAACCTTACAACTGGTGAAAAAGTTTCCTCATAGTCTATACCCTTTTGTTAAGTATAGCCTTTCGCCACAAAACGAGCCTTATATTTTTCAATGGATCCATCTGTCTTTCGCTTAATCTTGAAAATCCATTTGTTTTCAATAGCCTTGTAATTAGGTGGTAGATCAACCAAGTCCCAGACATGGTTTGTCCTCATAGACTCAATTTCGTCTTCCAAAACTTTTCTCCATTCTTCTTTGTCAGGAGATGAGAGAGCCTCTTAAACTGTTTTAGGCTCCGCATTATTTTGTGGAGCAATCATAAATGCTTCCCCTTCAATCTCAAATCGACGACAGGGAGTACTTTTACGATTACTTTTACACAACTGAACTTATTGAGAATTCAGTTTGGCAGGCGATGCTACACTCCCACTAGATCTTATATGTTGAGTTAAATCTGTGTTTCCCTCAATAACATTAGTGGGTGTATTATCGAGATCTTCCATCTCTTGTAATTGGAAGTCCTTATTGATCTCACCTCTACTAGGAAAATCGTTCTCCAAGAACGTGGCATCTCGTAACTCCATTTCAGTCACACTTCCATCAGTTTGTTTACCTATGAACACGTACCCTTTAAAGTATTCAGAGTATCTAATAAAGATACACTTCTTCCCTTTAGGGCTTAATTTGCCATATTTATGGGAAGAATCATGAACATATGCTGCACACCCCCAAGGTCGTAGATTACTTAAGTCTGGTTTTCTACCAATCCACAATTCATAAAGGGTGAAAGCAACTGACTTAGAGGGCACACGATTAAATATATAGGCAGCAGTCAATAACGCATCTCCCCAATATGAGACAAGTAGATTTGCCTGCACCATCATAAACCTAATCATTTCTAATAGGGTTCTATTCCTTCTTTCTGCAACCCCATTTTGTTGCAGAGTACTAGGAATAGTCAATTGTCTTACAATTCCATTTTCATCACAAAGAGCCTTGAATTGCTCAATTAGATACTCATGTCCACGATCGGTTTTTAATGCCTTTATTGTTTTATTCAACTAATTATCTACCAAAGCTATAAACCGTCTAAAGCAATCCAATGCTTCGGACTTATGGGAGATTAGAAAAACATAACTGAAATGCATGAAGTCATTTATAAAAGTAATGAAATATGAGGCTTCATGCCTTGCCCTCACATTTAAAGGACCACAATGTCAGAATGTATAAGTTGTAATGGAAGTTCAGCTTTGGTTCATTTACCAAATGGTTTTCTAGTTATTTTTCCCGCTAGACAATGTTCATATACGAGTAGTTCAACACTGGCGAGTGACCCCAAAATGCCTTCTCTTGCTAATCGTTTCATTCTTTGTAACCCAATGTGATCCAGTCTAGCATGTCAAATACTTACATCAATCTCCACATTACTAGAAGATGCAATTAAAGAAAAACAACCATTAACATTAACTTTGTACACATCATCGTCAATGTCTAACACCATAAAACCATTTAATATATAACTAGAACCGTAATAAACTGTTCCAAATAAAATGTCAACACAATCACCATGAAAATTAAATACATAACCTAAGCTAAAAAGAACAACTACAGAGACCAAATTTCGCCGAATATCTAAAGCATAGAAAACATTATGTAGGAATAGGTTTCGACCACAATGAAAGGTTAATTTACATATGCCGATACCCTTCACTTTAACTCTTGAGTTATTTTCAACATATATCCATCTTTTTCGAGGCTATATCCGACGATACTTCACAAATGCTCCTCGGTCTCTAGTTACGTGGTATGTTGTTCCTGAGTCTACAGTCCACATTTGATGAGATTCCGTAAGCATCACAGTGCTAGAAACAAAAGTATTACTCAAAGTAATGGAGTAATGTGGTACCTTTTTTTTCAGCTCAGTGCATTCACAAGCGAAGTGGCCCAGTTTGCCACAATTGTAGCACATTATCTTAGCCTTGTCCTTCTTCCCGCCGTGCTTCTTGCGTCGGAAGGTCTTGGCTGTCTTGGCTGCATGATCAGTCTTTTTTCCTTTGTTGCTGAATTTATGGTTCCTCTTGTGCTTAAATCCCAAAGCTTTGTCCGAACCTGAATCAGCAACATAAGCATGGGTAGAGGATTTTGCAGCCTCTAGGTGCTCATCTTCTAATTCCAAATGACGCGCAATATTGTCAAAAGTGACGATATTCTCATTATGCATCATATTGATTTTCATATATTCCCAGCTATTAGGAAGAGACCTTATAATAGCTTGTACTTGCTGTTCATCAGTTAAGGTATGATTTGTCGACTTCAGCTCACGTATCATGTTTGACATCTCCTGAAAATGCTACCTCATCGATAGATTTGAGCGCTTCCGGTATGTGTCAAATTTAATGGTGAGCCTCCTCAACTTAGTGGCAGACGTACCTCCAAACTTATCTTTCAATGCAACCCACATTGCTTGAGCTTTGTCATAACTTTCCAACTCACACATAAGATCATCTTGCATACAATTCAGCAACGTGATGCGAGCAATGCTATTTTTCCTTTTCAAGCTTGAAAAGCTTCATATATTGAATTTTTCGATGCTAAATATCATAATTGTCATTGTTTAGCTTCTCACCCTTATTGAGGTCAGCCACAATGGTCTTGAATGCCGAAACCATAATCACTATCTACTACACATTGACATAATAAATGCATAATCAATACTAACACATTTTCCACATAAACACACATATTTTAATTTGCAGCAAAGACAAACTAAATTAATGATAATTCAACAAAAAACACCAAAACGAAAGTTCACGATGTTCCCAATCAGTTTTGGCATACAATTATTCTACTATCATTAACTTGTTTAATTTGTGCAAATTTTAAGTTTTAGGTGAGAATTTTTTCTAATTTTACCAACCTACGAACTCCCACTAGACTAGATAATTCACAAAAAATATTTAAAACAATGATCACATCCTTTCTAGCAATCATATAGCATGGCATGATGTAAATCAACAAATAGAACATTCATGCAACAAATATAATCAACAACGGAATTCATGATGTAAAAATCTCCAGCCATTGTTTTAATATGCTCAAAATTAGGAAATTGCAAGCACGTAAAATCATATAAACATGTCATCAATGAATCATACTCTACATAATCTTTATGTGGTCATTTATATGTAAGCTAGCTTCTATATTTCCAAAATCATAGGGAAATACAAATAAAATACAATAATACCTAAAAAAATACATGTATTTAGGGTTATGTATGTATTTTTATACATTTAAAAGCTTCAAACATATAAAATAACTATACCACAATGAAGAGAATTTCAATACAAATACAACGGTACCAACCATAGCCCGATCGAAGCTTCTACGTGCCCACACGTGCCACCTAAGTGCGTGGCGCATGTGGCGCACGCACCTACCCAATACGGGCTTCTGAGTCGGTTCGACCGGTCCAATCGGTTGACCATTGATTGGTCTGAACGGCTTGACCGTTGACTGGTCACTAGTAGGGTCTCCGGGTCGGGTCACCATTTGGGTAGGGTCGCAGGTCGGGTCGGGCCTCCAGTCGGGTCAGCATTCGGGTTGGGTCGCCAACAGTCAGTGAGATGACGTCAGCATGTCGTTACCGACAGTTTTGTTGACGTCATTGATGACGTCAACATGCACCGATTGGAGACGCATGCGTAGCCTTCACGCGTTGGCAGTGCCAGCGCTTTGGGCATGTGGCTCCCACGCGCTGCGGCTTCTGATCTCGCGTGTGGGAGCGTCTGGCATCTTCCGGCTGCGCTCGACCCATCATTCTACTCGTCTCGATGAGTTCTTCAATTATATATAATAAAAAATAATTTTCACAGTAAAGAATTTTTCAAAAATCATCCGAACAGAATGGTCACTCATAACATTCAAACCCATTCTTCGTTTCAATTTATGTTCGTCAATTCATCTTGCAATTCCCAAGCAATGAACATGTAAATAGTATGAAATTCATCATCATGATCTCCATATCAAACAGCAAACGGAAAAAATCAATGGGAAAACAAGGTAGAGATCATAACCAAGGCTCTGATACCAATGTAGGAAGCGAGTGTTGGGAGAAACGACTAACCTGTTCGATGCACTACAAACAAAATTTCTAGAATCGTACGTTGAATCACCAACAAAGAATGAACGAATCTACTTCACGTTAGTCCGAATACAATCACAGGGAAAGTATTCTTATTCCACAGTGTTAATGCCGATTGTCTTCTCAAAGTAGATATGAAATCTTTATGCGTCGAGAGAGAGAAAGTTCTTATTATCTCTTGTATATTGTTCATCTAATGAGGAAGTTATCTTAACTTCCCTTAAGAAACTCTTATCGCACATCTTCAAAAGGTGTCTCTCAAACACATTTTTTATTAGAGCAAATAGTGTCCCTTGGACACATATATCATGGGCGGACCGATGAAATATAACAACATAGAAAGTGTTGAGCATGAAGCTCTTCCACACAAGCTAATCGTCACTTGCAAAGCATGATGGTTGACAAGTGATGATTGACTTGGGTAGATAATAGCGTCTTATCCGGAAAGAACGAAAAAGTTTCTACAAAGCATCTAAGGATAAAGCTGCCCTAGATGCATTGGTATTATTCACGATCATTGCCATTTTCTCTACTATTTTTTCTTGATCAACCTTTCATTTTTGAATGAAGTTATGTACCGTCAACCTGGGGCTGCCAATAAAACTGGTCTTCTTTGTACAGATCACCCAAGTTGATCAGATAAAGTACCTCGATACATGAGGTTCTTCTTCAAGAAGTGTTTGGCAAAATGTTTGTCCCAACCCATCATATCTTGATTTATTAGTTTATTGCTCTGATATACTTCAGCAGACTTTTATTTGCTTTACACAATTATTTTCATTTATTTGTAATACAATAGTCTGACCATTAGAATGACAAAGCCCAGAATCTTGACAGTTCCATAACAATCCACCATGTGCCTGTACACTGGTATCTAAGACCGCTTTGAGATATCACTTATGATAATTAATCAGTGTACATTTTAGCATCTACTATTTTTCAGTATCTTTCGATGACAGAATTATGCATCTGTGTTTTACTCTCATTCAATGGCCAAAAGGAAAATTCCTTTTCTAGTTCATGTGTCAAAGTCGAGTGAAAATACGATCGTTGGTAGGGAAGTTGGCACCGGACTGGCCGTCTCAAATGCTGCTAGCTTACCGGATCAAGCTGACTGCATGATGAAATCCAGCCAGATCCGATCATGTCAGTAACCCCGAAACGAGCTGCCATCGGGTCAAATGACTTTTAATCGGTCAATGCTCTAGAGACCAGAGGAAAATGAATCTAGCTAGCTCGCCAACAGTCTTTTTCGGGAGAAAGCTGTTAAGCATGGTTTGGCTCCAGGTATCACCTGACATGAAGCACGAGAGGAACAAGTTTTGTAAATAGAGCGAGAGAGCTCCAAAATCTCGTCTTAACTTATTTGAGACTTTATTTTCCAGAAAATCATTTTTAGGTGAGAAAAGAGATGAACTTCCTTTTGCTAAATTAAGAATTTTTATCATTAAAACGCATGCAAGACGTGCAAATTTTCCTATTTTCGTAATTAAAAGCACTTATTTAATTCATGGAAAAAATTGGAAGAGAACCAAAACAGTATGAAAATAATATTTAAAGTTATGAATTTGTAAAAGAAAGCATAACAGCAATCTAGCACGTTACACATGTGTTCTGGATTTTAATTGGCAATTATTTACAACTCCCATGAAACTTTTGCTGTAAATTATAAATGGCTTCGAATCAAATGAGCAATCAAGTCGGACTTTGAGGCGTGATATCACTTTCCTTAAGGATTTACTTGCTCCACAATGTTGCTAATAATCATCGGCAAAAATCCTCCATGATACAACAAAATCCCAAAATGAGAATACTAGATAGCAATTCTAGTATTTCTCCAGGATCTCTCTAGGAAACAATTGAAAATGATGGCTGTAGTTTTGAAAGAAGACTTGAAATTGATTTCTATTTCTTGTTTTTTGGAAAAATTGACATTTATAGAAATCGGTCTTAAAGAACATAGGCAACTCTTCACGAAAGGTTGCAAAGTTAACAAAGATGTTCCTTCGGAAAAAGTTGTAAACTGAACAAATGCAACCCTTCAGGAAAGAATGAAAACTGAACAAGTATAACATCTAAAGGTTGTCTTGAAAAGACACATGTAAAATTCGGAATAAAATGAAATATATATAAATAAAATTCCGAATTTTCATAATTTTGAAAATTATTTAATAAACAAAAACAACATTTCAAGTAATAAAGATTAATGAGATAACCTTACGAAATAAAAATAAATAAATAAAGGGATTAGTGCTAAATAAACCGCACTAAATAAATCGCGCACCCGCACGCGGGTATTGTGTGGACTAGCACACACCCCATTGTCTTCACTCTAAAGAGCAAGAAAATATTTACAGTTATAAAGTGACCCACTTTCTCAAAACTTTCCTATGTAGGACAAATGAAAGAGTTTTATTTTGTTTGTTTTACAAACAAACATCCAACAACTTTTACAGTTTAAATTGACTTGATCCATCTGAATATTTTGCACAAATCCCGGAAGAAGACACAAAAAGAAGAAGGTTTGAGTTCATTTGTCATTAATCTACTGCAGTAGATCATTACACGCCAATGCACACTATCCTCTTGTGCTGACCAAATGGAAGCCTGAACTGCAAAGTTTGGAGGTCTGTGATGTGAAAACTATTATTTGGGTTAAGCTAAAGAGAGATAGTCTATATCTTATGACATTGGAGAGCTTGAGTTACATAACTACTAGTTCCATTGGTATGTGTGTGCTATGAGAAACGGGACAAGACTTTCTTATGCAAAAGATCTGTGTTGAGGTGGTTTTTGTCTTTAATTAATTGGCTAGGAATGTTGCTGTGTTGTTGGACGAAAATAAGATGGTTAAAGTCACGGTGGAGTACCTTGGGGATTCTAGAGAATGTGCTAATTGCTCCAGATATGGTCATTTTTCCAAAGAATAAGAAAAGTTCGAAATGGATTCCTGAAAAGTGTCTTTCCTTGAGAATTTGGCTGATATGTCCTCTCCTAAGATTTTCACAATCCAATGCTATTACTAGAGTTCTCTGTGAGGAGGGTGTGACTAGATGATCAGTTTGTAGTACTATCCTCTGTTGATGTTCAGAAGGAAGAAGAGGAAGTGCTTGACATGTTGACTGAATTAGAGGAGGCTTCCGTCAACTTTGATAGTTGATAAGGATGGTGCTATTACACCTGGATATTTTAAACTTTCTCCAAAGAAGGCTAGGGCTGCTGCCATTACTGCTGGCGAGGTGTGGAACAAAGTCATTCATCAGAGAGGAGGTAGAAGGAAGAACACTAATCTGGAAGCTGAGTTGAAGAAGCGAGATGGTACGTCTAGCTCCACAACTCTTTCCTCATGAATATTGTATGCTGGAATTTGAGAGGTTTTAAGCGCCATGAGCATAGAGTTGTTAAGGATCTTGTTAGAAACAATGATGTTCAATTGTCTTGTGTTTTAGAAACTTAGAAGAAGAAAATGCTACTCAAATTGTTAATAGCATTTTCTCTGATTGGTCCTGTCTTGTAAAGTCACATTATGATACTTTTTACTCTTCTGTCATATATGCTGCTAATACGCCTGGAGAGAGGAAACAATTTTGCGATCAGCTCCCTGTGGTCTCTCCAACTATTGATCAGCCTTGGCTTCTTGCTAGAGATTTCAGCACAATTTGCTCTGCCCCTGGAGTTAGTAATTCTGATGATGTTCATTCTGGAGATTTGAAGGATTTCAAGCAATTGCTCTTGCACTGGAGCTGCAGGACATAAATGCTATTAGTAACTTCTTCACCTGGTCTTACAGGAGAATGGTGGGATATGTGGAAAGAAAATTGGATAGAGCTCTGGGGAATGAGGCTTGGTTTAGTCTTTTCCTATTGCTCCCGCTGATTTTTCTGGCTCCTGATGTTTCGAATCATTGCCCTGCATTGATAACATTGGTTCCTGATGATTTCAAACCTCTAAGACCTTTCAAATTCTTTAACCTCTAGAGTAAGCATTCAAATTATCTTCAAACTGTGGAAGGTGCTTCGCAAACCGAGAAGATAAGCTCCCCTATGTTTTTGCTGTATGAGAATCTGAGTAGCACCAAAAAGGCTGTTAGGAAGTTCAGTAAGGTGAATTGTGAGAAGATTATAGAACAGGTCTCTCAGGCATAGGAACATTTGTCTTGTTTACAAAATTGAATTCTTCATGGCTCTTTTGGTGATTAAATCTTAAAGGAGGAATTTGAGGCAAGGGCTCAGCTATGGAAATTGAAAAATTCGGAGGAGGCTCTTATAAGCGAAAGTCTAGAATAGATTGGTCGAAACTTGATGATCAAAGCACAAGTTTTTCCCGCACGGCTGTAAAGGTCAGGTCCGGACTTCTAAATAGGCATTGAGAGTCTTCTATACAGAGGGTACTAGGGAGGTCATATCATATAAAAATATTGCGCGGGAGGCTATTGCTTTTATAAAACTTCGTTAGAGGACACCTAATGATGCTTTTCCTGATAAGATGGAACTCGAGTCAATTGCTAGAATTCAGGCTTCCACTGGAGCAGAGAGACGATCTTTCTAAGCCTGTTACTGCTTCTGAAGTTAGCAGATTAGGTAATCAATGAATAGTAATAAGTCACCTAGTCCAGATGGATTCTCAGCCTATTTCTTTAACATCTGCTTGGTTTGTAATTGGAGACGATGTCATGAAGGCAATTATGGATTTTTTTAACTCTGCTAAGCTCCTGAGGAAAGTGAATGCAGCTGTTATTACTTTAATTCGTAAAACTGAGAATGCTTCTAAGTTAACTCAGTTTTGGAAAATTTCTTGTTGCAATATCATCTATAATAGCATAAGTGAGGTGCCTGCCAATAGATTGAAGCAAATTCTCACAATTTCATTAGTTGCAACCAAGCTTCTTTTGTTGAATGCAGTAACTTATCTAACAATGTGCTCCTGCCCCATGAATGAGTAAAAAATTACCATAAGGCTGGTATATCTGGTAGAGGAATGATTTAAGCTGACTTCGTGAAGGATTTTTATTCAATCAGCTGGAAGTTTATTTTTGCCATGATGAAGGTTTTGCAGTTTCGAAGTCGATTTATAGAGTTGCTGGTAGCTTTCATCACTTGTCCTTATTTTTCTGTATATTTAAATGGTGGTCTTCAACAGTGAGAAAGGAATCGGGAGGGTGATCCTTTATCTCATCTTCTTGATATGGCGATGGAGGCTTTCTGAAAAATGGCTGGATAATGCTGCAACTCAAGGCAAAATAAAGCACCATTGCCCAGTGCTCTAAGGTGAAACTTACTCGCTTGAAATTTGCTGGCGATTTCATGATCTTTTTCAAAGGGGATATGGATTCTTCAGATGAAATTTCAGCCCTGTTTTGGAGACTTAAGCACAAGTCAGGTCTTAGTCTTATACCCCGACAGACTGAGGTACATCTAGCTGGGATTGAGCAGCAGGAAGAGGATGAGATGGTAGCTCTTAGCGGCTTTAAAAAGGGCCAATTGCCAGTTTGATACCTTAGCCTTTTCAGGAAGGTTAAGTGCTAGAGAGTGCAAGCCTTTGGTCTCCAGTGTGTTGGAATCTTGCTTGTATCCTGAAGATCTCACGGAGAATTTTTTGGTCTCCTGAAGCTTCTTGTTTGCTTCACTATGAAAACAAGTGCAGACCAGAACAAAATTATGTATCGAGTCCTGTAAGATTTTTGTATGCTCTTATACGCGTGGTTATCATACACAAATCTGGGCATTAACACAAATATTTTTGTGCATACGCATGCATAACATTAGAATCAATTAGAGGTTTGAGTTAGTTTAAAGAATCATGATTAATTAAATCCATGTCGTCGCAGAACCAAAAGAGTCTTAGAAGTTTGGCAGTGGATACCTGCGAAATGATGCGATGTGGCTGGTGAATTACATTTTGTCTCCCGATTTTCGGCACCTGTTGAGCATTGTCCCCCTAGCATTGACTCCGGCCATGTTTTTAACTGGGGCTCCTGTTATGTGCTTGTCACATGACTAATTAGATCCTCTTAGTGAGGGCAAATCTGCCCAACAATGAAAGTGAATTGCCTTTTGTCCCCCAAATTTTGTCACTTGTTGTAAGTCGCCCCCTGACTTTTCAATCTTTGCAATTTCCCCATAAAATCTTGAAATTGGTTGCAATGTCTCCCTTAGTGTCTGACTCTTGCCGAATTTCATAAAAGGCGTACACTTCAATTATGGCCTCCAAACTTCGTCGAAACTTTCAATCCTATCTCTTTTCAAAAGATGGCCTCTTAGAGCTTGTAACATAGTGTAGACATAAAGCAAATTAGGAAATGCAGAGAACACAATAGAATAAGCACAATTTGTTTAATAGCACAAATTATTGTATTTACTCTGTTAGTCAATTTGGTTTCTCTCTTTTTCCTCTTTGCTACTGATGTTTCGGATCACTGTCCTGCATTAACAAAATTGGTTCCTGATGATTTCAAACCTCCAAGACCTTTCGGATTCTTTAACCTCTACGGTAAGCATAGAGCTTGTCTTCAGACTGAGGAAGGTGCTGGGCAAAAAAGGAGTAGGTTGGCTCTCCTATGTTTTTGCTGTGTGAGAAGCTGGTTTCCCCTGACCAAAAGCAAGCAAAACTGGTCTTCTCAAGCTTGGCTCAGTTAGCTTAAGGTTTTTAATTATTGTTTAAGCACTCAACTTGACACACATAATCATTTTTTATCTCTGTTTCTTTCCTATGGGCTATCACAATTTTCACGTGGATCATAATCTAAGCATGGAAAATGAAATCCCAATTCATGCATGACCCTGTTTTTCCAGACACGGACTGGGACAAACTCTGCCCAGTGGAAGCCCACTTGCCCACCTGCGCTTACCAATTTCATACGTAGTATGTCGTTTGCTCACGTGGATTTTAAGAAACGACACCGTTTCGGTCTTCCTCTTCTGTCCGGGCACGAGCTCCACCTCATCACTGTTCATCATCTTCGTCCGACCGAGTCACTTGGCCACAGCTTCCGGCGCTCAACCATCGCCACCCAGACCTCCGAGGACTTCTAAAGAGAAATCCAACCGGAGGAAATGGACAACAGTGAGAGTTCAGATCTTGATCGTCCACTCCTCTTCAGTTCAACGCCACTCAACAAGACGGTGCTCTCATACTTCGCCCATACCTTCAAAAAGCTTTCTCGATTGCACAATATTTATTGTCTACTCGGGCACGCGTTGATGCCGCCTTATGTCTCTGTAAATCTTCACTCTCTCTCAAATTCGTCATTGAGAAAATATTTAGGTTGTGCTCATTTCACATAAAACTCAAAATTTGAAAAATATTTTTCAAAAAATAATAATTTATATCGCTTACAAAACTAAATAAATAAAAACTATTTTTATCGCCTATGAAAATAGTTGAGTATTGTAAATAATTTTTATTGACTAATTTTTTTAAGCAATATAATCAATTATTTTTCGAAAAATAATTTTTAAATTTTTCGTGAAATAAATGTACCCTTAAAATGATAATATTTTTAACTGGGTTTCTTCTAGATCGTGCGCTTTATGCAGCCGTCAAACATTTGACCCGGTTAGTTAGTTAGTTAGTCAAACTTGATGGCGCTTGGAATTGTCAAAAATGCAATCACTATATTGGCACGAGCAAAAATGCAGTTAAAAACCTGTAATATTTTTGGTTGGTAGTTAAAAACCTGAAATATTTTCGAGCCCAAATAGAATGTGTTTATTTGACTTGAGACAATGTTGCTTGTGAACGGTTTAGAAGTTTCTTTGAGATTTGACTTGAGTCAATGTTGATTGTTAATGGTTTAGAAGGTTCTTTGAGCCCAAATACGAAGTATACATAGGGGCCAATCTTGACCCCCTATGTATTCTTTGCTGGCTTGGCCGCGCCGGTTGCTGTATCTATAAACACTGCAAGTTTTGGAAACTTTGGACATGAATTTTAAGTGCTTTTTATTCTCTGGAGATGGTGAAAAGGCAACTTCAAGAGGGTGGTTCCGGATCTTCGGCTCGAGGATCAAAAAGAAGGCCTAACATTAAGTAGAATTACTTTACTTGGGACTATTGTATTCCAATTTTAGTGTTCGTGACTTGGGATGAACACCGGCACCGAGTAGATCTTGGAACCGAACCCAACCGGTAAATTGGATCTAAATAATCCTAATTCTCTCTTCTTACTCTTGCATTGCATCTTGTTGCCGCCTTTGGTTCCTTGCTTTTCCAGCTAAGGAATTTCACGGCTGCTTCGTCATGCCTAGACGACAAAGTCATAAAAACCTTTGGCTAAATTAAAAAAAAAGTTGCGATGGCATAAAACAATGGAAGTTGCTAAGAAATTAGAAGAATTTGCCAAAAAAAGAGGTTTCTTTGTGAGAGATGTGAAGTTGATGGGTGGGGCACATATTTTTCCGATCTGTTTTGTCAATAAAACCAATGTTTATTTATGATGGAGTATTGAAGCATTGAGATCATATTGGCATCAACATTGAACTTTATAGGTCCATATTTTAAAGTGTAACGAAACCTACAAAAAAAGAATCCTCAAGTTCGGTTTCATGGTCTACAAGGTATGTTTTGGGTTCAAAAACCGGGAACTGGTCCTATCAAGGCAAATTCCAAGTTCTACGTCTAGAACCTATTCATCCTGATACCGTTCACTCTTATCCGTGACTATAAATTACTATAATAGAACCCGATTCGGTTTCTTGATTACTTTGCAATCATTGGAGAAATGTGACTGGAGGGCTATCGCCAAATAAAATTGCATCTTTTGTTGAGCCTCTCTTTCAGAAAGTGGTATGCTATGTGTATCAGTCTCTAGCTGTGTTGCTTGAGAAGAACTCAAGTTTGGTTCTTCACATATTAATTCATGATCTCATGCTACTGCTATGCTCATTATGTGACTCTTTCGGTTTTCTTCACAAAGAGCACTGTCGTCGGATAAAATTTTATCTTTGTCAAGCCTCTCTTTTGGAAAGTGGTATCCTATGTGTTTCTTTCTCTAGCTATGTTGCTCGGGAAGAACTCGAAGTTTTTTTTCTTCATATATTAATTCATGATCTCATGCTACCGCTATGCTTAGTAAGTGACTCTTTCGTTTTTCTATTGACAAGGTTGTTTTCTAGTGTTGATTCGGATGTTTGGCTGCCAAAGTGGGCATTTTAATCTCGGTCACTTCCATTGTAATCACTAAAATATATGGCTCTGGCAATATACTTTTCACGTGGACATAACCTAGGATGGAAAGTGAAGTCCCAACTAATGCATGACTAAGTTTCTAAACACGGACAATGACAAACTCTGCTAAGTGGAAAGCCACTCCCTACAAACAAACAAAACATACGTAATACCCACATTCGCCGATCACACATAGCATGGCCAATTTTCCCTTAAATAAATACCAACTTAAGATTGGGTCCCAATCTTAGTTGAATTTTTTTGTCTCATAAACAATCACCAACTTGCGTCATGTATCAAAACCCGAACCCTATTAACTTTACCTTTAATGATATGGACCAGATCCGATGTGTCAATTCCACATGTCCATTACCTTCACGTCACTTGTTGATGTGGATTTAAGATGGGGAGAATTATCAAAAAAGTTGTAAATTTATTGTACGAATGATAATTCAATCATAAACTTTTCGATTTAGCCAATTTAATTATGAACCTTTCAATAGTCAACACTCATTTTGCTCTCAGCCTTTTGTCATGAAACCAATAGGTTGTTCCATATAAATTTCTTCCTCTAATTCTCCATTGAAAAATGCAGTATTTACATCCATTTGATGTAATTCAAAATCCATATTAGCTACTATTGCCAAAATAATGCGAATAGAGATAAATCCAACCATATGAGAAAAAGTTTCTTCAAAGTCAATTCCTTCCTATTAATTATATTATTTCGACACAATGCGAGCTTTATACCTCTCAACTGAGCCATCATCCTTGCGCTTTATTTTGAGAACCCACTTGTTCATAATGATTTTGTGTCCTTTTGGAAGATCGAACAATTCTTAAACTTGATTTGATCTTAACGACTCAATTTCTTCTTCTATTACATGCATTAATTTTTTCTTATCAGGGGCATATTAGAGCCTCATTTACATTTTTCAGCTCATCATCATCCTCTGGGGCGATCATGAAAGCTTCTCCTTCGATGTCAAAACATTGATCAGGAACGCTTCTACAACTTAATTGTCATATGGGAGGCTGTACCCCTAATAATTCACTATGCTCCATTGTGCTCCTACTTTGATTAAATAATGGTGGTATCGTCTAATCAAGTGGTTGCAATTGAGGCCGGTCTGCACTCAACTCCCCACTTGTCACCATTCTTCCACTAACTTCACTTCACAATCCATAGATTCGTATAGTGAGTAATCTCCACATATTTCACCATTTTTAGGAAATTCATTCTCTAAGAATGTGACGTCTCGAGATTCGAATTCAGTTATATTTTCGCTTTTTTATTCACCTATAAACACATACCCTTTTTAGTGTTTCGAGTATCTTATGAAAATATTTTTTTTATCATTTTGGACCCAATTTTTCATACATGTGAGAGGACTCACAAGTATAGACAGTACAACTTTAATGTTTTAGAAAGTTTAAGTCAGGCTTTCTACATGTCCTTAACTCATATGGAATTGAAGTAACTAATTTAAAAGGCACATGGTTAAGTATATAGGCAACAGTTAACAAAGTATCACCCCAAAAAGTAATAGGTAAGTTAGCTTGTGCCATCATTGACATAACCATTTTCATTAAGATTTTGTTTATCTTCTTTACAACACCATTTTGTTGAGAAGTATGTAGAATAAATAGTTGCCTTTCTATCTCCTTTTCATCACATAACTTTCTGAAGTAATCAGATAGATATTCTCGACCTCGATCAAATCTTAATACTTTTATTTTTCTGTCTAATTAATTTTCTACTAAGCTTATAAATCTTTTAAAGCAATTTAATGCCTCGGTCTTATTAAAAATCAAATCGACATGTCCGAATCAAGTATAATCATCAATAAATGTGATGAAATAAATAGCCATGTGCCTTGCTTTTACATTCATTGGACCACAGATGTCTGTATGGATTAATTATAAATGAAACTCGGCTCTAGTTCATTTTCCAAATGGTTTCCGCGTTGGTTTCCCTTTTAGGCAATGCTCGCATATAGGCAAATCAACTTTTTAAATATTGCCCAATAAGCCCTCTTTGGCTATTCTATTCATTTTTTTGTTGGCCAATATGACAAAGTCTAGCATTCCATACATTCACATCATTCTCATAAAAATCAGATAATGTAAATAAGAAATAACTAACATTAACTTCACAATAATTAACATCAAATATAATGAAACCATCCAAGAAATATCCAGAACCATAATAACTTGTTCCTAAAGACAAGTCTATACTATTACTATGGAAGTTTACATTAAAATCAAGTCTTACCAATACCAACACTGAAACTAAGTTCCGACAAATTTCTGAAGCAAATAACACATCATGTAGGAACAATGTGCGTCCACCACGCATGAGCAATTGACAGGTGTCTATGCCTTTGACTTCCACTTTGGAATTGTTCCCCCCATATATCCATTTCATTCCTTATGGTACTCGTCAAAACTCCGTGAAGGCTTTTCTGTCATTCGCTACATGATCTATGGCTTCCGAGTCTACAGTTCACAAATGATTAGATTCAGTTAGAAAGATTGAACTAGACATGTAAGCAGCACACTCAAGAATGCTAAGGGTTTCTTCCTTTTTTGGCTTACCACAATCGCGAGCAAAGCGACCCTTCTTGTTACCATTGTAATATTTCACCCTTGAAATGTTCTTCTTGAAAGGATGCTTTCATTTCTTCCATTAGTTAAACCTCGGTTTCTTGCTGCTGCGATCTTCCTCTCAACGACCGAACTCGATGAAGCGAGTTTAGAAGTAAGTGTTCATAAAACGGTCCATATAGCACATCATAAAAGATAGCTTTACAGAAGCGTCGATCTTTTAGTCATCCATACAGTCCGCGTGGCACATCATAAAAGACGGCTTACCAAGGTGTCAATTTTTTAGTCATCCATACGGTCCGTTTGACACATCATAAATGACGACTTACCAAAGCATCGATCTTTTGGTCATCCATACGATCCATTAATTATGAACGTGGATTTTCTCTAAATCCATACCTCGCATAACAGCGGATTGATTTTATTTTTTTTAGGAATTGCCACTAGTCTAGGTCGGGAGTCGGCTAGAATACCCAATTGAAACGCAAGAGTTTCGTTTTGACTTCTACGAAACCTAGAGATCACGAGTTTGGGGACTAGCTTACGTTAATATTTCTATTAACGTCATTTCGGTACTGCTAAACTTATCATGGTTGTTATTTAAGTTGTCATGCATTTATTTTTTACCATTTTCATGCCAAAGTCTTAGTCCACTAGGTGATCATGCATCTTATTTTTGTGTTTTCATTTAAGATTATAAATTAATCCTATCTTAGTGTAGAGAAGAAAGAAATAAACAATTGTATTAAAAAGCATTGCGTAAAGTAAACAACCAAGGAATTGAAAAAACTAGCTACTTCTAAGTGCAAGAAAGAAAAACCCGCAACTCGTCGAGTGTTTATACAACGCATATAAGAAACCCCATACATATGTCGGGTAATGAATGAATTTTTACAAGAAAATAGATAGGAATGGACATCGACCATCGCCGTATACAAAGAATGGAGTTGTAATGGACATCGACCTTCGCCATATTCAAGACCATCGTCTTTTTGAACCTATTAAAACTGAAACTAAAGAAAGAACGACAACAAACAATTTACAATAACAAAGTACACAGCATCACAAGTCAATCAAAGATAACAAACAAGGCACGAAGAATTTCAAAAGTGGCCTCGAGATCGGCCTTTGTTCATACATGCATCGATACCTCTTATTATCTACCAATTTTCATTTTAGACGCAATTCATGGTTATTAACTACCATTGGTATTCACCAACAACAATTAATGCCATGAATCCCTAAGTTGGGGTCTATGTGTAATCCCAATTTGGACCCACGATCATGCACTGTCCATAAGCATACATCTAAAAATCACATGCAGAGCGATGAATTAAACATGCAAGCAAGTCGAAAGACCTTGATTCTCATCCAATCACTCAAATTAGTGAACCAACATTAGGTCACTTCATTTAATTCATCACGCACCAATCACAAGCACATGCGCTAGAAAATCGATAAATTGTGTGCTTATTAAAAAACAAAATTTTTGCAGGTGAGTGGAATGACAATTTTAATAAGAATTTGAATACGTTCGACATTCTTGGGATATAAATCCAAAACCCAGGTGCGAAGTTTTCAGGCACACTGATCGAGTTTCATGAATCATCGAATTAGTATCAATTCTATCAAAATTGGCATCAAAACAAAATTTAGGGGACCGCTGCACAACCCTTTTTATTTTCTGAAAAATTCTGTGAACGAGGTTCCTGAAATGAGGATTAAAACTCGAGAAGACATTAAAAACCGATTCAGCATGCATTATTTTCTAAAAATCCTAAAACAAAAAACAATTCATAAAAGAAAAACAAAGAATGGCCGAACAGGAGATTCAAAATGCATTCAATTGGAAAAGGACCCATGGTTAAAATGTTCTGGAAAATTTATGGTACGTCAAGCACAAAACAACAAACATTTTTAGTGAGAAAACTCCTTAAGATAAGCTACACATGAATTTACAAAAATCACAGAACATGAAGAAGTGCATCAGAACAGAACATAAAAGCAAATTTTCATAACAACCTCATGGAAATTTGGGCATGTTAATGATGTCCAAAAATTCTTAAATTTTGTCAGGACCTAGGTCTGGGAATGACAATCAAAGTCCATGAGAACTCATCGTCAAAATCTTTATCAAAAAATTCACACAAAATCAGCAAAGCGCAAACACAGAATTGGCACATTAAGCATTCCGAATTTACAATTTTCAAGATTTCAGGGGAATCTCATAAAAAAATAGTAAAGGGGTCTATGGACATGCAAATGAGGCAATCTCAGCATCATTAGAAAGCTTAAGGCTTGCTCTAAGACTTTCTAGAAGGCATCGAGTTTGATTGACATCAATTATATGATCAATTGAACAGATTTCTACAATGATGCATATCAGTAATGAATTGCAACAGATGAGCTCACACGATACATGTTGTTTATTATCCTCATGACATGGCAAAAATGTGAAACAAATCATGCGAATAGTATACAACATGATGAACATTTTTCATGAGAAATCCAAACCTAATTGTGATTCTAAAAAACAATGTAAAAATGAGAAAACAGATCAGATTCCTTGAAATCAACAATTACAGAACAAGGATTCAACATTGAGCATGCAATTGACCATGCACATGATGACCGAATGACATAATTTATACCTTTTTGAAACGGTAATGAACTATACTATGAATTTCATGACGACATTAGGGTCAGGAAATCACAATTGCACATTCAATTTTGAGCAAATCCAATTCGGGTTCTAGTAGAGGCAGACGAGATATAAGGTCAGTTCACAAAGGTTTTCACCTATTTACTTATCTCCAAAAAATCTGAAAATTTTATATGTTGCAACCAAGACATATGTAACATTTTTCATGTGAGACCTTAGTTTAGATCTTAGCAGGAAAATCAGAAAAAAAAAAAAAAAAATCGACAATAGTGCAGGTTGGGCAAAATCAGCATGTGCAGAGGTCAAATTTCATGAGTTTTCAACACTTAGGCATATTCCAAAAATTCCGAGAAAAACCTATGTTATAACCAACATGATTTAGATCATTTTTCATGCGGACAACTCTTATTGAATCTCAACACACAAGGGAGCAAAAAATCATCAAACCGAACAACCCGATTCAGTGTAATCAATGCAGAAAGCCATTTCAGACCCTAGGTCGATTCATAGAGGATTTCATTCATCTAGACTCATCAGAAAAATCTGGAAAAAACACATGTTATAATCAAGATAATTCTCAGCAACTTTCATGGAGACCACAACATCCAGATCCGAACAGAAAAATCAATCAAAAATTAGCAAAATTATTCAAACCGTGTAAAAACTTGAAGAAACAGAACAACAAAGCTTCTGATTCTGATGCAAACTTTAGAATAGGCTTTCAAGTAGCAAACGATACCAAATCAACTACCATAAGATATCAAATCGAAACTCTCGAAGCGTATTACAAGAGTCCAGAAGGTGTCGAAATCCAGAAATGAAGTTTAACAGGTCAAAATCAACAAAACAGAACGCAAGTCCAGAAATTCGAAATTGTAGATCATCTTCCAACTTCAAGAAGATCATCATCAAATCATTAAACATGTAATCAGTAGCCATAAACCATCAATATGGTGTCCATAGAAAGTCCTAAGATGAATCCTAGCCCCGGCTACCTATTGTAGCCTCGCTTCATTGGATTTGAGACTGAGAGATTACCTTTTGTTATCTCGTAAAAACACGATCAATCGATGTACGAGGTGCTCCAAGGGATCTCTTAGCTCACCAAGGATGGACGTCAACCACCAAAGGACACCAGGGAGGGTCCGGCAACGTCAGGTCGGCGCCAGAACAATACCAGCAAAGAAGAGGGGTCAGATCAGTCCGATTGAACTGATCTGACTCGTCGGGAAAAAGGAGCCACCAGAACTTCTCTGGTGGCTTTCCGATGAAGCTCCAACCACAACAAGGTCAAGAGCACACCTAAAGAGAGATCGACGGTGGTTGGACCGCCTCAGGAGCACCAGTCACTGCCGGTTTTGATTCGGTTCTCGACTAGACGCCAAATAGGCTCTAGTTTGTTGTTATGACGAGGATCGACGAAACAGATGACTCTAGGGACTATCCGGCGAGGTGTAGACCACCAAGGGAATCAAGAAAAAGCTGAGGAGGATCGGCAAGATGATCGGAACACTTGGACCAGCTGCAATCAGCAGTGGCAAGCAAAACCGGCTCTATTCGCCAGTCCTGAGCTCGATCGGCTGTGGGAGCTAGACGGGAAGATCAGGAGCTCTTCCGACGGTGTTTCAACTAACAACCCATCAAAGAGAAGGAGGTGGACGTTGGAGGAAGTGACCGGAGGGGCGGTGTTGCTGGCGTGTAGCCGTGGGAAGAGAAGAAAGAAGCAGTTCGACAGTGGTTAGAGAGGAGAAAGAGAGAACACAAGAAAGAGGGAGTAGGAGGAGAGAATTCTGGAAAAAGAGAGAGAAAAGAGAGAAAATCAAATTAGATTTTTTGTTAAAATGGCCCCCCTCCCAAATTTTGGAGGGAAAATAAGTTATATACTCCTCTCAAGACTCAATCTCAATCGTCGGTTTGATCCAACGGTCGAGATTTGTGTTTATCATTTAGTTAGGGGTTAAACAAAGATTTCATTTAACATGTGCTAATTTGAATGGCCATGATTTAATCTCATCAACGATATTGATTAATTTTGCAATTGAGGACCTAATTAGGGGCATTTTTGTAATTTCACAAAATTGAGGACTTTTTTGCAAAATCTAAAAATTAGAGAGCATGGGGGAATTACTCAAAGGACGAGTTGCCAGTCGCTAGCAACTAGGAACCAGCCAGAGGAGGGCCGAACCAGCCTCCTCCATCGGTGACCGATCGGACCGGTTTTGACTGGTTTGATCAGTTCAATCTTCTCCTTGAATAGTTGAGTCTCAATTGTTCCAAATTTATGCAATTTAGTCCCTCCAGGACTAAATTGAAAGGAAAGATTTGTTAGTTTTGAGGAAAAAATAGTCCAATTTGAAGAGAAACGGACCGCTTTTGATCCAGTTAGGCCAATTAAACCAAACATTCAACTTTTATGGATTTAATTACCTAATTGGTCATGAAAAATAATAGACCCATGCCATAGGTGCACCAAATTGGATTTTTCCTAAGCTAAATTGGATAATTTTCATGCAATTTCTCACCAAAATTTGCAAATTAATTGGAATTGAATTCAATTAAACTTGCAAAATGCTTATTGAACCAATTGTCCATGCTTATAGTGACCTATTGCATTCAAATCAACATTGAAATGGATGTGTGACCTTCATGTCGAAATTAAATTGAAGGCCAATGTTGAAATTGAACTTCAATTCATCAAATTAAACCTTAATCCTGAATGGGTCAACTTGAATTTCAACAATTGGATATCAACTACACATAATCCCCAAATTCAAGTGAGCTAAATGTGTAAAATTGGAGAGTTCTCGAGTGAATTTCGCAAAATTGACCCGGATTCATGTTTATCTTACAAAAACGAGTCAAAGGAAACCAACCATGCACGAATTGTGAACAATTGATTCAAACCCCTAATAAGGGCTAAAATTGGGAGTTTTCATTTTAAAGTGCCGATTCACAAAATTGGTCGCATGAGTGATATTATGACAACCTCTGGATCAAATGTCGTAAAAGGAACTAAGTTAAAATATGAACAAAATGAAAATAATTTTGTTTTTGGCCGATTCCAAACCTATTTCCGCAAATTGGAAAAAAGTAGGTTCTTAATCAATTTTTGAAAAATTTCAAATGCCAAAGTTAAATTGAATGTAAAATAAGATGATTTTGAGATTTTTGTATTTTCCGATTTTTTAGTCAAAGGTTTGACCAAAAGTCAAACTATAATTAACTTTTCACTAGGAGTTTCATTTTATGATCAAATCTTTGAATTTTTCTGGAATTTTCACTTCTAAAGTGAAATTAAACTTGAAATGAATTTTTTTATGTGAAAAGCCCCAATTTGATCATGGGTTGACTTTGATCAAAAAATTGACAAAAAAGTCAACCAGCAAGTCAACCATTTGACTTTTCAGGTTTTTGCATGAGATGAATGGCAAATTGTTTACAGAAGCTAAGTTAACGAACATAATTAAAAAATGACACTTTATGTTTAAGAAACGGGTTCCGTCGCGATCGAAAACCCTAATCTTGAGTTTTCTGCTTTTAACGACGCGTTAGCTAAAAATTAGGTGTCAACACTTGCCCGAAGAACTTGTTTTCTTGCATTTCCACTTCTTGAACCCACCAAGATACTTCCACTTGGAGTCCGAAACTCCATGTGAGCTGAAACCAGCAAAGTAAATGTCGATTCCTAGCTTAGCCGCTAGGAGGCGGTCGTCTTCCAACTCAAGATGTTGCATACCATCCTTAAAGGTCGTCAAACCCTCATTATGGGTCAAGTGGATCTTCATATACTCCCAACGTTGAGACAAGGAATGGATTACTGCATGTACTTATTATTCATCAGTGAGTATATGGCTAGCATCCTTCAGCTTACTTATCATATTTGACATTTGCCTCAGATGCTGTTTCATGGTCTTTCCATGAGACATTTTGTATGAGTCAAAACGAATAGTGAGTTGTCTCAATTTGATCACAAAAGTTCAACCAAATCTTGCTACCAATACGACCCATATGTCTTTAAATTTTCAAAACGTCTGAACTCTTGCATAATATCATTGTCCATGTTGCTTAGTAACATAATGCGAGCAAGAGAGTTCTTCCTTTTCCACGCAACAAATGTATCTTTATCCATTTTGTGCTAGGCAATAGTCACATCCTCAGGTTTTTCCATAACCTGATTAAGAGTTTCGAGTGTTTCTTGCTCTTCCAGCACATACTGAATTTTGAGATTCAAAATCTCATCATTGTCATCATTTAATTTATCTCCCTTATTAAGTTCAGCCACTATGTTCTTAGTTGTTGAAGCCATTGTATATGAACATTTCAAACATATACGCACAAATTATTAATACTTATCTTAATGCTTCATCAGCATCATAATTACGTAAACTAATAACATTAATAAATAGTTTCACAAAAGATCTTAGAGTCAATAGGTCACTATGTTCCCAATTATCATCTAAGAATCCTAATTTGAAATTATCATTAACATAATCATTTATGCAAAAAGAAATTTTGGTTCTTCAAAAGTTATACAAACTTTTAAGAACTCCCCACTCATAACATAACATAACATATAATATGGCAATATCAAATGAAAAAACCACAAATTTTCATAGCCAAATATTTCATAATATATTGACAAATATTCAAGAACATGAAATATTAACTTGAAAAATATACACAAGCGACTCCATGTTATAAAGAAACAACATCAAGTGTACCTATGCAGCACATAGACAGGAAAAGACTCATGGACTTTCTTAGGGAATTTCATTTTCTTTGGCATCAAAATAGAGGTGCCCAGAAAACCCCTAGATTCGGGCAACTGTTTGCACCAAGACCAATTCAATGCAAGGGTTGACGTTCTCCTTATCCCGACTCTTATGTACTCTTTTAGGAAATTCTCTACAAACGTTTTATAACTTGGACCTTTTAAGGTTTCCCTAACCTTATCAACCATTGTTTTCAACTCCTTGAGAATAGTGCATTTTAGGAGTCCGACCATCTCATATTCCATCATTATGACCTTGATAATGTGCGTCATCATGTCATCTCTAGCGTCCCATCGATAAAAAGCTAACTTAATCCTAAGTTTCTCAAGTTTCTCCTTTTGAGCTACTGCTCTTGGGATTATCGGAGTGTATATCATATGTACCATTATTTCTGTAATAAATGCAGAACAAAAAGGATTACTCATAATCCATAATACATTAAGATAGAGAATGCTTATTCATATACATGTGACCCAGCACTTATTTTTCAAAAAACATAGAAAAAATACCAAAGAATCTCCCTAAAGTATGCATACATAGAGTTTATCGTGCATTTCCACATTCATAAGTGCAACAAACATGTCATACGAATACATCATAATGTAGAGCATTTCAATACAAACACGCTGATACCAAGAATGCCCCAATCGGAGTTCAGATGAGCTTGTACGGGCCAAAAAAAAAAAGCATCGGGGTCATTCTGACTGGTCTGAACCGGTCCGGTTTGACTGAACTGATCGATTCGACCGGTCAACGGGTTGATCGGGTCAGGATCCAGGCCAATCCGGATCAGCACATCATTGACGTCAGCATTAGTGACGCCAAATGCGCCGCTTCACCACGGCCACGCTTGGCCGTTACGTGCCGACACGCCCACAACGCATGTCGGCTCGTGAGGGCGCGAGGCCTCCTCCGGTGATGCGCCGTCCCTTATTTTTTTCGACTCAACGAGTATTTTATGTCTATCTAATCAAAATCAAGTTTTGTCAAAAGGAACAAATCGAAACATGCATGAACAGTACGTCGATGCGAAGAAAACAGGCCAAAAACGAGACCGAAACAAAAACGGGTAGTATACACTTCAATTTCAGAGGGCATTCACATGCATGATTAGGAAATAAGTAAGCAGGCTTTGATATCAATGCTGGGAAATACATTTCTCAATCAACATATTCGAAACACATTCAAATAACGCGAAAAACGTGCTCAATAATCATCAACTTGTATCACCGATCATACAGGCATATCACATAATGAACATATCTGGAATTTCCACAGATCAAATGCCACTTTGCACACTTGAGAGCAATCCCTGATTATCTTCAGTACCCACTAGTATATAGAAGGAAAATCGAAGAAGACGTTCTTTTGAAGCACATTCGTTTTCCTTCGGGAGTCAACTATTTATAGTAAAAGGTAAATAATCATCTTGTAGACCTTGTGGCTCATGAGCTGGGTTTGGCCCATCTTGGGCAGCTCACCTATTATGCCTTTCAATCTTCTTCGCACCGACTCACTCTGCCACAGCTTCTAGTGCTCACCCATCGCCGTGCAGTCCTTCAGTGACTTCTTAAGAAAAATTCAACTGAAGACAATGGGCAACAGTGAGAGTTCAAATCTAAAGATCTGTCGGAACCAAAAAATATAGAAACTTTTGATAATTTTTGTGAGAGAGATAGATTCAAAATGCCATTCGTGCGAGCTTTACAAGGAGAACACACTGCACTCTTGCAAGCTTAACTCTTTCACTCTCTATGCTTGACTCACTAAACAAACTCTTGCATATATTTCTATATGCATCACCGCCTCCTGATGAAAGGGAAGATTGCAGACTGACAGAGAGGCAAGCCAGTTGGCTTTCCCTTGTCATTTCAAAGGCAAAAAGTGTAGGCATCCTTATTTATTTCATGTGGCTAAAAGAAATCCTACTTTTGACTCAAATTCTTCATTGGCAATTAAAGAAGCCAACTTAGATTTTCTATTCAAAATCAGTTTTATTATTTCTAACAAGATCGTCCCCTCCTCTTCAGTACAAGACCACTCTACAGGACGTGGCTGCTCTCAAACATCTACAAGTCGATGCCACTGTGTCTCTCTCTCAAATCCCACATGGGAAAGCATTAGAAAGGACGATTTTTTTTTTCATCTTCTAAATCGTGCGGCTAATGTAGTTGTCACACTGTTGGTTAGTCAGTTAGTCAATCTTGGTTGTTAATGGGTAATTTCGCCCAATCTTCACTGGTGTCCGTCGTGAATTCAGTTGATGAGTCCAAAAGGCCCGTAGATGGCGCTTGGACTTGTCAAAATGCAATTACTGGGGGAAAAATGTAGATGAAAACCTGAAATATTTTGTGTTAATCATGTCTCGTGTTAATCATGTTTCTTTTTCTAGGTCGGATTCTTGATTACTTTGCAGTCATTGGAGCAATGTGAGCATAGGACTGTCGCTGGGTGAATTTGCATCTTTTGTCGTGCCTCTCTTTCAAAAAGTGGTATGCTATGCGTATCAGTCACTAGCTGTGTTGCTTGAGAAGAACTTGAGTCTGGTTCTTCACAAATCCATTGATGATTTCATACTACTGCTATGCTGAGTATGTGACTCTTCGGTTTTTTTTCAATAGCATATCACGATTCATTTCATCTGGTTTAGTGATGTTCAGTGAGCATGTCGTGGACGTAGTTCGGATTTCTACTGAGAAGGTTCTTTTCTAGCGGTGATTCAGATGCTTGGTCGGCAAAGTGGGCATTTTAATCTTGGTCATTCCGTTGTAAATCACCAAAAAGTATGGCTCAGGCAAAGCACTTTTCATCACAAAGATGTAGAGGGTTTTGTCCATGCCTTGTTATTTGTGAAAGACAGATACTTCACGAAGTCTTGATTTGCTCTACTGCTTTATATTATAAATGTTTCAATTATCTGTTTCTGAAGTGATTTGTTTGGTGGTTTCATTGTCATCGATTAAAGATCTGTGAATTCTGATGTCATAACTAAATTCCAAATAAAAAATAAATATTTGTTTCCCTTCACCTCTTTTTTTTATGAAGGGGGATGAATCCTTTTATCCGCCGATCAAATGAATTCTTCCTTTTTCTAGTTATTTGTTTTGATTGGTATGCTATGCAGAAGTTCCCTGTACTTGGAAACATCACACTGTAGAAACGTAAGATTTGTCATGCATTTTGTGTAAGGAAATCACCTGTTTGTGATCATGATGTTAAATAGTGTTAGAAATTAAACCAAATTTGTTGATATTTATTTCTTTTTTTGAGTCTGTCCGTATTTCCATATTTTGATTTTTCATATTTTTATGTGCTAATTATAGTTTGAGCCCGAAAGAGGAAACTTTCCTAAGTCAATTAGATTTTCTATTTTGAATAGATTTTCTAATTAAAATAGGTTTCATAGAAAGAGGTTTCCTATTTTGAATCAAACTATGGCCTATATATAGTCTATTTCTCTTGTAATTGAGATATGCAATACAAAGGCGCGAATTGCGATTGTTTCACCTTCAAAAATTTCTTCTATTAAATCAAGTTGTTACCGCGTCTCTGACGCTCAACAAATTGGTATCAGAGCCTACGGTTTGTGATCATAGCCTCAACGAACAATCAGCTTTCTCTTCAATACCCTTGTCTTACCAAAGAAAATTATGGTAACTGGGCTGTTAGAATGAAAGCTCTACTCGGCGCCTACAATGTGTGGGAACTTCTTAACATTGGCTATGATGAGCCAGAGGATAAAGTCACGTTGAACCAGAACCAGAGGAATGCTTTGGAGAAGGTTCGAACGAAAGATCAATATACCCTATCAATCATCTATCAAGCGTTAGATGATTCTATGTTCGAAAAAGTTTCGAACGCCACTACCGCCAAAGAGGCATGGGAGATTCTTCAAAACACACATCAAGCAGTTCAGAAAGTTTAGAAGATTCGCCTTCAAACCTTGAGAGGCGAATTCGAGATAATTCATATGAAAGAATCTGAATCGATTACTAATTATTTCACGAGAATTTTGGCAATTGTTAATCAGATTAAAAGAAATGGAGAAGACGTTTCCGATGTTCATATTGTTGAGAAAATACTCCGGTCCTTAGACAAGAAGTATGATCATATTGCGGTTGCAATTGAAGAATCCAAAGACTTGGATGCTATGATGATTGATGAACTTATAGGTTCATTACAAGCCCATGAAAAAAGATTTAGAAAGAAAAAGATTGAATCGGTGGAGGAAGTTCTCCAAACGCAATTGATCATTCGAGATGAGAAGGAGCAAAGAAAAGATCCCGTTCAAAATCGCGAGACAAGTCAAGATCGTGATCGAGGTCGTGGCCGAGGTCACTTTCGAGGAAGAGGTCGTGATGAAGTAGAGGAGATCCTGCTAGAAGTGATGGAGGACACCAGTACCAAAGAAGTGTTCGTGGAAGAGAAAAGAACTCGACAAGCCAATGGTATGATAAATCTAAAATGCGATGTTATCATTGCAGTAAACTTGGCCATTATGCTTCTAACTGCTGGAACAAAGAAAGTAGCAGAGTAGACGAAAAGGCAAACTTGGTGAATGATGCTGATCAAGTTCTCTTATTGGTATTCAAAGAATATGAAGAAGGTCAAAACGATACGTGGTATTTGGATATCGACGCAAGCAATCACATGTCCGGGAGAAAGGAAATGTTTACCGAGTTAGATGAGACAATTAAAGGGACTGTCTCATTCGGTGATAACTCTAAAATTCTTATTGAAGGGAAAAGTACAATTTTGATTTGCTTAAAGAATGGCGCACGTCAGTTTATTACCAATGTTTATTATGTTCCAAAAATGTCAAGTAATATCTTGAGTTTAGGATAACTTCTAGATAAAAGTTATACTGTTCATATGAGAGATTTTAATCTTATGTTGAAAGATTGAAATAATAAATTGATTGCAAATGTGAAGATGTTAAAGAACAGAATGTTTATTCTTAACATAAAGAGTGAGATGTCTCAATGTCTAAAGGCGTGCATAAATGATCCTTCATGGCTGTGGCATTTGAGATTCGGCCATCTCAATTTTGGCGGACTCAATTTGCTTTCTCGCAAGAAAATGGTTTATGGCTTACCACATATTGATCATCCCAATCAATTATGTGAAGGGTGTGTCATCAGCAAGCATTCCAGAACTAGCTTTCCGAATGAGGCAACTTATTGAGCGAAAAAGCCGCTTGAGTTGATTCATTCTGATTTGTGTGGCCCGATCAATCCTCACTCATATGGTAATCATCGATATTTTGTTACTTTTATTGATGATTTTACTCAAAAAACTTGGGTGTATTTTTTGAAAGAAAAGACAGAAGTATTTGATACTTTCAAACAATTCAAGAACCTGGCTGAAAAAGAAAGCGGTTATTTTATCAAGGCTTTGAGGATTGATCGTGGTGGAGAATTTACCTCAGCCATATTCAACAAATTATGTGAAAATCATGGTATTCGGCGTTTCTTGAGGGTCCCATATTCTCCTCAACAAAACGGTGTGGCTGAACGGAAAAATAGAACCATTCTTGATATGGTTCAAAGCATATTGAAGAGCAAAAATTTGTCCAAGGAACTTTGGACTAAAGCTGTTTCGTGTGCCGTCTATCTTCAAAATAGATGTCCCACATATGGACTTGAAGGCGTAACTCCACAAGAGGCATGGACCGGAAGAACACCAAGTGTTTCGCACTTACGAATTTTCGGGAGCATTGCCTATGCTCATGTCCCAGACCAAAAAAAATCGAAACTTGAAGACAAGAGCAAAAAACTCATCTTTATCGGGTATGACTCATCATCCAAAGCCTATCGATTATTTGACCCTAACACTTTGAAAGTATATGTAAGTAGAGATGTCAAGTTCGATGAAGATGGAATGTGGAAAAAAATTCTAAAAGAAGAAGCGAATGCTCGTGGTGATTTCGATCAAATGAAGTTGAAGGATTAACCTTCACCTTCTTCTCCGACATCTTCTTCAAGTTCATCAACACCATCCCCTTCAAATAGTGTCGATGAACCGTTAGTGCCAAGATCAAGAAGATTATCTGAAATTTACAAAGCTACTGAAGAGCCTCATCTTATATGTCTTCTTGCAGATTATAAACCAATTGCTTATGATGATGCGGCCAAAGAAGAAAAGTGGAAAAAAACCATGAATAAAGAAATTGAAGCCATTGAGAAAAATCAAACATAGGAGCTTGCTAATCTTCCGAAGGACAAGAAATTGATTGGTGTTAAATGGGTGTACAAGGCCAAAAAGAATAAGAAAAGTGAAGTGACAAGATACAAAGCTAAATTAGTCGCGAAAGGGTACAAGCAAAAAGCCGGAATCAACTATGATGAAGTTTTTGCCCTATCATCCGCATGGAAACTATTAGATTGATTATTTCCATTGCTGCTCAAAATAATTGGCGGATTTATTATATGAATGTCAAATCAGCATTCTTGAATGGCATCCTTAAAGAAGAAATTTATGTCGAACAATCCAAGGGGTTTGTTGTGAAAGATCATGAAGACAAAGTGCTAAGGTTGAAGAAAGCTCTATATGGGCTTAAACAAGCACCGAGAGCATGGAATTCCAGAATTGATGCATATTTCAAGGCGAATGAATTCTCTTAATGTCCATATGAGCATGCACTCTATTTAAAGCAAGAAAAAGGTGATATTCTGCTCGCATGTTTATATGTTGATGATCTTGCTTTTACAAGAAATAATTCAGCGATGATTGATGCTTTTAAGGCATCAATGGTGAAAGAATTTGAGATGACTAATAATGGTCTCATGAATTATTTCCTTGGTATCAAAGTGAAGCAAAGTGCCGATGGGATTTTTATTTCCCAAAAAGGATATGCAGAAAATATCCTTGAAAAATTCAACATAAAGAACTGTATGCCGATCAATACACCAATGGAGAGCGGAACCAAGCTTTCGAAGTTTGATGATGGTGTCGATGTTGATTCAACATACTATAGAAGCTTGATTGGGAGTTTGAGACACTTGACATACACGAGACCGGATATTATGTATAGTGTTGAAATTATGAGTCAATACATGGAGAAGCCAAAATCATCTCATCTTAAAGCTGCAAAAAGAATACTTCGGTACATCAAAGGTACTATTTCTCATGGCTTACACTATTATTGCTCTGAATCTTTTAAACTTAGAGCTTATCCGAATAGTGATTATGGTGGAGATATCGACGATCGAAAAAGCATCACGGCATTTGTATTTTTCTTATGCAACACTGCTTTCACGTTGTCACGTCCCGAACCAATCATGAACGATACTTGTCCATCGTCATAACTGGAACGAGCACGTGAAGTGAAAGTCATCATTAGAACGTCCCGTTGATTTATAAGATAAAAAGCATGCGGAAGCAATTCAACGAGACAACCAAGCAATAAAGGCAAACTTCACACGTTGTATTTACAAGATAGCTTCGTGCTTATTCTTACACGCCCTAACTCGAGCTAGTCAACTTTTCACGATATTTTTCACATGCCTATTTCAAAGGCACTTCCGATTATCAAACAAACAAGCCATATATAACAACAAAATTTGGCTTGGGTCCTTAGCTCCTTCTACGATTATTAGCTTCCCGTCCTCGCTCGCTCCTCCCTGTCCTCGTCCATATGATCGTCCTCACGCTCCACCCCCGGCTTGTGTCGAAAACGACCCGTCCCGTCCTGACAACGGCCCGCGGAAACCGCCAAGGGGACCGATCCACTCCCCGTCCGCCAGGCGATACCATGTCTCGTACGGGTGAGCGACCAGCTCACTACAGCCCTCGTCGACCATCACATAGGTCGTGATTCGACAGTAGGCTCGGTTCTCCCGGGCATCTATCACGGTCAAAAGCTCGGCTCGCATCTCAACGGGATTTCCGAAGCTGGTTGGAGGGGACGCCATCTCACGCACCTGAAAGAGAAAACAACGGGGAGTGAGTCGAGGTGACTCAGCAAGTAAAATTTTACTAACAGGCGAGGACATATCAATCGTCATTACACAAACGTTCTTACCGCACCGGCCCCGTGGCCGATCAACCATGGCATACATAATGAAACAAGGAGTTCAAGCATAGCTAAGTCACGGTTTACCTCACAAGTTGTGCCGCAGGTTTCTAATTTGTGTTACACAACATGCAAATACGAAACAAGGCAAACCGTCAAAGAGAAACATCATATCGAAACACCAAGAACCAGGAACGAGGAAGGCTCGTGACATAACGTATTTCAACGTCATTTTCCGGTAGTAAAATCCCACTTACTTTTGATAAAACAAGAACTAAAGAGTAGTGAACGGGCGAAAAGGCAACGGCCTCGTGCCTCAAACAACTCACAATGTCGGCTGTCTCTCTCTCTCTCGGCTTTCTTTCTTCCTTTCACGGTTTCTCTCTCTCTCTCTCTCTCTATTGCTTGGCCGATTTTGTGTGTGAGGAAATGAGCCCAAAACTCATCTAAAAGCTTCTATTTATAGAGGAAATAAAGCTAGGGCTTGGATGAGGTAAACGCACATGTCATCTAGGGAGTGAGGTAAGCGCATGTGTCATCGTGTCGATTATGCAGGCGCACGTGTCATTGGTTCATTTAATGGCTCAAGGCTAAAGTCAAAGAAATGATTAAATGGCCATTAATTTCCTCTCTCTCTCTCCTCACCCCTCTTGGCCGAATCTTCTCTCTTCTTCCCCAAGTTGCCGTGGCTTCTCTCCCTCATCTTTGGTCAATAATTGGTGACCAAGCTTCATCATTTGCCTCATAAATGTTCATTATGGCTAGTTTGATAACTTTGCCAAGCAATAAATGAAGATAATGATGATAGAGATAAGGTTTGACTAGGTCAAACTTTTAGGGCTTTCTCAAATTAAATGATTTCCATCCCGAGCTATTCGGACCAAACGGGCCTCGCGAAAATACGCACTTAACGCCTAAAACGAACCCCGCATCATACTCATTCTCATGCCTTTCCCGAGGATTTTCCTTATAAAAATTAATTCCCATAATACCCCTTAATATGGGTCCTAATGTGAAATAGCCCTAAAAATGCCTAAACTTGGTTTCACAATCAAATAAACCAATTTGAACTCAAAATAGCCTTCTCGGGTGCTTTCGGGTACGTCAGGCGCACCACCGAGCCATAGGGCACAATGGCCAGTCAGGGCCGGGCCAGTGGCCGAGCACGTGGCCAACCGTACGGGCACAGGGCTGGGCACATGGCCGAGCTAAACGAACGCAGCGCCGAGCTGCACGGGCAATGTGCCGAGCGACTCGCCGGGCCGCACGAGCGGTGTACCTAGTGCTTGGCCGGCCGCATAGGCACCGTGTCGGGTCATTCAGGTAAGGAGTCGGTTTACAACCAAACACGCGTATCAGCCCGGAAATGGCGCGACACAAGACTCATGGCCTCATTTCTTGGACACGGGACAAGATCGGGACCGGACCTCACGGGCACAACTCGCGGCACAAGGGTCGAGCACAATGGCTAGCACACAACCGGGCACATAGCCGGTCCGTGGCCTGGCTGACGGGTACAATGGCCGACCATGACTAGGCACACGGCCTTGGCTGCCGCGACCGGCAATTTTGCCCGGGCCACAACTAAGCCATTAGGCACATGGCCTGGTACACGTCCCGTCCATGGCTTTCCCGACTTGGCACAACGATCCGTGACCAATTCATGACCAGGCCACGTTCGAGTATTAGCGACCCATGGTCGACCCTCGGTTGTCATGTAATCTCGTGAAAATCCAGTACCCCGGAATTAACTCGTGGTCACCCGGGACTATTGCGTGGCCGTGCAGTATCACCTGCGACCGACACATGCCGACACCGGACTGATCCACAGTTATCTCGGACTGTTCCATTAATGGCCCTTATGGTCGAAAGGTCATTCCATGGTCATAACACTCTAATCATTTGCGTAGTCAGGGTCATTCCATTGTCGAATCCTAGGCCAACTTGCGAACGATCTTTCGATCGAACAACAACTAACCCTCAGTACACTCATTCCGATCATACTGTCCCTTCCAATACTGACTCTCGACTCGACTTACCCACCATATACTCATTACCAACCCTCGGCTTCCTAGGCCCGAAATCAGGGATGTTACAATTCTTCCCCTCTAATAAAAATTTTATCCCCGAAATTTAAACACATACTTGGTTCCTCGAATAAATGCGGATATTGCCGCCTCATGATTTCCTCACCTTCTCAGGTAGCTTCCTCTACACTTTGGTATCACCATAGGACCTTTACTATGGAAATAGTTTTATTCCTCAACACTTGCTCCTTACAATCCACGATCAGCACCGGCTCCTCAACATAGGACACTCTGTTGTCCAATTCGACCTCGTCGAAATTAAGCACGTGTGCCGGATCAAGCTCATACTTTCTCAGCATGGATACATGGAACACATCATGCACCTGAGCAAGTTTCGGTGGCAACGCCAACCGATAAGCCAAGTTCCCTATTCTTTCTAAAAATTTCAAAAGGTCCTACATACCTGGGGCTTAACTTACCTTTCTTCCCAAAACACGACACGCCCCTCATGGGCGATACTTTAAGAAACACGTGGTCGCCAACCTGAAACTCTAGGGGCTTCCTCCGTTTGTTCGCATAACTTTTCTGTCGGCTTTGGGCAGTTCTCAATTTATCTCTAATCACTTGTATAACCTCATTAGTGAGTTGTACTAGCTCTAGACCCATGACCTTCTTCTCCCCGACCTTATCCCAACAGACTAGAATTCTGCAAGCTAGACCGTACAGTGCCTCGAATGGTGCCATCCCGATACTTTGCTGGTAGCTGTTGTTGTATTTAAATTCAATGACATGCAAATGTCCATCCCAACTTCCTTTGAAATCTATAACACATGCTCGCAACATATCCTCAAGGGTCTGGATCGTTCTTTCCGTTTGGCCATCCGTTTGCGAATGATAAGCTGTACTGTATTGTAGCTTGGTTCCCATAGCAATTTGGAGATTTCGCCAAAAATTTGCAGTAAACTTTAGATCTCGATCCGATGTAATCGTTACCGGCACTCCGTGTAATCGCACGATATGTCGAACATATAACTCGGCATGATCTTCCAATGGAAGATCCTTTCTTACGAGAAGAAAATGAGCCGATTTTGTCAGTTAATCAACGATCACCCATGTCGAATCGTTTCCTCGCTGACTCCTTAGTAATCCCATTACGAAGTCCATCGTAATGTGTTCCCATTTCCATTCAGGAATTTCCAATGGTTGCAATAATCCGCCAGGCTTGCAATGTTGAGCCTTGATTTGTTGGCACGTCAAGCATTTAGCCACATGTTTGGCTATGTTCGTCTTCATGCCGCTCCACCAGAAATGTTGCCGCAAGTTCTGGTACATTTTGGTACTGCCTTGGTGGATACCGTAACTGCTCTTGTGAGCTTCGATTAAGATTTCTTCCTTGAGTTGTTCATCCTTTGGTACATACAAGCGTCCGTTAAACTTCAAGATTCCATCGCTCGTCATATGGAAATTAGATTTCTTCTTTTCCGCTAATTCCTTCCGGATCCTCTGGATATCCGGGTCTGTTTGTTGTAGCGCCTTAATTCTCACGATGATGTCTGGCTCGACTCTGAGGGTAGCTAATAAACTTTGATGACATCCAATTGCCAATTTGAAGTCTAGATCTCGAGCTTCTTCAAGTAGAGTCCATTCCTTGACCATCAAATGAGCAATGGCTGATTTCCAACTAAGAGCATTGGCTACTTTATTTGCCTTGCCAGGATGATATAATATTTCACAATCGTAATCCTTAAGAAGTTGCATCCAGCGTCATTGCCTCATATTCAACTCCTTTTGAGAAAATAAATATTTCAAACTCTGATGATCCGTATAAATGACGAATTGCTCCCCATGTAAGTAGTGTCGCCATATTTTCAAGGCAAACACAATTGCAGCAAGTTCCAAATCATGAGTTGGATAATTTAATTCATATGGCCTCAACTGTCTTGAGGCATAAGCTACTACCTTGCCATCTTGCATCAATACACAGCCTAGTCCCTTATGAGATGCATCACTGTATATTTCAAATCCTCCTGGCCCTTTAGGTATAGTTAGAATAGGAGCAATTGTCAACCTTTGCTTCAATTCTTGAAAACTTTACTCGCATTTATCAGACCACTCAAATTTCGTCTCCTTCTTTAGCAATCGCGTTAAAGGAATAGCGATGCTAGAGAATCATTCCACGAACCTTCTGTAATATCCTGTCAATCCTAAGAAACTTCGAACTTCGGTGACAGTCGTTGGCCTTGGCCAATTGACTACCGCTTCAATCTTAGATAGATCCATTGATATACCATTTCTTGAGATCACGTGGCCAAGAAATACCACGCGAGATAGCCAAAACTCACATTTGTTGAATTTTGCATAGAGTGAGTGCTCCCTGAGTGTCTGTAATACAAACCTCAAATGTTGTTCATGCTCGACTAAATTCTTCGAGTATATCAGGATGTCGTCGATTAAAACTATGACGAAATGGTCCAAGTATGGCTTGAATACTCGATTCATCAAATCCATAAAGGCTGCTGGAGCATTCGTTAATCCGAATGGCATAACGGTGAATTCATAATGGCCATATCGGGTTCGGAATGTTGTTTTCGGAATATCCTCCGTCTTAATTCTCAGCTGATGATATCCCGATCGTAAGTCGATATTGGAAAATACTGATGCTCCTTGGAGTTGATCAAATAAGTCATCGATTCTCGGCAGTTGATACTTATTCTTAATAGTAACCCTATTTAATTGCCGATAGTCGATACATAGCCGTAACGAACTGTCTTTCTTCTTCACGAACAATATTGGCGCGCCCCAAGGTGATACGCTTGGGCAGATAAATCCCTTATCTAGTAATTCTTGCATTTGCACCTTCAATTCTTTCAGCTCGGTCAAAGACATCCGGTACGGAGTTTTTGAGATAGGCTCCGTTCCAGGGGCTACTTCAATAGCAAACTCAATCTCACGTTCTGGAGGTAAACCTAGTAATTCTTTTGGAAATACATCCGGAAATTCTTGTACCACCAAGATATCCTCCAACTTTCGTTCATTTTCCTTTACTGTATTTTCTACTGTTGTCAGAAATCCTTGACAAACTTTCTGCAATAACTGGGTCGCTTCTATAGCAGAAACTAGAGGAGTAGAAGGTCCTCCTCCATTACTCACGAATGTATAGCAAGGACAATTAAGGGGATAAAATTGAATGACCTTGCCAAAACAGTCTATCTTAGCTCGCTGTCGACTAAGCCAATCCATACTAATGATAATATCAAAGTCATACATGGCCAATACCGCTAGATTTATAACATCCACAAGTCCACCTATAGCCATCTTACATTCCTAACAACCTAGGGTAGCTTGTACTTCATCTTTCATTGGAGTATAAATGTTAAGTGCATTTTCTAATGGTTTTATCTCAAGTTTGGCCAAACGTGCAAATTGGCTATATACGAATGAATGTGTAGCTTCAGTATCAATTAACACATATGCAGCACAGTTATTGAGGAAAACCGTACCTATGATCACTGCATCGGAGTTCTCAGCATCCTCTTGAGTAAGTGCATATATTCGTCCTTGAGCCGGAAGACGATCACCGTTATTAGCACGAGGTTGAACTCCAGTTGGGGCTGTCGTCTGTCTCTGTTGCAACGGCATATTCTGTTGACGTCGTTGTGGACAATCCCTGACCATATGACCTTGTTGGCCACAGCCAAAGCATGCTCCCGTACGAATGGGACATGGGGCATCACCATGCTGTCTTCCACAAACAGAACAAGCATTACCAGGAACATTAGGCGACTGTTGAAAATTCCGCTCCCTGTTGGGAATAAAGGGACGTTTTCCCCTTGTCACGGGTTTCTTGCCTGAACGCTGATCCACTCGGGGAGTAGAATAATAAGGTCTGGTTGAAGCCGTCCTTTCCAACAAATCTTTCTCGATCATTTGAGCTCGTTCATATAGTTCATTATAATCCTTCAAATTCAGAGGTACTAACTAACTCCGAATATCAGGCTTAAGACCATCACGGAATCGTTTCGCCTTGTCGACGGGATTTTCAATAAGTCTAGGGGCGTACCTTGACAACTGGGCGAACCTTGCTTCATATTGGTCCACCGTCATATTCCCCTACTGAAGTTGCAGAAACTCTTTCATCTTACGGTCACGAGCACATTCGGAAAAATACTTTCCGTTGAATGCCTTAACGAAAGTATTCCAGTTGACCGCAGCATTTTCCGGGAATACAATTTCTTTAGTTGCTTTCCACCAATAGCTGGTGTTCCCTTGCAGTTGATAGGCCGCTAAGGTGACTTTATCTTCTTCAGAACATCGCAGAAGCTCAAATGCTTTCTGTAACTCATCAATCCAGGATTCCGCCTCTTCAGGATCTCCAGTTCCAGCAAACTTCGGGGGTCGCAACTTCAAGAATTGCTCGACCAGTCCATGCATAATACGGTCACCATTCTCGTTTCCGTTTACCACCGCTGCATTCTCAGCAATAGGCAATCGTTGTTGTGCTTGTTGCACTTGCTGTCCCAGCAATTCTCCTACGGTCGCAAGAGCCTGCAGAATTCCATCTATTCGGGGATCTTGCTTAGACTTTCCTTTCAAGGTCGAGGTCTAGTCCAGAGCACTCATGCTGTCTTTGGTACTTAACTAAGGCTTTCTACAATGCAAGAACATATCAGCAATCAAAACTCAGCAATCGAGGTCTACTTACTAATCATTCAGGTGCACAATCAAACAATCACATGCACAGGGTGTTTTCTGACTAACTACCCAACTTCAGCGCACCTTATCACTCCAAGCCTTTATTAACACTTGGTTTTCAGAACCGTTTTCCACCTTTTAGTGCATAGTTTGGAAATTCTCTTTCTTTAGCCGTCCTAAAAGCCTGCTAGAAGACGCTCAAAGATCAAGCCCTTCACCCTGGCGCCACTTCCTTTCAAAAGCCGCTCAATGATCAGGTGGTATATTTTTGTACCCCAGCGCCACTTCTTCCTAGAGGCCGCACAATGATCAGGCTACCCGCCCCGGCGCCACGTCAGTCAGAAGCCGCACAATGATCAGGTATTTCTGCCCCAGCGCCACCTCCGTAGAGGCCGCTCAGTGATCAGGCATTCATGACCCCGGCGCCACCTCCTTAGAGGCCGCTCAATGTTCAGGTCGTATGGCCTTAGCGTATCTCCCCGCCCTCATCGAAACATCCAATTTGCAAGTCGTCGCGAACTGCACCTACTGAAGGGAAAACCTACTCTAATACCAAAAACCGACCCCACTGTCACGTCCCGAACCAATCATGAACGATACTTGTCCATCGTCATAACTGGAACGAGCACGTGAAGTGAAAGTCATCATTAGAACGTCCCGTTGATTTATAAGATAAAAAGCATGCGGAAGCAATTCAACGAGACAACCAAGCAATAAAGGCAAACTTCGCACGTTGTATTTACAAGATAGCTTCTTGCTTATTCTTACACGTCCTAACTCAGGCTAGTCAACTTTTCACGATATTTTTCACATGCCTATTTCAAAGGCACTTCCGATGATCAAACAAATAAGCCATATATAACAACAAAATTTGGCTTGGGTCCTTAGCTCCTTCTACGTTTATTAGCTTCCCGTCCTTGCTCGCTCTTCCCCGTCCTCGTCCGTATGACCGTCCTCAAGCTCCACCCCGGCTTGTCCCGGAAACGACCCGTCCCGTCCTTACAACGGCCCGCGGAAACCGCCAAGGGGACCGATCCACTCCCCGTCCGCCAGGCGATACCATGTCTCGTATGGGTGAGCGACCAGCTCACTACAGCCCTCGTCGACCATCACATAGGTCGTGATTCGACAGTAGGCTCGGTTCTCCCTGGCATCTATCACGGTCAAAAGCTCGGCTCGCATCTCAACGGGATTTCCGAAGCTGGTTGGAGGGGACGCCATCTCACGCACCTGAAAGAGAAAACAACGGGGAGTGAGTCGAGGTGACTCAACAAGTAAAATTTTACTAACAGGCGAGGACATATCAATCGTCATTACACAAACGTTCTTACCGCACCGGCCCCGTGGCCGATCAACCATGGCATGCATAATGAAATAAGGAGTTCAAGCATAGCTAAGTCACGGTTTACCTCACAAGTTGCGCCCCGAGTTTCTAATTTGTGTTACACAACATGCAAACACAAAACAAAGCAAACCGTCAAAGAGAAACATCATATCAGAACACCAAGAACCAGGAACGAGGAAGGCTCGTGACATAACGTATTTCAACGTCATTTTCCGGTAGTAAAATCCCACTTACTTTTGATAAAACAAGAACTAAAGAGTAATGAACGGGCGAAAAGGCAACGGCCTCGTGCCTCAAACAACTCACAATGTCGGCTGTCTCTCTCTCTCTCGGCTTTCTTTCTTCCTTTCACGGTTTCTCTCTCTCTCTCTCTCTCTCTCTCTCTCTCTCTCTCTCTCTATTCTCGGCACTCTCTCTCTCTATTGCTTGGCCGGTTTTGTGTGTGAGGAAATGAGCCCAAAACTCATCTAAAAGCTTCTATTTATAGAGGAAATAAAGCTAGGGCTTGGATGAGGTAAGCGCACATGTCATCTAGGGAGTGAGGTAAGCGCACGTGTCATCATGTCGATGATGCAGGCGCACGTGTCATTGGTTCATTTAATGGCTCAAGGCTAAAGTCAAAGAAATGATTAAATGGCCATTAATTTCCTCTCTCTCTCTCTCTCTCTCCTCACCCCTCTTGACCGAATCTTCTCTCTTCTTCCCCAAGCTGCCGTGGCTTCTCTCCCTCATCTTTGGTCAATAATTGGTGACCAAGCTTCATCATTTGCCTCATAAATGTTCATTATGGCTAGTTTGACAACTTTGCCAAGCAATAAATGAAGATAATGATGATAGAAAGAAGGTTTGACTAGGTCAAACTTCTAGGGCTTTCTCAAATTGGCTAATTTCCATCTCGAGCTATTCGGATCAAACGGGCCTCGCGAAAATACGCACTTAACGCCTAAAACGAACCCCGCATCATACTCATTCTCATGCCTTTCCCGAGGGTTTTCCTTATAAAAATTAATTCCCATAATACCCCTCAATATGGGTCCTAATGTGAAATGGCCCTAAAAATGCCTAAACTTGGTTTCACAATCAAATAAACCAATTTGAACTCAAAATGACCTTCTCGGGTGCTCTCAGGTACGTCAAGCGCACCATCGGACCATAGGGCGTAGTGGCCAGTCAGGGCCGAGCCAGTGGCCGGTCAGGGCCGGGTGCATGGCCGACCGTACGGGCACACGGCCGGACACACGGCCGGGCTGAACGAGCGCCACGCCGGGCTGCAGGGGCAATGTGCCAAACGGCTCGCCGGGCCGCACGAGCAGTGTGCCTAGTGCTTGGCCGGCCGCATGGGCACCGTGCCGGGTCATTCGGGCAAGGAGTCGGTTTACAACCAAACACGCGTATCGGCCCGGGAATGGCATGACACACAACTCATGGTCTCATTTCTTGGACACGGGACAAGATCGGGACCGGACCTCACGGGCACAACTCGCGGCACAAGGGTCGAGCACAATGGCCAGCACATGACCGGGCACATGGCCGGTCCGTGGCCTGGTTGACGGGCACAATGGCCGGCCATGACTGGGCACACGGCCTTGGCTGCCGCGACCGGCAATTTTGCCCGGGCCACGACTAAGCCATTAGGTACATGGCCTGGTACACGTCTCGTCCATGGCCTTCCCGACTTAGCACAACGATCCGTGGCCGATTCGTGTCCGGGCCACGTTCGAGTATTAGCGACCCATGATCGACCCTCAGTTACCATATAACCTCGTGGAAATCCAGTATCCCGGAATTAACTCGTGGTCACCCGGGACTATTGCGTGGCCGTGCAGTATCACCTGCGATCGACACATGCCGACACTGGACTTATCCACAGTTATCTCGGACTGTTCCACTAATGGCCCTTATGGTCGAAAGGTCTTTCCATGGTCATAACACTCTAATCATTTGCGTAGTTAGTGTCATTCCATTGTCGAATCCTAGGCCAACTTGTGAACGATCTTTCGATCGAACAACAACTAACTCTCAGTACACTCGTTCCGATCATACTGTCCCTTCCAATACCGACTCTCGACTCGACTTACCTACCATGTACTCATCACCAACCCTCGGTTTCCTAGGCCCGAAATCAGGGATGTTACACACGTGGTCATCAAAGAAGCAATCAAGTGTTACTCTATCGACATGTGAAGCTAAATACATCTTCATGTTTTTGTCATGCAATATGGTTGATAAGACTACTCAAAGATATTCTTATGGAGCAGAAGAAAGCAACAGAGATTTTTGTTGATAATGTTTCTGCTATTGTTTTGGCGAAAAATCCTGTTTTTCATTAACGAAGTAAACATATCGACATTTGATATCACTTCATTCGAGAACGGGTTAAAGATAATGAAGTTGAAGTATTGCATGTGAAGACCGAAGATCAAGTAGTAGATATTTTTGCTAAACCTCTCAAGATCGATGCTTTTCGAAAGTTCAAGAGCCTCCTTGGAATGATCGATGGAAGAGAATTTGGTTTAAGGGAGAGTGTTAGAAATTAAACCAAATTTGTTGATACTTATTTCTTTTTTTGAGTCTGTCCGTATTTCCATATTTTGATTTTTTCGTATTTTTAGGTACTAATTATAATTTAAGCCCGAAAGAGAAAAGTTTTCTAAGTCAATTAGATTTCCTATTTTGAATAGGTTCCTAATTAGAATAGGTTTCCTAAATAGAGGTTTCCTATTTTGAATCAAACTATGGCCTATATATAGTCTATTTCTCTTGTAATTGAGATAAGCAATACAAAGGCGCAAATTGCGATTGTTTCACCTTCAAAAATTTCTTCTATCAAATCAAGTTGTTGCCGCGTCTCTGACGCTCAACAAATAGGACGTAAGTATTGGATGGTTATAAAATTTCACTTCCAATCTGATCTACATTCTGCATCAAGCATGTTAGTGAGGAAGTGGAACTTGTGATCTCGCGCTTTCATGATCCTTTGTTAAGGTCAGTGTTCCTTGTATTCCTGCATCAATCTTCAAGGTTGATCCCAATCAAAAGAGGCCATATTGATCTTGTTTCATATTAGAATTTTCATACTGGACACAGTACTAAGGTTTCAAGTACAAGAAAATTTGTTTTCCAACATTGTATAGACACTTCAACATCCCTTATGCACAGGAGAATTTATGTATTTCTAGTCTATGTCGCAGAGTGCCATCGAATGCCGTTGGAACTTCCGAAGGAAGCAGTTTGCGACTGCAGTTTGTTACCAAATTACCGGCAACCATCTTCAGTTTCAGTCAGATACCTCTCACGATCGAACTAGCGGATGGCAGGACCAATGAGAGGGTTACAAGTGGCCCTCTATCTTCGATGAAGCTCGATATCGTCGTCCTTGACAGCGATTTCGGGTTGGACAAGGGAGAGGATTGGACCGAGAAGGAATTCGCTCACAATATCGTTCGCGAAAGGGAAGGGAAAAGGCCATTGATAACTGGGGACCTGACTGTGATCTTGCGAGGCGGAATCGGTTACCTCCGTGATTTAATCATCACCGACAACTCGAGCTGGATGAGAAGTCCGAAATTCAGGTTAGGAGCTCGAGCTGTTCAAAAGGTTTATGCAGAAATAAGAATAAGGGAAGCGAGAAGTGAAAGTTTTGTCGTTAAAGATCGTCGAGGAGAATGTAAGTTTGCAATGCCCTAGTTTCGATGCCTCTCGTTTGACAATATCATTTTGATTTTTTACCATTAATTCCCGATTTTATCTGTGGACCTTCAAAAGACTTTAGGATGCATTCGTTTCACAGAAGAATTCAGAGATTCGGAAACATTTTTTTCCTAAAAATGATGCTTGAATCGCTTACAAAGATAAATAAATAAATAATATTTTCATCATCCACAAATAAGTTAGACATGAATTTTTATCGATAATGAAAATATTTTTAATAGATTGATTTTGCTAAGAGATATAACCAATTATTTTTTGGAAAATATCTTCCAATTTTTCGGAAGTAGGTAAGAGTGTCATAAAAGATTCTTACCATCTTCGTTTATGCAATTTATATGTTCATTTACACTGATGTGTTGTTTATATTAAACAATGGACAAGATATAATGTGAAAATTTCAATTTACTATTGTGATTTACCAAAATATTGATAGAATATAACAAAATCCTTAGATTTCATGTCATATTTTATCTACTTCAATTTGACTAGAAATCCAGACGACCACACTAAGTCTTAAAGATTGACAAGTTTTCTCTGTTATGTGCAGTGAACAAGAAGCACCACCCTCCATCTCTGAGTGATGAAGTACGGCGTTTGCAGAAAATAGCCAAAGACGGCCCTCTACATAAACGCATGAGTTCAAGAAGAATCAACACCGTTCAAGATTTCCTCCAGCTGCATGAAGTCGATGTGTCCTCTCTAAGAAACGTAGTATCTATTTCTCTTCCGAGCAGCGCACGGAAACGCATGTGTCCTCTGAGTGATGAAGTATGGCGCTAATTTCTCTTGTTCTTAACATGTTAATCGAAGCATGATGTTATGTCACCTCAGATACTTGGCACTGGGATCACCAACCGGACATGGGAGAAGATTGTCAGACATGCCAGCACCTGTGCGGTCGACGATAACAAGATGTGCGCTTACTACCAAGCTTCGAACAAGGCCAGAATACTGTTCAAATCGGTAATGAAAGTTACTCAAGCAACACTTGACGGCCAAACTTACCAGTCGCTAGACAAATTGACCCGCTCTCAGAAGGTACATAAAATCGTAACCTGAAACTTTACTATCGAGTACCTGAGTGTCCGTCTATCTGGAGCTAAAGAAGGGCCTGTGTATATTGGACTAGTTCGTCTACACGGCTGTGTATATGCCACAATCACTTCTCTGAAAATTCATTAGCATTCGTTTGACTTTGGATTTGATTGAATCAGCTGCTCGATCGACAGATTTTGGTGCATAACTTAAAAAGGCAAGCTTACGATAACAAGGATCAATGGGTGGCCACACGATGCCCTACCCAGCATCACTCCTCCGAGAGCCCTGACCACCTTGCCTACAGAACCGTTAGTCAGCCCGAGCCCACCTCTTCATCATCTAGATTACACAGTGCTAAACCAAGGTCTTGTGATGTTATAGAAGTTCTATCTTTTTATTCTTGGCTTCCTTAATCTTTATAGTTTGGCGATCCTATTTCTTTATTGGCACATCCATCATTTTGCATCTCTATGGTAGCTGAAACAGAACTGCATCTTTATTCAGATAGACCAGAAGTAACTCCTTTATTTAATTACTCATTGGCTTCAGCATTGCGCTACTACAATGTCACAGAGAACAGGCAATTATATTGTCTAGGGCCACAGAGTCATATCAATGCAAAAATCTTTAATCCCACCATACCAAACAGCTTAGCGAGGCAGGACTTTTTATCCAGTTGTAGTGCCGGTGAAAGTAGTAATCCTTTTGCTCACTCACACGGACCGTTTGCGACAAACATCAGTCATCATCCTGCTCACTCACAAGGACCGTTTGCATCGAGCATTCATTTATCTCCTGAAGAGCTTTTCGAAGTGCCATCTCCGTTCCCTGGCAATTTGATGTGGACGCCAGAGCATACTTTCGTCATTGAATCGAGCAGCGGGCCAGATTCAGGATCAGTCCATTCAGCATGGGTTTCGGCATCCGCAAGTGTAGGATTTCAAGGTCCAGGGTGGCGTGGTGCAAGATCCGTGCCGTGGTAAAGTGGAGATCAGTCCGGCGCGTCGTGGCTGCAAAGAGAACAGCAATGCTCAAAATTCCAGATTATTAAGCGGTGCACATGGAAAATCCTACACCCTGGGGAGAGTTTTAGGTGCTCCAGAAGCACAAAGCTTTCATCCACACAAGCCGACCACCACGTGGTGAAGTATCATTATTTATACAGGAAACAATTATGTTGCTTGACGCCCGACGATTGGCTTTAGTTTATGAGAATGTTTTGTTTGGGGAGGACCAAGTTTCTGCAAAGCATCTAAGGATAAGCTGCCCTATATGCATCAATTCAGTATTATGCCTAAGAATCTAAGGATAAGTGCCAATAGAACGTGTCTTCTTTGTATAGATCAAGCAAGCTGATCTTATGATGTGCCTCAAAACAAGGGTTCTTCAACAATTGTAAGCCTTTTGTTTTCTTGTTCAAGAATTGTTTGTGTTGTGACCATAGAAAATCAAATCGAATAAAATAGACGTAAAAAAGGAAGGAGATCGGTCACCGGATTTATATGGTTTGGTCTAAATATCGGTAACTAAATCCACAAAAGAATAACACAAAATTTCACTATGGAAACAAGTGATACAACAGATATTACAATCACTCGAGCACCCAAACACTCTCTCGATGTTTCACAGCCTCTAATTACACTAAATAACTCATAAACTTTTTAGCTCAAGAAATTAAGCAAATTCTAGTTACAAAAATTTAACTGGCTAAATCACCATAGGGTTTAATTACAACAAGCAAATCCTCACGAGAAGAATTCTTTGCATAATTTTCCTCTGCAGTCTCCGAGCTCTGTTTTATCTCGGTGCTCAAAGAAATCCCCTTGACCTTCACTCCTCCTCTGCCTTTTATAAAGAACTTATCTCTATTTCACATTTATTAAGATAGGCTCCGGCGGCTGCTTTTTGACTTGCACGAAAGAGTTGTTAATGTGGTCTTACACAAGAGACAAAACAAGCCTACAATCTAGACTTGGCCATCTTTCAGGAACCGGCAATTCCGATTCGTGGCCATGTATGAACCGAAATCGGAATTGCAAGGGGCGGTTCTGGTTCCGGTTCCGGTTCCGGTTCGGAACCAGCGGTTCCGGGCCAATTCCAATTCTAGCCGATTCCGATTCGTAATTTAAAAATTAATAAAATAAATTATAAAATAAAAATTGCAGGCCTGATTCTCCGTCGGTCATTGCTCGGGCTTCGCGGCCTTGGCTACGGTGGTGGAGGCGGAGTTCAAGGCGGCGAGGAGATGAAGCGGGAGACGGGGGCGGCGACGAGGGGGAGAAGAAGGGGGTCGGGAAGGGGATGGGGACGGGGACAGGGACGGGGAGGAGGAGCGGCAAGTATTCCTCTTTTGGGGGCTGGGCAGGGTCGGGAGGAGGGGAGGAGGAGGGGGCGTCGGTGTCGACAGCTGCGGCCATGGGCGGCGGTAGCGGCGGCGGCAGCAAGGGTCAGATCTGGGGAGACCTAGGACGGGAGGAGGAGAAAAGAGGAGGAGGCGCAGGATAGCGAGGGGGGAGGAGGAGAGGGCGTTGGCGTTGGCAACTGCAACCATGGGCGGGGGCGACGGCGACGGGGATCAGATCTGAGAAGACGGAGGGCAGGCAAAGGAGAAATGTGGAGGACTGGAGGAGGCGCAAGGGAGAGGGAAAGGAGGGGTTTGGAGGAGGAGGACTGGAGGAGGTGGGACTGTGGGAGTCTGCTGGAGGTTTTTTTTTTATTTTTTTTTTGGAACCGGGCTTGGAACAAGCGGTTCCGAGCCGGTTCCAAAAATTTTGGAACCGGGCTTGTAGGCCACAGGCCGGTTCCGATTCCGAACTACAGGCCTAGTCAATGGGCCAGGCCCAAATTTGACCGGGCCGATTCCGAGCCGAAATCGGCCGTGGCCATGACTACTACCGATCTTTTACTTTGCCAATTCCACGTGTGGCTAAGGATGCAGAATTTTCATGTATGGCCAAAAGAGCGAGAGCAGCTAGTGGGTCCTTTATAACGCTTGGAGAGCCCTATTCATTAAATGGTAGCTTGTGAGTTTGCTGCTTTCTTTGTCTTCGTCCTTCATTCTTCCTGAGAAGAGCATGGTTTCAAATTCTGCTTAATCAATGAAAATCTGTAAGTTTTAAATTTTAAGATATGCAAGGTAGATTCTAAATTCTAAATTCTAAAAATTGAGAAATCTATTTCGATGACAAATTTTAAGTTCCAGGAGATGAAACTTAAAACCTAAACAAACTTTTTGTGTTTTTTCTTGATTTATATCTTCATGTGATCCTATGATGTTTCATGATATTAGAAGATGAGTGTATAATCTAAAACCACTAATCTAAGCTTTCATTTTATGACTTGTTAATGTTTCATAGTCGGTAGATCATAACAGCAAAAAATGGTCATTAAAGGTGATAATTCACTGTAAATATTTAATTAATAATACAAGTGGAACTTGGGTATATCTTGGAGCCGACTCCAGAACCTATGATAGAGTAGGTTCCAAAAAATGAAAAACATATTCTCATGAGTAGGTTCCAAGTGGAACTTGTACAAAACATGGAATTACTCACTTCTAATATTGATTCATGCAATGACTCCTCATTTTAATTGTATTTATTTAAACCATAATGCTAGAAAAACTAGTGTTTTGTATTCTCTTTGGTAAATGACAAGCTTACTCAGTATCGTTGCGTTCATTTTCGTTTTGTCTAACTAAAATGAAAATAAAAAAATAAAAACATGTTAGACCTTGGAGCTTCCAAGTTCCAAGTTCCGACAAATAAGTTCCAGGTTTTAAAAAATGAGGAACTTGTATCCGATGGTAAGTTACAGGTTCCAGGTGGAACCTATTAGGAACCGAGAACCACTCACCCCTACTTCTTCCTTTCGCATGCTAAGCATTTGATGTAAGGAGTATGGCCAGCAAGCTAAACAAGATCGCAAACGATCACGAAATTCTAACCTGGACTTTATTTATCGAGACAAACCCGCATGCTGTAATTTCAGTGTTTGTTAAACGGGCTCAAATTCGAGAGATATTTTTAAAACTCTGGCATTTTGTTTGTCCCAACCGGTCAATCTCTTGATCTGTTGTTCGTTTATTGCTCTGATACACTTAGCAGACTTTTTTGCTCTTGAGACAATTTGTGAGTAATTTACTCAAGGCTCTTCTATCGCCAATGGGGGACTTTATTTGCTTCTATGTTCCATTCTAATTTAATGGCCAGAAAGAAAATCCCCTTCCTAATTCGCAGTCTCAAAATCAAGCGAAAATATGATTGTCAATGGTGAAATTAGCACCTGCTGGAGTAATATAACTTGAGATGGCCAGGACCAGACCAGACTGGCCGTCCCAAATGCTGCTAGCCTACCAGGTCAAGCTGACCGCATAATGAAGTCCGGTCAGATCCGATCCTGTGCCATTGGATTGAATTGATTATGAGATACTTGAATTCTTGCAATGATCTTTATTAGGTCGATACTCCGAAGACCAGCAGAATATTAATATAGCCAGCTCATCAAAGGTCCTTTTCGAGAGAAAGCTGCTAAGCATGGTTTGACTCTAGGTATCATCTCACCTGATGCACAAGAGAAGAGAACTCTGCACTTACAAGTAATTTAATTGTGAGAGTGAGCTCTAACAGAAGAAATTGGAAGAGAACCAAAATAGTATTCTTGGGCAGAAAATAAGATTTGAAGTTACGAATTTGTAAAGGAATATCAGCAATCTAGCACGCTACACATGTTTCCAGGATTTTGATGGGCAATTACTTACGACTCCCATGAAACTTTTACGGATTAAATTAGCTTAATTCATCTGAAACTTTATGTAAATACCCAAACAAGATGCAAAAGCAAGAAGGTTTTAATTCATTTTTTATAAATCTACTGCAATTAATCATTACACGCCAACTGCACACTATCCTCTTGTGCTGAGAAAATGGAAGCCTGAACTGCAAAGTTCGGAGTTGAAAACTCCTATTTGGGTTAAGCTACAGAGAGTTCCTCTGTACCTTATGACAATGGAGGGCTTGAGTTACATAACTAGTGCAATTGGCATATCTGTATCCTGACATGGCTACGAGAGATGGGACAAGACTTCCATATGCAAAAGATCTGTGTTGAGGTGAATTTCGTCTAAAGAATTGCCTAGGAATGTTGTCGTGTGGTTGGATGATGATGAAATGATTAAAATCACAGTTGGAGTGCCTTGGGCTTCTGGACAATTGCTAATTGCTCCAGACATCGTCATTTTTCCAAAGAATCGGAAATGTTTGAAATGGCTTCCTTGAAAAGTGTCTTTCCTTGAGAATTTGGCTGATGTGTCCTCTCCCAAGATTTCACAATCAATGCTATTACTAGCGTTCTCTCTGGGGCGGGTGCGGCTAAATATCAGTTTGTAGTTCTTACCTCTGTTGCTGTTCAGAAGGAAGAAGAGGAAGCGCTTGACATATTGCCCGAAGTGGAGGAGGCTTCCGTTGACTTTGATAGTTGATAAGGATGGGGCTATCCTCCTGGGTGATTTTAAACTTTCTCCAAGGAAGACTGTTGGTGAGGTGTAGAAGCAAGTCATTCATCGGAAAAGAGGTAGAAGGAAGAATACTAATATGGAAGCTGAGTTAAAGAAAGCTAGATGGTATGTCTTGCTCCTCAATTCTTTCCTCATTAACATTTTTTCTGGAATTTGAGGGATCTTAATAAGCCCCATAAGCATAGAGTTGTTAGGATCTTGTCAGATAGAGTGATGTTCAATTGTTTTCTGTTTTAGAAACACAAGAAAAAAATGCTACGCAGATTGTTAATAGCAATTTCTCTAATTGGTCCCGTCTTGAAAACTCACATTATGATACTTTTTACTTTTCTGTCATCTATGCTGCTAATATGCCTGGAGAGAGGAAACAACTTTGCGATCAGCTCACTATCGTCTTTCGAACTATTCATCAGCCTTGGCTTCTTGCTCGAGATTTCAGCACATTTTGCTCTACCTCTGAAGCTAGTAACTCTGATGACGTTTATTCTGGAGATATGGAGAATTTGAAGCAATTGCTCTTTCACTTGGAGCTATAGGACATGAAATACTATTGGTAACTTCTTCACCGGGTCTAATAGGAGATTGGTGGGATTTGTGAAAAGGAAATTGGATAGAGCTCTGGGAATTGAGGCTTGGTTTCTGTTTTTTCCTCTTGCTTCTGCTGAATTTTTTTGGCTCCTGATGTATCAGATAATTGCCCTGCCCTAATAAAGATTGGTTCCTGATGAATTCAAACCTCCTAGACCGTTCAAATCCTTTATCGTCTAGAGTAAGCATTCAGATTATCTTCAAACTGTGGAAGTTGTTTGGCCATTTCTAGCAACTCACCAAACTTCACATAAGTGAATCTGAGAAGGCTGGCTCTCCTATGTTTTTGCTGTATGAGCAGCTGAGTAGCACGAACGAGAGGCTTTGAGGAAGTTCAGTAAGGACAATTTTGAGAAGATTACTGGACAGGTCTCTCTAGCAAAGGAACATTTGCCTTGTTCACAAAATCAAATTCTTCGCGGCTCTTTTTGATAATTTAATTCTAAATGAGGAATTTGAGGCAAGTGCTCAACTATGGAAATTGAAAAACGCAGAGGAGGCTTTTTATAAGCAAAAGTTTAGAAAAGACTGGTTGAAACTTGGAGATCAAAACACAAGTTTTTCCCACAGGGTTGTTAGGACTGCTAAAAAGGCATTGAGAGTGTTAGACGCAGAGGATGGCAGGGAGTTAATATGGCACTAAAATATTGCTCAGGACGCTATTGCTTTATATAGTACTTTGTTAGGGTCGCCTAATAACGCTTGTCTTGGTAAGATGGAGCTCAGTCAGCTGCTAGAATTCAGGCTTTCACAGGAGCAGAGAGATGATCTTTCTAAGCCTGTTACTCCTGAAGTTAAGCAGGTCTTCACCGTGTAAAGAAGTGAAGTGGAAGGTCAATGCCAACCAAAACCAAATTACGCATGAATGCCTGTATGATTTTTTTATGTTCTCATATGCGTGGTTATTATACACAAATCTGGGCATTAACACGAATATTTTAGTTCATACGCATACATAACATTAGAATCAACGGAAAATGACACAAATAGTCTCTAGACTTTGGCTTAACGTGCAATTTGGCTCCTGAATTTTTAATTTATTCAATGTAGTCCCTCAATTTTAGCCGAATGTTCAATTTGATCCCTAAACTTTTAATTTGTTCAATGTGGTCCTTAGACTTTTAGTACATGTTTAATTTAGTCCCTGAACTATATGAAAATATTCAATATAGTTCATGAACTTTAATAGTCCTTTCATTAATTCAAGTTCATGAACTATATTGAATATTTTCATATAATTCATGGACTAAATTAAACATATACCAAAAATCCAGGGATCACATTGAACAGATTAAAAGTTCATGGACTAAATTGAATATTAAGCTAAAGTTCATGGACTATATTGCACAAATTAAAAGTTCAGGGACCAAATTGCACATTGGGCCAAAGTTCAGGAATCGTTTGTTTCATTATCTCTAGAATCAATTAGAGGTTTGAGTTAGTTTGGAGAACCCTCTTTAATTAAATTTATGTTGTCGCAGAACCAAAGAATCTTAGAAGTTTAGCAGTGGATGATACATATGAAGTGGTGCAATGTGGCGGGTGAATTACATTTTGCCTCCCAGATTCCGTCACTTGTTCTGCATTGTCTTCCTAGGGTTCACTCCGGCCATTTTCTTGTCGCGTGACTAATTAGCCCCTCTTGATGAGGGCAAATTTGCCCAACGATGAAAATGAATGCGTTTTTTGTCCCCTAACTTTAGTCACTAATTGTAAGTTGCCCCCTGACATTTCAATTTTTGCAATTTCCCCCTAAAATCTTGAAATTAGTTGCAATGTCTCTCCTAGTGTCCATTCTAGCCAAATTATCATTTAGGGCCTACACTTTAGTAATTTCTCGAATCTAGCCTTACTTTGAAAACATTCAGTCAAATAACCAAAATTTGTGCTTCGTTTCGTTTATGGCCTCCAAACTTCGTCCAAACTTTCAATCATATCATGTAATCAACCAAAACTTTTATATCATCTTCAAAAATTGACCTTTTAGAGCTTGTAAAATAGGGTCAGACACAAAGCAAATTAAGAAAATATCATCTTCAAAAATTGACCTTTTAGAGCTTGTAAAATAGGGTCAGACACAAAGCAAATTAAGAAATGCAGAAAAAAAATCCTAACATTACAAGATACAACACATCTAAATAATTTGTTTAGTAGCACAAATTAATTTATTCACTTTGTAAGTCAATTATTTTGCTTGTTAAATAAAGGAAAAATGACACAAACAGTCCCTGCACTTTGGCCAAATGTGCAATTTGGTCCTGAAATTAAACATTTTCATATAGTTTAGGGATTGAATTGAGCATATGCCAAAAGAAAGTTCAGGGATGACATTAACTAAATTGAAAATTCAAGGACCACATTGAACATTAGTCTAAAGTTCAAAAATTACATTAAACAAATTAAAAGTTCGTGACCAAATTGCATATTTGACCAAAGTTCAAGGATTGTTTGTGTCATTATCCCTTAAATAAAAGTTACGAAGCTATATTGCAAGCATCAATTATAAGAAATATAATACAAGAATCAAATGTTGATTCGGCGTTGACGAAGTGTTGAGTTTTATTATTAAAAATACCAAAATCATTATGAATAATTCACCTGTAAGAGTCCTTGTGTGAGCAAATTAGTCATGCAACAATGATAAGCACATGGCTGGAGCTCCAACTGAAAAATGATCGAAGTCAAAGGAGACATTGCAATTGATTTCAAGACTTTAGATGGGACATTACAACCGGTTTCGAAACATTAGAGGGGACATTGCAAAAGGGATGGTAACATAAATAATCCTTGAACTTTGGCCCAATATACAATATAGTTCTCAAACTTATAATTTGTTTAATGTAGTCCTTGAACTTTCGATACATGCTCAAACTAATCTCTAGATTATATGAAAATGTTCAACGTTGTCTCTGATCTTAAATTAATGAAATAACAATATTGAATATTTGCATATAGTCCAGGGACATGTATCAAAAATTTATAGACCATTATTGAACGAATTAAAAGTTTATAAACATAGTGAACATTTTCATACAGTCTAGGGATTAGTTTGAACATATACCAAAAGTTCAAAAATTACATTAAACAAATTAAAAATTCATAGACCACATTATATATTAGGTCAAAATTCAAATATTATTTATGTCAATTTTTTTTTTGCAAAACCGAAAAAGTCAAGAGCAATTTGCAATAGATGCCAAAATCTCGAGGGAAAATGTAATTCTCCCCAATGTGTCTCTCCCCCACACGCAAGCGTGAAAGAATGGTTATTGCACAGTCGTACCTTTTTTTGTTGGTAGCATAGTTGTACCTTTTTTTTGGAAAAGTGTCCAAATTGTTGCATAATAGACAATACAGTGACATGTTAAAATCTTCAGAGACGGTTGTGCTTCTTTTTTACTTATGAGTTCGTTATCATTACTTATGTCCTTCTCATATACCAACACAGACTATCTAGTTGTACTGAGGCTTACTTAGTAACTCATCGTACTCAATAAATTGCACTAGCTAGACATGATTTTTTGTTCACCGATGAGGTCTAAAAAAACATTCGAATGCAATGCGGTCTTATAAGTCATAATACGTATATACTAGTAAATGTGCACACACGTTGCCAATACAACATCTATTACATAAGTATTGGAGGATATTTATCACGAAGGAAAAAGATTTCCGATCCCTAAAAGGAAAATCAATCAAGAACCGTGAACATACGTGCTTACTTTATTTTCAGTTAAACTCTTCTCTATGGTTGTGGGTTTTATCCGGATAAGCAAAGAGTCTCTTGCGGTACTAAAGAAATTAGACTTTAAATTTGAAATTAGACTTTTCAGCATGACTTACTCCATAGAATATGATATTTCGCAAAATCGCAATATTAACATCTTAGCCATGTCACGGAAAGACAAATAGCTGAATGAGCTTCCCATTCATGTTATAGCGCAATTATAGTGCAAAAACATAGAGGAACGTCCATACGGAAATTAAAGGGCTTGTGAAGATCAATGTGGTCACGAGTCAGTTGGATTCTTTGTTCTTGTAGTTTGTTCAACTTGACTGATGAGACTTTAATTTTTAAATGAACAAATGACACCCCTTTTTTTTTCAAGAAAACAAAAGGTCAAGATGAGTCTAACTCTAGGTCAACCTACTTTAGAGGATGTATCACAGAAACCGAGTGTCCATTTGCTTGGAAATTTCACACTTCTCTTCTCCAAATTGACGCAAATTAGGTCCACCAAGAGCATGAAATTCAAAGGGGCTCAAATCCTTTTGCAGACTGAGGAAACATGATAATAAGATTTTCCTAGAATGTTCTTCCGCGCACTCGAGTTTTCCCGGAAAATCATCTTGCCTTAAGATCCGAAAGGGGAAATAGCGCAGAATTTGTGATATATTGTTACTCGGATTGTACCATGACCAAACAGTGTAAGTATGTTCTGTTCGGAAACTAGTGTGTATGTGTATGCGACTGCACATCATAGATATCACACGAGAGCATGACTTTGATCCGGGTATGGAACTAACAAAATCGGGTTTTTCGCTGATTATGTTTAGTTATCATGAGATGTGTACCGGTGGCAATTTTCAACACGACGTCGTGAGGGTGAAACATTAGCATGTGTACACACCAAAATTGGAAAATCTTTATCCATTACATATAGATCTTCGTCATCATACATGTTGGGGATAATTAACGAAAAAACTCATAAACTTATCATACACATGCCAATTCAAGCCTAAACTTTTCGATTTGGCTAATTTAATCCTAAACATTTTGACGATTTGCCACTTTAGTCTTTCCAACCAATTATGGCTGATAATCACTAACATGAATGTTAATCATATTAATATGGACGATTTTTATAATCTTTTTGAAAATTTTCTGACTTTTTTAGAAAAGGAAAAAAAATAAAAAATATATAAAAATACAGAAATTGTCTACGTTGACGCTGGTCATGCCACATAGGACAGCTAGCATCCATATTAAAAATCATCAAAAGGTGTAGAATTAAATTAATCAAATTAAAAGGTTTATAATTGAATTAACATTCCCCCGGTGGAGTTGGAGCTTCTTCTTAGTAATTTGAACCGCGTTTCATCCCAATATTGTACGTGGTAATGGGTTTTTTTTTTTTTGTATAGCTGTCCATTGACGAAGACATTTTTCAAAGTCAAGTTAAAATCGCGTTAGAGCAAGAGGCATCAGGGTCAGTCCTCATGCTCTTCATCCCTTTTTTCTGTGTTGCGCCTACGCCTTTCGACCGTGATTTCCCCCAAACACATAGGACCCCGTGTACTAATCCACATCGGAATTCGGATGATACAATAAATGGGATCGAATGGGTTTCAACTCCGATTTCAGTTTTTCAATCTAATCGATTATTTTGTTTTTCAGTCATATTCAAAAGCATACTAAATACTTGACATGATTAGATATGTCAACATTAATGTCCTGTCCCATTTCGATACTTGTCCTGACTACCAAACGTGATGTCGAAACACTTGACTTTAGCGCGCATGAACATTCTGTCTCTTCTTCTTTCCTTATGGGTAACTATGGCCTCACTATTTTTCATGGTGGATCATAATCTAAGCATGGAAAGTGAAATCCCGATTCATGCATGACCATACATTCAGGCACGGACGGCGACAAACTCTGCTCGGTAGGAACCCTGTTCCGACAAAGCGAGGAAAATATACACGTAATGCCCACGCTCATCCCACAAGACAACCTAATATTTTAACGTTGAACCCAACGACTTCTTAAAGAGAAGTTCAGCTGACGGAAATGGGCAACGGTCAAAGTTCAAAATCTTGATCGTTCTGTGGAACGCGGTTGCTCTGAAACTTTGCCGGTAACTTCCGAAAGCTTTCTCGATCCTCTCTCTCGTTCATTGTCTACTCCGTTACACGTCGATGCCACCTTGTGGCTGTGACTTTTCACTCTCTCTCTCTCGAGCCCCACATCAAGAAGACATTCAAAAAGGACATTTCTTTATGTGGGAATCTCCTAGATTGTGCCATTAATGTAGCTATCAATCATTTGGCACGGTTGATTGGTCAGTTGATCTTTGGTTTTTATGGGGCAATTGTTGTGCAATTCTTGGGTGTCCGTCCTGAATTCAGTCGATCAGTCCGAAGGCCGAGTTCTTGGCTCTTGGAAGTGTCCAAAATGAAGTATTGGCACACGCAATTGTTGAAGATTTGACCTGTCTTTGGTCGGTTCTTTTGCTTTTCGGAAACCAAAAAGTATTAATTTTTTTTTACTGAATGCCATGTCGTTTGTTAATGGTTTCAAACTTGAAGTTTCAGTGTACCTTCCGTTTCTGTGGTGGGCCAGACTTGAGACCTATATATTTCTGCTGGTTTAGCCGAAAGTGTTACAAATTTTTTGACATGAATCTTAAGTGTTTTTGATTCTCTGGTGATGTTGAAGAGGCAACTACAGGAGGAGGATAAGGAGGGTGGCTCTGGAGGATCAACAAGAAGGCCTAATATTAAGTAGAGTTACTTTACTCGGGACCATTGAATTTCCAATTTTAGTGTCTGTGACTGTGAATTACTACTATTCTTGATTATTTTGCAGTAATTTCAGGAATGTGAGCGGAGGGCTGTCGCCAGATGAATTTGCATCTTTTCTAGAGCCTATCTTTCGGAAAGTGGTATGCTACGCGTATCGGTCACTGGCTGTGTTGCTTGAGAAGAACTCAAGTCTGGCTCTTCACAAATTGATTGATGATTATTACTGTTATGCTTAGCATGTGACTCTTCGTTTTTTTTCTATAGGATATTACGATTCATTTCGTCTGGCTTAGTGATGTTCAGTCAGCATGTCGTGGATGTAGTTCTGATTTCTATTGAGAAGGCTGTTTTCTAGTGGTGACTCAGATGTTTGGTCAGCAAAGTGGGCATTTTAATCTCGGTCACTTCCATTATAATTACCAAAATATATGGCTCGGGCAAATACTTTTCATCCCAAAGATGTAGAGGCTTTTGTCCATGTCTTGTTTCTTCATGAAGACCTGACCTGCTCTTCTATTCTACATTAAGAATGTTTCAGATATTTGTTTCTGAAGTGATTTGTTTGTTGGGTGCATTTCCATGGATTAAAGATCTGTGAATCCTTTTCCCATAACTAAATTCCAAATATAAAAGAATTTTTTTTTCCCCGTTACCTCTTTTTTTCATGAAGGGAATGAATCTTTTTATCTGACGGTCAAACGCGTTCTTCCTCATGTATTTTGGTAGGTATGCTATCCAGAAGTTCCTTGAATTTAAAAACATGGCATCCTTGGAAAATTAGATCTGCTCTGCATCTAGTCTAACGAAATCACCTGTCTGTGATCGTGATGCTAAACAGGACGAAACTATTCCTATTATTAGAAAATTTCACTTCGAATCTGAGTTACATTCTGCATCAAGCAGGTTAGGGAGGAAGTGGAACGTGCAATCCCGTGCTTTCATGATCCGTCATTAAGGTCAGTGTTCCTTGTACTTCTGCATGAACCTCCAAGGTTGATTGCGAATCGGAGGAAGCCATATGAATCTTGTTTCGTATTAGTTTTTTTCATACTAGGCACAGTAATCTGGTTTCAAGTTCAAGATATCTTGTTTTGCAATATCATATCGACACTTTAACATCCCTCTCGCACACGAGTATTTATGTGTTTCTAGTCTATATCGTAGAGCACCATCTAATCCTGTTGGGACTCCCGAAGAAAGCAGTCTGCGGCTGCAATTTTTAACCAAATTACCGGGAACCATCTTCACTAACAGTCAAATAGAAGCCGAGGATGGTGCTCCTCTCAGGATCGAACTAGCTGATGGTAGGACAAATGAGAGGGTTACAAGCGACCCCCTATCTTCGATAAAGATCGAAATCGTCGTCCTCAATGGAGATTTCGTGTCAGACGAGGAAGAGGATTGGACCGAGAAGGAGTTCAATGGCAATATCACTCGTGAAAGGGAAGGGAAAAGGCCATTGATAACCGGGGAGCTGACTGCGATGTTGCAAGGAGGAATTTGCTGCCTCCGTAATTTGATCATCACTGACAACTCGAGCTGGATGAGATGTAGGAAATTCAGATTAGGAGCTCGAGCTGTTCAAAAGGTTACTGCAGAAACAAGAATAAGGGAAGCGAGAAGTGAAACTTTCGTCGTTAAAGATCATCGAGGAGAGTGTAAGTTTGCAATCCCTTGGTTTCGTTGCCTTTCGTTTTACGATAACTTTTTGATTTGTAACCGCTAATTCTTGAATCTATTTGGGGACCTAAAAAAGACTTAAAGATTGACAAGTTTTCTCTGTAATGAGCAGTGAACAAGAAGCACCACCCTCCATCTCTGAGCGACGAAGTGTGGCGTTTAGAGAAAGTAGCCAAAGACGGCGCTCTACAGAAGCGCATGACTTCGAGAGGAATCAACACTGTTCAAGATTTCCTCCAGCTGTACGAAGCTGATGCGTCCTCTCTGAAAAACGTAGCGACCATTTCTCGTCGATCCGTGCTAATTTCCCTTTTTCTGTACACGTTATTCTAAGCATTTTAACTATCAAATCACGCTACTTCTCGTGTTGTGCAATGTTAATTCAGATAATTGGCAATCGGGTCACTGACCGGATTTGGGAGACAATAGTCAAACATGCCAGGACCTGTGTTGTCGACGATAGCAAGATGTATGCTTACTACCAAGCTTCGAACCAGGCCAGTATAGTGTTCAATTCGGTAATGAAAGTTGCTCGAGCAACAGTGGACGGCCAAACTTACCAGTCGCTGGACAAATTGACCCACTCCCAGAAGGTACATGGATCATAACCTGCAACTTTTATATCAAGTAGCAGAGTGTCAATCTAACTGGAGCTATACAAGGGCCTGTACATATGGTTCTTCTTCATTTACACGGCAGAATGCATACCACAACCACTTCGCTTAAATTTCTTAAGCATTCGTTTGATTTTGACTTTAATTGAATCTGCTGCTCGGTCAACAGATTTTGGTGCAGAACTTAAGAAGGCAAGCTTACCATAACAAGAATCAATGGGTGCCGCTCAATGCCTTACCCAATATCACTCCTCCAAGTGCCCTGACCAACTTGCCTACAGAGTCGTTAATTGGACCGAGCCCGCTTCTTCATCATCTAGATTACACAGTGGTAAACCAAGGTATTGTGATGTTATATTGCTACTATCTTTTTCGTCTTGGCCTTCTTAATCTTCCATAGTCTACTGTTCCTATTTCTTTACCGGCACATCCATCATTTTGCATCTCTATGGTAGCTGAAAACGAACCGCGCCTTTATTCAGATAGACCAGAAGTGACTGCAGAATTTAATTACTCATTGGCTTCAACATCGCACTGCTACAATGTCACAGAGAACGGACAATTAGATTGTCTGGAGCCACAGAATCATATTACGGCAAAAATTATTAATCAGACCGTAGTAGACAGCTTAGCAAGGGAGGACTTTTTGTCCGATCTTAGTTCCAGCGAAAGTAGCCATCATCCTGGTTACTCACACGGACCATTTGCGCGGAACCATTCATCTCCTGAGGAGCTATTTAAAGTGCCATCTCCGATCCCTGGCAATTGGATGTGGACACCGGAGCATAATTTTGTCATCGGATCGAGCAGTGGTGCAGATTTCGGGATCTGTCCATCTGGCACAGGTTTCGGAGTTTGGAATTCTAGGATTTCGAAACCCAGAGCGGCGTGGTGCAAGATCCGTGCCGTGGTGAAGTGGGGATCGGTTCGGCGCATTGTGGCTGCAAAGAGAACAGCAATGTTCAATTGTGCACATTATTAAGCTGTATACATGGAAAGTCCCATAGCCCAAGAGAATTTTGGGTGCTCCTGGAGCACAAAGCTCTCATCCACCTAAGCCAATCATCACGTGCGAAGTATCAACAAATAAAGGAGGAAAGTCATGATACTTGATGCGTGGTGATTGTCTTGGGTGGATGAGAATGTCTTGTTCGGGGAGCACCAAATTTCTCCAAAGCATCTAAGGGTAAGCTGCCCTAGATGCATCAACTTAGAATAATGTCTAATTACTGCAATTTTTCTCTGTTGTGTTTTCTTGATTACCCTTTCATCTTTTTATTAAAGTCGAGCACCATCAAGATAGGGCTGCCAATAGAACGTGTCTTCTTTGTATAGATCATGCAAGCTGATCTTAGGAAGTACATCAAAACAAGGGTTTTTCTTCAAGCATTGTAAGCCTTTTGTTTCCTTCTTCAACAATTATTCGGCATTCTGTTTGTCCCAACCAACCCATCATCCCTTGATTTATCAGTTTACTTCTCTGATATACTTAGCGGACTTTTCTTTGCTTTACCCAATTTGTGAGTATTTTACTTAGTTTGCGAGATCCGAAGTTTCTCTCGTCAGCTTTGCTGTTAATGATCTGTAATATTATATTGTCACCATTAGAGTCACAAAGCCCACAATCTTAACAGTATCTGGTCAAGGTTCTTCTATCGTCGCCAATGTTGGATCTTATTTTCCAGGTGACATTCCATCAAGTTCCTGTAGACTCGTAGTTAAGACCGCTTTGAGACTTTATTTTCCAGAATATATTTTCTGGGTGAGAAAAGAGATGAATTTTCTTTTCCTAAATTCAGCAGTTTTGCTTTCATCTGCCCACAATCGAAATGGAACAATTCATCTTTATCATTGAAACTCATGCATGACTTGCAAAGTTTCCTATTTGATCATTGAAAAGGGCTTAGATGATTGCGAGAGTGAGTTCTAATGGAAGAAATAGGAAGAGAACCAAAATAGTATTATTGGGGGGACCATATGATCTGATTACGAACTTTAAAGAAACGAGCGTATCAGCAATCTAGGACGTTACGCACGACGTACCACCTACCTAAAATTGCTTATGGTGTTAAGCACGTTTTAGTTCCTAAATCTGTCGTAGATAACAGCGCTGACAAGTGGAATTCTTCTCTTGAAGGGCAAGTTCTTGGCAAGAAATTGAGTATTGGATTTATTTCTTCTACGGTGAATATGTTGTGGGGACAAGAGGAGATTGAGAATGGAATGTTCCTTATGAACTTTCCCTCTTCCAGAACATTGCACACTATCCTCTTGTGCTGAGAAAACGGAAGCCTGAAGTTCAAGTTTGGAGGTCTCTGATGTGAAAACTGTTGTTTGGGTCAAGGTGCAGAGCGTTCCTCTGTCTCTTATGGCATTGGAGGGTGGTCTTGAGGGCTTCTTCTTCAAGGGTGAGAAAGGACCGAGGCAGGGTGATCCTTTGTCGCATCTATTTGTTCTGGTGATGGAGGTTTTCCCAAAAACAGTTCAACAATGCTGCAAGTCAAGGCAGATCAAAATACCATTCTTAGTGCTCTAAGGTGAAACTTACTCACTTCAATTTTGCTGACGGTTTTGAAGATATTTTCTAAAGGGGGATATGGATTCTTAAAATGAAATTATGGCCTTGTTTCAGCGACTTAAGGACATGCCAGGTCTTTGTCTTAACCCCCAAAAGACTCGGTTATATCTAGCTGGCATTGAGCGGCAGCAGGTGGATGAGATCGTAGCTCTCGGTAGCTTTTGAAATGGCCAATTGCCAGTTAGATAACTTGGCCTTCCTGTGATTTCAGCAAGGCTAAGTTATGGAGAGTGCAAGCCTTTGAATAAAAGATTACTCTTCGAATGAGTCCTTGGACAGTTAGGCATCTCTCTTCAGCTGGAAGATTGCAACCCGTAAAGGAAGTAATCTACAGCTTGGCGAATTTTGGGGTGAAATTTTTCTGTTGCCAAACGACATTGTCAAAATGATTAGAAGTTGTTAAGCATCTGTATTGTCTCCCTTTGGAAGGGAAAATCTGAAAATGCTTGAGGTTCAGAAGTTGTTAAGTCTCCCGAACTTGGAGAGTAGTTTAGGATGAGAGGAAACCAGGGCCTTGGAATCTTGCTTGTGTCTTGCAAAACTTTTGGAGATATTGCTGCAGGCTGGACCCATTTGGGTGGCCTTGCTTAACTGTTTCTTGCTTAAAGGGCAGTCTATTTGGGAAGAGAATCCAACGAACGAGAGTAGCCATGCTTGGAACAAGTTACTCAAAGCAACAGTCTGTTTTAAAGCCTCATATCAAGTATCTTATCAAGGAGGGTAGAAGCGCATCACTTTAGTTCCATAACTGGCATGCTAATAGCATTCTGGAGGATATAGCATCCTAGAAGAGTGGTAAATGACTTCGTCTTGAAATCATATGCTAAATTTGTTGTGGTTACTGAGGGTACGAATAGTTATGGCCATCGACAAGGTCTGAATGTTTGGTCGAGATTCAAGTTGCAGTTCGTGATCGTATATGTCCTGTTGTTCACCTGATAGGGTCATGTTTACTGGTTCCACGTCTGGCTCGTTTACTCGAGCTGATGATGTCGACTTGAAACAGGACGAAGAAAGTTCAATGGCACAGGCTCATCTGGTTTCAGCCTAATGCGCCTAAGTTTGTGTTTCCTTCTTGGCTTGAACTGCTTAACAAGCAAGCTGTCTACCCGAGACAGAATAGGCAGTGGAGTTCACTGGCCAATCAGTTGAAAAAGAAAACTACTTTCGTATAAGTTGAAAAAGGAGAGAGAGAGAGAGAGAGAGAGAGAGAGAGAGAGAGAGAGAGAGAGAGAGAGAGATAGAGGATTTTATTTAATATAAATAAATCAAATAAAATTTAATTTTGATTAACATTATCGTTTATAAGCACCAGTTCAGGGATCAGCATTGGTTTCGGCTCAACAGTAGAATTAGACCAAGTACAAACCTTGGAAACAGCCATCGTACAATTCTAAGGTTGAGCCAATATGGATCCGATTTGACACCTCATTAGAAAGTTGCAATCTTGCGGAGTCAATCCCACGAGCTCATTGTACGAGATTAGAGTGCATTCTCACTCAAAAGTAACCATAAGATCATTGGACACTAGTTATAAAAAAAAGTCATAATAACTATAATATAACTTCACAAATTAAATCCCGTTCTCAGATAAAATCAGGAACCGACTTGCAATCGCCAATCGGCATGTTCGATTCCAAGCCGGTTCCATATGTAACCGGCTCGATTCTTAATTCCAAGAAAATCTGAACCGGGACCTTTTGAGTTCATCACAAGTTCCGACCCTGGAATCGATTCGCCCTGACATCTAGGGGTGTCAACAAAACCCGGGCTGGCCCGGCCCGGACCGCCCCGGCCCAATTCGACCCTAAAATTTAGGGTATTTTGGGGTCGGGCCTCAATCTGACCCTAAAATTTGGGGTATCACAGGATTGAGAGTAAAATCGGGCCAGCCCATTGACACTCTGGGCCGACCCATTGACACTGCTGGCGCAGCAGCCCCCCTCCCTGTCCGATCTGCACTTCGACGGCCCCCCGACGACCTCCATCCGAAGCACCCGGTCGGAGAAGTTGCTGTCGTTGAACGCGAACCCGAAGTCCCCGTCGGACGACGACTGCGAGAACTGCGGCTCCATCTCCGACCTCGGGTCAAACAGATCCGTCCCCCCCATCTCACGCATCCCCCGTTGCGCGCACGAACCCCCCACCCAAACACGCAAACCCAAACTGAGAGAGAGAGAGAGAGAGAGAACGCGACGGAGGCGAAGACGAAGCCCTCGAAGCGGGGAGATCTTAGGCGTCAGTTGGCGTTATCTAAGGACAGGGGAGGCGAAAGGGTTGGGTGGAGGAAGGTGGACGCCTTTTTGGGGGCAGCAGATCTCGATCTCGGGGACACTGTTCGGAGACGTCCAAAGTTCTGCGTTTTCGAAACCCAGAGCAAAAGAGAGCACGGGGGGAGCAAAGGGAGGGCCCAAGGCGAGCACGAGAAGAGAGGATTCGCGTTTTCGAAACCCAGAGCAAAAGAGCAAATCGATTCAATCTAGAGCTCTGCTCTTCGTCTCCGTTCTTCTTCGTCGTTTGAACCCAGCGCTCTTCGTCTCAATTCTTATTCGTTTTCACTTAGTTGCAGGAGAGCCGCCGTCCCCTGCCGCCACCGCATTCGCCGCTCTCGGCGGCCGCGCTCGATTGCCGCCCTTATTTTCGGACGCCGTTGCTAAACAAATTCATCTCTCTCTCTCTCTCTCTCTCTCTCTGGTCTTTGCAAATTGTCTGCAACTATAGAGAGAGAAACGGTGAAGAAGATGAAGAGGAGGAGGAGAGAGAGTGGGAGAAAGGTGTGTGTGCGTGTGTTTTTGAAGAGAAAAAAACCCAAACCCGACCTGGCCTGGACCGGCCCGACCCGGCCTTGCGGTGTATGCTGAACAGGGTCTTGGGTCGGGTCTGAGCGGGTCAAGCGCAATCCTATTATTTTCGGGTCGAATCGGGTATCATGAAAGCCCGACCCGAATCGATCCATTGACACCCCTACTGACATCGATGACCCTACGCCATTTAACTAGAAATCACCCTTCCGTTTCCTCCTCTATCCCGTGCTCGCTTGTCAAAAAAACTGAGATAACTAATACGGACACGCAAACCCTGATCGAAACCGCAACGTGCGCCGGGGCCCGTCAACCAAACACGTGCGCCGATGGCAAACCCCCGTAAATATCCCGCAACTCCAGCGCCGATTCCGTAAACCGAACCCCCAGTAAAAATATCTTACGCCAATCTCAGACTTCTTCCCCTATTATTTTAACCCCCGGAAATTCCGAAATGTCTCGAACGTTCTTCTCCTCCTACACGAAGGAGTCGCCGCAGAAGATATTTTCCCTCTCTCTCTACGCTACCCCCTCCCCCTACCTTTCTCTCTCCTCCTTCGGAGCTTCCCATGCGCGCATAAAGCTCGCCCGCCTCTCTTCTTCTCTCTCCCTCTCTCTCTCTCTCTACCACCGTCGGCGGCCGAGGCGAGCGGTGCTGTGGACCAACGAGAAGGAGGAGAAGAGAGGCCCGGCGAGCGCCGCGCTCGGAGGTTTCGGCTCGATCTTCCGTCCTTGTTCTTTCCGGACGTGTTTTTTTTTTCCCGATCGCTGACGAGGCGGTGAGGAGAGGGGGCGGGGGGCGCCATGGACAGGGGAGGAGGGGGATCCGGCGCCGGAGGGTCTTGCTACTACGCCGTCCTCGGGATTCGCGGGGACGCCTCCTTCTCCGACATCCGGTCGGCTTACCGCAAGCTCGCCATGGTTAGTTGCTTCTCTCCGATTCCGTCTCTCGCCTTTGATCTCCGGACCGACCGGCGTTCCGAGTTGTCGATGAATTGGAGGGTTTGGCGGAGTTGCTACTTTTGGAATCGGGTGCGGGGTTGGCTTAGCTGAGATTGTCGGATGTTGCTCGCTTAGATGTGTTTCCTGGTTTAGTGCGGGGACTGCCTTGGTTCGGTCACGTTTCTGCTCAATTTTTTGGTCTGGGAAAGGCGTCGATTGTGAGATGAGCTTCTTCGTCTAGGGGATTGTGGGCTCGATTTGTTTCGGTGTAGACTTAAGCTGAGACTGTCAGATGTTGCGGAGGCGATATGTCCATTCGTCTTGCACGGGGACTAGTTTGTTTGATGAAATTCCGTCTCGATCTTTGCTGGAAAGACCGTATTTATGAGGTGCATGAATTGCTCGAAGTGCATGTTCGGTCGGATCTGCGCTTAATTCCTGCTTAATTTGTTTCGTGTGAAGAAATGGCACCCGGACAAATGGGCGGCGCGGAACCCGCAGGTGGCCGGAGAGGCAAAACGGCGGTTCCAGCAGATTCAGGAGGCTTATTCTGGTAAAAAAAAAAACCCCCACGCTCGATTCTGCTTGCATAGGGATGATGTTTCAAATGTGATGCGTGATCACATTACATTTACATGATAGTAAAGAGAGTTTTTGTGCTGTTTTGCCGGTGTCAGTACTGTCGGACCAGAGCAAGAGGTCAATGTACGATGCTGGGCTCTACGATCCGCTTGAAGAAGAGGACGAGGTCGGTCTAGCTACCTTTTCTCCAATCATTTACGGTAGAGCGATACGAAAAAAACAATGTCTTTGCTAGATACGTTGGTAGCTGTGCTGGACGACGTCGTATGTGGGGGTAACATAGGTACTAAAGTTCAATGCTTGCTAGGTAGATAGTGCTTGGTGAGGACAACCCAACTAACAAATAATGAACTTCATTGTCTAATTGGTTCTTCCCCCCTGTAATATCAATTGAAATTCTTCTTTTCTTCTATTTTACGCCAAACAATGATGGGTTTTTCATTTCTGGGATGTCTATTATGATCCCTTCTGGGGGGGCCTGAATTCCCTTTCTGACATGAACCAGGATTTCTGCGACTTTATGCAAGAGATGATCTCGATGATGAACAACATCAAGGACGAGGTAGGTGCGATCGCTCCGCTCGTGCCCTTTCTTTGCATAGAAGTGTGGTAATCGTCGCTCCACACGTGATTTGTGCTGCATAATGATTCGATGCACCCGCACAATTTTTTTTTTTTGGCATTCCCGGGGCGGTCGAAAAGTCTATGATCACTGTTCCGAGTTACGTGTCTGGGTGGATATTTTTGGGTACAGGGAGATAGCTTGGAGGACCTCCAGAGGATGTTCCAGGAGATGGTAGGCAGCGGTGGAGACGGAACCGGGATCGACTTCCCGCCCAATCCAACGTTCGACTTCGCGCCCAATCCGACGGCCTCCAAGAAGCCACGCGGGAATGCATCCAAGGCGAGCTCGGCTAGGCGTGGTTCCTCTCGCTGTTAGGTTAGCCCGACCCGCCCCCGGGGCACACCGCACCGCTCATCATAGCTTTAACCCCCCATCAACACCCACCTCTAACTGTTAGCAGCATTAAGCATTAATTAACGCCTTAATCCCTGATTAAAGATCTGATTTTTGGTGTTGGTGGTGGGGAGATATTCGAGTGTTTCCAATTCGGGGTGGGGGCTTTTGTGCGGCCGATTGTTGAAGAAATTAGTAATAAATTTTATGGGTTCTGTGTAGTGAATCTTGTCTTTTGCGTGGCCATTTGTGCTTTCTCCCTCTGGCTCTCTGCTGGAGATATTTTGTGCTGTGGTTTGTTGACGGAAAGCTGCGGGCACTTGGCACCACGTGCCTCTTTTCTGTCTACGAATTGACGAATGGAGGGTGCCCGGTGTAGAATCATTTGGCCAGTTTTGATTTGACGCTCGATGGTCAGACGCCTGTGTTCTTCTACGCCTTTCCGATATTTTCTACCTTACTCTTTTTCGGGGGCCACGCCGTGGACGGTACGGATCTACGCAGAAAAAGATCGTCGAGCGGGTCCTACGCCGTGGGCTGCTTTTGCCTTTTCTATTTTTTTGCCCTTTTTCGGTCGAAACGGAATCCATGTGCGGCTAGATCGATATCTCCACACCCGTGTGGACCCCCCCCCTCAAAGTAGTTTTTGAGTGGACTTTCGGGAAAAAAAAATCGCAAACCGTAGGAAAAATTTAAAATTGGAGGAGAAAATGATGGGGAGTGCAAAAATTGAAGGCGGAGGACAGAGGAGGAGAGGAAATTGTTTTTGTTGTTTGAGAAGGTAGACAATCGAAATAGAGGTACCGCGGATATAGTTTAGAGGGGGCATTTTGGGGGTCAAAACGAAATCTTGATGGGTTTCTAATAGATTTGTCAAAATGGGCCTTATAATTATTTCTTAATTTATATTGATGGGTTAAACTTTTATATGAATTAGTAAATGAATTATAAGTGGATTTTAGAACAGTAAAGCCAAACATAATGGGAGTGTTGACGTATTCACATTTTACTCAAACTCAATTCACCCGCTCATTATGTGCTTTTACCTTAGCTTTTTTATCATTTTTCTTAGATTTGGTTGAATATACAAGTGATTTAGTAATATGCATCTGGTCAAGTATATATTGATAGGGGTGAGTATGGTCCGGATGGGTGGTTTTCACCCAGGAACCGCGGATCACCCGCTAAGGACCGGTTCTAAAAAATTGGAATCGAGAACCGCCTGTCGATTCCATGGACCCACCCGAGAACCGGACCGGACTGCGGTCCGATTCTCGAGTGGGTCCATAGAACCGGTCTCACTAAGTTTTCCTGGACAAATCAAAAAATGAACTGGTCTAATTCTTACCTGTTGATAAATTGTATTCACCACATGCTACTTTGACTTACCTTAATGCACATGTGTGATGTACCTTTAGTGTACACAAAATACCCCTACTTTGGCATTTGATTTCACTAATCTGATGCAAAAGTCATGCACTTCCATCTAAAATGGTCCGATGCAGAACTGCCCTCTACAACTTTCTAAACTTCTACACAACATGCTCAAGCCTCGAGAGTCAAGAGGCTCTCATTTAAACTAACAAATTGAATGAGCCTAAAACCGTCAGAAACAATGACAACAAAATTTCCCACAAAGTTCAATTACACATCACAACAAGATTCGTCACAAAGTTCACAACTTCACAAGCTTTACATCAAATACAGTTGTAGCCTATATTATATATCAAACGTGGGAGTTTGCCACAAGTTCACAATAATCAGCAAGCAAACAAAACAACAACTCTCCTTTTTTCTTTTTTCTTTTTTATTTTTTTAGTCAGATTTTTTAATTAAAAAATAAAATATATTATTATTATATTACCGGTCCTGTTTGGGTGAGTGGGTGGACAGTTCTACACCGGGAATTGGAAACCGGACCGGTACCCACATGATCCAAAAAATTGGAACCGGGAACTACCGATTCCGGTCCAGTTCCGGGCGGTCCGAGGGGGTCCTAATTCTTTTGCACACTCTTATATATTGGGTAAGGTTGGATATAAGTCACTGGATTTGTATTATATGAAAATTGATTAATTTTAGTTGAACCCGAATAAAATTTGGCTCGACTCACCCGTTTAACATATCTAGTTTCTAAGGGCAAGAAAGGGAATTAGGAAGATTCATTAATCCCTCCGGAGAGCTTTTCGGGATTGCTCCGAAGCCAAAGCAAGGGAGTACCCGTATGCGAACATGGCTGGCATTTTAAGAAAAATCGAACTGAGGTGGTCAACGAGATCGTCACATGAGAGGCTTCTAGTTCTGGTGTGACCACTTCCCTTTTCCCCATCGTTACTTCTTTCTTCTTTTTCTGCCTCTTTTTCTTCTCCGTAAAATTATTTTAAACGCGAGGAGGCACCAAAGAGGGGTCGGGCGAGCCTCGTGCGACGAATGGCCCCCAATAATGCGAGAGGATTATACGCTTTTATAATCGCAAGTTGCACGGCTTTTGGCCAAGTTGATTGGTGCTTTCTGTCATTGCGAAAGTCGTATTTTCATAGGCTTAAAATCAGGAGCTTTTTACAATTTCTAGCAAGCACCGACCATGTGACTCGTCAACTAATTCGATAGCGCGTGGATTTAGCCGTTGTACTGGTAGATAAATGACTAACTCTGTTCCTTTCATCGATTAAACTCTAACCTCGCGTTCTTCGTTTTATGGTTGATTTTCCATCCGAGCTTAGATGTGTGCGTGTGTGTGTGTCCAATTCGCAGCTTTACTCAGGCCCAGCTACGAAGAGAGTAATGGTGATGGGAGATCCCTCTGTTGGAGGAGTGTATGCTAGATTTGTGAGATTGCAAGCAAAGCTAAAAATGTTTGTGTAACAGGCCGACCGAGTGAGAGAATCTCAGGTACTTACCGATTTCCAAATTTGAAGTTCTGCTCCGTCCGAACCAATCAGCTGGCACATGGATAGACAGGTCGCAGGAACGTCGTGCTTCGAAGATCGGCTTACAGTCTTTCGATCCAAGGTGCTTGAATGGGCCTTCCATCATTGTAGGATATATGATGTTAGTCCATTATGATTTTGGTCAGGCCCGGTCATGAAAGTTTCTGTCGTATGGTACATGGGCCTTTGAGAAGTTGGAATTTTAGTTTAATTCGAATAAGTTGAGTTAGGAGTCTAGGACATAAATTTCTAGACCTAGCCCAAGCCTCAAGCTTTGGGAAGTCCGATCGTGCTCCTCAATTTTTTTTTTCTTTTGTTTTTTTCAAATTATTATGAATAAGGGTGCGAGGGAACTAGCGTGGAAAACGGGAAGATTACCAAAAAAAAAGTCTTAAATATATTGCGCTTGTGCCAATTTAGTTCTAAACATTTTAATTTAATAAAAAAAATATTTTGAACAATTTGCCAATATAATCCACTCGGTTAATTTTAACCGGAAATTAATAACGTGGATGCTGGCCTTCCTATATAACACGGATGACGTTGACGTGGAAAATTTTTTAATTTTTTTTTATTTTCTTTTTTTCTTTCCTTTTTTTTAATTGTTACAAACAACCCCCGTTGGGCAAGGGCTCACGTCCCTCACTCATATCTAAGGGAGGGCTACAGATGATGTTGACGTTGACGTGGAAAATTTTTTAATTTTTTTCTTTTCTATTTTTCTTTCCTTTTTTTTTATTGTTACGGACAACCCCCATTAGGCAAGGGCTCACATCCCTCACTCATATCTGAGAGAGGGCTAGGGAGGGCTCGCAGCAATTTGTCAACCGCATGCGAGGGCAACAAGCCCTCACTGGCCACTAGGTAAGCATCACGACCGTCAGCTAGTGACTAGTGATGGAGTGACCCATGCCAGCGACCAACGAGGGGTCGCCAAGCCTCAACCAGTGGCTAGCGGTGCCCTACTAGCCGGCCCCTAACAAGAAAAGAAAAGAAAATTGATAAAAACTTTCAAAAACTTTCCCACCAACGTTGATCGTACCACATAAGATGGCCGACGTCCACGTTATCAATTTCTTGCTAAAATTGGTCAGATATACTACATTAGTTCATTGTTAAAATATTTAGAACTAAATTGACCAAATTGAAAGATTTATGACTAAATTAGCACAAGTGCAATAAGTTTATGACTTACTTTGTTTTTTTATCCGTGGAAAACTATCGTGTGTATTACCATCCGAGTTCTGTACCGATTACACAATATCATGTCTGAGCCATAGCGACTTCACTCACCACGACAAACTTAGTGCTATTTTCGCGAGAAGATCAATTCCAGGGCTTAGCATATTAACCTCCTCTATTGTCATGGCAGATAAAGTGTGTGAGTTCGAACCATGAAAATACTTCGTGGGTAGTTCGGTACAAGAAAGAACGAAGCTATCGAAACCCCTCTTTTCCATTTAGAAGCTGCAAGACCAAAGATTGTTAGAAAAGTGGAGAAGGTCCTCCAGGTAAAGTCACGTTCGGGCTTTCACTGCATGTCGCCTTAAAGAAGGCAAAGGACACTTTGTTCCAAAGGCAACATTCGAAAATGATGAGAATATCGTAAAGCTCTCTGGTGTGCAGGGCCATGGAATTTCTCTTTATATGCATTTTTTTTTGCCTCGCGTTTGTACCAAAATTAGCGGGAAATTAGTACACCAAGCATCACGATGTGAATTAAGGAGGTATATGGCATTACCAATAAGACCTCGGATGTCAAATATTGGAATCTTTAATCTCTAGCCCAATCGAACTCTATAGAAAGTAAGTGAGGGTTTTGAAACATGTCGGTCAACGGCGATCGATGCGTGTGAAATAATTGAATTTTGCCCCACGATATTATCGGATTAGCACATTCTTGCATCGTGAGATAAACATGTGAGGGAAAGAAACAAGTTTTCTTTCTTTATAAACCTTTTTCTATCTAAAATAATCCGATGACAAATAATATTTAAAACAAGTCGAGAGAATGCCTCAAGCTAAAGTTGTCCACCTTCACAACGGTGGGAAAACATCTCTACGCATTTATGATTTTTCTGAATGTACTTTGAGCCTTACAAGATTTTTCAGAGGGTTTTGTTAACAAATATTTTCAAGACACTTGCTAAGCACATTAATAAAAAAATATTTTACGAGTACCATGCTCTGAGATGTGTACACTCGAAGTTCGGAACTAGGGTACACATAATAATTTCCATCCCCGACCGACTATAGAGGGATTTTCGTCACACTCAAAACAGCTAAAATAATGTACACATGGCTTCAAAGATGAGCAAAAGTAAGTAAAAAGAACGACATATATATTTACACAGTATTGAAGCAAAATGCATGTAGGTATCGTCAAGGGGAAAATTGTCCTAAAAATTCTAAATCCGTTGCACTTTTGTCAATTCAGTCCTAAACCTTTCGATTTTGCCAATTGAGTGCTAACCTTTTGACAATTTGACAATTAAAGAATTATCTAGAGATAATTTGGCCTTTGAAGAATTATCTAGAGACAATTTAATTATTAAATTAAATTTAGGGCTTGTTTGATAATTTAATCTCTGAGTGTTGAAAGTAGAAATAAAAAGTTGTAAGATGATAATTGAAAATTAACAGCTGACTATTGTTAATTGTCTTACCAAAGGTAGAGCATCGATCAACATCGGTAGGTTTTGACAGTAGATTTGACAATATTATAGTAGTCATCAATTAGTTCTGATATTGAATTAATTAAGTGATCTCTCCCTCACTAATCACATTAAGTGTATTCTTTAAAAGTCAATTTAAATTAAGGTAACAAAACAATTGTAATCTTAGGCTCCATTTATTTCTCGAAAAATAAATGATTTCAAAAACATATTTTTTTTAAACGATCAGTTATATTACTTAAAAAAATGAATAAACGGAAAATATTTTCATTGTTCATGAAATTCTTCCGACATAAATCGTTGTCGATATTAAAAGTATTTTCCATTGACTAATTATTTTTGGCAATACGAACGATCATTTTCAGGAAAATATTTTTCAAATTAATTAGTTGTCATAGATTAGTTCCAATATTGAATGAATTAAGTAATCCCTTCCTTACTCATTTCATTAAGTGAATTTTTTTAAAAATTCAATATAAATTAAGATGATAAAACAATTGTGGGAATACCAAACAAGCTGCCGTACATAATATTTTACCCATTAGGACAAAAATCGTGATCAAATGTATCCTTAAATATGTGGGAATTCCAATTTTTGTCCTTTGATATTTCTTCACCAAATCGTGAAGGAAACTACTTGTTCACCGTTGCGTTAATCAACGTGTAACTATAACTTAAAATAATGGGACCGTAATTAATGAATGACGACATGCTTTGAACCTCTAAGTTAAGCAATAAATCTGATAAATATAATTGCTTACGTTCAACTTACCCCTAATGTTTTAAGTCTAAATGTGCTCATAAAACGTTTCCCTGAGGTATTTAGGTTTTGCTTTGTAGATAATATATACAATATATCTAAATATCTAATATTATAATTAAGACAAAAAGATCCCTTTGTCTCATTTGAAATAGACATAAAAAAAATGCCCAAAAAAATGCCCCTATCAAAACAAAAGATTGCCTCATAAAATAGATTAAATTTGAAATAGAAATGTTTGAGCAACATGTAATTTACATGTGATAATTACCCTATTAATCCTTCACTTCTATCATCTATGAATTTTCAGAAAACTAACACGAACATAGGAGAATTGCTCCTCACTACAGTTTGTCATCGAAATTTCATATCATATGAAGTAGAGAGATTAATTGTAGTCACCATGAGAGGTGGCAAAATGGTTTATGGACCCATTTTTTATCTCTATATTTTACGATCGGATTGTATATGGATTGTTTAAACAATTAAACGCTAGATGAGAATGGGTTTAGAAAATTAAAGATTAATCAAATTGGGTCTTAATGGGTTAATTTATAGAGAAACCATTCTGGCCCATTTTTGGGCAATTGCCTATTGGCACTCTCAATTGGATGAGTAGGATCAAACCACAAACGCTCCCATGGGTCGCTACACAAATTGCAATTCACGATCCCACCATCGCAGCCATGGGGGTGGTCGCGTTGTGCGACCACGGACCTAGGTCGTGTGAGGCGGCCGATCACTGTCAAAGGAAACCGATGAAGGTTGCAACCGCCACGACTCACGTCCTTTCTCTCTATGGCTTTAAAATTGAACAAAGAGAATGGTGATGAGCCCACCACCGCGGCTATGGAGGCCATTGGCCTCGGGCGACCCTAGGTTCGGGGTCGTATGAGGCCGGGGACCCTAGATCCGTTGGTCGTGACCCGCATGGCGATGAGTCGCAACCTTCGTGCGAAGAGACGGATCAAGAGGCGGCGGATGAGTCGAGTCAGGCGGCGCGACGTCGAGGGTTCTTGGCAGCAGTGGTCGGCAGCATCGTGGCGACCGGTTCGTAAGTTCTTCGCTGTTGGCATTCACATTCGTTCTCCAATTTCGCCAACCTTGGTGTCACGGGGGCAGAAGACCAAACATAGAAATAACGAAGAGAAAAAAATAAATTAAACAATGAACACGAATGAATATAAAAATAGAACACGTCTCCACCATCCAACTTTAAAGTTAAAGATACGTTCTCACAGAAAAAGCTGAACCTTAGTGGTTAAGAAAAATTGCGACTGATCAGAGCCAAAGTTGAGTTGAGTGTGAGTTGGACTCTAAGTCGAATTACGTATAGGTTACTAAAATTATGTTACGTGAAAATCGATCGATATGGGTCGTGTCCATTTTCAATTGACTCAATTGCGACTCAGCCCGGCCCGACCCGACCGCCGGATAAGAAGAAAATCCCTAACCTTCGTGGTTAAGAAAAATTGCTAAGAATTCGAATTTATATTAGCCTAGCCTTGCAGGTCAGATTGTGTACGGGTCATGTCCATCTTTCGATTTACTCAATCCCGACCCGACCCGACCCTTCAACGGGTATTACATGTAACCCGGGTCTAAGCGCCGGCACCTAATAAACGCTAAATAAGAAAAATTCGATATTGTAAAATGGTCTTCCCTCACCGCAAAATTCAAACCCCAGGGGGCACTTTCGCAATATACTCGAAGATTCGTGCCCACTTTCGCTCGACAGTTTTCGAGCAAACACGGCACGGCCCACCCCCCCCCCCTCTCTCTCTCTCTCTCTCTCTCTCTTCTGCGAACTCAACAATCGCTCGCTCTCAAACCCTCCTTCCTCCCTTCCTTCCTCCCCTCTCCGTTACAGTCGGTCGCTTTTTCCCCTGAACTCGATCGGAGAATTCCGTCGCCGCCGTGCTCAATTCTCCGGCGCCGATAGGGTTCCGGATCCCTCCGGCGGAGCCCCCGCCGATCCTGCTGCCCCTCCCCGGCACGCCTTCTCTCTCCTCCTCCCCGCCCTCGGAGCCATGTCGCTGCGACCTAGCGCGAGGACGGAGGTCCGCCGGAACCGCTACAAGGTGGCGGTGGACGCGGACGAGGGGCGGCGGCGGCGGGAGGACAACCTGGTGGAGATCCGGAAGAGCCGCCGGGAGGAGAGCCTGCTGAAGAAGCGGCGCGAGGGGCTGCAGGCGCAGCAGGCGCCTCCCTCGCTTCACTCGTCCGCCGTCGAAAAGAAGGTGAGGCTCGCGTGTGTTCGATCGACGATGCGCTTTGCCTCGTTCGTTTTATGCGCCCTTTTGCCGACTCCGATGCGGTGGCATTTTGGCCCTCCCCCTTCGCCCGATCGTTGTTGGAAGTATTAGTCGAGCGGGTGGCGTTGTCGATCGATCTGTGGTTAATATCGGTTCTGGCTAAAATTAAGCTGTTCTGTTTTGAAACACATAGGTGTCTGAGCTTCAGTTGGAAGTAGAGCTAGTCTATCCCTCTTCAGGAGCTCATTTGGGGCTGAATTTCGGTGGTGTCTTTTTAGTCTAGGGTTTGAATTGGTCAGTAAATCTTTGTGGATCACGGATCGTCTATATGAACGTAGCTTTGTTTGGTATTGAGCTTCTCCGTGAGCTTGGTTTCCATGCCGAGTTAATGGGTATGTACAAGTTGAAGGTTATGTTGCCTCTGAGGTTTTAGCCATGGGGAATGTCTGCTGTTTTGGGTAGCCTGCAATCCATATATTTGTAATTGAATGGGTGGACAAATATTACTCAAAGCATGTTCTTTCAACTCGTAGCAATCAATGGCTGGATCTTCTTCTTTGATTACTCAAAGCAAGCGGTGCCCAATACATATGTACAGGTTGGAGAGGGCCTTGTTAACTGGATATCCGATAGCTCTTTCATCTGTCATTGCGAGTTTGTTCGTTTTATTGGGATTTTGTCTCGTGTTTTTCCATATCGATTTGTTGGCAGCACATATTGAAGACGGTGTACTCATTTTGTTTTCTAAGCACAATGACATGAGACAGATTTGACAGTACTTTTTTTTATCACGTGTGATTGTTTCGACTTTGCTTGAGACCAGTTTAATCAGACTTGGTTCTTTTCTGTTTTGCTTCAGTTGGAAAATCTACCTTCCATGGTTGCTGGTGTATGGAGCAATGATAAACCTATGCAACTAGAAGCAACAACTCAATTTAGAAAGCTACTTTCAATAGGTGACATTTTGTCTTCTTTCGTCTGAGTCTTTTAATTTTCTTTAAAACCTGCATCGGAAGCTTTTGAAACTGTAGGTTCTCTCGTTTTTGTATTTCGTACAATACGTTAAGAACAATATGTTGATGGCCAGAGCGCAGCCCACCCATTGAGGAGGTAATTCAATCGGGTGTTGTTCCACGCTTTGTCGAGTTTCTTATGAGGGAAGACTTCCCTCAACTTCAGGTGCTATGTGAAATATTCTTTGTTTCTGTATACTGACACCGCATTTGTATGAGTTGTGACCATAAAGCTACTTTTGGTGTGATTGGGAATACCCTTAGTTTGAAGCAGCTTGGGCACTGACCAACATTGCTTCCGGTACATCTGAGAATACCAAGGTGGTAATTGATCATGGAGCTGTTCCTATATTCGTGAAACTTCTTGGTTCTCCCAGTGATGACGTGCGTGAGCAGGTGTGTACATGGCAGAAGATTTTAGATATGGTGTTCTTGTTTTCTCTTTACCCGTATCATATCTTTGTCAGTAACTTTGCCTTTTACAATATTGCTAATTGGCTATGGGGCGAGAGATTATGATGAACTTGCACATGATTGCCATTGATAATCCTTTCCCTATTCATTTCCATGTCTAGGCTGTTTGGGCTCTAGGAAACGTTGCTGGTGATTCTCCCAAATGCCGTGACCTTGTACTATCAAGTGGTGCTTTGATTCCGTTGCTGGCACAATTGAATGAGCACGCGAAGCTTTCTATGCTTAGAAATGCCACCTGGACGCTTTCGAACTTCTGTAGAGGGAAGCCACAGCCACCTTTTGAGCAGGTTGGTTTTAGTGCACCCTGTTCAAGTCTAGGGATTATTGCTAATTGTTTATTGATGAGCCAGTAGAGATTGTTCTTTCATGGACGATGGTACTTTTTTACATACTTTTGTAGATGTTTTTATAATAACTCTGATAATTGCAGAAGAGGTCATGAGGAAAAGTTCTTTTCTGAAATGTCATCTTCTATGTAGTCGCAGAAGGACCTTAGAATCTAGCTACATAATTGAACTTCAAAAACAACGTGTCTACAGTAATTGCTAACATAAGTGAAGGGCTTGTCTTTGGATATGATGCCATACCTTAATCTTCACATGAAGCTGCTTCTGCTTTTAGGGAAACCATTTTTCACTTTGTAGTTTGGTTCAGCTTTTAACTAAAGTAAAGTCCTCCATTATATTGTTTTTTTGTCTTCTGAAGCTGTTGGTGATGTGCTTTCTATATTCCAATAGGTTAAGCCTGCACTTCCAGCCCTTGCACATCTTATCCATTCGACTGATGAAGAGGTCTTGACGGATGCTTGTTGGGCTCTATCATACCTTTCTGATGGCACAAATGATAAAATTCAAGCTGTGATTGAAGCTGGTGTATGTCCTCGTCTTGTGGAACTACTGCTGTAAGCTGTCTCAACTTTTGCGTACAGTAATTCTGATCCACAGTCATTCTTCATTCTTTTTTTATGTTTGAAATACTGAACTTTTGATTTCCATTGTACTAGTCACCCATCTCCATCTGTGTTGATTCCTGCCCTTCGCACTGTTGGAAATATCGTCACTGGAGATGATTTGCAAACCCAGGTAATGGAATCATAAGAAATGTTTAGTTCTACTACTCACATATATCGGCAGCTGCTTAAATCTCCTGTGATTTCTGGTTCACTTAGTGTGTCATCGATCATCAATCGCTCCCCTGCCTTCTGAACCTGTTGACTGGTAATTATAAGAAGAGCATCAAGAAGGAAGCTTGCTGGACCATCTCGAATATTACAGCTGGTAACAAGGAACAGATACAGGTAAGATCCACACGGATACTTTACTATATGGGTCAGCTCACTTTTTTTAATTTATTTGCTGTTGAGTAACATGCTTTCTCATTCGTTCTTTCAATCGTGGTATACATTATAGGATATTTGATCTTTGATATGCTCTTGAGTAACGTGTGCATGGGTGTTATAGGCTGTTATTGAGGCTAATATCATTGCTCCAATGGTACAACTACTTCAAAATGCTGAATTCGATATAAAGAAGGAGGCTGCATGGGCAATCTCAAATGCCACATCTGGTGGTTCTCATGAGCAAATCAAGTATGTAGTCTTTTACCCTGTTGATATAGGGTGCACTGATAATGTTTCTCAACTTGCCGCTCTATCTTCTGCGCTGTTAGGTTCCTAGTAAGTCAAGGATGTATCAAGCCCTTATGTGATCTTCTCGTCTGCCCTGATCCGAGGATTGTGACAGTTTGTCTAGAGGGTTTGGAGAATATCTTGAAGGTAGGAGAAGCTGAGAAGAACCTTGGCAACACTGGTGATGTAAATGTCTATGCTCAGACGGTCGAAGATGTGGAGGGTTTGGAGAAAATCGAGAGCTTACAGTCCCATGACAACAATGAGATATATGAGAAGGCGGTAAAGATTCTTGAAGCATACTGGTTGGAAGAAGACGACGACACAATGCCGCCAGGTGATGCCTCTCAACCGGATATGCAATTCGGAGGGAACGATCTGCCTCCCATGCCATCTGGTGGATTTAAGTTCGGTTAGAGGTAGGCCCTCTTTCGGCATAAAGTTGATTCCTTCACCAGCCTCTCTTTCGATATCCGTCAGAATTTTGTTGGTGCCATAGCTGCCTATCCCTTGACCTCAGATTCTTGGGCTTTATGGCAGGATTAAAGTTGGGTCCTGGTCGGGTCACGCGTCGAGTCTGGGTCATGGTTGAGTCGAGTCTGGGTCGTCGGTTGAGTCGAGTCTCAGGGACAAGATCAAGGGGGTGCTTGAATTAGCCTTGGGTTCCGAGTCTCTGGAAGCGGGTGAGAGAAGTTGGACATTGCGCTCGTCATTGAATGGTTCTTTTCGGATATAGTCACTCGTGAGATTCTTGGGGGCGGCAAGTATCCCTGGCAAAGCGTCGTCATACATAAAGCGCCACTGGAGTGCCTGTTTTTGTGGCCATCACAGGAAAGGTTTCGATGTCATATATATGCTTAGGGTCTTCCATCTATCTAGTCATTGTGCTATATATGTCGATATCCTTTTGCGTTCTGTCGGAGCAATGAGTTCCTTGATTCATTTTACTTTGTGTAAGATTTGTTTCGGTCGGGTCTTAATTAGCAACTCAAGGTTGCCTTGCAATATTTCTTCATGCGGGTTCTCAATGTCATTATATCGATGCATAGTGTTTTTTTTATCAAAACGAATGATGCTCGTCCCTGGAAAGATTCCATTCTCTCATCCCTCTTTATATGGTCATCTTCTTTGCATGGTTCCCGTACGAAATCACCCTCTTCTAATCGTCGCAACTTGGGCGCCTCAGATCTTTTTTCCAATACGTGAGTGCGATGCAACAGGTTGCAATGTGAATTAATGCCTCGCCGTGCGTTATCTTTGACCCAACGGTCGCCTATATGTTTCTATTTTTGAAAAGTATTAAACGTATATCTAAGTTTCACTTTTGGAGATCATTTTGCATCTTCACATCAATTATTCCGTTGCATCATTTATATAAGCCATTTTCCCTTTTCTAGAAAACGCCCGTTCCTAGATTCTAGATTCCGGCGCCATCCGAACCGCTAAAAACCCCAATTTAAAATCAAAGCCACCCAAACTCTGAGCGAGATGCTAAACATGAGTTTGTAAGGAAGGCAATTCAGTCTTCTTTTCGACATAGGGTTCTGCCCGAAAGCATGCGAGCAATGAATACGCAAGGATACGCAGAGGGGTCATGAATTAAAAAGATCGTACATGTTTTTGACATTCTCGCGACAGATTTTATTCCTACGTTTTACTTCATCGGGGATCGATCTAACGCAAATATATACAAAAAAAATCCGAGAGGCAGCATAAGCATATATACAAAAAGCAAAAAGCCAACCATAGCCCCGGTGCTCCTCCTCCGTCCCCATTTGGGGATCGAATTGGATGATGAGAAAGCACTTCAGAAATCTCTCTCTTCCTCCCCTCCCCTCCCCTCCCCCCGCCAAAAAGCTCCTGCTAATTTTTCCATGGTCTGTCGCCACGTGGACTAAACCCCTATCCCCCAAAAATTTGGCGGTTGTCGTCGTGTCGTCACCGCACACCTCTCTCTCTCTCTCTCTCTCTCTCTCTCTCTCAGTGCCAGCCAGGGGCCATTTCCGTCATTTCTCAAACCAAGACGGAGGTTTTAGGGTTTTCCCACTAAAACCGCCCCCGTCTCTCTCTCTCTCTCTCTCTCTCTCTCCCACTCTACTGAGGAAAATTAATTTCCGTTGCCATACCCACTCGTGGAGCCGTCACCATTTCGTGCTTTGTGTTCTCTGCTCTCTGCTCCGTCTGCCATTCCTTTCCCCACCCCCCTTCATCACCCAACATTCCTTCTCGATCTCATTCTCTCTCTCTCTCTCTCTCGGTCTCTCTCCCTTTTGAGAACCACCACCCTTTTGACCTTTCTCTCTTCTTTAGCTCTTGGCTTTGTGGAATCCTTTTGTCAAGAAAGGGAGATCCCCTTCATGGAAAGCATGGCTCTCAGACAAAAGGTCTCGTGGTCACGTAGTCCCTCGACTGTCACGAGCTGAATATGTCTACCGTTTTCTTTTGTCTTTTGGTGCTTTTACTGACGATTCGTTGTTTGTTTTCTTTTCTCGGGGGTTGACAATACATTTTACAGGAGTCAGGGGCGGAAGAAATGAGCGAGGCCAACAAGAAGTCTTGTGCTGATTGCAAGACCACCAAGACTCCTCTGTGGAGAGGCGGCCCTTCTGGTCCCAAAGTCAGTCTCTCTCTCTCTCTCTCTCTCTCTCTCTCTCTCTCTCTCTCTCTCCTCACTGACCTTGATCTTTTCTGGCATTTCTTCTCTTTTTGGTTTTCTCTTCCTCTTGTTCATGTCTTCAAATTTTCTTTCAGCGACATGCTTTTGTTTCCTCCACTTTCCATGCCTATAATCTTTCCCTGCCCTTCCTTTTTTCCTCTGTCAACAACCCTTTTAAGATTTTCGGTTCTCTGGATTCTGAGAGAAAGATTTGTGGGTCGCTTTTCTGCATGCATTTCCACATCTTTTTCTCTCCTGGGACACTCAGTGAGGGAGCATTTCTTGTGCATGGCTTGCTATTGCCTGCTGTGTTCCTAACGCGGCCGTTTCCCTTCTTCTCCCTGATCTCTTTCTCGTGTAAAATGTTCAGTCGCTGTGCAATGCATGCGGGATAAGATACAGGAAGAAGAGGATATTGAGCAGAGCAACAGAGAGGAAGCGAGAGAGGCACCACCACCAGCATTCCCACGTCAACACCACCACCAAAACTAGCAGTACCGAACCTGCAAATGCTGGTACTGGGAAGGATTTGAGTCACTCGTTGAAGATGAGACTGGCGATACTGGGCAAAGATTTGTTGCTGCAGACGTCGTTTGTGAAGAAGCAGAGGTGCCAGAGGAAGAGGAAGTTGGGTGAGGAAGAGCAAGCTGCCGTTTCCTTGATGGCCCTGTCTTGTGGGTCAGTCACTGCCTAAACGGACATATGTATAGACAAAATAGAAAATCAAGTGAATAGGTGGAGGCTGGAGATAGGAAGTTTGTTCTTGTCCTTCTTGGGTTTTTTTTTAGTTTGCTTTTTGGGGGTGGTTTTCTTGAAGATAGTGAATGGATAGCGGCCATCCTTAGATACGTTCTCTCTGTTTATGCCCTTTTCTTCAGGAGGGCTTTTAGGAGTAGATGAAGAGAGCGGCAATAGGTAACATGAATTTTGGGAGGTGTGTAATGCCCTCAAGTTAGCATTGACATCTAACAGCGTAACTAGTAGGATTAGGCCATGTATCCAACGAGACAATGAAGTCGCACCTATTTACACCCCGACTTTCTTTTGTATCTCTAAGTACTGCATTTCAAATTGCGATATGCCTTGATACATGTGTGTGTGTGTGTGTGTGTGTGAGAGAGAGAGAGAGAGAGAGAGAGAGAGAGAGAATTGAAGGGTTATATTGCATTTGGCCAAGAAAGGGATATACGCTTCTCTTATTTGCGTCAAAGAATCAATACATATCTGGTCTCCCTCAAGGACAATAATGAAGCCTGAAGATGCCGTCGAAACCAAAACTCAAACGGGAGTCCAAAAAATTTAATGAGGCCCGACAACTAAAAAAACAAGAGGAAAACTGAAAACTGACAGAGGTGAAACTCGTATACATGACCATATGCGATGGTCGACAACAATGTAACTCGACATCCCAGTGCCCTCCCCATCACTCCATCAAAGTAGAGATTACAGAAAAATACATACAAGAATGAGAAGGTTAGAACTCTAAAGCTTTGCGTATGGCATATTTGATTCTCCCACTTTCCTTCCTCTGCCAGACAAGTATGGTAAGAGTCTGGGGGCACGCATAAGGGATGTGTGTGTACAGATGAAAGATGAGCTTTGTAGGAAATGGCTTTGCAGTTCAAAAGAGTGTATACTTGAGAATTAGAAGGACCAACATAACGAAGCACATAATCACAAGCACTGTTGCACACATGACCATTCCCCCTTGCTTTTGCGTTCTCTCGGCCTGCAATGTGCCAGGCATAATGTGATGAGAGAGAGAGAGAGAGAGAGAGAGAGAGAGAGATCAGTATGGACTGAAAGAAGAATGAGAACCTTTTGGAGCTGTTTCAGTCCCTCATCTATGGTAGTAGCAACATTCTGAATGTTATAATCTATTCTGTCGACGATGGTGCCCTGCTTTGACAAATTTTGATTTGATCATGAAGTTATACTGAAGACAGTCCACAGATTTATTATAGCAAATATTGGGGAAGTCCAGCCTACCTGATCTATCACAAGAACCGAAAGGTCTTTCATTATCTGAGCAAGCTCATTAACTGATTCCACAACCTACAATTTACACCTGAGTAAGCGGGTTGACACCAGAGACTAAAACAGAGAAGCTAAGTCGGAATATTGAAAACGTAGAAGACACATAAGATTTTCACTTACCTGTTGGATCTCTCTTTCTCTTTCTGCTGTAAATGCTTCACTCTTTTTCAACCTTGCCATTTGATGCTCATTAAATCCCTACATACATGAGTTAAACCAAAATGGGAATGAGCTTGTGAAAACACATTGGGACTGTTTACCCCCATGTCATGAGGCAGATACCACTACACATGGATACTCCATTAGGAACTTTCATATGTAAGCCCAACCAAGCCATGTAAACTCTAGATATATATCGTCAGTTTACACGTGCTTCCCACTGCCCTGGCATGAATTTCTCCTGTACATCTACGCTAAGCATTGAGCTGGTTAAACAGAAAAAGGGAGAAAGTTAAAAGGATAACAACATCCTACCAAGTCATCAAACTCATCATCGTCTAGTCTAGATCTGCTGCCGTTTATGTTCATCTCCAAGTCAACTCCATCTTGACCCTGCATCAAAAGCGAAAAAACTCTTAAGGAAATATATAAATTAATGACACTATACTCAAAATTCTAAATCACAAATATCTTGTCAAAAAATCATAGCCACAAAGAATGTTCTTCTGTTCACTAATTACAGAAATGCCCGTCCAACCTCTTTTTGCTGTCTGAGACGATTTAGATAAGTTGACTGTTTCTTGCGAAGCTCCATTGATAGACTCTGTAGGTCAGTGGCAAGTGACCGCTGCAATGAGAACATGCCAACATGAGCGTTGCAACCAGCATCTTTTACACTCAATATGTAGCTACTAGCTCGGAAGGCATGCAAGACTCAACACCTATCAAATGAAGCAAGGATGGCAGCAAACAAGTAGTATTGATCGCATCATTTGCAGCCGGAAAATTTCTGTGTGTGTGAGTGTGCGTGTGTGAGAGAGAGAGAGAGAGATGGCTTTTGGGGAAATTCCCATAATGGTTGCTGTTTCGGATGAATGCCTACTGAAATAGCTGCTAGTGAAACAGAGTAAGGGCTTCGACCAAAAAAAAAAAGCAGAGTAAGGGCAAGGAATCAACCACTCTGCAGTTTTGACAATACCAATTAACAGCAGATAGTTCAGGCAGAGGCAAGGACCTAAATTAATCAAATTACAATTAACTTTGAACAACTTAATTTTCAAGGAGATACAAGTAGCTTGTCTTGAGAAATATGGACTCAAGGTACTGGATATTTTTCTTTGAATAGATTAATCTAGTTATTATGAGATCCTGAGAGATCTGAATCAACAATCTCAGCAGCTATGATCCACTTAGTGCCGAAATTAAGGTTAGATGTTGAAAACGTCTTCTCCCTATTAATTGAGAGCTCAATAGATATCAAAAGCTCTGCATGAGAATAGAAAATGCAAAAGATATTATCATCAATGGCTCGTACTGAAGTATATATCAACTGATGCTCACAGGAATCAAAATATAAATGAATATAAAAAATTTGCAAAACACCAAACAAGTGAATAGTCAGGTGATCCATAGGAGGGCAATCCATTGCATCATACCTGCACGTTTTTTCTAACATTCGAATCCTCAGAACGTTCATTTGCGGATAATCTCAATAACTTCTTCTCGGATCTTTTAATCAGATCAGTAATTTCTTGGGTAAGAGACTCGATCAATCGCTGATCATCTTTACCATCTCCGAATGAAGGCATTAGAGCTTTGGCATGAGCCTTGGCTAACTCATTCATTTTCACCCGTGCGTGCTGCACATTTGCTGCTATTTCTTCAGAAGTATCAACCCAAGCAGGAGGCAGACCCACAGTAAGTGCACCCCTACTGCAGCAGGAAACAATATTTGACTATTGGACTAAATTTTCAAGGGATGCATGTCATACAAGATGACAGGCGTTCAAATTCCACTGAAGGCAAGTAAACTACAGATCTGTTCACTCTTCATTCAGGATTCAAAATGAAACCTCAGGCATTCCGATTTCAATGACAAAACATATAAAAATACTTACATATTCAGTACACGAGACGTCTAGATAGAATGAATAGATCCAGATGGCAAGACTGTTCATTCACTCAATGCTGACTGAGAAAACAATTTTGCATGTCTATATGGAGAAAACTAATCGTTTCCTCTCAAGTTACCAAGTAAGAAGTTTTATAAGCTCGACTATCTTAGGTACCCGTGACCCACCAGCTCTTGATCTTACTTATGTCGATCTCCGCTTGCTTGAGAGCTTCAGGTGTTAGATGCAAGGCAGAGAATGCAACATGAATTGACACACAAAGGACTCAACTATTAGGCGGAGAGGTTGAATTGGGTGTCCTGCTCATGGCAAAGTGGTTGAATTAAGAGTCCCACTCATGGCGAAGTAGTCCTACTCAAGTCAAAATTATTCACTCAAAGCAAGCCAGATGCGAGTAGCGTTGGTTAAACGAAACAATAGACTCCAACAAATACAGAGGACCTCACAGCCAAAATCCATGTCCACCCTCAATTCACTCCAACCTAATGTCTCCACCATCTTCATATGGCTCTTTATAAGCTCAACAATCTATCCACCCTTAAGCTACAATCGAATCCCCCGCTACACTAAACACGAGTCCTCGAGTTCCAATATATCGGGAATATTTGCTCCGCTCCCCCTACCATCAACCTATCAGGAGTATCTTCACATACTTGATCCTCAAAAAAGCCAGTTATGTACCTAAAGCTCCAAAGATTGAACAAATTCTCCACTTCTCTACCAGATCAACGACTTCAACTGAAACAAACACATGCTCGATCCATCCAAACAAATCAATATAGAGCAAAATCGAAAGTCCGGAAGCAAAACGTTCTCGCTCTTCCTACTGAAAAACAACCTAACAACGCACAGAAACGGAAAATCGCACGGGAAATCTCGAATATACCTCGTGCTGCCGGGATCCTCGGTGCTGAGAGGCGCGTACGAGCGATGCTGATTCAAGAGCGACGTGCTCACCATCTCGATCACCGGGCCCGCGCCGGAGCTCGACGTCCCCGGCGACGAGCCCGCCGGGGCCCGGACGCTCTTCAGCGCGTCTCTGTACTTGCGGAATATCTGAGTCCGATTCCGCGTCGCCATTCCGGACACAAAGGAAACCGAAAACTCCTTCCACGATCCAAAATCGGAGCCCCGAACGCGGCGGGCGGCGGCGGCGGCGGCGGCGACGGCGGGCGGCGGAGGAGTTCAGAGATCTGAGAGCGGGAGAGCTCGCGGAGATTCTCCCATGGCGAAATCGGAGAAGCAGAAGGCAAAATCGAACGGGATCGACGCAGGAGAGATAGAGAGATGTTCTTCCATTTTTTTCTTTTTTGGGGGGCACTCGATGGTCACGTGCAGGAGACCGAGAAAGTCACGTGCCGGCGAAGAGTCCCACTACACGACTTTGTTGGGTGGAGGAACGAGTGGGAAATAGAAAATGACACTAATAATCTATCATCCAAACGTGTAATATGATCCCTAAACCTTTAATTTTTTTAATATGATCCATGAATTTTAATTTAATGTATAATGTGGTCCTTAAACTTTTAATTTATTTAATATAGTCCGTAAACTTTTGATACATATTCAATATAGTAAAACGTTCAATGTAGATTATATTAAATATGTACCAAAAAATCCATGGATCACATTAAATAAATAAAAAGTTCATAGACTACATTGAACATTAAGCCAAAATTCAGAGATCACATTTGATAAATTAAAAGTTCATAGACCATATTGCACATTAGGCCAAAATTTAGGTAACATTTGTAACATTATCAAGTCATACAACTTATGGGTAAAAGATTAATCAATTTAATACATTTCATTATGCTGCATCTTGTTTAAAGGGAAAATGACATAAACAATCTTTGAATGTTGACCCAATGCGTAATATGAGCCTTAAAATTTTAATTTGTTTAATGCCGTCTTTGAATTTTAGCTAATGTGCAATGTAGTCCTTGAACTTTTAAATTGTTCAATGTAATCTTTGAACTTGTAATACATGTTGAAACCATTCCTTGGACTACGTGTTCAATGTTCCTTTCATTAATTTAAATTTAGAATTTCATATTGAACATTTTCATATAATCCAGGGATTAATTTGAACATATACAAAAAGTTCAAAATCCACATTAAACAAATTAAAAGTTTAGGGACAACAAATGATATTGCACAGGCAAAAATTTAGGGATCACATTAAACAAATTAAAAATTCAGAAATCATATTATACATTGGGCCAAAGTTGAAAGATCATTTGTGTCATTATCTCTCATTTAAATATGAATTGATTTTCTTATCATATCATTTTTATAAAATTTATGTAAATAATCTAAATATCCAACTATATGTAAAATCGACTCGACCCATAAGCAATATGTGCCGTAACGTAAAAAGAACATGGTGCCCTCATAATTAAAATCAATTGAATTTCAATATGGTTAATGAAGTACAAAATGAACGGTTTATACACGAGAGTTAATTTAACTCGTCACATTGCATTAACATGTCCTACGATATACGCGTTCTAAAAGACGGCATTAAATGGGATCCAACCAACAAAATATGACTTCACGTTTCCTCACAATCAATCGCGGTATGTTGAATATCGTAAATTTGTTATTTCTTTAAATATATAAGAATATCGATGATATTTTGTACAAAAAACCCAAAAACACACATAAAATACGACACCGGCTAACATTAAAATCACTACGTCAGCAAAACAAAACAAAAAATGAAACATTGCTAAGATTTCCGAATAAAAAAGGCTTGAGATAATGATACAAATAGTCCTTAAATTTTGACTCAATGTGCAATTTGATCTCCGAATTTTTAATTTGTTCAATGTAGTCCTTGTACTTAAATTAATTGAAGGATTACATTGAACATTTTTAAATAATTCATGGACTAAATTGAACACATACTAAAAGTTCAGGGACCACATTGAACAGATTAAAAGTTTATGGGCCAAATTGAATATTATACTAAAGTTCAAGGACTACATTGAATAAATTAAAAATTCGGAGATCAAATTGCATATTGAGTTAAAATTCATGGACTATTTATATCATTTTCTCAAAAAGGCGTAAGCCAAGAAAAAAAGAAGAGGAAGAATATTTCAGGAATTAAACAGATTAAAATATAATAATAATAATAACAGCAATAATCGAATGATATAAAAAAAATGCGACCACACCACAAAATGACATTTTTTTCATTCTCGGTGAATTCCACCCGCAGAAAATTCAAAAAAGAGAAAAAAAGAAAAAATTGGAGAAAGAACACGACGGACACACACACACCCACACACCCCTCTCTCTTTCTCTCTCTTCTCCTCTCCGAAAGGCCAGACTCGACCCCCAAATCCTCTCTCTCTCTCTCTCGATCTTCGTCTTCTTCTTGCCGACGCGCTCTCGGCTTCGTCGACCGCCGCATCCGCAGATTGAGCCGCCGCCCGCCGCCCGCCGCCGATCGATTCGGAAACCCTCCCCGCCGGAGCGATCGCCGCCGCCGCGTCAGCCATTTCGAGCCTTTTTTCCCGGGCGTAATTCATCGTTTTTTTTTTTTCGGGGAGGTTATTTTCGGCGAGTTTCTTCGGGGGGGGTGGAGTTTCTGCGAGAGCTATGGATGCTGATTCGTGGAGCGCTCGCCTCTCTTCGGCTTCCAAGCGGTACCAATCGGCCCTCCAGTCGAGATCTGGTCAGTTTCGCTACCGCCCCTCTGTACGGTTTCTCGATCGATTGTGGTTGGTGGCTGGCGATATGATCGCGCCCGATGGCGCGGAAATGTTGAATTTTTTTTGTGTGGTTTATGGGACTGTTCTGGGTTCGCGGAGCGGGGAAGCTCTGCTGTAGTTGGGCCGGTGATGTTTCCGGGTGATGGTCGGTTGTTCTTTGGCTTCTGGGTGATGGTGGGTTGTTGCTTTTTCGCTTTGGTTTTTGTGAATTTCGGGCCGATGCTGCGCGTATGTGTCGACGAGCGACGATCGGAATAGGGATTTTTGGCTTGGGCGTTGGACATTTTCAGCATCTGTTGGGAGAAATGATCTCCTGTTTTTTTTCAATTGGTGTAGGAAATGATGAGCATGGTCTTCAATCTCGCTTAGCTTGTTCGTGTACTTGGTTTGGAGATATTGGGTGCTCTTTGTTCATTATACATCTGAAATAAAGCATTCTTTGTAGTTCTGAGGGAAAAGGGTGCGCGCTCTTACATATCGGGCCCTGTTAAAGTTTTCTTCTAGTACTGGTGCAATGACACAGAGAGATGCATGCCTCTACCTCCAGTATAATTAGTGGTGTCTGATGCAGTTCGATTTCCCTTCTCTTGTGTGGGCACATGACGAAAGGCTGGATTAGAAATGAATATATCCAGGCAAAAGTAGGTGTGGTGCAAATGAGGATAAGATGAGAGGAACTCGTTTAGGATAGTTCCTTCATGTAGGCTGATGGCTTTTGAGGCTTCAAATGGGATCAAAAGGATGGAGACTCAGGTTAAAAGGGGCAAAAGAAATAACTAAAAAAAGACGCAAAATGACAGTATAACTTATAAGGAAAGATATGGAGCATTTAGTGCTATTGGAAGACTCAATACAAAATTGAGCCCCAATTATGTGGGAGAGGAACCCTAGTGGTAATGCCTAGTTGATGATGGTAGTGTGCGATTGGTGAGAAACCTCGATCTTAAATTCTTAATTAGAATAGCATAATTCTTTTTTTGTTTGCAATTTCAAAATTATCCACCCCCTTTGACAGCAAAAAATGAATGAAGTAGCTTATTGAAATGCAAGTTTCTCCTTCTCCTGGGTGTACTCGAGAAAATTTTAGTACCCTCTTCTTTAGATTATACTCAACTGTTAATTGTGCTTTCTTTTCTGAAATGATTGGACGGTAAGATTGTGCTTAGATTCTCTCAAACATCTTGCAAATGGACAGTCAGAATGCTTTACGAGTCTGACATGATTTGCTGTTGTATCATCCTAATAATAATGGTAGGGTTGTGTGAATGCAGATATGTTTATGGGGTTTGAAGAAATTGATGAGGACGATATAAGAGAAGAATTTTCATGTCCGTTTTGTTCGGAGTACTTCGACATTGTTGGCTTGTGCTGCCACATGGATGATGAGCACCCAATGGAGGCAAAGAATGGGGTATGAAATTGGTCTGCTTTCACTTGTTGCACTTTTCGTTGAGTTGCAAACTTGAAGAGATGGATACTAAATCCTTTTCTGAAGGTTCTCCGTTAGGTTTCAGGTTCAAATTCTTAATAGAGTTGATTGATGTTATTTTCAGTTTTATCCGCTGGTATGATTTGTGGTTATTGTGATTTTGACTTACTGTGATGTTGTTACGCTCCTGTCAACTTGAAGATGATAGAAAGTTAAGAGTTTCAATTCCTGGTTAACGAAAGCAATTTGATACGACATCATGGTGCTTTCTATGATTATTGAGTTGCCAAAATTGTATTAATTGACTAGAAAAGAACCATGATCGTTTATTCTGAAATCAGGAGGAAGACTTTAGAGGGGAAGAAAACATGTTCATCTGCCTAGTTTTTTCACTTTCTTCTTGCGTTTTTTTTTTATGAATTTAGCTCCCCTCTCTCATTTCTTGTGCTTCCTTTTTATTAGAGAACAATTGGTGTAGCATTTTCACTATTAATTCATCGAGTACCTTTCCTCCATACTTGCACACTCCATGGCTTTTACGCAAGGTATGAAGTATGATACATGAAACTTAATTTCGCTCTCCATGGCTCATAATTAGACTTTCCATGGTGAAGATCTGGATCTTTTAGTTTTCATGCTCAGGCTGCATGGCTATCGTGATATTGCTGATTCTTATTGAGTCCATAAATGATTGTGTATTCCGCCATGGTCAGAGTGCGATTCTTTGATTTGGTTCGGAAAGTTGGCTCCAACTCTTTCAATTTGTTGGAATGTTACCCAAAAACTTAAGCCAATCAGCAGAGGGAGAGACTATATGGATAAGAAACTCAGTCAAACTCAATATTCAAGTGATGCCGGAAAACACTTAAAACGTCCTCTCTCTCTTGCAAACCGAATTGAACTATAGTGAAGAAACCATGTGAAACTATGAAACAGGGAGCTACATATGCCTAGTTATGAAGGATGCGGAAACTAACTTTGATACCATAGTAGAAGATCCAATCCAAAAGCTTAAAACCAATAGGTAAAAAAAAAATTCTACATTTATATAAGGTTTAGTCAAACATTATAGATAGGAAAATGTGAGATTCTTTACCATATTTTGTTGCCTATTTGCAATTGCATACCTGTCTCTTATGTCTGCTTCTGGCCTCACGTGATGTCTGGAGAGATAAATGTGTATCCTGTTTGGGCTTTCGCATAGTTATGTTTGGAGGAAGCTGGTCTAGAAGAGGCTTGCTAGAAATGAAGGCCTGAATAAGTTGACACTTGATGATGCACATGGCCATTTCACACTTGAAAGACAATAATGATTTTCATGAGCCATGGGGTAATATGTTGCTTTGCATGTGATGGGATGGTCACAACCGCTTCTTCACATATTGTAACTATAGTGGTACTTGTTCTTCCATCGTTTCTCTGTGGGCATAGGATTGGTGTCCATTCCTTCACTTTGCTTCTCATCCATCTTGATTCCATTTCTTTATACTTTTATATGGGCTGGGGTGGGGTGTTGTTTAGGGCTTTTCTTTAAGTGAAGAATGCTCATTTTACGACCCTCTAATGCCTTGATCTGGTATTTTATGCAGGTTTGTCCAGTTTGTACAATGAGAGTGGGGGTTGATATGGTTGCACACATTACCTTGCAACATGGAAATATATTTAAGATATCCTTTCAATTGTATATGTATTGTACATACTTCTGCTGCATAGCCTCTTATATGCTCTTAGATTTTCCCCTCGATTGCAGTTGAGTGCTCTGCAGTATGTCTATTTACATTTTTACACAATTAAAGTCTCTTGAAGTTTAGTTTTGCAATTTACTTGCTGACGTCAATTTAAGCTTCCAATTGACTTTTAGAATGGCAGTCCGCTGCGATGCTAGAAAATTCTGCATTCTTTCTGGTTATATTATTGTTACGGAACATTTGTGATGCTTATTTTAATCATTGTAAGGATTGTTTGATATTTGATATCCTTAACGGTGATTACGTGCAACGCAAGCGGAAATCACGTAAAGCTGGGAATCATTCTACACTCTTTTTATTGAGGAGAGAGCTTCGAGAAGGAACTCTACAGTCCCTCTTTGGTGGCTCTTCTTGCGTGGTTCCCTCCTCCAACGCAGCACCAGATCCACTGCTGTCATCTTTTATTTTGCCTATGAATGATGATTTCGGCAGCACTAAGTCTCGCGATATGACAGAAACTAGCTCGTCCAAGAAAAGCTCAGATGAGACTCTGTCAGAGAGGTACTTCGTGCTTTTTTTTATCACCTTCACTGTGCCTTTACTTTTTAGCTTTTTGGAAAATTTTGCAGTTGTGGAATGAAATGTTAGTATTCTATTTTTTTTTTAATGGCAAGAAAAGAAGGAAGGCGTCTGTAAGTTCTTGCAATGTTCTTTTACAATGATTGAAAAATTACAGTTAGTATGGAAAATTCTCACTTTATGATGAAGTCTAGTCTTCCAGTGAATGATTAGTAAATAACTTTGAGACTGGCAGTGCAGGGGCATGCATTTTAAGAATTATTACTTACTCAATTGCTTTATCAAAATCCAAGATGTTCACCAGCTTTATGGCTAGGGTTGGAAATCGGCCGTAGCTCTTTTCAGTCTTTGAATTGTCTTGATCTCCTCTTTGAGTTGATTATATAACGTTTCTGTTGTCACGCATGGATATGGACATCTGTGTTAATCCAGCTTACAAATTACTACCCCCAACCCGTGCTGCAAATATTTTTCTTATTTTCTTGTCTGCCCCCAGAATCGAGTTAAATGTGCAAAGTTCTGATCCTATCACTTTTGGTTCTTAGATATAAAAATTCTCAGTGGAACTGATGGAGATAAGTCTGGTTGATGTAAAGAGATAGCAATGATGAGGATATTTACTTTGGCAAAAATACTAACTAGCATAATCTTCAGCCACGTTAAGTGATTGAACCAGCAATGCTGCAGTCTTTTTTTTGTTCTCCCGGCTACTTGAATCACAAATAACTTAAGGAATTGGACAAATCTGCTTTTTGTAGTGATCGATGTTTTGTGGTGATATTAGTCGTGTGCTTATTACTTACGATTATCCACTGGGTTCATTCTTTCTTGTCTGCTGGTGGCAGGAAAGTTCAGTCATCTCCTTTATCTGTCAAGGAGCAAAAAGAGAGGTTGAAAAGATGCGACTTTGTTCGTGGCGTCCTGTTGTCCACCCTCCTTGATGATGGATTATGAGTTATCTAGTAGGTCATGGTCACGGTGATGGCAGATGTCAAGTTCTCATGGGAGCCCAGTCATCTTCTAGGGTATGTTTGTTGTTTGTAGTGAATATGCCTGTGTACTACTTCTATTACTACACACACAAGAAGTGTGGAATAAGTAACGTAGGAATTAGTTGCCTCTTTGACTTATGTTGTAGGCCTGAGCAGACTCTGCCGCGAGGTTCTGTTTCAGGCCATTTATTAAGTAAAACGCGGAAAAAATAATCGCTTTCTTTACTGATCTGATCCTTTGTGTGCCGCATTTGACTTCTTGAATCCTCACATACTACTTCAAAAGCTGGAGAATCTAATCAGTTCGTTGGCAATTGTAGTTGAAAAGGGTGCCCCTGCTGAAATGGAGTCATGATGACTCCATCTCGGGCTTATAGAAGAATGAATCACTATTTCACTCTTGGATTAGCCACTTAATCTTTATATCTCCTAGTTCAAGCTTTATAATGCACTGATCTTTCCGTTTTACTATGAACCCGATGCAAGATGCAATGATGTGGGTTAAAATATACCTTTGTCTGGGAATGGAGACATACGGGGGAAATTATTGAAATAGTTCCTAACTTATTGCACTCATGCCAATTCAGTCCTAAATTTTTCAATTTGATTAATTTAGTCATTTCAGCTAATTTTGATCATAATTGTTGATGTGGATGTCGGTTGTTCTACGTGGTATAGTCAGTGCTGATGTGGACAATTTTTATAATTTCTTTAAAAAGATTCTGAATTTTTTCTTTTTTATTTTCCTTTTTGTTCTACTAAGTCCAACAAGGGTCGCTGGTTGACCCACGTCAATCATGGGCGAGGGCTGGCGACTGGACAAGGGCTGTGGCCTTTACTCACAATCAACGAGGGCATCATGGCCTTCGCCCTCGCCAAACTTAGTAAATAAAAAAGAGAAAAAAAAAGAAAGAAAAATTAAAAATAGAATTTAAAAAATAAAAAAATTATGAATACTATTCACGTCAGTGCCACTATCTGCTTGACACTAATGGTGTCCAAGTTAAAGATTTTGGTCAAAATTCATCGAAAAATACCGCAGAAATTTTCTGTCAAAATTGGTTGGAAAAACTAAATTGGCAAATCATCAAAAGGTGTAGGAATAAATTGACCAAATTAAAAAGTTGAGGACTAAATTGGCACAAATATATTAAGTTTAAGACTTCCTTGGTAATTTTCGTGAGACGTATAAGCAATGGAGATCGAATGACACTATGAAGCTATAACTAGAGACCGTTATATGCAATTTTTTGGTTGTAGTTTTAGATTGCTTGCTATCAAGATTGTCAAAGTTGGACGACCAATCAGCTTAATGTGCCCCATCCAATTAAAGTTGCACCGTCAAAGTTGGATGATCAAATCAACTTAATGTGAGCCCCACCTAGTCAAAGTTGCTTTCTTTTTCCGAGCCAAATGTAACAGATAACCACCAACCGCCAACTTCCTCCGAATGCTAAGAAACCAGCCTTTGAATTGCAGCTTTGGACTTCGTCAATCGCGACCAAACTGAAGGTCCAACTAGGTTTACTGCTTCTAGAGCTCTGAGGTTGGAATTGGAATTCCAATACGGTCAATCAAATTCGGAAAGAAAAAATCCAAAAACCCCTAAACCTATTATACAGTGGTCAATTCAGTTAGGGTCAATATCATAAAAAACGCTAAACTGATACACATGTGATAAATTTATCCTAAACTAATTTTTGGTTCACGAAAAACTCTAAATTGGTACAACTGTGACAATTTTACCCCGAACTAATTTTTTAATTACCAAAAATCCTGAACCAGTACACAAGTGACAAATTTACCATTTGTTAGTTTCCATTAAATTTTACTATCAAATTGTTGAGTTTAATGATACGTGATAGTTGACGGGTATACCGGTTTGAGATTTTACCCCTCTGTTTGTCACAAATTTACAAATTTGTGATTTTTCGTGATATTAATCCAGTTTCACGGAGAGTAAATTTGTCATAAGTGTACAAGTTTGGGGTTTTTGATAGTCAAAAAATTAGTTTTTGGTAAATTTGTCACAAGTGTACCAGTTTGGGGTTTTTTGTGATAAAAAAATTAGTTTAGGGTAAAATTGTCACAGGTGTATCAGTTTCAGGTTTTTCGAGATATTAACCCATTCAATTATGAACTTTCCAATTTTACTAATTTAATCATAAACCTTTAGAGAATGTGCCACTGTAATCCTGCCGGTCAATTTTGATCGAAAATCGCTGATTTGGACTTTGGCCGTCCTATCGTCATGTTAGCGATTTATGGCTAAAATTAGCTAGAGGAACTAAATTGGTAAATCATTAAAAAATTCAGGACTAAATTAGCAAATCGTCAATAAAATTTATGACTAGATTGCCAAAATTGAAAATTTTAGGACTGAATTGGCCACCGTACAATAGGTTTAGGACTTCTTAAACAATCATTCCATCGAATTATCGGGGCTGCCGAGAATTTGGACCGTTTTAATTCATCTTGTACTCCCCTGACAGCGCTTGGAAGCGCATGAATGATTAATTTAGTTAATGATATGGTCTAAAATCAAAGTTGTGCATGGAAATGGGATATAACTTATACAAGATTCACATACGTGACTAATTATCTTCTCTTTCCATTGACACTCTCAAGAAGGGATTAATTGAAAAAGAAAATCTCATCCCATGTAAACAACGTGAAAATGAAATAATAATAATAATAATAAGCTACGGAGAATTATGACGAACGCGAGCTAAATTCATCATTTTATATGCAAGGTGAAAAGTTGACATAATAGTATCGAAACCGACCATTTCATAATATACAATAAAATGTGTAAATGAAGTATTTTTCTTATAACAAACATGATTTTCTTGTAAATGAACCATACTTTTATGTCACGATTTTCGCAAGTTTGTCGGTTCAGATAACCAATCACTTTATCAATTCCTTTTGATTCGGATAATCGGACCAGCATGATTTGTTTATACTCATATGAGTTGGCTAGTATTTTTATCATATCACAATATATCACATCATAATTTTACAAATCGAATCTTAGCATATTTACCATTCCTTGCGAATCTTTTCATGTTAAAAATTATTTTTAAAATGTCGAGTATATTTTTTTCAGACTAATTTTACATAACATATAGTCCCTCACACGAGACTTAACATCTCCTTCGTCAGGCCTCTCCCTCTCCCCCCCGATCTCTCCGCTGCCGACACCTGAATTTGCACAGCTGCCTCTGGCCTGCCTCTTGCATGCGCTTTGGCATCGGTCATAGAAATTTCTTAGGATCTTCAAGACCAATCCAGTGAAGCCTCATGTTTTTCAATGTTCAGGTAGAGCTTTGTGGATCCATTGTTCTTTATTTGCCAAAAAAGTCCTAGAGGCGTATACGGCAGCCAATTTAGTTCCTAATGTTTCAATCAATTTAGTCATAAATATTTTGAAGATTTATCAATTTTGGCTGAAAATTAATGACGTAGACATCGATCGTCATATGTGACATTACTAATGCTTCTTGCTAGCCGACGCCAGTTATTCAGGGAATAAGAATAGTAAAATAAAAAAGAAAAGAAAAGAAAAGAAAAAAGGAAGAGATTGATAAAAAAAAATTAAATATTGCAAAAAACATCTACATCAGGACCGGTAACATGTAAGATGGATGGCGTTCACATCGGTGAATTTCAGCCAAAATTGACCGAAATAACTAAATTGGTAAATCGTCAAAATGTTTAGAACTAAATTAGTACAATTGAATTATTTAGGATTAAATTAGCCGTCAATAAGTTTGAGACTATTTTGGACAAGTATCTCGAAATTAAAGTGCCCTCAATCGACCTCTTCAAGAATTCAACTGTTTGCCAATGAGTGCCTCAACAGCACTCGGTAAGCAGCTATTTCGCAAACCTTTGCAATTTTCAATGCAGCAGACATCTCGTTTTATCTAGAATCGCCGTTTTGAAAACCGAATCATACTTTCCTTAGCACGCTTGACATGACCCTTTTTTACGCTTGCCATCACGTTCATGAACAGACATATTTCAGCAAAGCCAAGGGAAGTATAAACCCCAAGTAGAATCCATGCTTTGGTTAAGTATGGATTGCATTGTTTATTTATGTAGTTAGTGATTCAGCCCATGTGCACAGATCCTAAGTAATTTATCAGAAGCCACATATGTATTTGAATTGATAGTTGACACTTAGCTCTGTGACATCACCAAAACAAGCGTTAATGTGAAACCCTTCATATTACCGCGAAAAAACCTCCTAAGAAAACCGTACTTAACAATCGCTCCAACCTGGGTAGTTACCACCGTTTTTGACGTCTATGCATTTCTGGATTCGCCGTAAAAGAATCTCGCAGGGAACAGACCCGAGTGACATGTACTAATGGAGAGGAAAGAATAGATTCTTAAAACTATGGTGCTAAAACTGAACAGAAACGTGTGTACATTGATCAACCAAGTATATACCAGAACGTTCTAGCTTTTTATAAAGCATAAGTGCCCTGCTTACCTTTTGATAAGGGACACATTAACTCGACAACCTTACAATCTACTTATGAGAAATAGGAAGAACTCAGAAGAAGAAAAAAAGGGAAAAGATTGGAATGTGTACATAACAAAGTCATCTATCTCTGTACTGGTTCTGGAGTGTGGTTGCTTGTTGTAGACGATGACGGCGTTCTACCACTCAGCATTCCATTGTCTAAGGGTGGAGTTGCTCCCCATTTTCCATCTGACTCTGCCGGCTCCATCACTTTGACAGACCCATCCGTCAAACCAACGGCTAATTGGTTGGGCTCCACTGGATGTGTCGCAACCACGAGCGGATACAACGGTTGACTTCTGCAATAATACATATCAAAGCGACTAAGCATTCAGGCAAGGCACCCCCCGCAGTAAAGAACAATCACAGATGAGTATTTTATTTTTTGGTTCTCGGAACACAATCATAGATAATGGCAGCGCGGACATACCCATTCAATGCCCCATGGGACAAGTAAGTGGATGGAGCTATGCGGCATCTTAATCTGAGGTTATCAGCATCAAACACCCCGATGTTACCGTCACGGAACGTCGCGTACACCAACAAGCTGTTGCAGGAAAATGCTGCACAAGATATCGGAGCAGAAAGCGCATCTTGCGGGACCCACTGAAACAGTGATACAGAAAAAGATGTCAAGATCAACAGAGTGAGCCTCAGACAATCAGTTACCAACACCAAGGAAGATTAACCTACCTGTCTAATGCGATCCATTTTGGATGCATCGTATATTGCTAACTGCGTCTCGTGAACTACAAGTAAACGGATTTGATCTGCATGGAACTGTACTCGAGTGTCACCATTAGGTGCTTTTCCCGCTGGCATTTGGATCGGGACAGACTTCCTTTTCTCCCAGGAATCGATGCTCCATACGAAAAGCTGGAAATAGAAGTGACAATTATACACGTGCTAGAGTTACACAAAAGGAACAAAGGAAACTGCATGTTGCCTCTGACAGATAATTCTTGAGTAGGTTTGCTCAAAGAAAAACTGAAAGTCAAAAAACATAGAAGAAAATTCTGAGGTAAACCCAAATAAGGGAAAAGTATGGAAGCCCTAACAAAAGCCACTTTAGATAAAAGGAGAACCAGTTCAGATCTCCACCCACATACAAGTAACTACACCATGCGACTGTTGGGGGAAAAAACTTGATAATAAGTCAATTAACGAACATATCAGAAAACTTTCTCACGATAAATTGGAGCTGCTTTTCTGAGAAATAAATAATCAGATACGATCAAGTTTTCTATTCTGCCATGCAGCTTTGGCCACCTGATCACCCTTGGTCTTTTCATTTCCCATTATTTTTCTCTACCTCCCTCTCACATCTAAGTATCTTCCGAACTGATGCAAAGTCCTGTATCTTCACCAATGACCTAATATATCAGTCATGCCTTTGTCATCTTATTCCTCAATAAATCTACTTGTCAATTATACAACTATTTCAGAGTTCAGCAACCATTATCATTTACCATTCAACTATAATCTTAAGAATAGCAGGTGAAAAAAGAAACAGAAATGATGCATTTTCACTTACTTGAGCATCAGCACCTGACGAGACCAGGATATTGAGATTGGTGGAGAAAGCTAAACCAGTTATGCGCTTCTGGTGGCCCTTCAATTTTGACTTCACCTGCAAAAGACAATCTTATATCAGTTGCAGTTGAAGGGCAGTATAGACCCTCAAAAAAAGTAATTCTAATTACCTCATCAACTCTGACATTGTAGATATGGATAGTTGAATCCTCCATTCCAATCGCAATGATGTTATTATCCAGAGGATGGAATGCAAGGAAGGTTGAAGCAGGAGGTGGTGGCATGAACGTTGTCATTACCTGAAAAGAGCAGCTGCGATTAATGGCCAGTAATACAGGATCCCAATGGAGAATTTGAAGGACTTCATTGGCAACATACCTTGAAAGTCATCATGTTAAACAATGAGACCTTTCCACCACAAGCAGACATAACATATGAATCATTCTTTGAGAGTGCTATGCATGGTACTGCTTCATCCAGGTTGACACCTGATACGTCATTAGACATAAGAAGACCACTGCTTGGTTGCCAATGCTGAGGAGCAACACTGGCAGTGGCCTTAAAAACACTTGCCAAGTTCAGCAATCACTTCTGCCAACTCATGAATGCTCCAGATGTTGGAGTTAAATGTGAAAAGTACATGCACCACAAAAGCTCATTACCTTTCCACTTGGATTTTGATCATTTCGAGCCCACTTCCACAGCTTCTGGACACCATTTGCTGCGAGGGCCAAAATGCCAACACCTGAGTTTGTGTAGAGAAGTCTAACAACCTGGATATAAAACCAGCAAGAATGTGATATACAAGGATATCATCAAAAGAGAAACAATCAAAAACTAAAACTCATTGCACCTTGTTGGAAGTATCATTGCTGTCAGGCATGGTAACCAACCGGCAGTGACCAGGATCTGTAATTTCAGCCAACTGCCAGGGTCTGGTTTTATCAACTGCTTCCTCAACTACTCTTGGTTTCTCCAGGCTCCGTCCCATGGAATCAACTCCATTCTAGTGAGACAGGAAAAAGAAGACAAAAGATAATTAACACTCTATACTAGCAAGATATAGGGAAACTGAGAAAAATTTGCCATGACTTGTAGAATAAACAGATCAGATTATATACAAGATGCGACAAAGGTCTGACTGGGGAGCTTCTTTCAATCTTGCAGTTGACCGGACTGGCATTTGCAACAGCAGGAGAGCTAGAAACCTACATGGTCCCAAATGATAGAGAGGCCAGCATAAGTCCCCTGAATATTCCCTCCATAGGAATAAATAACAGACCTAAAAAATGTGTACAAACATAACCTTAATTGCTGCAGACTCAATTGGAGTTCGCATAGCCTCAAATGCAGGAGTTTCATTCACTTTTAAGTATCTGAGACCAACTGCATTCGCGAGTATCTTGAATCCATTGTCAGCCGTAGTAACAGCAAGTAAATTGCCTTCTTTATTGAATCTCAAGCGAGGAAGACTCTGATAAAGTAAAACAAAACATGTAAAACCGAAAAGCACATATACAGTTTTCCGTGAAAGAATTGACATTGAAGATACTGACCGGAAGTCCACCTTCGGCATCAGTGTTGGCTATGACATTATTATTATCCATGTCCCAAAATTTTACTTGGCCATCTTCACCAGCAGCCAAAAAATGATTTTGCGTGGTATCAAATTGCACAACACCAACACCAGCAGACTTTTTCCTGAATCCAGAGTATGTCCGCTTTATTGCTCCTTCACTTTCATTCCACTCCACAAGAAAAGAGTCTCCCTCTTTACTTGTTCCACATGAGAACAATCTAAAACAGTGAAAATATTAGGTAAAACACTAAATGGAAAAATAAGAAACTACAAAGGAAACAAAGGAAAAAAAATCCAAAAATATTGACAAGAACGCTACCACATTATTCTAGGATCACTAAAGAACAAAAAAATAAAATATCAAAAGTTCAATTATACAGTGATTTACTTTCTTACCTACTTCCGTCAGCACTGTAAAGCATTGTTGTACACCAACGACCTGGAGCATCATAATCAACTCTAGAACCCATATTGTCATAGAGCCAGGCCTTTATTTTGCCATCCATTGCAGTTGAAAATATGAACTGAAATCCAAAAAGTGGGACAATCAATGACATAAGAAATTCTTTTTCTGGAAGGGAAAAGTTCGACATAACAATCATGCACACAGTTTATAGCAGTGACTATCATGCACTATTCACCAACCAACCATCTTTCACAATTTTCCAGAGTAGGACATCATTAGTCAGCCAAACTGTAGAATACAATTTGCTATCTGCACCATGATATCTCCATTCAGCAGCATGTGACATCCAGGAAAGAAGTAGTTCATCACAAAGTTCTTTCATCAGGTTTGTAACATTATCATGAAAAAGATGTCGTGTGAAACAGTCTCCAGTTCTAGGCAGCGTAAAGACTTTAACATAACTACATGACAAAAATCAGAATATCCTTAACCTAAACTCCAGTGCTTTAAATGTTTTTCCCCTACGCAAAACTTTTCTGCCCATTTTCCAGCTCACCTGAATATTTTCCTTGTGATGCGGACAGATAGAATACACAGGTGCTTCATGGCCTTCAAAGTTAAATAACTTCCTTCCATTCAAATCCCACACCTGTTCATATTTCTAGTGAGTGAAATTAAAAATGCAACTTGATCAAAGAAACTTCAGGAAATTTCCGTCATCACCTTTATCAATTTGTCATCTCCACAAGTCACAACGCATAGTTGTTTGTTAGGATAAGCAAAGGCCAAGTCATTGACAACACCAGTATGGGCATCAATCTGTGACAAAGAATATACTCACATCAACCTGCATTCACACTACTTTCCCGGTGAAACACCAAGTATCAAACTACCTCCATTTGCTGACGTAAATCATTGGATCCATGACAGGCATATAGGTGTACCAAATGCTTGGTGAATGCAGCACCTGAGGTAAGAAATAATATGAGGCACATACACAAGCTGATTGAAATATCTTACATCTGTCAAAGTGCAGTACCAATGAAATTTCCATCTGGACTCCACATGACACGGGAGACAGATACAACACTATCCTTAGCAGCAGCTGCAGCAGGCTGTACGACATCTCATTGTAAGGTTTCAATCCCCATACTTAAAGGTATATTCTTGAGTACTTTTGGAAATCCATAGGCAGAGAGTCAATATAAATAGTCAACCGGTAGTAATAGACGCTTAAAAAGATTGTCAATTCAATGGTATAAAAAAAGTGCATCCCAGGAATTCATCAGCAAAACTTAAAAACAAAACCTGAATGTTCCAAACTTTGAATGGCTTTGAAACCAATTTCTCCCGGGATACAAGTTCCCACAGTGTAATTTCACCATTAGTACACCCAACTGTAGGGCAGAACCAAGTCAAAGAGTCACAGAGATGCATTGTGTATGTCAATGTTCTTTGTAAGGGAAGGTGTTTGCAATGATACCAAGAAGCACTGAAGGATGGGAGGGATGAAAATCCATGCTAGTGACAGAAGATCCTTGATGCATGGTCAAAGCAACCGATCTAGGCAAATCCTCCAACGACCAAGAAGCTAGATGCCGAGGTATTGGGTATGTAACCTGAACATTGAGCAGAAAGAACCATCCAACATAAGAGGATGAACTTTCATTCAATTTCAGAGAGCAGAAGTTTCTATAAGGGGAAAAACCTAGAAAGGCTGCTCGATGTTCCCAAATTTCATCTAGGGAGGAAAATCCTTGATTACCTCCTCAACAGACGGAACAGGTCTAAGCCTCTTCATTAGTTGCTCGTGATCTGGATTCTGATAATCAACCATCCCAGGACCTGCTGGAGGTGTTATTGGTCTTTTCAAGATTGAAACTGCCAAGTAGAGAGGTTTTCGGTCAGATTGCAACAACCAGGCAAAACAAATTTAGAAAAGTATTTCTGAATGGTGCATATAGAGCGACTCTTGTTCAAGGCCAAGACCTTGGTTAGGTGGGATGGGTATTGAAGATGCAGTAACCACAGCTGCTTGAACTGATGAAGAAGCAGAGGCATTGGCCATCCAACCTGCTAAAGCATTTGCACCAGCAGCTGCTGCTGCAGTGGCTGGAAAGGGCTACACCAAAAGTTCAATAAAATTTTACCGAACTCTGATACGAATTCATTTAAGCCAAAAAATATGAGAGATTATACAAGGTAACTACATCCTACCCCATGTGCTGCGAGTGGTGGATAAGCAGCAGATTTTGCGCCTGCATTAACAGGCAGAGTTACAGGCGCAGGTGTGAGAGGACCATTGGGAGGATTGCATGTGTGATCCGTAAATAATGTTTTTATGTCAGGGTTTGGCCTTGGGTTTTTGCATAGTTGGTGTTGCCAGTTCAAACTGCATGGAGCAGGTACAGAAGTACCAAGAAGCAGACAGAAAATTGTATGAGAAAATGTCAACGAATGTCTTACAGCTTCAACAGGTGAGAAGCTACAGAAATAAAATGGCTATCACATAACATAAAATTGTACACAGCATTTAATTAACAGAATACCTTGGAAAGATCTCTCTCTCTCTCTCTCTCTCAAGTGTGTGCACGCAATCTTGACGCAGAGAATACATAAGCTACTTAGCAACAGTGTATTAAACAATACACACTTGCAACAAAAGATATGACAACCTAAGGCCTGACTGGACTATATATCACATCATACATAATGTACACAGCATTTAATTAAAAATCTCTCTCTCTCTCTCTCTCTCTCTCTCTCTCTCTAAGGTCTCTGTGAAGATGATGATCAATGGCAGAACAGCTTTAGATAAAAGGAAGTCGTGGATTTATTAAGTGCCGCGCACCAATTCAACCTTACCTTTGATTAATTAAAGTCCGCAATCTTGAAGACTTTAGGGAAGGAAAAATCAACTTATCACGAAACAAGGGATTTGCCTCAATAAGTTTCTTCAACTCTATCAACATTATGTTCCTAGCAGTTTTGGTGTCTCCATACTTGGACAGCTGCTCATTTTCCCTGCCATTCAAAAATAAGTAATTGAGAAATCAACTCAACCTTGAATAGCTTGTATACTGTCTTCTCCAATATCAAGCAACTGTGAAGAAACTACTTTTACAAAGTTAAATTAGATCACTTGCTCAATGAACATTAGCAAGAACACATGTTCAACTCTTTAAATCGAATCCTTTGTACCTGATCCCCTTTCACTCATATGAGATTTAGAAAAGGAAACATTCAATAATGCCCATTCACGGAAAACAACTAAGTCATATGCCAAAGGGTACCTAAAATTGCTGAGAGTTAGAAGCTGGGTTATCTCTTTGTACAGCTCCTCGTTAAATGTGGAGAATACTTTCAGATCATTCACCAATATTTCAACTGCTTTCGCCTTGTCTTGCCTGAAGAATTACATTGGTCGTGAGGAAAAAGACAGAAATCACGAATTTCTGCAGATGACAAAAAACTGATGCTAACACAGTAGACTGTTACTTACTGATCAAGTGCTTCAAGGTACTTCTGCTTCCTGATCTCAAAAAAGATCTTCATGGAGTAACGATTATCGTCAACTTTGGTAAATCCAGTCAAGTACTTCTCGACTTCTTCCCATTCTCCAGCCTGAACTCTCTCCTCAAAGTACTTCATGTTAAAGTAAAACCCTGATTCTTTCTCCAACCTACCAGGTAATCCCTTAAAAATTACTTTCCAAGGCTCTTGAACCAATTTGGTAACTAGTACAGGAGAAAATGCAGAATAATATTGCTCTCGAGTATTCTAAGCTTACACAGATCCGTTCTTCCAGCAAAAGTTAGTTGACAAAGTCTTTAAACTAGAATAGCATACAATCATATCCCACATCAACAGCCACAGCAGCTAAAAGCTATCCAAATTTTCACTTCAGATTTCATATGGACAATTATTTGAAGTACATAGAAGCAACGCTCAAAGTAACCAAAGTATTAAACTATCAAAGAAACCTCCTTCATCTTCATGCCTTTTTGAATGTGAAAACGTCAACAAGTACCTAAGCCCTACAGCACTCTTAAAAACTAACTAATGTTTTTAAATATGGGAAAAGGTTTTTGTTGATTCTTAATTAAGTCCTGTGCAGTTGTAACATATAGTTTACACATTCACCATTGGGTTATTGACCTGTGAAAGAATCCGGGTACAAAGCTAAATCCAAACACACATAACACTCATCTAACGATAATTCTGTAAGAATAACTTCACACTAACAGTGAACCCAATAATATTTTTTTTCTTTTTTTCTTCTCTCCTTTTTGCAATGTGTGAAGTCTCAATAATTGCTCACTTTCAACATATTGAATACGTAAAATTTGTATATCATGTCATGCATAGGAAATGTCCTGAACCCATTTGCAAAAATCTTTTAGAAAACTCCCGCAAAGAAATGAAGATTTGGGTAAAATGAGAGGAAAGAGAAATTAGCACGTGACAAAGAATCCTAACTTCTATCCCCTTTCATGTCACAATCCAAGAAAGCCTGACGAGGCGTGAAGCTCCAGATGCAAATATTATCCCTGCTTCCACTAAAATTCTCAAAATTTCTAAAGAAGCTAAACACTTCACAAAAAACCACAACCTTACAGAAAATGCATAATTAATAACTTCAGCTCTCTTATTCCCGATTAAAGAAGCCAGCAAGAACTGAAATCAAACTTCAGTACTCCGCCGAGAACTTCAGTTTCACATTCAGAGGAAAAAGAAAGACCGCCCCTGGTCATGCTCTGTTTCTGTCTTCTACATGACAAACGTTAACGAAGCTGCACTCGTAAGTTCCAGCTGATGCGCTTCGAAAATGCACCCTCCTACGTTTACCCCTTTCGCAACGCGCGCGATCTAATTACTTCACCATTTTCAACGGATAAAAATCCCCGCTTCTGGTCGCGCATGATGACAACCGTCCTAAACCCACCATCACCCCAACCCCTCCCCACCATACTCCCCGGAAAAAGAAGCCAGACAAACAAGTCAGCAAGCAACAGAGAAATCCCAACTCTTCATCCCCCTCGCTCCCACCAAAAAGATCGACGCTTTCCCCCACCTTTCATTTCACAAATTTCAAACACACACACACACACACACAAGCACGCGCACGCACACGACAAGAAAAACCGAAACCGTCTCGGCATAATTCGCGCAACTCGCAGGAGTTCGTTTCGCTCAGCCATCTCAAGAGACAAACACGGGGAGCGTACTTGTGCACCGACTCCTTGAACTTCTCTTCCTCGAGGAATTGAAGTATGAGGAACACCAATTCTCTGCTCAGCGACGACATGCTTCGACCCCCCGCGCGCGCGCACAGAAAACCGGGCACCCCCGCTCTCCGCACCTCCCCCCCCACACCCACCACCCACCAAAGAGAGCGACGAAATCCGGAACCAAATCTCCAACCCGGCCGGCCCTCCCGAGCTCGCCGCCGGAGCGCAACCGCGCCGGAACCCCGACAAACCCGAAGCAATTCGGAGCTTCCGGTGATTGAGAGTATCGCTCGAACTCCGAGAATCTCTTAGGGTTTTGAGAGAGGAATAGAGAGAGAGAGAGGAGAAGTTGGTCTCGCTATCTTCGATGCGTGCTTGTGCAGGGTGGAGATTGGAGAGGGGGTGGTCGCCTTTCCTTTTCTACTGATCCATTTTCAGTGATAAGTACGCGTGCTTATCGTATACGACGGGGTTGGTTATCGATAAGCTTATCGGCGAGTGGGGGTGATAAGCAGGGGAGGTGGCGGGGGGCCTTGGGGGAAGTCTGGTTGCGGATCTGAAACCACGCATTCAAATCTAGTGAATATTCGCCACACACGTCCAGTCGCTGCCCCCACCACCCGTTCATATCGCCCTTTTGCGGAACTGTCGCTTTCTCAAACGCGATTTTTAAAATGTCGCGAGATGAAGAAAACAAAAAGGGGAGAAGAGATTGGTTTCCCTCTTTCCTTTTCGTCGCGGTTCAAGTTGCGGCTCGCGAGATTTTGATCCCGCGTTTTTTTTTGTCGCGACGATATTCACGGACAAAAGAGCGCACTAATTTTGCCCTATCACGATGACTTAGGGATTATGTCCAAAAACCTCAAATTATATCCGCCGTGGCACGTTGATCTCGATTTCTTTTACAACATCAAAAATTTCAAATTTGAACCGAGAGAACATTCCGTTAAAAATCGCACATGGATCTGACGCGGCGATATTACAGGGGAAGTGAACCGGATCTGGGCAAGCCTCCCGAGCTCGAGCGGCCATGTCGAGCTTCGAAGCCCAATTCGACCTCAAAGCTCGCGGGCGCCATGGCCAAATCTGGAGGGCTGGCCAACGTCGATAGAGATCCCGGCCACAGTGGGTAGCGCCGGAGGAGTTGTGGCTGAGCCATCGCGATCTTGAAGACAATGAACAGTAAATTCGCCACGAACAGTACTTCGAATTTTCTTTTTTATTTTTCCAGCGCCACTCATCTTTAAAAAATTATTAATAATACCACGTTGGATCCATGTTAGAGTAAATGTATCACTTAGATACAAAGTTTAGAGATTTTTGGTGTCACCAAAAAAATGGGTTTAAAGTAAATGTGTCGCGGTGAACATAAGTTGGGATTTTTTGTGGCTTTTTCCTATAATTATAATATCATCAACACAAAGTCAAAGTGCAAAATCAAGCTATTTTCACTAAAGTTATGTGTTTGCATATAAATTTTTTGAAATTTCTGATTATCCAGATCCATGTCGATAAAAATAGGTTATGTATATGTAGGTCTTTAAATTGCTTTGTCTGAGCTTTGGGGTGTTAAATACAAGGGTATTCCATAGGATGAGAAAAAAAAAACTTTTCTCCAATTAAGGATGCGAGGCATATAAGTATCGACACGTTAAAATAAGGAATATATCTATAGTGGAGCTGCCGACATTTTGTGGTATAATGCAAAGACCCAACTTATATTTAGTCGCTTGACTACTTGAGAGCTATGGTAAGATGGATGCGACCAAAAACTTCTCCCTCAAACCCACACGTTTCAATCATCGGGTTCCTTTGACAAAGACATGTGGAATTCAATTGGTACTTAGTGGACCTATTTTTACCACATTGCCCCCTCTTTACAATTCATTTAGGGTTTAACAATTCGCGTTTCTTTGTCGTGACCGTAGTAGAAATTACATCATAGTTGAATTTTGTAAGTCAAAAAAATCGGCTTAGGATTTGAATACACATTAATTCATATTAATACACCAATCAGAGTGTTGTCTCCGATCGTGTCGTGTTCGAATTTTCTACCTATAATTTGTGTTTTACCTAATGTCGTGCCGTATCATGTCAATAAATAACTCTAATATCATATTCTTGAATTTATCTCCTTAGTATATTCGTTGTGCTCTATTAGTGATTTGCTTCGTGAAAATTAAATGATTTGGAAAATATTTTTCTAAAAAAGATCGTTCGAATTTACACAAAAAAATTCGCCGTCCACAAAGATATTATTGATAATAAAATAATTTTTTTATCAAATAATTATATCATTCGATACAAAGATCATTTGCAAATATTTTTAAAATTATCTATTTTTTTGTATAAACGAAAGTTACGTCGTTTTCAAAATGCCCATCTTCTTTTGCCCGTGCCAACACTTCTCTCCATGCGTTAGTGAAGTGATGGACTGGGCGGGGGGGGGGGGGGGTCGAGAGAGATAGACGTTGGGTTGTGGTCGCCCGTCGCGTCCACGCGCTTGATCTGGATGGTGCAGCATAGATGGATGGGGACGTGACATTCCACTACGCTGTCCTTTTCTTGAGCAGGGTGCCGTTCGCTTGCCCACGCGCAGGCGCGCAGCGCTTGTTCTCTCCTTCCCATCTCCTGTTGAACGCGTCGAGATCGATTCATGATTGATTGTCGCATGATTGATGATTTAATGATTACTTTTTCTTTAATAGAGGCGTTAATATACGACAAAAAAAGCCTCAAGCTGCGACCCAAACACCCATAAACTTTTTTCTGTGCCACTAAAGATTTTTAATATACTTAAGGCCTATTTGATAATTTTACTTTTTTTTATTTTTGAGAATAAATTTACTCTTAGAAATAGTTTCAGAACAGAATCGAAAATAAAAAAAAGTTGATTATTAATTTTGGAAATAAAAATCAGAAACAGAAAAAAAAAATTTCTTCTTTTTTTCTTGCCTGTGGCTAGCGACCAACCACAATCCAGGGCCGGCGATGGCAAGGATTGGACCCCCCATGGCCTAGGCGAGGGCCTCCCTCGTCGGATCTGGCATGGATTGGACCCTTGCAACCTAGGTAATCGCCAAACCCTTGTGCAGGCAGTCGACGGCGAGGGCAGCTCTCGTCGGTCTCTTCTAGCCCTCACCCAAGTCAATGAAGGCGACGACAAGGGTCCAGCCCTTGCGTAAGCCATGAGGGTCCAACCCTCGCCAGTAGGCGACGCAGCCATGGGCCAAGGAAGGAGAAAAAGAAAAAAAGAAAAGAAAAAAAGGAAAAAAAAGAAAGAAATATTAAAAATTTAAAATATTATTAATAAAAAAAAATTTTGTATAGTTACCAAACATATTAATGTATTTTTATTCCTTTTATATTTCAGCATTAGAGATTTTAGAGAGTTACCAAACGCTTTCAAATATTCAGAAATTTTTTTCGGGAATAAAATGATTATCAAATGTACTCTTATTGTAACACAAAGAGTCTGGTCTATTTAAAGTAACTTTTTACTTTCACCTTCCTTAATTTTTTTTATTTCCTAAATAGCCAGCAACTCATTGTAATTTAACTTTTTACCCGATCTAAAACATATATTATAGTTTCTCAAAAACCTAATACATTAAATTTTTGTAGTATTATCATAAGTACTAATGAGTCAGATGGCCAAATAAGAAAAACGCACACACATACTCGCCTGCACAAACTTTTATCGCCAGGATAATTTCGATTCCAACTTTCAAAATGTTCCAAAAATAAAGGCACTCATTTACGTCCATGAGACAATTTTGGCTTTTATTACCTTGGTCGTCTATAAGTGTCATTAAATTACCAAAGAATCAATAGGGATGACGTGTAATTTCAACATGTCAATGATGACGGGTCTAAAATGTACAAAACAATGTTGATTGTAGATTTGATCAAATAATAGTTGTCAAAGTGAAATAAGACGGCAGATGATCCAACCCACTTGCTATTGCTTTCTGTTGATGCCATTGCCAAGTATAATCAATATAGCGTTATTTGCTCATTGTGAATTTTGCCCATTTTTATCAAACTTATGGATGACAAGCGGAGCTTATGCCAAAGTTAAGCATGATTTGCGCATTTTGCGAAGATTTGTCTGTGACGAACTCGTCTCGCAAACATTGCACGTCTTTTTTTGGAACATTTTTAAAATTTTAGCCAAACCAGTACGGGGAATATGTGCTTTATGGGCTTTTTTGCGCATCATAAATTTGTCCAAAGAGAAGAACAGTGAAAAGCTAGAGCGGGATCCACCATTCTACTGCATCAGTTGCAAACTTGCAACGTGGGAAGATTCCTGGCTTTCGAAAGTCATTAGTTCTGACCCTCAAAAATTGTGTCGAAATACTATGCTACGTAGTTTGACAAAAGGGTCTTATATACTCTTTATATCTACGTAAATTCTTTCCACCTATTAGTTTAAACTTTTGGATTCGATTTTTTAACATAATATTAGAGGCAAAAGCGTCTCGTTCACGCATGTATGATCGCCCCTATCAGTCAAATCCCACATGTCATCCTCATTCGGCTTGCACGTGAGAGTGACTGTAGATGTATTGTCCCACACCACTCATCATTCAAATTTTACGTGACTTTTCTAGTCCTGCTTGCAAGTGAAAATGAGTGTCGAAATATTATTTTACATTGTTTGACAACAAGTTCTATGCGCTCTTTATATTCATGTATCCATTTTCACCTGTCAGCAAGTTTCTGGATTGAACTTTCTTCGTGACTGTATACAGACTGCTTTGGGTAATAGCCACGTGAATATATTTGGAGAACTTGCCCGATGTCCCGAGCTCCGAATAATAATAATAATAATAAAATAGAAACGACCCTCAATCATTTTCTTTTTTTAAAAAAAGATTATTCAATTTAAAGACAGAATGTCAGAGAGCCATTTGATTCTGACCCAAAATCTTGTCATCACTGAGCAAGCTGTCAGAACCAGAACCTGTCTTCACCTTCTTCTTTCCATTTTCTTCTCTTCTTCTCTTTCTCGATAAAACAAAAGGCGAAAAAGAAAGTCAGTGCGCCCCCAATTCACTGCACTTCCCGGCGCACTTCCCCACGCCCCAGTTCGGCTCCGACCGGGGGCCCCACGACAACCCCGGCGCGGGCCCACGGGGGGCCGCCACGTGGATCGGCACGTGACCCGGGCGCCCACGCGCCCCGCGACCCCCCCGCCCCCCCCCCCCGGCCGCGTGAGCCGCATCCCCGCGGGAAAGCGAGGGCACCGTCAGTGCGCACGTTAAAACGCGCCACGCGCACACTTGAGCTTTCCGACAGCGACGGGGGAAGGTCGTCCCGCGGGGGTCATCTCGTCGGCGATAAATCGGGGAGGGAGCGGCGGGCGTGTCGCCGTTCATTTAACTCGCGAGCGGCGATATTCTCGCGGGTCGCGCGTGGGGGCTGCTGAAGAGACGTTTGCCGTGTCAGCGACAAAACGACGAGAGGGGGGGGCAGCTTGCTGGGGACAAACTCTGTTTAACTGAGAAAAGCGGAAAGGACATATATATATATATATGATATAATAAAATAAGATATAAAATAAATAAATGATTTTATCTTTTGGAAGAAATGGTTTTGGGTTTTTTCGTAGGAAACTTCCGGTCGGAATTGTCTTGTCGCGTGCGAGTGGTGTCCCGATCTTGACCATTCAAATTCTCGTGCCTATCTGACCAAAAAAAAAAATTTTCGTGCCTCAGATTTTTCAAATTTTCCGAGAAGTGAGCCTTGTTAATTGAGCCCATTTTTTTTTTTAAAGGGTCTTGATAACGGATGCTTCGCGAGACTTCTTGAGCAACACTTCATCCCCAGCTAATATTTCAATTTTTAAAGCATAAAATACATATAATGCTAGAAAATTAATATAATGAAAGGCATAAATTTTCACAATTGACTATTTAGAAAGTGCGCTGTAGGACTCTTCTCGACGAAAATATTCTTCTCGGAAAATTTGAGTTTTAGCAAAAGAAAAATGGTCGGTAATTGAGGTTATTAAATTAGCGATTGCATATTATCAATTCGCTTTGAAAATTGAAAAGGAACGCTTGTCCAAAATGTCGGGTGCTTTAAATTGAAATTTCGAGGATTTTGTTAAGAGAATGCCCCTTGGACACTTGTTGAGAAGACGTAGAGTAAATTTGCAATCTTCGAAACGTTTTTGTATATGATCAACGTCTTAGAAATCAAATTATTCCATATCGAGTATGTTTGATAAGACCCAAATGCTAATATATCCAAAGCACAATTAGTGATTCTTACCAAGCGTGGAACTTTTTGATATTTTCCTTAAAAACAAATCCCTAGAAATGGTCAAATTTTTTCGCTCCTTTTTCAACAAAAATCTTGTTATCAAATACGTTTAGACATTAGTTAAGTGATAGATAGTGTCCGAGCCGGCCTTCATCCAACCTCGACCAATTCACCTTTACAGGTGATATTAAATGATATACCTCCCCCACTTTAATCCGATACGTTTTGAGATTTTGTTTTTCGGGGCTCTTTTAAAAAGACTTAAATCCGAAAACGACATGGCGTACCGTCTCATTATTCATAAAACACACAGGAGAACGCCGCATTAAATCTTTCGCATTATAAAGTCGAACTTAAATAGTTTTCATTATGAATACAATAATTTCAATCCATTTTCTGAAATAATCCAAACCTGTGAATATTTTCCTTTTCTTACACGTGTGTTTTCGCCCAGGAACGATACCTGTGCACCAAATAATGGAAGATACACGGTTTTCCAAAGCACGTGTAATGAGCCTTGACAAGTTCCTCACACTCCTTAACATTTTAATAAATATTTTTACTTTTAAGCCATATTAAAAAGATGTTTTCCTGTAATTTCAAAATTTAGAGAAGGTTATATGAAATACCTGATTTTCAAGACCTTGAAACGGACCAAATGTTACGTCACAAAATAAGTCAAGAGTAGCTGACTCCCTTCTAAACCTCTTTTATTTCAACATTCAAATTTTCATTTTCATACTTTTAACCTCATGTAGTCGGTGTGGTTAAAAAAATTAAATACCGACGTATGAATTAAGAGCACGGCGTATTAAATGTTAGGATCAAGTTCATATGATCCATGATTTTGACAAAGTATCGCATGGGTCTGTCTTTACTTCCTCAGGGGGTGTGTTTAATCGTCGTGGTAAAAGTTGTTATGTTAAGGATTATCTTTTACATTTTCAAGGAACGCATCAAACGTAGTTAAAATAAAACTCTTGGGATGTTCATCGCTTTCTTCTTACGATTCTCCGAAGACCATCTCCTGAGCATTTGATATGTGCGCTTCGATGATGATCACCTGTACGTGTGCGGACTAGGAAATGTCGCGTCCCACCGATTCGTCGATTGCAAATCGACACTCGACACCCTAACTTCTTTTTTTGGATTGGGGAGATTCCTAATTATATATAAAAATAAAAGAACAGTGGAGAAGTAAAATTTTTTTTTAGGCTCAAGGAGAAGGAGCAACAAATTTACATGATTCATAAAAGTATAGTTATTTCATTAATAAGGCAGTTTCAATTTGACTTTTGTTAACGGGGTGTTTTCGAAATACTTGTTAAGTACGCGTTCCACATTTCATAACAGCAATTACATATAGTGAGAGAAAAACGACACGTCATTAGGCTCCGTTTATTTTGCCGGAATTGAATGATGAAAAATATTTTCATTACCGACAACAATTTATGTCTAGATATCCAGAAACCTTTTTTCGTTTATTCATTTTTTTCAAGCGATACAAACGATCACTTTTAGGAACATATTTTATAAATCATTCATTTTTTGCTAAAACAGACAAAGTCTGAGGGTGCGCTTGTTTCGCGAAAAATGAAAAATTTGGAAAACATTTTCCAAAAAATAATCGCGTGTATCATTTGAAATAATCAGCAAATGGAAAATATTTTATTACCAATAAAAAATTATGTAAAAACATTTCATGGATGGTAAAAATACTTTTCGTTCGTTTGTTCGTTCATTCATTCTTGTAATCTATACAAGCGATCGTTTTTAAAAAAATGATTTTGAAATTATTCGTTTTCCGTCAAATAAACGGAACCTTAGAATCCTAAAATTTTGTTTTCTTGTTTGTTGCCTAACAAGTGTGGAGGGCACAAAAAATGGAGACATCGTGGTCCAACCAAAATTAGTCACTATTCTACGTCCTTGGAATTCTTATTAACATTAGAACATGTAAGTTCTATCTGGACTTAAATGGGCCAACGGGCCAATGGGCCTTCTTTCTCTTTCGCTGCTTCTCCGGCCCATCGAAAAGCCCATAACACTCATTCTCTACCACTTTCAGGTTACCATAAGTATCGATTTCCTTCTTTTTTTTTCCCCTTACATTTTCGCTGGAAAATAGTAAAATAAGCCACGAAATGGCAACATAATCGGCTAATTTTCCTGTAGCTTATTTACGTGATGTTTCTTAAATTAAAAAAAACGATATTTTATTTATTAATTGATGAATAATTATTGTAGGTCAATTTCTGCTGAAAATATGTTGATGTAAACTGATCGAGGGGCAACTTATGTCAGAACATGGCCGAAAGAATCTGAAGAGTTTGGACCTTGATGTCATGTAGATGGTGCCAAATTGAGGACAATGCCCAAAATGCATTTAAAAAAAAAATGCAACGGAGAAATTGGACCAATAGTTTAAAAAAAACACGCTTGTTTCGATGTGCAATCAAAATTTAGACGTTTAAATTTGTGCAATTAAGTTCTAGACGTATTTTATTTGATGCGATTTACTACTCCTGGCAAGCTACGGCCAAATTTGCTGATGTGGCATTGCGGAATCCGGTTTGGCTTTCCTTAGATAGTTTTTTTTTTACCGTAAGTGGTGCCAACGTTGGGTAAATGTGGCGTCACGTCAGAAAAACCTAAAACGCCAAAAAAAATTTGGGAGGAGAAAAAAGGCCAAAATTTTGAAAAAAAAAAGAGAGAGAGGAAAAACCGTCTCCGGCGAGAGACACCACCGTGCGAGGGCTTGGCTTGCTCACGGCGAAGGTTAGTTGGGCCTCGCCTGAGGTGACCCTCGCCATGCGACGTGGGTGTGGTCTGCGGCCCCCCAGCCCATCTAACTTTTCTTAATAGAGTTGACATGACGTCACGTGTTATAAATGAATATGAAAAAGACCGCGATGGATTCCAGCATGCCACGGCAGCAAATTTGTCCGTGAGCTCACCAAAAGAATTAAATTGCACCAAATGAAAGATATATAGGATCACATTAAAGTGCACAGTATAGCTTTCGACTTTTTATATACCGTGTTGGACAATCCCTTAGTAGGGTTACTCCTCGAAACTTAGGCCCGCTCTCTTATACTCTTACGAGTTCGAAATTTCATCTACGTAAGATGAATTTTCCTCATAAGAGAAACTTCCGGCGAGTGTTTCCGGTGTCGCCGCCACGAATCAACACAAATGGAGATCTACAAAACCGTTCAACAAAGTCCGCTGCAACTCCCATTCCCTCCGATTGAGACGGTCCACCGTTGTCGATTCCTTCTCTCTTGTCCTCTTCATAAGCAAACGATCAAGAACGATATGGCTGACTTTGGGGCATCCTGCTAGTGCTCGCCCTAACATTTTGACAATATGGTTCAAACTTCCTTTAGCTCCCAAATTTGCTTCATTTTTCGAGTAATCCTGCCCAATCACTTACTAAATATAGTTTACTGATAAACGTTTTAGCATCTTTTAGCATTACTCGGCGAGACCGCATCGGCCGGATGTCGCTCGCGGGTTTCATCAAATTAGTCCTCATTGGCATGTTCCGATCGGCCATCTCGCATCGATGTGACGCCCGAGATTTTCTCACCGGATTATGGTACCAAAATAGCAAAACCACTAATGCACATTAGCAATTCGATTGGACCATCCAATCAAGCCAAACATATTGAAAAGAGGACGGACCAAAGCCATTATAAATCCCGGCATTCTTTACAACTTTGTAATTTATTTTGGCTTTTTGACCTCATATTGTAAGGTGGAATGATCTAGGACGTAATCCTAGACGTGAAGAATAAAAAGGCCTTTCTTTTTGCTTGCTTAATTTTTCAATGTTGTTACTTAGGGTTTTATTCATTGTACATCCTTATAAAATAAAGGAAATTTTTTGCCGGTCTTGAAATGGAGGACACAAGTAAAATACATATAAATTTTTTAAAAAGAAGATAATTTTAAACAGGAGAATAATGCATGGAGAGCTTGTACAACATCATCTCTCTCGAGACAAGAAAATTGTCTAAAAAATTATAAATTTATTGTACGATGACCGATTTAGTTCTAACCTTTTCTATTTGGTTAATTTATTTCTAAACTTTTTGATGATTTTTCAATATAGTCCATTCGGCAAATTTTGGGAGTGCCAAGGCCTTGGTGACTGGTAGAGGGAATTACGAATAAAAAGAAAAAAATTTAGAGAATTTTAAAAAAAATTACAAAATCTGTCTGCATCGACATTGGCCATGTCACATAGAATGAGCATTAACTACGTTTGCGATTTTGGACCACAAATAGGCCGGAAGGACTACATTAGAAAAACATCAAAATATTTAGGATTAAATTGAAAAAATTAGAAAGTTTAGAACTAAATTAGCCGTTGTACAATATGTTCAGGAATTTTTTGAACAATTATCCCCCTCTCTCGACATACCTTGACATTTGAAGAATCTCTTTTTCCCGTATCCTTTTCCCTCCACCTTTCCGTTTCGCCTCCATTGGGTCTCAAAAGTTTCTCTCCACATCAAAGAACAATTCTGTGGAAAAAAATGGGCTAGAAAAGGCCTACCTTTTTTATCTTCATCACAACTCTTTTTTTTTTTTTTTCCATTCTTGGTAGGACTTTGCTGCGAGGCGAAAGCTGAAGATCTGGACTCGGATCGACGGCCACGATCGATCCCCGTCGCTCCCGTGGTCCAAAACAATCGAAAGATTACACGACCCGCGACCCACATTTTAGGGCGAAAAATCCCGCCAATTGCATATCTTCTCTACTAAATAGCGAATTAAACACGAAGATGGCTGGAAATGATGCAGCCCGCCTGCCAATAATAAGAAAGGAACGTACCTAATAATCCCTATATTGAAACGGATGTCGTCATACGGCCAGGGACTATTTCGCAAATACGTAAAAGTACAGGGACTAAGACCGCGATATTTGAAAATTCCCGGGGGGGACCAAATGGTCTGCCAACACCTGTGCGGAACATTGTATGAAGGAGAGAGGGGAGGATCGACGACGCTTTCGGTATTGGTCCGTGACAACACCATGGACTCATTGCCCGAACACTGCGTCTCCACCATCCTCGCCCTCACGTCCCCTGAAGACGCGTGCCGCCTCGCCCCGTCGTCGTCGACGTTCCGATCCGCCGCCCAGTCCGACATCGTCTGGGACGGGTTCTTGCCGCCCGACTGCGGCGCCGTGCTGTCGAGGCTGGCGAGGCGGCCGGAGTTCGGTTCCAAGAAGGAGCTCTTCCTCAGCTTGTGCCAGCCTCAGCTCATTGATTCCGGGAGAAAGGTGATCGGGACTTCCGTGGGTTTCCCCTCTTTTCTTTGTTGTTTCGATGAGAGAATTCGAGGATCTGAAGAGCTGCTCCTGAAATTTTGCTTGTTTGCTTAAAAACAGAGCTTCAAGCTGGATAGATCGTCTGGGAAGATATCGTATGTGCTGTCTGCGAGGGAGCTTTCCATAGCATGGAGCGATGAACCCATGTATTGGAACTGGAAATCTGCGCCCGATTCGAGGTTTGCTACTTCGTTGATCATCGTTCGTCATTCGCTGAACGCGAAAGTTTGAAAGGAGAGCATCTTTTTCAATGCCAGATTTCAGGAAGTGGCAGAGCTCAGAACAACAGATTGGCTAGAGATCGAAGGCCGAATGCCCACGGCAATGCTGTCCCCGAACACCCTCTACGAAGCCTATCTCATCATGAAGATCTCTCACCGCGCGTATGGGCTGGATGTGATGCCATCCCAATCGTCCATCGAATTGAAAAACCAGGTAGTGTCCAAAAGCACAGCAATTCTGCATCGGAGAGGTCGAGACGGCAGCGACAAGCAAAGACCCGGCATTTTCGGCACGAACGGAGCGGCCGGAGGCAAAGAAGGGAAAGTCCCGATCGGAAGACAAGACGGGTGGATGGAGGTTGAGCTCGGGGAGTTCTTCAACGGCGGAGGTGGCGGCGGCGGTGGTGACGATCACAGCGAGGTGGTGAAGATGAGCTTCAAGGAGGTGAAGGGCAATCAGCTGAAGGGAGGGCTTGTCATCGAAGGCATTGAAGTGAGGCCCAAAAGAATTGCCCGAAAAAAGATCATCAAACAGCTGCAAGGATGATCATCAAGGCTGTCCGTTTTCCTTGCCCAAATTGTCTTGTCTTGTCTTTTTTCCTTTTCTTTCCTTCTTTTGTAGGAGAAATGTCGTGCATTTAGGTGTTTTTTTCATAATTTTTTTTTGCTGGGTATTTTTATTATTCATTTTATGAGATGTGAATGTCGACATTATTAATGAATATGTATATATATTTATGTCTATTTGTGTATGCAAGAAGCTAAATGTCAACCGGTCTAACGAGAGATGAGCACTTAGAAAGGTAAGAAATCTCTCCATCAAGCAGACCTGTTTCCCTGGTCTAAAAGAAGCTTGCATGCAAAATCCAAAGGGGTCACGATCAAAATCACATCAGCCAATTGAAATGGGCCGCCTCAATAGATGAACTTAAAAAAAAATAAAAAATAGACGATGAGTTGGAGGATTGACAGTATCATTTGAATAAAATACTAATTTCATTGAAGAATATCTATCATGAAATATCACTTTGAGCCGACAACTAAAGATATTGTCAATAATAGAGAGTAAAGCTAAATAAGCACGCTGCGTGTGGATTAGAGAAGCGTGAAGAGCACTAAGTTTGGTATTTTTCTTTTTGTATTTTAATTTATTTGGAGCGTTAAGTTGAGATAGAGACAAAGGAAAGCCATCACGGCGTAGTAAATTTTAGCGATATCACCGTCTAGTTTGATTTGAGTGTATAAGAAAGCCTTTTTTAGTACGCATGTTAGTGTCGTGTTAAGATTATTAAGGACTTGTATTGATGTGATCCCACATGCAAAAATATTTAAATTCGTTATGTACATTGGAATTGCTATAACAAAATGTTGGATGGAAACGTAAAGCATAGTCTTCCGAGTAGTCGAAAACATTCTCGAAAACGAAATAAAATTAACAAATACATCATTAGAATTCACATATAATACTGCACATGGGGTATTATTATTGCATTGATTATGACCTCCAACTTAGAATTCATGGGCTTTCGTGAGTTTGGGAAAAGTATAAGATCTATTATAAACATGTTGTATTGATACCAATTTAGTTTTAAATCTTAAAATTGGATCAATTTAATTCTTATCCTTTTGCATTTATGCCAATTGAGTCAATGTGGCCAATTTTGGCTAGAAATGGTCGACATGGACGCCGATCGTCTTATGAGGCACGACTGACATTGACATGAATAAAGTCGACAACAGCCCTCACCAAGATCTGGGAAGGGCTCGACCCTGGTGGCTGGGCGAGGGCTAGTGACCTGCCATGAAGGAAAAAAAAAGAAAATAATAAATTTTTTTTAAAAAGGCCCGCGCTATCTTCACTTCTTTATTAACTCTTGACACTCTCTTATCATATTGAAGTGACTACATTATCCCTTGCGGATCCCACTCTTGATTTGAAACTATTCCTTTCCTTTTTTTTCTTAGTTTTTTTTTTGTTTCAATTTTTCTAGAGACAAAACAATCCATGCTCCTATTAAACGAGATCTATTAAGGTTAAATGTGGGGCCCACCTTGATTTAAGATAATTTCTTGTCTTCTTTTATTCTGTTTTTGGGTTTTTCCTTTTGTTTCTCCATTTGGAACAAAATTGGTGTTATTCTTTTCCGAAAAATAGTTTATTTAGTAGATAGCTAACTAATTATTATGTTTTCGACCAAAAAAAAACTAATTTTTATGTTAAGAAGCTGTACATTCTATTTTTTTGTACTAGGAAACTAATGTTTAAAAAATAACCTAAGCACAAATATGAGTAAAAACAACCATTTACCAGTTTTTAGTACTCATTTCATTTAATTATAACTTTAATATGTGTCATTACTATATAGTTTATGTATTTCAACTGCTTTACTTTCATTTTATTAAGTGAACCTAGTAGTCCAATTTTTAATTATTTTTTATGCCATCGTCGCATAATGTTTTAAAAGATACTTTCAAAAAAAAATGACAAAGTTAAGTACATAAAACATTCTAAACATCCATTATTATCATGCAAAGGTAAAGAAAATGCCGCCTAAATCATTATTACATATAATACTATCTTTGTCCTGATTACATGGTATAATTAGCTGTTGACAAGAATTATGGCATTTGTAATGCCATTATATAAGACAACCCATTCAAACCATGTGCAAACACATTTTTTTTTCAATTCTAAATGCATCATAATTTTCATAGAATCATCAATGAAAATAAAATTATTCTCGAAATGCAAATGTACTGTAATACTAAGAAGTTGCATATGCAACTTAACAAAAGATATTGTTTGTGGCTTCTGTAAAAAAGGTTACTCTCTAGGAAAAAAATTATTTTACTTGAATCACACAAGAAAAGTTTTTAATTACATCAATAAGAGAGTCTTTATTCACTTAATGCAATATATATCAAGGAATGATTTTCAATGTTATAGTGAGAGAATCTCCAAATGAACTAGTTGACATGATTAATTGCCGTTCTCCATTTGCAGTTTCATCATCAATAGATACATTTAAGCAATTTGGGTCATCTTCAATATTGTCTCCATAAAAAAAATGAAAGATGAGTAAATTGTGTGTAATGCATTCACTAACCACAATATTCAATCTTTGAGTAAATTCTTGTAAATTTGTACTGAAAATTGAAGTAAAAATTCATGATTATGAGAATTGCTTGGGGAAGTAAAGATCATTATTAGCAGAATATGTTTAGAAGAAGACAAATATGAACGAGAAACTTTAAAATGTAATGGATGTCGAAGAAGCGGCTAGTGTGAAAAAAGTTATTTGAAAGTGATGTGGGTAATTTTGTCTTTTAATAAAATCGAAACAAAAGAAAAAGAAGAAATAATGTAAGAAATAATCTTAAATCAAGAGTGAGACCAGCAATAAATATTGTAGTCATAAGGGAGTGATTAGAGCCAATAAGGAGATGGAAATAGCGTGAGTCTAAAAAACTTGTAAAATTTGTCTAAGTGTCGGTTGTGCAACTTAAGATGCCTGATGTCTATGTTAGTAATATCCGACCAAAATTGGCCGAATAGATTTAATTGGTATAAATATAAAAGATTTATGACTGAATTAGTACTAATATACTAGATTCACAACCTTTTTGGTACTTTCCCCTCACGAGTTTCTTGACAAATGTGACCATCTACTCGCTTGATTCAATATGCAAGGCCTTATACATGATTCTTACACATATTTGTAATGGATGAAGGGCAAAAAGGTTGGTGCTACGCAAAGATTCTCACCTACTTTTCATATTGAAATTGTACAGTTGTAGTGTACCATCTAATTGAAAAGGGTCGTCTCAGCTGAAAAAGTAAAATACAAGAACTACAACAAAAAGGAGGTCCTTACCCCAAAAAAAAAAAAAAAACAAAAAAGAGGATGAGTTTGAGGATTGAACATTTCATTTGAATAAAATACTAATTTAATTGAAGTAGATTTATCGAGAAATATCTCTTTTTCTAATTTGCTTTGAGCCGACAACTATAGATACTGTAAATAATAGAGAGTAAAGCTAAATAAGCACGCTTATACGTAAAAGAGAAGCATGGAAAGCATTAGGTTTAGAATTTTGTTTGTTTGTTTTTATTTTTTTTATTTGATTTATAGTGTTAATTTGAGATAGAGAAAAAGGAAACCCATCAAGGCATAGTAAATTTTACCGATATCATCGTCTAGTTCAATTCAAGTATATAGGAAAGCGTTTCATGGTACACACCATGTTAAGATGATCAAGATTGATATGATTCCATATGCGAAAATATCTAAGTTCGTTACGTACATTGGAATGGCTATAACGAAATGTTGGATGGAAAACATAAAAAACTGTCTTTCAGTTAATGGAAATCATTTTTGAAAAATAAAATAAAATTAGCTAATACATCATTAGAATTCACATATAATATTGCGCTTAGGATATTATGATTGCATTGATTATGGCTTCCAACTTAGAAATTCGTTGGCTTTCATGAGTTTCATGACAAATACGACCATTTACTTGCTTGACTCACTATGCAAGGCCTTAGGCAAGATTCTTGCCAACATTTGAAAAGGACGAAGGGCAAAAAGGTAGGTGCTGCGCAAAGATACTCACCTATTTTTCATATTAAAAAATTTTACAATTATAGTGTATCCCGAATCTAAAATTGTGATAGCAATTTGGCCAATGTTGTGAAAGTTTAGGGAGGTAATCCTACCAAACATGAATGGTAATTTGGCCATTTGATAGATGACCTGAAAGTAAAAGAGTTCAATGGGGGACTACTCTAGCATCCACCGAACAAAAGCCATCGCGATATGTCTCTGGGACCCTGTGAAGTGTGCAATGTGGACCACGTATTATGATATTTCTCATCTTGAATCTCAAATAGTAGATGCCTTATCATTGAGAAATTAAGAGAAATGAGGGAAAAGTGTCAAAAAAGTCATAAACTTTTTGCATTCGTGCCAATTTAATCATAAACCTTTTTTTTATATCAATTCGGTCATAAACCTTTTGTCTTTGTGCCAATTCAGTCATTCTGGCTAATTTTGGCCTGATTTTACTGACGTCGATTCTGGCTGATCTACGTGGCATCGCTGACGATGACATGGATAGCTTTTAATAATATTTTAATATTTTTCAAATTTTTGTATTTGTTTTTAAAAAAATCTTTTTTTTTTCTTTTTCATTCTTTTTCTTCTTCCTCCAATCGGTCATCGAGCTAGAGGTTAGGGTCGGCGAACTCGCTAACCTCTGGCGAGCCCCGTCGGCCACTGGTAAGGGCGGCAATACTCGACCTTCGTCGGATGGCCGCGATGGTGGCCTCGAGCTAGGTTGGGTGAGGCTCGCCCTTGTTGGATTTGGAGAGGGTTGAGCCTCGTCGGCCATAGGGGAGACTCGACCTCGCCAGATTCGGCAAGGTCGTGCCTCACCTAGCCCAGCTCGAGGCTAACCTCGCGGCCATTCGGCGAGGGCTCGAGGCTCGTGCTAGGCTAGGTGAGGCTCGTCCTCGCTAGATCTAGTGAGGGTCGAGCCTCACTGGCCAGAGGTGAGGCCCGACCTCGCCAGATTCAAGCTCGACCCTCGCCAGATCCAACGAGGTCATGCCTTGCCTAGCAGCTGGCAAGGCTTGCCGGCCTTGGCCTCTAGCTGGTCGCCGGGCTGGCGACTAGCTAGAGGTAGAAGAAAGGGAAAGAAAAAAAAAAAGAGTTTTTTTTTAAAAAGAATAAATTAAAAATTCAAAAATATTAAAATATTATTAAAAATTGTGTATATTATTGCCGGTGGTGCCATGTAGGCCGGCCGGCGTCCACATTAGTAAAATCCGGCCAAAATTAGCCAAAATGACTGGAATGACATAAAGACAAAATGTTTAGGACTGAATTGGCACCAAAAAAAGGTTTAAGAATAAATTAGTATCAATGTAAAAGGTTTATGACTTTTTTAATACTTTTCCCGAGAAATTAGTGTCGTGTTTGATGCAATCGTCACCATCGACGACATTGCTAGACGCTTGGACCAAGCCCATTTCCTTTTGGCGACGATAATTTTGCCCACTTAAGATCGGTAAATATCGGGTGATCAAGTGACCCGAACATGGAATTGTTTACGTTTTCAGCAGAGTAGGGAACTGCGCATGCCCCTATCGCACATCAATTAAACTCACCCTTACTGGGAATCGAACGTGTGCCGTGTGCCTATCATCTCCATTCCCGTCCATTTTCCTAGTCCATTCCAGCCAATCATCGCTTGGTAAGTAGGACAAGAAAATGTCGCAATCCTCGACATGCGGTACATGGCTTAGCTGGACGATGACACCATCCTCGGGAAGCATCTAAAATTCTATCTGCGATCTTTGGGGACCAGATCATTAAATGGAATCCCTTTCAAACATTTTGATTCAAGCTGTTGTGCATTCAATCCAGATAGAAGACAGCTATGACAAAGTTCCCCAGGTTCCCGTCGGCCCCTTCGACATAGATGTCACCATATGTTCACGGGGTGTCGTCACATGTTATCCCCTGCCAGCGCCAAAATCGCATCATGTCGCCATGTCAACACGATGCTCGTCGGCTCCGACTCCCTCCGTTCATCTTCCTATATATTCAGAACCCCATCCCATGAAACGAGCAAACAGAAGATGAATTGTCCATCTAATTCCCCCATGAATTGTGCATCCAATTCCCCCAAGTGCAATTCTTGCTTTTGCTTCAGTCTCATCCCCCCCTCGAAATCCATCATAATTTCCCGATACACGCAGCTTCGTATCGATCTGATGATGCAGATCATAGCTAGCCGCTTCTCGACTATGCCGGGGCATTGTCATTACTAGATATGGTAGCGTAGGATAGCATAAGATGCGTCGGAGAGAATATTTGTGGTCGGCATTTTGCTCGCCTCGACTTGCCGGACATTGATATTCAGAAAGGTAAACTCATACAACCTTACGCATCTGAAGTGCATAGATCAAGTCAATGAAACATGCATTCGACTTGAAACGTGCATGGAGAAGATAGAGAGAAGAGAATTAGACTTGTGACATGCATGAGAGCATTGAGCATCGTTTAGTAATTTTTTTAAGAGTTAATATCACGAAAAACTTTAAATTGGTACACTTGTGATAATTTTACCACGAACTGATATTTTGACTATAAAAAATCTCAAACTAGTACACCTCCACGTGTCATTAAATTTATCATAGGTGTACTAGTTTAGGGTTTTTGTTGGTCAAAAAATTAGTTCAGAATAAAATTATCACAGGTGTACCAGTGTAGGGTTTTTGGTGATTAAAAAGATATTTCAGGGTAAAATTATTACAAGTATACGAGTTTGGGGTTTTTTGTGGTAAAAAAAATAGTTTTTGGTAAATTTGTCACATGTGTACTAATGTGAGGTTTTTAGTGATTAAAAAAATAATTTGAGATAAAATTGCTACAAGTGTACTAATTTGAAATTTTTTGTGGTAAAAAAATAGTTCGTGGTAAATTTATCATAGATATACTAGTTTGAGACTTTTTGTGATAAAAAAAATAGTTCAAAGTAAAATTATCATAAGTGTATTATTAGTTTGTGATTTTTCGTAATATTAACCATTCTCTTAAAGACAAGCATTGCTCAATTCAATGAGACCTTTTCTTCCATAAGTTTCAAATTTCAAAAGCCCATTGAAAGCTCCTAGTATTTGAATGTACATTGTAGACGTATGTGCATGTTGAGTTGCATACATACGTACGTACGTACATACATATATGCGCGCATGTTTGAATCATCATGTTGGAAATATCTCGATATTGATAAAATGTTATGCATTTCATAATAGAATGACATGGTTCTCAAAAAAAAAAAAAAAGCCAAAAAAAATAGACGCGAAAGCTTCTCCTCGTGGATAGGCTTTTTCAGCTTGTGAAATATCGTCCATGCATCTTATCAATTGTACTTTTAGAACTTTTAAAGTATAAATGGCTTATAGTCTACATACCCTCCGTATGGGAGTTCGCACTGAGGGAGCCCAAAAGTTCGAACCCGTCAATGTATTTTGTTGAATTCATATTTACTAAAAAACTTAATTAGTTATGGGCCAATTTTTCGATGTAGGATTTTTTCTAACTTAATTCACATGTTCATTTCACCATAAATTATACTTCCGACTTACACAAACAAGGTGCATCAAAGTTTTGTGAACTTTTTTTTTTTTGAGGAAAGTTTCAGTTTGATAATATATTATCTCTTCAGGTGTTGTTACGCGCACAGATGTAAGAATTACTCTCTATATATATTATCTCTTTTGGGTATATATGTATGTTAGAGGATGATGTATATGTATGTACTGGGTCTACTCGATCAGTCTTAGAAACAATATGGATGTAAAAACACGACATAAAAAAAAAACCAAAATGAAATGAGAAACGATAATTGATAGGTGACAGTGTTTTAAGGATGCTTATGTGTTGACAGGCGGTGGATCAAATATGAATCATTCGGTAGATTCATATTTGATCCATAACCTGTTGATGCACATGTTGTCTTTTAAGGCTTGCCATATGAACACCAATGATATATATCCTCATATATGTTAGCTCCTCTGGTGCAGTATCACATTCTCGTGTGTATGCATATATCCTCACTCAAAAGGGTATTGTCTATTGGAGGATGTTGGATATGTACAAGCCGGGGCAATTTGGTCAATATTAGAAATAGCAAGGATAAAAAAAACAACACAAAAAGCCAAACTAACAAGAAAAATGATAAGTGATAAGTGACAGTGTCTTAAGGATGCTTATGTATTGACAGGCGATGGACCAAATATGAATCTATTAGGTGATTCATATTTGGTCCATCACCTGTCGATGCACATGTTGTCTTTAAGGCTTGCCATATGAACCAACGATATATATCCTCATATATGTTAGCTTTTCTGGTGCAGTAACACATCCATGTATGTGCATATATCTTAACTCAAAAGGGTATGTATGTCTGTTAGGGGATGATGTATATGTACGTATTGGGGCTATTCGATCAATATTAGAAAGCATGGATGTAAAAAACAACAACAAAAAAAGCAAAATAATAAGGAAAACAACAAATGATAGGTGACAATGTCTTAAGGATGCTTATGTATTGCCAGGTGATGGATCAAATATGAATTGTCCAATAGATTCATATTTGGTCCATCACCTGCCGATGCACATGTTGTCTTTAAGGCTTGCCACATGAATCAGCGATACATATTGACTATTTTGGTGCAGTCACGTATCTTGATATGTACATATATCCTCACTCAAAAGGGTATGTATGTATGTTAGAGGATGATGCATATGTGCATGCCAGAACTATATGATCGATATAAGAAACAACATACATATAAAAAAAAAACAATATATGAAACCAAAACAACGGGAAAAATGCCAAATTATCGGCAAAGGATTAGACATTATGAATCATTCAATAGATTCGTATTTGCTATATCACCTATCGTTGCGCATGTTGTCTTTAAGGCTTGCCATATAAATCAACGATACATATCCTCGTTATATTAGCTTCTACATGCAGTCACACCTCCACATATATATATATATCCTCACTCTAAAGGCTATATACGTAAGTTAGAGGGTGATGTATATGTACTTGCTGGGACTACTTGATCAACATTAGGAACATGGATAAAAAAAAACAACACAAAAGGCTAAAATAACAGGAAAAACAACAAATGATATGTGACAATGTCTTAAATATGCTTATGTATTGACAGGCGGTGGATCGAATATGGATCATTCGGTTGATTCATATTTGGTCCACAGCCTGTTGACGCGTATGTTGTCTTTAAGGCTTGTCATATGAATCAACGGTGCATATCCTCATCATCTTAGCTCTTTCGGGGCAGTCACACGTCCTCGTAATATACATATATCCCCACCTAAAAGGGTATACACGTTTGTTAGAGGATGATGTACATGTGCCTGTCGGGGCTATTTGATCGATATTAGAAACAACATGGATAAGAAAACGACACAAGACACCAAAATAACAGGGAAAGCGACAAATGATGCGTGACGGTATTTGAAATATGCTTATATATGGACAGGCGGTGGACCACATATGAATAACCTGATAGAATCATATTGGGTCCATCCCTGTCGATGCACATGTTGTCTTTTAAGGCTTGCCATATGAATCATATATATAGTATTTCAAATTGACAAAAACCGTGAAAATATCATGGCAGTACACTGCATTATGTGCATCTACTTTGTTTGGGCTTTTCTACGTTCTCAGGAACAGATCCGCATTGTGATCGCGAGGCTTGCGCATCTACAGCTCTCCTATTCAAGATGGGCTCGACCCGACCCGTTTAATTATCGGATGAGCACGACCTTGGTTCGAACCGTTCAATCAAATCGAATCGAACGGGATTGAAATTTCCAGTCCAATTCGGGTGCATGGCTTCAGAATTTTGGCCCGCGACTAAGTCACACCGGGTTCCGCCACCATTTCATTTTCTTTTGCTTCGATTTTTCTAATAAGAGCTATTATATTCCGAGAAAAGAAGAACCGTCGATTGTATATCTTTACCTTTGAGCGCGTGAATACTTATCGGATTAATTGATATCCAATAATTCTCATTTTATGTAGTTCGATTCGAGTCTTTTCCGAAACAAAAATAATTTTGTCCAATTCGATTTGGTTCTCTATCCGAATCGTGTCGACCCCATACTAGATCGAATTTTCTAGCTTTGGCCATCTAGCTAGAAGCACGGTAATTCCTCACTAAGGAAATATAACATCCGCTCCAACGTGCATCGTAATTCCGGAATAATGACATGCGAGTATCTGAACTGTTACCCATTCTACAATCGAGCACCTAAATTTCTTTTTTCAATCAAATACCTCGACTTTACAATCGGTCGCTTCGATACCGGCCGCTTCCTCCGCCCCCTTTCGACCTATCGACCACTCCCGACGTTCCGCGAACAATTCCTTCTCCGACTAATGTCTCTTGCGGCCGCTCGCTTCCTCCGGTTCACCACCTCACCACCTACTTCAATGTTCAATGTATTGTCTGCTTGCTCGAAATCAAGCGTATGGGGGAGAAAAGACGGCATTACGATCGAAACGGATCCAAAATTATGGTCAATTAAAATCGGGGAAAGAAAGAAGCAAAAGAAAAGAAAAACTTAGAACTATATTGTTTGAATCGGTAAGAGCATGCCAGAATGGAAAAATTGACCATCATTTTAGGAGTAAAATCCTGAATACACCGTGTCGATGCAGGGAGCGCGCCCTTCAAATTGTCTAGATAGGTGGACTAGTCGAAGTACACGAAGGCTGGCCCCGACACCGGCCGGCGACTAAATCGGGAAAAAAAAAAGATTATCATCAATATTTTTCTCTTTTATTTTGTAGCGTGCGTTGTAGTCTCGTGGTATTTTCCCTTCCACAATAATCAACGGATCCATGATACTAAAAAAACGCTAAGACGCTGAAAAATAAACAAAAATAAATGTGAAAAATTGTAGTCACAACAAAATGTAATATCGACGTGATGCGATCAAATGGAACTAGGTACTTATATGCTGCCCCCCACCTCCCCCCCCCCCCCCAAAAGGAAGGCTTTTGTTGGTTGGATATTAGATGTTAACATATTTATAAATTCAGGAAAAAAAAATCACTCAGATTACGGTGCCATGAACCGGCTTGAACCGAACTGAATCGTCAAACTACTCAAATTCCTTTACTTGTTACACGAACTGAACGAGACCCAAATTGAAAAAGACCTGAAATCTTCTGTTTGGTTAGATTCGGGTATTTTTGACACCCCTCTTCGAACTCTGATCAGTAGTGACGAGCATGATTTCAAGGTAGAACCGGGAATCAATCCGATTTTAGGTTTTGATGATACTCAATCTGGTTCTCAATTCCATATTTTTAGGAGCCTATACTATCGGTTCTAGGAGGAACCGGACCGAGAACCGAGACCTGAACCCTACAGAACCCTAAACTAGAAATTGACTTGTGCACTTTGGCTTTCTCGTTCCACGAAACCCGAATCTTCCTCTACGTGAGTGACTCCTTGGCTTTCCGATGCGGAAGTACGATGTCCAGACTGACATTCTCGGCATGGCCTCGCGACAGAAAGAGGTAAAATCCTTTCGTGCGCCGAGTTCTCGAACCTATGGCGATCTGTTTTCACGAACAAATGATTTCCTCCTCGTCGAATTGGATCAGATTGCAAATTGCGATGATGGGTTGTGTGATTTGGAGGTGAAGATCGTGACGAAGCTGCACCGGAGGAGGGATGCGAGGGAGAAGCTGCTTCAGGCTATTGACGATCTGAAGCTAGACTGCAATTCCGATTATTCAAGAAAAGATATATTTAAACTAAAACTTGGGTTCTGACCAAAAATAAATAAATAACTGAAACTTGGAATCCGAGAGAATTGTAAGGCGGCTTTTGACAATTACGTTGGCTAATCAAATACGACGGTCCATCTTGTTTGTAATGCATTATTTTGATTAAATTCCACACGGCGCGTTTGGTAGGATTACGTTTTTGGATAAAGAATGAGGATTTCTTTTTCGGCCGACGGACGAAGAGTGAGGCTGAAAAGGTGCAGTAGATTTATACAATAACTAAAAATGAAACTAAAAAAAAAAGGAAATTGATTTCCTGCGTAGACCCTAAAATCGACTCTCGAACTTGTGAGTAGGAATGTCAACGGTTTGGTTCGGTTCGGGTTTCTTGAAAACCCTAACCGAACTGAAACGGAAACCCAAACCAAACGATTTGGGTGTGCATTAGCTATGAACGGAACCGAATATAACCTCTACCGAAAATCCGGTTTGGTTCGGTTTTTCTTTTTCGTAATATTAAGAAGATGTTTAGTAAAAAAGGAGAGAGATTGTGTAAATTATAATATTAAGAAGTGAAGCGATTTTCGGTTCGGTTCAACAAACCGAACCGAAGCTATCTGAACCGGAATAAGAAACAGTCATTTTCTTATTATCCAAACCGAACTGAAAATGCACGAAATTCCAGTTCGGTCACCCTTACCCATGACAAGGCAAGTTCCAGGTTTGAGGGTATGCAACTATTGACACCAATAAATTAATTAGGTTGTCAACAGTAAAAATAAATACACAAAAAGAAACAAGGATAAATACATTGAAATCATTGATGAGAGGTGAAGTAAGCCATAAATGTATGGCTGTCAAGATTACGGCAGACAACTGGCAATCATTAAAATATCCTAGCGGGAAGTTTAAGAATTTGAAAATTGAAAAGACGGATGTCATGGAAGAAATAGTTGCCGCCCGAGTATCCGTACCTTGGATTGTCGACAAGAATTGTTATGAGAAGATCAGGCTATCGATAAGAAAAGGAACACATGGTTTTTTGCACGATCAGTGATGGACACTTGACAAGAAGAGACAGATGTCAAGACAGGAACAAGATCGATGACGGTTACCATAGGTAGAAGGGCAGATGTCAAAATAAAAACAAGATCGATGATAGTTACCTCATAGGAAATGACAAGTGTCAAGACAAAGAAGAGATCGATGACAAGCGTCAAAGCAAGAATAAGGTCAAGCAACAGTTATTTGAGAAAATTGAGATGGAGGAAAAGATGAGATCGACGGCGGTTATTAGATATAATTTGACAGAAGGCTTAAAAGTACAGTTATCGTGCTCATAGTATAAATACCATCTGATAGCCAAGAAAACTTCAGCAAACACACAATCAAAATGTTATCTTTTAATTATCTTTACTTTCTCATACCTTATTTTCAATTTCTTTGGCCGTAGTCATCTATATTTTCAGCACAATAGTTTTGTAGCATGGTAACGATGCACATAGTTCAAATGTGATGTTGCCGGTTAGTACCTAGTCAAATCCATTCGAATAGTCTATAAAGTTCGAAGTTCGTGTTCTTTGATCAAAATAAACAAGTTCTTTATTCTCACCCGGATATCTCCTGTCTTGAGTCGTCGCAGAACCCGTTCTCTTCTCATTAAAAACCGAAGAACGACTTTTAGTGAATTATATTTCGTCGCGGGATCAATTCCGGCGAAACAGCAGCGTAGGTTCCGGATTCCAGAGAAACGGGGGGGAACTGGTTCCCGACGACGAGCAGGTTTCGAGTTTCGGGACGTGAGACCGGACGGGAACTTGGAACCGGACGAAACCTGGAACCGCCTAACCCCCCCGACCAATCTTAGCGCGTCACCTCGAATGGAATAAAGTGGGGGTGGCTGTCGATTCCCGATTGATCGGATCGATTCAACAAAAGATTTTACAGCCCCTCGATGCGGAGGGAAGAATCATGTAATATTTGGGGAGGGATTCTCCTTCGTGGGCATGGCACGGCAGTCCTCGTGCGATGCTGTCCCGCATCGTCCTCCGAGAGCATCTTCTTCCCTTCCCACTTGCCCATTACGGAAGGAAAAAGGGGGCCGCCGCCCACGGAGTCTACGCGGAGTACAACGGCCCACTGCCCCACCCGTCCACGTCCGAAGTCATATGAATATAACTATAGCTATACACGTTTGGTGATTATTATATCGATAATGTGAAAGCGTGATCGGTCCATCATGCCTTATCACGTGCATTTGAATTCTCCTATGTGTTTTTTTTTTCTCGAATCTTTTAGTATAGATTAGGTAGCCCCCGGCTGCTGAAACCGTACGGTTTTTTTAAAAATGCACGATTAGCTTCCGAGCGAGAAACGTCTTATTGGTGGCCCGGGATTTGGACCGTTCCGAATCGCTGCGAAGCCCGTGGATGCGGTCGGTTTAAGGATTTGTCGTTTGTGATCGGGGCGCCCTTCTTCGAGCAACGGCGCCGCGCGACCTGCCTCGTGATAAGTTGCGTTCCCCCCGGCGGTGTGCATGAAATGGGGACGCAATAACTTTCTCAAGCATAGGCTTAGGTATGGGGACCGGCTATTTTTACTGTTTTGTCTAGGCCATTAATCTCTGGGCAGTTATTGTGGCGCCCCTCCCTGAAGGTATCTTCAAGGGACGGGGCAACCATCCAGATGAACTATTATTAATCGACCGACAATCATGGGACGCCATACATGCATTCGTAAGGGGTAATCTATTTGGACCGAGGCGCAAAATGTTCACATCTATTCAAGGAATCGGAGGCCCTTCGTTCAGATCTTACTAATCGCGTGCAGATTTGTGCCGGGTCGGGACCTGCCCGCATGGATCGAAAAGATCCGACCTCAAACCGAGTCATCGGGCTTAGGGACCGGTTTTACGGTCCGAATTATTTGGATTTTTTAGATTAGAAAAAAAAATCATATCGTCAGGGAAAAAAACATTAAAAAAAAAAGAAGAAAAAGAGAGGAAAAGGCAAAAAATAATGAACAAGAATATTGTGAGGGGGGTGGGTCCCCACCCGCTGAGGGCGCAACAACATTTGGTGCTTCGTTCCGGTTCTGTTCTTATCTTTTGACTCGCTGGGAACGGAAATAGGTACGGTCCTTGCACGTTCACGTGGCCCCCGCACCCACCGTCCGTCCCGCCCCACCGTACACATCCTTTTGCGTCGCCCGCCCCGCCCCCCCCCGGGGCGGCGGCCGCGATCCCCTGCGGCGCCACCCGCCACGCGCTCCTCCACGTGGCCGGCATCTCAACCGCCCGATTCGAACCGATCAGGACGGTCCCGCCGTTCATCTGGCTCGGGGGGCATGGGCAGCTCCGCATTGGATCACGCACGCTCTCTCTCTCTCTCTCTCTCTCTTTTCCCATACATTTCTCTCGCTCGCTCGCTCTCTCCTCGGCAACTTCGTCGCCGTATCCAAACTAACTCCTCCGCCTCCCGCTCCGTCGCGCCCGCTTCATCACTCGGCCGCCGATCTGAGCCATGAAATCCGCCCCGCGCCGCCGCCGCCGCCGCCGCCTCGCGGCTTCTGCGCCCCTCCCTCGCCCCGATCACCGCCCCCTCCTCCACCTCCGCTTCCTCTTCCTCTTCGTCCCCACCTGAAGCAGCGCCCTCCCTCCGCCGCCGCCGCCTTTCACTGATCCTCTCCTTCTTCTTCTTCGAATCGTTCCTCTTTCCGCAGAATCTCTCTCTCTCTCTCTAGCTTTTGGTCTTTCATGGCGTCGCTCGAGAGCCTGACGGAGGACCTGCTCGTCCGCATCTACAAGGGCCTCGCCTCCGACGCCGATCGCAAGTCGTGGCGGCTCGCGTGCCGCGACTTCCACCGGATCGACGCCCTCGCGCGCTCCTCCCTCCGCGTCCTGCGCGCCGAGTACCTCCACTCCCTCCTCGCCAACTACCATCGCCTCCACACGCTGGACCTCTCCGTCTGCCCTCGGATTGACGACGCCGCCGTCGCGGTGCTGCTGAGCGGGGGCGCGCCCAGCGTGTTCCCGCGGGCCCCCTCCCTCCTGCCGCCGCCGACGAGCCGCGACCCGCTGGGCTGGGCCCGGGGCCTGAGGAGGCTGGTGCTGAGCCGGTCCACGGGGCTGGGCCACTGCGGGCTGGAGCAGGTGATAAGGGCGTGCGCTTATCTGGAGAGCGTTGACGTGTCGCATTGTTGCGGGTTCGGGGACCGGGAGGCGGCGGCGCTGTCGTGCGGGGAGAGACTGAGGGAAGTGAAGATGGACAAGTGCTTGGGAGTGACCGACGTCGGGCTGGCCATGATCGCCGTGGGTTGTGGGAGGTTGGAGAAGTTGAGCCTGAAGTGGTGCATGGAGATTACTGATTTAGGGGTGGATCTATTGTGCAAGAAGTGCGTGGGCTTGAGGTTCCTCGATTCGTCTTACCTCAAGGTGCGCTGCTTTTGATTCTTCGCTCTCGTTTCAAATTTAGAAAGTCGCGTATGCTGTTCCCGGGGTTGATAGGGTTCATCATTTTTAATGTGCAAGCAAAGGGTTAACGGTGGCGGCCCTTGCTTCATTTATCGGTGCATTTGTCGGGCTACAGTAACACGTGCTTTGTACTGTAAAAAGATGATGCTTGCAGTTTTCCAATTTCTTGAAATGTGTCGAATTTATTGGATTTTATTAACTCTAAATTTTTGGATGTAGAAAGTTTCTATTTTTAGTAGAGCTTTCCGATGGAGTCAACGTAAGGATTAAGAGTATCCTTGCCAGTTGCCCCGTTTGTGCGGGTTGGTTATATTTTGGGAAGATTTTATGTTGTCCCCTCTCTCTCTCACTACTCTTCTCTCTTCCTGGTATTTTGCTTCTTGCATCATCTATGCTATATGAGTAGATGCTTGTGAATAAGAGATGCATGCAAGTTGAACCTGGTTCGTGGAAAAAGATTGTGCTTTAAGATATAATTTTGAATCCAAATGGCAGGCTTTGGTTATTTCTAGAACGGTGGATGCCTTTGGATTTCAGGGATTTTAAGAAACGAAATATTGTGAATTGTGATGCATTGTTGCTTTAAGGATTTTCTTTTTCTGTGTTTCTGATTGTGTTCTTTTTCCAAAACTTTCACCTCTGAGCTACCTTAGGTTACAAACGACTCCCTGCGATCAATCGGTTCTCTACCAAAGTTGGAAGTTTTGGCTTTGGTGGGTTGTTCTCTCATTGATGACACTGGATTACAATTTCTCGGGAATGGATGCCCTTTGTTGCGGGTAATGGTTGTTACATGTGAATAATACTCATTTTTAGGATGATGGACAGTTTTACAGGTCCATAATGCTAAGGGGCGACTTTGATGCTTGCAGGTCATTGATATGTCGAGGTGCAATGGCATCAGTTCTTCTGGTTTGGTCTCTGTTGTTAAAGGACATGAAAATCTCGTGCAGCTTAATGCAAGTTACAGCTTGAAGGTTAGTGTTTTCTCCAGCTTCACGACTCGTGCATCTTGCTCTGTGTTTCTGTACTTTTTAAAGTAAATTTCATCTGCAATCTGGACGTGTGAACAGGAGTGCTCATCAAGCCTTCTCCACTGCTTTAAAGATTTGAAGAATCTGAATGCCATTAAAATTGACGGGGCTCGAGTTTCAGACTCCGCTTTCAAAGCCTTGAGCAATTGCACGTCATTGGTGGAAATTGGACTAGGCAAGTGCATGGGGGCGACCAACCTGGGTCTCATGTGCCTTGTCTCTGGCTTTATCAACTTGAGGGTCCTTGACTTGACATGTTGCCATTCCATAACCGACGCAGCAATTTTTTCTATATCAGATTCTTGCCGCAACCTAACGTGTCTGAAGCTAGAATCTTGCGATATGATCACTGAGAAAAGTCTCTATTACCTTGGATCATTTTGTTTGCTACTTGAGGAGCTTGATCTTACTGATTGTGGTGGCATAAACGATACAGGTAATTTGGGAAAATTTGGAAAACCAAAGAAATCGCACATTCTTTGTAATTCCTGTTAGCATGTAATTTCCTTTCTTATGGCTGATTGTCAAGTACTTCAGTTTGTCAAAGCGTATCTTGCCCTTTCTGCTTCTTGCACACTTCTGCTTTTGTTGGATATTAGTGCATCTTTTTCTTTCTGAAATTCCTGTTTGACCGTTGAAACTTTCTCTGTTCAATACCATTGATTAGATCCTCCCCTTCTCCTGCAGGACTCGAGTATCTTTCTAATTGTTTGGAACTTTCATGCTTAAAGCTGGCGCTATGCCCAACTATATCTGACAAAGGATTAGGTCATATTGCCTCCAAATGCAGGAAGATCTGTGAGATTGATCTTTACCGGTAATATTTTGACACCGATTAGATTTGCCTTTTAGACTTGTGTTTGCCGTAAAAAATTCTTAATGCATCTTGAATATGGACTGTAGCTGTACTGGGATCGGAGATGATGCATTAGCTGCTCTATCAAGCGGTTGCAAGAAGCTGAGGAGGCTCAATTTGTCATACTGCCCTGATGTTACAGACAGAGGGATGGAATATCTTGGCCAATTAGAAGAACTTTGGGACCTAGAGATGCGTGGGCTTGCCAATGTGACAGGTGTTGGTTTGACGGCACTTGCAGCCGGATGCAAGAGATTGGTTGATTTAGACATGAAATACTGTGAAAATGTTGATGATTCAGGCTTCTGGGCACTTGCCTACTATGCACGGAACTTGCGACAGGTACAGTTGCTGCAGGGCTCTATAAGTTAACTTTCATCATAACAATTTTTATAAGGAATGGTAAGAGTATGAAAGTAAAGCCTCAAGGGAGATACCTTTCTAGACGTTTGAAAATGTACCATTTCAAGGAAACGTGAGGGTCAATGTGCTCTTCCTCGGATTTTGGACATGTTATCAAGTAATTTGGGGGCACTCATATGAGCATTTCTTGTGTCATAATTCTCATATCCAACATCTGGTAAAATTCACGGAAACCCGTCAAGTTCTCTTTATTTTTACTTGGTCCACTGAATTTATCATAAAAACTCCCTTGTTTATCTAGAAAAAGCGCTGCCTGTGGAAAATAACATTTTTACTAATTGCACATGGATAGTTAATATCCTTTTCCTGTTGCTTTTAAGTCGGCTATTCTCAATAGTTAGTGTACCACACTGAAACCAGAGAAATGATGGTGGGTTGTCTGATATCAACCTTTTTTAATTCCTTCCTTTCATTGTCATTTTTTGGTGAGAAAGCGTCAAATTATTTGCCTAAAGTAGTAAAGGAGAGAAGACACTTGGTAACCTTTTCTGATAGGTAAGCATTAGTATCCTTGACTAGAAATAAAGGGCAGGGGTGCAACTTACCTACTGCTGTTGCTACAGGCCCAACAGTAAATTAAGAACCATGTACAATCAAAGAAGCGAACTATGTTATGCTTTCCCATTTCCTACGTGTCCCTTTGATTTTCACTTGTCAACCTTCTTTCTAAATGTTCAAATTTGCCATTCTATATCTATTAGCACAAATAATCTGCTGTCTCATCTGCAAGACATCAAACCTCCTTCTCTTAACAATTGTTAAATACTTGCTAAAAGGTGAGACAAATTTCATCCACATGCTCCTACAACCAAACAATTTGTAGCCTGCTCTTACCTCCATGAATATTACTTAGAAGCTGATCTCGAAAATGGAAGCTTCTTAGCTTATAAGGCTAATGAACACTTCCATTATTTGTTGTTCAGGAGCTACTATAGCTAGGCCTGGATATTGTGGTCGGTTCTAGTTAGTTCTTTAATTTGCTGAGTATGTAATCTTATGCTTCTCAACTACTACGCTTTTGGCAGATAAACTTAAGCCACTGCAACATTACTAACATGGGGCTGTGCATGGTGATTAGCAATTTGACACGCCTGCAGGAGGCGAAGCTGGTGCATCTCAACAAAGTGACAGTCGAAGGCTTTGAGCTTGCACTTCGGACGTGCTGGGTCAGGATAAAAAAGGTCAAGTTGCTCGCTGCTTTAAGATTCAAGCTTTCCTTTGAGTTACGCGAGACTTTGCGTGCTAGAGGCTGCAAGATAAGATGGGATTAGCAGACAGATCACACCTAGAATCATGTGCTCGGTATCAAAGATCCAGCGTATCTCACATAGTTTCCGGAATTAGATGTGCCCTAGAGCAGCTCGACTGGTGTATTGAGCAGTTTATATTTGACTTAACTGTAGCTTGTTGTGCTGCACGGAGATCAGACTCACTTAATCAGTACACTTGCCGACAATTTGGATAGAGAAATGGGTAACCTTACTTTCCATAGTAGTCCAATCCAACGTGTGCTTTCTCTTCTTGGTGAAAACCGTGTGTAGGTGGGTTTTGGAAGTTCTTTGTACTTGGAACTCTTGCTTCATACAAGCCTACTTGATCTGAACTGATGAACTTATTCATAATTCACCCTGGTTTCAAGGATCTCGGCCTTGCCTATGTAATCAAGTTTAAAAGTTGCTGCTGCGAGCCCTTTGAATATATTCCATTCCAATTAATCATGTCGACTGATTTGTGTAATAAGAGATGTGGCACATCAGCACTTGATGCTTTTGAAGTCGCCGCAAAGGCTCGGAGGATCGCTTGTTGGGTGCGCCAAGCGGTGAAAAAAGGCAGGGAATCTGTAAGCAAGGCGTGACTTCCTCCTGAGAAAAAGCACAAAGGGAGGGTAAATGCGAGAATTCAAAGGACTTGACCCTTTCCTTTCAGGGCAAACAATCCCACCACTTTCTTTAAAGAAATCTAAAGATAAGTGCATTTAAAGTTTTAAAACTTATCACGAATATGTAATTGAGTTCTAAAACTTTCATAATGTGCAATGAAGTCCTAAAATTTGTTAGGAAAGTGCAATTGAGTTCTAAAACTTTCAAAAAGTGCAAGTAAGTCTTAAAATTTATCACGAAAGTGTAAACGAGTCTTAAGACTTGATTGCACTTTTTTGATAAGTTTTAGGATTTGATTGCACTTTCGTGATTAGTTTTAGGACTTGATTGCACTTTTATGACAAGTTTTAGGACTTGATCGCGTTTTTTGAAAGTTTTAGGACTCAATTGTACTCTCCCGATAAGTTTTAGAACTTCTAGTGCTCTTGTCCCTTAAAACTATATATACATGAATAAATTCTCAGTTCACGTTCTGAAGACCTGACCACCAGTTGCTTTTCCAGTCTCCTTCCAGTTCTCAGATTGCCAGAAATGGCCTTAGTGAATTTCCTCCTCATCCTCGTTCTCTTGCCTTCCCTTGAAAATCTGTCCCACGCAACCTCCTCAAAAGAACAGACCCTCCACGTTCAAGACTTGCTTCCCCTAGTCTGCAAGGACGTCGATGCCCAAAGCTCGTGCCTTCTGAACGTGCAGGCCGAGCTCGATGATGTCGGGCCTCCCACTTCCAGTTCGGTCCTTAGCGCCGCGCTGCAAGCCACACTCAACGAAGCGAGGGCGGCCGTCGAGTCGATCTCGAAGTTCACCGCCTTGTCCTTGAGTTACCGCGAACAGGTCGCGATCGGGGACTGCAAGGAGCTGCTGGATTTCTCCATCTCGGAGATCGCCTGGTCCATGGGGGAGATGAAAAAGATCGAGGCCGGCTCGAAGAACAGCCACTACGGAGGAAACCTGAAAGCGTGGCTCAGCGCGGCGCTGAGCAACCAAGACACGTGCCTCGAAGGCTTCGAGGGCACCGACGGGCGCATGGAGAATTTCATCAGGGGGAGCTTGAAGCAAGTCACGCAGCTCATCGGGAATGTGTTGACTATGTATTGTGAATTAAACAGTTTACCGTTCCCGTCGCCTCGCACCAACTCCAGCGACGGAACGTCAGAGTATCCGACATGGATGACGGAAGGCGATCAAGAGCTGCTCAAGGCTAGTCCGGCTGGCATGCACGTAGATGCCGTCGTCGCTTCGGATGGGAGCGGACATTACCGCACCATCACGGAGGCGATCCTCGAAGCTCCAAGCTACAGCAACAGGAGGTACATCATATATATCAAGAAGGGTGTTTACAGGGAGAACATTGACTTGAAGAAGAAGAAGACGAGCATAATGTTCGTCGGAGATGGCATCGGAGCCACCATCGTCACCGGTGATCGACATTTTATGCAGGGATGGACGACCTTTAGGACTGCTACTGTTGGTGAGGAACCTTCATATTGACGCAGTATATTTCGGATTTGATTTGAACATTAACTTTGAGTTTGAGGCCATGTTTGTAAGCGTTTGGAAAATGAAATGAATCTAGTATCTATTTACCATCTCTCGCTTTATCGTGATTTATAGCGGTGTCCGGCAAGGGGTTCATAGCGCGGGACATGACCTTCCGCAACACGGCCGGGCCGCAGAACCACCAGGCGGTGGCGCTCCGCGTGGACTCGGACCAGTCCGCGTTCTACCGATGCAGCATGGAGGGCTACCAGGACACGCTCTACGCCCACTCCCTGCGCCAGTTCTACCGTGAGTGCGAGGTCTACGGCACCATCGACTTCATCTTCGGGAACGGCGCGGCGGTCCTCCAGAGCTGCAAGATATTCACCAGGGTGCCCCTGCCCCTCCAGAAGGTGACCATCACAGCACAGGGAAGGAAGAGCCCTTACCAGAGCACCGGGTTCTCAATCCAGGACTCCTATGTCTTGGCCACCCAGCCCACTTACCTCGGCAGGCCATGGAAGCAATTCTCACGGACCGTCTTCCTCAACACCTACATGAGCAGTCAGGTCCAGCCGAGAGGCTGGCTCGAGTGGTACGGCGACTTCGCTCTCAGCACGCTGTGGTACGGCGAGTACCGAAGCTACGGCCCCGGCGCCTCGCCCTCGGGCCGCGTCGCGTGGCCGGGCTACCACATCATCCGCGACGCCGCCACGGCCGATTTCTTCACGGTCCGGCGGTTCATCGACGGGACTGCATGGTTGCCGGCCACCGGGGTCAGGTTCAGCGCCGGATTGAGCAATTGAAAGTCCTTTTGAGCGTAGAGAGATTTGTCACGTCCACTTCGTGGGCCAATTCACTTTAGCAGTATACGATCGACTTTTTTTACTTTTCCATTTATGCGGCAAAAAACTTAAACAATGTAATCTTAATTTGCGTACATTAGGAAATAAAATATACCGTGTCAAATTTATCTCCCCCGTATCTCCACCCAAACGAAATTTAACTAAGCGAGCGCTTCTTCCTTCGTACGCCGAATTTCCAATGTCCTTAGCATCATACTAGGAGTCATGCGCGAGTATAAATACGTACGGACGTTCTTTCTATATATATATATATATATATATTTTTTTTTTTTCAATTTACGGATTAAACCCATTTTATTCTTTGTGATTTTTTTATGTCGAAAACTTCACCAGGGAGAGACGCCCTCGAGCCAGCCCGACGATGGTTACGTCGAACATGAGGCAAGCCATGAATAGAACAATCGTGCAGTACTTAATTTGGGCAATTTCTGCTATTTTTGAAGCAGCGTTCATCCCTAATTTCTCTCTAGGCCGCAGGTTCCGCAACCAATTTCAAAGCCAATGTTCCATATAAACTCGTCCCCATCTTCCCACCTCCATTGTTCATCAACCACGGGAGGGCCTCGTCGTCTACCTTCTTAGACCCTCTCTTTTGGTAAATAATCTTCTTCCAATTCGATTATATACTCCCAATCTTTTGTTTCCTTAGGGAAGCATTATAGATAGTTTGTAGTTCGTGTAATTTTTCGCTAGAGCCCCTTTTCGGAGAGCCTTCGTGTGCGCCGGGGAGGTCGGGGATTAAGTGCGGGGTCGGGCGGACGGGGGAGGGGGAGGAAAGGATGTCGAACGACGCGGCGAGAAAGAAGAAGGTCGCCATCGCGGCGGCCAGCGCCTTGATCCTGGTGGTGGCCGCCGTCGCGGTGGTCGCCGGCATCACCAAGAGCTCTAGCGGGAGCGGGGAGGCGCAGGGCGAGACTAAGCAGGTTTCTGCCACCATGAAGGCCATCCAGGCCATGTGCCAGCCGACGGACTACAAGGAAGCATGCGTCGAGAGCCTCAAGACCGCCGGGCCGAACGTTACCGACCCTAAGGAGCTCATCAAGGCGGGGTTCAATGTCGCCATGAAGAAGATCTCCGAGGCGGCTGAGAAATCGGTCACGTTGAAGGAGCTCGCCAAGGATCCTAGGACCTCGCAAGCCCTCGAGAACTGCAAGGAGCTGATGGAGTACGCGATCGACGACCTCCGGAACTCTTTCGACAAGCTGGGAGACCTCGACATGAGCAAGGTCGACGAGTTCTTGGCAGACTTGAAAACCTGGCTCAGCGCGTCCATTACCTACCAGGAGACTTGCTTGGACGGGTTCGAGAACGCCACCGGCGACGCGGGCGAGAAGATGAGGAAGGCCTTGAACTCCACCGCCGAGCTGACCAGCAACGGGCTCGCCATGGTCACCGAGATCTCCTCGGTCCTCACGAACCTGAACCTCAACTTCTTGAGCGGCAACCGCAAGCTCCTCCAGGATACCGAGGCCGAGGTCCTCGGGCACGGCGAGTTCCCGCTGTGGATGGACCCTGTCAAGCGGAGGTTGCTCCAGGCCAAGGTTGGGACGGACCTCAAGCCGGACCTCGTCGTGGCCAAGGACGGGAGCGGCAAGTACAAGACCATCACCGAGGCATTGAAGGAGATCCCGTTGAAGAGCAACAACACGTTCGTGCTGTACATCAAGGAGGGAGTTTACAGAGAGCAGGTGATCTTCGACAAGAAGATGACGCATTTGGTGGTCATCGGAGACGGACCGACCAAGACCAGGGTCGTCTACAACAGCAACTACGTTGATGGTGTCAACACCTTCAAAACCGCCACCGTTTGTAAGTATTTTTGCTCCTCTGATCTTGGTCAATCTAACTTCAGACAATGCCATGAACCTAGTTAGTTCATGTTACCAATCCTCTTGTGCTCGAACTGATGGTAATTTTCTATCTCCTCACGACGTTGCGTTAGCCGCCCTCGGAGACTACTTCTTCGCCAAGGACATCGGGTTCGAGAACGACGCGGGCGCGATCAAGCACCAGGCCGTGGCGTTGAGGGTCCAATCCGACTTCTCCGTCTTCTACAACTGCCACATGGACGGGTACCAGGACACCCTCTACACCCACGCCCACCGCCAGTTCTACCGCGACTGCACCATCACGGGCACCATCGACTTCATCTTCGGCGATGCCGGCGCCGTCTTCCAGAACTGCAAGATGCTCGTCCGCAGGCCGTTGGATAACCAGCAGTGCATCGTCACCGCCCAAGGCCGGAAGGAGAGGCGCCAGCCCTCAGCCATCATCCTCCAGAACTGCACCATCTCCGCCGACGCCTCTTACCTTCCCGTCAAGGACCAATTCAGGTGAGGACCGGACATCAGGTCCAACTTATCTTCGCCAATATCCGCTAATCATATAGTAGACCTTATATTAACATGAAAATCGAACAAATTTCACAATGTCTAGTATACACACGCACACCTAGTAAGATCATGTTAATCGGAAAGCGTCAATTCGGGGTCCGGTCCAACCTATCCGAGTTTCTCCGGTACGGCGAATTCATGAAGCGTACCCTTTCCTAACGAATCCCTTCCGTTTCCTCTCCAGGTCGTTCCTCGGCCGCCCGTGGAAGCAGTACTCCAGGACCATCATCATGCAATCCTACATCGACGACATCATCCAGCCCGAGGGCTGGCTGCCTTGGCTCGGGGACTTCGGCCTCAATACCTGCTTCTACTCCGAGTTCGGCAACCGCGGGCCCGGATCGAGCACGGCCGGCCGCGCCAAGTGGAGGGGCGTCAAGACCATCACCGCAGAGCACGCCGCCGACTTCACCGCCGGGAGATTCTTGCGCGGCACCGCCTGGATCCCGAAATACGGCGTCCCGTTCACCGCCGGAATGGTGGCCGTCTAGACTGAAGCTCTCCCTAATCCTGCGGTTGTTCCATAACTACATATTCTTGGGTCCTCGTTGGAGGTGTCTTGGATTTTGGTTTTTCCTTCCTCGGGTATATCGGAAATGATCAATGATGTAATAACTGTTACACATGATTCGAAGTAATATACTTCTCTTCCCATGCCTCATGATGATCTTCACTCGAAAATTGAGCAGCATTTTCCCGAATTGTTCATCTAAGCCTATAACGTCGTACCTCTCAAGAAACGCTATTGTCGCATTTTTCGTGATCCGAAAGGACGGTAACGTAGTACTACAACAGCACCTAAAAATCGCTCTTTCGATCGCTCGCCGTCTTTTAAGGTAGGCCGTTCCCGACCGGCGCGGCTCACGCCGCTTTGAGAGGCGGCGAGCCAAGACATCGGGACATTTCTAGGTCCGACGACGGTCGGGTCGGACCGGGTTGTGCCTAATGTCTAAGTCCAGTCGTGTTCGAACGTAGTGTAAGGTTTGCCCTTTCCCTCAATTTGGGTGGTGGCCGTGGAATTCAGTTCGTTTGAGTAGTTAAATACATATCGATTTTCCAAGCATGCCTTTTCATGCAAAGTTGCATTTTTTTCCGAACTAACTTTTCGTGTCCGCCACATTTTGTACTTGAATATGTTCGTGCATATCCATAGTCGGGACCTAAGCTTAACATTAATGAGAGTAGAGATATTGTAATGCAAGGTACAGCTACAATAAGATTTATCGTGCTTATCTATATAGCTCATGACCCGATATAAATTTAGATAAATCGCAACGAGGGCATCTTTAAAAGTATACGTATGAACCACTATACTCGATTGTGTTTGTGTATTTGATCATTCAAGCTCGCACGTAAAAAGTACTTGGAAACTATCTAGAGATGAAAATTGAGAAAATTATCAAAAAAATCATAAACTTATCGTGCTTGTGTTAATTCGATTGTAAACCTTTCAATGTGACAATTTAATCATAAATCTTTACACGATTTATCCATGTAGTCATTTCGGCTAATTTTGATTGGAAAATGCTAACGTGACAATCCAGTCAGTGTCGGCTATCCTATGTAGTGTGGCCAGCGCTAATATGAACAATTTTTTAAAAAAAATTATGAATTTTATTCTTTATTCTTTTTTTTTTCTTTCCTTTTCGCAAGTGGCTGGCAACCCTTGCCCGTGGTTGGCGAGGGCCGTGACCACCCTCACCAGTGGCCAACAAGGGCTCACAGGCCCTCGCCCAACGGCCAACAAGGGTTGTGCCCTCGCCGGCTGCAATGAAGAAAAAAATTCAAAAAAATTTAACAAAAATTGCAAAATTTGTATACACCAGCGTAAGCGATGTCACATAGGACGGTTTGTGTCAACGTCAGCAATTTCCAGAAAAAAGTGGCCGGATGGGCTATATTGACAAATCGTCAAATAATTTAAGACGGAATTGGCACAAATACAAAAAGTTTATGAATTTTTTGGTAATTTTTTGTATAAAAATTACATGTGCTATTTTTATGTATGCCATAATCTAAGTGAATCATAGAGATGCATTAAGAGGAGGGAATTTACTCAATAAATCTCACCACAGACATGCACCACTAGATATACAGCTCATTCGTGGAGTACACTACATTGTTTTTCAAAAAGATAGCTTGTGTTTATAATTTTGGTAATATTTAGATATTTTTTTTCGGACAAAGTAATATTTAGATTTAGCTTCCTATTGGAATGGCGCGCAACATATGTTTGTCACCTTGTGTTTTATAGTATATTCGGCTTCCCATTTATACATTTCTTTCCTTTTGATATAAATGAGTTAGGCCCAGCACAAAATTCAAAGTACATTGTATGATAACTTAGAATCCATGATGCCATCGTACCTTTCCAAATTGCAAACCCCGTCAATAAAACATGAGACCCCGTGCGAGCACGGGGGCCAAGCGCCCTAGCGACTCGTACCCTCGATATCTCGATTCACCCGTCACACCCTCTTCGTTCGATCCCGATCCTTTCGCGCCCCAGTGTCATTTCTTGAGCCTCGAGCTCGAGTCCCGATCCGAGAAATCTCCGACAGATCGCAAGGCAGATCGGGGCCGTCGGGAGACCCCGGAGTTTTTAACGGACTCTGGATTTCCTCGAATCAGCACTAGGGGAAGAAGAACGTGAAGCTAATCGTGATTTCCTTATAGTAAACATAAATTACTAGTAATTTACCCGGGGGGGGGGGGAGAACGGGAGAAGAAGATCCGTCCTCTCGATCAATTGGATCGGGCCATGACCCGATCCACCAGCCGCGGGCCGAGCCCAGCCCATGATCGGGTCCACGGCTCCGAAGCACGTCGTCATCGTCGTCATCGCCGAAAACCCTAGCCTCCCCCGAAGAAGAAGAGCCATTTCGCCTATTTAAAGCCCCCCGCCTCATCGAAACCTAAACATGCAAACCCTCGCGCTCGCCTAGGGCTTCCGCCGCCGGCATCATCTGCATCGCCGCGCCGGCGCCTCCCTCGGCTCTGCGCTCCGCCGTTCTTACTCGTTTCCCGATCTTCGAGATCGTGTTCGTCGTCGTTGCGTTCTCTGCCGATCGACCGCACGTAAGTTCTTCCCGGAAATCTAGCCCCACCACCAGTTGGCTGACGGGGAATGGTTCCGAGGATTTTATACGTGCGAACAGCGAAGCTCTCGTGCTCGATCCTGATCTGCTTGAGCCTTCTCCCTTCTCTCTTTGTCTCCCACGGAGATGCGCTCCAATGTTATCGGATCACAGTTGTAGATTTTCTCTCTTTCCTTTCCTTTCCTTTCTCTAGTTCTTCATTCATTTTTCTTCTTTTCTTTTCTTTTTAATGACCCGGACTCCTGCGCCGTACCACAAGAGTCCCGACCGGCCAGGCACTAACGGGAGAACTAGGCCAAATCCATGCACTAACCTCCATTGTCAGTCAAGGTTGTAATAAGATTGGAGGGCCAAAAGGAACTCCGAATTTGAGATGAATCGCCCACGAACTCAAAAAGGCCCTTTACCAATGTACCAAACCCCTTCGTGGGTCTTTCTCCAGTTCCTTGCTGCTTCGTATTTGTCTCTCCGCGGAGATGATGCTTCACAGATCTTGAGCGGATTATTCAATAATAATTTATTCCTCTTTTGTTAATGATAAATTATATTTAGATATCTTCGTCGTTAATGAAAAAAATGTTTTCTCCCGTTTTCCTAAACAAGGGGAACCGTCGATTAAGAAAGGATCCCTTTTTCAATGTATTGATTTTCTTTGGAGTCCTTGGATTTTTTTTATGAATGTATGTGAGTATATTTAGCATCTTGCGGTGTTTTTGTATCGGGCATAATCGGGAGATCTCTTTTCTTTTCCCTTTCTGGGAATCTACTACTTTCAGTCCCAAATCTTTTTTTAGTGCCAATTCAGTCCTAAACTTTTTGTATTGGTGCCAATTTAGTCTTAAACTTTTTGTATTTGTGCCAATTTAATCTTCAACCTTTTTGAGCTAAATTAACCGGAATGACTAAATTGGCACTAATATAAAAGGTTTAGGACTGAATTGGCATAAATGCAAAAGGTTTAGGATTTAATTAGAACCAAAAAAAGGTTTAGGACTCAATTGACACAAATACAAAAGGTTTAGGATTGAATTGACACAAATATAAAAGGTTTAAGACTTAATTGGCACAAAAAAAAAAGGTTTAGGACTCAATATGCACAAATGCAAAAGATTTAGGACTGAATTGGCACTAAATTGGCACAAATACAAAAAGTTTAGGACTTTTTTGACACTTTTCCTGGACGATATGTATACCCAGAAGCACATCTAACTAGACAATCTCTAATATCAATTGCATAAATAAGCAAATTGAAACCACTAATGAGATTCGAGAATTAATTGCTTTTGGAAGGCTCCGTTTGGGAACTGCCTTCCTAAGTCCAAAGTCACTTGGGCACTCATAAATACCGTTTGGCAAATTTTCTGGAGAGTTTTGGGAAATGCAAAAAATGAGCTTTGAGTGAGCATTCCCGAAATGCAAATACATTTTTTCCTCCCAAATTTTGCCCTCTCTAAATTTTCATAATTCCATAAATGTCCCTAATTCATGCGAGCTCACCGACGAGGGTGTAGGTCATCGACGGGCCACTGGCAAGACTCTAGTGAGGCCAAATGTTGCTGCCGACACTATATTTGGCTCACCAGTAGCCATTTTTGGCCTTGGTCCTTGACGATTTTGAGTTTTCTTTAGGAAAGAAAGTTAAAGTGCTTTACAAAGTGTGATTATACCAAATACCGTTTAAACCAAAGTTATTTTTCAATGTACATTTAAATCACAATTTACCAAACACTATTTACATTTCGAAAAACCATTTTTTAACTTAAAGGCCTTTACATTTTCCCCAAAAACCAAACCAAACGCAATTCACTTGTGTTTGGCTCTGGTTGGTCCCAGTCATTTAGCACGCACCGCGTTCAATAGTATTTTTTTTTTCTTAGAAGAGAGAGAGAAAAGGTACCAAAGGAATAAGCTAAAAAAAAATAGCTTACTTCAAATAATTAATCAATGAAAAATATTTTTTTCGTCATCAATAATTTATGTCTGAATATTTTTGTGAGCAATGCAAATAAAAATTTTTAGAAAAACTATTTCTTTCAGATCATTTATTTTTCCTGAAACAAATGAAGCTTTAGAGTAAATATGTGATAGGAGCACGGTTTGAGATTTTTTTTTATGTGATCATGCTTATTTGAATATGCAGAACAAAAAAACTCGTGTATTCGGTGCACTTATATCTGCACTGCGTATTGCAGGGACTGCGATTCAAAACTGAAGCGAAAGGACAGAGATCTGCCTCTTCTGCATCAAACAGTCAATGGAGTCTTTACTCTCTCTATCATAAAAGTACTTCCATTGATTTGCAAAACAGTCCTCGAATGAAACAGCACTTTGAATAATTGATTAGCTTCCACAATTTAACAATAATTAATGCTAATGACATCACTAATCATGCACTTTGAGTAATTAATGCATGACCAGATTGATCCATGCAGATCTTGATGCGCTCGTTAGCGCTCATCAATCTGTCGCGCCATTTATTGTGGACTGCTCCTCGAATTCAATCCCAATCGACTTCCGAACGAACTACTATGACGGATCACATCTCGATCAACAGATTGGTTCCCGCCTCATCGAACCCGAAACATGCAAAGCCTCACCCTCACTTAGGGCTTCTGCTCCCCCCCCCTCAGCCGCCCGTCTGCATCGCTGGCTCCTCCCCCCTCGAAAGAGCTGGCGCCGGCACCTCCCTCGGCGCTGCGCTCCGCTGTTCTTCCCATATTCTAATCTTCAAGATCCTGTTGTCGTTGTTGCGTTTTTGGCGATCGGCCGCACGTAAGTTCTTCCTCGAAATCTCCTCCCCCCACCCAGCTCGCCGGCGGGAATGGTTCAAAGGATTTTATATGTGCGCATAGCGAAGAGCTCGTGCTCGATCCTGATCTGCTTGAGCCTTCTCCTTTCTCTCTTGTCTCCCATGGAGATGCGCTCCAATGTAATCGGATCACAATTCTAGATTTTCTCTCTTTCCTTTCCTTTCTCTAGTTCTTCGCAAATTTTGAGCTGATTGTTCAAAAATACATTTTTTTATTATTGTTAATAACAATTTATGTTTAAATATCTTCGCTGATAATGAAAAAATATTTTGACCCGTTTTCCTAAACAAGAGAAACGATCGAATTAGAAAAAACCCTTTTTTCAAAATATCGATTTTCTTTGGAGTATATTTAGCATTTTGCAGTGTTTTGTATTAGGCATAATCGAGAGCTCTCTTTTCTTTTTTGGGAATCTGCTACTTTTGTTTTTCGATATTTGAAATAAAAAATAAAAAGCGTTTCGTATTTCATATTCTCAAATTACTAAAAGTGATGGACAGACCATGTTAGTTAGGGTTTATCAAATGCCACTCAAGTATCGTGAGCAACGAAAGACCTTAATATATTAATGGGTTAATATCACGAAAGACCTCAAAATGGTACACATATGATAAATTTATCATAAACTAATTTTTTGATCACCAAAAATCCAAAATTGGTACACCCTTGACAAATTTACTCCGAATTAATTTTTTGATCACAAAAAATCCAAAACCGGCACACTTATGACAAATTTACCCTCTATTAAATTGGATTAATACCACAAAAAATCATAAATTGGTAAACCCGTGACAAATAGAGAGGTAAAATCCTAAAAACTCAGCAATTAACCAGAAATTAACAAAGGGTAAAATTGTCACAAGTGTATCAGTTTTGGGTCTTTCGTGGTATGAATTTATACTAATTTATTATGCTCTCAAATCCATTCATACAAAGTGGGATGTAAAAGATTAGCCTAAGTTTGTTCTCCTCGTGAAATAGGACATTCTTCGTCAAACGCAGCTTAGCACTCGAGAAGTAATCTTAATTGTAAATACCACACTTGGATACATTCAACCAGAGAATATGTATACCCGGAAGAACATCTAACCAGACAATCTCTAAAGGATCTAGCATCCACTGCAAAAATGAGCAAATTGAAACCACTAACGAGATTCGAGAATTAATTTCTCCGTATGGGAACTGCCTTCCTAAGTCCAAAGTCCCTTAGGCACTCGTAAATACCATTCGGCAAATTTTTTGGAGAGTTTTGGGAAATGCCAAAAATGAGCTTTGAGCGAGCATTCCCGAAATGCAAATACATTTTTTCCTCCCAAATTTTCCCCTCTCTAAATTTTCATAATTCTAGAAATGTCCCTAACTCATGTGAGCTCACCGGCGAGGGTCCAGGCCATCGACGGGCCGTTGGCCAGGCCAGATGTTGTTGCCGACACCAGATTTGGCTTGCCGGTAGCCATTTTTGGCCTTGGTCCTTGCCAGTTTTGAGTTTTTTTTTTTTTTTTTTAAGAAAGGAAGTTAAAGTGCTTTACAAAGTGTGATTATTCCAAACACCGTTTAAACCAAAGTTATTTTTCAATGTACATTTAAATTACAATTTACCAATCACTATTTACATTTTGAAAAACCATATTTTAACTTAAAGGCCTTTACATTTTCCCCGAAAACCAAACCAAACGCAGTTCACTTGTGTTTGGCTCTGGTTGGTCCCAGTCATTTAGCATGCACCGCGTTCAATAGTATTTTTTTTTTCTTAGAAGAGAGAGAAAAGGTACCAAAGGAATAAGCTAAAAAAAATAGCTTACTTGAAATAATTATTTAATGAAAAATGTTTTTTTCATCATTAATAATTTATGCCTGAATATTTTTGTGAGCAATGCAAATAAAAATTTTAGAAAAATTATTTTTTTCAGATCATTTATTTTTCCCAAAACAAACGGAGCTTTAGAGTAAATATGTGATAGGAGCACGGTTTGAGATTTTTTTTTATGTGATCATGCTCATTTGAATATGCAGAAGAGAAAAACTCGTGTATTCGGTGCACTTATTTCTGCACTGCGTATTGCAGGGACTGCGATTCAAAACTGAAGCGGAAGGACAGAGATCTGCCTCTTCTTCATCAAACAGTCAATGGAGTCTTTACTCTCTCTATCATAAAAGTACTTCCATTAATTTGCAAAACAGTCCTTGAATGAAACAGCACTTTGATTAATTGCTTCCACAATTTAACAGTAATTAATGCTAATGACATCACTAATCAAGGTGGCCGAGGCAGGGCTTGCATGCACGACCAGATTGATCCATGCAGATCTTGATGCGTTCATTAGCGCTCATCAGTCTGTCGTGCCATTTATTGCGGACTGTTCCTCGAATTCAATCCCAATCGATGTCCGAACGAACTACGACGGATCACATCTCGATCAACAGATTGGTTCCCGCCTTATCGAAACCGAAACATGCAAAGCCTCGCCCTCGCTTAGGGTTTCTGCTGCCCCTGCCGCCGCTGCCATCTGCATCACCGGCTCCTCCCCGTCGAAAGAGCCAGCGCCGGCACCTCCCACGGTGCTGCTATCCGCCGTTCTTCTCGTTTCCCGATCTTCGAGATCCTGTTTGTCGTTGTTGCGTTTTCTGACGATCAGCCGCACGTAAGTTCCTCCTGGAAATCTACCCCCACCCCAGCTCGCTAGCGAGGAATGGTTCCGATCGAGGATTTTATATGTGCGCACAGCAAAGCTCTCATGCTCGATCTTGATCTGCTTGAGCCTTCTCCTCCCTCTCTCTTTGTCTCCCACGGAGATGCGCTCCAATGTAATCGGATCACAATTCTAGATTTTCTCTCTTTCCTTTCCTTTCTCTAGTTCTTCGCAAATTTTGAGCTGATTGTTCAAAAATACATTTTTTTATTATTGTTAATAACAATTTATGTTTAAATATCTTCGCCGATAATGAAAAAATATTTTGACCCGTTTTCCTAAACAAGAGAAACGATCGAATTAGAAAAAACCCTCTTTTCAAAATATCGATTTTCTTTGGAGTATATTTAGCATTTTGCAGTGTTTTGTATTAGGCATAATCGAGAGCTCTCTTTTCTTTTTTGGGAATCTGCTACTTTTGTTTTTCGATATTTGAAATAAAAAATAAAAAGCGTTTCGTATTTTATATTCTCAAATTACTAAAAGTGATGGACAGACCATGTTAGTTAGGGTTTGTCAAATGCCACTCAAGTATCGTGAGCAACGAAAGACCTTAATATATTAATGGGTTAATATCACGAAAGACCTCAAAATGGTACACATATGATAAATTTATCCTAAACTAATTTTTTGATCACCAAAAATCCAAAATTAGTACACTCTTGACAAATTTACTCCGAATTAATTTTTTGATCACAAAATATCCAAAATTGACACATTTGTGACAAATTTACCCTCTATTAAATTGGATTAATACCACAAAAAATCATAAATTGGTAAACCCGTGACAAATGGAGGGGTAAAATCCTAAAAACTTAGCAATTAACCGGAAACTAACAAAGGGTAAAATTGTCACAAGTGTATCAGTTTTGGGTCTTTCGTGATACGAACTTATACTAATTTGTTATGCTCTCAAATCCATTCGTACAAAGTGGGATGTAAAAGATTAGCCGAAGTTTGTTCTCCTCGTGAAATAGGACATTCTTCATCAAACGCAGCTTAGCACTCGAGAAGTAATCTTAATTGTAAATACCACACTTGGATACATTCAACCAGAGAATATGTATACCCGGAAGAACATCTAACTAGACAATCTCTAAAGGATCTAGCATCCACTGCAAAAATGAGCAAATTGAAACCACTAACGAGATTCGAGAATTCATTGCTCCGTTTGGGAACTGCCTTCCTAAGTCCAAAGTCCCTCGGGCACTCGTAAATACCATTTAGCACATTTTTTGGAGAGTTTTGGGAAATGCTAAAAATGAGCTTTAAGCAAGCATTCCCGAAATGCAAATACATTTTTTCCTCCCAAATTTTACCCTCTCTAAATTTTCATAATTCTAGAAATGTCTCTAACTCATGTGAGCTCACCGGCAAGGGTCCAGGCCGTCGACCGGCCGTTGGCCAGGCCAGATGCTGTTGCCGACACCAGGTTTGGCTTGTTGGTAGCCATTTTTGGCCTTGGTCCTTGCCAGTTTTGAGTTTTTTTTTTTTTTTTTAAGAAAGGAAGTTAAAGTGCTTTACAAAGTATGATTATTCCAAACACCGTTTAAACCAAAGTTATTTTTCAATGTACATTTAAATTACAATTTACCAAACACTATTTACATTTCGAAAAATCATTTTTTAACTTAAAGGCCTTTGCATTTTCCCCGAAAATGAAACCAAGCGCAGTCGACTTGTGTTTGGCTCTAGTTGATCCTGGTCATTTAGCACACACCGCGTTCAAATTAGTTTTTTTCTTACAAGAGAGAGAGAAAAAGGTACAAAAGGAATAAGCTAAAAAAGATAGCTTGCTTAAAATAAGTAGTTAATGGAAAATATTTTTTTCATCGTCAATAATTTATGCCTGAACATTTTTGTGAGCAATACAAACAGAAAGTTTTAAGGAAAAATATTTTTTTAAGTTATTTATTTTTCCTAAGACAAATGGAGCTTTAGAGTAAATACGTGATAGGAGAACGGTTTGAGATTTTTTGTTTTATGTGATCATGCTTAATTGAACATGCAGAACAAAAAACTTGTGTATTCGGTGCATTTACATCTGCGCTGCATATTGCGGTGACAGGGATCTGCCTCTTCTGTATCAATCGGTCGATGGAGTCTTTACTCTCTCTATCATAAAAGTGCCTCCATCAATTTGCAAAACAGTCCTTGAAAGAAACAGGACTTTCATTAATTGATTAGCTTCAACAGTAATTAATGCTAATGACATCACTAATCAAGGTGGCTGAGGCGAGGCTTGCATGCACGACCGGATTGATCCATGCAGATCTTGATGCGTTCGTTAGCGCTCATCAATCTGTCGTGCCATTTATTGCGGACTGCTCCTCGAATTCAATCCCAATCGACTTCCGAACGAACTACTGACGGATCACATCTCAATCAACATATTGGTCACAGCGAGCGCGATGGTGCATATCTCGTGGAACTTCGCGTTCATGTCGGTGAGCGGTGAGCTGTACCCCATCTTTGACTTGAACCCCTCCTCGCACGAGTCCGCGTCATTCATCGCCGCCCCGACCCATGCGCTCACGTCGTCATACCCCCGGGAGTCGATCGCCGCCAGGGAGTCCTCGATCTGGTCCATCGCGTCTTGGTAGTCGTCGGAGCAGTCCGCCAGGCACTGCCGCACGAAGGGGTCGGGGGTGGCCGTGTGGGCGAGGTCGTTGACGTGGTTGAAGATGGCGCTCGCGTTCGCCATCACGGCCTTCAGGGCGATCCTGGCGAGGCCCGGGAAGTCGGTCGCCGCGCCGCCCGCCTCGAGAACCGTCCTGCACAGCTTCTTGTTCAGGGTGTGATCGCAGACTTGAGTGATCATGTTGGAGACATCAGATGTGTCGCTAGGTTGCACTTGAGGGGGCCAATGCGTGAGCAGAGTTAGGAGGAGAACAAGAAGTGAGGTGGGACTAATCATGATTTACGAGTGTGGAATTGCAGTAATTTGCATGTTAATCATGATTTAATAGTGAAGTGAAGGAGAGCTCCTAGCCATGGAAAAGCTTTCCGTTTTTATTGGCAAAGAAGAAAAATGCCTGGCCACTCAAAATTCCCTATTTTCGTGGCCCTATCATTCGGATAGACATTAGGATTAGCAAACTAAAACTAGACAAGAGAGTCGGATCACCACGTCTGCGATTTCGTTTACCGCTCTTACCTGAGTTGTCGGGACTTCAATTTGACGGTTGACCTCCCCTAAAAAAACAGAAAGAGTTAAATCGATGAAGGTGGTCGAGTCGCAATTCGGAAAGGAAGTGCTACTTCATTCAGGCTCGACGTAAATTTTCGGGATCGGATCACGAGAGAGTAATTCGATACGAAAAACGGACTTAACTTGAGGAATTGAAATCGTGCCATGAAATAGTAGTACAGAGAGGTTGGGGGAAAACGTGCTATTCCTAGAGCACTCTGAATTGCTCCGCAATGAATGTGCCAGCAACCCGGGCATCCTCGTCTTCAATGCCCACGGGGTCCGGACGACCCGCCTCTTGGGGCCACCGCCTGCCGGGCGGCCTTTACACCGACGACGTCCGGGACGCCCGTCGCCGACTAAGCGGTTGACGGCGATTGACACGACAGCCGCTGTTGTCCACATCCATACCGCAAAAGGTGGGTATGACAGAAAGCGATGCCGACGAGGGCTTTGTCCCGGGAACGACGGGAAGAGGTGCGTCGTCCACAAAGCGAAAGGCCAGTACGGACTACGGGCCCTCGTGCAAGGCAATGCTCCGTCGGATGGTCACTCGCCCTTTGCCTCCTGCCGAAGTGACAGAGCGCTGCTCGAGCGGGGTTATGTCCGTGAGAAGAAGTCCATGGAGGAATTTACAAACCCGAAATGCCGGCTAAGTGCCGGAGATCGGCGCGCTGTAGATAGCGCGAAAGTCGATGAACTAGCAGCGGATCTTCGTCGGGTGGTCGCCATTTGAGTACTCCTTTCGATGGTTCGGCCTCGGGGTCCGGACCGGACCGCTACGGCTTCGGTCATCGGCTTTTTCATGTCTGTTTTCGCATTCACGCAGGGTGTTGATCTCGACTCTTAACGAGTGTTTTATCTCCTATCTGCTTTTGGGCAGAAATACGAACTTTTGTTTTGGATATCGTAGCCGAAAATCATTTGAGGAACTGTTTCGTCGTAGGATGAAGTGCCGCAACGAAAATCGATCGGGGAAGATAGTATACATGGAGCAGTTTTGTAATTTTTTTCCTCTCTAATTTTTTATTTGTTCATTCCACCTCAACGGCGCTCGATTATCATGTCCCATCGATATTTAAATGGAAAAAAGAGATCCGTCTTGAAATCGTGACAAAAAATGAGCGTACGAATAATGATTTTCACTAAATTAACTATGGTAATCAAAACTAAATAGCTTGAATGCTACAAAAAGAACAAAAGAAGAATCTTTTTATAGTCAACTTTTTAATCTCTTGTAGTCCGTCCTCCACGCTCAAATCATCTCTAGTCTCTTCTTCCTTGCATGGATAAAGCATCACTTGTTATGTAATTAGACTTGTCTATTGAATAGTCTGATATCATGAAAAGTGGTGATGTTGGGGATAACGAACTTATTCCCAAAAGATGTGTTGATTGGTTATCCGTAAATAAAACCAAATTATACATTGTTCATCACAACTATTCATAACAACGACAACCCTCTCTTCCTCATAACAATCTCTTTTCTTTTCTTTTCACACATAACTTTGATAACGCATTTAAGGTGAACTTCCAAAGGGAGATTTTGAGTAATTGCCAAACTCGTTTTTATGTGGCTTTGGTGTATATCATGGAGGTATATTCGTTCCAAACCCGGCAGCAACAATATTGGTGGCAAATAATGCCTTAAGAACAGTGATCGCCATCACACATCAAAGCATCAAAGATTTGTAAATACTGCTCTACCTTCATCAGTAATCGAATTTTCTCAACAATCTTAAGGTATTATTTTCTTGGAGATGAAGACCATGGCTGCATCAAGTTCTCACAATCTTGACAGATAAGTATTATTGAAACTTTTGTTTCCGTTTATATGCTTGAGTCATCTTTCTTGTGGCATAATTTATTATCTCATGTTGGCTGTGGTACTTTGAAATTTATGAATAAAAGTGGAATGATATCAATCTTGATAAAAAGAATGATGAAAGGATGTGCCGAGAAAGGATTTTCAATGCTCCGTTAGATCATCTATATTAAATTTTTCGATCTTACATAAATCCTAGAGACATTTGGAATGCCTTGGAGACAGAATACGATATTGACAAACAAGGTAATGATTAATTTACTACTTTGAAATATTTTGAGCATCTCTAAGCAAGTGGAGGAATTTCAAAATATATGTTGTCAAACTTAAAGACCTTATGATTGAAGTTTCTGAATCTCTTTAAGTTACTGCAATCCTTTCAAAATTGCCATTGACTTGGAATGATTATTCAAAGAAACTTCTCCACATAATTGAGAACCTATTTATGGATAATTTGATAAAACAAATTCCAATTGATGAAGGTTTTCGGGATTGTGAGGCTAATTATGTGAAAGCAGTTGTAAATAAGGTGCATTTTGTTGAGAATAACAACATAAGCAAAGATTAAAAAAAAAGAAAAAAGCACCAAAACAATGGCATGAGAAAATTTGATTCGGTAGTATTATCATGTGGATTTATGCATAAAAATGTTGATAAGTGCATTCATTCAAAGTTTACCAAAGAATATTATATGTAGCTAGTATGCTGATTGTTGGTACAAATATGCAGGACATAGATGAAACTAAAAAAAATCCATTTTCTTAGTTTAAAATGAAAATTTTGGGAGAAGTAGATATAATTTTTGGTATTAAAGTGATCAAACATTGTGAGGGTTATGCTTTAAGACAAAGCCGCTATGTGGAGAAAATTATTCAAAAATATTAGCATTTGAGAGTATAGAGTCAAACATACCAAATGATGTGTCAATTAAATTGATGGAAAGTCCAGGACAACCTTTCGCATACTTATAATATGGTAGTGCAATTGGAAGTTTGGTGTATGCTATGCATTACCCTAGATTGGATATAGCAATTATTGTGACTAGTAATCCTAGTATCGTGCATTGGAAGTGCATAAGTAAAATTCTTGGTTACTTAAATAAAACAATACATTACGATCTAGTTCACGGAAAACAACCAGCAATACTAAAAAATATTAAAATGCTAGTTAGAAAACTAGCCTAACTAATAACAAGTCGACATCTAGATGGGTTTTCAAGCTTGCAAATGATGCGGTTTGTTGGTCATCAAAGGAGCAAACATAGCCTATTCAACGATGGAATATGAATTTACATCACTATCGGTGACCATTAAAGAAGCTAAATGGTTGTGGAAATTGCTATTGGATATAGAGTTGTGGCCACAATAAATGGTGGCTATATTTTTACATTGCAATACTAAGACAACAATATCTAAGGGGTATAGTAAAATACAATAGAAAATTTAGACACTGGCTTGCAACATGAGTATGTTCGACAATTAATTACTAATGGAATGACTTTAGTTTTTTATGTTCGAACAAAAAATGAGTTGACCAATCCATTCGCTAAGGGACTCTTGAGAGGTTCAGCTAGCAATATTGCCATTAGAATTGATGTTAGACTATAGATAATAGTTAAGCACAGTGGAAACCTAAAAGTTCAATGAGTAACAACAAGTTATTGTATCTTGACAGTAATCGAGTACTAACTAATGCACAATGTTAGTACTCATGGAAAGTTAAGAGGATGAATGTAAGAAAACTCTTTTAATGAATTTCAAGGTTTTAGCAAGGCAATGCTAAGATAATAAGTTATGAATTTCACCTATATAAACATAAGAAGTGGTGCCGCTTCGAACAAAGGTTGGATGAACTTTTGTAAATGTTCGTGAATACGAGAGAGAGAGCACAAGGCCATAAAAGTGTCAAGACAGAAAAAAATTTAGTGTGTAAATTCATATACGTGATGATATAATTAACAAATAGAATCATGGTTCAAAGTTTTATCTATCCCTGATTTCGTTAATGGAATTGTTTACATTAATTGAAGGTTCAATTTTAACAATACATTCTTGCATGTATGAATTTATGTATAATCTAAGTTGGGGACCGTTGAAATAATTTATTATCATGACAATATGTGATTGTTGGATATGAAAAGAAGTAATGATGGACACGAAGGGAAATGCCAATTGATCATGAAAAGTGGTGATTGTGGAAGATAAGATGCCTATTCCCAATAATTGAATTGATTGGTTGTTTGTAAATATAATAAAATCATAACAATAAATTTCTCTTTTTTTCTTTTTTCACACTTAACTTTTGACAGCAAAAAAGAAATTGAGTAATTGCTTAACTCATTTCTCTCAAACTTTAATGTATATCTTGAAGGAATATTTGTTTTAAATCCGACAGTCACGATACCGAATGGCGAAAAATACTTTTCCATCTTCGGCGTTGTCGTCTTCGGTTCGCGGCCATTAACGTTGCTGACCTCTGCAGAAGTATCATCTTTCTACCTCGAAACCCCCATCGAGGAGACCCTGTACGTATTCCAAGGCTTTTACTTCACCCCGACATTTTCACAGGTTGCATGACAAACTTCCAACGCCCTTCCCTTTACTCTCGTCGCTACGCCATTTATGACCCTGATACTCTCAGACACCTTATAGAGAGCGTAACAACCCCGGAAGAAACTTCATTCCCGCTCCAAACTATTCACACACGCACACACACACGCACACACACACACCACGCGCACACACCGCGCACACAGAGAGGCTCCCTCGCGCCGGTCGGCCATGGAAGGAATCGAGCACAGGACCCTGTCCGTCAACGGCATCGCCATGCACGTGGCGGAGAAGGGCCGCGGCCCGGTGGTCCTCCTCCTCCACGGCTTCCCGGAGCTCTGGTACACCTGGCGCCGCCAGATCCACGCGCTGGCCTCCCTGGGGTACAGAGCCCTGGCCCCGGACCTCCGGGGCTACGGCAACACCGAGGCCCCGGCCCCGGCGGAGTGCTACACGTGCCACCACGTGGTCGGGGACGTGGTGGCGCTGATGGACGAGCTCGGGGAGGAGAAGGTGCACGTGGTGGGGCACGACTGGGGGGCGCTCGTCGGGTGGTACCTCTGCATGTTCAGGCCGGAGAGGGTGAGGTCGTACGTGTGCCTGACGGTGCCGTTCCGGCCGAGGAACCCGAGGATGAAGCCCGTCGAGTCCATGCGGGCTTTCTTTGGCGATGACTACTACATCTGCAGATTCCAGGTTTTGCTCTTCTTTCTCTTCTCTTCTTGTTATTCTTTCTTTCGAAATCTTTCTTTATTTTCTTGGCCGGATTTTGGGTGGTTTGTTTGATTTAGAAAAAGTTTATTCTTGGAGCGAAAACTCAAAGACTTGGAAATCATTTTCGGAAAAAAGACCCTTTGTATTACTTATAAAATTGAATGAATAAAAAATATTTTCATCGTTCACAGAAATAATTAGGCATAAATTATTGTCGATATTAAAAAATTTTTTCGTTAGCTGATACTTTTGAACCATCTAACAAATTATTTTTTGAAAAATATTTTATAAAGCTTGAATTTTCTGTGAAATAAACGTACCATTTGATTTGATTCTCTTTGTTTGTTTTTTTGTTTTGTGTTTTTTTCTTTGGTTAAAGGGTGTTTCAAGAATAGGTATTTATTTCACAAAAAACTCATGATTTGGAAACCTTTTTACAAAAAATATCGCTTGCCATTGCTTACAAAATTAAATGAATAAAAAAATATTTTCATCGTTCATAAAAGTAGGCAGAGATATTTTCCGTTAGCTAATACTTCTAAGAGATATAACTAATTATTTTTCAAAAAATATTTTATAAATCTTGAATTTTTCGCGAAAGAAACGTACCTTTGATTCTCTTTGTTTGTTCTTTGGTTTTTTGGTTAAGGGGTGTTTCAAGAATAGATAGGTGTTTAGAGTCGCTATCCGTAGGAATTTATCTTTTCCAGAAGTCGGAAGTGTGTTGGTAATTTTCTTTCCCGAACTACCCCGTCCTTAATATCGGATTTCGCTCTTTCATTGTATATGATCTCGACCGCGCGTGAGGGCAAATAGGTCTTTTCAGATCGAGGAAATTCGAAAGTGTAGGTTTTGAAATATGGAGAAGGTATTTTAATAAGGAGAGCCAAATTGAGAATGATTTCTACAATCACCCCAAGTTTAATGTATATTTATCATACTAAAATGAAACTTCATCCAAAGAAATGCCATTTTCACTAGCTGGCCCAGTGAACAGAACGAAGTACAAAGATGAGCTTGACTTTGTCTGAGGTTGAAGAGTTATTTCAGATGACTGATGTACCTAAATTTTCTGGCTGAGTCATCTTCCGAGTGATATGACGAAAGGTTTTTGGTCAATTGTTCAAGTAAACTCCTGTTCTAGCTCAGGGGAGAACTCCACCTATGTCTGATCTTTTGCTTCCTTCTCCCTTGCAGAAACCTGAAGACATTGAATCCGAGATTGAGCGCATCGGTGTGAGGAACGTGCTTGTGAAGATACTCACGGAGCGCAAGCCCGGTCCGCCCATGTGGCCTAAAGGAGAGGATTTCGGCGGCGGTCCCGGCAAGCCGATTGCCTTACCTTCTTGGCTTACGGAGGAAGACCTTGATTATTACACGAGCAAGTTCGAAAAGAGGGGTTTCACGGGAGGCCTCAACTACTACCGCGCCATGGATCTGTGCGTTACATGTCACATTTACTTCCCCATGTTTCATTAGTATTACTCTGCTTCTTCATTTATGGAAAAGAATCATGAATGCGTGTTCTCAATCAAAGGTCCTTGTCCTCATCAAAATTTGTGGACACGGTCGGGTGGACGTCGAATGTGTCGGAGTCATTTCGATTCTAATTTAATTTTGCCCCAAGACCTTGACGAGGAAAGTCCGCTGGTGCAGGAACTGGGAGCTAACGGCGCCGTGGACCGGCGTGCAAGTGAAGGTGCCGGTGAAGTTCGTAGTTGGGGACTTGGACATGACGTACACGACTCCTGGAGTGAAGGAGTACGTGCACGGCGGTGGGTTCAAGAAGGACGTGCCGCTACTGGAAGACGTCGTGGTGATGGAAGGCGTCGGTCACTTCATCAACCAAGAGCGAGCAGAGGAAATCAATTCCCACATCCACGACTTCATCAAGAAGTTCTGATGGACGCTGTCTACGCCTTTTCGTTTGTATTTCCAAACCTTGCGAGGATTTTCGTTTTCCATTTCGAACCATAATCAGGTTAACTCTCCGTCATGTGTAATATGTAAGGTTATTGCTGCTGGTCCAATTTCCATTGCACGCCGAATCCGGTTAGCTGGGAAGACACCTATGCATGATGAAACGAAATGGTCTTCTGGTTGGCCAAACAAAGCAGCTCTTTTTCTCACCATCTTTAGCATAATCATCAACGAACTTTGGTTGTAATGCCTCCCAATCTGTGTTCAGCGATCTCGGCTAGAATTCATGATTCAAACTCGAGTCCATTTCATTGGTTTGAATCACAAGTTCTGCATGTTAACACGAGGCGTTCTAGTTCTACCAAATTGGCCATTGCGATAATCCACCTAAAACGCGAATGGAACTCGACTCCATTCGGTCGATTTGGATCGCAAGTTCAATATGCATAGAGAATCAACACGTAAACATCACAGCAGGTCGATATGACCCATATGTTTCATTTCAATACATATTATCCTGTAGCCACCGAAACACATGTCCCACTACTTTGAGGGATTAAGCAAGGAAGCACCATCCAAATTTTAGCAAAGTAGCTCGACTCACCAGGACAGGCCTTAAATTCCAGATGTCCTCCATAAGGCTAACATCTTCCCAAGAGGACAAAGATATTCAAGATAAGCAAATTAATTTCAGGGTGCAACTTCCTCGGTTAAACCGAGTTTATCCCTCTTAGCGGCAAGGCAAGTCTCAAACATAGAGGGTTCATGTCCTTTTGCCGACCTGTAAAAGTAAATACAGGCGCCGGCGTGGACTTCTGTCTATTGCCTTGATAATCTTAAATTGCTTGTAACTGTAGAAACAAAGCCTGATCCTAAAGCTCTGCTTTACAGTACTCATATACTATGTTTGGCGTGAGATGTTATTCCAGACGCGATGAAGGGAATCCAAGCAGTAAACAGATCTTCGTTTTGGAGACTTGTCCTACGGCAAAGCTACCAACTGACAAACAACAGACTACCCAGAAGCTCATTCACCTGAAGTAAGAATTTTGAATCAAATTTAACAACTGCAAAACATTGCATTTAAGAAAGTAGTGGAACCACCACCGTTCCAATTACTTCTAAAACACACCAATTTCTCAGTAAGACATAAGAAAATGAAGCTTTCTAGAACCAACCCTGGTGAAATAAGCATATCGCAACAGTCAATACAAAAAAGGCGCCAAATGTTCCTAACTCCAGCCAAAATTTGAAGAGTCAATTTGAAATGAATGTTCTGCTCACAAGTATCAAAATGGAACTTAAACTCTGAATCCCCTGCTGTTCCTCCTTCCTCTAGCCCTCTCAAACTTTCTGCCCTTAGACCGCACATATGGTTTTGTGTGGCTGTGAGGCACACCAGGAGCAGGGCCGAAGTGCTTCACTGCTTCCCGAGCATTCTTTGGACCCCTGAGAAGAACCTGGAAATGCAAAAAATTGTTTATCTAGCTAACTGCTCCATCTCCAATCTTGGCATATTATTAGTTTACATAAGAAACAGGAAGCATCCATTGATAGCTAAATGGTTATACAGTCTTGAACCTCACTAAAGTAATGAAAAAGAATAAGGACAAAACTCATATGAGCCATGGATAACTCAAAAATGATTCGGTACTATATTTGCTGCAAACATCCTCACTTGATAAGGAAATTGAATCTAATAATTCAAGACACAATGACTGCACTCTCTCCTCAAACCATAAATATATAGACAAGGACATATAAATTTCACATCCTGCTAAAGCTGATGGAGAAGGATGCCAAATAAGAATGTGGCCTGGCGAAAGATTTTTCTAAAAGAGATTGATATGTCACAGGAGGTTAAACACATTGTTAGGTGAAAGTAACTGGCTGCTGCTGCAACAACACAAGAACAACAGCAATGGCAATTAAGGGCATAAACTCGTACCGTGTTCTGTCCAAGGGGAGCCCGGAGAGCAAGCTGATCAAATGTCAAGCATTCACCTCCTGCCTTTTCAATCCTTGCTCTCACAGTCTCTGTAAACCTAAGAGCAGTAACCTTCATAGCCGGCACATCATAGACCCTGATGTCATCAGTCACAGTGCCCACAACAACAGCAATTTTATCCTCCTGTCAGTCACAAAAGAATCATACATTATCGCAGATGAAAAAAAACGTTAAGTTTAACTCAACTCAAGTTCATCATCTACAATGGAGCAAAACCTAATAGAGCAGAATCTAAGAGAGATTAATGACCTTTCCTTGCATGTAACGGGTGAGCCTCGATAGGGAAAGTGGGGCCTTGTTCACTTTGCTCATGAACAAGCGCTTCAGGATCACCGCATTGAACTTGCTTCCAGTTCTCCGAACAAGGAACCGGTACAGCTGTTTGATTCACAATTTAATAGTGAGGGCTTGCCTCCTCAGGAGGACAAATAGTAAAACTTGCAAATTACAGCAGGCAAAACATTTTCATCGATGCTGGACTGGCGACAACAAAATTATAGCAACAGACTCTACCCAAGGAGATGGTGCCGTTTCTCAACACCAAGGCAATCAAATAGTCAAGTCCAACGCCATCATTAACAACCATACATGCCTTCTCTCCGTCAGATTCACAAAGTCCAAATCATTCAACTTCACTACACATGACTCGATTCAGATAGAGAACACTAACATTCCAACCTTTAATTCTCCACAATAGTCAGATCTGCAACCTATATCCACGTACTCTAGACAGCCAACTACGTTTATAAAGATAAATTAAACATAAAAGAGCAAACTTGGTCGCATCAAAACACAGCGAATGCAAACACGAGAAGGCATCAATGACTAACGCGACCCTAAAATGTCTTGGCTCGCAGATGCATTTCCCCCCACCATTTTCAGAATTCCGGAAACAGAATTTCGAATCGCGCTAACGCTGAACCTCCGCCCCCACAATAAAAAAAAAAAAAAACCCTAACGACGAACTAACGCTTGAGGTTTCACACGAAACGAAGCACGCGACAAGGAAGACGGAACCCTCGCCGCGGAGTCTCCGGCAGACCTTGACGAGAAGCTTGAGGTAGATATCGTCGGACTTCGGCGCCGTGCGCTTGGTCTTCTTGCTCTTACCTCCGGCGACCAAATCGATCCCCTGCAAAGTTTTTCAATCCACCAAGAACAGGAAGGAGATCGCCATAAGCTGACATTCAAGCGTAACACAGAGCTATAGCGATAGAAAGAGAGAGAGAGAGAGAGACCATGGTCGATGCAGGCGGCGAGGTCTCTCTGCTTCACTGCGGAGAAGGCGCGCGACTGCTTGGGGAGAGATGAGCGGCGGAGCTGAAGATGGAGCTAGGGTTTTGAAAGGACAGCATTTAATCCGCCAGCGAGACCCGATCCGGCTCTCCCTAATCGGTTTTGGGCCTCACTCAGGTTGACCCGGTTTCTTTATTGGGCCTTGCTTTGGGCTTGACTCGCCCTGGAAAATTGGGGGGGTTTCTTAATTAAAGCCTTTTTTATTCATTATTAATTAAGAGGCAAGAACAATATTTTCCCCTCACGTTTCGCAAGTTCACCATGCAATAATCTCCAGACCGTACGAAAAAATGTAAAAAAAGAATGTGCCGAATAATTTCAAAGTCACATTGAAGTTCTTAATGCAATAAATTTCAAACCCGATGTCCGTCGAAAGAATGTATATATTCTTAAATTCAATCTTCACCATGAAATTACATAACGATAGTAAGAAAAAACCTATCGGGAGAGACAGGTCTCCTTTTTTCGTAAGTACAAATTATTTGTAAGCATTAACTTCTTATCGAGAGAGAGACAATTTGTTGTCAGCATAATCAAAAAAAATTGTGTGACCCTGAAAGCAAGAAAACGCTCACAGAGTCTGCTTCCAAGATGAGCTTTGAGAAACCTTCGGATGCACCAATTTGAAGGCCTAGAAACAGAGGATGCAACTTAGGCTCTGGAAGAGGAGGAACATATGCTCGCTATCTAAGTAAAACCGATAATTCGGTGGTCATATTTAGAAATGATCAAACACGTTATCCTTCACGGTGACTAGTGACATGCTAAGTCATTATAGGCGATCATTAGGTGGACGTGTGTCCAGTGCATCGCCACCTTAGAACGTCGATCTGTAACCAGCTGAAATTTAAACCCTATTTGACAAACCGTATACGACGAAATCATCCGATCTCAAAAGGGTATGTCCAGAGGTACAGCTAGATTCGAAATTACAAACCAAAAAGTTAATCTAGACGCATGATTTACCCAAGGTCGACAAAAATGGAGTCAACAGATAGAGATTCGATAAAAAGAGCAGGGGATTGCTTGCAAAAACCGCCGAACGTCCTACTCATTTTGCATCCACTTTCCTCTTGGGAAAGCCATTTCGTGCCTTGTCTCCTAGTCAATTTCGTGCCTTGTCTTAGACTTCGATCGCACGTTGTTTGCGTTGGACACTCCCCCTTTATCCTCCAACACATTCCGTGCGACCTCCTCCCTTTTGTTCTTTTTCAAGGACTAAAGGATTCCTTTCGTGTCACCACGGTCGAGATGGTGGTTAGTCTCGTATCTTCTCGCTATCGTTATCAGCACGTCGTGCTGGTTTCGAATTAGTTTTCGCCGTGTTAAAAAATTGTCGCCATTTGGCATCAAATGCTATTCTATTGCAAAAGCTCATACTGACGCCCTGAAGTGTAACTCCAGATCGTGTAAATATGTGGATATAGTAGACCTTACACATATGTAGTTACTTTCCATCTAATGGCTGAAATTTTTTGAATTCGTTTTCGGAGCATGATGTAGGCTTGCACCAACCGGCTCGCACAAAAAATAGAAGCCTTGCCCATTTCACAATGTCTTACTCAAGTAGCGTCCACGTAGACCCATCAAATGGGTGGGTTGAGTTGACTAAAAAATGGTCCGGTCCAAATTGACTTGTTTAACTCATTTTGAACAATTTCTATGCAATGCAAATCTAGCGATCCGTACCCGACTCTACATGTACCAAATACATACCCGACCCGACTTTTCTTACTAAAACACTTCCGTATTTAATTAAATTTAAGAAAACTCATACCAATATTATGGTAAGAGCGTGGAGAGCGAATGAGCATGGAATCAAGTGAGGAAGAGATTGAGTTATAGATGTGAGTTGGACTTAAGTAAGTTGTATACCCATTTATTTTAAGATTCACCATTTTAAACCCATTTACAGAATATAATTAACCCATATAACAACTTAGCCCATCAAATATAAATTAAGAAATGGACAAACGACACATTTTGATAAATCTATGCACGTATAAGGCATCGGCTTATACACGAGCGGGAGTATTAGACATAATCCCAAGTCGTTTAAATACATGATTATAATGTAACTTTTTAGGTCGGGCATTCTAACGTTAACGGGCTAATGATGTTTAGGGAAGAATTTACGATGCCACTCTTTTCCTTTGCATTTTCTTTTGAGTCTTCTCCTTTTGACTTGACCCTTGATTTGGTACTTTTTAGACGAGTTCTTCCTCGAGGACCTTGTGGAGATTATGGACCTCGATTAGCGCAATGTTACGCGCAAAACAGTCCCCTTTTTTTGAAGGTTTCCACGGACACCATTCTTTTGCTAAAATATACATATTTTATCCACATGGCATGACATAACAATCAAGTTGAACCAATCGAAACTTTCTGCTCAGTCATTAGCATTGGTTTCACACCCATTTTTATTTCCCATCTGTAGATCGTGATGCTACGTCTGATCCTCACATTAATCGTATCTTTCTTTCTATGTCGATTCATCCTTTCATCGCGCGAATTAAAAACATATGTTGACGATGACCATTGAACACTGAGTAGTCATTAGACCTATTAAATGAGAGAATTGGCTCGAAATTGGTCCGACCCATTTTCATGTCAAATCCAATCTATATTGTTAAAAGACTTTTATATCCGACTCAATCCATATTATTTTAACACTTTCTTATCAACCCAATTTAGGAAAATTCTTACACAAGAGACGACAGCGCCGAACGAACGAATGCGAGATCAAGCGAGAGTGAGAAAGAGTTGTAAAAGTAAATTGGATCTAAATAAGTTGTGAATACATATAACACCCATATTGTTCTGAGTTTTACTATTCTAAATTCATTCACGATCCATTTACTGAATATAATTAACTTAAACAACAACTCAATTTATCATATACAGGTTAAGTCGACGGGGTTTAGTCGTAGCCTATGCGGCGGCTAGAACTACCGATACCGACGCAGCTCATTTCATTGCTCATTCTGCGCACATTTCACACGGCGATTCGGCTATTCCTTATACGTTCGGAAAACGACTATTGAAAAAGGCGTCGACTTGGTGCTGCCGCGAAGAAAGACGAATGACATCCCTGTCCGCAAGACACACGCTGTAATAATTGCACGATCTTTTCATTGATCCCCACGGGTGCCCTTCGAATTTCGTATGTCGCAGGATCGTCGTTAACGATCCTAATGGATAAATTCGTTAATTTCCCTTTCGACCCTTTTTCACTTCGTATCGTCTAAGCTTGTCTTTCTCTGCCTCCCTCTCTCTCTCCCTCTCGCCCTGTCGGTCTGTCTGCCTGCCTGTCTCGCTCTCTCTCGCTCCATAAAGTTTTCGACTTGCGATCCCATTTCTCTCGATTTCTTGATACCCAAAATCGTACACCCTCCTCCCCGCCTCCTTCAAGAACCTCAAAGAATCGATCCGTTCTTGCTCTCTCTCTCTCTCTCTCTCTCTCTGTCTGACCCGGAAGCTTGATCTTTGTTTGGGCTTTTATTTTTTTGTTTACCTTTTTAGGGTGTGAATAGAATAGGTGAGGAAAGATGATGAAGATGACGATGGGAGGGATGATGGGCAGGGGGGTGCTGGAGGACATCATAAGGAGATTGTTGGAAGGCAAAGGAGGGAAGCAAGTTCAATTGTCGGAGGCCGAGATCCGACAGCTGTGCATCAACGCACGCCAAATCTTCTTGTCCCAGCCCAATCTCCTCCAGCTCCATGCTCCAATTCGTATCTGTGGTTTGTCTCTCTCTCTCTCTCTGTTCCCTGTTTGATGAAAACATCATTTCTGTGTTCTGTTTGTGTTCGTGTGTTTCATCATTTCCGTTGGGTTTGCTTATTGGGCACTTCTGGGGCAGGATTACGGGATGAATTTGATCGAGTGTGGTCGTTTGGCTTGAATTAGGATGACCCTTTTGTCTGAGAGGGCGATGGGTCTGGTTTCGGAGGCAGATTGTTCTGGTTCGTAACCTCATTTGGAATTGGGTTTTGAGAAAAATTTAGGTATTTCTTGTTTCGGTGGAGCTTTTGGGTTCTCTCAGTATGATTAATGAGGAGATGGGAAATGGGATTTAGCCGAACTTTGGGTCGGGAGGCCTGTTATCCTTTGTTTGTTTCATGTTCCGAGCTACGGCGCATTCCTTCGTACCTGAGGAAATTGTCTGTGCTAGGGATTAAATCCTATTGTATGGTGTGAAATGCATGCAAGTTTTGGCGGATCCTGTATTCCGCATTCGATGTAATTTTGACGAACAGATGAGCGACTAACGCTCTTTGTTTGCCGGTCTTCCTAATGCTGCTCTCCTTGTACAGGTGATATACACGGACAGTACCGAGATTTGTTGAGGTTATTCGAGTATGGAGGCTATCCTCCTGCCTCGAACTATCTCTTCCTTGGAGACTATGTTGATCGTGGCAAACAGAGTTTGGAGACCATATGTTTGCTTCTAGCTTACAAAGTATTGTACCCGGATAAAATCTTCCTCTTGCGGGGGAACCACGAGGATGCAAAGATTAATCGAATATACGGGTTTTATGATGAGTGCAAGAGGAGGTTTAATGTTAGACTCTGGAAAATTTTCACCGACTGCTTTAACTGTTTGCCCGTAGCCGCGCTCATCGACGAGAAGATACTTTGTATGCATGGGGGTCTCTCTCCGGAGTTGCAAAATTTGGATCAAATAAAAGAAATTCCGAGGCCTACTGATATTCCGGACGCTGGCCTCCTATGTGATCTGCTTTGGTCTGACCCTAATCCTAGCACTCCGGGATGGGCAGATAGTGACCGTGGAGTCTCGTGTACATTTGGGGCTGATCGGGTTACTGACTTCTTAAACAAGAACGACCTTGACCTTATCTGCCGAGGACATCAAGTAAGCCGGTGTTTGCACACCATCTAACTTTTTAAACAATGTCAGTCATGCTCATTTAAAGAAAAAATTGATACGAGCAACGATGCCGACCGATGTGTAGATCGATACTGGTTACTTTTCAAGTTTGAGCCCTTGTGCCTAGCGGCAGCTTTCTAAAACCATATGTATGGAGAACCTTTAGGCTTACAAATGCTAGATATTGTCCAACGGATTCGTAAAATCTTGAATTCAATTGCAGGTGGTGGAGGACGGATATGAATTCTTTGCCAAGCGGAGGTTGGTGACGATATTTTCGGCTCCGAACTATGGCGGGGAGTTTGACAATGCCGGCGCTTTGCTGAGCGTGGATGAGTCTTTAATGTGCTCTTTTGAGATACTGAAGCCACTTGACAACAAGGCATCCTCAAGCAAAGTAATTCTTAAGAAGGTATAAACATTTTCAGTTTCTTCGTCATTGTCTACTTGTAAAAACACCACGACTACGACATTACAACATCAACTCTTTGTCTGATTTTGTTTTAAGCAGCCACCCCCGAAGTTCGGAAAGGTGTGATATGGATTACGAGGTTTTCTTCAAGTACTTCTTCAACTTCAAGCCCAAGAAATAGCAACCTCAGTATGACCTCGCATGTATTTACGCTTAAGTAGATTCCATTGGCAAAGAGGAAGCCTTCTTGCTTTAGCAATCACCGTCTTTCGAGTACATTGACGTGTGGCGGCGCTCATTATCCATGTAAGTTCTTGTACAATCTGTATATCAATCAACACATGCTAATTGCCGTGCAAGTCCAGAGATTTTTTCTGGTTCGCTTCTTAGATTTCTCCGTAAGGTATTCTGTTTGGAAGCGCTAAGTAAGAGTGCATCGTGTCGATCTTGGTCGAGCATTTTCCCTCGTCTGTGGAATGTCGGTTTGTATTTCTTAGAGTCTGTAGATTTGGCTCTTCAAAAGAGCTTTTGTATCTAAACCAGTGGATTCATTCACCTTTGACGGTAGCCCTCTAGTTTGAACCATATCTTAGACTTCAAAGGATCATTTGCATCATCTCCTGCATATCTCGGTTCTTTCGAGAGAAGTATTCTTTTCGTCCTCATGCTCTCGAGCGTTCTTTATTTGTCCAATTTCGTATGAGTCCTCGAACTAGGACTTTGCTACCATATTTATCCTTTGTATAGGGACCAAAACACATACTTCCGAACATTATTAAACGGTTGACTAAGGACTAGAAGTGCACAGTTTGTTTCGTGTCGTCGGATTTCTTGGGTCGTCGTCGTTATCGGGTCAATTCTATGGTGGCCCGTTGTGTTTGACAATAACAATTTGATCTTCAGACTTATGCTGGGGAATGTTTGAAACCGTCAAGTGTGCATGCCGTTCTTGACACAAACATGAAATATCAATCATGCACAAATTTGATCGTTGCCTTCTGTTCTGTCCTATTCCGAGTATCGAACTCTATAACTTACCTTCTTCCCTGGACCGACACCGAACCGCCCGGCACGATCTGGCCGCGAAACGGTTCGCGGCGATCCGAAAAGTTCCCAGGTCGAATCGGGTCGGTCTTGTTGGGTCAATTCGAAATTCTGGATGGTAGAGATCGTCGTTTGGCCGGATCAAACTGATTCCTTCGTAGAAAATGGATTGTTTGACCAGGGAAGATGAGAGCTGCCGGCGCTACTGAATGATGATTATCCAAAAGCCGCCACACGAGACAAATCTACATGCCCGACTGAGGAAAAGTTAAATGGCGATGGAGTTCAGACCGGTCCACGACTGTGCCGTTCCCACGTCCGGATCAAGACATCGAATTCAAATAATTTCCAGAGTCCAAAATTGACCGATTCTTGCGGCTCAGATGGATGGGGGGCCAAACACAATTTTTTTTCTTCCTGAACAATGATGTGAATAGTGACGTCACTATTTGACATATATCACTTCGTAAACTGATTTTCGTCGTGAATCTACTAGGCAGCTGATAAGGGAATTGGGTGGACGGCTTGACTTTCATGTTTCGCGAAGAAATAAAGTGAAATTCTAAAAAGGGGAGGAGAATTAGAGTAAGAAAGGCCAAAAAGGAAAATTTGCAGTTCAATTTTACCTGTGCCTCGACAGCACTCTAACATGACATGAAAGCTCCATTCGTTTGGCGAAAAATATTGTGTTTTTGAAAAATATTTTTTCAGAAATTATTTTTCTGGAAAATGTTTTTCCGGAACATAATTTTTCAATGTTCGGCAATCAATATGAAAAAGTTTCGGAAAAAATTTTTTGCCGATGACCGGCGGCGATGGCGGTAGTGGCGGTCGGCGACCGCCAGCGGCAACAGCCGGCGATCGGCGGCGGCAGCGGCCAGTGACCAGAGGGGGGAAGGAGGAGTTTGGCGGAAAATGATTTCCGCTTTTCAGAAGCGGAAGTCATTTTCCATAGATTTATGCTATTTTGTGAGGGAGGGAAGGAAAATGTTTTCCCACGGAAAACGTTTTCCGCTCCCCGAACACTGGAAAACCCGGAAAATATTTTTCGGGAGAATATTTTCCGCCAAACTAACGAAGCCGAAGTGTTGATCTATGTTCCTAGTGTCACAAAAACTCAATAGGCCAATACTTCTCGGCTCATCTTCGACGGGAAAATTACTAAAAAAGTCCTAAACCTATTGCAATTGTGTCAATTCAATTCTAAACCTTTTTTTATTATTATTTCAGTCATAAATCTATTGCAATTGTGTCAACTTAATCTTAAACCTTTTTTTTTGTCATTTCAGTCCTAAACATTTTGCAAATGTGTCAATTAAATCCATCCGGCTACTTTTGACAGATCGGTGCTGACGTGGATGCCGGGCTACGCCGATCGGCTGACGTGTCATTATTTTAATATTTTTTTCTTTTTTTTTTTTCTTTCCTTCTTCCTCTTAGCCGGACCGGTTAGGGGGAGGCTTGCTGGCGAGGTGACCTCGCCGGCCACTACCTCGCCGTCCACTAGGGAGGCTCACTCTCGCTGGCACTGGCAAGGGTGAGCCTCACCTAGCTCCGGCGAGGGCCAGCAAGGGCAGAGCTCGCCATGGTTGGGCGAGCTCTGCCCTCGCCGCCATTGGGCGAGCTCGACCTTGCCCAGATCAGGCAAGGTTGAGCTTCGCCATGGCTATAGACGAGGTCAAGCTCACCTAGCCATGGCGAGCTCTGCCCTCACCTCGCCCAGCGACGGCAAGCCTCCCCAGTGGTCAATGAGCCGACCCTAGCCCTTGGCCGGTTCGGCCACCAAGGGAAGAAGGAAAGGCAAAAAAAAATAAAGAAAGGAAAAAAAAATTCGAGCTCTGCCATCGCCGTCGCACAGCCATAGCAAGGCTCGACCTCGCTAGATTTGGGCGAGGTCGAGCTCACCTAGTGGTAGTGAAGGCAGCTTGCCATGGCTAGGCAAGCTCGACCTCACCCATGGCCATGGCGAAGCTTGACCTCGTCAACAATCCTCCTCCTAGCCGGTCTAGCCAGGGAGAAGAAGAAAAAAAAAAAGAGAAGGGAAAAAAAATTTCGAAAAAAAAATTAAAATAATGTCACGTCAGCCGGTCAACGCCGGCCGGCCAAAAGTGGCCGGATAGACTAAATTGACACAATTGCAAAAGGTTTAGGATTGAATTGGCACAATTACAATAAATTTAGAACTTTTTGATAATTTTCTTCATCTTCAACTATTGTTATGATCTCTGGGAATTTCAATGTGTCCTATATTCAGTTGCGTATACATATTAACGTTTAGTTAATAATCGAGTGCTTAGCAAGACTAGTATGAAAGAACCTTCAACATGAGCTAGAGATGATCTAACAATGAAAACCTTGCCATATAAGATAAGGGTTTATTGGTGATAAAGGAAGGTCAAACAACATATCAAAAAGTTCCTGCGTATTAAGGAAACGAGATCGACCCAATGAGACTAAGCCATCGGCAAACCCAAAGTCACCAGATGGTAATAAGTCTAATCGAACATCACTTAAATCTCACCTACTCGACAATTACAACGGTGCATTTGCTAATTAAAAGGCTACACATGTACTGTTCATTTGTCAGTCATGACCTGATCTGACGACCCATTAAGGAAATTGTCTATATAAGGTGAGACATAATGACATAAATAGTCTTTGAATTTTGGTTTAATATGCAACATGATCCATAAACTTTTAAGTTCTTCATTGTGATCTTTGAATTTTATTCAAATGTGCAATGTCGTCAATGAACTTTTAATTTGTTCAAAATAATCTCTAAACTTTTGATTTTTGTTTAATTTAGTCCTTGAAAATGTTCGCTCTATTGTCCCTGAACTTAAATTAATGGAAGAAAAATATGTGCAATGTAATCCATAAACTTTTAATTTGTTCAATGTGATCTTTGAACTTTATTCAAATGTGTAATGTCGTTAATTAATTTTTAATTTGTTCAAAGTAATCCTTCAACTTTTGATTTTTGTTCAATCTAGTCCCTGAAAATGTTCATTATTGTCCTTGAACTTAAATTAATGGAAGAATAATATTGATGAACTTTTAATTTGTTCAAAGTAGTCCTTAAACTTTTGATTTTTGTTCAATCTAATTCCTGAAAATGTTCAGTATTATCCCTAAAATTAAATTAATAGAAGAACAATATTGAACATTTTCATATAATTTAGAAACTAAATTGAATATATATCAAAAGTTCAAGTACTATATTGAACAAATTTTAAATTAATGGACGACATTACACACTAAGTTAAAGTTCATGAACCACATTGAAAAAATTAAAAGTTCATAAACTATTTGTGTCATTTTCCATATGGTAAAGAAACCCATTCAGGTTAGGGTTTGGGCTCTCAAGAATTCTAATTTGAATACTCCGTGCCCTTTTTCCCTCTCAAATTACCGACCTAATCGTCGAAGGGCCAATTGAGATCCTAAACCGGGGACGCCTTGATTTGTGATCCATGTTGTGGATCCATTCCCAAAGCAGGGGCTTACTTGGTAAGGTGGAGGAAAAAATCGTCGCTAAGGTTGTAACTTCTTACGATGTGTGTAACAAGATTGTATGTACTTTTTTTTAGAGAGAAACCATTAAAAACTTCAAAATATATCTACAATGATATATTTACTCTAAACTTTTTTTACGTGACATTAAAAATCCTAAACTTGTACGCGTGACACATTTCCCATTGGTTAAAATTTTTTCCACGAAGACCGTTAAAATCTACATACGTTGACATTAGAAAGCAAACGTTGTCGACATATGGTTTAAGTGAAATAAAAATGATTTTATTTTGACTGAAAAATTATCTGATGGAATCTTAATGGAGAGTGAATGTGTCATATATAGAATTTTAGAGTTTTTATGTCACAAGAAAAATATTAGGATGAGTTAATGGAAAGTGAATGTGTCATATATAGAATTTTGGAGTTTTTATGTCATAAGAAAAATATTAGGATGAGTGTGTAATAGTGAGCATGGTCTGGATCTTTTTCTGGATTTTTTTTTTTTTTGACTTTTTCCCTTCTTCTTATCAATTGCAGAGCACGTGCTCCTTTCATTGCGTGATTCCCGACTCAAATAATCGAAAGTACACGTGTCGCGAAGAGCAAAAATTTTGTGGCCTAGGTTATAACACAGAAAGCAGCACATGGAGGGGTCCATCGAAACATTAGTGGCCAAGCAAAATACCTGAAATTTCAGGTCAGTAAATGCAGAAAAGGGAAATATAGAAGCTCTTATTAAAAGCTGATAGGAGATTACAAGGAGCAACCAAGACCGGAGACTACATTCACAAAGCACAAAGCACAAAGCACAAGCCACACTCTTGACTATGGCTCACTACAGCCAACGTTCTAAGTCTAGTACCGGCACTCGCGACCTAGGCTAGTTCTACAGTCGACGGGCGATCCCGAAGCTTCCGCGCCTTAAAAGGGACATCCTCCTAACGCATTACAGGAGCTCGGCAAAGTTAGGATCTCCGCCGTGTCGCCCCGAGGACAAAGATCCTCATATGTCGCTGGACTTAAACAGGAGGGGAGCCTTTTGGTCCAGCCTCGCCTGTCTTCTCATACGCGTCCGACGCAGATCTTCTCCGGAACCGAAAGGGCTCTCTGCTTCCTACGCATCATCGCTCATAAGATTATCCCCCCAATGAACAAACAAAGCGATACGAATGATGAAGCGGGTAAGCTACAGTCGGTGCGAACAAATTTTCATCTAAAAAACAGAGCAAGAACCATCCATCGTCGACCCGACGAAACTAAACGGACCTAAATAGAAACATGAATGCCGGCATCGAGCACCACCCACCAAAGACCCATGAGATGAAACGAGCGAGCCCAGAAACTCGGCAGATGCACCATGCCAATAGCACATGCAAGTGAAGTTGGCCGCTCAAATCGCATTCCCATAACCCGTTCGACAAAATGTTCCATCTGAACTCAAAACTAAGCGAGTTGCTTATATGGGCTCAATAGTTAATCTCGATATGTTTAATAGCACTATTGTTTGTAAGGAAAGGAGATGACGAAACCACGCCCCGCATAATTGGGGCGGCACGTCAACGAGGACAAAAACGTCACTCCACCCAGCTGTGGCTAACGCTAAACTACGCAACTTCCGGGAAAACGCTCCCCCAATCATTATCCACTCCATTAAAAGGATAGAAAGGAAAAGTCCACAGAAAAAGACAGAATTGACCCCCACCCACCAATCGACCCCAGCACAGCGTCCTCCGCCCTCCGGAGATCTCTAGAGACCTTCCGACCGTTCATCTCCACGATCGCAGGAGGACCCGATCTCGCCCCGACGGGACTACACAGAACGATGCATCCGATCTAGGGGCGCAATCCTTCAATCTCCGATGAGAGAAATCGAATTCGACGCGACCGCGCGATCGGATCGAAGGCTTACACGAACGGATCCGTGTTGCAAATCCAGGTCGCAAAACCGAAATGGAAAGAGACCGGACTTAGTACGATTCGAGGCTCCGGAAAAAAGGACATGGGGGGATCGGATTTTACCTGAGAAGGGAGATCCGGGAGTCGCCGATCCGGCCGGGGAAGCCGGCGGCGAGCCTGACTGGTATCCGGGCGGCCTCACTATCGTGATGCTCCGCGTCACCTTCCTCGTCGCTTCCCTGGGCGCGTCGTCGCCGCCGCCGCCGTAGGACCTCGCAGTCGCAGCCTCCGACTCTGATTTCCACGAAGAAGAAGAAGCAGAAGAAATCATCACCAACGCCATCATCCTCACACGAAGCGTCTCTTACACAAAAACCAACCGAATCATCGGATCCTCAACATAATTTAAGGCGACATGCACTGCTCTACGCGGTGTACGAGGTGATTATTCTCTTTCGTGAAATCAATTTTAACGGCTCGTTCCGTGTTAGATTCGAACTCGCCGGGCGGTTCAAGCTAGGGGTTACGATTCCTTGCTCCTCGGACCGTTCGGGGGTCCGAGTGCCCCTACGGGATGGTGGCCGTTCGTTTTCTGGTCTTTACCCTTGCCGGAGTTCGATCGGGAGCTGAAGGTGCTGTGCTTCCGGAGCTTCCCGAGGCCGCTCTCCGGCGTCGGTCCGGCGACGGTGTCGTCCCACAGGTGGTCGAGCAGGCTCATGGCGCGCACGCGACGGAATCGGATCCGGAAGGCTTCGCTCGCTGGCTCGCTCGCTCCGCTGATCGTCTTCTTCTTCAGTAGCCGAGGTGAGTGGGTCATATATTTATGGAGACAATGGAGGCGTTAAACGGCGAGCCAGGTCACGAGGTGACGAAGCGATCTGGGCCGTCGGATCCGGGCATCGTGAGAGACAAAGGGTGATGCGACGCGTGGGCCCCAGGTGTCACTCCGACTCTGAACGGACGGCCGACACGTGGCTCGCGATCAGTAGTTTTTTTGGGAAAATTTCAATAAAGGATCCAAGTGGGATCAAATTCTAAAAAATGAACCCAAAGTAAACATTGTGTCAAATAAGAGTCTGAAGTGCTCAATCGACCTCAAAGTTACTGTTCCGTCCTTGCCGGCCGACGGGTATTTTGGCTGGCCATGGACTCAAGTCCTTATTTGAGACTTTTTAAGCACTTCGAGTTCTTATTTGAAGCTGATTGAGCACTTCAGGCCTTTATTTAACACAATATTTACTTTGGGCCCATTTTTAAGAATTTGACCTCACTTAGGGTTTTTAATTGAAATTTTCTCAGATTTTTTTAGGGGCACGTGCGTGTCACGTGACGGACCATTTCTGTTTTTTTGGCGTCCTTTTTAAATAACCGGGATGGTCCCACGTGTTTAGGTGATCTAACAACTATTTCTTCTACTTCATCTTAATCCTTTTAATAATTTTTTTAATATTTAATTGATACGATCAACTTCATACATTTCTATAATTGCCCACTTGATAAGTAATCCCTACACCACTCGCAAACAAAATTTAGATGGCATTTCTCCATTTAGCTGCCTGTGTCTTCCATCAATATATTATTTTAATTGTTCATATCTCTGAATTCGATTCGATTTGAAATTGTCGATCCAACTCCGGTATTAGATACTTAGGTCGCGTTTATCACTCTATCTTTTCTTTCTCCATTTATCGGATAAGTTCACGCTTACGACGACTCGTATTTTATGGGAAAATGCTAGACGTAGTAAATGTGATTTATGTATGTAACATGTCAGGTTGTTATTGATTTTTTCAAATCTTCTTTCACCTCGATTTTTTTTCCAGAAAACCTTTTTCTTTCACTAAATTGACAGATCGTCAAAAGGTTTAGAACGAAATTGGTCAAATAAAGTGGTTTAGAACTGAATTGGCATAAATGCAATAGGTTTAAGACTTTTTTTCTTCAATTTTGTCAATGTTGTCCCAATTCTTCGTGCGAAATTTCAATGTTGTCACTTCGATCAATTACCACCGGAGATTACGGCCGGCCATCGTATGCGCATGCAGACGTGGCTGACTTTACTAGAACCGACCACATTGGCATTTTTCATCGTCAATTGATAAGAAGTACTATATTGAAATTTTGTGTAAAGATATAAGTCTACATTTGCAAAAATTAGAAAATTCAAAATTCAATTGGCATCTCTATAATAGGCCGAAATTGGTGAGTTTCCCGCTTTAAGAGGTCCGCTAGTCGTTTTGGAATGATTTGAGGAGATAAAACGACTCTAGACACATGGATTTTTGCTTCTTAATTAATCGTGAACCCAATAATGGCCACGCAATGAGAAGTAGGATTGCGGAATTGGAACGACAACAAGATATAATCATGGGCTCCGCATTGTCCCCATATCGCTTGATGAGCAACTAGTAGCCAAAAGGCCAATTGGAGGAAACGAAAGTGACATGCGCACACGGTCCAACATGCATTGTGTGGTTATTTCCCTTTGGTGCTAATTACTAGATCTGTCAAAATGAATCGTAAATTTATTTCTTAATCCATATATTAATAAATAGGTCATAAATAGGTTAGTTATATTTACTGTGTTGCACACGCACACAGCCCAAAAAGAGTCTTTGCTTTTGTCTCTCGAGATAAGAAAAGAGACATCAACAATCACCAAGTTTTGATTCAATATGCAGTGTCGTCCATGAACTTTTATACATTTTCATTTAATCCAAAAACTACATTAAACATTCGCCAATAGTTCAGAGATTATATTACACATTGGATCAAAATTCTTGAACCATATTATACAAATTAAAAGTTCAAAAATAACATTGCACGTTATATCAAAGTTTAATGATGATTTGTGCTATTATCCCGGGATTGGAATTTACAAGATATTGTCCTTAGTTGGATCTTTTGAATGATGATCTCCGGTTCCATGTGGCAGGAAATTATATTAGTGTGGTTCCACCACTTGAGATGGTGTGCGTTGTCCCAATATCATCCACTTGTGATATGATAAATTATACTTCCGTGGCCCATTTCAACTAAGACGAAAAGGATAGATTTAGTATTTTATAATTCTCGAAATGGACATTATTGCTAAAGACACTCCTCTTGCTTTCTTCTACTATGGACAATGATTCACCACACACACATCACATCGTCGGTCCTTTTGGCATATGGTTTACCAGTTTCTTGATGTTTTGTTGTGTGAAATCATGGGCATTTCAATGCAATAAAAGAAGAGTTGGAGAGAACGGTTTCCATTGAGTTGTGCCTTCGATTTCTGCGCAAATCTAGTAAGGGGATTCGAAATCGGGATGGTTGATCGGCGTATCGACAACATCGGCAGAGCTGAAAGAAATTTTCAGTGTGGTTGAAGACGCGATAACGTATTCATTTGTAAGTAGATAAGCAAGGATGAAATTTAACACCATCGAATTGCTTTGTCGTTTTATTTTACGTGAATAATGTTCCAAAACTTACATTATAACCACTGTTTGATTTCCTTTGCTTCGTTCTTCTCCGGAATGGAATTGATGAATCGTCGTTAAGTGGCGAAACTATGTTTAATTAGTAGAGCTCGTTTGGTAAGTCTCACATTACCAACTAAATGGTGCTAGGGACATGTTTGGAACAAAAATCTCAATTTGGTAAACTTCATGACTGTATTAACCAAAGTTGACTGCACTAAGTGAACCGCGCAAACTTGTAGTTTCGAAAATTGGCGATAAGCAATAATTGGGTGAAAAGCGAGAATAAATTTTGATACCGTCCCCACATTTTTTTTCACGTTTGAGAGGGGAAAGCTACCCCTGCTATAGCATATCCGACACGACCATCACGGGTTACATGGATTCAAGTTCGGGATCGGCAGGCCGCCGTTTCAAATCACATCAATCATATGCAAGATGCTTAGCGTCAAGGCTGCATGCACGGGCCAAAGACCCAAACTTAACCTGTTACTATGGCTCGCAGGGCGTTTCGCGCGCCTTCGAGATGCCGAGCTGTCAACTTTGGAAGTCCAACTTAGGATTATTTGAGTCACCGTGGACTTCATTCTACTTCATAAACAAGGTCCCTAAACTGCTTCTCTACTATATCGAAACCCCCTCACGTAATCCAAACTAGGGGTGGTCACGTTCGCCCATGCCTCGGGAATCGGCAAAGATTCACTTGTCTGCTAACCTTTCTGTCGATGTCTTGTCGAAAGGTAACGTGTACCAATAAGTCGCAATCTGCTCCGACCTAGTTCATCTCTTTTGAGGAGAATCCCTCGAGTAAAGAATTGGATGTGGTCCTCTATTGCTTATTGCTTGGCACCTCGTCATCTCAGCCTTTGCAGCTCTACTTGCTTTGTTGCGCTGTCAAATCGAGATAAGCCTTGCACATGTGGGAATTCAACAAGATGTGATTAGAAAAAGGATAGGAATTGGGGGTCTCTATTACTAGTCCCGGAAAGTTCAATGGGTTGGTCTGCATGCAAAGGCAAAGGGCAGAAGATCATATGACTAGCTAATAATCAAAATGTCTCCGTTCTTCATAGGGCATTGAATATGATAAGGGAGGACATGTGGATCTTATAACTAAATGTTTGTGTCTTTCATTTGAATCGAGATATGCGGATACTATTCCAACTGAATCAAATGCAAAGTTGTGCCTTATTATTTTCTTGAGTCGTGCCATATTACAAATTGGATGTTTCTCGGGATGCTCCTAACATCCTCGTACAACAATCGCTCTTCCTTGTGCCGATCCTGTTTCAATAGAAATTTAGCGAGTCGATCTGCTTGCAAGTTTTTCTTTTACTACTATGTGAAGAGCTACTTCAAGAATTCCTTGACGTAACTGGATTTACTTTATTCTTTTGTGAATCTACAATGCTACATTACACAAAATCCAAGACTTGAAAAACACCTTTTAATCTCTCTTTATTAGTTCCTTTGCTATAATTTGTATCTGCTGCAACTTTAGTTATGCTACCTTTATAAACAATCCCATTAAGAAAAAGAAATCATTCTAATGAGATATTTTGAATAGAATTGGATCAAAATAATTAATTGCTGCTATAGTATCTAACTTCTAATTCTTCTAGGATGCAAGAAAAACTGATTGGTCAAATTGTAATAAAGAAGTATCATCAAGATCCATGTCGAATAAATCTTACAATTTAAGCATTGATTTTACGAGTAAGAAGGGTTACGGTGGAAGATGGGGGCAACTCAGTGGTGAACACGACTAGATCCATCCTTGCCCCACTCCTTTCGCATGACAACATATTCGGTTGGCCCTATCTCTCGTTTTGAAAAACCCATGAAATCATGAGCATCCATCAAGAAGTCGAATTGCCATCCCTACATCAAGTTCCCGCTCGAATCCGATGCACAACTGGGGGTAGAGGTGTCCAAAATCGAATCGAAACCGAAACCGAACCGAACCGAATCGAACCGGTTCGAGTTTCAGTTCACATAATGAAAAAATAACTGTTCTTTTCTTTCAGCTTGAGTTATTTTCGATTTGGTTAACCCAACCAACTAAAATTATAAATAAAAGCCAAATACTCTTTCTCACCTCTCTCAAAATCACCGTGAGAAACCTCAACATGATTTTCTCATCCGATCCGGGGTTTCTAGTTCGGCTCGAGATTTGGTTCAGTTCAAGTGTACACTCCAGTGGTTCAATTCGATTCAGATTTTCAAAAACCCGAAACCAAACCGATCGATACCCCTACCGGGGGGGGGGGGGTCATTAGTCTCGGCCGTTGGTTATGTGGGCCTCACATGGGTCCCACAATGGCGGTCATCCTTCGCCGATTCCACATGGGCCGGGTCCCACACAAGTATTTGCCCCTCCCTACCCATCTAGCGCACAACGACACTGGGCTGCGTCCACATTGCGATCGTGTGAGCAAGGTTTGGGCTGGGCCCATAAATTTATTTGGGCTTTGTTGGGCCCAGTAGCTTCAATAATGCCAGCAGGAACCATTTTCGCCCCCACCCCAAAAAAAACAAAAGACAAAAAAGGAAAAACGAATCACGAGCATAAGGACGGCGACACGTGTCGTTTGTTTCTGGACGATCCAACGGCCGGGAGAGGGCGAGCGCGCCCGCGCACGAGAAGCTCCGGTTATGTACGTCTCCTCCTCCTCCTCCTCCTCTTCATCTCCTTCTCCATCTTCCTCTTCAGCATCATCGCCATCTCGAAGCTTCCAACCATCAACGTCAGCTCGCCAAGTTCCGGGAGCTCCTCGTGCAGGTAGCGCTCTCATCTCTCCTCGATCCCGCGCGATCTCGCATCTCTTCGCGCTTTCAAAAGGCCTACGGAACTCTCTGTCGGTTCCGATGGGTTTCGCCGCTCGGTTTCGTGCTGGGTTGAGGCGATCCGTCGGGCTTTTCCATCCCGCCCTCTCGTTTCCTGCTGCGAATGAGGCTTTTGATGCTCCCGCCAGTGTCGAGGATTCTCGAAGTGCTCCGTCAGTATCTGTCGGCGCCGAGGTCCGGCGGTTTTGAGGCGTCCGGTTTTCGTGTTGATTTCCGGCGGCTTGTTAGTCCGATTCCGTGCCGCGTCGCGTGTTTTTTTTTCTTTTTGAGATCATTGGCCCGTGTATTGTTCATCGCTTGTTTCCGTCTTCTCAACTTGCGGTTGACTTTGTTTCGGGTGATCATAGTGTTGTTTCCGGTTTCCTTTAAGAATCATCCGGGAGATTTTGCGGGATCACTGCTAATTGTGCTAAAAGTTTGAGCTGATAGATGATGGCGTGGTTTGATTTTTATGTATTCGAACATCATCGTGGCCTTCCTTTGAAAAAGAAAAAAGAAGGAAATTGTTTGTGCATTGTGCTTTTTGGAGGGTGGGTTGGTTAAGGCGTGTAACATTTGTTGGGTGATGAGGTTTGCTACGGACGAGATGAGACTCGTGGACACTTGTATCGGGCGTTTGATTAGATGATGCGAGTTGCTTGGTAGTGTGTTTCTTGATGTGGTAAATTCTGTTCTCTTTCCAGGAAAAGCGAAAATGAGCCGCCGTTCTAGCTGCACAATCTATGTTGGGAACCTGCCGGGGGATGTCCGGAATAGAGAAGTCGAAGACTTGTTCTACAAGGTGGCCATGCTACTCCCCTTCTCAAGATTCTGTGAAGCATGGGTTTTTTTTATTAATTTAATCTTTCTATGAGCGCTGTCTAAAAATTGTCGATATTACTTTGTGGGTATGCATAATATGTGCATTGGCCACGTTGAACTTTTTCCTTTTTTTCTTTATTTAGTTAGAAAGGTCAAACGCACATTGCTTAGATCATCGAATATAAGGTTGAGAAGTACATCATTATGACTAAGATTAATGAGCTGGAGCTGTTTTTTATTGGCAACTAGATAAATGGACACATATTTAGGAATTTTCTCTTGATACAACTTCCGAACTATGCATCTACCCTTTGGAAGTGATAACCCTTCATGAAGGTTGGGAGTTTCTGTGAGTTCAATCAGGAAAAAAGCTTATTCCGCACACTCTTTTATTTTATTTTTTTCTATATTTGTTGAATATTTGGCTTTTGCACTTGAAAGCAAGCAAAATTATTTGTGATCTACAAATGTACAAAATATAAAGAAGAAGCTTCTATTAGAATAGTTCAAAGGAAGGAAATGTATCTCAAAACTCTTCAAAATATTTATCCAGGATTTTCAAATGCAATTGCCCACTTGTAAAAATTTTCTTTTGTTTTTCTTTCACCCCCCCAAAACTTCACTTTTGTCTGCTACATGATCTTCTATAGTGACAATCTTCATTCAAGTATTGTAACGAGTCCTATGACTGCTGAGAACATCTTTTGTTTGGAGCTTCCCATTATCATGTGCCCAACACTTGCTTTGAAAATCCAGCAAATAAAAAGGTTTTCATTGTGTAAAAGTTGCAGAGACTTCTATAGACACGTTTTCGTCTATTGAGATTTGAGACTTCTTCTCATTTTTTGCAAATTGCTCCTTTGAATATTTCGTCAAAGACAATTGATAAATTGTGGTGCTTCCAATGCTCCAAGTTGATATTGTCATACCTTAGGAACATTTAAATCTACTACCTTGTGACCATCCTATTGACAGCTTCAGTATAAGGTTGTCTCTTGAGCTCTGTTCTGATCATTTTTATTTCTATTATTCACTCATGATTGACAATCTCCTTACAGTATGGGCCCATTGTTGACATTGATTTGAAGATCCCTCCCAGACCACCAGGTTATGCTTTTGTTGAGGTGAGGATTGAAGTCCAATGTCAGAGGCATTATCTTTTTGTTGCTTTTAAGAATATTTGCTTAAGTTTTCCTAATACATCGGATCTTTCCCGTGTTATTGATGGACTTTTATGCTGATACAGTTTGAAGACCCTCGTGATGCTGAAGATGCGATTCGTGGTCGTGATGGATGTAAGTTTGATGGGTACCGTCTGCGAGTGAGTCTCTTGACTTGGCACTCTACATATTTTGTTTATATTTCTGTAGAACTTTCTCTGTCTTACTACTCTGCATGGGCAGAAAAGAAGCGTGATATCAATTTCTTGCATTATGCAGGTTGAGCTGGCACATGGTGGGCGAGGATATTCTTCATCTGTGGACCGGTATGGAAGCTACAGTGGCAGCGGAAGTAGCCGTGGAGGAGTTGGCAGGCGCTCTGACTATCGGGGTATGTCGCTTCTTGATATGGTGCCTTGTAGAAACACAGCCTAGCAGATTGAAACTTAAAAACTCTAATAATCTATATTGCAGTTTTGGTCACTGGATTGCCTTCTTCGGCATCATGGCAGGACCTGAAGGTAAGATGGCATTTCATGTCATATGTTTTATATATAAGATTCGGCTTATTGGTTGGATTTGGTAACTGTACTTATACCTAGAATATATCCAATGAGTAGGATCACATGCGTCGGGCAGGAGATGTCTGTTTTTCTGAAGTATTTCGTGATCGTGATGGTATGCAGCAAAAAACTCCGTAAATGTCTTTATTCTTTTATCATCGATGTTTGCTAATATCATGTGATATACATTTTCCAGGTGTTACTGGAATTGTTGATTACACAAACTATGATGACATGAAATATGCTGTGAGTTGTCTAATGAATATTCCATCTCATGTTGTTTTACCTTGAAGAGTTCCTTCAAACAATCTACATTATATGTTGTTTTAATGTAGATCAAGAAACTTGATGACACTTTATTCAGGAATGCCTTCAGTCGGGCTTATATACGGGTAGAGTGAACCATGCCTCTTTTCAAGGCGATGAATTCCAATTTATTTACCCTGTGTGCAGTTTATATGTTTAAATGGTTCCTTCTCTCTTGGTTGTATTTGTGCAGGTAAGAGAGTATGATTCAAGGAGGAGTTACTCTAGGAGTCCCAGTCGCAGCCCTAGCTACAGTGACAGAAGCAGAAGGTTTGTCTCACTTATCTTGGCAAAGCTGACAATTACTGAAGAAATACGATGATGTACTGTGACTGAGTTGACTCAGCATGCTTCTGCAGTAGGTCTCCTAGGAAAAAATACTCAAGACGTTCTCCATCAGTATCTCCAGCGAGGTCTGTCTCTTCTAGATCCCACTCAGGGTCTTATGCTCGCTCTTACTCAAGGTAAGTTACCTTCATAATATTTCAATTTCAGTTGACTCCAATTTTCAGACTCCTATAGATTGAGTGCATGTATGGCTGAAATTCGTTGAAATTAGTAGTTTTCCCTTGGTTTCCTTATTTGTCATCCTACACTGTTTGCTTTCCAAAAAGATTTCTCTGAACTATGGAATAGAGGGACGGAAAGATCAACCTAACTGGGACGTCAGTATTGTTCATTGCCTTTTGAGTTCTTTTCGGCAGGTGGTGGTTCATGGATCAGAATTTTCTTCCAATAATTTTGTGGTTTGAGATTGTCCAGGCCGACTTACTTGTTGAGATAGCTTATTTTAGTCCTACTAAATATGAAATGGATAATTCTTATAGGGAAAAACATCTCAGTTGATTTGGTGCTTGGTCTGGTAAACTGCATTCTGTGCTTGGCTCTTCTTGGCCATGTATTTGTTTGGTGATTTGTGAGCTGGTTTTGGGCACTTAGTTGAGCGAGTAGTGGTACTCCTTGAGCTGGTTTTGGGCTCTTGTTCAACGGATAGTAATTTTGCTTTCTCGTTCAATGGATAGTAATTTTGTGTCTTCATATCACTCAGCATTCAACTTTACCAGCAAGGTGAAATTACACTTGCAGACAATTTGATTCATCCTCAACTTTTCAGCATTCAGTCTAAAAGTTATCTTAAATCTTGGCTTGCCATTGCAAAAAATTCTGAAGTTTTCTTTGTCCATTTCAATTTGTCCACTCGAAAACATTCTACTGTTTGCCCTCTTTCCTCATTGCAACTTCTTTCCCCGGACTGGACTCTGGAGATAGGAAACTACCGTGCTAATCCCTTGTCATGCCTTTTGTTTATGAGACTTGACATGTTTGCTTGCTAGATCAGGAATCTTCTGGCATCCTGGGGATCCCTCATAAGGACCTTCATGGGATGTGATGCTACTCTGTAAGTTGTTGAGGTAAAATCCTGTTTTGTAATGAGTGGCTACAGAACTGGAACTATACCAATGCTGAATTAATAGTAAAACATGGTATGCCATCTGGCACTGGGTGTTCTCTGAGTCTGTCGTGCGCGGATGTGATGATTTCAAGATAGATTCTAATGCGACGCAGCTGGTATTACGGATCAGCAATGCATGTTAACATCCAGAAACCAGGCTCGACTCTCTGTCAGTGACTCAAAAATTTAGGTTGATTGTAGTGTAAGCGACAGTGAAAGGAAATCTATTCGTCTCCTGCTGGAAGAGGATAATGCTTTGGGTTCTCTATGGAATTTGACTATGTCAAACGTAAGGCAGTTGAATGCTGAGCCTGATCATACTCAGAGGTCTCAAAGTGTTTTAAGTGGTTTACTATGGTATTAACATCTGGACACTTTTGCAGATCTAATTCAAGATCAAGAACTCCGCTGTCACCCGTAAGTGAAATATTAGTGACAGCTCATTTTTATTCCCTGTTGGGAAGCTGTGCGTGTGAAGGAAATTGAAATCTGAGTTGATATGCTTCTGCATATGCTGCGTTGACACTATTCTCAGCTATCTTTTCATACTTGTACAGGCTCCTCGCGGAAAACGTGCAGGCCAAAGCTCAAGAAGCAGCTTGTCTGGATCTCGCTCGCCTTCTGTACTCTCTCTCTCTCTCTCTCTCTCTCTCTCTCTCACACACACGTGCACGCTCATGCACGCGCACCCCATATACTCATGTACAGTTGATAATGCATTTACGCGATGTAAGTGGGTTCTATGTTGCATCTTATTGTGGTCTTATTTTGTCAGGTTCGATCTCGAAGCCGTTCGGTGGACTCTAGGTAATACTATTGAGAATGGCTTTCCAACTCTCCCGGTTTCTTGGGATGGGAGAAAGTTATATCATCTCTTGGTTGAAGGCCGAGATCCTAAAAATGCGAGCTAGATGAATAGATTTCGCTTTTGTCCATTTGATGACAAATTGCGTGTGCTTACAGATTCGGTATCATTGGGCAAAATTATGTATTGCACCATACGTATAGTTACTCTTTTGCTCTTGCGAACAGACTTTATACTCGGTATTATCTTTAGGAGTCAGTGACATCATTAAAATGGTCCGTTACCCATGTCATGTCACAACCTTAAAGTATGCTTTTCTTAGATTAGTTTGAGATTTGGCTGGCCACCTGTTTATGGGGTACATACTTGCGATTCTGCTGAATACAAAAATTGGAACGACACTGGTTAATCCGGCATTTGCGAGTCATTTGGCTATTCGATCGTCGAGCCTGCCTTTGTTGGAAAAGTAAACCATGTTCCTCCTGGATTAGGTCCGTTTTGCTGAGATAAAGACGTATCTTGATTTTGGAGTTAATATAGGTAGGGGTCCCCTGTTGCCTTGGTTACGACTTTGTAGTTTCATATGACTTTATTCGACGCGAGAGCTGATCGCTCGGTGTCGTGGGAAGGTGCGAGGAAGCGAGGATTAGGTGTAGCCATGCCGAAAGAAACCTGAATGGTTAGAAACAAATGGTATCCGCTTCTTCTAATTGATGTCATCGGAAATTCGAGATCTTTAAGTTGCTTTGGTCAATCAATTCTCGATGATCTCACCCAATGATGAACATTTGAGTCCTCTTTACCGGTCCTAGAACGATCTTGTCGGTAGTTGAGCACAACACTACAGCTATTAGGAAAGCACCATCAATCTGATTCCGTCATATCCACATTGTCACCAAGGTCAATTAGGGATAAAGGAGAGGCACCGGATCGCTAGAAATGTTGACGTAGAAATCACTGCACAATGAGAGTTCATTTTTTATTTCCCTGATCTGCAAACAAAGGGCACTTTTCAAACGACTTGCAAATCACAAATACCCCAAAACATAGATCAAGCAACATCCCATACGAACTACTTCCAAGGCCTTTTCTGGCCAACTCAGTCCTCGGGTGGGTATATTCTAGCCTTTTTCCTGGGATAGATCTAGCATTTATGCCCACCCAATCGACATAGTTTTGCGAGGAGTAACCACTTCGCAAGCACCTACAAAATGCTTCCTCGACTCCATGATCAGGCTGGAAATTTCCGGGACTAGGTCCGACACTGGCCGTTCTCAGAGCTTTATCTCGTTTTCTTTTTGGCAGATCTTGAATAAGAAGAGTATTTAAAGAAACTTAAACAGTCCACCACAGCACTGCATGCGCGTGGGCACGGACGTGGCTACCAAAAGATTGTTTTTTCTCGGCCACTCCACAGATTGAGTCTGATTGGAACAGGACTCACAGACAGCAAGCATGAAGTATTGTTCAAGCATACATATCAGTTCTGAGTCATAGTACTTGCAGTTTTTGCTTCACCGGGGAAAAGGGATAACGTTTAAGTCTATGAGTGAGGAGTCCTCTCAGACCCGTGCCTTAGGCGGAAGCTGTTGGACCTGATTCCTGATTCTGATCCACCTGCAGGCTGGTGGAAATGCCAGATGGACTCTCTCTCAACCTGGCTTGGTTGATATGACTGCAAATGATCCCTCTCCCACGCATGAAAACGAGCTGACACGGGGTTTTCAGGTTCTTGGAAGTTTGGGCCTGAAGAACTTGCCGGGATAAAATAGAAGCCGTTGCTCTGTTCAGATGACGATGAGGCCACTGAACCCATGTGATTCATTCCTCTGTGAGTTGTAGATCGCCGAGTCCCTGGAGCTATTGGCGTACGAGAATGATTAGGTTGTTGCTGGTAGAATGCCTGCAGAGCTTGGCCTCTATTTCTAGCTCGAGCATTGCTGCCCGGATATGGAGGAATCAGCGATGATGGTACTGAGCTCCCAGATCTAGCCCCAGAACTGTAGAAATTTAAACATTCCCATTATAGATAAGGCCTAAGCAATTAAGTGTGGTAATTTGGTACCATCACTCAACTGATTAGTCAACTTTAACCTGGTGATCTTTCAGCGAAGGCCAAATATAACTGGCAGCCCACTTAGTGGACTACCTCAAAACAGTTTCTTAATTGTAAGGACATAATTATAATCCTGTCTATTCAACAATCCAAGGAAACTAAGCCTTCTAAACCTACAGAGTAAGACTATTATTTGGTGACAGATAAACCAGTCAGTCTCCCAATTCCCAATCCTAGCAACTCTAACCAATTTTAATAGCATTTTTGCTTTAAAAAGAGAAGTGTACTCTAAGCATTATTCTCAAATACATACCTGTGGCCAACAAGGAACGGATGCATAAATGATGCTGGTCTTGTTATGTCAGAATTTGTCCTAGAGGACCTCTGAACAGGATTAGGCGGAATTGAAGGTTGATCAGCATTACCAATACGCCTGCTGCTGGTAGAGAAAGGAGATTGGTCCCAGCTATGAAATTGAACATCCATGGCGGGAAAGGCATAAGAATTTGGAACTTCACTAGGTAATGATGGGCCATTCCAAGGGTTACTAAAGTTTGTACCATCTGGGATGCTCCCATTCGAACTAGATGTGGAGGGATGAATAGGTCCAAAATAAGCGATGTATGGGCAGGGATGAGCAGCAGATGATACAGAAGATTGCTCGGAAAACATAGTATGATGCACCCGGAGATCATTATCTGCATTTCGGCATTGATAAGTAATACACCCTCCACAACTTAAAATTCAGAAAACTACTGCTCAAGATGTCAAGAGAATCTTACATGCAGGTGCCGAAATTTCCCCCTCACTGCAAAAACATCATATTGTATATCAGATAAATAAAATGCTGAAAAGTAACAAGAAGAACAAATTTCCGAAGTTCTTACTGCACAGAGAGAAAGAGAGAGAGAGAGAGAGAGAGAGAGAGATCGGCATGTGCCCACTAAGAAATTAATAAGGTTAAAGTCGTGTTAATGGTTTATTGGTACAAGCTAAAGACAAACATGCACGAGTAGGCCACTCCATTCTCCTTGACTCACAAGGCACCTTTGACCCATAGACAGATATGTCCAGTCCATCACAAGATGAATTCTATCTGTTTGACTTAAAGTATAGTCATCCTGACTAAATTAAGATATGCTCTTGACCTATCTACTCAACAGACAAGTACAAACAGAAAGCAGATTTACAGTTTATTTCAGTTCAATTCTTTGTTATAGTCTCGCAGCTCAACAACATTCATTCTGTTTGAATAAAAAAGGAAAAGGGGGCAAAAATTAAACTCCAAACCAACCTATCTTCCTCACGGAGTAACTGCTTGTTGACAACACCCTAAGTATTGACTCTGCTACTTAACTCCACCGAAGTCAACTTTGCATGCTTCCATTCATCAATCGCAAATTAAATTTGGAATTCTACTTGCCAACGCTTGGTTGCTATGGGTAATGTGTAAGCACATACTGCTTAGTGCCTGATATAAACTTGCATAGAGAATAAATTTACAATCCAAAAACAATTAATCAGTCATGCACTAGAAGAGATCAAAGGGCACCTATCAGCAACTTCTTATTACTCGCTTTCTTTTCCTTCTCTCAACACCTAATCCGTCAACAACATCCCACAGTTACAAAGATGTAACCTCATCATTCGCATCCTCACCGCTAGGTTTCAATTTTATCTAGCCTGATGCTCCAACTCTTTGATCAATGCATTCCGCTTTTCACATAAGATAATAATTAACAATTAAATTATCTATGTACAAACTGATCACGAATATATGTGCCTTGTAACATTAGACAGCCATTTTTCCACGGTTTCCACTAAGAAATTTACTGAGATGGTCTTTTCCCCTTTCTTTCAGTGCATTTACAGTTTTTTTTTACTTATAGGAACTTCCTGTTACAATTTGCGAAATGTGCGCTACTCCTGGTGAAGTAATGAATGTTTCCATGCGGAGTAAATAACCATGAAAAGCTCTTGCTTACAAGCATGGAACTTGGGAATGTTCTTCCATGTCAAAAAATGAGAATTTAAAGGTAATCAGAGAAATGATTAATAAATAATAAGAGGTAAGCATTAGAGCTCCAAAAACTCTTACTCAAAAGAAGGCAGCCTTGCCAATTGTCCATATGGACACCAGTGAACCCCAAAGGTCTGCAATGACATCCCACAGAGTAAACAATATCAGACAACACTGAGAAAGAAATATATAACAATAAATTCCGTAAATAAATGGACAAAGCGCAAGGATGTCCTGAGAACATGACTACTTAGTAAAGAATGGTCGCGACACTGAGTTCCCTCCTCAGCCAGATAACCAGGTATCATTTGAAAGTGAGACAGATATTATAATTGGTTTCGCAATTCTCAAGTAAAATTAGGAGACCACTCTAGCAAGTAATTTCATCTTTTTCCATCCATTAACTGAATCCTCAGAGCCAACTATTGCAGTAAAAGAATCAGGACACAAACATGGAGCTATAAGCCACCACCGAAAGTCTGCAAAATTTTAGAAGCCCTTCGCAAACCAGTCAACTTAGTTCGCTCTAGGACTCTGAATACATCCTAGCCATGGTAATAAAGGAATGAACTCTGAGTGCTACACTTGGAGAATGAAGAAAAGAGGAAGAACAAAACTTGGATGGAAAATGAAAAAAAGTCAAACTTTTGTGAGTAGAGAGAGCAAAAATCTGAAATTTATCTCATTTTCTTCCCTCTTCTTCCCAAATATGGTGTAAAAGTCCTTCTGACCACATGTCTTAATCTCAAAGCTTCTCGACAAAAGGAAATACATTTTCATCAGAGAAAAGATTGCCCCTAACAATGCAAGCCCAAAAGAGAAGGTTTTCCCAATTTAGCCCTGGCCAAAACCAAACTCCAGTTATTAGGGATAGAAGATGCTCGAACAATTAAAAAGAAGTACAATCCCACGAAACTTCTTTCCACTATGTATGGCCACTAAAGGGAACATAAGCTATCAAAACCAGACATATCAAAGAACTGCTGAAGTGGCCAGTTGGTGGTTCAACTGATGCTGAATCATTATCTATAAAAATTACAAATATAACATCTGTGACCAATGCATGGACAGATACAAAGTTTTTTTCTGAGTGGGGAAAAATTTTACCAAAACGATACAAAAATACCAAGTGTATTTGTCTCAAGTGATATAAGTAGTGTTCTCACCGTGAGCCAAAGAAAAGTAATGTAATCACACACTACAAATAATTCAAGTGTAATTGTCTCAGGCGATATAGTAGTGTTCTCATTACGATCCAAAGAAAAGTAATGTTCTCACACTTTAAAACCCTTGCAAAAGCTAATTTGTATTTCCAAATTGTTAAAAAGGTTTACAATTTGCGGGGACAAATTGAAATTGAAAATTTAAATATCGGCTTAGCTATGCATCTTTTAGGAAAGTCAATGATAGCAAAATTTATTTTTTTTAGGTCAAAAAATCAAGAATAACTCACAAACCTTCGACTATTTTTAACTATCAGAATAGTAAGTGGGAGCGAAAGCCTCTGCCATTCAATATGCAGGTCTGTCCCTAGACCAATGGACATGTGAAGCACACCCATTCTTATGGTAATATTGCGTGAATGTTATCCCAAAGTTCCAAGGTTCGAGCCTCACTCCAATAGTACAAATTGTTTTGCTATATCATGACATCAGCCAAACAAGTGAAGAAAAGACCCACTTCCATACAAAAGTAGCCTCAAGCCCATATGGAAAAGCCCCCGAATAACGCTCCTCAAATCTAGTTCAATACTATTCGACCAAAAAAAAAAAACATCTAGTTCAATACTCACTTCCGTCAAACCCACCTAAATCCAGTTTGGAGACCAGTCCAGTTTGCCCATCCACCAAATGAACCGGCAGCCAATACGAGAAATAACTCAAGAGGATGGCCAGAGAGCTCCCAGCTCAACCAGTTGAACCGGCCGTCTGTTCCAGGTATAAAAAGAGTAACTGGAACCAATACCAAAACTTGGCCTAGGTGAAGATAACTATATGGTGCCTCGTGACACTATCGCATGAAGCCAGAGGAGCAACTAATCCATTTTACAGCATGACATGAGTCTCTACTTCAAAGTCACCTCTAAAGGACTGCTAGAGATTCAAAAAATAAAGAACACATTTGATAGTCTAAAAAAGATACTGGTTTGTGTGGTTGACCAGAAGATGGACTCAGTGAAAACAAGCTGAGCCGCACACATGCCAGTTGAGCTCGACTGAAATTGTTTTCTAGACTGTGGTTTCGAAAATGACATCTAACTTTCAATCAAAAGTATAGTTTAATGGCAAAGACTGCACATTTTTTCTATATTTTACACCTGATATTAAGTCCGCTTGGGTCGTGTCAAATATCGAATCATTCGTTTAAGTCAAGGGCAAACAAAATTTATATTTGATTGAAATCGAGATAAAGCCCAAGTTTCGAGCACCAATTATGTGTATCGCATCGCGTTCCCTTAATATGTTGGCCCGTAAACACTCAATATACTCAGTCTTTCACATCACTTAATGTACCTCTTTAACCAAATCTTAATTTACTAGAGTATAAATTCAATTTCTTAAAGCCTCAAAAAGTAGAGACCTCCACCGAAGGGAGATATTATTCAGGGCGATGCAGGATACTTGCTAATGATCTACTAATTACACAAGCAACAAGTATCATAGGTAAATGACAAACTTCCTTTGCCTCCAATTGAAAACTTAAGAGAGCAGCGGAACTTTGTTTTATAGGTTCTAGACCTATCAAAATAGGTCATAAATCCATTTCTTAACCCATATATTAGTAAATGAGTCATAATGGGTTAGTTATATTTAGTAAATGGGTCATAAATGGGTAGAAGTCTTATATTGGTATTAAATGGGTCGTAAATGGATCGCAAATAGGTCATAAATGAGTTTACAACTGATTTAAACTCAACGTATTTCTCTCGCCCTCACTCAATCTTGCACTTACTCATTCCGCGCTCTCATTTCAGCTTGGGTATGAATTTTCTTATATTTAATTAAATATGGAAGTGTTTTAGCAATATGGGTCTAATCGGATATGAGCCGGTCGGGTATGGGTCAAGAAAATTGCATTGCGCATAAATGGGTTAATGGGTCAAGTTGGATCGGACCATTTATGACCCAACCCCACCCATTTGACAGGTCTAATAGGTTCCAAAGAAGAAAGGAATGTAATGGATATTAAAGGAGGTATACTTTTACTTCTCCTTATTCTCTTGCAGTAAATGAACAATAAATCCCACTAGAGAGAGAAATCTCGACTATGGTATTCTTAAACTTGATGCCAACTAATCTGGACCAATGGCCTTTTTTTTCAATTCCTTTCTTAAGATTGATTAGAGGAGCAATACTTCCAAAGTAACCATGATCAGGTGTATTAAATACATATAAACCAACTGAAATGTACATCTGATGTATTGGAATTTGATACGATGTCGACTAATAATTTTACTCTATGTTGTTTTACAGTAAGTTAATGCTATCTTCTGTAAGGTAGGGTAGCAATACATAAGCCTTAAAAGAAGGATATGCAGCGCTTTCTAATTAAAAGGAATAAAAAAAGGAGGAACTTCCTTAAGAAAAAACAGACTCTAAAAAACAAAGAGAGAGGGATGCCGATATCCAAAACTACTAAAAGCCTGAACAGAAACAACAAGGAGTATGAAGGAATGCATTAACCATTATAAAATTAAAAATAACAGTGCACACATTAATAAAACAAATGAGGAATAGTATCATAATTAAAATGCTTCTTTACCATTTCAGAATAACTTAAGTCATATAGATCCTCCTCATGGGCCCAGTCATCCAAGCTAAACTCAGGAAGTGAACGGCAACCAGTAGCATAAAGCCATTGTCCCTTCTCAGTCTTCCGGCAGTTTGGGCACTGCATTGCGCCCTTGCAATTGAATGCAGAACCAATGCAATCTGAAAGGAGGTGAATTCAAAGACAATGAATAAAAAGAACTTAAAAAAAAAGGCTCCATCTATCAGAACAAATATGTGGACCTGAACAGAGATTGAGCATTTTGCTGATCAGAAGATGTAAACAATGTCATCTGAGATGCTAGCTTTCTTCCAACAATTAGAATATGATTGATTTCTCAGCAAGTAAACCTACATAACCATATCTGGTTTTAAGGATCAGTCAAAATCATACACTATAACAGGTTGTTGTTGCCAATAGAAAACCAAAATGACTCCAACTGAGCTGGACCAAAAGATCAGGCATCATGCAGGCCATTGATATCACTTCAAAAAGATTCACTGCCCTAGAGCTCTGAACTCTCAGCAAGATGTTGTCATTTGTTTTAAAAATCAGTCAAAATCATAAGCGAAAAAGCATTTTTGCGACAAATGAGATGACTAGTTCACTCATTGGCTAAGGATCCGGCATCATGCAATCAATTGGCATCCAAACTTAAGAATGATCCGCCCCGTCTTCCTAAATAAAGCTCTCAACATCAGTAGGATCGTTGTCATTATTATCAGATAAATCATTAAATAGTATGACCGCACGCTTTGAAAGAAAAGTTTCACTTCAAAGGCGGTATACAGATTCAAGGTTCTTATCTTTCTCTTTCCCATTGCTGGGAAAAATCCAACTTCTTAACTTTCATTGCACCCACAAAACCATCACAACTCAAAGAAGATTCCCGAAACTTGAAGCAAATCCACATCTTAAGGCTCAAACACGAAAGCAAATAGCCATTCACTCTAATGTGTGGCCACTGGATCCTGATTAACACCACTTGCGAAGAAAAAATTCCATCTTCGCAGCCGATGCACAAAGCAACATTTAAGACTCGCATAACTTCACTCACTATTAACATCCAGGGCATCCGCCTTCTGTCGTGGTATAGTTCTCTCCATTTGACCAAATTTAATCGATCTAATTCAGTTCCAAGTAAAATTCTTAATTCGAGATCAAGATGCAAGGACCAATTCAATCTTCGATAAACCGATCGACTCATCACATCATCCCAAACTCATCAAAGAACGAATGCTCGAAGCCAAAGAATAAAGAAGAGAGAAAAATCGCATATTCCGTCAAGAGCCATCGACCTCAATCTAACCGCAGCCCAATTAATTCACATTCGCCAAGATTTCAGTCGACAGGAGTCAATCTCAAAGCCAATCCAGAAATCCCCCAAACCAAAACAGAAAAAAGGAACAAACTTCAAGCAGATCGGATCTCGGAGATGCAATCCCCCCCGAGAAAGGAAGAAGAACGACCCGAAACTCAGAATCCGTCAGAGCTCACCTAAATGGAACTGATGACCGCACTGGAGCTTGGCCCACGACCGATCCCCATTGTCGATGACGACCTCGAGGCAAATGGAGCACGACACCGACCTCCCTCCGCCGTCGCCGTCGTCCGCCGCCACGTCGGCGTCGCCCTTCAACCCCATAATCCCTCCCTCGAGTGGGGCGGAAAAAAACAAACGAACCGACCGACCGGCCGACCGACCAATCAACCGACCCCACCCAACGACCTCCCGAAAGAGAAGAAGAAGGAAACCCTAATCCGATTGCCGAAATCGACGAGGCCGCCGGAATAATTCAGGCGGAAATCGAACCTCCCCGGACTGCGATTGCGCGCGGGAGATCGTCGGACGATGAAGAGTCGGATGATGGAGATGGAGGAGGAGGAGGAGGAAGAGAGAGAGAGAGAGAGGGAAATGGAAGAGGAGGGAGATGCGTGAAACGATCGGGGGGGAGGAACATGGAAACGAGGACGGAGTCGCTGAATTCGGATTTAATTATTATTTGGTTGGTTCGTCTGGTTCGCGACTTTTCTCTCGTCCCCCATTTCTCATTTCCATTTTCCGTTTTTGTTTTCGTTATTTATTTATTTCCGCTGATTCTTCTCCCCTTTTTTTATTTTTATTTTTGGGAGAGTGGCACGAATAATATTTGAACTTTGGCCCCACATGCGGCGTGTATTCAATGTGATTCGTAAACTTAACGTAATGTTCAATGTGATCCCTGAGCTTTTATTTTGTTCAATATTGCTCATGAATTTTTCGTATATGTTTAATTTAGTCCTTGAATCACGTGAAGATGTTCAATATAGTCATTTCATTAGTTCAAATTTGGGGATTACGTTAAATATTTTTATACAGTTTAGGAACTAAATTGAATATGTACCCAAAGTTCAAGGGCGACATTCAATAAATTAAAATTTTAAGGATCATGTTGAATATTAAGTTGAAATTCAGGGATCATAATAAATAAATTAAAATTTTGAGGATCACGTTACACGTTCAATCAAAATTCAAAGATGGTTTGTGTCGTTATCACTTTTTTTTTTTAATTTTTGGATTTATGGATTATTTTTGTGTACCTGAGCGAGAGGTGGGGTCCGGTGTCCATTGGATTTGGGGGAATCGGGGGACGGTGAGGGCGCTGTCCGAACGTGGACAGCTGGACGGCGGGGATTGGTTAAGCGTGGGTGGGAGTTCGGATTGAATTTGGTTGACTAGTGTTGGCCCGGTCTTTCTTTTTCCTTTTTTTCTTTTTTCTTTTTCCAATTCTCTATTTTTTTGAGAAAATTTTAAAAAGGGGTCCGAAATAAATTATTTTCTCAAATAAAGGCTTAAAATGAGCATTATCTCAAATAACGACCTGAAATGATCGAATCGTTTCAAATAAGTGCCCGAAGTGACCAAATCATTTTAAATAAGGAAATTTAGCCGGTTGATGACTATTCCGTCACCAAAGAATGAATATTTTAGTAAAAAAAATTATAAGTATATTTTTTTGATTTTTTTTCACTTTCTTTTTCTTTTCCTTTATCTTTTCCCTTTTTTCTTCTTCCCAACAGTCACTGTGCCTAGCCGGTGACAACATCAAGCAAGGGTCGCTCTCGCCCCTCCAACCCAGGCGAGACTACCCTCACCGAATACTAGCAAGGGTGAGAATGAGGCTACCCTCCCCTCTTGGGTTGCCCTCGCTTAGGTTGGGTGGGCGAGAGTGACCCTTACTAGGCTAGGCCAAGGCAGTTCTCGCCAGACATCAACGAGGTCAACCCTTGCCTGCCTAAGAAAGGGCAGCCTCCGTCGGCCCCAGCAATGGCTGACGGAGGGAAAAAAGGGGAAAAAAAAGGAAAAGAAAAATAAAAAAATAGAAAAAAGAAAGAAAAAAATTCAAAAAAAATAAAAAGACAAAAACACCCTTTAGCCGGTAAAGTCACGTCCTTATTTGAGATTAATATGATTACCTCAGTCTCTTATTTGAGACAAGATTCATTTTATGCCATTATTGGAGAAAATTATAGCACTTCAAGTCCTTATTTGAGACAAGGTTCACTTCAGACTCTTATTTAAGAAAATGACTCTACTTTGGGCTCTTTTTTGAAATTTTCCCCTTTTTTTTACTGGCAATAGAAATTAAGTTTTGTCAATTAGTATTAGTGCTCATTAAGCAATCCATACCAAATAATTTGCATATTTTGAAGCGCTGAGCGTAATAGAAATTTAAGAAACTAAACTTTGTTTTCGTACTATGAACATCGCTAAATAATTATCCGGAAAAGTTATCGACATAATTGAGGAACAATGATAGGGATGAATTTTCATGCCACACATAGAAAGCCAGATGAGGATGTATGTGATTGACATCGTCGGGAAGTCCCGCCCCACCCCGCAATCTTTTGTTTTGTTGATTTCTAGTCCTAGTTCTTTTACAAGAAGAACGGTGTAAGTTTTTGCTAAATTGCCTTTTTCTTTATTCTTCCATTGTTTTTTTAAAGATTAATAATACAAAAAATTTCAAACTTGTGCACATATGATAAATTTATCAAAAACTAATTTTTTTTATCATCAAACCTCAAATTAGTACATTTGTGATAAATTTACCCTTTGTTTAATTTTACTATCAAATTGCTAAGTTAAATGACACATGATAATTAATGGATGTACCCGTTTGGGGTTTTACCTTTCATTTTTCGTGATATTAACTCAATTTTTTAATGTATCATTCAAACTTCTAATATAATCTCTTCTTTCTCTCTTTCTTTTTTCATTGTTTGCCTTTTGAAGAATAATTGCTAATTTTTCCTATTTTTCTTTACTTAATCTTAGTGAAAGGACAAGGCAAAAATGGATATGATTGTGGGGTTGCATATGCTTTTCAAAGTTTGGGTGTTTGTTATCCATTTTAAAAAAATAGGGAAAAAGCCAGCAAAAATCTCAAACTATGTCACATGTGACATATTTGCTATGAATTTTTTTTTGTGACACCAAAACTCTAAACTATACTATATGTGACACATTTACCCTATTGTATTTTAGTCCATGAGTATTTTCATCTTTTTTCCTTTTTTTTTTTTTTCCTCTTTTTTCCTTTCCGGCGAGGGCGGCCCTCGCCGGCATCAAACGAGGGTCGCCTCGCCTGGGCGAGCGAGGGCAGCCTTCGCCCGACTCAGGCGAGGGCGACCCTCGCCAGCGTCAAGCGAGGGTCACCCTCACCTGAGTTGGGCGAGGGTAGCCCTCACCTGAGTCAGGTGAAGGCCGCCCTCGTCGGTGGGGGGTGAAGGTCGCCCTTGCACCCGACTCAGGCGAGGGCGACCCTCGCTTGAGTCAGGCGAGGTTGCTTCGCTTGGGTGAGCGAGGGTGGCCCTGGCTTGAGTCGAGCGAGGGCCGCGCTCGTCGAAAAGGAAAAAAAAAAGAAAAAGTAAAAAAGATGAAAATGCTCACGGACTAAAGTACAACGGGGTAAATGTGTTACAAATAGTATAGTTTGTGGTTTTTGATGTCACAAAAAAAAGTTCAGAATAAATGTATCAGAGATGACTTAGTTTGAGATTTTTGATAATTTTTTTTCTAAAAAATATTTTGACTTAAAGCTGCCTTGAAAATGGTCAAAATCCGAAGGAAGTCCCCCGCTTTGGGTTTGAAGCGTTCTCGGCAAAGCACCTTGGCCCTTTAAGCAATAGTTTTGTTTTTTTGTTTTTTTCTTTTTTCATTTTGTCCTTATCGATTAATCATGTTTCAACATTTGCCCTCCGTTTGCATTATCCACTTTTCACTAGTCCTGTAAAAAAGATGGGTTAGATTGGATTTGGATTGGGTCGAAAATGGTACGATCCAAATAGTCCCATTGAACTCGTTTTGACCTATTTCCATGTAACGTAAATCTAATGACACATATTTGATCCCGATCTGTATTGTTAAAATACTTCCATATTTAACTCAATTTAGAAAAACTTATACCCAAAATAAAAAGACAGTATGGAGTGAGTGATGATGGGAGAAATAAGTTGAGTTTAAATAAATTGTAAATCCATTTAATACCTATATTATCCATATTATGCTTATACCAATTTATCATTTATTTACTGAATATAATTAAATCATTACAACCCATTTACTGATACGTAGATTAAGAAATTGGTTTATAAACCATTTTACGGGGTTTACTTTTCACACACAAGTAAGTACATATTTGGTAGCAACGCCACCACATGGACATCGGAGGTGGGGCCATTTGAGCTCCGGCATCGCTTCGTTGAGATCACACGAGCCCTAGGAGAGATCTATCTCACATTGGGTCGAGCTACCTCAATGCCACCTTACTGAGGTTCCGTAGCTTTTGGCCGACACTCATTGATGGCTTGCTATCCCAAGCAATATTGATCTTGCGCAATCTAGCAAGGCAGATTCAACGACGCCTTGCATACAACACACAGGCTTCGACAACCCTTGCCACAATGCGTCTTTGGTTATGGCACTGCTAGATTGTAGAGGACTTACCCTTACCCTCTCCTTTTTTCTTTTCCTTTATAATCTTACTTCATTTTAAAGTTGCTTTATGAAAATGTACTCAAAATCAATTATCCAAATACTATTTGCTTTTTTTTAAACACCTTGAGTCAAATTTTTTTTTTGTTCTAAATGTAAAGTATAAATCCAAAGCATTGCCAAACTCATCCTCTACACCCCACCCCCTCCTCTCAAAGAAGGAAATAAATAAAGGCATGTTTGTTGGGGCGTGCCAAAAGTAAAGCAGAACTCTTTGCTCTTCCGCCAAGATATAAAATATTATTCAAATCTTGAAAGTTTTATTTATGAATTTATATATCTACATTTATACTTCACAAAAGTTTCAAGTATTTAGGATTAAATAAGGTCGCAATGCGCGCACCGCAAAATTTAAAAAAAAAAAAAGAAGTAAAAATCGCTACAAACGGACGTCACAGGTCCAATCGTTCGCTGAAAATCAAGTTACGAAATCGGAAACATGAATAAAAGAATTGGGTGAGAGAGGAAAGTCTGGTTTAAGACGAAACAATTAGCTATCAATATGACAAAAGACATAAAATTAGATAATTGGGTATGATGGCCATCAACCTCAACCCCACCAAACTTTCATGAGCAAACATCAATGGAGAATCTCATTAGTGTTGATTCTGTCTTAAGTATTACCTTTTCCCCTACGCTTGCACATAACTCCGCTGATGGTTTCTTCCTTCTCTTGTACCGAAAGTTTGCAGTCTTCAAGGCAGCTGGGAAGAATCTGTGGTTTCCTCAACAAATTTTGCGCGAGTTGTTTGACCTTGTTAATTTCCAAGCTAGGACCCACCCGTTGGACAATCTCTCTTCCTCACAATTCGCAATCAAAACGGCATTTGTACTAAAGATCCACGGAGGTTTAAATATGACGATTTCACGTCACGGTCGTACGTGCGCCCCTTGGCATCGATTAGGCAGCGTCCATCTTCCGGTGCCCTCACCAACCGGCAATTTCCCAACCCTCCATCCGTAAATCCCCGTCACATACAATCCGATGCTCCTGTATAATCATGACGGAAAATGGGTAAATTCAAGGTCCACCAAACTGGAGAAGCTTCCGCGCGCACTGTCGGACCACGGACTACTCATCCGCTCAACCCGGATTCCCACATCTTAGACCGTTAGGACGCTCCCGGTTCGTGCTACGTCCGGTTCTCCTCGGGTCATGTAGACGCCACGCGAATCCCTCTATCCAAATCGAGATCCCACGCAAAAGCGCGCCTCTTTTAGCCAAACCGATGACGGCTCGCGTGTCCCTAAAAGGAAAAGGGGGTTTTTTGTCCGTGCCAAGTGGGGGTCTCTCTGGGGGTTTCTGCTGTCGGGGCGGGGAGCTACACCCGTGGGGTCATCCTTACCCGACCGTTCCTAACGTTGAAGAACTTTAGAGCGCCCTCGGATGGAGATTTTGACATTTTAGGTCGTGAAGGGGGACAGGAATCTCGAACGCGTATGCCTTCTGCTCAATAGCGGCTGCCGCGCCAGCAAGTAAGATCATCTTTTCTTCCCTCGCCGAGGAGGACCCCGGGGGAATGAAGTGGGTAAATCGCTCAGATGCCTCTCTGGATCTCTCTTAACTGGAAACAAACTTCGAGAAGAACAGGAGGCAAAAGCCCGTTCGAGTCCATTGTGCAAATCGATCAAATTTCAAATTGAGTGGTGGGGGGAGTTGCTCGTTGAGAGCTTCTAGTCTTAGTCTTGATTCTCCTCCATCTTCTCTACATGTACGAGACATTAGTCCTCTTCAGCTCTTCCTTTGGTCACCCCTCCAAAAGAAAGAAGGCAAAACCCACGAAATCGTACTCAGAAAATTGGATTCGAAATATACCCTATAGCGCAAGTTTACGGACACTGCTGAAAAAGAGAACCAAAGCACGTGAGAACGGGATCACAGCGAGCATCGTAATTCGCACATTCAAGTTCAACGCAACAGAAATTGAGCAGAAGAAGCTCTCTCTGTTCAAGCGGATTGTTGCAGTAGAGAAAGGTGATCAGTCGGTGAGGTGGTCGCAGGACTGAAGCGGCTATCGGGTTTTTATATGGGCCTTGGGTTCACCGATCCGTTGCATCCTTATCGGCCCAAATTAAAAAAAATTGATTATATTTAATTGAAGAGCATTGAAGAACGACAAAATCCGTTGTCGTCCAGCGGTTAGGATATCTGGCTTTCACCCAGGAGACCCGGGTTCGATTCCCGGCAACGGAACCTTTTGGTCTTTTCATCCCCGGTAATATTTTGTCCTCTTTTTGAATTTTCACGGAAATTAATGTGTGTTTTGGGGTTACGTACGTGCACATTGAAAATTTGACCTTAAATGTATCGAAAGATGACAAATTCTTTTCCGCTCTTTTAGCTTTATATCTTTTTTTGCCTTCCCTGATGACCAAAGATATATGCTTGAGTAACCGCATGCGAATAGTTTCTATCATCCTCTTTTCTAATCGCACGGTTCTGAAGAACTACGGGTTTAAGACCTCGAATTTTCCATTAGCACCCCCTAAAAAACATAGAAATTTCAAATCTAGCCCAAAACTTGAACCAAGAACTGTGGCCTGGACTATGTAATTAATTTACAATTTGCTCCACTTTATGTTCTTTGTTTAACAGGTATTCCAGTTTCGCAGTACATTAGCTTCCATGTATCGCTTCCAAGCCTTCAGAGCACCGAGGACTCTGGTGTCCTCCGACCTCTCCTTCGGTCTGTAAACATTCGTGAACAAGCCTCTAGCTGCAAACCCCATCAGCTCCGATGGGTCCATGTACCCGCGCATTCTCGACATGAAGGCACCCCCTTCGTAAGAGAAACCCATCCTGAAGTACCGGTCTGTGCCCGCTGTATCTTTTGGGCCAGTAAGATGTTCTTCCGGTTGAATGTGCAGAGTTTGTGTTGACGGATAGTGTTCGGCAAATGCATCGGCCTCGATGCCGAATGACTCCCAGTCAACCTGCTGCAGTATGCCAGCGACTCTTTGTGAGTTCTGCATAGAGTGGGTGCATAAGTGCATCGATTGTTCTAGTGCTAGCTTGTCGACTAGCATTTTCAACCCCTGCAGTCGGTGACCAATTCGGGATGCCACGGCATCATAAAGTTTGCCTCTTGAAACATGTTCAAGTCCCTCCATATTGAGCAGGTCATCGAAGTGGATAGGATCGCCGATAAGTACAATCACCTATACACGCAACACAAAGGATATGTTGCATCAGAGGTAAGGCAGTCTTCATTTCAACAGTGCATCAAATAACTGAAAACATACTCTCCCAGAGCTTGCGCCTCAGACTCAAATAACATGTTTACTCAGAACGCTTTTTCTCACAGGTCAATAAAGAAGAAGACGAGTCAACCAACATAACCTCCTTGTTTAGAATTAGTCAAGACCTTCAGGGGTTTAATGTGGCACTTTAAACTTTAGCTCCTTAAAATTAAGTCGCTTGATAATTTGAGAAGCCCTAAAATAACATTTGTTCCATCTTGGTATCCATACCACAAAGAACCCTCACTGAGCCAAAATTTTTGGCTGAAAATTGCATCAATAGACAGCTACATACCGTCTTGCCGATCCTTGGGAAATTGGCTCCAATAGGCATGATATCTTGCATTCCTGTATGCACAAAAGGTACAACCATAGGAATGCTGTCTGCGTCGAGTACCAACCTGCAGTAGATAATAATGGAAAGCCAATAAACATCAAGAAGCCAATAGCTCCATAGAGCAGATAACTTATGTCTAGATCTATTCTGGCAGATGACCAGCTAGATTAAGGGGTAAAGAGATGTAAAAGCAAAAGAAATTGAATGATTGAGCTCAAACTACTCAAAGTTCCACTAGGAAGCTTAATAATTGAGCTCCACTAATACAGCTCATCATCACAGGGTTAAATAAACCAAGCTGTCCCTTGGTAGCAACAGCGCTAACTTTCCCACTGCCAATTGAAAAACCATCTAAAGGGGACCCTCTTCACCCCTACCAAGTTTGACTAGAATAATAGACTGGATTGATCCTTGGTTTTTCTAATTTTGAACAGGGTGTTATGGAGCTATTTCATGGATCCATGGACGAAAGATTCAAACTCTTCTAATGCCAAAAAGAGTATCGCCCAATTGGTAGCAGGAAGGCAGCAGATGGGAAGGAATGAAACAGCCATGGGCCACAATAACAGGGAAAGGACTATAAAAATCGATAATCAGATGCTAATGTGTCACCTCCCAACACCTCTCTTTGCTGATCCTATGGTTCTCCCACCATCCCGAGAACGACTGCCTTCTGGAAAGATGTGAACCCACCCACCACTGTTCAATTTTGATACAGCCATGTCCATACCCTGAAAAATATATGACAGAGAGAAAAGTATTAATGGTAGCCTTAAAGCCCCAAAAGATATAGTGACAATATTGTCATAATACTTGTAGTAAATATATTTGACTGCCACTGACAGAGGACACAGTTCCCAATTGTTAAATGTGGAAGTTATCATTGCAATTTACAGAAAATCCTTATCTGTTCATTGACGTGCACCACAGTAAATATTGAGTGAGTGAAAAAGAAACAGAGTCAAGAAATTCGTTTTGAAGTATGAAAATGAACACTGGAAAGAGTCATATTTTACAATCAACATGGGCTTTCTTAAAAAAAATGGAAACATTATCATAGATGAAACACAGCAAGGTAAAAAGGAAATTGAAACTACGCAGCACTCAAATACGGAGGCACAGCCCAAAGGCAACAAAACACAGAAAGAGAAATGATGAAACAGATTCATTTCCAAAAAAACACACAATGTCCAACAAAAGTGACAAACAAGCCATCATACATATTCTATATAGCCACCCGAACTGATCAAAGTAAAGGATTATGCACAAATGCAATAACAAAATGCAAAACCACGTACTTTACCAAAAAAAAAAAATGCAAAACCACGATTAAAAACGTTGGGTAGAATAAATACCATCAAAAGAAAAACAAACATGGCTATGCTCTACCTAGAACCGATGGCTAGCATTACCTTTTGATAAATCCCCTCACCACGGGAAACTGGCAGAACTTTTACGGATCTAAAGAAAGCAGAAGTCACGGGATTGCTGAAACATCGATCTGTTGCACAAAGTGTCCATCTCAGGTTCTGAGCATCCAACAGAACACTTGGAGGGAGAAGTGAGGCGATAACAAATGGATCATCCACAGATGCGACATGATTGCTTACCTAAATGACAAGATCCTTGGTTAGTCATCTCTCCCAACATGCTAATAGGATCATAAAAGGAAGAGCTCAAATGCCAGTTTTGCAGGCAGGCTGATCTATACCGTGAGAAGGGACTTATTCTTAGGTCTGTGAAGCAGCGCATCATGTAGCTTCTCTACACCATATACCTGCCATAACAAAAATATTTGAATGATTTCATACCTGAGACTTCAGAAAGGATAAACAGTTCCCAGCCAAGTAAACCGGTCCCACCTGAACACGATTTAGGCCATGCATAAACACATGGCACATATTCCCTAGAACAGGCACAGCAACAGCTTGAACCATTCGGAGGACAATAGAATCTCCTTCAGCATTTAACTCCTCACTGACTGCCATACGATAAATTCAAAAGTCAACATTTACACCTTACTTCTATCAAAGGTGTTAAGAAAAAATATTACCTAACAAATAAAAAAGCATTTAAAAGGTCCACAAGGGCCCCAGAGATTCAAGCATACAAGGTAAAAAGGAAAAGTTCGTGCACTAATTAATATCAAACCTGAAATGGAATGATATACTAAACTTAATGAGTAATTCATCAGATGCGCTGAGGAGTTTAGCTTCCTCAGCTTGAGGTCACAACACCAGGCCGCCTTTTAATATTTCTAATTCACAAATATCAAGAAGGTTATGCTATCATATAACTCGCACCAGTAAAAATCAGAACAAAACATTCAAGTTTTGATCATCTTTGGTTTTTACAGTCGAAACCCAATTGGAACGCGGTCATCATCATCTTTTACAAAACCACTCAACAATTGTTCTCACTTCATTGTGCCACACGAAATTTCTTTACAATAAATTGTGCGCTTGTACAAGTGTTGACAAACTTAATGTGGCACACTAGTGGCGCCACATAGTACTCTGCAGGGCATATTGGTCACCATAGGGATTTTAGATTCTATATATATGGAGGAAAAGCCAACATCCAATGGCAAGCTATGTGTATAGTCATCTATGGTAACTAGCTCGCAATTGATTTCTCCATTATATCGACTACTCATCCTCCCACTTTGCTTAATGTTCATCTATCCACTCCTATACTTGCACCCATTTCCTCAAACTAGTATGTTATACATAGATTAAGTCCATCATTAACTGACTCTATGATTCACTGGTTATTAACATCAATCATATCAAAAACAATTGTCGGATACCTACATCAACAAGTAATATAACTCATTTTCGGGGAGAAGTATCAAAAGTTACCGTAGTTGATGCCCACAATCCATCTGATTATAAATTACACAAGGATTTGCTTAGATCATGTTCTTTTACCCATGTCATAACTCTACTTATTAAATGACTTGGCTGGTCAGCTTCGCTAAGCGCTATGTCCTTGCAATCAATTCTGGCATTCTTGGTTCCCACTAATTCCTTAGTTGACCAATCACTTCCTATGTTAGTTTGTTTATCATGAACATTTCGCATAAAGTAATTTCTTGGCAATCGATGTGATCCGACTAGAAGGACTTTACATTAACTCTCTGGTCCAACCTTAAAAAGCATCTACAGAAAATAAGAAAATAGAGCTGGTAAGAAAGGACTTTCAGATCCTTATTTTTCCTTCGCTCAATGTTTTTTCTTTTGTAGATGCGCAATATTTCACTAAGGCTTGTTGTAACTCCGTTTTCATCTCATTGATTGAGCATTAACTCAGCCTATCACCACGGATAAGAAGTTGCTTTTTCAATTTGATACCATTCGATAGAATTAACAACATACCACCTTATCTATTTGTTAGATTATTTGCCCTGTCCTTTGCAAAATCCCTGTACTATTCATATGTTAAGTTGTCACCAAATCACATGCTGCAAGTATACTACAAGGTGCATTATTGGCTTCCTAAGTATGAGGTTGACGAATGCATGTACCACAAGCGAAAATGCATAAGGCTTACTATCACAGTTTTCCTGATCATTACATGATGGAAACTAGCCAGCAAATTTCGATATCCTTAAAATTAATCCCAAATAAACCTTGTAAATTCTTCAATTTACTTTTCAGCTGTTGCTCGACATACAAGATTGCACACGACACAAGTTCTAGTATTCTTAAACACGGCGAAACAGGTTAAAAGGTACTTTCCCAATCTAGGCATCCAAACCTTCTGCGCATTGATATTCAACAACGGGAATTGAGAAAACCTCCACAACCGCATTATATTTGCATTGTAAGCGGGTTCCATATCAGCCAAAGCATCTTCGCAAGCTCGACAAGCAACATGAAAGAGATCAACCGGGATCATATGGAGTCCCTCAGGCCAAGTATTCTAAAATGCTACAGAGCGAATCAAGCTATTCAAATTCAATATTAGCGGCTAAGATGACGAAAATCCAAGAAGAAACATCCTCAATCCTCAACTCCATCCCATCGATCTGCCCCGCTATCCAAACGCCCACGCCCACAACACAAGTGCGGGAATCGACTGGAGAAGACGCACAGTACCTCGCTTGCGATAGAAGGACGACGGCGACGACGGCAGGGAATCCCTCCGGAAGTCCCGAAACCTCCGGAGCCAGCGCTGCACGGTCGAGGAGAAGTAGCCGTCGTCGGCAAGCAACGCCGCCGCCGCCGCCGGCCGGAGACGGTGCTTGTCGACGGCGACGACACGGAAGCGGTCCCGGAGCCGGAGCTGCAGGCACCGGGCTCTGCTCTTCCACAGATCGCCCCTTTCGAGCCACTGCGCGCCCATGCCTCCGGGCGGCGGGAACTCGCTAAGGTCGGATGTATCGGGCACGTTACTCGAAGGGAGGAGAGAGAGAGAGAGAGATCAGAGAGCGGCGGTGGCCATGGAAATGGAGAAGAGAGAGACGAGAGAAGAGAGAGAAGCGCGAGTGTAGAGCGAGAAAGGGGGTTTGTGAGAGAGGAGACGGAGGTCGCTACTGTGGCGAGCAGGGGGATGTGCGCACTGCGCACCCCTTTCCGGATTCGAGGGAGGGGAAATATCCGTGGGCCCACCCACTTTGGGCCTACGTGGCAGCAACATCGGGGGTGAGGGGGCCCCACCCGCTTTGGACCTACGTGGCAACCACCGGGGGTGGAGATAGGACCGTTCTTTCTAGAACAATCCAACGTGAATTTTGTCGGGTCTTTAGTCTAACCGAAAGAGGATCCACGTCAGTATAATAAACATGTTATATTTTTATAGTTTTGACAAATGACCTGGATATTTATAATCAATTTTATAATCGAATTTTTTTATATGTATGGATAATCCAACGATATAAATTATTTCCTGCCGACGGTGAACTTAATAAAAATCCGAAAACAATCTATATAATTTATTTTTGCACTCCGTCCATGCACATCGGATGATTGTCGGAGAGGAACGAGATGAGTAGTTATAAAAAGAACCCAATGAAGCGGAAAATTATTGAAGATATATTGACCATGTCTCTTTTTTTTTTTTTGTCTTTTATTCTTTTCAAGCAATGGTAATTTCTGAAAATTAAAAGTGAGAACGGGTCACTTTTGACTTACATATATTTACATTGGTACATGCACAAATCATACCCCGCTATTGGGTGAGAATGTTTCATAATAAAATTAGAAAAATATAAGACAAACGATACGTTTGTTTTTAGGAATATTGGTCTTCCAATACACGCGGGATCTTAATTGGATTAAATATGAATATAAGTGAATTAATTCTTTGAAAGAAATCGAGTAACTATTTAGTTTAGCGAATGTATAAAATATAGGTACTTACAAACCCGTGAATTGAGTGGTTAAACTTGATGAATAGCATATATTTTTTACTTTTTATGCAAATGGTAATTCCGGAAAGAAAAAAGTGAGATAAATGACACTTTTGATACATATTTAGTATTTGACTTAATATTCGTCGACACTAATACAGTATTTTTATCACAATCAACCATAAATATTGATAGGCCAATAAAAAAAATGGACCATAAGGATTGAAATTTCTAGTTCGTTCTTTTCCAATCTATCCTTTCTCGTTTCTTTATAGTGAACATACCGGTACTATTAAGCAACATCGAGGACCGATCCAACTCCAAGCCCAATAGATCACAGCGTTGAATGGAACCAAAAATCAGACCGGCTCAATTCGGCTCGATTGTGCAGTATGACCTGAATTCCAAATGAATCATATCAAATCAATTTCAACACAACCATGGCCTAAATTCAGATCAACTTGAATCTTCTGGTTCGGCGCAGGCACGCCACAGTTCAGTTCTTCAGCTCCCTCTGCAATAGCTCTTGCAAGGCAGCACTTCATGGGAAGAAGGTTTCTTGGTGCAAAATAGAACGACAGATCCAACCTCATTGAGATTTGGGTCAATATATGAGTTCAATCAACTTGATGCGCACACAATTTGCTCTCCCACACGCGGTGCAAATTTCGAGTGGGATCTCTGTTCCGAACCTGCGAGAAATGTCCCTCATATCAGAAGTATGTAAAATTATTTCAATTTGAAGCAGAGTTAACGTAGATACGAATATAAAGCAGCTTAAAGCATCTCTGTATCATGGATGTTGGCTCTTCCCTTAAAGAGAATTTCAGTCTACCGGTTAGCATTATTTTCATCGCTTCAGCTGGATGACAAAATAAAAAAAACAAGCTACTACATTTGTTTTTCTTGATTTGGATAGAGTCAGTAGAACGCGGGAAAATGGAAATGTTTGTAGATAACGGAAACTCTACAAGAATGATGCTTCGGCACATACATGCGGGATGCCCATATGTGGGCTGCGATGGGAAGATTGCTAGCAGATGAAAATTTGATAGTCTGGCTTCAAACCTCCTACATTCAGATAGTTGACATCAACTGCAACAGCCCCTAAATCATCTGGTAAGCAAATCCAAACAGCATTAATTAGTTCTGTCCAAAATATTATGTCGGAACAAAAGTTCCCGATAAAAGTCGAACATTTCCTAATTGGCTTGATCTAGAAACGAAATTCAAATAAGAATGAAAACAGATGAAAAGAAACCTTCGTATATAGTCCTAGCAAACTGTACATATTCAGGGATAAGATCCTGGTATATAATTCCATCCGGGCGAGCATCCAGCACCACAAGGACTCCTGTTTCATCACCATCCAATTCAAGCGAGCCACTTTATTGACCCCCCCAAATAAAAAGAAAGGAGTGCAAATGAAGCACGTGTCAATGCAAACACCGAGCATCTTAATTATCAGCTGAACACCAGTAAAAGGTAGAGATATCCACGTATTTCCTATAATTATCTCCTTTACAAGCACAGGTACCAAAACAACCCATTTCAAGATGTTCCGCAAACAAAAGCTGGGTTCATCAAGAGTTGGAAAAGGTTCAGCTGACTTTTATGAAATAACATATTTAACAATATCTGTCAAAGAAAACATATTTTACATTCAGGTACCACAGAGAATTACCTGGTGACACCCAATCATTGTTGGAACTGCTTGGTAATGGGGCAAGCCAAAGAATGTTCCGCAAGTTCATCGAATCGTCATAAATTACGTTTGAACCTGAAATGCAGCTAACAGCCTGAGCAACCAGAACATGGACTGGACAAAAGAACTAATAATTTCGAATGAAAATCTGCAAGATTGCATTTTTCCACACCAAAACATTTGCTTATTTCCAGCAGTCTAGTAGTTTGGCACAAGAATAAAGGACAGTATATGTGCAATGTTCTTACAAGTCTTTACCTGTTTGGCAATAACCCATATAGTACGGAAATGCTTCCTTGTCATAGGAGGGGTACTCTTTCGCATGAAACCTACCACGAGTGAAACTCCAATGTCAGTGAATGCACCGAAACAAAGAAGTCCATGCTTAATGCACAACACACATAATTTCCTCCTCTAAAGGGCCTCCCCAGAGGAATATAATCGAACCGAATGGAAATAGGTTGACATACAATATACCAAGCCTCCCAGTGTCGTTGGCAAGAAAAAGGTGACCATGGAAGAAATCGTAACGGCTCAATGTCACGTTCAACCCAACAGCGGAACCACGGGATTCGATGACCTCAAATAAAAACTCAAGGTATGCATTTAGCTCCTGAAAACAAACTAGAAAAATGCTTCACTATCCTCCAGTCTTGGGAAGAAATAGATTGTGTCGACAACAATGCAAACCTCGCTAATGAAGCGCCTTCCATAAGGCGTTCTTGTGAGCTCGCATTTATTCTCTTTCGATCCTTCCACATCAGGAACCTATGACAATCACATGTAACATGATATTAGCAACACTCAAGACTCTGTCGCAGAACGATTATGGAAAAACCGATCTCTTCTTCTCATCTCGCCCATACCGAATCATTTCAAGTGAAAATTGGTCTAATTATCATCCTTTGGCAATAGATGAATCATAGCTAAAGATTCCCATAAGAGTATGAAAATTGAACCTTCGAGTTCTAACAACCGCGGGGACAGGTTCAAGCATTGATCGAAATTGCGCAAAAGCATGACTATCAAATTCAAGCGATCACCTTTAGAACCGTCCCTAGCGAAACATTTGCGCTATTACAGGCGATTCTACTGCGATTTAGCAGATTCCAGAAACAGCTTACCGGAATGGGCGTGGGATCGAGGGCGCGATGGATAGCTCCGACGTCGCCGCCGGAGTCGACGGCGAGCCGAGCCAGCTCGAGCACCGGCTCGGGAGGCCACCAGACGAGCCGGTCCTCGTCTCTCCGCCTCTCGGATTCGGCCCTCCGGCCTCCAATCCCGTCGCCAGCGATCAGCTTCCGGCTGACGGGGAGGCGTTTCGAGGAGGTGGTCGCCGTCGGAGAGAAAGGGACCAGGAACTTGAAGCAGGACCGGAGCCTGTCGGCGACGACGGGGTTGACCGAGGAGGCGGAGGGGAAGCGGGCGGCGGCGGCGGCGGGGGCGGAGGGGCCGAGGAGGGAGAGCAGGTCGGAGGGAGTGGCCCTGGGGATCGGAGGAGACGGCGGAGGCGACGAAGAGGAGGATCGGAGAGAGAGGAAGGAGGGGTGGGAGCAGGTGGAGTACGAGGCGGAGAGAGAGAGCGAGAGGAGGAAGGTGAGCCGCAGAGGCAGACTGGTCTTGCTCGCCATATATCTCTCCCTCTCCCGCGCGCGCGCGCGCGCCGCCGCCTCGGCGGGGGATGTCGCCTGGGCTTTGACGAAACGAATCGGGTCCCCGATTTTCGACCCGCTCAAAGCCGGGCGTCCATCTTTATAGCGGCTTCGCATATGATTCCCGACGAAAACAAGAGTTCACGGTTTCGGAAAAGATGCTGAAGTTCGGGCACATGACTTTGACTTTGACTTTTAAAAATCAGAATTTTCTTTTCTAGAATGCGACAGGATTAGGACGCCTGGACTCGAGATCCCAGCATCCGCGACCAGATTTCTCGAGATCGGGCTAAGGACCCGCCAAGGCCAGGCCCGAGTTCACGGCTCCCGTGCCCGGCTGCCCGACTCCCACACTCGAGTACACTCGTGCCTGGGACCAGGCTTGAGTTCTCAGTGCCCGTGCCCGCATACCCAACTCCCTCGCTCAAGTATCTAGCGCTCACGCCCGGGCCGGCGGCGCCCATACTTGGGCCTTCCAAGGCCAGGCTCACGCCCCCAACAACCCCTGGGCCGGCACCGGGACCAGGTCCCTAGGATCATGCTCAAGAAATTGTCTCAAATGTTTATTTGATAATTTTCTACTAACAAGCATCGGAAGGAGAGCTTCCTATAATGTTTCCACTGCTCACGTCTGCCACCAAAATAAGCCATTGCAAATATGAGAAGAAAGAGAGAGACTGACTTTGCTTCTTCCAAATGTGCAGTATTATCCATATGGTGATCGTGACAGCCTTCGAACAGGGCTTGTAAGGATCCTATCGACTGTGGTAAAAAACTCAATGCCATATATTCAGAACCGTTTCTTGACTTCCCAATTAGTAACTCAATAAGTCTGAACCTCCACCTCCACAACCCCCCCCTAAAAAAAAAAAAAACCAAGAGTAACTTGATAAAGCATCGATACGAAGAGGACGTTGGTCACGATCAGCTCGAAAAACTCAGTTTCGGAAAACCGGCATCATGATGCACATACAACAGCATTCCACAAGAGCTCAGTTTCAGAAATCTATTGTGCTCTATTGTGCATATAAGATAAACAGACTGAGAAATAAAGAATCGCTCTAAGCCCATCTAAGCGTGTGCCGAAAAGGGAGTGGACTATATACAAAGGTACATCGAACAAACCCGGAGCTCAAAAAAACAAACAACCTGAATTCGCATGAAGAAGAAGGCAACATTCAGACGAGAACCTTACAAAAAATCGGCCACGATATTACTAACCAGAGGTCCACAGACACCATTAGAAGTTCAATCGAATATCACTGAATATAAGATCCAACAAAAATTGTACTGCGATCAATGCGCAGCGACATCGGCTTCGCCTCCAGCAGGGAGCAGCGGCTCCGTTTTCCGGAGCGCCTCCCATGAACACCTTCGCGATCCTCTCAGTGGGGACGATGGGGAGATAGCTGGAAACCTTGTACCCTTTCTCTGCAGTGTTGCGCACCGTCTCATTGTACTTCTCGGCACAGTAGGATGCGGTTGGCACGGCCACTTGAGCCACGTGAGGGAAGAGAGGAAGCTGATTCAGCTTGCGCCAAGTGGATACGGCGCACTTCTCCATTTTCGGCTCGTACTTAGAGTACAGATCCTTAGGATATGCATGAAAACCATTCTGGTTCTGCTCAGAACTGGTTTTTTTGTTCCCAGAATCAATTTTGGACCAGAAACCCGTTTGGTAACGCAATTTCATTTTTCTATTTTCGGGACAAGTTTGCTTCCAAAATTAATTTTGAAACCAGAAATGAGAACAAAAAAAAAGTTGGTTTTTCATTTCTGGAACAAAAGTGAGAACCATTTCTGATGAATTCATTTTCTTTAACACACATTCATATGAAAGTCACGACATTTGAGGTGAGAAAAAAAAGTAAAAAATCAAAAATTTCAAAACTTAACAGAATGGTTTAGAATTTGTGGCTACCCACTTTCAGTGAAATTTAAATTTTTTTAGGTGCCGAAAAAATTTAAAAAAATAAAAAAATAAAAATTTTCAAAATTTCACAAAATGACTTAGAAAACCTATGGCCACCCACTTTGAGCAAAATTTAATTTTTTTAGATGCCAAAAAAAATAAAAAATAATCGAAAAATCTAAAATTTAAAAACTTCATAGAATGTCTTAGAATACCTATGGCCACCTAATTTGAGCGAAATTTTATTTTTTTAGATGCCAAAAAAAAATTAAAAAAAGTAAAAAATAAAAAATTTAAAAACTTCACAGAATGACTTAAAATACCCGTGGCCACCCACTTTGAGCGAAATTTAATTTTTTTAAATGCCAAAAAAAATAAAAATAAGCAAAAAAGTAAAAATTTCAAAACTTTACAGAATGGCTTAAAATACTTGTGGCCACTCATTTTGAGCGAAATTTTATTTTTTTAGGTGCCGAAAAAAAATAAAAAATAAAAAATCTCAAAACTTCACAAAATTGCTTAAAATACCTGTGGCCATCCACTTTTGAGCGAAATTTAAATTTTTTCAGGTGCCGAAAAAAATTAAAAAATAAAAAACTTCACATAATTGCTTAGAATACCTATGGCTACCCACTTTAAGTGAAATTTAATTTTTTTAGGTGTCGAAAAAAAAATAAAAAAAAGTAAAAAAGAAAAATTTTCAAAACTTTACAGAATGACTTAAATACTTGTGGCCACCCACTTTAAGCAAAATTTTATTTTTTTAGGTGTTGAAAAAAAAGCAAAAAATCAAAAATTTTTGAAATTTCACTCAAAGTGGATGGCCACATGTATTCTAAGTCATTTTGTGAAGTTTTGAAATTTTTGATTTTTATGTTTTTTCTTTCACCTAAAAAAATTTAAATTTTGCTCAAAGTGGATGGCCACATGTATTCTAAGTCATTCTATAAAGTTTTGAAATTTTAATTTTTTTTCTTTTTTTTCACCTCCAAAAATTAAAATTTCACTCAAAGTGGGTGCCCACAGGTATTTTAAGCCATTCTATGAAGTTTTGAAATTTTTGAGTTTTTGAATTTTTTTGGGCACTTTAAAAAATTTAAATTTCACTCAAAGTGGATGACCACATGTATTCTAAACTATTTTGTGAAGTTTTGAATTTTTTGATTTTTTTTGGCACCTAAAAAAATTTAAATTTCACTAAAAGTGGGTGGTCACAGGTATTCTAAGCAATTCTGTAAAGTTTTGAAATTTTTGATTTCTTGATTTTTTATGAAAAGATTCAACAAATTTCCTATTTTCCCAAAATCTGAATTTTTTTTTATTTTCTCGACATTTTGATGATTTTTTCTGGAATTTTTCAATTTTTTGGGATTTTCTGAATTTTTTTAAAGATTTTTATGAATTTTTCGGATTTTTTATTATTTTTATTCCATTTCTAAAAAAATGGATTTCTGTTCCTGGAAATAGAATGTTCTGTTGTTTATCAAACGGGTTTTTGTTTCAGAAAATAGAAATTTTGTACTGTTATCAAACGGGTTTCTGTTCCAGAAATAGAAATTTTTTGTCATTATCAAACGGGTTTTTTTTCTCAGAAACTCATCCATGAACCAGAAATAGAAAAATCTATTTCTGGTTCAGGAACTCATTCCGGAACAGAATGGTTATCATTCGCTACCTTAGCGGTTGGTTCACACTTGGTGTACACAGACTTTGCAATTCCCGAGGCAGTGTTGACTACGCCAGCCCGCTTGACCTCATGAGTCATGGCTTGAGCTGCCACAGGAGCCCGCTGAGCCACTGACACGGCCTGGGCAGAAACTTGCTTGACGACGGGTGGTACACGGCTGTCGATCTTGATCATCGACTCATCAATCTGCAAAGTAAGAATACTTCCACTCAGTACAATGAAAATGGCACAAGCACAACTTTGCACGTTTACGTAAATATGCAAACACAGAACACCCAGTTATTCAACAGAGCCTTCGGAACTGACCTATTACAGAGCAACTAATCAAATGAAGCACCTTTAATTCTCTGTTTTTCACTTCCACACAACCTTCTTGCTAGTCACTAGTGTTAATTAATTTTTGGGTTTACTAGTATTTAACTACAAGGCGCTTGCCCAAAACGAGATACACACCGAACTCGTGCAGAGCTCACCACTTTAGGAATGGTCGCCTTTGTCAAGTCTGCATTCTGCACACTTTTATCTCCATTTAACCAGTAACCCCGTGGGAATAAGTGCACACATCAAGCCACGACATCCAAAAAAATCGACTTACACTTCCTAATGTGCCTATCAAAATCAATTTCTCGACAAAAGGGACTTATTTGATGTTGTGCATTACACCTCTTGAGCACCATATATTCTCACTGAGAGGAGCCCAACTCACTGCATCCGATACATGATTTTTTTCTTTTCTGAATGACTGATGATTGTAAAGAGAACAAACTTGCAGCGATAGAGCAAGAAATTGTCCGTCAACTCATGCGAAACCCATGAAAAAGAAACAAACCTTGCGGTCAACAAATTTGAGGACCTCGATCGGGACATCATGGAACTTATCGTAAACGGGTCCGACCACAGTTTTGACGGTTCCCTCCACGGTCTCTACCCCGGGCTTCAAGGGACCTGACCGCTCCTTGGCATAAGCATAGACGTTCAAGAAGCGCAGTGCAGCGTGAACCGCAGCTACTTGCACAAACTCCAGGTACTTCAGCCTCTGCTCCTCTTCCTTGGACTGTGGAAAAATTGCACAACGTCGATTTTAGAATGCCAAACACAAAACAAAACCGCCAGAATCGCCAAACATGTCGCCAAATTTCAGCCAGCAAAAAAGACATGATGAATTGGAAGCGAGTTTTCATATGCTCTTGAACCGAAAAATTCGCAAAACGTTCCGACGCAAACGCTCCCTTTCAAGTGCTCTTCGCATCCATGCAAATCGAGGCGAGACGCGAAGAACAAGCATACCGGAATGCAAAGTCACTACTAGCTAGGCAAACATTCCAGGCCACACGTGTTGTTTCGAGACATCTCCCTAGTTTACCGATAGAGGCATTGATCCTCGATTGCGACTAATTGCAACAGAGAAAAACACTCGATTCAACGTTCCATATTCAACCGAAAAAAAGCGAAAAACATCCGCAAATCATCTCCGGATCGAACCAAGCAGGAAAGACAAGACTCGATCATCCGCGAAAGGAATCACTTCCAACTGACTCGAAAAAGAGGAATCCAAATCCCCCAAACGTAGCAACGCAACACATCTCCAAACCAAACCAGATACCATAAACGTTAAAAAAAGAAAACAGGGCCTTGTCATCCGCCATCAGAAACGAAGCCCCAACAAAACCTCGAGATCAACCTCAAAACCGAGGGCCAAACTCACCATCTCTTGCGGCTTCCTGTGATCGCTTTCCGCCATCGGCAAACCTTGATTCCGAGTTGGAGGGAGTTAGGAAAATAGGGATGCCTATTTATACGCGAGCGATTCCCGGGGGGGGGGGGCGCAAGATTCTCCGCGTTGGGGGTGTTATGATATCTTTGGGATTCTGTATATATTCTAAGATATTGTAGATTTATTCTTTGCATATTCTCTGGGATTGTTTCCCTAAAATATCTTATAGATTAGATGTTATTATATTTATTTATTCTAGGCTTGTGCCTTAATTCAACACATAGCTTTTTCATATTTTCTCTCTATTATGGTATCAGAGCAATTGCTCTGGGCCTTTGTTTTCCTGTTGTGACTGTACATTGTCACTCTACCTTTGCGCACTGCTACATCACCGGCAATCAAGTTCACCACAATTTGTTATTGTTGTTAGAAGATTGGGACTCTTCGCCATTGTGTTCTCATGGTTTTATTGATTTGACGACACCACGTTCATTGTCTCGTCACCGGTGACTTCTCAAACTTCACCACCCGGTAAATTCTCGACGCACGCACTCTCACATGCCGTTGTTATTACTGCTCTTGAATTTTGGTCGGTTTTTTGTGCTATTGGACTTGATATGGGTGATTCGGGTGACCGAATTGATGTCAAACTCGATGACTCTAATTATGCTCTTTGGCGGCCATCGGCTATGGTTGCATTTGTTTATCGTGACTTATTAATGTTGAGGGTGTACGCGTTTGTCCTGCCAAATTCAAGGACGTTGAGCAATCCAAACTCACTTATGAGGAGATTGCTAAGTGTGAATCTGACATTCAGACTTGGACTGTTGCTGATCAAAGGGCTTGGGCCATCATATTTGGTTCTCTTGATCCTGCCCTTCGTCCACAATTTGCTCACATCATGGGTGCGAAGAATCTTTGGGATCAGCTCGCTAACATGTTTACTCAAACTGGCTTTATCCGCGTCTATCAATTACAACAGGAGATTGATGTTGCAACTCAGGGCGCTTGATCTATTCGTGAGTTTTATAATTATTTGAAGTCGCTTTGGAGTCAATTTGATATTTTGTCTCGCAATTTATGTTCCACATGCTCTAGATGTGCCACCTGTCAGTCTTCTCGGCTACAGACTCATGATTGCTTGTGACTTTATGATTTTCTTATGAAGTTTCGACTTGCTTTTGAGGGTGTTTGTAGTCAAATTTTTTTATTGGAATCCTCCACCCTCTCTTCTTGATGCTGTCAAGGAACTTCAGTATGAGGAAACCCGGTTGGGTCTTCTCTCATGTTCTGCGGTGCCTGATCCCACTGCAATTCTTACTGCTACTCCTCAACCTACATCATCGTCTCTTGCTACGACTCAAGGTTCTCAACAATTTATTTAGTGTTTTTATTGTCATGGCCGTGGTCATGCCAAGTCCCGCTGCAATAAGAAGCGGCGTGATACCCAGTGCTCTTCTCGGACTCCACCCGCTCCTACTCCGGCTCAGCATGTTTCTCCCGCTTCTCCTTTTGTGGATGAGCGATTTACTGCACTTGAGGCTCAATTAGCCTGCTTAAATAAATTGTAGCTTAACTTTCAGTCATCCAATTCTAGCCTTTTGGTTGCTGTCACTCCTGCTAATTCTTCTGCAGCTGCTACTCCTTCATCAGGTGGCTCCTCTACTACTTGGATTCTTGACTCAGGAGCTGCTAGACACATGTCTGCTTCCACTGCTTGTCTCACTGAGCTTTCTGAGCTCAAGTCTCCAACACGATTCTTTATAGTTGATGGTTCTCCTCTTATAGCTGTCCAATAGGGGACTCTTGTCCGCCCTCAGGTTTTCTGTGTTTCTGATGTGTTGCATGTCCCTTCTCTGGCGCTCAATTTATTATCTGTTAGCCAGCTTACTGATACTAGTTGTATTGTGAGTTTTACTGATCACTTTTATTTTGTGCAGGATCGTTCGAGTGGCAGGATGATTGGCAAGGGCAGTAGGAATGACAGGTTATACACTATGCAGTCTCTCCACCTTCCATCCACCTCCACTTCCTCTCCTCATCCTATGCTAGCGACTGTGGATTTTGCACGGTGGCATCAATGTCTAGGGTATGCTTCCTCTTCTCGCCTTTCTATCCTTCAACAACAGGGGGTTCTTGGCCCTGTCCCATCTGGTGCTTTACCTCCTTGTTCTGTTTGTCCTTTAACAAAGCAGATTGCTTTGCTTTTTCCTATGAGTACTTCTAGTTCTAGTGCTATTTTTGATCTTGTTCATTTTGATGTATGGGGCCTTGCCCCTATTCCATCCAAGAGTGGTTTCAAATATTGTGTTTCGTTTATTGACGATTATTCTCGCTATACTTGGGTCTATCTTATGCGTCAGTATAGTGATTTTTTTACCATTTATCAAACTTTTACTACCATGATATCTACACAATTTCAAAAGAAAATCAAAGTTTTTCACTCTGACTCCAAGGGGGAATATCTTTCGGTGCTTTTCGTTCTCTCTTAGTTAGTGATGGGACACTGCCACAACTTTCGTCTCCTTGTGTCCCAGCTCAAAATGGGGTTGCTAAACATAAGCATCGACATCTTCTTGAAACCACTCGTGCTTTTTTACTCTCTACTTCAGTTCCTTCTGAGTTCTGGGTTAAGACTCTTCTTACTGCGGTTCATCTTATTAAACGCCTTTCCTCACCTGTTCTCCATTAGGATACATCCTTTTAGCGACTTCATTCTTATTCTCCTACCTATACACATCTTCGAGTTTTTGGATGTGTGTGTTTCGTGCTTCTCCCTCCCACTGAATGTACGAAGTTGACTACTCGATCCATATCATGTGCATTCTTAGGCTACAACACCGAGTACAAGGGATATCATTGTTACGATTTGATTACTCATCACATACATATCTCTCGTAATGTCACTTTTCATGAGCATGTTCCTTACTTCTCTACTAACACTATGTCTTTAGTATCTACTCCTATTCCTTTTATGTACTTTTTGGCTGATCCTTGTCCTAACCCACCTCCTCCCTTTGCTTCTCCTCCTCTAACCTAACCCTCCTTCTCTGTCTAAACTACCTCCCACTAGTGCCCCTCCTGTTCCCCTGCTACTAATGATTCTGCCACCGACGATTCTGCCCCTCTAGAGCTACATTGTAATCTTCCTTGGGATCGTCGCCCCCTACTCGATATGTTGCTGCTATTTCTTATTCTGCCGAGTTTGGTTTCTTTTTGGTTGCTGTCCATGATGTGTAGGAACCTACTAGTTACTGTGAGGCAGTTCAACATGCTGAGTGGCGTCAGGCCATGACTGAGGAACTTTCTGCATTACAGAGTTCTGGTACTTGGGAACTTCTTCCTCTTCCACCGGGTCGATCCTTAATTTCTTGTCGTTGGATCTATAAAGTAAAGAATCGTTCTGATGGTAGTATTGAGCGCTACAAGGTGCGTTTAGTTGCGCGAGGTTTCTCACAGGAATATAGCATTGACTATAAAGAGACTTTCGCTCCGGTAGCAAAGATGACTTATGTTCGTAGTTTTTTAGTTGTTGCTTTTGTTCTCAATTGGCCTCTCTATCAGCTCGATGTGAAGAATGCTTTTCTTCGCGGGGATCTTCAGGAGGAAATCTTTATGCAGCCACCACCTGGTCTTGCTCACGCCCTTGGTCAAGTTTGTCGTCTTCGACGGGCTCTTTATGGCCTCAAACAAGCATCACGTGCTTGGTTTGAGAAGTTTACCACTGCTATGCGTTCTGCAGACTTTGATCAGAGTAAGGCTAATCATGCTATGTTTGTTCATATTTCATCTTCTCGCTATACTATCATTCTTCTTTATGTGGATGACATGGTCATTACCGGTAATGACTCTGATTATATTGCACATACTAAGAGGCATCTTTAGCAACATTTTTCCATGAACGATCTTGGTCCATTGCGTTATTTTCTCGAACTTGAGATTACTCGCAGTTCTCATGGTATTCTTCTCTCTCAGCAGAAGTATACCGCCGATATTCTTTCCAGGGTTGCTCTTTCTGATTCTCGTACTGCAGTCACTCCTATTGAGTTGAATCAGAAGCTTCGCCCTAACGAAGAGGAGTCTCTTTCTGATGTGACTTGTTATTGGACTCTGGTTGGTAGCCTTGTGTATCTCACTATTTCACAACCTAATATTGCTTATGCAGTTCATGTTGTCAGTCAGTTTGTTGCTGCCCCTTGGTTTACTCATTATGTTGCTCTTTTGCGGATCTTGCGATACCTTCGGGGTACTTTGACGCAGTCTTTGTTTTTGCCGTCCTCTTCTCCTCTCGAGTTACGTGCTTATTATGATGCTGACTGGGCCTTCGATGTAATTGATCATCGATCCATCACAAGATTCTCCATTTTCCTTGGTGATTCTCTCATTTCTTGGCGGGCCAAGAAACAACAGATTGTCTCGTGCTCCTCTACTAAGTCTGAGTATCGTGCTATGGCTGACACTACTGTTGAGATTGTCTGGCTTCGTCGTTTACTTGTTGACATGGGCATCTCGCTTCAAGATCCCACTCCTCTGTATTGTGACAACAAAAGTGCCATTCATATTGAGGCTAATCTTGTTTTTCATGAACGCACCAAACATATTGAGATCAACTGCCATGTTTCTCGTCATCATCTCCAGGTTGGCACCATCTCTCTTCCTTTTATAGGGATTGCCGATCAATTAGCTTATGATTTTATAAAGTCTCTTAGAGCGCCCCGCTTTTAGTATCTACTTTCCAAACTCTCGTTGTTTGATGCACCTTGAGTTTGAGGGGGTGTTACAATATCTTTGGGATTATGTATATATTTTAGGATATTGTAGATTTATTCTATATTCTCTGGGATTGTTTCCCTAAAATATCTTATAGATTAGGTTTTATTGTACCTATTTATTCTGGGTTTGTGCCTTAATTCAACACATAACTTTTTCATATTTTCTCTCTATCAGGGGGAACGAAGGAACTCACGTACGGCTCTGGTTGAACGGCTCCGTTGAGGCAAGGATGCATCGAGAGAGAGGGAGTGGGGGGGCTTGACAGTGACGTCGTCCGGCCGTTGACTCGTTAGTCGTTAAGTCTTTGCCCCCCACCCGGGCAGACCTCGCGGGGCAAGGAAATGACGTCATGGGGGGGGGGGGGGGGCCGTGGTGATGGGGACGGTCCTTTTAAGTTGTCGCGGGGGAAGGGGAGGGATGGTTCTAGAAGGGTGGCACGCTGGATGCGGCCACGTGGCGCAAAGATGGCGGCGGCTTGTCTCCTCGGATTGAGATTGAGCACCGAAGTGTGTGTGCACATGAGACCATGTCACCGCTGCACCTCGCCTATCTCGTCCTAGCTTTGTTTGTTCTCAACTTCTTATTGCCATTCGAGAATCAATCGAAAAATGAGATAAATGCATTTAAAATCTTAAAATTTATTCTGAAAATACAATTAAATTCTAAAATTTTTCAAAATGTGCAATCGAATCCTAAAAATGTCAAATAATACAGTCAATAGAATGATTTAATTTGATAGGTTTTAAGATTCGATTGCACTTTTTGATAGTTTTAGAACTCGATTGCACTTTCGGGATAAATTTTAGGACTTTTAATACACTTGTCTTATCTAATATTGAATCGTTATGCAATACTTTGTTGATTGTTTATTTAATTATAATTGTTAATCGTTATTTATTTTTCCCGTTAGCGTGTGTAATATAAATGATTTTTGAGGATCACAAATATAGTTTCGTCTCATTTTAAGAAACAAATGCCTTTACTGTTAATTGCTGAAAAAGTTTAAATATTTTAAAATATGCGAGAATAACAAATTAACTAAAATACTAGCAATAGAAAAAATAAGTATCAATAATAATATTAAATGGTGAAATTGTTAACGTTTGATAAATATAGCCACGTTGATAGAAGTGAACGAACAAACCCAATTAGATAGGAGCAAGAGACTTGCTGGCAAAAATCGAAATGACAAAATTGATTACTCGTTATGTACATTTAAATGTTCAATTAATGTAAAAGACGATTGATTAAAAAAATACTCAACATTTAAAAGGAAATGGTTAACCGAAATCTACAGTGATTTTCTAAAATATTTTTAATTGATCAATCATTTTTTTCATTACTTAACCATTTAATAGTGTATAATGAGTATTCAATTTTTGTTATTTGACCTTTTTATTACTGGTATTTTTATTTTTTACTTAATTGTGTTTCTTTTTTTTTAATTATTATTTCTATTAGTATTTCAACAATTTGTAACAAGACACGTTTATCATGTATTAATATTTTACTTAATTTATTTTTATCCATTTTTTGTATTTTTCTTGTTTTACGAAAATCAGTGATATAAGAGAGATTTTTATTTTAAAAAATGAGATAAAAAAAATCAACATATCTAGTCATTTAGAATATTTTCACATTTTGTAAAACTTTCTTTTCCAAAATTTTGAAGAGATACCGCTGAGCCTTTCCTCAAAGTAAAGTAAAGGAATTATTTGTCTCGTTTTAGTCGTGATACCTTATGTCAATTTGTCAACTCTTTACTCTTTGGGAAATCGTCCTGTTTCTGTCTAGCTATGTCCACTCGTTGTGGAATTGTAAGCCGGGCTCCCTTTACCTCTCGAAAGCAAGCATCAATGCCTAGTGCCAGAAGGTCAAGGAAGTTGGTGACCTAAGGAGGAAGGTCTGTCTCGAAGATGATAATTGTCTTACCCGACCAAAGTGCTATAATGAAGAAAAGCAGGAATGATTTATTTGGATAAGTTTTGTCATTCAATGCCCTACAAGAGCATGAAAACAATATTGAATGCACTAAAAACGCATCGCCTGCCATTGGGAACGGTCGACAAAGGACTTGACAGTGACGTGGTCGGGTGTTGACTGCTTAGCCGTTAAGTTGTTTTTCTGCCCGAGGTAAGGAAATCACATCATCGGGGGACGGAATTTCTGCAGTGGTGGGACGTTCTTTAAGTCGTCGCTGCCAGCGTCAGACGGAGTTTTGACATGCATAAGGGACGGGAAGGTTCTAGAAGGAGGATGAGCAAGGCCGCCGGATGCTGCCACGTCCCGCGGGGATGGCGAGGGGCTTGTGTCCTCGGGTTGAGCGCCCAAGCGTGTGCACGAGAACTCAGGCCAATCACGTGGCACCATGCGCGTTGTTCTATCCTAAAGTGTCCTAAATTGGGTCGTTTTTTATTGACAATCCATGAATCCATCCGACATTGAACTGAATTTTCTGCTTTGTTGTAATTGTTGATCTTCATTTTTTTTTATTTTTTCATTAGCATGTACAATGCACATGATTTTTTCAGGAATCAAATTATGTTTTTTATAAAAAGAAATTTCCGTTTACTCTTGATAGCCGAAAAAGTTTAAAATTTCAGAAATGCAAGAATAATAAATTAAGTAAAATACTAGTGGTAGAAAAGGTAAATATCAATAATAATATTACGTAGTGGAAACTTTTTTAACGTTCAATAAATATAGCCATGTTGATAGAAGTAAACAAAGTTATTGTAAGAAAAAGAAGAAACCCAATTAGATAAAGGAAAAGGACTCGATGACAAAAATTGAAACAAAGTTTGTGATAATTTTATCACGAATTAATTTTTTAATTACAAAAAATTATAAACTGATACACTTGTAACAAATTTACTCTAAACTAATTTTTTAACCACTAAAAATCCTAAACTGGTATATTTGTGACAAATTTACCCTCCGTTAAATTGAATTAATACAACAAAAAATCACAAATTGATACACCTGTGATAAATGGAGGGGAAACTATAAAACTAGTACATCAGTTAACTATCGTGTGTCATTTAACAAAATAATTTGACAAAAAACTTAACGAAAACAAACTGATGATAAATTTATCACAAGTGTACCGGTTTTATAGTTTTTGATAATCAAAAAATTAATTTGGGCTACAATTATTACATATATATCAATTTAAAATTTTTTGTAGTATTAACTTGTTTGAAAAAGATGCTAAAATTCGGGCACATAACTTTTGACTTTTAAAAATCAGAATTTTTTTTCCAGAATGCGACGGGATTACGGCGCTTGGACTCGAGATCCCAACACCTGGGCGCCCAGATTTCTCGAGAAAGGGCTAAGGCCCCCTCAAGGCCGGGCGCGAGTTCCCAGCTCCCCTGCCCGATTGCTCGACTCCCACACTCGAGTACACTCTCGCGCCTGGGTTTCTCAATGCTAGGGGACCAGGGTTGAGTTCCTAGCGCCGGCCCAAACTTGGGCATTCCGAGGCCAGGCTCAAGTCCCCGACAACCCCTGGGCTGGCACCGGGACCGGGACCCTGGGATCATGCCCAAGAAATTGTCTCAAATGTTTGTTTGATAATTTTCTACTAACAAACATCAGAAGGAGAGCTTCTATAATGTTTCCACTGCTCACATTTGCCACCAAAATAAGCCATTGCAGATATGAGAAGAAAGAGAGAGACTGACTTTGCTTCTTCCAAATGTGCAGTATTATCCATATGGTGATCGTGACAGCCTTCGAACAGGGCTTGTAAGGATCCTATCGACTGTGGCAAAAAACTCAATGCCATATATTCAGAAACGTTTCTTGACTTCCCAATAAGTAACTCAACAAGTCCGACGCCCCCCAGCCGGCCACCCCCCCTTTAAAAAAAATAACTTGATAAAGCATCGATACGAAGAGGACGTTGGCCACGATCAGCTTGAAAAACTCAGTTTCGGAAAACCGGCATCATAATGCACATACAACAGCATTCCACAAGAGCTCAGTTTCAGAAATCTATTATGCATATAAGATAAACAGACTGAGAAATAAAGAATCGCCCTAAGCCCATCTAAGCGTGCCGAAAAGGGAGTGGACTATATACAAAGGTACATCGAACAAACCCGTAGCTCAACAAAACAAACAACCCGAATTCGCATGAAGAACGCAACATTCAGATGAGACCCTTACAAAACATCAGCCACAGTATTACCAACCAGAGGTCCACAGACACCATTAACATTTCAATCGAACATATCACCGAATATAAGATCAACAATACTTGTACGGAAATCAATGCGCAGCGACGTCAGCTTCACCTCCAGCAGGGAGCAGCGGCTCCATTTCCGGAGCGCCTCCCATGAACACCTTCGCGATCCTCTCAGTGGGGACGATGGGGAGATAATTGGAAACCTTGTACCCTTTCTCTGCAGTGTTGCGCACCGTCTCATTGTACTTCTCGGTACAATAGGATGCGGTTGGCACAACCACTTGAGCCACGTGAGGGAAGAGAGGGAGCTGATTCAGCTTGCGCCAAGTGGACACGGCGCACTTCTCCATTTTCGGCTCGTACTTAGAGTACAGATCCTTAGCAGTTGGTTCGCACTTGGTGTACACAGACTTTGCAATTCCCGAGGCAGTGTCGACCACGCCAGCCCGCTTGACCTCATGAGCCATGGCTTGAGCTGCCACAGGAGCCTGCTGAGCCACTGACATGGCTTGGGCAGAAACTTGTTTGACGACGGGTGGTACACGGCTGTCGATCTTGATCATCGACTCATCGATCTGCAACATAAGAATACTTCCACTCAGCACGATGAAAATGGCACAAGCATGACTTTGCACATTTACGTGAATACCTAGCTGTTCAACAGAGCCTTCGGAACTGACCTATTACAGAGCAACTGATCAAATGAAGCATCTTTAATTCTCCGTTTTCACTTTCATACTACCTTCTTGCTAGTCAGTAGTCACTACCGTTAATTAATTTCTGGGTTTACTAGTATTTAACTACAAGGCACTTGCCCAAACCGAGATATACATCAAGCTCAAGGTAGAGCTCACCACCTGAGTGAACAGTCGCCCATGTCAAGTCTGCACTCTGCACATTGCTAAATCCACTAACCAGTAACCCCGTGGGAATAAGTGCATACGAAATTTCACATCAAGCTATGACATCCAAATAAATTGACTCATACTTCCTAACGTGCCTATCACAATCACTTTCCTACCAAAGGAATCAACAAAAGGGACTCATTTGATGTTGTTCGTTACACCTCTTGAGTACCACGAATTCTCAGTCAGATTGCACATGATTTGTTCTTTCCTGATGAATTGATCACTGTAAAGAGAACAAACTTGCAGCGATAGAGCAAGAAATTGTCCCCGTCAACTCATGCAAAAACCCATGAAAAAGAAACAAACCTTGCGGTCAACAAATTTGAGGACCTCGATCGGGACATCATGGAACTTATCGTACACGGGCCCAACCACGGTCTTGACAGTTCCCTCCACGGTTTCCACACCGGGCTTCAAGGGACCCGACCGCTCCTTGGCATAAGCATAGACGTTCAAGAAGCACAGTGCAGCGTGAACCGCAGCTACTTGCACAAACTCCAGGTACTTGAGCCTCTGCTCCTCTTCCTTGGACTGCGGAAAAATTGCACAACGTCGATTTTAGAATGCTAACGCAAAACAAAGCCGCCGGAATTATCAAACACGCCACCCATTTCAGCCAGCAAAAAAAGATCTGAATTGGAAGTGAGCTTCCGTATACTCTCGAACCGACGAATTTGTAAAATGTTCCGAGGCAAACGCTCCCCTTTCATGTGCTCTTCGCATCCACGCAAATCGAGGCGAGATGCGAAGAACAAACATACCGGAATGCAAAGTCACTACTAGCTAGGCAAACATTCCAGGCCACACGTGTTGTTTCGAGACATCTCCTCCCTAGTTTACCAATAGAGGCATTGATCCTCGATCGCCACTAATTGCAACAGAGAAAGCACTCGATTCAACGTTACACATTCAGCCGAAAAAAAAGCGCAAGACATCCGCAAATCATCTCCGGATCGAACCATGCAGGAAAGACGAGGCTCGATCATCCGCGACAGGAATCACTTCCGACCGGCTCGAAAAAGAGGGAATCAAAATCCCAAAACCTAGCAAGTCAACGCATCTCCAAACCAAACCAGATCCCGTAAACGTCAAAAAAAAAAAAACTGGGGCCAATTCATCCGCGATCAGAGACGAAACCCCAACAAAACCTCGAGATCAACCTCAAAACCGAGGGCCGAGCTCACCATCTCTTGCGGCTTCCCGAGATCGCTTTCCGCCATCGGGCAAACCTTTGATTCCGGCGTCCGGGGTGATTTTTTTCTCGCGGATGAACCGGCGGATGGCGAGGCGATACGATTCGACGCGAGACGTGATAAAAAGAAGGACGAGATTAGATTTCGAGTTGGAGGGAGTTGAGAAAATAGGGATGCCTATTTATACGCGACCGATTCGAGGGAGGGAGGCGAAATTAGGACGAATCTGGAATCTAAAATCTAGATCTCCGCGTCGGGAGGGAACGAAGGAAGGAAGGAAGGAAGGAAGGAACGTACGGCTCTGGTTGAACGGCTCCGTTGAGGCAAGGACGCGTCGAGAGAGATGGAGGGTGGGGGCCTCGACGGTGACGTCGTCGGGCCGTTGACTCCTTAGCCGTTAAGTCTTTGCCGCACCGCCGGCCGGGCAGACCTCGCGGGGCAAGGAAATGACGTCAGCGTGATGATGGGGACGGCCTTTTTTAGTCGTCGCCGCCGCCGCCGCCGCCGCCGGACGGAGCCTTGACATTGACACGCGGTCGGGGGAAGGCGATGGGGAGGGATGGTGGTTCTAGAAGGGTGGCCCGCTGGATGCCGCCACGTGGCGCGGAGATGGTGGACGGCTTCGTCTCCTCGGATTGAGCACCCGAGCGTGCGCGCACGTGAGTCCGTGGCCACCGACGCGCCGTGCCTATTCCGTCCAAAATTAGTTCGTCCTTAACTCCTTATTGCCATCCGAGAATCCATCGAAAATTGAATAAATATATTGAAAGCTTTAAAATTTAATTTAAAAGTATAATTAAATCTTAAAAATTTTAAAAAGTGCAATTAAGTTCTAAGAATTTCAAACGGTGCAATCAACAGAAAGACTTAAATTGACAGGTTTTAAAATTCGATTACACTTTTTGAAAATTTTAAAACTCGATCGAACTTTTAGCATAAATTTTAGGACTTTCAATATACTTATCTCATTTAATATTGAATCGTTATGCAATACTTTGTTGATTGTTTATGTAATTATAATTGTTAATCTTTATTTATTTTTTCCCGTTAGCGTGTGTAATATAAATGATTTTTGAGGATCACAAATATAGTTTCGTCTCATTTTAAGAAACAAGTGCCTTTACTCTTAATCGCTGAAAAAATTTAAATATTTTAAAATATGCGAGAATAACAAGTTAACTAAAATATTGGCAATAGAAAAAATAAGTATCAATAATAATATTAAATGGTGAAATTGTTAACGTTTGATAAATATAGCCACGTTGATAGAAGTGAACGAATAAACCCAATTAGATAAGAGAAAAAGACTCGATGGCAAAAATCGAAAATGACAAAATTGATTACTCGTTATGTATATTTAAATGTTCAATTAATGTAAAAGAGGATTGATTAAAAAAATATTCAACATTTAGAAGGAAATGGTTAACCGAAATCTATGGTGATTTTCTAAAATATTTTTAACTGATCAATCATTTTTTTTTTCGTTACTTAACCATTTAATAGCACGTAATGAGTATTCAATTTTTGTTATTTGACCTTTCTAATACTGGTATTTTTCATTTTTACTTAATTGCGTTTCTTTTAAAAAAATTATTATTTCTATTAGTATTTCAGCAATTTGTAACAAGTCACGTTTATTGTGTATCGATATTTTACTTAATTTATTTTTATCCATTTTTTTCTTGTTTTACGAAAATCAGTGATACAAGAGAGGCTTTTATTTTTAAAAAATGAGATAAAAAAATCAGCCTATCTAGTCATTTAGAATATTTTTCACATTTTGTAAAGCTTTCTTTTCCAAAATTTTCAAGAGAAACCACTTGGCCTTTCCTCAAAATAAAGTTAAAGGAATTACATGTGTCGCTTTAACCGTAATACCTCATGTCAATTTGTCAACTCTTTACCCTTTGGGAAATCATCCTATTTCTGTCTAGCTATGTCCACTCCTCGAGGAATTGTAAGCTAGGCTCCCTTCACCACTCGAAAGCAAGCATCAATGCCTAGGGCCAGAAGGTCAAGGAAGTTGGTGACCTAAGGAGGAAGGTCTATCTCGAAGATGACAATTGTCTTACTCGACCAAAGTGCTATAATGAAGTAAAGTAGGAATAGTTTATTCGGGCAAGTTTTGTCGGCCAATGCCCTATAAGAGTATGAAAACAATACAGAATGCACTAAAAACGCATTGCCGGCCGTTGGGAATGGTCGACAGAGGGCTTGACGGTGACATGATCGGGCATTGATTGCTTAGCCGTTAAGTTGTTTTTTCGCCCGAGGCAAGGGAATGACGTCATCGGGGGGCGGAATTTCTGCGGCGGCGGGACGTTCCTTAAGTCGTCGCCGCCGTCAGACGAATTCTTGACGTGTAGAAGGGACGGGAAGGTTCTAGAAGGAGGATGAGCGAGGCCGCCGGATGCTGCCACGTGCCGCGGGGATGGCGGGGGGCTTGTGTCCTCGGGTTGAGCGCCCAAGCGTGCACGAGATCTCGGGCCAGTCACATGGCACCGTGCCTGCTGTTCTGTCCGAAAGTGTCCTAAATTGGTTCGTTTTTTTATTAACAATCCATGAATCCATCTAACATTGAACTGAATCTCTGTTTTATTATAATTGTTATTCTTCATTTATTTTTATTTTTTCATTAGCATGTCCAATACGCATGATTTTTTTAGGAATCAAAATATGTTTTCATCTCGTTTTTTTATAAAACGAAATTTCCGTGTACTCTTGACAGACGGAAAAGTTTAAAATTTCAGAAATGCAAGAATAATAAATTAAGTAAAATACTAGTGATAGAAAAAGTAAATATCAATAATAATATTAAGCAGTGGAATTTTTTTTTTTAACGTTTGATAAGTATAGCCATGTTGATAGAAGTAAATAAGTTACTGTAAGAAAAAGAAGAAACCCAATTAGATAAAGGAAAAAGACTAGATGACAAGAATTGAAACAATGAAAATGATTACCCGTTATGTAAACGTGAATGTTTAATTAATGTAAAAGGTGTTTGATTAACAAAATATATTTAACATATAGAAGGAAATGGTTAAGCAAAATCTATGGTGATCTTCTAAAATATTTTTAATTGATCAATCATTTTTTTCATTACTTAACCATGTAAAAGTACATAATGAATATTCATTTTTGATAATATAAAGATTTTTATTTAAAAAAATGGATAAAAAAATCGACATACCTAGTCATTTAGAATATTTTCACATTTTCTAAAGCTTTCTTACAGTTGAGCATTCCCTCGAACTAATTATGAATGGATTATTTGTCTCGCTTTAATCGTGATACCTTATGTCAATATGTCATTAACTCGTTATTTTTTGGGAAGCCATCCTATTCCTATCTAACTAGAGTCCACTTGTCAACAAACCATAAGTAAGGTTCCCTTCGCCTCTCGAAAGTGAGAAAGTGAGCGGCAAGCCTGTCATAGCCAGAAGGTCAAGGAAGTTGGTGACATGATGACATGATGACATGAGGAAGCTTTCTCATTAAGGGCTATGTCGAAAGATGATGATGCACGATTTGTATTACTCGATCAAAGGGCCATAATAAAGTAAAGTTCGGAAGAGTTTATTTCCGACGAGTTGTGTCATCTAATGCCCTACAAGAGTATGAAAACAATACTGAGTGCACTAAAAATTTGCTCCGCAGGTTTAATATGGGCCCAATCGACTGTAGCTTTAGATCGTAGTCTTCTATCTGGCTTTTCAAACGTGGCCCCATTTGTGTTTATTTTTGTTGACTTTAGATTACACTTTTGATGTTTCTCTTTTCTTTTATTTTAGCTGGTTTTTATGTGTGACTTTTTACAGATTCGCATTGCTGATGAAGCATTCCCATTTGCTCTACGGGTCGAGGGTAGGTCTATTCGTGTAAAAAATGTAAAGTGCATTGACGATTGTAGTAGCGAGTGGTTTTATGATCTCGAGAGATTTTACACTAGGTACGGTATATGAATTACTCTATAATTGAAAAATTCCGCTATTTGATACGAGGAAAGACCTTTACAGGTCTAAAAGTAACTGAAGATGAAAGTACTTACACGAAATGATGAAACTATGGGCTAATATTGGCATTACATGTGAGATATATTGAACAAGGTGAGGACATGTGCACTAAGATAAAGTGAGAGTGGACCAGAGAGAGAAAGATATAAAGCTGTAGGGAAGAGTGGGGCTGCAGATATTGAAGTTACAAAGGACTAGTATGAGTGCTAGCCCAATTGATGGGTCTAGTGGGGGTCTCAAGTTTATGTATTGGCCATCGATTTGTGGTATTCAATGGCCTGGAGTGGTTGGATGAAGCTGTCAACAAGTATGCAGCAATCATAAGAGTTGATGTCCATTCAATGAGCACAAGTGCGCTCGGTCTTTTCAAGTGAGGAGAGTTAAATCTACGTACTTGGCGAAACATTATCTAGGAGCTCGAGGAGAGCAACAATGGCGAAAACGAAAGACAGAATGGACGAACCTCGAGGCTTGTAAGAGCCCTTCACAAGGCCATGGCCCAACAGCGTTCTTGCTCGATCGCTTGACAATTTGGGCCGGTCTTCCGACAAAACCATAGGCCTCTTGGGCTCGGAAAAATGGAATATTAGGTGAGCGCCATACACAAGAAACGCCGTGCACGATTTTTGGTAACGTGTGCGCAGTGGCTTCTATCGAAGGAAGCAAGTGATTTGATTTTAACAACATGATAAGTTATTAATGCGAGTTACCCATCACGTTAGCTGATGAAGCGACGTATACTTCGAACCGATTATTATCAAGTTAATCATTGAAATCGACAAATGTACTGACTTCTTTTCAGCCGCGATTCATTTACTAGAATCTCAGGACAAGAGTGTGACTGAGTGAATACATCAACAATTACGTTAGAGCCACAAAAGGTACGACATCAAGTCATGTGATGGGGGAATATGTAGACGCTTGCAAATTATTACACAAATACTTTTGTTCCTAATCAATTCTTCATATTTTTAACTAAATCACTGGCAGATTAACTTCCAAAACCGATCATATTGGTTCTAGGATAAACCGTTTCCGAAACTAGCGTGTCGAGTTTTGTAATTGTGAAGTGAATTTTCGCGATGTTGTGGTCGTCGGGAACACAATGGTTTCAATCGGTGATTATAGTCCAATCAAGAATGATCGGCAACCAATTAAATTGTTAGATACAACTACAAATCGAAAGTAAATGATACTAACATGTCTTGAATTCTCAAGGACTTTGCGAATTTCGAATTATTGAATAGTGCTGAGACAGTAAATTGGAAACGATAAGGAAATTGCATGAAATGATGGAAATTAAAACAAATGGCCTAAATTGTCGGAGCTCATGTTTGCTGGATAACCGAAACCAAACATTAAATGCTAATATGGATAGACTGGAGTGTGTATAGAAAGTAAAAAATGCTACAAAATACGACCGGAATGCTTTTATAAACAGAGGTGGACATTGGAATCAGGAAACCTAAAGCAATTCGAAATTCAAATTCAAGCTTTAAGCAAGCAAAATCCAATCTAAGTCGTTATTTCAGAATAATCTTCTCATCTTCATTTGTTAAGGGCCAAAATTTGATGTGTTGCTACGATTCTATGATGTTGATTGTCTCACTTTTTGATGCTTCCTGTATCTTTAAATGGCATGGACCTTACGCACGCTACTGTAGGAATAATCTATAACTGCTCGTGATTCATTAATTTAGCAATAGTCATTCCTCGGTTGAAAGATCCTTCTCGACTCGGTGTTTAACTACGATGCATGCTTCAAGTCGATTGACTGTTGCCACTTGTCCTGCACTTCACTTGAACTCTGCTCGTTGAAAACTCACGATCGACAAGCTTAATAGGCATTCTATCAGCGGATGTTGTATAGCATTTAGACGTGTTAAAATACTCATTTTTTTAACTTATATTTGATGAGCTGAATTATTATATGAGCTAGTTACATTCAATATATGAGTCATAAATGGATTTATAATAGTAAGTTAAAAATTAAATGAATGTTAAATAGGTTCATAACTTGTTTAGACCCAACCCACCTCTATGACTCTCTATCACGCTTACTCGATCTCGCATTTGCTTACTCTGTGCTCTCATCTTAGTTGGGTATGCGTTACTATATTTGTATTGCATGAAAATTAATTGATCAAAATGGGTTAAATTGATCAATTGGATTTTCAATCAGAATCACCTATTTGACAGGTCTTACAGCATTCCATATGCTGGGCCTTGTGGTTTAGAGTATTGTCATGGACCGGTTTGAGCCATCAACTTTTTTAACGTTTTGGGTCCAAATTTTAGGCTCCGTGTCAATGGTAATTCACATTTGAAAAATCGCCCCGTTTTCGGACTTGCATTCGCGTTTCGAAAGCGAAACAAATGAATTGAATTTCGGCAAAGTAGGGGCCACACCGTTTTTTCGTTTTTGTGATGATATGAATTATGTATCCATCATCGAAACCGTGCCAGCTCAAAGCATTATCGTTTCACATTTCATATCATTTTCTCCGAAAGAGACATGAACGTAACTCCTCTTTATGTGCACAATAAAGAAGAAAAAGATATATGGCTTCTTCATCTTGCAGAAAACCAAATTCAAGTTGGAAAGTGCACAGTATACATCACAGAGAAAAACCGAAAGACAAAGCTTATATTGCACCGAGATTTGATTCACCCATCTTGTTCTTCGATCTCTAGTCGAACAACTCATTGATCATCTCCGTCTTTCCCACGACTAGAATTTGATCTTGGTGTCCGTCGAATCAACATGGATCGTCAATGGATAAAGTGTGGACACAACTAGGAGCTTTACAATCCCGGTTCTGAAAATCACGGTGCCTTTTGGGACTGAGGGGTCGGGCTCTGTTAGCTCCCGTTTCGACAGTAATTTGCTTTTCGATGTGCAATCATTCGAAAGCAGATTGCTTATCAATCAGCCCGTCGGCACCATCACTAGAACTTCATACCATGCGCGCTTTCGAAAAATTCATTCACGTTCGAACTCGCGAGTCACACGAAGGTTTATCCCAGAAACGAGAAAAACAATGTCATATGCCCAGAAAACGTGCTCAAATTCAGAGTCACTCCAAGCTCAAGAACAAATCTCCTTCCCTCGTTACCTCTTATTTCGTTTCAGTATATTAGAGTCAAATTCTCAAGACCCAAAAGCACACAACTTCGGTTACATTGACTTTTTCATCATCGAAGGAACAAACAATCAAGATATGTCACCACCAAAGCCTGTTTATCTCTCCATATGTATAACCCATCAAAATCACAAAGTAAAATTTTTCTTCAAAAGAGAAAAAAAAAGGTAGTACAGGCAGAGAATGATCGATGCGAATTCTCCAGTTTCAGCTCCTGCACCTCGTGATGGTGCTGCAGCCGCGAGAGTACGGGTTGGCGGAAGCCCCCGGCTTGCAGTTGTAGTACGAAGCGCCGCGGCGGGAGCAGGGCACGCTGTCCCGCTGCAGTGCCCCGTAGCTGATGTACTTGGTCGTCGCCAGGATGCGCCGGTTCGACTCGGAGTCCATCGTAAACTCCTCCTCCTCGGACAGGCACTCGGCGAGAGAGCCCGTGCACCGCGACCCAACGGCGGTGGGCAAGAACCCGAGGCCCGTCTGGCCAACCTCGCTCGACTGGACGGCGGCGGTGGCAATCGCGATCAGGACTGCACAGATCATTAAGGATTTGAGATTGGCCATTGATGTGAGCAAGAGAAGATGCTTGAGGGGTGATGATGATGAAGTTGATGATGATTTGGGAGAGAGAGAGGCGACCGAGTTGGAGATTTATAGAAGAAGGCGGCACCTTTTGGAGTTCTTTTATTGCCAGTTTCTGTTGTCTGACATATGTCTGTGACCTAACAACCACCGTTTCGGATTGACTTGTCAGAGCCAAAAAAGACAAAAGGACTGATGTCAAGATGTTATTCCGTTGGAATAAAATAAAGGGTGAATCACGTTATCACGTTAAGCAGGCCAAGAAGTTTATTTAATCTTTTGTTTCGTTGTTTTGGCCACAAAGTGACGTGCACGAAGCCTTACAAGGTCAGGAGGGGCAGGCCAATCAATCAGAGATTGTATTGTAGAGCGGCGCTTGCGCGTTCTCAAACCTAAAGCCAGCTGTTCCCATGATATCAATTCTGTGCTTGACTTCATATTCTTATATTACATGTCAATCTTGTTGTTATTTAAATCTCCTATCTACATCAACAAATCGAACCTCGAAAACGACAGACCTTCCTCCCCCCATTTGCTACATGTGCAAGCTAACCGTCGTCTTTGAAACCGGAGAAATAGGGCTCGATATCATACTGTGTTCGATGCGATTATGAGCTCGAGCCTTAGCGAATTTAGTTCCAAAGTCTCCCCCAGGCAGCTACGTGGATGCCGTATCGTCCGAGTGCATTGACCTTTGCGGATATGCACTCTCCTTCCCAATTTCTTGTTTGTCAAACGTTTAACTGGTCAGAATGCTTTATGGGTCCAGCTGTTTGCAAGGAATATTAAAAAAGAGGGAGAATAGAACAGTCTTCATACCTAAAGGAAGCAAGAAATAAAGCAGAAATTGAGGAAGAGTTTGGAATGAATTATGGTTCAGTGACATCCTGGCATGTAAGCATCTATCTCAAGCGATCATGCTTGGCAGGATGTGCAAGATTGGGGGCCCTACCGAGGCCAGTTCTTGAGAAGGAACTTGCTCTTTTTTCAAGTGGTGATGGTGGCCTACATGCAAGTCCCACCTTGAGATTTTCCATGACCCAGAGGCGTTCGGTGGCCCAACCATGACTATCCAATCACATGCCTGTAACTCCTCCAGGCGGACACCAGACGTGTCAAGTACCCTACAGATGAAGCAACTAAACCAAGGAAGGCTGCGTTAATGACTGTTTCACTTTGTTGAACGTATCGATCAAGAACTTGATATTATCACGAGAGATATCGGGCGTATTGAAAACGGCAAACTTTTTCTTGTTTGATTACTTAACACTGGTCGCACAAGCTCTCTCACAGATGATATCGAAAGAGATGCTTGGCTGTGATGCATTTATGGCTTGGAGGATAAGAGTCTGCATCTGGCAGTGGCCCTTGGATCTTTATTGACATGGATTTTGGATAAAGATCTTGCCCTTATCTTGCCTCTGAATGTTTATTCTATATGTCATTCTAATTAAATGGGGTTCGATTACTATCACTCGCCGCCTGAACCAGCATCAGCATCTCTCTTCTGGGGCCAAGTGTAGCACCGCCACGCCAACACTCAGTGATTCGGCATGTTTTTCTCCTACTTCTGCTTACCTGCAGATTGTAGAGCATGAGCCATGAGCTTGGCACCTTGTTTTGTGTGGATGATGCCACATCTTGTAAAATTGATGCAGTGAAGTGAATGTGGGCAGGAAAATTCTTGGGTGTAGCTTTATGGCCAAGTAAATAATGGATGCTTTCAAATTTCAAAATTCATGTTTAACTTGCCAAATACTTAGTGAAATATTTTTTTTTTTGGAGCATATTTCATTTGTTAAGAAGATCCAAAAGGCGACGGCAAAGAAAAAGTGCAAGTATTCCTAGAGAAATGGCGTCTCGACTGGATGGTATTTTTTGAATCCAACAACGAAGTTGGCTTTCACCACGCCTATAGTATAACCACTTTAACGAATGATTTTATCAGAGATTTGAGTTCTACAAAAGAAGAAATGGTGGTCATGTCTCTTAGGTAAGTCGGTATCAGTACAAAGATCGTATAAAGAGGACATAAGGGCGTAGTGCACGTACAAAGTGCGAAACGCCATCAGTCCATCGAAAAGCTTGAGCCGTATAAGTCTTCAATGTAAATGCTCTTAACATTTTGCAGCCATCCTGTTATAAACATAGTTGAGAAGCAGCTGACGATTCTACGACAGTCCATTTCCGTAGTGTGCTTGCTTTCCACTTTAGTTAGTCCTAGAGTTTCTTTGCTACTACTTCAAGAGGAAATGAAAGAACCGGTTTCACCTGGACCTATTGCATGTACCAGTGTGGAACCACAAACTCAGGACGTTCGAAAGTAGAACTGCTGAAAGATTCGACCAGTAAAGGTAGGGAAGGTCAAGGGTTTTGTTTGGACACTGCTTGCATCATGGATAAACAGCTGCATGCTGGCAAGAAATTGGGCAAACTGAAGCCTTAAGTTGTAAATGTGAACTGAAGCCCGGCTTTTCTTGGAACTTACACTATCCACATTTGCACAACTTCCGCATTTCCATATTCTACAACGAAGTACCAACATGATTCATGCCCGTGATGATAGAAACCTCCAGATCAAAACTCCGACATCAAATAAACCTCTTAACTATAGAGCCTCACTTTGTACTACCATATTATGTGTGTTCAAGGGCGAATACTTTATCGGACCCAGTCGACGACATACTAAGTAGATCACCACCGTTCCTCACGAGGGCCTGTGCATGTCATGAAATCCAATGTGCTGTAATTGTGCCTGGCCATGGGAGCATGTGGACTGCGGGCCACAGACCACAATTCTCCGATCAAGCAAGTATTTCCCGGGTACTCAACAGATGAAAAGTTGGGTAACCAAAAAGGTAAATTATCCGAGTATCGCCGCATCGCCGAGACACGGGAGCTTAACATTCTGCCGATGATTGTCAGCTGCAAATGAAACAGGTGTGAATGAGAACAGAAGAATCAGCTTGCGATGCTTGTGTTTGCCACATGGGAAAAAGCCGAGGCTGAGACTCGGAGGAGTCCTTAGTATATGAGACCGGGCATTTTGGCGCGAGGATGGGTCTCGAAAAACAGACGTCGTTTTGACAAACTCGCGGGGCGAAGCTCCTCTGCTAATGGGCCGCGTGGCCCACTGTTTTTGGGCCGTTTAATGGACGATGAGGCCCATGCCTCATGGTTCAACCAAAGGCCCATTTCACTTGCTGCTTCGGAGGAACAACGCCAGCGCGAGCGCGCCCAATGGAGAAGCTAGGGTTTCGCCGCGGCCACCGTATATAAGCGAGCGCGTGGTCGCCCGTTCTTCCGCCATCACTCTCGCCTGCGCCATTGCCGTCCTCCTCGTCCTCGACCTCTCCCTCAGCCGGTACTCTCTCTCTCTCCCTCTCTCTCCGATCGGTGTTGCTTTCTCCGTACAGTAACGTATCGCTGGATCTGTATTCCGCTGTGGATTCGTCAAATTCCGACCTCTCGGTGTTGTCGCCGGCGTTTCTTCTTCATCGTAGAGCTAGTTATGAGCTGGTTTTGTCCGGACCTGAGGGGAACTGGTTCCGGGCTGATCTCGCCTGCACTTCCGCGTACGCGATGCTTGCTAGTTGCGCTTTGAGCGATAAAGGGAGTTTCTTTGATAGTATTAGGCATGACGTGCTGCTTTAGGCTGGCTTCTGTATGTATAGAGGGTTTTCCTTGTAGGAATCTGGGAATCGGGGTTCATTGGATGGTAAAAATGCATCTGTTTGCTCGATGGGCACTTGCTTCCTGGGGAAAAAACCACTATGGGAATTTACTATAATAGTGAAGTAGCAGATGGATTTGTTGGTTAGAACACCAGTCAATTGCTTTGGGCGATAGATATTATCGGACACTGATATTGTTTTGCCTTGCGTACCGTTGCGGGACGCTTTACATTCTGTGCCAGGTGCGAAGCTCACTTTTGTTTGTTACTTGTTATCTGCTAAGTAAGGTTTACTGTCTTTTCGATTTGATAAAGTTCGGATGAGACACTTGCCGCACTCGGTCTATACCCGATGGATGTTCATCTTTGTAAGATTAGTGTTCATCTCACAGATGTCTCTCTGTTGCAATATATGGTTGTAATGTTCGACTTAGATTTGGATATTGTTAAGGAGACTGCAGAAGAGAACTATGTTGCTAAGAAGTTCATGATGACATTCGCGTCAGCTCTCTGTTGAAAATTTATTCTTTGGTTGGGTTGTAACTGGTTGAATATTTTCATCAGTGTTTGAAGCCTAGAAAACAGCTTTTCAAGATGCAGAACGAGGAAGGACAAAACATGGACCTCTACATCCCCAGGAAGTGGTATGCAACAGGGCCTTCTTTGCTAATAATGAAATTCAGTTACTAGGAGGAAGTTTTGATGCAGAATTTTCTTTCACTGCAGTTCTGCCACGAACAGGCTTATCACCTCGAAGGACCATGCGTCTGTCCAGATCAACATTGGACACTTGGGTCCTGATGGTGTTTACACCAACCAATTCACAACTTTTGCGCTCTGCGGTTTCATTAGAGCCCAGGTTCCTCTTCTTCCCTTCATGTAGACCTTCATAATAGTTGCCCTTTTCTGTAATTCTTTTGGGTTATATTCAACTGTGCTTATTGGTAGAAGTTGATATGAATGATGCAGTTCCCAGGTTCATTGGTTTTGTGTACTATTTGATTTCTTTCTTATCAAGCATGGATGGTGATGTACTGGCTTGTATTGGATAATTTGTATTTTTTTTAATCTTGAACAGTCGTTTAAATACATAATTATCATACTATTTTTCCCTTAAGACTTGCGATGAAGAACTTTCCTTCTGAAATGTTGTGTGTATTGATATAGTTCATTTTACTTGTGGTGACCTGAATTGTATGTGACTGCATCACTTGTTCGAAGAAATAATCAGATTTGCTCATGGCAATTGATAAGCAGTGTGTGGTAACACTTGTTTTGGGCTGGATACATTTTAACTGTTTTGTCACCACCAGTAGGAACAAGAATGATAGAACTATTTTTAGGCTCGATCACTTTCCTTGTCCTAATATTGCCCTGTAATTTTTGTAATTCGTGAAGGCATAGCAGAAAGCCCTCTAGGCTTTTTGCCAGCACCTTATTTGGATTCGTCTCTGAGCATGTGGAACTTATTTTGCAGGGTGATGCTGACAGTGCCGTTGACAGGCTCTGGCAAAAGAAGAAAGCTGAACTTCGACAGTAATTTCGAGTGCGGCCGCATGTCACCTGGAGAGGTCTATTCCTTTTGATAGAGAGCGAGCTATGTCATAGTGAAACTGGTCTTTTGTTGGTACATTTCAGTTCTGGAAACCGATCATGTTGATTGTTGGAATACATGCGACTTATCTGTTTCTCGTCTGGTCTTTCGATTACTGATGGTTTTGGCTAGGCCTTTTGTTTTCTTGGTCAATATCGTTTCTAGTTCTAGGTCACCTGATTACGCTTACTGGAGCTAGGCTGAGCTGAAATAAACTAACTCTTCATGCCATGAGCGAAGCATGTTTTCAGAACGAAATGAAAAAGAAAGAACAACGAATGACATCGAATCGCTTCGGTCGGCTGAAAACGAATAGACTGGATTTATCTGCATAAGGCAAAGAGAGAAGAAGGGTCCACTTTCTGGCGAATACTTATTTAGACCAGGCCCTTGATTGAACCATTCCTGGCCTTATGCAGAGAACTAAATCACCTCCGACGGACCTCTCTCTAGGCTTATTGAGACCGGTTTGTCCGTTACTGGAGAGCGAATGAACGGGTTATACCCTTCCAAGTTGGACGAAGCTATTTGGATCAATGGATCAATCTCAAGGTAATGGCCAATGGTGGAATCGTACCATATATCTCGAGTGGCTGTCAAATGTTCCGGTGATCGGTTGATCAAAGGGACGAAGCATTCGAGGTGTTGTATTCTCGTGTTCTTCATTGCTGAAAGGCCGAAACATCTCGGATTGAATTGTCTTAACTCGTAACAGTCTTGTGCATTCAACTGTGTAGCAAGAGCAATGATCATGGAGCCCCTGAAAAAGTCCACAATAGTACTGGAGAAACAGCCCCCTTTGGACTGCTTCGGTTTTGATGAACCAAGTCCCGGGAGCAATCATCAGCCGCACACCGCCGTGGTGGGGGCGGCAGCGGAAGTGTTGATTGAATTTGGAAAGTATTGATTAAAAATTTACAAAGGGCAGAACAAATCAGAAAGAAGAGGCTAATCAGGAATCGCAATCATTTCCGTTAGGACATAAAGCAAATACATAATCCATAAAAAACAGAGAAAATCAAAGCGAGCCCCAACCTTTACAGGTCAGACTAATCTTTGTTGGAATTAGGTCGAGATTTAACCCCGCTAGTACTTGTCCGTATTAAAGTAATCTTCATTCATCAGAAATATCAGGGCTTTGGTGGATCATAAGGTGGCCCAAAGCAGGAAGAGTAAACAGTTCTCTATTTTAAAGTCTGTCCTCAATGGAAAAGTTATATCACACCATGTCTAATCATGTACCCAAGTGGACTTATCCTAAGTCTATTGTTATTTATTTGGCATTTTCAACACGAAGAGATAAATAATCAGACGAACGCCACCGTACCAGTGAATATCACGTGGTATAACTTTTATGTAAAATTATTCATTTTTGGGAGGCGTTAGTCTCACGGAAAACGAATAATCGCTTGTGCCGTTTAAAATAAATTATTCATTTTTGGAAGACATTGCCGTAAAAATGATCGAATATGCCGCTTGAAATAATTAGTTAGTGAAAAATGTTTTCGCTATCGATAACAATTTATGTCCAAACATTTTCGTGGACTATGAAAATAGTTTTTGTTCATTCATTTTTATAAATAATACAAGTGATTTTTGTTAGAAAATGTATCCCAAAATCATTCATTTTTCATGAAATAAACACGTCCTATATATTATAAAAAGCTTTCGTATGTGCCGAAGTTTGGCATTGGAAACATTTTTTTGTTATGAAGCCGGATTAACAATTAATCTATGGATAATTTATTGAAGGACACAAAATTGTCCACGTGTCACTTTCGCCACCGTTGATTCATTGGTTAGGGAAGTAGTGGGTGTAGTTGCAACGCGTTGATAAATTTATTTCCCAGCGATGATGTTTTCTAAGAATTGCACTAAATATGTCTTTTGTTTGTAAATTTATTTACTTCTGCTTTCAGAAAATTTTAAAAAAATTACAAAATGACATCATGCATTTAACATCATCTATGTCAATTGTTGACCGTGCCATGTAAGATGTTAGGTGTTAACTGGACTGTTATGTCTGTAATTCTAGCCCAAATTGGCCGGGTGAATTACGTGATAAAATCGTCAAAATATTTGGAATTACATTGATCAAATTGGAAAGTTTCTGATTGGATTGGAATCTGTACAATAGCTATAGGACTTTTTTGACAAATTTTCCTGTCTTAACTCTTTCCATGTTATCCCATTCATGAAATCGCAAATGTATCTAATCGCTTATGAACTAGTCATCGAATTTATCCCTTTATAAGTTGTTCATGTAATAACCAATGTTTTAAAAACCGTACCGAAGGTCATACAGAGGGGAAAATTGTTCAAAAAGTCCTAAATCTATTGTATAACGGCAATTTAGTCTTAAATTTTTTAATTACGCCAATTTAGTCCTGAACCTTTTGACAACTTGCCAATTTAGTCTTGAACTTTTTAGTTGTGTTAATTTAGTGATAAACTTTTCGATGAATTGCCAATTTAGTTCTACACTTTTTAACGATTTGCCAATTTAGCTATTCCGTCCAATTTTGGTTGGAAACCGCCGAAATGGCGATATAGTCAGCATTAGCCGTCTTACATGGTACGGTCGGTACTGATGTGAATAATCTTTGCTATATTTTTAATTTTATGAATTTTTTTAATTTTTTTTGTTTCTTTTTCTTCTACGTTTATGACTAAATTGACCAAATTGAAAGGTTTAGAATTGAATTAGCACAAATGCAATAAATTTAAGATTTTTTTTTTTGATAATTTCTCAGTTTTTTAAAACATTGGGCAAAGTAAATTAGGAAATTTTAGGGAAGCTAAGTTGTAATTAACACAAAATGTATATCAAACATTGGTAGTACAAAGGGAACCACTAGCCAGAAGTCCTCATAAACTAAGACCCCAACATTTCATTTTTCCTAACTAAAAATGAAATGGTCTCTCTCTCGTATCCCCTCGCAATTACGAAGTTACAACACGTTCCTATAATCTTACACAAGAAGTATAAGCTCCTGCCCTGAATAATCTCGACTAGCTCCCATTTTTTCTATGTGAATAATCACATAATTGAGCAAGCATTCGGGTTCTCGTCGCTGAACATCTCGAACGACTCGAGCCGTTGTGAATGATAGGCGCTCATATAGTACGGTGGGCGTTCTTCCACCATGCCCGGATGCAAGTAATCATGAGAGTACAATGGCGGGTTAGGGTCGTAATGCGATGCGGCATAGGAGGTGCTCGGATTCTCTGTGTGGTAACTAACCGGGTGGGTAGGATTCGCCGTGTGGTAACTGAGCGCGGGGTCGGTGTGGTAACCGAACATGTATGCCGGAGGTGCATGGTGTGGCGGCTGATACTGGTGCTCGTGATGATGTGGAGCGGCATGATAGGACGACGCTAGAGTCGGACCTTGACCCTGCCCCTCATGTTGAGACCCCAGGCCCGCGGGTACATTGTTTGAATGTGGCGGAGCCGGATGCTGTCCGGCTTGCTGACGTGGACGGCTGCCATTGGCCGCATTAGGCTCTGGACATTGACCGTGATTCTTCTGTTCCTCGGATCCTGATACAGTGCTCGCCGGTGCTTCACCGGAGTGTGCAACCTCCCCGTCCGTGTTCTTCCCGTTCTGCCCCTTCTTTTTCTTCTTTTTACCAGCACTGCCATTGCCCCCACTTTTCTCCGCGCCACCCTCAGCCTCACCAGCGACCGGCTGCTTCTCAGCTGCTGGCCGGCCACCGGCCGATGCGGTCGCGTTCCCCTCCCTTTCCTGCTTCCCTTCTTTTGCTTCCGCACCGGCTCTATCCGTTGCAGGTTCACTATCTTGGGTTGCTTTTCCTTTCCTAGCTTCTTTGTCACTGCCTTCACTGTTCCCTTTGGCGCTTTGGTCTTCCTCTGGTGCTTCGGTTTTCACACTTTGCGTCTCTTTTGTGGGCTCTTTAGCATTATTCGGGTCACTTTGTCTCTCTTTGTTCTTGGCTTTGACTGGCTTTTGGGGCTTTTGAGGCCATAGCTCTGCGTTTTTGCCTTGTTTTCTGAGTTTGTTGATCAAAGTCTCTGCGTCTATGTCTCCTGTCACGGTGACCATTTGCTGCTTTTGGTCGATCTCCGTCTTGTAAACACCTGTTTAGATAGAGTAACATACTAATTAGAGAGAGATCATAGACTCTGCATACGCAGATAAAGACAAACAATTATTCCCGGTGCTCCTGGTTTGCTTAATCGTTTTGTTCTATGGGGTCTATGTATTGAATCTGAGTAATCAAAACCATACCGGGCTTGCTAGTGCGAAATTCTCAGATGGGGTTCACACAGGTTCGACTAGTTTAGTTTCACGGATGGAAAGGACCCATAAAAGGTTTCGGTTACTATAATATCAACATAACTCACTAGTGGGCATATCTCATGGCAAGATATGAAGCAGGTCTAATTGGCTTTGGCTTGTATTGGAAAGGAGAGGTTTACTCTCTCTCTCTCTCTCTCTGCAGAAGTTAGAGAATGATTATACTCTGAACTTACAACTTCAAATGAATGAAAAAAATGAAAGAAAATGAGGGAGAAGGAACTGTTGAATGCAGAATCAGAAATGAATGACATTAGGAGGTCCTAAAACATGGTTGATCAGCAGAAAACAACTATTGCAGCGTAAGCTTTCCAGATGGTTTTTCAATCTATGGGAACTCAAAATGGACCCATTAATCAGTATAATCAACAGAAAAATGAGAAGAATGTTGGTGCTGACGCTTGAATTAGAAAGTCAAAACAGAAGAGCAAGAAGAGTTTGCGGTCATTAAGTTTTGAACTTACCTGGAATCTTTTTTAGAACCTTTTCGACTTTGCGCTTGCATCCTTCACAGTGGATGGAGACTCTCAATACCGAGGTCTATAAACCAGTCACAGAGAAAGAATTCTAGTCAGTCATTGTACAGGAGCTGCTCTTAGCTTAATCTTATGACTACATATTGAAATTGTACATGATCATGGTTCCATTTACCTTGAAGTTTAGAGACACCGAAGCTTCTTCCCCATCTTTTGTGCCTTTCTTCACTTCTGAGTTTGCCATCCTAGAGCACCAATGAAGGAGACTGCTCTTGAGAGAGAGAGAGAGAGAGAGAGAGAGAGAGAGAGAGAGAGAGGGAATGCTGAGGAAGTGAAGCATTTTAAAGGGAGGAAATGGAGGGGAAAACAGATCCCAGTAGGGGCCTACACAGATTAGTGCTTGATGGGCTGGCATTATTACAAAGCACCTGTTGAGTTAGGTGATAATCATCTCAAAAGGATCTCTGAATTCTGCTAAAGTTTTAAGTTGGAGGCTTAGATGTTAATGGTGGACACCAATGAATTTTTAGTATGTCATGCTTTTTGATAGGGGTAAGATACCACGCATTTCTTCTTTAAATGCAAAATAAAGCGACTTTAATGGATGAACCCCAGCTTTAGTCTACTTAAAAGATGATTGTTCCAGCTGGCCTAACTGGTGCCTGCCTGAGCACTAATGAAAAAGTATATAACACTGTTTTTTTTTTAGGAAAAATGGTATAAATAGTTCATGAACTTTGATCCAACGTGTAATGTGGTCCATGAACTTTTAATTTGTTCAATGTCGCATTTGAACTTTCGATTCATATTCAATTTAGCCCTTAAACTGTATGAGAATGTAATTCCTCAATCAATTCAAGTTCATGGACTACATTAAATATTTTTATATAATTTATGGATTGCATTGCACATGCACCAAAAGTCCATGAACCACATTGAACAAATTAAAAGTTCAGAGACCACATTGCACATTAGGTCAAAGTTCAAATACCATTTGTGTTATTATTATTATTATTATTTTATGAAGTATAAATGTGTTATGATCAACCGTGTATGCTTCTCCTCTTGTGGTGGAAGTGCTTGGACAGTAAGCAGGCTGAAATGAAGTGTGCACTTTCTGAAGCACCTTGCTCGTCTGGGTTGCTGACAGAAACTCTAGGCAAAACTGAGATGAAGAAGGGATCATTTGGATTGGTCTGCTTCGAGAAACTAAATGGAAAAACGAGATCAATTTGATGGGAAGATTATCCGGTTGTTTCGAAACCTATTGTACGGAGACCAATTCAGTCCTAAACTTTTGCTCTAAATTCTAATGTTGTTATTCCAGCCAATTTTTGCCGAGAACTGTTGACGTGGTTGTCTAGTTATCGTTGGCCATCTTATGTGACGCACTGCCATGTCAGCAATTTCCGACGAAAATTGACTGGAAGGAGTGTATTGGAATTTTGCGCCAAGGTTTAGGATTAAATCGGCAAGATTAGAAAAGTTTGGAATTAAATTAGCATCCGAACAATAGATTTCAGATCGGATTAGACAATTTCTCCTCAGTTTAACGGCGGACTTGTTCGGGATCAATATATTGGAACCCCATGAAGTTGCGATAAGGAGAACTCACTTGTCGTGTGCGACGATCATGGATAAATTTCTCATTACAATGGGTTTTCCAGGACCCACTTCGGTTCTGCTTGTGGGGCTATCGTAGAGATTGGATTTACCCTAAATTCCTGCTCTTCCCTCCTGCCGCGAAATCCCTGGGTTTACTAATGCAAACTAATGCACAACGTTCTTCACGTCAGAACAGAAACATCGCTTTCCTACATCTCCTGCAAAAGGTGGGACTACGACCTTCTGCGAAGCTTATCACGGCGGTAGAGATTACTAACTTAACGGCCATAAGCGTAGAATAGCCTTTTACGAGCGCACATCAGTGGACAAGTGAATGTTTCTTTTCCAAGCTTCTTGACAAATCCCTGGAGTAACTCTCCAGGACATGAATGACTGAACGAGCGGTTAAACACTTGGTTTTAGATGCGACAGATCTAGCGCCTGCCGTTCTATGGATGAAGTCTGACTTGATACATATAAACACGCCGGTTTACGTCCATATTACTTTAGAAAACGTCGTTTGATATGTTCCTTCGCCGAAGTTTGATGGACCAAATTAGCGTTTCTCTCAAATCTTTCTATGTAGCTGTCCTTACTCTGTATGACTTTCTTAGTCTTGTGGTAAAGTACCTAGTATTGCATAAAAAAAGCCACTGAATAGTACAAAAAGCTTAAAAAAGGAACATCTTAATTTTTCCACAAGTTAGAACCTCAGGCAAGAAACGTCTTGGTTAAGTACGCTTTGATGGGAACTACATGGAAGTTGCTCTTTTCTCGTTGCCGTATTTGTCCTGTTGACAACAAAGGCGGCTCTCAATTGTTCAATCTCCGAATCTGTTCCTATCATCTATCCGGTGGAATAGCAGTCGTCATTTGGGTTGGCATAGTCCATACGCGTTACTACCGAGCTCACCTCATTCTACATTAATGCGAATCCTAACATTGACTCCTCAACGCTTCGTTTGGTCGAACAACGACCAAAAGATCAACATATGCACATACAAGTGACTGAAACTCGCATGTCGTTTATCCTAACACGATGCATCGAACTAGGAGTTTCCATTGCTCTAATCAAACTTCGTATTAGTCTTATGCGAAAAAACTCTCGAGCCAGCCCCTCTAAACTTTGCAGTTTTTTCCTTTTTCTTTGCTAAAGCGTCAATCTTTGTAGTTCCTTTTTTTTGGTCTGAAAAGGCCTTCCTCATTCATTTAGACAAAAAGGAAGGATACAAGCCTAAGCTTCAGAGCAAAGTGCCAAAGGCTTGAGGTGGGTGAGCAGTCCAATTGCTCAGTAGGCTTTTGTTCCTTTGGGCTTTTGCAACCCAATTTACGACGTCACTGGATTCCACAAAGAAAGGGGCCACATGGAGATCTGAAAAACAGGCTCGTAGATCACTTCCATCATTGATAAGACCTCGAATCTCCCACTTCGGTTGAGCTTTTGTGCCTAAGAGAGCACAGATCAGTTCACGACAGTAAGACCTCAAGATTAGGCTTTCTCCCCTTCATGCGGAAACGCGACATGCACAGTTCAAGCTTTTGTAGTTTTTGTCTCACTCGTCTCTTTAATGTACAAGTGTATGCATTGCTCACAGGGATCAAATTTTAGACCTAGTACTCTCCAGCCCCACCCCCCAAACCCTTAACCAGTAAGGCTGCACGCCTGTTGGCAAGCTTTTGTAGTTATTAGCCCTAGAAATGGTCGTTTTGCCCAAAAGAAAGAACTCTGAAGATGAAGTTATTCCGGTCAATGTGTGGCCCAAAGACAGGAAAAAGTGGGTCTTGGAAATGAATTGATGTACCATGGGCCAAACCTTATAAGAAGGTCGAGAGCTGAGCTAATTATTGGGTCATGTAAAGTTGGGTTCATTAGTTCTTGCTGGACTGCGGTCAACGTCAGTCGTTTCAGGTTTAACCTTTGAATGAAGCTAACCAGTTGGTTGCAATTCTTTATTAGTCGTTCCATTCCCTAGAACCATCGAAGTGAAAAGGATCTGATCTTTGTTAAGAAAAGAGGTGCCAGTTTTGAGTTAATCGTGTTCGCGAGTATATTGGGTTCGGATTTTTCTTGGTAGTTCATCTCGTGTTTGGATGCTGCCCCTATGCGTCGTATTAGACAATAAGCTAGCACTCGAGGATGGAATTGGACTTGACAGTACTGCAATTTTGCAATAACAAACTGATATCTAGCTAATGGTTCATCGTGTGGTCCAGTGCTAAAACGGGTCACGAATAGTCTAATTCCATTCAATGTAACATTGGAATCTCGCCTTATCGGGGTACTCTATGCGTAGATCCGGTGCAGCGGCACCGTAAATGGTCATTTATCAAACAAAATACTAAACACCAGTATAAAATCCTACTCCATTTTTTCTGATGTGTGCTGATGTCCTGTTCTACGACAACCCATCTGACTAATGAGACACAGAAGACCACATGCGACTTAAGGATACAGGAATGATTGATGGTCGATATTTTGCGTGCACGAAATGTCATATTCCACAAGTTGTCCCACTGTTTGTTCCTATTGCCATCTTGCGAAACGATCAACATCTGTTTCTGGATCACCCACGGGGTTCTTCATAGGGTTCTTGTTCTTCCGCAGTACAAGTGTCGTCTTGCTCCCATCTTCTTCTGCAGAACATATACCATTCCATTGAAAGATCTGTAACCAGGAAAAAAGAAACAGAGGACAAAACAAGAAGAAAACATGCTATTCAATCCTCGCAATAATAGTGGCAGACAAGGGCTTCTCAGTTCTTGGTCCAAAATGGCCAATATGAAGACCGACAGTCCCTAAGGCCATAATGAGTTAAATCCACGCTATTACTGTCCTGTCCAATCCTTGGCATTGATATCAGACTCCAATCATGTGCCAACCTGTTCAGTCTTCCATCTCAGATCGCTCCGACGGTGGCGTTCGTGAAGAAACTCTTGTTCCATGACGCAACGCTGTCGGTGAGGATGATGTTACTGACACTGTAGCAATTCTAGGTGTACCTAGACTGCAAACAACATTGGTTTGTACAATGATTTTTAGGGATAATTGGTTTCCGGATGATCCGAATCTCACCTAGGAATTGGGAATCGGATCCAGTGACCCTAGAATTGGAATAGACCTACTGGTCCGGTTCCCAAGTGGATCAATGAAACCGGTGACATATTCAGTTTTTTTATTTATTTGTTATTAATGTTCAAGATGAAATTGAGAATATTTGTGATAATCAATGTGTTTTTATAATCAGTAAGTTACATATAACATTATAGCTTTCACAAAAAAAAATTTCAATTTGTGGCAAAATTTGGTTGGAATAAGCAATTACTGTTATGTTTTGATTTTTTCTTATTATCTTACTCAAATGCATAAGTAAACGTAGTCACTCGTAAAATGGAAGATAGATTATGGTTTTTTACAAATTTTAAAGAAATAAAAAAAATCAATCAAGTCTAAGTGGGCGGTTCCACACTTGAAATTTGGAATCGGACTGAAATTCATCGGTTCTAATTTTATGGAACCAGGCACCGGATTGGTGCCTCAGAAATCATTCTAGAACCGACTTGTCCGGTTGAGCAGTTCCTTTGGTTCACCCCTAATGATCTTAGCAAGTTTTCACTGAATACTGAACATGACCGGTTTTTCATTCCAGGTATCGTTTTTTTGTACATTGATCTTCTAAAATGGCGTCTATATATCTAGCATCACTCTTCGCATTATCCATTAAACAGGGCGGGTCCGATTAGACGAGCTGATAAGAGGCTGGAAACCTTCATTAGTGTGTAGGTGGGCTGGTGCGTGATTAGGTGTGGGACAATGTGGAGGGTTCAGCATGTCGTGTAGGCCATGAAACTAAACTATATAATCCAGCAAGTCTTCATTCAAGATCAAGACTTTCCTCTTAAGACTTCCACTCAATCCAGAAGAACATTGTGATAGACAATACAATGACTTGCAAGTGGAGCCAAGCGAAAGTTTTAAGGAAAGAGACTTGTGGGTGGTGGTGGTGGTCGGGTGGTTGTCTTAGCCTCCCGTAATCCAGCATTTGAGCGACGTGGTTAGATTCGTCACACGAGAGACAGTAAGGTGATGGACCATTTCGTCGCTCACCCAAACCTTTTCTCTCTCTTTTGTAGTTTCACCCTCCTCCTGCAATGCAGAGTTAGGCAAAGAGTACAACCTACAAGGGACCCGCCAGGATACTTGGATTCCATCTTCTTGATTTGGTCACTTTTAGCTCCCTAAAAGGGTCTCTAAACTCACCTGCAAATCCCATGACCCCATGCATCAGTTGCTTCCACTACTGAACTACAAAACTTGGTGGTTGTGTTGTTGTTCTGTCTCTGAGAGAGAGAGAGAGAGAGAGAGAGTTACATGTGCTTGACTACGGATTTGCCATAATGACCAAAAAGGAGAGCACGTGAGAGAGATGGGCATCATTAGGGGGAATCTCTGCTAAAAATGATAGGATTGCCAAGGAAGACAAGCACAGCAATACGTGTTTAAGAGTCTCCTTTTGCAGAGGGAATTAATGGAGGAGAGAGAGAGGAATCCGGGAACAGAGAAGTAAAAGAAGGCCCAGGGCAACTACCAGGCTCAGGGGTTCCTTGGAGTAGCATTAAAGACTCGGGACTGAAGCACACACCTCTTTACCTTCTTCTCCAACGCATCCCGAACAACCCCCACAAAAGCACATCATTTTCTTCAAGGATGGAGCAAAAAGGAACCGAATTTATAGCCAGAAAGTTGCATTCATTGCCTGCTCTGATGTTCCTGGCTTGAACAAGGAAACACCCCAAATGGGTTGCGGGCTAAAGATTTCCCTCATGATTTCCCTCATCATCACCTTCTTCATTTTCTTGCTCCTGTCCTTTCAAAGTGCCCACTCTCTGCTTGATGATGGTTCTTTCAATGCAGCTGAAAAGACCAGTCTTCGTGGCAGGGAAAAGCTGTATTTCAATGGGGGAGAAAGAGAAAATGGCAACGCAAACCGGGTTGAGATCGAGAAAGTCTCGGGCAAGGATGAGAGAGACGAGGAGGGAGATTTTACTGTGGTGGAGAAGTTCAGGGCTTTGCTTGGAGTGCAGAGATTGAACGCAAAAAGGCCGCCATTTGGGCTTCCTGAATACTTCTCACCTTCACCTTCACCTTTACCCTCACCTACACCTTCACCATCTCCTAGTGAAGCTCAAGCTCCATCTCCTGCTCCTTCAGTGCACACTCACCCACGTTCTCATCATCCTCCACCACAATATAGAGCAAAACCGCAGCATAACACACTTCGCAAGGAGGCTAATGACAAGAGCCGTGTTTTGGCTGCCGTTCTTGTGCCTACAGGAGTTGTGTTTTTAGGCTGTGTTCTCGGGCTTGTATGCTTCTTCGGGAAATCCAGGAAGCACGACAGAAGCAGGAGTGTCAAGAATTTCTTGACATGTGGTAAGAAAGGAAGAGGAAACAGAGGCAGATCAAAGCATGCAAGTACGAAGAACTCGGTGAGCAAGGTAAGCTTCAATCCTGGCCTCGATCTTTTTTATCTGGAGTCGTTGGGAGTGGATTTGGAGCAGCAGTCTTTGAAACGGAGTTCTGAATCTGTCGCTGGTTCACCATTGCATAGCACTTACCAAGCTAGGCTAGAGACTAAAGCGCTCAACCAAGAGCCGGTGAAATTGGAATCGGATAACACTAGTAGTTCTTCCACTAGGGAAATTACGTCGGTTCGCGAGGATGCGGAGTCAGTAAAGTATGACCCAGACGGTGGCAATTCTCCTTTAGCCAGTGACAATAATATTCCCACTGAAGATCATTCATCTGACGATGAATCTTTTCATTCTTTTGGGGATTCACATTCACCCGAGGCACGGGTGTCGGATGCTTTGAAATGTAGTGTTAGCGAAACATTGGAAATTTTGTCTCGAAACTCATCTAGGTCAATACCACCTTCCCTAGCCGACTCAATGGATACATCGAATGCACAAGGTCCTTGCGACAATACCAAAGAGATTAATGCTACAGATGTAGGTCCAGTAGAATGTCAAATGACTCCAATTGCTCAAGGCCCGCCACCTCCACCTCCTCCACCACCTCCGCCGCCGCCGCCGTCTCTACTTCCCCGTTTTCATTTTTCCTCCCCAAGTTCTTCCACCAGAACTGCTCGTAAGTCTCCACCATTTTCGACACATAAAGACTTGTCACCTTCTAGGAACTCAGATTCTTGTTCAGGATCAGAGTTTACTCCCAAGAGTGACTTGGCTCAATTGCCCATGATGAATCCCAAACCAGCACAGCGTCCACCAGGAATTCCGTCACCGCCATGCCTGCCACCACTTCTTAAACGAAACACTAGCTTTGCGAAAGGCCCTCCTCCATCATCTCAACTTGCTCAGTTTATGCCGACAACGGGCAAAGATGGAGCGCCTCTGCCAAAACTGAAGCCACTCCACTGGGACAAAGTAAGGGCCACGCCGGATCGTTCCATGGTGTGGGACAGGCTGAGGTCAAGCTCGTTCGAGTAAGCAATTTTTGTACCATAGTGACAGTCAAATCCTTTTCTTTCGCAGTTTCTTATGTTGATTCGCCTGTGATTGAAAATGAGATGAAATAGGTTGGACGAGGAGATGATAGAATCGCTTTTCGGTTACAATTTACAAAATCCATTGAAAAATGATGAGGTGAGAAGTGGAACGCCTTCCCCGAGTAAGCATCTCCTTGAGCCAAAGCGACTACATAATATTACCATACTTTCCAAGGCATTAAATGCGATCCCTGAGCAAGTTTGCGATTCATTAATTCAAGGTAATTATCTCTAACTTCAAATAGCAAACCCTGAGGGATTCATTAATTCAAATTTGCAATTTGACCAGCAATTATATGCGATGTTTGGTTTGATCCTAAAAGTTTTCTTGAACGACAAAAACACAGGAAACGGTTTGTCACAGCAACAGCTAGAGGCATTGGTGAAGATGGTGCCAACCAAGGAAGAAGAGGCTAAGCTCAATGGCTACAAGGGAAACATAGACGAACTGGGTTCGGCAGAAAAGTTCATCAAGTCATTGCTTAGCATTCCGTTTGCATTCCAACGTGGGGAAGCCATTCTCTATAAAGAGACTTTTGATGATGAAATTGCCCATCTAAAAAATTCTTTCTTAGTGCTAGAGGTAAAAAATAATGAAAATCCTGACACATTGATAATTTGCAAAGAGTGGCTAAATCTTCTTAATAAGTGAAGTTTCTTCTTTATTGATTTTTAGGAGGCCTGCAAGGAGCTCAGATCAAGTAGGCTCTTCTTGAAGTTGCTTGAGGCAGTGCTCAAGACAGGAAACAGAATGAATGTCGGAACGATCCGAGGAGGTGCCAAGGCATTCAAGCTCGATGCACTGCTCAAACTCGCTGATGTCAAAGGAGCAGATGGCAAGACTACTTTACTCCATTTTGTTGTCCAAGAAATGGTCCGTTCAGAAGGAATCCGAGTCTCGGATAGCATCATGGGAAAGATTGATCAGAAGAGCAAGAACCGAACCGCTGAAGAGAAGGAAGAGGACTACCGAAGAATGGGGCTCGATCTCGTGGCTGGTTTAAGCACTGAGCTATACAATGCAAAGAAGACGGCCACGATCGATCTGGACGTGCTCACTAGCTCGCTCTCGAACTTATCAGATGGGTTGACTAAACTGAAAAGGCTAGTGAATAAGGAATTAGGCACGGACGAAAAGGGCGAGAAATTCGTTCACTCGATGAGATTATTCACAAACTATTCAGAGAAGAGCCTGAAGGAGCTGAAGGAAGATGAAGACAGAGTGCTTTTGCATGTCAGAGAGGTCACAGAGTACTTTCATGGAGATGTGAGCAAAGAAGAGGCCAACCCACTTCGCATATTTGTGATTGTGAGGGACTTCTTGGGGATGTTGGATCATGTGTGCAAAGAGCTGAGATGTCTCAAAGTCCCTAGCAGTTCCAATCCTCTCTCTCCTTTCAGATAGATCAAATTGATCCATGCTCTTTGCCTGTGTTCATTGTGTGTAATCTGTAAGTGCATTCACTAGGAATTAGGATTGCAACACAAATTTTCTCGGTGTGTGTGTGTGTGTAGAGTTTGGTGTTGTTCAGATTGACATTTACCAACTTCAACACTAATATGATTTAAAAAAATTTCAATGTTAGCACACCCAAAAATAAAAATATTGCGGTATTAATCTAGGGTTGGGAATGAACCAAATTTTGGAAGAGTGACAATACTACTCAACAATAGTTTCTGAAAGGAATGGGGAGAACAATTGATGGTCATCCATAATTGCATGATTCTCAATCTGATTTAGAGTCTTTATAATATAACTCTGTCCAGTGGAACACAAAACATTTATAGCCCTCGACAAGAGCGGAGGAACCTTGGGTCGCTCTGGGGAGTCAGGACGAAGAATCCGCCGCCGAGTTGTAGAAAAGAGTTAGACATTAGGCATGGAATTCTTTCTCCTGAAAAGCTTTTAGTCCTTTCCTCTTGTTTTGTTTTGCTTTCATTTCGCCAAATTCTTTGTGCATTAGGATTCTTTTCCAGTAGACGGTATCGAAACCGGTCGGAGAAATCATCATTCTTTGTCCTAGGCTGGCTTAGGATCATTTTGAGAATCTGAGAAGCATTACTTTTCCATTTGTCCATCAGTAAGTAGCTACCTTAGTTGAGCTACTCAGTACTTAAGGATAGAGAGGATTCAAGTTTTCAGCCATGACCCAAGTGCTTGAATTCCCAATTTCAGATCCAAGCAAAAGGAAAATCTGGGAGTATTTCTCTAGATGTGCATCAGAAATTGCAGAAAGAGCAATGTTGATTTCAGATTCCTGATGTTACAGCATAACCCATTGTGAGAAAAAGCCTGTACCAACAAAATTTCCCATAGTGGAAGCTAAAGGAGTTAGTTTCCTACAAGCAAGTGATTGCCCCCGCCAAAGGCAAAGAATCTTAAGTCAGACCCGACATTGCTTTTAGAACTTCTCTGTCCCTACCTTCTCCATTTCCCCTTGGACCATAAAGAAAACCCACAGCAAATTTCTATGGACTATGGCCGCGCGGTCTGCGCCGTGATTGGCTTCTCGGCGTCGCTCGTCCTCTGTGTGCCCAGCATCAAGTGGTGGCAGAAGCGATGCCGCACGTTCGAGAAGCTGCAGATCGTGTCCGAGGCGCTCGAGCGGGCAGATGAAAGGGCAGCGAGGTCCCAGGAGAGGCACGACCGGCTCCTCGGTCAAGTGTGCTCGTTCTACTTGGCCAACAAGGAGTTGGAGGAGGCGCTCGGCGGCGCGAGGAGGGCCATGGACGAGGCCATGGAGTTCGCCGGTGGCCTGAGGAAGATGCAGATGAAGCTGATCAGCTCTTTCCCTGATGATGTTGATTTGGTTGTGGCCATAGAGAGGGTTCATTGACTGGTGCTAGTGCACAAGGAAGGCAAACAACTGTAAACTGTTTTTGGCTCCCCCATTTTTAGAAATCTTTTCCATTTTAACTACTTTTTTTTTTTATCTGTAAGAGAAGAAATTAATGGGGGGGAAAAAGATTTAAGTATAGTTGCCCTATGAAAAATTTAGATCTTCCACTTTTTTTCTTTCTCTCCTTTTATTTTAATTTTTTTTATATATTCATTCTGCACCCTAAAATTAAACAAATTTGTTCAATAAACTCATTTACTTGTCAATTGGAAAAATTCAAATAATTTACTTGGTAAACTCATTTAATTGTTCCCGACCAAAAAAAGGAACCTCATTTAATTGTTGATAGAAATAATTAGTAGGGATTTTTTTCCCACATGATTGCGTGTGACCCAGTAACGCTAGTTTTAGACGAGATATTATGATATGCGACGCTAGTTCTTTTCGATTGGTGACTTTTGGCTTTCAAATTTGAGTTTGATGTTACGAATGAACTCTGTGCGTAAATTTTTTTTATTAATAGTGAAGACTTTTTTTTTTGTTAAGTTATTTTTTGAAAGGATATAAATTGATTAAAGTTTTAACGACCTTCCAAATTTGTTAATTTCACAAGGCAAAATATAGGATACTCTTCCTTACCAAAAAAAAAAAATATAGGATACTCTTTATTAATTAACATAATGCCTCGTGATATCAATTTCTCAAAGTACACTTAGACTATCGTAGAGTTTATCTCATATGCAATCCACATTATATCGAGCACACGCAAGATAATAATATCTTTTCACAACAAATTAATTGCACATGGAAAAAAAATTGATGTCATGGAGGATAACGACAAAATTCATGGTGGATTCCATTGTTTGTCATTGTGCCTTGGCTCAACAATTTGGCTCGCAAAACTTCAATTTCATCGATGGAACGTAATTAAATCTTTATTCACCCTCGTTCGAAACACTTTTAGTATTTTCGATTCAAATGCATATGAACATCGTATCCAACTGTATACAGGTGGACAATCCAACACCATTAATTACATGCAAACAGCGAATCCAAAAAGATTAAAAAAAAATACATTCAATCACACGACTTGAATCCGTCGGTTCGGATCATCGGTTTTATGAATCGTAACTTCAAAAAAATTAATGGCATGAATGTGAAATTTCACGATTAATTAAATGATTCGCACATAAAATCTACTTTTGAAATTTCGATTTTATTGTGAAATTGGAGGAGTTTTTTTTTTTTTTTGGGTCAGAGAAATTGGAGTTGGATGACCCCAAAAAATGCATCTTTTAATTTACAAAATTCACCCACAAATTTACATCCCCAAATATATAAATAATATTGCCAAATAAATAAAATGAAATGAAATAATCTAAAATCTAAAACTGAAGCTACTTGCTCTTGTCTGTCCCTCCCTGTGCTGTCCCAAGTGTCAAACAAAAGTAAGGTCACCACCATCAGGTCCATCGCCACCTCCATCTTCCATCTTCATCCTCTCCACCTTTTATCTCCTTCTCCTTCCTCCTCGTCCTCCTCCTTCAACCCTCAACCCTAACCTCCTGCAGCTCCAACCTCCTCCTCCTCCTCCTCCTCCATGACCACCCTCTCCTCCTCCCCTTCCTCCGCCGCCACCGCCACCACCACCACCACCAACAACCACCGCCCCTTCCCCCCGCCCCAGACCCTAATCCGCCCCGATTTCGCCTTCGACCCCGACCCCAGCCCCAGCAGCCCCCCTCTCTCCTCGCCGGCGGCGGCGGCGGCGCCGGAGAACCCTACCCATCTCCATCTCCCTCCCTCCACCGCCCCCCTCATGTCCTCCGACTACGGCTTCAACTCCGATCTCGCCGGCGGCTCCCCGGAGTCCGCCCCTTCTCTCCCCCACTCGCCCCAGGCTCAGGCCCTGCCGCAGCCGCCGCCGCCGCCGCCCGCCCACGGTCCCGCCATGTCCCGGGTCCCGAGCCTCCTCCACCTGTCGTTCAATCAGGACTTCGGTTGCTTCGCCGTGGGGACCGACAACGGGTTCCGGATCTACAACTGCGACCCGTTCCGGGAGATCTTCCGCCGGGACTTCGAGTCCGACGGAGGGATCGCCGCCGTGGAGATGCTGTTCCGGTGCAACATACTGGCCCTTGTCGGGAGCGGGTTGAACGCGCTGTACCCGGTGAACAAGGTCATGATCTGGGACGACCACCAGTCCCGGTGCATCGGGGAGCTCTCCTTCCGGTCCGAGGTGAAGTCGGTCAAGCTCCGGCGGGACCGCATCGTGGTGATCCTGCTCCAGAAGATATATGTCTACAACTTCGCCGACTTGAAGCTGCTGCATCAGATTGAGACGATCGCGAATCCGAAGGGTTTGTGCATGGTATCGCAGAGCTCGGGGCAGATGGTGCTCGTCTGTCCGGGGCTTCAGAAGGGGCAGGTGAGGCGATTGGCACCCTCACAAGTCAATTACAAATTGATTAATTGATTCACCTACGTGCTGATGATTGGCGCATAATATACCCTTTACAGGTTAGGGTGGAGCACTATGCTTCGAAGAGGACTAAGTTTATAATGGCGCATGGTTCAAGGATCGCGGCCTTTGCGCTTTCCCAGGATGGGAGGTTATTAGCAACTGCAAGTAGTAAGGGGACTCTAGTTAGGGTGTTTAATACTCTCGACGGGTCGTTGCTTCAAGAGGTTGGTCCAGAATTTGATGCTGGTTGTGTTTTGAAACTGGGGAAAATATGGTGTGCTTGGTGCTTTAGTAAAGCTTATCTAAGATAGCCCACCATCGAGCATGAACTGAATGATGAAGATTTTGCAAGTTTGGGTTTTCAATTCATGCATATATAGGAACTGGTAAAAGATATTGCTCGTCCAGGATTAAAACAGCAAATTGGCTTTTCTGAGTCACTACCATTGGGGAAGAATTCTTTTTTGATTGGCAGTATCTGTGTTGTAAGTTAGGATGCTTACTTAAATGTTGTAATCCAACATCACTTGAGATCGTGTCATTTACCACTAGTGTTTGGAATTGTCTAAATTTTTTGTACCTTTCGAATCACACTCATCTGTTCCTCCCTCTTTTTTTTCCCAAATCAGTAAAGGTATATTCATTATACTGATAAAAGAATATCTTGCTTTTGGAATTACTGGTGTCTTTAATACAAATCCTCACAATTCTTTTATGGATAGGTAATTACGTGAAGTAGAAATGTCTTAATTTCTGATGTGGTATCTGTAATATGTACTTAACCCTTGGGAGTTGTTATTGCTTCTTGATGGGCACAATGATGAGACCAATTGATTCAGTTTCTATAGGGAGATATTTTAAACTGCCTTGGTGATGTGTTGATATCCAACCGACTAATGTTTTAATTGATTAATTTGTCAGTTAGGGCTTGCGCTGTTCATAGCTTCCAAAGACCATGAGAGTGATTGTAGCGCATGGTTATTTTGCTAAATAAATACGGTAATCCTGTATTGTTCTCTGCTGAAGCTGTGTTGTGCTTCAATAATTGTAGAAAGAGGACAATTTGATTATCATATAACCTTGGGCAATATTCTACTTTATTCATTACATAACTAAGATTTAAAGTTCTTCATGTAGGTTAGAAGAGGTGCGGATCGTGCAGAAATATACAGCCTGGCCTTCTCTTCTACTGCCCAATGGCTAGCGGTCTCAAGTGACAAAGGAACCGTCCATGTTTTCAGTCTAAAGGCTGATTTAGGCACACTGAACAATGACAGATTGCACAACACATCTGAAAACCATGGGTCTTCCTCCTCCATGGTCTCATCACTTTCTTTCATGAAAGGTAATTTGCCAGGAATTGCTGAATCTTTAAGTCATACCGTTTGTCTATGTCATGTAAATGGCCCTTGACATAGAGCTCAATCGTTCCCGTGATGCTAGATCTAATTATGATTGGATGAGTTGTTGCAGTGGCTAATTTGTATGTCGTGCTGAGTGACCAAATGTGTTTACAGTAAACCATGATCACCATGTCTTTCTCTCAGGCTAGTTTTACTCCATGCTTTGCAGGTGTTCTGCCTAGGTACTTTAGCTCGGAATGGTCGGTGGCTCAGTTCCGACTGCATGAAGGTTTACAATATGTTGTTGCTTTTGGACACCAGAAGAACACTGTTTTAATTCTTGGCATGGATGGGAGGTAATATCTTCTTACTACTCCTCCGTCTTCCTTTTTTATGTCAAGTTGGGGTCATGAAATCCTATAAAATGAGTGCTTTTTCATATCTTTCTATAGCTGTCCACATGCTTTAGTGTAACATACTCAAGACCAAGCAAATAGTACCCCAGTTTTCCCATTAAAGTAAGATAAATAACAGAAGAAGGGAACGTTATCCTTCTGGTTTCTTACTCCCTTTAAGCAATGATGAAAGAAAGATCGGATGCACAGCTTTCTCCTCAACCTTCTTTACTTCTCTGTATACATTAGTGAAATGTTGAACAACTCCTTAGCCCTATTTGCATATTGTAAAACCCCGAATCCCACCCTTTGTTACGTGACAGAAAGAGGGGAGGAGAAATTCTTCCTTGCCAAGAGCACAGCAATCCTCTATGAGAAGCTCTCAAGGTTTCTTTTATTTCAGACGAGGCTGATTTGAGAATCATGTTTGACACATAGACTAACCTGTGTGCAGTTGGAACCTCTCCCAGTTTGCATCTTTTAATAAATCCTGCTATTTTATTTGAATGCCTTCAATAGTCTAATTAATTTTTTTTAATTGGATGATGCAGCTTTTATCGATGCCAATTTGACCCGATGACTGGTGGAGACATGACTCAGCTCGAATACTATAACTTTCTGAAACCTGATGAAACTTTGTGAGGTGAAGCTGTGTACATGTCTTTTGACATTTGCGTGTATATTATTGGTAACGCTCCACCTATATGACACGATAAGGTAACTCAATAAGTTGTAAATACATGATCTGAAAATGGAGGGCTATAGGGATATCGATCGCCGGGGGGCCGGAGTGTATATATAAATGGGGAGGTTCAGGGAGTTTTTATTTCTGTAGTTATGATGATAAAGGATCTCAACCATTATGCCTGTTTACTTTGATTTTCGCTTTGTGGTCCTGCCTTCTTTAGCCCCCCTCTTTTGAAAATGTTGTTGACTGCTCTGTTCTTGCGCCTCTTTCTCGTGAAGCCTGTGGAACTCTCTTCTTTCGGGTCTGTAACCTGTGAGGCTATCTTAAAGTATGCCTTTTTGGAAGTCTTCTATATCTTTTCATTGGAGCGATGGAACAGAAAACATCGTAAGTATTCGTAAAATTGACTTATAATGTTAGGACAAATCCGTGTAATTAAAAAGGTGAGCGTACGGTACGTGAGCGAACCTTAAATCCTATAGGGCTTGTGAGGGTTGAGTCAGCCAATTTATAGGCAGGGCCTTTTCCCTTTGGGCTTTGACAATGCAGTCCGCTATTTTGTTGGCATTGCTACCGTGGGTCAACGGCTCACGCCTTTCTGCGATAAGCGGATCTAGTTCCCGAGAACTCTGATCTGCGGACTTCAGTTCATTTATCAACTGGGAACGGCCAGGCTCAAGAACCAAGCTCTCAAAAGACAGCATGGCGTTGGATGCAACATGATCGCTCGACGGAGGAGCTGGATCAGCATGGAATGTATGGTACTTCTATTGTTAAGAATGGGAACATCTTTGGGCTTTTGCATGGGTTGGGAAGAAGCTCAACTAATGTAATTGGATGGCAAAGGTACATTCGTGGTTTTTTGATCGTCTAGGTTTGCTTCGGAATTATCTGCAAATTGCAGATGGGTGCGGCTTTCGGTCTTTGCAATCTGCTTATGCGACACTCCCCAAGTATATTGCATGACGCTAACGTATGTTGTAACTTAGAAAGATGTTTATGTCCCGTGCGTCGGGATTCTGAGTCACCACGGTCGAGAGTCTATCGAATCGGAGGGAGTTGAAGAATTGCCGGTGCATCTCACGAGGAGTGAAGTTTTTTGAGTAATTGAGCATGGCATTGGGTCTGGTTCTTATGCTCTGGGAAAGAACCTGCTTTCTGGTTTTCGTTATGGGAAATGCACAAGACCCTCCTCAACTTTTTGTAATCTAACCGTCCATTCCATCACCGAAAAAAACACCAAATCTCTACAAGCCCCCAACCTCGGCGGCCGGGGCGTGGGCGGCCCCCCTCCAAGCCTGCCTCCTTGCCACTCCACTGATCTGCTCTTCACCCGCCACATCCCGGCCCGCCCCCTCCCCCCTCTTTGAGGTCATCGATGGCCCAGATCGAAGGTCGCCGGAGCGGCGATGCTCAATCTAGATGATCTGATTCATTGCCATACTTGCGAAACAAAGAACCGACAGAAAAGAAGCCAAAATGAAAGGTCAAGATCGCTATTTTAGCGATCCATGAAACGCATCAAATTGCATTTACACATAAAGAAAAAGGAGGACATCTCGCGAAAAAACAAGGAAGAAACTTCGTCTACATATCCATACCATCATCGAACCCGGCATCGTATCCGGCGTCGTACGACGGACGCGTCCGTGTAAGAAGTTTTAGAGGAGGGAAAGCAACTGAAGAATAGAATTTGTATTGCTTTTTCATGAGCAACAAAGTCTAGATGATTAGGGAAGGAAAATATGCAAAATTCCCCTGATGTATAGTATTCTAATCTTCCATCTACGTAGCAGTCAATATCAATTAGGATCAATCAGCAACGGCAACCGTATCTTCAACAGTCCGATATCATGTCCTCGATCACCAGCCCGCCAAACAACCCGCCTAGGAACCCCAGCCCCAAGCCCCCGGCGCCGCCGCCATGTTTCTTGGGCGGCTGCTGGTATGCCGGCGGCGGGGCTGCGTACCCATATCTCTGCGGCAGATAACCGTACCCGGGCGCGGCGTTGGGCGGATACGGGTACCCCTGCTGTGGATATCCCCCTGGTGGAGGGTATGGCGCCGCCGTGTGCATTGGTGGCGGCGGGTACGCGGCGGCTGAGCTCGAGGCGGGCGGCACTGCCCCAGCCGGACAAGCCGTGACCGGCTTGCCCGCTTTCTTCGCCGCCGGGGGCGCTGCCACGGTGAACTGCTCCCCGAACTTGTAAGAAAACTCCAGGACGCCCTTGGTCTTCCCGGACGGCAGCCTCACGGCGTAGCGCATCGCCCTGGCCTTCCCATCGCCACTGGCAGCCCCGCCCCGCTCGAGCAGCTCCTTGACAGGTACATCGGCCCTGCCGACGTCCTTGTCCCTGCTGAGGGTGCGCTCGGCCTTGATCTTGAACTTGAGGGTGAGGAGGCCGGCGCGGGCTGCGGCCTCGTCCACGGTGAGGACGACGGTGTGGCCCCACCGGGGGCTAGCGCCGCCGTCCTTGTGGACGGGGGTGCGCTGCTTATTCTTGTCGCCGGAGAGGGAGACGACGACGTAGACGTCCATCTTGCCGAAGAGGTTGACGTCCTTGAGGTCCTTGGCAGAGATCAACGTCACCTCCAGAGGCCTGCACTCCATGTCTGCCGCTACGAAAACCTCTGAATGGTCAACCGCAACCCACGAGAAGAAGACGAAGATGAAGAACCGACGTCGGAGATATATATATATATATATATATATATATATATATATATCGTTTCCTGTTTAGGTAATTAATTATAGGCAACAAAATATGCGTTGCCTATTTAGGTAATTAATTGCCAGACCAAAAAAATTTAGTAATTAATTAATATACACATTGTGTTACCCTTTTTAGAAGATAATTTTTTTTTGTCGATTTCACGAAAACTTCCGAACATTTAATTCTGGCAATTTCTCGTCATGCCTTTCTTTTCTTTTCCTCGAGAATCCTCGTTATGGGTTAAATTAGGTAAATATATTAGATCACAGATTCCTTTGCGATCTGTTGATTTTAAAATTTATAGTTCAGTTGATAGCGATTTCACGAAATTTTGCGTTATGTCGGAATAGGGGATTGGTCCGAAATATTTCCAGGACGAGCAGGGTTGAAGGAGAGGATTGTTTTGTAGAATTTTTTAACTATGAAATCGCGTATTTATTTTATGATTTTCGGCATTATTGGTTCTGGGGGGTCGAAAGTGTGTACATCTTTGAGATATAAATAGCTATGACGTCACCCAAAGGCAGTCTCGTTTCACTTTGACACTCTTCTGGAAATTACCCGAAAATTCAATTATTCCTCTCTTTTTTATTTATTTATAATTATATATGCTTGATTTCATGTGAATTTCAACTCCAGTTTAGAAAAATTAAAATCGAATCAAATTGAATTGAGATTTATTAGTGCACTTATATCGCAAATTTCAAGTACGTTATCTTTCAATCGTTTGCTGATTGGATAACTAACAAAATAAGTAAGTGATTATCTACTAAATCTTGAGATAACATTTGTTATCTAAAAACCTAATTCAATAGATATTAGAAAAAGAAAAAAGCAAATAACACGACCTCGAATTTTGAAAATATCACCTAAAACAAATAAAAAAAATGATGGGATCAAAGACGAAATTGAAGTTTTGACAGGTGATTGTTGATGGATGCTTGATGTTAGCTCAGGGAAAAGTTGTCCAGAAGGTCATAAGCCTATTGCATTCTTGTCAATTCAATCGTAAACCTTTCGATTTTGCCATCTGAGACATTTTCACGACCAATTTTAGACCTTCTCACTAACAGCTTGGACCCGATGACGTAGCCACCTCCTAATCAGTCCAACCTTGATTAGGTTGTCGCTCCCATTGCATTGCATCCTTTGCTTTGCTACATTATATCACGTTTCGGCTCAAGTTCAAGGCCACAATTGACGGTTGCCGCCGCCGCTGCCGCCGCCGCCGCTAGAGAGGGGGGCACGATGAAGTTATATCCCCTTTAATCCGGTGGACACCTATCAAACACAGGATCCTATCATGACTTCAATCCGGACTTCCAAATGCAGTCTAAACTCTTAGAAGACAGCAGACATTGGATGCAACGTGGTCGCTCCAAGGAGCTGGATTAGCATGGAATTTACGGTACATTTCATGTTAAGAATGGGAACAACTTGGGCTTTTGCATGGGTTGGGAGGAAGCTCAACTAATGTAATCGGATATCAAAGGCGCATTCATGGTTTGATCAACGAGGTTTGCTTTGGAATCATCAGCGAATTGCAAACGAGTGCGACCTTTTTGGTCATTGCAATCTGCTTATGCAACAGTCCCGAGTATCTTGCACAATACGAACGTATGTTGTAACTTAGAACCGTGTTTATGTCCCGCACGTCAGGATTCGTAGTCGCCATAGTTGAGAGTCTCGACTGGAACTGTACTATCGAATCAGAGAGAGCCGAAGAATTTCCGGTGCATCTCACAGGGAGTTCAAGTTTTGAGTAATTGAGCATGGCATTTGGTCTGGTTCTTATGCTCTTGGAAAGAACCTGCTTTCTGGTTTTGGTCATGGTAAATGCACAAGACCCTCCTCAACTTTGCCATCCATTCCATCACAGAAAAACAACCAAAATCATCTGCCACCCCTCTCCTCGGCGGCGGCGCGTGGTTAGCCCTTTGAGCCTGCCCCTCGCTGCCTGCCCTCCCTCCTCTCTGAGGTCATCGACGACCCCCGATCAAGGTCGCCGGAGCGGCGATGCTCGATCATCTAGATGATCCGATCCATTGCCATAGTTACGAAACAAAGAACCGAAAGAAAAGAGCCAAAACGAAAGGTCAAGATCGCTATTTTATAGCCACATGAAACGGATCCATTTCATTTACAAATCATGAAGAAAGAGGAGGACAACTCATATAGCTCGAGACATCATCAGAACCAAGGGGAAAAGGCAGAAGGAAGGAAGACGCAAAGAACAAGAAAGAAACTCAGTTTACATATCCATGCCATCATCGAACCCGGCATCGTATCAGGCGTCGTACGACTACACGTCCGATATCATGTCCCTGATCACCAGCCTGCCAAGCAGCCCGCCCGCCAACCACAGCCCCAAGCCCCCGGCGCCACCGCTGTGTTTCTTCGGTGGCTGCTGGTATCCCTGTGGCGGGTATCCGTATCCCTGCAGCAGGTATTCGTATCCCTGCGGTTGGTACCCGTACCGCTGCGGCGGCAGGTAACCATAGCCCTGCTGCGGGGTAACCATATCCGGGTGCGGTGTTTGGTGGATGCCCGTATTCCTGCGGCGGATATCCCGCCTGCTGATGGTATGGCGCCACCCCGTGCATCGGCGGTGAGCATGCAGTGGCCGAGCCCTAGGTGGGCAGCGCTGCCACGGCCGGGTACACCATGACCGGCGGGGGTGCCGCCATGGTGAATGGCTCGCCGAACTTGTAGGAGAACTCCAGGACGCCCCTGGTCTTCCCGGACGGCAGCCTCACAGCGTAGCTCATTGCCTTGGGCTTCCCATCGCCACCCTGCTCGAGCAGCTCCCCGACTGGCACGATGGCCCTGCCAACGTCCTTGTTGCCTCCGAGGGTCTGCTCGGCCTTGATCTTGAGCTTGAGGGTGAGGCAGCCGGCGCGGGCCGCTGCCACGTCAACGGTGAAGGCTGCAAGGGCGTGGCCCCAAGGGGGGGGAGGGGGGTGTGCGCTGCTTCTTCTTGTTGCGCTTGTCGTCGGAGAGGGAGGCGACGACGTAGGGGCCCATTATATATATTGAGCAACAGGATAGATCAGACAGAACAGAAAATGAACACCCTTAGTCATCCGCGATGGTTGACTTCTTGTGTTCCAAAGATAAAACCTCGAAAACGAATTACCTAAACAAGAAAAACTCAGGATCTAGGAATCAGGAAACTCATTCCTAAGTATAACAAAAGAGAACAAAAATCAAAGACGTGGACTAGAATAGTTCAACATTTGGGACGCGGAAGCCAGAGCTTGCTCGATGGGTGGTGCTAGATTGATCATCTCAACGGGGATGCCATATTGTCACAAGCACTATAAAACAGAGAAGAACGCAGACACACAAAAAAGCAACCTTTTTACCAAACTTACTTCCTTTTCCACAACCCAATCATTGATCAGATGTAAAGCCAAAGCATTATCACCACCGTATATACCCCGACAAGATTTGTACATACCTACACATACACTTACACGTAGCTCAGAGAAAAAGAGAAAAAAGAAGACTACGTGCACGAACCTTTGTTGGCCGGAGCTTTTGCAGGCGAATCGGGGAGACGCTCCACGGGACGGACCAAGGCAGCAGCACCGACGGGGCCAGCTCTCTTGCCGGTCAGATCCTCGGCCAGATTGCCCGCGGGCACGGCCCAGTCGTGGACCAGCACCTCCTCGTCGGCCTTCCCGAGCACAGTCTCTGCAGCTGGTGGGGGCGGCAGCGGCCACGGTGGCTTGGCTCTCCCGACGCAGCAAGGTGCCGCCTTTTCCTGAGTTGTGGCCATGGCAACGGGTTCGCTACCTCACCATATCCACCGCAGTACTTATCGCAGTAGTACTCTGCTGACATACAGCAATGCCTCCGATCAGACCACACACTCAGTCAGCGCGCACATAGACACGCACACCCCACGCAAGAAACCCACGATAGCTCCCACCCTTTTCTGCCCCCTTCCCTCACATTCCCGGGAAAACGATCGCCTGGAGAGGCAAAGGAGAGAAAGTGGGCATCTGGATAAACGGGTGGCTCTCTAAAGCTGGGACGGATCGTGTGTGTGTGCGGGGAGGTTGAATTTATAGAAAGTGGTGTGTGGGTTCTTGTCCCTGTCGATTCGAAAGAAGAAGAAGAAGAAGAAGAAGAAGAAGAAGACAAGACAAGACAAGGGAGGCGTGGGCGCGTGCGTGGGCTGATAGGCGGAGGCGATTGTCAGAGACGCGAGTGTGGCGATCAAGAATTCAAGAACGGGAAAAGGAACATGGTGAAAATGGCGGGAGAAAGGAGCAGCCTCTCGTTTCTTGAAAGTCAGACTCGGACAGTAGCAGCTCCTCTCGTGCCGGTCGCCCAGGACTTTTGTCTGATGATGAGGGTGATCAGTCGGCTTCCATTCTTCCTAATCCTCTCCTTCCCTGTCATTCCTTCCCTTTCGAAATTGAATACGTTTGGCATATTATACTCGATTAAAAAGAATTGTGCTCAACACGTGCATACTGTATACATGTCAAGATAAAAGAAAAAATAAGCCTCGACCTATTCTTGGGTTGACCCTGCAACCGGCCAGTTCGGCTCAGGCCGATTCCACCAATATTTTTAGAGTATATTTCATTTTCCGGGCATTCGAGAAAAGATGGTCAGTTTAAAAGTCTAATCTTTTCTTGTTCGATTGCTTGGCAAACCAGTCCTAAAGAGCATCAGCACGAAGATACATCGTATTTTATAAATACTGTAATTGATTGAACTATGGAGATATGAAAATTATGCGGTGATCACTCAAAAGAACACACCGTACCTTTTTTTTCCGCGAGAGATGCACCCGATGATGAACCCTGCAAAATCGAAAGAAAGGTCCTTATTAAAGGCCAAGCGCTCGAGAACGATTACGCTGATGCAAAAAAAAGAAGAATACGCTAACCTTGTGCGAAAAATACAGACGCTATGCTCTAGGGAATTGGCTCCGTTCTTCAACGTATCAGCATGCAGTAAAACTCGTCGGCGACGTCCCCGTCCTGCTCCTGCTCCTGGACCGTCTCGCCGGAAAAAACACCGCGCTGTATTGCTAACTCGATTTTAAAGGGAAGAAGATGAGGCACGAGGTTAGTCCATTCGCTGTAGTAATGCGTTGGAAACTTTATAATATATTCCCATAAATATAGATTTTGTCAATATCATGTTCAAGTCACGTAGGTTAATCTAGAAGGGCGATACACATGGAATACTTAATGCCAAATCACCGCGAAATCGCTTAGGATACCCGCAATTGCTGTCAAGAAAGGGAAGTTGGCGTCGCGAATTTGCGGAAACTATTTGGATATTTCCTTGCTCTTATGGAACGAGAAGGTTGTGAAGGAAACGATTTTAGGCAAGAGGGGATTTTAGTTCCCCGGTTAGGCGAACGTCGCGTTGGGCGGTGGAAATTTGCCGGAAAGGAAAGGCGAACGGCACTTCGACCTTCGTGGAAAGCGTGTGATGCTTCTTCTATGGGTGGAAGATTTGCATCTCGGAAAGTAATGGAAAAGATCGCTTGCGGAGTTATAAAGTGTTTTGAGTGATGAACACAGGAAAGATTGCAATTGAGGAATTATGTGCGACTGATTTGACATGCCGACCGGTTGTAGTCTAGATTCCTTGAGGGGGGTGGTAGGTTCTGCTTTATTGATGGCGAAAGTATCCAGTAAGCTCTAAATCTTTTGTATAAATGTTAATTCAGTTTTGAACTTTTTATTTTATTAATTTAATTCTAAATATTTATGAAATTTCAATGTAGTTATTTTGATCAATTTTTGCCGAAAATTGCTAATGTGACGGTTTAGTCACCGCTGGCCATCCTACATGGTATATTGTCATGTTAGCGATTTTTCGGCAAATATTGGTTGGAAGGAAGGACTGCATTGGAATTTAGTACAAAAGTTTATGACTAAATTGGTAAAGTTGGAAAAGTTTATAACTGAATTGACATCTGTAAAAAAATGTTTAATACCGATTAGACATTGGACAATTTTCCCCTTTATCAAAACTTGTTGATTCCATAAGTATTGCTTGTGAGGGAAATCTTTAAAAAAAATTCGGTATATAAAATTCGTTAATTGAATTAGTTGCTCTTCCCCGTCTAAATTTCAAAAGGAAAAGTCACTCAAAACATAACTTCTTTGGATCAACTCAATCTTGTTATGCTTGTCATCACATGGAGGACAACTTGTGCGAATAGATCGTGCAGAAGTAAATTTTGTGAGGCACCGCCCAACCTTCAATTGTTAGACATGTTAATGTCATTGCGGGAGACTTGCACCCGTCGTGATGTCGACGGTAGATGTAATTTTGAGGAGTTAGAAAAGGACATGAATCAAAATATACACATCTTTGTCCCTAAAACTTCAGTCTTACACATCAGAAGATAGAAACATTTTTAAATGAATCCAAAGTTGAACATTGAATCTTGAAGTATTGCTTTTACGAGATTGACTTCATATAAATGTTGGGTCGTGTCTCGTGTATGCTTTGTCGAAATTGACACTGAATTTGCGAAGAGGGTTGAGCAAATACTCCTAGCAAAATTAGGTGTCGCGTCAACAGCATGTCCTGTCAATTTCAAGCCAATTTCACCTCGCAAAGCTTGGGAAGACTCGCAGAAATTTCACAGCCTTTACAAAAGGTCATGGACTCCAGTTCTTGCACCTGCGATTTCCACATCCATCGCCATCAACCATGATACGGGAATCGTGAAGAAAATTTCAAGAGGGCGACACTTCCCCGGTTACATTTTTCTTGCCAAAAGTTTCATGAGTCACTGTAGCACGATGTCGGTCGCTCTCTGATAGCGACTCACTTGCACTTGCATTGCTTTAAGATGTGTGTCGTCTCAGGCAGAGATTGCGTACAAAACTTATTTTCACAAGCCTAAGCACGAATTCTACGGTGTCAGAGATAGATACGATGCCCGGTACGTAGAAATATCGTCAAGTTTGTATTAACTTCCGTCTGCACGATAGTTGGTTCTATGTAACATATGCCACGTTCTTCTCTATCTCTCCTCCAATCAGTTTTCCAGCCGGCAAGACGCGAGCATGACATCATCTGCAGTTATAATTAGTTAAGTTTGGATGCGAATAATGTTGATAACTTGTAACTCACCAAGTCAAAATGCGCATACAATTAGCAGCATATTGAATCGAGATGTGACCTGGAACCCTAGCTAGTTGTCGGTTTCCTCACCAGTCCCCGTCCAGAGGCATTAGCTGCACGGAGCCACCACCCCCCACATTGCTCGAATGACGGTGGAGGTGGAGCCATGCAATGCAATGCATGTAAGAATTTCTTAATGTGGTCATTCTTAATTGAAATTAACTGAATTAATTTGGTCTAATAAAGGTAAGATATATGGGTTTTTAATAAGTCCAATATGGGGCTTGTTGGTGTGGGCCAAATACGGCTCGGCCCGTAATGAGAGGGCCCGTGGTCGAAAACTCTATAAATAACGCTCAAGTCCCTCCCCTAACTGGATGATGTACAATTTGACTCACATATGGATCCAGAGATAACTTTCTTCTCGTGAGTGGCAATCTCATTAGGCCAGTGTTCTAACGAAGGGATAGGGGAGAAGTACTTGAGTTCGTGTTCGGAAACCGTCACAAATTCTGCGTCAAGTTCGATGGATTCCAAACCAGGTACGCGAATCGCTCATTTCTCTCATTTAACGTGTTTCGATTTCTAATTATGGTAATCCTGGGAGTGCCATTTTCGTGTCCATCATTTGGTATCAGAGCAATCCATATATTAGAATCGAAACATGCGGATTATGGTCGTTTTTGTTATGTCCGAGAGGGTTTTTACTCATTTTCGAAATTTTTTGTTAGATAAATGTAAAATTTTATTGCATATTTGGAATCTACTCGTCGAGACGAGAAGATTGATGGGCGGCATATCACCGGATGAGGCCGGATGTGCCCTCACGTACCGATACGCGCCGTAGGCGCGGCGGCGTGTGATGGTCGTGCGCAGCCGTGCCAAACCAGCGTGTCGCTGTGCCGGTAACCGCTGCTGACGTCATCCATGACGTCAACGAGGCGCAGATCCAGACTTGACTCGACCCGTATCATGACCCGACCTGCATCGTGACCCGACCCGGAAGTTGACCCGACCGGTCGGACCGGTCCGTTGACCGGTCAACCGGTCGGACCGGCTGTGTTGACCGGTTTGACACGAGCGCACGTGCCGCGTCTTCCGGCGGCGTGTGAGGGCGCGTCCGACGTCCGTTTTGGACGATCTTGGTACCGACGCGCTCGTATTGAAATTCTCTACATTGAGGTATATTTATTTTATATTTTTGAAGCTTTTAATAATATTAAAATACGTATAGAACCGTATATACACGTATTTTTAGGGTATTTGTGCGTATTTTCTTGTATTTCTCTAAGGCTTCGAAAATACATATGGAAGCTCACATAAATATCACCACATAAGGATTGTGTAGAGTGTAATTCATTGTCTATTAATGAATGTAACAGTATAATTAGCATGACATGTAATTTCAGAGACATATGCCCCTATCTTAACGTCTGGCACTACATGTATATAGTGAATGTGATACATAAAGAACATATCCCTGGTATGAGAGATTTTCAAGGATTCAGTTGAGTAGTGACCACCAAAATGGCACACTTGACTGGGTTTGAGAAATATCGGTCTCATATTGTGGTAGGATGTCTCATGTTTTATTACGTGATCATACTCCAAAAGGAGGTGATCTTGTATTGGTTCATGGAAGGGTACATGTATAGCATGTGCTCGAGAAATGACTGATCTTAGTGGTTCATACATCCAAAGCTGATGATTTCATGAAAGATTAGTACATGTTCTCATGGCCGCTGTCATGTAGAGAGTATACAACTGCATGTCATATTTTCTGCCTAAAGGTGATTATGTGATGATGTATGTAACTCTCTGGATAAGTATTCACATGATGCTAATTGTATTGTTTGTTTGTTTTACAAGTTACCTTTTCTGTAAACGGCAATTCCATTTCCATTGAGGTCCTTACTGGGTTAACCTTTAAGAAATGGAAAGAGGATTTTCTATTTGGAATGGAGCTGGCAGATGTTCACATTGCTCTTACAAAAGATAAGCCTGCAGATATTACAGCCACCGATACTGAAACATGTCTCAAGGAAATCAAATTTTTCTTCAACTCTGGAACATGTCTCACTCCAGTCAATGTCCACACGATACCATCATGCATTCTGATTTTGACATTACCAACACCAATAACATCACATTTAGAATTGTTCCTCAACTACACTTTATTACTATCCGTGCACTGATAAGTAGTAAACCAGTTTTTGTTTGGTGTAGCATGAAAAGAACAATCAGAATCCATAATCCATCTGCCAAACGACGAATTATCAGTGACAGACAAGACATAATTGGCATTATCCGAAATCCGCAGGATCAACTCTAATTCCCTTACCACTGTTGATTTTCAGTTTAAGGCAATCCCTTCTAAGATGCCCCCTCTTGCTACAACTCTAACAGACAACACCATTAGTCCTAGACTGATTTCGTCTATTTGAGTTCGTACTACTTATGCTAACACGTGTACCAGTTCATCCTCTATTTTTACCTACTAAAGCAGCAGATACATGTTTGCCAGATTCTCTTCTATGGATGTCCTCACTCAGAATTAAATCTCGAACACCATCAAACATCAAACTTGTCGGCCCAAAGGAATTACTAACAGCAGTAACAATAGTATTCCAACTATCAGGCAATGAGGATAATAGAATCAAAGCACATACCTCATCTTCAAGGTCAATGTCAACTGAATTCAATTGACTAATGATCACATTGAATTCATTAATATGATCAGCAACTGACGCACCTTCGCTCATCTTCAAATTAAATAGACGTCGCATCAAGTAGACTTTGTTGATCACAGAGGGCTTCTCGTACATGTCTGACAGGGCTTTCATCAAACCCGCAGTAGTTGTCTCTTTCATGATGTTAAATGCGACGTTACATGCCAACGTCAGCTGCATAACACCAAAAACTCGTCTATCCAGCAATTCCCAAATAGCTTGTTTCATCGTCTCTGACTTCTCCCCAGACAAGGGCAAGTGTAGTTTCATTTGATATAGATTATCCTCAATCTGCATTTTCCGGAAACCAAAGTCCTTCCCATCAAATTTGTCGATTATCACTTTTCCTTCTTTTGTTGCCATTGATTCGCTTCAACTTAAGTAAGCCTAGCTCTGATACCAATTGTTGCGGAAGTTAAGCGATCGAACAATAAAATTGACAGAATAAGGAAATAAATCGGACACCAGATTTTTATGGTTCGGTCATAGTGATCTACGTCCACGGGAAAAGTAGCACAAAATTCTACTATAGATTAAGCGATACAATCGAGATTACAACTGTAATGCCCCAATCTCGGGGTCATTCATGTGACGTCTCGTTTATTGTTATCTTTCATTACACACAAGCGGAAGCATTTCTTGGGACAATCACAATTAATACACACAATAGAATAAAACAAGAAGTATCATGAGCAAATCTTATGATTACAGTGCATGTAAACATGTTTTGACAAGCCCTTCGGGCAATGGCAAATAACACATATTTCATATGCACTATAAATAGCAAAACTTGACTTGGGTTATCCTATACCCACTACGGCTTCTCGCTTTTCGCTTCTTCATCTCCACCCCGGTCCCATTCGCCTGGCCATCTCACATCCCACCCATGGCTTTATCCCGAAGCTAGTCTGCCCGCACCGCCAAAGCACCGTTGAACCCACTTAAGGATCCAATCTATTCTGGGTTCGCATAGCGATACCACGCCGCGTACGGATGATGCACCAAGTTCGTTAGGCCCTCATCGAATCTCGCAAGCACCGTGATTTGGCGGTGGGCGCGACGTTCTCTGGCATTCGTCACGGTAAGCACTTCGGCTCTTTGTTCCACGGGATTGCCAACGCAGGCTGGGGGAGATGCCATCCTACGGACCTGAAAAAGGAGAAACAACGGGGGAATGAGTTGGGGAAATTCAGCAAGTGAAAACACTAATATCAAGAGAGGATATATCGATCATCGTTAACATAAGTCAACCTTTACCGCACCCGCATTGATGACAGATCAATAGCTAAGTTTAACAAGAGAACATCAATCATGACTATAATATGTGTACCTTACCATTCAAGTCTCGATTCTATTTCAAAACAACATCAAACATGAAACATGATCAAATCAAGAAAATGAACCAACTACGACCAACCAAACGACCGAGAAATGGTCCAAGAAAATCACGTCACAACGCATTTCAACATCCTTTCCCGGTGTTAGGGAATTCACTTACCCAACCAACAAAACTAGAATTAAAAGCGAGAGGCGTGAGTCTCGGCGATTCTCGGACGATTTTCAGTGGTTCTCGGGCTTGAACACGAACACTTGGGCCTCGGACGTGGCTTCCTCGCTCGATCAAACCACAAGAGAGACACAGGTTAATTGGTAAGATTTTTCTCTCTTTCTCTCTTTCTAGACATGAACAAGAAGCAAGGAAGTAAGAAAGAAGGTTGGTTGGGCCTCTTTGGGCGTGGAAATGGTGTGAGGGAGAGGAAGTGGCGTGAGAGAGGAGAAGGGGGAATTGTCTTGCTATTTATATAGGGCTTAGAAAACCCTAGAATGAGCAATAATGGAGGGGCCTCTAAAGTCAAAACTAATGATGACCTTCATTTAATGAAATTAATGGCCTACAATGATGAAGAGGCCAATCTTATCTTCTTTCCATTGGCCCTCTCTCTCTCTCTCTCTCTCTCTCTCTCTCGACTTGTCACTCTCTCTCTCTCTCTCCGTTTTTCTCCCCCCTTGGCCGAATGGCCTTCCTTATATTTATAGAGAGACAAAACTTGGGGCCAAAGTTTGGGGTATGAAGTCATGTCATATGTCATGTGTGGCTTAAGTCATGGCTTAGGTCATTTGAAGCATGAGCTCATTGCTTACCTCACATGACCATTAAGAACATAAGTCAAAAGCCATGATGAAGGTGATAAGCTTGGACCAATAAATGTGACTTCCACAAGAAGAATTAACCCTTGACTTGATTAATTTCATTTTCATATCTTCCTCCTTCATTTGATCGCCAATCAAAGCATAAAATATCTCATTTGAAAGCTCAGAATGTGTACTTTAAATCATTAGAGACATCAAGTTGAAATTCCAATGTTTTCGTATAGAAAATGCTAAAACTTTGAAATCTAACAAAACCAAACAGTTTTGCACTGTTCACGAAATCGGACTTGAAATCAAAGTAAATGGACTCCAAAAATTCTCAAATTTGAATATGTCATAAAAAAGACCTTAACAAACATTTTTTGTGAAGAACACAAATTCTGAATCTTTCTATAAACACCATTTTTAGTAGCTCAAAAACAGACTAAAAACAGTTCGCTAAAACAGGACTCTGCTTTCTCAAATTAAGCTCTGTCCAGAATCCAAATGATCTTGAAAAATTCCCAAATTTGTACATGTTATAGAAAATGACGTTCTCAACAACTTTTGTGAAGGAAACTTTTCCAAAATCAGCTTAGACAAGCTTGTAGAAAATTAAGAATGTGGGAACATTACTGAAATACCCATTCATGGCAGTTTTGCATGGTCCGAAAATCGAGCCATTGTACCACTCAATTCAACTCCAAAAATTCTGAAATTAAAGTATGTAAAACTTCAAGATGTTTGGAACAACTTTCAAGGAGGAAATGTTTGGAAATTTGGATCACAAAAGTCTCTCCAAAAATAACAATACGAAGGAGTACAAAGGATCCGAAATTGGGTTTTCCAAAAACAAGAATAAAATATTTAGTTTCGCTTGGAAAACCATCAAATTTAAACCATAGCCATTTTCCAGGGACTGAAATTGAGGATGTAACAACAATCACATTCGAGTCACTCAAACACTCTCCGTATTTCCCAAGTCCCAATTACACCCAATGGCTCACGCAGTGTTTAGTTACAATTCCTCACAAAATAATCTTTCAATCTCGCAAAGAAATTATACACAAATCTTACCATAAGATTTACTCGCTACTAACACTTGAATTCTTGGTGTAATTCCGCGAACAAATCCATGAACCCACTGTCAAGCACTCTCTTAGAAACGGGCGTTTCAAGACTCACGGTCAACTGCTGTCGTGCCAATCTTGCGGCAAAAGAATAGCCCTTATATAGCCCAAAGAAAAATTGAAGTGGCCGACTTCAACGAGGAAGAGATATTCCACAAAATTCAGTCAACAAGTCCAAGTTTGAACTTTCCTATTTTGTCTTTCTTTGGCAGACTTCAAGTAGGATTTTATTTCCTTTCTCTGACACAAGTCCACGATTTGCTTTCCTTCATAGTCAAAGTCCAGCATCCTTTGGACTCAAAATTGGAAATAAAATCGCCTGCAAATAGTAAATGAAAAATTGCCATATACTGCATGCACGATTCTGAACTTCCATTGGAAATCCAAACTTTGGAATATTCATATCTCCACAAATAATAATTAATCTTAGGTTGGGTTTTGTCTATTGGACTCAAATTCGAGATATATTTTAACAGCAAAACCTAAAAGTCGAACTCGAACACTTCCCCATCACGAGAACGGATTCGGAGCTCGAGCTTGAAACCATCTGACCTTGCAACAAACATGAAGAAGAGAGGCTGAGGGAATGGAGGAGGACTCACGGATCAGCGAGAGCCGAACGGACGAAGTGAACAAGGAGCCTTCTCGATTGTGTTCTTGCGGCGAAGAGAGAAACCGTGAGAGACTCAGATAGAGGAGGTCGCAAAGAGAGGTAGGGTAAAACCGGTTTTAGGGTTTTTATTTGATTTTACATTATCTTAAAACCGGTTCTGAAACCAGTCCGGTTCGGTTTTTACTTGAAATTGGAAACCAGACCAGTTATAACTGGTTCTCAAAAAATGGAACCGGTTCTCGGACCGGCTCTTGTTAGAACCAGTTACTGGACCTATTTTTCTGGTGTGCCGGTCTAATTTCCGGGTAAACCTGATCCAGTTGCACAACCCCTAGTTCTGGTTACACGGATAGGTCGAGAACTGATTTTCAATTGGGATTGCTGTCTAAACGCTGTTCCAATGAGAAGAGATTGTGTCTATCCGATGCGTTGATGTGGATTTGGCTAATGTCCGAGCCCCGATGATGTAAGAGCCCCCCTGACTCTCATGGCATACGGTCCTACATGTTCATCACAAACCATGAAAAGTACAACCTCGCGATCGTACAAAAATCGTGTGTTCGTAATCACCTAATCAAATGATTGGATGACGAAGTCTTGGGTATTAAAGTTTGCGCGAGATTAGCTCATCATCATCGATTCCTTTTCCCTTTGTCAAGTAGTTGTGGGTTTGGTACAGTTCTAGCGTGCAGCTTCCTAGTAACCAACACCAGAACAGCTACCTCATAAATGAAGTTTGGTAATCACATTTCGATTCTCCAACTCGTCATGATCAGGCCTACAAAATTTAGAGAGAGGGAATCAGTCGATTGAGGAACGGAAGAGGAGGAAGAGTATGAAAAACAATGGTCCGACAATGAATTGGACATTTTTGAAAAAAAAAAAGAAAGAAAAAGCAGCTCAACGGGTGCAGTAGAAAAAACATCGCTCTCCTTTGTCAGAGCTCAAGCGGTAGTCTTCGATGAGATCAGTTAGAACAAGCAGAAAAGAGAATTGGAGAATTTTTATATATTTCTTTGTACAAATTACTGATGATACATGAGACTATTTATAGGCTATTCTAGATGACTATCTAAAACAATAATATATTACAATATGAAATACAATCAATTAGAATCAATCTAGGAAGATAATAATATCTCTAGAAGATAACAAATCAATTTAGGAGGATAATAATATCTCTGGAAGATAACAATAAATATCTAATATCTCCCCTCAAACTCAAGGTAACATGGAAGAGGTCAATTAGAGATTGGAGAAAAGATCTTGAAAACATCCAGGTGGATATGCCTTAGTGAAAACATTAGACGTACGAACAATAGATGAAGTGGGAACAAGATGAATAGTATCATGCACAACGTGAGAGTGTATGAAATGACAATCTATTTCAATATGCTTGGTACGCTCATGGAAAACATCATTATGTATTATTTGGATAGTACTCTGGTTATCGCAATAAATGATCGTTTAACCATCTTGACGGACTCCCATGTCTTCTAACAACTATCGCAACCATAGTAATTTTGAAGTTGTATTAGCAAGAACATGGTATTCTGCTTCCGTACTAGATCAAGCGACAGTAGTTTTCTTGCTCTACCAGGAAATAAGGGAGTTTCCTAAGAAGAAACAGTAGTCTATAGCAGAGCGATGATTACAAGAGTCACCAGCCCTGTTAGCATTAGAATAAGTTGTCAACTCGAATGTTGAGTTAGTAGAAAAGTGAAGACTATGAAATAAGGTGCCCTTGATGTATCGAAGAATTCTAAGAACAGTAGCAAAGTGAGTCGTTCGCGGTGCTTGCATGAATTGGCTTACAATGTGAATGGCATAAGCGATGTCAGGACGGGTAACATTAAGGTAAATAAGACTGCCAAAGAGTTGTCGATAAAGTGTAGGATTTGGAAGAGGAGTCCCATCTTTGTCATCAAATTTCGCATTAGTTTCAATGAGAGTTGTAGCAACCTTATTATCAGTAAGTCCGGCTTGAGAAAGGATATCCGTGGCATATTTCGCTTGAGAAAGATAATAGCCAGAGGAATCTGAAGCAACCTCCAAGCCGAGAAAAAAACTGAGCCTTTTGAGATTTTTCATTTTAAACTGTTGACTCAAATATTGTTGTAGTTTCGTAATACCAATATGATCGTCTCCAATAATAACCATGTCATCTACATATAAGAGTAGAAGAATATACCCATGAGAAGTCGTTGAACAAAGAGAGTATTGTCATAGGGACTAGATGAAAATCCAAGACGTTCCATGGTGGAACTAAACTTGGAATACCATGCACGAGGAGCCTGCTTTAGTCCATATAATGCTGAGTGTAACTTTATTAGGAGTGTGAGTATATCCAGGAGGAAGTTCCATATAAACTTCTTTGGTGAGATCCCCATTAAGGAATGCATTTTTGACACCCATATGAAATAGAGACCATTGCTTAATAGCAACAACAGAAAGGCGACTGTGAATAGAAGTAAGACATGTAATTGGGGCAAACGTTTCATCATAATAAATGCCATACTCCTGAGTGAAGCCTTTTGCTAGAAGCCTTGCTTTGTAGCATTCCACTGTACCATCTGCTTTTATTTTGATATTGTACATCCATTTACAACCTATAGCCGACTTTTCAAGAGGCAAATCAACCAAATCCCAAGTATGAAATTTTTCTAATGCTTGCAATTCATTCGCCATTGTTTGCTGCCAAAGAGGATTAGTATGAGCTTCTCCATATGTGTGAGGCTTGTGAAAGGAAGCAATTGTAGAATAACAGTGAAAATCCTGAAGCCAAACAAAAGGTTGACTTGCACGGGTGGAACGACGAACATGAGATGAAGGTTCATCCAAGGGTGAAGAATCCGCGAATGGTGCAGACATATCAGGAGCTACCAAAGTGGGATTGCCAGAGATACCTGTATCAATATTAGGAGGGAACAATTCCAAAGAAGAAGATTGACATGTGTCATCTTCTGGAAATAGATCGACAGAAGGATCAGTGAAGAAGCGAACAGTTGGAGAGGATTCAAAAGAATGGAGAGATGAAAATGTTTTATATTCCCAGAAGGTAACATGACGAGATACGCGAAGTCGATTAGAGACGGGATCCCAACATCTATACCTTTTATGCTCAATACCATATCCAAGGAAACAATATAGACGAGCACGAGGATCTAACTTCATGCGTTCGTTAGGGAGAAGATGCACAAAACATGCACTACTAAAGACTTGAAGTAGACTGTAATTAGGAAAATTGTCATATGAGTGCTCATCAGGAGAAATGTTACTTATAGTAGGTGACGGAATACGGTTAATAGTATATACATCAGTATGAGAGGCCTCTCCCCAAAATTGTTCTAGACAAGATGCTGAGATTAGAAGAGTGTGTACAATATCCAAGATATGCCTATGTTTACGCTTTGCTCAACCATTTTGTTGGGAAGTTCTTGGACATGAACGATGAATGATGGTACCATTTTGAGAAAGAATTCTAAGGAACTCTCTGTCTCTATATTCCATGGCATTATCAGTGCGAAAAGCTTGATATCTCGAGAAAATTGTGTTTTGATCACCGCAACAAAATTACTATAGATTTGAGTAATTTCATATCTATTCTTCATAAGGTAAAGCCATATATATCAGGAGTGATCATCCACAAAAATCACAAAATAACGAGATCCTCCTATAGTGGGAGTAGGAGATGGTCCCCAAATATCAAAATGAATTAGATCAAAAGGAGCATGAAAGATAGATTCACTAATATCGAATGGTAAAGCATGATATTTTCCCAAGTTATAAGGCAAGCAATCAAAAGTTTTATTGTCAACAGAACCTAAATGACCACTTAGAATCAGTGGACCTAATCTAGAGAAAGAAGCATGACCTAACGAGAATGCCAAGTTTCATATGATACTGTGGCAGCACAATCAATGAAGGGGTTGGGAAGCTTTAATGAAACAAGCTCAAACAAGCGTCCCACTTTACGGCCTGTCCCAATTGTGTGTCCCATCTGTGGATCTTATACACGACAACCATTAGAAGAAAAATGAATGTCAAAACCAAGCTCACATAATTGTCCCACAGATATCAAGTTTAGTGAGAGTTTGAGAGCCATAAATGTATCAAGTAACGAGAATTTGGATGTCAAAATGTTTCATGTATAACTAATTGTCATCTGAGAGTTATCAACTGTATGAATAATAGGTTCTTGTGAAGTGTATGATTTTGACTTGAATAAATTGGAATTGGAGGTCACGTGATTACAGTAGGCAGAATCAAAGAATCACGAATCAAAAGTACCTGGATTAACTGACAGAGCAGAGGAGTTAGGTACGGGGGAGCTAAAAGTACTAGATTCTTGAATAAAAGAACAGACTGTGGATCGAAGATCATCTAATCATAGAGTAGCTAATGAATGGTTGGAAGAATCCTCAATGATAGTAGTAGTAGTGGATGAGCACACATGCGAACCTCTGAATTGAGATCGATTGTTTGTTCCCATAGATTGCTTAGGTTGTAGCTGATAACAATTGGATGCACGATGACCAGGTCGACAACAGTGTGTACAGTAAGGCTTACGCCATGAGGAAGAACTAAAAGTGGCAAGTACTATATCTATAGGAGTGGAGATTGATAGAGTAGCGCGTTGTGCTTCTAAAGTAGCTAGTCAAGTCTCTTCGGTCAACAGTTCTGAGACAATTGCCTCAAGATGAGGTAAAGGGTCTCAATGTAGAAATAAAGCTCACACAGGTTCAAACTCATCATTAAATGCTATTAGAAATTGCATAACATGCATTTGATTGCGATATTCAGTAAGCATGCGGGCATCAGTAGTCGACTCCTATTTAGGCTCAGATAAGGCTAGCTGATCCCATATAGCATGCATCGAAGATAAAAATTCGTTAATAGACTGACTTGTCTCTTGATGCATGCGATGTGAATTCCCTAACAGTTGATATTGATGAGCAATGTCTGATGTGGAATAACGACCTGCAAGAAGATCCCAAGCTTCCTTTACTGTATCTAGTTGACCAAACTGAAGTTTGATAGATTGAATTGAAGTGTTTCGAATCTATGTGAGTATCTGATGATTCTTGCTATCCCACTCCTCCAAACGTTCAACAAATTTATCATTAGCCTCACCAATAGTCTAAACAAGCTCTCAAATATCTCCGGTTATGTAACGCCAAAGCTTACGTCCTTTTGGAAAAGTTGACATTTCTTGAGCCCATAAGATATAGTTTGATCCATTCAAGATGGTCTGAATGGGTATTGAGAATTCTAATTTTTCCATGATAAGTAATAAACCCAATATAATCAATTCCAAGAAAACCCATACTTCCAAGGCTGATATTGAAAAAAAAATAATGCCAAAAATGGATTTAGAACGTTGAAATACTTTAGGAACTAGTATGAAAATGCCAAGAACCGGTCCAAAAGAGATTGAACCGGTTAGAAAATAGATAAACTGGTTTGGTCAATGCCGATCAACGGTTGGTCAATGCCGGTCAACAGTCAAACGGCAATGACACGTGACATACACGTGGCAGCATGTGTTGATGACATCAGATGATGACGTGACAAACACAGACGGGCAATGATCACGTGCACGGCATGCTGACTTGTGGATCTCACACGCAGACTCTTCGGGTGGTGCATGAGGAATTTTCAGGCAACATGGCTTGTTGGGTTGGACTTGCCGGAGGATAAGGAACCTGTTTGTGGTGGTGGTTGTCAAAAATAGCCAACTAATGACTTCGAATAGGGCACTTATAGACGACGGCGTGAGTGGGTTTGCGGCGTGACGGCTACCGCAGTATGTTAGTGACGAATTTTTAGGGTCTGACTCGTCTGAGCACAGTGAATGGGCGCGGCTGTGGCAACGTTGCTATAACACTATATAACTCAATCACCGCTTCTTCAGACAACAACTTGGCTCTAATATTATGTGAGACTTGGTGGGACAATCGCTAACTGTTCTAAAAGTTTAAATTATTAGATGAAGGTGTGGTTTAATATTTATTTTAACACTTCCCTTCACGCTTAGTCTGGTCTTTTTGCCTAGTACTCGGCGTGGATATATTTAACTGGGAGGTAAATGGAGTTTGGAAAGATTTAAACTCAGGACCTTCAGCTTCGATACCAAATTAAGAATAAGCGGAAAAGAGAATTGGAGAATTTCTATATATTTCTCTGTACAAATTACTGATGATACATGAGCCTATTTATAGGCTATTCTAGATGACTATCTAAAGCAAGAAAATATTACAATATCAAATACAATAAATTAAAATCAATCTAGGAAGACGACAATATCTCTGGAAGATAACAAATCAATTTAGAAGGATAACACTTTCTCTGGAAAATAACAATAAATCTCTAACAAGATCATTTCTATCGGCGACACGCCATGTTGAAGAATCGCTCAAATCTCTCACTGACGTTTGACATGACTCTCTGTCTAAAATTGAGAAAATATTAGGTAGGACTTGAATTCCACTGTGGCAAAAAACGAGTATCCCAGCGTGCAACACGTGTCTCCGGGCCCCACCCGGTCAGACCTCCAATATTTTGAAAATATAGCGCCTCTCTCCTCTCATCTCTCACACTTGCGCGCCCCCAACCCCTCTCTCTCCTCCCGGCTCAGAACTTGGCGCTCCCTCTGATTCTTCCGACGCCGGCGCCTCCGCCTCTGCCTCCGCCGATGACGCCGACGCCGACGGCGATGCTGATGCCGACGCTCCTCTACGCGCTCGCGCTCCCAACTTCTCTCTTCTCCCAGATGTGTCGCCTCCGACGCCAACGCCTTTGCACTCTGAGAACTCGCGCTCCCTTCGACACCACCTCCGACGCCGACGCCGACGCCGATGCCTCTGCCCCCAACCTGAGACCGACGCCTTCGCCCAACCCTTGCCGACGCCTTCGCGTCGGCCATGCCCTAGCCCTAGCCTTTGCCTCGACGCTCTGCATCCGCAGGCCCTAAAGAAGCAATGGTGGAAGGCGAAGCCGTAGCCAAAGGAGGAGCTCCACCAATAGTAGCTGCAGCTGGCGGCGGCGGCCAAGTCTTCGTCGTCGTCGTTGACGGTGGCCAGGGAGAAGAGGTCGCCACAGCAGTACACGGTCGACGAGAAGTACACCCAACGGAAGTCCCTTGTCCAAGTCCTCTACGACTGGTTGGCCAACCACAACCTCCTCTAGCGTTCTCTCTCTTGCCGGTACTTTAAAGGCCTCCTATTTCTCTGTTCGCTGTTTTGCACAAGCATAATTTCTCTTTATATCAATATTAGTTGGTGAATGTAAGTGGAGTCGCACAAGGTTCTCTCGGATGAGTTTGCAATAGCTGGTGCTGTGCGTGAGTTTGGTGGGCTGGAAGTTATTTTGGACATGATCCAAGTAAAAAAAATTTTGCAACAGCAAGTCCTCTGCTTACCGAAGATGTCCTTGTGCGGGGATCTGTGAACTGTAGATATGTGCCTACGGATTTGCATTTTTTAGCAAAATGAAAAATTTCCCTTTTGTGGATATGTACAGAGTGTTTTTTAGATTCTCTGGACATCTGCTGATAATAGTGTGCATTCTAATTTTGTATTATGCTATTCTATTCATTTCATATTCCAGAACTTGGCTTTGGACATTGAAACATTGGTTTTTTGTTAGCTTACGAAAATAGTGTAGGAAATAGAGTATGGCTGTGGGGAATTTTATGCTTACTTGTGTATTCATATCACTAGAGGACTCTGAGGTACTCCATTTGGTCATCTAAAGTTTCAATTGAATGGTTCTTTAAACCAAAAAATTTGACTTAAGAAAGGAAAGAGCTTCTTGTGCTACAGTTGTTAGCCAAGTTCGTTCTGAATGTAGGTTTGGCTAAGTTGGCATTCCACATTCTTAAATCCTGCAAAAAGGGTCTCTAGAATCAATTTTTCAGCTAAGCAAGGAGAAGCCCGCTTTGCTAGCGATGTATTTTGTCTACTTAATATCTATATTAAAATTTACTCTATTTTTCTTTTTTCTCTTTGTGTAATTTTCTCACCAGTTGGATAAGTTTGGTCACAAGTGGCTAGTGTAAGGATTGGAGGGAAGGGGGAAAGGGTTGCTTAATTTGGAATCTTGACTTTGCTTACTAAATTCTCATTGATTGACATTGCCACGATTTGTAATTGACCCAAGAATATGCCTTGGATCTACAGAAACTATATCAAAATTTGGAGTAGGACTGTTTCTGTTGGTCTAAGTAATTATCCTGCTAGACTTCACTCATTCGTGGCATGATGCATGGGTTGCAAAAGATGAACAGAAATGGTTAGTTGGAGTCTTTAAAATTCTATTCTATCATTCTTCCTTCTCTATATGTTAGGCTTCTGTGATATTTGAGTTTTGATGGCTCATTGGACTTGTTTAGGTATGTTGCTTTGCTGGTGATATCAGTTGGGTGCTATATTGCAACCTCATATGGTTTAATCCTTCTGGTGAGGACTATGGCCTCAATGTCTTCTTCCTTGTTATGATAATGGTCCTCGGCTTTGTAAATGAAAATTTTCACCCTGTGGTAACAAAAGCATGCTCTTGAATACTTGTGTATTAGATTTGTAGACCTTTTTAATAATGATATTTGAATAATTGTATTCTCGCAAACTTCATGCACTTGCATGAATGACAAAGCTTATCAAATGGCATTCTCTACAAGTCCATGGAATTAATTTTTTAAAACAAATATCCTTCTGTTTCTTTTCTTACTAGAGCTTTTTCCTATATAATTAGCTCTCCAAGGAATCTATATCTGCCAAGGAAACTTTCCTCTTGTGACTTTGGCTCTATTCTAGTAGTACACTCTTAAGGAGCTCAAACGTAACTTTATGTCTTATCATTTGCAACGGAGTTGCTGTACTCGGATGTAACTCTATGTCTACCTTCATATAATTCAGTGGAAGTCCTATTACTTTTGAATGGTTCATGCACTTTCGTGCGTATCTTTTTCTTCTTAACAAATGATTTTGGTAATCTAATCTAGATCTAAAGAGATGAAGAGCATCAAAAAAGAAGGCGAGAATAGGCCACAATGGACACAAATTTGTTGAAAGTCAACCATTAATGAAAGCTAAAGTACCTTGAGACAAAACTTTCAAAGTGCATGTACCATTCTCATCCCACTGTTTCTTCCATTCTCATTTCCTCTTTCACATTCCCTACCAGTGACTCGCGTTAAAGTACACGCCTCAAGCACACTGCGACCATTCGTCACATCACTTTTGGCCTGCGTTGAAGTACACGCCTCAGGCTATGTTTCTTGCCCGCGTTGAAGTACACGCCTCATGCTCAATACCTACCACATACTGCGCAACTCGCGTTGAAGTACACGCCTCAGGCTGGCAGTCTTCCGGTAATACCGGGTATCGTCCCATGTTGAAGTATATGCCTCAGGACGGCACAATTTCCACCATCTCACATGCCATGCCACATACAAGCACTTGTTCACTCGCATAATCAACAATCGCATGCCATTCAATTTGCCAGTCACACGTGGCCTGTGCACGAAACAACTCACTAGCATTTTTCGTGCTCACACAACATTTGATATGGCCAATTTCAACAATTAATTCAGTCCGGCCCATGCGTGCACATAATTAAGCATATTTCAATCCATCAAATCACGGTTCAATAAACATACAAGGCCACTCATGGGCTCACAAACACAGCCACGTTCATAGGTATAATTTTGACATTTCCAAGCATATTAAACACCACAATCCAGCCATACTACCACACACCAAACCGACACCATTTGTCCTTAAATCGAGCCCTAAGCTCGCTAGTTTCATCCCACAACATCCGACACTCTATTCAGTCTCACTCCAGCCTCGAAACATTCTCATTTCATCCTCAAATCACCTCATATAACACACATTCAAGCATAAATTCTGGTTACGAGGCATCAACTATTCAACCCCGACACCTCCACCATTCCGCTCATAAAAACAAACATTCAAAGAATCGGGGTAAAATTGGGCTGTTTACACAGTGACCTAAATCCTTTTCAAATAAATAGTAAGCAAGCTCCAAAAATTCTGAAATTTAGATATGTTGCGTAAAACATCTTGCTAAACATTTTCTGTGAAGAATTTGAAACCCAGTTCCAACTAGAAACACCTCTTTTGGTCACTTGAATTCAGACAAAATTTGATTCGCTCGAACATCCCCTCAGGTCATCAAAATACAACTCATTCAGTATTCAAATCATCTTGGAAAGTCTTGAAATTTTTATATGTTATAGCCACAAATGTCCCCAACAATTTTTGTAAGGAAAGTATTTTGAAAATAGGTCTGAAAAAATTTATAAAAATTCGAACAGTCCAAAAGGTCGAGTGAATAGTAAATCGTGCAGTTTTATTTCAGTCCAAAAATGGACTTCTGAATGGACTCAAATAATCTCCAAAAATTCCCAAATTAAAGTATGTTATACCTCAAGATGTTAGGAGCAACTTTCATAAAGAAAACGTCCTCAAATTCGGCCAACAAAATTCTCTAAAAAAATAGCAAATTAAATGGGTACAGTAATCGCGAATTCGCGATTCACACCGAACTTCACGGATTCAATCCCAAACCGATTTCTACCGAAATTCAACTGCCAAAACTCATTCCCAGACGTCTAATCCAACCCGCAACATCCACTAACAGCCATGATCAACCATCAATAACCACAATCAGCCACCAACAACCATTATTAACACCTTAATCAACCTCTAAATCCCCTAAATCGCACCCAAACGAGTTCGAAAAATACCCGATGTCCTAAACAAGGGTTAGATTGTGACTTACTTGGTTCTAGACTAAAGCGGCTAGAACGTAGCACGGCGGTGAACAGCGGGGACGGCGGTGGACGGCAGCGAGGTTCGGCAGTGGCGAAGGCAAGTGGCGGTGACCGGCGTGCGGCGGCGCGGCGAGGGAAAGGAAGCTGGTTCGGTGAGGGGGAGGGGCTGCCGTGGAGAGAGAGTGAGAGGAATGAGGAGAGAGAGAAGGTTTTGGTCTTAAATGGACTTTGACCAACTTTTTCCAAAATGCCCTTTTTGCCCTCTCTCACTTGGTCCACATTAATCAAAGCCAAAATATCCAAGGGCATTCTAGTCTTTCAATCCTTGAATTATTGGGCTGATAATTATCCACTTAATTTCCCAAAATAATTTTCCAATAATTTCCCCTAAAATTCGGAAAACTCAAAATTAAGCCTAGGGGCAACATCGTCATTTTCCGATTTCGGGCCAAATTTTCATTTTTCAATCATACCGACCCCAAATATCATTGGCCACACTAAAATGACGTCATCCTCGTATAATAGTTGCACACGGCCCTGAAAATCGACATTCAAGTCCGGATCAACTTTCGCAATCAAAATCGCTCAATTTCAATTTTAGAGCCTCTCACTAATGGGTGGCTATTTAGGGATTACGCGTATTGACCTAGGGTCACTTGAGTTGTGACGGATTCGATTACCGAGAGAACGCAAGGAATTATTGATTATTCCAGGGGTCACAATCGTTCAGTTCAAGTTCGGGATTCGTTCGCCACTCGTACTCTCGGTTGAGCGGAATCATTTGCAATCCAATCGTATGTCGTTGGCCAAACCAAATCCGTCACTTTCCTAAGATCGGCCCACACTAGCCCCAAAATACTTCCCTGTCGTTTCTCGGAATCAGTGCTCGATTCGCGATCGGGTCCCCGGTCCACATACCGTTTTCCTAGTTAGCCTTTTCCATTGGTCAGTGTCCCGCGAGGGGCTAGCTCCGGGCAAAACGTACTAAAATCGGATGAGAAATAATATCCACTTCGTTGGATCCCGGAAATGGGTCGAAATTTAGGATGTTACAATGTAAATGTGAATGTAAAGCAATTTAGTTGAGATGGGGTAACTTTGTTGTGCTTTTGGATATTATTTGTTGCAGCAATGTTTGATTAATCTCATCTAAAGGAAGTTAATCGCAATCATTTATAGAGTCATAAAAGCGCCACAAAACTTCTCTACCTATCCCCGCCTCCCCCCACACCCCCTCTCCCCCCCCCCCCCGAAAAAAAAAAAAAAACTCTTTGCTAATAGACAGACACATGCATGGATGCGTTTGGTCTTTTAAGAGCTCTTTAAGTAATTGAAGCTCTATTATTGAGCAGTGGGGGGTTTAGAGTATCTAAAGTAGACTAGACGTTAAAAAGATGAGTAATTTTTGGCAATCTAAACTGAGATTTCTTTATCCTGCACTTTTGAATTGCTATCTGAAATATCTCTGCTTTATAAACAAATTAAAAAGATGATTCTTTAAATGAAATAGAGAATGCTTATGAGTGCTGAATCTTCATTCATATATATATATATATATATATATATATATATATATATACACATAATTTAGTCTGTAATTTTTAAATTCGAAGGTGTCATAAATTTTGAACATCTTTTGCCTTTTAAAAGTGGAATTCTTGAATTCATGTTGATCTGTCATCCTACTTTGTGTATGGATTCATTTCGTTTCCTGGTCTTTCAGTGACATGTTACATCTGGGTTGATTTTCGACCTTGCCTTTATTCATCTTAGGACAATCGATGGCCTCTTGGCGTCTAAGCTGAAATTGGTCTGAGCTCGATTATTAATCTTGCTAATTTACTTTCATTTTCTTGCTCACGAATTTTTTAGTTATCTGCCGTGCATTTATTTCATGGTCACTGTAGAACAGAGAATAGTAGAGGCATCCATAGCTTCACAGAAGAGGCAGTGGGACATCTTGTTCCATCTGCAAGTTTCTTTATGGCTTCTCTTCATACTTTCCTTCCCAATAAAGAAGTTGAGAATGTGAATGGTCTATGATTTGTCATCTTTGCTAGAGATTTTATGCCATTTTGTGCTTATTGAACTCATCTATTTTTTTCTATGGCATTGGCATCGAGATTATTATGCACTGCTACATTCATTTGTTCTGGGATTATGTAAGGCTATTTGCATGGAGTCTTTCCATGTATCTGAATGGGTACGAAATTGGAAGTTTCTGCTGCTTGTGCTCTATTCCTTTTTATTGTGCAGGTTCGTGTTTAAGAAGGCCGATGAACTTGATGGCCATTCATTTTTTGTATTGCTTCTGCTTTTGGATTTGTCTGGTCATGTTATCAAACAATAATTGAAGCTGTTCTTTGTGTAGCTTGAGACTGAGCTTGATAGCTCTCAGAATACTATAGCTAGGGATTCCCCTTCACTGTTAGGCCTGTTTCTTGTCTCGGTTTATCCTTCTTTGACTCCAGGGCTTCTCATAGCTCTGTTGTGCTTGAATGATGTGTCTATTTGACCTAAAATTCTCTAGAGGACGTGCTACACATGTACCAGTTTATCGGATAGTGCCTAGCTCGTGTTAGTTTCACCATGACCTGGTCCCAGGTTGAAAGTGCATATTATAGACAAATTAAGTGAAGGGATCGTTCTATGTGATCAAATGTCATTAGCTTGTCAGAAGGTTTACCTTTGGTATTCATCCTTGGAATGTTTTATCCTTTAGGACAGTAATAGGAGTTGAAAGAAAGAGAAAAGGGATGTTTTTGTGTTGGAATGTACATTAACAAAGAAACTGTCATGTATAGTTGGTAATGCGGCATTTAATTTCCTTTAATAAGCATCATAAGTTACTGCACATGCCATGACAGAATTGTAACGGTATAATTAGTTGAGTAGCAAATTGGTGTTCTATTTTGTAAATTGTTGGCAGGGATGGATCTAGAAATCTTTCTTAATGGTGGCTAAATTTGGTCAATAATTTTTTTAGTTATTAATGTACTAAAAAAATTGAAAAAATTTAACATCATTTAGGCTCTGTTTGTCTATAAAAATTACAAATTTTTTAGATTCTAAAAATTGACCTAAAAATTGACATCATTTCGCAGCTAGTATGGCGTATGTTTATAAATACCTCCTTTCTTGTCATTGACTCTGTTCCCTTCTTCATCTTGTTGAACTGTTTCAGAATAATAAGAGAAACTAATGTACAAAATATACTTCGCATGTCAGAAATGGTTTTTAGACAAATGCCAGAAAGGAGCATCAAATGGTCTGTTAATTGTGGAATAGTTAATTATTGTGCATGTGACGTGGTTTCGGATGGGCACGATTCACATCATAAAAGTGTAAGCAGCATTTTCATGTTTCTCTTGAGGGGTTGACCTACTTTGAGAAAGTGGCTGGATATTGCTTTTCTCTATTTACTCGTTGTCAATTTTTTGGTCACTAGCTGCGAATGTGGGCAGGGATTCTAGCAGGACCTCCAAATAGCAGCTTTTCTCAGTGCAGTCAATTGGAAGAGGCCGCAGATCTTGACCCCAGTACCTTAGCGATTCCAAACACTGGGAATCCTGTTTGTCATGATCAGGAGAATCTTGGACTTTCTAATCCTGTGTAAGTTCCACTAAATCGTCTTTCGAGGAAATTTAATTTTCTTCATTATTGTAAGGATTATGTTAACCTGGCAATCATGAAATTTAAAGGATGAAGTGAGTCCCCAAAGAAACTATTAGCTTCAAGTGAAATGTATAATCTTGTCAATAGTTATTTGCATATCAGGGTTGGCATTCTTTTTGGTTTTTTCCTGTTTCCAGAGTTAACCTTAATATTGAGTTCATTTGGTTGCTGGAAGAAGTGTCTGAACAAAACAAACTTGTGCTCATAATTATGACAGTGCAAATTATTCTATGGGACATACAAGTAAATGCCATGATGTGTCTACAAAAGAGGTTCTCCTGAAATCTGCATCTTAGAGAGTCCGGATCTTGTCTCCTTCCTATATAACATGTGAAAATACAATTTGTCTGAGAATATTGAGATCCTCTCAAATCCTCAAGTGTTAACTTCCCTCAAGGAGTTCCTCCTGGTTTGTAGATGATCCTCTTCTTTCTTTTCTTTCTTTAAACATCTTTCTTCCTTATGGGTAGGTTGAATTTTTCTTTTCCATTTCCTTTTATGTGCATTTGAAATATTTTATGTTTTTTGTCCTGGTTTTCCTGAAATTTTTTGATACTATGGTTGCATAAAATCAGTCTCTAAGTCAAATGTGACTACAGAAAATCAGAAGCACTACGAAGTTTCTACATGCATTCGTATATCCAAAAGAGTTTGCTGTACAGGCAGGGCAGAGGACTTCTATGGAATGTTATGGATGAGAATGACGGTAAAGTCTTTTCAGTTATTTGCTAGCATTTTTTTTCAGGTCTTACAGATATTTGACTTTGCAGGTTTAAAAGGAGGAGAAACCTCTCGTGTTGGTTCCTCTTGTGGTGCTAGTGTTTGCTGCGATCACCAAAATGGGCAGATTATTTGCAACACGGTAAATTGTAAATCAGCTGGAGAAGATTCAAAAAGTTTGGTCTATGCTGGGCGATCAAGAGTGCTAGAGATGTCCCCAAATTATGAAGTGGAAGGAGAGATACTCTATTTTCAACGTAGATTGCTTGGCAATGCAATTGATAGAAAACGATATAGTGGTTTGTTTTTCTTCTCCTTTATCTGATTCATTGCTTGGTTTGAGTATGAACTTTGTTTTTTCTTTCATATGATGTATCTTTATCGGTTATGGAACTGTGACATTGACTAATTGTATAAGATTAGAAAGAATCTGCCACAAGAGATTGATTCAGCTCATGGTCAAGTATGGGATGCCGTGCTTGTCAACAAATATCTTTGTGAGCTCCGAGTGGCAAAGAAGCTGGGTAGGAAGGAGCGGAAGCACAAGGAAGCCCAGGCTGTTCTTGCTGCTGCGGCAGCTTCATCTAGGATTTCTTCACTCAGGAAAGATTTGCTTGATGGATCAGCGAATCAGGAGGTTATTGGCATTATCTTGGAAATTACTTTAATGGTTGATGGAGGGGAAAATGATTGTTATTTGGTTGTGGTCTTCATTTTGATTTCTTGTCTCTGCAGAATTTGGTGAAGCTTAATACTACTAGTGGAAGGCCTGGTTATTGTTCTCAACTTATGCCACGAGCAAGGGAGACAGTTCCTAAAGTGGGTGTTTATAAGGATTCATTGGAACGGCATTCTAGGTCTATTCAGTCGGCATCGAATTTTTCCAAAGATCATCCCAAATCATGTGATATCTGTAGTCGGCCAGAGACATTGATGAATTCTATTTTAGTCTGTTCAAGTTGCAAGGTTTTCACCTTGAGTTTTACCTTTTCTCCAAGTAATCTTAGTTAGCTGCAGGGGGTTTGACAAGCTTCTCTGGTAACAGGTTTCTGTGCACATGGATTGCTACCGGAGTGTCAGAGAATCCACCGGACGGTGGTACTGTGAATTATGTAAGGAGTTACGAAGTTTTGGAGTACCGGTTGTCAATTTCTGGGAGAAATTTGCTTCTGCTGCCGAATGTACTTTATGTGGAGGCACCACTGGCGCATTTGGGAAATGCACGGATGGTAAATGGGTCCATGCCTTCTGTGCTGAGGTGAATGACTTTTCCTTTGTGGTTTTTGTGGATATTTCTTTGTTTTTATCTTTATACAGATGGGAAATTGAGTTTTGTTTTTATTATTTATGCTCTCATTTTGTGCTCTAGTGGGTCTTTGAAGCTACCTTTACAAGAGGACAAGTAAATCCAGTCGAAGGAAGGGTATGTGTGTTGCTAGTTGCCTGAACTATTTAATTCTGTTTTATGCTTTGTTTGTCTTTGTATACATGTACCCCATATTCATGCCTGTTTATTTTCTCTAATGTCTTAAAGCAATGTATTTGACAAAATGGCAGGATTCAATTTCAAAAGGTGTTGGTGAGTGTAATGTGTGCCATCATAGATTTGGCATCTGCATAAAGGTGAACTTACCTCTGATTCTATGAACTCTGTTCATTTTAAGTTGATGAAACTAAGCCTGGCTCTTATGGCCTGCAGTGCAATTATGGTCACTGTCAGAGCACATTTCATCCATCATGTGCTCGAACTACTGGATTGTTCATGAGTGTAAAGACTGTTGGTGACAAATTGCAGCACCGGGCTTATTGTGGAAAGCACAGTATGGAGCAGAAGGCAAAGGTGTGTCTTGCATATTGCATGTTCATTTATTAAGTCAATTCCAGAGATCATAGATATTGAGTTGTATATCTCATATATTTCATATATTTTTTGTATTTCTATAAATTGGACAGGCCGAGTCGCAAAAGTATGGAATTGAAGAGCTAAAGAGCATCAAGCAAATCCGGGTATAGTGATAAAAAAAAGTGAGCAAACCGGCCGCAGAAGGAGGCAGCAGAGACAGCGGAGGCAATGGCAGCCTGTGGAAGAGGAGGCTAGGTGGGGTTGCTTTGAAGAGCCTGGAGCTTCAACAGATTCACCATCGAAGGCATCATATGCAGCCGGTCACTGTTTGATAGGAGGAGAAAATTAGAATTCATAGGAAGAGAGAGAGAGAGAGAGGGAGGGAGGGATCCCAGAGAAATGTAAATGGCTGGTGTCCAGCATGTTTTGCTTGTTTCATTAAATGCGTATTGAATTGATTTGTCACTAGTATACTCTGAATATATGCAATTTTGATCATAGATTTTGAACATACCATGGAGCTATATTTCTTTTTCTGGGCGCAACCAGAACGTAACTAGGAAAATCATGTGTCTGGTATGCTTATTCTAATTTGGTAGAAGCACATGAGTGGGGTAATGCTTAATAACAAGGTAGGCAAGGGGGAGGAGAAGATCATCAGTTTGTCAATAGATGCGGGGTAGATGGTTTTTGTCCCCAAAATGGACACGATGTTTTGGAAGAAATTGGAACCCACAAATATGAAGCTTGATATTCTATATCGATTTGCTCAGCTAATTATTTATATGGATGGAGGATGAACAGCACAAAGCCACCAAAATCCAACACAAACTTGCGTAGTGAAAGGAACGAAAGACGGAAAACCTCATAACCATAGAAATGTTGTGGACATTTGAAAATTTTCTATATGAACGATCAAATCCATTTCTCAATTCAATAGAAGTTAAAAGAGTTGAATAAGGTCCCAAATAATGAGAGGTATTTAAAAAGCGAGTCTGATTACGCTTATTTGTAGTTCTAAATGGAATGAAACAATGTAAGGATTCATAAGTAAATATAATATGTATTTCGATACGCTCAAATGATCCCTTCTCATGAGAATGTATATTACCCTATTCTTGGCCTGCTCGGAACATCTGAGAATGCTTACAGTCTAATTTGGTGAGGAGAGAAGTCACTCAATTAACCCCATTTTCTTGATTGATGGCCAATTATGAACCCTACTTTCTTTTTATCTCCCAGAAAAACTCTACTTGAGTACCTCAGAGTTTGCTTCGCATGACAAAAAGGTGCAACGCTCAATCAAAACAATCGTTCACTTGTCGACCAAATCGTTTGGTCTGGCTGAATAAAAGCTTACCGCTTGAACAGAAAAACTTGTTCCGTTACCAATGTAGTGACTCACATATCTTTCAGCCAACAAGAGAAAATGAATGAGCACAGTTCCGAACATCAACATCCAAATCCCACAAAAAGCCAGTGCACATTGTAAAGTACTGCAAGGAGCATTCCAGCAAATTGACTTTGGCACAACTGCTGAATATTGATACTGTAACTATGTACATGCACTAAACTTTACATGCACACTGAAGGATTCTATCTGTGTTAATTTTGGGCATTCAAGTACAGGCAGCAGTGGATGGCGATAAGCCTCTATAGCTTTTGTTACGCCCACCAACCACCCATCATACCCCAGGCGAGCAATGTGAATCGACAAGAAGAATTGAATAAACCCTGACCTCCTGTACACTCTGAACTCTTCTCAATGAATATACAACAATGGTGCCAAAATTTCACGGTCAAAGCCAAGCAAACCGTTGGCTCCCTTCAGGGTGTAAGTGCAATGATCCCTGACCAGGCTGGGCATGATCTCACCGTTAATGCCTTGATTTGCTTTTTCATGATCACCCAAAGGCAATAACTTCTGCCGGACAAGCTTCGTTTACCCGTGACAGACACCAAGAAGCCTTCAGCAAGCGACTCGCAAACCAGAAGGAGACGGTTCTTTGACTAGCCACCATCTTCCAATGGCTCGCTTGAACCATCCTGGCTTATCCACTTATCCTTTGGGATGCTGTTTGATGGTACATATGCATAATCTTTAGGTAACATCTTATTCTTCAAGTCGGCTTGATCAGAAGTCATTACCAGCTCTTTCTCGAAAGTCTCTGGATGCTGAGTCAGAACGCGTAGAGAGAAATGAAAAACCAGATCCTCACTACGGAAACATGCAGTTGAAGTGAGACAAACAAAGGCGAAATTATACCTTCTTATACCTCAACCTCACTTCTCCATCATTCAGAATATTTCGAGATGCAACTGGTGGCCTCTGAGGAATGTGCTTCCCAGAGAATGGAGCCTTTTCTGTTGGCTTCCGGATCACAATAGTCTGTGATGCCATTAGTCTTTTGGGCAGTGCTGGTGTGTGAAGGAACTTTACTTCGTCGCTTGATAGAAATTGAGCTGTCCACAGTCATTTCATCCGATTTCTGAACTGCTTCATTGCCAGATCTGTAGTTCAGTGATGTGGTGGCAGATTCAGAGCTGGCATCAGTAGCTAAGAAAGGACCTTGAACCGGCATAGAATGAGCAACCGTGTTTCTCTTCAACGCAAGTATCTCGTGCATGGAAAGCACAATTTCCCGCTGCAAACATCCTGTCAATGTAAAGGGTCACGACTAAAGGTCCAACAAAATCATGGACGGACAGTTCGGAGAACATGCCAAATCCTAGGAGGTTAACAATAAAGGATGGACTCCGCAGGATTGTATATAAAAATAAAGGTAGGCATGCCGCAAAAGACTGATATAATCCCAGGACACTCACATTCCAACTTTAGGATATCAAATATTCTAAGTTAACAAGATCTGCAAGTATCAATTCGCATAAACAATAAATAAAAAGAAAAGTTTCAAAGGAATTTCTCTCACCAATTATAGGAGTTAACAATTCTCCCGTTGCATGTAAAGCCATATCCATGCAAAAAAGATCCCCCACCATCGCTAGCAAAGCAGGCTTCTCCTTGCTTAGCTGAAAATTTGATTCTAGAGACCCTTTTTGCAGGATTTAAGAATGTGGAATGCCAACTTAGCCAAATCTACATTCAGAACGATCTTGGCTAACAACTGTAGCACAAGAAGCTCTTTCCTTTCTTAAGTCAAATTTTTTGGTTTAAAGAACCATTCAATTGAAACTTTAGATGACCAAATAGAGTACCTCAGAGTCCTCTAGTGACATGAATACACAAGTAAGCATAAAATTCCCCACAGCCACACTCTATTTCCTACACTATTTTCGTAAGCTAACAAAAAACTAATATTTCAATGTCCAAAGCCAAGTTCTGGAATATGAAATGAATAGAATAGCAGAATACAAAATCAGAATGCACACTATTATCAGCAGATGTCCAGAGAATCTAAAAAACACTCTGTACATATCCACAAAAGGGAAATTTTTCATTTTGCTAAAAAATGCAAATCCGTAGGCACATATCTACACTTCACAGATCCCCGCACAAGGACATCTTCAGTAAGCAGAGGACTCACTGTTGCAAAATTTTTTTTACCTGGATCATGTCCAAAATAACTTCCAGCCCACCAGACTCACGCACAGCACCAGCTATTGCAAACTCATCCGAGAGAACCTTGTGCGACTCCACTTACATTCACCAACTAATATTGATATAAAGAGAAATTAAGCTTGTGCAAAACAACGAACAGAGAAATAGGAGGCCTTTGAAGTACCGGTTAGAGAGAGAACGCCAGAGGAGGTTGTGGTTGGCCAGCCAGTCGTAGAGGACTTGGACGAGGGACTTTCGCCGGGCGTACTTCTCGTCGACCGCGTGCTGCTGCGGCAACCTCTTCTCCCTGGCCATCGCCGATGACGACGACGAAGACTTGGCCACCGCCACTGGCTGCAGCTGTTGGTGGTGGAGCTCCTCCTTTGGCTACGGCTTCGCCTTCCACATCGCTTCTTCACGGCCTGCGGATGCAGAGCGTCGAGGCAAAGGCTAGGGCTAGGGCTAGGGCATGGCCGACGCGGAGGCGTCAGCAAGGGTTGGGCAAAGGCATCGGTCTCGGGTTGGGGGTAGAGGCGTCGGCGGAGGCGTCGACGTCGGCATTGGAGGCGGTGTCGGAGGGAGCGCGAGTTCTCAGAGTGCAAAGGCGTCGGCGTCGGAGGCGGCACGTTTGGGAGAAGAGAGAAGTTGGGAGCGTGAGTGCATAGAGGGAGCGTCGACGTCGTCGGTGAAGGCGGAGGCGCCGGCGTCGGAAGAATCGGAGGGAGCGCCAAGTTCTGAGCCAGGAGGAGAGAGAGGAGTTGGGGCGCGCGAGTGTGAGAGACGAGAGGAGAGAGGCGCTATATTTTCAAAATATTGGAGGTCTGACCAGGTGGGGCCCGGAGACACATGTCGCACGCTGGGATACTCGTTTTTTGCCACGGTGGAATCCGAGTCCTACCTAATATTTTCTCGTCTAAAATTAGCATCCTTGTCAGCTAACATTCTTAGGTAAAGTACAAAAGAGGCTGATTGAGCAGCAGAGTTGATTGTCAGTTTTGAATCCAAAATACCATGCACCGTAAGCGATAAAGACGATTATTTATTTTTCGTAAAATAAATTGAGCCATAATTTTGATTAATTTCTGGGGACAACATTGAGCTATCCGCGATTGAACCGGGTACAAGCTCCCCCGTGGGTCACCCTCCAATTTTGAAAAGTCTACGAAGGCCAACTATCATCTTCTTCCTTTTTCCTTTTCTCGTGGAGAAGAATTTGAATCAATTGTTCTGTCTATTTTCAAATTTCTCGGCTGTACTTTCTCAAGAGGAGTGCTAAAAAGATGTAGTTAACTCAAATTTGTCACTATGCTATTAGGCAAGATTAGATAAATGTCAATCGCTTTATGCATTGGTCCACTTATGTAGAACACCCGACCTAGTTGTATGCATTCCCTTGGTACATATGTCTTAGTAAAACTACTTAATATCCCTATCGTTGCACATTTTTTGACGAGTGCCTTATTCACGAGTTGAAGATATGCCAAGGACATGCATATGCTTCGTGAAAATATATTAGTACGAGCAATGCAGACTAATTGAGGTGGCAGGAACGGATGTAGAAATTTTTCATGATGGTTTTTGAACCTCTAGCGATCTGATAGTTTTGTTGAGTTGGGCTCCCACAGCACCTACGATTAAATTGAGTTGTCATGATTAATTATGATATCCCATAACGAGGGTGAGATTGTTGCGGTAACACCGAGACGAGTTTGTTGTGTGATTCTTGCGTTGTTGAGTGGATTTCTGAATTTCTAGTGCTTTCAGTTTAAACATTTCGTGATGGGTACGAGGTTACTATGGAAACACCGAAACGGATTTGCTAATACATATGTATATGGGTGTGTGTGTGTATTTCTCATCATGTTTCCCTTATGATACTATTAAGATTAACAGTAGTGGTATGAAACGTTACCAAAAACTAGTATGAAATGCCTCTCAAGACATCTCAAAAATTTGAGAAAAGTACATATTATGTGACAATTTTTTACGTCATCCAAGTTTGATTGGTGAAAAGGGCAGGAATGGACCACCTACGTCAGCAACCCTCTCGAGACATCATCGTAGAAATTTTACCGTGACTATATGTTCGATTTGACCCGTAAATACTATTTGTTTTGAGCAATTCGTCACCGTTACGGTGCTAGTGGGAGCAGAAGAAAGCGTACTGAATGAACAAAGAAGCGTACGCACATCCCTGCCCAAAATGGAGCATGATCCTTGACCGCAATGAATGCACATTGATGGGGGTCGAGCATTGATTGTGTACCAAGTAGCGCCACCATGCATCATCACATTGTCCAGATTCCCCACAGCTCACGTCGATCATCGCCCCTTGCCAAAAGAAAGCTTATGTCCCATCAACAGAGCGAGCTTTGATGACTGGCATCTTCCTCAGTTTTAATTAGAGGCATACAGAATCAGAAATCGCTTGAAATCACCCCAAATTGCACCAGACCAGTCCAGCTTTAGGTGTAGAACCGCCCGCCCGCCCGCCTATCCAGGCCGGATCGATAATATAATAACAAATATGATATATATTTTTATTTTTTTAGAAAAAGAAAAATCATAAGTCTCTAAACTAAACTTAAATCGTTCGACGCTCACAGCCTCATACTGAGCCGAGAAACACTTTCTTTCGCTTTCATCTCACGCTCACCGTCACTCTTTCATTCTTCTCAACCGATGCTCACCTTACTATCTCCGACTTTCCATTTCCGTATCCGTCTCCATCTTTCATTCTCTTTCCTTGGCTAGTGGGATCGGATCCGATTCCCGGATGAATCCATGGAATGAAGGAGCGGTTCTCAATTCTAACTTCTCAAAACTAGTTCCTAATGAGTGATGCCCAGTTCTGGAGTAGAAATCATCCATTCGGACCATGCTCACCTCTTATTTTAACTTCAATGAACCCGCGTGAGACCCAAGTGTCATGGTGGTACTACAAGCTCTTTTGTACGAGCTTATAGATGCCGTCCTTTTTCTGGAACGTCATACGTTTAAGCTGAGAAATTCATCAATTGCTAGAACTGGATTTGGTTTGACCCTGATTAATGCTAAGCTTCAAGTGGTTGGAAGAGCCTCCATTGATACTTGTGTCATAACAATGGAGTACCAAAAGGGTAGACGAGTGCCATCGGAGCACCGATCAAGCTTACTTAATTTGAAAAATTGCGCTTATGAAAGCATCGATCGATTATATATAATACGAGAATAATAAATGCACCGTACTAAGTGGTCCTACATCGCATAACCCTAAAAGAGATGGTTAGTGCGGTTTCACACTTGATTTGGATGTAGCAAGTTCGGTGTTCAAACACATGGACAGGGCAACTCGTTTGTATCCATGGAAATTAGCGTGAAAATTAGTCCGAGTTGAATGATTCAAATATCTCGTGTAGTGATAGGCACTATGGTCATCAACTTGCTAGGCATTATAGCGGGATTGCAAGGGATGAGGATGCAGGATTTTGGGTGTTGTTTTTTATTTTTATTTTTTGCAATTAATTAATTCGTTGTATCAATTTCGCGTATTCCCCAGAGGATTCCGTGCAGAGATAATCAGACGACAGCAACCGGTCAAGTGGCGTGGCCGGGGGACCCCACGCGAGCGCTGCTTCGCGCGCATCCCTCGCCCCGCGCATCCGCGACGCGACCGCAACGGGAAGAGGCAACGGAACGGGACGGTTTTTTCAACTCGCGAGTTTTCTATCATCGCGCTTACGTGCGTCATATGCGACGTGCCGAGGTTTTTCTTCCCCCTATCGATAAGGGTGAAAAAGAAAGGAAAAGAAGAGAAAAGAAAGGGCAAGAAGCAAGCGATTCCCTTCCCTTTGGATGATGAGTTTGCACCCTCGTCAAGGTCATCGGGATCGAGTTATGACTATCCCGCCACCACTCGCAATCCAAAAGTGCAACATTGACGAATTTATCGCTGTAACCCCATTCGAGATGGTTGCCAAACCTGAGGCGCATCTCCATACGGGGCAATCCTAGTGTTCAGGTATTGTGGACCAAGTATGCTCCCGGGCTTGCAACAAAGTCGTGAAGGATCAAGCATGATTTGTTTCAATGATTGTTTAACAACAAAGAATCTACGATCACGGCGTCGTTATGATGCAATCTTATTCTCGAAGCACATGAATAACGATTTATGCATAGGAGTTTGTTTCCCTCGTCTCACCAAATAAATATAACGAATGCCATAACAAGAAGCATCTACACAAGAAGGAAATATTTTGTGTGCCGATCACATCTAGTGACGATGGTCGGCCAATAAAAAAAGGAGAGTCGCGAATTTTAGACTAAATGATTGAGATGCAAATTTGTTGGAAACATAGTGCCGGGGTCATTAGATCGAGGCTTTGTTAGAGAAACATGAAGAGGAGAGCGAGGGGTGAAAAGAAATAGATAAAAGTGTGAGATTTTTGCAAGAGACAACTTCAAAATCTCAATTTTTTTCGTTGCTCACACTAATTTTTTCTTTCTCTAATTTTCCCCGAAAAAAAGAAAAAACTACTTAAACTCAACAAATTCTAAGCGTCTCAACTCAGCGACTATGTAACTGTCTTGTACATGCCAACTGAGCAAGAGCCGAACCTCCCTTATGTTACTTCAGGCATGGGAAGCTATTGTACATGTCTATCCAGCGATAGCTAACTAAAGCTGATATGGAATCAATCTTCTCCTCCCATAGGCTTTTTAAGTTTCCTTTTGGTTGTTTTTTTTCCCGAGAGAGAATGAATTGGAAAAGAACTTACGGGAAGATCCCTCTAATGTACGGAGAATTCCTTCTCCTGTTTTTTTTGAGTCTTTTAAGGATATGGTAAGGTTCAAGTCGACAAATTTTAAGCCGGCTCAATTTTCTTAACCTAACAAAACCCCTAGAAAGGAAAAAGGGAAAAGAAAAAGGAGTCGCAAACCCCCCACGACCAGCACTTTCGAGTCCAAAAGTGGTTTTGCTTTTTATTTATGTTCTCTTTTGGGTTTTGTGTCGAAAAAAAAAAGGTAGGAAAAAATATAAAATTACTTTCCATTTCCCAGTATGCATAAATATAATTTAAATAAATAATAAATATTCTCTCTCTCTCTCCCCCGCAAAAACTGACAAGCTCTTTCACCTCTTGAGCAGCTTTCCATCGCCAACAATGGCAACGGTCACACTCCATCACTGAGCAAAAACACTTCTCGCATACCACCCACCAACCCCACCATGAACTTTGGCCAACGGCCCCAGCCCACGCGCGGGGCATGCCCGTTGACAAGCCACCGCCGCCGCCGCCGGATGAGGTCTACAACATTATTGCGAAGGCCAATCGATCGAACAACAAAATAGATAGAACAAGAAAATAAATCGGACACCAGATTTACATGATTTGATCATAGCGACCTACGTTCACGGAGAGAGCAGCACGGAATTTCACTATAGGTCAAGCGATACAACGGTCACTGAAACACTCACGGTGTTTCTCGAGTCTTAATTACACCAAATAACTCACGTGGTGTTTAGTTTCATATTTTCTCACGAAATAATCTCTCAATTTCGCGAATAAATTATACATGAATCTTATCACAAGATTTAGGCTTAAACACTAATTCTTCTTGGATATAATTCATGAACGAGAGTCCACGAAAACACTCACCGTCAAGCACTCACGAACGTGGCGCTTCCTTCTTTGTGCACAACAACAGTACTCCGACTGGTCCCCCGGTGCTGGCACTGACGTCCTCGCCTGGCTTGCCTCCTTCAACTTTCAGGCTGATAGCGTCCGCAACCAGCGCAAGCACTTGGTCCAATAAATATTAGAACAAGAAAAAAAAGCAAATAACATTACCCCAAATTTCGAAAATATCATCCAAGACAAATCAAAAACTGATGTGATCAAACACGAAATTGAAGTTTTGTCGGTTGATTGTTGATGGATGCTTGATGTTAGCTGAGGAAAAAATTATCCAAAAAGTCATAAACTTATTACACTCTTGTCAATTCGATTGCAAACCTTTTAATTTTGCCATCCGAGATATTTTCACGACCAATTTTAAATCTTCTCACTAACAGCCTGAACCCGACGAAGTAGCCACCTCCTAATCAATCCGAACCCTAATTAGGTTGTCGCACCAATTGCATTGCACCCTTTGCTTTGCTACAATTTATCGTGTTTCGGCTCAAGTTCAAGGCCACAATTGACAGTCGCCGCCGTCGCCGCCGCCGCTAGAGAGGGGGCACGACGAAGCTATATCCCCTTTTATCCGGCGGACACCTATCAAACACAGGATCTTATCTTGACTTTTATTCAGACTTCCAAACAGAGTCTAAACTCTCGGAAGCCAGCATACATCGGATGCACACATGATCGCTGCGAGGAGCTGGATTAGCATGGAATTAATTTATGGTACATCTCATGAAGAATGGGAACAACTTGGGCTATTGATGATTTGACCGTTGGGTATTGAATATTAAGTGGACAGCAAAGGCGCACTCATAGGCTCAACTAATGTCATCGACGACCCCCGATCGAGGTTGCCGGAGCGGCGATGCTCAATCATCTAGATGATCCGATCCATTGCCATAGTTACGAAACAAAGAAACGAAAGAAAAGAGCCAAAACGAAAGGTCAAAGATCGCTAATTTAGCACCCATGAAACGGATCCATTTCACTTACACGTCATGAAGAAAAAAGGAGGACGGCTCGTATAGCTCGAGACATCATCAGTTCAGAACAAAGGGGAAAAGGCGGGAGGGAGGAAGACAGCAAAGAACAAGAAAGAAGCTCAAGTTTACATATCCAAACCATCACCGTCGGCGTTCGGAACCAATCCCCGCTCCCGCCCGCCCTCGGCGGCTGCTAGTTTGCCGGCGTTCGGTACGGTGCCGCCTCGTGCACGGGGAACGCCTCGCCGAAATTGTAGGAGAACTCCAGGACTCCCCTGGTCCCCCCGGACGGCAGCCTCACGACGTAGCTCCTCGTCCTGGGCTTCCCGTCGTCGCCCTCCTCGAGCAGCTCCCCAACGGGCACGTCGACCCAGCCGACGCGCTTGTTGGGTCGGAGGGTCCGCCTGGTCTTGATCACGAACTTGAGGGTGAGGTGGCCGGCGCGGGCCGCGGCCACGTCGACGGTGAAGGGGTCGGCGAGGGTGTAGTCCCAGTGGGGGGTCGTGCCGCCGTCCTCGTGGACGGGGGTGCGCTGCTTCTTCTTGTGGCGCTCGTCACCGGAGAGGGAGACGACGACGTAGGGGTGCATCGGGAGGTGGTCTCTGACTTCCTCGAGGTTACCGGCCGAGATCACCTTCACCTCCAGAGGCCTGCACTCCATGTCTGCCGCCGCCGCCGCGAAGAGCCTTCGAAAGATCAGACAACAACCACGGCCGACGACGGAGAAGATGAAGATGATGATGGCGAAACCGACGATTTTACAGAGAGATTTTTTTTCGTTTTTCTGAGAGAGATGGAGCAGAACAGCGGTGGTCCAGGACGTATTTCATTTGGCTATCCTTAAAAGCTTTTAAGAGAGCTAAAGGCAAACCAAATAATAATTTCAAATAAAGCTGATGATGACCGTCATCCCTCCACCTTGTAGACATTGATCTGCGGTGAGCAAAAGCTCATCATAATCCCTATAATTTGTCACCACCAATTTTCTTTTTAATTGCGAAATGAAGAAGGAAATTACCATTTTTTGTCATTATGTCTTAATCACAATGTCTGTCGCTGGGGATCGAGATTCTCCGATTGGAGCTGCTTAAAAGCTCGATCGAGCTGTAAAGCGTACGGAGCTTAATGAGGGAGCATGATTTGAAAGAGAGATACGTGGCTCAATTTAACTTTTTTTGACCTTTTCTCCTTTGAAATTTCCTCCAATTTTTGCAATTCTTGTTGCGCAGGAAAAAGGCGTGGAAAGTGGAGGGGGGAAAAAACAAAAGTTTCAACGGGAATTGAATGTCCGGTAGGAAAAATCTAGCGTGTCTGGAAAGTACATTATATGGTTGCCCGACACGATCTCTACCACGAGGAAGAGGAACCCTTTTGGCTAGGCACGAAACATTGTCCTCCCATTGGACATATAGTTACGAAATTATATGATGTTAAACGTAGTTTAACCGTTCAATAAGAGTACATCTTTTGGCCATACATCTCTCGATTAGCTCAGTTGATCCTGAGATGAATCAGTGTACTAAACAAACATCTTAATGTGAATGCACCAATTGCTAGATTGATGTTTGGCACTAGAGATTTTTCCGCCTGTGTTTCTAAACTGTCCAAATATAACTTGCTAAAACAATGTGATCGTAGATATGAGTGACATGTAACAATCACTTGTTGTATAGCACGTGTATTTAAAAATGTAAAGTCATTGGTTTGGAGCACTTGGAAAATTACCGTTTTGCGTCAGGACAAGCAGATTATAGTGTAGTGAGAATTAGTCAAGAATTCTAACGGTTTCAAACACTTCATATGGAGATTGAAAGATGCAAAGTTAATTATATGTTGAAGGCTTGAAGCCAACGCCACAACCTAGTAACTCCCGCCTACTAAGAAAATATTTAGTGGTTTCTTCCCACTAGGTCATTACTCTACATGGCATGCATTTTTTGCTCTTATATAATTACCACTTGACACATACATTCCTGAAGCGGAATCAAATGAAACAAATTGGAAAAAATAATTTCTCCTTTTCTCCTCCAGCATAGCAATTGTTCAGGCCTCTCGTATCAGTCACAGCCATCGCACCGCAGCAACCTCCATCATGAGCCCTCCACCCCGCCTTTGGTCGTTGCGTTAGAGGTGAGTTCCCTCCCTCCACCGGAGCCCAATTTTAGCCGGTGTTGGGATCGCGCAGCAAAATGCCAATATCATCATTTAGGAAGATCGCTAAGAAAGAGCCCAAGTCCAAGCTCGTCTAATTGGACTCAACTTCACTTAAAAGTTTAGGTCAATAAGTTATGAGCTAATTATAGTATATTAATTGCTCCACATCATATCAATTCTTCGATGTGTGACTTTTCCAACACAACTCACGTATACATCCTAACGATCTTCCCCTCACGTGTGAGCTCAATGTTTGATTTGCTTCCATTTAATCTAGGTATTCTTCTGCATTAATATATCTTAGCTTGGATATCCATCAACGCTCAACTTCATCCTTGGTTTCTTTCTTCAAACCGAATCATGAAGTTTGCCATCAGGCCCGCATTGCTATACCACAACGCCCACCGCCCAAAAACTGCGTTGGTCATCAAATTCTTTCCTTGATATATTTACTAATCACAAGAACAGATTGGAAGCCCACCAATCTACCATTGGCTTGAATACCAATTGGTTGTTAGGATGCATATGTGAGGTATGTTAGAGAAGTTTTACATCACAAAATTAGTGTGGTGTAGAGCAATTAATACATTCTAATTAGCCCGTATCTCATCGGCTTAAACTTTTGAGTAAATGTGGGTTCAATTGGATATATTGATGGGTTCGGACTAGGGCTATTTTTTGGCGATCTCCCCAAATGAAGGTATCGGGCTTCTACTATGTGCTCCCAATAGCTAGGATCTCGACCTCGCCTGTTGCGGCCATGCACGAGGCTTTGCTTGAGATCTAGAAGTTCGCCATCTGGATCTCGAGCCTTTATATTTGGAAGTTCGCCATGGATGAGCTTCCACTCGAATCGCATCTTGTGATTTCACTTAAGGTTACTGTCGCATTTCTTGACGATCAAAGTTAGCTATTCCTAATTTCGGGCGAGCTTCTTGCTCAGCAAGACGAAGCCAAATACGAATAGAGGAAGACGAAGCTGCCGAAGAGGATGAGAAGCACATACGACACACAAAGGAATAAAAAAAAATTGCAGTAGTGTGAGGATTTCTCAGTAAAACCTTTTGTTTTTTTTTTTTTTGTCTCTTTAGTTGATTTCAGTTGCTAATTGCTTCAGTAGAACCTTTAGCAGCGAATTTTTTCAGTTCTTTGCTGGGCATTGTATGAGTATCCTTTTAGTATTTACGAGGGTTGTTCTTTATTGCTTTGAAAACTGCCATATTGTCTCTGTAGCTTTCGGTTTGGTGAAATTTGGGTGTTCTTTTTCTGTTATTAGTAACATTGAGATAGTTATTCGAGCTCCAAGTACCGTTTGTTGAAGTTGCCTGTGAGAAGTTTCGACGGTGGCCATGGAGGACGGCCAAGAAAATGTGGGTGGAGAAGAAAGAAGAAAAAAAATCGGTCTTACTTTTTTATTCTAAGGCTGCATTTGGTAAGGGCCCATTTGGTAACTTATCAAACAGTGATAATTTATGTTCTTTTATTTTCAGAATCAGTTTTGAAACAAAAACTTATTTGGTAAACTTTTTGTTCCCGAGCACAAATTTACAAAAATTTGTTCTCAGAATCAGTTTTGGAATAGAAGTAAAAAAAAAAAATAGCTTCTTAATTTTGAGAACAAGAATTAGAAATGGAAAAAAATTTATTTTTTCTTCTTCTTCTTTCCTGTTCTTCTCGATTATGGTGTCCTTCTGCTTGGCCTGGGGTCGGTCATCGATCGCCGGCTATCGGCAACCAGCCACAGGCTAGGCCTAAACCCTCGCTAGATCCGGCGAGGCCAGCTCGCCCAGGCCGCCGAGGGTGGCCCTCGCCTATGACTGGTGAGGGCAACTCACGGCCTAGGCGAGGGTCGCCCTCACTAGATCTAGCAAGGGCAACCCTCGCCGGCCTTAGCCTGTGGCCCTCGCCTGTGGCCTTGGCGAAGCTACTGCTCAGTTAACCTCACCCGCGACGACAACGGCGATGGCGAGGCCTGCCCCTGCCCCTCAACCTTTGGCCGGCGACCGGTGAAGAAGATAGAAAAAAAAAAAAGAGAAAGAAAAAAAGTCAAAAAATTAAAAAAAATTAGACAAAAAATATTAAAATATTACCACTTCAGCCGGTGTCCACGTCATTGCCGGCAGGCCAGAAGTAGCTGGAGGGGTAAAATTGTCACAAGTGTACCAGTTTGGGGCTTTTTGTGATAAAAAAAATTATGGATAAAATTGTCACGCGCATACCGGTTTTGAGTTTTTAGTGATATTAACTTAAAATTTTAAATATTATTAATAAAAAGAAATTTTGTGTAGTTACCAAACGTATTTCTGTTCTTTTTTTATTCCAAAAATAGAAATTTTGAGCAGCTATTAGACGCTTTTAAATGCTTAAAAATTATTCCTAAAAACAGGATAAAAAAATTTAAAATATAAATTATTTTTAAAAATAGAATGATTATGAAACGTACTCTAACTAAACAAGCACATGATCAATCTATTATTGATCGCGAGTAAAAACTATAAGTCACGTCGGTAATTAACTTGGCGTTTAGTAACCGCTTAATATTTTCCTAACCATGTCACTTGTCCCATCATTTGGAAGATTATTTGGGCTTTAAAGGCCCAGTTTAGCTAGTCCAAAAAGACGGACCTGCCACTTTTTTTTTCTTTTCGAAACGGACCTTTAACTTTTTTTTTTTTTTGGTCATAGACCTGTAACTTGTCCCACCACTGTTTCTATGTAGAATTGGACTTACCTTTGACACTTCGAGAGGGGATAAAACGTCAAATTAGCGTGCATACCTCAAAAATACATAAAAAAAACTAAGGTACCCCTAACATCTATCCTCACCCTTAATATAACTGAGGACCAACTTACCATCTTATTCTTTTGGTATTTGTCAATTTGTTCTATTTTTTTTTTTTTTGGCTCTGACCTTATTCAACTATTTGAATGTCCCAAGAAGTAAAAAAAGACATCGAAATTGAGGATTTTTTGTGTAGGGTTAATATCACAAACGGTCAAATTGCTGAGTTTAATGATATTTAGTAGTTGACAAATATATCATTTTAGAGTTTTACTCTCTGTTTGTCAAAAATTTATGAATTTATGGTTTTTTCGTTATATTAATCCAATTTAACGAAAAGTAAATTTGTTACAAGTGTACCAATTTGAGATTTTTGATGACAAAAAAATTAATTCAGGATAAATATGTCACAAGTATACCAATTTTGGGTTTTTTGTGGTAAAAAAATTAGTTCAGAGTAAAATTGTCACAGGTATATCGATTTGAAGTTTTTCATGGTCAAAAAACTAGTTTTAGGTAAATTTGTCATAAGCGTACAAATTTAGGGTTTTTGGTGATTAAAAAATTAGTTCGAGATAAAATTGTCACAGGTTTACTGATTTAGGATTTTTCATGGTATTAACTATCTTAATTATGTTACATTTACGTTCCTGTGACTATGATCTCTAACATTCTAACTTACTGTCCGATTTTACATGAATGGGTTATATATTTTTTATATAGCCCCTGTAACCATCTTGTCGTGTAACTGAGTTGTTAAAGTCTAGGATTGTGGTGCACGCAGGCCGACTTGAGCTTCAACGAGAGGTTGTGGCCTCGCCGGTGGAGCTGCAGGTTCTGGTCCCTCCGGAAGCCCCTGTTGCATATCTCGCACACGAGCGGCTCCATCGCCACGAGCGTGTCTGGGGAGAGAGCAATAACTTCCGGGCTTGGATCTGCATTCGTCGCCATGGCGTTTGATGCAACACGATCGCTCAAAGGAGCTGGATTAGCATGGAATGTATGGTAATTCTCTTGTCAAGAATGGGAACATCTTTGGGCTTTTGCATGGGTTGGGAAGTAGCTCAACTAATGTAATTGGATAGCAAAGGCGGATTCATGGTTTTGACCATCGAGGTTTGCTTTGGAATCATCTGCAAATTGCAAACGGGTGTGACTTTTGGTCATTGCAATAGAACCTTGTTTATGTCCCGTGCATTGGGATTCCGAGTAACCATAGTAGAGTCTCTCGAATCGGAGGGAGTCGAAGAATTGCCGGAGCATCTCACAAGGAGTGAAGTTTTTGAGTAATTGAGCATCGCACTTGGTCTGGTTCTAATGCTCTTGGAAAGAACCTGCTTTCTGGTTTTCGTTATGGGAAATGCACAAGACCCTCCTCCTCAACTTTTTGTAATCTAACCATCCATTCCATCACTGAAAAACAACCAAATCACCCGCAGCCCCTGTCCTTGGTGGCGGCCGCCCCACCACTGATCTGCTCTCAATCACGGCCCCTCACCGCCCCCTCCCTCCTCTCTGAGTCATGGATGACCCAGATCGAGGTCGCCAAAGGCGACGATGCTTGATCTGAGATGAATTTTTGCAATTTTTCATGTTATTGCTGTATGGTCTTTTACCTCTCAATGTTTGCCCCAGCGAAAGCCCTCTTACTACTTCGCTTCAATAACAAGAACAAAACCGTGATCGTAAAGATCTGTCACATTCACCTCCCTAAATCCCACTTACCTTTCATGAACTGGATCATATTAGTGATACAAATTTTATGATCCGATTCATTGCCATACTTACGAGACAAAAAACCGAAAGAAAACAGCCAAAATGAAAGGTCAAGATCGCTATTTTTAGCCCCATGAAACGTATCCATTTCATTTACACAAAAGAAAAGGGAGGACATCTCATATAGCTCAAGATATCATCAGAATAAGGGGGAAAGGCAGAGGAAGGAAGACGCAAAGAACAAGCAAGAATCAGTTTCCATATCCATACCATCATCGAACCCGGGATCGTATCCGGCTTTGTACGACGACGTGTCCGATATCACGTCCCCGATCATCAGCCTGCCAGGCAACCCGCCCACCAACCCCAGCCCCAAGCCCCCGGCGCTGCCTCCGTGTTTCTTTGGTGGCTTCTGGTATGCCGGCGGCAGGGCTGCGTACCTGTATCCCTGTGGCGGGTAACCGTATCTGGGCGCGGCGTTTGGCGGTTACCGGTACCCCTGTGGCGGATATCCTGCCAGCGGATGGTACGATGCTGCCTCGTGCGTTGGTGGCGGCAGGTATGCAGCAGCTGAGCTCGAGGCAGGCGGCGCCACGGCAGCCAGATAAGCCATGACCGGCTTGCCTGCCTTCTTCGCAGCCGGTGGCGCCGCCGTGGTGAACTGCTCACCAAACTTGTAAGAAAACTCCAGGACGCCCTTGGTCTTCCTGGACGGCAGCCTCACGGCGTAGCTCATCTCCCTGGGCTTCCCGTCGCCACCCTGCTAGAGCAGCTCCCTGACTGGCACGTTGGCCCAGCCGACGTCCTTGTCCCCGCCGAGGGTCCGCTCGGCCTTGATCTTAAACTTGAGGTTGAGCGGCCGGCGCGGGCCGCGGCCACGTTGACAGCGAAGGCGGCGAGGGCTTGGCCCCACTGGGGGCTGGTGCCGCCGCCCTTGTGGACGGGGGTGCGCTGCTTATTCTTGTCGCTCTTGTCGCCGGAGAGGGAGACGACGACGTAGACGTCCATCTTGCCGAAGAGGTTGAGGTCCTTGGCAGAGATCAACGTCACCTCCAGAGGCCTGCACTCCATGTCCGCCGCTACGAAAACCTTTGAAAGATCAACAACACCCACCACCCACGACGGAGAAGAAGATGAAGATGAAGAAGCGACGTCGGAGCGAGAGATTTATTCAATGGGCGAATCCTCGGGATTTATATATATTGTTTCCTTTTTAGGTAATTAATTATAGGCAACAAAATATATTAATTGTTTTTTTAATCATAAAATATATTAATTGTTGCCTATTTAGGTAATTAATTGCCAGACCAAAAAAAAATTAATTAATTAATTTACGCGTTGTGTTACGCTTTTTTTGGGCTTATACGCAGACGAAGATTCCTATTCAGAAGAACTTTTTTGCCGATTTAGAGGAAAACTTCCCAAGATTTAATTCCCGCAATTTTTCGTCATTCTTTTTTTTTTCTCAGGAAAATCCCCCTTTGGGTGTTTAAAATAGTCAAATTTATCATATCATGTCACGACAAGACGATTTAAAATTATAGATCAGTTGGCAGTGGCCTCGCCGTGCTGTATCGGAATAGGGGATTGGTCCAAAATTTTTCCGGGACGAATAGGGTAGAAGAGAGGGGTGGGGGGTGGGGGGTGGGGAATTGTTTCGATGTTTCGTAGAATTTTTTAAATATTAAATCGCGTATTTAATTTGAGATTTTCTGCATTATTAACCATGGGTCGAAAAGTGCCTACATCTTTGACATATCAATAGAATATTCGATTTTGTCATCAGTATAATAATGATATTTTCACAATTGTGTCGAATATCGGCAAAATTTCCATACGGGTTCCACCTTGTGGGAACAGGTTTATCATTTTTTGAAACTTAAAACCTACCCCGAATACCATGGAAACTAGAACCTACCCTGTCAAAAGTTTCAGGTCGGTTCTAGGGTCTATCCGGATTCCACCTATATTAGTAATTGAAAGATTGTAATAAATCATCATATTTAATGACCATCATTTGCTACTATACTCCACTGACCACAACTCATATTTAGACATACAAAGAATAAGAAATATTAACAAAGTAAAAATCTTAGTCATAAAATGAAAGCTTAGACTAGTAATTCCATATTAGACGCTCATCGGACGCCATGGAATACCACATGATCGAGCGAAAACATAAACCAAGAAAAACACAAAAAATTATTTGGGGTTCTAGGTTCCACTTACTTAAAACCTGAAACCTACCCGTCGAAATATATTTCCTAATTTTTGGAACTCGAAACCTACCCTGCATACCTTGGAACCTAGAACCCACCGATTTGATTCTCAGATTCCAAGTTCTACCCTAGAACTATACTCATCCCTAGAAAAAATAAGGTCAAAAAGCGTAGGGTGGGATGCATCTACAATTTTCTTTTTTCCTTATCGTGCATGAATAAAAGGTTTTTTTTTTTTTTATAACCAAGGTATCCCACGTGCAATGGACTATTCCTCGGGGTGGTGGGGATAAATGTTAATACCATGAAAAACCCAAAATAAGTATATTTATGATAAATTTATTCAAAATTAATTTTTGGATCACTAGAAACCTTAGACCGGTACAAATGTGACAAATTTACCTTATGTTAGTTTCCGTTAAATTAGATTAATACCATAAAAAATCACAAACCAATACACATGTAACAAACATAATATAAAATCTCAAACTGAAACACCCGTTAATTGTTACTTGTTATCCAACTTAGCGATTTGTCGGTAAATTTAACGATAACTAATAGAAGGTAAATTTGTCACAAGTGTACCAGTTTGGAGTTTATTTATTTGAGATAAATTTTTCATAAATGTACAAATTTAAATTTTTTCGTGGTATTACCCTAAGAATAAATATGAATTCACCCAAAGGTACTCTCTTTTTACTTTGACACTCTTCTGTCAATTATTTTATAATAATTATCTGTGCTTGATCTCATGTGAATTTCAACTCTAGTTTAAAAAATTAAAATCGATTTGAATTAAATTGAGACAAATTAGTGCACTTATATCCCAAATTTCAAATACGTTATCTATCAACCGTTTGTTGATCGGATAACTAATAATAAAAGTAACTGAATATCTACTAGATCATGAGATAACAGTTGTTATCAACAAGCCTAATTAAATAAATATTAGAAAAAGAAAAAGCAAATAACATGACCCAAATTTCTAAAATATCACCTAAAACAAATAAAAAAAATGATGGGATCAAGAAACTCCATTTTATGTTTCTCTATTCATGTACGTTGCATAGGGTCATTTCCTTTCTTTAGCCAAAAATATGTGGTATTTCTAAGACGAAACTTGAACTTTTGTCGGTTGATTGTTGATGGATGTTGCTTGATGTTAGCCGATAGAAAAATTGTCCAAAAAGTTATAAACCTATTGCACTTTTATCAATTCAGTCATAAATCGTTCAATTTTGCCATTTTACTCTTAAATATTTTCACGTTTTGTCAATTGAGTATATCCAACTATCTCACAACAGTCTTGCCTCCGCGAACGACGTAGCCACCTCCTGATCAGTCCCACCCGTCGACTTCTTCACCACGACCCGACCTTTTCAACTTTGACCAATTCGTCCATAAAGCTCGCTTATTTCTTTAGGTTGTCGCTCCCATTGCATCGCACCCTTTTCTTTCCTGCATTTTATCGTGGCGTTTCGGTTCAAGTTCAAGGCCACAATTGACAGTCACCTCAGCTGGAGAGGCAGTTGGGCATGGCGAAGAGGCGGCTGGGCACGGAGGAGAGGCGGTGGCTTTGAGAAAAATCTAGTTCTCCCTACTCTCTTGAGAAATCCTCCCCTTTTATCTCGTCCAAATACAGGATTCTATCCTGACTTTTATTCGGACGATCAGCCTAAACTCTCAGAGGACAGCATACGTTGGATGCAACATGATCGCTCGAAAAAGGAGATGGATCAGCATGGAATGTATGGTACTTCTCTCGTTGAGAATGGGAACATCTTTGGGCTTCTGCATGGGTTGGGTAGAAGCTCAACTAATGTAATTGGATAGCAAAGGTACATTCGTGGTTTTTTGATCGGCGAGTTCTGCTTCGGAATTATCTTCAAATTGCAGACGGGTGCGGCTTTTGGTCTTTGCAATCTGCTTATGCAACAATCCCCAAGTATATTGCATGATGCTAACGTATGTTGTAACTCAGAACCATGTTTATGTCCCACGTGGTCGGGATTCCGAGTCATCATAGTCGAGAGTCTTGATCGGAATTGTACTATCGAATCGGAGGGAGTCGAAGAATTTCCGGTGCACCTCACGAGGAGTGAAGTTTTTGAGTAAATGAGCACGGCATTTGGTCTGGATCTTATGCACTTGGAAAGAACCTGCTTTCTGGTTTTCGTTATGGGAAATGCACAAGACCCTCCTCAACTTTTTGTAATCGAACCGTCGATTCCATCACTGAAAAAAACACCAAATCACTCGCGGCCCCCGACCTCGATGGCCGGGGCGTGGGCGGCCCCCCTCCGAGCCGGCCTCCTTGACACTCCACTGATCTGCTCTTCACCCGGCCCATACCGGCCCGCCCCTTCCCCCCTCTTTGAGGTCATCGATGGCCCAGATCAAGGTCGCCGGAGTGGCAATGCTCGATCTAGATGATCCGATTCATTGCCATACTTAATGCGAAACAAAGAACCGAAAGAAAAGAAGCCAAAATGAAAGGTCAAGATCGCTATTTTAGCCCCCCATGAAACGGATCCAATTTCATTTACACATAAAGAAAAAGGAGGACATCTCATAGCTCGAGACAACATCAGAATAAGGGGAAAAGGCAGGAGGAAGGAAGACGCAAAGAAACAAGGAAGAAACTTCGTCTACATATCCATACCATCATCGAACCCGGCGTCGTATCCGGCGTCGTACGGTGTCGTACGACGGACGCGTCCGTGTAAGAAGTTTTAGAGGATGGAAAGCAACTGAAGAATAGAATTTGTATTGCTTTTTCATAAGCAACAAAGTCTAGATGATTAGGGAAAGAAAATATACAAAATTCCTTGATATATAATATTCTAATCTTCCATCAACGTAGGAGTCAATATCAATTAGGATCAATCAGCAACGGCAACCGTATCTTCAACAGTCCGATATCATGTCATCGATCAGCAGCCCGCCAACCACCCCATTCCCAACCCCGCGGCGCCGCTGCCGTGTTTCTTCGGCGGCTGCTGGTATGCCGGCGGTGGGGCTGCGTACCCGTATCCCTGCGGAGGAGGGTAAGCGTATCCCTGCGGCGGAGGGTAACTGTATCCCGGCGCGGCGTTCGGCGGATACATGTACCCCTGCGGCGGATATCCCTGCAGCGGAGGGTACGATGTCGCCCCGTGCATCGGTGGCGGCGGGTACGCGGCGGCCGGGTACGCCATGAACGGCTCGCCCGCCTTCTTCGCCGCGGGCGCGGGGGGCACCGCCACGGTGAACGGCTCGCCGAACTTGTAAGAGAACTCCAGGACGCCCCTGGTCTTCCCCGACGGCAGCCGCACCGCGTAGCTCATCGCCTTGGGCTTCCCGTCGCCGCCCTGCTCGAGCAGCTCCCCGACGGGCACGACGGCCCTGCCGACGTCCTTGTCCCCACCGAGGGTCCGCTCGGCCTTGATCTTGAGCTTGAGGGTGAGGCGGCCGGCGCGGGCCGCGGCCACGTCGACGGTGAAGGCCACCAGGGTGTGGCCCCAGTGGGGGGACGTGCCGCCGTCCTTGTGGACGGGGGTGCGCTGCTTGCCCTTGTTCCGCTTGTCGCCGGATAGCGAGGCGACGACGTAGGGGTCCATCTTGCCGAAGACGTTGGCGTCCTTGAGGTCCTTGGCCGAGATCACCGTCACCTCCAGGGGCCTCCACTCCATGTCGTCCGCCGCCGCGAAGAGCCTTCGAAAGATCAGACAACAACCACCACCGCCCACGGCGGAGAAGACGAAGACGAAGAAAATGAAGAAGAAGAACGGACGATCTTGCAGAGAGATTTTTTCTGTCGTTTTTCTGGGAGCGATGGAGCGGAACGGTAGTGGTCGAGGGCGTATTTATATTCGAGGTTGGAAGAAACGACGTCGCATGGGGGGGGGGCGAATCTTGGGGTTTTTATTTATTTATTTATTTTGTTCCTTATTTAGCTAATTAATATTAATTAAAGGAATTAATTACATTGATTAATTGAGTGCTTATGACGCGGGAACGTAGGCAATCCTTTGGATCTTCTCGATGCGTTGTTTGCTTCCGCCCCTTTTTTAGGGGGGGGGGCGTATACGCGCGGTCAACGCGTCATGAACCTTGAGTGATCAATCTATACGCGTACAAGACGAAGCTTCCTATTTTCTGCCTGCCAGTTTCACAAGAAGAGATATCAAAAAAAAAAAAAAATTTGCTGGCATTTTCGCCCATTTCGCATTTTCTTTTATTTTCGGAAAAAATTCTCGAGCGTTGGAATATTTAAATATTAAATTGTGTATCGATCCGAAGGCTGAAAACTTTAGGGGCGGTTAGCAGTGACCCCTAGAAAATTTTACATGGTTTCAGCATGTGGATCGGTCTAGAATTTTTCTCAAAACACGAGGGGAGGATTGTCCGATGCTTTTTACTTTCATTTTGAGATATCGCGCGTCGTCAAGCACAGATATCGAAAGTGTTGAGATATTGTGATTTTCTCAGATATAATGTTAAGTTTATTTGTCGTTAATTAAATTGATTTTAATGTCGAAGTCAAATGCAGCAAATATTGGCCAAAAAAAAAAAAGAAAAGAAAATGAGAGTCACTGTGGACCGTCCCGAAAGTTTAAGCCGTCTGATTGGTACACGATTTAATATTTATACATTCTAACCCTCATGACGGGAATTTTCTTGAAGGAAAATAAGAATGATGAGAGAGCGTTGGAATTTTACGTGATTTTGGAACGTGGGTTGGCCCCGAGTTTTTTCTCGAAACGCATGAGGAGGATCGTTCGATGCTTTTGCCTTCATATTTTGAAAATGTTGAGTGCGGATGTTGAAAGTGTCGAGATCTTGTAATTTCCTTGAACGGGATATTCCATTTACTTGTTGATGATTAAATTGATTTCGACGCAAAAGTTAAATGCGCAGAATATTGGAAAAAGGAAAATGAAAAAGAAAAAAAAAGGAAAAGAAAAAGGAGCGGTGGAAATGAAAAGATGAAAGTGTGGAAGCGCGGGGGGTTGGATGCGCGTACATTCCGCATTGCTTTTCCTTATCGCATAAGAATAAAAGCGATCGTGACGTGCATTTATGACGTCACCTTCTTCTTCTTTTCTTCTTTTTTATACTTTGGCACTCTTCTGGAAATTCCCAGAAAGGTCGATAATTCCTTTTTTTTTTCCTTTAATTATCTGTGATTGATCTCAAGTGAATTTCAACTCCAGTTTCAAAAAATTAAAATCATTTTTTTAAATTGAACAAAGATAAATTAGTGGACTTATCCCAAATTTTTGAAACGCGTTATCCATGATCGGTTTTTTAATGGCCCGATTCCTTAAAATATCATAAGCTTTAGGTCTTATCTCAATTTTGTCTCGAGCTAATCTTAAATCTACCCATGCTTACAAAGATCGCTATTAGTTTCTTGAAAATTATCAATATCAGGGCGAGTTAGAGGTTCATTATCAGAGCATGGATCTTCATCGACACCCTCACTTTGGTAAGGGATAACAAAAATCTTTCGATGTCGATAATTTTGAAGAAACCATTGTCAATTTTTGGACTTGTAGGCAAATTTGGGACTAGAATGAAAGTTCAAGATTTATTTTGAGACAAAAAAATATTTGGGCAGAATTGGGATTTGACCTAAAAGTTGGGTTTTTTTTAGGGGATTAGCCCGTTTCTTAATCGAATGACTAATAAAAAGTAAGCAACATCTACTAAACGATAAGATAACATCTAAAATCTAACTAAATGAATTTTGAATAGCAAATAACATGACCCCAATTTCTAAAATATTACCTAAAAACAAAATAAGTTGTTGTTTGTGCTTTGCTTTGGACAGGATCAAATTCCTTTCTTTAAGCCAAAATTGTAAGTGATGCTTCTAAGATTTGAGTTTGGAATGATCGCTCGAAAAAGTCAATTGCTAGAGAACGACACCTATACGAAATTACAAACTTTGGTTTGACGGGTGCTTTGATTGTAATTGTAGATAGTGGTTGAATCTTGTCTCTATCAATGTGTCTACCCTTAGATTCAAAGTTGACGGTGAAAATCGTTTGTTTTCTTCACTTTACTTCTTTCGGCATCCTATCTAAGCTTAAGGCTTTATTAAGTGGTTTCTAGCTTCGGCTTATTGTACAAATAACACAGTAGACAGAATCGATCGCGATGAAGAAATCACGCGAAAAAGTTATAATCGAACGAGTTTGCTAATTTTTAAGAGATAAGTATATTGTAAGTCTTAAAACTTATTACGAAAATGCAATTGAATTATAAAACTCTAAAAAAATGCAATCAAGTCATAAAACTTGTCATAAAAGTATAATCGAGTCCTAATACTTGTTAGATTAGTCCAATTAAGTCATTTCTTTGATTTTACTTTTTAAGAGTTTTAGAACTCGATTATACTTTCGAATCAAGTTTTAGGGTTTTTAGCAAACTTATTTCGATTTTTAGCATGTGCTTGATGTAGTTTATTAGATTAGAGCTGCCCCGATAATGGGTGCCAACTTTATTTCGAGACCCCATGAGGATTAGTCACTTCTTGGGAACTTTAGCTGGACCTAGGAAGCTGCTTTATATCAAAATTCCAAATGATGATTGATGCCCCACCGCCGTTTCAAGTGCTGGCTCTGACATGTTCTCCAGTCAATTCGACGGTTCACATGTTCTCCTCTATACCATACCTTTCTTGAACTACCACTTGCTATATCTTTTTCCTTACTTGAAATGGTAATTAGGGCAGAGATGACTCATACTTTGTATCAGACAATAGTCTGATTTCTTCGGAAAAATCAATAATGCATGAGGTACTTAATCGACATATTACATGGGAAGAGAAGTTAAACTTTGTTCATCAGGTATCATTCACTCCTTGTGTTGTATAATTCTACACCAATTGCATCCTTGTTTATGCTAATTACCTTGATGACTCGCTAACTCTTTTTGATAACACCCTTATCTCTTCTCGCTTTCTTTTGCTTTAAGGCAGATCGTTTCGATGCTAGACCCGATGGACAGCTTTTCCGATTTCTTGTCGATGTGGCTGCATTCTTTGAGAAGCTCCTTGATGGGGACCTGGAACCCACCCGACGAGCTTCTTTCATATGTGACGTTTCGTTTTGATCTCAAATATCAGTCTCAAGCCGTCGTGATTAGGCTGCGTGATCGACAAGCACGGGTCTGTAGCGCAAACATTTCATTTTCCTCTTGACAAAGAATAAGATGAACAACTTACCCGCACGTCTACAGTGAGTTAGAACTAAATCTACAACAAATTCATGCAAAAATCTTAGGCTTCACCTTTTTTATTCTCTTCATACAAAGAACACGGTTAAATGGGCAAAAAAGGAAAAAATCTTCGGTAAAAGCTGTCGATGTTGTGGAGGACTCCGAAAATTTCAGACATCGTCAACTTTCGGCCTTGGAGGTTGTTGACACCTAAATTTTACTAATTATTTAGTCGTAATTTGCATAGAAAATTAGGGATTAATTTTTAATCCCTAAACAAAAATATTTAAATTGCATAACATATAGTTTAGGTTCATTTAATTTAATTGCATTTTTTGCATTGAATTGGTGGTAGCAAATGAGCTTAAATTTCATTGAACGAGACTTGGCTCGCTCGGAATGCAAGGGCCGGGAATTATAAGTCAAACGGGTTCGGTTGTTTTAATTTGAGCTTAATTTAGTCCATTGTGCTTAATTAAATAAAAAGCCCAAGTTAATTCAGCCCAATTAAATTAAATTAGAGCCTAAGCCTAAGCCCATTATGACTATAGAGCCCATCTAATTGGCCTAGATTAGTGTTATATATACATCATTAGGTCAGAATTTGGGAGGAGGGAGCAAATTTTCAGATCTGATTTTGAGAGCTCAAGTGCGAGAGTGAGAGAAAGAGAGAGAAGGGAGGCCGGCAACACCACCACCCGTGGTCGCGCCTCCCATCGCGCGCCACCGCCGTGTTGGAGGACCGTCAACACCGTCCTGGTCAGCCACCATCGCCCCCTCCCTGTCCGCAAGTCATAGCCGTTGAAGGACCATCGTCGCTGCTTTGCCTCGCCGAACAGCCTGTCCCGAGAGGCTGTCGCTGCTGTTGCTGCTTCTCCATGCACCAGCCACGTCTTCTCCAGTCAATCGAGGAGCTTGTCAAAGCCTCCTCTCTATCTTGTTGGTCCACGAAGCAGCAGTTACAGCTTTGAAGATTCCCCATGCAGCGTGCATGAAGACGTCTTCGTTCAGCCGCTTTCCCTCGCCAAGCTGAAGACTCTTCCTTGTCCAGCGGCCAATCAATAGAAGCTGCAGGCGGTGCACGTCAGTGAGGCCACAGCAAGCACTTCGTCTAGCGCGAGATCAGTACCACATCACCAGGAGCCGTTTGTGCATCGCTGTGAGCCCCCACCAAGTTGTTGTTCAGCCGTCTTCGACACCCACGCCACCGTTGTCATCGACGCCGCCGTTCCCGGAGACGCCGCGTCGATATCGTGCATGAGCACCGTCCCGACGTCGCCGTCACCGTCGCTCGTCGCCGGTGGTCCCAATCCCAATCCGTTGACTTGATCCCAATCGGTTCAAATTTGGAGATTATCTGCAAATTAGGTAATTGAACATTATCCTATATTTTTCAAAATATTTAATTTCCTAATTTGCATGTTTTGAATATTTCATGAATATCATGTGGATATTTAGATATCTTAGGATAATATTCGATATATCCGCAATATTTGAAAATATTTAAAATTAAGAAAATTTCCTAATTTAGCAACGTATCTGGACGACTATCTGACCTTATCTCTAAGGTACGATACGCGGCGATACGGAAAATTATTATCCTATCTATAATCATTTGGATACGATAATGATCTTTATCTGCTTTCCAAATTTAAATGATCAATTTTCCGTCAATATCTATAACCCTATAAATATGACCGATAGTTCGATTTTTGTGCCTAATCCGAGTTTGAAACAAATTTGGCGGATCGCGTGGACGATTTGAATGTGGTTGCTATCCTTGTCTTTTTTTTATTATTTGCTTTCCTTTAAACAGAAAATTCAAAAAAATATCAGTTAGGATTTGAATTTGAGTTTTGCATTGTCGCGACCTAAAAAATTTTCATTTTTCGGGCTAATGGATTGTTAAGATTAAACTTAACTCGGGCCCTCCCAAGCCCTACTAATTCGCAATTTAGGGTTTAAGTTCTTAACGTGCAAATGTTTTCATGCTTGGAATCGCCACTAATCAATTTACGGTAGGTCGATTAGAAATCTAAATAAAACATAGGGAGATATGTTTTATTCCTACGAACCAGAGATTCTAAGCCCGGGGACTTGATTACGCTAGATCTAGTCTAACGCCCTTTCGGTACCTTTTCTTTTCAAAAATATTTTGGCATGCAGTTTGGATCCATTTCAACTTAATTACTAACATGTGAGGTGTTCATGCGAGTGTGCAAACCACCAATTTAACATTCAATAATTGAATATTAAATTGCAAGATTAGAAGAATTACTTACCTCGAAGCAACGCAAACATCTGCATAGTTAGCTAGAAAATCACATTAACATCCTAATATGATTTCTAATTAACAAGCAATTCACTCAATTTCTCTTTTGATTTTCACTTATTTAAATGAAATCTAATCTATATGCAATGGCGTGCAAAAATGATATGCAATTAATGCAACCTAGCATGCAAACTATATGTCATGCGACGACGTGACCTAATTCTAATGATAGGCAAATGATTTATTTTTGGTATTTTTCTCTAATGAAATTCAGAATAAAAATATGCCTAAAATAACGTGCAATCTATGATGATTTAACATATCCTAACATGATTGATTTTTGGAATTTTTTTGTTAAAATTCGAAATTAAAAATAACCCAAATCATGAATGCAATCTATCCTAATTTAATCTATCCTAAGATGACTCTTTTTGGGTTTTTTTTATGAAAATTCGAAATTTAAAAAAATGACCTAAATAATCTATTAAGATTAGAATATTACTTAATTTAAACTAGGAAATAGATTATCTCAAGTCCTAATTTAAATTAAATAATTACTCTATCTTCTAGATATATTTAGGATTCCCTAAACATGCAAAACTCTAAGTCAAATCCTAACTGATATTTTTTGAATTTTCTGTTTAAAGGAAAACAAATAATAAATAAAAAAAAGACAAGGATAGCAACCACATTCAAATCGTCCACGCGATCCGCCAAATTTGTTTCACACTCGGATTAGGCACAAAAATCGAACTATCGGTCATATCTATAGGGTTATAAATATTTGACGGAAAGTTGATCGTTTAAATTTGGAAAGCAGATAAAGATCATTATCGTATCCAAGTGATTATGGATAGGATAATAATTTTCCGTATCGCCGCGTATCGTACCTTAGGGATAAGGTCAGATAGTCGTCCAGATACGTTGCTAAATTAGGAAATTTTCATAATTTTGAATATTTTCAAATATTGCGGATATATCGAACATTATCCTAAGATATCTAAATATCCACATGATATTCATGAAATATTCAAAACATGCAAATAAGGAAATTAAATATTCTGAAAAAATATAAGATAATGTTCAATTACCTAATTTGCAGATAATCTCCAAATTTGAACCGACTTGGGATCGAGTTTGCAGATCGGGATCGGACTCGGGCGACAGGCGACGCGGTGAGTGGATGGCGGATGCGACGGTGGTGGGATGATGAACGAACCCAGCTGGACGTCTTGGTGTAACAGGGATGATTCGACGTCTTCCCGGAATCACCGCTCGGCCACGTCGTCACAGTGGAAAGAAGGCTTGCTGGGTGGTGCTTCGTAGGTCCGCCGTGGCAAGCAAAACGATAGAGAAAAGCTCGCTAAACCGCAGCAGCTGGTGAAGTGCGGTTGTTTGAAAGAGTAGCAACACATCAGCAACGAGGGAACGCCATGGAGCAGCGGTTTCACATCAGGACTGATAATGGCGTTTCGGGATGCAATGTCTGGACGCAGCGGCATGAACTAGTGGATGTCAGTGTTTGGTGGCGTGAGGAGCAGCTGCGGAAAAAGAGAGATGGAGAAACTTGAGCTCTTTGCTAAATGCCCAAGCTTTTTGTCTCCTCTGTCAAGTTGAGTCTTCCCAGGAAAGTAAGAGATCCAGTGAGAGCCACGGCCTCCCCTTTTGTCTTTTCTTTCGTATTGTGGCTGGGAAAAACTTGGCTTTGACGAACTTGACCGTGAGTGGATGTCTGACCAAATTGTCAAACTACACTCACTAGGAAGACTACAAACTTCACCACTCCGTCACCATCTTTAGCCTTCAAGAGCACTCACGATCTCTCTTTCGGTTCCCGCTCACGATCTCTCTCTCTCTCGCACTTGAGCTCTCAAAATTAGATCTGAAAATTTGCTCCCTCTTCCAAATTCTGACCTAATGATGTATATATAACACTAATCTAGGTCAATTAGATGGGCTCTATAGTCATAATGGGTTTAGGCTTAGGCTTAGGCTCTAATTTAATTTAAATGGGCTGAATTAACTTGGGCTTTTTATTTAATTAAGCATAATGGGCTGAATTAAGCTCAAATTAAAACAACCGAACCCGTTTGACTTGTAATTCCCGGCCCTTGCATTCCGAGCGAGCCGAGTCTCGTTCGATGAAATTTAAGCTCATTTGCTACCGCCAATTCGATGCAAAATACGATTAAATTAAAATGAACCTAAACTATATGTTATGCAATTTAAGTATTTTGTTTAGGGGTTAAAAATTAATCCCTAATTTTTATGCAAATTACAACTAAATGGTGAGTTGAAATTTAGGTGTCAACATGCATGTTTAGGGAACCCTAAATGTATCTAGAAGATAGAGTAATTATTTAATTTAAATTAGGACTTGAGATAATCTATTTCCTAGTTTAAATTAAGTAACATTCTAATCTTAATAGATTATTTAGGTTATTTTCTAATTCCGAATTTTCATGAAAACCCTCCCAAAAAAAAAGAATGAATTGCTTTATGGTAGATTAGGATAGATTGCATTCTTAATTTAAGTAATTTATTATTTCGAATTTTAACAAAAATTCCAAAAATAAGTCATGTTAGGGTATGTTAAGTCATCATAGGTTGCATGTTAATTTAGGCATATTTTTATTCCGAATTTCATTAGAAAATACCAAAAATAAATCATTTGTCCGTCATTAGAATTAGGTCACGTCGTCGCATGACATATAGTTCGCATGTTAGGTTGTATTAATCGCGTGTCATTTTTTTTTACATGACATTGCATATAAGTTAGTTTGCATTTTAATAAAGCGCAAACTCTAATGAACACACTGAGTTCCTTGCTTTGTTAATTAGAAATCATGTTAGGATTGTCTGTGTGATTTTCTACTAACAAATGCAGATACTTGCGTAGCTTTGAGGTATGTTATCCTTTATTTATTTACTGTTTTCTTGGGTGTTAAATTGGTGGTTTGCACACTCGCATAAACACCGCACATGTTAGTAATTAGGCAATAAAATGGATCCAGACTGCATGCATAAACATTTTTTGAAAAGAAAAGGTACCGAAAGGTCGTTAGATTAGATCTAGCGTAATCAAGTCCTCGGGCTTAGAATCTCTGGTTCGTAGGAATAAAACATATCTCCCTATGTTTTATTTAGGTTTCTAATCGACCTACCACAAATTGATTAGTGGCGACTCTAAGCATAAAAACATTTGCATGTTAAAGACTTAAACCCTAAGTTGCGAATTGGTAGGGCTTGGGAGGGCCCGAGTTAAGCTTAGTCTTAATAATCCATTAGCCCAAAAAAATTTTTTAGGTTGCGACAGAGGTGTTCCGGTGATCCAAGTCCACATTCGGCTGGAGTTCTGCCTCTGCTTTGCCATTAGCACAGCTTGTTCGGAAGCGGCCTTTTGTCGCTGGAGGTGTTCAAGCTCCTTTTGCAAAGTCTCCATCATTTGCAGCTTCTGCCTTGGTTCTGCCACATCGACCTGCCAGAACATATCGAGCACTACATAAGTGAAAAAGAGAGTAGCCTTATGAATTTCGATTGTTAATCAGAAGCCTATTTCACATGCAGCAGTCCATGACTCTGATCCGCTTAAGTGCCTGTGTCAGTGTCAATGTGGAGTTGAGCCTGCAAGGTGATCGATTATATAAAGATCTCCCCAGGTTAAAGGCCTAAGCCAAATCCTATTCCACGCCCGTCCTGCAATGCCTGTTCTGCATTCGGGGTCAATTTGTTTTTATAGAAGAGCATAGTTAACACAAATTGGCGATTTCTTGGGAACCATTGCAATGAACAAGGCAAGGTGTGACCGCATTCAGAGATTATAAAAAATGTACGGTAGAGGCATCAAATCACTTCTCAGAACTTTGCTCTTACTTCTAGAGCCAAGAAGAACTAATTCAATTGCAGAACAAGGGAACTGGAGTTTCTGAGAACCAGCGAGTACCTCAAGTTTGAAACACCTTGACTGCTCTGCGGCAAGTTGACCCGGCACGTACTGAAGCTCCTGCATGTGCAATTAAATATGTTAAGCTTTGTAGCGCTTCTATTTTCAAGGCAGAGAAGATTATTAAACATTAAACCTGAGGACTCTAGTAGATGTTCCAGTTGGTAAACAGAGCCTGTGATATCTCTGCTGTGATCATTTCGAGACTTTTTTTTTTTTTTTTTTGGGTAAGGATCATTTCGAGACTTTTGAGTCCATTTAAGTGAAGAATTTCCTTGTTATGCTATCCATACAAGACATTCCACTAATACGAACTATATTTTAAAAAGCACTAATAAACAGCCTTTGTTCAATGGGTTAGTCTAACTATACACGATGGACAAAGGATTGTCCACTTTTAGCCCTGAGACTAGAAAACAAATTCCTACAATGCTAACGTTTCTCGGAAACTACATTCTTTCTTTATTATAAATTAAACAAAGTGCTCCAACAAAGGGATTAGTTGTTACAAAGTTGTCCAATAAAGATTACAGTCAAGACATACAAAAACAAGTCATTCCTTGTACGGATCGGTGTTGCGAGTCTCGGCTTCTGAGATTTCTTGCTTTAATTGAAGAGACAACAACTTCTCCTTGCTGAGTGAAGATTCTAATTCTTCTTTCTCTGTCTTGAGGGTTGCCAAAAGATGCTTTGCAGTTCCCTCATTTCTTGATTTCTGTCCAGGATATAAATCAGTAACCTGAAGAAATACAACAGGCAGAATACATTGCTTAAGAAACAAACGCAACAAAATTGGAAATCCAAAGGAAGAATAGTGCACATGGTAGGGCTTCTCAATGAATCAGAAGCTAGTGGACCTCTACGTATCTTAAGATACAAATTCCTAGTGCAGAATTATTTCAAACCGAAAGGATATCATACACGTGCAAGAATTTATCAAGGATACAGATCGCGTGCACAATCAATAACTTAAAACACAAACAACTAGACAAACTTGGAAATCAAAGGGCCAAAACGATGCACATATAGGACAACTGAATGCGTCAGAATGCAGTCGACCTCTTATGCCTTTAAAGCAAATGTCGTGAGTCACCTCAACATTTGATTCAAGTGCTTATCAAGCACTTGAATCAAATAGGATTGACATCACCCATACGTCAAAATAATAGACAGACTAGTATCGTAAGGTGTCACATGCTCGGTGTACAATTTATTCCTGCTAGCTTATATAATACTAACAAAGACGCAATATAAAGATGAAATTCCACATAAAAGAGATAGCCAACGTCAATTACCCCGGGATCTTTCTCTATATTGTCCACAACAACTTCTCTTCTTCCATCTTGGACCGTTTCAACCTCTGACTCCAAGTCTCTGGTAGCATTTGTCGCATTGTGCACAGCAGAAACACTATCAGGCAAAGGACTTTCGATTGCTTTTGCCGGTAGTGTCGATTTGTGGCTTGGTTTAAGAACATTAATCTGAAAAACTAACCGCAGTAGAATGAAAGAGGAAAATCCACATCAAGCACATAAAACAAATAAAATATAATGAACCTCATGGCTGTAACGCCCATTATATCCTCCAAAAGATACGATGACATCTTCAGCATTATATAGGAGCTTACAACCAAACTCAAACCCTGCCGTCAAAGAATCAGACAATGATTTCATAATTGAAGTGCTAAAAACTTTTTCTTTTTTCCTAAAGAAAGTGCTAAAAACTTAAAAGTATGTATATCCCAAGAATTCCAGAAGAAAAAAGTACACTTGTGGTCTTCAGTAAGCAAACATATGACCACACAGATAAGGAAAAAATGTCGGTAGAGAGAAATGTACCTCACTAGCAACTGGAATGCGCCCTTCGACAGAGGTCACAACAGACCAAACTAATGTAGACATGTTCAGGACAACGGTTTCTGATACCCCTGCAAGAAGTTTAGAGAAAGAGGTAAAATTCCAGACAAGAATGAAGCACACAAACGCAAATAATACCAGCATTGGGAATGCTCCCAAACAAGCAAATACAATTTCTAATGCAACAAATTTGGTAAGACGAATTAGTACTCATGTCCTTAGACTAGAAAGTTTGTTAATGTACTGCTTTCTGCAGCAAATTAGTTACTTCATGCAGGGTCTACCATCAATCTTGCTTCACAAAAGTGAATGGTTCTTGTGTCACCTAAAGGCCGACGTGACATTCCGAATTTTGGCCCATTTGTAGGATTTATAAAACGGATATTTCGTCAGTGCGTTTATAGTAAAAATCTCGCTCGGGAATTGATCACTCTCGGGTTCTTGTTTTTAAAATAGAGATTTTGCTAGAATCGCACTCGATCGAATTTGGCTGTTATTTAGACCACGAATTTGGCAGTCGATTTTTGGGAGTTTCAGGACGAAATAAATTAGATGGTATCGATATTGTTGTGGCCAACGTCGAGATTACCAGGAATAGTGAGAAAGTAGATTTTTGATCGGGTGCAGATTTAGACTAGTAGACCTTCCTCGGGGTAGTTTGATTAATTAATTTGCCCATTGTCCCTTATTATATTTCAGGATTAATTTGGACCGTAGGATCGTTTTCAGACATAAATTTAGGCCGTTGGATTGTGATCGAGTGCTTTGACTTTTATTTCTCCCCCCCCCTCTCTCTCTCTCTCTCTCTCTCTCTCTCTCTCTCTTCTTTTCCTCTCTCTCTCTCTTCTCCTCTTCTTCTTCTTCGTTGGCTTCTTTCCACCCTAACTGGTTCCACCCCGCTTCTGCCCCCGCTTGATCGACCCTCAGCCCAGCCACTTACCGCGCTCGACCACCGCGCCGCGCACCATCCGGCCGCCACCTCCACCCTGCCACCGCTGCCACAGAAGCTCCCCCCTCTCACTCCCTTCCTCCTTCGCAGCTCCTTCCAGCCTGCCCGACGCCACCTCCACCAGTCGCCGCCGCTCTACAGCCTCACCAGCCACAGCGCCGTCGCCAGCCAGCTACCATCCCCCCAGTCCACCCGGCCGCACCGGCCGCCGCCGCCGTCGCCGCGAGCAAGCCCAGCCCACTGCTCGAGCTCGTCGTGCCCGGCTGCCGCGGCTCTCCACCCACCAATTCGGCCAGCGTACTCGTTGCCACCGCGAGGTCGCCGTGCCGCCCCCTAAGCCCCATCTCCCTCTCCCTCTTGCTCGCTCTGCCCCAACTCACCTTTCCCCTCTCCTCTGCACCGTCACCGTTGCCGGCTAGCTAGCTCATCGGCCAGCCGGCCAACCAGTCCTGGCCAGTCAGCCGGCTAGCCAGCCCCGCCGGCTAGCCAGCCTAGCTCGCGGCCAAGTCGCCCCGGACCATGGCCGAGCCGTTGCTCGCTCGCCCAGGCCGCGTGCCCGACACCTTGCCCATTCGGCCTATGCACTTCGCCCGTCCAACTCACCGTGCGCCCCTGGGCACGCCGCGCGGCCACTGCGCCCGTGCGCCAGGCGTGCTGATCGGCCATTGTGCTCGCATTGGCCGGCCAGCGCGCCCGTGCACGCGCTTGTCACAGTGCTCAACCGTGACTGAGAATTTTGCCCATGGCCGACCTCCGTGCCCTCGTGTGTGCCGAGTCCGCACTGTTCACCCGGGCCATTTTAGGCCTGAGCCGACTTTTTCCGGGCCAAAATCTAGTAAGTGACTTCCTAAACCCTACTTAGTACATTAGGTATTATTAGACTTGTCTAGGGATTAATTAGTACCGATTTAGGAGCTAAACGTGGAGTATGGTTAATATTTGCATGTGCATAATTGTTATATTAGATTGTGATATTTGTAGAGCTTACTTAGTGGCTATTTATGGTAGGCTAAATGACCGTATTGTCGTGGCATGTGTGGGGAAAATTGACGTTTGATTGTGGTCGACTTGGATGGTTTTGGGTGCATATTAGTGGCTAAGGTTGGTGAGTCAATGATTGGCTTGTTGTGGCATTCGTGGGTGGGTTGGATGTTCGTATGTGGTCGATTAAATGTTGAGTTTGTGGGTTGGTGTGGCTTGTCGTGAGTTGGATTGAATTGTGATTATAGATTGCTTGGTGTAATTGGCTTGAAATTGATTGAATTGAATGGCGTGTGTATGCCTGTCGATTGCAAGCCTGGATTGATCGAAGGGCTACAGACTAGGGACGTGTTGACGGCGGTCTGTGTGAAGGCTTGACTGGCTAGTGTGCCAAATGGAAAGACGGACTTGGAACGTGTTGACGGTGGTCCGTGTGAAGGCATGAATGGCCAATGTGCCAAATGGACGCGGGCTTGAGACATGTTGACGGTGGCCTGTTAAAGGTGTGTTAGATCGAGACGTGTTTACGTCGATCATTAGAAATTGAGCCCGGATTAATCGGAGGGCTACGGACTTAGGACGTGTTGACGGTGGTCCGTGTAAAAGTATGAATGGCCAGTGTGCCAGATGGGCCTGAGACGCAATGGCACGGGCTGTGAGAATGGACCTGAGGCACAGTGGCGCGAGTCATGAAAAAGATGTTTGGCCACGCACGCGATTTGAGTGTGATTGAAATGGCTGGTTGAGTGTGACTGAATTGGCTGGTTGAGCGTGCGATTGAATTAGCTAGTTGAATGTGTGGTGGAATTAGTAAGATGAATTGCGTGCAAGTGTGGTTGGCGTTTGAGCAATTGCGATGTGTTATTTAGTTACTATTACTGCATTACCATGTTATGACTAATGTGTAGTGTTAGCATGGGTTCGATGGCAAGGTAAGTATGATGATGCGAATTTTATAGGTTATGGGGTAGATTATATGTACGACTTGTCTGGGTATGCATTGGCCTACGTGGGGTATAGGGGGTTGCTTATTGAGACTCGTTCTCACGGTTATTATATAACCATTTTAGATCTGCGACCATGAGTGATTAGAGACGCTGCAAGGGTATCTCGGAGATCGAGGACGGATCAAGTACTCGGTATTTTGAGTCCCCTCCTTTGTAGAGGAGTTAAGTTTGCGAACCATTGTCCCTTTTGAGAAATGTGGCTCTGTTGTTGTGGCTTAGCTTGGGGATTGTCTTTTTTTTGTGGACATCGTATGTATTTGCCAAGTGTAGGAATTACAATTATTGTTTTGTGCTATTGTTACCCCTTGTCATTATTAATTGTCCGGGTTGTTTCTATTTGTTTCTGCGCGTGCCTAATCTCTGATGTTTGTGTTGGGTCGGCGACGTGTCTGGGACGTTGCATTCACTGATTGACCATCGAGGGATGATTGCGCGCTTGTAGGGTGCGGGGGGTGTGACATCTCGTTGATTTGGTATCAAAGCAAGATCAGCTCGATCCAAGACGGTCGGAACCTAGAGTGATAAAGAGTGATGACTCTGGGGTAGCCAGTTAGGGAGACTCGAGTGCTATGTGTACCCTAGACAGTGTGATGGTGGTTGCTGCTTGAAATTATGCAATAATATATGAGGTGTAAGTGCGTTAGGACTTTAGGTAAGTGCACGAAACCCTGTTGGTTGTTTTTGGGTGATGTTGTGATTGGTTGCCTGTTTAGTGAATTGTGTTACGATGCACTGCCTAGGGCATAGACTAGTATAGTTGGCCTAGGTTTCTAAATTCTACGTGGAATTTAGTAGGTGAGCATTTGTGAGAATCAATAAGATGAGCAATTAAGGTCGAGGTCGAGGTCGAGGTCGTGTAGCCCCGCAAGCTGGAGTTGTGAGGGATCCTAGATTGGATGAAATGTGGAGGGTACTTGAGGAAGCGGGATTATTATCGGGTAGACAGACCAGGGAAAGGGAGCGCTACTGTCGCTGCTGCAACTGCTAGTGAGATCATTGGGGAGTGCTACTGTACCTGGATTAACTGACAGAGCAGAGGAGTTAGGTACGGAGGAGCTAAAAGTACTAGATTCTTGAATAATAGAACAGACTGTGGATCGAAGATCATCTAATGATAGAGTAGCTAATGAATGGTTGGAAGAATCCTCAATGATAGTAGTAGCAGTGGATGAGCACACATGCGAACCTCTGAATTGAGATCGATTGTTTGTTCCCATAGATTGCTTAGGTTGTAGCTGATAACAATTGGATGCACGATGACCAGGTCGACAACAGTGTGTACAGTAAGGCTTGCGCCATGAGGAAGAACTAAAAGTGGCAAGTACTATATCTATTGGAGTGGAGACTGATAGAGTAGCGCGTTGTGCTTCTAAAGTAGCTAGTCAAGTTTCTTCGGTCAACAATTCTGAGACAATTGCCTCAAGATGAGGTAAAGGGTCTCAATGCAGAAATAAAGCTCACACAGGTTCAAACTCATCATTAAATGCTATTAGAAATTGCATAACATGCATTTGATCGCGATATTCAGTAAGCATGCGAGCATCAGTAGTCAACTCCTATTTAGGCTCAGATAAGGCTAGCTGATCCCATATAGCATGTATCGAAGATAAAAATTCGTTAATAGACTGACCTGTCTCTTGATGCATACGATGTAAATTCCCTAACAGTTGATATTGATGAGCAATGTCTGATGTGGAATAACGACTTGCAAGAAGATCCCAAGCTTCCTTTGCTATATCTAGTTGACCAAACTGAAGTTTGATAGATTGAATTGAAGTGTTTCGAATCTATGTGAGTATCTGATGATTCTTGCTATCCCACTCCTCCAAACGTTCAGCAAATTTATCATTAGCCTCACCAATAGTCTAAACAGGCTCTCAAATATCTCCAGTTATGTAACGCCAAAGCTTACGTCCTTTTGGAAAAGTTGACATTTTTTGAGCCCATAAGATATAGTTTGATCCATTCAAGATGGTCTAAATGGGTATTGAGAATTCTAATTTTTCCATGATAAGTAATAAACCCAATATAATCAATTCCAAGAAAACCCATACTTCCAAGGCTGATATTAAAAAAAAAAATAATGCCAAAAATGGATTTAGAACGTCGAAATACTTTAGGAACTAATCTGAAAATGCCAAGAACCGGTCCAAAAGAGATTGAACTGGTCTGGTCAAAAAATAGATAAACTGGTCTGGTCAATGCCGGTCAACAGTCAAACGGCAATGACACGTGACATACACGTGGCAACACGTGTTGATGACATCAGATGATGACGTGACAAACACAGACGGGCAATGATCACGTGCACGGCATGCTGACTTGTGGATCTCACGCGCAGACTCTTCGGGTGGTGCATGAGGAATTTTCAGGCAACATGGCTTGTTGGGTTGGACTTGCCGGAGGATAAGGAACCTGTTTGTGGTGGTGGTTGTCAAAAATAGCCAACTAATGACTTTGAATAGGGCACTTACAGACGACAGCGTGAGTGGGTTTGCGGCGCGACGGCTACCGCAGTTTGTTAGTGACGAATTTTTAGGGTCTGACTCGTCTGAGCACAGTGAATGGGCGCGGCTGTGGCAACGTTGCTATAACACTATATAACTCAATCACCGCTTCTTCAGACAACAACTTGGCTCTAATATTATGTGAGACTTGGTGGGATAATCGCTAACTGTTCTAAAAGTTTAAATTATTAGATGAAGGTGTGGTTTAATATTTATTTTAACACTTCCCTTCACGCTTAGTCTGGTCTTTTTGCCTAGTACTCAGCGTTGATATATTTAACTGGGGAGGTAAATGGAGTTTGGAAAGATTTAAACTCAGGACCTTCAGCTTCGATACCAAATTAAGAATAAGCGGAAAAGAGAATTGGAGAATTTCTGTATATTTCTCTGTACAAATTACTGATGATACATGAGCCTATTTATAGGTTATTCTAGATGACTATCTAAAGCAAGAAAATATTACAATATCAAATACAATAAATTAAAATCAATCTAGGAAGACGACAATATCTCTGGAAGATAACAAATCAATTTAGAAGGATAACACTTTCTCTAGAAAATAACAATAAATCTCTAACAAAATCATTTCTATCGGCGACACGCCATGTTGAAGAATCGCTCAAATCTCTCACTGACGTTTGACATGACTCTCTGTCTAAAATTGAGAAAATATTAGGTAGGACTTGAATTCCACTGTGGCAAAAAACGAGTATCCCAGCGTGCAACACGTGTCTCCGGGCCCCACCCGGTTAGACCTCCAATATTTTGAAAATATAGCGCCTCTCTCCTCTCATCTCTCACACTTGCGCGCCCCCAACCCCTCTCTCTCCTCCCGGCTCAGAACTTGGCGCTCCCTCTGATTCTTCTGACGCCGGCGCCTCCGCCTCTGCCTCCGCCGATGACGCCGACGCCGACGGCGATGCTGATGCCGACGCTCCTCTACGCACTCGCGCTCCTAACTTCTCTCTTCTCCCAGACATGCCGCCTCCGATGCCAACGCCTTTGCACTCTGAGAACTCGCGCTCCCTCCGACACCACCTCCGACGCCGACGCCGATGCCTCTGCCCCCAACTTGAGACCGACGCCTTCGCCCAACCCTTGCCGACGCCTTCGCGTCGGCCATGCCCTAGCCCTAGCCTTTGCCTCGACGCTCTGCATCCGCAGGCCCTAAAGAAGCGATGGTGGAAGGCGAAGCCGTAGCCAAAGGAGGAGCTCCACCAATAGTAGCTGCAGCTGGCGGCGGCGGCCAAGTCTTCGTCGTCGTCGTTGACGGTGGCCAGGGAGAAGAGGTCGCCACAGCAGTACACGGTCGACGAGAAGTACACCCAGCGGAAGTCCCTTGTCCAAGTCCTCTACGACTGGTTGGCCAACCACAACCTCCTCTAGCGTTCTCTCTCTTGCCGGTACTTCAAAGACCTCCTATTTCTCTGTTCGCTGTTTTGCACAAGCTTAATTTCTCTTTATATCAATATTAGTTGGTGAATGTAAGTGGAGTCGCACAAGGTTCTCTCGGATGAGTTTGCAATGGCTGGTGCTGTGCGTGAGTTTGGTGGGCTGGAAGTTATTTTGGACATGATCCAAGTAAAAAAAAATTTGCAACAGCAAGTCCTCTGCTTACCGAAGATGTCCTTGTGCGGGGATCTGTGAAGTGTAGATATGTGCCTACGGATTTGCATTTTTTAGCAAAATGAAAAATTTCCCTTTTGTGGATATGTACAGAGTGTTTTTTAGATTCTCTGGACATCTGCTGATAATAGTGTGCATTCTAATTTTGTATTATGCTATTCTATTCATTTCATATTCCAGAACTTGGCTTTGGACATTGAAACATTGGTTTTTTGTTAGCTTACGAAAATAGTGTAGGAAATAGAGTATGGCTGTGGGGAATTTTATGCTTACTTGTGTATTCATATCACTAGAGGACTCTGAGGTACTCCATTTGGTCATCTAAAGTTTCAATTGAATGGTTCTTTAAACCAAAAAATTTGACTTAAGAAAGGAAAGAGCTTCTTGTGCTACAGTTGTTAGCCAAGTTCGTTCTGAATGTAGGTTTGGCTAAGTTGGCATTCCACATTCTTAAATCCTGCAAAAAGGGTCTCTAGAATCAAATTTTCAGCTAAGCAAGGAGAAGCCCGCTTTGCTAGCGATGTATTTTGTCTACTTAATATCTATCTTAAAATTTACTCTATTTTTCTTTTTTCTCTTTGTGTAATTTTCTCACCAGTTGGATAAGTTTGGTCACAAGTGGCTAGTGTAAGGATTGGAGGGAAGGGGGAAAGGGTTGCTTAATTTGGAATCTTGACTTTGCTTACTAAATTCTCATTGATTGACATTGCCACGATTTGTAATTGACCCAAGAATATGCCTTGGATCTACAGAAACTATATCAAAATTTGGAGCAGGACTGTTTCTGTTGGTCTAAGTAATTATCCTGCTAGACTTCACTCATTCGTGGCATGATGCATGGGTTGCAAAAGATGAACAGAAATGGTTAGTTGGAGTCTTTAAAATTCTATTCTATCATTCTTCCTTCTCTATATGTTAGGCTTCTGTGATATTTGAGTTTTGATGGCTCATTGGACTTGTTTAGGTATGTTGCTTTGCTGGTGATATCAGTTGGGTGCTATATTGCAACCTCATATGGTTTAATCCTTCTGGTGAGGACTATGGCCTCAATGTCTTCTTCCTTGTTATGATAATGGTCCTCGGCTTTGTAAATGAAAACACCTCTTTTGGTCACTTGAATTCAGACAAAATTTGATTCGCTCGAACATCCCCTCAGGCCATCAAAATACAGCTCATTCAGTATCCAAATCATCTTGGAAAGTCTTGAAATTTTTATATGTTATAGCCACAAATGTCCCCAACAATTTTTGTAAGGGAAGTATTTTGAAAATAGGTCTGAAAAAATTTATAAAAATTCGAACAGTCCAAAAGGTCGAGTGAATAGTAAATCGTGCAGTTTTATTTCAGTCCAAAAATGGACTTCCGAATGGACTCAAATGATCTCCAAAAATTCCCAAATTAAAATATGTTATACCTCAAGATGTTAGGAGCAACTTTCATAAAGAAAACTTCCTCAAATTCGGCCAACAAAATTCTCTAAAAAAATAACAAATTAAATGGGTACAGTAATCGCGAATTCGCGATTCACACCGAACTTCACGGATTCAATCCCAAACCGATTTCTACCGAAATTCAACTGCCAAAACTCATTCCCAGATGTCTAATCCAACCCGCAACATCCACTAACAGCCATGATCAGCCATCAATAACCACAATCAGCTACCAACAACCATTATTAACACCTTAATCAACCTCTAAATCCCTTAAACCGCACCCAAACGAGTTCGAAAAATACCCGATATCCTAAGCAAGGGTTAGATTGTGACTTACTTGGTTCTAGACTAAAGCGACTAGAACGTAGCACGGCGGTGAACGGCGGTGGACGGCGGCGCGGTTCGGTAGTGGCGAAGGCAAGTGGCGGTGACCGGCGTGCGGCGGCGCGGCGAGGGAAAGGAAACTGGTTCGGTGAGGGGGAGGGGCTGCCGTGGAGAGAGAGTGAGAGGAATGAGGAGAGAGAGAGAAGGTTTTGGTCTTAAATAGACTTTGACCAACTTTTTCCAAAATGCCCTTTTTGCCCCTCTCTCACTTGGTTCACATTAATCCAAGCCAAAATATCCAAGAGCATTCTAGTCTTTCAATCCTTGAATTATTGGGCTGATAATTATCCACTTAATTTCCCAAAATAATTTTCCAATAATTCCCCCTAAAATTCGGAAAACTCAAAATTAGGCCTATGGGCAACATCGTCATTTTCCGATTTCGGGCCGAATTTTCATTTTTCAATCATACCGACCCCAAATATCATTGGCCACACTAAAATGACGTCATCCTCGTATAATAGTTGCACACGGCCCCGAAAATCGACATCCAAGTCCGGATCAACTTTCGCAATCAAAATTGCTCAATTTCAATTTTAGAGCCTCTCACTAATGGGTGGCTATTTAGGGATTACGCGTATTGACCTAGGGTCACTCGAGTCGTGACGGATTCGATTACCGGGAGAACGCAAGGAATTATTGATTATTCCAGGGGTCACGATCGTTCGGTTCAAGTTCGGGATTCGTTCGCCACTCGTACTCTCGGTTGAGCGGAATCACTTGCAATCCAATCGTATGTCGTTGGCCAAACCAAATCCGTCACTTTCCTAAGATCGGCCCACACTAGCCCCATAATACTTCCCTGTCGTTTCTCGGAATCAGTGCTCGATTCGCGATCGGGTCCCCGGTCCACATACCGTTTTCCTAGTTAGCCTTTTCCATTGGTCAGTATCCCGCGAGGGGCTAGCTCCGGGCAAAACGTACTAAAATCGAATGAGAAATAATATTCACTTCGTTGGATCCTGGAAATGGGTCGAAATTTAGGATGTTACAATGTAAATGTGAATGTAAAGCAATTTAGTTGAGATGGGGTAACTTTGTTGTGCTTTTGGATATTATTTGTTGCAGCAATGTTTGATTAATCTCATCTAAAGGAAGTTAATCGCAATCATTTATAGAGTGATAAAAGCGCCACAAAACTTATCTACCTATCCCCGCCTCCCCCCACACCCCCTCTCCCCCCCCCCCCCCAAAAAAAAAAAAAAAAAACTCTTTGCTAATAGACAGACACATGCATGGATGCGTTTGGTCTTTTAAGAGCTCTTTAAGTAATTGAAGCTCTATTATTGAGCAGTGGGGGGTTTAGAGTATCTAAAGTAGACTAGACGATAAAAAGATGAGTAATTTTTGGCAATCTAAACTGAGATTTCTTTATCCTGCACTTTTGAATTGCTATCTGAAATATCTCTGCTTTATAAACAAAATAAAAAGATGATTCTTTAAATGAAATAGAGAATGCTTATGAGTGCTGAATCTTCATTCATATATATATATATATATATATATATATATATATATACACATAATTTAGTCTGTAATTTTTAAATTCGAAGGTGTCATAAATTTTGAACATCTTTTGCCTTTTAAAAGTGGAATTCTTGAATTCATGTTGATCTGTCATCCTACTTTGTGTATGGATTCATTTCGTTTCCTGGTCTTTCAGTGACATGTTACATCTGGGTTGATTTTCGACCTTGCCTTTATTCATCTTAGGACAATCGATGGCCTCTTGGCGTCTAAGCTGAAATTGGTCTGAGCTCGATTATTAATCTTGCTAATTTACTTTCATTTTCTTGCTCACGAATTTTTTAGTTATCTGCCGTGCATTTATTTCATGGTCACTGTAGAACAGAGAATAGTAGAGGCATCCATAGCTTCACAGAAGAGGCAGTGGGACATCTTGTTCCATCTGCAAGTTTCTTTATGGCTTCTCTTCATACTTTCCTTCCCAATAAAGAAGTTGAGAATGTGAATGGTCTATGATTTGTCATCTTTGCTAGAGATTTTATGCCATTTTGTGCTTATTGAACTCATCTATTTTTTTCTATGGCATTGGCATCGAGATTATTATGCACTGCTACATTCATTTGTTCTGGGATTATGTAAGGCTATTTGCATGGAGTCTTTCCATGTATCTGAATGGGTACGAAATTGGAAGTTTCTGCTGCTTGTGCTCTATTCCTTTTTATTGTGCAGGTTCGTGTTTAAGAAGGCCGATGAACTTGATGGCCATTCATTTTTTGTATTGCTTCTGCTTTTGGATTTGTCTGGTCATGTTATCAAACAATAATTGAAGCTGTTCTTTGTGTAGCTTGAGACTGAGCTTGATAGCTCTCAGAATACTATAGCTAGGGATTCCCCTTCACTGTTAGGCCTGTTTCTTGTCTCGGTTTATCCTTCTTTGACTCCAGGGCTTCTCATAGCTCTGTTGTGCTTGAATGATGTGTCTATTTGACCTAAAATTCTCTAGAGGACGTGCTACACATGTACCAGTTTATCGGATAGTGCCTAGCTCGTGTTAGTTTCACCATGACCTGGTCCCAGGTTGAAAGTGCATATTATAGACAAATTAAGTGAAGGGATCGTTCTATGTGATCAAATGTCATTAGCTTGTCAGAAGGTTTACCTTTGGTATTCATCCTTGGAATGTTTTATCCTTTAGGACAGTAATAGGAGTTGAAAGAAAGAGAAAAGGGATGTTTTTGTGTTGGAATGTACATTAACAAAGAAACTGTCATGTATAGTTGGTAATGCGGCATTTAATTTCCTTTAATAAGCATCATAAGTTACTGCACATGCCATGACAGAATTGTAACGGTATAATTAGTTGAGTAGCAAATTGGTGTTCTATTTTGTAAATTGTTGGCAGGGATGGATCTAGAAATCTTTCTTAATGGTGGCTAAATTTGGTCAATAATTTTTTTAGTTATTAATGTACTAAAAAAATTGAAAAAATTTAACATCATTTAGGCTCTGTTTGTCTATAAAAATTACAAATTTTTTAGATTCTAAAAATTGACCTAAAAATTGACATCATTTCGCAGCTAGTATGGCGTATGTTTATAAATACCTCCTTTCTTGTCATTGACTCTGTTCCCTTCTTCATCTTGTTGAACTGTTTAAGAATAATAAGAGAAACTAATGTACAAAATATACTTCGCATGTCAGAAATGGTTTTTAGACAAATGCCAGAAAGGAGCATCAAATGGTCTGTTAATTGTGGAATAGTTAATTATTGTGCATGTGACGTGGTTTCGGATGGGCACAATTCACATCATAAAAGTGTAAGCAGCATTTTCATGTTTCTCTTGAGGGGTTGACCTACTTTGAGAAAGTGGCTGGATATTGCTTTTCTCTATTTACTCGTTGTCAATTTTTTGGTCACTAGCTGCGAATGTGGGCAGGGATTCTAGCAGGACCTCCAAATAGCAGCTTTTCTCAGTGCAGTCAATTGGAAGAGGCCGCAGATCTTGACCCCAGTACCTTAGCGATTCCAAACACTGGGAATCCTGTTTGTCATGATCAGGAGAATCTTGGACTTTCTAATCCTGTGTAAGTTCCACTAAATCGTCTTTCGAGGAAATTTAATTTTCTTCATTATTGTAAGGATTATGTTAACCTGGCAATCATGAAATTTAAAGGATGAAGTGAGTCCCCAAAGAAACTATTAGCTTCAAGTGAAATGTATAATCTTGTCGATAGTTATTTGCATATCAGGGTTGGCATTCTTTTTGGTTTTTTCCTGTTTCCAGAGTTAACCTTAATATTGAGTTCATTTGGTTGCTGGAAGAAGTGTCTGAACAAAACAAACTTGTGCTCATAATTATGACAGTGCAAATTATTCTATGGGACATACAAGTAAATGCCATGATGTATCTACAAAAGAGGTTCTCCTGAAATTTGCATCTTAGAGAGTCCGGATCTTGTCTCCTTCCTATATAACATGTGAAAATACAATTTGTCTGAGAATATTGAGATCCTCTCAAATCCTCAAGTGTTAACTTCCCTCAAGGAGTTCCTCCTGGTTTGTAGATGATCCTCTTCTTTCTTTTCTTTCTTTAAACATCTTTCTTCCTTATGGGTAGGTTGAATTTTTCTTTTCCATTTCCTTTTATGTGCATTTGAAATATTTTATGTTTTTTGTCCTGGTTTTCCTGAAATTTTTTGATACTATGGTTGCATAAAATCAGTCTCTAAGTCAAATGTGACTACAGAAAATCAGAAGCACTACGAAGTTTCTACATGCATTCGTATATCCAAAAGAGTTTGCTGTATAGGCAGGGCAGAGGACTTCTATGGAATGTTATGGATGAGAATGACGGTAAAGTCTTTTCAGTTATTTGCTAGCATTTTTTTTCAGGTCTTACAGATATTTGACTTTGCAGGTTTAAAAGGAGGAGAAACCTCTCGTGTTGGTTCCTCTTGTGGTGCTAGTGTTTGCTGCGATCACCAAAATGGGCAGATTATTTGCAACACGGTAAATTGTAAATCAGCTGGAGAAGATTCAAAAAGTTTGGTCTATGCTGGGTGATCAAGAGTGTTAGAGATGTCCCCAAATTATGAAGTGGAAGGAGAGATACTCTATTTTCAACGTAGATTGCTTGGCAATGCAATTGATAGAAAACGATATAGTGGTTTGTTTTTCTTCTCCTTTATCTGATTCATTGCTTGGTTTGAGTATGAACTTTGTTTTTTCTTTCATATGATGTATCTTTATCGGTTATGGAACTGTGACATTGACTAATTGTATAAGATTAGAAAGAATCTGCCACAAGAGATTGATTCAGCTCATGGTCAAGTATGGGATGCCGTGCTTGTCAACAAATATCTTTGTGAGCTCCGAGTGGCAAAGAAGCTGGGTAGGAAGGAGCGGAAGCACAAGGAAGCCCAGGCTGTTCTTGCTGCTGCAGCAGCTTCATCTAGGATTTCTTCACTCAGGAAAGATTTGCTTGATGGATCAGCGAATCAGGAGGTTATTGGCATTATCTTGGAAATTACTTTAATGGTTGATGGAGGGGAAAATGATTGTTATTTGGTTGTGGTCTTCATTTTGATTTCTTGTCTCTGCAGAATTTGGTGAAGCTTAATACTACTAGTGGAAGGCCTGGTTATTGTTCTCAACTTATGCCACGAGCAAGGGAGACAGTTCCTAAAGTGGGTGTTTATAAGGATTCATTGGAACGGCATTCTAGGTCTATTCAGTCGGCATCGAATTTTTCCAAAGATCATCCCAAATCATGTGATATCTGTAGTCGGCCAGAGACATTGATGAATTCTATTTTAGTCTGTTCAAGTTGCAAGGTTTTCACCTTGAGTTTTACCTTTTCTCCAAGTAATCTTAGTTAGCTGCAGGGGGTTTGACAAGCTTCTCTGATAACAGGTTTCTGTGCACATGGATTGCTACCGGAGTGTCAGAGAATCCACCGGACGGTGGTACTGTGAATTATGTAAGGAGTTACGAAGTTTTGGAGTACCGGTTGTCAATTTCTGGGAGCAATTTGCTTCTGCTGCCGAATGTACTTTATGTGGAGGCACCACTGGCGCATTTGGGAAATGCACGGATGGTAAATGGGTCCATGCCTTCTGTGCTGAGGTGAATGACTTTTCCTTTGTGGTTTTTGTGGATATTTCTTTGTTTTTATCTTTATACAGATGGGAAATTGAGTTTTGTTTTTATTATTTATGCTCTCATTTTGTGCTCTAGTGGGTCTTTGAAGCTACCTTTACAAGAGGACAAGTAAATCCAGTCGAAGGAAGGGTATGTGTGTTGCTAGTTGCCTGAACTATTTAATTCTGTTTTATGCTTTGTTTGTCTTTGTATACATGTACCCCATATTCATGCCTGTTTATTTTCTCTAATGTCTTAAAGCAATGTATTTGACAAAATGGCAGGATTCAATTTCAAAAGGTGTTGGTGAGTGTAATGTGTGCCATCATAGATTTGGCATCTGCATAAAGGTGAACTTACCTCTGATTCTATGAACTCTGTTCATTTTAAGTTGATGAAACTAAGTCTGGCTCTTATGGCCTGCAGTGCAATTATGGTCACTGTCAGAGCACATTTCATCCATCATGTGCTCGAACTACTGGATTGTTCATGAGTGTAAAGACTGTTGGTGACAAATTGCAGCACCGGGCTTATTGTGGAAAGCACAGTGTGGAGCAGAAGGCAAAGGTGTGTCTTGCATATTGCATGTTCATTTATTAAGTCAATTCCAGAGATCATAGATATTGAGTTGTATATCTCATATATTTCATATATTTTTTGTATTTCTATAAATTGGACAGGCTGAGTCGCAAAAGTATGGAATTGAAGAGCTAAAGAGCATCAAGCAAATCCGGGTATAGTGATAAAAAAAAGTGAGCAAACCGGCCGCAGAAGGAGGCAGCAGAGACAGCGGAGGCAATGGCAGCCTGTGGAAGAGGAGGCTAGGTGGGGTTGCTTTGAAGAGCCTGGAGCTTCAACAGATTCACCATCGAAGGCATCATATGCAGCCGGTCACTGTTTGATAGGAGGAGAAAATTAGAATTCATAGGAAGAGAGAGAGAGAGAGAGAGAGAGAGAGGGAGGGAGGGATCCCAGAGAAATGTAAATGGCTGGTGTCCAGCATGTTTTGCTTGTTTCATTAAATGCGTATTGAATTGATTTGTCACTAGTATACTCTGAATATATGCAATTTTGATCATAGATTTTGAACATACCATGGAGCTATATTTCTTTTTCTGGGCGCAACCAGAACGTAACTAGGAAAATCATGTGTCTGGTATGCTTATTCTAATTTGGCAGAAGCACATGAGTGGGGTAATGCTTAATAACAAGGTAGGCAAGGGGGAGGGGAAGATCATCAGTTTGTCAATAGATGCGGGGTAGATGGTTTTTGTCCCCAAAATGGACACGATGATTCGGAAGAAATTGGAACCCACAAATATGAAGCTTGATACTCTATATCGATTTGCTCAGCTAATTATTTATATGGATGGAGGATGAACAGCACAAAGCCACCAAAATCCAACACAAACTTGCCTAGTGAAAGGAACGAAAGACGGAAAACCTCATGACCATAGAAATGTTGTGGACATTTGAAAATTTTCTATATGAACGATCAAATCCATTTCTCAATTCAATAGAAGCTAAAAGAGTTGAATAAGATCCCAAATAATGAGAAATATTTAAAAAGCGAGTCTGATTACGCTTATTTGTAGTTCTAAATGAAATGAAACAATGTAAGGATTCAAAAGTAAATATAATATGTATTTCGATACGGTCAAATGATCCCTTCTCATGAGAATGTATATTACCCTATTCTTGGCCTATTCGGAACATCTGAGAATGCTTACGGTCTAATTTGGTGAGGAGATAAGTCACTCAATTAACCCCATTTTCTTGATTGATGGCCAATTATGAACCCTACTTTCTTTTTATCTCCCGGAAAAACTCTACTTGAGTACCTCAGAGTTTGCTTCGCACGACAAAAAGGTGCAACGCTCAATCAAAACAATCGTTCACTTGTCGACCAAATCGTTTGGTCTGGCTGAATAAAAGCTTACCGCTTGAACAGAAAAACTTGTTCCGTTACCAATGTAGTGACTCACATATCTTTCAGCCAACAAGAGAAAATGAGTGAGCACAATTCCGAACATCAACATCCAAATCCCACAAAAAGCCAGCGCACATTGTAAAGTACTGCAAGGAGCATTCCAGCAAATTGACTTTGGCACAACTGCTGAATATTGATACTGTAACTATGTACATGCACTAAACTTTACATGCACACTAAAGGATTCTATCTGTGTTAATTTTGGGCATTCAAGTACAAGCAGCAGTGGATGGCGATAAGCCTCTATAGCTTTTGTTACGCCCACCAACCACCCATCATACCCCAGGCGAGCAATGTGAATCGACAAGAAGAATTGAATAAACCCTGACCTCCTGTACACTCTGAACTCTTCTCAATGAATATACAACAATGGTGCCAAAATTTCACGGTCAAAGCCAAGCAAACCGTTGGCTCCCTTCAGGGTGTAAGTGCAATGATCCCTGACCAGGCTGGGCATGATCTCACCGTTAATGCCTTGATTTCCTTTTTCATGATCACCCAAAGGCAATAACTTCTGCCGGACAAGCTTCGTTTACCCGTGACAGACACCAAGAAGCCTTCAGCAAGCGACTCGCAAACCAGAAGGAGACGGTTCTTTGACTAGCCACCATCTTCCAATGGCTCGCTTGAACCATCCTGGCTTATCCACTTATCCTTTGGGATGCTGTTTGATGGTACATATGCATAACCTTTAGGTAACATCTTATTCTTCAAGTCGGCTTGATCAGAAGTCATTACCAGCTCTTTCTCGAAAGTCTCTGGATGCTGAGTCAGAACGCGTAGAGAGAAATGAAAAACCAGATCCTCACTACGGAAACATGCAGTTGAAGTGAGACAAACAAAGGCGAAATTATACCTTCTTATACCTCGACCTCACTTCTCCATCATTCAGAATATTTCGAGATGCAACTGGTGGCCTCTGAGGAATGTGTTTCCCAGAGAATGGAGCCTTTTCTGTTGGCTTCCGGATCACAATAGTCTGTGATGCCATTAGTCTTTTGGGCAGTGCTGGTGTGTGAAGGAACTTTACTTCGTCGCTTGATAGAAATTGAGCTGTCCACAGTCATTTCATCCGATTTCTGAACTGCTTCATTGCCAGATCTGTAGTTCAGTGATGTGGTGGCAGATTCAGAGCTGGCATCAGTAGCTAAGAAAGGACCTTGAACCGGCATAGAATGAGCAACCGTGTTTCTCTTCAACGCAAGTATCTCGTGCATGGAAAGCACAATTTCCCGCTGCAAACATCCTGTCAATGTAAAGGGTCACGACTAAAGGTCCAACAAAATCATGGACGGACAGTTCGGAGAACATGCCAAATCCTAGGAGGTTAACAATGAAGGATGGACTCCGCAGGATTGTATATAAAAATAAAGGTAGGCATGCCGCAAAAGACTGATATAATCCCAGGACACTCACATTCCAACTTTAGGATATCAAATATTCTAAGTTAACAAGATCTGCAAGTATCAATTCGCATAAACAATAAATAAAAAGAAAAGTTTCAAAGGAATTTCTCTCACCAATTATAGGAGTTAACAATTCTCCTGTTGCATGTAAAGCCATATCCATGCAAAAAAGATCCCCCACCATCGCTAGCAAAGCGGGCTTCTCCTTGCTTAGCTGAAAATTTGATTCTAGAGACCCTTTTTGCAGGATTTAAGAATGTGGAATGCCAACTTAGCCAAATCTACATTCAGAACGATCTTGGCTAACAACTGTAGCACAAGAAGCTCTTTCCTTTCTTAAGTCAAATTTTTTGGTTTAAAGAACCATTCAATTGAAACTTTAGATGACCAAATAGAGTACCTCAGAGTCCTCTAGTGACATGAATACACAAGTAAGCATAAAATTCCCCACAGCCACACTCTATTTCCTACACTATTTTCGTAAGCTAACAAAAAACTAATGTTTCAATGTCCAAAGCCAAGTTCTGGAATATGAAATGAGTAGAATAGCAGAATACAAAATCAGAATGCACACTATTATCAGCAGATGTCCAGAGAATCTAAAAAACACTGTGTACATATCCACAAAAGGGAAATTTTTCATTTTGCTAAAAAATGCAAATCCGTAGGCACATATCTACACTTCACAGATCACCGCACAAGGACATCTTCGGTAAGCAGAGGACTCACTGTTGCAAAATTTTTTTTACCTGGATCATGTCCAAAATAACTTCCAGCCCACCAGACTCACGCACAGCACCAGCTATTGCAAACTCATCCGAGAGAACCTTGTGCGACTCCACTTACATTCACCAACTAATATTGATATAAAGAGAAATTAAGCTTGTGCAAAACAACGAACAGAGAAATAGGAGGCCTTTGAAGTACCGGTAAGAGAGAGAACGCCAGAGGAGGTTGTGGTTGGCCAGCCAGTCGTAGAGGACTTGGACGAGGGACTTTCGCCGGGCGTACTTCTCGTCGACCGCGTGCTGCTGCGGCAACCTCTTCTCCCTGGCCATCGCCGATGACGACGACGAAGACTTGGCCACCGCCACTGGCTGCAGCTGTTGGTGGTGGAGCTCCTCCTTTGGCTACGGCTTCGCCTTCCACATCGCTTCTTCACGGCCTGCAGATGCAGAGCGTCGAGGCAAAGGCTAGGGCTAGGGCTAGGGCTAGGGCATGGCCGACGCGGAGGCGTCAGCAAGGGTTGGGCAAAGGCATCGGTCTCGGGTTGGGGGTAGAGGCGTCGGCGGAGGCGTCGACGTCGGCATTGGAGGCGGTGTCGGAGGGAGCGCGAGTTCTCAGAGTGCAAAGGCGTCGGCGTCGGAGGCGGCACGTTTGGGAGAAGAGAGAAGTTGGGAGCGTGAGTGCATAGAGGAGCGTCGACGTCGTCGGTGAAGGCGGAGGCGCCGGCGTCGGAAGAATCGGAGGGAGCGCCAAGTTCTGAGCCAGGAGGAGAGAGAGGAGTTGGGGCGCGTGAGTGTGAGAGACGAGAGGAGAGATGCGCTATATTTTCAAAATATTGGAGGTCTGACCAGGTGGGGCCCGGAGACACATGTCGCGCGCTGGGATACTCGTTTTTTGCCACGGTGGAATCCGAGTCCTGCCTAATATTTTCTCGTCTAAAATTAGCATCCTTGTCAGCTACCATTCTTAGGTAAAGTACAAAAGAGGCTGATTGAGCAGCGGAGTTGATTGTCAGTTTTGAATCCAAAATACCATGCGCCGTAAGCGATAAGGACGATTATTTATTTTTCGTAAAATAAATTGAGCCATAATTTTGATTAATTTCTGGGGACAACATTGAGCTATCCGAGATTGAACCGGGTACAAGCTCCCCCGTGGGTCACCCTCCAATTTTGAAAAGTCTACGAAGGCCAACTATCATCTTCTTCCTTTTTCCTTTTCTCGTGGAGAAGAATTCGAATCAATTGTTCTGTCTATTTTCAAATTTCTCGGCTGTACTTTCTCAAGAGGAGTGCTAAAAAGATGTAGTTAACTCAAATTTGTCACTATGCTATTAGGCAAGATTAGATATATGTCAATCGCTTTATGCATTGGTCCACTTATGTAGAACACCCGACCTAGTTGTATGCATTCCCTTGGTACATATGTCCTAGTAAAACTACTTAATATCCCTATCGTTGCACATTTTTTGACGAGTGCCTTATTCGCGAGTTGAAGATATGCCAAGGACATGCATATGCTTCGTGAAAATATATTAGTACGAGCAATGCAGACTAATTGAGGTGGCAGGAACGGATGTAGAAATTTTTCATGATGGTTTTTGAACCTCTAGCGATCTGATAGTTTTGTTGAGTTGGGCTCCCACAGCACCTACGATTAAATTGAGTTGTCATGATTAATTATGATATCCCATAATGAGGGTGAGATTGTTGCGGTAACACCGAGACGAGTTTGTTGTGTGATTCTTGCGTTGTTGAGTGGATTTCTGAATTTCTAGTGCTTTCAGTTTAAACATTTCGTGATGGGTACGAGGTTACTATGGAAACACCGAAACGGATTTGCTAATACATATGTATATGGGTGTGTGTGTGTATTTCTCATCATGTTTCCCTTATGATACTATTAAGATTAACAGTAGTGGTATGAAACGTTACCAATAACTAGTATGAAATGCCTCTCACGACATCTCAAAAATTTGAGAAAAGTACATATTATGTGACAATTTTTTACGTCATCCAAGTTTGATTGGTGAAAAGGGCAGGAATGGACCACCTACGTCAGCAACCCTCTCGAGACATTATCGTAGAAATTTTACCGTGACTATATGTTCGATTTGACCCGTAAATACTATTTGTTTTGAGCAATTCGTCACCGTTACGGTGCTAGTGGGAGCAGAAGAAAGCGTACTGAATGAACAAAGAAGCGTACGCACATCCCTGCCCAAAATGGAGCATGATCCTTGACCGCAATGAATGCACATTGATGGGGGTCGAGCATTGATTGTGTACCAAGTAGCGTCCACCATGCATCATCACATTGTCCAGATTCCCCGCAGCTCACGTCGATCATCGCCCCTTGCCAAAAGAAAGCTTATGTCCCATCAACAGAGCGAGCTTTGATGACTGGCATCTTCCTCAGTTTTAATTAGAGGCATACAGAATCAGAAATCGCTTGAAATCACCCCAAATTGCACCAGACCAGTCCTGTTTTAGGTGTAGAACCGCCCGCCTGCCTGCCTATCCAGGCCGGATCGATAATATAATAACAAATATGATATATATTTTTATTTTTTTAGAAAAAAGAAAAATTATAAGTTTCTAAACTAAACTTAAATCGTTCGACGCTCACAGCCTCGTACTGAGCCGAGAAACACTTTCTTTCGCTTTCATCTCACGCTCACCGTCACTCTTTCATTCTTCTCAACCGATGCTCACCTTACTATCTCCGACTTTCCATTTCCGTATCCGTCTCCATCTTTCATTCTCTTTCCTTGGCTAGTGGGATCGGATCCGATTCCCGGATGAATCCATGGAATGAAGGAGCGGTTCTCAATTCTAACTTCTCAAAACTAGTTCCTAATGAGTGATGCCCAGTTCTGGAGTAGAAATCATCCATTTGGACCATGCTCACCTCTAATTTTAACTTCAATGAACCCGCGTCAGACCCAAGTGTAATGGTGGTACTACAAGCTCTTTTGTACGAGCTTATAGATGCCGTCCTTTTTCTGGAAGGTCATACGTTTAAGCTGAGGAATTCATCAATTGCTAGAACTGGATTTGGTTTGACCCTGATTAATGCTAAGCTTCAAGTGGTTGGAAGAGCCTCCATTGATACTTGTGTCATAACAATGGAGTACCAAAAGGGTAGACGAGTGCCATCGGAGCACCGATCAAGCTTACTTAATTTGAAAAATTGTGCTTATGAAAGCATCGATCGATTATATATAATATGAGAATAATAAATGCACCGTACTAAGTGGTCCTACATCGCATAACCCTAAAAGAGATGGTTAGTGCGGTTTCACACTTGATTTGGATGTAGCAAGTTCGGTGTTCCAACACATGGACAGGGCAACTCGCTTGTATCCATGGAAATTAGCGTGAAAATTAGTCCGAGTCGAATGATTCAAATATCTCGTGTAGTGATAGGCACTATGGTCATCAACTTGCTAGGCATTATAGCGGGATTGCAAGGGATGAGGATGCAGGATTTTGGGTGTTGTTTTTTATTTTTATTTTTTGCAATTAATTAATTCGTTGTATCAATTTCGCGTATTCCCCGGAGGATTCCGTGCAGAGATAATCAGATGACAGCAACCGGTCGAGTGGCGTGGCCGGGGGACCCCACGCGAGCGCCGCTTCGCGCGCATCCCTCGCCCCGCGCATCCGCGACGCGACCGCAACGGGAAGAGGCAACAGAACGGGACGGTTTTTTCAACTCTGAGAGTTTTCTATCGTCGCACTTACGTGCGTCATCCGCGACTAGCCGAGGTTTTTCTTCCCCCTATCGATAAGGGTGAAAAAGAAAGGAAAAGAAGAGAAAAGAAAGGGCGAGAAGCAAGCGATTCCCTTCCCTTTGGATGATGAGTTTGCACCCTCGTCGAGGTTGTCGGGATCGAGTTATGACTATCCCGCCACCACCCGCAATCCGAAAGTGCAAGATTGACGAATTTATCGCTGTAACCCCATTCGAGATGGTTGCCAAACCTGAGGCATCTCCATACGGGGCAATCCTGGTGTTCAGGTATTGTGGACCAAGTATGCTCCCGGGCTTGCAACAAAGTCGTGAAGGATCAAGCATGATTTGTTTCAATGATTGTTTAGCATCAAAGAATCTACGATCACGGCGTCGTTATGATGCAATCTTATTCTCGAAGCACATGAATAACGATTTATGCGTAGGAGTTTGTTTCCCTCGTCTCACCAAATAAATATAACGAATGTCATAACAAGAAGCATCTACACAAGAAGGAAATATTTTGTGTGCCGATCACATCTAGTGACGATGGTCGGCCAATAAAAAAAGGAGAGTCGCGAATTTTAGACTAAATGATTGAGATGCAAATTTGTTGGAAACATAGTGCCGGGGTCATTAGATCGAGGCTTTGTTAGAGAAACATGAAGAGGAGAGCGAGGGGTGAAAAGAAATAGATAAAAGTTTGAGATTTTTACAAGAGACAACTTCAAAATCTCAATTTTTTTCGTTGCTCACACTAATTTTTTCTTTCTCTAATTTTCCCCGAAAAAAAGAAAAAGCTACTTAAACTCAACAAATTCTAAGCGTCTCAACTCAGCGACTATGTAACTGTCTTGTACATGCCAACTGAGCAAGAGCCGAACCTCCCTTATGTTACTTCAGGCATGGGAAGCTATTGTATATGTCTATCCAGCGATAGCTAACTAAAGCTGATATGGAATCAATCTTCTCCTCCCATAGGCTTTTTAAGTTTCCTTTTGGTTGTTTTTCTTCCCGAGAGAGAATGAATTGGAAAAGAACTTACGGGAAGATCCCTCTAATGTACGGAGAATTCCTTCTCCTGTTTTTTTTGAGTCTTTTAAGGATATGGTAAGGTTCAAGTCGACAAATTTTAAGCCGGCTCAATTTTCTTAACCTAACAAAACCCCTAGAAAGGAAAAAGGGAAAAGAAAAAGGAGTCGCAAACCCCCCACGACCAGCACTTTCGAGTCCAAAAGTGGTTTTGCTTTTTATTTATGTTCTCTTTTGGGTTTTGTGTCGAAAAAAAAAAGGTAGGAAAAAATATAAAATTACTTTCCATTTCCCAGTATGCATAAATATAATTTAAATAAATAATAAATATTCTCTCTCTCTCTCCCCCGCAAAAACTGACAAGCTCTTTCACCTCTTGAGCAGCTTTCCATCGCCAACAATGGCAACGGTCACACTCCATCACTGAGCAAAAACACTTCTCGCATACCACCCACCAACCCCACCATGAACTTTGGCCAACGGCCCCAGCCCACGCGCGGGGCATGCCCGTTGACAAGCCACCGCCGCCGCCGCCGGATGAGGTCTACAACATTATTGCGAAGGCCAATCGATCGAACAACAAAATAGATAGAACAAGAAAATAAATCGGACACCAGATTTACATGATTTGATCATAGCGACCTACGTTCACGGAGAGAGCAGCACGGAATTTCACTATAGGTCAAGCGATACAACGGTCACTGAAACACTCACGGTGTTTCTCGAGTCTTAATTACACCAAATAACTCACGTGGTGTTTAGTTTCATATTTTCTCACGAAATAATCTCTCAATTTCGCGAATAAATTATACATGAATCTTATCACAAGATTTAGGCTTAAACACTAATTCTTCTTGGATATAATTCATGAACGAGAGTCCACGAAAACACTCACCGTCAAGCACTCACGAACGTGGCGCTTCCTTCTTTGTGCACAACAACAGTACTCCGACTGGTCCCCCGGTGCTGGCACTGACGTCCTCGCCTGGCTTGCCTCCTTCAACTTTCAGGCTGATAGCGTCCGCAACCAACGCAAGCACTTGGTCCAATAAATATTAGAACAAGAAAAAAAAGCAAATAACATTACCCCAAATTTCGAAAATATCATCCAAGACAAATCAAAAACTGATGTGATCAAACACGAAATTGAAGTTTTGTCGGTTGATTGTTGATGGATGCTTGATGTTAGCTGAGGAAAAAATTATCCAAAAAGTCATAAACTTATTACACTCTTGTCAATTCGATCGCAAACCTTTTAATTTTGCCATCCGAGATATTTTCACGACCAATTTTAAATCTTCTCACTAACAGCCTGAACCCGACGAAGTAGCCACCTCCTAATCAATCCGAACCCTAATTAGGTTGTCGCACCTATTGCATTGCACCCTTTGCTTTGCTACAATTTATCGTGTTTCGGCTCAAGTTCAAGGCCACAATTGACGGTCGCCGCCGCCGCCGCCGCTAGAGAGGGGGCACGACGAAGCTATATCCCCTTTTATCCGGCGGACACCTATCAAACACAGGATCTTATCTTGACTTTTATTCGGACTTCCAAACAGAGTCTAAACTCTCAGAAGCCAGCAAACATCGGATGCAACATGATCGCTGCGAGGAGCTGGATTAGCATGGAATTAATTTATGGTACATCTCATGAAGAATGGGAACAACTTGGGCTATTGATGATTTGACCGTTGGGTATTGAATATTAAGTGGACAGCAAAGGCGCACTCATAGGCTCAACTAATGTCATCGACGACCCCCGATCGAGGTTGCCGGAGCGGCGATGCTCAATCATCTAGATGATCCGATCCATTGCCATAGTTACGAAACAAAGAAACGAAAGAAAAGAGCCAAAACGAAAGGTCAGAGATCGCTAATTTAGCACCCATGAAACGGATCCATTTCACTTACACGTCATGAAGAAAAAAGGAGGACGGCTCGTATAGCTCGAGACATCATCAGTTCAGAACAAAGGGGAAAAGGCGGGAGGGAGGAAGACAGCAAAGAACAAGAAAGAAGCTCAAGTTTACATATCCAAACCATCACCGTCGGCGTTCGGAACCAATCCCCGCTCCCGCCCGCCCTCGGCGGCTGCTAGTTTGCCGGCGTTCGGTACGGCGCCGCCTCGTGCACGGGGAACGCCTCGCCGAAATTGTAGGAGAACTCCAGGACTCCCCTGGTCCCCCCGGACGGCAGCCTCACGACGTAGCTCCTCGTCCTGGGCTCCCCGTCGTCGCCCTCCTCGAGGAGCTCCCCAACGGGCACGTCGACCCAGCCGACGCGCTTGTTGGGTCGGAGGGTCCGCCTGGTCTTGATCACGAACTTGAGGGTGAGGCGGCCGGCGCGGGCCGCGGCCACGTCGACGGTGAAGGGGTCGGCGAGGGTGTAGTCCCAGTGGGGGGTCGTGCCGCCGTCCTCGTGGACGGGGGTGCGCTGCTTCTTCTTGTGGCGCTCGTCACCGGAGAGGGAGACGACGACGTAGGGGTGCATCGGGAGGTGGTCTCTGACTTCCTCGAGGTTACCGGCCGAGATCACCTTCACCTCCAGAGGCCTGCACTCCATGTCTGCCGCCGCCGCGAAGAGCCTTCGAAAGATCAGACAACAACCACGGCCGACGACGGAGAAGATGAAGATGATGATGGCGAAACCGACGATTGTACAGGGAGATTTTTTTTCGTTTTTCTGAGAGAGATGGAGCAGAACAGCGGTGGTCCAGGACGTATTTCATTTGGTTATCCTTAAAAGTTTTTAAGAGAGCTAAAGGCAAACCAAATAATAATTTCAAATAAAGCTGATGATGACCGTCATCCCTCCACCTTGTAGACATTGATCTGCGGTGAGCAAAAGCTCATCATAATCCCTATAATTTGTCACCACCAATTTTCTTTTTAATTGCGAAATGAAGAAGGAAATTACCATTTTTTGTCATTATGTCTTAATCACAATGTTTGTCGCTGGGGATCGAGATTCTCCGATTGGAGCTGCTTAAGTGCTCGATCGAGCCGTAAAGCGTACGGAGCTTAACGAGGGACCATGATTTGAAAGAGAGATACGTGGCTCAATTTAACTTTTTTTTGACCTTTTCTCCTTTGAAATTTCCTCCAATTTTTGCAATTCTTGTTGCGCAGGAAAAAGGCGTGGAAAGTGGAGGGGGGAAAAAACAAAAGTTTCAACGGGAATTGAATGTCCGGTAGGAAAAATCTAGCGTGTCTGGAAAGTACATTACATGGTTGCCCGACACGATCTCTACCACGAGGAAGAGGAACCCTTTTGGCTAGGCACGAAACATTGTCCTCCCATTGGACATATAGTTACGAAATTATATGATGTTAAACGTAGTTTAACCGTTCAATAAGAGTACATCTTTTGGCCATACATCTCTCGATTAGCTCTGTTGATCCTGAGATGAATCAGTGAACTAAACAAACATCTTAATGTGAATGCACCAATTGCTAGATTGATGTTTGGCACTAGAGATTTTTCCGCCTGTGTTTCTAAACTGTCCAAATATAACTTGCTAAAACAATGTGATCGTAGATATGAGTGACATGTAACAATCACTTGTTGTATAGCACGTGTATTTAAAAATGTAAAGTCATTGGTTTGGAGCACTTGGAAAATTACCGTTTTGCGTCAGGACAAGCATATTACAGTGTAGTGAGAATTAGTCAAGAATTATAACGGTTTCAAACACTTCATATGGAGATTGAAAGATGCAAAGTTAATTATATGTTGACGGCTTGAAGCCAACGCCACAACCTAGTAACTCCCGCCTACTAAGAAAATATTTAGTGGTTTCTTCCCACTAGGTCATTACTCTACATGCCATGCATTTTTTGCTCTTATATAATTACCACTTGACACATACATTCCTGAAGCGGAATCAAATGAAACAAATTGGAAAAAATAAATTCTCCTTTTCTCCTCCAGCATAGCAATTGTTCAGGCCACTCGTATCAGTCACAGCCATCGCACCGCAGCAACCTCCATCATGAGCCCTCCACCCCGCCTGTGGTCGTTGCGTTAGAGGTGAGTTCCCTCCTTCCACCGGAGCCCAATTTTAGCCGGTGTTGGGAGCGCGCAGCAAAATGCCAATATCATCATTTAGGAAGATCGCTAAGAAAGAGCCCAAGTCCAAGCTCGTCTAGTTGGACTCAACTTCACTTAAAAGTTTAGGTCAATAAGTTATGAGCTAATTATAGTATATTAATTGCTCCACATCATATCAATTCTTCGATGTGTGACTTTTCCAACACAACTCACGTATACATCCTAACGATCTTCCCCTCACGTGTGAGCTCAATGTTTGATTTGCTTCCCTTTAATCTAGGTATTCTTCTGCATTAATATATCTTAGCTTGGATATCCATCAACGCTCAACTTCATCCTTGGTTTCTTTCTTCAAACCGAATCATGAAGTTTGCCATCAGGCCCGCATTGCTATACCACAACGCCCACCGCCCAAAAACTGCGTTGGTCATCAAATTCTTTCCTTGATATATTTACTAATCACAAGAACAGATTGGAAGCCCACCAATCTACCATTGGCTTGAATACCAATTGGTTGTTAGGATGCATATGTGAGGTATGTTAGAGAAGTTTTACATCACAAAATTAGTGTGGTGTAGAGCAATTAATACATTCTAATTAGCCCGTATCTCATCGGCTTAAACTTTTGAGTAAATGTGGGTTCAATTGGATATATTGATGGGTTCGGACTAGGGCTATTTTTTGGCGATCTCCCCGAATGAAGGTATCGGGCTTCTACTATGTGCTCCCAATAGCTAGGATCTCGACCTCGCCTGTTGCGGCCATGCACGAGGCTTTGCTTGAGATCTAGAAGTTCGCCATCTGGATCTCGAGCCTTTATATTTGGAAGTTCGCCATGGATGAGCTTTCACTCGAATCGCATCTTGTGATTTCACTTAAGGTTACTGTCGCATTTCCTGACGATCAAAGTTAGCTATTCCTAATTTCGGGCGAGCTTCTTGCTCAGCAAGACGAAGCCAAATACGAATAGAGGAAGACGAAGCTGCCGAAGAGGATGAGAAGCACATACGACACACAAAGGAATAAAAAAAAATTGCAGTAGTGTGAGGATTTCTCAGTAAAACCTTTTGTTTTTTTTTTTTTTGTCTCTTTAGTTGATTTCAGTTGCTAATTGCTTCAGTAGAACCTTTAGCAGCGAATTTTTTCAGTTCTTTGCTGGGCATTGTATGAGTATCCTTTTACTATTTACGAGGGTTGTTCTTTATTGCTTTGAAAACTGCCATATTGTCTCTGTAGCTTTCGGTTTGGTGAAATTTGGGTGTTCTTTTTCTGTTATTAGTAACATTGAGATAGTTATTCGAGCTCCAAGTACCGTTTGTTGAAGTTGCCTGTGAGAAGTTTCGACGGTGGCCATGGAGGACGGCCAAGAAAATGTGGGTGGAGAAGAAAGAAGAAAAAAAATCGGTCTTACTTTTTTATTCTAAGGCTGCATTTGGTAAGGGCTCATTTGGTAACTTATCAAACAGTGATAATTTATGTTCTTTTATTTTCAGAATCAGTTTTGAAACAAAAACTTATTTGGTAAACCTTTTGTTCCCGAGCACAAATTTACAAAAATTTGTTATCAGAATCAGTTTTGGAATAGAAGTAAAAAAAAAAAAATAACTTCTTAATTTTGAGAACAAGAATTAGAAATGGAAAAAAATTTATTTTTTCTTCTTCTTCTTTCCTGTTCTTCTCGATTATGGTGTCCTTCTGCTTGGCCTGGGGTCGGTCATCGATCGCCGGCTATCGGCAACCAGCCACAGGCTAGGACTAAACCCTCGCTAGATCCGGCGAGGCCAGCTCGCCCAGGCCGCCGAGGGTGGCCCTCGCCTATGACTGGTGAGGGCAACTCACGGCCTAGGCGAGGGTCGCCCTCACTAGATCTAGCAAGGGCAACCCTCGCCGGCCTTAGCCTGTGGCCCTCGCCTGTGGCCTTGGCGAAGCTACTGCTCAGTTAACCTCACCCGCGACGACAACGGCGATGGCGAGGCCTGCCCCTGCCCCTCAACCTTTGGCCGGCAACCGGTGAAGAAGATAGAAAAAAAAAAAAAAGAGAAAGAAAAAAAGTCAAAAAATTAAAAAAAATTAGACAAAAAATATTAAAATATTACCACTTCAGCCGGTGTCCACGTCATTGCCGGCAGGCCAGAAGTAGCTGGAGGGGTAAAATTGTCACAAGTGTACCAGTTTGGGGCTTTTTGTGATAAAAAAAATTATGGATAAAATTGTCACGCGCATACCGGTTTTGAGTTTTTAGTGATATTAACTTAAAATTTTAAATATTATTAATAAAAAGAAATTTTGTGTAGTTACCAAACGTATTTCTGTTCTTTTTTTATTCCAAAAATAGAAATTTTGAGCAGCTATTAGACGCTTTTAAATGCTTAAAAATTATTCCTAAAAACAGGATAAAAAAATTTAAAATATAAATTATTTTTAAAAATAGAATGATTATGAAACGTACTCTAACTAAACAAGCACATGATCAATCTATTATTGATCGCGAGTAAAAACTATAAGTCACGTCGGTAATTAACTTGGCGTTTAGTAACCGCTTAATATTTTCCTAACCATGTCACTTGTCCCATCATTTGGAAGATTATTTGGGCTTTAAAGGCCCAGTTTAGCTAGTCCAAAAAGACGGACCTGCCACTTTTTTTTTCTTTTCGAAACGGACCTTTAACTTTTTTTTTTTTTTTGGTCATAGACCTGTAACTTGTCCCACCGCTGTTTCTATGCAGAATTGGACTTACCTTTGACACTTCGAGAGGGGATAAAACGTCAAATTAGCGTGCATACCTCAAAAATACATAAAAAAAACTAAGGTACCCCTCACATCTATCATCACCCTTAATATAACTGAGGACCAACTTACCATCTTATTCTTTTGGTATTTGTCAATTTGTTCTATTTTTTTTTTTTTTGGCTCTGACCTTATTCAACTATTTGAATGTCCCAAGAAGTAAAAAAAGACATTGAAATTGAGGATTTTTTGTTTAGGGTTAATATCACAAACGGTCAAATTGCTGAGTTTAATGATATTTGGTAGTTGACAAATATATCATTTTAGAGTTTTACTCTCTGTTTGTCAAAAATTTATGAATTTATGATTTTTTCGTCATATTAATCCAATTTAACGAAAAGTAAATTTGTTACAAGTGTACCAATTTGAGATTTTTGATGACAAAAAAATTAATTCAGGATAAATTTGTCACAAGTATACCAGTTTTGGATTTTTTGTGGTAAAAAAATTAGTTCAGAGTAAAATTGTCACAGGTATACCGATTTGAAGTTTTTCATGGTCAAAAAACTAGTTTTAGGTAAATTTGTCATAAGCGTAAAAATTTAGGGTTTTTGGTGATTAAAAAATTAGTTCGAGATAAAATTGTCACAGGTTTACCGATTTAGGATTTTTCATGGTATTAACTATCTTAATTATATTACATTTACGTTCCTGTGACTATGATCTCTAACATTCTAACTTACTGTCCGATTTTACATGAATGGGTTATATATTTTTTATATAGCCCGTGTAACCATCTTGTCGTGTAACTCAGTTGTTAAAGTCTAGGATTGTGGTGCACGCAGGCCGACTTGAGCTTCCACGAGAGGCTGTGGCCTCGCCGGTGGAGCTGGAGGTTCTGGTCCCTCCGGAAGCCCCTGTTGCATATCTCGCACACGAGCGGCTTCATCGCCGCGAGCGTGTCTGGGGAGAGAGCAATAACTTCCGGGCTTGGATCTGCATTCGTCGCCATGGCGTTTGATGCAACATGATCGCTCAAAGTAGCTGGATTAGCATGGAATGTATGGTAATTCTCTTGTTAAGAATGGGAACATCTTTGGGCTTTTGCATGGGTTGGGAAGTAGCTCAACTAATGTAATTGGATAGCAAAGGCGGATTCATGGTTTTGACCATCGAGGTTTGCTTTGGAATCATCTGCAAATTGCAAACGGGTGTGACTTTTGGTCATTGCAATAGAACCATGTTTATGTCCCGTGCATTGGGATTCCGAGTAACCATAGTAGAGTCTCTCGAATCGGAGGGAGTCAGAAGAATTGCCGGAGCATCTCACAAGGAGTGAAGTTTTTGAGTAATTGAGCATCGCACTTGGTCTGGTTCTAGTGCTCTTGGAAAGAACCTGCTTTCTGGTTTTCGTTATGGGAAATGCACAAGACCCTCCTCCTCAACTTTTTGTAATCTAACCATCCATTCCATCACTGAAAAACAACCAAATCACCCGCAGCCCCTGTCCTTGGTGGCGGCCGCCCCACCACTGATCTGCTCTCAATCACGGCCCCTCACCGCCCCCTCCCTCCTCTCTGAGTCATGGATGACCCAGATCGAGGTCGCCAAAGGCGACGATGCTTGATCTGAGATGAATTTTTGCAATTTTTCATGTTATTGCTGTATGGTCTTTTACCTCTCAATGTTTGCCCCAGCGAAAGCCCTCTTACTACTTCGCTTCAATAACAAGAACAAAACCGTGATCGTAAAGATCTGTCACATTCACCTCCCTAAATCCCACTTACCTTTCATGAACTGGATCATATTAGTGATACAAATTTTATGATCCGATTCATTGCCATACTTACGAGACAAAAAACCGAAAGAAAACAGCCAAAATGAAAGGTCAAGATCGCTATTTTTAGCCCCATGAAACGTATCCATTTCATTTACACAAAAGAAAAAGGAGGACATCTCATATAGCTCAAGATATCATCAGAATAAGGGGGAAAGGCAGAGGAAGGAAGACGCAAAGAACAAGCAAGAATCAGTTTCCATATCCATACCATCATCGAACCCGGGATCGTATCCGGCTTTGTACGACGACGTGTCCGATATCATGTCCCCGATCATCAGCCTGCCAGGCAACCCGCCCACCAACCCCAGCCCCAAGCCCCCGGCGCTGCCTCCGTGTTTCTTTGGTGGCTTCTGGTATGCCGGCGGCAGGGCTGCGTACCTGTATCCCTGTGGCGGGTAACCGTATCTGGGCGCGGCGTTCGGCGGTTACCGGTACCCCTGCGGCGGATATCCTGCCGGCGGATGGTACGATGCTGCCTCGTGCGTTGGTGGCGGCAGGTATGCAGCAGCTGAGCTCGAGGCAGGCGGCGCCACGGCAGCCAGATAAGCCATGACCGGCTTGCCTGCCTTCTTCGCAGCCGGTGGCGCCGCCGTGGTGAACTGCTCACCAAACTTGTAAGAAAACTCCAGGACGCCCTTGGTCTTCCTGGACGGCAGCCTCACGGCGTAGCTCATCTCCCTGGGCTTCCCGTCGCCACCCTGCTAGAGCAGCTCCCTGACTGGCACGTTGGCCCTGCCGACGTCCTTGTCCCCGCCGAGGGTCCGCTCGGCCTTGATCTTAAACTTGAGGTTGAGCGGCCGGCGCGGGCCGCGGCCACGTTGACAGCGAAGGCGGCGAGGGCTTGGCCCCACTGGGGGCTGGTGCCGCCGCCCTTGTGGACGGGGGTGCGCTGCTTATTCTTGTCGCTCTTGTCGCCGGAGAGGGAGACGACGACGTAGACGTCCATCTTGCCGAAGAGGTAGAGGTCCTGGGCAGAGATCAACGTCACCTCCAGAGGCCTGCATTCCATGTCCGCCGCTACGAAAACCTTTGAAAGATCAACAACAACCACCACCCACGACGGAGAAGAAGATGAAGATGAAGAAGCGACGTCGGAGCGAGAGATTTATTCAACGGGCGAATCCTCGGGATTTATATATATTGTTTCCTTTTTAGGTAATTAATTATAGGCAACAAAATATATTAATTGTTTTTTTTAAATCAGAAAATATATTAATTGTTGCCTATTTAGGTAATTAATTGCCAGACCAAAAAAAAATTTAATTAATTAATTTACGCGTTGTGTTACGCTTTTTTTGTTTTGGGCTTATACGCAGACGAAGTTTCCTATTCAGAAGAACTTTTTTGCCGATTTAGAGGAAGACTTCCCAAGATTTAATTCCCGCAATTTTTCGTCATTCTTTTTTTTTTCTCAGGAAAATCCCCCCTTAGGTGTTTAAAATAGTCAAATTTATCATATCATGTCACAACAAGACGATTTAAAATTTATAGATCAGTCGGCAATGGCCTCGCCAAATTTCGTGTTGTATCGGAATAGGGGATTGGTCCGAAATTTTTCCAAGACGAATAGGGTAGAAGAGAGGGGGGTGGGGAATTGTTTCGATGTTTCGTAGAATTTTTTAAATATTAAATCGCGTATTTAATTTGAGATTTTCTGCATTATTAACCACGGGTCGAAAAGTGCCTACATCTTTGACATATCAATAGAATATTCGATTTTGTCGTTAGTATAATAATGACATTTTTATAATTGCGTCGAATATCGGCAAAATTTCCATACGGGTTCCACCTTGTGGGAATAGGTTTATCATTTTTTGAAACTTAAAACCTACCCCGAATACCATGGAACCTAGAACCTACCCTGTCAAAAGTTTCAGGTCGATTCTAGGGTCTATCCGAGTTCCACCTATATTAGTAATTGAAAGATTGTAGTGAATCATCATATTTAATGACCACCATTTGCTACTATAATTCACTGACCACAACTCATATTTAGACATATAAAGAATAAGAAATATTAACAAAGTAAAAATCTTAATCATAAAATAAAAGTTCAGACTAGTAATTCCATATTAGACACTCATCGAACGCCGTGGAATACCACATGATCGCGCGAAAACATAAACCAAGAAAAACACAAAAAATTATTTCAGGTTCTAGGTTCCATTTACCTAGAATCCGAAACCTACTCGTCGAAATATGTTCCCTAATTTTTGAAACTCGGAACCTACCCTGCATACCTTGAAATCTAAAACCGACAGGTTCTCACCGATTTGATTCTCAGATTCCAAGTTCTACCCTAGAACTATACTCATCCCTAGAAAAAATAAGGTCAAAAAGCGTAGGGTGGGATGCATCTACAATTTGCTTTTTTCCTTATTGTGCATGAATAAAAGGTTTTTTTTTTTTTTTATAACCAAGGTATCCCACGTACAATGGACTATTCCTTGGGGTGGTGGGGATAAATGTTAATACCATGAAAAACCCAAAATAAGTATATTTATGATAAATTTATTCAAAATTAATTTTTGGATCACTAGAAACCTTAGACCGGTACAAATGTGACAAATTTACCTTCTATTAGTTTCCGTTAAATTGGATTAATACCACAAAAAATCACAAACCGATACACCTGTGACAAACATAATATAAAATTTCAAACTGATACACCCGTTAATTGCTATTTATTATCCAACTTAGCGATTTGTCGGTAAATTTAACGATAACTAACATAAGGTAAATTTGTCACATGTGTACTAGTTTAGAGTTTATTAATTTGAGATAAATTTTTCATAAATGTACAAATTTAAAGTTTTTCGTGGTATTATCCTAAGAATAAATATGAATTCACCCAAAGGTACTCTCTTTTTACTTTGACACTCTTCTGTCAATTATTTTATAATAATTATATGTGCTTGATCTCATGTGAATTTCAACTATAGTTTAAAAAATTAAAATCGATTTGAATTAAATTGAGACAAATTAGTGCACTTATATCCCAAATTTCAAATACGTTATCTATCAACCGTTTGTTGATCGGATAACTAATAATAAAAGTAACTGAATATCTACTAGATCATGAGATAACAGTTGTTATCAACAAGCCTAATTAAATAAATATTAGAAAAAGAAAAAGCAAATAACATGACCCAAATTTCTAAAATATCACCTAAAACAAATAAAAAAAATGATGGGATCAAGAAACTCCATTTTATGTTTCTCTATTCATGTACGTTGCATAGGGTCATTTCCTTTCTTTAGCCAAAAATATGTGGTATTTCTAAGACGAAACTTGAACTTTTGTCAGTAGATTGTTGATGGATGTTGCTTGATGTTAGCCAATAGAAAAATTGTCCAAAAAGTTATAAACCTATTGCACTTTTATCAATTCAGTCATAAATCGTTCAATTTTGTCATTTTAGTCTTAAATATTTTCGCGTTTTGCCAATTGAGTATATCTAATCATTTCACAACGGTCTCGCATCCGCGAGCGACGTAGCCACCTCCTGATCAGTCCCACCCGTCGACTTCTTCACCACGACCCGACCTTTTCAACTTTGACCAATTCGTCCATAAAGCTCGCTTATTTCATTAGGTTGTCGCTCCCATTGCATTGCACCCTTTTCTTTCCTACATTTTATCGTGGCGTTTCGGTTCAAGTTCAAGGCCACAATTGACAGTCACCTCAGCTGGAGAGGCAGTTGGGCATGGCGAAGAGGCGGCTGGGCACGGAGGAGAGGCGGTGGCTTTGAGAAAAATCTAGTTCTCCCTACTCTCTTGAGAAATCCTCCCCTTTTATCTCGTCCAAATACAGGATTCTATCCTGACTTTTATTCGGACGATCAGCCTAAACTCTCAGAGGACAGCATACGTTGGATGCAACATGATCGCTCGAAAATGGAGATGGATCAGCATGGAATGTATGGTACTTCTCTCGTTGAGAATGGGAACATCTTTGGGCTTCTGCAAGGGTTGGGTAGAAGCTCAACTAATGTAATTGGATAGCAAAGGTACATTCGTGGTTTTTTGATCGTCGAGTTTTGCTTCGGAATTATCTTCAAATTGCAGACGGGTGCGGCTTTTGGTCTTTGCAATCTGCTTATGCAACAATCCCCAAGTATATTGCATGATGCTAACGTATGTTGTAACTCAGAACCATGTTTATGTCCCACGTGGTCGGGATTCCGAGTCATCATAGTCGAGAGTCTTGATCGGAATTGTACTATCGAATCGGAGGGAGTCGAAGAATTTCCGGTGCACCTCACGAGGAGTGAAGTTTTTGAGTAAATGAGCATGGCATTTGGTCTGGATCTTATGCTCTTGGAAAGAACCTGCTTTCTGGTTTTCGTTATGGGAAATGCACAAGACCCTCCTCAACTTTTTGTAATCGAACCGTCCATTCCATCACTGAAAAAAACACCAAATCACTCGCAGCCCCCGACCTCGATGGCCGGGGCGTGGGCGGCCCCCCTCTGAGCCGACCTCCTTGACACTCTACTGATCTGCTCTGCACCTGGCCCATACCGGCCCGCCCCTTCCCCCCTCTTTGAGGTCATCGATGGCCCAGATCAAGGTCGCCGGAGTGGCAATGCTCGATCTAGATGATCCGATTCATTGCCATACTTATTGCGAAACAAAGAACCGAAAGAAAAGAAGCCAAAATGAAAGGTCAAGATCGCTATTTTAGCCCCACATGAAACGGATCCAATTTCATTTACACATAAAGAAAAAGGAGGACATCTCATAGCTCGAGACAACATCAGAATAAGGGGAAAAGGCAGGAGGAAGGAAGACGCAAAAAAACAAGGAAGAAACTTCGTCTACATATCCATACCATCATCGAACCCGGCGTCGTATCCGGCGTCGTACGGTGTCGTACGACGGACGCGTCCGTGTAAGAAGTTTTAGAGGATGGAAAGCAACTGAAGAATAGAATTTGTATTGCTTTTTCATAAGCAACAAAGTCTAGATGATTAGGGAAAGAAAATATACAAAATTCCTTGATATATAATATTCTAATCTTCCATCAACGTAGGAGTCAATATCAATTAGGATCAATCAGCAACGGCAACCGTATCATCAACAGTCCGATATCATGTCATCGATCAGCAGCCCGCCAACCACCCCATTCCCAACCCCGCGGCGCCGCTGCCGTGTTTCTTGGGCGGCTGCTGGTATGCCGGCGGTGGGGCTGCGTACCCGTATCCCTGCGGAGGAGGGTAAGCGTATCCCTGCGGCGGAGGGTAACTGTATCCCGGCGCGGCGTTCGGCGGATACATGTACCCCTGCGGCGGATATCCCTGCAGCGGAGGGTACGATGTCGCCCCGTGCATCGGTGGCGGCGGGTACGCGGCGGCCGGGTACGCCATGAACGGCTCGCCCGCCTTCTTCGCCGCGGGCGCGGGGGGCACCGCCACGGTGAACGGCTCGCCGAACTTGTAAGAGAACTCCAGGACGCCCCTGGTCTTCCCCGACGGCAGCCGCACCGCGTAGCTCATCGCCTTGGGCTTCCCGTCGCCGCCCTGCTCGAGCAGCTCCCCGACGGGCACGACGGCCCTGCCGACGTCCTTGTCCCCGCCGAGGGTCCGCTCGGCCTTGATCTTGAGCTTGAGGGTGAGGCGGCCGGCGCGGGCCGCGGCCACGTCGACGGTGAAGGCCACCAGGGTGTGGCCCCAGCGGGGGGACGTGCCGCCGTCCTTGTGGACGGGGGTGCGCTGCTTGCCCTTGTTCCGCTTGTCGCCGGATAGCGAGGCGACGACGTAGGGGTCCATCTTGCCGAAGACGTTGGCGTCCTTGAGGTCCTTGGCCGAGATCACCGTCACCTCCAGGGGCCTGCACTCCATGTCGTCCGCCGCCGCGAAGAGCCTTCGAAAGATCAGACAACAACCACCACCGCCCACGGCGGAGAAGACGAAGACGAAGAAAATGAAGAAGAAGAACGGACGATCTTGCAGAGAGATTTTTTCTGTCGTTTTTCTGGGAGCGATGGAGCGGAACGGTAGTGGTCGAGGGCGTATTTATATTCGAGGTTGGAAGAAACGACGTCGCATGGGGGGGGGGCGAATCTTGGGGTTTTTATTTATTTATTTATTTTGTTCCTTATTTAGCTAATTAATATTAATTAAAGGAATTAATTACATTGATTAATTGAGTGCTTATGACGCGGGAACGTAGGCAATCCTTTGGATCTTCTCGATGCGTTGTTTGCTTCCGCCCCTTTTTTAGGGGGGGGGGCGTATACGCGCGGTCAACGCGTCATGAACCTTGAGTGATCAATCTATACGCGTACAAGACGAAGCTTCCTATTTTCTGCCTGCCAGTTTCACAAGAAGAGATATCAAAAAAAAAAAAAAATTTGCTGGCATTTTCGCCCATTTCGCATTTTCTTTTATTTTCGGAAAAAATTCTCGAGCGTTGGAATATTTAAATATTAAATTGTGTATCGATCCGAAGGCTGAAAACTTTAGGGGCGGTTAGCAGTGACCCCTAGAAAATTTTACATGGTTTCAGCATGTGGATCGGTCTAGAATTTTTCTCAAAACACGAGGGGAGGATTGTCCGATGCTTTTTACTTTCATTTTGAGATATCGCGCGTCGTCAAGCACAGATATCGAAAGTGTTGAGATCTTGTGATTTTCTCAGATATAATGTTAAGTTTATTTGTCGTTAATTAAATTGATTTTAATGTCGAAGTCAAATGCAGCAAATATTGGCCAAAAAAAAAAAGAAAGAAAAAGAAAATGAGAGTCACTGTGGACCGTCCCGAAAGTTTAAGCCGTCTGATTGGTACACGATTTAATATTTATACATTCTAACCCTCATGACGGGAATTTTCTTGAAGGAAAATAAAAATGATGAGAGAGCGTTGGAATTTTACGTGATTTTGGAACGTGGGTTGGCCCCGAGTTTTTTCTCGAAACGCATGAGGAGGATCGTTCGATGCTTTTGCCTTCATATTTTGAAAATGTTGAGTGCGGATGTTGAAAGTGTCGAGATCTTGTAATTTCCTTGAACGGGATATTCCATTTTCTTGTTGATGATTAAATTGATTTCGACGCAAAAGTTAAATGCGCAGAATATTGGAAAAAGGAAAATGAAAAAGAAAAAAAAAGGAAAAGAAAAAGGAGCGGTGGAAATGAAAAGATGAAAGTGTGGAAGCGCGGGGGGTTGGATGCGCGTACATTCCGCATTGCTTTTCCTTATCGCATAAGAATAAAAGCGATCGTGACGTGCATTTATGACGTCACCTTCTTCTTCTTTTCTTCTTTTTTATACTTTGGCACTCTTCTGGAAATTCCCAGAAAGGTCGATAATTCCTTTTTTTTTTCCTTTAATTATCTGTGATTGATCTCAAGTGAATTTCAACTCCAGTTTCAAAAAATTAAAATCATTTTTTTAAATTGAACACAGATAAATTAGTGGACTTATCCCAAATTTTTGAAACGCGTTATCCATGATCGGTTTTTTAATGGCCCGATTCCTTAAAATATCATAAGCTTTAGGTCTTATCTCAATTTTGTCTCGAGCTAATCTTAAATCTACCCATGCTTACAAAGATCGCTATTAGTTTCTTGAAAATTATCAATATCAGGACGAGTTAGAGGTTCATTATCAGAGCATGGATCTTCATCGACACCCTCACTTTGGTAAGGGATAACAAAAATCTTTCGATGTCGATAATTTTGAAGAAACCATTGTCAATTTTTGGACTTGTAGGCAAATTTGGGACTAGAATGAAAGTTCAAGATTTATTTTGAGACAAAAAAATATTTGGGCAGAATTGGGATTTGACCTAAAAGTTGGGTTTTTTTTAGGGGATTAGCCCGTTTCTTAATCGAATGACTAATAAAAAGTAAGCAACATCTACTAAACGATAAGATAACATCTAAAATCTAACTAAATGAATTTTGAATAGCAAATAACATGACCCCAATTTCTAAAATATTACCTAAAAACAAAATAAGTTGTTGTTTGTGCTTTGCTTTGGACAGGATCAAATTCCTTTCTTTAAGCCAAAATTGTAAGTGATGCTTCTAAGATTTGAGTTTGGAATGATCGCTCGAAAAAGTCAATTGCTAGAGAACGACACCTATACGAAATTACAAACTTTGGTTTGACGGGTGCTTTGATTGTAATTGTAGATAGTGGTTGAATCTTGTCTTTATCAATGTGTCTACCCTTAGATTCAAAGTTGACGGTGAAAATCGTTTGTTTTCTTCACTTTACTTCTTTCGGCATCCTATCTAAGCTTAAGGCTTTATTAAGTGGTTTCTAGCTTCGGCTTATTGTACAAATAACACAGTAGACAGAATCGATCGCGATGAAGAAATCACGCGAAAAAGTTATAATCGAACGAGTTTGCTAATTTTTAAGAGATAAGTATATTGTAAGTCTTAAAACTTATTACGAAAGTGCAATTGAATTATAAAACTCTAAAAAAATGCAATCAAGTCATAAAACTTGTCATAAAAGTATAATCGAGTCCTAATACTTGTTAGATTAGTCCAATTAAGTCATTTCTTTGATTTTACTTTTTAAGAGTTTTAGAACTCGATTATACTTTCGAATCAAGTTTTAGGGTTTTTAGCAAACTTATTTCGATTTTTAGCATGTGCTTGATGTAGTTTATTAGATTAGAGCTGCCCCGATAATGCGTGCCAACTTTATTTCGAGACCCCATGAGGATTAGTCACTTCTTGGGAACTTTAGCTGGACCTAGGAAGCTGCTTTATATCAAAATTCCAAATGATGATTGATGCCCCACCGCCGTTTCAAGTGCTGGCTCTGACATGTTCTCCAATCAATTCGACGGTTCACATGTTCTCCTCTATACCATACCTTTCTTGAACTACCACTTGCTATATCTTTTTCCTTACTTGAAATGGTAATTAGGGCAGAGATGACTCATACTTTGTGTCAGACAATAGTCTGATTTCTTCGGAAAAATCAATAATGCATGAGGTACTTAATCGACATATTACATGGGAAGAGAAGTTAAACTTTGTTCATCAGGTATCATTCACTCCTTGTGTTGTATAATTCTACACCAATTGCATCCTTGTTTATGCTAATTACCTTGATGACTCGCTAACTCTTTTTGATAACACCCTTATCTCTTCTCGCTTTCTTTTGCTTTAAGGCAGATCGTTTCGATGCTAGACCCGATGGACAGCTTTTCCGATTTCTTGTCGATGTGGCTGCATTCTTTTGAGAAGCTCCTTGATGGGGACATGGAACCCACCCGACGAGCTTCTTTCATATGTGACGTTTCGTTTTGATCTCAAATATCAGTCTCAAGCCGTCGTGATTAGGCTGCGTGATCGACAAGCACGGGTCTGTAGCGCAAACATTTCATTTTCCTCTTGACAAAGAATAAGATGAACAACTTACCCGCACGTCTACAGTGAGTTAGAACTAAATCTACAACAAATTCATGCAAAAATCTTAGGCTTCACCTTTTTTATTCTCTTCATACAAAGAACACGGTTAAATGGGCAAAAAAGGAAAAAATCTTCGGTAAAAGCTGTCGATGTTGTGGAGGACTCCGAAAATTTCAGACATCGTCAACTTTCGGCCTTGGAGGTTGTTGACACCTAAATTTTACTAATTATTTAGTCGTAATTTGCATAGAAAATTAGGGATTAATTTTTAATCCCTAAACAAAAATATTTAAATTGCATAACATATAGTTTAGGTTCATTTAATTTAATTGCATTTTTTGCATTGAATTGGTGGTAGCAAATGAGCTTAAATTTCATTGAACGAGACTTGGCTCGCTCGGAATGCAAGGGCCGGGAATTATAAGTCAAACGGGTTCGGTTGTTTTAATTTGAGCTTAATTCAGCCCATTGTGCTTAATTAAATAAAAAGCCCAAGTTAATTCAGCCCAATTAAATTAAATTAGAGCCTAAGCCTAAGCCCATTATGACTATAGAGCCCATCTAATTGGCCTAGATTAGTGTTATATATACATCATTAGGTCAGAATTTGGGAGGAGGGAGCAAATTTTCAGATCTGATTTTGAGAGCTCAAGTGCGAGAGTGAGAGAAAGAGAGAGAAGGGAGGCCGGCAACACCACCACCCGTGGTCGCGCCTCCCATCGCGCGCCACCGCCGTGTTGGAGGACCGCCAACACCGTCGTCAGCCACCATCGCCCCCTCCCTGTCCGCAAGTCATAGCCGTTGAAGGACCATCGTCGCTGCTTTGCCTCGCCGAACAGCCTGTCCCGAGAGGCTGTCGCTGCTATTGCTGCTTCTCCATGCACCAGCCACGTCTTCTCCAGTCAATCGAGGAGCTTGTCAAAGCCTCCTCTCTATCTTGTTGGTCCACGAAGCAGCAGTTACAGCTTTGAAGATTCCCCATGCAGCGTGCATGAAGACGTCTTCGTTCAGCCGCTTTCCCTCGCCAAGCTGAAGACTCTTCCTTGTCCAGCGGCCAATCAATAGAAGCTGCAGGCGGTGCACGTCAGTGAGGCCACAGCAAGCACTTCGTCTAGCGCGAGATCAGTACCACATCACCAGGAGCCGTTTGTGCATCGCTGTGAGCCCCCACCAAGTTGTTGTTCAGCCGTCTTTGACACCCACGCCACCGTTGTCATCGACGCCGCCGTTCCCGGAGACGCCGCGTCGATATCGTGCGTGAGCACCGTCCCGACGTCGCCGTCACCGTCGCTCGTCGCCGGTGGTCCCAATCCCAATCCGTTGACTTGATCCCAATCGGTTCAAATTTGGAGATTATCTGCAAATTAGGTAATTGAACATTATTCTATATTTTTCAGAATATTTAATTTCCTAATTTGCATGTTTTGAATATTTCATGAATATCATGTGGATATTTAGATATCTTACGATAATATTCGATATATCCGCAATATTTGAAAATATTTAAAATTAAGAAAATTTCCTAATTTAGCAACGTATCTGGACGACTATCTGACCTTATCTCTAAGGTACGATACGCGGCGATACGGAAAATTATTATCCTATCTATAATCATTTGGATACGATAATGATCTTTATCTGCTTTCCAAATTTAAATGATCAATTTTCCGTCAATATCTATAACCCTATAAATATGACCGATAGTTCGATTTTTGTGCCTAATTCGAGTTTGAAACAAATTTGGCGGATCGCGTGGACGATTTGAATGTGGTTGCTATCCTTGTCTTTTTTTTATTATTTGCTTTCCTTTAAACAGAAAATTCAAAAAAATATCAGTTAGGATTTGAATTTGAGTTTTGCATTGTCGCGACCTAAAAAATTTTCATTTTTCGGGCTAATGGATTGTTAAGATTAAACTTAACTCGGGCCCTCCCAAGCCCTACTAATTCGCAATTTAGGGTTTAAGTTCTTAACGTGCAAATGTTTTCATGCTTGGAATCGCCACTAATCAATTTACGGTAGGTCGATTAGAAATCTAAATAAAACATAGGGAGATATGTTTTATTCCTACGAACCAGAGATTCTAAGCCCGGGGACTTGATTACGCTAGATCTAGTCTAACGCCCTTTCGGTACCTTTTCTTTTCAAAAATATTTTGGCATGCAGTTTGGATCCATTTCAACTTAATTACTAACATGTGAGGTGTTCATGCGAGTGTGCAAACCACCAATTTAACACTCAATAATTGAATATTAAATTGCAAGATTAGAAGAATTACTTACCTCGAAGCAACGCAAACATCTGCATAGTTAGCTAGAAAATCACATTAACATCCTAATATGATTTCTAATTAACAAGCAATTCACTCAATTTCTCTTTTGATTTTCACTTATTTAAATGAAATCTAATCTATATGCAATGGCGTGCAAAAATGATATGCAATTAATGCAACCTAGCATGCAAACTATATGTCATGCGACGACGTGACCTAATTCTAATGATAGGCAAATGATTTATTTTTGGTATTTTTCTCTAATGAAATTCAGAATAAAAATATGCCTAAAATAACGTGCAATCTATGATGATTTAACATATCCTAACATGATTGATTTTTGGAATTTTTTTGTTAAAATTCGAAATTAAAAATAACCCAAATCATGAATGCAATCTATCCTAAGATGACTCTTTTTGGGTTTTTTTTATGAAAATTCGAAATTTAAAAAAATGACCTAAATAATCTATTAAGATTAGAATATTACTTAATTTAAACTAGGAAATAGATTATCTCAAGTCCTAATTTAAATTAAATAATTACTCTATCTTCTAGATATATTTAGGATTCCCTAAACATCCAAAACTCTAAGTCAAATCCTAACTGATATTTTTTGAATTTTCTGTTTAAAGGAAAGCAAATAATAAATAAAAAAAAGACAAGGATAGCAACCACATTCAAATCGTCCACGCGATCCGCCAAATTTGTTTCACACTCGGATTAGGCACAAAAATCGAACTATCGGTCATATCTATAGGGTTATAAATATTTGACGGAAAGTTGATCGTTTAAATTTGGAAAGCAGATAAAGATCATTATCGTATCCAAGTGATTATGGATAGGATAATAATTTTCCGTATCGCCGCGTATCGTACCTTAGGGATAAGGTCAGATAGTCGTCCAGATACGTTGCTAAATTAGGAAATTTTCCTAATTTTGAATATTTTCAAATATTGCGGATATATCGAACATTATCCTAAGATATCTAAATATCCACATGATATTCATGAAATATTCAAAACATGCAAATAAGGAAATTAAATATTCTGAAAAAATATAAGATAATGTTCAATTACCTAATTTGCAGATAATCTCCAAATTTGAACCGACTTGGGATCGAGTTTGCGGATCGGGATCGGACTCGGGCGACAGGCGACGCGGTGAGTGGATGGCGGATGCGACGGTGGTGGGATGATGAACGAACCCAGCTGGACGTCTTGGTGTAACAGGGATGATTCGACCTCTTCCCGGAATCACCGCTCGGCCACGTCGTCACAGTGGAAAGAAGGCTTGCTGGGTGGTGCTTCGTAGGTCCGCCGTGGCAAGCAAAACGATAGAGAAAAGCTCGCTAAACCGCAGCAGCCGGTGAAGTGCGGTTGTTTGAAAGAGTAGCAACACATCAGCAACGAGGGAACGCCATGGAGCAGCGGTTTCACATCAGGACTGATAATGGCATTTCGGGATGCAATGTCTGGACGCAGCGGCATGAACTAGTGGATGTCAGTGTTTGGTGGCGTGAGGAGCAGCTGCGGAAAAAGAGAGATGGAGAAACTTGAGCTCTTTGCTAAATGCCCAAGCTTTTTGTCTCCTCTATCAAGTTGAGTCTTCCCAGGAAAGTAAGAGATCCAGTGAGAGCCACGGCCTCCCCTTTTGTCTTTTCTTTCGTATTGTGGCTGGGAAAAACTTGGCTTTGACGAACTTGACCGTGAGTGGATGTCTGACCAAATTGTCAAACTACACTCACTAGGAAGACTACAAACTTCACCACTCCGTCGCCATCTTTAGCCTTCAAGAGCACTCACGATCTCTCTCTCGGTTCCCGCTCACGATCTCTCTCTCTCTCTCGCACTTGAGCTCTCAAAATTAGATCTGAAAATTTGCTCCCTCTTCCAAATTCTGACCTAATGATGTATATATAACACTAATCTAGGTCAATTAGATGGGCTCTATAGTCATAATGGGCTTAGGCTTAGGCTTAGGCTCTAATTTAATTTAAATGGGCTGAATTAACTTGGGCTTTTTATTTAATTAAGCATAATGGGCTGAATTAAGCTCAAATTAAAACAACCGAACCCGTTTGACTTGTAATTCCCGGCCCTTGCATTCCGAGCGAGCCGAGTCTCGTTCGATGAAATTTAAGCTCATTTGCTACCGCCAATTCGATGCAAAATACGATTAAATTAAAATGAACCTAAACTATATGTTATGCAATTTAAGTATTTTGTTTAGGGGTTAAAAATTAATCCCTAATTTTTATGCAAATTACAACTAAATGGTGAGTTGAAATTTATGTGTCAACATGCATGTTTAGGGAACCCTAAATGTATCTAGAAGATAGAGTAATTATTTAATTTAAATTAGGACTTGAGATAATCTATTTCCTAGTTTAAATTAAGTAACATTCTAATCTTAATAGATTATTTAGGTTATTTTCTAATTCCGAATTTTCATGAAAACCCTCCAAAAAAAAAAGAATGAATTGCTTTATGGTAGATTAGGATAGATTGCATTCTTAATTTAAGTAATTTATTATTTCGAATTTTAACAAAAATTCCAAAAATAAGTCATGTTAGGGTATATTAAGTCATCATAGGTTGCATGTTAATTTAGGCATATTTTTATTCCGAATTTCATTAGAAAATACCAAAAATAAATCATTTGTCCGTCATTAGAATTAGGTCACGTCGTCGCATGACATATAGTTCGCATGTTAGGTTGTATTAATTGCGTGTCATTTTTTTTTACATGACATTGCATATAAGTTAGTTTGCATTTTAATAAAGCGCAAACTCTAATGAACACACTGAGTTCCTTGCTTTGTTAATTAGAAATCATGTTAGGATTGTCTGTGTGATTTTCTACTAACAAATGCAGATACTTGCGTAGCTTTGAGGTATGTTATCCTTTATTTATTTACTGTTTTCTTGGGTGTTAAATTGGTGGTTTGCGCACTCGCATAAACACCGCACATGTTAGTAATTAGGCAATAAAATGGATCCAGACTGCATGCATAAACATTTTTTGAAAAGAAAAGGTACCGAAAGGTCGTTAGATTAGATCTAGCGTAATCAAGTCCTCGGGCTTAGAATCTCTGGTTCGTAGGAATAAAACATATCTCCCTATGTTTTATTTAGGTTTCTAATCGACCTACCACAAATTGATTAGTGGCGACTCTAAGCATGAAAACATTTGCATGTTAAAGACTTAAACCCTAAGTTGCGAATTGGTAGGGCTTGGGAGGGCCCGAGTTAAGCTTAGTCTTAATAATCCATTAGCCCAAAAAATTTTTTTAGGTTGCGACAGAGGTGTTCCGGTGATCCAAGTCCACATTCGGCTGGAGTTCTGCCTCTGCTTTGCCATTAGCACAGCTTGTTCGGAAGCGGCCTTTTGTCGCTGGAGGTGTTCAAGCTCCTTTTGCAAAGTCTCCATCATTTGCAGCTTCTGCCTTGGTTCTGCCACATCGACCTGCCAGAACATATCGAGCACTACATAAGTGAAAAAGAGAGTAGCCTTATGAATTTCGATTGTTAATCAGAAGCCTATTTCACATGCAGCAGTCCATGACTCTGATCCGCTTAAGTGCCTGTGTCAGTGTCAATGTGGAGTTGAGCCTGCAAGGTGATCGATTATATAAAGATCTCCCCTGGTTAAAGGCCTAAGCCAAATCCTATTCCACGCCCGTCCTGCAATGCCTGTTCTGCATTCGGGGTCAATTTGTTTTTATAGAAGAGCATAGTTAACACAAATTGGCGATTTCTTGGGAACCATTGCAATGAACAAGGCAAGGTGTGACCGCATTCAGAGATTATAAAAAATGTACGGTAGAGGCATCAAATCACTTCTCAGAACTTTGCTCTTACTTCTAGAGCCAAGAAGAACTAATCCAATTGCAGAACAAGGGAACTGGAGTTTCTGAGAACCAGCGAGTACCTCAAGTTTGAAACACCTTGACTGCTCTGCGGCAAGTTGACCCGGCACGTACTGAAGCTCCTGCATGTGCAATTAAATATGTTAAGCTTTGTAGCGCTTCTATTTTCAAGGCAGAGAAGATTATTAAACATTAAACCTGAGGACTCTAGTAGATGTTCCAGTTGGTAAACAGAGCCTGTGATATCTCTGCTGTGATCATTTCGAGACTTTTTTTTTTTTTTTTTTGGGTAAGGATCATTTCGAGACTTTTGAGTCCATTTAAGTGAAGAATTTCCTTGTTATGCTATCCATACAAGACATTCCACTAATACGAACTATATTTTAAAAAGCACTAATAAACAGCCTTTGTTCAATGGCTTAGTCTAACTATACACGATGGACAAAGGATTGTCCACTTTTAGCCCTGAGACTAGAAAACAAATTCCTACAATGCTAACGTTTCTCGGAAACTACATTCTTTCTTTATTATAAATTAAACAAAGTGCTCCAACAAAGGGATTAGTTGTTACAAAGTTGTCCAATAAAGATTACAGTCAAGACATACAAAAACAAGTCATACCTTGTACGGATCGGTGTTGCGAGTCTCGGCTTCTGAGATTTCTTGCTTTAATTGAAGAGACAACAACTTCTGCTTGCTGAGTGAAGATTCTAATTCTTCTTTCTCTGTCTTGAGGGTTGCCAAAAGATGCTTTGCAGTTCCCTCATTTCTTGATTTCTGTCCAGGATATAAATCAGTAACCTGAAGAAATACAACAGGCAGAATACATTGCTTAAGAAACAAACGCAACAAAATTGGAAATCCAAAGGAAGAATAGTGCACATGGTAGGGCTTCTCAATGAATCAGAAGCTAGTGGACCTCTACGTATCTTAAGATACAAATTCCTAGTGCAGAATTATTTCAAACCGAAAGGATATCATACACGTGCAAGAATTTATCAAGGATACAGATCGCGTGCACAATCAATAACTTAAAACACAAACAACTAGACAAACTTGGAAATCAAAGGGCCAAAACGATGCACATATAGGACAACTGAATGCGTCAGAATGCAGTCGACCTCTTATGCCTTTAAAGCAAATGTCGTGAGTCACCTCAACATTTGATTCAAGTGCTTATCAAGCACTTGAATCAAATAGGATTGACATCACCCATACGTCAAAATAATAGACAGACTAGTATCGTAAGGTGTCACATGCTCGGTGTACAATTTATTCCTGCTAGCTTATATAATACTAACAAAGACGCAATATAAAGATGAAATTCCACATAAAAGAGATAGCCAACGTCAATTACCCCGGGATCTTTCTCTATATTGTCCACAACAACTTCTCTTCTTCCATCTTGGACCGTTTCAACCTCTGACTCCAAGTCTCTGGTAGCATTTGTCGCATTGTGCACAGCAGAAACACTGTCAGGCAAAGGACTTTCGATTGCTTTTGCCGGTAGTGTCGATTTGTGGCTTGGTTTAAGAACATTAATCTGAAAAACTAACCGCAGTAGAATGAAAGAGGAAAATCCACATCAAACACATAAAACAAATAAAATATAATGAACCTCATGGCTGTAACGCCCATTATATCCTCCAAAAGATACGATGACATCTTCAGCATTATATAGGAGCTTACAACCAAACTCAAACCCTGCCGTCAAAGAATCAGACAATGATTTCATAATTGAAGTGCTAAAAACTTTTTCTTTTTTCCTAAAGAAAGTGCTAAAAACTTAAAAGTATGTATATCCCAAGAATTCCAGAAGAAAAAAGTACACTTGTGGTCTTCAGTAAGCAAACATATGACCACACAGATAAGGAAAAAATGTCGGTAGAGAGAAATGTACCTCACTAGCAACTGGAATGCGCCCTTCGACAGAGGTCACAACAGACCAAACTAATGTAGACATGTTCAGGACAACGGTTTCTGATACCCCTGCAAGAAGTTTAGAGAAAGAGGTAAAATTCCAGACAAGAATGAAGCACACAAACGCAAATAATACCAGCATTGGGAATGCTCCCAAACAAGCAAATACAATTTCTAATGCAACAAATTTGGTAAGACGAATTAGTACTCATGTCCTTAGACTAGAAAGTTCGTTAATGTACTGCTTTCTGCAGCAAATTAGTTACTTCATGCAGGGTCTACCATCAATCTTGCTTCACAAAAGTGAATGGTTCTTGTGTCACCTAAAGGCCGACGTGACATTCCGAATTTTGGCCCATTTGTAGGATTTATAAAACGGATATTTCGTCAGTGCGTTTATTGTAAAAATCTCGCTCGGGAATTGATCACTCTCGGGTTCTTGTTTTTAAAATAGAGATTTTGCTAGAATCGCACTCGATCGAATTTGGCTGTTATTTAGACCCCGAATTTGGCAGTCGATTTTTGGGAGTTTCAAGACGAAATAAATTAGATGGTATCGATATTGTTGTGGCCAACGTCGAGATTACCATGAATAGTGAGAAAGTAGATTTTTGATCGAGTGCAGATTTAGACTAGTAGACCTTCCTCGGGGTAGTTTGATTAATTAATTTGCCCATTGTCCCTTATTATATTTCAGGATTAATTTGGACCGTAGGATCGTTTTCAGACATAAATTTAGGCCGTTGGATTGTGATCGAGTGCTTTGACTTTTATTTCTCCCCCCCCCCCTCTCTCTCTCTCTCTCTCTCTCTCTCTTCTTTTCCTCTCTCTCTCTCTTCTCCTCTTCTTCTTCTTCGTTGGCTTCTTTCCACCCTAACTGGTTCCACCCCGCTTCTGCCCCCGCTTGATCGACCCTCAGCCCAGCCACTTACCGCGCTCGACCACCGCACCGCGCACCATCCGGCCGCCACCTCCACCCTGCCACCGCTGCCACAGAAGCTCCCCCCTCTCACTCCCTTCCTCCTTCGCAGCTCCTTCCAGCCTGCCCGACGCCACCTCCACCAGTCGCCGCCGCTCTACAGCCTCGCCAGCCACAGCGCCGTCGCCAGCCAGCTACCATCCCCCCAGTCCACCCGGCCGCCGCCGTCGTCGCCGCGAGCAAGCCCAGCCCACTGCTCGAGCTCGTCGTGCCCGGCTGCCGCGGCTCTCCACCCACCAATTCGGCCAGCGTACTCGTTGCCACCGCGAGGTCGCCGTGCCGCCCCCTAAGCCCCATCTCCCTCTCCCTCTTGCTCGCTCTGCCCCAACTCACCTTTCCCCTCTCCTCTGCACCGTCACCGTTGCCGGCTAGCTAGCTCATCGGCCAGCCGGCCAACCAGTCCTGGCCAGTCAGCCGGCTAGCCAGCCCCGCCGGCTAGCCAGCCTAGCTCGCGGCCAAGTCGCCCCGGACCATGGCCGAGCCGTTGCTCGCTCGCCCAGGCCGCGTGCCCGACGCCTTGCCCATTCGGCCTATGCACTTCGCCCGTCCAACTCACCGTGCGCCCCTGGGCACGCCGCGCGGCCACTGCGCCCGTGCGCCAGGCGTGCTGATCGGCCATTGTGCTCGCATTGGCCGGCCAGCGCGCCCGTGCACGCGCTTGTCACAGTGCTCAACCGTGACTGAGAATTTTGCCCATGGCCGACCTCCGTGCCCTCGTGTGTGCCGAGTCCGCACTGTTCACCCGGGCCATTTTAGGCCTGAGCCGACTTTTTCCGGGCCAAAATCTAGTAAGTGACTTCCTAAACCCTACTTAGTACATTAGGTATTATTAGACTTGTCTAGGGATTAATTAGTACCGATTTAGGAGCTAAACGTGGAGTATGGTTAATATTTGCATGTGCATAATTGTTATATTAGATTGTGATATTTGTAGAGCTTACTTAGTGGCTATTTATGGTAGGCTAAATGACCGTATTGTCGTGGCATGTGTGGGGAAAATTGACGTTTGATTGTGGTCGACTTGGATGGTTTTGGGTGCATATTAGTGGCTAAGGTTGGTGAGTCAATGATTGGCTTGTTGTGGCATTCGTGGGTGGGTTGGATGTTCGTATGTGGTCGATTAAATGTTGAGTTTATGGGTTGGTGTGGCTTGTCGTGAGTTGGATTGAATTGTGATTATAGATTGCTTGGTGTAATTGGCTTGAAATTGATTGAATTGAATGGCGTGTGTATGCCTGTCGATTGCAAGCCTGGATTGATCGAAGGGCTACAGACTAGGGACGTGTTGACGGCGGTCTGTGTGAAGGCTTGACTGGCTAGTGTGCCAAATGGAAAGACGGACTTGGGACGTGTTGACGGTGGTCCGTGTGAAGGCATGAATGGCCAATGTGCCAAATGGACGCGGGCTTGAGACATGTTGACGGTGGCCTGTTAAAGGTGTGTTAGATCGAGACGTGTTTACGTCGATCATTAGAAATTGAGCCCGGATTGATCGGAGGGCTACGGACTTAGGACGTGTTGACGGCGGTCCGTGTAAAAGTATGAATGGCCAGTGTGCCAGATGGGCCTGAGACGCAATGGCACGGGCTGTGAGAATGGACCTGAGGCACAGTGGCGCGAGTCATGAAAAAGATGTTTGGCCACGCATGCGATTTGAGTGTGATTGAAATGGCTGGTTGAGTGTGACTGAATTGGCTGGTTGAGCGTGCGATTGAATTAGCTAGTTGAATGTGTGGTGGAATTAGTAAGATGAATTGCGTGCAAGTGTGGTTGGCGTTTGAGCAATTGCGATGTGTTATTTAGTTACTATTACTGCATTACCATGTTATGACTAATGTGTAGTGTTAGCATGGGTTCGATGGCAAGGTAAGTATGATGATGCGAATTTTATAGGTTATGGGGTAGATTATATGTACGACTTGTCTGGGTACGCATTGGCCTACGTGGGGTATAGGGGGTTGCTTATTGAGACTCGTTCTTACGGTTATTATATAACCATTTTAGATCTGCGACCATGAGTGATTAGAGACGCTGCAAGGGTATCTCGGAGATCGAGGACGGATCAAGTACTCGGTATTTTGAGTCCCCTCCTTTGTAGAGGAGTTAAGTTTGCGAACCATTGTCCCTTTTGAGAAATGTGGCTCTGTTCTTGTGGCTTAGCTTGGGGATTGTCTTTTTTTTGTGGACATCGTATGTATTTGCCAAGTGTAGGAATTACAATTATTGTTTTGTGCTATTGTTACCCCTTGTCATTATTAATTGTCCGGGTTGTTTCTATTTGTTTCTGCGCGTGCCTAATCTCTGATGTTTGTGTTGGGTCGGCGACGTGTCTGGGACGTTGCATTCACTGATTGACCATCGAGGGATGATTGCGCGCTTGTAGGGTGCGGGGGGTGTGACATCTCGTTGATTTGGTATCAAAGCAAGATCAGCTCGATCCAAGACGGTCGGAACCTAGAGTGATAAAGAGTGATGACTCTGGGGTAGCCAGTTAGGGAGACTCGAGTGCTATGTGTACCCTAGACAGTGTGATGGTGGTTGCTGCTTGAAATTATGCAATAATATATGAGGTGTAAGTGCGTTAGGACTTTAGGTAAGTGCACGAAACCCTGTTGGTTGTTTTTGGGTGATGTTGTGATTGGCTGCCTGTTTAGTGAATTGTGTTACGATGCACTGCCTAGGGCATAGACTAGTATAGTTGGCCTAGGTTTCTAAATTCTACGTGGAATTTAGTAGGTGAGCATTTGTGAGAATCAATAAGATGAGCGGTTAAGGTCGAGGTCGAGGTCGAGGTCGTGTAGCCCCGCAAGCTGGAGTTGTGAGGGATCCTAGATTGGATGAAATGTGGAGGGTACTTGAGGAAGCGGGATTATTATCGGGTAGACAGACCAGGGAAAGGGAGCGCTACTGTCGCTGCTGCAACTGCTAGTGAGATCATTGGGGAGCGCTACTGTACCTGGATTAACTGACAGAGCAGAGGAGTTAGGTACGGAGGAGCTAAAAGTACTAGATTCTTGAATAATAGAACAGACTGTGGATCGAAGATCATCTAATGATAGAGTAGCTAATGAATGGTTGGAAGAATCCTCAATGATAGTAGTAGCAGTGGATGAGCACACATGCGAACCTCTGAATTGAGATCGATTGTTTGTTCCCATAGATTGCTTAGGTTGTAGCTGATAACAATTGGATGCACGATGACCAGGTCGACAACAGTGTGTACAGTAAGGCTTGCGCCATGAGGAAGAACTAAAAGTGGCAAGTACTATATTTATTGGAGTGGAGACTGATAGAGTAGCGCGTTGTGCTTCTAAAGTAGCTAGTCAAGTTTCTTCGGTCAACAGTTCTGAGACAATTGCCTCAAGATGAGGTAAAGGGTCTCAATGTAGAAATAAAGCTCACACAGGTTCAAACTCATCATTAAATGCTATTAGAAATTGCATAACATGCATTTGATCGCGATATTCAGTAAGCATGCGAGCATCAGTAGTCGACTCCTATTTAGGCTCAGATAAGGCTAGCTGATCCCATATAGCATGTATCGAAGATAAAAATTCGTTAATAGACTGACCTGTCTCTTGATGCATACGATGTAAATTCCCTAACAGTTGATATTGATGAGCAATGTCTGATGTGGAATAACGACTTGCAAGAAGATCCCAAGCTTCCTTTGCTATATCTAGTTGACCAAACTGAAGTTTGATAGATTGAATTGAAGTGTTTCGAATCTATGTGAGTATCTGATGATTCTTGCTATCCCACTCCTCCAAACGTTCAGCAAATTTATCATTAGCCTCACCAATAGTCTAAACAGGCTCTCAAATATCTCCAGTTATGTAACGCCAAAGCTTACGTCCTTTTGGAAAAGTTGACATTTTTTGAGCCCATAAGATATAGTTTGATCCATTCAAGATGGTCTAAATGGGTATTGAGAATTCTAATTTTTCCATGATAAGTAATAAACCCAATATAATCAATTCCAAGAAAACCCATACTTCCAAGGCTGATATTAAAAAAAAAAATAATGCCAAAAATGGATTTAGAACGTCGAAATACTTTAGGAACTAATCTGAAAATGCCAAGAATCGGTCCAAAAGAGATTGAACTGGTCTGGTAAAAAAATAGATAAACTGGTCTGGTCAATGCCGGTCAACAGTCAAACGGCAATGACACGTGACATACACGTGGCAACACGTGTTGATGACATCAGATGATGACGTGACAAACACAGACGGGCAATGATCACGTGCACGGCATGCTGACTTGTGGATCTCACGCGCAGACTCTTCGGGTGGTGCATGAGGAATTTTCAGGCAACATGGCTTGTTGGGTTGGACTTGCCGGAGGATAAGGAACCTGTTTGTGGTGGTGGTTGTCAAAAATAGCCAACTAATGACTTCGAATAGGGCACTTACAGACGACAGCGTGAGTGGGTTTGCGGCGCGACGGCTACCGCAGTTTGTTAGTGACGAATTTTTAGGGTCTGACTCGTCTGAGCACAGTGAATGGGCGCGGCTGTGGCAACGTTGCTATAACACTATATAACTCAATCACCGCTTCTTCAGACAACAACTTGGCTCTAATATTATGTGAGACTTGGTGGGACAATCGCTAACTGTTCTAAAAGTTTAAATTATTAGATGAAGGTGTGGTTTAATATTTATTTTAACACTTCCCTTCACGCTTAGTCTGGTCTTTTTGCCTAGTACTCAGCGTTGATATATTTAACTGGGGAGGTAAATGGAGTTTGGAAAGATTTAAACTCAGGACCTTCAGCTTCGATACCAAATTAAGAATAAGCGGAAAAGAGAATTGGAGAATTTCTGTATATTTCTCTGTACAAATTACTGATGATACATGAACCTATTTATAGGTTATTCTAGATGACTATCTAAAGCAAGAAAATATTACAATATCAAATACAATAAATTAAAATCAATCTAGGAAGACGACAATATCTCTGGAAGATAACAAATCAATTTAGAAGGTTAACACTTTCTCTAGAAAATAACAATAAATCTCTAACAAGATCATTTCTATCGGCGACACGCCATGTTGAAGAATCGCTCAAATCTCTCACTGACGTTTGACATGACTCTCTGTCTAAAATTGAGAAAATATTAGGTAGGACTTGAATTCCACTGTGGCAAAAAACGAGTATCCCAGCGTGCAACACGTGTCTCCGGGCCCCACCCGGTTAGACCTCCAATATTTTGAAAATATAGCGCCTCTCTCCTCTCATCTCTCACACTTGCGCGCCCCCAACCCCTCTCTCTCCTCCCGGCTCAGAACTTGGCGCTCCCTCTGATTCTTCTGACGCCGGCGCCTCCGCCTCTGCCTCCGCCGATGACGCCGACGCCGACGGCGATGCTGATGCCGACGCTCCTCTACGCACTCGCGCTCCTAACTTCTCTCTTCTCCCAGACATGCCGCCTCCGATGCCAACGCCTTTGCACTCTGAGAACTCGCGCTCCCTCCGACACCACCTCCGACGCCGACGCCGATGCCTCTGCCCCCAACTTGAGACCGACGCCTTCGCCCAACCCTTGCCGACGCCTTCGCGTCGGCCATGCCCTAGCCCTAGCCTTTGCCTCGACGCTCTGCATCCGCAGGCCCTAAAGAAGCGATGGTGGAAGGCGAAGCCGTAGCCAAAGGAGGAGCTCCACCAATAGTAGCTGCAGCTGGCGGCGGCGGCCAAGTCTTCGTCGTCGTCGTTGACGGTGGCCAGGGAGAAGAGGTCGCCACAGCAGTACACGGTCGACGAGAAGTACACCCAGCGGAAGTCCCTTGTCCAAGTCCTCTACGACTGGTTGGCCAACCACAACCTCCTCTAGCGTTCTCTCTCTTGCCGGTACTTCAAAGACCTCCTATTTCTCTGTTCGCTGTTTTGCACAAGCTTAATTTCTCTTTATATCAATATTAGTTGGTGAATGTAAGTGGAGTCGCACAAGGTTCTCTCGGATGAGTTTGCAATGGCTGGTGCTGTGCGTGAGTTTGGTGGGCTGGAAGTTATTTTGGACATGATCCAAGTAAAAAAAAATTTGCAACAGCAAGTCCTCTGCTTACCGAAGATGTCCTTGTGCGGGGATCTGTGAAGTGTAGATATGTGCCTACGGATTTGCATTTTTTAGCAAAATGAAAAATTTCCCTTTTGTGGATATGTACAGAGTGTTTTTTAGATTCTCTGGACATCTGCTGATAATAGTGTGCATTCTAATTTTGTATTATGCTATTCTATTCATTTCATATTCCAGAACTTGGCTTTGGACATTGAAACATTGGTTTTTTGTTAGCTTACGAAAATAGTGTAGGAAATAGAGTATGGCTGTGGGGAATTTTATGCTTACTTGTGTATTCATATCACTAGAGGACTCTGAGGTACTCCATTTGGTCATCTAAAGTTTCAATTGAATGGTTCTTTAAACCAAAAAATTTGACTTAAGAAAGGAAAGAGCTTCTTGTGCTACAGTTGTTAGCCAAGTTCGTTCTGAATGTAGGTTTGGCTAAGTTGGCATTCCACATTCTTAAATCCTGCAAAAAGGGTCTCTAGAATCAAATTTTCAGCTAAGCAAGGAGAAGCCCGCTTTGCTAGCGATGTATTTTGTCTACTTAATATCTATCTTAAAATTTACTCTAATTTTCTTTTTTCTCTTTGTGTAATTTTCTCACCAGTTGGATAAGTTTGGTCACAAGTGGCTAGTGTAAGGATTGGAGGGAAGGGGGAAAGGGTTGCTTAATTTGGAATCTTGACTTTGCTTACTAAATTCTCATTGATTGACATTGCCACGATTTGTAATTGACCCAAGAATATGCCTTGGATCTACAGAAACTATATCAAAATTTGGAGCAGGACTGTTTCTGTTGGTCTAAGTAATTATCCTGCTAGACTTCACTCATTCGTGGCATGATGCATGGGTTGCAAAAGATGAACAGAAATGGTTAGTTGGAGTCTTTAAAATTCTATTCTATCATTCTTCCTTCTCTATATGTTAGGCTTCTGTGATATTTGAGTTTTGATGGCTCATTGGACTTGTTTAGGTATGTTGCTTTGCTGGTGATATCAGTTGGGTGCTATATTGCAACCTCATATGGTTTAATCCTTCTGGTGAGGACTATGGCCTCAATGTCTTCTTCCTTGTTATGATAATGGTCCTCGGCTTTGTAAATGAAAATTTTCACCCTGTGGTAACAAAAGCATGCTCTTGAATACTTGTGTATTAGATTTGTAGACCTTTTTAATAATGATATTTGAATAATTGTATTCTCGCAAACTTCATGCACTTGCATGAATGACAAAGCTTATCAAATGGCATTCTCTACAAGTCCATGGAATTAATTTTTTAAAACAAATATCCTTCTGTTTCTTTTCTTACTAGAGCTTTTTCCTATATAATTAGCTCTCCAAGGAATCTGTATCTGCCAAGGAAACTTTCCTCTTGTGACTTTGGCTCTATTCTAGTAGTACACTCTTAAGGAGCTCAAACGTAACTTTATGTCTTATCATTTGCAACGGAGTTGCTGTACTCGGATGTAACTCTATGTCTACCTTCATATAATTCAGTGGAAGTCTTATTACTTTTGAATGGTTCATGCACTTTCGTGCGTATCTTTTTCTTCTTAACAAATGATTTTGATAATCTAATCTAGATCTAAAGAGATGAAGTGCATAAAAAAAGAAGGCGAGAATAGGCCACAATGGACACAAATTTGTTGAAAGTCAACCATTAATGAAAGCTAAAGTACCTTGAGACAAAACTTTCAAAGTGCATGTACCATTCTCATCCCACTGTTCCTTCCATTCTCATTTCCTCGCCAGTGACTCGCGTTGAAGTACACGCCTCAAGCACACTGCAACCATTCGTCACATCACTTTTGGCCTGCGTTGAAGTACACGCCTCAGGCCATGTTTCTTGCCCGCGTTGAAGTACACGCCTCATGCTCAATACCTACCACATACTGCGCAACTCGCATTGAAGTACACGCCTCAGGCTGGCAGTCTTCCGATAATACCGGGTATCGTCCCATGTTGAAGTACATGTCTCAGGACGGCACAATTTCCACCATCTCACATGCCATGCCACATACAAGCACTTGTTCACTCGCATAATCAACAATCGCATGCCATTCAATTTGCCAGTCACACGTGGCCTGTGCATGAAACAATTCACTAGCATTTTTCGTGCTCACACAACATTTGATATGGCCAATTTCAACAATTAATTCAGTCCGGCCCATGCGTGCACATAATTAAGCATATTTCAATCCATCAAATCACGGTTCAATAAACACACAAGGCCACTCATGGGCTCACAAACACAGCCACGTTCATAAGCATAATTTTGACATTTCCAAGCATATTAAACACCACAATCCAGCCATACTACCACACACCAAACCAACACCATTTGTCCTTAAATCGAGCCCTAAGCTCGCTAATTTCATCCCACAACATCCGACACTCTATCCAGTCTCACTCCAGCCTCGAAACATTCTCATTTCATCCTCAAATCACCTCATATAACACACATTCAAGCATAAATTCTGGTTACGAGGCATCAACTATTCAATCCCGACACCTCCACTATTCCGTTCATAAAAACAAACATTCAAAGAATCGGGGTAAAATTGGGCTGTTTACACAGTGACCTAAATCCTTTTCAAATAAATAGTAAACAAGCTCCAAAAATTCTGAAATTTAGATATGTTGCGTAAAACATCTTGCTAAACATTTTCTGTGAAGAATTTGAAACCCAGTTCTAACTGGAAACACCTCTTTTGGTCACTTGAATTCAGACAAAATTTGATTCGCTCGAACATCCCCTCAGGCCATCAAAATACAGCTCATTCAGTATCCAAATCATCTTGGAAAGTTTTGAAATTTTTATATGTTATAGCCACAAATGTCCCCAACAATTTTTGTAAGGGAAGTATTTTGAAAATAGGTCTGAAAAAATTTATAAAAATTCGAACAGTCCAAAAGGTCGAGTGAATAGTAAATCGTGCAGTTTTATTTCAGTCCAAAAATGGACTTCCGAATGGACTCAAATGATCTCCAAAAATTCCCAAATTAAAATATGTTATACCTCAAGATGTTAGGAGCAACTTTCATAAAGAAAACTTCCTCAAATTCGGCCAACAAAATTCTCTAAAAAAATAACAAATTAAATGGGTACAGTAATCGCGAATTCGCGATTCACACCGAACTTTACGGATTCAATCCCAAACCGATTTCTACCGAAATTCAACTGCCAAAACTCATTCCCAGATGTCTAATCCAACCCGCAACATCCACTAACAGCCATGATCAGCCATCAATAACCACAATCAGCCACCAACAACCATTATTAACACCTTAATCAACCTCTAAATCCCTTAAACCGCACCCAAACGAGTTCGAAAAATACCCGATATCCTAAGCAAGGGTTAGATTGTGATTTACTTGGTTCTAGACTAAAGCGACTAGAACGTAGCACGGCGGTGAACGGCGGGGACGGCGGTGGACGGCGGCGCGGTTCGGCAGTGGCGAAGGCAAGTGGCGGTGACCGGCGTGCGGCGGCGCGGCGAGGGAAAGGAAGCTGGTTCGGTGAGGGGGAGGGGCTGCCGTGGAGAGAGAGTGAGAGGAATGAGGAGAGAGAGAGAAGGTTTTGGTCTTAAATAGACTTTGACCAACTTTTTCCAAAATGCCCTTTTTGCCCCTCTCTCACTTGGTTCACATTAATCCAAGCCAAAATATCCAAGAGCATTCTAGTCTTTCAATCCTTGAATTATTGGGCTGATAATTATCCACTTAATTTCCCAAAATAATTTTCCAATAATTCCCCCTAAAATTCGGAAAACTCAAAATTAGGCCTATGGGCAACATCGTCATTTTCCGATTTCGGGCCGAATTTTCATTTTTCAATCATACCGACCCCAAATATCATTGGCCACACTAAAATGACGTCATCCTCGTATAATAGTTGCACACGGCCCCGAAAATCGACATCCAAGTCCGGATCAACTTTCGCAATCAAAATTGCTCAATTTCAATTTTAGAGCCTCTCACTAATGGGTGGCTATTTAGGGATTACGCGTATTGACCTAGAGTCACTCGAGTCGTGACGGATTCGATTACCGGGAGAACGCAAGGAATTATTGATTATTCCAGGGGTCATGATCGTTCGGTTCAAGTTCGGGATTCGTTCGCCACTCGTACTCTCGGTTGAGCGGAATCACTTGCAATCCAATCGTATGTCGTTGGCCAAACCAAATCCGTCACTTTCCTAAGATCGGCCCAAATCATCCCAAAGATTGATGAATTCTAGGTCTATTCAGTCGGCATCGAATTTTTCCAAAGATCATCCCAAATCATGTGATATTTGTAGTCGGCCAGAGACATTGATGAATTCTATTTTAGTCTGTTCAAGTTGCAAGGTTTTCACCTTGAGTTTTACCTTTTCTCCAAGTAATCTTAGTTAGCTGCAGGGGGTTTGACAAGCTTCTCTGGTAACAGGTTTCTGTGCACATGGATTGCTACCGGAGTGTCAGAGAATCCACCGGACGGTGGTACTGTGAATTATGTGAGGAGTTACGAAGTTTTGGAGTACCGGTTGTCAATTTCTGGGAGAAATTTGCTTCTGCTGCCGAATGTACTTTATGTGGAGGCACCACTGGCGCTTTTGGGAAATGCACAGATGGTAAATGGGTCCATGCCTTCTGTGCTGAGGTGAATGACTTTTCCTTTGTGGTTTTTGTGGATATTTCTTTGTTTTTATCTTTATACAGATAGGAAATTGAGTTTTGTTTTTATTATTTATGCTCTCATTTTGTGCTCTAGTGGGTCTTTGAAGCTACCTTTACAAGAGGACAAGTAAATCCAGTCGAAGGAAGGGTATGTGTGTTGCTAGTTGCCTGAACTATTTAATTCTGTTTTATGCTTTGTTTGTCTTTGTATACATGTACCCCATATTCATGCCTGTTTATTTTCTCTAATGTCTTAAAGCAATGTATTTGACAAAATGGCAGGATTCAATTTCAAAAGGTGTTGGTGAGTGTAATGTGTGCCATCATAGATTTGGCATCTGCATAAAGGTGAACTTACCTCTGATTCTATGAACTCTGTTCATTTTAAGTTGATGAAATTAAGTCTGGCTCTTATGGCCTGCCGTGCAATTATGGTCACTGTCAGAGCACATTTCATCCATCATGTGCTCGAACTACTGGATTGTTCATGAGTGTAAAGACTATTGGTGACAAATTGCAGCACCGGGCTTATTGTCGAAAGCACAGTGTGGAGCAGAAGGCAAAGGTGTGTCTTGCATATTGCATGTTCATTTATTAAGTCAATTCCAGAGATCATAGATATTGAGTTGTATATCTCATATAATTCATATATTTTTTGTATTTCTATAAATTGGACAGGCTGAGTCGCAAAAGTATGGAATTGAAGAGCTAAAGAGCATCAAGCAAATCCGGGTATAGTGATAAAAAAAAGTGAGCAAACCGGCCGCAGAAGGAGGCAGCAGAGACAGCGGAGGCAATGGCAGCTTGTGGAAGAGGAGGCTAGGTGGGGTTGCTTTGAAGAGCCTGGAGCTTCAACAGATTCACCATCGAAGGCATCATATGCAGCCGGTCACTGTTTGATAGGAGGAGAAAATTAGAATTCATAGGAAGAGAGAGAGAGAGAGAGAGAGAGAGAGAGAGAGAGAGAGAGAGAGAGAGAGAGAGAGAGAGAGAGAGAGAGAGAGGGAGGGAGGGAGGGATCCCAGAGAAATGTAAATGGCTGGTGTCCAGCATGTTTTGCTTGTTTCATTAAATGCGTATTGAATTGATTTGTCACTAGTATACTCTGAATATATGCAATTTTGATCATAGATTTTGAACATACCATGGAGCTATATTTCTTTTTTTGGGCGCAACCAGAACGTAACTAGGAAAATCATGTGTCTGGTATGCTTATTCTAATTTGGCAGAAGCACATGAGTGGGGTAATGCTTAATAACAAGGTAGGCAAGGGGGAGGGGAAGATCATCAGTTTGTCAATAGATGCGGGGTAGATGGTTTTTGTCCCCAAAATGGACACGATGTTTCGGAAGAAATTGGAACCCACAAATATGAAGCTTGATACTCTATATCGATTTGCTCAGCTAATTATTTATATGGATGGAGGATGAACAGCACAAAGCCACCAAAATCCAACACAAACTTGCCTAGTGAAAGGAACGAAAGACGGAAAACCTCATGACCATAGAAATGTTGTGGACATTTGAAAATTTTCTATATGAACGATCAAATCCATTTCTCAATTCAATAGAAGCTAAAAGAGTTGAATAAGATCCCAAATAATGAGAGATATTTAAAAAGCGAGTCTGATTACGCTTATTTGTAGTTCTAAATGAAATGAAACAATGTAAGGATTCAAAAGTAAATATAATATGTATTTCGATACGGTCAAATGATCCCTTCTCATGAGAATGTATATTACCCTATTCTTGGCCTATTCGGAACATCTGAGAATGCTTACGGTCTAATTTGGTGAGGAGAGAAGTCACTCAATTAACCCCATTTTCTTGATTGATGGCCAATTATGAACCCTACTTTCTTTTTATCTCCCGGAAAAACTCTACTTGAGTACCTCAGAGTTTGCTTCGCACGACAAAAAGGTGCAACGCTCAATCAAAACAATCGTTCACTTGTCGACCAAATCGTTTGGTCTGGCTGAATAAAAGCTTACCGCTTGAACAGAAAAACTTGTTCCGTTACCAATGTAGTGACTCACATATCTTTCAGCCAACAAGAGAAAATGAATGAGCACAATTCCGAACATCAACATCCAAATCCCACAAAAAGCCAGTGCACATTGTAAAGTACTGCAAGGAGCATTCCAGCAAATTGACTTTGGCACAACTGCTGAATATTGATACTGTAACTATGTACATGCACTAAACTTTACATGCACACTAAAGGATTCTATCTGTGTTAATTTTGGGCATTCAAGTACACGCAGCAGTGGATGGCGATAAGCCTCTATAGCTTTTGTTACGCCCACCAACCACCCATCATACCCCAGGCGAGCAATGTGAATCGACAAGAAGAATTGAATAAACCCTGACCTCCTGTACACTCTGAACTCTTCTCAATGAATATACATCAATGGTGCCAAAATTTCACGGTCAAAGCCAAGCAAACCGTTGGCTCCCTTCAGGGTGTAAGTGCAATGATCCCTGACCAGGCTGGGCATGATCTCACCGTTAATGCCTTGATTTCCTTTTTCATGATCACCCAAAGGCAATAACTTCTGCCGGACAAGCTTCGTTTACCCGTGACAGACACCAAGAAGCCTTCAGCAAGCGACTCGCAAACCAGAAGGAGACGGTTCTTTGACTAGCCACCATCTTCCAATGGCTCGCTTGAACCATCCTGGCTTATCCACTTATCCTTTGGGATGCTGTTTGATGGTACATATGCATAACCTTTAGGTAACATCTTATTCTTCAAGTCGGCTTGATCAGAAGTCATTACCAGCTCTTTCTCGAAAGTCTCTGGATGCTGAGTCAGAACGCGTAGAGAGAAATGAAAAACCAGATCCTCACTACGGAAACATGCAGTTGAAGTGAGACAAACAAAGGCGAAATTATACCTTCTTATACCTCGACCTCACTTCTCCATCATTCAGAATATTTCGAGATGCAACTGGTGGCCTCTGAGGAATGTGTTTCCCAGAGAATGGAGCCTTTTCTGTTGGCTTCCGGATCACAATAGTCTGTGATGCCATTAGTCTTTTGGGCAGTGCTGGTGTGTGAAGGAACTTTACTTCGTCGCTTGATAGAAATTGAGCTGTCCACAGTCATTTCATCCGATTTCTGAACTGCTTCATTGCCAGATCTGTAGTTCAGTGATGTGGTGGCAGATTCAGAGCTGGCATCAGTAGCTAAGAAAGGACCTTGAACCGGCATAGAATGAGCAACCGTGTTTCTCTTCAACGCAAGTATCTCGTGCATGGAAAGCACAATTTCCCGCTGCAAACATCCTGTCAATGTAAAGGGTCACGACTAAAGGTCCAACAAAATCATGGACGGACAGTTCGGAGAACATGCCAAATCCTAGGAGGTTAACAATGAAGGATGGACTCCGCAGGATTGTATATAAAAATAAAGGTAGGCATGCCGCAAAAGACTGATATAATCCCAGGACACTCACATTCCAACTTTAGGATATCAAATATTCTAAGTTAACAAGATCTGCAAGTATCAATTTGCATAAACAATAAATAAAAAGAAAAGTTTCAAAGGAATTTCTCTCACCAATTGTAGGAGTTAACAATTCTCCTGTTGCATGTAAAGCCATATCCATGCAAAAAAGATCCCCCACCATCGCTAGCAAAGCGGGCTTCTCCTTGCTTAGCTGAAAATTTGATTCTAGAGACCCTTTTTGCAGGATTTAAGAATGTGGAATGCCAACTTAGCCAAATCTACATTCAGAACGATCTTGGCTAACAACTGTAGCACAAGAAGCTCTTTCCTTTCTTAAGTCAAATTTTTTGGTTTAAAGAACCATTCAATTGAAACTTTAGATGACCAAATAGAGTACCTCAGAGTCCTCTAGTGACATGAATACACAAGTAAGCATAAAATTCCCCACAGCCACACTCTATTTCCTACACTATTTTCGTAAGCTAACAAAAAACTAATGTTTCAATGTCCAAAGCCAAGTTCTGGAATATGAAATGAGTAGAATAGCAGAATACAAAATCAGAATGCACACTATTATCAGCAGATGTCCAGAGAATCTAAAAAACACTCTGTACATATCCACAAAAGGGAAATTTTTCATTTTGCTAAAAAATGCAAATCCGTAGGCACATATCTACACTTCACAGATCACCGCACAAGGACATCTTCGGTAAGCAGAGGACTCACTGTTGCAAAATTTTTTTTACCTGGATCATGTCCAAAATAACTTCCAGCCCACCAGACTCACGCACAGCACCAGCTATTGCAAACTCATCCGAGAGAACCTTGTGCGACTCCACTTACATTCACCATCTAATATTGATATAAAGAGAAATTAAGCTTGTGCAAAACAACGAACAGAGAAATAGGAGGCCTTTGAAGTACCGGTAAGAGAGAGAACGCCAGAGGAGGTAGTGGTTGGCCAGCCAGTCGTAGAGGACTTGGACGAGGGACTTTCGCCGGGCGTACTTCTCGTCGACCGCGTGCTGCTGCGGCAACCTCTTCTCCCTGGCCATCGCCGATGACGACGACGAAGACTTGGCCACCGCCACTGGCTGCAGCTGTTGGTGGTGGAGCTCCTCCTTTGGCTACGGCTTCGCCTTCCACATCGCTTCTTCACGGCCTGCGGATGCAGAGCGTCGAGGCAAAGGCTAGGGCTAGGGCTAGGGCTAGGGCATGGCCGACGCGGAGGCGTCAGCAAGGGTTGGGCAAAGGCATCGGTCTCGGGTTGGGGGTAGAGGCGTCGGCGGAGGCGTCGACGTCGGCATTGGAGGCGGTGTCGGAGGGAGCGCGAGTTCTCAGAGTGCAAAGGCGTCGGCGTCGGAGGCGGCACGTTTGGGAGAAGAGAGAAGTTGGGAGCGTGAGTGCATAGAGGGAGCGTCGACGTCGTCGGTGAAGGCGGAGGCGCCGGCGTCGGAAGAATCGGAGGGAGCGCCAAGTTCTGAGCCAGGAGGAGAGAGAGGAGTTGGGGCGCGCGAGTGTGAGAGACGAGAGGAGAGAGGCGCTATATTTTCAAAATATTGGAGGTCTGACCAGGTGGGGCCCGGAGACACATGTCGCACGCTGGGATACTCGTTTTTTGCCACGGTGGAATCCGAGTCCTACCTAATATTTTCTCGTCTAAAATTAGCATCCTTGTCAGCTACCATTCTTAGGTAAAGTACAAAAGAGGCTGATTGAGCAGCGGAGTTGATTGTCAGTTTTGAATCCAAAATACCATGCGCCGTAAGCGATAAAGACGATTATTTATTTTTTGTAAAATAAATTGAGCCATAATTTTGATTAATTTCTGGGGACAACATTGAGCTATCCGCGATTGAACCGGGTACAAGCTCCCCCGTGGGTCACCCTCCAATTTTGAAATGTCTACGAAGGCCAACTATCATCTTCTTCCTTTTTCCTTTTCTCGTGGAGAAGAATTGGAATCAATTGTTCTGTCTATTTTCAAATTTCTCGGCTGTACTTTCTCAAGAGGAGTGCTAAAAAGATGTAGTTAACTCAAATTTGTCACTATGCTACTAGGCAAGATTAGATATATGTCAATCGCTTTATGCATTGGTCCACTTATGTAGAACACCCGACCTAGTTGTATGCATTGCCTTGGTACATATGTTTTAGTAAAACTACTTAATATCCCTATCGTTGCACATTTTTTGACGAGTGCCTTATTCGCGAGTTGAAGATATGCCAAGGACATGCATATGCTTCATGAAAATATATTAGTACGAGCAATGCAGACTAATTGAGGTGGCGGGAACGGATGTAGAAATTTTTCATGATGGTTTTTGAACCTCTAGCGATCTGATAATTTTGTTGAGTTGGGCTCCCACAGCACCTACGATTAAATTGAGTTGTCATGATTAATTATGATATCCCATAACGAGGGTGAGATTGTTGCGGTAACACCGAGATGAGTTTGTTGTGTGATTCTTGCGTTGTTGAGTGGGTTTCTGAATCTCTAGTGCTTTCAGTTTAAACATTTCGTGATGGGTACGAGATTATTGTGGAAACACCGAAACGGATTTGCTAATACATATGTATATGGGTGTGTGTGTATTTCTCATCATGTTTCCCTTATGATACTATTAAGATTAACAGTAGTGGTATGAAACGTTACCAATAACTAGTATGAAATGCCTCTCAAGACATCTCAAAAATTTGAGAAAAGTACATATTATGTGACAATTTTTTACATCATCCAAGTTTGATTGGTGAAAAGGGCAGGAATGGACCACCTACGTCAGCAACCCTCTCGAGACATCATCGTAGAAATTTTACCGTGACTATATGTTCGATTTGACCCGTAAATACTATTTGTTTTGAGCAATTCGTCACCGTTACGGTGCTAGTGGGAGCAGAAGAAAGCGTACTGAATGAACAAAGAAGCGTACGCACATCCCTGCCCAAAATGGAGCATGATCCTTGACCGCAATGAATGCACATTGATGGGGGTCGAGCATTGATTGTGTACCAAGTAGCGCCACCATGCATCATCACATTGTCCAGATTCCCCACAGCTCACGTCGATCATCGCCCCTTGCCAAAAGAAAGCTTATGTCCCATCAACAGAGCGAGCTTTGATGACTGGCATCTTCCTCAGTTTTAATTAGAGGCATACAGAATCAGAAATCGCTTGAAATCACCCCAAATTGCACCAGACCAGTCCAGCTTTAGGTGTAGAACCGCCCGCCCGCCCGCCTATCCAGGCCGGATCGATAATATAATAACAAATATGATGTATATTTTTATTTTTTTAGAAAAAGAAAAATCATAAGTCTCTAAACTAAACTTAAATCGTTCGACGCTCACAGCCTCATACTGAGCCGAGAAACACTTTCTTTCACTTTCATCTCACGCGCACTGTCACTCTTTCATTCTTCTCAACCGATGCTCACCTTACTATCTCCGACTTTCCATTTCCGTATCCGTCTCCATCTTTCATTCTCTTTCCTTGGCTAGTGGGATCGGATCCGATTCCCGGATGAATCTATGGAATCAAGGAGCGGTTCTCAATTCTAACTTCTCAAAACTAATTCCTAATGAGTGATACCCAGTTCTGGAGTAGAAATCATCCATTCGGACCATGCTCACCTCTAATTTTAACTTCAATGAACCCGCGTCAGACCCAAGTGTAATGGTGGTACTACAAGCTCTTTTGTACGAGCTTATAGATGCCGTCCTTTTTCTGGAACGTCATACGTTTAAGCTGAGAAATTCATCAATTGCTAGAACTGGATTTGGTTTGACCCTGATTAATGCTAAGCTTCAAGTGGTTGGAAGAGCCTCCATTGATACTTGTGTCATAACAATGGAGTACCAAAAGGGTAGACGAGTGCCATCGGAGCACCGATCAAGCTTACTTAATTTGAAAAATTGCGCTTATGAAAGCATCGATCGATTATATATAATACGAGAATAATAAATGCACCGTACTAAGTGGTCCTACATCGCACAACCCTAAAAGAGATGGTTAGTGCGGTTTCACACTTGATTTGGATGTAGCAAGTTCGGTGTTCAAACACATGGACAGGGCAACTCGTTTGTATCCATGGAAATTAGCGTGAAAATTAGTCCGAGTCGAATGATTCAAATATCTCGTGTAGTGATAGGCACTATGGTCATCAACTTGCTAGGCATTATAGCGGGATTGCAAGGGATGAGGATGCAGGATTTTGGGTGTTGTTTTTTATTTTTATTTTTTGCAATTAATTAATTCGTTGTATCAATTTCGCGTATTCCCCAGAGGATTCCGTGCAGAGATAAATCGCATATTAAATATTCCCCAGAAAAATTGCGCTTACCAAAAGGGAATTGTTTCGATGTTTCTTAGAATTTTTTAAATATTAAATCGCATATTTAATTTGAGATTTTCTGCATTATTAACCACGGGTCGAAAAGTGCCTGCACCTTTGACATATCAATAGAATATTCGATTTTGTCGTCAGTATAATAATGATATTTTTATAATTGCGTCGACTATCGGCAAAATTTCCATACGGGTTCCATCTCGTGGGAATAGGTTTATCATTTTTTGAAACTTAAAACGTACCTCGAATACCATGGAACCTAGAACATACCTTGTCAAAAGTTTCAGGTCGATTTTAGGGTCTATCTGGGTTCCACCTATATTAGTAATTGAAAGATTGTAGTGAATCATCATATTTAATGATCACCATTTGCTACTATAATCCATTGACCACAACTCATATTTAGACATATAAAGAATAAGAAATATTAGCAAAGTAAAAATCTTAGTCATAAAATGAAAGCTCAGACTAGTAATTCTATATTAGACACTCATCGAATGCCATGGAATACCACATGATCGCACGAAAACATAAACCAAGAAAAACACAAAAAATTATTTCAGGTTCTCGGTTCCACTTACCTAGAACCTGAAACCTATCCGTCGAAATATGTTTCCTAATTTTTGGAACCCGGAACCTACCCTGCATACCTTGAAACCTAAAACCGACAGGTTCTCACTGATTTGATTCTCAGATTCCAAGTTCTACCCTGGAACTATACTCATCCCTAGAAAAAATAAGGTCAAAAAGCGTAGGGTGGGATGCATCTACAATTTGCTTTTTTCCTTATTGTGCATGAATAAATGTTTTTTTTTTATAACCAAGGTATCCCACGTGCAATGGACTATTCCTCGGGGTGGTGGGAATAAATGTTAATACCATGAAAAACCCAAAATAAGTATATTTGTGATAAATTTATTCAAAATTAATTTTTGGATCACTAGAAACCTTAGACCGGTACAAATGTGACAAATTTACCTTCTGTTAGTTTTCGTTAAATTGGATTAATACCACAAAAATTCACAAACCGATACACCTGTGACAAACATAATATAAAATTTCAAACTGATACACTCGTTAATTGCTACTTGTTATCCAACTTAGCGATTTATCGGTAAATTTAACAATAACTAATATAAGGTAAATTTGTCACATGTGTACAAGTTTAGAGTTTATTAATTTGAGATAAATTTTTCATAAATGTACAAATTTAAAGTTTTTCGTGGTATTACCCTAAGAATAAATATGAATTCACCCAAAGGTACTCTCTTTTTACTTTGACACTCTTCTGTCAATTATTTTATAATAATTATCTGTGCTTGATCTCATGTGAATTTCAACTCTAGTTTAAAAAATTAAAATCGATTTGAATTAAATTGAGACAAATTAGTGCACTTATATCCCAAATTTCAAATACGTTATCTATCAACCGTTTGTTGATCGGATAACTAATAATAAAAGTAACTGAATATCTACTAGATCATGAGATAACAGTTGTTATCAACAAGCCTAATTAAATAAATATTAGAAAAAGAAAAAGCAAATAACATGACCCAAATTTCTAAAATATCACCTAAAACAAATAAAAAAATGATGGGATCGAGAAACTCCATTTTATGTCTCTCTATTCATGTACGTTGCATAGGGTCATTTCCTTTCTTTAGCAAAAAATAAGTGGTATTTCTAAGACGAAAATTGAACTTTTGTCAGTTGATTGTTGATGGATATAAACCTATTGTCCAAAAAGTGTCCAAAAAAGTTATAAACCTATTGCACTTTTATCAATTCAGTCGTAAATCTTTCAATTTTGCCATTTTAGTTTTAAATATTTTCACGTTTTGCCAATTGAGTATATCCAACCATCTCACAATAGTCTCGCCTCCGCGAACGATGTAGCCACCTCCTCATCAGTCCCACCCATCGACTTCTTCACCACGACCCGACCTTTTCAACTTTGACCAATTCGTCCATAAAGCTCGCTTATTTCATTAGGTTGTCGCTCCCATTGCATCGCACCCTTTTCTTTCCTGCATTTTATCGTGGCGTTTCGGTTCAAGTTCAAGGCCACAATTGACAGTCACCTCAGCTGGAGAGGCAGTTGGGCATGGCGAAGAGGCAGCTGGGCACGAAGGAGAGGCGGTGGCTTTGAGAAAAATCTAGTTCTCCCTACTCTCTTGAGAAATCCTCCCCTTTTATCTCGTCCAAATACAGGATTCTATCCTGACTTTTATTCGGACGATCAGCCTAAACTCTCAGAGGACAGCATACGTTGGATGCAACATGATCGCTCGAAAAAGGAGATGGATCAGCATGGAATGTATGGTACTTCTCTCGTTGAGAATGGGAACATCTTTGGGCTTCTGCATGGGTTGGGTAGAAGCTCAACTAATGTAATTGGATAGCAAAGGTACATTCGTGGTTTTTTGATCGTCGAGTTCTGCTTCGGAATTATCTTCAAATTGCAGACGGGTGCGGCTTTTGGTCTTTGCAATCTGCTTATGCAACAATCCCCAAGTATATTGCATGATGCTAACGTACGTTGTAACTCAGAACCATGTTTATGTCCCACGTGGTCGGGATTCCGAGTCATCATAGTCGAGAGTCTTGATCGGAATTGTACTATCGAATCGGAGGGAGTCGAAGAATTTCCGGTGCACCTCACGAGGAGTGAAGTTTTTGAGTAAATGAGCACGGCATTTGGTCTGGATCTTATGCTCTTGGAAAGAACCTGCTTTCTGGTTTTCGTTATGGGAAATGCACAAGACCCTCCTCAACTTTTTGTAATCGAACCGTCGATTCCATCACTGAAAAAAACACCAAATCACTCGCGGCCCCCGACCTCGATGGCCGGGGCGTGGGCGGCCCCCCTCCGAGCCGGCCTCCTTGACACTCCACTGATCTGCTCTTCACCCGGCCCATACCGGCCCGCCCCTTCCCCCCTCTTTGAGGTCATCGATGGCCCAGATCAAGGTCGCCGGAGTGGCAATGCTCGATCTAGATGATCCGATTCATTGCCATACTTAATGCGAAACAAAGAACCGAAAGAAAAGAAGCCAAAATGAAAGGTCAAGATCGCTATTTTAGCACCCCATGAAACGGATCCAATTTCATTTACACATAAAGAAAAAGGAGGACATCTCATAGCTCGAGACAACATCAGAATAAGGGGAAAAGGCAGGAGGAAGGAAGACGCAAAGAAACAAGGAAGAAACTTCGTCTACATATCCATACCATCATCGAACCCGGCGTCGTATCCGGCGTCGTACGGTGTCGTACGACGGACGCGTCCGTGTAAGAAGTTTTAGAGGATGGAAAGCAACTGAAGAATAGAATTTGTATTGCTTTTTCATAAGCAACAAAGTCTAGATGATTAGGGAAAGAAAATATACAAAATTCCTTGATATATAATATTCTAATCTTCCATCAACGTAGGAGTCAATATCAATTAGGATCAATCAGCAACGGCAACCGTATCTTCAACAGTCCGATATCATGTCATCGATCAGTAGCCCGCCAACCACCCTGCCCAGCAACCCCAACCCCAAGCCCCCGGCGCCGCCGTCATGTTTCTTGGGCGGCTGCTGGTATGCCGGCGGCGGGGCTACATACCTGTACCTAGGCGCTGTTGTAAATTTGAATGACTTCGAATCAAAAGAACAATTGAATCGGATTTTGAGGCATGATATCACTTTCCTTAAGGATTTATTTGCCCCACAATGTTGCTAGTGGTTACCGGCAAAAATCCTTTATGATACAATAAAGTCTCAAAATGAGAATACTAGATAGTAATTCTAGGATTTCTTCAGGGTCTCTCTGAGAAACAATTGAAAAAGATGGCTGTAGTTTTTCTCGAAAATACTTGAAATGATATCATTCATCTTCTTGCCGAAAAACTGACATATATAGAAATCGGTCTTAAAGAACATAGGCAATTCTTCACGAAAGGTTGCAAAGTTAACAAAGATATCTCTTCGAAAGAAGTTGCAAACTGAACAAATGCAATTTTTCGGGAAAGATTAAAAACTGAACAAGTATAATATTCAAAAGTTGTCTTGAAAAGACATATGAAAAATTCGGAATAAAATAAAAATATATATAAAAATAAAATTCCGAATTTTCATAATTTCAAAATTATTTAATAAAGAAAAACAACCTTTCAACTAATGAGATAACCTTACGAAATAAAATAAAATAAATAAGGGGATTAGTGTTAATTAAACCGCGGCCGCGCAAGCGTGCAAAGTGTGCCTAATAATCGTGCCAAAATCGTGCAATTATTTGCGCACCTGCACGCGGGTATTGTGTGGATTAGCACACATCCCATTGTCTTCGCTCTAAGGAGCAAGAAGATATTTACAATTATAAAGCGGCTCACTTTCTCAAAACTTTCCTATGTGGGATAAAGGAAAGAGCATTACTTTGTTTGTTTTACAAACAAATATCCAACAATCCCCCACTTTGTTTGTAAAACAAAGATTTCATGAATAAAAATCTCTTTTTTTGAAGTAAATAAATAAATAAAAACCATACAGCCAAGATTTTGATGAGATTAATATACATGCATAAAGGTCTCTTTCGAGTTAAACCTTTACTTAGTGCAAGTATCTCAAAACAACAAAGGACATACCGCTTCTTACGAAAGTTTGGGTTACTTTCTAGAGAGCTCATTAAACAGGATCAACCACAAGGTCATAATAGTGCGGAGTAATATAGAACTTCTCGTTGAAACAAGAGGTTAGTATATGTGCGGTATGTCCGATTCTATTATTTAAAAGTACAAGTTTAAAGCCGAGTGACTTTGAATCAAAAGAGCAATCGAATCGGATTTTGAGGCGTGATATCACTTTCCTTAAGGATTTATTTGCCTCATAATGTTGCTAATGGGTATCGGTAAAAATCTTTTAGGATACAACAAAGTCTCAAAATGAGAATACTAGATAGCAATTCTATGATTTCTCCAGAGTCTCTCTGGGAAACAATTGAAAAAGATGGCTGTAGTTTTTCTCGAAAATACTTGAAATGATATCATTCATCTTCTTGCCGAAAAGCTGACATATATAGAAATCGGTCTTAAAGAACATAGGCAACTCTTCACGAAAGGTTGCAAAGTTAACAAAGATATCTCTTCGAAAGAAGTTGCAAACTGAACAAATGCAATTCTTCGGGAAAGATTAAAAACTGAACAAGTATAATATTCAAAAGTTATCTTGAAAAGACACATGAAAAATTCGGACTAAAATAAAAATATATATAAAAATAAAATTCCGAATTTTCATAATTTCAAAATTATTTAATAAATAAAAACAACCTTTCAACTAATGAGATAACCTTACGAAATAAAATAAAATAAATAAGGGGATTAGTGTTAATTAAACCGCGGCCGTGCAAGCGTGCAAAGTGTGCCTAATAATCGCGCAATTATTCGCGCATCCGCACGCGGGTATTGTGTGGATTAGTATACATCACATTGTCTTCGCTCTAAGGAGCAAGAAGATATTTACAATTATAAAGCGGCTCACTTTCTCAAAACTTTCCTATGTGGGATAAATGAAAGAGCATTACTTTGTTTGTTTTACAAACAAATATCCAACAATCCCCCACTTTGTTTGTAAAACAAAGATTTCATGAATAAAAATCTCTTTTTTTTAAGTAAATAAATAAATAAAAACCATACAGCCAAGATTTCGATGAGATTAATATACATGCATAAAGGTTTCTTTCGAGTTAAACCTTTACTTAGTGCAAGTATCTTAAAACTCTATCAAAGGGACAAGTTGCTCGGCTTTAAACTTGTACTTTTAAATAATAGAATCGGACATACCGTACATATACTAACCTCTTGTTTCAGCGAGAAGTTCTATATTACTCCACACTATTATAGCCTTGTGCTTGATCCTGTTTAATGAGCTCTCTAGAAAGCAACCCAAACTTTCGTAAGAAGCGGCACCACTTCTAAGCTCATATAGGTGAAGTATCTACCATGTGTTTCTATTACTATTAACACATTATAAGTTTGTACTATACTTCATTAAGAATTCAATTCATCCTCTAAAACGTAACAGACGATACTAATTTCTCATATCATGGCTAGCGTTAGTATCAAACAATTACATTCAGTAACTTGTTCTTACCCATTAAACCTTGTAACTAGTGATGTTCTAGAAAAAGGTTGGGTTACCATTACTAGTGATTTTAATTAAAGGGTTTTAGCCTCATTTCTTTTGAGGTCGTAATTACCATCTCTCTTGGTAAAACCTTTGTAAAAGGATCAGCTAAATTATTACTTGACCTCACGTAGACAATTGTTATGGTACCATCTTGAATCAATTGTCTCACGTACTCGTGTCTTAGACTAATATGTCTAGACTTACCATTATAAGTGTTATTATAGGCTCTTGCCAAAGTAGCTTGACTATCACAATAAATAGAGATAGGAGGCATAGGACTAGGCCATAATTTGATATCCAACAACAAATTCCTAATCCATTCAGCCTCTTTCCCAATTGCCGCTAACGCAACGAATTCGGATTCCATCATTGAGTGAGTTATACACCTTTGTTTCTTGCTCGCCCAAGAAACAGCACCTCCGCCGAGTGTGAAAATCCATCAAGAAGTGGAATGTTTATCACCCACACTTGTAATCCAACTAGCATCGGTGTATCCTTCTAATACAGCCGGATAATTATTATAGAACAAACCTAAATTTTTAGTTCTCTTAAGATAACAAAAAATTCTGGTAATAGCCCTCCAATGTTCTGTACTTGGATTACTAGTATACCTACTCAACTTGCGCACAGAATAAGCAATATCGGGTCTAGTACAATGTATCGCATACATTAAAGACCCTATAGCACTCGCATATTCAAGTTGTGCTACCGCTCTACCAGTATTATAATTTAACTTAATACTGGAATCAAATGGAGTACTTATTTCCTTGAAATCAAGATGTTGAAATTTATTTAACATTTTTTCAACATAATCACATTGGCTCAAAGAATAACCCCTACCATGCTTTTTAACTTTAATACCTAAGATAGTATCTACTTCACCTAAATCCTTCATGTTAAACATGGAGGTTAGATACTTCTTAGTCTCAACTATTCCGGTCATATTTGTTCCAAAAATAAGCATATCGTCAACATACAAGTATACTAAGACACCGTAGTCTTTAGTGAATTTAGAGTATATACACTTATCAACATTATTGTGGATGAAACCATTAGATAATATGACCGAATCAAATTTTTCATGTCACTGCTTAGGAGCTTGCTTAAGCCCATAAAGAGACTTTGTCAATTTACATACTTTCCTTTCATTTCCAGGAAGAACGAAACCCTCCGGTTGTTCCATGTAAATTTCCTCATTTAAGTCTCCATTCAAGAAAGCAGTCTTGACATCCATTTGATGAACACAAAGATCATAAATGGAAGCCATAGCAAATAGAATTCAAATAGAAGTTATACGTGCAACAAGAGCATACGTATCAAAATAATTTATTCCTTCTTTTTATCTATACCCCTTTGCCACTAGTCTAGCCTTAAAAGCTTGGATAGAATCATCAGAATAATATTTTCTTTTAAAAACCCATTTGCAACCAATAGGCTTGGATCCTTTAGGTAAGTCTTCTAATACCCAAGTATTATTGGACATAATTGAGTCCATTTCATCATTTATAGCTTCTTTCCAAAAAGAAGCATCTCTAGAAGACATAGTATCATCAAAGCTTTTAGAATCGTCTTCTAAATTGAATACTAAAGGGTATTTATTTACCACGTTATTATCTATGTCTCCTTCAACAAGGAAAATGTGAGTAATATAATCTGGACCTAAATCCTTAGATTTTCTTGCTCTAGAGCTTCTTCTCAATTCAGTCATGTCTTTAGAATCATTTGTTCCTTTCTCTTGAGAATCTACATGAGTTTCTATAGGTCTTGAATTATTTTCAATAATTTCAGAACCTGTAGAACATTTGCTCTCAAAGAATTCAACATCTCTCGATTCTACAATGACATTGGATTCTAAGTCAAGAAGCCTATAAGCTTTACTGTTTTCAGCATATCCAATAAAGACACTTTTGATAGCTCTAAGACCAAGTTTAGTTCTTTTAGGGTCCGGTACTCGGTAGTATGCCAAACACCCCCACATTTTAAGATATGAAATGTTTGGTTTTCTACCTTTCCATAATTCATAAGGGCTTACGTTATTTCTCTTAGATGGTATTCTATTATGAATATAACATGCAGTAAGCAATGCTTCTCCCTAAAGATTAATTGGCAGCTTAGAATTCGAAAGCATACAATTAACCATTTCTCCGAGAGATCGATTTTTCCTTTCAGCTATACCATTTTGTTGTGGAGTGTATGGTGTGGAAACTTGATGAATAATATCATGTTCTTCACAAAATGAAGAAAATTCATTTAAGAAATATTCTCCACGTCTGTCTGAACGTAGAACTTTGATTTTCCTTTCCAATTGATTTTCTACTTTAGCTTTGTATTTCTTGAACATGGTGAATGCTTTATCCTTCGACCTCATGAGATAAACATAAAGATATCTACTGCAATCATCCACAAAGGTAATGAAATACCTTCTACCATCACGAGTTAACATGCCATTGAATTCGCATATATCACTATGCACCAAATCCAATAAATTCAAATTTCTATTAACACCAAGGAATGGTTTCTTTATGAGTTTAGACTTAGCACATATTTCACATTTGTCTAATTTGCCATTAAAATTAATCAAGTCTAACTTTTTCATATTTGTTAAATAGCGAAAATTTATATGTGCTAATCTACTATGCCATAAAGAAGCAGACTCAATAGTATAAGTAGAAGATACGAAAATATTATTGATACTTAGTTGATACATGCCGTCGTTGGCATAGCCCTTCCCCACAAACATCCCATTCTTCGACAGGATTACCTTGTCAGATTCAAACAAAATTCGAAAACCTCTCTTACAAAGTAAATCAATTGAAACTAGGTTTTTCCTAATTTCGGGTACATAAAAAACATTAAGAAGAGTAATCTTCTTTCCAGAAGTAAGGTCAAGTTCCACGGTGCCTTTGCCAGCAACTTTTGCAAGAGCATTATTCGCCATTAGGACCTCTTGAACATTTGCGTCGACAGTCTCTTCAAATTGCTTGAACATGTATTTGTCCTTGCACACATGGACTGTCGCTCCAGAATCTAACCACCAACCGGATTGGACAGTAGTAGAATTGATCTCAGAAACCATAGCCATCGAACCATTGATTTCAACAATGTTCATATTTGAAAACTTTGTTGAAATCATGGCCACATAGTTCTCTTCAACCAAATTTGCATTTGCCTTCACCGTTGGAATGTTCTTGTCCTTTGATATGCTCTTGCGGTGAATGCAGTCCTTGGCATAATGTCCCTGTTTGCCACAAATAAAACAACAACCTTTCTTCTTCTTGTGTGTCTTCTTAAATGTATGCCCATTCTTTACTTTAAAGTTCTGGCCGAATTTTCTTTTCCTCTCCACAGCATTTACCTTGGAGTTATACAAAACAGAATTATCACGTGTACGTGATTCTTCCTCAATACAAAGATGTTTTTGTATTTGCTCCAATGTGAAGTCCTCCGACTTATGCATCAGCCTTTTGCCGTAGTCTTTCCAAGTTGAAGGCAATTTTGCAATAATTGCTCCAACTTGAAAGGTTTCTGGAATTTCAATTTTGAGGGCACGAATTTTGTTGACGAGCACTTGTAATTCGTGGACTTGTTCCAACAAGGGCTTAGTATCAATAAACTTGAAATCAAAATATTTTGCGATCAAATACTTATTGGTACCTTACTCCTCTACTTTGTACTTGAATTCCAGTGTATTCCAAATTTCTCTGGCCGACTTCATCTCAGTGAATAAGTCATACAATCTATCAGACAGTGTATTCAAAATGTGTCCACGACATAGCAATTCGTCCTCCTCACGTTTCCTCTTTTCCTTGTTAACCCTTTCAACGGCTTCCGCGCTTAGTTGTTCTCCCTCAACAATAGGCTTCGGATCTTCAATAGGCACCAGTTTTGGATCTAGAATATAGGATATCTTCAGGGCAGTGAGTAGGAACATCATCTTGTCCCTCCAGCGAGCGTAGTTATTCCCATCGAACCGATCCAGTTTGACTATGTTTTGGTTCATGATTTTGATTGTCTCTGACTCCATTGTTGAATAGAAATAAATCCTTAAGATTGTTGTAAATTTGAATGACCTCGAATCAAAAAAGCAATCGAATCGGATTTTGAGGCGTGATATCACTTTCCTTAAGGATTTATTTGCCCCACAATGTTGCTAATGGTTACCGGCAAAAATCCTTTAGGATACAACAAAGTCTCAAAATGAGAATATTAGATAGTAATTCTAGGATTTCTCCAGGATCTCTTTGGGAAACAATTGAAAATGATGGCTGTAGTTTGTCTCGAAAATACTTGAAATGATATCATTCATCTTCTTGCCGAAAAGCTGACATATATAGAAATCAGTCTTAAAAAGGCAACTCTTCACGAAAGGTTGCAAAGTTAACAAAGATATCTCTTTGGAAGAAGTTGCAAACTGAATAAATGCAATTCTTCGGGAAAGATTAAAACTGAACAAGTATAATATTCCAAAGTTGTCTTGAAAAGACACATGAAAAATTCGAAATAAAATAAAAATATATATAAAAATAAAATTCCGAATTTTCATAATTTCAAAATTATTTAATAAACAAAAACAACCTTTCAACTAATGAGATAACCTTACGAAATAAAATAAAATAAATAAGGGGATTAGTGTTAATTAAACAGCGGCCGTGCAAGCGTGCAAAGTGCTAAGTGCGCCTAATAATCGCGCCAAAATCGCGCACCCGCACACGGGTATTGTGTGGATTAGCACACATCCCATTGTCTTCGCTCTAAGGAGCAAGAAGATATTTACAATTATAAAGTGGCTCACTTTCTCAAAACTTTCCTACGTAGGACAAAGGAAAGAGCATTACTTTGTTTGTTTTACAAACAATATCCAACAGGCGCGGCGTTCGGCGGATACCAGTACCCTTGCGGCGGATGTCCCGCTGGCGGAGGGTACGGCGCCTCCCTGCGCATTGGTGGCGGCGGGTATGCGGCGGCCGAGCTCGACGCGGGCAACACCATCGCAGCCGGACAAGCCATGACCAGCTAGCCCGCCTTCTTCGCCGCTGGGGGTGCTGCCATGGTGAACTACTCCCCGAACTTGTAAGAAAACTCCAGGACGCCCTTGGTCTCCCTGGACGGCAGCCTCATGCTGTATCTCATCGCCTTAGGCCTCCCGTCGCTGCCGCCGGCCCCGCCTTGCTTGAGCAGCTCCATGACAGGCACATTGGCCCTGCTGACGTCCTTGTCCCCGCCGAGGATGCGCTCGGCCTTGATCTTGAACTTGAGGGTGAGGAGGCTGGCGCGGGCCGCGGCCTCGTCCACAGTGAAGGCCGTCAGGGAGTGGCCCCACCGGGGGCTAGTGCCGCTGTCCTTGTGGACGGGGGTGCGCTGCTTATTCTTGTCGCCGGAGAGGGAGACGACGCCGTAGACGTCCATCTTGCTGAAGAGGTTGACGTCCTTGAGGTCCTTGGCAGAGATCAACGTCACCTCCAGAGGCCTGCACTCCATGTCTGCCGCTACGAAAACCTCTGAAAGATCAACGGCAACCCACGAGTAGAAGACGAAGATGAAGAAGCGACGTCGGAGACATATATATATATATATATATATATATATATATATCGTTGCCTATTTAGTAGAGGTGTCAAAATGGATTTTAAATTCATATATGATCCATTTAAAAATAAATGGATCATATATGGGTCACTTTAATTCTAAAGAGTCAACTTTAAATGGGTTTTAAATTTTAAAGCTTAAAGATAAATGGGTCTAAATTTGGAACTCATGTTAAACCCACTTACTACTATTTAGGTAATTAATTATAGGCAACAAAATATTTGTTGCCTATTTAGGTAATTAATTGCCAGACCAAAAAAATTTAGTTAATTAATTATTTTACGCGTTGTGTTACCCTTTTCAAAAGATAATTCTTTTGCCGATTTCGTGAAAACTTCCCGAAATTTAATTCTAGCAATTTCTCATCATTCCTTTCGTTTCTTTTTTCTCGAGAATCCCCGTTACGTGTTAAAATAGTTAAATATATTAGATCACAGATCACTTCGAGATCTGTTGAGTTAAAATTTATAGATCGGTTGACAGCGGTCTCACAAAATTTTGCGTTGTGTCGGAGTGGGAGATTGGTTAGAAATTTTTTCGGGACGAGCAGGGTAGGAGGGGATTGTTTCATAGAATATTTTAAATATTAAATCGCGCATTTTTTTTTACAATTTTCCACATTATTGACTTGGGGGGGAGTCGAAAGTGTGTACAACTTTGACATATGAATAGATATGACGTCACCCAACGACACTCTCGTTTCACTTTGACACTCTTCTGGAAATTACCCGAAAATTCAATTATTCCTCTCTTTTTTATTAATTTATTATTATCTGTGTTTGATTTCATGTGAATTTCAACTCCAGTTTAGAAAAACTAAAATCGAATCGAATCGAATTAAGATAGATTAGTGCACTTATATCCCAAATTTCAAGTACGTTATCTTTCAACCGTTTGCTGATCGGATAACTAACAAAATAAGTAAGTGATTATCTACTAAATCATGAGATAACATTTGTTATCTAAAAACCTAATTCAATAGATATTAGAAAAAGGAAAAAGAAAATAGCATGACCCCAAATTTTGAAAACGTCACCTAAAACAAATAAAAAATATGATAGGATCAAAGACGAAATTGAAGTTTTGTTAGTTAATTGTTGGTGGATGCTTGATGTTAGCTCAGGGAAAAATTGTCTAGAAGGTCATAAACCTATTATATTCTTGTCAATTCAGTCGTAAACCTTTTGATTTTGCCATTTGAGACATTTTCACGACCAATTTTAGACCTTCTCACTCATAGCCTAGACCTGACGACGTAGCCACCTCCTAATCGGTCCCACCCTGATTAGGTTGCCGCTCCCTTGCTTTGCTACATTTTATTGCGTTTTGGCTCAAGTTCAAAGCCACAATTGACAGTCGCCGCTGCTGCCGCCGCCGCTAGAGAGGGGGGGCATGATGAAGCTATATCCCCTTTAATCCGGTGGACGCCTATCAAACACAGGATCCTATCTTGACTTCTATCCGGACTTCCAAACGCAGTCTAAACTCTCAGAAGAAAGCAAACATCGGATGCAACATGATCGCTCAATGGAGCTGGATTAGCATGGAATGTATGGTACCTCTCTCGTTAAGAAGGAGAACATCTTGGCCTTTTTTTGCATGGGTTGGGAAGAAGCTCAACTAATGTAATCGGATAGCAACGGCGCACTCATGGTTTGATCATCGACGTTTGCTTTGGAATCATCAGCGAATTGCAGAAGAGTGCGATCTTTTTGGTCAGTGGAGTCTGCTTATGCAACAGTCCTAAGTATCTTTCATGATATGAATGCATGTTGTAACTTAGAACCAACCATGTTTATGTCCCGCGCGTCGCTATTCCGATCCGCCATAGTCGAGAGTCTCGACCGGAGCTGTGCTGTCGAAATCGGAGGGAGCCGAAGAATTTCTGTTGCATCTCACTGGGAGTACAAGTTTTGAGTAATTGAGCATGGCATTTGGTCTGGCTCTTATGCTCTTGGAAAGAAACCTGCTTTCTGGTATTGGTCATCGGAAATACACAAGACCCTCCTCGACTTTACCATCCATTCCATCACAGAAACACAACCAAAATCACCCGCCACACCTCTCCTCGGCGGCGGCGCGCAAGCGGCCCCTCCGAGCCTGCCCCTCGCCGCCGCCGCCCTCCTCCTCTCTGAGTTCACGGATGACCCCCTGATCGAGGTCGCCGGAGCGGCGATGCTCGATCATCTGGTAAATCTGATCCATTGCCATAGTTACGAAACAAAGAACCGAAAGAAAAGAACCAAAACGAAAGGTCAAAGATCGCTATTTTATAGCCACCATGAAACGGATCCATTTCATTTACACATCATGAAGAAAAAGGAGGACATCTCATATAGCTCGAGACATCATCAGTTCAGAACAAAGGAGGAAAAGGCGGGAGGAAGACAGCCAAGAACACGAAAGAAAAACTCAGTTTACATATCCAAACCGTCACCGAACCCGGCGTCGTATCCGGCGTCGTACGACGACATGTCCGAGATCGCGTCCCCGAGGATCATCCCGCCGACCAGCCCGCCCAGCAACCCCATTCCCAACCCCGCGGCGCCGCTGCCGTGTTTCTTCGGCGGCTGCTGGTATGCCGGCGGTGGGGCTGCGTACCCGTATCCCTGCGGAGGAGGGTAAGCGTATCCCTGCGGCGGAGGGTAACTGTATCCCGGCGCGGCGTTCGGCGGATACATGTACCCCTGCGGCGGAGGGTACGATGTCGCCCCGTGCATCGGTGGCGGCGGGTACGCCATGAACGGCTCGCCCGCCTTCTTCGCCGCGGGCGCGGGGGGCACCGCCACGGTGAACGGCTCGCCGAACTTGTAAGAGAACTCCAGGACGCCCCTGGTCTTCCCCGACGGCAGCCGCACCGCGTAGCTCATCGCCTTGGGCTTCCCGTCGCCGCCCTGCTCGAGCAGCTCCCCGACGGGCACGACGGCCCTGCCGACGTCCTTGTCCCCGCCGAGGGTCCGCTCGGCCTTGATCTTGAGCTTGAGGGTGAGGCGGCCGGCGCGGGCCGCGGCCACGTCGACGGTGAAGGCCACCAGGGTGTGGCCCCAGCGGGGGGACGTGCCGCCGTCCTTGTGGACGGGGGTGCGCTGCTTGCCCTTGTTCCGCTTGTCGCCGGATAGCGAGGCGACGACGTAGGGGTCCATCTTGCCGAAGACGTTGGCGTCCTTGAGGTCCTTGGCCGAGATCACCGTCACCTCCAGGGGCCTGCACTCCATGTCGTCCGCCGCCGCGAAGAGCCTTCGAAAGATCAGACAACAACCACCACCGCCCACGGCGGAGAAGACGAAGACGAAGAAAATGAAGAAGAAGAACGGACGATCTTGCAGAGAGATTTTTTCTGTCGTTTTTCTGGGAGCGATGGAGCGGAACGGTAGTGGTCGAGGGCGTATTTATATTCGAGGTTGGAAGAAACGACGTCGCATGGGGGGGGGGCGAATCTTGGGGTTTTTATTTATTTATTTATTTTGTTCCTTATTTAGCTAATTAATATTAATTAAAGGAATTAATTACATTGATTAATTGAGTGCTTATGACGCGGGAACGTAGGCAATCCTTTGGATCTTCTCGATGCGTTGTTTGCTTCCCCCCCTTTTTTAGGGGGGGGCGTATACGCGCGGTCAACGCGTCATGAACCTTGAGTGATCAATCTATACGCGTACAAGACGAAGCTTCCTATTTTCTGCCTGCCAGTTTCACAAGAAGAGATATCAAAAAAAAAAAAAAAATTTGCTGGCATTTTCGCCCATTTCGCATTTTCTTTTATTTTCGGAAAAAATTCTCGAGCGTTGGAATATTTAAATATTAAATTGTGTATCGATCCGGAGGCTGAAAACTTTAGGGGCGGTTAGCAGTGACCCCTAGAAAATTTTACATGGTTTCAGCATGTGGATCGGTCTAGAATTTTTCTCGAAACACGAGGGGAGGATTGTCCGATGCTTTTTACTTTCATTTTGAGATATCGCGCGTCGTCAAGCACAGATATCGAAAGTGTTGAGATCTTGTGATTTTCTCAGATATAATGTTAAGTTTATTTGTCGTTAATTAAATTGATTTTAATGTCGAAGTCAAATGCAGCAAATATTGGCCAAAAAAAAAAAGAAAGAAAAAGAAAATGAGAGTCACTGTGGACCGTCCCGAAAGTTTAAGCCGTATGATTGGTACACGATTTAATATTTATACATTCTAACCCTCATGACGGGAATTTTCTTGAAGGAAAATAAGAATGATGAGAGAGCGTTGGAATTTTACGTGATTTTGGAACGTGGGTTGGCCCCGAGTTTTTTCTCGAAACGCATGAGGAGGATCGTTCGATGCTTTTGCCTTCATATTTTGAAAATGTTGAGTGCGGATGTTGAAAGTGTCGAGATCTTGTAATTTCCTTGAACGGGATATTCCATTTTCTTGTTGATGATTAAATTGATTTCGACGCAAAAGTTAAATGCGCAGAATATTGGAAAAAGGAAAATGAAAAAGAAAAAAAAAGGAAAAGAAAAAGGAGCGGTGGAAATGAAAAGATGAAAGTGTGGAAGCGCGGGGGGTTGGATGCGCGTACATTCCGCATTGCTTTTCCTTATCGCATAAGAATAAAAGCGATCGTGACGTGCATTTATGACGTCAACTTCTTCTTCTTTTCTTCTTTTTTATACTTTGGCACTCTTCTGGAAATTCCCAGAAAGGTCGATAATTCCTTTTTCTTTTTCCTTTAATTATCTGTGATTGATCTCGAGTGAATTTCAACTCCAGTTTCCAAAAATTAAAGTCATTTTTTTAAAATTGAACAGAGATAAATTAGTGGACTTATCCCAAATTTTTGAAACGCGTTATCCATGATCGGTTTTTTAATGGCCCGATTCCCTAAAAAATCATAAGCTTTAGGTTTAATCTCAATTTTGTCTCGAGCTAATCTTAAATCTACCCATGCTTACAAAGATCGCTATTAGTTTCTTGAAAATTATCAATATCAGGACGAGTTAGAGGTTCATTATCAGAGCATGGATCTTCATCGACACCCTCACTTTGGTAAGGGATAACAAAAATATGTCGATAATTTTGAAGAAACCATTGTCAATTTTTGGACTTGTAGGCAAATTTGGGACTAAAATGAAAGTTCAAGATTTATTTTGAGACAAAAAAATATTTGGGGCAGAATTGGGATTTGACCTAAAAGTTGGGTTTTTTTTAGGGGATTAGCCCGTTTCTTAATCGAATGACTAATAAAAAGTAAGCAACATCTACTAAACGATAAGATAACATCTAAAATCTAACTAAATGAATTTTGAATAGCAAATAACATGACCCCAATTTCTAAAATATTACCTAAAAACAAAATAAGTTGTTGTTTGTGCTTTGCTTTGGACAGGATCAAATTCCTTTCTTTAAGCCAAAATTGTAAGTGATGCTTCTAAGATTTGAGTTTGGAATGATCGCTCGAAAAAGTCAATTGCTAGAGAACGACACCTACACGAAATTACAAACTTTGGTTTGACGGGTGCTTTGATTGTAATTGTAGATAGTGCTTGAATCTTGTCTTTATCAATGTGCCTACCCTTAGATTCAAAGTTGACGGTGAAAATCGTTTGTTTTCTTCACTTTACTTCTTTCGGCATCCTATCTAAGCTTAAGGCTTTATTAAGTGGTTTCTAGCTTCGGCTTATTGTACAAATAACACAGTAGACAGAATCAATCGCCATGAAGAAATCACGCGAAAAAGTTATAATCGAACGAGTTTGCTAATTTTTAAGAGATAAGTATATTGTAAGTCCTAAAACTTATCACGAAAATGCAATTGAATTATAAAACTCTCAAAAAATGCAATCAAGTCATAAAACTTGTCATAAAAGTATAATCGAGTCCTAATACTTGTTAGATTAGTCCAATTAAGTCATTTCTTTGATTTTACTTTTTAAGAGTTTTAGAACTCGATTATACTTTCGAATCAAGTTTTAGGATTTTTAGTGAACTTATTTCGATTTTTAGCATGTGCTTGATATAGTTTATTAGATTAGAGCTGCCCCGATAATGCGTGCCAACTTTATTTCGAGACCCCATGAGGATTAGTCACTTCTTGGGAACTTTAGCTGGACCTAGGAAGCTGCTTTATATCAAAATTCCAAATGATGATTGATGCCCCACCGCCATTTCAATTGCTGGCTCTGACATGTTCTCCAATCAATTCGATGGTTCACATGTTCTCCTCTATACCACACCTTTCTTGAACTACCACTTGCTACATCTATTTCCTTACTTGAACTGGTAATTAGGGCAGAGATGACTCATACTTTGTATCAGACAATAGTCTGATTTCTTCGGAAAAATCAACAATGCATGAGGTACTTAATCGACATATTACATGGGAAGAGAAGTTAAACTTTGTTCATCAGGTATCATTCACTCCTTGTGTTGTATAATTCTACACCAATTGCATCCTTGTTTATGCTAATTACCTTGATGACTCGCTAACTCTTTTTGATAACACCCTTATCTCTTCTCGCTTTCTTTTGCTTTAAGGCAGATCGTTTCGATGCTAGACCTGATGGCCAGCTTTTCCGATTTCTTGTCGATGTGGCTGCATTCTTTGAGAAGCTCCTTGATGGGGACATGGAACCCACCCGACGAGCTTCTTTCATATGTGACGTTTCGTTTTGATCTCAAATATCAGTCTCAAGCCGTCGTGATTAGGCTGCGTGATCGACAAGCACGGGTCTGTAGCGCAAACATTTCATTTTCCTCTTGACAAAGAATAAGATGAACAACTTACCGGCACGTCTACAGTGAGTTAGAACTAAATCTACAACAAATTCATGCAAAAATCTTAGGCTTCACCTTTTTTATTCTCTTCATACAAAGAACACGGTTAAATGGGCAAAAAAGGAAAAAATCTTCGGTAAAAGCTGTCGATGTTGTGGAGGACTCCGAAAATTTCAGACATCGTCAACTTTCGGCCTTGGAGGTTGTTGACACCTAAATTTTACTAATCATTTAGTTGTAATTTGCATAGAAAATTAGGGATTAATTTTTAATCCCTAAACAAAAATATTTAAATTGCATAACATATAGTTTAGGTTCATTTAATTTAATTGCATTTTTTGCATTGAATTGGTGGTAGCAAATGAGCTTAAATTTCATCGAACGAGACTCGGCTCGCTCGGAATGCAAGGGCCGGGAATTATAAGTCAAACGGGTTCGGTTGTTTTAATTTGAGCTTAATTCAGCCCATTGTGCTTAATTAAATAAAAAGCCCAAGTTAATTCAGCCCATTTAAATTAAATTAGAGCCTAAGCCTAAGCCCATTATGACTATAGAGTCCATCTAATTGGCCTAGATTAGTGTTATATATACATCATTAGGTCAGAATTTGGGAGGAGGGAGCAAATTTTCAGATATGATTTTGAGAGCTCAAGTGCGAGAGTGAGAGAAAGAGAGAGAAGGGAGGCCGGCAACACCACCACCCGTGGTTGCGCCTCCCATCGCGCGCCACCGCCGCGTTGGAGGACCGCCAACACCGTCCTGGTCAGCCACCATCGCCCCCTTCCTGTCCGCAAGTCATAGCCGTTGAAGGACCATCGTCGCTGCTTTGCCTCGCCGAACAGCCTGTCCCGAGAGGCTGTCGCTGCTGTTGCTGCTTCTCCATGCACCAGCCACGTCTTCTCCAGTCAATCGAAGAGCTTGTCAATGCCTCCTCTCTATCCTGTTGGTCCACGAAGCAGCAGTTACAGCTTTGAAGATTTCCCATGTAGCGTGCATGAAGACGTCTTCGTTCAGCCGCTTTCCCTCGCCAAGCTGAAGACTCTTCCTTGTCCAGCGGCCAATCAACAGAAGCTGCAGGCGGTGCACGTCAGTGAGGCCACAGCAAGCACTTCGTCTAGCGCAAGATCAGTACCACATCACCCGGAGCCGTTCGTGCATCGCTGTGAGCCCCCACCAAGTTGCTGTTTAGCCGTCTTCGACGCCCACACCACCGTTGTCATCGACGCCGCCGTTCCCGGAGACGCCGCGTCGATATCGTGCGTGAGCACCGTCCCGACGTCGACGTCACCGTCGCTCGTCGCTGATGGTCCCAATCCCAATCCGTTGACTTGATCCCGATCGGTTCAAATTTGGAGATTATCTGCAAATTAGGTAATTGAACATTATCCTATATTTTTCAGAATATTTAATTTCCTAATTTGCATGTTTTGAATATTTCATGAATATCATGTGGATATTTAGATATCTTAGGATAATGTTCGATATATCCGCAATATTTGAAAATATTCAAAATTAAGAAAATTTCCTAATTTAGCAACGTATATGGACGACTATCTGACCTTATCTCTAAGGTACGATACGCGGCGATACGGAAAATTATTATCCTATCTATAATCACTTGGATACGATAATGATCTTTATCTGCTTTCCAAATTTAAATGATCAATTTTCCGTCAATATCTATAACCCTATAAATATGACCGATAGTTCGATTTTTGTGCCTCATCCGAGTTTGAAACAAATTTGGCGGATCGCGTGGACGATTTGAATGTGGTTGCTATCCTTGTCTTTTTTTTATTATTTGCTTTCCTTTAAACAGAAAATTTAAAAAAATATCAGTTAGGATTTGAATTTGAGTTTTGCATTGTCGCGACCTAAAAAATTTTCATTTTTCGGGCTAATGGATTGTTAAGATTAAACTTAACTCGAGCCCTCCCAAGCCCTACCAATTCGCAACTTAGGGTTTAAGTTCTTAACGTGCAAATGTTTTCATGCTTGGAATCGCCACTAATCAATTTACGGTAGGTCGATTAGAAATCTAAATAAAACATAGGGAGATATGTTTTATTCCTACGAACCAGAGATTCTAAGCCCGGGGACTTGATTACGCTAGATCTAGTCTAACGCCCTTTCGGTACCTTTTCTTTTTAAAAATATTTTGGCATGCAGTTTGGATTCATTTCAACTTAATTACTAACATGTGAGGTGTTCATGCGGGTGTGCAAACCACCAATTTAACACTCAATAATTGAATATTAAATTGCAAGATTTGAAGAATTACTTACCTCGAAGCAACGCAAACATCTGCATAGTTAGCAAGAAAATCACATTAACATCTTAATATAATTTCTAATTAACAAGCAATTCACTCAATTTCTCTTTTGATTTTCACTTATTTAAATGAAATCTAATCTATATGCAATGACGTGCAAAAATGATATGCAATTAATGCAACCTAGCATGCAAACTATATGTCATGCGACGACGTGACCTAATTCTAATGATAAGCAAATGATTTATTTTTGGTATTTTTCTCTAATGAAATTCGGAATAAAAATATGCCTAAAATAACGTGCAATCTATGATGATTTAACATATCCTAACATGATTGATTTTTGGAATTTTTTTGTTAAAATTCGAAATTAAAAATAACCCAAATCATGAATGCAATCTATCCTAATTTAATCTATCCTAAGATGACTCTTTTTGGGTTTTTTTATGAAAATTCGAAATTTAAAAAAATGACCTAAATAATCTATTAAGATTAGAATATTACTTAATTTAAACTAGGAAATAGATTATCTCAAGTCCTAATTTAAATTAAATAATTACTCTATCTTCTAGATATATTTAGGATTCCCTAAACATCCAAAACTCTAAATCAAATCCTAACTGATATTTTTTGAATTTTCTGTTTAAAGGAAAGCAAATAATAAATAAAAAAAAAGACAAGGATAGCAACCACATTCAAATCGTCCACGCGATCCGCCAAATTTGTTTCAAACTCGGATTAGGCACAAAAATCGAACTATCGGTCATATCTATAGGGTTATAAATATTGACGGAAAGTTGATCGTTTAAATTTGAAAAGCAGATAAAGATCATTATCGTATCCAAGTGATTATGGATAGGATAATAATTTTCCGTATCGTCGCGTATCGTACCTTAGGGATAAGGTCGGATAGTCGTCCAGATACGTTGCTAAATTAGGAAATTTTCCTAATTTTGAATATTTTCAAATATTGCGGATATATCGAACATTATCCTAAGATATCTAAATATCCACATGATATTCATGAAATATTCAAAACATACAAATAAGGAAATTAAATATTCTGAAAAAATATAAGATAATGTTCAATTACCTAATTTGCAGATAATCTCCAAATTTGAACCGACTCGGGATCGAGTTTGCGGATCGGGATCGGACTCGGGCGACAGGCAATGCGGTGAGTGGATGGCGGATGCGACGGTGGTGGGATGATGAACGAACCCAGCTGAACGTCTTGGTGCAACAGGGATGATTTGACGTCTTCCCGGAATCACCGCTCGGCCACGTCGTCACAGTGGAAAGAAGGCTTGCTGCGTGGTGCTTTGTTGGTCCGCCGTGGCAAGCGAAACGATAGAGAAAAGCTCGCCAAACCGCAGCAGCTGGTGAAGTGCGGTTGTTTGAAAGAGCAGCAACACATCAGCAACGAGGGAACGCCATGGAGCAGCGGTTTCACATCAGGACTGATAATGGCGTTTCGGGATGCAATGTCTGGACGCAGCGGCATGAACTAGTGGATGTCAGTGTTTGGTGGCGTGAGGAGTAGCCGGGGAAAAAGAGAGATGGAGAAACTTGAGCTCTTTGCTAAATGCCCAAGCTTTTTGTCTCCTCTGTCAAGTTGAGTCTTCCCAGGAAAGTAAGAGATCCAGTGAGAGCCACGGCCTCCCCTTTTGTCTTTTCTTTCGTATTGTGGCTGGGAAAAACTTGGCTTTGACGAACTTGACCGTGAGTGGATGTCTGACCAAATTGTCAAACTACACTCACTAGGAAGACTACAAACTTCACCACTTCGTCACCATCTTTAGCCTTCAAGAGCACTCACGATCTCTCTCTCGGTTCCCGCTCACGATCTCTCTCTCTCTCTCGCACTTGAGCTCTCAAAATCAGATATGAAAATTTGCTCCCTCTTCCAAATTCTGACCTAATGATGTATATATGACACTAATCTAGGTCAATTAGATGGGCTCTATAGTCATAATGGACTTAGGCTTAGGCTTAGGCTCTAATTTAATTTAAATGGGCTGAATTAACTTGGGCTTTTTATTTAATTAAGCATAATGGGCTGAATTAAGCTCAAATTAAAATAACCGAACCCGTTTGACTTGTAATTCCCGGCCCTTGCATTCTGAGCGAGCCAAGTCTCGTTCGATGAAATTTAAGTTCATTTGCTACCGCCAATTCGATGCAAAATGCGATTAAATTAAAATGAACCTAACTATATGTTATGCAATTTAAGTATTTTGTTTAGGGGTTAAAAATTAATCCCTAATTTTTATGCAAATTACAACTAAATGGTGAGTCGAAATTTAGGTGTCAACATGCATGTTTAGGGAACCCTAAATGTATCTAGAAGATAGAGTAATTATTTAATTTAAATTAGGACTTAAGATAATCTATTTCCTAGTTTAAATTAAGTAACATTCTAATCTTAATAGATTATTTAGGTTATTTTCTAATTCTTAATTTTCATGAAAACCCCAAAAAAAAAAAAAAGAATGAATTGCTTTATGGTAGATTAGGATAGATTGCATTCTTAATTTAAGTAATTTATTATTTCGAATTTTAACAAAAATCCCAAAAATAAGTCATGTTAGGGTATGTTAAGTCATCATAGGTTGCATGTCAATTTAGGCATATTTTTATTCCGAATTTCATTAGAAAATACCAAAAATAAATCATTTGTCCGTCATTAGAATTAGGTCACGTCGTCGCATGACATATAGTTCGCATGCTAGGTTGTATTAATCGCGTGTCATTTTTTTTTACACGGCATTGCATATAAGTTAGTTTGCATTTTAATAAAGCGCAAACCCTAATGAACACACTGAGTGCCTTGCTTTGTTAATTAGAAATCATGTTAGGATTGTCTATGTGATTTTCTACTAACAAATGCAGATGCTTGCGTGGCTTTGAGGTATGTTATCCTTTATTTATTTACTGTTTTCTTGGGTGTTAAATTGATAATTTGCGCACTCGCATGAACACCGCACATGTTAGTAATTAGGCAATAAAATGGATCCAGACTGCATGCATAAACATTTTTTGAAAAGAAAAGGTATCGAAAGGTCGTTAGATTAGATCTAGCGTAATCAAGTCATCGGGCTTAGAATCTCTGGTTCGTAGGAATAAAACATATCTCCCTATGTTTTATTTAGGTTTCTAATCGACCTACCACAAATTGATTAGTGGCGACTCTAAGCATGAAAACATTTGCATGTTAAAGACTTAAACCCTAAGTTGCGAATTGATAGGGCTTGGGAGGGCCCGAGTTAAGCTTAGTCTTAATAATCCATTAGCCCAAAAAAAATGAAAATTTTTTTTAGGTTGCGACAGAGGTGTTCCGGTGATCCAAGTCCACATTCGGCTGGAGTTCTGCCTCTGCTTTGCCATTAGCACAGCTTGTTCGGAAGCGGCCTTTTGTCGCTGGAGGTGTTCAAGCTCCTTTTGCAAAGTCTCCATCATTTGCAGCTTCTGCCTTGGTTCTGCCACATCGACCTGCCAGAACATATCGAGCACTACATAAGTGAAAAAGAGAGTAGCCTTATGAATTTCGATTGTTAATCAGAAGCCTATTTCACATGCAGCAGTCCATGACTCTGATCCGCTTAAGTGCCTGTGTCAGTGTCAATGTGGAGTTGAGCCTGCAAGGTGATCGATTATATAAAGATCTCCCCTGGTTAAAGGCCTAAGCCAAATCCTATTCCACGCCCGTCCTGCAATGCCTGTTCTGCATTCGGGGTCAATTTGTTTTTATAGAAGAGCATAGTTAACACAAATTGGCGATTTCTTGGGAACCATTGCAATGAACAAGGCAAGGTGTGACCGCATTCAGAGATTATAAAAAATGTACAGTAGAGGCATCAAATCACTTCTCAGAACTTTGCTATTACTTCTAGAGCCAAGAAGAACTAATCCAATTGCAGAACAAGGGAACTGGAGTTTCTGAGAACCAGCGATTACCTCAAGTTTGAAACACCTTGACTGCTCTGCGACATGTTGACCCCGCACGGACTGAAGCTCCTACATGTGTAATTAAATATGTTAAGCCTTGTAGCCCTTCTATTTTCAAGGCAGGGAAGATTATTAAACATTAAACCTGAGGACTCTAGTAGATGTTCCAGTCGGTAAACAGAGCCTGTGATATCTCTGCTGTGATCATTTCGAGACTTTTGAGTCCATTTAAGTGAAGAATTTCCTTGTTATGCTATCCATACAAGACATTCCACTAATACGAACTATATTTTAAAAAGCACTAATAAACAGCCTTTGTTCAATGGCTTAGTCTAACTATACACGATGGACAAAGGATTGTCCACTTTTAGCCCTGAGACTAGAAAACAAATTCCTACAATGCTAACGTTTCTCGGAAACTACATTCTTTCTTTATTATAAATTAAACAAAGTGCTCCAACAAAGGGATTAGTTGTTACAAAGTTGTCCAATAAAGATTACAGTCAAGACATACAAAAACAAGTCATACCTTGTACGGATCGGTGTTGCGAGTCTCGGCTTCTGAGATTTCTTGCTTTAATTGAAGAGACAACAACTTCTCCTTGCTGAGTGAAGATTCTAATTCTTCTTTCTCTGTCTTGAGGGTTGCCAAAAGATGCTTTGCAGTTCCCTCATTTCTTGATTTCTGTCCAGGATATAAATCAGTAACCTGAAGAAATACAACAGGCAGAATACATTGCTTAAGAAACAAACGCAACAAAATTGGAAATCCAAAGGAAGAATAGTGCACATGGTAGGGCTTCTCAATGAATCAGAAGCTAGTGGACCTCTACGTATCTTAAGATACAAATTCCTAGTGCAGAATTATTTCAAACCGAAAGGATATCATACACGTGCAAGAATTTATCAAGGATACAGATCGCGTGCACAATCAATAACTTAAAACACAAACAACTAGACAAACTTGGAAATCAAAGGGCCAAAACGATGCACATATAGGACAACTGAATGCATCAGAATGCAGTCAACCTCTTATGCCATGGAAAGCAAATGTCGTGTGACACCTCAAATAACAAGGTTTTCCTACATGTATAAGAGCTTATCAAGCACTTGAATCAAATAGGATTGACATCAAAAGGATATCATACACGTACAAGAATTTATCATGGATACAGATCGCGTGCACAATCAATAACTTAAAACACAAACAACTAGACAAACTTGGACATCAAAGGGCCAAAACGATGCACATGTAGGACAACTGAATGCGTCAGAATGCAGTCGACCTCTTATGCCTTTAAAGCAAATGTCGTGAGTCACCTCAACATTTGATTCAAGTGCTTATCAAGCACTTGAATCAAATAGGATTGACATCAAAAGGATATCATACACGTACAAGAATTTATCATGGATACAGATCGCGTGCACAATCAATAACTTAAAACACAAACAACTAGACAAACTTGGACATCAAAGGGCCAAAACGATGCACATGTAGGACAACTGAATGCGTCAGAATGCAGTCGACCTCTTATGCCTTTAAAGCAAATGTCGTGAGTCACCTCAACATTTGATTCAAGTGCTTATCAAGCACTTGAATCAAATAGGATTGACATCGCCCATACGTCAAAATAATAGACAGACTAGTATCGTAAGGTGTCACATGCTCGGTGTACAATTTATTCCTGCTAGCTTATATAATACTAACAAAGACGCAATATAAAGATGAAATTCCACATAAAAGAGATAGCCAACGTCAATTACCCCGGGATCTTTCTCTATATTGTCCACAACAACTTCTCTTCTTCCATCTTGGACCGTTTCAACCTCTGACTCCAAGTCTCTGGTAGCATTTGTCGCATTGTGCACAGCAGAAACACTATCAGGCAAAGGACTTTCGATTGCTTTTGCCGGTAGTGTCGATTTGTGGCTTGGTTTAAGAACATTAATCTGAAAAACTAACCGCAGTAGAATGAAAGAGGAAAATCCACATCAAACACATAAAACAAATAAAATATAATGAACCTCATGGCTGTAACGCCCATTATATCCTCCAAAAGATACGATGACATCTTCAGCATTATATAGGAGCTTACAACCAAACTCAAACCCTGCCGTCAAAGAATCAGACAATGATTTCATAATTGAAGTGCTAAAAACTTTTTCTTTTTTCCTAAAGAAAGTGCTAAAAACTTAAAAGTATGTATATCCCAAGAATTCCAGAAGAAAAAAGTACACTTGTGGTCTTCAGTAAGCAAACATATGACCACACAGATAAGGAAAAAATGTCGGTAGAGAGAAATGTACCTCACTAGCAACTGGAATGCGCCCTTCGACAGAGGTCACAACAGACCAAACTAATGTAGACATGTCCAGGACAACGGTTTCTGATACCCCTGCAAGAAGTTTAGAGAAAGAGGTAAAATTCCAGACAAGAATGAAGCACACAAACGCAAATAATACCAGCATTGGGAATGCTCCCAAACAAGCAAATACAATTTCTAATGCAACAAATTTGGTAAGACGAATTAGTACTCATGTCCTTAGACTAGAAAGTTTGTTAATGTACTGCTTTCTGCAGCAAATTAGTTACTTCATGCAGGGTCTACCATCAATCTTGCTTCACAAAAGTGAATGGTTCTTGTGTCACCTAAAGGCTTACGTGACATTCCGAATTTTGGCCCATTTGTAGGATTTATAAAACGGATATTTCGTCAGTGCGTTTATAGTAAAAATCTCGCTCGGGAATTGATCACTCTCGGGTTCTTGTTTTTAAAATAGAGATTATGCTAGAATCGCACTCGATCGAATTTGGCTGTTATTTAGACCCCGAATTTGGCAGTCGATTTTTGGGAGTTTCAGGACGAAATAAATTAGATGGTATCGATATTGTTGTGGCCAACGTCGAGATTACCAGGAATAGTGAGAAAGTAGATTTTTGACCGGGTGCGGATTTAGACTAGTAGACCTTCCTCGGGGTAGTTTGATTAATTAATTTGCCCATTGTCCCTTATTATATTTCAGGATTAATTTGGACCGTAGGATCGTTTTCAGACATGAATTTAGGCCGTTGGATTGTGATCGAGTGCTTTGACTTTTATTTCTCCCCCCCCCCCTCTCTCTCTCTCTCTCTCTCTCTCTCTCTCTCTCTTCTTTTCCTCTCTCTCTCTCTTCTCCTCTTCTTCTTCTTCGTTGGCTTCTTTCCACCCTAACTGGTTCCACCCCGCTTCTGCCCCCGCTTGATCGACCCTCAGCCCAGCCACTTACCGCGCTCGACAACCGCGCCGCGCACTGTCCGGCCGCCACCTCCACCCTGCCACCGCCGCCACAGAAGCTCCCCCCTCTCACTCCCTTCCTCCTTCGCAGCTCCTTCCAGCCTGCCCGACGCCACCTCCACCAGCCGCCGCCGCTCTACAGCCTCGCCAGCCACAGCGCCGTCGCCAGCCAGCTACCATCCCTCCAGTCCACCCGGCCGCCGCCGTCGTCGCCGCGAGCAAGCCCAGCCCACCGCTCGAGCTCGTCGTGCCTGGCTGCCGCGGCTCGCCACCCACCAATTCGGCCAGCGTACTCGTTGCCACCGCGAGGTCGCCGTGCCGCCGCCCCCTAAGCCCCATCTCCCTCTCCCTCTTGCTCGCTCTGCCCCAACTCACCTTTCCCCTCTCCTCTGCACCGTCACCGTTGCCGGCTAGCTAGCTCATCGGCCAGCCGGCCAACCAGTCCTGGCCAGTCAGCCGGCTAGCCAGCCCCGCCGGCTAGCCAGCCTAGCTCGCGGCCAAGTCGCCCCGGACCATGGCCGAGCCGTTGCTCGCTCGCCCAGGCCGCGTGCCCGACGCCTTGCCCATTCGGCCTATGCACTTCGCCCGTCCAACTCACCGTGCGCCCCTGGGCACGCCGCACGGCCACTGCGCCCGCGCGCCAGGCGTGCTGATCGGCCATTGTGCTTGCATTGGCCGGCCAGCGCGCCCGTGCACGCGCTTGTCACAGTGCTCAACCGTGACTGAGAATTTTGCCCATGGCCGACCTCCGTGCCCTCGTGTGTGCCGAGTCCGCACTGTTCACCCGGGCCATTTTAGGCCTGAGCCGACTTTTTCCGGGCCAAAATCTAGTAAGTGACTTCCTAAACCCTACTTAGTACATTGCGTATTATTAGACTTGTCTAGGGATTAATTAGTACCGATTTAGGAGCTAAACGTGGAGTATGGTTAATGTTTGCATGTGCATAATTGTTATATTAGATTGTGATATTTGTAGAGCTTACTTAGTGGCTATTTATGGTAGGCTAAATGACCGTATTGTCGTGGCATGTGTGGGGAAAATTGACGTTTGATTGCGGTCGACTTGGATGGTTTTGGGTGCATATTAGTGGCTAAGGTTGGTGAGTCAATGATTGGCTTGTTGTGGCATTCGTGGGTGGGTTGGATGTTCGTATGTGGTCGATTAAATGTTGAGTTTGTGGGTTGGTGTGGCTTGTCGTGAGTTGGATTGAATTGTGATTATAGATTGCTTGATGTAATTGGCTTGAAATTGATTGAATTGAATGGCGTGTGTATGCCTGTCGATTGCAAGCCCGGATTGATCGAAGGGCTACAGACTTGGGACGTGTTGACGGCGGTCCGTGTGAAGGCTTGACTGGCTAGTGTGCCAAATGGAAAGACGGACTTGGGACGTGTTGACGGTGGTCCGTGTGAAGGCATGAATGGCCAGTGTGCCAAATGGACGCGGGCTTGAGACATGTTGACGGTGGCCTGTTAAAGGTGTGTTAGATCGAGACGTGTTTACGTCGATCATTGGAAATTGAACCCGGATTGATCGGAGGGCTACGGACTTAGGACGTGTTGACGGCGGTCCATGTAAAAGTATGAATGGCCAGTGTGCCAGATGGGCCTGAGACGCAGTGGCGCGGGCTGTGAGAATGGACCGAGGCACAGTGGCGCGAGTCATGAAAAAGATGTTCGGCCACGCATGCGATTTGAGTGTGATTGAAATGGCTGGTTGAGTGTGACTGAATTGGCTGGTTGAGCGTGCGATTGAATTAGCTAGTTGAATGTGTGGTGGAATTAGTAAGATGAATTGCGTGCAAGTGTGGTTGGCGTTTGAGCAATTGCGATGTGTTATTTAGTTACTATTACTGCATTACCATGTTATGACTAATGTGTAGTGTTAGCATGGGTTCGATGGCAAGGTAAGTATGATGATGCGAATTTTATAGGTTATGGGGTAGATTATATGTACGACTTGTCTGGGTACGCATTGGCCTACGTGGGGTAAAGGGGGTTGCTTATTGAGACTCGTTCTCACAGTTATTATATAACCATTTCAGATCTGCGACCATGAGTGATTAGAGACGCTGCAAGGGTATCTCGGAGATCGATGACGGATCAAGTACTCGGTATTTTGAGTCCCCCCCTTTGTAGAGGAGTTAAGTTTGCGAACCATTGTCCCTTTTGAGAAATGTGGTTCTGTTGTTGTGGCTTAGCTTGGGGATTGTCTTTTTTTTGTGGACGTCGTATGTATCTGCCAAGTGTAGGAATTACAATTATTGTTTTGTGCTATTGTTACCCCTTGTCATTATTAATTGTCCGGGTTGTTTCTATTTGTTTCTGCGCGTGCCTAATCTCTGATGTTTGTGTTGGGTCGGCGACGTGTCTGGGACGTTGAATTCAATGATTGACCATCGAGGGATGATTGCGCGCTTGTAGGGTGCGGGGGGTGTGACATCTCGTTGATTTGGTATCAAAGCAAGATCAGCTCGATCCAAGATGGTCGGAACCTGGAGTGATAAAGAGCGATGACTCTGGGGTAGCCAGTTAGGGAGACTCGAGTGCTATGTGTACCCTAGACAGTGTGATGGTGGTTGCTGCTTGAAATTATGCAATAATATATGAGGTGTAAGTGCGTTAGGACTTTAGGTAAGTGCACGAAACCCTGTTGGTTGTTTTTGGGTGATGTTGTGATTGGTTGCCTGTTTAGTGAATTGTGTTACGATGCACTGCCTAGGGCATAGACTAGTATAGTTGGCCTAGGTTTCTAAATTCTACGTGGAATTTAGTAGGTGAGCATTTGTGAGAATCAATAAGATGAGCAGTTAAGGTCGAGGTCGAGGTCGTGTAGCCCCGCAAGCTGGAGTTGTGAGGGATCCTAGATTGGATGAAATGTGGAGGGTACTTGAGGAAGTGGGATTATTATCGGGTGGACAGACTAGGGAAAGGAGCGCTACTGTCGCTGCTGCAACTGCTAGTGAGATCATTGGGGATAATGGAAATCAGGGGAATAATGTGATTGGTGGGAATCCTGGTATGATGCGAGTAAATATGATCATGCCAATGTCCAAATTGGTAGAACAGTTTCTGAGATTGAAACCCCCGAAGTTTGATGGGATAGGTGACCCCGAGACTGCACCAAGATGGGTGGAGGAGCTAGAGAAAGCTTTTGAGGTGCTAGGGTGTACTGAAGAAGAGAAGGTATCGCTAGCAGTCTACCAGCTTCAGAACAAAGCAAGTGATTGGTGGAGGGCCACCAAGGGTCAAGTATTCCCCACTGGTACTGCTCCGAATTGGGGTATCTTCACTGAGACCTTCTATGGTAAATACTTCTCAGAAAGCGCTCAAGAGCAAAAACTGACAGAATTTATGAGACTTCGATATGGTCAGTCGTCGGTGGATTAGTATGAGGCCGAGTTTGCCAGATTGTCCAAATTTGCCCCCAGGATGGTGGAGGATCCAACGGACAAGGCTAGGAGGTTTCGAGATAGGCTGAAGCCGGACCTTTGTAGTCAGATGATTTCCTTGAACTTGAGAAGCTATAACGAAATATATGAGAGGGCTCAGGCAATTGAGAGAGATCGGATGAATCGGTCTGCCGCTTCAGGATCGCGGTATGCCCCGACTAGGGATGACCGTTAGCTTGGGAAAAGACCCATGGCGGGAAATAGTCGCTTCGTCCCGTCAACTCGGAGGAATATTAGGAAGCCAAACCGTTATCAGAACGCTCCGTGTAGACTATGTGAAGGAAGACACAGAAATGGACCTTGCCCGAATAGGGGTGGAGCATGTTTTATGTGTGGTGGGAGGGGCCATCAGATGAAGGACTGCCTCAACAGTAGATAAGTTGGGTCACCTGCACTGCCGCCGCCGCCTGGAATGGGAACCAATTTAGAGCTATCCAGCCGTCAAATCAAAGTAGGCTGCCGGCCCAAGGACGGGTGTATGCAATGGCAAGGAGGGAAGCCCAGGACGCGCCTGGTGTGGTCACAGGTACGGTCTCTCTCTCTCTGTGATCATGCTGCATATGCCTTATTTGATCTGGGGGCGTTGCATTCATTTATTTCTGAGTAGTTCGTTGAATTATCTGGGATTGAGCCAAAATCGCTTGATGTTATGCTGTGTGTTACTACTCCGCTGAATGATAAAGTGCTAATTGCATTTGGGTGTCCCGATTGTAAGATAGTGATTGGCGATAGGGAAGGAATGATAGATTTGGCGGTATTATGTTTGCATGACTTTGATGTGATTATCGGTATGGATTAACTAGTCAAACAGAAAGATGTTATGGACTGTAGTAGCAAAGTGATTCAATTTAATTCGGTTGGACATCCTAGATTTGAGTTTGTGGGAAACCGAAAAGGAACCTCAATCCCTTGGATTTCGTCGCTTGGGGTATCGAAGCTGTTAGATGCAGGATGCTAAGGATTTCTAGCAAATGTAGTTGATTCGATGGCTAGAAAGCCGAGGCTAGAGGACATAGCCGTGGTGTGCAATTTTCCCGATGTCTTTCCTCAGGAATTGCCGGGACTGCTACCTGATATAAAAGTAGAGTTCGCGATTGAGTTAGCCCCAGGGACGGAATCGATCTCAAAAGCACCCTATAGGATGTCACTGTCAGAGTTGAAAGAATTGAAAGTCCAAATGCAAGAATTATTGGATAAAAGCTTCATTCGCCCTAGTGCGTCTCCGTGGGGAGCGCCAGTATTATTCATAAGGAAAAAGGATGGATCATTGAGATTGTGCATTAACTACAAACAACTGAACCAGGTGACCATTAAGAATAAGTACCCGTTGCCAAGGATTGATGACCTATTTGACCAGTTGCAAGGGGCGTCAGTGTTTTCTAAGATCGATCTGAGGACTGGATATCACCAATTGAGGATCAAGAAGGAGGACGTGTTGAAGTCGGCATTTAGGACAAGGTATAGACACTATAAGTTTACGGTGATGCCGTTTGGACTGACGAATGCCCCAGCAGCCTTTATGGATTTAATGAATTGGGTATTCAAGAAATTTTTGAGTCAGTTTATGATCGTGTTTATAGATGATATCTTGGTATATTCAAAAAGTTCCGCCGAGTATGAGTTACTTTTGGAAAAAGGTTCTACGAGCTTTAAAAGAAACATGCACTCTACGCCAAGTTCAGTAAGTGCGAATTCTGACTTTACCGAGTAGCGTTCTTAGGACATGTAGTATCTGGTGAAAGGATTGCAGTGGATTTGGCAAAGATTGAAGCCGTCATAAATTGGCCAAGACTGACAACGGTAATTGAGGTTCGAAGCTTTTTGGATCTAGCAGGTTATTACAAACGTTTCGTGGAAAGGTTTTTAACGTTAGTGACACCGTGGACGCGTTTGCTAAAGAAGGAAACGAAATTTGAATGGACGGATAAGTACAAAAGGAGTTTTCAGGATTAAAACAGAGTTTGATGATCATGCTAGTGTTGACGGTCTCGCCAAGTTTGGGAGGATATGAAATCTATAGTTATGCGTCGCTAAAAGGATTTGGATGTGTATTGACACAACATGGAAGAGTAGTGCCATACGCATTGCGACAAATGAGACAGCATAAGCTGAATTATCCAACGCATGATTTGGAATTAGCCGCGATTATCTTCGCTCTTAAGATTTGGAGGCATAACCTGTGTGGGGAGAAATTTCAGATTTATACAGATCATCAGAGTTTAAAGGTATCTGTTTTCCCAAAAAGAACTTAGCATGAGACAACGTCATTGGATGGAACTCCTTAAGAACTACGACTGCGATATTTTTATATTACCCCGAAAAGGCTAATAAGGTAGTGGATGTACTGAGTTGGAAATCGAGCATCGCGCATATGATGGTCAAGGAGTGGACTCTGTTGGAGGGAGTTCGAGATTCGGGATTTAAGTTTGGAGTAAGTCATGTCTCGAGTCTGCTTGCCGCATTGAGGATTGAACCAAAAATACAGACTAAGATTAAAGCTCAACAATCGACGGACCCGGAGATTCAAAAGATTTTGAGTATGGATGCCACAAAAAGGAAATCGGATTTTCAGGTATCCGAGGATGGGATTCTAAAGTTCTGTGGATAGTTATGTGTGCTCAGTGATACAGAACTGAAGGAAGAGATTTTGTTTGAAGCACATTGTAGTAATTATAGTATTTACCCAGGTAGTACGAAGATGTATTAAAACTTACGACAGTATTATTGGTGGAACGATATGAAAGTGGATGTGGCCAAACATGTGGCTAAGTGTTTCACATGCCAACAAGTGAAGGCACAACATTGCAAGCCGGGTGGAATGTTGAAGGCACAACATTGCAAGCCGGGTGGAATGTTGCAGCCATTGGAAATTCCCGAGTGAAAATGGGAACACATCACGATGGACTTCATCATGGGATTACCGAGGAGGGAGAGGGGCTATGATTTGATTTGGGTGATAGTAGATTGGTTAACTAAGTCAGCACATTTTCTGGCAATGTGAAAGGACTTCGCGTTAGAAAGGTACGCAAGACTGTACGTGCAATAGATAGTTTGTCTACATGGAGTGCCAATAACTATTACCTCGAACCGTGATCCCAAGTTTATTGCTCCTTTTTGGAAAAGTCTTCGTACGGCATTAAGAACGAGGTTACAGTTTAGCACAGCCTATCATCCCCAGACGGATGGCCAGTCTGAAAGGACAATTTAGACTTTGGAGGACATACTGTGAGCATGTGTTTTGGATTTTAAGGGTGATTGGGAGGAACAACTATATTTGGTCAAGTTCGCCTACAATAATAGCTATTAGCATAGTATCAGAATGACACCATTCGAAGCTTTATATGACAGAACTTGCAGAACGTCGGTTTGTTGGGATGAAATTGGTGAAAGGAGTATCACGGGTCCCGAGTTAGTTCAGCAGTCAGTCGAAATAGTCAAAGTGATTCGGGATAGGCTTAAGACCGCTCAGAGCTGCCCAAAAGAATTATGCAGACTAGAGACGTAAGCCTTTGGAGTTTCGAGTAGGGGACTACGTATTCCTCAAGGTGTCGCCGATGAGAGGATTGTCACAGTTTAGTAAGAAAAGAAAGTTGAGCTCGAGGTACGTGAGTCCATTCAAGGTCTTAGAGAGAATTGGCACCTTGGCCTATTGTCTCGTGCTACTGCCTAATTTGTCTCAAGTGTTCAATGTGTTCCACGTGTCTATGCTAAGGAAGTATGAACCAGACCCGACCCACATGCTGAATTACGAGGAAATAGACGTGGACGATAGAGTGTCGTATGTGAAAAAGCCAGTACGGACCGAGGACAAAATGGAGAGAGTGTTGTGGAACAAGGCAATTCTGATGGTCAAGGTGATTTGGGAATATCATGGGACCGAAAGTGTAACGTGGGAAAGCGGAGAGCTGATGCGATACCAATACCCCCATTTGTTCGAGTAATTGGGTTGGAGTGTAAATTTCGGGGACGAAATTTTTGTAAAGGGAAAAGAGTTGTGATATTCCGAATTTCGGCCCATTTTTGGGATTTATAAAACGGGTATTTTGTCAGTGCGTTTATAGTAAAAATTTTGCTTGGGAACTGATCACTCTCGGGTTCTTGTTTTAAAATAGAGATTTTGCTAGAATCGCACTCGATCAAATTTGGCCGTTATTTATACCCCGAACTTGGCAGTCAATTTTCGGGAGTTTCGGTATAAAATAAATTGGACGGTGTCGATATTATTGTGGCCAGTATCGAGATTACCAGGAATAGTGAGAAAGTAGATTTTTGACCGGGTGCGGATTTGGATTAGTAGACCTCTCTTGAAGTAGTTTGATTTAATTAATTTGGCCATTGTCCCTTATTATGTTCCAGGATTAATTTGGACCGTATGATCGTTTTCAGATTTGAATTTAGCCCGTTGGATCGTGATCGAATGCTTTGACTTTTGTTTCTCCCCCCCTCTCTCTCTCTCTCTCTCTCTCTCCTCTACGCGCGCATCTTCTCCCCCACCGGCTACACACGTCCCCTCCCCCTGCATGTCAGACCCCACCCCATGCAGACCTCTCTCTCTCTCTCTCTCTCTCTCTCCTCATTCTCTTTCTTTTTCTTTTCTTTTCCTCTCTCTCTCTCTCTCTCTTCTCCTCTTCTTCTTCTTCGTTGGTTTCTTTCCCCCCCGACTGGTTCCGGCCCGCTTCTGCCCCCGCTCGATCGGCCCTTAGCCCAGCCACTCGCCGCACCCGACCACCGCGCTACGCGCCGTCTGGCTGCCACCTCCACCGCCGCCACAGAAGCTCCCCCCTCTCACTCCCTTCCTCCTTCCCAGCTCCTTCCAGCCTGCTCAACGCCACCTCCACCAACCGCCGCCGCGCTGCCGCCTCGCCAGCCACAGCGCTATCGCCAGCCAACTGTCGTCCCCCCAATCCACCTTGCCGCACCGGCCGTTGTCGTCGCTGCAACAAGCGAGCCCAGCCCACTGCTCGAGCTCGTTGCGCCTAGCCGCCCACCGATTCAGCCAGCGTGCCCGTCGTCGCTGCGAGGTCGCCGTGCCACCACCCCCTAAGCCTTATCTCCTTCTCCCTCTCGCCTACTCCGCCCCAACTCACCTTTCCCCTCTCCTCTGCACCGTCGCCATCACTGTCACTGGCCAGCTAGCTCGCCGGCCAGCTGGCCAACCAGTCCCGGCCAGTCAACTGGCCAGCCTGCCCCGCCGGCCAGCCAGCCTAGCTCGCAGCCAAGTCGCCCCGGACCGTGGTCGAGCCGTTGCTCGCTCGCCCAGGCCGCGTGCCCGGCGCCTTGCCCATTCGGCCTAGGCGCCTCGTCCGTCCAGCTCGCCATGCATCCCCGGGCACGCCGCACGGCCACCGCGCCCGCGCGCTAGGCGTGCCGATCGGCCATTGTGCCCGCGTTGGCTGCCCAACCGTAACTGAGAATTTTGCTCGTGGCCGACCGCCGTGCCCATGCATGTGCCAAGTCCGCACTGTTCACCCGGCCCATTTTAGGCTCGAGCCGACTTTTCTAGGGTCAAAATCTAGTAAATGACTTCCTAAACCCTACCTAGTACATTGGGTATTATTAGACTTGTCTAGGGATTAATTAGTATCGGTTTAGGGGCTAAACGTGGAGTAGGGTCAATATTTGCATGTGCGTAATTGTTATATTAAATTGTGATATTTGTAGGGCTTACTTAGTGGCTATTTATAGTGGGCTAATTGACCGTATTGTCGTGGCGTATGTAGGGGAAATTGACGTTTGATTGTGGTCGACTTGGATGGTTTTGGGTGCGTATTAGTGGCTAAGGTTGGTGGGTCAATGATTGGCTTGTTGTGGCATTTATGGGTGGGTTAGATGTTCGTATGTGGCCGATTAAATGTCGAGTTCGTGGGTTGGTGTGGCTTGTCATGAATTGGATTGAATTGTGATTATAGATCGCTTGGTGTAATTGGCGTGAAATTGATTGAATTGAATGACGTGTGTATGCCTATCGATTGCAAGCCCGGATTGATCGAAGGGCTACGGACTTGGGACGTGTTGATGGCGGTCCGTGTGAAGGCTTGAATGGCCAGTGTGCCAAATGGAAATACGGACTTGGGATGTGTTGACAGTAGTCTGTGTGAAGGCATGAATGGCCGGTGTGCCAAATGGATGCGGGCTTGAAACGTGTTGACGGTGGCCCATTAAAGGTGTGTTAGACCGGGACATGTTTACGTCGGTCATTGGAAATTGAGCTCGGATTAATCGGAGGGCTACGAACTTGGGACGTGTTGACGGCGGTCCGTGTAAAAGTATGAATGGCCAGTGTGCCAGATAGGCCTGAGGCGCAGTGGCGCGGGATGTGAGAATGGACCTGAGGCGCAGTGGCGCGAGTCGTGAGAAAGATGTTCGGCCACGCATGCGATTTGAGTGTGATTGAAATGGCTGGTTGAGTGTGACTGAATTGGTTGGTTGAGCGTGCGATTGAATTGGCTGGTTGAATGTGTGGTCGAATTAGTAAGATGAATTGCGTGCAAGTGTGGTTGGCGTTTGAACAATTGCGATGTGCTATTTAGTTACTATTACTGCATTACTATGTTATGACTAACGTGCAGTATTAGCATGGGTTCGATGGCAAGGTAAGTATAATGATGCGAATTTTATAGGTTATGGGGTAGATTATATGTACGACTTGTTTGGGTACGCATTGGCCTACGTGGGGTATAAAGGGTTGCTTATTGAGACTCGTTCTCACGGTTATTATATAACCATTTCAAATCCGCGACCATGAGTGATTGGAGACGCTGCAAGGGTATTTCAGAGATCGAGGATGGGTCAAGTACTCGGTATTTTGAGTCCCCCCCTTTGTAGAGGAGTTAAGTTTGCGAACTATTGACCCTTTTGAGAAATGTGGTTCTGTTGTTGTGGCTTAGCTTGAGGATTGTCTTTTTTTTATGGACGTCGTATGTATCTGCCAAGTGTAGGAATTACAATTATTGTTTTGTGCTATTGTTACCCCTTGTCATTATTAATTGTCCGGGTTGTTTCTATTTGTTTCTGCGCATGCCTAATCTCTGATGTTTGCGTTGGGTCAGCGACGTGTCTGGGACGTTGCATTCAATGATTGACCATCGAGGGATGATCGCACGCTCGTAGGGTGTGGGGTGCGACAGCCTCCATGTAACAATCCATATGCACTCTGACCTAAAGCATAAGTGCATCTTCAATGAAATTGTTGTACGATATGATTGGTCACCTAACTCTCTTCATCCAAACATTGTCCACCGTGGAAGAGCACTTTCTAGACTTTCCTAATCTCGAACTGACAATTCCTAATCTCAAACGCTATCGTCACTCAGGCCTATTCTCTTTAAGTTCAACTCGTGAAAAAAGGAAATCTGCAGCACTATTTTACTTGAAACAGCAGTACCAGAAGTTTCGTAATCAACAAAAAGTGTTGCAGATTCTTACCGCTCTTATTGTCACCACCACCTACTATAAACCAATTCTCTCCAATAGTTACGCCTGCATGTCCAGCCCTTGGAGTAGGTATATCACCTTGCTGTGTGGGTCTTGACCATTCCATCTAGTAAAACCCCAACGCTTAACATTAGAAGATATATTCTTATAGGAAACAAGATGCTGTTTAGACTGAAAGAAGTAATCTTACAGTTTGCAAATCAAGGACATGTAGATCATTAAAACAAGTAGCGTGTGAACCCCCGCCGAAAATGAGGAGATAACGCTCTGCATGTACCGCAGCAGCATGATCAGACCTTGGAGAAGGAGGAACACCCCTGTGTCCATCATTTTCAGTCAAAATTTATGTAAACTTAAAAGCTGCTTTTGAAGCTAAATGCTACATGAATATCAGGAAGTTTCAATATTTCCATTAACAGTATGACTACCCTAATCTAGTCAGAAATACAAACTGTTTGCAAGTAAGTTTGTATAATTGTATGTGTGAGATTTGGTGGGACCATTGCCAACTGTTCTAAAAGCTTAAGCTGTTAGATGAAAGCGTGGTTTAATATTTAATTATTCTAAGACTTCCCCTTACGCTTAGTTTAGTCTTTTTGTCCAGTGTTAAGCATGGACATATTTAATTAATGAGGCAAATAGGGTCTAGAAAGATTTGAAATTAGAACCTCCTGCTCTGATACCATATGAGATTTGATGGGACCACTGCCAACTGTTCTAAAAGCTTAAACTGTCGTACAAAAGCGTGGTTTAATAATTAATTATTCTAACATTATGCAAAGCTGGTTCATGAAGAGAATCACCGTATCCATTTACAAGACCTTCAGAATATTAGCAACATATGCAAAGAGGCCCATTAGGAGTAGCAGAAAAATTAATTCAAACGTCTGTCGAGGTATGAAAGATAAAATCTCATTGCTCCCACAAACACACACAAGAGTAAGGTTTCTCATTATATCAGCTGAACAAAAAAAATCAACTTACGCAGCATCAAATTCATCCCAAGTCTTCTTACCAAAAAAAAAAAAAAAAATTCATCCCAAGTCACCTTACCAAAAAAAATAAAAATTCATCCCAAGTCATTGTTTCAAGGTCAAGTATATGAAGATCATTCAACAGAGATCTTTTTGCATCTTGCCCACCAAATATCACTAAGCTAGCGCCAACCAGAGTTACTGATCGACCTCCCCGGGACACCTGAAAATGAATTGTTTCAGATGTGAAACAACGCCAGCAATAGGAACAAAAAAGGATGAAACAAAATAAAATAGACACAGAAGTAACCTTCAAATTGTCACTCGACACTAGAGGAAAAAGCAAAAAAGATAACTTGTTGCATAATGCTTTTGCGCATGAGATGAGACAGTGATGAAAAGAGCATATTCATACCGGTGGTTTCCCCTAAGTTTTCAAGATTGACCAAGTATTAGTTTGTAGATCAAATGCTCTCACTGTCAACCAGAGAGTAGGTAATTTCATTAAAAAAAAGAGAGTAAGAACTAAAACAACCTAACTACAAGATTACATCAGAAAGTAAACATCACCATGCACTGATCATCCCAATGGTCATTAACAGAAAATCATGCAGGGCAGAAGGCAATATCCAGTTTACCCTGGAGTATGGATCAATCCGATATGTGGAAGAAAAATGAAACTACGTATATTCAGGGAAGGCCTCCATGACCAGCATAGAGTCAGAACAAGATACGTCCATTTGGTTATGTTCTCCACAGTATGCTCTAATACGCCAGATGCTTAGGTTCAATGGGTCATGCTAAAGTAAAAATTCTTCTTTCAGATGCTTTGAGACGTCATCTAATTAAGTGAGAAACATATATTCTGAAAGTATTGAGTCTTGTTTCTATAATGGAACATTGGGAACGCTGATTCTAGGGCTCCAAATTGCTAGAGTACCACAAAACCCAATTTTGTTTTCCAAATCACGCCATGCTGAGGGAATAGTGTACTAGAGAGTCTGAGAGATATATACTTTTAACCAATTTACCAAAATGAATTAACTTTGATACTTGAAGACAACATATGAATGTAAAATATCCCATAGTGTCCTTTGGTCAGTATATATATATTTATATCAAAGTCGTGCTAGGCTTGTACTATCCTTTATAACCATAAACAGGATACATACAAGTCTAGACTCTAATCGGCACAATGTTTCATTCAAGATTCACATGAGAGTGATAGTGGCAGTCAGGAAACCACGACAACTTCCCGTTTACCAGAATTTCAATAATTTCATTCTTTCCCCTACTCTTTAGAATTTCTTTCACAATTTTATTAATGAATAAATCTAGATGCTTCTACCTCATATTAGGGGTGTCAGAAACCGAACCGAAAACCGAACCGAAATCGAAACTAAACCGAATCAAACCGAAAATTCATGCATTTTCGGTTCGGTTTCGGTTCGTATAATAAGTAAAAAATTTTGGTTAGTTGATGATTCGATTCAAGTTGGTTCGGTTCGATTCTGGTCGGATCGAATTTCGATTCTATTTTGTTTTTTCTTCTCTTTAAGTACTTTCTCTCTGTTGGCTCTGACCGTTCATTATTGCTCTGCTTTCACTCTCTTTTCTTCCTCTCTTTCCTTTTTCTACTCTATTCTCTCTCCTCCTCTATCTTCGCCAAACTCCATTTCCATCTCTCCCATATTCAATGGTCTGGCTCAAAGGCCAATGTCTCATCCTTCCCCTTTCCTTCGATCTCATTTTAGTGGATCGTCACTGAACGAAAAGGATACCGCGACGGAGCTCGAGCCCTCCTAATCTCGGGCCTTGAGCTCCATGCCACGGCGGAGCTTGAGGTCGTCCAGCATGGCCAAGATCTCGAAGGCCTCCAGAATCGTCTGGTGAAAGAATCGTCTTTGTCCTTGTACTCGGGGAAGCTCGCGGCTTCAGCGAGGGACGACGGTGAGCTCGGCATGGCCATGCCGCCGGTTTGGGTTAAGCTTATTTTCCCAAGGTATCTTCAAGGACAAGGAATAATAAGTCATCATCCAAAAAGAATCCACGAGGGCCACAAATATTGGTCCGCCAGATTTTAAAAAAGAGTTACGTTTTTCGGTCCAAGACATTTAAAGACTTCAGAATTTTCTTATTCTCCATTGACAGTGGATATTGCTATTTACCCACCAGGGAATGACCAGCACATGGAGCTAAAGGTCCGGAAGGTTGTGACTCTGCTGAATCAACCTCGAACCCTGCCTCTACTCTTGACCAAGCCCAGCTCCTCAAATCCAGAACCTGCATTCATTGTGTCATAGGAAACAAGATGTAAGGGAAGCTGTGGCTGTACACATCCAGGGTATTACACTCACGTCAGCTGGTTAGCTTGATAAGATAAAAGGAATCACTAACACAAAAAAATTCTGGATGTGCACTGTGAGAAGCTTGAATGGGCAAAGCATGTATTATTAGTAATCAACAGATACCGCTAGTTCCCATACATTGACTATTAAGATCACCAGTAAACGTTTTAGCAAAAAATAGATTACCCGTAAATGAATAGAAAAAATCTATTTTCAAGTGCACATTTTTTGCTTACATGAAGGTCATTTAGGTATCGTCCACTGTGGTTTCCACCATAAACGTACATCTTGTCTTGAATGATTGCGGCTCCATGCTGCAGATTGCATAACCATCAGGTTCAGTATCATTTATTTGTCCAAAAGAGATCACCATGTTTCACAGAGAGAGAGAGAGAGAGATGTTAACACCTCATAGCATGCTCTTGGACGTTGACTGGATGTCAGAGGTACAATCCATTGATCGTAGACAGTAACTGATCCTAAACTATCAGAAGCAGCGTCTTTGTCCTGAGTTTCACTCAGGATTCCATTTCAGTGGATGCAATTTTTGGCTCAGTAGTACGGACACCATTCTCAACCACCGGGTCCACTTTTTCAGTATGCTGTAAGGGATACACAACAAAACAAATCATGGGCCAATGCAGAGTCATTGGTTTGAAAGCAACAAATTAAAAACGCTAGCCATGTCCATATGCCAATACAGGGGATCTGACCCTACTATCTCGAGTGGAGATTGTAAATTTGATTGCTGATAGGATCAGGCCATATGAGGTGGGCAACTGATGTAGAGTTCAATGTCGGCAATGATGTAAAAGAGAGACAATTGTGATGTAAGTGGCAGAGCAAGTGGTGATGCTGAAGCGTCAAATATATGCCTCAGCTACTCTGCTGAAAGTTGTAAAATAGAAGGCATAGTGGTGGCAATACCATGGCCTTTCTAGTGCAACATCACTGATCCAGCCGCATAGACACCCAAATGCCAAACTATCTGGCTGTCTAAATCCCACATTAATGGTACTTCAGTTAAAAGATGGTAGAAATAGAAGCTATATGGGATACTGTATATTCTGAGTTCTACGTCACTAATAACTGTCTCCATGCTCGAAAAACCGGCCTATTCTTTCTGTTTAAAGAAAAAACTCCCTCAATTTTGCTCGTCCACATTGTGCAACATATGCGTGAGAAGGTTATGGATCATGGAAGATTCATATGTCGGGGTATAAGAATGCGAAATTCAGAAAAGAAGGGTATACTGACATTCATTTCCACATAAACAACAGGTTCCGAAACAGGTTCAGAAACATAATTAGATGCTCTCGAGTACCATCCAGGATCTTCCTCCTACAATAACAGCAAATCAACAAACATTGGCTGTCAAGTCTTAAAACCAACTTACCCGTTCAACATTAAAGACAACTATAACTTACTAACCTCCAATATTTTCACAAATAGTCGCATTGCCTCTGTAGACGCCATGTTTCCTAGGCCATTCCAACTGCATAAACATATTGCACTCATCAGAAACCATAGTTTAACTGATAATAAGTCGACACTCTGCAATCACTTATACACTAGAGCTATCAAGTAGTCCTTGTCTTTATCCTTCTCCATAAAATGGAAAGTGAAATTATGTTCTAAACATATAGAACAAAAATCTGGTCTGAACAACAACATGATATCATATAGAAAATCTTATAATACATGCGATAATATAAGAAAAGCATTTGAAGTTGTTTCCTTTGTGATGCAGAGGAAAAGAGGAAAAACATGAATGCACATAAATATGGATCCAAATCAATTGCTTTCAGTTACAGCTCTAAATCTTTCAAGTTTGAGAAGCTTTCCAGCACATATGCATTGCAAACCAAAGCAAAAAATTAAATGGAACTTTCTGGTACTATCCTTACTACATGCTTACTATTCAACTCAACCACAAATATAACTCTCAAAGCATTAACTTGACCACTGCTTGATTCAACTCATGAAATTGAGAGGAATCGGTATCTCATATAATGAGGGCAATGGCAATAATAAGTCCAATCAAGTTAAAGTCGTGAATCTGGAAAAAAAAAACCAAAGGTGAATAAGATGAGTTGGTATCAATACACGTTACAGCTCTTGCCTTACAGAAATAAACCATATGGAACGAGGGGAGTGATCATGCTTGTATATGTGTCTAAGAGATAGACGGGCTGGGGCTGCAGCATAATACAAACCTAGTCCATTTACTTTGCTCGACAGGGCTCCATCCTCTGGGTTTTGGTACCGTACAAGGTCCAATAGTTGCCCGTAACAGATGCATAATCAACAAAGTGTCACCTTGACGAGTTAGTTCTGGGCAAAGTATTATCAGGGTGTACTGGCAGAAAAAAAAAAGAGATGTGGAATATACAAGGGAGCACAAATTTGTGGTAAATGAAACAAATTCTAATTGGACAAATACATTATAGAGGCTGTCACAGTTTCCTGCTCTGCTCACCCGAGGTACCAGAGGCTTAACAACCAACTACAAGGCACTTCCCCCCTTCAGAAATTCCAAACTTGTATAAATGAAGGAAATATAAAGGCCAATTATTTCCAATTTAATCCTTACTGCTTTTATCTTAATTTCAGGACAGATCAATCTTGACGGCATTATGCCTCACCACAAGCCCACGCGGCCCACCCGGCCCACCTGGGCTACAGTTCATTTCCCAGTGAGGCCGTTCCACCATTACAACAGACGCATCAAAAGGCATTCGAATCAGCGTAAGCTTAGAAGTTCCAATAAAAAATGATCCTGAACGCGTCACCACATACGAAACAGATTCGTCGAATGAATTGCTGCATTAGTTGGTTAACGATCAGCTAAGCAGACTTGCAGAGATCAACTTGAACGCCGAATCATGCAAGAATCAAAAGCATCACAAATCGGAACATCTAGTCTCGCAAACAACAGCGGCATCCCGCACCAACTGGCGAAGCCGCGGCACGATCTCAATTCAAACGAGAAATCTCACGATTTAAACGAGAAAACTCTGTTTACATACCCTAACCATCACCATTAGTGAGGCCGTTACACCGTTACAAAAGATATCCACAGAATAAAGGGGAAAAGGCAGGAGGTAGGAACACAGCAAAGAACAAGTCTGTTTACGTATCCGCAACACCAAAGTCCACATCCACCACGTCCACTATCGTGGCCCCGATGTGCAGCCCATCGCGCAGACCCACGCCCGCCCTCGGCGGCTGCTGGTTTGCCGACGGTTGGTACGGCGCCCCCTCGAGCACGGTGAACTACTCGCCGAACCTATACGAGAACTCCAGGACGCCCCCGGTCCCCCTGGGCTGCGGCAGACTCACAGCGTAGCTCAACGCCCTGGACTCCCCGTCGCCGCCCTGCTCGAGCAGCTCCTTGACGGGCACGTCGACCCAGCCGACGTCCTTGTCGCCTTTGAAGGTCCGCTCGGTCTTGATCTCCAGCTTGAGGGTGAGGCGGCCGGAGCGGGCCGCGACCACGTCGACGGTGAGGGGGTCGGCGAGGGCGTGGCCCCAGCGGGGGCTCGTGCCGCCGTCCCTGTGGGCGGGGGTGCGCTGCTCCTTCTTGTGGCGCTCGTCGCCGGAGAGGGAGGCGACGACGTAGGGGTGCATCAGGAGGCGGTATCTGACTTTCTCGAGGTCACTGGCCGAGGTCACCGTCACCTCCAGGCGCCTGCACTCCATGTCGTCCGCCGCGAAGAGCCTTCACCTTCGAAAGATCAGACAACAGCAGCAACCGCCCACGACGGATAAGATGAAGAAGATGAATGGCGCAGAACCCCCTCCACGGCGGTCGAGGGCGCATTTACATACGAGGTTCCATGAAACGACGTCGGAGAGGGGGATTTGTTGTTTTTTTCTTTTTTGGTCAGATGGAGACGGGATTGAACGTGGGGTCGAGGGCGTATACGCTCAATGAAAAGCACCGTAGACTCTAACCCCATCAATGTATACGCGTAGAAGGACGAAGACTTGCTATTTCTTGCGAATTTCACGAGAGGACATATTAAATTGCAAGTCAATCTGACAGCTGGAATTTTCGGGACGTAGGGGTCCCATCTTGCCGAAGACGTTGACGTCCTTTTGAGGTCCTTGGCCGAGATCGCCGTCCGTCACCACCTCCGGGGGCCCTACACTCCATGCCCGCTGCTCGAAACCTTTCGAAAGATCAACATCGACCACCACCGCCCACGACGGAGGAGATGAAGATGATGAAGACGAAACCGACGATTTTACAGAGAGATTTTCTTTCGTTTTTCTGATAGAGAGAGAGAGAGAGATTTTCTTTCGAGGGCGTTTTTATATTCGAGGTTTTGGGGAAACGACGTCGGACAGGGGGGCCGTATACGCGTCGTGTACTTTAACAACTGATCAATCTCTACGCGTACAAGGCGAAGCTTCCCTATTTTCTGCCCGCCAATTTCACGAGAAGAGATAAAAAAAAACAAAAAGGATTTGCTGGGATTTTCGCCCACCTCCCATTTTCTTTCATCTTCGGGAAAACTCTCGAATGTTAGGATATTTAAATATTAAATTGTGTATCGATCCGGAAGCTGTAACTTTCGGGACGATCGGCAGTGATCTCAGGAAAATTTTACATGGTTTCGGCATGTGAATCGGCCCCGAGTTTTTCTCGAAAGGCACCAGGAGGATCGTTCGATGCTTTTGCCTTTAATTATTAGTTATTGATCTCAAGTGAATTTCAACTCCAGTTTAAAAAAATTAAAATCAGTTTTTTAAATTGAATAGAGATAAAGTAGTGGACTTATCCACTTTACCCAAGAAAAAAGTAATTGACTTATCCCAAATTTTTGAAACGCGTTATCCACGATCGGTTTCTTAATGGCCTAATTCCCCTAAAAAATCATTAACTTTAGGTCTGATCTCAATTTTGTCTTGAGCTAATCTTAAATCTACCCATGTTTACAAAGATCGCTATTAGTTCCTTGAAAATTATCAATATCAGGGCGAGTTAGAGGTTCATTATCGGAACATAAGTCTTCATCGACACCCTTACTTTCGTAAGGGATAAGAACAATCTCTTGACGTCGATAATTTTGAAGAAACCAGTGTCGACTTTTGGACGTGCGGGGAGCTTTGGGACTAGAGTGAAAGTTTGAGATTTATTTTGAGACAAAAAAAAGGGAAGTTTGGGGCATAATTGGAATTTGACCTAAAAGTTGGGTTCTTTTTAGGGGATTAGCCCGTTTCTTAATCGGACGGCTAATAAAAAGAAAGTAACATCTACTAAACAACAAGATAACATCTAAAATCTAACTAAATGAATTTTGAAAAGCAAATAACATGACCCCAATTTCTAAATTATCACCTAAAAGCAAAATAGGTAAAGAAAAAAAAGTTTATTTTCGAGATTAGAGAAAAAAAATTTGTGATTGCATTGAATGGGGTCAAATTCCTTTCTTTAAGCCAAAATTTAAGTGATACTTCTAAGATTTGAGTTTGGAATGATCGCTCGAAAAAGTCAATTGCTAGAGAACGACACTTATACGAGATTGCAAACTTTGGTTTGACGGGTGCTTTGATTGTAATTGTAGATAATTGTTGAATCTTGTCTTTATCAATGTGTCTACTCTTTAGATTCAAAGTTGATGGTGAAAATCGTTTTTTTATCTTCGCTTTACTTCTGTCGGCATCGCATCTAAGCTTAAGGCTTTATTAAGTGGTTTCTAGCTTTGATTATTGTACGGATAACGCAGCAGACATAATCGATCGCCATGCAGAAATCACGTGAAAAAGTTATGATTGAACGAGTTTGCTAATTTTTAAGAGATAAGTATACTTGAGATCCTAAAACTTATCACGAAAGTTCAACAGATTTCTAAAACTCTTAAAAAGTGCAATCAAGTCATAAAACTTATCATGAAAATACAATCGAGTCATAAAATTTATCAAATTAGTCCAATTAAGTCTTTTATTTGATTGTACTTTTTGAGAGTTTAGAATTCGATTGCACTTTCGTGACAAGTTTTAAAACTTTGAGTGAACCTATTCCAATTTTTAGCACGTACTTAATGTCGGGGTGTGGTTCATACTCCCTATCGATAGAAAAGTACTAGGGTCCCACTCCCTGGTGAGCGACGAGGGTTGCAGGCGCAGCAGTTCCAAGCCGTAAGAGCGCTTTTATAGTTTAAGTCCGAAAGAGGAAAGTTTCCTAATTTAATTAGGTTTCCTATGTTAAATAGCTTTCCTAATTGAATGATTTCTTAATTAGAATAAGTTTCCTAGAAAGAGGTTTCCTATTTTGAATCAAACCATGATCTATATATAGTCTCTTTCTTTTGTAATTGAGAGATGTAACAGAGTGGTGTAAGGTGTTAATTTTAGTGGAATCCTCTGCTGGACGTACCCTAGTTTAAGGGTGAACTAGAATAAAAATGTTATGTCTCGTTTCTCTTTCTCGCTTTTACTCTCTATTTCTTTGTGATTGTGCCACGAATCCCAATATCTGGTATCAGAGCAAGGTTTTAGGTTACAGTTTCTTGGTGAAGAGAGATCATCTAATCTTGGGAAGATGTCGTCAGCTGGTCAATCACGGATTGAAGTAGAGAAGTTCGGAGGAAAGGGTTTCGAGTCATGGAAATTGAAGATGGAGGTTTTGCTCGTGGACAGAGAACTATGGCACGTAATCGAAGAAGATAAACCCAAGGAAAAATCTACGGAGAAGGCAAAGGAGGGCGAGTCCACGTCTGATGAATTAAAGGCGTGGAATAGCAGCGATCGGAGGGCGTGAAGCCTAATCTGGCTATGCCTTGCAGATAGCATCCTGGTGAACGTGACTTCTGAGAAAACAGTGAAGGATCTCTGGACGAAGCAAGAAAACCCTTATCAAAGCAATTCACTCGTGAACAAACTCTTTCTGCGGAAGCAACTGTACAACTTGCGGATGAGCGAAGGTGATTCTTTTTCTGCACACTTAAACGAGTTTAATACTATTTGTGGGCAACTTGCATCGATCAATGTCAATCTAGATGAGGAAGATAAAGCGTGTACTTTGCTATGTTCACTACCAAATTCATGGGAACATATAATTATTTCGATTGGTACTGGTGTTGGTACATTATCCTTTGAGAGCGTTGTAGCTTCTCTATTGTCTGAGGAGATGAGGAGAGTAGGTTCTGATAGTGTAACGTAAGATGCTCTTTTCGTAAAGGGAAGTAACAATGAACGATCCAAATCCAGATTTGGCGGCAGAAATAAGTCTAGAGAAAGATCTAAAAGTCGAGATCGATCGGAAATAACGTGCTGGAAGTGCAAAAAGCCTGGACACTTGAAGAAAGGTTGCAGAAGCAAAAGTGTAGGTCCAATGAAGCGAGATGAGGCATCATCCTCTGGTACAAAGAAGGATGATGATAGCGGCACAGGAGACATGTATCTCGTCTGCAATTCATCACAAGAGTGACTGCAGTGCATGGATAATTGATACTGGAGTGTCTTTCCACATGACACCTCATAGAGATTGGTTTTGTTGTTATGAGCCATATCAGGGAGGTACCGTGCGAATGGGGGATGCCACGGTGCTTGATATCGTTGGTCGCGAAAAGGTGAAGCTGAAGATGAAAGATGGGACAATCAAGAATCTTCCAGATGTGATGCATATTCCTGGTCTTTTGAGGAATCTTATTTCTGTGGGAACTATGGTAGATATTGGCATTACCTTCACCAGCGACAAATATTCATGCAAGCTATCCCGTGGATCTATGGTGATCGCCAGAGGCAAACGGTATGGAAAACTGTGGAAGTTATTAGGAAGCACAGTGATTAGCGGTAAGAGTTATATCTCAGAGCAAGTGGAAGAAGATAGTTCGATGCTATGGCATCGAAAATTGGGTCATATTGGTGAAAAATGGCTAATGACCCTCACCTCAAAGAAGATGGTGGATGGAATTCCGAGCTGTTCTATGGGTTTTAGATTTTGTGAACATTGTTTACATGGGAAATAAAATCGAGTATCTTTTGAATTCATAGGAGGAAGAGCGAAAGGGATTTTGGATTTGATCTATAGTGACGTCTTCGGTCCTACACCCATTGCATCGTTTGGAAAATCAAAATATTATGTTTCTTTTACTAATGATTTTTCCGTATATGTGTTGATACATTTTCTACAAAGGAAAGATGATGTGCTTGAAAAATTTTGTGAGTTCAAAACTTTGGTGGAAAATCAATTTGATAGGAAAATCAAAGTTCTGCGGATTGATAATAGAGGAGAATTTTGTTCAGCGAAATTTGATCATTTCTATGTAACCGGTGGCATTGCCAAGCAATAGACAATGCCCTATACACCTCAACAAAATGGGGTGGCAAAAAGGCTTAATCAGTCTCTCATGAAAAAGGTAAGATGTATACTGAGTGGTGGAGGCTTAGCAACTGAATTTTGGGCAAAAGCTGGCTACCGCATGTTATCTGAAAAACAGATCTCCTATATAAGCTTTGAAGGATCAAACAACATTTGAGGCACTGTTTGAAAATAAGCCAAACATATCCCACGTTAGAGTATTTGGTTGTGAGGCATATATACATGTGCCAAAGGAAAAGAGAAACAAGTTTGAGAGCAAGTCAGAGAAGTGCATTTTCATTGGGTACAAGGATGGTGTCAAAGATTATAAGCTGTGGAATCCTGATACTAAACATATCATCTACAGTACGGATGTGGTGTTCAGAGAATCTACGACAAATCAAATTATTCGCCATACTCCTGAAAAACCACAAATGATTGAGTTAGATGTTGGTTTGAAGGAAGAGACAGAGGCTACACTAGTTGGAACAGAAAATTCAGATTTTGAAATTGATGAACCTGACGAGGCGAATGATGTAGTAGATTCTGAAACCGAGTCTAAAGTTAAAGCACCACCTGAACCGGTCTTAAGAAGGTCCACACGGATGAGAAAACCACCTGAGAGGTATACCCTTTTTGCCAATAATGAGAATTATGCTTTGACTGTTATAAATGATGATCCAAGTACTGTTATGGAAGCAAAAAGTGCGAAGGATGCCAAACAGTGGGAGAACGCCATGAAATATGAGATGGACTCACTAGATAAAAATGGAACGTGGAGTTTGGTAAAACTACTTACTGATCGAAAGGCAATTTGGTTGTAAGTGGGTGTTTAAGATGAAAATATCTATAAATGGAGAGATAGAACAATATAAAGCTCGTTTAGTTGCAAAAAGGATACTCGCAGATAGAGAGAGTCAATTATGGTGAGATTTTTTCTCATGTTGCTAAATTAAATTCCATAAGACTTGTCTTTTTTGTAGCAATCTGGAAGTACAGAAACTTGATGTAAAGACAGCATTCCTCCGCAGTGACTTGGAGGAGGATATTTACATGAAGCAACCGGAAGGGTTTGTGATCAAAGGAAAAGAAGATCTTGTTTGCAAATTGAACAAGTCTTTGTATGGCTTGAAGCAATTTCCAAGAATGTGGTACCAGAAGTTTGACTCATATGTCTTGAAGCTTGGCTTTGTTCGTTGTGATGCCGATCATTGTGTCTATGTGAAAAGGTTAGATGCTGATTTTGTTATCTTAACCTCATATATTGATGATATGATGCTAGTTGGAAATGGTTTGAGAATGATTAGCACTGTTAAAGGACTGTTAGCAAAACAATTTGAGATGAAAGATCTAGGCCCAGCAAACTTCATCTTGGGCATGCAGATTAAAAGAGAGCGTGGGAATGGGAAGTTGTGGCTAAGTCAGAAGAAATATGTTGAAAGTGTGTTGAAAAAATTCAACATGGTTGACTGTAAACCCGTGAAGACCCCAATGTCCACAAGTTCCAAGTTATCGACGCTTCAGTGTCCTAAGACTGAAGAGGAAGCTGAAGAGATGGCAACAGTCCCATATACAAGCACAATTGGGAGTTTGATGTATGCTATGGTATGTACTCGTCCAGATATTGCTCAAGCAATGGGAGTATTGAGCATACATATGTCTAATCCGGGGAAAGAGTATTGGATGGCAGTAAAGCGGGTGCTTCGTTATCTTCATGGAACATCTGACCTTGAGCTATGTTATGAAGGCATGAAAAGCTCAAAGGGATAACAAGCGTTAGAACTGAAGTGTTTTGTGGATGCTGATTAGGGAGGTGACATTGATAGCAAAAGATCAACTGGCTGATATGTTATTTCTCTGTTCGGTAGAGCTGTGAGTTGGGTAAGCAAGAGACAAAGCACGGTTGCTTTATCTATTACTGTGGCAAAGTACATAGCCCTTACTCATGTTGCTAAGGAAGTCATCTGGATGCGTAGATTGTGTAAAGAACTTCGTTTTACACAAGGAGGAGTAAATATTGGGTGTGATAATCAAAGTGTTATATTCTTGGCTAAGAATCTTGGATTTCATGCAATAACAAAGCATATCAACATACAATATCATTTCATCCAAGACAAAGTGGAACAAAAGGTTGTAGTGCTGGAGAAAATTGACATACAGGTAAATAGTGCAGATTTTTTGACCAAGGCAGTGAGTGCAGAAAAATTTGAATGGTGTATAACTGCATTAGGTCTGAAGAAGCATGTGGAGCATTTACCAAGTGGGAGAATGTTGAGGTATGATTTATACTCCCCATCGACAGGAAGGTACTGGGATCCCACTCCCCGGTGAGCGGTGATTGTCGCAGGAGCGGTGATTCCGAGCCGCAAGAGGGCTTTTTTAGTTTGAATCCGAAAGAGGAAAGTTTTCCAATTCAATTAGGTTTCCTATTTTAAATAGGTTTCCTAATTAGAATATGTTTCTTGGAAAGAAGTTTCCTATTTTTAATTAAACTATGGCCTATGTATAGTCTCTTTCTCTTGTAATTGAGAGATGTAACATAGAGGTTCGAAAATACTAATTTTAGTGGAATCTTCTGCTGGACATAATCATAGTTTAAGGGTGAACTAGGATAAAAACTTTGTATCTCGTTTCTCTTTCTCGCTTTTACTTCCTATTTCTTTGTGATTGTGCGATGAATTCCAGCACTCGATATACTTTATTAGATTAGAATTGCCCTGATAATCCGTGCCAACTTTACTTCGATTCCCCACGAAGATTAGTCACTTCTTGAGAACTTTAGCTGGACATAGGAAGCTCCTCTATTCCAAAACTCCAAATGATGATTGATGCCACACTGCCATTTCAATTGCTGGCTCTGATATGTTCTCCAATCAATTCGATGGTTCACATGTTCTCCTTTATACCATACCTTTCCTGCACAGCCAATTGCTAAATCTTTTTCCTTACTTGAAATGGTAATTAGGGCAGAGATGACTCCTACTTTGTATCAGACGATAGTCTGATTTCCTCGGAAAAATCAATGATACATGAGGCACTTGATCGACATATTACATGAAAAGAGAAGTCAAACTTTGTTCATCAGGTATTATTCACTCCTTGTCGATAACACCCTTCCTCTCTTCTCCCATTTCTGTTGCTCTAAGGCAGATCGTCTCAACGCTAGCCCGGATGGCCAGCTTTTCCGATTTCTTGTCGATGTGGCCTCAGTCTTCAAGATGCTCCTTGATGGGGATGTGGAACCTGCCTGACAAGCATCTTTCAAATGTAACACTTCACTTTGATCTCAAATATTAGTCTTGGGCCGTAGTGATTAGGCCGCGTGATCGATATGCACAGGTCTGTAGTGCAAACATTTCGCTTTCCTCTTGACAAAGAATAAGATGAACAACGTACCGGCACCATGTGCATCTACAATGAGTTAGAACTCGTAAGGCAATTTGATCCTTTCCCGGAGGGAGACTTGATCAGCATTCAGCAATAAACATATGGTCGATACGAGAAAGATCGATCACAATTAAACAACACCAAATCCAATGCGAAGGAAAAATGCCAGTTCAAATTTATATTATAGGAAAGTCACAAAGATGAATGTCCAAAAAAAGAAAAGTAATTGACACTGTAGATGCCCGATAGCTTTAGTATTTCTCACTTAATATACTCAATAGCTGATGAGGCAATGACAACCTATACTCTCTCTCTCTCTCTCTCTCTCTCTCTCTCTCTCTGTGTTCACATTACATAGCCCTGACTCAAGCCAAAGAACTAAATCTACAACAAATTCATGCAAAAATCTTAGGCATCACCTTTTTTATTCTCTTCATACAAAGAACAGGGTTAAATGGGCAAAAAAGGAAAAAAATCTTCAATAAAAGCTGTCGATGTTGTGGAGGACCCCGAAAATTTCAGACATCGTCAACTTTTGGGCTTGGAGGTGTTCCGGTGATCCAAGTCCACATTCCGCTGGAGTTCTGCCTCTGCTTTGCCATTAGCACAGCTTGCTCGGAAGCGGCCTTTTGTCGCTGGAGGAGTTCAAGCTCCTTTTGCAACGTCTCCATCATTTGCAGCTTCTGCCTTAGTTCTGCCACATCGACCTGCCAGAACATATACAGCACTGCCTAAGTGAATATCACAGTAGCCTTATGAATTTCGATTGTTAATCAGAAGCCTATTTCACATGCAGCGGTCCATGCGACTCTGATCGGCTTAAGTGCCTGTGTCAGTGTCAATGTGGAGTCTAGCCTACAAGGTGATTACATAAAGATCTCCTCAGGTTAAAGGCCAAAACCAAATTCAATTCCACACCCCGACCTGGAATGCCTGTTCTGCATTCGGGGTCAATTTGTTTTTATAGAAGAGCATAGTTAACACAAATTGGCGATTTCTTGGGAACCATTGCAATGAACAAGGCAAGGTGTGACTGCATTCAGAGATTATAAAAAATGTACAGTAGAGGCATCAAATCACTTCTCAGAACTTTGCTATTACTTCTAGAGCCAAGAAGAACTAATCCAATCGCACAACAAGGGGACTGGGGTTTCTAAGAACCAGCGAATACCTCAAGTTTGAAACACCTTGACTGCTCTGCGGCAAGTTGACCCCGCACGGACTGAAGCTCCTGCATGTGCAGTTAAATATTTTAAACCTTGTAGCCCTTCAATTTTCAAGGCAGAGAAGATTATTAAACATTAAACCTGAGGACTCTTGTAGATGTTCAAGTTGGTAAACAGAGCCTGTGATATCTCTGCCATGATCATTTCGAGACTTTGAGTCCATTTAAGTGAAGAATTTCCTTGTTATGCTATCCATACAAGACATTCCACTAATACGATCAATATTTTAGAAAACACTATAAACAGCCTTTGTTCAATGGCCTAGTCTAACAATACATGATGGACAAAGAATTGTCCACTTTTAGCCCTGAGACTGGAAAACAAATTCCTACAATGCTAATGTTTCACGGAAAGAACGTTCTATCTTAATTATAAATCAAACAAAGTGCTCCAACAAAGGGATTATATGTTACAAAGTTGTCCAATAAAGATTACAGTCAAGACATACAAAAACAAGCCATACCTTGTACAGATCGGTGTTGCGAGTCTCGGCTTCTGAGATTTCTTGCTTTAATTGAAGAGACAACAACTTCTCCTTGCTGAGTGAAGAATCTAATTCTTCTTTCTCTGCCTTGAGGGTTGCCAAAAGATGTTCTGCAGTTCCCTCATTTCTTGATTTCTGTCCAGGATATAAATGAGTAACATGAAGAAATACAAAAGGCAGAATACATTGCTTAAGAAACAAACACAACAAGCTTGGAAATCCAAAGGAAGAATAGTGCACATGGTAGGGCTTCTCAATGGATCAGAAGGCAGTGGACCTCTACGTAGCTTAAGATACAAATTCCTAGTGCTGAATTATTTCAAATCAAAAGGATACCATACACATACAAGAATTTATTAAGGATACAGATCATGTGCACAATCAATAACTTAAAACACAAACAATTAGACAAACTTGGAAATCAAAGGGCCAAAACAGTGCACATATAGGACAACTGAATGCATCAGAATGCAGTCAACCTCTAATGCCTTGGATGAGTCACTTCAAATAACAAGGATTTCCTACATGTATAAGAGCTTATCAAGCATTTCAATCAAATAGGATCGACATCACCCATACGTAAAACTAATAGACAGATTAGTACCATACGGTGTCACATGCTCAGTTTACAATTTATTCCTGCTAGCTTATATAATACTAACAAAGACGCGATAAAAAGATGAAATTTCACATAAAAGACATAGTCAGCGTCAATTACCCTGGGATCTTTCTCTATATTGTCCACAACTTCTCTTTTCCCATCTTGGACCACTTCAACCTCTGACTCCAAGTCTCTGGTAGCATTTGTCACATTGTGCACAGCAGAAACACTATCAGGCAAAGGACTTTCGATTGCTTTTGCTGGTAGTGTCGATTTGTGGCTTGGTTTAAGAACATTAATCTGAAAAACTAATTGCATTAGAATGAAAGAGGAAAATCCACATCAAACACATAAAACCAATAAAATACAACGAACCTCATTGTTGTAACGCCCGTTATATCCTCCAAAAGATACGATGACATCTTCACCATTATAGGAGCTTACAACCAAACTCAAACCCTGCCATCAAAGAGTCAGACAATGATTTCATGATTGAAGTGCTAAAAACTTTTCCTTTTTTCCTAAAGAAAGTGCTAAAAACTTTAAAGTATGTATATCCCAAGAATTCCAGAAGAAAAAAGTACACTTGTGGTCTTCACTAAGCAAACATATGACCACACAGATGAGGAAAAAATGTTGTTAGAGTGAAATGTACCTCACTAGCAACTGGAATGCGCCCTTCAACAGTGGTCACAACAGACCAAACTAATGTAGACATGTTCAGGACAACGGTTTCTGATACCCCTGCAAGAAGTTCAAAAAAAGAGGTAAAATTCCAGACAAGAATGAAGCATACAAACGCAAATAATACCAGCATTGGGAATGCTCTCAAACAAGCAAATATAATTTATAATGCAACAAATTTGGTAAAACGAATTAACACTCATGTCCTTAGACTAGAAAGTTTGTTAATGTACTGTTTTCTGCGGTAAATTAGTTACTTCATGCAGGGTCTGTCATCAATCTTGCTTCACAAAAATGAATGGTTCTTGTGTCACCTGAAGGCCTCCATGTAACAATCCATATGCACTCTGACCTAAAGCACAAGTGCATCTTCAATGAAATTGTTGCACGATATGATTGGTCACCTAATTCTCTTCATCCAAAAATTGTCCACCGTGGAAGAGCACTTTCTAGATTTTCCTAATCTTGAACTGACAATTCCTAATCTCAATCGCAATCATCACTCACGCCTATACTCTTTTTCTTCAAATCGTGAAAAAAGGAAATCTGCGGCACTATTTTACTTGAAACATCAGTACCAGAAGTTTTGTAATCAACAAAAGTGTTGCAGATTCTTACCACTCTTATTGTCACCACCACCAACTATAAACCAATTCTCTCCAATAGTTACACCTGCATGTCCAGCCCTTGGAGTAGGTATATCACCTTGTTGTGTGGGTCTTGACCATTCCATCTAGTAAAACCCCATTGCTTAACATTAGAAGACATATTCTTATATGAAACAAGATGCTGTTTAGACTGAAAGAAGTAATCTTACATTTTGCAAATCAAGGACATGTAGATCATTAAAACAAGTAGCGTGTGAACCCCCACCGAAAATGAGGAGATAACGCTCTGCATGTACCGCAGCAGTATGATCAGACCTTGGAGAAGGAGGAACACCCCTGTGTCCATCATATTCAGTCAAAATTTATGTAAACTTTAAAGCTGCTTTTGAAGCTAAATGCTACATGAATATCAGGAAGTTTCGATGCTTCCATTAACAATATGACTACACTAATCTAGTCAGGAAATAAGAACTGTTTGCAAGTAAGTTTATACAATTGTATGCAAAGCTGGTTCATGAAGAGAATCACTGTATCGATTTACATAACCTTCAGAATATAAGCAACATATGCAAAGAGGCCCAGTAGGAGTAGCGGAAAAATTAATTCAAATGTCTGTTGAGGTACGAAAGATAAAAATTCATTGCTCCCACAGACACACACAAGAGTAAGGTTTCTCATTATATCAGCTGAATAAAAAAATCAACTTACGCAGCATCAAATTCATCCCAAGTCATTGTTTCAAGGTCAAGTATATGAAGATCATTCAACAGAGATCTTTTTGCATCTTGCCCGCCAAATATCACTAAGCTAGTGCCAACCAGCGTTACTGATTGACCTCCCCGGGACACCTGAAAATGATCGTTTCGAATGTGAGACAATACAGCAATATGAACAAAAAGGCATGAAACATAACAAAATAGACAGAGAAGTAACCTTCAAATTGTCACTCAACACTAGAGGAAAAAGCAAAAAAGATACTTGTTGCATATTGCTTTTGCGCATGAGATGAGATGGTGTTGAAAAGGGGATATTCATACCGGTGGTTTCCCATAAGTCTTCAAGATTGACCAAGTACTAGTTTGTAGATCAAATGCTCTCACTGTCAACCAGAAAGTAGATAATTTTATTAAAAAAAGAGAGTAAGAACTGAAAAAAGCTAACTGCAAGATTACATCGGAAAGTAAACATCACCATGCACTGATCATCCCAATGGTCATTAACAGAAAATCGTGCAGGGCAGAAGGCAATATCCAGTTTACCCTTGAGTATGGATCAATCCGATATGTGGAAGGAAAATGAAACCAGGTATATTACTAGTCCCAGTATGATATAGTAGGGAAGGCCTCTATGGAATATATAGAGTCAGAACAAGATATGTCCATTTGGTTATGTTCTCCACAATATGCTCTAATGCTTAGGTTAAATGGGTCATGCTAAAGTAAAAATTCTTCTTGCAGATGCTTTGAGACGTCATCTAATTAAGTAAGAAACATATATTCTGAAAGTACAAGTCTTGTTTCTATAACGGAACATTGGCAACAATGATTCTGGGGATCCAAATTGCTAGAGTACCACAAAACCCAATTTTGTGTTCCAAAACACACAATGCTGAGGGACTAGTGTACTACAGAGTCTGAGAGATATATACTTCTAACCAATTTACCAAAATGAATTAACTTTGATACTCGAAGACAACTGCATATGAATGTAAAATATCCCATAGTGTCTTTTGGCTAGTATATATATCTCAAAGTCGTGCTAGGCTGGTACTATCCTTCATAACCATAAACAAGATACGTACAAGTCTAGACTCTAATAGGTACGATGCCTCATTCAAGATTCACATGAGAGTGATAGTGGCAGTCAGGAAACCACGACAAGTTCCAGTTTACCAGAATTTCAATAATTTCATTCTTCCCCCCTCTTTAGAATTTCTTTCACAATTTTATTAATGAATAAATCCAGATGCTTGTACCTTGTATGGTCTCAGAAGGATCTTTTGTGTGTCCAGCAACTGAAATAAGCTTATTTTCCCAAGGTATCTACAAGGACAAGGAACAATAAGTCATCATCCAAAAAGAATCTACAAGGGCCACAAATATTGGTCCGCCCAGATTTAAAAAGGAGTTACGTTTTTTGGTCCAAGACATTTAAAGACTTCAAAATTTTCTTATTCTCCATTGAGAGTGGATATTGCTATTTACCCACCAGGGAATGACCAGCACATGGAGCTAAAGGTCTGGAAGGTTGTGACTCCGCTGAATCAACCTCGAACCCTGCCTCTACTCTTGACCAAGCACAGCTCCTCAAATCCAGAACCTGCATTCATTGTGTCGTAGGAAACAAGATGTAAGGGAAGCTGTGGCTGTACACATCCAGGGTATTACATTCACGCCAGCTGGTTAGCTTGATAAAATAAAAGGAATCAGTAATACTGAAAAATTCTGGATGTACACTGAGAAGCTTGAATGGGCAAAGCATGTATTGTTAGAAATCAACAGATACCGCTAGTCCCATCCATTGACTATTAAGATTACCAGTAAACGTTTTAGCAAAAAATAGATTACCAGTAAATGAATAGAAAAAATCTATTTTTAAGTGCACATTATTTTCTTACATGAAGATCATTTAGGTATCGTCCATTATGGTTTCCACCATATACGTACATCTTGTCTTGAATGATTGCTGCTCCATGCTGCAGATTGCATAACCATCAGGTTCAGTATAATTTATTTGTCCAGAAGAGATCACCGTGTTTCAGAGAGAGAGAGATGTCAACACCTCATAGCGTGCTCTTGGACGTTGACCGGATGTCAGAGGTACAATCCATTGATCGTAGACAGCAACTGATCCTAGACCATCAGAAGCAGCGTCCTTGTACTGAGTTTCACTCAGGATTCCATTTTCAGTGGATGTAATTTTTGGCTCAGTAGTATAGACACCATTCTCAACCACCGGGTCAACTTTTTCAGTATGCTGTAAGGATACACAACAAAACAAATCACGG